>CM020006.1:6703760-9278760 GCA_009771035.1 Lupinus albus | reverse complement strand
GAACTACGTAGTCCTGATTCCCCCAAAAGGGGCCAGGATTATACATTGCCAGATATAACAAAAAATAATTTTCTTCATGTGAAAAAGAGTAACTCGAATTTAATAATTCATGCAATTTAGTAAGGGTACCATTTGAAAACGGGCTGCTAGGATGCTAATACCTTCCCTAGCCTGTAACCGGCTCTCGAATCTGGATATCAAAATCCAAGCCCCAATATGATTGGGTCCAAATATTTTTCTCTATTTTTTACTGAAAAAAATTTAGAGGGGACTCTAACAAAGTCGTGCAACTGAAAATCGGGGTGCGACAGCTGGCGACTCTACTGAGGAAATTTTTTTTTAGAGTCAGGCCCATTAATACTAAATGCATGGATGTGGTTATTATTTGATAGTTATTCTTTTAGCAATGCATTCACATGTTGGCATATAAGTGTGTACTCTTTATCGGTGTGGACTTCGAGTCCCACTTCTAACCCCCTAGATATTTGAGTTTCCTTTCTTTGTGATTGTATGCAATCTGGGCACCTCGTAAGGAAACCCTATAAGATGTCTCATATAAAGGCCTTATACCTAACCTAGGGTCATGGTCTTAGACAATCGACAAAACCATACTATACCAAAGTTAGGATATCGCAAGCATACCTGCATACATGCATTATCATATACTCATGAATTATTTTACAAATTATGTTTTTCAGACTTCATATCATAAAGAGGATCCATTGTATAGCACGACTCGAATAATATGGATCTAACACATAGCAATATTGATCAGGCCCCTAAGAAAGGAACAAAGGCGGAGGTACTGGTATATAATTTAAATTTTCTACTAGAATGTGTTCAAATGATTCTTATGGAAAAGCAAGAGCGGTATACCAAAACTTACGAGCGACTCATTGATCTACACAACGTCCACATCAAGCCTAAAAAACTAAGAGCCATGGAAGTCATGATCCAATAATGGATCCAAGAGCTGAGAGTTTCTGAATTTCCAAATCTTGTGCATCCCCAACGGTTGAGGAATACTAAAAAACTAAGAGCGGTTGAGGAATATTTCCAAATTTGAGTTTCCGAATTTCCAAATCTTTAGACATTCATATGTTAGAGAGGTCAAAGGTATATCTATATACAAGTGAACATAAGCTAACTGAAGAATATATTGAGGAAATCATATGGGCCCGCCCAGGGGTTCAAAACATCATTAGGCAAGGGAAGTTCGAAGGATTGAAGTGGAATTATCTCAGAAAATATATCATCAAATTGGAGGAACAAAAAAATTGGAAGGCCTTTGGGTCCTCATTTGCACTTGCTATCTATGGCTTGGTCTTGTTTCCTTTTGTTGGTGATATGATCGATCGGAAGGCTCTTGATGTTTTCTATACGGTAAAAATTCTCAATCAACCTGACACCCACAGTATTGGCTAAAATCGTTCTAAAGTTCTATAGGGGACATCAGAAGGCAAATGAAAGAGTAAAAATAAGATATTGTGTTTAATTGTGGCATGTATGAATGGTAACTCGATTCAGACACCATCAATTTCTTTGGGGTCTCGTTATCCACTTAAGAGGTTCAACAACACAAATGTCAAACCTATCACATTTTCTGAATGGTCAAACATGTTCAACGAGATCAACCCAAGAAAATTTGGTGTCAAATGTTCCTTATATGATCGACATGAGGAAGTCATGTATGCCCGTGGAGAGTACCAAAATCTCATTCTAATGGGCCCAAGAGATGCATTGAATTTTCTCCTACATTGATTCTTGGCCAACTGAAATGGGGAATGAATCATGTGACTCATCGACAACTCCAGAGGTTTGCCTTTCTATATAAAGACAAAAATATTTTGAAGGAACTTCTCAATGCAACAAGGATGGCTCTACATGATATTCGCTTCTATGGAAGAGATGAGTTACGATAGCATCAGATTTTCTATACAGAAGAATATAGCTTGTGGACAAAGGAGAGGATGACAAATAAAACTAGCATCGAAGTTATCTTACCTAAGGAGAAAGAAGGTCCATCCCAAGCTGAAATCAACGTTCAACAAAGGAGAAAAATTCTTGAGGTCCAACTAGAAGAATCAAGAAACATAATAGAGAAAGAGGGTTTCTGTAGAGAAAAACTCAATGAATTAAATTCAAGTTTGAAGGAAGAGGTGGCTAGCCTCAAATCTGATTATGCAGACCTATGCTTCTTGATTAGAAAAATAAAAATAACCAAAGGGGAAGGCAGATACCAGATCTAAAGGCACTACTAAAATCTCGTGATCGCATTATCTTCAACCTAAAGAATGAAAAGAAATAGATGGACAAGATTCTAGAAGAAACCAGAGTTGAGTCAGAGCAGGACATAGCTAGTGCTGCCAAAGCTTGGGCCATAGTAGATGAGTGCCAGAACGCCACCCAGCAGGGCCTAATGAGAGATGACCAATATCATATCATGATGGATGATCAAACACAAATACATCACCTTACCTTAGAGGACATGCACAAAGAAAGAAACCAACTCTTGGACCAAATGAGAGATCTTAAACATGCATATGGTCAAATAGTAGGAGAAAGAGAGATGTGGTCAAACAATTGGAGGCAAGTGCTGAGAGAATGTAAGGAGAACAAAGAGCTATTTGAGAGAAGATGTTTAGGGATCATAGATGGAATTAGGGACTTTGCGGATGATTGGTTGATGAATTTTGAGGTTGCAAATCAAGAAACCAGTATATATCCAGAGATTGGGATGCATCCTGCCATGAAGATATTCTCCACTAGTTGCACCCAAGTGGCTCGAAGGCTCAAGAAGTGGAGGAAGAGTACAAAAGAATTCTAGGACTACTATTTAGTTTAATAGTTCGAATAAAAAGGAGGAAATCAATTCATGTGATTCCCATTTATCCTATCTACTTTATCTCCCCTTTGTCTTGATCCAAAAAAGGAGAAAGGAAAAATAAAATAAAATAAAATAAAACAAAAAAGGAAAAAAAAGACTTATAATTGTTTTATCCATCCCAAGATGCAATCACGGGATAAAACAACTTTTTTCTCGAAATTGTCATCAACCACAAATGAATTGGTGGGCCACGACCCTTAAATGTGGGATTTGTCACATTGATATAAAAATGGAAACTCTTTATTAAGTCAATTTTTTTTAAAACCATAATTTAAATCTACATCTAAAATATTTTCAGCATTACTTCATAACACCCCTATTACACTCGACTTCGTGCTAGACAAATGGCGAACTCATCATAAACCAACTAGGAGAGTATGACTGAACTAGCTGACTTAAAGGAGCAGATGGCAGAAATGTTCAAAAGGGAAAAAACATCAAAGTGACCCACTCATTGACCACAATCTGGGTATGCCCCTCCTAATGGATAAAGCTAGGGTGGTCGAGCTGCCCATGACAATGCTCCTAACATGTGGCAGCAAACTCCATCTACGAGCCCGACCGGAGCTAATGATGATCATAGGGTTGCCAAAACTCATCCAAATGCTAGTAACCCAACCAACGAGATTTACAACCAGGTCGTACTTCAGGGGTTCCTCACAACAACAACAACTTTGGAAAAGATGATGAGAAAAGGAGCTTAATTGAGGAGGGTTGAAGGCTATATAGGGAGCTAGTTGTCCATATCTCAAAAATGCTTTTGAGATATGTCTAGTGTCAGATGTAGTGTTTCCTCCCAAGTTCAAAACACCCGAGTTCGAAAAATATAATGGGACACTTTTCATAAAAACCACTTGCATATGTACGCCAGGAATATGTGAGCATATCACGAAAATAATAAGCTCATGATACACAGCTCTCAGAACAGCTTGGTGGGAGTAGCCATGAGATGGTACGAAAAGTAATTTTACTTACTACTACTTTTTTAAATTTAGAAAGTATAATATCATTTTACTGAAATAAACTTTTTTATTATACTTACTACTACTTTTTAATTTTGAAAATGAAATTTTCAAACTAACATGGAAAGTAAACAAAAGATAATTTTTGTAAATAAGGAATCATCCTCCATCTCTATAATTATATATCAAAGTGATGAAAATTATTCATATATAATTAGTAAATAGTAATAGTAAAGAAATTAGATGATACAATTTTCATTCATAGGAATTGATAACAACTTTTTTTATTTATACTTACTGCTACTTTTTTTAAATTAAAATTTCCAATGAAAATGAAAAATAAACAAAGAGTGATGTTAGTAATAAGGAATCATCCTCCATCTCTATTAGTCAAACTAAATATAAGCTTTTTAGGACATTATATTAATTGTAATTTTTTAAAATCAAATTAAGATTATAGTTTGGAACTTGAAGCCAATGACATTTTTAAAATGACAAATATTCTAAATAAGCTTGGAAAAAAAATTGGACTCTCAAAATATTATAGTGAAATTAAGGTTACGTACTTCTGATTCGAAAATTTGTTAATTAGTTTGATTTGATTTTTGTTGATTTGAAAGCATCAACTTGCCTGAGTTTGATTTGATTTGGTTTAATTAAAATTGTAGATATCGTCGTAGAAATATTTTTAATTTTTGAAATGGGGATCAATAGCAAAGAGATAGCACTGGTCGCAGACCGACTTCTCATTTCTAAAGCGAAAAGGAAGAAACGACACAAGTCGTAGAGCGGACTATCTAAATCATATAAGTTGTATTTAAAAATAATTAATTTTAGAAAAGATGGATTTGATAGCAATAAGACATTACTTGTTGTAGACCAACTATCAAACTCCATTAAAAGGGATTGAAATTTTTAAGGATGAATGAAAATTGTTTATTAAAAAATGAGATTAATTTAAAAGATGCTTTTTATATATATTTAGAAATAATTTATTTTATAAAAATAGAATTGATATTAAAGAGACAATACTGGTCGTAGATCCACTCTCTACTTTTCAGAGCGGAAAGGAAGAAACGACACGGGCCGTAAACCACTATTCAAATCCATAAAAATTGTTTAATCATTTTTATCTTTGATTAACTATCATTATTCACAATGGTTTTTTTCTTAAATTTGTTAAGAACTGTTTTTTTAGACAAAAAAAAAGAGTAAATAACTTAAACTAATTATATAAAAAAGGAATAAAAAAGAGTATACCTAGGCGTTTTTATTCTTGTACCTTGCTACACCATATGGTTCAATAATTTGTTTCAACATGTTCATGAGTATGAGTATACATTCATCATCTCATCTAGATTTGAATATGTTGTATTCTTGATAAAGCTCATCAACCAGGGATTGGATTCGAATATATAAGGAAAGGGAAGTTGGAGTCTATGATCCCACTAAACTCCCATAAGAAAAAGAAAGTGATGTGAGTGTGTGCTTTTTCTTTTTTAACAAATACACTCCCTCAACTCTAGCCTCCTTCATATCTTTGAAGACAATCATAGCTCTCAGCCTCTTTCCTCCCAACATCGAGAACTGAATCGAGTAGCTCCAACAACCACATGATTCGTGGTATGAAATTGTAGCAACACCCTTGAATATGAAAATTAAGAACCAGATGTAGTCCACTATTTGATATGATTGTTAATTGAGAGGATACTTAACGTAGCCAACAAAACTTGAAAGTTCCATCATTCAATATTTATAGGTTCTAACTTCTTCACAAACATGGTATAGAATGGGAGACATTGGAAAATATTGAAAGTGTACAAAACCATATGGACAATGCACTAACCTGAAGATGCACTAACCTCAAATATTATTGTCGTTCCTAACGGTCTCTCCTACCAAGTCTAACGGCTGTCAATCTTGCTATCGAACTCGCTATCAAGATGGTCAATGTGAAGATTATATCCACTAACCTCAGCTAGCGATATTATACACCTTTCACTAAACCTTAGAGAACTCAAACTATATTTTCAAAGAATCAAATTCTTAACAAAAGCTTCCCAAAACAGGAGCTCAATACTCATAAAGAGTAACCTATGTAATGACCCGATTTAATTATCACGAAAAATTATTAAAACATAATTTTCCAAAATTATAATTATAATTCCTTATAATTACATAGATTAGTTTCCCATCATTCGATTGACCAACAATCCTACAATCTCATTCAACATTAACTATTTGATTGACTATTCCCAAAATCATCTCCCTGCGTGGGTAAAACTTAATATAACAAAAAAGGGAAATTATCTCTACAATACAATCCACATAAATCCACTCAATTAACTTAGTCTATTACAAAAGGTTTCCCACATAGAGGACCAATAATACAAATATCATAACGTAAATCCGATAGACTGCACATAGTGTTTCCAAGCAAAGCTAAGCGAGATCATTAACTCTGAATTCTTTAATCCTTCGCGTCACCTATAATCCAATTACCATGGATTGAGCAACATGGAAACATAGAGAGAGTCAATCATTAAATCATGCAATAATTGACATGGTGGATTTAAATAGAATAATAAACATTATAAATTGCAAATAGAGAAAGTATTTAACCATTACATCAATCATATCAATGTAACTACAACCAAAGTCTACTTATCCACTTCCTAACAGAATAATACTCTATTTACCGCAATTATAACGCCACTTAAGGCCCCAATACCACAAGGGCAAGTCAACACCATAACGGCGATTTAATACCACGAATGGCAAGTCAATATCATTAAGGCAATCCAATACCACGATGGGCAAATCAATACCACTTAAGGCAATCCAATACCACGATGGGCAAGTCAAATTCTATACCACGAAGGGAAAGTCAAATTATATACCACGAAGGGCAAGTCAAATTCTAGACAACGAAGGGCAATTCAAATTCCCTACCACGAAGGGCAATTCAAATTCCCTACCACGAAGGGCAATTCAAATTCCCTACCAAGAATGGCAAGTCAAATTCTATACCACGAAGGGCAAGTCAAATTCTATACCACGAAGGGAAAGTTAAATTCTATACCACGAAGGGCAAGTCAAATTCTATGTCACGAAGGGCAAGTCAAGATTCCACCATAATAACACATTCATAACATGAATAAAACTAACATGATTAAATAGTAAATCTCTATGCTTTTCCCTTTTATCATTTTAGTCTATGGAAATCCTCCAACTAGTGAGTATCGTTGGAGTTTCCATTGTTATTTTCTACTACCACTAAGTCTAATGTTGCTCTCTCACCTGAATATTAGTTAATGTTTTGCGCTAGGTAACTTTGTTAAGCTTGATGTAGTCTCCTCCAACCTTAGGGTCTTTCGACACCCATAACAAACAACAACCACAATATATTATTCTTCAAGTTAAAACAACCAAAAATGACATACAATACTTGTCAATCCTCAATGAAACAAGTCTAACGCTACTCATTTCCCTTAACTATCAAAAAGGGGTTCACAACATTTCAAATAACTCAAGGATTTTGAAAACAACTCATAAACCATGAGTTTCACAAGGTTTTCAAGACCAAAATGAACCATAACCTTGAAAAGAAGGTTTATGGCGTTTTACCCAACCTTAGAGAAGAGACCAATTTCTCATAAACAATATACACAACAATAATGGAAGCTAAACTAAACAATTTACCTCTTCTCGAGATTTTTTTTCGTCTCTAAGAGCTCACAAATTGCCTAGTCGTTTTCTCCTCTTTCTTATCTCTCAAAAAAATGTCTCAATTCTCACTTGGGACTTCTATTTTAGGTTTCAGACTTTTGTGTTCTCGCTCGGGCGACAGGGGCTCACTTGGGGGAGAAACCCACAACTTTTCATATTTCCATACACTAATGCTCTCGTCTGGGCGAGAATCCCACAGCCTGCTCAGGTCTCTGTCGCTTGAGCAACCACTTCCTCGCTTGGGCGAGGCTCACAAAAAACTTACACCAAAAAATACTGAGTCTCTCGCTTGGGCGAGATCCTCTCGATCAAGCGAGAATTGCCTAGTATCAACCCCAAAATTCTATGTTTTTCTAATTATTCTGAAAATAAAATTTGGGGTGTCACAACCTACAAACCTAATTTCAGAATATCTCCCACAACCTAAAATGAGGAGTGTGAGAATGCAATTGGTTTGTAAAAACGATTTTGAATGCATTTAATTGCACAAGTAAGACAATTTAGATTTATTCTCTCTCAAATGAACACAAGAAACTATCACATATTTTTTTCTAACTCAATGGACTTTCGCTGAGAGAACCTCTTAGAATATGAAAATTTTGGAAATTGATCATTATGAGCTAAGATTTAGAAAAACAAATTTTATATTTTACTGTTTTCAATATAACTTAATCGATTAAAGGAAATCTTAATCGATTAATGAATTTAAAAATAACAGCTCACTGTTGAATTTAATTGATTAATAAGACCATAATCAATTAATGTCATCAAGAAACTCGAGATGGTAGCTACTAGAACTCTCGTTAATCGATTAATCGAAGATTTAATCGATTAAGGAACTTACACAGTTACTTAATCGATTATTGAACTATTTAATCAATTAACAATTAAACTAAAATGTTTCTTGGTTTTCAACTAACCCTTCTATATGATGTAAGTTGATGCAATGAATGAGTTTGAATAAAATCTATCATTTTAATGTAACCTACTTAAATATGGATGAATGAGGACTCAAAAATGATTTAGACACACTTAAGATTATGTGAGATATTCATCATCGGGTTCTATCTACCTAAACCCAATCTAAGCAAACATCTTAGGACTTCTAGAAATGTAAAAATGACTTCCCTAGAGCCTTCGATGATCTTGAGTCTTGGTTTGTTGTTTATTGTCATGTCATGTCTTCATATTTTTCCACAAAGACTTTGTCTTCATCGAAATCATGATGGAAGATGGATATTGCAACCTTTCTTGTTGACTCCTCTTGCAATCTTACAGTCTACTTCTGAAACTTAGAATTTCTTACTCTTTTGTACACTTTAAGCCTTCAAAACAACTTAGGGTGACATTTAGCCAATAAAACAAATTTTTAATCATGTGAGTATTTTTTTCACTAATTTGAGTTGATTAAATTGTAAAGTACAATAAAATTATGTGTTAATTATAAATCAAATTGGAACTTAACATATGCCTTAAAAGAGTTTTGATATACTGATCTTCTATGTATTTGTTTCTATGTGCATGTCCTCTAAGGTAAGGTGATGTATTTATGTTTGATCATCCATCATGGTACAATATTGGTCCTTTCTCATAAGGCCCTGCTTGATGGCGTTCTAGCACTCATCTAGTGTGGCCCAAACTTTGGTTGCACTAGCTCTGTTCTGCTCTGACTCAACACTGGTTTCTTCTAGAATCTTGTCCATCTCTTTATTTTCATTCTTTAGTTTGAAGATAATGAAACCACAAGCTTTTACTATTGCCTTAATATATCCGTTATCCCTTCCATCTTTTGTTATTTGGATTTTTTTAATCGAGGAGCATAGGTTTTCATAATCGGCTTTGAGACTAGCCACCTCTTCCTTCAAACCTGAATTTAATACATTGAGTTTTTCTCTGTGGAAACCCTCTTTCTCTATTATATTTCTTGATTCTTCTAGGTGGCTCTCAAGAATTTTGATCCTTTGGTGAAGGTTGATTTCAGCTTGGGATGGACCTTCTTTCTCCTTAGATAAGATAACTTCGATACTAGTTTTAATTGTCATCATCTTCATTCTTCACAAGTTATATTCTTCTGTATAGAAAATTTGATACTCTTCTAACTCATCTCTTCCATAAAAGAAAATATCATGTAGAGCCATCCTTGCTGCATTGAAGTTCCTTCGAAATATTTTTGTCTTTATATAGAAAGGCAAATACCTGGAGTTGTCGATGAATCACATGATTCATTCCCCATTTCAATTGGCCAAGAACCAAAGCAGCAGTAAAGGTCATGCATCCCTTGGGGCACATTAGAACGAGATTTTGGTACTCCCAATAGGCATAAATGACTTCCTCATGTCAATAATATAAGTAGCATTTGACACCAACTTTTCTTGGGTTGATCTCTTTGAAAAGGCTTGACCATTCAGACAATATGACAAGTTTGATGTTTGTGTTGTTGAAACTCTTGATTGGATAACGAGACCCAAAAGGAAATTAATGGTGTCTGAGTCGAGTCACCATTCATACATGCAACAATTGAACATATTATCTTATTTTTACTCTTTCATTTGCCTTCTTATGTCCCCTATAGAATTATAGAAGAGTTTCAGCCAATATTGTTGGGTGTTAGTTTGATTGAGAATTTTTACCTTGTAGAAAACATCTAGAGCCTCTTGATTGATCATATCACCAACAAAAGGGAATAAGACCAAGCCATAGATAGTTAGTGCAAATGAAAACCCAAAGGCCTTCCCATTGTTTTGTTCCTCCATTTGCATGATATGTTTTTTGATATAATTCCACTTCAATCCTTCAAATTTCCCTTGCCTAATGATGTTTTGAACCGCTGGGCGGAACCCTATCATTTTATCAATATATTCTCCAGTTAGCTTATGATCACCTATATATAGATATACCTTTGACCTGCCTAACATTGGAATGTCTAACAACATTTCATATTCTTCTACTGTCGGGGTTCCAATATTGGAACATGAGTTCCATGGCTCTCAGTGTTTCAGGCTCGATGTCGACGTTGAGTAGATCAATGAGTCGCGTGTAGATTTTTGTGTACCGCTCTTGCTCTTCCATTGGAATCCTTTGAACACATTCTGGGAAAAAAAATTAAATCATTTACATGTACCTCCACCTTTGTCCCTTTTTTAGGGTTCTGATCAATATTGTTATGTACTGTATCCATATTATTCGGGCTTTGCTATACACTGGATCCTCTTTATGAAATGAAATCTGTAAAAAATAATTTGTAAAACAATGCATGAGTATATGATAATGTGTGTATGCATGTATGCTTTCAATATCTTAGCTATGGTATAGTATGGTTTAGTGGATTGTCTAAGGCCATGACCCTAGGTTATGCATCCAATCATAAAGAAAGGAAACTCAAATATGTTGAGGGTTACAAGTGGGACCCGAAGTCCACACCGATAAGGCTAGTGATATTTACTAACAATCTGAGTGGAACATTTAGTAACAATCTAAGTCCATCGAATTGTTTTTAAATTTATTATTTTTGACCACTAACAAAGAAAATTATATTAATGACAGTTTAAACTATCTCTGATTCATTTTTCTTTTTTCATTTCGACATTTATTTTTAGGGAGAGAATTCACTTATGCCATAAGTAACTTAAAAAACTCACTCCACATTTTAACCACTCATTCCATGTAAATATATTATTTTAAATTAGTGATTATATATGAATGATTAGATTTCCTACAATGGATGACTAAGATATGAATAGGTTTTCTAATAAATTACTCATTGAGTAAGTGGATTATCTCCCTTATTTTTACAGAATAATAATAATAATAATTTTAAATAAATAAAAAATGAGATTAGTTGCAATTTTTTTTTACTGGAAATAACTTTATACTTTAAAACCCTCAAAAGTATATTTTGAGATTACAAAAGCTACTTTTCAAGTTTTTTTAAATATATATTCATTTTATTTTATCATACTAATATTTAAATAATATTCTCAACAAAATATTGACTCTTATCTATTATGACATACGTTATTTAATATTTTTATTTTTTCATTTGATATTTTCATAATATGATATTTATATATTGCATTTGATATTTTCATAATTCTTTCCAATCCTAATTTAAAATGATAGTTTGAAAAATTATTAAACATTTGTTTATCAAATTACAATGAGGGTTTGAAATACTAATATTTATATAATACCATTAAAAAAATATCAAATCAAATATTTTATAATACGAATAACGTATTATAATTTTTGTAACTTCAATATAAAATTAAATACATGGATATTTAAACTTTTTTGGTTTATTTTACCTTTATATTTTAATTTTTGTTGTAGAATCAAAATACTAGTAATTTTAAATAAAAATATTATCAATATTTCTCATTAAAAATAGTACTACACTTAGGAAGTGTAAAAAATATATTTTGAGATGCAAAATAATTATTTCTATGTTTATTTAGAAATTTTAATTTATTTAAAACATTATGTGCTAAAATTGTATGCAAGTTCCAAAAAATAGTTTGTGAAGAATAAGAAATTTAGTCATTTTGTTCAAAAAATCTTTTTTTTTTACGAAATACAACTATTTATATAGTTTTGAATTATTTTTTATTTATTTTACTGTTTCATTTGGAAATTTGTATTCCAACCAAAAAGGGTAGTTATTTTAAATTAAGATACAATTGCGACCAATTTTCTTGATAAAAATGATATCATATTTTGGAAAAGTCAAAAATATATTGAGACTTCAAAACTATTTTTTCATGTTTATTTAAAATGTTTAACATATTCTACATCCATTGGTAAAATACTAATATTCATCTAATACCCTAAAAAATTTAAACCCCTCATTCTACCACTTTGGTTATGCTTACCAATGACAGAAGGAAGAAAGAGCAAGCACAATATGTTGCAGACATTCTCAATAAACATAAAGATTATGTTGACTTATTCCTTACGGCTATTAACATCGGTAAACATCATGTTTTTAAATAAATTTTTGCTTAAAATTTCCTAACCTAGTGCATATATGTGTTTTCTCATGCAACGTAACATTGGGTTTTGGTTGTCATTAATCGGATCAGTCAACAATTGCTCTATTTTGATTCACTAAAAAATGGTGATCCGAATAAGTTACCCCGCTATGAAAGAAATTTTTACTAGGTAAGTGGACTACTCATTTAAACTTTCTGAATTTTGGTACACTTTCACTATCACTTTCATTTAAACATAATTTTATATTGTTTAGGACATTGAATATATATAAAGCCCAAAATATTCGTACTAAATTTGCATCACCCATCATCTGGACTCGTGTTAAGATATTGACACTACTTATCTCATTAAACAATTATATGTATTCATAATTCAATTATTCATTGTTATACTTATATTTACCTGATTTTATTGGTAGACCCCTTATCAAAACAATGACAAGGATTGTGGGTACTATGTGATGAACTTCATGAAGGAGATCATTATGCAATGCACAGCTGAAGTCCAATTTAATGTAGATACATATAGAGATGACCAAATCAACAAGATTAGGGATGATTGGTCAAATTTTGTACTTACTTTTAAAACTGTGTAATGGTCGGGACAAGTTCAATTTGTAATTAATATACAATGTGTAGTAGTTCTCTTAAATATATATACATGTTTTGGTTCAATTTGTGTCTATTTTGTTCAATGTATTTTGTGTTCTAGTGTTGTTCATGTATTTTCTTGTTGTTGTTCAATGCATTTTGTGTTTTGATAATTTGTTGTATGCTTGTCTCAGTTGTGTGATGTATGCTTAACTATTTAGATTTAGGAAACATGAAATTCAATAGTGCATATTCAAGAATGAGTTGTGGACTACATCATATGAAACAGCGCATATTCAAGAATGTGTTGTTGAAGTGAAACTGGAATATGTTCAACAACACATGTTCCGACATGCGCTATTGTATATGGTCTATTCTGTAACGACCCGATTTTCTACCCTTGAAAATTTTTCATTTATTTTAATCATTTCTTACATACAATCATCACCTTCATTGAAAACTCTCAAGTATCACTATTTGAAAATACTTTTTACCCTATTTTATTATCATACAAATTTATGTTGCGGAAAAACATAATTCATTCAAATAGCATTTACCACATACAACCAGTTATGGGTCTCCCAAAGTTATAAAGCTCATAACTACACCTATCCATATTAATCTAAACGGATTTACAGTCATCCCATAATGTTATCAAATTAACTACAACGTCAAGTAACAAATAAGACAAATAGGTTAATAAACACCAAAGCTTCCTAAGTGAGCGTTCTTCTCAAAATCCTTCTTTTACCTACAATGGGATTATCATAAACAATACACAAAACAAAAGGGAGTAAGTCATTAGTTCAAAACTAACATCACATGTAAACATTCAAATCATCTTCCTTTAATTTCCACTTTACTCATATTCATCCTATAGTATACATATCCCATAATATATATCATATAGTATGCATATTACGTTCGTTCGAAACATCATCTTTCTCGTTATTCATATCCACCCTATAACATATATATCCCATAATATATATCCTAAAGCATGTATATTACTTTCTTTCTCAACATCTTCTTTTTTATCGCTCATATTCACCCTATAGAATATATATCCTATACTATATATCATATAGCATGCATACGACATTCATGTGCCATCCATCTTTCTCATCATTCATATTCACCCTATAGAATATATATCTCATACTATATATCCTATAACATGCATACGACGTTCATGTGACATTCACATTTCTCATCATTCATATTCACCCTATATAATATATATATCACACTCTATATATCCTATAGCATTCATACGACATTCATGTGACATTCACATTTCTCATCATTCATATTCACCCTATAGAATATATATCCCATACTATATATCCTATAGCATGCATACGACATTCATTACTCCGAGTCTTATTTCCATTGGGACTCCCCCAATAAATAGTCAGTAAATGCACCTGACATCATTACATCATAGTGTATATGCCTGTAACTACAAAGTGTCTTACAATTATTACTTCATTCCGAGTCTTATTTCCATTGGGACTCCCCCAATAAATAGTCAATAAATGCACCGACATCATTACAGCATAGTGTATATGCCTGTAACTACAAAGTGACTTACAATTATTACTTTATTCCGAGTCTTATTTCCATTGGGACTCCCCCAATAAATAGTCAATAAATGCACCCGGCATCATTACAGCATAGTGTATATGTCTGTAACTACAAAATGTCTTACAATTATTACTTTATTCCGAGTCTTATTTCCATTGGGACTCCCCCAATAAATAGTCAATAAATGCACCCGACATCATTAGAGCATAGTGTATATGCCTGTAACTACAAAGTGACTTACAATTATTACTTTATTCCGAGTCTTATTTCCATTGGGACTCCCCCAATAAATAGTCAATATATGCACTTCTAATCATTATCAACATATCCGTGTATGTTCATAATGATTTAGTGATTCACACTTTATCCATCATCCATAACAGAAAATCCACGCATTTTCCAACACAATGCATAAATTAAAGACTTATCCTTACAAACACTTTACCTCTTTCACATACCTCATTCATATCAGCAAGTATGATTTAAAGACACTTATCCCTTACCTTGGTGAGTGTTGGGGATCGGTTCCGAGTAAATATAAAAGTCTCATCCGCGATTTCCTCCAACCTTAGGATCTCCTCTCATTTCCACCAATAACAACAATATTAGTCATTTATTCAAAATAACACATAAATAACTCATATTTCATCATCAAACACACAAGGGATTCACATATTTTCAATATTTCCAAAACTACTTCAATACAAGTTTCTAAATATCAAAACATACATGTTCATCTCATATAACAACATTAAAGCATAAACTCAACATCCACATCTACCATTTCATC
Organism: Lupinus albus; assembly: GCA_009771035.1. Classification (NCBI taxonomy): domain Eukaryota; kingdom Viridiplantae; phylum Streptophyta; class Magnoliopsida; order Fabales; family Fabaceae; genus Lupinus; species Lupinus albus. Next base: position 9,263,226 of record CM020006.1, on the reverse strand, counting down.
TCTTTCTCTTTATACCCATATTCTCATTTTGGGGGTTTTTGGGGTTTTCATGAATAACCCACAAAACTTTTCCGTTCATAAAATATCAACTCTAAATCAAGAGTTTACAAGAGAAAAACATCATAAAACGAACCATAACTCTAAAGGGTGAGTTTCCATGGTTTCTCATGTTTCGAAAATAGATCCAACATACCCAAAACAAGTTAGAGAGGAAGAAGGAGAGTTAGAAACAAGAGGTTTACCTCTTATCAAGCTCTAAGATGAGTCTTAAGGCTCTTTCCTCTTGAAAAGCTCTCTTCTCTTCAAAGTTCTAACCCTAAAATGTGTTTGGGGTTTCTATTTTAAAGAGCAGTCGTCGGGTTCTCGCTCAAGCAAGCCCATTCTCGCTCAAGCGAGAAAATCCCGCCTATTTTAAAAACTCAGATCTGACCCTCTCGCTCAAGTGAGGGATTCTCGCTCAACCGAGGGATTCTCGCTCAAGCGAGGGATTCTCTCTCAAGCGAGGGATTCTCGCTCAAGCGAGAATCTCACAGTGTCAACAGCCTCAGTTTGCCATTTCTCGCCCAAGCGAGGCAACTCTCGCTCAAGCGAGAATCTTCCAGTATAGCCCAGGATTTCACCCCCCAGGTGATCCTTTCTCGCTCCGGCGAGAATCTCTCGCTCAAGCGAGACTTCCAGGAATTATACAATAATTTTAAAGACTAAAATTCGGGGTGTTACATATTCCACAGCACATGTAGAAATGAGCGGTGTTGAATAGAACATATACAACAGCGCAATTTCTAACATTCAATGTTGTATATGGTTTATTCCACAACGCAGGTGGAAGGGGGTGTTGTTGAATTCAACATCCTATTAACAACACCAAAGGAAGCACACAGATTCGCTTGGGCGACAGGTTCCGCTTGGGAGAGAAACCCATAGAGCATTTGGACAACAATCTTGGAACTCTCGCTTGAGATTTATCCTCTTGTTGTGGATAACACTTGATATTGCGCTGGACATATACAACAGCGCATAAGTTTACATGTGTTGTGGAATTGATATCTTCAACAGCGCATAAGTTCACATGCAGTGTGGAATTGATATCTTCAACAACGCATAATTATGCATGCACTATGGAATTGATATCTTCAACGGCGCAATCTTGAGAATGTGATGTTGAAGTCTTGTCAAAGAAAACTTAAAACTTTCCCCCCATTCGAAAATCTATTTTACTCTAACTCTTTTTATTAACAGCGGGGAAACTCAAAACCTCACAAAATCTTTCACCCATTCAACCAATCTCAAAATCATTCACACATTCACCATCAAAATCATTCAACATTCAACATCGAAAATCATTCACGCATTGAACCTCAAAATCATTCACGCATTCAACGTCAAAATCTCTTTCTCTCATTGAACACTGAAAGTTCACTCATTCTACACCGAATTGAAAGTGAGTTTTCCTTGTGAATAATTGCTTATATTGAGTTAGATTTCATCTTATTACATGAGTTATTATGTATGCCCGAATTTAAAGTTAAATCATACACTCATTTAGCTTGTATTTAGTTAGGGTTCCTCATTTAGCTTGTATTACATGAGTTAGGATTTTTCCTAATAATGTATTTGCTTGCTATGTGAAATTAACTCAATCTTTTAGAGATTTATGTTTCCCCTAAATGAAATTCTAATCATACACCAATTTAGCTTGTATTTAGTTAGGGTTCCTCACTTAGCTTATTTTATGTGAATTAGATTTTTCCCTAATAATGTATTTGCTTGTAAGGTGAGCGACGACTTAATCTTTTAGGGATTTATGATCCCGAATTTAAATTTCAATTATTAACTCAATATTTTTTGACAATTTCTTTCTAGAAAATGGAAGAAAGAATTGATCGAAAATGGATGAGTGTTAATCGATTGACGAAGGAGTATGAGGATGGAGTGAAATCATCTGTTAGGTTTGCATATGAGAATGCTGAAAACTCTTATCGAATTGTATATCCTTGTTTAATATGTTGTTACTCCAACCAAATTACTCTAGTTGAGTTAAGAGTTCATTTAGTCTATCACGATATCGATCAGAGTTACACATGTTGGACAGGACATGGTGAGAAAATCCTTGAGATACATATGAAAGAAAACAACAGTAATGCATATGAAGGAGATCGTTTCGATGAAATGGTAAACGTTGTCGAAGAGGATCTTCAAGATCGTCCTCAGATGTTTCAGCGGTTGATAAGTGATGCTGGGAAACCATTATATGGTGGTTGTACTAAATTCACAATATTTGCAGTTGTGTCAATGTTGTACAAGTTGAAATCTGTTAATGGATGGACTGATAAGAGTTTCACAGATCTACTGACACTTCTGAAGGATATATTACCCGAGGATAATGTGATTCCTTCTCGAACCTATGAAGATAAACAGATGATATGCTCCATTGGCATGGACTACAATAGGATACATGCTTATGAAAATGACTGCATCTTATTTCTTAATGAGTATGCTTTGTTGAAGCACATCCTTCTATTTCTCACTAGTCACATACTACACATTCTCCTTGTATGCTTGGAACTTAGGTATTTGTCGTTGATCCATATGGTTGGCATTTCTTCGACCTCAACCAATATATGGAATGAAAACGCTCTCAAAATTTTGGAAATTCTTGAAATGTGAAAAAACATTTTCTAAAAATGTAACCGAAAAAGTTATTTCCTTCATTATCCCCTCAAAATTCTTTAGAGGTGGGGAATGGAATAAAATGGCACTCTATGAAAGTAGACAATTTAACCAGATTCTTTTATTCTTCACTAGTCATGTACTCCTCATTCTCCTTGGTATTGTACAATAGTGTTGACTGGAACATCTATTTTTTCGTGGATCTTGTGGTCGGTCTCTCTTCAACCTCAACCAAGATATGAAATGAAAATTATGAAAATTATGAAACATTTCATTCTCCTCAAAAAGTATGAAAAATGTTGACAAGCATTTTCTAGAAACATTTTTTAAAAATGCTAAAATTTTGGAAATGTGAATAAGTTATTTCCATAATTTTCCCTCAAAATTCTATAAATTTGGGGAATTGAATGAAAAAGACACTATGAAAGGTAGACTACTTAACCATATCCTTTTCTTCCTCACTAATCACATACTCCTCATTCTTCTTGGTGTTCTACAACATTGTTGCCTGAAACTTCCTTTTTTCGTTGATCCATATGGTTGGCCTTTCTTCAACCTCAACCATGGTATATCTCTTTCATTTAGTTTTTTTTGTTTGTTTTCAGTTTTCCAATGCCCAATCCACTCAGTAGTGTCCACTTTTTTTTCTTTGATTTATGAAGCTTATTGTTATAACCTCTTATCACATATTTCTTTGTAATTCTTTTCTTATTTAGTATTATCAATGGTATCCTCTCATTATTAACCTTTTGGCCGTTATGAGAATCTACCTTGTCTTTACACCACTAAATTAATTCCTTATTGATTCCATTCTAATTCATACCCACCACTTTTTGTGCTTTTGGGTTTTAGATCTCTATTGAGATTATAAAACATGAAATAGATACAATATTTTGTGATGACCATGTCATGTATTATGTACTTGCATTCTTGGTTGTTAATTTATTATGGTGTGTTTTATAAGTTGTTCCCATTGGATAAGACTTGAATTGTATTTCACAAATAATATGCCTTAATTTTATATCTTATTTTTCTTACTGAATAAATGTATTCATTAAGATATCTTATATAATTGTTTGGGAGTATAATTTTATTAAATTATTCAATAATAAAACGCTTTTCAACATTGTGACAACTGCCGATTTAAAAAAACATAACTTATTTACATTTAAACTTTTAAGTTCACTAAAAATTGATGTTTACTTGTGAGTATAAACATAGTTACTCATATTTTTTATCATTTACACAATACAATTGCATTGAAAAAACATAAAACAAACACATTTCAAGAAATGAAAATAGGAAATATTTTCACACAGCAAACAGGCCCAACATAAGCATATATCAGACGAGTAAATAGCTTAAAATACAGCAATCATTATGCACCAAACACAGTCAAACATGGGATTTTACTCTCAACCACAGCATACATGCTGCTTAGCCTGAGAGATCAGACACATTTGTATTATAAATGCACCATAAATTATCAAACATAATAGAGTTCATATCTCAAATAAAGTTCTGTTTATTCAAAGCACACTTAATTGCGACTTGGGTCAGTGAAGAAGCGGTTGAGGGAAGGCATGATCTCTGGTTCTCTGTTTCGTGCAAACTTCCTCAAGAAATTCTCTGCATACTTCTCTCCCTCGGCAAAGTTATCAAGCACTCCAGCAGCCCTATTTACCTTGTTCACTCTAAATACATGAAAAACAAAACGCGAATGTCGATTATTCCATTGAACACCGAATACTTTACCTAAGATAGCAACTTCTAACAACGATGAGCGACAAAATGCTTGACAAATTTGAGATATTGCTTTTTTCTCTCTTTCAATTGATGGCTGCTTAGTTGAAAATCAAGATGTGTTGACTAAATAGAATGAAATAGGCTGCTCTGTTCTATCCCTCTTTGACATCACTTTTAGATAAACCAAAATGTCTCACCTTTTACCATGTTATGTTCAATCCCATTTTACACTCTTATAAAGTAGATCAAACATAAAATAGAACTCATGTTATGTTCAATCCCATTAAACCGAAGTTCTAACCTTTCAACTGAACTAAGCAATATAAATTATAATTCCCAATTGAATGGATCTAGTCACACTTTTACTGACTCCACCAATCTAAGTAAGAAATTTTATCAATCAATAAGTGCTGCCAATACTCGACGCCTACTCAGAAATGAATCCTCCTTTACAAGTTCACACCTTTTTTTCATTCATTTTTTCTTCCATAATTCTAACCAGTTATCTAAATTGCGGTCATTTAACGCAATTATGGGAAAATGCAAATACAATTGCAGTCGCGGTAACCTTGCCGATACTCTCAAAACAGCAATATCGTGATTGCAATTTAAAACACTGATTAATAAAAATAGTAAAGGCTATATTGAAAAGCAAGAAAGAGATACCTGACTTCAGGGTTGATACAGAGATTACGAACGAGCTGGAAACCACAGATCCCAACTGCAACTCCAACAGCCGCAAATAGAGGATACACCTACAAAACAATCACAATAATACTAATAATAATTCAAATAAAACCCTAATAACAATAGTAACAAATGTATGAGTCAAATTGAATATAAAATAAGAAAAGAAATTTATAGGAACGCACCTCGGGTCTGAGCCAGCGGCTAGCCATTGATTATTGCAGCGTTCTTCTAACTCGGAAAGGAAAAAAGGGGAGAGAGGGATTGCAACAATGGAAGATAAGTGATAGAAAGAGGAGTGAGTCAGCAATGGAGCAAAACTTTAATATTTGTATTCAATTTTTACTCTATGTATTATTAATTGAGAAAAAGATTGCGTTCGAAATTTTTGTATTGTCATTTCATTATCCGGAGAGAAAACTTACGTAAAGTATTATAGGTGCTATTGATATAAGTAACTTATTAGGGGATGATACATGAACATTTTTGTATACGTTTAAGGAATGAACATTTATTAGATTTACTATCAAACATTTATTACCTTAAAAATATACAAAAATGTTCATGTGTCATCCTCTCATGGGTCACTTGTATCACTAGCACTTATGTTATTTTACCTAAGTTTTGTCCTATTCGTATCAGTTTAGAGAAAAATTATCTAATCATACTATAAGATAATTTATCTCATTTAACCACTAAAAGTATAACAAATATATTATTTTTTGTTTAATTTTTAAATATATTTTTAGTAAGAAATAAATATATAGAATGTATATTATAATTTTAGTGACTGAATAATTAATTTATTTCATTATATCATATGATATTTTATTTCCATTGATTTATTATCATTATTGATTCTTACTTATAGAAATTAATGGTATCTTGTATATAAATAATCTCTATCCTTTATGTGCTTATTATTTTTATGAAAGAACAATGAATGAATAATAAATGAAAACATTGACATCAAATTGATTTGGATAAGATCAAGAAACCGCGTCAGACTTGAACAGCCAATTATTAGACCGCGTACACAGTACATTTAAGTCTTTTTCATTTTCCTGCATTTTGAAAACCAAGTTGGAGTTGAAAATATTTCTACCCATAATGACTTGCATTTTATGATATTGTATTCTATTCCATTTTGGCCCACAGTAACCCAGTGATTTTGACATATTTTATTTATGGGCCATCAAATTCATGAGAAAAATGTTCTAAAAATCAGTTAGTGTTGACTAGTTTAACTAATAAATTAGTCTAAATATTAGTATGATACAATAATTATGTTAGTTATATAATTTTATCATTTAAAATTAATTAAAATTGGTCATATTCGATTTTCAATTGAACCGTACTAGTTATATCGACCAATTTTTTATTTAAAATTACTTTTTAATAATAATAAAAAATATTTTTTTATTGATTTTCAATATGTTAATATATTATATATGTATATCTAACTTTTGATAATTGGTATTAATAATATTGTATGAGACTAATGGCATCTTAATATAGTAGTTTTGATAGTTGGGAACTTGACTGTATAATTTTAAATTAAATATTCATGTACATTATTCTATATTAATATTGAAACACTGTGATAAATATTTTTATCTAGTTATTTAGTAAAAAAAATGTGTAATTTATTGGTAGAGCATGTTTTGTATTTTATATAGGAAGTTATAAGGTAATCAAGTACTATTATTAATATTGTATCGGTCATCAAATCAATTAAGATAGTAGTATAATGATATATCAGTTTAACAAATGGTTCATCGATTAAACCATATACCGGTGAAATTGGATATGCATATATTTTATACTAATATTATTGTTGAAAAATCAATAAAGAAGACAATAACAACTTTTATGTATGCAATTTGTTAAAACAGAAATGTATCACTTGATAATAGACCATGTTTTGAAGTATAAAAAGTATCAAGTTGTGTGTTTGATCTCTCATACCAACATTTTGGTAAAATAAATTATTTTTATTAAAAGGTAATTTTAAATCAAATTGTCTGGCCGATAAAAAAAATCAAACTGTCTGATTTGACCGGTATGGTTCAATTAAAAATCAACTAGTATGACCGATTTTGATTAGTATGATTGCACGATTGTTGTACCAAACTGATATTGTGATATGTTCACCAATTTATCAGTTTAACCGACCGACACTAAGTAGTGAAAAGATAAGAAAGTTAATAGGTCAAAACTCAACCATTAAAATTATTAATCTAATAATGTTTGCATAATATAATAGTTCAAAACTCAACCAGAAGAAATTTATTTATATTATAGAAATATAAACAAAACTACAAAAGTATACTTGCATAATATTTTGTGATTTTGAATAAAAATCACTTAATTTGATCAATGCGATTTAATGATTTAAATGATAACTTATTGATATAACTAATTTTTTTTCAGAAAGTATGATTTCATCCATAGTTATTAAAATCGTTTCGTACCGACTGGTTGAACCGGTAAACTAGTGAATCGGTCCTAATATCGGTACGATACAATAATTATATCAGTTATGCAATTATACCGATAAAAACCGGTCATACTGACCAGTTTTCAATTGAACCGTATCGGTTATACGGTCGATTCTTATTTAAAATTAATTTTCAATGAAAATAAAAATAATTATTGATTTTTCAACATTAGTGTTAATATATTATATATGTATATCTAACTTTACCAGTATACGGTTTAATTAATGAACTACCGATTAGACCAATATACCACTATACCAGTACCCCTACCGGTTTGATAACCAATACGATATTAATAACATTGTATAATTGTTCTATAGTTGGATTTAATGAGTTTTCAATTGAACCAACCTTTTGTTTTCATAACCATAGTTTATTGAGAATATTCTTTTGGCTATAACTTTAAAATAAAACTAGTTTATTTTACTCCTCTAGGATCACCAAATATATTACATGATTCTTTTTTTATCGGCAAATGTTAGTATTTTTGTTATGAGGTGAGACTCGAAACCTTCAACCGTTCTCATTACATCAAACCACATTATAACTCTTCTTTTATAAATTTGTTATAAGTGAGACTCGAACTCACACCTCATTCCTTTCATTCCTCATGTTTCAAATATATTACATGTATCAGAAGTTTAAAATATAATATTGATAGAGAATTGAAAATGAATTATTAGAAATTGTTATTATGAAAATTGACAAAGGGTTTTAAAATTAAATATTCAAATTATGGGAAAGGTTATTGACACTAATGTTCTCATTGGGGATCACATGTCCTAAAATGATGTTTCTAACATTGTTTCAGTCAATCAGATAATGGAAATGAAAAGTCACATTAATATATATATATATATTTTTAGTAAACAGTGATGGACGTGACACAATGTTATTAACTGAGACAGAGTTGATGACACTATTTTGGGACATGCGATCTCATCCGTTCTCATTAGCACTCACTTTTCTATCTTGTTTGTATTTCCCAAAACTTACTTCTGTTTATATTTTAAACAAATTAAAGCATAGAAGTTTGTTAATATAGGGAACTTCATTTTTTTTTTGTTAGTTAGACAAAAAATATCATTTTTATTTTGAACACATAACAATTTAAATGGAGACATTTTAGTAATATTAATGTTCAAATTAAAAACAATATTTTTTCTCTCCTCCCCCACACTTCATCTTTGTTTCTTCCAAATAAAACAACCCAAAACCCCAGTTTATTTTTCAAATGAGGGAAATAAAATAGATAATTAAAAATTTATTATAAATTAATTTCCATCACATTGACAGCGAATCACGTACCTCTGATTTGTAAAGGAAATTTTGTGTCCTTATAATTATTATTATTGTGTTACACGAAAAAATGAGTGGTGGGTCATGTGAAAAAATGACGGGGAATCACAGCTAAAATAATTATATTATGAAACGAATGTGGAGAAGAATGTTGTTTTATCTGAAATACTTGATTTAGTGAATGTTGTTAATTAACCTAATAACCCTATTACATGGAAGAATGTGGAGGGTTATGGGTTTCATATTTTCAGAACGAAGGAAGTACATGAATGAAGCTTGAGTGTCTGATAGGGGATATAAATTACTCTTTTTAATTTGAATATTGATATTACTAAAATGTTTTCATTTAGGTTTTTATTTATATAAAGTACAAATAATATTTTTGTCCAAATTTTTATTGTACATACAAAATGAAAAGCGCATATGCATATGCATATATATATATATATATAATATACAAAATACAAATACATACTAATAGTATTTTTCACCTATAACAAATGGAACACCACTTTTCCACATTTGACAAAACACATATATATTTGTATATTTGATGTTCAATATTTTTCTATTAATGCACATGGGCTGCTTGTTTTGCCTATTAGAAATATTCGCGTGCGAATATGGCATGTTGGGTGGACATTTTGTAACACCCTAAATTTTAAGTCTTTAAAATTATAGTATCAGTCGTGAGATCCTCGCTTGAGCGAGAGATTCTCGCTTGAGAGAGAGACTCACCTATGAGGGTGAAATACTGGGCTATACTGGAGGAATCCTCGCTTGAGCGAGAGATTCTCGCCTAGGCGAGAGAGGCTCACCTGGGAGGGTGAAATCCTGGAGTATACTGGAAGATTCTCGCCTGAGCGAGAGTTGTCTCGCCTGGGCGAGAAATATCATTTTTGGGCTGTTGGCACTATGAGATTCTCGCTTGAGCGAGAGGGTCAGATCTGAGTTTTTAAAATATGCGGGATTTTCTCGCTTGAGCGAGAAAGGGCTCGCTTAAGCGAGAACCCGACGCTGTTACATTAAATAGGGGACCCCAAACACATTTATGAGGGTTAACCTAAAGAGAAGTGAGAGAAGTGAGCATTTTCAAGAGCAAGTTGAGTCATTTAGAAGCTTGAGAAGAGGTAGATCTCTTGATTCTAATTCTCTTCTTCTCTTTGAAACTTGTTTTGAGGTATGTTGGATCTCTTCTCAACATGAGAGAAACCATGGAAACTCACCCTTTTGAGTTATGGTTCGTTTTATGTGATTTTATCTTGTAAACTCTTGGTATAGAGTTAATATTTCTAGAAAGGAGAGGGTTGGTAGGTTGATTCATGAAAAACCCCAAAACCCTAGAGGTAGAAGATGAGTTTACTTTCTAATAATGAAGTATGAGATGAATATGTAGGTTTTAGATGTTGTAAACTCATGATGAAAGTAGTTTAGCAACATTGAAAATATGATGAATATCATGTATGGTTAAATGATGCAATATAAGTTGGTTATAAAATATTTGGAATAAATGACTAACATTTTGTTGTATGGTGGGAATGAGGAAAGATCCTAGAGTTGACGGCGGTGTCGGTGGAACTAGTGCAGTTACCAAGAACCCAATCCAACACTCACCAAGGTAAGGATAAGTCTTTAATTTGAGCATTTGAAATGGAAAGTGTGTGTATGTTCTGGTTGTGCAAGGATTAATTGGTGAATCACGTATTTATTATAAACATATATGGGTATGTTTGTAATAAGGATTGCGTGGATTCACTGGGTATGATTTATAGTGAAATCAATGAAAAGGAAACGTATTTTTAGCCGACCATAAATGGTTAGCGACTTCGGCCTGAGCTTATGTGGCAACACTTTAACTCGAGTTTATGTAGCAACACTTCGGCCCGAGTTTATGTGCCAACACTTCGGCTCGAGTTTATGTAGCAACACTTCGGCCTGAGTTTATGTGGCAACACTTCGGCTCGAGTTTATGTAGCAACACTTCGGCCCGAGTTTATGTGGCAACACTTCAGCTCGAGTTTATGTAGCAACACTTTGGCCCGAGTTTATGCGGCATGTTTTCTTATAAAAGAGATGAGAAATTGTTTTTAGCTAACCCTAAGGGGTGTAGCGACTTCGGCTCGATTTTATGTAGCAACACTTCGGCCCGAGTTTATGTGGCATGTTTTATTGGTAAAAAAGATGAGAAATCACTTTTAGCTAACCCTAAGGGGTGTAGTGACTTTGGCTCAAGTGATGTAGCATGAAAAATGAATTTCAAAGTGATTTACTAACTTTTTTAAATGTGGATTATATTATAATGACGTTAATTGAATTAATGAGTTACTCATTTATGTGTTTGTATTTTGTTATCGATAATCCCATTGCAGATGAACAGGTAACCTGAGGTGACCTTATTTTTGGAAGCTTAGGAGCTTTATATTTTTTGGATTTCAATTATTAGCACTATTTTGTACATGAGTGCTTATTGAATTACTTGGAATATTTTGTAACTATGGATATATTGTAACGACCCGATTTTCTACCCTTGAAAATTTTTCATTTATTTTAATCATTTCTTACATACAGTCGTCACCTTCATTGAAAACTCTCAAGTATCACTCTTCGAAAATACTCTTTACCCTATTATATTATCATACAAATTTATGTTGCGGAAAAACATAATTCATTCAGATAGCATTTACCACATACAACTAGTTATGGGTCTCCCAAAGTTATAAAGCCCATAACTACACATATCCGTATTAATCTAAACGGATTTACAGTCATCCTATAATGTTATCAAATTAACTACAACGTCAAGTAACAAATAAGACAAATAGCTTAAATAACACCAAAGCTTCCTAAGTGAGCGTTCTTCTCAAAATCCTTCTTTTACCTACAATGGGATTATCATAAACAATACACAAAACAAAAAGGAGTAAGTCATTAGTTCAAAACTAACATCACATGATAATCCACATTCAAATACAATTAAGCTTTAATATAATTCTTAAACACACATCCGGAATTGTAAACATTCAAATCATCTTCCTTTAATTTCCACTTTACTCATATTCATCTTATAGTATATATATCCCATAATATATATTCCATAGTGTGCATATTACGTTCGTTCGAAACATCATCTCTCTCGTTATTCATATCCACCCTATAACATATATATCCCATAATATATATATCCTATAGCATGTATATTACTTTCTTTCTCAACATCTTCCTTTTTATTGCTCATATTCACCCTATAGAATATATATCCCATACTATATATCCTATAGCATGCATACGATATTCATGTGACATTCACATTTTTCATCATTCATATTCACCTTATAGAATATATATCCCATACTATATATCCTATAGCATACATACGACATTCATGTGACATCCGCGTATCTCATCATTCATATTCACCCTATAGAATATATATCTCATACTATATATCCTATAGCATGCATACAACATTCAAGTGACATTCACATTCTTCATCATTCATATTCACCCTATAGAATATATATCTCATACTATATATCCTATAGCATGCATACGACATTCACATTTCTCATCATTCATATTCACCCTATAGAATATATATCCCATACTATATATCCTATAGCATGCATACAATATTCATTACTCCGAGTCTTATTTCCATTGATATTCCCCCAATAAATAGTCAATAAATGCACCCGACATCATTACAGTATAGTGTATATGCATCTAACTACAAAGTGACTTACAATTATTACTTTATTACGTATCTTATTTCCATTGGGACCCCCCAATAAATAGTCAATAAATGCACCTGACATCATTACAGCATAGTGTATATGCCTGTAACTACAAAGTGACTTACAATTATTACTTTATTCTGAGTCTTATTTCCATTGGAACTCCCCCAATAAATAGTCAATAAATGCACCCGACATCATTACAGCATAGTGTATATGCCTGTAACTACAAAGTGACTTACAATTATTACTTTATTCCGAGTCTTATTTCCATTGGGACTCCCCCAATAAATAGTCAATAAATGCACCGACATCATTACAGCATAGTGTATATGCCTGTAACTACAAAGTGACTTACAATTATTACTTTATTCCGAGTCTTATTTCCATTGGGACTCCCCCAATAAATAGTCACTAAATGCACCCGACATCATTACATCATAGTGTATATGCCTGTAACTACAAAGTGTCTTACAATTATTACTTTATTCCGAGTCTTATTTCCATTGGGACTCCCCCAATAAATAGTCAATAAATGCACCGACATCATTACAGCATAGTGTATATGCCTGTAACTACAAAGTGACTTACAATTATTACTTTATTCCGAGTCTTATTTCCATTTGGAATCCCCCAATAAATAGTCAATAAATGCACCCGATATCATTACAACATAGTGTATATGTCTGTAACAACAAAGTGACTTACAATTATTACTTTATACCGAGTCTTATTTCCATTGGGAATCCCCCAATAAATAGTCAATAAATGCACCCGACATCATTACAACATAGTGTATATGCCTGTAACTACAAAGTGACTTACAATTATTACTTTATTCCGAGTCTTATTTCCATTGGGACTCCCCCAATAAATATTCAATAAATGCACCTCTAATCATTATCAACATACCCATATATGTTCATAATGATTAAATGATTCACATCTTATCCATCATCCATAACAGAAGATCCACGCATTTTCCAACATAATGCATAAATTAAAGATTTATCCTTACAAACCCTTTACCTCTTTCACATACCTCGTTCGTATTAACAAGTATGATTTAGAGACATTTATCCCTTACCTTGGTGAGTGTTGGGGATCGGTTCCGAGTAACTTTAAAAGTCTCCTCCGTGATTTCCTCCAACCTTAGGATCTTTCCTCATTTCCACCAATAACAACAATGTCAGTCATTTATTCAAAATAACACATAAATAACTTGTATTTCATCATCAAACATACAAGGGATTCACATTTATTCAAGGTTTCCAAAATTACTTCAATACAAGTTTCCAAACACCTAAACATACATGTTCATCTCATATAACAACATCAAAGCACAAACTCATCATCCACATCTAACATTTCATCCCTTTCTCTTTATACCTATATTCTCATTTTGGGGGTTTTTGGGGTTTTCATGAGTAACCCACAAAACCTTTCCATTCACAAAATATCAACTCTAAATCAAGAGTTTACAAGAGAAAAACATCATTAAACGAACCATAACTCTAAAGGGTGAGTTTCCATGGTTTCTCATGTTTTGAAAATAGATCCAACATACCGAAAACAAGTTAGAGAGGAAGAAGAAAAGTTAGAAACAAGAGGTTTACCTCTTCTCAAGATTTAAGATGAGTCCTAAGGCTCTTTGCTCTTGAAAGCTCTCTTCTCTCTCTTCTCTTCAAAGTTCTAACCCTAAAATGTGTTTGGGGTTTCTATTTTAAATAGCAGTCGTCGGGTTCTCGCTCAAGCGAGCTCATTCTCGTTCAGGCGAGAAAATCCCGCCTATTTTAAAAACTCAGATCTGACTCTCTCACTCAAGCGAGGGATTCTCGCTCAAACAAGAATCTCACAGTGTCAATAGTCCCAGTTTTACATTTCTCGCCCAGGCGAGGCAATTCTCGCTCAGGCGAGAATCTTCCAGTATAGCCCAGGATTTCACCCTCCCAGGTGATCCTTTCTCGCTCAGGCGAGAATCTCTCGCTCAAGCGAGACTTCCAGGACTGATACTATAATTTCAAAGACTAAAATTCAGGGTGTTACATATATGACTTATACGATTGATTGTAATTCCGCATATAAGTAGCTATGAGTATTTTGGAAACCCATAGCTAGTCTTATACGGTAGAAACTAGGGTTTAATTGAATGAATTATGTTTTTCCGCAATATAAATTGTATGGTAATATCTTATGTTAAAAAGTGTTTTATGGAATGATAATTGAGAAATCAAAGTAGTATGATGACGGTATGCATGAAATGATTAAAATAAAAGAAAAATTTTCAATGGTAGAATTTGGGTCTTTACACATTTTAAGAAAGATGTGCAAACTACTTATAACTTTATAAGCCACAAGTTTATTTATGTGTAAAGGACATGACATGCTTTATGAAAACAAATAATCATTATCATGTTGAATTATTTTATAATATTGTGTTATGCAAGTTAAGGAAATTCATGATCGCTTCTCTCAGACAAATACTCGGTTATTTTTTTATATGTCTTATTTGAGTCTAGTCGTTTTTTTTTCTAGTTTTGATATGGCAAAACTGATTGAATTTGTAAAATTTTATTAACATGATTTTTGTTCAATTGATTTGGGAAAGTTTAATAATCAACTTAAGACTTACATCATAGATATGCATAACATTGTTGAATTTGTTTATTTGAAATGAATCAATAATCTTTCTGATAAGTTGGTTGAAAGTTGAAGATACATTGTTTACCCAATAATTTATCTTATTTTGAGTTTAGCAATACAATTGTGGAATTGTTTTTTTTTTTTGCAAATATGAAAATTGTGAAAAATAAGTTGTGTAAAACCAGAAGATGCATGAATGGTGATTGTCTAGTGACTTATATTTATAGAGAAATATTCAACTATATTGACAACGAATTAATCGTTTAACGATTTCAAAATATGAAATTACATACAAAATTAATTATGAAATAGGTAATTTAACTAATTAAATATATATTTAAATTTGTAATTTTAAGAAATTTGTAATAGGTATTAATTATGAAATAGGTAATTTAAATTTTTAATAGTTAATATATTTAATTTTAATTAATTATGAAATAGGTAATTTAACTAATTAAATATATATTTAAATTTGTAATTTTAAGAAATTTGTAATAGGTATTAATTATGAAATAGATAATTTAAATTTGTAATAGGTAATATATTTAATTTTAATTAAATATATATAAAATTAATTATGAAATAAGTAATTTAAATTTGTAATTAAATATATATCCGTCACTCAAACATATAATAAATTATTTGAGAAAAAACTAAAAAAATTAAGTAAGGGGAGTTATGAGAAACACAACAAATTGAACTGTTAATAGACACATTGGAATGCTTCCTCAAATGACATTTCTGAAAATCTCTTCATATATTACATTTATACTGCAATTTTTAAAAGTATTTGTAATCTTACTTTACTCTTAACCTTTGATATAGTCACATAAACTTGTTCATGTGTAAAAAGGTATATATAATTTAACGATACATTGTAATACTTTGTTTTAGGCCTTATTAATAACGAGAAAATTTAGGTAAAGTAACATATGTGTTAATAGTACAAGTTACCTATTAGAGGATGACACATAAACATTTTTGTTTACTTTCAAATAATGAACATTTATAATCAAGTATTTTTTGACATTAAAAGTAAAAAAAAATGTCAACGTGTCATTCTCTAATATGTCACATGTATCCACTTTGTCATATTATAATAATTACATTAAATGATAGTAATATTGGAAATTTGTCAAAATAAATGATGACCTATCAGCACCAATATTAGATATATGGCATGTAATAATGATGATATTAAATATGTTGTCACTTATATCAATGTTATGAAATTTAAATGAGACATTAAATTAGAATTTTGCCTACACTTCATTTGAATGAAAGTTCTAATTTGACCCTGTAGGTTTCATAGACTATTGTTTTAAATTAGAATTGGATAGAATTATGAAAATATTAAATATAATATATAAATATAATTTCATCTAGAAATGGTGAAAAAATAATAATAGTAAATAACGTATGTCATAATAGAGAAGAGTCAAAATTTTGTTGAGGATATTATATAAATATTACTATGAGAAAATAAAATAAATATATATTTAAAAAAACTTGAATAATTACTTTTGTAATCTCAAAATATACTTTCGAGGGTTCTAAAGTATAAAGTTATTTCCACCAATAAAAAATTGCAATCAGTCTCATTTTTTATTTAAAACTATTATTATTCTGTAAAAATAAGGGAGATAATTCACTTACTTAATGAGTAATTTATTAAAAAACCTATTCATATTTTAGTTATCTATTGTAGGAAATCTAATGGTTCATATCTATTTACTAATTCAAATGAATGAATTTACATGGAATGAGTGATTTAGATGTGGAGTGTTTTTTTTAAATTACTTATGGAGTAAGTGAATCATCTCCCTAAAGATAAATGTCTAAATGAAAACATAAAAATGAGTTTAAACCGTCATTAATGTAATTTTCTTTGTTAGTGGTCAAAGATAATAAATTAAAAAACAATTCTATGCACTCTAATTGAATGAATCTAACAACTTTTATAAATGTAGTTTGTAACGTTTAAATTACATGATGACTCGTTTAAATCTTATTACTCATAATAATTTTTATGTATAAATACAGGATGGTAGCATCACAAAAATATGTAACTTGATAACTTTGCAAAACTAATGATGGTTGAACCAAATATCCGCCTCTTCATGTTCTGTGTGCTTTTACTACTTCCTTCCAATCTCATGGCTATAAGCACTAAAATAAACTTAAACCCTTTCCCTAGGATACATGTTTACATCAAAAATGGTGTAGCTAAAGGTACAAATCTAACTCTTCATTGCAAATCCAAAGACGATGACCTTGGTGTTCATTATCTCAACTATCAAGAAGAATATACTTTTTCATTTCACTATAATGTTTTTGCTTTACAAGGATATACATTGTTTTTTTGTGGCTTCACATGGAATCATATTTTGCACTGGTTTGAAATTTATAATTGGAAGAGAGATAGACATTTTTACACACATATGAGATGGAGCATACAAGAAAATTCTCCTTGCTTGTTGAATCATGCAACAAACAACTACGATATCTGCGACTTTGCTTACAATCAGAGCAACCCTAAACTCTTGTATAATCTATATTGATATCAAGCAAGAATTGGGGTTGTGCAATGTAATATCTATTATTAATATGAAAATAAGTATGATTGTGGCAATAATTTAAGGGGTATGTTATACAATGCTAGCTTTCCTACTATTTGTTATTTAGGTTTTGCTTTCAAATTATACACATCATTGTGAACACAACAAATTTCATTTTTTTCTTTTCTGTAATTAATTAAATTTATTATTAATAAAAAGCTGAAACATTTTACATAAATAAAACTTAACAACAGAAATTATAAATATTTATGATATAAATTTTGGAGATTAATCAAAGATGAAGGAGGGCTTGAAAATGTTTCTCATCATCACATCATCTTCAAATGGTCGTGCTACTCCGTTTCTTTTCATTCGATTAATTTTTAAAATCAATAAAAAATAAATTTTTAATTAAATTAAATTAATAATTACTAATAATAAAAACCAAATTTTATAAATATTAAAATCAATACATTTTACAAAAAAAATCTAAAAATTACCAACCATATCAATGATGGAGGGAATGTCACCCCTGAAAGCTTGTTTTCCTCAACTCATCATTTGGATGGTCGCGCTACGCCGCTTTTTTCATAATTAAAATAATTAAACAATAATCTCATAAAGAACTATGTAGCATTGGTTCCCTTAATAGGGATACGTAAGAGCAAGATCTCATACTGTCCGACACAACAAAAAATAAATAAACTTTGTCCCTAAAATAATTAATTAAATAACCCAAATAATTTTAAAGTATAATATAAATCATATAATTAATGAGGGGTACTGCTTAAAGGAGACATATATGGTGCTATTACATTCCCTAACTCGTGGGTTTGATGCAGATTTTCCGTCAAGGGGATTCTGGTAAAAATATTTGCACGTCAATGAACTCCTAGTTGATTATTCTTGTAGCGGTTCTATCATTATTGTTATAGTATAGTTACAAATCTTCATAGATATTATTAATTATATATATTTTTTTTTTGTAAGTTTTGATTTTAGATTTAACTTGTTTCATATTTTCGAATATATTTTTAATTTTAAACAATCGGTCCTTTAAAATACATGCATTACAGAAGATGAAAAGTAGGGATGGCAATATGGGATTGGCCCAACGGGCCAACCCATTTTGATCGACATTTTTGGCAGGCCGGACTGGAGATTTTAGTCCAAAAGTCCATATTCAACCCGGTTTGGAAGCCCGTTTTTTAGACGGGCCATGGCGGGCCAACATTAATATTGCTTTAATATTGCTTTACCTTTTTAAGGTTACATGTGATTCCAATAATGTAGTCAATTAAATATTGTTTTCCAACTGGACATGTTACAGATATCGTGTGCAATCAATTTATTATTCATATATAAGACATTTATGAGTAAATATTTATCAATGTAATTTATATCATATACAATACAGAACATTTATATATCAGTGTTTATTTATTATCATATATCATATTTTGTTTAACTTAATGACATTTATCATTTTTTTTGTTTAAAAAATTACACCTCTCAATAAAAATGAGTTATGTTATAAATCATATATGTGTACTTGATATCACGTCTTAACTCAAACACAAGACATTAAATCTATAAGCTTGGTTGCATTAAACATAACAAGTGTGTTTAAAAATTTATACATTAATAGAAATATGATATATTTATTAAATAGATTAAATATGTTAAAATTTAAATAAATATTTTTAGTATTATGCGGTCTGGCTCGCCACAACCTACAACCCGCTTAAGGCTGGTTTGGGCTACAATTTTATATGCATAAATTGTATCCCAACATTTCAGCTCGGTCCAGATTAACCCCAACCCGATATGGACTAACCCAAACCCGTTCGGGTAGTCCGTTTTGACACTACAACCTATGGGTAAGGAACTAATCATTTTTTAGGTGCATAACTTTCTCTTCCAACAAATTTCGCTCCTAAAAATTGAACCATCAAACTTTTACTCATCTTAGAATGTAATGGAACTTTACCTTATTAGACCAATACTTTATTGGTTTATGAATTCTAAAGTTCTACTCATCTTGATATGCATACAACTAGGAACTTATAGTCATCTTCAAATCAACATATACAATTATAGGTAAACTATACAATTTTATTTATTTTATTTAGTTAATAATAATTTTATCTAGCTACTTACCCATATAGCATGTATGTGGTGGATTATTTTATTAGATTATGTTTTTTTGTTTTGAAAATAAACTAAAAATATAAACTATGTATGTTTGACAACCAAATGAAATTATAAGCTCAATTTATTTTTTGAAAAATAAGCCAATAGTAGAAGCTCCAAAATCATATGTTGGTTGGTTTATTTTTTATTAGCTTATTTTTTTTCCTCCAAATTTTCCACTTCCCATTTTACACATCATAACTTTATTTATCTTCTCATTTTTACTCTTTCACCAAACATCATAACTCCTCACATCATCATCACCAAACTTTGTAAGCCCTTTTAGACTATCCTTCACATTTGCATTGGCAGCAAGAGAAGGGAGAGCACATGATGCTAGAATTTTTTATGAAGCACTTTGTGATAAAAGCTTAAAATTTCCACATTCTTCCAATGGTTTAATAATCAATTTTCTTCGATTGTTTCATTTTAATTAATATTATATATAATCCTACTAATATTAGTGAGTTCTAATTTCTCTTCACATTTTTAATTCTTTGTGAGATAAATATTATTTGTGTATTATTTATTTTATGGATTGTGTAATTCAAGTTTATTATCTATTATTTATTTGTGTGTTATATTGTTTTTTTGTAAATTGATATTGAGTTTTATATTGTATTTTATTTTAATGTTTGTTTTTAGCATTTGTTATGCAATATGAAAACTTTATAGAAAATATATGATGATAAATATTAAAAAAAAATAATTAAAAAATAATGTAAAAACAACGAAAATAATCCTAACTAAATAAATAATCACACACTATTTTCTATAAAGACAAAACTCAGGTAAAATACCATATATTACATGTACAATTAGCCTTTATGGTATTTTATCTAAGTTTTGTTATTTCTCTAATTAGTTTATACCAACTACACGTTCGCTTAAAAGCTTCCCATAAATTTTGCGTTGCAGAAATTCTCCATTTTCTCCTTAGAAGAAGGTCCAATTCACCTTACTCTTTAGCAGCAGTGACGATCTAAAAGAGAAGGCAAGAAAGAAAAAATGCAATCTCTGTCTCCATGTTACACACACACTTATTTGGCAGGAAGTGAATAGAGAAACTGTAGGTTGTATTGTTGTTTAAAGAAAAAATACTTGGGGACTGACAAGTCATAACATTTTACTTGTATAGTTGTATAGTAATAAATCATCCCTCATATTTTTCTTACAAATACTTGGGGACTGACAAGTCATTCTTCATGATCAAAAATGATTTTTTGTTGTTTAATAGTTTTATTTGAACATTTACTGGCTTGGAAATGTTAAGAGGTGTATTGATGAAGCTGTTTGCTACATACAAACTCACTTGGGATTGTGTTGGAACTTTTAAATAAGGTCTAAAGAGTAAAAAATAATTTTCCCATGGAAAAAGCTTCATAAAAAAAGTTGGTTCAAGTACTAACTAGTGATTTTTCATGACATCTGCCATAAATGATGATACAGTAATGAATCATATTGCTTGATTTGATTAAATAGTTTTCCTTTTTATATTCTTACTTTTTACTGGAAGCTGAGTCGAATTTATTAATCCAATATCTATTGCTGGTAATGCTAGATGCTTAAGTCTTTTTTCTTTGTATGACCAATGACACCCAGGTTCCATCTCAAACTGTAGCTGGTTATGCCACAGTTGCTAATACAGGGGGTGTCGAGAGAAGGTTAGTTGGTGTGTTATAATTCCAAGCATTTTATGATAAAATTGATCATTATTAACTCGATTCACTTTTTGCATGTCACAGCAAGGTTTTAGGAAGTTTTATTGTACATGTAATCATCACTATCATTTTTATTTAAAAAAGAAATATTATTAGACAGGAATGGGAAAATACCAAAGAGAATAGGTATCCTCCAATTGAAAACATAAAGCCTAAGGAATAAAAAAAGTGAAAACCCAATTAGAAACCAGACAACAAACACGAGCAAGCCAGAAGACAGAAAAGGAAACTACCAAAGTTTCCCAAACAGCTTGGGGGAGCGTATCTTTTGTCCCACAAATTGTGCTACTCTATGTGTCACTTGCTGTGATTGGTCAGAATACAGTTAATTATTAAACTTTTAACTTACAAATATTTTTTCAACCAATCAGGAATAACCAATTTGTGGGGTGGTTGGAGTATCACAGGGGGGTACTATAACGAATCCGGGTATTTGGAGTTACGAAGGCGTGGCCGGGGCACATATTGTGTTTTCGAGCTTGTGCTTTTTGGCGGCTATCTGGCATTGGGTCAAGAACAGGATCAGAAGGATCAAAAACTGCTAATTCATAGAGAGCCATCGAACCGTCCCAACCAGCAACCAGAGCTGTATGCATTATATGGACAGAAAGCAAACGGCCGGGATCATTTAAAATAACGGTATGAACACGATCCCAAGGCAAACCCATGAAAATACCTCTTATCTCAACAAAAAATAGACACTATGTAACTTTATTGCACTGGAAAAAACTATGATATGGACGCCTATGGATGATGAGATTCCATTGATACAGAGTGAATCGTTCTTTTTTCTCTGACAGATGGTCAGAACTTCATCTGGGTTCGAATCCTACTGAGAGGTCCACTAGAGATCAGAAATTGTTGAAGAAAGAACAAGATGTTTCTTTTGTTCTTTCCAGGTGATCGAAAAATAAAGAAATAGTTAATATATTCTAGATAATTGGTACAAGATACTATCATTACCGCCTGGACAATTAGACATCCAACCCGTAAGCCAAGTGGAACATGCATGAAGGAGTATGCCTCAGAAGGTGACTTATGCCTCATATGTCCTGGTTAAGGATGCTGAGAACTGGTCGTAGTATGCTCGGAGGCAAATGGAATCGGAAGGACAAGCCATCACATGGGAAGCCTTCAAAGGAAAATTCCTCCAGAAATACTTTCCCGCTGAATTGAAGAGAAAGAAAGAGATGGAGTTCCTACGGTTATAACAAGGGGATCTATCGGTGGGAAAGTATGCGACCAAGTTTGAGGAATTGGTCCGGTATTGTCCATATTATGAGCTGGAGGTGGACGAGAGGTCTAAATGTGCTATGTTTGAGTCGGGCCTGAAACCCAAGTTGAGGATGATGTTTGGACATCAAGAGATCTCTGATTTTCCTACCTTGGTCAACAAGTGTAGGATGTACGAGGACGATATGAAAGCAGATGAAGTGGTGGTTCACAATCCCAATCCTTCGAAAACTTTTGGACCTCAACGCCATTATGATCAAGGAAAGGGAAAGGGCAAGGCGTTTCAAGAGGAACGTAAGCCCTACTCTCCACCTATGGGAAATCGGAAATATGGTTCTCATGGGTCAAGGACAAATGTCAACGCTGGAGGGTCACCATTGAAATCTCCACCTTTGTGCAACAAATGTGGTAGACATCACTTTGGGGGTGTATGCCCCGGATCCAGTAATGGGTGTTTCAATTGCAAGGAGCCGGGACACATAAGGAAGTTTTGCCCCAAGCTGAACCAACGTGCGAGTGACTTGAATGTAGAACGACCTAGAAACACTGGCAGGGTGTTTACCATGAGTGGTGCCGAAGCAATCGACGTTGAAGGTATGATCAAGGGTAACTGTATGGTGACAGGTATTCCACTTTTAGTGTTGTTCGATTCGGGAGCAACACACTCTTTTATATCTATTGATTGTGTAGAACGGCTGGGGTTGTCGATTGAGTTGTTGCCCTTTGACTTAGTTGTGTCCACCCCTACTAGTGCATCTGTGGTGGTGTCAACTTGTACATCTTAGTGTCCGGTAGAGGTCAATGGCAGGATGTTTACTGTAGATTTAATCTGTCTACCCCTGACTCAATTAGATATAATTCTGGGAATGGATTGGTTGTCGGCCAATCGAGTGATGCTCAATTGTGCCGATAAGACTGTAGTGTTCGGGGATCAGTATGAGTCTTCTGATAAGTCTAGCTGTTTGGAACCAGTGTCAGCTAAGAGAGTTTGTACTTCCATTAAAGAAGGGGGAGCAGTGTTTATGTTACTGGCATCAATGGAGGGTAACGAGAAACCCAGAGTCAAAGACATAACGATAGTATGTGACTTCCCCGAAGTGTTTCCTGGAGATATTCCGGATTTACCTCCAGTGAGAGAAGTTGAATTCTCTATCGATCTAATACCAGGGACGAGACCCATTTCTATAGCCCCTTATAGAATGGCACCTTTAGAGTTAGCTGAGCTAAAAAAGCAGATTGAAGATTTGTTGGCGAAAAAGTTCATTCGTCCTAGTGTTTCTCCGTGGGGTGCGCCGGTCTTGTTGGTCAAGAAGAAAGACGGGAGTATGAGGTTATGCACCGACTACAAACAGTTGAACAAGGTCACCGTTAAAAATAAGTATCCGTTGCCGAGGATTGATGACTTGATGGACCAGTTAAGAGGAGCTGTGGTATTTTCTAAGATTGATCTCCGATCTGGTTACCATCAACCACTCAGAGTGAAATCTGAGGATATTCCAAAGACGACCTTCAGAACTAGGTATGGACATTTTGAATACTTGGTAATGCCTTTCGGAGTGAAAAATGCACCAGCAATATTTACCGACTACATGAATCGGATTTTTCACCCATACTTGGATTCATTCGTAGTGGTATTTATTGATGACATTTTGGTTTACTCCAAGAGTCGAGAAGAACATGCAGAACACCTAAAAATTGTCCTTGGGGTTTTAAAGAGTAATCAGCTGTATGCAAAGCTATCCAAATGCGACTTTTGGCTGGAGTCTGTGAATTTTCTTGGGCATGTGATATCCCGAGAAGGAGTGGCAGTAGATCCCTCTAAAGTCGAAGCTGTTATGGAATGGGTAGTGCCTAAGTCGGTTACGGAGATCAGGAGCTTTCTGGGATTGGCAGGTTATTACCGGAAGTTTATAGAAGGGTTTTCAAAGTTAGCATTACCCTAACGAAGTTAACCAGAATAGGAGAACCATATGTATGGACAACCCGATGTGAGGAAATTTCCAAGAGTTGAAGCGGAGGTTGACTACGACACCTGTGTTGGTTCTTCCGTGTAATGATCGTGACTTCAGTGTGTACTGTGATGCTTCCAAGCAGGGTTTAGGTTGTGTCTTGATGCAGGAAGGAAAAGTTGTTGCCTACGTTTCGCGACAGTTGAGGTCACATGAACAGAACTACCCTACTCATGACTTGGAGTTAGCGGTTGTGGTATTTGCGCTGAAGATTTGGAGACATCATCTTTATGGTGTGAGGTTTGAAGTGTTCGGTGATCATAAGAGTTTGAAATACCTTTTCGACCAGAAGGAATTGAATATGAGACAAAGGAGATGGATGAAGTTCTTGAAGGACTACGATTTTAACTTACAATATCACCTTGGGAAAGCCAATGTGGTGGCTGATGCTTTGAGTCGAAAATCATTACATGTGTCCTCCCTGATGATCCGCGAGGAGAAATTAATTGAGGAGTTCCGAGATATGAATTTAGCCGTTCAATTGAAACCTCAAAGTGCAATTTTTGGAATGCTCAAGGTGACTAACGAGTTGTTTGACCAGATTAGGAGGTTACAAATTGATGATCTTGAGTTGAAAGCCAAACGCGACTTAATGACTCGTGGGAAGGAGACAGATTTTGAATCGGATTCTAGTGGGATGTTGAGATATAAGGGAAGGGTGTGTGTGCCCCAGGACGCGGAATTGAGAAAGAGTATTCTGGAGGAGTCACACAAGAGTAAAATGAATTTTCACCCGGGAACTACGAAGATGTACCAAGATCTGAAAAAGCTGTTTTGGTGGTCTGGGTTAAAAAGAGATGTGGCTGTGTATGTCTCGAGTTGTCTCGTCTGCCAGAAAGCCAAGATTGAACATCAGCGGCCAATGGGAGAGTTACAATCTCTGGAAATTCCTGTATGGAAGTGGGATAGTATTTCAATGGACTTTGTGTCGGGTTTTCCAAGAACTCAGAAGGGGTATGACTCAATATGGGTAATAGTGGATCGACTAACTAAGTCCGCTCACTTCTTACCGATGAATATGAGGTATTCTATGGAACGACTGGCAGAATTGTATATCCGGGATATAGTTCGGCTACATGGTATACCCGGAAGCATTGTATCAGATAGAGATCCCCGTTTCACTTCGAAATTTTGGACTAGTTTGCAATCCGCTATGGGGACTAAGTTGAAAATGAGCTCCGCCTATCATCCACAAACAAACGGGCAATCAGAAAGGACCATATAGTCGTTGGAAGACCTTCTGAGTGCCTGTGTTTTGGAACAACCGGGGAGTTGGGATGGCATGCTGCCTTTGATCGAATTCACGTACAACAACAGTTTTCATTCATGTATAAGGATGGCACCATATGAGGCCTTGTATGGGAGGAAGTGCAGAACTCCGATGAGTTGGTTTGAAACGGGAGAAAACTTGGTATTGGGACCCGAACTGGTTCGAGAGACAACTGAAAAGATAAAGAAGGTGAGGGAGAACATGAAGGTAGCACAGAGTCGGCAAAAGACTTATTATGACCAGAGGCGGAAACCACTCGAGTTCAATGAAGGGGATCATGTATTCATGAGAGTAGTCCCGACTACTGGAATAGGGAGGGTGTTGAAGTCCCGTAAACTTACCCCAAGGTTCACTGGACTGTATCAAATATTGGAGCGGATTGGACCGGTCGCCTATCGGATTGCCTTACCCACTTTGTTGTCAAATCTCCACAACGTATTCCATGTGTCTCAATTGAGGAAATATGTTGGAGATCCATCTCATGTAGTTGAGTCGGATCAAATAGAGCTGAAGGATAATCTGACTTTTAGAACTTTGCTTGTGAGGATCATGGACAAGAGTATTAAGAAATTGAGGGGAAAGGAAATTCCATTGGTGAAAGTATTATGGAGCCAAGTCGATGAAGGGGATGTGGAACGACCCAAATTCTACCCTTGAAAATTTTTCATTTATTTTAATCCTTTCTTACATACAGTCGTCACCTTCATTAAAAACTCTAAAGTATCTTTCTTTGAAAATACTCTTTACCCTATTATATTATCATACAAATTTATGTTGCGGAAAAACATAATTCATTCAGATAGCCTTTATCACATACGTCCAGTTATGGGTTTTCCAGAGTTATAACGTCCATAACTGCATGTCACCATATTATCCTAATCAGATTACATTTATCCCAAAATACTATCAAATCAACTACAATATCAAATAGCAATAAAGACAATCGAGTAAATAAACACAAAAGCTTCCTAATTGAGCTTCATCCTCAAAATCCTTCATTTACCTACAATAGGATTATCATAAACAACACACAAAACAAAAGGGAGTAAGTCATTAGTTCAAAACTAACATCACACGATAATCCACATTTCAAATACAATTAAGCATTGATATAAATCATAACCACAAATAAATAAATGTAAACGTTCATATATTCTTTCTTTCATTTCCACGTTATTCATATTCGTCCTATAGTATATATATCCCATAATATATATTCTATAGCACGCCTACTACGTTCCTTCGAAACCTCATACTTCTCATCATTCATATCCACCCTATAGAATATATATCTCATACAATATACTCTATAGAATGCATACGACTTTCATTGTGACATTCTCAGTTCTCATCCTTCATATTCACCTTATAGAATATATATCCCATACTATATATCCTATAACATGCATATGACTTTCATTGTTCACATCTTCCACTTTATCATCCATATTCACCCTATAGAATATATATCTCATACTATATATCCTATAGCATGCATATTCGTTTATCTCAAATCTTTTTGTCTCATTGCTTATTCTCGCCATCAGGCTTACTCTTTACCTCCTCCGGTTCTACCACATCGGGTATGTAATTTCTCAATGATCCACTACCACTTCGGGTTGGCAATTTCCCTTAATGATCCACTACCACTTCGGGTAGGTCATATACAATACCACATAGGGCAAGTCATACACAATACCACATAGGGCAAGTCATACGCAATACCACATAGGGCAAGTCATACACAATACCACATAGGGCAAGTCATACGCAATACCACATAGGGCAAGTCATACACAATACCACATAGGGCAAGTCATACGCAATACCACATAGGGCAAGTCATACGCAATACCACATAGGGCAAGTCATACACAATACCACATAGGGCAAGTCATACGCAATACCACATAGGGCAAGTCATACGCAATACCACATAGGGCAAGTCATACACAATACCACATAGGGCAAGTCATACGCAATACCACATAGGGCAAGTCATACACAATACCACATAGGGCAAGTCATACGCAATACCACATAGGGCAAGTCATACACAATACCACATAGGGCAAGTCATACACAATACCACATAGGGCAAGTCATACACAATACCACATAGGGCAAGTCATACGCAATACCACATAGGGCAAGTCATACGCAATACCACATAGGGCAAGTCATACACAATACCACATAGGGCAAGTCATACGCAATACCACATAGGGCAAGTCATACGCAATACCACATAGGGCAAGTCATACGCAATACCACATAGGGCAAGTCATACGCAATACCACATAGGGCAAGTCATACACAATACTTCACTACCATTCCCAGTAGGATAACAATAACAGTCCACTACCACTCCGGGTAGGACACCATAACAGTCCGCTACCACTCCGGGTAGGACACAATAAACAGTTCACTACCACTCAGGGTAGGACACGATAAATAGTTCACTACCACTCCGGGTAGGACACAATGATAAACCACTACCTCCTCGGGTAGGGTAACAACCATAAACTTACCAACACGTTACCTCTTTCACATACCTCATTCACATAAGTGAGTATGAATTAGAGCCACTTATCCCTTACCTTGGTGAGCGTTGGGGATCGGTTCCGAGTAACTTTAAAAGTCTCCTCCGCGATTTCCTCCAACCTTAGGATCTTTCCTCATTTCCACCAATAACAACAATGTTAGTCATTTATTCCAAATATCACATAAACAACTTACTCTGCATCATTTAATCATACAAAATATTCAACCATCTAAAACATGCATAACATCTCATATTTCAATATTTCCAAAACTACTTCAATACAAGTTTCAAAATATCAAAGCATACATGTTCATCTCATATAACAACATCAAAGCCATTATCCACATCTAACATTTCATCTCTTTCTCTTTATACTCGTATTCTCATTTTTGGGGGTTTTTGGGGTTTTTCATGAATAACCCATAAAACTTTCCATTCATCAAATAACAACTCTAAACTAAGAGTTTACAAGATAAAAACAACATAAAAGGAACCATAACTCTAAAAGATGAGTTTCCATGGTTTCTCATGTTTTGAAAATAAATCCAACATACCCAAAACAAGTTAGAGAGGAAGAAAAAGAGTTAGTAACAAGAGGTTTACCTCTTCTCAAGCTCCAAGATGAGTCCTAAGGCTCTTTGCTCTTGAAAAGCTCTCATTTCTCTCTTCTCTTCGAAGTTCTAACCCAAAAATGTGTTTAGGTTTCTGTTTTAAAGAGGTGTCGTCGGGTTGTAATCGATTACCAACATGGTGTAATCGATTACAACGTGAAAAATACGCATATCTGATGCTTTTAATACGATGTAATCGATTACCAGAAGTGTGTAATCGATTACCAGAAGTGTGTAATCGATTACCAGAAGAGTGTAATCGATTACCAGCAGAGTGTAATCGATTACCAGCAGAGTGTAATCGATTACCAGCAGAGTGTAATCGATTACCAGCAGAGTGTAATCGATTACCAGCAGAGTGTAATCGATTACCAGCAGTGTGTAATCGATTACACTGTGTCAGATGCACATATCTGATGCTTTTAATACGATGTAATCGATTACCAGCAAAGTATAATCGATTACACTGTGTCAACAGCCTAAAATTGCCATTTCTCGACGCGAGAATCCTCCAGTATAGTCCAGGATTTCACCCTCCCAACTGATCCTTTTTCGCTCAGGCGAGAATCTCTCGATCAAGCGAGGCTTCCAGGACTGATACTATATTTTTAAAGATTAAAATTTGGGGTGTTACAGGATGCAACTTGGGAGGTGGAACGTGACATGGTGGAGGACTACCTGCATTTGTTCGAATGAAGGTATGTTTGATTTTCGGGGACGAAAATTCCTCTAAGAGGGGGAGGATTGTAACCCCCTAAAAGTTTGATAATTGGAACATGGTGAAACTCAGTCAGTCTGGGAGCTACTGACTGATTCTCGTATGAGCAAGAAAGTCTCGCTTGGGCGAGGGCTTCAGCATTCCTCCCAGAATTTTATCTGGGAGCCTCGCTTAGGCGAGATGTGGCTCGCGTGGGCGAGAGAGAATGTGTTGACACTGTAGGATTCTCGCTTGAGCGAGAAGCCGTCGCTTGAGCGAGAGCGTCAGTGTTTGAAAATGTTAAAATGCGGGATCTCTCGCCTGGGCGAGAATCTAAATTCCTAAAACCTAAAATAGAGCCCCAAACACGAAAATGGGGGGGGGGGGGGTGAGAGAAAGGAGAAGAGGAAGCGATTTTCTTGGCTAGAGCTCGCATAAAGGCTACGTGAAGCTAGAGAAGAGGTAAACCTCTTGATTTTAACACTTCTCCTTACTTAGAAATTCATTATGGTGAATATGGTTTCTTCTCTTTGAGTTGGAAAACGACCTAACTCTCTCCATTGGTGTAGTAGTTCGTTGTAGTTAACCTATTTCTTGAAAACTCATAGTATAGAGTGTCTATTTGGAAATAGTGGTTGAAAAATATTGATAGTAAGAAACCCCAAAACCTAAGAACGAATTGGTGAAGAAAATGGATTGGAAAATGGTAAGTTGGGTTGTAGTTTATAATTGATGATGTGGAATGAGGGGGTTAAATGTTTATGAATGCATATGGGGGTCTTAATAGAGATAGTTTCGAGAGTCATCGGAGTATGAGTTAATTTGTGGTAGAAATATGTAAAATGAGTTATAATGTGATGTTACGAATATATTATTGATTGTGTTTTTGTGTGTGTGAATGGGCAAAGACCCTAAGGTTGGAGGAAGCGGAGTAGATTCAAACAAGCCGTCGAACGCCAACACACGCCAAGGTAAGGGAGACGTGTTTCCATGGTTAATGATTTGATGGGAAAGGTAAACGCATTGGCATTATTATTATGATAATAAAGTGAACTGGTTATTATATGGTATATGGTATTGATTAGCCTTCGTGGCATTAACTTGCCCTATGTGGTATTGATTAGCTTTCGTGGGGTTGACTTGCCCTATATGGTATTGATTAGCCTTCGTGGCGTTGACTTGCCCTATGTGGTATTGATTAGCCTTCGTGGCGTTGACTTGCCCTATATGGTATTGATTAGCCTTCGTGGCGTTGACTTGCCCTATGTGGTATTGATTAACCTTCGTGGCGTTGACTTGCCCTATGTGGTATTGATTAGCCTTCGTGGCATAGACTTTGTAACACCCCAAATTTTAGGTCTTTAAAATTATAGCATCAGTCATCGGATCCTCGCTTGAGCGAGAGATTCTCGCCTGAGCGAGAGAGGTTCAACTAGGAGGGTGAAATCCTGGGCTATACTGGGCGAGAGATGTCTCGCCTGGGCGAGAAATGGAATTTGGAACTGGTTGACACTGTGAGATTCTCGCTTGAGCGAGAATCCCTCGCATGAGCGAGAGGGTCAGATTTGAATTTTTAAAATAGGCGGGATTTTCTCGCTTGAGCGAGAACCCCTCGCTTAAGCGATAACCCGACGAGACAACATTTAATGAGAAACCCTTACACAAAATCGAGGGTTTTAGAAAAGGAGAAGAGTGAGAGAAGAGAGCTTTTCAAGGGCAAAAAGCTTGGATATTCATCTAAGAGCTTGAGAAGAGGTAAAACTCTAGATTCTAACTCTCTTTTTCTCTTTTAAACTCACTTTGGGGTATGTTGGATCTCTTCTCTAAATGTGTAAAACCATGGAAACTCTCTCTTTTGAGTTATGGTTCATTTTAGGTCGTTTGTACCTTGTAAACTCTTGGTTTTGAGTTAGCATTCCAAGAATGGAAAGGGGTTTGTGGGTTGACTCATGGAAACCCAAAACCCTAGAGAGAGAAAATGAGGTTAGAGAGGGAAGATAGGTAAAATGCTAGAGGTAGAAGATGAGTTGCTTCACTATGTTAAAATATGAGATGAGATGTATGTTTTAGATGGTTGAAAACTCTTCATGAAAGTAGTATAGAACCATTGATAAAATAATAAATATCTTGTATGTTTAAATGATGCAATATAAGTTGTTTATTTGTTATTTGAAATGAATGACTGACATTGTGTTATGTGGTGGGATTGAGGAAAGATCCTAGAGTAGGCGGCGGTGTCGGTGGAACTAGTGCAACTTACCAAGAACCCAACCCAACACTCACCAAGGTAAGAATAAGTCTTTAATTTGCGCATTTGAAATGGAAAATGTGTGTAATTTCTGGTTGTGCAAGGATTAATTGGTGGATCACGTATTTATTATAAACATATATGGGTATGTTTGTAATAAGGATTGCGTGGATTCACTGGTATGACTAATAGTGAAATCAATGAAAAGGAAACGTATTTTTAGCCGACCATAAAGGGTTAGCGACTTCGGCTCGAGTTTATGTAGCAACACTTCGGCCCGAGTTTATGTGGCAACACTTCGGCCCGAGTTTATGTGGCAACACTTCGGCTCGAGTTTATGAAGCAACACTTCGCCCGAGTTTATGCGGCATGTTTTCTTATAAAAGAGATGTGAAATTGTTTTTAGCTAACCCTAAGG
This sequence comes from Lupinus albus, assembly GCA_009771035.1. Lineage (NCBI taxonomy): Eukaryota > Viridiplantae > Streptophyta > Magnoliopsida > Fabales > Fabaceae > Lupinus > Lupinus albus. Next base: position 9,230,443 of record CM020006.1, on the reverse strand, counting down.
GGTGTAGCGACTTCGACTCGAGTTTATGTAGCAATACTTCGACCCGAGTTTATGTGGCATGTTTTATTGGTAAAAAGGATGAGAAATCGCTTTTAGCTAACCCTAAGGGGTGTAGTGACTTTGGCTCAAGTAACGTAGCACGGAAAATGAATTTCAAAGTGATTCACTAACTTTTCTAAATGTGGATTATCTTATAATGACGTTTAATTAATTAATGACTTACTCCTTTATGTGTTTGTGTTTCGTCATTGATAATCCCATTGCAGATGAACAAGTAGCTTGAGGAGGTCTTATTTTTGGAAGCTTAGGAGCTTTATATTTTGGATTTCAATTATTAGCACTATTTTGTACATGAGTGCTTATTGAATTACTTTGAATATTTTGTAACTATGGATATATGACTTATAAGATTGTTCGTAATACCGCATATACGTAGCTATGGGTATTTTGGAAACCCATAGCTAGTTGTATGCGGTAGATACTAGGGTTTAATTGAATGAATTATGTTTTCCGCAATATAAATTGTATGGTAATATCTTATGTTAGAAAGTGTCTTAAGGAATGATAATTGAGAAATCAAAGTAGTGTGATGACTGTATGCATGAAAGGATTAAAATAAAAGAAAAATTTTCAAGGGTAGAATTTGGGTCCTTACAATATGGTATCAGAGCATAGTTAGTCCTGCGGCCTAGGGCATGGCCTTACTTGCTTCTTTGTAACTTCAAAATGATTGGACTATGTGGTTTAAGTACTGTTGTGTGGTTATTTGTTGATTTGTTTGGTTAAACCTGGTTTACTGACAAATGAGAATCGAGATGAACAGGAACCCATTACGAAAATGTCTAGAAGAGGACGAGGAAGATGATCGGGTCAGAACGAATTGTTGGCCCAGATTGCGGCATTACTGGCGAACGTGAATAAGAACTTGCAACACCTGAATCAGAATACGACACCAAGTCCGAGTTCACAACCTTTGGTTCCACCCAGTCCGGTTGAGTATCGAGGTTTGGATGAGTTCTGTAGGAGGAACCCCAGTTCGTTTCAAGGGGGGTTCGCTCCTGATGCAGCCATCGAGTAGATTCAGAGATTGGAAAGGATTTTCAAGGCCATGAGCTGTTATGATGCTCAGAAGTTGGCGTATGCCACCTATTTGCTAGAGAAGGAGGCTGAAAGTTGGTGGGAATTTGCTCGGCGCCAAATGGAGGCGGAGGGGCAAGTAAATTAAACATTGATATATAAATGTCTTGTATTGTATATGAAATAAATTACATTGATAAATAATTTACTCATAAATGTCTTATATATGAATAATAAATTGGTTGCACACGGTATCTGTAAAATGTCCGGTTAAATTGACTATATTATTTGAATCACATGCAACCTTAAAATGGTAAAGCAATATTAATGTTGGTCCGCAGGGCTAGCCCGGTCCGTCTAAAAAACGGGCTTCCAAACCGGGTTGAATATGGACTTTTGGACTAAAATCTTCAGTCCGGCCCGCCAAAAATGTCGATCAAAACGGGCTGGCCCGTCGGGCCAATACCATATTGTCATCCCTACTTTTCATCTTCTGTAATGCATGTATTTTATAGGACCGATTGTTTAAAATTAAAAATATATTTGAAAATATAAAACAAGTTAAATCTAAAATCAAAACTTACAAAAAAAAAATTAAAATTAATAATATCTATGAAGATTTGTAACTATACTATAACAATAATGATAGAACCGCTACAAGAATAATCAACTAGGAGATCATTGAGGTGCAAATATTTTTACCAGAATCCCCTTGACGAAAAATTTGTATCAAACCCACGAGTTAGGATCACAAGTGCTTTAAAAACCAAAGAAAAATCAATCTTCAATTACACATATATTCATTTGATTACAAAGAAATTACAATTTTCTCATTAAACAAAAATATAAAACATGCACGTCTCTCTACTGCATTAATGAAGATCATCCTAGTTCCAAACCCACCACCTTTTCAGATGCCAAACATTCTCAATTTGTTCGCAGCTTAACAATTTACAACTTCTCATTTCTTTATTATTATCCATGGGAGCTTCTTTTGACAACTGACATTTGAAAACTACACGTTCTTATGTTTCCATTGCATTACTACAACAATAGCAACCATTCTCAGCGCCAATGCCCTATTGTTGAGAAGCCATGACGGAGTGGGAATGTTACTGCAATATTGTAGCATAAAGAGCTACACTTCTAATTAATGAGGGCATAATATATTTAACACAATTACATCCGCTATTTATTTTAAGAGTTACAAAACAAGTAGTATAATTTTGACAACCCATAGGACTTATGTAACCAATATGAGCTTAATGAATGAATACCTAAACAATTCACCTATAACGGATAGTGAAAACCTATATGTAAACACATCAGGCTTGTGTCCCAAATACACCAAATCACAATTATTTTTCCCTTCACCCCTTTAGATAGAAAATGAAGGTCTTTTTGAGGAATTCAGGATTTGGTTGAGGAAGATTAGTATACCAAAACTCTCTTAAGGCATATGTTAAGTGCCAATTTGATCTATAATTAACATATAATTTTATCGCATTTTACAACTTAATCAACTAAAATTAGTGAAAAAAATACTCATACATGATTAAAAATTTGTTTTATTGGCTAAATGTCACTGTAACATCCTAAGTTTGAGTCTTTAAAATTATAGTATCAGTCCTGGAAGTCTCGCTTGAGCGAGAAGGGATCACCTGGGAGGGTGAAATCCTGGGACTATACTGGAGGATTCTCGCCCGAGCGAGAGTTGTCTCGCCTGGGCGAGAAATGACAATTTTGGGCTGTTGACACCATGTAATCGATTACACGGTACTGGTAATCGATTACATGCTGATATCTGATCAGACATGTAAAATTTTTCATGATGTAATCGATTACATGGTCCTGGTAATCGATTACATGCTGATATCTGATCAGACATGTGTAATTTTTCATGATGTAATCGATTACACTATACTCGTAATCGATTACATCATATTAAAAACATCAGATATGTGCATTTTTCACAGTGTAATCGATTACACCATTATGGTAATCGATTACACTTAACACGGTGAGATTATCTGAAAACATAAATAGACGTCCCAAGTGAGGATAAGGGTTATTTTTCGAAAAACAAAGAGGAGAGGAACGGTTTGAGGAGTTGAGCACCCTTAGAGTCGAGAAAGAGGCCGGAGAAGAGGTAAATCGCTTAACTTAATCTCTCTTAGGGTTGAATGTCTTGTTTTGGATAGGGTTTATTCTCCACGTTTAGGGATAAAACCCCATAAACCCTCTTTTGACATTGTGGTTCGTTTTGCTTTGGAAAACCTTGTAAAACTCATAGAGTATGAGTTGTTTTTCGAAATGGGTATGTGAGAAGTTATTTTCAAACCGTAGAGTCATGGTAACATTAAGGAAACCTTTTTGTTGAAGATGAACTGAATGGATAATTTTGTCTTGTGTTGTATTAATCTTGGTTAGTATTATTCTTGTCTTGACATGTAAATTGATGTGTTGTAATTGTTGTTGTGTTGGGTTGAAAGACCCTAAGGTTGGAGGAGACGGCGGAGAACGCAACTGAACTTTAGTGCAAGCATTAGCGGCTACTCAGGTGAGGGAGCAGCATTAAAACTTTGTGGTATTAGAATCATGATATTGGAAACTCCAACGACACTCACTAGTTGGAGGATTTCAATGTGATAACACGATTAAACGGGAAATCTCATGAGTTTCCTATTTAACCGCGTTAGTCCTACTGATGTGATTGGTATGTTTGATTATGGAGTTTGACCTGCCCTTCGTGGTATGGAGTTTGACCTGCCCTTTGTGGTAAGGAGTTTGACCTGCCCTTCGTGGTATGGAGTTTGACCTGCCCTTCGTGGTATGGAGTTTGACCTGCCCTTCGTGGTATGGAGTTTGACCTGCCCTTCGTGGTATGGAGTTTGACCTGCCCTTCGTGGTATGGAGTTTGACCTGCCATTCGTGGTATGGAAATTGACTTGCCTTCGTGGCATGGATTTTGGAATATGCACTTAAAGTGCGGATTTTGATTGTGGTTCGGATTGGTTGCGAGTTGGTTGTACTATAGATGTATGACATGGTTGTCATAGGTATTAATTGTAAATTATGGATTGTGTTGAGCTGTAATGATGCGTGGTTTCCGTATTGCAAATGTTCTAATGTTATTATTCTATTTAAATCCACCATGTTATATATTGCCTGTATTTAATGACTGACTCTCTCTATGTTGTTTTGTTTACTCAATCCGTGGTAATAGGATTGTAGGTGGAGCTAAGGAATAAGATATTGCCGAGCCTTAGGGTGATTGCTTTGCTTTGGATTTAGTGTGCTTTTGAATTACTCTAAGAGTTTTTAATGGTTGATATTGGACCCCTTTCATGGGAATTTTCATTGATGTAATTGATCTTCATTTTATTAGACTAAAAAGTGTAGAACCTAGTATTGTGGAATCACTGTGTTGTTTTCCTTTTTATGGTTTACCTTGCCATTAGAGTATTCCTAATTGAAAGGAAATTGTAAATGGTGTGAAATTTTATTATGTTAGAAAAAGAATTGAATTTTTCCGTGTTAGTAATTTGAGGCGTTACAATATGGTATCAGAGCATAGTTAGCCCTGTGGCCTAGGGTATGGCCTTGCATGCTTATTTGTATGACTTATGTGAATTGTTTGTTAACTATGTGATAATTGTTGTTACGAAAGATTCTTGTTGAATTTCTTGTGGTAAGTTTCTGGTTGTGACTTGTATTGGAATATCTCGCTGAGAGTAATTGCTTAAGTGTTTGTTGAGGAATTCTTGTTGAATTTCTTATTGAGAATTTCTTGAAGAGTGTTTGGTTGTAAAACTCTTGTTGAATTCCCTGGTATTAACTTGTGGCTGAATTTATTGTGTGAGACCCTTGTTGGGAATTCTCTGGTGAAACTCTTGCTGAAAATTTCTGGTTGTGAACCTCTTGTTTAAATTTCTTTTGGTGGGTTATAGTTGTGATTTTATTGTTGAATTTCGTGATGTCAAATGTGCTTGTTGAGAGTTCCTCGTGGTGAATCTCTCGTTATGAGTTTCTTGTCAACCTCTTGATGTGAACCTTCTTTGATCACTAATATTAATATGATTGAAGAGGAACGATTAGCTTAGCTTTCTTGGATGTTTGCTTATATGCCTATGTGGTTATAGTTGAATGAAATTGAGGTATTAATTGTTCGCTATGACATCTACATGAGAATTGAGAACTTTGTTAGCACTTTGAGAGGATAATAATTTGAAAGAACTATATATTTGGTCTCGAAAATTGGATTTTTATTATATGGAGGACTTTTGATAATGAAAGGATTGTTTGTCCTTGTTAAAAGTAGAATCATCTATAACATGAAAATTTGTATGTCATGCTATGTGGTTTCCTACATGTTCCTATTTGAGATATGTTCTTAGTTAACTTGTCATTCCACAGGATCAAAACAAATATGCATAGTATAACGATTGACCGGTTATTAGACTCGGTGGCTAAACATCTACATTTTATTATATGACATGTAACCATGCAATTTTACTTTGTAAAAGTTTGCTAGCATGTACTCGCCTATGTTGACTAGAAATAAATATGTCATCTTGACTTATTCCTGCATATGTGTTTGCTTGCAATGCATCAAGGTTTAGAAAGTTGAATGAAATGATGAATTTGTGTGTAACATGTTTTATATGACGACGGTGAAATATATTTTTGAGGTTAATTGTTAATGCCTGATAAATTTTTCCTTGATGCGTGAATTCTAGAAACCGTATGTTAGCTATCTTGGTAATAACTTGAAGAATAATGTAAAGGATTCATATGAACATATAAATGATGTATGTTTCATTGAGTGTGTTGATCATGAAGCATTGATTTTAGAAATATTGTGCTAAAAAAAAAGGGAGATGTAAAGAAATATATCCTATGTGTTTTGAAAAGACTAAGTTGAATATCTTTGTTTTCATTAGTTCCTAAAAGTCAATCTTACAATGCATGCATAGGTTTTGAAATATTTTTGCTTAAAAGTAAACTCTTTGTTCGAAGTAATAATTGAAGTGAGTGAAGTATCTAAATGTCATTGTGATGATTGTGTTTGCATAAAGGCGGAATTTTCTTATGTATTTATACATTAGGTGATTCCCTAAATTTTTGGAAACTAAAAGCGAATCGGTATGAAAAAAAAATGGGCATAATAAAGTTAAGGTAACAAACTTTCATTATGCTAGTGATTTCTTATATGTGCATAAATATGAACTTTGATGATGAATGTTGATGTTGTGTTGTTTCAGTTTTAGCGAGTCATCGCTAAACAAAACTTGCTTTCACCCTATTCGTAGGCAATGGTAATGTAAATGGAATGTAATTTCAGAGCTAACTAGTCTTTAGAAAATTGTGATTTGGACTTTTAGTGTCGCATGAGAGAAATAGTTTTTAAATCATGAGGAGATGATTATGAAAACCTTGCTTTCACGAAATGATTGGTATGCACCGTATATCTAATCTATTTTTTGAAAATCATTTTGGGTGAAGTGTATAATTTGGCTAAGCATTGACTTAGTTCCTTATTGAATATCCAAACGGTTAGCAACTCCATCTTGTACGAATGCGATGTTGTTAAAAAACTTTGTGAGGTAATTCCAATTATGTGTTTCTAGACACGATGTAGAATCGAGTTCGAAATGTATGCATACCATGATAGTTTGAGTATCCATGTAATGCACATGTTACTGGAGTGAATGTTTATAAATTGCAATAATCATTGGTAACGGAACATGTGATTTGAGTTGACCTACGGTCTTGTACGCCGAGTTGAGGCTAAAATTGGCGAATATTCTTCTACTGCATCCGTGTTTCGTAGGAATGTTTGATTAGATTGGATAGTTACTCAATGATTTTGTTTGATGCTCTGAAAAACTCTGGAAATCTTGTTTGTCTAAATGCTACTCGTTGAATGAATGACTTGTTTATGTGTTATAGCAAGTACAAGTTTGAAAATGCTAGTGAGAATTTTTGAGTTAATTGTGACTGTTTTCATGTGTGAAATGAAATGACGTTGTTTCCATCGAGTGGATGTCGATCTAGCTATTGCATTTTGGATGTAATGTGGTGCATCTTGGGAGATGATGGGTATTGAATCCCACTTTCTTTTGAATTCAAATGTGTTATTGTGAATTTCACTGCATGTGTTGATCATTTTGAACGATTTTTATCTTGATAGATCGGGAATATCTATTGTTCTTGATTAATACTTGAGAATGTTTATTCCGGTGGTAATAATTTCCTCTTAATTGTCCTAGTTGTCCATATATTTGCCTTTAGTATGTGGACTTTGAAAAGTTAGTCCATGAATTGTCATTGTGGTATCACTGTTACGTGGTATGTGTCCTTGTCTGTCGACTAAGCAATCTTAATTGTTTAGTTGGTCGGACCTAAGTTTGGTCATGTATATCTATGCCTAGTGTCGGAGTAATGATAGTATTTTCCTGAGAATAACTTGATAAAATTTCGGGGACGAAATTTCTTTGAGGGGGAAGGATTGTAACATCCTAAGTTTGAGTCTTTAAAATTATAGTATCAGTCCTGGAAGTCTCGCTTGAGCGAGAAGGGTCACCTGGGAGGGTGAAATCCTGGGACTATACTGGAGGATTCTCGCCCGAGCGAGAGTTGTCTCGCCTGGGCGAGAAATGACAATTTTGGGCTGTTGACACCATATAATCGATTACACGGTACTGGTAATCGATTACATGCTGATATCTGATCAGACATGTGAAATTTTTCATGATGTAATCGATTACATGTTCCTGGTAATCGATTACATGCTGATATCTGATCAGACATGTGTAATTTTTCATGATGTAAACGAGTATACTATACTCGTAATCGATTACATCATATTAAAAACATCATATATGTGCATTTTTCACAGTGTAATCGATTACACCATTATGGTAATCGATTACACTTAACACAGTGAGATTCTCTGAAAACATAAATAGACGTCCCAAGTGAGGATAAGGGTTATTTTTCGAAAAACAAAGAGGAGAGGAACAGTTTGAGGAGTTGAGCACCCTTAGAGTCGAGAAAGAGGCCGGAGAAGAGGTAAATCGCTTAACTTAGTCTCTCTTAGGGTTGAATGTCTTGTTTTGGATAGGGTTTCTTCTCCACGTTTAGGGATAAAACCCCATAAACCCTCTTTTGTCATTGTGGTTCGTTTTGCTTTGGAAAACCTTGTAAAACTCATAGAGTATGAGTTGTTTTTCAAAATGGGTATGTGAGAAGTTATTTTCAAACCGTAGAGTCATGGTAACATTAAGGAAACCTTTTTGTTGAAGATGAACTGAATGGATAATTTTGTCTTGTGTTGTATTAATCTTGGTTAGTATTATTATTGTCTTGACATGTAAATTGATGTGTTGTGATTGTTGTTGTGTTGGGTTGAAAGACCCTAAGGTTGGAGGAGACGGCAGAGAACGCAACTGAACTTTAGTGCAAGCATTAGCGGCTACTCAGGTGAGGGAGTAGCATTAAAACTTTGTGGTATTAGAATCATGATATTGGAAACTCCAACGACACTCACTAGTTGTAGGATTTCAATGGGATAACACGATTAAACGCGAAATCTCATGAGTTTCCTATTTAACCGCGTTAGTCCTACTGATGTGATTGGTATGTTTGATTATGGACTTTGACCTGCCCTTCGTGGTATGGAGTTTGACTTGCCCTTCGTGGTAAGGAGTTTGACCTGCCCTTCGTGGTATGGAGTTTGACCTGCCCTTCGTGGTATGGAGTTTGACATGCCCTTCGTGGTATGGAGTTTGACCTGCCCTTCATGGTATGGAGTTTGACCTGCCCTTCGTGGTATGGAGTTTGACCTGCCCTTCGTGGTATGGAGTTTGACCTGCCCTTCGTGGTATGGAGTTTGACCTGCCCTTCGTGGTATGGAGTTTGACATGCCCTTCGTGGTATGGAGTTTGACCTGCCCTTCGTGGTATGGAGTTTGACCTGCCCTTCGTGGTATGGAGTTTGACCTGCCCTTCGTGGTATGGAGTTTGACCTGCCCTTCGTGGTAAGGAGTTTGACCTGCCCTTCGTGGTATGGAGTTTGACCTGCCCTTCGTGGTATGGAGTTTGACCTGCCCTTCGTGGTATGGAGTTTGACCTGCCCTTCGTGGTATGTAGTTTGAACTGCCCTTCGTGGTATGGTGTTTGACCTGCCCTTCGTGGTATGGAAATTGACTTGCCTTCGTGGAATGGATTTTGGAATATGCACTTAAAGTGCGGATTTTGATTGTGGTTCAGATTGGTTGCGAGTTGGTTGTACTATAGATGTATGACATGGTTGTCATAGGTATTAATTGTAAATTATGGATTGTGTTGAGCTGTAATGATGCGTGGTTTCCGTATTGCAAATGTTCTAATGTTATTATTCTATTTAAATCCACCATGTTATATATTGCATGTATTTAATGACTGACTCTCTCTATGTTGTTTTGTTTACTCAATCCGTGGTAATCGGATTGTAGGTGGAGCTAAGGAATAAGATATTGCCGAGCCTTAGGGTGATTGCGTTGCTTTGGATTTAGTGTGCTTTTGAATTACTCTAGGAGTTTGTAATGGTTGATATTGGACCCCTTTCATGGGAATTTTCATTGATGTAATTGATGTTCAGTTTATTAGACTAAAAAGTGTAGAACCTAGTATTGTGGAATCACTGTGTTGTTTTCCTTTTTATGGTTTACCTTACCATTGGAGTATTCCTAATTGAAAGGAAATTGTAAATGGTTTACCTTACCATTGGAGTATTCCTAATTGAATTTTTCCGTGTTAGTAATTTGAGGCGTTACAGTCACCGCTAAGTGGTTTTGCAGGCTTAAAGTGTACTAAAGAGTAAGAAATTCTAAGTTCCTGAAGTAGACTCTAAGATTGCAAGAGGAGTCAACAATAATTGTTGCAACATCCATTTTTCATCATGGTTTCGATGAAGATAAAGTCGTTGTGGAAAAACTTGAAGACATGTCATGACAACAAATAACAAACCAAAACTCAAGATCATCGAAGGCTTTAGGGAAGTCATTTTTACATTTCTAGAAGTCCTAAGATGCTTGTTTAGATTGAGTCTAGGTAGATAGAACCCGATGATGAATATCTCACATAATCTTAAGTGTGTCTAATCATTTTTGAATCATCATTCATCCATATTTAAGTAGGTTGCATTAAAATGATACTTTTTATTAACTCATTCATTGCATCAACTTACATCATATAGAAGGGTTACTTGAAAACCAAGAAACGTTTTAGTTTAACTATTAATTGATTAAATAGTTCAATAATCGATTAAGTAGCTATGTAACTTCGTTAATCGATTAAGTCTTTGATTAATCGATTAATGAGAGTTCCAGTAGCTAGAGTTTCTTGATGGCATTAATTGATTATGGTCTTATTAATCGATTAAATTCAATAGTGAATTGTTATTTTAAATTCGTTAATCGATTAAGAGTTCCTTTAATCAATTAAAGAATTAACTATAAAATATGTTTTAATGCATCTTAGCTCATAATGATCAATTTCCAAAATTTTCATATTCTAATAGATTCTCTGAGGGAAAGTACATTGAGTTAGAAAAACTTATGTGATAGTTTCTTGTGTTCATTTGAAAAAGAAGAAATATAAATTGTTTACTTGAGCAATTAGGTGCTTTCAAAATTGTTTTTACAAACCAATTGCATTCTCATACTCCTCACTTTAGGTTGTGGGAGATATTCTGAAATTGAGTTTGTAGGTTACTCTTTATGAGTATTGAGCTCCTGTTTTAGGAAGCTTTTGTGTAAGATTTTGATTGCCAACTATCAGGCCTAGATTTTTGGCTGCACAACTTTGTTAGAGTCGCCATTACATTTTATGGTAAAAATGTAGAAAAATCTTTTAGCCCAATAACATTAGGTATGATATTTTATATATTCAGTTTCGAGAGTCGGTTACATATTAGGGAATGTAGTAGCACCATATATGTCTGCTTTAAGCAGTACCCCTCATTAATTATATGGTTTATATTATACTTTAAAATTATTTGGGTTATTTAATTAATTATTTTTAGGGACAAAGTTTATTTTTTTTTTGTGTCGGACATGATGAGATCTTGCTCATACGTATCCATATTAAGAGAACCAATGCTAGATAGTTCTTTATGAGATTATTGGTTAATTATTTTAATTATGAAAGAAGCGGCGTAGCGCAACCATCAAAATGATGAGTTGAGGAAAACAAGCCCTCAGGGGCGACCTTCCCTCCATCCTTGATATGGTTGGTAATTTTTAGATTTTTTTTGTAAAATGTATTGATTTTAACATTTATAAAATTTGGTTTTTATTATTAGTAATTATTAATTTAATTTAATTAAAAAATTATTTTTTATTGATTTTAAAAATTAATCGAATGAAGAGAAACGTAGTATCACGACCATTTGAAGATGATGTGAGGATGAGAAATATTTTCAAGCCCTCCTCCATTTTTGATTAATCTCCAAAATTTATATCATAAATGTTTATAATTTCTATTGTTAAGTTTTATTTATGTAAAATGTTCCAGCTTTTTATTAATAATAAATTTAATTAATTACAGAAAAGAAAAAAAAGAAATTTGTTGTGTTCACAATGATGTCTATAATTTGAAAGCAAAACCTACATAACAAATAGTAGGAAAGCTAGCATTGTATAACATACCCCTTAAATTATTGCCAAAAGCATACTTATTTTCTTATTAATAGTAGATATTACATTGCACGACCCCAATTCTTGCTTGATATCAATATAGATTATACAAGAGTTTAGGGTTGCTCTGATTGTAAGCAAAGTCGCAGATATCGTAGTTGTTTGTTGCATGATTGAACAAGCAAGGAGAATTTTCTTGTATGGTCCATCTCATATTTGTGTAAAAATATCTATCTCTCTTCCAATTATAAATTTCAAACCAGTGCAAAATATGATTCCATGTGAAGCCACAAAAAAACAATGTATATCCTTGTAAAGCAAAAACATTATAGTGAAATGAAAAAGTATATTCCTCTTGGTAGTTAAGATAATGAACACCAAGGTCATCGTCTTTGGATTTGCAATGAAGAGTTAGATTTGTACCTTTGGCTACACCATTTTTGATGTAAACATGTATCCTAGGGAAAGGATTTAAGTTTATTTTAGTGCTTATAGCCATGAGATTGGAAGGAAGTAGTAAAAGCAAACAAAACATGAAGAGGCGGATATTTGGTTCAACCATCATTAGTTTTGCAAAGTTATCAAGTTACATATTTTTGTGATGCTATCATATTGTATTTATACATAAAAATTATTATGAGTAATAAGATTTAAACGAGTCATCATGTAATTTAAACGTTACAAACTACATTTATAAAAGTTGTTAGATTCATTCGATTAGAGTGCATAGAATTGTTTTTTAATTTATTATTTTTTACCACTAACAAAGAAAATTACATTAATGACGGTATAAATTCATTTTTATGTTTTCATTTATACATTTATCTTTAGGGAGATGATTCACTTACTCCATAAGTAATTTAAAAAACACACTCCACATTTTAATCACTCATTCCATGTAAATTCATTCCTTTGAATTAGTGAATAGATATGGACCATTAGATTTCTTACAATAGATGACTAAAATATGAATAGGTCAAATTAGAACTTTCATTCAAATGAAGTGGAGGCAAAATTCTAATTTAATGTCTCGTTAAATTTCATAGCATTGATATAAATGACAACATATTTAATATCATCATTATTACATATCTTATTGGTCATATATCTAATTGTGTAATCATTTATTTGACAAATTTCCAATATTACTACATTTAATGTAATTATTATAATATGACAAAGTGATACATGTGACATATTAGGGAATGACACGTTGACCTTTTTGTTTATTTTTAATGTCAAAACATGCTTGATTATAAATGTTCATTATTTGAAAGTAAACAAAAATGTTTATGTGTCATCCTCTAATAGGTCACTTGTACTATTAACACATATGTTACTTTACCAAAATTTTCTGGTTATTAATAAGTCCTAAAACAAAGTATTACAATGTATCTTAAATTATATCAACCTTTTTACACATGAACAAGTTTATGTGACTCTATATCAAAGGTTAAGAGTAAAGTAAGATTACAAATACATGTAATAAATTTTCTCGTTATTAATAAGTCCTGAAAATTGCAGTATAAATGTAATATATGAAGAGATTTTCAGAAATGTCATTTGAGTAAGCACTCCAATGTGTCTATTAACAGTTCAATTTGTTGTGTTTCTCATAACTCCCCTTACTTAATTTTTTTAGTTTTTTTTCTCAAATAATTTATTATATGTTTGAGTGACGGATATATATTTAATTACAAATTTAAATTACCTATTTCATAATTAATTTTGTATATATTTAATTAAAATTAAATATATTATCTATTACAAATTTTAATTACCTATTTCATAATTAATACCTATTACAAATTTATTAAAATTACAAATTTAAATATATATTTAATTAGTGAAATTACCTATTTCATATTTTGAAATCGTTAAATGATTAATTCGTTGTCAATATAGTTGAACATTTCTCTATAAATATAAGTCACTAGACAGTCACCATTCATGCATCTTCTGATTAATTACACAACTTATTTTTCACAATTTTCATATTTGCAAAAAAAAATTCTACAATTGTATTGCTAAACTCAAAATAAGATAAATTAATGGGTAAACAATGTATCTTCAACTTTCAACAAACTTATCAGAAAGATTATTGATTCATTTCAAATAAACAAATTCAACAATGTTATGCATATCTATGATGTAAGTCTTAAGTTGATTATTAAACTTCACCAAATCAATTGAACAAAAATCATGTTAATAAAATTTTACAAATTTAATCAGTTTTGCCATATCAAAACTAGAAAGAAAAAAATCGACTAGACTCAAATAATGTAAGGACCCAAATTCTACCATTGAAATTTTTTCTTTATTTTAATCCAATTTCATGCATTTAACTATAAATTTTAATTACCGAGTGAATGAACTTATTTAAAAGATCTCACTTCTCTCATCACATCCAATCTATAAACCCAAAAGTAACATACCAAATCAGGTAGAAGAAAAACATAAATCGTATTAATGTAACTTAGTAACTACCGCATACAATTAGCTATGGGTTTCCAAAACACCCATAGCTACATATATCCCGAGTTACTAGTTTCTATGATTAATGCCATGTACAACAATCATGTTCATAGTTACAAATAGTTAGTTCAAGTACAACCAATGAAGTTACAAAAGAATGGTTAAGAGACATCAAAATAAAAGTCTCTAAGCTCCTAATCAAAAACACCCATACTCCTTCCACCTACCTGCAATGGGATTAACATTGACAATACACCAAGAAACACTAAGGAGTAAGTCGTTAACTAAACAAATATCAATGTAAGTTAATCCACATTTAATAAGGTTAAATAAACGGTTTAAATTCAAGTTTACTTAAAAACCAATTTCATCGTTCATACTTTTGAAAACCATGCTATAACTTGAGCCAAAATTTGCTACATTGCTTGATCCAAAGCTTGCTACATTACTTGAGCCAAAGTTTGCTACATTGCTTGAGCCAAAACTTGCTACATTACTTGAGCCAAAGTTTGCTACATTGCTTGAGCCAAAACATGCTACATTACTTGAGCCAAAGTTTGCTACATTGCTTGAGCCAAAGCTTGCTACATTACTTGAGCCAAAGTTTCCTACATTGCTTGAGCCAAAACTTGCTACATTACTTGAGCCAAAGTTGCTAACCAATCATGGTCGGCTAAAAACGAGTTTTATTTCCATTGGCACTCCACCAATACATTTTTCGAGTTTTATTTCCATTGGCACTCCATTAATACAAAAACAGTAAAATGCACCCGACATCATTACAAACATATCCATATATGCTTATAACTACAAAGTGATTTACAATTCATTTCAGTGTTCTGAGTTTTATTTTCATTGGCACTCCACCAATACATAAACAGTAAATGCACCCGACATCATTACAAACATATCCATATATGCTTATAACTACAAAGTGATTTACGATTCATTTCATTATTCCGATTTTTATTTTCATTGGCACTCCACCAATACATAAACAGTAAATCCACTCCTCATCACTACAAACTTACCCATATATGCTTGTAACAACTAAGTGATTTACGTTACGATTCATTATCCACAACAGAAAATCCACGCATTTTCTATCACAGTACATAAGTTAAAGACTTATCCTTACCTCGATGAGTGTTGGGTTTGGTTCTTGGCAACTTCTCAAGTTCCACCGACACCGCCTCCAACTTTAGGATCTTTCCTCATTCCCACCATATAACACAATGTTAGTCATTTACCTCGATAACATATAAATAACTTATATAACATCATTTAACCATATAAAATATTCATCATATTTTCAAGGTTTCATAACCACTTTCATCATAAATTTACCACAATCTAACACATACATATTCATCTAATATTTCATCGTTAGAAAGTAAACTCATCTTCTACCTCTAGCATTTTACTTATTTTCCCCTTTTACCACATTTTCACTTTAGGGTTTTGGGGTTTTTATGAATCAACCCACAAATCCATTCTATTCTTGAAATACCAACTCTAAACCAAGAGTTACAAGAGAGAAACAACATAAAACGAACCATAACTCAAAAGGATGAGTTTCCGTGGTTTTTCACATTTGGAGAAGAGATCCTTTACACTCCACAATGAGTTTGAAAGAGAGAAAGAGAGTTAGAATCAAGAGATTTACCTCTTCTCGAGCTTCTAAATGACTCACAAGCCTTCTTGCTCTTGAAAAAGCTTTATTCTCTCACTTCTCTCTAGGTTAACCCTCATAAATGTGTTTGGGGTTCCCTATTTAATGTAACAGCGACAGGTTCTCGCTTAAGCGAGCCCTTTCTCGCTCAAGCGAGAAAATCCCGCCTATTTTAAAAACTCAGATCTGACCCTCTCGCTCAAGCGAGAATCTCACAGTATCAACAGTCCCAAAATGCCATTTCTCGCCTAGGCGAGACAACTCTCGCTCAGGCGAGAATCCTCCAGTATAGCCCAGGATTTCATCTTCCTAGGTGAGCCATTCTCGCCCAGGCGAGAATCTCTCGCTCAAGCGAGGATCATAGGACTGATACTATAATTTGAAAGACTTAAATTTAGGGTGTTACAAATAAGACATATAAATAAATAACCGAGTATTTGTCTGAGAGGAGCGATCATGAATTTCCTTAACTTGCATATCAGAATATTATAAAATAATTCAACATGATAATGATTATTTTTTTCCATAAAGTATGGCATGTCCTTTACACAAAAATAAACTTGTGGCTTTTAAAGTTATAAGTAGTTTACGCATCTTTCCTAAAATGTCCACCCAACATGCCATATTCGCACGCGAACATTTCTAATAGGCAAAACAAGCAGCCCATGTGCATTAATAGAAAAAATATTGAACATCAAATATGCATATATATGTGTTTTGTCAAATGAAAAATACTATGAGTATGCATTTGTATTTTGTATATAATATATTTATATATATATATATATATATATATATGCATATGTGTTGTTCATTTTGTATGTAACCTATGTACTATACATATTTTGTATTTTACGTATTGTTCTATGTATATGATTGTTTATTATGATAAATATATTTGTATATTTATGTGTAAAGTATATATTGTTTATTTTGTATGACTAATGTATATACATCTATACATTTGTATGTATATATATTTATATTCTAATTTTATTTAGGGCGGCCCACGAGCCTACCCTACCCATGTTTAAGGCGAGCAGAACAATATATTCCATGTCATTTTCGAGTAACTTTACAAGTTTCCTCTACGGTTTTCTCCAACCGTCTTTCCTCATTCCCACCAATAGCAACAATGTCAGTCATATATTCAAAATGTAAAGACTCAATTTATAACCTAAAATTTTTCGTCCAATTATTATTAAGCATGCAAATTCTAATAATCAACCTTCCGCTAACTATTTTCAGGAATTACATACTTAATGTAATTTCGATTAGATTTCAGTAATAGCAAATTAATCTACCAGAGTACTTTGGGGTTCATAACCCATAAAATTCATATTTTTAATTCCCAAAAAGGTGACTCAGTCCCCACACGCATATCCATCGTACATCCCATCCCAAAAAGCGTAATTACAAGTCAATTCGTTCAAATACTGGATACAAGTACGTGCATAATACAAAACAGTACATGAGTATCCCTATTACAAAAAAAATGGATAAGAACTAAGCTACGACATCATCTGGATCCGCTAATCCTTAGCTTTACCTGTACACCGATTATCACAAATGGCACCATCAAGAAACAAAAGGGAGTAAGACAACAAATTCAAGATAATCAGTATAGGTACATCGGAATAGGATAATTATAATACAAACATATACATATATATATAATTCTGTCAGTAACATAATTCGACTGTTAAGGGTACACTAAACTATCAATCTACTATTTATCAACCACATTTAATAGCAGTGTAACGACCCGATTTTATAACCCAAAATTTTAAAACTTTATTAAATGTAAATATTAGTTAAGTTTCCCAATTCGGAATGCGGAAATAATCAATAATAACTTTTCTTCAAAAACATTACATCACATTCTATTTTAATCCATAATTCATACAATTATCCTTTGTTTCAATTACAACACTGATAAAGGTGATCATGCTAATCCTATTGCATCTTTCGAAAGAGATCATTTATACCACATAGTTACTTCAACATATTTCTCATATTACATACATTATACAAATACAATTTCGGAATACAAAAACGACTACTCCAGTCTACACTCCCATCAGCAAACATCCACAACGCAACAGCAACATCCTGAACTCACATATAACACATAGACAAGGAAAGCAGAGGGAGTAAGAACCAACAACGGCGAGCGTAGCGTGAAATTACATGAAATATCATTAAAGTATAACAACCTATACAATCATCTAAAATCAATCATAGTAAACATATACCATTTATGTACCAGTCAATACCTTAAACCACATAATGTTCACATATTCAATCGGTATAATAATTACATTTCACTTAGACAATTCAACACATAAGTACAACAAACAATAGGATATTTACTTCTTCAATTAACACCCTTTACAATTTACTTACACGGTTTATCTAATTCCATCTTCATCAATATTCCTATTACCATAGTTACTCACAAATACCCAATGATACTCCCATACCCGAAGGCGGTACACTAATGTCAAAGCAATACAACATTTCCAAAACAATACAATACTCCTACGACAACCCAATACCACAAAGGGCCAATCAAATCCATGCCACAAAAGTAGGTAACATCCATACCACGAAGGCAGGTCAAATCCATACCACGAAGGCAAATCAAAATCCATACCACGAAGGCAGGTCACAATTCCATACCACGAAGGGCAGGTCACAATTCCATACCACGAAGGGCAAGTCACAATTCCATACCACGAAGGGCATGTCACAATTCCATACCACGAAGGGCAGGTCAAAATTCCATACCACGAAGGGCAGGTTACAATTCCATACAACAACATCAATCACAATATAATATTTCCACTGCATTATTCTAACATTGCAACTTCCTCACAACACAAGATACCACATCAATGTCATAAACACAATGTATCTCATATCCTACCACAATAAAAACCACTCACAACATCATCATCACATAATATAATTATGTCCATTTATCACCAACAAGTCGTTCATCACAAAATCATTATTACAAATATGCCCACAAATCAACAATTCAACAACTTATCACACCATCATTGATACAAACACACCCATATATGTTTATAACCAATCAACCATCCATAACACAACATTATCATAATTAAACCACATACAACATATTCTTCATCATATAACACATTAACGTTAGAACCATCTTTCATGACGGTGTATTACCATAAATGAGCATATAGCGTTTCATTTAAATAAACGGTTTTCCCGCGCATATATCCCCACATTTATGGCTAATACATCCTCATGTGAAATAAAGACTCTCACATGGGCCATAAACACCCAAAAGAGTTTCTATCCGTTAATATGCTCCGATTCTTGAGGGAAATCGGAGATGATGACTCTAATGAAATACTCTAAGACCACAATGGTCTTCTCCCTCACCTTAGGTTGCATAAGCTCCATTATTCCGCAAAAGAATAATATAACAATTGACCGGTTATTAGACTCGGTGGCTAAATATCTACATTTTATTATATGACATGTAACCTTGCAATTTTACTTTGTAAAAGTTTGCTAGCATGTACTCGCCTATCTTGACTAGAAATAAATATGTACATCTTGACTTATTCCTACATATGTGTTTGCTTGCAGTGCATCAAGGTTTAGAAAGTGGAATGAAATGATGAATTTGTGTGTAACATGCTTTATATGACGACGGTGAAATATCTTGTTGAGGTTAATTGTTAATGCCTGATAAATTTTTCCTTGATGCGTGAATTCTAGAAACCGTATGTTAGCTATCTTGGTAATAACTTTAAGAATAATGTAAAGGATTCATATGAACATGTAAATGATGAATGTTTCATTGAGTGTGATGATCATGAAGCATTGATTTTAGAAATATTGTGCTAAAAAAAAAGGAGATGTAAAGAAATGTATCCTATGTGTTTTGAAAAGACTAAGTTGAACATTTGTTTTCATGGGTTGCTAAAAGTCAATCTTACAATGCTTGCATAGGTTTTGAAATATTTTTGCTTAAAAGTAAACTCTTTGTTCGAAGTAATAATTGAAGTGAGTGAAGTATCTAAATGTCATTGTGATGATTGTGTTTGCATAAAGGCGGAATTTTCTTATGTATTTATACATGAGGTGATTCCCTAAATTTTTGGAAACTAAAAGCGAATCGGTATGAAAAACAAAATGGGCATAATAAAGTTAAGGTAACAAATTTTCATTATGCCAGTGATTTCTTATATGTGCATAAATATGAACTTTGATGATGAATGTTGATGTTGTGTTGTTTCAGTTTTAGCGAGTCATCGCTAAACAAAACTTGCTTTCACCCTATTCGTAGGCAATGGTAATGTAAATGGAAAAGTTATTTTTCATTCTTGTACATAAAACTTTTGGTCTATGTTGTTGACTTGTTGTATTTGAATAATTAAATGCATGATTTGGTGATGATGTACACCCACTTTTCTGCTTTGATATTGTACTTACAGAACTTGTTTCTGTTTCATGTGCGCCAGTAATTGCTATGCATAATTGTGGTGTTATTGCATAAGTGTGTTTTTGTAAATGAAATATGAGGACTCTACTTTCCTGAATGGAATGTAATTTCAGAGCTAACTAGTCTTTAGAAAATTGTGATTTGGACTTTCAGTGTCGCATGAGAGAAATGGTTTTTAAAATAATGAGGAGATGATTATGAAAACCTTGCTTTCACGAAATGATTTTCATGCACCGTATATCTAATCTATTTTTTGAAAATCATTTTGGGTGAAGTGTATAATTTGGCTAAGCATTGACTTAGTTCCTTGTTGAATATCCAAACGGTTAGCAACTCCATCTTGTACGAATGCGATGCTGCTAAAAAATTTGTGAGGTAATTCCGATTATGTGTTTCTAGACACGATGTAGAATCGAGTTCGAAATATATGCATACCATGATAGTTTGAGTATCCATGTAATGCACATGTTACTGGAGTGAATGTTTATAAATTGCAATAATCATTGGTAACAGAACATATGATTTGAGTTGATCTACGGTCTTGTACGCCGAGTTGAGGCTAAAATTGGCGAATATTCTTCTACCGCATCCGTGTTTCGTAGGAATGTTTGATTAGATTGGATAGTTACTCAGTGATTTTGTTTGATGCTCTGAAAAACTCTGGAAATCTTGTTTGTCTAAATGCGACTCGTTGAATGAATGACTTGTTTATGTGTTATAGCAAGTACAAGTTTGAAAATGCTAGTGAGAATTTTTGAGTTAATTGTGACTATTTTCATGTGTGAAATGAAATGACGCTGTTTCCATCGAGTGGATGTCGATCTAGCTATTGCATTTTGGATGTAATGTGGTGCATCTTGGTAGATGATGGGTATTGAGGCCCACTTTCTTTTGAATTCGAATGTGTTATTGTGAATTTCGCTGCATGTGTTGATCATTTTGAACGATTTTTATCTTGATAGATCGGGAAGATCTATTGTTCTTGATGAATACTTGAGAATGTTTATTCCGGTGGTAATAATTTCCTCTTAATTGTCCTAGTTGTCCATATATTTGCCTTTAGTATGTGGACTCTGAAAAGTTAGTCCATGAATTGTCATTATGGTATCACTGTTACGTGGTATGTGTCCTTGTGTGTCGACTAAGCAATCTTAATTGTTTAGATGGTCGGACCTAAGTTTGGTCATGTATATCTATGCCTAGTGTCGGAGTGATGATAGTATTTTCCTGAGAATAACCTGATAAAATTTCGGGGACGAATTTTCTTTGAGGGGGAAAGGATTGTAACATCCTTATTTTGAGTCTTTAAAATTATAGTATCAGTCCTGGAAGTCTCGCTTGAGCGAGAGACTCTCGCCTGAGCGAGAAGGGATCACCTGGGAGGGTGAAATCCTGGGACTATACTGGAGGATTCTCGCCCGAGCGAGAGTTGTCTCGCCTGGGCGAGAAATGACAATTTTGGGTTGTTGACATAGTGTAATCGATTACATGGTCCTGGTAATCGATTACATGCTGATATCTGATCAGACATGTGTAATTTTTCATGATGTAATCGATTACACTATACTCGTAATCGATTACATCATATTAAAAACATCAGATGTGTGCATTTTTTCACAGTGTAATCGATTACACCATTATGGTAATCGATTACACTTAACACGGTGAGATTCTCTGAAAACATAAATAGACGTCCCAAGTGAGGATAAGGGTTATTTTTCGAAAAACAAAGAGGAGAGGAACGGTTTGAGGAGTTGAGCACCCTTAGAGTCGAGAAAGAGGCCGGAGAAGAGACCCTAAGGTTGGTGTAGACGGCGGAGAACGTAACTAAGCTCTGGTGCAAGCGTTAGCGACTACTCAGACCCTAAGGTTGGAGTAGACGGCGGAGAACGCAACTGAGCTCTAGTGCAAGCGTTAGCGACTACTCAGGTGAGGGACCAGCATTAAAACTTTGTGGTATTAGAATCATGATATTGGAAACTCCAACGACACTCACTAGTTGGAGGATTTCAATGGGATAACACGATTAAACGGGAAATCTCATGAGTTTCCTATTTAACCGCGTTAGTCCTACTGATGTGATTGGTATGTTTGATTATGGAGTTTGACCTGCCCTTCGTGGTATGGAGTTTGACCTGCCCTTCGTGGTATGGAGTTTGACCTGCCCCTCGTGGTATGGAGTTTGACCTGCCCCTCGTGGTATGGAGTTTGACCTGCCCCTCGTGGTATGGAGTTTGACCCGCCCCTCGTGGTATGGAGTTTGACCCGCCCCTCGTGGTATGGAGTTTGACCCGCCCCTCGTGGTATGGAGTTTGACCCGCCCCTCGTGGTATGGAGTTTGACCCGCCCCTCGTGGTATGGAGTTTGACCTGCCCCTCGTGGTATGGAGTTTGACCTGCCCCTCGTGGTATGGAGTTTGACCTGCCCCTCGTGGTAGGAGTTTGACCTGCCCCTCGTGGTATGGAGTTTGACCTGCCCTTCGTGGTAAGGAGTTTGACCTGCCCTTCGTGGTATGTAAATTGACTTGCCTTCGTGGCATGGATTTTGGAATATGCACTTAAAGTGCGGATTTTGATTGTGGTTCAGATTGGTTGCGAGTTGGTTGTACTATAGATGTATGACATGGTTGTCATAGGTAATGTAGCACGGAAAATGAATTTCAAAGTGATTTACTAACCTTTTCTAATGTGGATAATCTTATAATGACGTTTATTGAATTAATGACTTACTCCTTTATGTGTTTGTGTGTTCGTCATTGATAATCCCATTGCAGATAAACAGGTGACATGAGGTGGTCTTATTTTTGGATGCTTAGGAGCTTTATGTTTTGGATTTCAATTATTAGCACTATTTTGTACATGAGTGCTTATTGGAATACTTGGAATATTTTGTAACAATGGATATATAACTTACCTGATTTATTGTAACTCTGCATATTCGTTGTAACACCCTAAATTTGAGTCTTCAAAATTATAGTAGCAGTCCTGGAAGCCTCGCTTGAGCGAGAGATTCTCGCCTGAGCGAGAAAGGATCACCTAAGAGGGTGAAATCTTGGGCTATACTGGAGGATTCTCGCCTGAGCGAGAGTTGTCTCACCTGGGCGAGAAATGGAAATTCTGGGCTGTTGACACTATGAGATTCTCGCTTGAGCGAGAATCCCTCGCTTGAGCGAGAGGGTCAGATCTGAAATTTTAAAAAAGGCAGGATTTTCTCGCCTAAGCGAGAATGGGCTCGCTTGACGAGAACCCGACGACTGCTCTTTAAAATAGAAACCCCAAACACATTTTAGGGTTAGAAATTAGAAGAGAAGAGATAGAGGAGAGATTTTCAAGAACAAAGAGCCCTAGGACTCATCTTAGAGCTTGAGAAGAGGTAAACCTCTTGTTCCTAACTCTTCTTCTTCCTCTCTAACTTGTTTTGGGTATGTGATCTATTTTAAAAACATGAGAAACCATAGAAACTCATCCTTTAGAGTTATGGTTCATTTTATGTTGTTTTTCTCTTGTAAACTCTTGGTTTAGAGTTGTTATTTGATGAATGAAAAGGTTTTGTGGGTTATTCATGAAAACCCCAAAAACCCCCGAAAATGAGAATATGAGTAAAAAGAGAAATGAATAGAATGTTAGATGTGGATGATGAGTTTGTGCTTTGACGTTGATATATGAGATGAACATGTATGTTTAGATGTTTGAAAACTTGTATTGAAGTAGTTTTGGAAATCTTGAAAATATGTGAATCCCTTGTATGTTTCATGATGAGATATGAGTCGTTATGTATTATTTTGAATAAATGATTGACATTGTTGTTATTGGTGGGAATGAGAAGATATCCTAAGGTTGGAGGAGATCGTGGAGGAAACTGGTAAAGTTACTCACCAACCGAACCCCAATACTCACCGAGGTAAGGATAAGTCTTTAATTTTGCATTTGAAATAGAAAATGTGTATTTTCTGGTTATGCAAAGACTAAGTTGTAAATTACGCATTTAGTATAAACATATATGGGTGTGCTTATATTAAAGTAGGCGTAAGGTTACGGAAATGGAAATATGTGTATTTTCTGGTTATGCCATAGTCATATTGTGAATTACGTATTTAGTATAAACATATATGGACTGTTTATACTAAAGATGGCATGGATTCACTAGATATGATTGATAGTGAAATCAATGAGAAAGGAAAATATATATTTAGCCGACCATAAATGGTTAGCGACTTCGGCTCGAGTTTACGTAGCAACACTTCGGCTCGAGTTTATGCGGCAACACTTCAGCTCGAGTTTATGTAGCTACACTTCGGCTCGAGTTTATGTAGCAACACTTCGACCCGAGTTTATGCGGCAACACTTCGGCTCGAGTTTATGCGGCAACACTTCGGCTCGAGTTTATGCGGCAACACTTCGGCTCGAGTTTATGTAGAAACACTTCAGCTCGAGTTTATGTAGCAACACTTCGGCCCGAGTTTATGCGGCATGTTTTTCTTTATAGAAGAGATGAGAAATTGTTTTTTTAGCTAACCCTAAGGGGTGTAGCGACTTCGGCTCGAGTTTATGTAGCAACACTTTGGCCCGAGTTTATGCGGCATGTTTTCTTTGTAAAAGAGATGAGGAATCGCTTTTAGCTAACCCTAAGGGGTGTACCGACTTTGGCTCAAGTTATGCAGCAAGACAAAATGAATTTCGAAAATGGTTTACTAACCCTTTTTCTAATGTGGATTATCTTATAATGACGTTTATTGAATTAACGACTTACTCCTTTGTGTGTTTTGTACTTTTGTCATTGATAAACCCATTGTAGGTAAATAGATGAAGGGAGTATGTTAGGTCGGGAACTTTAGGAGCTTTAGACTTTGGATTCACTATTTACGTTTTTGTACTTTAAATGACTACTTGCGGATTTGAATGATTGTAACCATGGTTAACAATTTATTTGGGTATTCGTAACCATGTGTACTGTTATTTTTGGAGTGTTATAACTTTTGGGCTCTTAGTACACATGGGGAATAATAATGGATGAATTATGTTTTTCCGTCATATGAAGAGTGTTGTAGTATGACACGTTAAAAGGGCTTTATGCAAGGATTAATGAGTGATCAGAGCGTAATGATGAATGTATGTACAAATGGATTAAAATAAAAAAAAATCGACGGTAGTATTTGGGTCCTTACAATATGGTATCAAAGCATAGTTAATCCTGCGGCCTAGGATATGGCCTTACATGCTTCTTTGTGATCTTTATGTGCTTGAACTGCTTGGTTAGCATTGACGGTTGTGTGTTTATGTGATGCTTGTCTGGTTATAAAATTAGTCTACTTACAAGTACGTGAGTGTAGGTACACATGGCTGGAAGAGAAACAGGAGCGAGTCAAAATGTTCCGAATGACCTCTTGGCCCAGATGGAGGCGGCACTACAACAAATGAGTGAAAATTTACAAAATCTGAATCGGAGCGTGGCACCAAGTCCAAGCTCGCACACCCTAGTTCAACAAGGACCGGCTGAGTACCGGGGGTTAGATAAACCCTGCAGAAGGAACCCTAGTCCGTTCCAAGGCGGATTCGATCCGAATGCTGCTATTGAGTGGGTCCAAGGAATGGGGTGTACTAACATGAAGGCGGATGGAGTGGGGACCTCCGAATCCATTCCTCACAAGGACTTTGGGCCTCAATGAAATTTTGTGCACGGAAGAGGCAAGGATAAGATGTATCGCGAAGAGCGGAAGCCTTATTTTCCACCTGTTGGTACTCAGAGTTGCATTTCGCATGGACCGAGGACCCATGCAAATGCCGGTGGGTCACGGTTAAACTCTCCACCTTGGTGCAGCAGGTGCAACCGGAAACATGACGGAGGATTGTGTCCTAGAACGACAAAAAATTGTTTTCGTTGCAAAGAGACCAGACATATAAAGAGGCATTGTCCTATATCACGGCAGAGTATGAATGCTATAGAGAAGAGGTAAACCTCTTGATTTTAACACTTCTCCTTACTTAGAAACTCATTATGGTTATTGGGGTCTCTTCTATTTGAGTTGAAAAACACCCTAACTCTCTCCTTTGATGTGGTGGTTCATTTTAGTTAACTTATTTCTTGAAAACTCGTAGTATAGAGTGTATATTTGGAGATGGTGCTTGAAAAATATTGATAGTAAGAAACCCCAAAACCTAGAAACGAAATGGTGAAGAAATGGAGTGAAAATGTTAAGTTGGGTTGTGGTTTATGATTGATGATGTGGAATAAGGGGTTAAATGTTTATGAATGCATGTTTGGAGTCTCAATAGAGATAGTTTCGATAGTCATCGGAGTATGAGTTAAATTGTGGTTGAAACATGTATAATGTGATGTTACGAATATATTATTGATTATGTTTTTGTGTGTGTGTGTGAATGGGTAAAGACCCTAAGGTTGGAGGAAGCGGAGTAGATACTAACAAGCCGTCAAACGCCAACACACGCCAAGGTAAGGGAGACATTTTTCCATACTTAATGATATAATGTGAAAGGTAAATGTATTGGACTTATTATTATGATAATAGAGTGATGATTGTCATTATATGGAAGTTGTATTAATTAGCCTTCGTGGCATAGACTTGCCCTATGTGGTATTGATTAGCCTTCGTGGCATAGACTTGCCCTATGTGGTATTGATTAGCCTTCGTGGCAGAGACTTGCCCTATGTGGTATTGATTAGCCTTCGTGGCATAGACGTGCCCTATGTGGTATTGATTAGCCTTCATGGCATAGATTTGCCCTATGTGGTATTGATTAGCCTTCGTGGCATAGACTTGCCCTATGTGGTATTGATTAGCCTTCGTGGCGTCGACTTGCACTATGTGGTATTTATTAGCCTTCGTGGCATAGACTTGCCCTGCGTGGTATTGGGATAACTGCTTGTAACACCCTAAACTTGAGTCTTCAAAATTATAGTATCAGTCCTGGAAGCCTCGCTTGAGTGAGAGATTCTCGCCTGAGCGAGAAAGGATCACCTGGGAGGGTGAAATCCTGGGCTATACTGGAGGATTCTCGCCTGAGAGAGAGTTGTCTCGCCTGGGCGAGAAATGGCAATTTTGGGCTGTTGACACTGTGAGATTCTGTTTTTAAAAACAGTGTAATCGATTACACAATCCTGGTAATCGATTACATGCTGATAAACAAACCAGACCTGTGTATTTTACATGATGTAATCGATTACACTATACTCGTAATCGATTACAACATATTAAAAGCATCAGATATGTGCATTTTTCACATTGTAATCGATTACAAATGTTTGGTAATCGATTACATCAAGTCGTTGAGTTTGTATTTTAAATTTTTAACTGATGTAATCGATTACACCATATGGTAATCGATTACAATCAGTCAGAGTTATAAAAGTGAAAAATGGGATATATAAACCCTAATCTTCACTTTCTTTTCTCCCCTTTCACTCCTAACGGCGACTCCCCATGAATTTCGACTCTTCCCTCCACTAAACCTCAAAAACACATCAAAACCTCTTCCTCTTGCTTCTTAATGGAACATTGGAGTGCTTTAGAGATGAAAAAGCAACAATGGAGGTTGAAGTAGATTTAGAGAGATGGAGCTCTTTTGCGGAATAATGGAGCTTATGCAACCTAAGGTGAGGGAGAAGACCATTGTGGTCTTAGAGTATTTCATTAGAGTCATCATCTCCGATTTCCCTCAAGAATCGGAGCATATTAACGGATAGAAACTCTTTTGGGTGTTTATGGCCCATGTGAGAGTCTTTATTTCACATGAGGATGTATTAGCCATAAATGTGGGGATATATGCGCGGGAAAACCGTTTATTTAAATGAAACGCTATATGCTCATTTATCGTAATACACCGTCATGAAAGATGGTTCTAACGTTAATGTGTTATATGATGAAGAATATGTTGTATGTGGTTTAATTATGATAATGTTGTGTTATGGATGGTTGATTGGTTATAAACATATATGGGTGTGTTTGTATCAATGATGGTGTGATAAGTTGTTGAATTGTTGATTTGTGGGCATATTTGTAATAATGATTTTGTGATGAACGACTTGTTGGTGATAAATGGACATAATTATATTATGTGATGATGATGTTGTGAGTGGTTTTTATTGTGGTAGGATATGAGATACATTGTGTTTATGACATTGATGTGGTATCTTGTGTTGTGAGGAAGTTGCAATGTTAAAATAATGCAGTGGAAATATTATATTGTGATTGATGTTGTTGTATGGAATTGTAACCTGCCCTTCGTGGTATGGAATTTTGACATGCCCTTCGTGGTATGGAATTGTGACCTGCCCTTCGTGGTATGGAATTGTGACTTGCCCTTCGTGGTATGGAATTGTGACCTGCCCTTCGTGGTATGGAATTGTGACCTGCCTTCGTGGTATGGATTTTGATTTGCCTTCGTGGTATAGATTTGACCTGCCTTCGTGGTATGGATGTTACCGAAGTGTTGCTACATAAACTCGAGCCGAAGTGTAGCTACATAAACTCGAGCTGAAGTGTTGCCGCATAAACTCGAGCCGAAGTGTTGCTACGTAAACTCGAGCCGAAGTCGCTAACCATTTATGGTCGGCTAAATATATATTTTCCTTTCTCATTGATTTCACTATCAATCATATCTAGTGAATCCATGCCATCTTTAGTATAAACACTCCATATATGTTTATACTAAATACGTAATTCACAATATGACTATGGCATAACCAGAAAATACACATATTTCCATTTCCGTAACCTTACGCCTACTTTAATATAAGCACACCCATATATGTTTATACTAAATGCGTAATTTACAACTTAGTCTTTGCATAACCAGAAAATACACATTTTCTATTTCAAATGCAAAATTAAAGACTTATCCTTACCTCGGTGAGTATTGGGGTTCGGTTGGTGAGTAACTTTACCAGTTTCCTCCACGATCTCCTCCAACCTTAGGATATCTTCTCATTCCCACCAATAACAACAATGTCAATCATTTATTCAAAATAATACATAACGACTCATATCTCATCATGAAACATACAAGGGATTCACATATTTTCAAGATTTCCAAAACTACTTCAATACAAGTTTTCAAACATCTAAACATACATGTTCATCTCATATATCAACATCAAAGCACAAACTCATCATCCACATCTAACATTCTATTCATTTCTCTTTTTACTCATATTCTCATTTTCGGGGGTTTTTGGGGTTTTCATGAATAACCCACAAAACCTTTTCATTCATCAAATAACAACTCTAAACCAAGAGTTTACAAGAGAAAAACAACATAAAATGAACCATAACTCTAAAGGATGAGTTTCTATGGTTTCTCATGTTTTGAAAATAGATCACATACCCAAAACAAGTTAGAGAGGAAGAAGAAGAGTTAGGAACAAGAGGTTTACCTCTTCTCAAGCTCTAAGATGAGTCCTAGGGCTCTTTGTTCTTGAAAATCTCTCCTCTATCTCTTCTCTTCTAATTTCTAACCCTAAAATGTGTTTGGGGTTTCTATTTTAAAGAGCAGTCGTCGGGTTCTCGTCAAGCGAGCCCATTCTCGCTTAGGCGAGAAAATCCTGCCTTTTTTAAAATTTCAGATCTGACCCTCTCGCTCAAGCGAGGGATTCTCGCTCAAGCGAGAATCTCATAGTGTCAACAGCCCAGAATTTCCATTTCTCGCCCAGGTGAGACAACTCTCGCTCAGGCGAGAATCCTCCAGTATAGCCCAAGATTTCACCCTCTTAGGTGATCCTTTCTCGCTCAGGCGAGAATCTCTCGCTCAAGCGAGGCTTCCAGGACTGCTACTATAATTTTGAAGACTCAAATTTAGGGTGTTACAACGAATATGCAGAGTTACAATAAATCAGGTAAGTTATATATCCATTGTTACAAAATATTCCAAGTATTCCAATAAGCACTCATGTACAAAATAGTGCTAATAATTGAAATCCAAAACATAAAGCTCCTAAGCATCCAAAAATAAGACCACCTCATGTCACCTGTTTATCTGCAATGGGATTATCAATGACGAACACACAAACACATAAAGGAGTAAGTCATTAATTCAATAAACGTCATTATAAGATTATCCACATTAGAAAAGGTTAGTAAATCACTTTGAAATTCATTTTCCGTGCTACATTACCTATGACAACCATGTCATACATCTATAGTACAACCAACTCGCAACCAATCTGAACCACAATCAAAATCCGCACTTTAAGTGCATATTCCAAAATCCATGCCACGAAGGCAAGTCAATTTACATACCACGAAGGGCAGGTCAAACTCCTTACCACGAAGGGCAGGTCAAACTCCATACCACGAGGGGCAGGTCAAACTCCTACCACGAGGGGCAGGTCAAACTCCATACCACGAGGGGCAGGTCAAACTCCATACCACGAGGGGCAGGTCAAACTCCATACCACGAGGGGCGGGTCAAACTCCATACCACAAGGGGCGGGTCAAACTCCATACCACGAGGGGCGGGTCAAACTCCATACCACGAGGGGCGGGTCAAACTCCATACCACGAGGGGCGGGTCAAACTCCATACCACGAGGGGCAGGTCAAACTCCATACCACGAGGGGCAGGTCAAACTCCATACCACGAGGGGCAGGTCAAACTCCATACCACGAAGGGCAGGTCAAACTCCATACCACGAAGGGCAGGTCAAACTCCATAATCAAACATACCAATCACATCAGTAGGACTAACGCGGTTAAATAGGAAACTCATGAGATTTCCCGTTTAATCGTGTTATCCCATTGAAATCCTCCAACTAGTGAGTGTCGTTGGAGTTTCCAATATCATGATTCTAATACCACAAAGTTTTAATGCTGGTCCCTCACCTGAGTAGTCGCTAACGCTTGCACTAGAGCTCAGTTGCGTTCTCCGCCGTCTACTCCAACCTTAGGGTCTGAGTAGTCGCTAACGCTTGCACCAGAGCTTAGTTACGTTCTCCGCCGTCTACACCAACCTTAGGGTCTCTTCTCCGGCCTCTTTCTCGACTCTAAGGGTGCTCAACTCCTCAAACCGTTCCTCTCCTCTTTGTTTTTCGAAAAATAACCCTTATCCTCACTTGGGACGTCTATTTATGTTTTCAGAGAATCTCACCGTGTTAAGTGTAATCGATTACCATAATGGTGTAATCGATTACACTGTGAAAAAATGCACACATCTGATGTTTTTAATATGATGTAATCGATTACGAGTATAGTGTAATCGATTACATCATGAAAAATTACACATGTCTGATCAGATATCAGCATGTAATCGATTACCAGGACCATGTAATCGATTACACTATGTCAACAACCCAAAATTGTCATTTCTCGCCCAGGCGAGACAACTCTCGCTCGGGCGAGAATCCTCCAGTATAGTCCCAGGATTTCACCCTCCCAGGTGATCCCTTCTCGCTCAGGCGAGAGTCTCTCGCTCAAGCGAGACTTCCAGGACTGATACTATAATTTTAAAGACTCAAAATAAGGATGTTACAATCCTTTCCCCCTCAAAGAAAATTCGTCCCCGAAATTTTATCAGGTTATTCTTAGGAAAATACTATCATCACTCCGACACTAGGCATAGATATACATGACCAAACTTAGGTCCGACCATCTAAACAATTAAGATTGCTTAGTCGACACACAAGGACACATACCACGTAACAGTGATACCACAATGACAATTCATGGACTAACTTTTCAGAGTCCACATACTAAAGGCAAATATATGGACAACTAGGACAATTAAGAGGAAATTATTACCACCGGAATAAACATTCTCAAGTATTCATCAAGAACAATAGATCTTCCCGATCTATCAAGATAAAAATCGTTCAAAATGATCAACACATGCAGCGAAATTCACAATAACACATTCGAATTCAAAAGAAAGTGGGCCTCAATACCCATCATCTACCAAGATGCACCACATTACATCCAAAATGCAATAGCTAGATCGACATCCACTCGATGGAAACAGCGTCATTTCATTTCACACATGAAAATAGTCACAATTAACTCAAAAATTCTCACTAGCATTTTCAAACTTGTACTTTCTATAACACATAAACAAGTCATTCATTCAACGAGTCGCATTTAGACAAACAAGATTTCCAGAGTTTTTCAGAGCATCAAACAAAATCACTGAGTAACTATCCAATCTAATCAAACATTCCTACGAAACACGGATGCGGTAGAAGAATATTCGCCAATTTTAGCCTCAACTCGGCGTATAAGACCGTAGATCAACTCAAATCATATGTTCTGTTACCAATGATTATTGCAATTTATAAACATTCACTCCAGTAACATGTGCATTACATGGATACTCAAACTATCATGGTATGCATATATTTCGAACTCGATTCTACATCGTGTCTAGAAACACATAATCGGAATTACCTCACAAATTTTTTAGCAGCATCGCATTCGTACAAGATGGAGTTGCTAACCGTTTGGATATTCAACAAGGAACTAAGTCAATGCTTAGCCAAATTATACACTTCACCCAAAATGATTTTCAAAAAATAGATTAGATATACGGTGCATGAAAATCATTTCGTGAAAGCAAGGTTTTCATAATCATCTCCTCATTATTTTAAAAACCATTTCTCTCATGCGACACTGAAAGTCCAAATCACAATTTTCTAAAGACTAGTTAGCTCTGAAATTACATTCCATTCAGGAAAGTAGAGTCCTCATATTTCATTTACAAAAACACACTTATGCAATAACACCACAATTATGCATAGCAATTACTGGCGCACATGAAACAGAAACAAGTTCTGTAAGTACAATATCAAAGCAGAAAAGTGGGTGTACATCATCACCAAATCATGCATTTAATTATTCAAATACAACAAGTCAACAACATAGACCAAAAGTTTTATGTACAAGAATGAAAAATAACTTTTCCATTTACATTACCATTGCCTACGAATAGGGTGAAAGCAAGTTTTGTTTAGCGATGACTCGCTAAAACTGAAACAACACAACATCAACATTCATCATCAAAGTTCATATTTATGCACATATAAGAAATCACTGGCATAATGAAAATTTGTTACCTTAACTTTATTATGCCCATTTTGTTTTTCATACCGATTCGCTTTTAGTTTCCAAAAATTTAGGGAATCACCTCATGTATAAATACATAAGAAAATTCCGCCTTTATGCAAACACAATCATCACAATGACATTTAGATACTTCACTCACTTCAATTATTACTTCGAACAAAGAGTTTACTTTTAAGCAAAAATATTTCAAAACCTATGCAAGCATTGTAAGATTGACTTTTAGCAACCCATGAAAACAAAGATGTTCAACTTAGTCTTTTCAAAACACATAGGATACATTTCTTTACATCTCCTTTTTTTTTAGCACAATATTTCTAAAATCAATGCTTCATGATCATCACACTCAATGAAACATTCATCATTTACATGTTCATATGAATCCTTTACATTATTCTTAAAGTTATTACCAAGATAGCTAACATACGGTTTCTAGAATTCACGCATCAAGGAAAAATTTATCAGGCATTAACAATTAACCTCAACAAGATATTTCACCGTCGTCATATAAAGCATGTTACACACAAATTCATCATTTCATTCCACTTTCTAAACCTTGATGCACTGCAAGCAAACACATATGTAGGAATAAGTCAAGATGTACATATTTATTTCTAGTCAAGATAGGCGAGTACATGCTAGCAAACTTTTACAAAGTAAAATTGCAAGGTTACATGTCATATAATAAAATGTAGATATTTAGCCACCGAGTCTAATAACCGGTCAATTGTTATATTATTCTTTTGCGGAATAATGGAGCTTATGCAACCTAAGGTGAGGGAGAAGACCATTGTGGTCTTAGAGTATTTCATTAGAGTCATCATCTCCGATTTCCCTCAAGAATCGGAGCATATTAACGGATAGAAACTCTTTTGGGTGTTTATGGCCCATGTGAGAGTCTTTATTTCACATGAGGATGTATTAGCCATAAATGTGGGGATATATGCGCGGGAAAACCGTTTATTTAAATGAAACGCTATATGCTCATTTATGGTAATACACCGTCATGAAAGATGGTTCTAACGTTAATGTGTTATATGATGAAGAATATGTTGTATGTGGTTTAATTATGATAATGTTGTGTTATGGATGGTTGATTGGTTATAAACATATATGGGTGTGTTTGTATCAATGATGGTGTGATAAGTTGTTGAATTGTTGATTTGTGGGCATATTTGTAATAATGATTTTGTGATGAACGACTTGTTGGTGATAAATGGACATAATTATATTATGTGATGATGATGTTGTGAGTGGTTTTTATTGTGGTAGGATATGAGATACATTGTGTTTATGACATTGATGTGGTATCTTGTGTTGTGAGGAAGTTGCAATGTTAGAATAATGCAGTGGAAATATTATATTGTGATTGATGTTGTTGTATGGAATTGTAACCTGCCCTTCGTGGTATGGAATTTTGACCTGCCCTTCGTGGTATGGAATTGTGACATGCCCTTCGTGGTATGGAATTGTGACTTGCCCTTCGTGGTATGGAATTGTGACCTGCCCTTCGTGGTATGGAATTGTGACCTGCCTTCGTGGTATGGATTTTGATTTGCCTTCGTGGTATGGATTTGACCTGCCTTCGTGGTATGGATGTTACCTACTTTTGTGGCATGGATTTGATTGGCCCTTTGTGGTATTGGGTTGTCGTAGGAGTATTGTATTGTTTTGGAAATGTTGTATTGCTTTGACATTAGTGTACCGCCTTCGGGTATGGGAGTATCATTGGGTATTTGTGAGTAACTATGGTAATAGGAATATTGATGAAGATGGAATTAGATAAACCGTGTAAGTAAATTGTAAAGGGTGTTAATTGAAGAAGTAAATATCCTATTGTTTGTTGTACTTATGTGTTGAATTGTCTAAGTGAAATGTAATTATTATACCGATTGAATATGTGAACATTATGTGGTTTAAGGTATTGACTGGTACATAAATGGTATATGTTTACTATGATTGATTTTAGATGATTGTATAGGTTGTTATACTTTAATGATATTTCATGTAATTTCACGCTACGCTCGCCGTTGTTGGTTCTTACTCCCTCTGCTTTCCTTGTCTATGTGTTATATGTGAGTTCAGGATGTTGCTGTTGCGTTGTGGATGTTTGCTGATGGGAGTGTAGACTGGAGTAGTCGTTTTTGTATTCCGAAATTGTATTTGTATAATGTATGTAATATGAGAAATATGTTGAAGTAACTATGTGGTATAAATGATCTCTTTCGAAAGATGCAATAGGATTAGCATGATCACCTTTATCAGTGTTGTAATTGAAACAAAGGATAATTGTATGAATTATGGATTAAAATAGAATGTGATGTAATGTTTTTGAAGAAAAGTTATTATTGATTATTTCCGCATTCCGAATTGGGAAACTTAACTAATATTTACATTTAATAAAGTTTTAAAATTTTGGGTTATAAAATCGGGTCGTTACACTGCTATTAAATGTGGTTGATAAATAGTAGATTGATAGTTTAGTGTACCCTTAACAGTCGAATTATGTTACTGACAGAATTATATATATATGTATATGTTTGTATTATAATTATCCTATTCCGATGTACCTATACTGATTATCTTGAATTTGTTGTCTTACTCCCTTTTGTTTCTTGATGGTGCCATTTGTGATAATCGGTGTACAGGTAAAGCTAAGGATTAGCGGATCCAGATGATGTCGTAGCTTAGTTCTTATCCATTTTTTTTGTAATAGGGATACTCATGTACTGTTTTGTATTATGCACGTACTTGTATCCAGTATTTGAACGAATTGACTTGTAATTACGCTTTTTGGGATGGGATGTACGATGGATATGCGTGTGGGGACTGAGTCACCTTTTTGGGAATTAAAAATATGAATTTTATGGGTTATGAACCCCAAAGTACTCTGGTAGATTAATTTGCTATTACTGAAATCTAATCGAAATTACATTAAGTATGTAATTCCTGAAAATAGTTAGCGGAAGGTTGATTATTAGAATTTGCATGCTTAATAATAATTGGACGAAAAATTTTAGGTTATAAATTGAGTCTTTACATTTTGAATATATGACTGACATTGTTGCTATTGGTGGGAATGAGGAAAGACGGTTGGAGAAAACCGTAGAGGAAACTTGTAAAGTTACTCGAAAATGACATGGAATATATTGTTCTGCTCGCCTTAAACATGGGTAGGGTAGGCTCGTGGGCCGCCCTAAATAAAATTAGAATATAAATATATATACATACAAATGTATAGATGTATATACATTAGTCATACAAAATAAACAATATATACTTTACACATAAATATACAAATATATTTATCATAATAAACAATCATATACATAGAACAATACGTAAAATACAAAATATGTATAGTACATAGGTTACATACAAAATGAACAACACATATGCATATATATATATATATATATATATATATATATATATAAATATATTATATACAAAATACAAATGCATACTCATAGTATTTTTCATTTGACAAAACACATATATATGCATATTTGATGTTCAATATTTTTTCTATTAATGCACATGGGCTGCTTGTTTTGCCTATTAGAAATGTTCGCGTGCGAATATGGCATGTTGGGTGGACATTTTAGGAAAGATGCGTAAACTACTTATAACTTTAAAAGCCACAAGTTTATTTTTGTGTAAAGGACATGCCATACTTTATGGAAAAAAATAATCATTATCATGTTGAATTATTTTATAATATTCTGATATGCAAGTTAAGGAAATTCATGATCGCTCCTCTCAGACAAATACTCGGTTATTTATTTATATGTCTTATTTGTAACACCCTAAATTTAAGTCTTTCAAATTATAGTATCAGTCCTATGATCCTCGCTTGAGCGAGAGATTCTCGCCTGGGCGAGAATGGCTCACCTAGGAAGGTGAAATCCTGGGCTATACTGGAGGATTCTCGCCTGAGCGAGAGTTGTCTCGCCTAGGCGAGAAATGGCATTTTGGGACTGTTGATACTGTGAGATTCTCGCTTGAGCGAGAGGGTCAGATCTGAGTTTTTAAAATAGGCGGGATTTTCTCGCTTGAGCGAGAAAGGGCTCGCTTAAGCGAGAACCTGTCGCTGTTACATTAAATAGGGAACCCCAAACACATTTATGAGGGTTAACCTAGAGAGAAGTGAGAGAATAAAGCTTTTTCAAGAGCAAGAAGGCTTGTGAGTCATTTAGAAGCTCGAGAAGAGGTAAATCTCTTGATTCTAACTCTCTTTCTCTCTTTCAAACTCATTGTGGAGTGTAAAGGATCTCTTCTCCAAATGTGAAAAACCACGGAAACTCATCCTTTTGGGTTATGGTTCGTTTTATGTTGTTTCTCTCTTGTAACTCTTGGTTTAGAGTTGGTATTTCAAGAATAGAATGGATTTGTGGGTTGATTCATAAAAACCCCAAAACCCTAAAGTGAAAATGTGGTAAAAGGGGAAAATAAGTAAAATGCTAGAGGTAGAAGATGAGTTTACTTTCTAACGATGAAATATTAGATGAATATGTATGTGTTAGATTGTGGTAAATTTATGATGAAAGTGGTTATGAAACCTTGAAAATATGATGAATATTTTATATGGTTAAATGATGTTATATAAGTTATTTATATGTTATCGAGGTAAATGACTAACATTGTGTTATATGGTGGGAATGAGGAAAGATCCTAAAGTTGGAGGCGGTGTCGGTGGAACTTGAGAAGTTGCCAAGAACCAAACCCAACACTCATCGAGGTAAGGATAAGTCTTTAACTTATGTACTGTGATAGAAAATGCGTGGATTTTCTGTTGTGGATAATGAATCGTAACGTAAATCACTTAGTTGTTACAAGCATATATGGGTAAGTTTGTAGTGATGAGGAGTGGATTTACTGTTTATGTATTGGTGGAGTGCCAATGAAAATAAAAATCGGAATAATGAAATGAATCGTAAATCACTTTGTAGTTATAAGCATATATGGATATGTTTGTAATGATGTCGGGTGCATTTACTGTTTATGTATTGGTGGAGTGCCAATGAAAATAAAACTCAGAACACTGAAATGAATTGTAAATCACTTTGTAGTTATAAGCATATATGGATATGTTTGTAATGATGTCGGGTGCATTTTACTGTTTTTGTATTAATGGAGTGCCAATGGAAATAAAACTCGAAAAATGTATTGGTGGAGTGCCAATGGAAATAAAACTCGTTTTTAGCCGACCATGATTGGTTAGCAACTTTGGCTCAAGTAATGTAGCAAGTTTTGGCTCAAGCAATGTAGGAAACTTTGGCTCAAGTAATGTAGCAAGCTTTGGCTCAAGCAATGTAGCAAACTTTGGCTCAAGTAATGTAGCATGTTTTGGCTCAAGCAATGTAGCAAACTTTGGCTCAAGTAATGTAGCAAGTTTTGGCTCAAGCAATGTAGCAAACTTTGGCTCAAGTAATGTAGCAAGCTTTGGATCAAGCAATGTAGCAAATTTTGGCTCAAGTTATAGCATGGTTTTCAAAAGTATGAACGATGAAATTGGTTTTTAAGTAAACTTGAATTTAAACCGTTTATTTAACCTTATTAAATGTGGATTAACTTACATTGATATTTGTTTAGTTAACGACTTACTCCTTAGTGTTTCTTGGTGTATTGTCAATGTTAATCCCATTGCAGGTAGGTGGAAGGAGTATGGGTGTTTTTGATTAGGAGCTTAGAGACTTTTATTTTGATGTCTCTTAACCATTCTTTTGTAACTTCATTGGTTGTACTTGAACTAACTATTTGTAACTATGAACATGATTGTTGTACATGGCATTAATCATAGAAACTAGTAACTCGGGATATATGTAGCTATGGGTGTTTTGGAAACCCATAGCTAATTGTATGCGGTAGTTACTAAGTTACATTAATACGATTTATGTTTTTCTTCTACCTGATTTGGTATGTTACTTTTGGGTTTATAGATTGGATGTGATGAGAGAAGTGAGATCTTTTAAATAAGTTCATTCACTCGGTAATTAAAATTTATAGTTAAATGCATGAAATTGGATTAAAATAAAGAAAAAATTTCAATGGTAGAATTTGGGTCCTTACATTATTTGAGTCTAGTCGATTTTTTTCTTTCTAGTTTTGATATGGCAAAACTGATTAAATTTGTAAAATTTTATTAACATGATTTTTGTTCAATTGATTTGGTGAAGTTTAATAATCAACTTAAGACTTACATCATAGATATGCATAACATTGTTGAATTTGTTTATTTGAAATGAATCAATAATCTTTCTGATAAGTTTGTTGAAAGTTGAAGATACATTGTTTACCCATTAATTTATCTTATTTTGAGTTTAGCAATACAATTGTAGAATTTTTTTTTGCAAATATGAAAATTGTGAAAAATAAGTTGTGTAATTAATCAGAAGATGCATGAATGGTGACTGTCTAGTGACTTATATTTATAGAGAAATGTTCAACTATATTGACAACGAATTAATCATTTAACGATTTCAAAATATGAAATAGGTAATTTCACTAATTAAATATATATTTAAATTTGTAATTTTAATAAATTTGTAATAGGTATTAATTATGAAATAGGTAATTAAAATTTGTAATAGATAATATATTTAATTTTAATTAAATATATACAAAATTAATTATGAAATAGGTAATTTAAATTTGTAATTAAATATATATCCGTCACTCAAACATATAATAAATTATTTGAGAAAAAAAACTAAAAAAATTAAGTAAGGGGAGTTATGAGAAACACAACAAATTGAACTGTTAATAGACACATTGGAGTGCTTACTCAAATGACATTTCTGAAAATCTCTTCATATATTACATTTATACTGCAATTTTCAGGACTTATTAATAACGAGAAAATTTATTACATGTATTTGTAATCTTACTTTACTCTTAACCTTTGATATAGAGTCACATAAACTTGTTCATGTGTAAAAAGGTTGATATAATTTAAGATACATTGTAATACTTTGTTTTAGGACTTATTAATAACCAGAAAATTTTGGTAAAGTAACATATGTGTTAATAGTACAAGTGACCTATTAGAGGATGACACATAAACATTTTTGTTTACTTTCAAATAATGAACATTTATAATCAAGCATGTTTTGACATTAAAAATAAACAAAAAGGTCAACGTGTCATTCCCTAATATGTCACATGTATCACTTTGTCATATTATAATAATTACATTAAATGTAGTAATATTGGAAATTTGTCAAATAAATGATTACACAATTAGATATATGACCAATAAGATATGTAATAATGATGATATTAAATATGTTGTCATTTATATCAATGCTATGAAATTTAACGAGACATTAAATTAGAATTTTGCCTCCACTTCATTTGAATGAAAGTTCTAATTTGACCTATTCATATTTTAGTCATCTATTGTAAGAAATCTAATGGTCCATATCTATTCACTAATTCAAAGGAATGAATTTACATGGAATGAGTGATTAAAATGTGGAGTGTGTTTTTTAAATTACTTATGGAGTAAGTGAATCATCTCCCTAAAGATAAATGTATAAATGAAAACATAAAAATGAATTTATACCGTCATTAATGTAATTTTCTTTGTTAGTGGTAAAAAATAATAAATTAAAAAACAATTCTATGCACTCTAATCGAATGAATCTAACAACTTTTATAAATGTAGTTTGTAACGTTTAAATTACATGATGACTCGTTTAAATCTTATTACTCATAATAATTTTTATGTATAAATACAATATGATAGCATCACAAAAATATGTAACTTGATAACTTTGCAAAACTAATGATGGTTGAACCAAATATCCGCCTCTTCATGTTTTGTTTGCTTTTACTACTTCCTTCCAATCTCATGGCTATAAGCACTAAAATAAACTTAAATCCTTTCCCTAGGATACATGTTTACATCAAAAATGGTGTAGCCAAAGGTACAAATCTAACTCTTCATTGCAAATCCAAAGACGATGACCTTGGTGTTCATTATCTTAACTACCAAGAGGAATATACTTTTTCATTTCACTATAATGTTTTTGCTTTACAAGGATATACATTGTTTTTTTGTGGCTTCACATGGAATCATATTTTGCACTGGTTTGAAATTTATAATTGGAAGAGAGATAGATATTTTTACACAAATATGAGATGGACCATACAAGAAAATTCTCCTTGCTTGTTCAATCATGCAACAAACAACTACGATATCTGCGACTTTGCTTACAATCAGAGCAACCCTAAACTCTTGTATAATCTATATTGATATCAAGCAAGAATTGGGGTCGTGCAATGTAATATCTACTATTAATAAGAAAATAAGTATGCTTTTGGCAATAATTTAAGGGGTATGTTATACAATGCTAGCTTTCCTACTATTTGTTATGTAGGTTTTGCTTTCAAATTATAGACATCATTGTGAACACAACAAATTTCTTTTTTTTCTTTTCTGTAATTAATTAAATTTATTATTAATAAAAAGCTGGAACATTTTACATAAATAAAACTTAACAATAGAAATTATAAACATTTATGATATAAATTTTGGAGATTAATCAAAAATGGAGGAGGGCTTGAAAATATTTCTCATCCTCACATCATCTTCAAATGGTCGTGATACTACGTTTCTCTTCATTCGATTAATTTTTAAAATCAATAAAAAATAATTTTTTAATT
Organism: Lupinus albus; assembly: GCA_009771035.1. Taxonomy (NCBI): domain Eukaryota; kingdom Viridiplantae; phylum Streptophyta; class Magnoliopsida; order Fabales; family Fabaceae; genus Lupinus; species Lupinus albus. The sequence goes on along the minus strand of CM020006.1, from coordinate 9,188,317 downwards.
AAATTAAATTAATAATTACTAATAATAAAAACCAAATTTTATAAATGTTAAAATCAATACATTTTACAAAAAAAATCTATAAATTACCAACCATATCAAGGATGGAGGGAAGGTCGCCCCTGAGGGCTTGTTTTCCTCAACTCATCATTTTGATGGTTGCGCGACGCCGCTTCTTTCATAATTAAAATAATTAACCAATAATCTCATAAAGAACTATCTAGCATTGGTTCTCTTAATATGGATACGTATGAGCAAGATCTCATCATGTCCGACACAAAAAAAAAATAAACTTTGTCCCTAAAAATAATTAATTAAATAACCCAAATAATTTTAAAGTATAATATAAACCATATAATTAATGAGGGGTATTGGGCTAAAAGATTTTTCTACATTTTTACCATAAAATGTAATGGCGACTCTAACAAAGTTGTGCAGCCAAAAATCTAGGCCTGATAGTTGGCAATCAAAATCTTACACAAAAGCTTCCTAAAATAGGAGCTCAATACTCATAAAGAGTAACCTACAAACTCAATTTCAGAATATCTCCCACAACCTAAAGTGAGGAGTATGAGAATGCAATTGGTTTGTAAAAACAATTTTGAAAGCACCTAATTGCACAAGTAAACAATTTATATTTCTTCTTTTTCAAATGAACACAAGAAACTATCACATAAGTTTTTCTAACTCAATGTACTTTCTCTCAGAGAATCTATTAGAATATGAAAATTTTGGAAATTGATCATTGTGAGCTAAGATGCATTAAAACATATTTTATAGTTAATTTTTTAATTGATTAAAGGAAATCTTAATCGATTAACGAATTTAAAATAACAATTCACTATTGAATTTAATCGATTAATAAGACCATAATCAATTAATGCCATCAAGAAACTCTAGCTACTGGAACTCTCATTAATCGATTAATCAAAGACTTAATCGATTAACGAAGTTACATAGCTACTTAATCGATTATTGAACTATTTAATCAATTAATAGTTAAACTAAAACGTTTCTTGGTTTTCAAGTAACCCTTCTATATGATGTAAGTTGATGCAATGAATGAGTTAATAAAAAGTATCATTTTAATGCAACCTACTTAAATATGGATGAATGATGATTCAAAAATGATTAGACACACTTAAGATTATGTGAGATATTCATCATCGGGTTCTATCTACCTAGACTCAATCTAAACAAGCATCTTAGGACTTCTAGAAATGTAAAAATGACTTCCCTAAAGCCTTCGATGATCTTGAGTTTTGGTTTGTTATTTGTTGTCATGACATGTCTTCAAGTTTTTCCACAACGACTTTATCTTCATCGAAACCATGATGAAAAATGGATGTTGCAACAATTCTTGTTGACTCCTCTTGCAATCTTAGAGTCTACTTCAGGAACTTAGAATTTCTTACTCTTTAGTACACTTTAAGCCTGCAAAACCACTTAGCGGTGACTGTAACGCCTCAAATTACTAACACGGAAAAATTCAATTCTTTTTCTAACATAATAAAATTTCATACCATTTACAATTTCCTTTCAATTAGGAATACTCCAATGGTAAGGTAAACCATAAAAAGGAAAACAACACAGTGATTCCACAATACTAGGTTCTACACTTTTTAGTCTAATAAACTGAACATCAATTACATCTAACCTATTAGATTTCATAATGCTTTATTGATGTTGAGTTTTGAGGATAGAAAGTTATTATCTTAGTGTTATACTATGATAAATAACTTAGTTAAAATTTTTAGAAAAGTGGTAGTGTTAATGTACCTTTGAACTGGATTGCCCGAGAGTGCCCGTAATCTTTCTATCAGTTCTTTGAGTGCTTGAACTATCATCTAGACTCTCATAGACATTGTTTAAGATTGTATTAGGGTGTCTTAGAGCACAAGAAAAACACATCCATGCACTACACCAATTGCCCAAACCAAATGCCACACCATACACTTAAAATTTTGCTAAATGCCTAATCCTTGTTTAATTCTTAATGACACCCCAACCCAAAATATCTTCCCCCACTAACTCATCCCTAACACTTATATATATAGCCTTAAGGGGTGGGGGTTGAAATTGTCACACTCTCACTCTCACACCTCCTCACCAACACCACCTTCACTCACCTTCTTTTCTTCTCCCCAACTCACGTTGGCACCAAAGAGGGAGGAGAAAACCTCCATCTTCTCCACCAAAACTCACATGCAAGCCTCCAAATCTCTTCCCCAAGGTATGGTGATCATGTTTATGTTCTCATTTCTCAATCTCTAGGTTCTTTATAGGTTATTTCTCCTCTTGATCACCAATGACTTAGGTGAAATTCTAGAATGAGTTGTTTGTAACTTTGTTCTATTTTCTTCTCTAGATTTTCATCCAAGGAGGTAGACAACCATTTCAAGGTATGAGGAATCCATTTTTGATCTCTGATTGTAGAAAAAATGTCATGCAAACACTGTTTTGGGGTTACAAAAATTCTGCTCTAAGTGTAGTTAGTGAAATGATGCTAGATTGTTGTTGTTAGGTGTTGTAGTTGAGTTCTAGGCTTCCAATTGAGAAAAAAACGGTTGTGGCTATGCTAAATTGTCATTGCATGTTGGAGAGCTTTCTGTTTGCAGGTTGGAGCTGCTGAAAAATGTGGATTAAGGGTCCCTAAACTCTAACCCACTTCCTTATGTTGTTGTTAGGTTATAAAGAGTGTTTTAGGTGTTGTGTTTGTTCTAGGGTGTTTAGGATTGAAAAACTCTTGCATGTGTTATAAACTTTGTTTAACACATTGAACTCATGAATTTTAACTCATTCCAAAGGTTAGAACTCGAAAATGTTGAAGGCTAAGAAGCCATGCAAATTTGGTCCCAAGTGTTCAAGAGTTAAGGAAACCCTAATACCTTAATTCCTTGATAACTTGAGTTCCCAACATCCAAATTTTGCGTATAATATATGCATGTGTTCATATTTTAAATTCCTAGCTAAATATCATTCTTTCAGGGACAAAAAAAAACTCGAAATCCTCACTATTTAAAGGGAAACACGAAAAGAGTCCCTAGTTGGCACTCCAAACTATCTAATTTTTGACTATATGTTAACTTATGTTTCAAATTGCCTTATGGTTTATAAATTCTGAGTTTTATGAGCCTAAACTTATATTAGTACTCTGTTCTATGAAGATAAAGTGTGTATCTCAAGATAATGATTTTTCTGAGATTTTTTTCTAAAGCGAACCCGAGCTTCCTACGTCAAATTCTGAGTTGTAAACCAACAATGTCTCTGAAAATCTCTTCGTGCCTAATCGAGATCTTAGTTATGCCCAAATTAAATATTTGGGAATGTTCTAATGTCTAGAACCCCACTAAGGTGTTTTCTTTACAATCCGAATAAACTTAGTGATATCGAAATTAACTGTTTACGACCTAACTAGGTACTCGGCACTCGGGCAAACGGCAACAAAGGAACATTAAGTTCAGTAAGGGTTAAGGTATGGAGAGAAGTGTCTTTATATAGGTGCTTAGAAATGATGCCAAAGATATTCGTGCATCTCTAAGCTAGGTCATGCGCGGATATAGTCGAATACTAATTCTGTGGCCGCGAACAATTGAGTAGCGAGACTTAGTTGTTCGTAAATTAATTTAACTCTAAATTATGATGGAAATGTTTGGTTGAAGTGCTTCAATGGAATTGAATGATTATGTCTGTTGATGTGAATGATGATTATGACTGAAAGTTTGATTATGAAGGTACTGATTTAACTGAATATTCTATTGAATTTTGAACTGTGACATATTGTTGAGTTGACTATTGAACTGTCATCAAACATTCTCATGGCATAGCATATGAGCATTCTTGATGAAACTTAAAGAATGAAAGTTTTTCTTATGAAAGATATGACAAAGGAAGAAGGGGAAATATTTTTATGAATGTTATCAGAACTGGCGTATTTTTACAGTTATTAGAAAATCCTTTTGATTAATAAGCCAGTGAGTTAGAACTTTAAAATATGTTATAACTGAGTTTCAACGAAAAATGTTTTGTTATTACCCTAAAAAGTTTTCCCATGATTCTTCTTTTAAAAGGATAAAAGCTATGCTTTGTATGAATCGGAAGATACATGTCACTATGTTTACCGTTTGTAACATAGTCTGCGGGAAGATACGACACTGAGATTGTGTTTAGAACCTAGAGGGGTACCTTGTCTGTGTGACTTGGTTGAGGGGACGTTGTGGGTGGAGATTGATTTGTTAGGAATAGGGTAGCTCCCTTGAGCCAACAGAACTCTTCGCAGTAACTACAGCGACCTCTGACACCCCTTGAAGGTATCGTGCTCAGGATGATGCAGCGGTTATCTTTGCCGACCGGAGGGTATTTCTGGCGCTATTGAGTGCACGATAGTTATATGCCTTTTGGTTACCAATGGTTGGCACGACGTTGTACTTGTCCTGTTCGCTTCCTAAGAACATCAAATGGCTGGTTGGGCTCGATCAGTCGGTACCATTGTTGTTGATGTATTGTTATGGGCCCAATTAGGAGACGTTTTCTCCATGCATTCCTCTACAAAATAGTTGGTCTCACTAGATTAACGAGTGCATTCATCATGACATCATGCTCATACATGTGATTAAATCGTTATATTAATACCTGTATGATATGTTTTATGTTATGACTTTATAAATTGTTGATTGCTTATCTTATATAGAGATGCTTACTCTCCAATCTCACATTTCAGGTAGTGATGGACTCAGAGGCTTATTTTGTGGTTCCTCATTGTCTAGTAGAGATCATACCTCTCCCGTCGGGGAAGGTTAAGGTGGACCGGTCCATGGCGGTGTTTAGGGGAGACATAGAAATCTGGTGTTCGTACTCGGATAGGCATAGAGTGATACTCCCCCGTCGCTCCACCATTCCAGCGGTCTATATCATGCACCTACCAGACGATTATGAGTTACGACGCACACCTCCTCTTGCTCCTGCCAGGTATATTCCGTCTCCTACTGCTCCTCTTGGTCTATCTTCTGGATCCTATCATGCCCGGACACGTAGGGTTGCGCCATTCTGGTGTACACCTAGAGCCTCGACGAGACGTTCTGCTGGGGGACCACCTGTGACCCCGGCAAGTCGTACTGAGTCGACTCGGGGAATTCAGACTTGTCGATGTACCTGGTGTCTTTCTGTACGGGAGAGTCATATGGATTCACCCGCTATTGCTATGAGAGAGAATCTGGAGTTTGCTCCCGGATCCTCTTCTCATTGGGTACGTGGGAGGATTCAGGATGACGAGGTTGATATTCGTGGCCCGGTGAGGAGGGCCCGACTATCTCCTCCACCATCATACTCCCCTGCGCCAGCCGAGCCTATGGTTAGGGATGATATTATATATATTTCTAGTGATGAGGAGGATCCAGAGGAAGACCCTGAGGAGGGTAGTTCTGAGGGACAGTAGCAGGAGGATGTTGGGTCGAAATTCTGACGGTCTGTTTGTGCATGGTGCGACTGTATAGTTTTCTTTTGGTGCAGTTGCTGTGAGTTCAGTGTACACCCAGCCATAGGATCTTTTGCGTGTGTATATTTATGTATATATATCCTATTATGCTGGAGTGTATATGTGGATGGCATGACTTGGATGATGTACTCTTTTTGGACTATGACACTTTTTGAACTAATGATATATATATATAGACATATGTATGTTTACTATGTTATATTGTTGTTTAGTTTATAGGTTAAGTGGTGAGTTCTGAGAGAACCATATGTTCATATGTTATAAAAGAAAAAAGAAAAAAAATTCATACGCTATTTTTCAAAAAACAAAAATATAATTAACCAAGATCGTAAACGACGGTCTCGTATGTAATTGTTTTAACGCTAGGAAAAGGGTGTTACACTTTAGTGGTATCAAAGCGGTTTAGTCTGGTTAGCCTGTGATAGATCTCACACACTTTTAGTTGTGTGTCTCTGACTGTATTTCGGTACAGAACGCAGGGATAAATATGGCAAGAAGGAATGAGACTACTACTCATGAGTTATTAGAGCGAATGGCAACAATACTCGAGAATATGAATGCATCAGTAGATCAAGGGACCACAAAGTATCGATGCCTGCAGAAATATTTGAAGAATAATCCACCCAAGTTTGAGGGAGGATTTGATCCGGAAGGTGCATATCGATGGCTCCAGGACATAGAGAAAATTTTCAGAATTATGCAGTGCACTGAAGCACATAAGGTAATCCTAGCTCCCCATATGCTAGTTGGAGAAGCTGAACACTGGTGGAATTATGTTAGGCTGCAAATGGAAGCTGAACGGAATGAAATTACTTGGTGGGTGTTTCGGGGAAAGTTTTTAGAGAAGTTCTTTCCTGAAGACGTGTGCCAAAAGAAGGAAATAGAGTTCCTAGAACTCAAGCAAGGGAATAGATCGGTGGGCGAATATGCTGCGAAATTTGAAGAACTATCAAAATTCTCAAGATCTTTTCAACAGACCGAGAATGAAAGAGCAAAATGTATCCGATTTGAGAATGGACTCAGACCCGAATTGAAGCCAGTGGTGAGTTTCCAGGAGATATTCCATATGCCTACCTTGGTGAAAAAATGCAGAGTTTATGAGAAAGACATCATGGACCAAAGGACATATCACAAGAATCTTCAACCCTAGAAGAATGTGGGGCCTAGTCGTCACAAGGGTAATCACCATCCTAATTTTAGAAAACCCTATCAACCACCATCAGGTAACCGAGGATTTAACAGGAACAATCCTCAGCAGTACTCAAACAATAAGCCGAGGGAGAATCCGCCTAAGTGCTCTAACTGTAACAAACTCCATTTTGGAAGAAGATGTCCGAGTAAGGATGATGTGTGCTTCAATTGTGGACAGTCTGGACACTTCCGTTATGAATGTCCTGGAAATTCCAAAGGAAACAAAAATCAGTTGCCAACAAGACCACCAGCGGAGAAACCAACCAAACGTGGGAAAGTTTTTGCTTTGAGTGGAGCCGAAATAGAGAAGTCGCCTGATCTCATCCAAGGTAAGTGCCTGATTAATGGAAGTCCTTCTATGGTTTTGTATGATTCAGGAGCCACCCATTCTTTTATATCGTATAATTGTGTGCTACGAGTAGGACTAAAAGCCACTATTATGCCATATGAAATAGCCGTAGAAACTCCTATGAAGTCGTTAGTGATGACTTCCGAGACATGTTTGCAATGCCCAATGGTAATTAAGGGAAGAACATTTATGGTAGACCTAATTTTCCTTCCCTTGTCACAATTGGATGTGATTTTAGGAATGGACTGGATGTCGGAAAATGGTGTGTCGTTGAACTGTAGGCATAAAACCGTAGAATTTTTAGAAATCCCTGAAGAATGTTCAGATAAAGAAGATCATCAGTCTATGTCTGCTAAGGAATTCTTAGCAAGAATTCGAGTAGGAACCCAACTGCTTGTCTTTTTATCCTCTTTGGAGACTGAAAAGGGAATGGGAACTCGAGGAATTCCAAAAGTAGAAGAATTTCCGAAGTATTTCCTGAAGATATTCCAGGTTTACCACCCGAAAGAGAAGTGGAATTCTCAATAGACTTAATCCCTAGAGCAGGACCAATCTCTATGGCTCCTTACAGAATGGCCTCTGTAGAACTGTTGGAACTCAAGAAGCAATTATAAGATATGATGAGTAAGCGGTTCATCAGACCGAGTGTGTCACCATGGGGTGCTCCAGTATTATTTGTGAAGAAAAAGGATGGGAGCATGAGACTGTGTATAGACTACCGACAGCTTAACAAAGTAACCATTAAGAATAAGTACCCACTTCCTCGGATCGATGATTTGATGGATTAGTTAAGAGGAGCTTCAATATTTTCTAAGATTGACTTAAGGTCGGGATATCACCAAATTCGAGTTAAGAAGGAAGATGTGCCAAAAACAGCTTTTCGTACTCGATATGGACACTATGAGTATTTAGTAATGCCCTTCGGAGTTACGAATTCTCCTGCAGTGTTCATGGATTATATGACAGGATTTTTCGGCCGTTCTTGGATAGCTTCGTTGTGGTGTTTATTGACGACATCTTGATATACTCTAAGACCAAGGAAGAAAATGTCGAACACTTGAAAACCGTGTTGAGGAGGTTAAAAGAGAGACAACTATATGCTAAACTTTCAAAGTGTGAATTCTGGTTAGAAGAAGTACAGTTTCTTGGTCATGTGATTACTCGAGATGGAATTGCTGTTGATCCAGCAAAAGTGGAAACAGTTTTGCAATGGGAAATACCTCAAACAGTCACTGAAATCAGGAGTTTTCTTGGGTTAGCTGGATACTATAGAAGATTTATAGAAGGTTTTTCAAAGATTGCGTTGCCTTTGACCAAGTTGACCCGAAAGAATCAAGCTTTCGAATGGACTACTCAGTGTGAAAATAGTTTCTAAGAGTTGAAGCAGAGATTGACTTCTTCTCTAGTGTTGATTCTTCCAGATCCGAACGGTACATTTAAGGTATATTGTGATGCTTCTAAACAAGGTTTGGGAAAATAGAAAGGTAGTAGCTTACACATCTCGACAGCTGAGACCTCATGAAGAGAACTATCCTACACATGATTTAGAGTTGGCTGTAGTTGTTTTTGCTTTAAAAATTTGGAGACACCATCTGTATGGATCCAAGTTTGAAGTATTCAGCGACCACAAAAGTTTGAAATACTTGTTCGATCAAAAAGAACTGAACATGAGACAACGCCGATGGGTTGAATTCTTGAAGGATTATGATTTTGAATTACAGTATCACCCAGGAAAAGCAAACGTGGTGGCAGATGCTCTAAGTCGAAAATCCTTACATTTGTCAGCCATGATGGTAAGGGAGTTGAAGCTATTAGAAGACTTTAGAGATATGAATCTAGCTCACCGCTTCAAGGAAGGTGAAATGGTTTTGGGTTTAATGAGAATCACCAACGAATTTCTGGACCAGATAAGGGAATTACAGAAGACAGACCGAGAAATTCAAATTCAAAAATCACTCATGGAACAGGGGGAAAATTCAGAGATTCAACAGGGAAAAGACGAAATTATTAGATTCCAAGGGAGGATCTGTATTCCTCATAATGAAGAACTGAGACAGATGATTTTGGAAGAAGCTCACAAGAGTAAGTTGATTTTTCATCCGGGAACTACCAAGATGTACCGAGATCTGAAGAAGATGTTCTGGTGGCCATGATTGAAAAGGAATGTGGCAGAGTATGTAATGGCCTGTTTGACATGCCAGAAAGCAAAAATTGAACATCAAAGACCCGGGGGAGAGTTGCAACCCTTAAGCATCCCCGAGTGGAAATGGGATAGTATATCTATGGATTTTGTCTCTGGATTGCCAAATACTTCCGCAGGTCATGACTCAATATGGGTGGTGGTAGATAGACTAACAAAATCAGCTCACTTCATCCTAGTAAATGTCAAGTAGCCTTTGGAGAAATTGACTCAGATCTACCTCAAAGAAATTGTGAGACTCCATGGAATACCTATGAGCATAGTATCTGACCGAGATCCGAGATTCACTTCAGGCTTTTGGCAGAGTCTTCACAAAGCTCTAGGATCAAGGTTAAGAATGAGCTCAGCTTATCATCCCCAAACCGATGGACAAACAGAGAGAACAATTCAGTCCCTAGAGGATTTGTTGAGAGCCTGTGTTTTGGAGCAACATGGGACTTGGGATAAACTTCTTCCGTTGATTGAATTCACATACAATAATAGTTATCACTCCAGTATTGGTATGCCACCTTATGAAGCCCTATATGGAAGAAAATGTCGAACACCATTGTGTTGGAATGAAGTTGGAGAAGAAATGGTGTTGGGACCAGAGTTGATACAGGAAACCACGGATAAAGTGAGAATGATAAGGGATAAACTCAGAGCAACACAGAGTCGTCAGAAGAGTTATCATGATAAGCGTAGAAAGGCTTTAGAGTTTAGTGAAGGTGATCATGTGTTTTTAAGGGTAAGACCAGTTACGGGAATTGGTAGAGTAATGAAGACAAAAAGTTTGACCCCGCGATTTGTTGGACCATACCAAGTTAACGAAAGGATTGGACTTGTTGCCTATAGGATAGCTTTACCTCCATCCTTATCCAACCTTCACGATGTGTTCCACGTGTCTCAACTCAAAAAGTACATACCGGATCCATCTCATGTGATTGAGTTAGATAACCTTCCTTTGAGATAGAATCTTACTTTCGAAGCAACGCCTGTGCGAATCGCAGACAGGAAAGTAAAACAGCTCCGAGGAAAAGAAATTCCTTTAGTAAAGGTCATATGGAATAAAAACCAAGAAGAGGACGCCACGTGGGAGCTAGAGAGTGAGATGAGAGCGTCTTATCCAAACCTTTTCGGTAAGTAGATCGTGCCTAAATTTCGAGGACGAAATTTCTAAAAAGGATGGGAGAAGTGTAACATCCCTCCTTTCAGCACCTTGCTTAGGTAGACATAGGATTGTATATATATATATATGTGTGTGTGTGTATGTGTATTCATGTGCTTATATATATGTGTGATTATATTTTTATTGATATTAGAATGCTATATGTTTAATAATTTCTTTGAAAACAAGTTAATCTAGTTAGTTTCAAAGTTGTCCAAGTTTAAAGTCTAGCCGTGATCGGGTAATGTATCGTCTTAGAATTTAATTAGAATTTGTCTAAGTGACCACCTAACCTATTAGATTTTATAATGCTTTATTGATGTTGAGTTTTGAGGATAGAAAGTTATTATCTTAGTGTTATACTATGATAAATAACTTAGTTACAAATTTTAGAAAATGGTAGTGTTAATGTACCTTTAAACTGGATTGCCCGAGAGTGCCCGTAATCTTTCTGTCAGTTCTTTGAGTGCTTGAAATATCATCTAGACTCTCATAGACATTATTTAAGATTGTATTAGGGTGTCTTAGAGCACAAGAAAAACACATCCATGCACTACACCAATTGCCCAAACCAAATGCCACACCATACACTTAAAATTTTGCAAAATGCCTAATCCTTGTTTAATTCTTAATGACACCCCAACCCAAAATATCTTCCCCCACTAACTCATCCCTAACACTTATATATATATAGCCTTAAGGGGTGGGGGTTGAAATTGTCACACTCTCACTCTCACACCTCCTCACCAACACCACCTTCACTCACCTTCTCTTCTTCTCCCCAACTCACGTTAGCACCGAAGAGGGAGGAGAAAACCTCCATCTTCTCCACCAAAACTCACATGCAAGCCACCAAATCTCTTCCCCAAGGTATGGTGATCATGTTTATGTTCTCATTTCTTCAATCTCTAGGTTCTTTATAGGTTATTTCTCCTCTTGATCACCAATGACTTAGGTGAAATTCTAAAATGAGTTGTTTGTAACTTTGTTCTATTTTCTTCTCTAGATTTTCATCCAAGGAGATAGTCAACCATTTCAAGGTATTAGGAATCCATTTTTGATCTCTGATTGTAGAAAAAATGTCATGCAAACACTGTTTTGGGGGTTACAAAAATTATGCTCTAAGTGTAGTTAGTGAAATGATGCTAGATTGTTGTTGTTAGGTGTTGTAGTTGAGTTCTAGGCTTCCAATTGAGCAAAAAAAGGTTGTGGCTATGCTAAATTGTCATTGCATGTTGGAGAGCTTTCTGTTTGCAGGTTGGAGCTGCTGAAAAATGTGGATTAAGGGTCCCTAAACTCTAACCCACTTCCTTATGTTGTTGTTAGGTTATAAAGAGTGTTTTAGGTGTTGTGTTTGTTCTAGGGTGTTTAGGATTGAAAAACTCTTGCATGTGTTATAAAATTTGTTTAACACATTGAACTCATGATTTTTAACTCATTCCAAAGGTTAGAACTCGAAAATGTTGAAGGCTAAGAAGCCATGCAAATTGGGTCCCAAGTGTTCAAGAGTTTAGGAAACCCTAATACCTTAATTCCTTGATAATTTGAGTTCCTAACGTCCAAATTTTGCATATAATATATGCATGTGTTCATATTTTAAATTCCTAGCTAAATATAATTCTTTCAGGTACAAAAAAAAAAATTGAAATCCTCACTGTTTAAAGGGAAACACGAAAACAGTCCCTAGTTGGCACTCCAAACTATCTAATTTTTGACTATATGTTAGCTTATGTTTCAAATTGCCTTATGGTTTTTGTCCTTAACTGAATATTCTATTGAATTTTGAACTGTGACATATTGTTGAGTTGACTATTGAACTGTCATCAAACATTCTCATGGCATAGCATATGAGCATTCGTGATGAAACTTAAAGAATGAAAGTTTTGCTTATGAAAGATTTGACAAAGGATGAAGGGGAAATATTTTTATGAATGTTATCAGAACTGACGTATTTTTACAATTATTAGAAAATCCTTTTGATTAATAAGCCAGTGAGTTAGAACTTGAAAATATGTTATAACTGAGTTTCAACGAAAAATGTTTTGTTATTACCCTAAAACGTTTTCCCCTGATTCTTCTTTCAAAAGGATAAAAGCTATGCTTTGTATAAATCGGAAGATTCATGTCACTATGTTTACCGTTTGTAACATAGTCTGTGGGAAGATACGATACTAAGACTGTGTTGAGAACCCAGAGGGGTACCTTGTCTGTGTGACTTGGTTGAGAGGACATTGTGGGTGGAGATTGATTTGTCAGGAATAGGGTAGCTCCCTTGAGCCGACAGAACTCTTCGCAGTAACTACAGCGACCTCTGACACCCCCTTGAAGTTATCGTGCTCAGGATGATGCAGCGGTTATCTTTGCCGACCGGAGGTTATTTCCGGCGCTATTGAGTGCACAATAGTTATATGCCTTTTGGTTACCAATGGTTGGCACGGCGTTGTACTTGTCTTGTTCGCTTCCTAAGAACAGCAAATGGCTGGTCGGGCTCGATCAGTCGGTACCATTGCTGTTGATGTATTGTTATGGGCCCAGTTAGGAGACGTTTTCTCCATGCATTCCTCTACAAAATAGTTGGTCTCACTAGATTAACGAGTGCATTCATCATGACATCATGCTCATACATGTGATTAAATCGTTATATTAATACCTGTATGATATGTTTTATGTTATGACTTTATAAATTGTTGATTGCTTATCTTATATAGAGATGCTTACTCTCCAATCTCACATTTCAGGTAGTGATGGACTCAGAGGCTTCTTTTGTGGTTCCTCATTGTCTAGTAGAGATCATACCTCTCCCGTCGGGGGAGGTTGAGGTGGACCGGTCCATGGCGGTGTTTAGGGGAGACATAGAAATCTGGTGTTCGTACTCGGATAGGCATATAGTGATACTCCCCCGCCGCTCCACCATTCCAGCGGTCTATATCATGCACCTACCAGACGATTATGAGTTACGATGCACACCTCCTCTTGCTCCTACCAGGTATATTCCGTCTCCTACTGCTCCTCTTGGTCTATCTTCTGGATCCTATCATGCCCGGACACGTAGAGTTGCGCCATTCTGGTGTACACCTAGAGCCTCGGCGAGACGTTCTGCTGGGGGACCACCTATGACCCTGGCTAGTCGTACTGAGTCGACTCGGGGAGTTCAGACTTGTCGATGTACCCGGTGTCTTTCTGTACGGGAGAGTCATATGGATTCACCCGCTATTGCTGTGAGAGGGAATCTGGAGTTTGCTCCCGGATCCTCTTCTCACTGGGTACGTGGGAGGATTCAGGATGACGGGGTTGATATTCGTGGCCCGGTGAGGAGGGCCCGACTATCTCCTCCACCATCATACTCCCCTGCGCCAGCCGAGCCTATGGTTAGGGATGATATTATATATATTTCTAGTGATGAGGAGGATCCAGAGGAAGACCCTGAGGAGGGTAGTTCTGAGGGACAGTAGCAGGAGGATGTTGGGTCGAAATTCTGACGGTCTGTTTGTGCATGGTGCGACTGTATAGTTTTCTTTTGGTGCAGTTGCTGTGAGTTCAGTGTACACCCAACCATAGGATCTTTTGCGTGTGTATATTTATGTATATATATCCTATTATGCTGGAGTGTATATGTGGATGACATGACTTGGATGATGTACTCTTTTTGGACTATGACGCTTTTTGAACTAATGATATATATATATAGACATATGTATGTTTACTATGTTATATTGTTGTTTAGTTTATAGGTTAAGTGGTGAGTTCTGAGAGAACCATATGTTCATATGTTATAAAAGAAAAAAAAATTCATACGCTATTTTTCAAAAAACAAAAATATAATTAACCAAGATCGTAAACGACGGTCTCGTATGTAATTGTTTTAACGCTAGGAAAAGGGTGTTACACAAGATCTCATCATGTCCGACACAAAAAATAAATAAACTTTGTCCCTAAAAATAATTAATTAAATAACCCAAATAATTTTAAAGTATAATATAAACCATAAAATTAATGAGGGGTACTGCTTAAAGCAGACATATATGGTGCTACTACATTCCCTAATATGTAACCGACTCTCGAACCTGAATATAAAAAATCTCATACCTAATGTTATTAGGCTAAAAGATTTTTCTACATTTTTACCATAAAATGTAATGGCGACTCTAACAAAGTTGTGCAGCCAAAAATCTAGGCCCGATAGTTGGTGAATCAAAATCTTACACAAAAGCATCCTAAAACAGGAGCTCAATACTCATAAAGAGTAACCTACAAACTCAATTTCATAATATCTCCCACAACCTAAAGTGGGGAGTATGAGAATGCAATTGGTTTGTAAAAACGATTTTGAATGCACCTAATTGCACAAGTAAGACAATTTATATTTCTTCTTTTTCAAATGAACATAAGAAACTATCACATAAGTTTTTCTAACTCAATGTACTTTCGCTCAGAGAATCTATTAGAATATGAAAATTTTGGAAATTGATCATTATGAGCTAAGATGCATTAAAACATATTTTATAGTTAATTCTTTTCCATAGAACTTAATTGACTAAATGAAATCTTAATTGATTAACGAATTTAAAATAACAATCCACTATTGAATTTAATCGATTAATAAGACCATAATCAATTAATGTCATCAAGAAACTCTAGCTACTGGAACTCTCATTAATCGATTAATCAAAGACTTAATCGATTAACGAAGTTACATAGCTACTTAATCGATTATTGAACTATTTAATCAATTAATAGTTAAACTAAAACGTTTCTTGGTTTTCAAGTAACCCTTCTATATGATGTAAGTTGATGCAATGAATGAGTTAATAAAAAGTATCATTTTAATGCAACCTACTTAAATATGGATGAATGATGATTCAAAAATGATTAGACACACTTAAGATTATGTGAGATATTCATCATCGGGTTCTATCTACCTAGACTCAATCTAAACAAGCATCTTAGGACTTCTAGAAATGTAAAATGACTTCCCTAAAGCCTTCGATGATCTTGAGTTTTGGTTTGTTATTTGTTGTCATGTCATGTCTTCAAGTTTTTCCACAGCGACTTTATCTTCATCGAAACCATGATGAAAAATGGATGGTGCAACAATTCTTGTTGACTCCTCTTGCAATCTTAGAGTCTACTTCAGGAACTTAGAATTTCTTACTCTTTAGTACACTTTAAGCCTGCAAAACCACTTAGCGGTGACATTTAGCCAATAAAACAAATTTTTAATCATGTATGAGTATTTTTTTCACTAATTTTAGTTGATTAAGTTGTAAAATGCGATAAAATTATATGTTAATTATAGATCAAATTGGCACTTAACATATGCCTTAAGAGAGTTTTGGTATACTAATCTTCCTCAACCAAATCCTGAATTCCTCAAAAAGACCTTCATTTTCTATCTAAAGGGGTGAAGGGAAAAATAATTGTGATTTGGTGTATTTGGGACACAAGCCTGATGTGTTTACATATAGGTTTTCACTATCCGTTATAGGTGAATTGTTTAGGTATTCATTCATTAAGCTCATATTGGTTACATAAGTCCTATGGGTTGTCAAAATTATACTACTTGTTTTGTAACTCTTAAAATAAATAGCGGATGTAATTGTGTTAAATATATTATGCCCTCATTAATTAGAAGTGTAGCTCTTTATGCTACAATATTGCAGTAACATTCCCACTCCGTCATGGCTTCTCAACAATAGGGCATTGGCGCTGAGAATGGTTGCTATTGTTGTAGTAATGCAATGGAAACATAAGAACGTGTAGTTTTCAAATGTCAGTTGTCAAAAGAAGCTCCCATGGATAATAATAAAGAAATGAGAAGTTGTAAATTGTTAAGCTGCGAACAAATTGAGAATGTTTGGCATCTGAAAAGGTGGTGGGTTTGGAACTAGGATGATCTTCATTAATGCAGTAGAGAGACGTGCATGTTTTATATTTTTGTTTAATGAGAAAATTGTAATTTCTTTGTAATCAAATGAATATATGTGTAATTGAAGATTGATTTTTCTTTGGTTTTTAAAGCACTTGTGATCCTAACTAGTGGGTTTGATGCAAATTTTCCATCAAGGGGATTCTGGTAAAAATATTTGCACCTCAATGATCTCCTAGTTGATTATTCTTGTAGTGGTTCTATCATTATTGTTATAGTATAGTTACAGATCTTTATAGATATTATTAATTTTAATTTTTTTTGTAAGTTTTGATTTTAGATTTAACTTGTTTCATATTTTCAAATATATTTTTAATTTTAAACAATCGGTCCTTTAAAATACATGCATTACAGAAGATGAAAAGTATGGATGACAATATGGGATTGGCCCGACGGGCCAGTTCGTTTTGATCGACATTTTTTGTGGGTCGGGCTGAAGATTTTAGTCCAAAAGTCTATATTCAACCCGGTTTGGAAGCCCATTTTTTAGACGGACCGGGCTAGTCCTGCGGGCCAACATTAATATTGTTTTACCATTTTAAGGTTGCATGTGATTCCAATAATATAGTCAATTTAATATTGTTTTCCAACCGGACATTTTACAGATACCGTGTGCAACCAATTTATTATTCATATATAAGACATTTATGAGTAAATTATTTATCAATGTAATTTATATCATATACAATACAAGACATTTATATATCATTGTTTAATTTATATCATATATCATATTTTGTTTAACTTAATTACATTTATCATTTTTTTGTTTAAAAAATTACACCTCTCATATATGGTTGATCAATGTAATGTATGTTTATAAATTAAGGTTTTTTTGTAAGTGTAGAAAATGGAAGGATAATTTGTGCAATTTCACTAAAACTCATGAAATATCAGTATAATTTAAATTTGTTTTTGAAAAGAAAAAAAAACAGGTCAGTTTGATGACCTGCCAAATATGGGTCGGACTAGTATTTTGAGCCATTTTAGCAATAATGGCTGGGTCAACCCAACCCATATTTTGGCGGGCCAAAGGTGTTGTCACTTATATCAATGTTATGAAATTTAAACGAGACATTAAATTAGAATTTTGCGTGCACTTCATTTGAATGAAAGTTCTAATTTGCCCATGTATATTTCATAGACTCTCATGTCCCAATGTCAATTTTACATTTTAATTACAAATAATTAAATATAATTCATTATTTATAAATTATTAAAATTAATTATAAATAATTAAATATATTTATAAATTGTTGAATTTTTTATTACATTATATTTATAAAATAATTTTAAATAATTAAATATAATTAATTATTGATAATTTTAATTAGGTAGTTAATTAAATAAATAATTATTAAAATTAATTTTCCCAAATTCCTAATGTTTACTTACCTATCAAATTAATAATAATTTTATCAATGTTATTTATTTAATTCACATATTTAATTACTCCGACTAATAGTTATAATTTAATTAATAAAAATCTATACGAATAATAACTAAATAATATTCTTAGTTTTAACGAATACATTTTTTTTATTAACAAGGGTATTCCATGATCCTATTGGTAAGAAATTAATTTATGTTAAGATTTATGAATGTCTCCTACAAGTGTCGCTCATAAAAATCGAACCACTGACCCCTTAATCATCTTGGGATCTAGCAGAACCTTTGGCTTGGTAATAAGCCTTGGGTAAAAATTATTTTACAAAATAACTTATAATAAAAAATAGATAATTACACCGATACCCCTTAAGTTTTAGTGAAATTACATGAATTACCCATCATTTTTTTGTCGTTACACTAACCACCCCTCTCTCTTAGACGAATCATCCCTAATTTTGTACATATATTACATTGACCAACCTGATGAGATATAAGTGTAATATTTTAAACAAAAAAACATGTGATGTGTGTAATTAAGTTAAACGAAATATTGTATATTGCATAGACAGATCCAAATAATATAAGAGTCAACGCATCTTCATTATTTGGTTCATTACAAAATAGTTTAAAAGGTTATATAAATATCTCATTAAAATTGTTAATATATTGTGTAATGAAACAAACATAATAAAAAGACATTCAGTTTTGTACTATTTGGAATTGCCTACGCAATAAATAATATTTTGTTTAACTTAATTACACCCACCACACGTTTTTTTCTAAAAAAATATTACATTTATATATCATGAGGGTTGCCAATGTAATATATGTATAAAATTAGGGGTGATTTGTGTAAGAGTGAGATGTAGTTCATGTAAGGACAAAAAAAGGAGGGGTGATTTGTGTAATTTTACTAAAATTCAGGGGGTGTCAGTGTAATTAACTATAAATATTGTATTATGAATTTTGAGTAAAAAATATAGTATTGTTTAGAGTTAATTACACTAACACCCCCTGAGTTTTAGTGAAATTACACAAACCACCCCTCCATTTTTTGTCATTACACGAACCACCCCTAATTTTGGTTCATTATTTGGTTCAACGCATCTTCATTATTTGGTACATTACAAAAATAATATAAGAGTTATATAAACATCTCTTTAGAATTGTTAATATATTGTATAATGAAATAAAAATAATAAAAAGACACTCAGTTTTGTACTATTTGGAATTGTCTACATAATATATCATATTTTGTTTAACTTAATTACACTCATCACACGTTTTTTGTTTAAAATATTACATTTATATCTAATCAGGGGTGGTTAGTGTAATATATGTATAAAATCAGGGGTGGTTTGTGTAAGAGTGAGGGGTGGTTCGTGTAAGGACAAAAAAGGGATGGGTGATTTGTGTGATTTCACTAAAACTCAGAGAGTGTGAGTGTAATTAACTCTATTGTTTATAACATAAATATTTATAAATTACAATAATGTTATCAAACATTATATAATTTTTCATATTTTGTATAATATCCTTTTAAGCACGGTAACAAAATAGTGCATCAAATCAAATAAGAAGACATTAAATCATATAGATTCACTTTTCCTTTCTTAATTATATATTTAATTAGATTTAACTTCTACAAAAAACATAATAAAGAAAATAATTTTTACAGCGAAATTGAAAGATAACGTAATTGTTTATCATAGAGATTTCCACAAAACCAAATTTAATATAATAGTTCACAGTGGAAGTGTTGATAAAGAAATTATGATGATGATTATACTTTGACGAATAAATTTCATTCTGGACTTGAGTCTATACTACAATTACTATGAAACAAAATGATATTATTTTTATTTCGTTTATATATTAAAGTGAAGTTACAAATTATATTGTATTAGGAAGTGTCAGTCTAAAGCTCTAACACAACCCTCAGGTGCTCAGCATGCTCCTCTCGGCTTTTGGAGTAAACCAAAATGTCATCAATAAATACCACTACGAATGAATCCAAATACGGATGAAAAATCTGATTCATGTAGTCGGTAAATATTGCTGGGGCATTTGTCACACCAAAAGGCATGACCAAATATTCAAAATGTCCATACCTTGTCCTAAAAGCAGTTTTAGGAATGTCTTCCGACTTCACCCGAAGTTGGTTGTAACCCGACCGAAGGTCAATTTTTGAAAATACTACCGCTCCCCTCAACTGATCCATCAAGTCATCGATCTGAGGCAACAAATACTTGTTCTTAATAGTGACCTTGTTCAACTGCCGATGTCGGTACACAACCGCATACTACCATCCTTTTTCTTAACCAACAAAACAGGCGCACCCCATGGCGAGACGCTAGGACGAATGAACTTCTTTGCCAACAAGTCCTCAACCTGCTTTTTCAACTCAACCAATTCTAACGGTGCCATCCTATAAGGAGCTATAGATATGAGTCCCGTTCCAGGTACCAAATCAATAGAGAATTCAACTTCTCTCACTGGAGGTAACTCCGGAATATCACTAGGAAATACCTCAGGAAACTCACGAACTAGCGGAATATCCTGCACCTTAGGTTTCTCAATACCCTCCAAGGATGCCAACAACATAAACACGGCTCCTCCTTCCTTACAGGAAGTCCTGACTTCCTTTTCCGATAACGGTTCCATGGCATTAACCTCATCAGAACTCTCATCTAGATTCCCGAATACCACGGTCTTATCGGCACAATTAAGCATTACATGATTCGCAGACAACCAGTCCATCCCCAGAATTATATCCAACTAGGATAGTGGTAAGCATATTAAATTCACGGTAAAAGTCTTACCGTTTATCACTACTGGACATCGAGACACCACTGTCGACACCACCACAGGCACATCAGTTGGGGTGGATACGACCAAGTCGAAAGGCAACGACTCAGTTTGCAAATTCAGCCTATCCACGCATTCAATAGATACAAAGGAGTGTGTGGCTCCCGAATCAAACAACACTAAAAGGGGAATACCTGCCACCATGCAATTACCTCTTATCAGGCCATCTGCACCTGAAGCCTCTGCACCACTCATGGTGAAAACTCTGCCAGTGGATCGAGGTCGTTCAGCACTAACAACATTCATACTCTGTCGTAATTTTGGACAATGCCTCTTAAGATGCCCACTCTCCTTGCAGTAAAAGTAACTAAGTGTGGTTCCGGGGCAAGAATCACCAAAGTGCTTTCGGCCACATTTGTTACACCAGGATGGAGGGTTTTTCTGCGACCCTCCAGCATTGGCATGAGTTCTTGACACATGTGGAGCATATCCTCTGTTACCCATAGGCGAGGAATAAGGCTTCCCTTCTTCTGGAAACGCCTTACTCTTACCCTTCCCGTGCACAAAATTCCTTTGGGCCCCAAAATTCTTGGGAGGAAGTGATCTTGACGCCACCACTTCATTTGCCTTATATCATCCTCAACTATTCTACACTTGTTGACTAGTGTAGAAAAATCAGTGATCTCTTGATGCCTAAGCATCGTTTTCAGCTTGGGCTTCAAACCCGATTCAAACTTCGAGCACTTGGACCTTCCGTCCACCTCCAATTCAGAGTAAGGGCAAAACCGGGCCAATTCTTCAAATTTGGCCGCATATTCCCCCACAGACAGGTTCCCTTGTTCCAACCTCAAAAATTCCATTTCCTTCTGACTCCTCAGATCAGCAGGAAAATACTTTCGAAGGAATTTCTCCCTAAAAGTACACCACAGAATTACTTGCCCCTCCGCCTCCATTTGGCACCGAGCGAATTCCCACCAACTTTCGGCCTCCTTCTCTAGCAAATAGGTGGCATACGCCAACTTTTGAGCATCAGAACAGCTCATGGCCTTGAAAATCCTCTCCAATCTCTGAATCCACTCGATGGCTGCATCAGGAGCGAACCCCCCTTGAAACGAACTGGGGTTCCTCCTACAGAACTCATCCAAACCTCAATACTCAGTCGGACAGGGTGGAACCAATGGCTGCGAACTCGGACTTGGTGTCGCATTCTGATTCAGGTGTTGCAAGTTCTCATTCACGTTCGCATGTACTTCCGCAATCTGGGCCAACAATTCATTCTGACCCGATCCTCTGCCTCGTCCTCTTCCAGACATTTTAGCAATGGGTACCTGTACTCATTCACTTGTCAGAACAGAATTTTTTTTTTGTCTAAATGAAGTTCACACAATCACTTAGCAATCAGTACAAATCAAACAATTTTCAGCGTATAAAATCACAAAGAAGCATGCAAGGCCATATCCTAGGCCGCAGGATTAACTATGCTCTGATACCATATTGTAAAGACCCAAATTCTACCCTTGAAAATTTTTCTCTTTTATTCTAATCCTTTCATGCATACAGTCATCATACTACCTTGATTTCTCAATTATCTCTCCTTAAAACACTTTTTAACATATTATATTACCATACAATTTATATTGCGGAAAAACATAATTCATTCAATTGAATCCTAGTGTCTACCGCATACAACTAGATATGGGTTTCCAAAATACCCAGAGCTACGTATATGCGGAAGTACAATAAATCGTATAAGTCATATATCCATAGTTAAAAAATATTCCAAGTAATTCAATAAGCACTCATGTACAAAATAGTGCTAATAATTGAAATCCAAAATATAAAGCTCCTAAACTTCCAAAAATAAGACCACCTCAAGTTACCTGTTTATCTGTAATGGGATTATCAATGACGAAAACACAAACACATAAAGGAGTAAGTCATTAATTCAATAAACGTCATTATAAGATAATCCACATTAGAAAAAATTAGTAAATCACTTTGAAATTCATTTTCCGTGCTACATCACTTGAGCCAAAGTCACTACACCCCTTAGGGTTAGCTAAAAGCGATTTCTCATCCTTTTTACCAAGAAAACATGCCTCGTAAACTCGGGCCGAAGTGTTGCTACAAAAACTCGAGCCGAAGTCGCTACACCCCTTAGGGTTAGCTAAAAACAATTTCTCATCTCTTTTATAAAGAAAACATGCCACATAAACTTGGGTCGAAGTGTTCCTACATAAACTCAAGCCGAAGTGTTGCTACATAAATTCGAGCCGAAGTGTTGCCACATAAACTCGGGCCGAAGTGTTGCTACGTAAACTCGGGCCGAAGTGTTGCCACATAAACTCGGGCCGAAGTGTTGCCACATAAACTCGGGCCGAAGTGTTGCTATGTAAACTCGAGCCGAAGTCGCTAACCATTTATGGTTGGCGAAAAATACTTTTCCTTTTTATTGATTTCACTATCAATCGCACCCAGTGAATCCACGCAATCCTTATTACAAACATACCCATATATGTTTATAATAAATACGTGATTCACCAATTAATCCTTGCACAACCAGAAAATACACACATTTTCCATTTCAAATGCGCAAATTAAAGACTTATCCTTACCTTGGTGAGTGTTGGGTTGGGTTCTTGATAACTGCACTAGTTTCACCGACACCACCGCCAACTCTAGGATCTTTCCTCATTCCCACCATAAAACAAAATGTTAGTCATTTATTCCAAATATTTCATAAACAACTTATATTGCATCATTTAACCATACAAGATATTCATCATATTTTCAATGTTGCTACACTACTTTCATCATAAGTTTACAACATCTAAAACCTACATATTCATCTCATACTTCATTATTAGAAAGTAAACTCATCTTCTACCTCTAGCATTTTACTCATTTCCATTTTTTAGGGTTTTGGGGTTTTTCATGAATCAACCCACAAACCCTCTCGTTTCTCGAAATATTAACTCTATACCAAGAGTTTACAAGATAAAATCACATGAAACAAACCATAACTCAAAAGGGTGAGTTTCCATGGTTTCTCTCATTTTGAGAAGAGATCCAACAAACCCCAAAACAAGTTTCCAAGGGAAGAAGAGAGTTAGAATCAAGAGATCTACCTCTTCTCAATCTTCTAAATGACTCACAAGCCTTCTTGCTCTTGAAAATGCTCCTTTCTCTCACTTCTCTTTAGGTTAACCCCCATAAATGTGTTTGGGTCCCCTATTTAATGTAACAGTGTCGCGTTCTCGCTTAAGCGAGCCCTTTCTCGCTCAAGCAAGAAAATCTCGCCTATTTTAAAAACTCAGATCTGACCCTCTCGCTCAAGCGAGGGATTCTCGCTCAAGCGAGGGATTCTCGCTCAAGCGAGAATCTTACAGTCTCAACAGTCCCAAAGTGTCATTTCTCGCCCAGACGAGACAACTCTCGCTCAGGCGAGAATCTTCCAGTATACCCCAGGATTTCACCCTCCCAGGTGAGCCTCTCTTGCCCAGGCGAGAATCTCTCGCTCAAGCGAGGATCCCAGGACTGATACTATAATTTTAAAGACTTAAAATTTAGGGTGTTACAAAATCAACATCTCATATTTATCCGTCTCATATTACTTCATCCAACACTTTGGATCTACCCGTTCATCTCTACCATACTTTGTCACCTCATTCATCAATACCGTTTCATATCAATACCTTCCACTTGTACGTTTACCTTTCCATTACCACATAGGGCAAGTCATACACAATACCACGTAGGGCAAGTCATACACAATACCACATAGGGCAAGTCATGCACAATACCACGTAGGGCAAGTCATACACAATACCACGTAGGGCAAGTCATAGGGCAAGTCATACACAATCATATACATAATCAGAAAATCCATACATTTTCTATTATCATATACTATTAATCACTTCTCCTTACCTTGGTACGTGTCGGGGTTGGTTTTGGGTAACTTTGCAAGTTCCTTCACTACCTCCTCCAACCTTAGGATCTTTCATTATCCCCCACCACAAAACAATAATGTTAGTCATTTACTCCAAATAACACCTAAACAACTTATATATCATCATTTAACCATATAAGATATTCATCATATTTTCCATGTTTCATAACTACTTTCATCATAATTTTATGACCATATAAAATATACATATTCATCTAATATTTCAACATTAGAAGGTTTAATCATCTTCTACTCCTAGCATTTTACCCATTTTCCACCTTAACCAAATTTTCACTTTAGGGTTTTGGGGTTTTCATGAATCAATCCACAAACCCTTTCCATTGTTGAAATACTAACTCTAAACTAGGAGTTTACAAGATAAAAACAACATAAAACGAACCATAACTCAAAAGGATGAGTTTCCATGGTTTTACACATTTGAGAAGAGATCCACCATACCCAAAATGAGTTTCCAAGGGAAGAAGAGGGTTAAAATCAAGAGTTTTACCTCTTCTCAAGCTCTTAGATGATTCCTAAGACTTCTTTCTCTTGAAAAGCCTTCCTATCTTCTTTTTTCTTTAGGTTATCCCCCATAAATGTGTTTCGGGGTCCCTAATAAATGTTGTCTCGTCGGGCTCTCACTTAAGCGAGCTCATTCTCACTTAAGTGAGCTCATTCTCGCTCAAGCGAGAAAATCCCGCTCATTTTAAAAACTGAGATCTGACCC
Organism: Lupinus albus; assembly: GCA_009771035.1. NCBI lineage: Eukaryota > Viridiplantae > Streptophyta > Magnoliopsida > Fabales > Fabaceae > Lupinus > Lupinus albus. The sequence continues at coordinate 9,163,137 of CM020006.1, read as the reverse complement.
TCTTGCCCAAGCGAGGGAACTCTCACCCAGGCGAGGCATCTCTTGTAACGACCCGATTTCTACCCTTGAATTTTTTTTTTATTCATTTTAATTCCCTCTTACATACATTCATCATCTTACTTAAAATCTTCAGGAATCATTCCTTAAAAATACTCTTTACACATATTATATTATCATATAATTTAAATTGCGGAAAAACATAATTCATTCATTATTATTCTCATTGGGTACTAAGAGCCCAAAAGTTATAATACTCCAAATATAACAATACCCCTGGTTACGAATACCCAAATAAATGTCAGTCATGGTTACAATCATTCAAATCCACAAGTAGTCATTTAAAGTACAAAAACGCAAAGAGTGAATCCAACGTCTAAAGCTCCTAAAGCTCCCGAACTAGCATACTCCATTCGTCTATTTACCTGCAATGGGATTATCAATGACAAAAGTACAAAACACACAAAGGAGTAAGTCGTTAATTCAATAAACGTCATTATAAGATAATCCACATTAGAAAAAGGGTTAGTAAACCAATTTCGAAATTCATTTTGTCTTGCTGCATAACTTGAGCCAAAGTCACTACACCCCTCAGGGTTAGCTAAAAGCAGATTCTCATCCTTTTTACCAATAAAACACGCCTCATAAACTCGGGCCGAAGTGTTGCTACATAAACTCGAGCCGAAGTCGCTACACCCCTTAGGGTTAGCTAAAAACAAATTCTCATCTCTTTTATAAAGAAAACATGCCGCGTAAACTCGGGCCGAAGTGTTGCTACATAAACTCGAGCCGAAGTCGCTACACCCCTTAGGGTTAGCTAAAAACAAATTCTCATCTCTTTTATAAAGAAAACATGCCGCGTAAACTCGGGCAGAAGTGTTGCTACATAAACTCGAGCCGAAGTGTTGCCTCATAAACTCGGGCCGAAGTGTTGCCTCATAAACTCGGGCCGAAGTGTTGCCTCATAAACTCGGGCCGAAGTGTTGCCTCATAAACTCGGGCCGAAGTGTTGCCTCATAAACTCGGGCCGAAGTCGCTAACCATTTCTGGTCGGCTAAAAATATATTTTTCCTTCCATCGATTTGCCATCAATCATTTCCCGTAAATTCACGTCATCTTTAGTATAAACACTCCATATCTGTTTATACTAATACGTGATTTACAATATAATTATTGCATGGTCAGGAAACACACACCTTTTCAATCTTCCGTAAATCTACGCCTACTTTAGTATAAACACATCCATATATGTTCATACTAAATGCGTAATTCACAACTCGATCATTTCATAACCAGAAAATACTCACATTTTCCTTTTCCGTAAATCTACGCCTACTTTAGTATAAACACACCCATATATGTTCATACTAAATGCGTAATTCACAACTCGATCATTTCATAACCAGAAAATACTCACATTTTCCTTTTCCGTAAATCTACGCCTACTTTAGTATAAACACACCCATATATGTTCATACTAAATGCGTAATTCACAACTCGATCATTTCATAACCAGAAAATACTCACATTTTCCTTTTCCGTAAATCTACGCCTACTTTAGTATAAACACACCCATATATGTTCATACTAAATGCATAATTCACAACTCGATCATTTCATAACCAGAAAATACTCACATTTTCCTTTTCCGTAAATCTACGCCTACTTTAGTATAAACACATCCATATATGTTCATACTAAATGCGTAATTCACAACTCGATCATTTCATAACCAGAAAATACTCACATTTTCCTTTTCCGTAAATCTACGCCTACTTTAGTATAAACACACCCATATATGTTCATACTAAATGTGTAATTCACAACTCGATCATTTCATAACCAGAAAATACTCACATTTTCCTTTTCCGTAAATCTACGCCTACTTTAGTATAAACACACCCATATATGTTCATACTAAATGTGTAATTCACAACTCGATCATTTCATAACCAGAAAATACTCACATTTTCCTTTTCCGTAAATCTACGCCTACTTTAGTATAAACACACCCATATATGTTCATACTAAATGCATAATTCACAACTCGATCATTTCATAACCAGAAAATACTCACATTTTCCTTTTCCGTAAATCTACGCCTACTTTAGTATAAACACACCCATATATGTTCATACTAAATGCGTAATTCACAACTCGATCATTTCATAACCAGAAAATACTCACATTTTCCTTTTCCGTAAATCTACGCCTACTTTAGTATAAACACACCCATATATGTTCATACTAAATGCGTAATTCACAACTTAGTCTTTGCATAACCAGAAAATACACATTTTCTATTTCAAATGCAACATTAAAGACTTATCCTTACCTCGATGAGTGTTGGGTTTGGTTCTTGGCAACTTCTCGAGTTCCACCGACACCGCCTCCAACCTTAGGATCTCTCTTCATCCCACCACATCACACAATGTTAGTCATTTATTCCAAATATCACATAAACAACGTATATTGCATCATTTAATCATACAAAATATTCATCATCAATATTCAACCATCTAAAACATGCATAACATCTCATATTTCAATATTTGGGGGTAAACTCATCTTCTACCTCTAACATTTTACTCATTCTCTCCTTTTACCACATTTTCACTTTTGGGGTTTTCATGAATCAACCCACAACCCTTTCCATTATTGAGATACTATCTCTAAACCAAGAGTTTACAAGATAAAAACAACATAAAACGAACCATAACTCTAAAGGATGAGTTTCCATGGTTTCTCATGTTTTGAAAATAAATCCAACATACCCAAAACAAGTTAGAGAGGAAGAAGAAGAGTTAGGAACAAGAGGTTTACCTCTTCTCAAGCTCTAAGATGAGTCCTAAGGCTCCTTGCTCTTGAAAAGCTCTCATCTCTCTCTTCTCTTCGAAGTTCTCACCCTAAAATGTGTTTGGGTTTCTGTTTTAAAGAGGTGTCGTCAGGTTGTAATTGATTACCAACATGGTGTAATCGATTACAACGTGAAAAATGCGCATAGCTGATGCTTTTAATACGATGTAATCGATTACCAGAAATGTGTAATCGATTACCAGCAATGTGTAATCGATTACCAGAAATGTGTAATCGATTACCAACAATGTGTAATCGATTACCAGCAATGTGTAATCGATTACACTGTGTCAGATGCACATATCTGATGCTTTTAATACGATGTAATCGATTACCAGAAATGTGTAATCGATTACCAGAAATGTGTAATCGATTACCAGCAATGTGTAATCGATTACCAGCAATGTGTAATCGATTACCAGAAATGTGTAATCGATTACACTGTGTCAGATGCACATATCTGATGCTTTTAATACGATGTAATCGATTACCAGCAGAGTGTAATCGATTACACTGTGTCAACAGCCCAAAATTGCCATTTCTCGACGCGAGAATCCTCCAGTATAGTCCAAGATTTCACCCTCCCAGCTGATCCTTTTTCGCTCAGGCGAGAATCTCTCGATCAAGCGAGGCTTCCAGGACTGATACTATATTTTTAAAGATTAAAATTTGGGGTATTACATCTCTCTCTCAAGTAAGGATCCTCTCGCTCAAGCGAGGATCTTACAGCCGCGACAGCTCCAAAATATCACATTTTCTCGCCTAGGTGAGCCAATCTCTCGCTCAGGCAAGACCACTCTCGCTCAAGCGAGCCAACTCTCGCTCAGGCGAGAATCCTTCCGTATAACCCAGGATTTCACCCTCCCAGTTGAGCCTTCCTCGCCCAGGCGAGCCAACTCTCGCTCAGGCGAGCCAACTCTCACTCAGGCGAAACCACTCTCGCTCAAGCGAGCCAACCCTCGCTCAGGCGAGAATCCTTTAGTATAGCCCATGATTTCACCCTTCCAAGTGAGCCTTCCTCGCCCAAGCGAGTCAACTCTCGCTCAAGCGAGAATTCCAGGACTGATACTATAATTTTAAAGACTTAAATTTAGGGTGTTACAGTCCGTTTTGACACCTCTACCTATGGGTAAGGAACTAATCGTTTTTTTAGGTGCATGACTTTCTCTTCCAACAAGTTTCGCTCCCAAAAATTGAACCATCAAACTTTTAGTCATCTTAAAATATAGTGGAACTTTACCTTATTAGATCAATACTTTATTGGTTTATAAATACTAAAGTTCTACTCATCTTGATATGCATACAACTGCAAACTTATAGTCATCTTCATATCAACATATACAATCATAGGTAAACTATACAATTTTATTTATTTTATTTTATTTAGTTAATAATAATTTTATCTAGCTACTTACCCATAATTAAGTATCTCTTATAGCATGTATGTGGTGGATTATTTTATTAGATTATGTTTTTTTTAATAAACTAAAAATATAAACTATGTATGTTTGGTTGGTTTATTTGTTATTAGCTTATTTTTTTCCAAATTTTCCATTTCCCATTTTACACATCATAACTTTATTTATCTTCTCATTTTTACTCTTCCACCAAACATCATAACTCTTCACATCATCATCACCAAACTTTGTAACCCCTTTTAGACTATCCTTCACATTTGTATTGGCAGAAAGGGAAGGGAGAACACATGGTGCTAGAATTTTTTATGAAACACTTTGTGATAGAAGCTTAAAATTTCCAAATTCTCCCAATGGTTTGATAATCAATTTTCTTCAATAGTTTCATTTTAATTAATACTATATATAATCCTACTAATATTATTGAGTTCTAATTTCTCTTCACATTTTTAATTCTTTGTGAGGTAAATATTATTTGTGTATTATTTATTTTATGGATTATGTAATTCAAGTTTAGAACTTCTATTTATTTGTGTGTTATATTATTTTTGTAAATTGATATTGATTTTTATATTATATTTTATTTTAATGTTTGTTTTTAGCATTTGTTATGCAATATTAAAAATTTATAAAAAATATATGTAAAAACAACCAAAATGATCATAACGTAAATAAATAATTACACACTTTTCTTAGTTTCTATAATCTATTATGTAAAAAATAATTTTTATATGTTAGTGAATCAAAATAGATTAATTTACACCAACTACACTTTCCCTTAAAAGCTTCCCATAAATTTTGCATTGCAGAAATTCTCCATTTTCTCCTCAGAAGAAGGGCCAATTCACCTTACTCTTCAGCATCAGTGACGATCTAAAAGAGAAGGCAAGAAAGAAAAAATGCAATCTCTTTCTCTAACTTTGAGCAAGAGGCTCTCGAATTCTAATCCTCTCTTTAGAATCTCATCCAATCTCGTCCCCTACGCATCATCATCAACCACCGCCTCATCGCCTCCACCGAATTCATCACCTTCGCCGATATCCGCCGCTAACGGCAGCTCCAACAATTTTCTTACTGCTACGTGGTCCGCAAATCAAAGCCGCGGCATCACAGGTTTCGGATCTGACGTAAGATTAACAATTTTATGTTATCATTCTGGTTTTATATTACCGTTAACTGTAATTTCAGTCATATTCATAGGATGTGAGTGTAACCATAATCTTAAACTTATGCTGTGATAAATAAGTGATTAAATCAAATTCAAGGGATGGTTATGTAATTTACTATTTCTTAAACAGTTAGTGCTAAAGTCATGGACTATGAGTTTGATATCTATACAGAGTAGCATTCAATGCATCACAGTTTATTCACAGTTTATCTATATAAAACTCTTTAGATTGTCCATGTATAAATTTTGTCAGTGTAATTATTTATTCACCGTTCATTTGGATTACTTTTTTTTTGAAGAGTCAATGATGATTAAATATGAACGGTAGATGATGCAATCATAGTATATAAAACTCTTAGACTGTCGATGTATACATTTTGTCAGTGTAATTATTTATTCACAGTTTATTCACATATCAATGCATCCTCCACCATTCATTTGAATTATTTTTTTGAAGAATCAATGATGATGATTAAATATGAATAATAGATGATGTGATAGATAGTATATAAAACTCTTGGACTATCGATGTATACAATTTTCTTCTGTTGCTATCTTATTGTTGTTGGATGCTATCATGAACATTTTTTGGGGCTTATAATAGTTCTTTAATGTGGTGCAGGTTAGAGTTGGAGATCTCATCGAAAGTCGAGGTAGCTTTTTGATTGAAGTGTTTTAATGTGATGATTTGATATGAAGTTTTACTGTTACTAACAAATGCACTTTGCTTGCTATTGTGTTGGATATGCTTGCTTCCAGGACGTGCTTATGAGGTAACTATTAGTTACTTGAGATATTGATTATGAAATTGTATATCATTGAAGCTTGTTGTATAACATTTTATTGGGTTATGTTATGTAAACCTCATTAGGTTCTTAAACAATATCACTCTCTCGGAGCAAAAACCACTATCAAGGTTTGTTATATGATTTTATCTTTTTTTATTTTGTTTTCACTTTTAAATGCGTGGTTGAGTGCTGACCCTTAAAAGAAACTTACAATTTATGTATGTTTGTTGGAATTTGTTTTTGGCTCGTATTTGGATTGAATGTTATGCGGTCTCCACGTGTGTTTATGCTCAATAAGGAACTACTAATTCCAAAGCTTTCATATAACAGTGTTTTTAGAGGAGGCCATATATGGAGATATCTTTTAGGGAATTTTGTGTACTCTCTTTAAGATATAACATGACAGATAAAGCCACCCCATTGTCTTCTGTCTCCATGTTACAGACACACTTATTTGGAAGGAAGTGAATAGAGAAACTGTAGGTTGCAATGTTGTTCAAAGAAAAATACTTGGGGACTGACAAGTCATAACATTTTACTTGTATAGTAATAAATCACCCCTCATGTTTTTCTTACAAATACTTGGGGACTGACAAGTCATTCTTCATGATAAAAAATGTTTTTTTTTGTTTAATAGTTTTATTTGAACATTTACTGGCTTAGAAATGTTAAGAGGTGTATTGATGAAGCTGTTTGCTACATACAAACTCACTTTGGATTGTGTTGGAACTTGGAAATAATGGATAAAGAGTAAAAAAAAAAATCCCATGGAAAAGCTTCATAACTTTTTTTGGTTCAAGTACTAACTAGTGTTTTTTCATGACATTTGCCATAAATGATGATACAGTACTCCAATGGATCATATTGCGTGATTTGATTAAATAGTTTTCGTTTTTATATTCTTACTTTTTGTACTGGAAGGTGAGTCAAATTTATTAATTCAATATCTGTTGCTGGTAATGCTAGATGCTTAAGTCTTTTTTCCTTGTATGACCAATGACACCCAGGTTCCATCTCAAACTGTAGCTGGTTATGCCACTGTTGCTACTACAGGGGGTGTCGAGAGAAGGTTAGTTGGTGTGATATAATTCCAAGCATTCTATGATAAAATTGATCATTCTTTCAATTTTGTTAAGTACCATTCACAAATACTTTTATGAACTTGATTATTAGCTTGTCTTATAATTCTTCAGGTTGCATATAACAGCAAGGTTTTAGGAAGTTTGATTGTACATCTAATCATCACTGTCATTTTTATATAAAAAATAAATATTATTAGACAGGAAGGGGAAAATACGAAAGAATAGGTATCCTCCAATTGAAACCATAAAGCCTAAGGAATACAAAAAGTGAAAACCCAATTAGAAACCAGACAACAAACACGAGCAAGTGAGAAGACAGAAAAGGAAACAACCAAAATTGCCCCAACAGCTTGGGGGAGCACATCCTGTCCCACAAATTGTCTTACTCCATGTGCTGTTTGCCGTGATTGGTCAGAAATAGAGTTAATGATTAAACTTTTAACTTGCATATATTTTTTCAACCAATCAAAGTGGCACATGGAGTGACAGTTTTTAGGTCAGCAGATGTGCTCCCCTCCTTCAGTATTCCCTCCACAAAACACCCATAACTAGTGGGATAAACTAATCTAGGAAACACCAATACTTCAAAATGGTTGTTTTACTGGTATCTGATACTTCTAAGACAAATCTGGATGCATCTAGCTCATATTTTTCAATAAGTTTTGTTTTGTACCAATACTAGTAGGACATGATGATGATTAGATAACTAATAATACTATTTGTTTCTACACTGATTAAAGTTAACTTATAAAATATTGCTGTCTTCTTTTAATTTAGGATTTACTATATTCTATCGTAACAATATAGTGTCTTGTAATCTTTTTAGATTTGCTTTGTTTGTACCAATGTCGTGGTGTATCTATGCCCTGGACACTAATATGAGAATACTAAAATAAACACACAAAAAACACTCCCTTTGCATTCAACAAAGAAGATTCTAAGCTTCAAAATAACCTGAGTAAGCCTTCTTCTTTCTTTAGGCCCTCTGTAGTTACTTTCATCTCTAAAGTTCTATTTGAAAAAGACAATTGGTTGAGTGTATTGTGCACTCAACCCTTTTGCATTCATAATATGAGAATCCCTTGAGGAACAAAATCATAAGAAATAATTACAATATATGATTCTCAAATAATAATATAATATAGACAAACCTAATCAAATATAATAAATACAAGATCATTTAATTAATATCCAGAATCTCAACACATACTCCCTTTCAAGTTGGCGCATATATGTCAAATTTATCCAGCTTGTCACATATATATAATATTCTCGGACTTCGAAGGTTTTTAGTGAAAATATTTGTTAATTGATCCTTGGAATTCACAAATGATGTACTGCCCTCCCCAACAATAACCTTTTGACAGAAAAGATGACAATCAACCTTTATATGTTTCGTCCATTCTTGAAAGATTGGATTGGAGACATATACAAAGCTGTCTGATTGTCACAAATGAACTTCATAGATTCAACTTTGCAAAACTTCAACTCTTAGAGAAGTTGTTTAAGCAATGCAAGCTCTCGTGAAGTCATGCCATCTAGCAACAACATTTTGTTTCTTACTCCTCCATGAGATAAGGTTGCCTTCAATAGGAACACAATAAGATGAAGTTGACTTCTTATCATTGAGCATCCAACCCAATCTACATCAGAGTATATGAGGATTAGGAGCAAAATAGGCTAGACTGCTTGTCTTGGGCCTATTCCCTGGCCTATAGCAGGCCATACCAAGTTTTTTTCATAATAGGCCAAGCTGATGCTTTTTAAATTGCCTATTTTGCTAATAGGCCAAACTTTAAGCCATCTAAAGGCCTATTAAGCTTAATAGATCAACCTATTTAATTATATTATATATTAATATTTATATTTATATTATACTATGTTAAAATAACTAAAATTATTATATATGAAATTTGAATATAAATAGATATACAAAATTGTAATTTAATTGTTGGTTTTAGATATGCCTATTTAAAAGTATGTTTGTTGGCTTATTTAAAGGCAGGTTTGTTGGTATTTAAAGGCATTACAGAAGAATGGGCTTTTAAATAGACTTACAGACCATAGTTTTAATTAAGCTAGACTTAGACCTTAATTTTTTTTAAAACAGGTAGAGATTTTAGACCCAGACTACTGAATATTATACAGGCCGAGCATGTTTAAGGAAAAGGTTGGTATGCTTCCACCCTAGTGGGGATATCAATATGACCTCGGTTCTCTTCCAGGAGACCCTTTAACGTACCTCAAGATTCGAATAAGTATGCAATGGTTGTCAATTGGTGAATTAAGGAATTGACTCCCAACACTTACAAGAAATGATATATCTTGTCTAGTCATGGTCAAATAATTGCCTACAAGTCTCCAATATCTCCTTTGGTCTGAATATGGCTCCTCGTGATCCCACAGAAGTTTAACATTAGGATCCATTAGAGTATCACCAGGCTTGCAGTCTAACACTCATGTCTCCTTCAAAATATCTAGAGCATATTTTCTCGGGATATGGCAATCCTTGCTCCTGATTGAGCTACCTCAATTCCAATAAAGTATCGCAAAGGTTCTAAGTCTTTTGTTTGAAAATATTGGAATAAATGTTACTTAGTTATGAAACCTAAGTCGGACATGAAACCAATATTGGTCTCGTATAAGGTTTAGCCACTTAAATTGTTTGGTCAGACCAAATAATATCGTATATAATTAATAATCATGTATAATGATATTGGAGTAACTTATCTTAGATTTAAAGTTTAACCCGGTCGGACCCGAATTTCACAATTCAAAGAGTTCCAACCCCTCGTCTGATTAAGAGTACAAACCAGGGCCGTTTGCAATCCCGGTTAGCAGTCGGATTTGGTCCCCATGTTCTTGCTTGAGGCATTTAATGCTATCACGATTATTGCTAGTAATAACAATGTCATCGACATAGACAAGAAGATAATTGCATTGGCTAGAGGAGGAACACTTATAGAACATAGAAGGATCCTTTTCGCTAAGAACCATACCAAACCTTTGGAAAATAGAGCTGACCTTGCTGCCCTGCATGCATGGCTGCCATAGACAAGAAGAGATCGACAGAGGGCATTTTGGTAACCAAGGAGAACGTCTTACCATAGTCAAGACCAAATTGTTGAATATAGCCTTTATAGCCTCTAATGGGGCTTTTAATTGATCAATTTGACCCATCTGGGCCTACTTTGATAGCAAAGACCCATCTAAAGCTCGCTTGCATTGCCTATAGGCTAAATTGAAATAACTTCCTCACCCAATGCCTTCCACTTTGGCCAAGGCAGAATTCCTTTCCAGAACCAGCATTAATAGACGACCTTGTAGAAGAGACTAATTTTGTCCTCTATGGGGTCTTGACAACATCGTAGCGTCTACACTTAGTTGTTGGAAAAGTATAACTCCTACCAAGTAACCATCAATATCATGACACTCTTACTGAACTTTTGCTGATAAAACTCTGGTCTCAAATCATCCTAAATTCCTAATCATGCCCTTCCTTGAATCTCAAAAGCTGAAACTTTGACTTACATCGTTATTTTGAAAAATTTCATTCATTTCCGTAATATACCATTAATGGCAGAGACTCCTCCTGAACATTCAGTTAATTATGTGGTCCCTTAATTAGTTTTAGTAGACCTCCACCATCTTCATAAAATGAATTGAGATCATCTTCACAAAACACCTCAATGCCGGCAAAAGCAGAATCTTTTTCAATTTCTTAAACAAGGTTGAAATCTGAATTACATGGGCACTGTTAACATTAAATATCTAATGCAGATAGAAAACTTTGCACACATCCACAAGGGCCATGACTGCCAAAAATGCTTTGGCATTTATCTCTTTCTTGTCATAATTCTAAACCTTGTTGGTCTCGTTTTGGGAGATGTAATGGTTTTAATTGTTGTCCTTGTGATCAGACATTGTCAGAACTACAACATAAGCATTTTCCCATTTTCTGATGTACAATTTACAAGTTTACCTGGAAACTGAATCTATGAAGCTCCCAATGGTGTGATGATTGTTTTCGTTTTTTGCATAGGCTTGAAGGTGTGCTTATCAATTAATGCACTTGTGCTAACTGGTACCTGTGATACATTCTGTCTAGTGTGATGGGAAGGTGTGGGGTGGTTTTTATGGATGAATTTGTGTTTTTTATCATTTGAAAACTTGCACTATAGGAGTTTGCTTTCCATATGATGCAGATGGAAGTGAACGTAAAAAATTGCTACAGGATAGTCTGAGGTTACCAAAAATTAGCAGTTAAGGGGCATTTTATTTACAAGTGTATTAAGTTCCTTATCATTCAGTTCTTTGCTTCTTGTTTTAGTTAATATGTTGAGGGTGGGCAATGAATTGATCACCGTGGCTGCTACAATACTAGATTCTAGTGGTGAAGTTGTTGCCGATTGTAGGATATTCGTTGATATTCCGGTCAATATTCTGTAGTTTGATGTTGCCAATTGAAGTTGTCATTTTTTAATACTTTGGGCAAGACATAGGCTGTCTTCAGCCAGTATAGTTATGAATTCCATTGAATTTCTCTTACTCAAAACTAGAATTAGGGAAATATATTTTGGTTAATTCCATTTCTCTAATTATTGGTGAGCATGTACAGGAAGGAAGGAAACACTGGCCCGAAGACAAAGAGAGAGCAGCTCCTAAAAGCTACTGCACTTGTTCCACTTCTTCTGATATACCCAAATGCCTATTCCCTGCTCGCCGCAAATCTCTTTGTATTCTGGCACATTCGTGCCGGGATCGAAGAGATCTTGGCTGATTATGTTCACCAGGAAATGACCCGAGAATTCGTAATGATTTCTTTCAAACTCTTCCTCATAATCGCAATGAAGGATGTTTTTTTGAAATTTGTATTTGTATAATCAGATAGCTTATGAGATGTGCTTACATTATTCTACAGTAAGAGTCCATTTTGGAGCAAACTTGAGAAAACAGTTATTTGTAGTTTTCAGTAGTTTCTCAAACTGAGGCTGAGACAACATGATATTTATGATTTACCTTAAATAAATGGATTTTAATCTGTTTGGCATATATAATATTGAAAGTTAGTATTTACATACAATAATGATTATAGTAGTAGTAGTATTGGGTAGTGAAATATGTGTTGTTTTTATTATGAGTTTTTGGAACAAAATGGTATGATTTTTTTAAAGTTTGTATATTTTGTAGCATTGTATATTTTGTGACTGGTGTTTTCCCGTATAATCTGGAAAACCTTGTGTTGAAAGTTTATACTTATATATAAATCGTTATGCTATACCAAATATTTCTTCAATTCATAATGATTCTATCAATTTTGTTTCTTTTGTTAGACGATTTCTTTTTGTTTATACACAGGAATTACAATATTTTCACCCCGGAGCAGTCAACAGTAACACAACTTGCAGAATATATTATCCATTAATATATGTATTTTATAAAATTATTTTGCAAGGAAAGTACATAATATTGTTTTTATGAATTATTTTATTCTTAACCCTTAAAAGTGGGTTATCAATGAAAGAAGCACAGGGAACTAAATGGATCATGTATCATGTACGGTAGATCCTACGGCATAGTAAATGAATAAATCACAAGATCTTCATCACGCATATACTGTTATGAAAAGATATGTTATGTTCCACTCTTTTCATACACTGTCACAGTTATAATAACTCTGCACAGGTAACGATCAAAGAATTAATATCATCATCTTCAACAATGACCTTCGAAAATTATGGGCCAAACCAGTGGAAACTTTCTAGCAAATATCCTCCTGCTTGATGGCAAGAATTGGAATCGATTGAGGGTACAAATGAAGGCATTAATGGGGTATCAAGATGTACATGACATTGTTGAGCATGAACAGAGAAAAGTGTATAAGGAGAACAAGAGGCATGGTTGATTCTTGAGGCATGGCTGATTCTTGAAGCCTGCAATCAAGGAGCATAATAGTTGAAGAAGGTGGGATTACAAACACTCAGACGCCAATATGAATTGAGGCAGATGGATACAAATGAGAAAGTGGCTTAATTCTTTAACAAAATTGTAATTCACACAAATGCACTGAAGGCATACAGAGAAAAGATCAGTGATCAGTCGATTGTTGAGAAGATCTTAAACACCTTAACCCCAAACTTTGACCACATTATAGTGGCAATTGAGGAATCCAAGAAAGTAAAAGAAATGAAGGTTGAGAACCTTCAAGTCTCTCTTGAGGCACATGAGCAACGACTTATGGAAAGATCCACAAACCTATTGATCAGGCTTTACAAGCTCACATCACAAGTAGAATGAGCTATGGTGGAAGGTATGGATGTCGAGGGAGAAGTAAGGGGAAATATTTCAGAGGTGGAAATTACAAGAATTTCTAGTGCAAGGATCAAGAAAGAGGTGATCATGATAAACTAGAAACTTGAATCAAAAGTGGAAGTTTCAATCAAAGGAGGGGAGGAATAAAGGCAGTGGATAGAAAGAAGGTGATATGCTTCAATTATTTCAAAACTGGTCACTTTTCCGATGAATGCAAAAAGCTCCTACTAGTCAAAATGATAATAGAGGTAAACAACACAATGAAGCAGATATGGTTAAAGAGGAAATTGAGGAAGAAAGTGATGATCAACCTCTTTTGCTCATGATGATTACAAGTTCGGGTTGGTAAGAGCAATGACATTTGATTCTGGATGCTCAAACCATATGACTCGACATAGAGATTGGTTAGTCAATTTTGATGAAAAAGGAATAGCACTATTAGATTTGTTGATAATAGAGTCATCCAAGATGAAGGAACTGGTGATGTTTTGATAAAAAGGAAGGACGACAAGCATTCTATGATCACTGATATGCTCTATGTGCTAAACATGATAAGTAATATGACCATCATGGGACAATTATTGGAGAAAGGATTTTCCATGGGATTACTCAATGGATCTTTGGAAGTCCATGATTAGAGGAAGAAGCTAGTTGTGAGGGTAGCTATGGCTTCTAATAAAACATTTTAAATCAGCCTTCCGTTCAAATCATCACTATTGACGATGGAGAAAAACATTCAATGAGAATCATGAAGATGGTCATGCTATTTTGTTGTTGATGGATGACCAATTATTTCAAAAATAAAGGGTTTGAATAATAACCTTTTAGAGGAGAAATTGTCTCAAATGGGTGAAATAAAATGTCAATCTTATTTATATTATCATATTGGTGCTCATTATATGTAAGACATTTGTGAAGAAGATTTTGCTCCTGACCTTGACACAGTTTTGATGAAGACACCAACATCACAAAAAGAAGAAAGGAAGAAGACCTACCAAGACTATCGAAGACAAAACTTCAAGATTTAGAGTCTTAGTCTTTAGGTACTTCTATCCTTACAACTACTTTATTACCTTAGTTAATAATGCTCAAAATTGTTTTCAAGAAAAACAGAAAAATCTAAGTGTGAATAAAAATATTTTTCAAAAACATGTAACGGATTACCATACTTGAGTAACAAGTTACATGAGTGAGAAAATAGTTATCAAACCTCTAACAGCTATAAGTAATCCATTACTAACTTTGGAGTAACAGATTACCATTTTTAGAAAACATGGTAATCGATTACTCAAAGAAGTGTAATCCATTACACTAAGGCAATTTCACAAAGTTGTTGGACAGTACCTTTGAGTAATCGATTACTCAAATACAGTAATTGATTACACTGTGTGAAATTCAAAAATAGCTGTTAACATGATTGTTGGGTAATCGATTACCCACTTACAATAATCGATTACTGAGAGTTGTTGTATCAGTTTTCAGATTTCAAAGTGAACAGGTTTCACTCAAAACTGTTTTGTTTCATTCCAAACGAAACCTACTCTTACCTAGAGGTGTTATGGTTGATTGGAAGCCTATATAAAGGCATTGAAACACTCTCATAAAAAACAACACAACAACAACTCAGATTAAAAACTCTCATTAAAAGCTCTCACACTTTCTGAATTTTCTGCACTTTTCAAACAACATACTCTAAAAACTTTCTAAGTATTTCAAATTTGCTTTTAAGTGCTTTCCAAACTTTTTCAAAGTTAAAAGAGCATTATTATCTATAGTATAAGAGTTGTTTTTGGATTGCAAGTCTATAATTGTTACATACATTTGTAAAGACAATCCAAGCCAAATTGTACATTCTTCACTTTAGCAAAGTTCACTTTCTTTCACAAGGGTGTGAAGAGAAAGGGGTTGAGTGACTTGGTATAGTGTTTACCAAGGGTGTTACTTAGAATAGGGTTTTCCAAGGGATTAAATATAAGTGAGTGTGTAAGGTACAAGGAGATCTCGAGGTGAGATAATTGTAATTGCAACTCATTATATTTAATAAAGGAATCTCTTGCGAGTCAAGAGTACTGGGCGTAGCCTTCGGTGGACAAGATGGTGAACCAGTATAAAACACTTGTGTACTCTCTTCTCCTTATCTTTGTTATCTTTCTATCTTTCAAAGTCAATATTTTTCTGCATACTATTTTCGCTGCACTTTAACTTTGATATTGCAGAAAAATTAGCCATCATTTTACAACAACTACTTCACCCCTCCTCTTAGTTGCAATCTCATTCTTACAATTGACAGCAGAGCTATTTTTGAGAAAGTTACTCTCAAAATCTGATCCTACTACAAGATGGCCTCAAGATCATTCATAGGAGAAGGCTCCAATATAAACAGACCTCCAAGTTTTTTTGGAGAGTGCTACGACTTCTGGAAAATCAGAATGAGGATTTTCATAGAGTCGCAAGACTTGGACATTTGGAAAGCGATCGAGGAAGGATCATATGTGTCATTCACCGTGATCAACAACACAAGGGAGACAAAGCCAAAATCTTCATTGGAATGATGAAGATAAGAAGAAAATGCAATACGATTTGAAGGCAAAGAATATCCTCACATCGGCACTTGGAATTGATGAATTCTTTAGAGTGTCCAACTGCAAATCCGCTAAGGAAATGTGGGACACTTTAGAGACCACACACGAATGTACCGAAGAGGTAAAGAGATCGAGACTAAACACTCTTTCCTAGGAATACGAAATGTTTCGTATGACACCTGGATAGAAGATCTTGAATCTTCAAAAGAGATTTACTCATCTCACCAACCATCTTATTGCACTTGGCAAAGTGCTGTCAAATAGTGACTTGAACCTAAAAGTTCTAAGATCACTAACAAGAACATGACAACCAAAAGTGACGACAATTTCTGAAAAGAAAAGTCTTTCAAAAATGTCTTTGGCTGCTTTGTTTGGAAAGTTTCAGGAACATGAACTCGAATTGAGTCAACTTGATCAACACGAAGAACAAGAGAAGAAGAAGAGGAACATTTCTCTCAAAGCAAAAGTTGAGAAATATGATTCATCAAAATATGAAGACGATAAGGAAGAGATTGATGACATGAGCCTCTTCGTAAAGAAGTTCAGCAAGTTCCTTTGAAAGAACAAAGGCGCAAGAACCGGCCTAATGAAGAAATTCTCCAAAAGCAATGAGGCTCCCACTTCAAACCAAAATTTTACATGCTTTGAGTGTGCCAAGCCTGAACACATGAAGATGGACTATCAAACATCAAGAAAATTTCTTTCAAAGGGAAGAACGAATTTAAGAGTGGACGAAGAGCCTACATCGCTTGGGAAGACAACGATACAAGCTCAGCCTCTAAACCAGAAAGCGAAGAGCAGGCACCTCTCTCCCTAATGGTGTCTCATCATTTAGACGATGAAGAGGTAAATGAGTCTATCCCTTTTTCTTCTTCTGAACTACAAATTGCTTTCAATGATCTGCATGATGAATACTTGAAATTAACGAAAATGTTTCTAAAACAAAAATCTGAACTAGATTCTCTTAGAAACAAACCATCATCATCCTCATGTCTAAATTGCATTTCTCTTGGCGAAAAAGTTTCAATATTGAGTCTTGAACTCAATAAAATGAACAAGAGTAGCAAAAGCTTGAGTAAGATCATTAATAATCAAAGACACTCTACGGACCGAAGAGGTCTTGGCTATGCAAAAGGCTCTGCTCTTAAAAAGCAAAGTAAGTTTATCATGACAGACTTTCTAAAATTATGTATCCATGCATCTATACATAATAAAAATAAATCTAGGATACATAAGCACCAACTCATATGCTCTTATTGTAAAACTCATGGGCACACACCAAATACTTGTTCTATTAGAAAATATGGTGTTCCCTTAGGACATTTTATATGGGTTGAGAAAGGATCTAACAATGTAGGACCCAAAACAAGTTGAGTACCTAATATAACTTAACCTGTTTTGCAGGTAGATTTGAGCGTCGCCCACAATTTATGGTATTTGGATAGCGGTTGCTCAAAGCATATGACGGGCGATAAAAGTAAATTCTCTGTCCTTACTCCAATGGACAAAGGCTATGTCACATATGATGACAACAACAAGGGAAGAATACTTGGAGTCGGTAGAATCGGGAGCCACCTTCAACAATCATAGAAGGAGGGCTATATGTGGAAGGACTTAAGCACAATTTTCTAAGCATAAGTCAACTATGCGACATGGGCTTCCATGTATCATTCTACCCAGATAAGTGCATCATTGAAAGTAAGGAATTTCTAAACTCTAAACTTGTTGGTAAGAGAATTAATAACATTTACATGATAGATATAGATTCATCTCTTCCTATAACATGTTTAGTAGTAAATGATATTCATGATACATGACTTTAGCATAGGAGAATTGCTCACATTCATATGGACCATTTGAATAAGCTAATCAAGAAAGATTTGGTTGTTGATTTACCCAAAATGAAGTTTGTTAAAGACAAACTATGTGGTGCATGTCAAATGGGTAAACAAACAAAAACCTCTTTCAAGCCAAAGCATATTGTTTCTACTGATAGACCATTGCAGTTAATACACATGGACTTATTTGGCCCTTCAAGGACAAAAAGTTTTGGTGGTCACTACTATGCTCTTGTTATAGTAGATGATTTTTCAAGTTACACTTGGACTCTATTCTTTGTACATAAGAATGAGGCATTCAAAGCCTTTAGCACCTATGCTAAAAGAGTCCAAAACGAAAAGTCA
Source organism: Lupinus albus (assembly GCA_009771035.1). Taxonomy (NCBI): domain Eukaryota; kingdom Viridiplantae; phylum Streptophyta; class Magnoliopsida; order Fabales; family Fabaceae; genus Lupinus; species Lupinus albus. The sequence continues at coordinate 9,144,754 of CM020006.1, read as the reverse complement.
CATAAAATCGCTGCAATAAGAAGTGATCATGGGGGAGAATTTTAAAATGTTTCTTTTGAGGAATTTTGTGATGATCTTGGGATTAATCACAACTTTTCTGCTCCTAGAACACCACAACAAAATGATGTTGTAGAGAGAAAGAATCAGTCTTTAGAAGAAATCGCTCGAACAATGTTAAATGACAAAATGAGGCCCAAGAAAGCCCAAAGCGCCATTAGCCAACTTGTGCTAAGTCTTCAAGCATTACTTGGGCCAAGTGACAAAATGAGGCCCATTAATTGCCTCCTTGTAGAGGATGAGTCTTTTGAAGGCCACGGCCAAGAATAGGCCTTACTTTATTTTCTTTCCTTGAACTTTTAATAAGTGGACCAACCACATTTATTATGTCTACTATTTTAAGCATGCTTTTATTTTTAATTAAGTTTAAATAACCATGTTGATGTGTTTCAGCCCAAGCCATGAAAGCCACGGCCTAATCTTGCTGCTGACTAGGCCAAAGCCAAAGTATGACTGAGCCAGCTGACCTGGACCAGGTGCCGGATTTTCTGCCTCTGACCTGGCCAAGATGCACCATGTGCCGTGTCACACTTGAAAGCCAGCCAACCTTGTTGACTCAGCCAAGGCGCCTTTGCTTCAGCCAAAGCCTTCAAGCCAATCCCACATCTTCCGCCTCACTTTAAAGCATGCATTCATGGCTGAGTTCAAATTAAAATAGGCTTTGAAAGCATATCCCATATCTTCAACTCGGCAATCAACAAATAAATGTGGTTTACAAAGTCAAAGTGGGACTTAAAGCAATCCTATGCTTTCCGCCCCAGCCATAAATTCTGTTCAGCCTTAAGGAAAGCAATAAACACATGGTGGAATTGTTTTAAAGAGGACAACACTTATGGTGCCTACCTTATTTCTTGGCTAAGGTTTTAATATCCATTTAATTGCAAGCACACAATAATAATTCAGCCAAACCTTATTCAAATTCAAATATGGTTGAACATAAATCCAAACAAGACTTGAAGACACCATCCCACTTCTTCCTCTTCGGCTTTAATGCATTCATGACCAAACAAAAGAGCCTTGAACAACTTCCACACGTGGTCCAATTCAAAAGAGAGTGAAGACACATCCCTTATTCTCCGCCTCGGCTTAAAGGGATTTTTTGTGAATGGGACAAGCATCCCACGAATTTTGCTTGGCTTTACTACATTTTCTTCATGGCTGAATCAAAATTCAAACTAAGGCACTTAATGCCATTTGCACGTGTAGCTTAAGTTTGAATTAGGCACTTATTATCACTAAACTTTGTAATTTGAATTGCATTTTTGAATTAGAAGGGAAGCCTCACGGCCAGCTCAGGCTATATATGTAAGCCTCATCATATGAAATAAGATACCTTGAATTTTATGCAAAAACATATTAGTGAGAATTCTCTCCTAAGTTTCTTGGTTGAACCAAGAGTATTGTTCTTATCAAACATCCTTGTTTGTGGCGAGCTTCCTTTGGCTTATCAAACAATCTTGTTTGTGGCGCCTCAATCATCTCATTCTTCTTCACCTAACTTCTTTTATCCAACATAAACGAAACATACACTATCCTAAACCCATATACACTACCTCGACCTCCAACAGAGCCTAAAGCCAAACCGAGGCAGCCTGGCCTAAACACACATCCACCCTCGGTCAGAATACACAACCACCACGTCACTAACCCCAAACACCTAACCCCAGCCAGAAGCATAACCAAACACAATCCCAGCCTAATACTAGCCAAAAGCCAACCTTGACTCATAAAAACAACCCAAAAATACCTTACAAATTCCCCTTGCCAAGCTTCAAACAAAACGATCTAACAAAATACCAACCCCCACAAGGAGGTTGCTATCAAAAACTTAGGCAAGTTTGATGCAAAAGTCGATGAAGGAATCTTCCTGGGTTACTCTCTCACGAGTAAAGCTTCTAGAGTCTTTAACAAAAGAACTCTAACCATGGAAGAATTTGTTCATGTCTCCTTTGATGAAACCAATCCCTTAATCAAGGAAAGGTTAACAATTGATGAAGAAGATTTGCCTAATTCCACTTTTAATGAAAATGTCATTATTGAAACTACACCTAATGCAGAGCATGTGGAAGTGGATGATAATCCATCCTTTCAAGAAGAGCATATTCACTCTGATTTACCTAAAGAGTGGAGAACTCATCGAGATCACCCTATAAATAATATCATCGGCGATATAAGTAAGGATATTACTACCCACTTAATGCTGGAAGATGCATGTTTAAATACATGGCCTTCGTCTCTTAGATAGAACCCTCCAAGATTGATGAAGCAATCGAGGATGAACACTAAATTCTTGCTATGCAAGAAGAACTTAACTAGTTTGAGAGAAACGAAGTTTGAGAACTTGTTCCTAGACCTAAGAATAGGCATGTAATATGAACTCGTTGGGTGTTCCGAAATAAATAAGATGAAAATGATATCATCATTAGAAAAAAGGCTAGACTAGTAGCCCAAGGATACAACCAAGAGGAAGGTATAGATTTTGATGAAACCTTCGATCCGGTTGCTAGACTTGAAGCTATTAGATTATTGCTTGCATATGCATGTTCTTTGAACTTTCAGCTTTACCAAATGGACGTAAAGAGTGTTTTCCTTAACGTGTATATACAAGAGGAAGTATTTGTAGAATAACCTCCTGGTTTTGAGAACTACAAACATCCCTCCCATGTATACTAGTTAAAGAAAGCCCTCTATGGCTTAAAGCAAGCTCCATGTGCCTCGTATGATCGTCTACCTAACTTTCTAACGGAAAAAGGATTTTCTAAAGGTAAGGTCGACACTACACTTTTTATTAAGAAAATAAATCATCACACTTTACTTGTTCAAATCTATGTAGATGATATTATTTTTGGTTCTACTAACGAAAGTTTGTGCAGTGAATTTGGCAATATGATGCAAGGAGAATTTGAGATGTCTATGATGGGAAAGTTAAACTACTTCCTTGGACTCCAAATTAAACAACTTAGCGATGACATATTTGTAAGTCAGTCCAAGTACTACAAAGATTTGCTGATGAGATTTGAGATGGATGACTGCAAGCCGAATACTACTCCTATGGGATCAAGTACCTATATCGATGCTGATGACGCTGGAAAATGTATTGAAATATCTAAGTATCGAGGTATGATCGCATCCCTTCTTTATCCTACTGCCGGTAGACCAGATATTATGTTTAGTGTATGCTTATGTGCGCGATATCATTCTAAACCCAAAGAGTCACATCTAGTTGCCGTTAAGAGAATCAAGAAGTATCTCAAAGGCACAACCGATGTTGGACTACGGTATCCAAAGGGAAGCGTATGCGAATTGGTTGGCTTCTCGGATTCAGATTTTGCGGGATGCAAGTCTGAGAGAAAAAGTACAAGTGGCACTTGCCACATTCTAGGGAATGCTTTGGTTTCTTGATCTTGCAAGAAACAAGCTTTTTTTGCCTTAAGCACCACGAAGCGGAATACATAGCAACCGGTAGCTGTTGTGCTCAAGTGTTGTGGCTTAAACAACGATTACGGGATTATGGCTTAAACTTAGGCTACACACCTTTGAAGTGTGACAATACAAGTGCTATTAATCTCACTAAGAATCCGATTATGTACTCAAGAACCAAGCATATCGATATAAGGCATCACTTCCTTAGGGACCATGTCCAAAAGAAGGATGTGTTGGTAGAGTTCATTGATACTCGTAACCAACTAGTGGACATATTCACTAAACTGTTAGCAAAAGAACCTTTTTACAAAATTAGACGAGAATTAGGCATTCTTGATGAAGCTTATTTGTCTTAACATGATTAGATGATAATATGTATGCTTTATTGTGTGTATCTAATGCCTACTTGATCTTAAACTATGCTTGTTATGCTTTAAATTTCAAGTTTTTAGAGTCAAAAACCATTTTTAGCATTAGTGGGGAGACAGAAGGTTATAGTAATCGATTACTGTAAACCAAGTAATCGATTACTCTGTGCTATTGTTTTGAAATTTCGAATTTTTGAAAGTGAGTAATCGATTACTCACTTAGTGTAATCGATTACTCTGTGCAGTTTATATATGAACTACTGCACTTTTTCATAAAACACTTCACTTTGTGCACTAAAAACCTCAACTCGTGCTCTCTCACTATACTCTCTCTCATTCTCTAAAAACCTCATTTGTGCACCGTTAGAAATTTAGTTAGATGATCATACGAAGCACGTGGAGCTTGCTTTAAGCCATAGAGGGCTTTCTTTAACTAGTATACATGAGAGGGATGTTTGTAGTCCTCAAAATCAGGAGGTTGTTCTACAAATACTTCCTCTTGTATATACCCGTTAAGGAACACACTCTTTACGTCCATTTGGTAAAGCTGAAAGTTCAAAGAACATGCATATGCAAGCAGTAATCTAATAGCTTCAAGTCTAGTAACCGGAGCGAAGTTTTCATCAAAATCTATACCTTCCTCTTGGTTGTATCCTTGGGCTACTAGTCTAGCCTTGTTTCTAATGATGATGCCATTTTCAACTTATTTATTTCGGAACACCCAACAAGTTCATATTACATGCCTATTCTTAGGTCTAGGAACAAGTTCTCAAACTTCGTTTCTCTCAAACTAGTTAAGTTCTTCTTGCATAGCAAGAATTCAGTGTCCATCCTCGATTGCTTCATCAATCTTGGAGGGTTCTATCTAAGAGACGAAGGCCATGTGTTTAAACATGCATCTGCCAACATTAAGCGGGTAGTAATACCCTTACTTATATCGTCGATGATATTATCTATAGGGTGATCTCGATGAGTTCTCCACTCTTTAGGTAAATTGGAGTGAATATGCTCTTCTTGAAAGGATGGATTATCATCCATTTCCACATGCTCTGCATTAGGTGTAGTTTCAACAATGATATTTTCATTAAAAGTGGAATTAGGCAAATCTTCTTCATCAATTGTTAACCTTTCCTTGATTAAGGGATTTGTTTCATCAAAGGACACATGAACTTCTAAGTCTAAGCAAGGAGAATCATCTTCAAAGTCCAATCCGTTGAACTTGACAAGGCATCTTGCAAACGACGCACAAAGGAAGGTCTTCGAAGAAAATTTCCATGGACGCGCCATTTTCACACCAAAATACGGTAACATAGGAAATTTTGAATTTGAAGATTTTCTATTTCCCTACTTAATGCGGCAACAAAAACTTTTCGATTTTTGTTGCGATGCGAACGATATCTATCCTGAGCTTGTTCGTGTATTTTACTGCAATATTAACTTTAGGAAGAATCTCATGACTTCCCATGTTAAGGGAAATGATATAGTTTTGGATCTCAAAACCTTTAGTTCTATTTGCTGTGATATACCTATGACAGGCGACATCATTGGTTTTGGCCTAGTATGTGACTAGGACGATTACGATCGCAATGGATTCTATCTTTCTATTTGTAGAATCTCTAAAGAGGAAATAGAAAGGCGAAAGCAACAAAGCCTTGGTGAGACTGTTAAGAACAGGGATATCCTCTCTGCTGGATATTTCACGCTAGAAGATCGTTTGGTTCATTATTTTCTTACCTATGTCATTTTGCCAAAATTTTCAAATCATTCACAAATTAGTGACATAGAGCTCCAATTGATGTATTTTATTAAGTATAACATCAAGATAAATTGGACTGAGATGATAATGCAACAAATTAGACATGCTCGCGGCTCCCAAAGTCTGTTGCCTTACGCCATCTTCATTACAAAAATCATTGAGCATTTCGGCGTATCTTTAGATGGTGAGACAAAAAATGGCCCTCAACCTTCGCGAAAGCAAGGTTGATGTAGAGGTTGTCCACAAGATGGGGTTTTTTATAGATCTTGTCACTCGTCGAACCTATAAGCATCGCACCGACCGCCAGAATGCTCCTACCGATCAACCAGAACCTACTGCACCAAACCAGCCTGAGTCTCATGCTCCATCTTCCTCATCTGCTGCAATGCCTTCTAATCAGATGATTATGGATGAATTGGTTTCTCTTCGAGGCTACATCACCACAAGGATGGATGTTATCGATACCCAGAACCATCAAATCCATTATGAACTTCATCGTCTTGCATCAAGGCTGAACAACATGGACGTGTATGAAGATAGTTCTGAGCCCGAGTCTTAGATATTTGTCTAGGTTTTTGTTTGAAATGATTGTGACTCTGCTTTTTCCATTAAGATTTGAACATTATTTGGGTTGTTTATTTTTTCTTGCTGATTTGGATACACTTGTATGAACATCTTGTTATTGCGGTTGTCATGCAATACTTTCAATTTCTGTTTTATACATGGTTTTATTTCATTTTGCTTATATTATTTGAAATTTCATATACTATGAAAATATTGTATGCTACTCTTGGCTTTTCTTCCTTTTGATGAAGTCAAAAGGGGAAGAAAAGTTGGGAGTAGTGTAATTTTTGTAAATATTCTTTCTAACACATAACTCCAAAAGAAAGGGAGAGCATACTCAAGACAAGTCAAGATATATCATCTAGTATGCTACTCTTATAAAAATACATGTTCAAGAAGATATTGGTTTGTCATCATCAAAATGAGGGAGATTGTGAAGAAGATCTTGCTCATGAACTTGGCACGGTTTTGATGAAGACACCAATATCACAAAAAGAAGAAAAGAAGACCTACCAAGACTATCGAAGACAAAGCTTCAAGATTTAGAGTCTAAGTCTTTAGGTACTTCTATCCTTACAACTACTTTATTACCTTAGTTAATAATGCTCATTTTTTTTTCAAGAAAAGCAGAAAAATCTAAGTGTGAATAAAAATATTTTTCAAAAACAACATGTAACGAGTTACCATACTTGAGTAACAAGTTACATGAGTGAGAAAAGATTTATCAAACCTCTAACAGCTGTAAGTAATTCATTACTGACTTTGGAGTAACAGATTACCATTTTTAGAAACAGGGTAATCGATTACTCAAAGAAGTGTAATCGATTACACTAAGGCAATTTCACAAAGTTGTTGGACAGTACCTTTGAGTAATCGATTACTCAAATACAGTAATCGATTACACTGTGTGAAATTCAAAAATAGCTGTTAACATGATTGTTGGGTAATCGATTACCCACTTACAATAATCGATTACTGAGAGTTGTTGTATCAGTTTTCAGATTTCAAAGTGAACAGGTTTCACTCAAAACTGTTTTGTTTCATTCCAAACGAAACCTACTCTTACCTAGAGGTGTTATGGTTGATTGGAAGCCTATATAAAGGCATTGAAACACTCTCATAAAAAACAACACAACAACAACTCAGATTAAAAACTCTCATTAAAAGCTCTCACACTTTCTGAATTTTCTGCACTTTTCAAACAACATACTCTAAAAACTTTCTAAGTATTTCAAATTTGCTTCTAAGTGTTTTCCAAACTTTTTCAAAGTTAAAAGAGCATTATTATCTATAGTATAAGAGTTGTTTTCGGATTGCAAGTCTAGAATTGTTACATACATTTGTAAAGGCAATCCAAGTCAAATTGTACATTCTTCACTTTAGCAAAGTTCACTTTCTTTCACAAGGGTGTGAAGAGAAAGGGGTTGAGTGACTTGGTATAGTGTTTACCAAGGGTGTTACTTAGAATAGGGTTTTCCAAGGGATTAAATATAAGTGAGTGTGTAAGGTACAAGGAGATCTCGAGGTGAGATAATTATAATTGCAACTCATTATATTTAATAAAGGAATCTCTTGCGAGTCAAGAGTACTGAACGTAGCTTTCGGTGGACAAGAAGGTGAACCAGTATAAAATACATGTGTACTCTCTTCTCCTTATCTTTGTTATCTTTCTATCTTTCAAAGTCAATATTTTTCTGCATATTATTTTCGCTGCACTTTAACTTTGATATTGCAGAAAAATTGGTCATCATTTTACAACAACTAATTCACTACCCTCTTAGTTGCAATCTTATTCTTACAACATTTTCCTGACATTATGCATATTTAAAAAAATGTATTTGAAAGTTTCCTCGATACCTTACGCAATATTCCTCGTAAGACCAAAAATGACTTGAATGTAAGATTGAACTTGGTTAGTATGAGAATAAGAAAGGAATTAGGGTCGATAATTAAGGGAAAACATACATATCTACCTTCATATGCTTATACTTTGTTGAGGAAGAAGAAAATAAAATTTTGTAAATATTTTCATGGTGTTAAAGTTCTAGAGGTGTACCCTTTCAACATTCGGAATCTCGTATCAATGAAAGATATTAAGTTAAAAGGTTTTAAGTCTCATGATTGTCAAGTACTTGTGAAACATTTACTACCTATTGACATATAGTCCATTTTACCTAAAAAAGTGTGAGGAACCATAACTAGGTTATGTTTCTTCTTCAAAGCAATTTATATACAACAACGATCTATAAGGAGTGATATTGTATATGTCACATGTAACATTGTATGTATCACATACAACAGTGCCTATGTCTGTATTGTTGAATCATACTAGACATTCTATTATGCTCATATAGAAAGCCCCAAAAGCGCCCGTTGAATCCAAAAAACAAGTGATGTTGAATTGAAATTCTAGCATAATATATGTGTTGCAAAATTAAGTTAAGGAAATATTCAAATAACCAACCCATAAGGCTTTACAAGGACCAATGTGTTAACAATCGTAAGGTTTTAGGATCTATTTGGTGCTTTTTTTTTTGACAAATTGGTATCTTTTTTAATCATATATCACACACATATATATAGTTATTCATGTAAATATAATTTGAAAAAAAAAATATACTGATAGTGTAAAAGTTGTTTTATATTATATAATGTTAATTTATCATTCATTATTCATCTTTAATCATCATTAACATTTACTATGAACAAAAATAATGTAATAAATGATAGATGATATATTGACTATGTAAATCTTTATTCTGACATTGAATACATATTATATAATTTTTTTTAGTCTATAGGCTTTTCCTTATCGTATAAGGATAAGAAACCAAAGAGAATTAGGCTTGTTAAAATATTAAATACGTAAATATTTAACTCATTAATAAATTGGTTTCCGATTAAAATCAATCGTTTTATTCCTTTTTAAAAGATTGAGGTTTACAATTAGGGATGACAATGGGATTGGATGGGTCCGGCTAGTGCATTACCCGGACCCGCCCCATTACTTTATTTCTGGACCCAGACTCGTGCTAATACCCGCTGGGTATACTACCAACGGGTCCTTGGGTACCCAGCGGATCCATAGGTACACATAAATTCAAAAATATTAAAAATAATTGCAAGTAATTTATGCACTTGCGTATTTGTCTCCTACGATGTTATATGTTATTTAGGCAATCAATAAGAGAAAAAATTATAAAATTTAATTTAAAGTTTTAAACGCAACTTAATTCATTGTTAAATACAACTCATTTTACTCAAACAAACATTAAAAACAATTTCAACATTGGGATGAAAGATTTTTTCACTAAGAACTCTTCAATTAATATAATATTACATCATACGTATGAATTAACAACATAACATCGTTGCTTAACAAAATAAAAACACCATTTAACAACAAAATTATCACATTTATAAATTAATATTATATTATAATTATAGACTAATATGATATTGCAATATATATTAACATGATAATACAATTATATTGCTATATATATATATTTAGGAAGAAATAGCAGGTCCGGGTACCCACGGTTCTGAGTACCTCATTATCCGTGTAACACCCTAGATTTTTAAAGTCATTAAATTGTAGTATCAGTCCTAGGAATCTCGCTTGAGCGAGAGAATCGTCGCCTAGGCGAGAGAGGCTCACCTGGGAAGGTGAAATCCTGGGCTATACTAAAGGATTCTCGCTTGAGCGAGAGTGGTCTCGCCTGAGCGAGAGTTGTCTCGCCTGGGCGAGAAAAGTGGCCTTCAGGACCTGTCGAGGCTGTAAGATCCTCGCTTGAGCGAGAGGATCCTCGTTTGAGCGAGAGCGTCAGATCTGAAATTTTAAAAAGGCGGGATTTTCTCACCTGAGCGAGAATGGGCTCGCTTGAGCGAAAACCCGACGATTTCACTTTAAAATAGAAACCCCAAACACATTTTAGGGTTAGAAATTGAGAGAGAAGAGAGGAGAAAGTGATTTTGAGAGCAAGAACTCGTGGGAATCATCTAAGAGCTTGAGAAGAGGTAAATCTCTTGATTCTAACTCTCTTTCTCCCTTTCAAACTCGTTTTTGGGTGTATGGATCTCTTCTCAAAGTATGAGAAACCTTGGAAACTCTTCCTATAGAGTTATGGTTCGTTTTACGTTGTTTTTCTCTTGTAAACTCTTGGTTTAGGGTTGGTATTGGACGAATGGAAAAATTTTGTGGGTTTATTCATGAAAACCCCAAAACCCCCAAAATGAGAATCTGAGTAAAAAGGGAAATTGGTGAAATGTTAAATGTAGAAGATGAGTTGTGCTTTAATGTTGATATATGAGATGAATATGTATGTTTTAGATGTTTGGAAACTCGTCATGAAGTGGTTTTGGAAACCTTGAACATATTTGAATCTCTTATATGTTTGACGATGAAATATGAGTTGTTTATGTGTTATTTTGAATAAATGACTGACATGGTTGTTATTGGTGGGAATGAGGAAATATCCTACGGTTGGAGGAGATCGTGACGGAAACTCGTAAAGTTACTCAAAAACCGACCCCCAATACTCACCGAGGTAAGGGTAAGTCTTTACTTGTGCATTTGAAATAGAAAATGTGTGTATTTTCTGGTTGTACCATAATTATATTGTGAATCACGTATTTATTATAAACATATATGGGTGTGTTTATACAAATGAAGGCGTGGATTTACGGGAAATGATTGATGGTGAAATCGATGAAAAGAAAATATATTTTTAGCCGACCATGAATGGTTAGCGACTTCGGCTCGAGTATATGAAGCAAAAACTCTGACTCGAGTATAAGAAGCAAAACTCCGGCTCGATTATATGAAGCAAAAACTTCGGCTCGAGTATATGAAGCAAAAACTCAGGCTCGAGTATAAGAAGCAAAACTCCGGCTCGAGTATATGAAGCGAAACTCCGGCTCGAGTATATGAAGCGAAACTCTGGCTCGAATATATGAAGAAAAACTCTGGCTCGAGTATATGAAGCAAAACTCCGGCTCGAGTGTATGTAGCACGTTTTTGTTTTAAAAAGAAAAGAAAAGTTTAGCCGACCATGGATGGTTAGCGACTCCGACTCGGGTATATAAAGCAAAACTTCGGCTCGAGTATATGAAGCAAAACTCCGGCTCGAGTATATGTAACACGTTTTCGTTTTAAAAGAAAAGGGAATCTGCTTTTAGCTAACCTTAAAGGGTGTAGCGACTTCGGCTCAAGTAATGCAGCAAAGGAAATGAATTTAAAAATGGTTTACTAACCCCTTTATAATGTGGATTATCTTACAATGATGTTTATTGAGCTAATGACTTACTCTTTTGTATGTTTTGTGTATTTGTCATTGATAATCCTATTGCAGGTAAACTAGTGAATTGAGGAGACTCGGTTTGGAGCCTTAGGAGCTTTAGATCTGGATTCATCTAATTGCTTTTTGTATTCTAATTGACTATTTGCAGATTCGATTGATTACAACAATGGTCATTATTTATTCGGATACTTGTAACTGGATGTACTGTTATTTGGAGAACTATACCTTTGGGGTCTTAAAACCCACGAGAAATTATTAATATGAATTATGTTTTCTGCATTAGGAATGTATGTATGAATACCGCATGATAAACGGTCAGGAAATAATCAAGGTAAGTAATGTAATGTATTTTCGGTTACTAATCATAAAATATGTACAAAGTGAATGTTGGCATGAGTTAAAATAAGAAAAAATTTCAAGGGTAGAATTTGGGTCTTTACAATATGGTATCAAAGCATAGTTAATTCTGCGGCCTAGGATATGGCCTTACATGCTTCTTTGTGATCTTTATGTGCTTGAATTGTTTAGTGTGCACAAGTTTCCAAGTGATTATGTGATCTTAATTTAGACGAAAATTCGATTTCTGACAAGTGAATGAGTACAGGCACACATGGCTGAAAGAGGAAGAGGAACGAGTCAGAATGTCCCCACTGACTTGTTGGCACAGTTGGTAATGCTGCTTCAGAGCATGAATGAGAATTTACAAAATCTGAATCGGAGTGTGGCGCCAGATCCAGACTCGCACAACCTAGTTTCACAAGGGCAGGCAGAGCACCGAGAGTTAGATGAATCCTGCAAGAGGAACCCTAGTCAGTTCTAAGGCGGATTCGTTTCGAATGCTGCTATTGGTTGGGTCCAAGGGATGGAGTGTACCTACATGAAGGCAGATGAAGCGGCGACCTCCAAATCCATTCCTCCCAAGAACTTTGGGCCTCAAAGAAACCTTGTGCGCGGAAGGAGTAAGGGCAAAATGTTCTCCGAAGAACAAAAGCCTTATTTTCCACTGTTAGTATTCGGGGTTACACTTCGCATGGGTCGAAGACCCATGCAAATGCCGGAGGGTCACAGTTAGACTCTCCATCCTGGTGCAACAAGTGTAACTAAAGTCATGTCGGAGAATTGTGTCCTGGAACGACAAATAGCTGCTTTCACTACAAAGAGATCGGGCATTTAAAGAGGTATTGTCCTAAGTCACGGCAGAGTATGAATGCTATGGGGACTGAACGACCTCAATCTATCGGCAGAGTGGCTACCATGTGTGGTGCAGAGGCATCGGAAGCGGATGGTCTGATCCAGTGTAGGATGTATGAGGAGAAGGGGAATGAAAGCCAACGATCATATGCTCTAACTGGTGTCCATCGTAACCATGGCTATCAAGGGTCGAAACCTACTGTTGGAGGATTTCAACCCGACTTATTTCCTATGTGCAGCAAATGTGGGCGGAGGCATGCGGGAACAATTTGTCCTGGTTCGGGGAATGGTTGTTTTCACTGTAAGAAAAATGGACATATAAAAAGGTTTTGTCTGAAGTTGACTTGGAATGTAAATGATGTGGAGGATGGGAGGCCTAGTACAACGGGCCGAGGGAGCACCATGAGTGGCACGGATATGTCTGGTGTTGACGGTTTAGTCCGAGGTAAACGCATGGTGACAGGTATTCCTTGTTTAGTGTTGTTGATTCGGGAGCGACACACTTCCTTGTATGTGTTAAATGTGTAAATTGGCTGGAATTGCAAACTGAGTCATTGCCTTTCGACTGGGTCGTATACACCCCGCGTAGTGGGCTGACGGTGGTATCGACGTTTACATCTTTGTGTCCGATTGTGGTAAATGGTGTAATATTTACCGTAGATTCAGTCTGCTTGTCGTTATCCAATTAGATTTACTTCTGGGAATGAACTGGTTGTCAGCAAATCATGTTATGATTGAATAGTGCTGACAAGGCTGTGGCGGTTGGGGATCTGTGCGATATTTCTGACCAGGCTAGTGGTATGGGGGCCAGTGTCGGCTAAGGGGGTCAGAACTTCCCTTCAGGAAAGGGATCGGTGTATATTATGTTGATGTCATCGGAGGGTATTTAAGAACTCGTTAGCATTTCAAAAGAATAAGACTTGAAAGAACTATGTATTTTGTCTTGGAAAGTGGATTTTTATTCTATGGATGACGTTTGATAATGAATGAAATGTGAGTCCTTTGTAACAGTGGAACAAGGTATAACATGAAAAGTCGTATGTCATGCTATGTGGTTTCCTACATGATCCTATTTGAGATATGTTGCTGATTTTCTTGTCATTCCTCAAGATTGAGAACGAATATGCATGAGGTAAAGATTAACCGATTATGAGACTGGGTGACTAAATATTTACCTCTTTATTGTGTGACATGTAATCGTGCAAAATTTTAAATTGTAACAGTCTGCTAACATGTACTTGACGGCTTTGCCTAGAAATGAACATGTGTGTCTTGATCTATTCCTGCATATGAGTTTGCTTGCAATGCATGAAGGTTTAGAAATTTGAATGAAGTAAATAATTCGTGTGTAATATGTTCTGTATGACAATGGTGAATTATTCCTTGGAAATTAATTGTTAATATCCGATAATTGGTTCCGTGATGTGTGAATTCTGGAGGCGATGTGTTAATTGTTACAATAACGACTTAAATAGTAAGATAATGATTCACGTGAGCATGTATATGGATATGTGGTACGGAAGGTGCTGAACATGAAAAGTTGGTTTTAAAAATATTGTGTTAAGGAGAAAATCAAATGAAAGATGCTTAGTGTATTTTGAAATGACTAAGTCTGGTATCTTTGTTTTTATGAGTTGCTAAAAGTTGGACTTTCTTGTTTGCATTAGTTTGCATGATTATACTAAGGTAGAACTCATGGTTCAAAGTAATGAATGAAGTAGGTGAATTACCTAAATGTCATTGTGAAGAGTGTGTTTGCATAAAAGTGGAAATTTCTTATATGTTTAAACTTGAAATGACTCTCTAAACCTGTGAAAATTAAAAGCGAACCAATATGAAAAACAAAAGGGGCATAATAATGTTAAGGTAACAAATTTTCTTTTTGCCAGTGATTTCTTATATGTGCATAAATCTGAACCTTGATGATGAACATGGATGTTGTGTTGCTTAAGTTTTAGCGGGTTAATGGATAAACAAAATTTTGTTCTATGCTTTTGTGGAATGTAGTATTGGGAATAGCGAAACATGAAACTTTGGTATATTGTGATTGACCTTTTGTAGTGGGATAATTGCAATTCGTGATATAGTGGTATTGTACCCCGAATTATCTGTTGGATATTGTGCTTACAAAACTTATTTTGTTTCATGTGTGTTAGTGATTACTATGCATGATTGAAGTATTATGGCATAGGTAAGTTTTGTTAAATGGACCGTGAGAACTCTAATGCCCCGAATGGAATGTAACTCCAGAAATAGCTAGCCTTTGAAAATCTTAATTTGAAAATTTCGGTGTCACATGAGAGCAACGGATTTTTGAAGCTATTTTGAAATGATTATAAAAACCTTGTTTCGCGAGATAATTGCCACGAAACTTATATCTGAACTATTTTGAACATCATTTGGGGTGAAGTGTAGAATGTGGCTAAGCATTAACTTAGTTCCACATTGAATGTCCAAAAGTTTAACAATTGCATCCTGTGCGAATGTAATGTTACTAAAAACCTTGTGGAGTACTTCTGACTAGGTGTTTCTAGATATGCTGTAGATATGAGTACTAAGTGTATATTTGCAATTGTAGATGAAATATCCATACATAACGTAGATTATTGGGTTGAGCGTTTGTAAAATTGTGATGAGCATTGGTGGCCAAGCATGTGGTTCGATTGAGTCTGTGACCTTGTATGCCTAGTTGAGACTATGAATTAGAAAATCTTCTCAAACCGTAATCGTTGTAGTAAGAATGTTTGGTTGAGTTGGATAATTACTTAGTAATCTATTGAGTACTCGGAAGGACTCCAAAAATCTTGTTTGCCTAAATGCTACTTGTTGGATGACTACCATGTTTCTGTGTGTAGCATGTACGAATTGAAATGTTATTGAGATTTTTTGAGTAAATTGTAATTATTTCTCATATGTGGAATGAAATGATGTTATTGAGTGGATGTCGATCTAGATTTTGCATGTTGGATATGAACTAGTACGTCTTGGTAGTGATGGGTATGGAGTCTCACTTTCTTCCGAATTTGAAGGTATTGTTGTGAATCTCACTGTTATGTTGATCGTTTTGAACGGTGATTGTAGTAATAGATCAGGGAGATTTATTGTGATTGAAGGGATGTTTGGGAATCTTTATTCCGGTTGTGATAATTTTTCCTTAGTTGTTCTGATAGTTGACCTTGGTATATGGGCTTTTGAGGTTAGTCCATGAATTGGCTTTGTGGTATCATGGTTGAGTGGCATGCGCTATTGTATGTCGTATAAGGAATCTTAATGGTTTAGACGGTTGAGTCTAAGCTTGGTTGAGTGTATTTTATGCCTAACGTTTAGGCGATGATGGTGTCTTCCTGAGAGTAACCTAATCAAATTTCGGGGACGAAATTTCTTTTCGGGGGAAGGATTGTAACACCCTAGATTTTTAAAGTCATTAAATTGTAGTATCAGTCTTGGGAATCTCGCTTGAGCGAGAGAATCGTCGCCTGGGCGAGAGAGGCTCACCTGCGAGGGTGAAATCCTGGGCTATACTAAAGGATTCTCGCTTGAGCGAGAATTGCCTCGCCTGAGCGAGAGTTATCTATTTTAAAAGGATTCACCCTAGATTGTTAAAATTGAGTTTTTTTTAACCTAGTCGGGTGGCAATATTTTAAAAATTGGACTTGGACATGCTATCCACTTTTTATTTCTTTTTGGGATATTTAACTTGATAATAAATATTTCTAGCATAGATAGCAAGTGAGTTGACATTGTTTGGGACATAACTAAGACTAGTACCACCTCGTTATATTTATATCGAATTCTTTGATTGCAAACATAGTTTTAATTTTCTTGCAAGACTTCACTTGTTGAATCTATATTGAACACTAATGGGCTATTACCCTCATGTGGCGAGTTATAATGGTACTAAGTTATCCTTTTTTCACTTAAAAATTATCTTAATAAATTTATAAACTTATTAAATTGGAACTGTGACAATAAAATGTATACATTATATTTGTAATATAATTTTTAACATACTATTAATAAAACATGACCCAATACATCAAATGTGTTAAAAAAATATATAATAATATATATTTTAGAAAGAGTTTAAAAATAATTGAAATTTAAATAATATTTTTAATATTATTCTTGCACACCCCACACAATCTTCAACCCACTCACTGCACTACAATATGACACAATAAATTACAATGGATATTTTTAGCATATCCCGATTTAGCAGGCACTCTATAAAAACTAATCCAAATTCTGATAGTGAGTTTTAACATGTCTATACATTGATCTAATATCCCTAAAACAACTTAAAATATTATTATTAATCTTATTTAGTAGGATATTTTGATTCTATTAATTGTTTTTATCCAAAATCAAACCCAGTAATAAATTAGAAAATCTAAATCCACCCGATAAAACAAACTATAAAGAAAAAATTGGCTGAAATCAACTGTGTGAAAGTCAAACCTGTCTTTCTCGACTCAACCCGAGGCAAACAGAGAAAAATGGACCCAAAGTTCCCAAAAAAAAAAAATATAAGCTGATGACCGTACAAGATAATTTATCTCTAGTCATTAAAATTATGATATATGTAATATATTTTGATAAATTAAATATATGTATTAAAAATATATCAACTTTATATATTATTGTTGTATTATTTATCATTCATATTTATGTGATCATTATTGATTCTTCCAAAAAAATTAATAAAAAGTGAATAATGGATACCAACAATATATAAATATTACAATCAATTTTTTTTTATAATTTTCTTCCATTATAATCAAGAGAATACAATATTTCTTCGAGGTATTAGGTTATAAATTATCTATTGTGGTTATTAAAATAAATGTGATATTTGCAACATATTTAATTTGTTTAATTAATAACAGGAAAGTGCATAATCCTCTGCCGGATATGCAAAAAAGACAGAACATCTGTGAGATTTTGATACTCAGAATCTCTGACCTTTCTATATAACAACTCAAACAATCACATTCACAGCAAAAGTAACATAATATCTGTTTCTCCCACTTATGAATTTCTTTTCTCATTTATATTAAAGTTCATCTAATCTCTTCCACTCTTATTACTAGTGATGGTTACTGCTGGCGATGTTTTAACAGAAGTGGGTGCAGCACGTGAGCTACACGTGCTTGCCGTAGATGATAGCCATGTTGATCGTAAAGTCATTGAACGTTTACTCAAAATCTCTTCTTGCAAAGGTAGCATAGCATCACTTTCAATATTTTTTGTTTTGTTTTATTAATTTTTTTGTTTGTTTTAGAAATTACATTGAAACTTATCATGATAACTTAAGATATGGAATTAAATTGCGGTACTTGTGTTTACCGCAATCATTTGATTTAAATTGCGAACTTGATACGGCTGCAATATTGCGGTTAAGTACGACTCCGAATCACAATGATGTGGTTGCATTGGACTACAATGCAATGGCACTTGGACTGCATCAGTCCACATCGAATTCAAAAATATTGTTTTAATCACAAAATAATTCACAACGCAACGGCCGCAATCCGCGCATCACAACGGTCGCAATGAACGCAATGACATTAATCGCAACTGTTACTGCAATCTTGATCACAACCGCAATTTAAGATACTGACCGCGGAATTGCAGAAAATTATAGATAAACATAATGTTGAGTAGAGATTTATATAATTTCTGATTAATTAAACCTGACTCAGTATAATTTAGCCTAGTTTGTTTAGATTGGTTTCTGAAGTTTATTGGCAATGTTTTTTCTTCAGTGACAGTGGTAGAGAGTGGAACCAGGGCTCTTCAATATCTAGGATTGGATGGAGAGAACACCTCCATTGATTTTGAAGTAAGGAAATTGAACTTTAGAATTGTGGATGCATTTCACTTTAATTTTTTTCCGGTACTGATTGCATGGAAATGGTGCTGATGTTGTTGTTTGATGGCTATGGTGATAGAGTTTGAAGATTAATCTGATAATGACCGACTATTCCATGCCAGAGATGACAGGTTATGAACTACTCAAGAAGATTAAGGTGAGAATCTATTTTTTATTACCCCTTGTTATCGGAGATTTTTGTAATAAGAGATGAGAAAATCTGTAATGTAAATTGTAGGGAACAAATCTGTTGCATTTTATGGAAGAGTGAGTTCTTAGGATGGACTTAGAAGAAAATTTTGATTCTTAATCTTTACTCCTTTGTGTTGATTTCAGCAGGAGTCCTCTGTTTTTAGAGAGATTCCAGTGGTGGTTATGTCATCTGAGAATATTTTGACCAGAATTGATAGGTAAGATCTCGATTCAAAATAGCATGTTTTTTATACTTGTAAATTATGATTGTAGTTACTTTGAGTTTATTGCAATTGTAAATTATGATTGCAGTTGCTTTGCTTTTATTGCAATTGTAAATTATTGCTGAAAAAGGTGGTCGATGCAACCTTAATTGCAATCACAATATGGTTGCAAAAACTACCAAATGGTCCAAAACCGCAATATTGTTCTTGCAACTATGGCTATGAATCACAATTTAATGTCTTAGGTTCTTGTACTGTTTTAGGATGTCTATTGTTTTTGGTGAACTTCTGAAATCATTTTCTTGATTTTTTCATACTACAGTACGGATTATGTTTTCTTGATTTGCCTCAGCTTCAATGAGCTAAAGTATCAGAAAATGTATAACTATCATAAATTTGAATTCTTTGGAAGACGCATATTTTTAGATGTAAACCCCATCGATACTAGGCAAGTAGGAATTCCAGTGTAAAACAAATGTATATCTTGGAAAGGTAGATCCCTCACGTTTTCCCAATTCTAGGCATGTTCCGACGGACTCTTGTAAAGATGTACAAATCTGCTATCAAATAAGAAACTAACTCTAAACAATGTATGGATCATAACACTGAAACACTAGTAGGGAATCAAGAATGTTAAAAGTTCCTTATAGATCTGGGTAGCCACTTAGGCAAAGCCGGAACTATGGTAGGGGTTAGTGCTAATAATGCATGAACCCATCATAATGACAAACAATATGAAGTAAAGTGTGTTGAAGATCTAAAGGGATTTGAGTTTGCCACTTAGGCTTAGGCTGGCAGCATAATGGAGATAAGGCTTCTTTACATATTTGTCGTGATTCATGGCACGAGCGTTTATCAAACTAGAAGTCTCTAAAGTCAAAACAACACATGGCCAAAATCCTTGTCCTTGAGTATTAGGTTATTTATATCAAGTTATCAGCACCATCATTTAATTGATTTTGCCAGAAATGATGCAAAATCAGTTAGCTTATAATGTTAAGCATATGGATTTCAATTCTCAAGCATTGTGGATGTGGAGTATGTTGCTTTTAACTTGCAATTTTGGCCACAATGATTGAGAAAGCATGATTAAATCCTGATTCCCACCTTTGTACTGGTCAACTAGTGTAGTAGCAAGCATTCTACATGAAATTATTAGCAAATGCAATTAGATTATGATTAGTGCTTTCAGTCATATACAAGACTAATTTGTATATAGTATTTTTTATGATTAGTTTAACAAATAATTTACTGACCCCTATGATTAGTTTAACAAATATACCATATGCTCTCTTTACCTTCCCAAATTTATGATCCATCTATGCAGGTTTTTTAGCATGTTAAATGACTGGTACTTATATACCTACTTATTATTTGTTTTCTCTTTTACTCATTAACAGTTGCTTGGAGGAAGGAGCAGAGGATTTTCTGTTGAAGCCGGTGAAGTTGTCCGATGTAAAACGCTTAACAGATTTCATGAGAGGTGAAAGGAAGATAGGAGAAAAAAGATATCAGAAAAGAAGGCAATCAGATGATTGCACTCCATCTCTATCAACTGTGATCTCACTGACTTCTTATCATCGCAATATAACATCACCAGAACTACTTCCATCGTTGTCGCCATCTGCGTCGCCTTCCAAGAAATCTCGAGCGAGCAAAAAGATTGAGCTGTGCTAAGTTCTCCATTTTTGCTATAAGCAATTGTTCATATCCAGAAGCCCCCTGATGCAATTTGCATTTTTACAGTATAGATTGCTGACAATAAGTACTAGGATATGATTAGGAATGAAGAATAGCCATGTCAGAATCACTTACCTTTTATTTTCTGATTGAACCCTTGACATTTTTTGTTTGGCTGATCTTGCCATTTTACACATGAAATTTATTAGAAGTTAATTAAAATGATACAGATATATTTAGAAAGGCTTGACTTTAAAGCTATGCTTCTTTTTTATCTGTCTATCTTCAAATTATATCAATTTGTCTTGTGTTCTACAAACAAAATTATTTATCCTTACAACAATTATTAGTAAATGTTTTTTGGATATAGTAAAACAAAAGGGAAAAAAGGCACACATCCTAGCGAAACAATATTATGATGTTTAACTTTGCTCCTCAAACCTTTGTAGAATTGGAGGAATATTGAAAACTTACAATTCAGGAACTATATTGTTATTGTCTCCAATGATGAGGTAATGGTGATGCCGATGAAATTTTAGATGAGGTAATGTGTTGTTTATCAAGCCATAATTTCCATTAAATTTAAAGTCAATGAAGACAAAATCAGTTACCGACTCAGATATTCGTAATGAACCTAAGAAAATCCCGAAACACAACAATTGTGCTATGATTACATAGGAACCATAGTCTAGGAGTTGGCTTCAGTAACTCAATAGTTACTTTTCCTCTGGTTCCATGTATCAAAGTTTCACATCAAGCATAAAGTGACAAAATAAATAATAGATAGTACAATTATTTTGTTTTGCTAGTTTTCTTTCTAGGAACAAGATCAAATAAAAAAATTTGATTAAGAAGTATGTATTGCAAGTCTGTTATATCATTAACTATTGCTCTTTAAATAATAAGGTTGTGGCTTGTGATTTATCAAAGGTATTGCTAGATGATTAGTGATGCAATTTTGTATCCAACAACCAATAAGGCTACCAAATTGTAAAATAGATAATGAGTTCCATTATTTGAATAATAATATTTGAAAATTTTCTTTTACAACAAATGAACTTATGTATACTTCTTTTTGTTTTTACGCATTCACAATTATTTAAATTGCACTTACTTACAATTCAATACAAATTATGGTCATTGTGGTATGAATTATTTCGTAATTAAAAAAAGATTTTGGAATCAGATATGATTCGATTCGTTGCAGCCTAATATGGCTCAAATGGTGTCTGATGAGTTGCCCTGCGGCCCGATGTTATGCATCATTATGATTCGGTGTCACACCATAATTACGATATGATATAGTTACAGTGACAACTGCAAATGCAATATTGCAGACCCGTCATATAATACGGTCCACTATTTAAATCATTCCTTATACACAATCTGAAAAGGGGAGTCTATAAACTATATTTGAGGTACATAAAGCATGATTGATAAATCTTGGACAGAAAGAGCAGAGAAGAAACATGAAATTTAACAAAGATAAGAGCAAAAGTATTAGAGTAAAACTAGGAGGGTTGGGGGTGCATTCCTATTTTTTAGTGTCTTTTTAAGGTTAAAAATATAACTTTAGTATAAATTAAAAGATATAAATATTAATATACTTTAGTTTTTCAATGATTTTTTCATAATTGTCCTCTTCAATACAGAGTCTGGCTCAAAATATTGATATTATGAGAAAAACTTCCTGTGGACCCTGGCCCTATCAATATGCCAATATGGGTAACTGTGACAAAACTTGCAGCCCACAAAAACACCAATGCACTCAAACTTCGTATACATGTTTTTAAAGCCATATTTACCAAAACAAATTCGCATGTTGACTCAGTCTTCTAAATGAAATTATAATAACATGCAGATTTTTACTTCAGTGGACAACTACCCTTATATATCTACTGCCAGATTAAATTAATATATTAAATTATGAAATCTAGATCGATACTCACTTCAGTCATTTTTAAACTAACTCCTGACATATCCATTTTTATACCTTGTATCATTAATTATAATATAATTAAAAATGAGAAAGAGTGATGTAAAATTATTATGAGGGATAGTTAAAGTATAGTTTGTTTTCATGAAAATATTTGTTGAATAAGTCAGCCATTCAGGTTCAGTTTTTGTCCATTTTCCCAAAGTCTTAGTCAACAATGATATGATAAAATAAAAATATCTCAGTGCTAAGAAACTTCATAACACCAAACCTTCCCTTTATAGATTCAACAACCAAAAAACCAAAAACCAAAAACCAAAGAGGGAAATTATAGAAGAAAGAACATTGTGAGATACATCATGTCAAGTGATAGAATAGAAATAAGTGTAGAACAGGTTGAGAAAGCATTTTCTTTGGCATGGAAGGTTCATAAGACACCAGAGAAGCCTTACCTTATTGAAAAGATTAGTAAATACAACAGTTCAGAAATCATTTTCAGCTTTCCTGCATCAGGTTCTATCAAGGATTGGTATTCTAAAGGACCCTTTGGAGAAACTAAAGTAAATCTTGAATTGTTTCCTTCACTTAAAAGCATAGGTAACAATGAAACTGCTTTAGTGAATGAAGCATTTCAGAGCAGATTTGAAGCTATTTTAGCCAAATCATTATTTGAAGTAGAGGTATTAACTAACTGAAATCTCTCTTATAGCTAGTGATTTAGTTATTATGCAAACAAGGATTTTTTTTGTTTTGTTTTGTTTTGTTTTCTATCCTAAAACACAACTTTGCCATCAATATTTACTATGTCATATAGATAGCCTAGATTTGTCAGATAAATAAATATTTTAGTTACTAAGTTTGCACCTTGCATATCATATTTAAGTCACCTTACTTTAAAGAAAGTTTATATTAAGAAAGTCCCAACTAAATTGTATAGGACTATGAAGCACCGATACTGAAACGAGTATCCGATACAATACATATTTGATACGTGAATATGCATATTCTTAAAAATACAAGATACGATATGTTTGGGACACATATAAAAATATGCATATAAAATTTATAAAACATAATAAACACTGTTATGTAATTCCAAATAAAGAACATATTCCTTAGAAGTTATTAAATACAAAATGAAAATCATATCGTCATAAAAAATTATTGTTTAATGCCCACAAACAGGAATAGTATTGATCTTCATTAATCCATGATCAACATTATGTGATTTATTTTCTCAATATACATGTTTTGTATTTTCTCTCTTACTATAAGCCCAGCCCATTTGGTTGATTGATTTGTGCTATGCTTTTCTCTCTTTCCCCCTCTAGAATCGTATCGATGAAGTATCGAAAAGTATTGGTATAAACGATACAGAAGTATAGGTGTTTATAAGTGTTGGCTAGCAGCATTCCAATTTCCTAGTAAATATGTAACTGATATTGTCACTGTCAAATGTTACTTATAACTTTTATTTATTTACTTATCACTTTGTTGTGCAAATAATAAAGTTATGAAGAAGTCATAGTTATTTTAGTAATATATCAAGTTATAAAGAAAGTATATATTTGAATGAGTCTGCAGGTGGAGAAAGCAATGAAGAAAAGGAAGCAAATAGTGTTCACAGGACACTCTTCTGGTGCTCCAATGGCCATTCTAGCAACCCTTTGGACCTTAGAAAAGTACCATACTCCTAAATCCAGTGAAGGGATACACCCTCTATGTGTAACTTTTGGGTCTCCTTTAATTGGTAATAAAATATTATCTCATGCTACAAGGAGAGAAAATTGGTCTATCTACTTCTTGCATTATGTAACAAGATATGATATAGTGCCAAGAATATTATTTTCACCCCTCTCATCTTTTGATAAAAAGTTTGAAGCAATTTCACAATTCTTCAATCCTAAGTGCAGATCTTTCATGACCCAATCAACTGGAAAAGATGCTGCAATTTCAGAATTCTACTTCTCTGTAATGTCAAATACTGCAACAGTTACAAGCCATGCTGCTTGTAAGCAAATTGAAGGCATGGATGCTACACTCGAAACCGTGTCGAATTTTGTTCCATTAAGTCCTTATAGGCCTTTTGGAACTTACATTTTTTGCTCTGGAAATGGAAAAGAAGGAAGGAAGATTGTTATAAGAAACCCAGATGCAGTTTTGCAGCTCTTGTTTTTCTCTGCTCAATTGA
This sequence comes from Lupinus albus, assembly GCA_009771035.1. Classification (NCBI taxonomy): domain Eukaryota; kingdom Viridiplantae; phylum Streptophyta; class Magnoliopsida; order Fabales; family Fabaceae; genus Lupinus; species Lupinus albus. Next base: position 9,119,997 of record CM020006.1, on the reverse strand, counting down.
GCACTGAAGGAGAAGTTGATCAAGTTTCTGAGAGAAGCTTAAGAGAACATATCATCAATGGAACAGAATTTCAACAAACCTTAGGAACACAGAATTTTTTGTACTTGGACCAACTCCTGAAAGTGCCTTTGTCTTTTGCTGATTCAAGTGGTGATATTAACTTGGCCTTAAGTGACCTTGGCTTGGTAAGTAACCTTTTTCAGCATGTTATTTTGGGTATAATTAAGTGCTGCATTGACCTTAACCAATTTCAAGAAATCTTTCTTCTATTTTTCTATTTTAGTAGGATGATGACAGAATTTAAGGTATATGTTCCTTAGCCATTAGTCTAAAATGAAAAAATGATATATACTCCTACTAAATACTCATATTAATCTTCCTACCCACATGTCACTTGTAAATCAATCATTAATAAATAAATTATCATTTTGTGACATGTGTCACTTCTTTATGGGTAGGAGGATTAATAAGAGGATATTACTCGTTTAAAATTGGGAAGTTTTAATGATTTAAGGATGTAAGAAATGAAATGGAATAGAACTAAGTTAACATGCCATTGTTTGGATACTTTATGATGGAATAGAATAGAATGAAAATGAATAATAAGTTGTTTCTATCTCATACCCCTGTATGGGTGAGAAGGAACATATAGGTATTGAATGGAATGAGATTGAAAGGTTCCATTTCTTACCCTCCTTTTTAACACAAATCCAAAATAGTCCACATCTTAGCGGAAATTGATGGCTAAGATATAGAGTAAATGAATTCTAAATTTAATGTTTCTTTGTAGAGCACAAGTGCAAGACTGAGGCTTCATGCAGCAGTACTGTTAGATGAACGAAGAGGGGAAAACGAGAAGAAAATGAAAAGTAGGATAGATCTTGTTGATGAAAAGATGAAGGAACTTGAAAAATACAAAGAAACATGGGAGCATCAGAAAGTGGGTTACTACGATGCATTCAAGCTGCAAAAGGACCCTAATGAGGGTTTTCAAGCAAATGTAAAAAGACTAGAACTCGCAGCTATATGGGACGAGATCATTGAACTTTTAAGAAAATATGATTTGCCCGATACTCTCGAAGGCGATAAAGACTGGATTAAGATCGGAACAAGGTTTCGTAAACTCGTAGAACCTCTTGATATTTCAAACTATTATCGCCATTTGAGGCACGTTGAATCTGGTCCTTACATGGATAAGGGAAGGCCAAAAAGATATAGATACACTCAAAGATGGTTTGAGCATTATAAGAGAAAACCAGAAGAACAAATATCTGAGTCTTGCTTTTGGGCTGAGGTAGAGAATCTTTGGTATAAAACCAGTAATAAGATGAACTCATTTGAAGATGTTAAAACAGAGGTTGAGAAAATAGAGGGTCAAATAAAAACATGGGTTGATGATAAAGAACTTGATAAGGATATATTTGTGGAGGGTTCTACATTGGTGAAATGGTGGAATTCTCTACCTCAACAACATAGACAAGGATCATGCCTTATAAGTTTTATTGGGATAAATATGCTTTAGATATCCATTTTGCTCAGTTATTTCCCTATTACTGTTTTGGTTTTGTAATAAACATGATTCTCTTTCTATTTCTCACCATGAATAATAAATTGTGTTTTGTGTGATGTATAAAGATAATTTGGTTTCATTTTTATTTCATAGAGACTATAATTTTAATAAAATTGGGACATTATAAATTGATAAATAAACGGATGTATCTTTTTCAACTTGTTAGTTTTTGCTTTGTTTTTAAGTTAATTTTTTATGTTATACAAACTATGTCAAAATTAGCATTTAATATGTTGAACGTTATTAAATATAAGGTGCAAGAGAAATAAATTAGTGTACAAGTTTAACAACAATATAATCAAATTATTTTATTCCTATCAAATATTGTATTGATCATAATCATGCTTATGACCTATTCGCTTATCTTTTGGAATGAGCAAAACACAAGTTACAACAACGATTAGATAATCATATTTATGTATTCTTCCCTTTTTTTTCAATAAACATGTTTTTCTATTTCTTTTAAGGGGTATACCCCTGGAAAAATAGATCATAGATTGTAACCATGAGTTATTCTATGAGTGTTGTGGTTCAATTGTTAGTAAAATATTCACACATTTGAATTTAGTAGTCATAGGTTCACATGCCTTAGAATCTATCTACCAGACTTATAGTATATCAAAGCTTGAGTCTTACATCATAAGAATACTTCTAAAATTTTCTAAGCCTTTGTTTGATTGGAAAGAATAAGGAAAAAAAGAGAAAGTTGAAGGAGAAATGAGTTATTTCTCTTATTTGGTAAGAGAGTACGGAGTGAGAAAAATAAAAGTTGTGAGACCCACCAACTTTTAGTTTCTTCTCTCACAAGAAGAAATGGGAAAGTAAGAGAGTTTTTTGCAATTACTATAATGCCTTTGGCTTTATCAAATATTTATTATTATTTATAATGGTAAAATTGTATTTTTAATAAAATCTTATTTACTCTCCCTTGTAACTATTTCATATTTCTTTCCTACCAAACAACTCTTACAATCAACTCATTTTCTCATTTATTTTTTTCTATTCATACTTTCTTTTTATCTTCTATCATCCTATTTTCTTCTCTAAACCAAACAAAGTATAAGGCTTTTATTGGGGTGTCATTGAGAGATTAACAAGGAAACCAAGGAATCTAATTGAATCATGTACCAGGAGATATGGTTTTCAATAGGATATGTATTTTGTATATGGAGAGAGAACTTAATATTTCAATTGGCTGACTCACCTCCAGATATTCATGGAAAAATAGCAACAACTTCACCAAAATAAGGATAGGATCTCTTTATTCCATTGATGCTCTAAATGCATCCAGATAAACACTGACAATCATTTCTGTTAATTGCAAAACAAAATTCACATATTTGTACCATGATTAATGTTGTCATTTATTAGTAAACAACATTTACAGATTAGAAAAAACGGACTAATCTATACATCTTGTTTATAAAATATTAAAAACCAAGCCGAAGATCAAATTAGCACAGTCAGAGACATGATTCAACAGATTCAAACGTTGGTTAATTGTAGTAAAACACTAAAACTAAAAAATGCATTATGGGGCCAGATTTAATACACTTATACACCTTCTGAACACAACAAAATATACTAAGCATAAATGAGAGGAAAAAGACAAGGTTTAAGTAATATTTGAGAATATGATAATAGAAAAGTAATGGATTAAAAAGATCACACAAACCAAATTCAGTGCTCCAGTTTTACTTTTACGCAATATGCAGTACCCTCTAGAAATTCAACCAAGACGAACAACTTGAGAGTTAAACATATTACACTGCTTCAACAACAAAAGGTGGACAGAGAACAAAGAATGGCACAACCTGGTCCTAACAGAAGAATGACATGTCTAGAATTGGGTCAATCATGTTTATTAGAAGTGGACAATAGAGTTCTTGTCCCAGCCAAAAGTCATATACGTATTATTGTGTCCTTAGGTGTCAAATGTGATGCTGTACCTGGTCGTTTAAATCTGATCTCTATTTCGGTACAACGAGAAGGGCTTTACTATGGTCAGTGCAGTGAGATTTGTGGAACTACTCATGCCTTCACGCTTATAGTCGTAGAAGCAGTTCCTTGTAAAGATTATGGTACCTAGACTCCAATATACATATTGCATTAACTGTTTGTGCAAAAATTTGACAATCATGCGGCTACCCCAATGAGACAAAACATTAATCCATGTGATAGACAATTTCAGACGCTAAAAATAATAGTAAAACGTATAGAAATCAAGTACTTTAAGGTCTGTTTGTGAGGAGACGTAGAGAAGATGAAGGTTTAGGATAGACATTACCATCATTCCCGTCCTCCTTCCCCGATGTTCTATTCCTTTCCCTTTGTTTCAAAAAATAAATAAAAACAAACCGGGGGAAACGGGCAAGGATTTCAGAAGTGCAGACGGGGAAAACGGTCTATCCCAAGTCTTGTCCTTTCCCTCCATTTTCCCATTCGCAAACAAAGCCTTAATCATCTCGAATAGAACATAATCTAATAGTAAGGAGCTCCATAGTTGAAGATACTATAAACAATATGATCTTTGGGCTGGCATAATCTCCAATCAGAAAATATATCTCTTAATACAAGCACACACCCCAAACCCAGCTAAAATCAGGGCACAGCTTTTACACACTTTCCTATTTCCAAAATTAAGATGAAAGAGCATAATATCCTATGAAAACTAAGAAAACTAACCACACATTAAAATACCAAATACTTCATGCAGCATAATAATACAGGAAATCATAAAAGATACAAACAGCAACGCAAGCCAGCCATGAAAGAGTGAGTATCCAGAACACTCCAGTGGGCATGTGCTCGAGGCCCAGTATCTCACAACAAATATAAAACAATGAAACAGAAAGAAACCAAAAAATACATGCAACTCAAAATAATCAAGGAAATCAAAGGCACACATCTTAAATGAAAGGAGAATAATTAGTTATTTTTTCAGTAAAGAAAAATATGTTAATAGCCAGAATTTTGCCAGAAATTGTGACAAAATGTGGTGTGCTTATTCACTCTAAAATGGATTAGTGGTTTGTACCATGCATTTTATCCATCAATATCCCTATATTAGCTGAATTCTATAAAATTCTACAGATCCGTGTCTCAGGTGGTTTGAACATGTGTAAGGGAGAATGCTATAAGCTCCATTAAGGGAAGTCAATCTAATGAAAAGTTGGTCTAATTTCTAGAGGCAGGGGGAGACTAATAAAAACCATAGGCTCGACTAGAAAAGATATAGAGATAAATGTTTTGTTAATAGACATGATTTATGATAAAGTATTATGGCATCATTCGGTACATTTAGCCAATCTCACCTAATGGGAGTAAGGTTTGGTTGTTGTTGTATAAACACCACTTTAAGAGAAAAAGGTTATATACTCTCATTAAAAAATATCCTATCGATGTGAGTATAGATTGTGCAACCAAAAAATCCAAGGAATTATAGTACCTTTCATGAGATCAGTTCCATTGTCTATACTACAGGAAACCCCAAATTAGTAACTGCAGGATATAGAGCCAAAATATTTGTGAAGAGCATAAATGTTAACAAGAAGCAATATGACCACAACAGTTGGATGAATGTACAATTATTTAATAAAAAAAGAGAAGCAAAAGGACAAGCTAATCCCAATCCCACTCCCCAAAAGTAAATTGTCACATAAGCCAATTAAAAAGAATCACATCCCTTAGATCTTCAAAACAAAGGAAACAAAATAGAGGGCCAGAGCACATAACAATGAAAAAAAACTCTGAAGGGAAATTAGCTCACAGACTAGAGTATATTTGTCTTCTTAATTGTCATTCAGCTTCCTACAAGCAACTGATCTATCTTTGTGAACAATAAAACATGCCCTGTCAAATCTCATTCAAATCTCATGTGGGCCAAAACCTAATATTTTCTAAGCACAAGAACTATAACTCATGCAGACAACTAAGAAGTAGAATCAATAATAATAGTGGGAGTAAAAGCACTGTTGTCAAATGGTGGCCATGGTGGAAAGCGGTGGCGTTTCTTGGCCAAACTCTTGCATAGCGGAAAAGGCGGACAAATCATTTTTCTGGTGTTTTCGGATTTTTAAGAGAAGTTTTGGGTTTTACCTAAAAAAGTGTAAACCCTAAAGTAAATCGCTGTGTTTTTCATCTCTCTCTCACTGTGCTGCCTTTCTCCTCTGGCCAGTGTGATTGCATTTCTCCTCTGGCCAGTGTGATTGCATTTCTCCTCTGGCCAGTGTGATTGCATTTCTCCTCTGGCTTGCGTGACTGTGTTTCACCTCTGATGGTGCAACTGCGTCTCTGCTTCGGCTTCATTCTTCGAACCTCATTCTTTCTTCTCGGCAACTGCTTCGTCTTCTTTCAACTTCATCTCTCTGCAACTTCTTTCTTCAGCAACTGCTTTGCTTCACAGTTGGTAGCCAAGGTCATGCATCTTCAAATTGCCAAGGCCAAGCATCTTCAAATAGCCAAGGCCAAGCATCTTCAAATAGCCAAGGCCAAGCATCTTTAAATAGCCAAGGTAATTGATTTGATAATGTTTAAGTTCTCCAAGTTCCCTAATTGTATTATATGGTCTGTTGGTTTGATATAATTGTCTTTCTGAAGATTAATTTTAATTTTCTTTTTTCTTATCTTTTTCTATATCTATTATATTTTTTTAATTAGTTTTTGCAACTGCCATAATGATGTCCACTATTTTCCCAAGGAAGTAGAAAGGATTAAGTGCATTCATTGACAAACTCTGACCCAAACTTCAAAGAAACAACCAGCAATGCCATAAAGATATTCCCAAACATTGAGAAACACTACTGACCAGCCTTCAAATTTCTACTTACTAATGAATATTGGCTCCTAGAAGAGAATCAACAGGACAAAAAAACAAGATTTAAAATGTCACGTGTTCTGAAAAAAAGCCATGCTTAACATGTCAACTCACATTAAAGAAGTAAATGAACAACACCCTTTCATGTAATGGGACATAGCAATGAAGGATCAAGCTTTAACCATGGCATATATCTGATTTATGCAAAAACATATCGAGAAATTAAAAGGATACAGATTATCCGTATTAAACAATTTTGAATCTTTCCATAACATATATTTGGTCAAATGGAAAGAAAAGACTAGTACTAAACTGACAAAAGAATATATGCGCATTGCTTTATGGTGAGGGGGGGCCAGAAGCAATATAAACACAATCTTGAATAACAAAGTGTAACCAGCATTAAGAGAAAAACCGCACATGATTCAAATGAATTGAGAAATAATTTGCCAAGCAATATTCGATCACACATGAGAAGTCAAAACATTTCCTAGTTATCCAACCTTTAGAGATTGAGTAAACTACTGCACTGAAAGACCACTAAATGACAAAAGACAATATGAAAACCATAGTATTTACTAGGGATCATTAGCATTCCCCCTAAATACACAAAGCAATAATATAGATTTCCAAAGAAGTAAAACAGCACTATTTTCAGCCTCAGAATATAATACTAACAACTACGAAAGTATGTAAAGATACTATGTCATAAGCAAAAATCACATCTACACAATCAGAAAGGTTAGCATGTCCAACAAATATGATAATATTCAGGAACATAGAAATGTAAGGCATTGAGTCCAGAAAGTGTAAAAGTAAATGTGAAGTGAAACATAGGAAATAAGTCACAATGTGATGTAACCATTTTAAATGTATCAAGTTTCTATACCAACATATGTATTCACATAACAGCAAACTTATTCCACATAAACATGCACCATACTGCTTATGAAATGAGAAACAAATTGACTCAGGTACCCAAAATCCATAACACTACACCAACCTATGAAAACTAAATCTGAGAATACAGGCCATGCTAGGATGCAAAAAGGAGATACCACACATGCACAACTCATGAAAACGAAGATCCTCTCATGACCTTCCAACCATGCTACACGAACGGGCCAACCGAAGAGTCAGGCTGCCTCCATGCACACTTGCCTCTGTCTCAACAGGTTCACACTCATACTGCTTCCTGCACCCAGGACAGCGGCCATCCTCCTCAAGAATCCTCTTGTGACAAAAGAGGCAGATCCGGAATCCACACAAGCATGGCAAGAAGCTAGAGTCTGTCAAATCAAGATCCTCGCAGCAAATTGGACAAGATGATGGTGAAGCAGTGAAAGCCCAGGGTACCCCTCCTCCACAACGCCTATCAGGGTTTCCTAAACTATGCTGCTTAGAAAGGTTAGGCAAACACTGAGGGCGAAAAGTATCATCAGGTCTCCAAGCTCGACCATTACCAGATGAACAAGGAACTAAAGTAGCACTAGCTGGTTTCCAATTCTGAGGCCCTGCATTCAACCCACTAATCAGTTCACCTGGCAAAACCATTTTGACTACAGTTTCAGCCTCAGGGGGCAACTCCGAACAAGGGTTTTGGGGCTTGTCATTGGCGGCTAAAGCATCAGCCATAGCCTCCCAATCATCCAAGCATTCATCATCTTCTTCTTCTGTGACATTCCCAGAGCGGCAGCCAGCACTGCAAGTACTACTACAACTACTGCTGCCGCTGCTGCAACTACCAGTGAAAATTGTCCCAGAATGAACGCAACTGCTAACACTGGTGGGACTGTTTGACAGTGATTCAGAATAGCTGACATGACCAATCAATCCCTCATCCTCTTCTTCATCTCTACTCCTCATTTCTAGTTTCTCCAACAAACCATTGCTTCCTTTCATCGGTGTGCGAGCATCATCATCACTGCAACCCTTGTTCTTGGCCGCAACTAACCCCATCCATAAGTATCAAGTGAGATTCGTCGGCGAAATCCATAATAAAAGGGATTAACCACATGATACGGATACATACAATAACAGAAAGACATATAAAGACAAAAGGTATAAAAGCACACCAAGACAATTTTAACACTTCTAATTCATGTGGGGCAATTAAAACAGAACAGATTCATATGATTTAGTGGTTCTATTCGAAATTCATGTGAAAAGAGTATTTCTTTTAATTAAAACATGTGTGATAGATGGTATGCACATAACATACATATAATACCTTGAGAAAGCCATTGTTCACGACGTGCATCAATCTTACACTGCTTCAATTTTGCGGACCTGTTGGTCTGAAACGCCATAAAAGCATTGAATTAATTTCAGAAAGTCTCAAACAAATAGGAACAAAAAAATTGATACTCACCCTCTTCTTTTTACCAATATTCTTGGTACTCGCGGCTGAAGGAATTGGAGCAGTGGAGATTGCATCGGAAATCATGGCCAAAGATAAAGGATTTGTGATTATGGAAAACGAGGATTGGTGAAACCCTAATCTGGAGAAGAAAAATAGTAGAGAGAGAGAGAGAGATTGGAAAGAGAAGAAAAATAAAATGTTGTGGATAACGGAAAATCCTTCTGCGTTGCACTCTCGGCCCTATTCACACAGTTCTGAGAGAGAGAGAGAGACGGGTGGGATATTTTTTTGTATTTCCTATTTCCCAAATTACCCTCAATTGCCCTTCCTTTTCGAAGGATGACGAAAAGATTAATGATTCAATTTCTGAAATTGACATTTATCGAGAGATATATTAGTTTTTTACATAAAAAAGTGAGATACTCTTAGTAGTACTAAAACAAGTTTTATATACTATCATTGTATTATTTATCACTCGTAATTAATCATCACTGTTCTTCAAAATTCAAATGAATGATGAACGAATATAACATTGAGGGATATTAAAGTCTTCCTAACTTACCTATTTATATAATTAGATTTTATGAAAATTTAATTTCATCTCTCCTTTTTTTTTGTTATTTTTTACTTTATATTTTCAAATCATCTCCCTAATAATTCTCATTTTCTAATGATTGTTGTTGTTTTTATTCTCTCTTCTTTATTATTGAATTTTTTGAAGGTTAAATATGAACTCTTTCATTATTTTATGTTTTCCTTTATGCTTTCATGTTTTTTGAAGGACTGTAATCTATACACGTAATTCTTTCTTTAATTGTATTTGTTTCATTAACAATTTTTGTTTTGATAGTTATTTTCTAAATAATTTCTAAAGTTCTGATATTGGATCTCAACATGTGAGTCACCTTTATGAATATCCAATTTTGAAATTTGCATTCTTATTCTTCTTCCTTGTCTATCTAAATCAGGTTAATTTGGATAGTACTAAAAATCATAATTATTCTTATCATGCAGTAAAAATGGATAACTATAAAGGGATAACTATGAATCTTAATTTTGGTTGGCCTATTTTTACTTACGTTACTAATCATAATAAAAGTTTTTTTTTGGAAAATAATTTTTTATGGAAAATCCTAAATTGTTTGAAGACAACCATGCTTGTAAAAACAAAAATGACAAATGAGTTAAGTATGTTGTCTTTTGTGTAGCCTTGGCTCTTTTGAAAAGGAATTAATGCTTTTTAAATACAATGCGTCCTTTATTAATTTTGCTCCTTTCTTTAAGTAATAATATTTTTTTCTAAAAAAAAAACCCCAAATAGAAATAGCTCGTTATTTTTTAATTTGTTTATTTTAGTCCAAAAACAAAATGTTATTATTGAGAGTAGTATATGAGTCCATTCAAAAACATTCATAAAAAAGGATCCAATATAATTAGGGTCATATTTGGGAGAAATTAGGTTGTCAACCTTATAATTTGTGGTCCATACTCTATATAATGTTATTGTACTAGTAGCCACATATAGAGTTGTTAACATTTTATGATGAAAATAGATTTATTTGTTTCAATAGAAAGTTTTTTAAATTTACTTTACATCTTAGTCATCAATTCTAGGAAATTTAATGGTTTGAATCTACTCATTAATTCAAATCATTTGATTTTCCTATAATTAATGACTATAATGTGGTCTAAGTTTTTTTAAACTCACTAGGTGGATCCCCTCCTTCTTAGGAATGCATTTGTAACATTTTAGGACATTTTATGAGGGATTGTATTTTGGAATTGTTTTATCATCTTTCATCAATTTTCTCCAAGTAAAATATGTATAAGATTTTCCTTCATTTTCTTCTTATTTACTCATTTCCATTATTATTATGTTAGTTTTTTTCATTCTTCACCTTTTTTTCTTCTCTTTTGATATTTTTTATTCTCCATATTTTACAAAATTTCATTAATATTATGTTAGAATTCATTGTTATTATTCTGTGCTAAATAATATGTGCATGTCAAAAACTGATCAGTTCGATTTTTGGTTATAACGTTTGGAACTAGGTTGATCCAAACCTAACTAAATTAATATGCTTTATTATGATGTTGCATAAATTTTTATTTCTAGTTGCTAATATATTGCCGCATTTTCAACCCTTGGTTGTTGTCCAATAACAAACTAAAAATAAGAACAAGGCTACTATTAGTTAGTCGGAAAAGTTATAGGAAAAAAATTGTAGTTCCCCTTCCACCAAATTAGGATATACTTCATTAATGGATAGATAAGTACTTCAAAGAGTAAAATAAAACATAACTTTCATTGACATATTTATCATTCTAATTGTAATGAAATTACACTTTTATCATTATAAACAAAGGAAAATATATGCATTTATCTCTTCATTAATCGATGAGATTTTGTTCCCTTATGCGTGTGCTACTATTGGTTGTGTGTGATGTTCTTGATTGTGGTGTGTTGCAAATTTGCTAGTGTTTTGCCACCCGTGTGGTATGATGCTTTGCTATTATGTCTTTATTTTGCTCTTAAAGTGATTTAACTTTTTGTATTTACTTAAACTTAAAAAAATATTATATTTAATATTTTAATCATATTTATAAGATTTAAAGTGTATATGAAGTGTCAATATTTTATATAAAGATCCATCCAAATCGAGTCAAAATAACATATTATATTGGAATCAAGTGTTATAATTTTGTTTGCCTAAAACTGATTCAAAAACGTTAATCAGTTTATCCTTGCTTATGTATGTTATTATATGATTAGGTATCTTAGTGTTTGATAAATGTATAAGATATGTTATGTTTATTTAAATATTAGCAAACCTTTAGAAAATTATGATATTGTGTTGAAATATGTGAAAGTTATGCATTTAATCGATTATTCATCATGTTAATCAAATAATTGGGCATATTTTTAAGCATCTTAGTCGAGTAAACATCCCTTAGTTGATTACACGAGAACATTTTTAAAACATGTTAATCGATTAACAAGCCCTTAATTGATTATTTGGGCAAATTTTCAGACACATTATTCGATTAATAGTGCACTTAATCGATTAAAACGAGCTTCAGTAACAGTGTTATATACATATTTCAAATTAGAAAACCATCATATTTCTCTAAGAATCCTCTCAAACCTGAAATCCTTCATGTTTTCTATCAAATTGATAACCCCAAAACCTAATCTCATCCACATATCAATTCATTAAGACTCAAGTTCAAGCGTCAAAGAGTAAATTTTTATTTCTTTAGGTCCTAAGATGTTTTGAATGAGTAGAGTCTAAGTAAGGCGAACCTAATCATAAATCTCACATATTAGAATGATCATGATGCATATGAGATATACATTCATACATGATGCATTAACATTTATACGTGACTACATGATTTTGATGCAATAAACTAAGTTGAACTTATATCATTTCAAAATCATGCATCTTACATTAGTAGATCATGTTAGAGATTAATAACATATTAACTAATTATTTTTAGAAATCAGTTAACCAATTAAGGTTATAATTAATCGATTAAGTCTTTGCAAAATGAGAAATTCATTAATCGATTAAGCACATGGTTAATCGATTAAGTCAGTTTCAGTTTTGAAATCTTGGATTGTTTTAAACAACATTAATCAAATAAGTATTAACATAATCAATTAATATAACAGAAAACAAATTGAAACTGGATGTTATTTTAACTAACCTTTCCCATGAGTAAACACAATGTATCACAATGAATTTTCAAGATCAAACATAGAGTTTTCATACTTTTGACACAAGATAACAGAAATTTCATGAATCTTTGAAAAGAAATTCAAACATTCATCACATCAAAAGTCTTCTAAAACCTTTGCATATCATAATCTTCATCTTACTTTGTGACTTTTCATACTTTAATTTATATTTTTCTTTGGTTTTTTTAGCATGTTGTTATAATTGAGTGTATGTTAGATTATCATAATTGAGTGTATGTTAGCACAAGAAAGGTGTAAGATTTCTGTACACAAAAGAACAATTGAGTTATAATTCATCTCTTCGAGTGTGAGATATCACCTTAGAAGAAGAGAGGAATTAAGAGAAAATCCTAAGCTAGAAGTTGTTAAGCATCCATTAGAAGCTAGGTCCAAGAGGTTCTTAGTGGAAGAAGTGTTTGTAAAGACAATCAATTTCTTCATACTGAAAGCAAATCTCCTAGATCATAAGGGCGGGACCGGATGTAGATTGTAGTGGTTGATAATCGAAACAGGATAAAACCGATTGTGTCAGTTTTCTCTAATCCCTACTCTTTTACATTTGCACAATTATTAATTTCCATTATCTTGGATTGTATTCATATTAAGATTGTTGCATAAGTGTCATTGCATGATTAATCACATTAGTTGAACTCTTAAAGTGCATATAAGAACATATTGATCACTACATTTCATTATGTCAAGAACAAGATATTTTCAAGAAAACTATTTGAGTTAATCGATTAACTTGAGCTTTATGTTAATTGATTAAATAATCTTTTAATCGATTAAAACAAGTGAAAATCAGCGAATACCTTTCGTAATAGAATATTTTAAATTTTAAATCAAACCACTTATTTACCACCTTCTATGTGTGTTAAAGCCCCTGTTACCCAACACAAACTCAGAGCATACACAAGATTACAAGGCTATATAAACACATGTATGCCGAATCAGAAAAGTTCTAAACTGTCAAGAAGATCTTAGTTTGTCATCATGAGAAAGGTGGAGATTGTGAAGAAGATCTTGCTCCTGATCCCTTAACACAGTTTTGATGAAGACACCAAAATCACCAAAAATAAGAAAAAGGAAAAAGACCTTGAAGAGTTAGAAGACAAGCTTTTAAAGATCAAGATTTGTATAGTCTTCTAAGATAGGTAATTCTATCCTAAACTCTTTCAATTATGTTTAGTCATAATGCTCAAGTGAAAATCCTCTTTAAAATCATATTGAAACTTAGAGTCAAATGAACTTAATTTTTAAAAAGCTAAGTAACGGGTTACTTGACTTAAGTAACAAGTTATTAGACTTGAGTAACAGACTACTTGAACTGAGTAACAGGTAGGGGTGGAAACAGGTTAGGCCAGACCAGACTTTGCCTTAAACAGGCCGAACCTGTATAGCATATAAGAGTCTGAACCTGACCTGTTAGCTTGTTAAAAAATTCAAAGCCTAGGTTTGGCCTGTTTAAAAGTCTACTCTGACCTGTTAGCTTGTTTAAATGTCTATTAAGATAAAGAACTCAACACATTATGTACAAACTAGAAAAAATTATTATAACTATACAATTAGTGTGAAATTTTTTACATTGTTATCAAAATTATTTTCATCATCTTCCAATTTTGCATAATGTATTCAAAAGATTTGTGATGCCTTTGAGGTTAGAATATACAAAAAAAATTCTTTTAATATCATAATAAAATATGATATTGTTCTAATGTTTAACATGAGTTGGGTTATGTACTTAAGCAGAAGTCTCAACAATTAAATATTCAATTATTAAATAGTCTAATCTCTAAGTCATAGTGAATTTACATAATTTTTTTATTATTTAGTTTTTTGTACATGTTATAAAAACATTACATAGACCGACCTGTTAGACTTAATATGCTTTTTAAAAAGCCTGAGCCTAACCTATTTCGGTTAAATAAGATTGTGGTGAGTGTGTATTGTACTCATAATCTCGAGGTGATATTTGTAATTACAACTCACCATGTTTGGCAATAGGATTGGACATAACCTTTAAGTGGACAAGAAGGTGAACCAATATAAAAACCTCTACTCTTCTCTCTAATCTTTACTTTTATTTATGTACTTTGATTTTATCTATCTCAGTGCACTAAACTCTTACTTCTTAAAGTTGTAAAAAATCACAAATTATGTAGAAAACTAATTCACCTCGCTTAGTTTGTCATCGTATACTTATAGATCAAAACTTACATTCAAAACACATAAGAACTGTGATAAGACTTGAAGCATGAGTTTTCCGAGGGATGTTACTTTCCAATTTCAAATCTACTTCAAAAATTGCACTCAATCAAACAAGGTGTTATAAATATCTCAAGTTATTTGATTGATTTGAATATTTTATAGGAAGAATTGGAATCCCTAAGACCTATGTCTTCTTATATGTGTACAATTAAGTGTAAATGTGATATGCTCAAAATATTGAAAGAATACAAAGAAACAAAGTATGTACTATGTTTTTGAAAAGATTGAATCATTAATTTAGTACCACTAAGGCATAAATCTTGTTAATGGAGCCTTTTCTTTTTATAAACAAGGGAGTGGGAAATCTAATTGAAGAGGTTATGGAAGAGGATTCTCACAAGTTTGTACGTTCTATAATAAAGAAAGACGTATTGTGGATACAAGTTATTTCAAACATGGATTTCTACCTCATTTTCAAAGCAACATATCAAGACAAAGCACTAGTGCAGTAAATAGTGAAATGACTAATGATTCTGAAATGCATGAGGAATCCATGGTTTCATTGTAATTTGGTAATCCAAAACTTCTTTTTTTAACATTAGCATATCTAACCACAATGTCAACCAATTTAGCCTTATGTCTAGTGATATTCATAGATTCATCATTCTCATGATGATGAGTGCTCATGTAAAAATTCTTCTTGAATTATTCACACCGGAACCATTAATCATGTTTGTCATAATTTGTCTAATTTTGTATTTTATCATTACATTAAGTCTATCAATTTTAAGTCGCATAATGAATCAACCAGAAGAGCAAAATATTAAGCCAATATTATGTTTTTTAAGTCCTTTGTCTTGTATGATG
Source organism: Lupinus albus (assembly GCA_009771035.1). Taxonomy (NCBI): domain Eukaryota; kingdom Viridiplantae; phylum Streptophyta; class Magnoliopsida; order Fabales; family Fabaceae; genus Lupinus; species Lupinus albus. The sequence continues at coordinate 9,104,432 of CM020006.1, read as the reverse complement.
TTTAGCTTATTTTAGATTTCGAGTTCAACCTCATATCTATTTGTCAATTAACCAAATCCCTAATTTGATATTCCAATTGAACCCTCAAAACTACTAATCCTAGTTCCAATGTTGTCATTCAAAAAATCTCCATACCCAACTTTACAAAGGTTCCCAAAAGAACTCACATCCACATTCAAAGAAATGAATTCATCACAAGACCTATCTATTATGAATGTGGATCCTCTCAAATACTGGATAGTCCAATACTAAATGAGATCATGACATGTGGTATTTGATATTTTCTAATGGTTTAGATTCTAACTTAAAATTTTATTTTAAATGATCAAGTTAATCTTGGCCTTACATTCCTGTACAGGAGAGTCCAATATAAGAGAGGATTTGAACTCATCTATTATATATATTCGTCGTTGTAATTTTTGAGCCTCAAAGTGTCCAAGATATATTGCCTCCATATCAACCATATCCTATTGAATATACATAATGAGATATGTATATTCAATAGGATATGTGACTACCTTTGTTGCTCCATGTAGTAGAATTTACGGTTTAGTCAAGTCCACCAAAGTGTTGCAAATAAGATTTATTGAAGTCCTTGCCATAGTGTCTTACTAGAGATGATAGTTCTGTTTTTTAGTTTAATTTTAAGGATGAAATAGTAATTTCAGTGTAAAGTAAATAATATAAGTATCATTGTGAATTGATTTTTTTAAGCATTTCAACTGTCCTCTCCATTACTGGAGAGGAGTCTGATTCCTCACACATAGGGTTGATTTAATACCCCGAACAGACTTAAGCACATTTTTCGGGATGCAGATATGATAGATTTGTCATATGAAAAACTAGATGTTCTCAAAGACCTTTTTCCAAATCCAATTCCAAACTCTATGACAAGCCTATAGATTATTGTCACAAGTGAGCCATTTGTATCCATCTTTAGCAATATATTTTGCATTCAAATTATCCTTGAAACATGAAGATCCCAACCCCTCAGTATGAAGGTGAAGTTGATGCATATTAATCAAACCCTAGATCTCATGAGGGATAATGGTTACTACGTTGCCAAAGTGCCATGAAATGTTAATAAGGATGTCTTTGATTTGAAGATCTAAATCATGAGTATCAATATTGATAAGGCATCAAAACCAAAATGAGATTATGCCTTCCCAAAAGGAGAATTAAGATACATTATTGTATTAAACTTAGAGAAAAATACGTACATTAATAATATAAGAGTTTTTTATACTATCACACCATTCATCATTTTCTATTTAAACATTATAATCTTAAATTTATATTATAATTTGGGTGATGAATGTGTTATTATATTTAAAACATGTAAGATTTTGAGGGAAAACTCACTAAATCCCTTTAAAGATTTGACTATTTGCAATGAGACACCATAAACATTTAAATTATCCCAATCGATACTTAAACTATTATAATTATATACCAACAAATCATTGTATTCAATTTTAATTAAGTTACTAATAGAGAAAAATGTAGATAAATTTAAATTCAATTTTCACCAACATAAAATTTAATTTTTTAATCATTTTTCTTATCTCTTGAAATTTTATATAGAGATTTAAAATCATTTACGTTTTTACACAAAAACATTTTACAATAAAATAGTGTTTAAATAAAAATTGAAACTACAACCCTCAATATAGACGTTGGAAGATCAAAATTTGTTAGATCCATTCTGATGTTAATAACATATTGAATGTCAGATTAAATGATTTTTTTTGTATAATATACTCTCACCTTTTAATAAATAACTAATTTCTTTCTAGATACTTAATTATACCTTCCAATGAGTATTATTTTCAAGAATATTTTAAGAATCTATTAACATAATTATAATATTTTAAGGATTTTAACACGTATCCCAATATTTAAATATGGGAAGCGGTCCAATTACTCTAAGAGTAAGTAGAAAAATCTTACTGCACATTATAATTATTCATTCTTGGAAAGTCTAATGGTTTGAATTGATGAGTGCATCTAAAACATTGAATTTTCCAAGAATTGATGACTAAGATATGAAGTAGATGAATATGTTTTTTTAATGTGTGAAACGTGAACATTGTAGTTTAAAACCTAACTGGATCTCAGCAACTTACACGAGTTAACAAGCCCAATTCAAATTAAGCTAAGACCATATACCACGACAAAGCGTATAAAACCATGGCCCATGATAGTGTTGCCCTTGTATTCAAAACAAGTTTCACTTTGGTGCCATTTCAAAAATAGAGTGATGAGTTCTTCCCTTAATGAGAACCCTTCACCAGACATATACATACCTAAACAATGGTCTGAGGCAGCAGAATCTATTGCACACTGTTCAACTTCAACTCCTCCAATTGTTCTTATATGCGGTGCTAAGAATTGCGGCAAAACAACTTTCTCTCGTCATCTTCTTAATGTTCTATTGAACACAGGACAATACAAAGTAGCTTATCTTGACACCGATGTTGGACAACCTGAGTTTACTCCTCCTGGTTTTTTATCTTTAACCATTGTTGATAGGGTAACTCCAGGTATTGAAATCATTCCTTATCATATTTTTTACTTTTTTAAATATAATATCCCTTTGTTTATTTATAAAAAAATAAGATATTATAATAAGTTGGTCTAGTCGTGTAAGGCCCCATTAGATCCCAGAGAGACGAAAAGGGAAGCTACACTTGTTGGGAGGGACAGTCACATCATTCCTATTACTCTAGACAGTACTTATCTGATCCAGTGTACCAAATTCACCTATGGGGTTCATAAAAAAAGTTTTGTTTTAATAATTTAAAAAGTGATAAATCGATACGAAAAGTAGAACCAGTATCTTCTTTTTATCCTATGCTATTTTGATTGACATTTAATTTTTTTAGGAACAAAGTTTGGATTTTAAATTTCTCAATACTAAATTGAGAGCGAAACTGAGTTTTTGTTTACTCTTTTATTTATAATAGATATTGATTGTAATTGTTTTTAACTATTTTAGATTTGAAGATTCCATGCCTGAAAACACCAGAGAGGTATGAAATGCTCTCTCATATCAATACTTTGGGATCTGAATCTCTCTCACTCTCTTTCTCTCTGGTTTTGAAATATTTGACAAGACTACTGCTTGCAGTTACTTGTATTGGACTCTATGGTAGGGGTGGCCCAGTGCACGAGGTTTCCACTTAGTGGAGTGTGGGGTAGATGTACACAGCCTTACCTCTGCAATTACTCGTATTTGAACTCGTGACCTCATGGTCACTAAGTAACAACCTTATTGTTGCGCCAAACTACATTAAATTCATCATGTGTCAGTTAGGTTAAGATCATTATAGTTTGTCTTAAGTATTAGGGTAGGTGTGTTGCATTGCATGCTTTCCAGATCAAGTAGCACTTCACTGTCTTAATGTCTGACATGAGATAGGTAATTAACTAAAAACAAGATTATGTACTATGCCTTTTTAATATGAAAAAACTGTTTTATTGTTATGAATTGTTTTGTGGAGAGTTATTGATCTCTGCTGGATATATAAATGCAATTACTAAGTGTCAGTCGTCAATCTATGTTTTCTTTGAATCAAAACCTGCCTATGTGTGCTTGATTCTATACATAGACGTTCCTAAGCCCGGATAAAAGGTGAAGATTGTGTTAGGCAGTCGACAGCCAAAGCAAAACTTTGTCAAATTTCTATAGCATGGATCAACGATATGATATGTGATTTATGATAGAGCGTTATGATGTCGATCCATGTAGCCGACCCGCCTAGTGGGACAAAGGCCTGATTGTTGTTGTTGTTGTTCAACATGTGATGGATTTGCTCAACTCACTATCTGTCATTTGTTCTGTAACAGGTGCCTTTTCTTTGGGGATGTTTCTTCTAAAACAGATCCATCTACATACTTAAATTACTTATTTGCCATATATGGTTATTTTCGAAAGGAGTATTGCACGTCTAGTAAGGAAGAATATCCGCCTAGGACCAAGTTGCCTCTTATCGTGAATACTCCTGGCTGGGTGAAGGGTAAGCTCACTGCTTGTTCGGTTGTTAATCTGATTCTTTTTAATCCCGCATTTATATTTTTAGTGCACATAAACTATTGCTTTCGAAGAATAATTACAATATATCATCTAATATGTACTCATTTAGTGGATACTTCACTTCTCTTGCATTTCAGGCGTTGGTTATGATGTGTTAGTAGAGATGCTGAAATATATTTGTCCAACACATGTAGTTAAGATAGGCATATCCACTGAAAATAAGAATTTACCTGCTGGAGAATTCTGGTTAGATGGAGAACATGATGGAACAATCAACTTAATTGAGATAAGTTCAGCTCGTCAGGATTCATTCAATAGATCGTAAGCTCAATTCTACTAAAAGAAATTCCATTGCATTTACAGTTGCTAGTTTGGACTTTATTTTTTGACTTTTTATGCATCAAGTATCATAGAATTGCCTTATTTGTTTGCCCAGGCTGCTTGTTCAGAAAGATTCACGTCTCTTGCGTGATTTACGAATTATGGCTTATTTCAGACAGTGCTTTCCTAGTGATTCAGATATTTCTACTATCAAGGAACTTGCACATGCCTTGGCCTCTCACTGTCCTTATGAGGTTCCCATTTCAAGCATAAAGGTTCAACATCTTCATTGTGAGGTTGGTTCAATTTTACTTGTCATCTGTTCTGAATCTCTGTTCTGACTCAAACCTTGTTGCAACAGTAAGGTTTGCTCCCTTGCCTTATGACTTGATGGTCAAAGGTTGTGGTTGTAGAAAATAGATTCTCTGCTCTTGAGATAGTGCTGTATTCATCTTACCCTCCCCAAACCCCACAATAGTGGGATTCTCTGACCTTCCTACTTTTATATGTTATAATCTTATGCTTTTGTTCTATTTCAATTCAGAAATCACTCGATTTTAAAACCATTTTACTTTGTGTGCATGTGTATAAAATGTTTTCTTGTGAAGAATATCTACAATAGTTTGTTTATCTATTTTATTCAACAAAATTGTGAACAATATCTTAAGGTCTAATCATAATTTTGTAGGTTCCTATCTCTGAAATATTCTACAGTTTGAATGCTAGTATTGTTGGCTTAGCAGTTGATTTGGAAGGACCTGAAAGTTTACCTTGGTGTCTTGGTCTTGGTACGTAATTTGGTTAACTTCCAAATTCCAAAATATGCCTCATTATCTCTTGCTCTAACATAGAGGGCCATATCATTGAATGCTACTGATAATTTGGAATTTAAAATGCAATTTAGACGGAGATAAGGCTTTAAACTAGCTGAAAGCTCCTCATTCTGCAATCTGCATTTTTTCTATCTAGAAAACTTCAAATGCCTCATAAACAAAACATGACATTCTGATTCTGGTTAACTGATAAATTAGATATGGATTTTGCTATCCATTGGAAATCTATGTAGTTTCCCAATGAAATTTTACCCCTTTTAGGCTCCTTAAACTGAATTAGATAAATTGTTTCAATCTTTTGAGGTGCCAATGTCATACACAAATTACTGCCAAACGAATATGCAGTCATGGGTTAGCTTCGTTAGATCTCACATCTGTGTTGTGGTTGTAAAAAGTTTATCGGGTATCTCTTAACTTTGCAAACATTGCATATATACTATATCTTAGGGGGTCTCTCTCATATGGTAAGCCATCATACTTCCCTCAAATTCAAAAGATAAAGAAGGAAAAAGTGATTTTCCTCTGGAGCTGTTGTTATTAATGATGAGCAAGCACAAATCTTTCTGCCCTCTGGTCTTCTACATGTTATGCATTTGGATAATTCTAACCTCCTTCATTATTAAACACATGTTGATTTTTTATGATTCAGGGATAGTGAGGGGCATCGACACAGCCAAAGGTGTACTCTATGTAATTACACCTGTGCCACATAGTGCTCTGGACAAAGTCAACCTCTTACTGCAGGGTTATATCCAAATTCCTACCTGTTTATTGCAGGCAAGAGATTTTTTTATTCATTTGCTTTCTCAACTGTATACAGTTTTCATTTTTATGGTACAGAGCAAAGATGATTATTATTATTTTTTCATGATATCATGTTTAATGTATGTCTTTTTTCTCGCATTAAAACATGACTTCTTTTCAGGTCAAGGGATGCATATCACCTTATATGTCAGCATCTGTTTTGACTACAAGCTAGTTATCTTCTCTTGAGTGGCAAAAAGGACCATTATGGTAACAGGGTTCTATACTACCAACTTCTTATAGGTACTACTATAGATGCTTCCTTGGTCATGGAAGAAGCACATGGATATAATTATGTTTGCTTTAGATTTTGTTTCCTGTTTTGCAAATGTAACAAAATTGCAGGGAAAAGGGGTGTAGATTTGTTTCTCTAGTATGAGAATTTTTAATATGGGAGTAACCACATTGGATTGACTTCTAGATGCTGTTTTTTCTTACTGAAAAATATCTTAGACACACTTACAATATACCTATCCCATTCTTTACTTCAACTATTTTTGGTAATTTTTTCCTTTTGTTGTTGAGATGTGGCATTCTCTTACATTAAAAGTATGCCAGGATTAAGTTGTAGTATGCTTTATTGGGTAGGTATTGATGTAAAAATAGAACCAAAACAAACAAAGTTGGTTGGGTTGGGTTGGGTTGGGTTTGGATAAATGTTGTTTTGATGTTTAGACCCAAACTGAACCAAAATGAAGGTTGATAATCATGTGTGTAATTGAGAAGGGTTGATAATCCAAATGAAGAAGTGAGTGTGAGAGTTGTATGTTTTGTATTCACATGTAGTTTGTAGAGTGTGCCTTTAATTAGTAAAATGAAGTTGGTTCTATTGGTTCTTTGGGTTGGTTAGGTGGCAACCAAAATTCAAAATCAATAACACATGATTTGTCCCAAAAAATACCAAATTAACCCAATGAATTGAACCAATTTAAAAAATATATATGATTTGATTGAAAGAAGTATAAGTTGTCCCTCCTATCTAAGCCTTCATTTGGTTGAAAGGAGAAAGAGAGAGAAAAGACAAAATCAATTCTTTTAATTACTCTCTATATTAATATTATTATTTACTTATACATTTTTTTCACTATTATTTTTCTTTTATATTTTCTTACTTCATAAATATTATTTATAATTACATTAATATAATTTTTACAATACATTCTTGTAATTCTTAACTTTTTAATTAGTAATAAAATATTTTTTTCATATTCTTTTAGTGTATGAATATTTTTGTCACTCAAAAATTTATATATGCATTTTCTATTCTCTTTGTTTTCGTTTTCTCTCATATTAAACAATGCAAAAATCTACTATACTTCTCATACTTTTCTTTCTCACTTCTTTTTTTCTTCTTTTTCTCTCTTCTCTCATTTTCAATTCTTCAGAATGATAAAAGTTTGGGATATGGTATTATTTGTTGTGCTAAACTTACAGTTTTGTTATGTGTTAGGAAAATGAAAATAAAATAATTGAAAGATATCTTCTGATGTCCGATTTTACTATGATTTCATGATAATTGTAAATGGGTTTGCACTTTCTAATAATCTATTTAGAAACATGGATGGAAACCTTTATTGCAAAAATGCATTTTTTTAAAATAAAAGTTCATAAATTAGTCCCAAAAATTTATTTTCCGAAACCTGCATCACTACATTTTAGTTGAAAAGTCGATTTGGACTAAATGCACTTCTCAAAGACGTTTAATTATAATCGCCAAGGTTCACCCAATGGTTATATTATTAGGCATTTCTCTAACCCATGGTTTGAACTTCATGAGTGCTGACTTTTTAGTTATTCCATTTTAACAAAAATGATAATAATTTTTGAAAAACTTAACAATGTTGTTATTTAAATCAGTGTTATTAATACTGTAGTGATCATTAAACCGGTAGGGTACTGAAATAGTGGTATAACAGTTTAACCGGTGATTTATTAATTAAACCGCATACCGGTGAAATTAGATATACATGTATAATATATTAACATTAATGTTGAAAAATCAATAAAGAAATAATAATTATTTTTAGTTTCATTAAAAAAATTAAATAAAAATCGACCGGTATGACTGATTTTGACCAGTATAATTGCATGACTGATATAATTGTTGTACCATACTGATATTGGGACTGATTTACTGGTTGAATCGGCCGTCATGAACCAGTTTACCGGTTGAACTGACCGTCACGAACCATTTTACCGGTTGAACTGACCGGCACGACCATGTTTTTATAACTATGATTTAAACCATGTTTTCGTGCATACTAACATGTGCAAGCAACTATGAGATCACTTATCATTTAAATATAACTCACTACCCATTAATTCTATTTGAAATGTAACTAACACAATTATTAAAAAATTGGGTCGTTGTGAAGTGGTTTGGTACAAAGTGGGTGGGTGGATTGTGGAAAATAATTTTGGGGGTGCTTATTTGTGGTTTTCTTAAAGAATTATTGCAATAAATTTCTAACCAATCTAATTGAATCAGCCCTAATTGGATAAGAAATGGATTAACTTGGAACATCACTCTCAAGTTTGACATAAATGATTATTATTTTTTAGCTTAAACTTAGTTCAAATCAAATGTCAAAAATGAGAGAATGTGAATCAAATGAACTAAGATAACTCATGAGCCTACTTCTTACAAGGGGTGAGCGTGGGTCGTGAGCGTGGGTCGGATTGAGACGGGTTAAGGCTTGTCCTTACCTAACCCTAAATGTTGTTCGGACCATTTTTCTGAACCCGGACCCGACCCTAGACCCGTAATTAACCCGACCCTAAATATTCACAAGGTCAGCCTTTAAACATGGACCCGACACTAGACCCGATTAAATATAAGGTATACTTATTTTATATAAAGTCTTCTAAATATTAATTATTATTGTGAATATGTAATTTGACATATAAAATAATATATGTGTATATATATTATTAAACATGTATATATGATGAAAAATTAGAGAATCAATGATATTTTCGACTAAAAAATATCATTACTCTGTATATATTTGAACAGAGACACATACAAACATCATGATAAAGTGAAAAATGGGACGGGTCGGGACGAGTCCTGTTTGGTCCCTACCCGACCCTAAATATTGACTAGGTCTAATTTTTGAACACGATCCCAACCCTAGACCCGATGAGACCCGACCCTTTTTAGGCTCGACCACGATCAGGCCATACCGGGTGAGCAGGTAGGGTCGGGTCCTGCTCACCCCTACTTCATTCCTCCTCCTTTACTTTATGTGAGTATAGGGGCTATTGGTGACATTCTTATTGGTGACATTCTTTTAAAATTATTATTTAGAAGAGGGTAAAATGAATACATAAAATATAAAAATTTATACATGTTCACTATTGGTGGCAGTCAATAGTAATTAAAAATGATTGGTGAATAATAAACTCACAATATATGAAACTCTTACACTATCAATACATACATTTTTTTATTTCTATTTATAATGCATTGCCCCTCTGTTAGGACTATTGATGATTGTTAAGTGGAGGTGAGTAGGACTCGGTACAACCCACTCACCCGGTTTAGCCTGACAGTGTCTAGGATTGAGTTCATGTTCAAAAATTAGACCTAAAGAACATTTAGAATTGGGTAGAGGATAAGCATGACCCGACCCGACCCATTGTCAGTCACTTATCATGTTTATATATGTATCTATTCAATTGTGTATATAGTAATGACATCTCTTTGGTAGAAAATATCATTGATTATCTAATTTTTTCATCATATATACATGATTAACAATATATACACACATATAATTTCATATGTCAAATTACATATCCATAATAATAAGTAAAATAGTTAGAAGACTTTATCTAAAAGAAATATATATTATATTTAACCGGGTCTAGGGTCGGACTCAGGTTCAATTGTTGTCTCACTCAATATTTGGGATCGGGTTAGGTTCGAGTCTAAGATCCGGTTCGGATAAAAAAAATGACTTTACCAACATTTAGGGTCTGATAAGGAACAAACCTTACCCGACCCATGCTCACATGTATAATGTTAAACAAACACGATATTATCCCTCACTTATATATATTACTTTAATCCAAGAGTCAATAATAATTTATATATATATATAAGAAGTGACTCAAGTGAGAATAATTATTATTGTGAGAAATCAAAATAAATAATATTGATCATTAGATTTTATTTGGACGGTCAAAATAAAAAGGAAGTGATGATGTGATCAATAACTTATTTTTAATTGTAATCGTTCATGTTTGTGAGAATCATATTTATTATTCTTATATCATTAGACCAACACTTGTTGGTGATATATTTATCTTTGTAATTAGAATGAAATAACACTTTAAAATGTGGAACAAGAACCTATCTATCAATTCGGGAGAGAATAGATATTCAGTATATATGTATATAATATTATTTATATTTATAGTTTTATAAAAAAGTGATGTTTTCAAAAGAAAGAAATAAAAGCTTGCTAATGGTCGAATAGATCAGATCAATTCTTTAATTTGTATCATCTATAACTATAGATCAATTTACATTTACATTTTTTATGAAGTAAAGAAAAAAATGTTGTAAAGTGAAACACAAATGGAGTAAATCAATTTGCATAAATCAAAATGGAGTAAAGTCAACACTCACATTTGCATAAATCAATCTGGACACAAAAAACCAACTTCCCAATTACTCAATTTTTTTAATAGTTGTGTTAGTTCATGTTCAAATAAAATCAAATGACACGAAGTTAGTAATAGATATCTTTAGTTATATAATAAAAAATCAATTGTTACAGTTAAACACAAATGGATTAAAGAAAAAACATTTCTTTGCATTTTATAATTTTATGCCAATTACAAAGAAAAAAAATATTTTACCTGTAATAGTAATACAGGTTGTATCATTGTATGAAATATCCGATAGGGATCATCTATTTTAAAATGGTGTCTCCAATCCTGTCATAATCAATAACATGGTATTAGGTTATTTAAAAATTTACATAACTCTTCACTAAAAAAATATTTATTCATATGACTTTTCATTTCCATTATCTGATTGATTGAGAGTTGAGGACATAATTTTAGAATAAATAATCCCCATCCATAAATATCAATGTTTACGTGCTTAGGATACAAAATTGGTAGAGAGAAGAACGCACGATGGATCGTTATTTCAGTTATTATCTGCCTTACAGCCTCCACCGGTTGTTACATCAACATGTGTTTTTTCTTTCTATTTTTGGTCAATTGAATTCCACCACTAATAACTCTGAAAAACATGTTTTTTTTTCTTTTTTCTTCTTTCGTAACCACGTTGTTTTCAAACCATAACCTTTTACATTGTCTCTTCTTTTCCTTCCACGAGTGCCATTGTTGGAAAGAAAGAAATAGAGACATAGTGAGAAAGATCGTGATCTAGTCCCACAACAAGGTCATGATCTTCCTCCATCTTACCACTTTCTCTAAGAGTTGTAATTATTAATCAACAACAATATCATACATTATAGAATTTGAGTTTCTTTTATGTTTTTTGTTTTAATTATATCTATTGCGCTTATAGTTATTAGGTTCCGTCGTTTAGCTTACGTACCAAATCGAGAATAACATGGCTACTCGATCATTTACTCGTTATGTTGAGGAAGAACTAGGAAAGTTTCCATATTTTGTACTCTATGTATTCCTTGAATGGGTGTTGATAATCATACTTTTCCTTGATGGGTTTCTTGCATTTCTTGCAAATGAGTTTGCGAGGTTCTTTGAATTGAAAATCCCATGTTGGCTATGCACAAGGTTTGATCATGCATTGGTTCATAGAAACCCTGATTTCTATTACAATGAGTCGATATGCGATTTGCACAAGAAAGATATCTCATCTTTGGCATTTTGTCATAATCACAAGAAGCTCTCTGATATAAGGAAAATGTGTGAAGGGTGCCTTCTTTCATTCGCAACCGAGAGGGAATCAGATATCGATACATATAAGTCTTTGGTGGGGATTTTGCATAAGGATTTAGAATGCTTTGTTGAGGATGGACAACCGATTCAATTGAGTTTGAAGGATGAAGACATCACGCTAGTTGAGACAAGCAACACTCAGAAGTGTTCATGTTGTGGAAAGCCATTGAAATTCAAGTCTTCTAATGGAAAACCAAGGCGTTTAGAATCTTTCGCACGAGCTCCTACTCCTTCACCACGAGCCTATCCATTTTACGCATCGAAAAATGAGGAATGTAATGCTCTAGATTTACCTCGAATTGCATATACTAAACTCAAGTTTATGCATAACAACTCAGAGCTTCCAGAGTATGATGATGTGAATAGTCCAAACATTAAATGTGAGTTTTTTCACAATGCATTATTATTTGAAGTTTTCAACAACTAAATTAGACAATTTCTTTGAACACCTAATAGTTTTATGTACAAAGTAAGCATGCTTTGCTAACAAACTATCATGTGTCATAAGAAGTTGTCCAAAACGGTTTTCAAATAACATCTTTTGTCTGCAGAATATGAGTTTCTTCATAATAAGTATATGCTAGCTTGTGTATATTATGCCAAAAACAACATAATTTTAATGGTCTCAGAGTTTTGACATTATAGCCTTTCATGCAAAAAGTGAAATCATTCTATGAAAAAATCTCATAGATAAGTTTTGGTTGTATAGCATTTTTCTAGTTTTATAGTGCTATTATGATTTAAACAGAGTGAAACAAATGATTCAAGCATTGCTATGTTAATTGATCATGTTTCTGTTCTACACAGTAAGAGAAGATCCGAAAGCACTCTCGACGCCTTTATTCGCAGAAGCTGATTTGAACAATGAGTTCCAGAAATTAACCCCTACATTTTCAAGGAGCAATAAGTTCTTTGGAATCCCACTTACAGATTCAGCAAACAATAGTCCTAGGTGGTCCTACAAAATAAACCGGAAATCGCCACTTGAAAAAACAGAACATGCTTCTGACTCCAACGAGGCGAATATCCAAACTGATTTTGATGATGCCATATTAAACAATTTGAAAAGGCAAGTTCGGTTGGATCGCAAATCGCTCATGGCCTTGTACATGGATCTAGATGAAGAAAGAAGTGCTTCAGCTGTTGCTGCCAATAACGCGATGTCAATGATCACGAGGCTGCAGGCAGAGAAGGCAGCAGTGCAGATGGAAGCTTTGCAGTATCAGAGAATGATGGAGGAGCAGGCCGAATACGACGAAGAAGCCTTGCAAGCAAGTAATGATATGATTATCAAAAGAGAGGAAGAGATCAAAGTTTTAGAAACTGAATTAGAGATATATAGAAACAAATATGGAATGTTAGCAGAAGAAGATGTTTTAAAGCTCACTAACTTATCTCATAGTGACTATAACTCTAATCAATCTGTGTTTTCGGAAGCCGAAAATGGAGCAATAAGGCCTATTGAGTATATCAAAGATTTTAAAGTGGAGAAGACATATCTTCTTGGCAGGATGAAGAAAATAGAAAACAGAATACCCTTTACAGAAAGTGGAGTTTATTCCTTGTACTCTACCTCTCACAGTTTTAATAATTTAGGCATTGAGACAGGTAAAAAAATCTGAAATACCTCAACACTTGGTACTCTTCTTGTTTTTTTTACTTCACACCTCTCTTGTTTCAGAAATTACATCGACTTTCCTTAAGATTTATGTGATTATTAAACTTAGCCTCGAGGTTTATGTTTTCGATAAACTTATCCAATCGAGCTTCGCCCGTTATAATATAAGTCTCAAAGGAGGTTTGTGCAATTTCTATGACAAGAATACTGTCGAATGTAGTTAAGTTAAACCGAAGTAGATGCCGATGTAATTTCCTCTCATGATTCCTATGTTTAAATGCCCTTCTTCATAATGCTTGTGTTGTGACAGGAATAGGAAGTGAAGCCTCGCTATCGAACGAGTTGTCTTCCCTTACCGAAAGGGTGAAGGCTCTCGAAGCGAACGATGGGTTCGTAGAGATTGTTTCCAAGAAACCTGAGAGAAATGGTGAAGGAACCAAAATTTTGACAGAGATATCAAATAATCTAGAGAAGCTTAGCAACTTTGTTATGACATCCATTGAAGTGGACAATGATTTTACTCAAAAAGATGATACTTGCATTTCAAGAACTTGCCTTGAAAACTAAAAAAAAACATAGCTTGTGGTGTGGATTGTTAGTTATTAAGACACTATAATAAGCATTGCAAAGAAGTGGCTCAAGTATCCAAAGGATGGTTGTGAGTGTCTTATAAATTAAGGTAGCTATATAGGTCAATGACTTCAAAGCATGTCTTCTATCATGACTTGAATATCCACATTACTAGGCTTGTTTAACCTTCATTAGGATCTTTTTGACAAACTTCTCTAGGATTTGCTTGTTTATATGACTACTGTCAACAATTTTTTTGTTTGTTTTTTTAGTATAAGAATAAAATATCTCCTCGTAAGATAACTTATTCATTCAGTCAGTAAAAGTATGACATGTGTATTGTTTTGTTTAGTTTTATAAATATTTTTGTAGAAAATAATTAAATGCTACACATATCACAATTTTAGTTGCTGAATGAAATAACTTATCTCGTTATACTAGGAGATACTTTATTCTTTTAGTATTTACTTCTTTATCTTATGGAAGAAATACAAGTTATAATGCTGATTTTGAAGCTTTAGGTAGCTCTGAGTCTATGCAGAATAATTGTGTATTTCCCATTTCTTTAGACCCTAGAGTCTTAGGGTTCTTTTTTTTTCTTTTACCTTTTTGAGTCCAGCAATGTATTCTCTATGATGTTCAATCAACAATTTTTTGTACTTTGATTTTTATGAATTTCAGCTTTTACATTATCTTTTTATCTATGTTTTCTTTTCTTATATTTTTGAATGATGTCAAAAAAAGGGGAGATAAAATTATTATTTGTTTCTATGATTCTATGTAAAATTGACATGTATACAAATATAACATTTCAATAAGGAAGAATATTTTTATAAAAAAAGGAAAAAGTTGAAAGTTTTTTATGACATATAGCCTAATATTTCAATAAAGCTTCCATTTCTTAGCATGATAGCTTTGATTCATCTTTTTGCCAATTGGAGGAATCCACTTACTCCAAGAGTAAGTGAAAAAAGATTTACTCCACATCTTAATCATCAAATCTTGGAAAATCTAATGGTTTAGATGTACTTACTAATTCAAACCATTGGATTTCTCAAGAATGAATGATCATATTGTGGAGTAGGTTTTTTCCATTAGATTCCTCCCCTTAATGTATTTGATTGATCAAAATGCTTACTCTGATTCTATGTTATATGAGATATGTTCTCATATTGTAAAATATTCTCATTTCTCATTCATCGTATACTCTGATTTAAACGGTTTATTTTATCTCTTTTTGATATTATTATATACTTTATTCTCTCATATATATATATATATATATATATATATATAAATATAAATATAAGACTTTACTAGAGAAAGATAAAAAATGTAAACAATTCAATTCCTAAGAGCGACACTTGTTGAAATGGTAGTCACAAACCCCAAAAAAGATTAGTTACTTCCTAAAAGAGAATAAAATATTTTCTCATATGAAATAACTTACATCCCATATTCCTTTATTTATGTACACCATCATCAATCATGGAGATGCCACATATAATACATTCTCCATGACCAAGCCTCTAATGGCGGATCTGACACATCATGGAGATAGAATAAGTGTAGGAAACAAAAATAATTGTGTTCATTATTTATCCTCTATTCAATAAGTCGATGTATTATTTTATTATTATTTATAAATCTTAGGTCTCTGTTTAGTTTTCTAATATGCGTATTTTGTGTTAATTTATATAATTTGTAGTTACATTCACCATAACTTTCCCACTCATTGTGGGAGATGCAGAGGACAATGTAGTTTACTTTTGCATTTCATTGAACATTTGCACCAATGGTTGAAGGTCCCAAAAACTTGAATGAATGACATGTTTTAAAAAATATAATTCCACTATTGTTAGTAACATTAAATCACATGATTAAAAGTATAGCATAAATGTGATTTACCTATTAATAGAAATTTGTTTATTATGAAAGTTACACCACAATGTAGAATAGAAGTATAAATTATTGAAGTAAAGGTATAGGTATATAAAAAACATAACACCAATTCCTAATTCTTATCAAATAAAATCATAGCTTTTATGGTCGTTTGCCACACGATATTAGAAAAATCAAATGAATCCCCATATACCAGTGAAACCCGTTAAAATTACATATTTAAAGACAATTTATATTAAAATTTAAACATAATACTAAAAAAAGCAAAACTTTATTCAAAATGACAGGCACAGTAGCGACAAGGAGGACATACTAAAACAAGTCTATGATAATATGACGTATTACTAGTTTATGATATATTAATTTGTGCAATTATTCCTAGGCCGTGACTAACCTGCTACTTGCAGCTTAGTTCGTTTCAATGCGAACGGGATTATTTTTTTGAGAAGTCGGTTTGGGCCAGAGCAACTTCTGTTGAGAAGTCGGTTTGGGCCAAAGTAACTTCTCAACAGAAGTCGGTTTGGCCCAGTGTAACTTATGTTGAAAAGTCGGTTTGGGCCAGAATAACTTCTCAACAGAAGTCGGTTTGGCCCAGAGTAACTTATGTTGAGAAGTCGGTTTGGGCCAAAGTAACTTCTCAACAGAAGTCGGTTTGGCCCAGTGTAACTTCTCAACGGGCCATGCAGCCCATTCCGTGTATTATCCCAATTTTTTTTGCACAATTTAATTATAAAAAAATAAAATCAAGTAATTAAAAATAAATTAATATATTTCAACATAAATTCCAATTACAAAATCTTAAAAAATCTAATGATTTCCTAAATGACCTCCCGTTCCACATCTACGTGAGGCGATACCATGCCCAGGACTGTAGAAGTGTCAAACACCCACCCATGACTTTTGCATTAGGCTTTGTTGCCTGACACATTTCCCTATACAAGTTTGCTAAAACATCAATGTTTCAACCTACTATGAACCCGCCTACTATGTCACAAAATCCTTTGTATCAACCAACAATGTCTGCATCGTTTAACATTCAACCAGGAAAAATGTCTTTTCACGAACCGTCACAACACCATCGCATTGACGACATGATGCCTAGCCGCCATTCATTTTCTACCGATCATAATGACTTTATGAATAACTTACTCGGTACACCTGACTCGACGAATCAACTTTAGGAAATCATTAGATTTTTTAAGATTTTGTAATTGGAATTTATGTTGAAATATATTAATTTATTTTTAATTACTTAATTTTATTTTTTTATATTTTATTTTTTTATAATTAAATTGTGCAAAAAAATTGGAATAATACACTGAATGGGCTGCATGGCCCGTTGAGAAGTTACACGGGGCCAAACCGACTTCTCAACAGAAGTTACACTGGGCCAAATCGACTTCTGTTGAGAAGTTACTCTGGCCCAAACCGACTTCTCAACAGAAGTTACACTGGGCCAAACCGACTTGAGAAGTTACTCTGGCCCAAACTGACTTCTCAATAGAAGTTGTTCTGGCCCAAACCGACTTCTCAAATGAAGTTACACTGGGCCAAACCGACTTCTCAAAAAAATAATCTCGGTACCCAGTCACACATCCAACGGCTCAAATGAATTAAAAAAAAATCGTACGACTATTATTTCAGTTTGCATTAAAACGAACTAAGCTGCAGGTAGCAGGTTAGTCACAACCTTATTCCTAATAAGATAAGTGCAGTTGATAAACATTTTATTTCATGATGATATGTCCTTTTAGGTTCTAAATGTGACAAGATTATTTGAATGATTACCCTCCTATATACTATTCCTACAAAATTAATTGCAAGTGACTCAATTATTTGAATGCACAATTTATAAAAAATAAAATTGACCAATTACAATATTTAAAAATAAGATTGACCCATTACCATTTTTAACACAAATTATAATAGGTAAACTATACCTGTCAAAATATAGGAAAATAGGTTTCGGTTAACACAATAGTGTCCGTCATCAATTACTACCTATGGATAAAAATAACTAACTCAATGAAATTTAATTAAAGTATCATAATTTTTAGTATAATTTTTAGTTGTACATGTAACTTATTAGAGGATCACACATGAACTTTTTTGTATATTTTTAAAGAATAAACATTTATTAGATTTACAATCAAGTATTTTTTGATCTTAAAAATATACAAAAGATTTATGTGTCATCATCTAATAAATCACATGTACCACTAATATTTATGCTATTTTATATAAGTTTTGTCCTATGAATGTCTCTCCAAAAAAAATTACCTTTATATATACCGAACCTTTGACTTTTCAACTAATTATATCCTTACACCAACAATACATAAATTAACAAATTATTATTATTTATGAATTAATAATTACAATAGAAAAAAATGAGAGAGAGATGATGACACAGTGGTACACAACAGCATCAACAAAAGCACTTATTGCTTTGCATTGTTGGCGCCGCCACTCTATTTCACGGCCATTTCACCATCATCAGCGTTTAAAGATGACCACAAACCACGGTGATGATAATCTTGACGCTATTTTCAAGCACAAACGTATGCTTAGAACTCAGGTCAAAAAAGTCCTTAAGGCCATCGACCCTTCCCTCAGATCTCAACAAGGTAACTTGTTATTCATTATTATTGGAAATAGGGATAATATAATTATTGGGTATTCATTTTTAAAGTCCTTGAAGTCTCGGGAATGATTTAAATACGTTTTGGGCTACTTCTCTCATTGCCGATTGGTTCTAAGATAAAACCTTAATACGGTATCAGAGTCAAAGTCCAACTTCTTTCCGTTTGTCATAGGCCAAAAGATGTCATAGTTATGTGTTATAGCTAACTATTTGCATAGTCCGGCAGACTTATGTGAAGGACCATGTTGGAAAGTAAATCTCACATCGCCTACCTCATTGTCTCGGGAATGATTTAAGTACTTGTTGGACTACTCTTATGGCCAATTGGTTCTGAGATGAAATCTTAACATTCATGTTTTGATTTTGTTTTCAGATAATGATATTCAAAATATAATTTTGGGAGCACCATGGTTCAAATCTAGTATTAGATTATGTGCATACATAAGCTGCAGTGCTTTAAGGGAAGTTGATACATCCAAACTATTGTCAGAAATTTTGAATGATCCAATTAATGGTATGTTTTTGCTTATCTTCAATGGCTTTGTTAATGGTTAAGACTTCAGAAATAAAATATTAAATTTTTAATTGATATAAATAATTTGAATACACTACTTCAATGGGTTATGCTTTATTCCTTGATCATTACCCACAGGGCAATAGATAATAAAAAATGATCTTCAATTAATCGGTATTGTGATACAAGATTATAATTTTGAACTATGAGTCCATGTGGACGAGGTTGTTGTTCGGCGTAATGGTATGGTTAATTGCCTTTTGACCTGGAGGTCATGGATTCGAATTTTCAAAACAATCTCTTTGTTTGCGAGGGTAAGATCAGCTACATCTTGTGCATCTAGCTGCCCTTTACTAGTCTATGTCTACAGGCATCTTACATGTAAGATAGTTGTTGAAGGAATTATTTATACATATATGAATATAAAGTTTGGTACTTATGATCTTTCCTTTTAAGGTTTAGCTGTCTACCTGTGTGTACTGTAAGATTTTATGGAAAATTTTGGACTGAACTTCATAACAGATATGCTTTGTTTTCTTTTTCTTTTCTACTTATACGAGTGGAGTGAATACTCACTTTGGTCCTTATAAATTTCTGCACGTAACAATTTCATTATCGAAAAAGTAAAATTCCAAACTAGTAGTCGAAGATTGTGAATGTAAGTCAAAATAATTCATGTAAGGGGTCATAAAAAATGCTAAAAATGACTAATTTGACCTACATTTGATATTTTTATCATTTTGGGGTTTTCAATTTTATACGGACCAAATTGGTACATGCAAAAATTTTGAGGATCAAAACAGATCTTTACTCTATATGAGTGGCATTCGATGTTTTTCTTTGTCAGCCATTTTTAACTCCTGCCTCGGAAATAAAGTTCTCAAATTCTAGTGGAATATCTTTGTATTTTCTTATTATTCAAGACAAGATGAACATATACAGGTGGGAAAAAACTTTATGTGCCACGGGTGGAGGATAATAATAGTCACATGCGTATGCTCAACATATCGCGTATTGATGATCTTGTTGCCAACTCAATGGACATCTTAGAACCAGCTCCATTTGATTCTGATGGAAATGCACGTGAAGATGGTAGTCGCTCCTCTTTTTTGTTTGTTCAAAAACATGAAAAATTATTGACTTTGTTCCTTTCATTTACTTCCGAACTCTCTTTTTACTGTTTGAACATCGGAGCTTTCCTAGGCAGAGCAAACTTGCAAAAATAATTTGCTTATCTTCCACATTTAAATTTGAATCTCTTGCAAAATGTGATAATTATCAACCATTCAATCCATAATGTGTAACGTGTGAACTAGTACTTTAGTTTATCCTTGTTATCTAAAATTTATCATGTTTCATAGTTTTGTGTGGGGTCAGTTACGATTCAGTTGACTTGGGTCCCACATTGGAAGTTTGGGATTTCAGTATGGGGTATATGGTCCTTGGCTCCCCAACCACAACAACTAGCTTTTGTTTGTGGTTCTCCCAAGGTTCAAATCGAGTGGTATCAGAGCTTTTCACCTATGATGCACCAATACTAATGACTGGCTGCCACCGCATGTCTCTCGGCTACAAATGAGCTTGCCTAGTGGTGATATGGCATTGCATTTTTCACCCATGACTAGTCAAAGGGCTAGTTCACACCCAGCCTGTGTGAGTGCTAAGCCTCACAATAGCATCACGCTTACAAAGCCATTTCCACAGAACCTGATACAAGTTATATACATCCTTCACCCTATCTTAGCTACTTTGTGCATTTAGTTTTATTTTTATTGTCTTTTAGGGTTCGCTTCCATCAAATGTATTTTCTCAAATTTATCGTGATTAACCAATATGTACAACCGTCTGAAAGATCTATTTGTGCAGTTATGCTGGTGAATGACCCAGTTGATTTGTTCCTTCTACCTGGTAAGCTTTTCATTTCTTATTTCATTATTAATATCTAAGCTTGAAATTAGCTAAGAATTTCTATCATTTCCCTTCCTAGGACTGGCATTTGATAGATCTGGAAGACGTATAGGACGTGGGGGAGGGTATGTTTTTTCTCTTTCTTTTTTCTAAACAATGTAGATATGTCACTTATATTGTCTCATTTGTATAGACATATCTCAGTAAATCAGTGTAATTAATAATTCAGGTCTTATATTACCAACCATTGCCAAAACTGTTCTTAGTGAAGCTCGACTTTTTGACATTTACTCCTCATTTCCTGAATTATTATTATTTTTCCAAAAATGCTAGAAAATCTTAGTCCAATGTTTTTTATCAGTTAATATTCTCCCCTTCAACAGTTACTATGATACCTTCCTGGAAAATTACCAAGAACTTGCAAAGAAACGGAATTGGAAGCAACCCTTGCTTGGTACGCATTTCTTCCCTCTAGGATTTCAAGATTTTGGTTGAATCAAGCCTACAAACTCTCACGATCAAGCAACTCGGCTTTGAATTTGCAGTTGCACTGTCATATTCGGAACAAATACTAGAGGAAGGAGTAATACCAATCACTCCATCCGATGTTCCAATTGATGCCCTTGTATCTCCAGAAGGTGTGATTCCCATCAATACTGCTGCCTTCAACAGGTATCATCAGAGACATTTTTGGCATTTGTTAACTGAAATAGAAATAGAAGTATAAGTCCCTCAAAGATATAAAATGTCACAACAATCGTTCTTGGAGGATCATTTTTGGACTTAACTTGAATTTTTTTTGACGGGGCGTAAATGTTTCTTTAGTAATGCCCTAAAGGACAGTGTCAACAGCACCCTTGATTTTTTTCGATGTTGAATTCGGTCCATCTTTGTCGTTTTAACGAAGTGAAATTTCCAGAATGGATCTCTGACACCGTACTTCAGAGCTGAACTTCAACACTTTCAATAGTCTACTTTCAGTTTTGTGGTTCTTTAAAGTGATTTGAATCTGGTGTTGTGTGACAAATAGGGAGTAACCAATTCAACAAGTTATACTAGGTTGCCTTGAATGATTGCCTCCATTCTTGCCCAAGTTGAAGTTCCAATGCTTTTGGTATCTCAGTTTAGTTTGATTTCTGTAATTTTAGCAGTTTAATATTTGCACATTGAAATTTGAATTCTCTTTTACAGCACAGTAATCAAAACCAAAGTCAAGCCATGAGCTATAAGTAGCTTGGCTCTATTTATATTTACTTGCGAATGAGTTTCTACAATTGATTCTATTTTTTAAGGGTCTGTTTGCGAGTTGACTTATGAGGGGGAATGAATGGAACGAGAAGGCTTCAGAGCTATATTTCATGGCTTTGAAGCCTTCCATTTCCGTTCTTTCCCCTCCAAAACTAATGTGCTATGCAAGAAAACAAAAATGATAGAATGAAGGGAAATGGATGAGACAAGAGATGGTGATAAGGGGCGTCGCACTCGGCGGGAGTGATAAGCCTTTAGAATGTCACAAGAGAAGGATCTATTGACAAGTTTTGGGTTCAATTAGAAACTCATGAAAATTGCTCTTATATTATACACTAAGCACAAGCTCTAAACAAGAACCCTCACACATACTAAAAAATATTGAAGAAGAAATGAACTCAAACATCTTATACTTTTAATTTGTAATTGTTTCATATGTAATGCTAGAAGTCAAACTAATAAGTTTGGCTCTAAAATTCAAAATCATTTCTTTATTATATTCTTGTGCTTCCAAAGCTTTTAGTGTATACAACATTTGGAGTTTTATAAGGGAAGAATTGAAGCATGTTAAGTTTATGGAGATTAATTCTTGAATATTCAAATATCCACAACCATGTAAACCAACTTGCTTTTTGTAATAAAAAAGTAATAACTAAAGAATACATTATGGTGGACTAGCATTACAACCACTCGACAACATGGATGGACAATGTTCATTATATTGAATAAAATAGTGAACATGTTACACATTATTATATTATTGTTAGTTATTATTTGAATTATTATCATATTATTGTTTGTCACAATTTTTACGTATTAAATAAACTACTTTCAATAATCTACTATTCATAAACTTCTTAAATTTACACACCCTTTTTAAGCCAACAATTGAAACTTCATTTGATTGTCTTTACAAGGTTAAAGAAAAAAATATATGTACTGACAATATATGTGTTTGATACATTGTCATTTTTTTATATAATTCACCATTCATCTTTATTCATTATTTATTTTTCAAAAAAGTAATACAAATGAATGATAAATAATTATGTAAATATAGCAAAGTGGAAGAAAATTTATGGTAATATTGCTAGCCCAAAATACAAAATAATAAGGCATTATTAAGCCCAATTAGATAACCTTATTGCCAAATTATTATTTTTGGGAAATTTAGAAGTATCTATGTAACAAGGGAAGGAAGGTCAATAGTTGAATGGTTCCTCCATAAGATGAGGAAAACTTAGAAAAGTCTCATTTTGTTGACCAAGCATGGCTTCTACAAAAGAAATATTATTGGATGTTGAAACTTGGAAGTCATTGGTTGTAGCTTGTTTTGACATGACCTCTTTTTTATTCCAACTTTGCCTTGTTCCATTTTGTATTTGTTGGCACACCAAGTCCTTTGAAAATGATAAGCCATTCATTGTTTCTTGTTCTTGTTGGCTATTATTAAAACTTGGTTCAAAAGCATCTTCTAGAAGAAAGTCATTCCATCTAAAGGGTATTACAGCTAAGGCTTCTTGTGTTGCAGTGGAATAACTAGAACAAGTAGATGATGATGATGCTTGGATGCATTTTGATGCACCTGCCACATGCAATAAATATAATGGGAGCTAAATATAAATTAAATAAATTTTATACATGTGTAATAAATATTTTTAGTATGGAACTATAACAAAACTATAATAATATTTACATGCTTACATCATTTATCCTACCTACTCCATATTAAAAAAAGTTATAAACACAAATACTTCAAAAAAAAAACAAAGAGAAATACAATTTTTAATGACACATTTATCCTTTTAATTATAATAAAATTAAAATTACACTTTTGTCATTAAAAACAAATGAAAAACATATATTTATCTCTTTATTAATGGAGAGTATCATTACATATATTAAATTCAGCATAGTGCATACTAAATATTAATTTCCTATAAAGTAAGTCTTGTAGTAATAATAGTGATAACTTAAAAACTATCCAACAAATATTCAAAGTAACTACAATATTGTGGTTACAATAACCGTACAACCACATCACATTGTAATTATTGTGTGCACTAAATCATAATGATGTGATAGCATCGAATTCAAAAATATTTTTTTCAATAAGAGAAAAATTCACACAGCGACAGCCGCAATTCACATCGCAGTGAATGCAACAGTGACCGCAATCACAACCACAATTTAAAGCACGGGATAGTTTATAGCATGTAACCATGTACAAAACAAACATTACATTTCTAGAAGGCTAGAACTATTTCTACCTTACCTGTCACTTTTGGTACGGAATCATCCATTGGGTGATTATCAGTATGAGTAATGTTAAATAAGAAGTTGTTCTCAGTTGGTTCAAATTTGGGTGGAGATGTTGGTGATTGATTTGGGTGGCTATGGATGTTTCTGAATTCTTGTGATAATTCATATGGTTCTGATTTTAACTGAATTGCATTATTCAAATTTGACCCAATTTGAGTACTATGTTTCTCACTGCCACCAATTTTTCCATAATCAGCAATGAGTTTGGAGAAAGGCTTATGGGTAACAGGGTCTATCCCCATTTGAGAGAGCTTCTTTTTTAGCTTTATGTTCCAATGACTCTTCACATCATTGTCTGTTTTCCCAGGTAGTTGTTGGGATATTATAGACCACCTGTCATAACAGAGATATTAACACTGCAATCTTTCTAATGCCACAACATAAATATGAAAATGTTATCATTCTATTTGTCATGAATGAAAATTTCTTTTACATATACCAACCAAACCCTATTCCGCCTAGTGTCATGTAATGTTCTATTTTTGTTTCATTAAGGAGAATGAAAGTACACATAAGAACGAATATTTTTTAATACCATGTGTTACTATGCTATTGGGTGGAATAGGATTGAAAACACTACCTTGAGATACGTGATCTTCATTTTGTGTAATTTAAGTAAAAAATAAAGTTATAAAAATATAAACAAATATTTTTCAAAGTAATTGTATTGGATAGAAACATAAGGACAAAGTTTCATACTAAGTAGGAAAGTGTTGATTTGTCATAAGGTCAAGTATGCATATTACCCCATATTATGCATATTACATCATAAAGTCAAGTATGTGGCAAGCACAAAATAAACAAGTATAGCCAAACAATAACTCCATTTTTTTAATGTTAAATTCTTAAATTAATATGAGAGACAAAATGTGTCACATATTATGGTTTTTGATGTTGTTGCATACATCATATTTTCATTGAATAATCTATCGAGGAAAGAAAACTTAGTTGAAGAATTAGCCAAAATTATTTACCTGCTACCTATGGCTGCATGAAGCTTAATGATTAAATCTTCTTCTTGAGAGGTGAAGTTATCATGCTTAAGATCTGGCCTCAGATAGTTATTCCACCTAAGTCTGCAACTCTTTCCACACCTCTTAAGCCCTGTATATATAGCCCCAAATGCAACACACTTTAGTTAAGGAAAGAATTTGAAATCTCGGCGATAGAAACCATATTTATTAAAACCGTTTCGTGTCCGCCATTGAACCGGTAAACCAATGAACCGGTCTTAATACCGGTATGATACAATATTTATACAAGTCATGCAATTATACCGGCCAAAACCAGTAAAAACCGACCGGTTCGAACCGTACCGGTCATACCGGTCGATTTTTATTTAAAATTATTTTTTTAATGAAAATAAAAATAATTATTGTTTTTATTGATTTTTCAACATTAATATTAATATATTATATATGTATATCTAACTTTACCGGTATGCGATTTAATTAGTAAACCATCAGTTAAACCACTATATCAATATACCCTTAACGGTTTGATGACCAATACGATATTAATAACATTGATAGAAACTACGTTAACTTGAAGTTTTCAATATGAACATTATTCTTAAAACCAAAAAATATGTTTTATTGAAAAATTAAATATATTACTCATTAATTAATTTATTTTTATAGGCAGAGTTTTGACCCGGTTTGAAAGCTTGGTGTCATGCTTAATATATCTCACCTCACTCCTTAATCATGCTCAATCTTGAATAATTCTTTCAACATCTTTTATCATGTGGGGTCCGCGACTTAACGATATCATAGTGTTCTATTATAAATTACTTTCATCGATAAAACATTGATGTTTAAGTCTTCCTAATCATTTCACATATGTTTTTTTCTTGGTCTTTTTTCTTTCTCTAGGAATTGAATTAGTCTTCATTTGATCTACTCTCCTTGTGGGACTTCTATCTCCTCCACACATATCTAAACCATCTAAGGCACAACTCTACCATCATTTCTATAATAGGATATGCTCTAACTTTCTCCATAATCCATTCATTTCTAATCATATCCGATATATAGAGTCTACTTTCTTGTTAATATTTTATCGTCCATCATTCAGCCTCATAATATTGTAGATCTTATAGTCGTGCAATCAAACTTCCCCCTTGACTAACAACTTTTCACTATCATTCTAAATAAAATCATCCATTTTTACTTCTTACCTGTTCCTTAGAGAAGAAGTTACCAAAACTATATATGGCTAACCTGCTTTCTTGGAGTCAAAAGTGAAGTTACCAGATCCATTATTCTTTGAGACAAATGAGTGTCTCTTTGCATCTTCTTCTACACTGCATAGATCCCTTTTGACACTGATTTTTTCACAACATGAAGACTTTACCATCTTTTCTGAGACACTGACACAATTTAATATGAAGAAAAATTAAATAGCAAGTGTTAGACACTGACAAAGAGAAGTGTAATGTTCAGCTTCAAATAAGTTCTTATGAAAAAAGCACTCTTTGAGATGAAAGAGAGGAAGGAGAAAATGGGTTTAAAGGTATCACAAGTATGATAAGCAAGAAAAGCATGGTGATTTTTTACCAATTAAACTTAATTTGCATGATGATTTTTATCATTCACATATAACAGCTTTAAATTAAATATGAAATAAATATATACCATTTTATAACCCAGCAATATTCACATGCTAGGCTCCAAAAGCATTTTTTATCAGTTTTGAATCAGGTGAATTATTTGGTTAAACTTAGATTGAACTTTAGTGAATTAAATTGATTGGTTCTGTGTACACGTAAATACATTTTTGTTGTTGTTGAATATACTTATATTGTCATAAGGTTGCCGAGTGAATTTAATTAAACTCAAGTCTAGACATTTAAATTTAATTAAGATATCCAACTCTTAGAACAAAATAAGTAAACCGATATTTGTAAATTAATAAAACTATAGTGTAAAAGACCTTGTCAAGTTCTTTTAAAATTAAAATTCTCTATAGTAACTGACTCAAAGAACATTACATATTGTTGGTGGAAACTGTCAATTCTTTTACTAAAGTCTAAAACAGGGATGATAAAAATACCCGATTTGTAGGTATTCGTGAAAATATATGCAATGTGTATACTAAACATAGCTTATGGGTAAAAATGGGTATATGATATCTGCCTCGCGAATACCCGTGTATATATTTTAATTAAATATTATATATTTTGCATTTAACTATTATTATTTTAACATTATATTTGTATATTTTATTACTATTTCATAATAAAATTTAATGATGAGACTACAATCATAAAATTATGATATAGACATCATATTATTTAAGTAATAATTATTTTATATATTAATTATTGTAAAATATATAAAAATATAATTAAAATTGAAAACTCGTTGGATTCCACGGATACCTGCTACACGTACGTGTACCCGCAAAATAGTACGGGTATGAATATGAGTACGAGTATGCACTACATGTGCCCGGGCGGCCTGATTATCATCCCTATCCAAAGCCCAATAAATATTACAATTTGTGAGACTTTGATAGTGCAAACATTTAAGAATAAATAGGATTATTGAAAACTGAATTATTAATTAGTAGATGCATTATTAATTAGTATAATTATTGAATTATTAATTCGTATTGAATGAGTGTGATAAGAAACCTGCCTCTACGTGTCATGTCCTTTTGTTGATCTGGACTTTATTTTTAAAAGTTTAATATTTTACATAATATCAGTAATGTTATTAGGATTAGACTAATAAATTCTACAAATATAAGTTAAGTAGTAGCTCCTATTACTCAATCTATTATAGTAAAATTTGATCCAACATGAGATCGTTTAAGTTACTACAAGACGCTCAAGGAAAGAAAATCTTAAACAACGGTCGAGGAATGCATAAGTATACAACAAGAGAGATTAGGAGATCAAGTGATACTCCTATCCACATGTACATTAAACAATAAATCTAAGAAAAACAACTAGAGGGATGAAGCACCCACTCCGTATAGGAATAATTGAAATCAGAGTATCGAGTCCAGAGAAGGTTCCAAGAATGAAGAGAAATTAAATCCATTACCTCATCTAACTGAAAACTCGAATTCTCGAAAATGATATTGTTTCTAACCAACCACGGAAACCAAATAGTAACGAACCAGAGGGACGTTCACTGTTGTTTAATCTTTTTCTCCATCCGTAGCATGTTTTTATGAGAGTGAAAGTTGAATTTAATATCATTATAGATGATGGAAGAAAGACCAAACCATGAGTGAAGTTTTTGTCAAACACAGTAAGA
The DNA here is from genome assembly GCA_009771035.1 of Lupinus albus. Classification (NCBI taxonomy): domain Eukaryota; kingdom Viridiplantae; phylum Streptophyta; class Magnoliopsida; order Fabales; family Fabaceae; genus Lupinus; species Lupinus albus. Next base: position 9,075,498 of record CM020006.1, on the reverse strand, counting down.
ATTATTGCATGAGAATAACAAATGATTAATGGATTCTTCCTCTACTCCACAAAAGCACACCGTGATAGAACGTGAGCATCCAAGACTCCACGACGAAAAAGATTCAATCTTATTGGAACACCATCAAAGGACATTCTCCACACAAAACATCTAATCTTAGTTGGAACATTACATCTCCAAAACCTTTTAAAGAATTCATTGTCACCATTTTTTTCTGCCTTTAGGAGCACCTGATAAGCATTGTGAACCGAGTAGTGTCCTTCCTTGTCATGAATCCAAAGCCACCCATCATTATGTTCTTGCCTAAGCCTTGCATTTTCAAGAATTTTTAAAAGAGCTTCGATTTCTCCTTGTTCCCAAATAAAAAAACTCTTTCGCCATTGTAGGTTCCAACACCAAACTTCATTTCTCTATTCACCCAAGGAGCTAATATTTGCATCTTTGTCCAAAGCCACCTGAAACAATCTTCCAAAACAATTTTTTAGACAATCTCCCACCCACAGATTCATTTATAACAGAAATTGGAGCTTTAAAAGAAGAAAAGTAATATATAGGTAAAGAACATAGTACCGATTTTATGAGTGTTACTCGACCACCATAGGAAATAAGCTTTTGATGCCAGAGAGAGTTTATTTTTAAAGGAATTTATAACAGGAGATCAAGTGGAGAGTCTTTTTGGATTAGCTCCAATAGGGATTCCTAGGAACTTGAATGGGATAGAGCCCATATTACAACAGAGTTTATTTACCGCCATCATGATTTGAAGTAACACCAATAAAGTTGCTCATGTGGAAGTTGATTTTAAGCCCAAACAGCAACTCAAAACATTTCAGAATGGTTTTGAGAACCATGACGTTAGCGATAGAGTTCTCCCCAATTAGCAATGTATCATATGCGTATTGAAGGTGAGATATAACAACATCTTCTCTTCCAACCTTATAACCTTTGAAAATATTCTTCCACACGGCTGATCCATAATACCACCAAGACCTTATGCAACAATAAGGAACATAAATGGTGCAATCAGATCACCTTGTCTTAATCCTCTAGCCATGTTAAATTCCCTAGTTGGATTACCATTAACTAGGATAGAAACTGAGTTATATTGTAAACAACTTTTTATCCAATTCCTCCATTTGAAGCTAAAACCCATCATGTTCATCATATAGAGGATTAAAACAAGTTAGTCCAACTTGAAAAGGAGGAAATAATCAACTTCGAGGGGGAGGGGGGGGGGGAATCCATATGAGGATAATGAAGAAAATATGAATCCACAAACTCCAACTCAAGCCTTAGTTAAAGAAATAGAGATAACACATAGAAGATTAAGTGGGAGCATAAACATTTATTTTGTTCCAAGAACTGCTTTGGGTGCTAAACCCTCAATAATATTGGGTTATGCAGGTAAAAATGTTATAAATAGCACTGATATGGTTGTTGATCGATTCTTTTATGATTTTTGCATCTCATTCAATTATATAAATTCAATTTATTATCAACTTATGATAGATTCAATTGTCACAATTGGTTCTGAGCATAAAAGTCTAATTTATTATGCCATTAGATCTTGTTATATGTAATGAAGAAGGAGAACCACTTGTTAGTTAAGACCCTTAAGAATTTTCGGAAAGAAATTGGTTGCACCATCATGTTGATGGCTGGTAAGACCAAATAAATAAGTAGCTTATAAATTTTCTTGTATATTATCCGAAAGGAATAACTTTTGTGAGATGTGTTGATGCATCTAATATTGTTAATGATTCTAAAACACTTTGTAATTTTTTTTATTTAGTTTATTGGAGTAGTTAATGTTTGGTATTTGGTTACCGATAGTGTTGCAAATGAAAAAAAAATGCATGAGCCATGTCAAATGTAAAGTTTTCATCTATTTATTGGACTCATTGTGATGCACATTGTTTAAATTGGATTTTATGAGACATTGGGAAAATGGAGCATGTGAATACCTTGGCTCAGAGTGAATATGATATAACAAAGTGTATGTACAATTAATCATGGGATTTTGTTGGCATAGTTAAGAAAAATATAATAGTGGAAAGAAATCATATGTTTTGGGTCAACTCATTTTCTAACAACCTTCAATGCACTCAAAAGCATTCATGAACACAAACCTGATTTGCAAGCCTTGGTCACTAGTAAGGATTTTGTTGGTTCTAAATATTAGAGGGACGTGAAAGCCAATACATTTATGGAGGTTATGATGGATACTAAGTTTTGGAATAATTGGGAATATTGTGGTTCCACTAATCCGTTTGTTGAAAATTATTGATGTTGAAGGTAGACTTTCTATTACTAATGTGTATGATGAGATGTGTAGGGCAAGGAAAACTATTAAGAGCGTGTTCATGCATAAAAAATCATTGTATAAGTCTTAAACAAAAATTATAAAACAAAGGTAGAATAAGCAACTTCGAAAAAAATTACATTGTGCTACATACTTTTTGAATCCAACATCCTATGACAATGAGAACTTTGAATCTATTGTGACAAAGTTTGGAGTTATGCCAAGTTGCCGACAAAGTGGCAATTGGAATTGCTAAATGCTTGTGACCCCAGAACATTTTAATATTTCAATTTATTGAACTACTCTTTAATAGTGTAATCTTTAAAATTTAATGACATACTAATCTTTTTGTGGTGTATTTTAGATCAATGATAGTTACAATTTAGATTCAGTAATTCTATGGTATCTCAATTAATATTCAAATTTTGAGTTAAATAACATCTTCTTCCGATTGTGGAATAAATTGCAGTGAATTTGAAAGAATACACATAAAAAAGACAAGTAACTTGGATTTAAAAGATGGATTTGTTTTTTCATAACTTAATTGTCAAGGTTTACTATATATTGTTCTATATTCATATATCATATTGTTGGAATTATAGGACCATTAACAAAATAAGAACACTTCATCCAATTAATTATGAGAGTATAAAGAACGTTAAGTTTTGGATTATAGAAGAAGAATAAACTTCATTTTTTGATTATGATGAAAAAGAAAAAATGCTCTAGTAATGCATATTATTATAATTTTAAGGTGTTGTTGAAGAAAAAATGATGCCTATTGCTACACTCAAATTATATGTATAATTGACAATGTCAATTTAGTATCTAATAAAGATAGTGATGCTTGGATGAATTAGAATATTTCATCATCTATCGAAGATAGTTGTTTTGAACTTTTGATTTATAATTTTATTTTGTAAGACCTAAAATTGTTTGATGCACTTTTATTTTTATTTGAATGTGTGATGACTATATTCACCATGAAGACACGACATTGATAATGTGTTATTTTTATCCACCACTAACTTGGAACCGAATAATTTAACCTATTAAACCGGTTATAATTTATGGGGTCTCTTCCGACTTGATGTTCAACTCATGTATCATAACATTGATTGTCATCATTCATATGTGTTACCTAATTTAAGAGTCAATGATGATTATCATATGAATGATGGATAATGCACTAATAGTATAAAAAAAAACTATTACACACTCGATGTATATATATATATATATATATATATATGTCTGTGTATATTTCTCTATTTTAAATGGATTTCCACACTTGAGGGCCACATGATTTATGTGAGTAATTATGTTTTTATTTTTTCATATTTTATCATTGTCCAATTTTAATCCCTTCAGTTTATTTTGATAACATTTAATCCTCAATCATTTTAATTTGAGCATTGTTAGTCCATTTGTCATCTTCAATTAAATTGTTGAACTTGCTTATATTACTATTAGATTGCCAATTAGTTTACTAACAAGGCATGAACTATGACTAATATTATGGAGAACATTCTCTATCCCAAAAAGTATATTACTACATGTGAGTTGAAAAAATATATTTAAATGAAAAATTTAATACTTAAGTATTTTTCTAATCAATCACAAGTAGTGTCACATACATAAAGTACGTATTTACTTGGAATGGAAGAGGAAGGTGCATGCTATTATAAAATTTATGAGAAAAAAGCTCAATGATTATTGTGAATGGGTATGTGTTTTTTAATTGAATAATATATATTGTGGTACAATCCGATTAAATGGTTTAATCGATTATATCAATTAGGCCTTTATATGAATTCTCTTTTGATTGAATTTTCGGTTGAGATTTCATAATATTGATGTAGAGTGGAACAGTTCATTTTATTTCTAACTCCCTACTTAAAGGAGATAATAGAGAATTATTACAAGTTGAATAAGAAGATTATGTAAGATAGGAAAGTATCTTACAAACCTAACCATAGCTTCTTTAGATTAAAAAGGGAGTAAACCCTATATATATATAGGGATCCTTTTGCAATGTTTTAAAATATATGGAAGTTTTAATTAATTTTAAGAAGGACTTGTTTATAAATTTAACATAGATATTTTAAAAATAGAATTATGACAGGTCAATTTGTGAGAGAGGTTAATTTTTAGTTGAAAGCTCTAAACTTTACAATTAATTTGTTCTAAATTCTACATATGTTAACTTCTCACCTCCACTTGCAAGGCAAAGGAGATATTAAATAAAAAATAGCATTATATTTAAAATAATAATTTTAAGCAATAAATTGTAATATATTTTCTGTAAAAAATAACTTAATTATTATATAAGCAGATATTTAGAATTTAAAATATTTAGACGCATAGGCTTGTTTTAAAGATAATATCTCAGGGAAATACGAAACATGAAGGAAAACATTATGTTAAAAAATTATTGATAAAGTCACTCATGAATGAAAATAAGGTATTGGTTTAGTGAGTAAAGCCTCCTTAATTTTTCAGGATTTTTGGGAGCAACATATGTTAGAAGGACAATCATGTATCCTAAAAGAGATTAATTTCTTAACTAAAAGGGTAAGGAATACCCTTGGTACTAAAAAAACAACATAAAAATCCAGATAACAAAGTAAATTTCAAATGTGAAAGTCAACAATTTATTTTACATAATATTATAACGTCTAGATTGTTACAAATAAATAATGTATTCTAAAAGCATAATAATTGAATCTAAAATTATTGTGCAAAAATACCATATCATGTTCTAACCAACAGCCATCTCAATGCAATGAGGATCCTTCTCTCTACCGGAAAGCATAATAATTGAATTTAAAAGTGTTATTTCATATTTTCTTTTATTTGTTTTTTATGGCACTTGCGTTTTCAGTATTATAAATTATCCTTAGTGATTGCATTGACCCAAATGTCCATTAAAACAAGTACTTTTAAAACGTGAAAACATATTGAAAAAGTAACAAATTGTATGTCTCTTCAAGATTAAGGAAAGTCATCCTTAAATGGCTTGTTACTTGTCTTTTCCAAGGAAATCTTTCACTCAATTAAAAAGATTACAAGCAATCAGAAAGGAAAGGACAGAATGGGATTTCAGGAGACCCATATCAGTTATAATATGAATTCACTTTACATCAGTTATAATATGAATTCAGGAGATCCACTTTACATCTTAGCCATCAATTCTAGGAAAATCTAATAGTTATAATTAGAAAATAGATCTAAATCATTAGATCCAATGGTTATAATACCAACAAAGTGTTGGTCTAGTGTTATAAAGTCTTAATAGATATCCAGATAAATTAAAAAGACAAAAATTCGATTTCTGTAAGCGACATTTGTTAGGAGGAGTTGTCACACACCTTAAAAGAAATTAAATTTTCACCTGTAGGTAAACAATTACTATGGATGGGGTAACTGGACTCGCGGGTACCCACAAATAATACCTATAATGTGATGAGTATATGTATGTGTTTTTGGACTCACGATTAATTGAGACCCGAGATTTTAAGACCCGTCGTAGGGGTCTGTGTCTGAGCAATGAAGTACCCAGAGTCGTGGTACCTGAACCCGCTTCCTAAATCTATATATACATATATAATAACAACATTGTAATATCATAATTATAGTATTATATTATTAATCCATAATTTTAATATAATAATTCATAAATATAATTATTATGTTATTATACAATGATGTTATATTGTTAAGTAGTAATGTGATGTTATATTGTTAATTCATATGTCAAATATAATATTATGTTGATTAAACAATTATTACTAAATCAATTTTACATCGTAATGTTGAAAAATAATTTTTTTTTTCATATTTATTGGAGTAAAATGAGTTTTGTTTAATAGTAAATTTAAAATTATATTTTATAATTTTTTTCTGGTTGATTACCTAAATAACATATAAGATTGTATTAGACAAAAACAAAATTACATAAATTACCCACAATTATTTTTATGTTTTCGCATTTGTGGGTACCTGTATGCCAGCTGGGTACCCAAGGACCCACAGATAGTAAACCAACGGGTATTAACATAGGCCTGGATCAAAAAATGAAGCAACGGGAGTTCAAATAATTTATTACATAGATCCATTGAGACACATTCTCATCTCTACCCATTACTCATACTCTCTAGGGGTGGAAAAAGATCAGGTTTTTTGCCTTTAACAAACCGAACCTATATAGCATATGGAAGCCTGAGACTGGTCTGTTAGCTTGTTTAAAATAAAAAAAATCAAGTCTAGGTATAACCTGTTAGCCTGTTTAAGTGTCTATTAAGGTAAAAAAATTCAACACATTATGTACAATATAGGAAAAAGTACATACTTACATGGATTGGGTTATGTACTTAAGCTCATGTTTCAAAAACTAAATGTTCAATTATTAAATAGTTTAATCTTTAAGTCCTATTGGATTTACATAAAAAATTATTATTTAGTTTTTTTTGTACATATTATAAAAATTAATTTATAAATATATAATAACATTACATAGACCTGTCTGTTAGGCTTAATAGGCTTTTTAAAAGGTCTGAGTCTGACCTATTTAGGTTAAATAGGCTATTGAAGAAGCCTAAGTCTGACATGTTTACCAAAAAGGTATGGTCTGACCTGACCTGTTATAGGCTAAGTACTAGGGCCCTGATAGACGGTCTGACATGTTTCCACCCTTAAATTACTCCTAGGCATTGAGGTCATAATTTCATTCTTCATACCAAAAGCCAACTTAACTAAATTATTGACACCATCATGCAGCGAAGCATATATTTTTTAAGGTTGTTATGAGGGAATCATATAATTTAGAATAAGTCAAAATTCTCCTAATTATTAAATAGACAAATATTTTATATCTTTTGTATTCTCAACATAATTGTTACATTTTTTATCGTATAGTACTTGATTTGTTTAATACTATTAAATTGATTTTTTAGAAAGATATACAAAGAAGATATAACATTGCTTGTTTATGCTCCATATATGAGTAGAATATGAATGATGTGTGTTTCGTTTGTTCGATTTAAAATTACAACTGGCACAACCAATTTAAGCTCTATACAAGTGTTACAAATAAACTTTCCAGCATCATGGACAGATACAAATAACTGGCCAAACCGCAACCCAGTTTGGACAGTCCAATGATGCTTATTACTAGTTGTGGTTTTTGATGACTAAGATCATTGAAGCCAACTCAATTCCCCTTTCTTATTATTCTTTAATATAAGATCCTCTCATGTATTCTAGTACCCAAATATAAGGTGTATATTGTTAAAAAAAAATTAAGGTCACCTCACCTCTTTTATTATTAGACTTTTCAGCATCGGAGAGGATCCAGTTTCTTTTAATCTGATAAATTAATTACTTAACGCAAAAGAAAAATCAGATTTCAGTTTGTTTGAGAGTTATTAAGGAAAGGGTGAAGATGGATCAAGGGACTAGAATATGAGAAGAATGGAACGAGAAAGGAAGACAATTTTATCTCTTATTTGAGAGTGTGAAATTAGATAGGAGACTAAAATAATGATAATGCAAGAATGTTTTTTATTATTCCTTTAGAAATTTAATTAACCAATAGAAAATTAACAAAAAAAAATATTATAACATTTTCCTAAAGTCATTTAGGTACTTTGATATGTTTACCCCTGGTAAAACCCCGAATTGAGGGTACCATGAAAGATTTTAGAGGACTCTAGCTAGAAAACCTTCAAAGTCATTCCCTCTCTTTCCCTCAACTCCCAAATGAGGGAGACTCTTTCCAAAGTCTTATTTATGTCTTCTTTCTTTCAAAACAACACTCAAACAAAGCCTTAGTATTTCTCAAAGTATTGCCAAAAAAAATATAATTATTTATTGAGTAATTGTTATGGGCAGCCAGGGCAAGATAGAGGGTCGGAAGATTAACCATCCCATTACAGAAAGTGGTTCGCTGGTCTTGATTTAAAATTTTGAAAGTCATCCTCCAATCTTTTGGAGTTATTTTATTTTATTGTGAAAAGCTTAAGGATGACAATGGGTACCCGGATTCGTGGGTACCTACAAAAAATATTCATAATGGGTCGGGTCTGAGTCCATGTTTTGGACCCGTGGGTAATTGAATCCCGCAATTTTAAGACTCGCTGTTAGATGGGTCTGAATTCGGGTAATAAGGTACCCAAACCCGTGGGTACCCGGACCTGCTATTTCTTTATATATAAATAAATGGGGAGGGATCCACTTACTCCAAGAGTAAGTGGAAAAACATTTACTCCACATCATGACCATTCATTCTTGGAAATCTAATGGTTTGAATTGGTGAGTACATTTAAACCATTGAATTTTTCAAGATTGGATGGCTAAGATGAAGAGTAAATGTTTTTTGGAGTAAATGGATCCCTCCCCTAAATAAATATCATGTTAATCTATATTGTAATATCATTTTTATCCATAATTATAATATCATATTAATTCATAAATGTGATTGTTATGTTGCTAAACATTGATATTATGTTGTTAATTCATATGTATGATGTAATGTTATGTTAATAGAAGAGTTTACTAAAAGAATTTTTCATCGTAATGTTGAAGTTGTTTTTAATGTTTGTTAGAGTAAAATGAGTTATGTTTAATAGTTAAATTATGTTGTTTTTAAAAATTAAATTAAGTTTTATAATTTTTTCTATTGTTAATTGTTTAAATAACATATAAGATCGTATGAAACAAATACGCAAATGCATAAGTTATTTGCAATTATTTTTAATATTTTTGAATTTATGAGTACTCATTGATCCGTTGGGTACACAAGGACCCGCGGGTAGTATATCCAACGGATATTAGCATGGGTCTGGGGCGTGTCTGGGTCAAAAAACAAAGTAGCGGGACAGGTTTAAGTAATACACTATCCGGACTCATCCAGACCCATTGTCATAGTCATTAGATTTAATTAAAGCTTATCCTCGTTGAATTGTGTTTTGTTAATCATAGGTATCATTCATCAATTAGAGATAATTATATTTGAGTTATGTAGGATCTTTTTATGATATTAAAAAATTCTTTACAAAATGCAATATTTCTAGGGGAGGGATTCACTTACTCCAAGAGTAAGTGGAAAAAACGTACTTCACATCATGTTCATTCATTTTTGGGAAATTTAATGGTTTGAATTGGTGAGTACATCTAAACCATTGGATTTTCCAAAATTGGATGGCTAAGATGTAGAGTAAGTCTTTTTCACTTACTCTTGGAGTAAGTTGATCCCTTCCCATATTTTTATGGTTAACTATTATATCCTTTAAAGGTGAATATATTAGGGGTGAGCAGGATCCGTCCCTACCCGCTCACCTAGTATGACCTGATCAAGATTGGGTCCGAACAGGGTCGAGTCTCATCGGGTCTGGAGCAGAGTTCGAGTTCAAAAGACTAAATCAATATTTAGGGTCGGGTAGGGATCAAGCATGACTCGACTTGTCTCATAGTCACTCAATTATGATGTTTGTATGCATTTCTTTCAAATGTGTACAGAGTAATGACATTTTTTTGATCAAAAGTATCATTGATTCTCTAATTTTTTCATCATATATACATGATTAATAATATATATACATATATCATTTTATGTGTCAAATTACATATTCATAATAATAAATAATATTGAAAAGACTTTATCTAAAATGAGTATGTATTATATTTAATCGAGTCTAGGTTCGCGTTCAGGTTTAAAGGCTGACTCAGTGGATATTTAGGGACGAATTAGCTTCGAGTCTAGGATCGAGTTCAAAAAATTACTCGACCAATAATTAGAGTCAAACAGTGACAAGTTTTAACTCGTTCCAACTTGACCTATGTTCACCCCTAGAATGTACCATCGTTGAAACAATCAAAATTAATTATATAAAATTTACTGAAAATCACATAAATTAAATAAAAACAAATCATAGATATAAGAGGAAGCCTATATCGTATGCATTTGGATAGGAGAGTTGAAAATTAGTATTTTGAATACTTAATTTTATTTGGTATATATTTGCAAAAAAAATATAAAAATTTCATAAAATCACAAAATAAATTACAAAGTGCATTCTGGTCATTTTTGCAGCTTTATAAAGTCAAATGGATATTGAATGATTTTTAATATTTTATAGAGTCACAAATATATTTTTTTGCCAAAAAAGAGCAATCTAGAAATTTTTTGAATATTTATATAGTCAAATAATTATTTTAACCCTATTATGTACAGAAAAATAATTTTTTTGACTTTATAAAACTATTAAAATATTTCTTCTCTCGAAAAATATTTTTTTAGAATCTTGAGACCATTTTTATCTTGCGTTCGAATATTCGCATTTTAAACCTTAAAGACAATTAATTGCTATATTTGATTTTGAATTTTCAAAATATAATAATATAATAAATGTGTTAATTGTGACATTAATTGAAAGGGCAACTTCTATCCCATAAAGAGATATGAGCACATGTAAAATACATACAAAAAAGTACTAGGAAAGATTTGTCCTTAGGATCGATAGCACTATGGAATAATAGTGGTACTAATTTCATAGACAAATCATTTATACGCTCATCATTCTCTCAACTTTTTACTCTAATTCAAATTTTTTTTATTTTTAATTATTTATACTAATAGTAATAATAATAAACATTATAATAATAATTAATTATTTTAAAAATATATGTTTGACATCAAGAATAATTAGTATCTTATTATTAAATAATCGGATGATTAGTGAAATTGTTATTTTATACCATACAAGTATATCTTTTCCATTTTTACGACCCACGATAAAAGTGGTTTTCAAATAAAATTGATAATTCTACCATAGTTGACTAATATGAAATCTAAATATACATTTTAAAATATATAGTAAATTACTCTCACACCCCCTGAGTTTTAGTGAAATTATACAAATCACCCTTCATTTTTTTGTCATTACACGAACTACTCCTAATTTTGTACATATGTTACACTGACTACCCCTGCATGTTATAAAAATGTAATATTTTAAACAAAAAATATATGATGTGTGTAATTAATTAAACAAAATATTGTATATTGGGTAGACAAATTCAAATAATATAAGAGTCATTTAAACATTTCTTTGAAATTTATAATGTATTTTTTAATGACACTAAAATAATAAAGAAACACTCGGTTTTGTACTATTTGAAGTGTTATACAATATACAATATTTTGTTTAACTTAATTACATTCATCACACGTTTTTTCTTTAAAATATTACACTTTTATAACATGCAGTGGTGGTCAGTGTAATGTATGTATAAATTTAGGGGTAGTTTGTGTAGGAGGGAGGGGTGGTTGGTGTAAGGACAAAAAAAGGAGGGGTGATTTGTATAATTTCATTAAAACTCAGGGGGTGTGAGTATAATTTACTCTAAAATATAATAAGAATTAAAAGAGAAGTAATAACTAATATCATATCTTTGACAATTTAAGTTTAGATTTAGTACTTCAGTCTCTTGAAGTGAGTAAGCAAACAATCAATTAGTTGATCACGATTCATCAAGAAGAGAACAAACACACAAAAAAGAATACGGATCCTCTACTGGAGGGTCCTGTACTGGAGGGTCCAGTACAGCCAGAGATGACGACACGTGACACTTAAAAAATTTTAACGGTGTAGATTTGAATTTATTTTTAATTAAAACATTTTTTTTAACATTTCAAGCAATCTGAACCTCACATCCAGTACTGGACCATCCAGTACTAGACCATCCAGGCTAGAATATCGAGAAAAACTATCTTTATAGAATGCTTCTCACCAATATATTCAAAGCAAACAAGGTGAGGATTGTCTTCTCTAGTCAAGTAGAAGAATCCTTATCATAAAATGATATTCTACTTCCTCTAAGACAATTGTCTCTTAAAAGGAAGATAATGAAGTTGTTATTGTTCCCTCTTCACATCAAGCTAACCAGATTGATGATGATGAAAAATAAGAAGAGGAAATGACTCAAACTGAATAAAAATAGGATAGAATAGTACTCCTCACCATCTAGAATGCCTCCTAACAATATATGTCCATATAGCAAAGAAAGTTTTTGTTGTTGAAACTTCAAGGCCCCCAAAACTAGTAAAAAATGCTCTTTTAGTAGCCTAGAATATGAGAACAATCTTTCAGAGGAGAAGACTAGTTTCGCAACTATCTTTTTAAGACATTTTGTGATATTGTCTAAAATTTGCAATTATACAATCAATCATATTGTCTCCGTATAAAACAGTTCAATTCTATGCCTTTGCACTCTTTTGCACAGTAAGAACTGATATAGAATACATCCATAATATAACTATAAGTGTCAATTCTCGAAATAGTCACAATATGACTATCCATGTCAATTCTTCTTTCTCACAATATGGCTACCCATGTCAGTTCTCGAAATTTCCATAATTTGGCAGTCTATGTCAATTGTAGTACCGCAGAAAGAAATAGGGAGAAGTGCACCGGAAATGTTTTGACAAAGATTATAAGAGAGATAATAAAAGTTGAGAAAAATTCTCAACTGGGACGAGTAAAAATAAAAGGAGGAGGCGCATATTTATAGGCTGAGGCCTCCAACAACCACATCGATCTGACGACCCAAATGGAAGTTCTCATCCCCAACAAAACGACTGGATTTCCCTCCCTTTAATTTTCCTCCCATCTTTCCTCACTCTTAAATCGTGGGCTGACTCACTCACACGTGTGCCAAACGTGTGTTGACTTGGTTAGCCACACATTGAAAAGAAGAAATCTAAATGCTTACCCCGTTAATTAATTGATTTTTGTGTGTTACCATACATCATATACATAATTTAAACTAATGTTTTTATCTCTGCACATGTCTAATATCAATATTCTATAATACATATAAACATGTATACTTGCTCAATTTTCTATTCTGAATACATATAAATATTACTTGATCATTTGTCTATCTTTTTTATAGTTCAATCTGACATTTTCTTCTGATATTCAAATAATTGTTTCTCTCACACCAATGCACAACTTTGAGGGAAACCTTAAGCTCTTACCATTATATATGTTATAATTGTCTATTTTAACATTCAATAAAACCATAACAATTATTTGTAATTATCAAAAGGGGAAAATGTTAAGACCACGGTGATTTAAAATTAATCCTCTATATTTTGATGATTCCAAATAAATCAAGTAAAATAATATTTAATTGTTTGAACTGTCTAATATGTCAATCTTAAGTGTGTGGGAAATTAGACTAGTAACACGAACAATATGATCTGAAATTAAATTGTCCACTCATCAATCATCATGAATAATCTATTAAGACAATATCCTAAATCCATTTTCAGAGTCATCACAAAATTGATCTGTTTGTATTTAAGACATATCTATATTCAAGACTGGTTTAAGTTTAAATATGTATTCAACACATGTTTCTATTCACATAAATTATGAGATAGACCAACGGTCAAAAGCAATAATTCAAGTCCTTAATGAGGAAAGTATCAACAAAGTTAAATCAAAATGAGTGAAGCCACCTCAACGATATTGAAGATCCATTATATTCACAAATCAATATAGCACACAAATGAATTGTATAATAAAAAGGGGGTGAAATTAAATAAACTACACCCATTTTTCCAATTTTTTACCGTAAAGAGGATTCAAGCCATTTTATCGACATGAGTGTTCTATATCGAGAAAATTCCAACAATTTGTTTTTTGAAACCGTTTCATTTCTATATTAACATAGTGTGAAATTATTTATTGGACAATGCTTCTTTGTTCTATATCAATATTTCCTGTTTTGCAAAAAGTAAAAAACACTTTATTGCTATAAGAGAAATATTATGCGCTATTTTATCGGTTCATTTATAAATATATTGTTAAATTATTCATAAATAATGAGGAACTTACTGCAATAAGACTTACAATAGTAATAATGCAATAATGCATGTTAGTGAATATTGATATCCGGAGGAAACCACCATCAAAATACAAAATTGATCGAGAAGAAAAAAATAAGTAAATATAGAGTTAAAAGTGATTAATACAGTAATATTGTTATATATGAAAAAATAAAATAAAATTAACAATTGAGATTAAAAAATGCATGGGTTAAAATTTTTAATTGCTTTTGATTTAACATTATCTTTATGTCGAGACCAATTTCACCAATACTTAAAGTTTAAGGGTAAATTAGGAAGAAAAAATAATTCATGGTGCTTATTTGCAAAAGGCATAAAGTTTAGGGTAATTTTATACATTTTCCCTAATTTATTCATGTATGTAATTATCAATATATAATAGTTAATATTTACTTTCAGGTATATTTTATAAAGAAAAACATTAATTCAAACGAGAGTATGTAGTCTCATAAACATTGCAATGCCACATTCTTTATAATATGTACAATCAGATATATGAAATATATATTCAAAAATGAGTAATGTTATATCCTTTAATTAAATTCTTCTACTAATCTTTCTAATTAGAAGAAAGTGACATATGTCATAATATGATATTTTATTTATTAATGGTTAATTTACAAGTATGTGTCACCTTTTTGTGGGTAAGATGATTTGTAAGATATTTTCGTAGAAGAATATAACATTACTCTTATAAAATAGCTTTCGCTTACAGGTGAATGAAATGCTCGAATATTTGCAGTATAAAAGGTAAAATACATAATTTTTGAACTCATTAGATAGGGAGACTTGACGATAGAAGGCATTAAAAGCTTGTGGAGCTCACTTGGTGCTCTTCCATAGAGGAAATTCATCTAGATAAATAAAAGACAAAGGATGTCATACATGATGTTTTTTTTTTTGGTTTTATAAAATTAAATAATTTTTACTCATTTATGAGTATGATAGTAACTTTTATGATTTTATAAGGACATTTGAGTATTTTCCAATCAAAATATTTGTTTAAGACAATAAGGATATTTAATGTTTTTAAATAAAATAATTTTAAAAATTTCAATAATTTTTAAACAAAATTCTACTAGATAAATAAATTATCCATATTTTCTAAATAAAAATTAGAAATGGTAATTAATTCTTCAAATAAATTATGAGAATGCTACCAATTGTTATCAATTTTTGAAAATTGAATAACAAGCTTATGAGAACATTAATTTTAAAATGACATATTCTCTATCATCAAGTCTCATATTTATAATTATAAATATACTTCGTAGTCTCTAGTTGAAAACAAATTTACACCAAATTACTAAAGAGTCCCAAACGGGTAGCTCCAAATTTACACCACCTTTTTCTTTCTTATTTGTTTTCCACGATATCTTTTTAAGCGGAGTCACATGGTGTGCTTTTAGTTATACATTTATGTTTTCCTCTTCATTATTTATTTTAGTTTTAGTAATTTTAATTAAATAATTTTTTTTATATAAATAGTATTAAATATTTTATTTTTTGCCTTCTAATTAAATATTTTCGCTTTATAAAAATTATAATAACTATTTTATTTTTATCATTTATCATTATATAATATTTAATTTATTAAATTTAGAATAATAATTTGTAAATAATTAAAAATTACTTTATTTAATTTCATTTTCTATAAATAATAATTAATATATTGTATATTTAAATTAAATAATAAAAATTAAAATGATTTTAAAAAATATTAACTTAAAGTTTTTAACGAAACAATTGAGACATGCTATTGCTTATGTTCTTTTAACATTTTTTTTATGAAAAATACAATAACGATTAAAAGAATGATAGACATAAAGATTTTATCTTACACTCTTTAAGTTTAGATACAATAGCAAACATAGGGCAACTACTTCCATCGAAAATTTTAACCTTATAATAAAAGTTTAAATATGTTTTTTCTTTCCTTCATTGAGATACAATAACTGATATCGGACTGTTACTTCACTTTTTGAGGTAAGGATGATATACTACAATTAATAATGTTTATTATCTCTTAATCTTTATATGATAAAAATTACCACGACCTATAAAATATATTATATATAAACTCTTCTCAAACATAAAAATAAAAAAACATATAATTTTAGTATTTTAATAAATAAATTAACTAATTAAAAACAAATATATGATATAAAATAAATTGGTTGTAAGGTATAACATTGAAAAAACCAATATAAAATTTGTTATATATTAT
Source organism: Lupinus albus (assembly GCA_009771035.1). Taxonomy (NCBI): domain Eukaryota; kingdom Viridiplantae; phylum Streptophyta; class Magnoliopsida; order Fabales; family Fabaceae; genus Lupinus; species Lupinus albus. The sequence continues at coordinate 9,059,052 of CM020006.1, read as the reverse complement.
ATCCCTTAACTCCTTCCATATAAGCTAATGTCCACTTTTAATTTGAGAATATACATTGTGATATCAATTATTTTAATTGAATATCTTTTTTGTCTAAGTTTCAAAGACAAGTTAATCACATGAAAACATTTTGTTGAAAAACAGACTAGTCAATCATCTAAGTTTTGAACTATTGTTTAAATCGTCTTAATCATGTTAAATATTTTACAATAAAAAAATTTGGTAAACAAAATTCAATCCCATTTCTTGTATTACATTTGTTTATTTCATGCATGCCATGTGTTGTGTGTAACATGCTTATAATAATAAGCTAATAAAAATGTGTCTTACATCTCAAAAACTCACCCTTTTAAGAATATTTACCACCATTGTCCTCCTCATCCAAGTGTATGACTCAACCATATTATCATCTTCATGATATTCAAAAGGAGAATATTAGGTTCAAGTCAACTTCTAATTTTTATCTAATAATTGTGGTGGTGGTTGTGGTGCTTCAAAGGATTAACCAAACATCCATTCCTTTTAGATTATATTTGAAGAGGTTGTACTTGCCTACTAGGAACATTATAACTAGAACCAAATATGCCTTTAATCTTTTTATTGTTTTAGTTATAGGCATCACTACAAAAATTAAATCCATATATTGATAATGGATTAAATTTGTAGCATATTCCAAAAAAAATCACTCTCCATAACAATGGCCGCAACCCTTTGTCGAAAGTGTGTTTTTAAATCTGAAATGGAGTTGTCGGAAGTGAAATTAGTCAAAATTTTAACTTTTGAAAATTCAATGCCGGAATTGATAATTACACTTCCACAACTATTCTTAGAAGTGTAATTTAAAAAATCACTTTCTACTAATTATTGTATAAGTTGAAAAATGAAAACAACCAAACAATGAAACAAAATGAAATTGAACCGAACAACAAAAAACAAATTAAATGGTTCAAACAAGAAACTTACCTTGGACCTAATAATAAAATCTTGAAGATTATGAAAATGGGAATTTTAGTGATGAAAACTGGTTGTAATTTCACCATCCAACTATAGTTAGTTATAGCAAAATGGGAAGTCGATCTCATTTAATACTGATACTTAAAAGGTGATATGCTCATTTTTGTATTTTTGAACAATCACATGTTCCACTCATTTTAAAACAATTTAAAAGGTGTTCACAAGTATTGATAATATAAAATTGAAATATTTATAAAACTAAATAAAATGAAATTTAACATAGAAATTGAAGAGTAGAATATGGGGTTGAAAGACATAAAAGATGGATGAAAAAAAGGAAAGAAGGTTTATTAAAAGTAATGGAGTCCAAAATTGAAATTGATAAAAATAAATAGGGTTTGAAATTTAAAAAGAATATTCTACACATTATCTCCCTTTTTTGAATTGTCCGTTGGCCACTAAGGTTAAACTTACTGTGGGTCATGTCTTGGTCGTTCCACCACCAGAAAATTCAACTCTCATCATCCTTTTCCATTTTAAAAAATTAATATTATATTCATAATGTAAGACTTGTATATATTATCAATTCCCACAATTCTTTTACCCTTAAAAAATGAATAATATATCAATATGTTAAGATTTTTTAAATGAGATAAGATTCACTAATTCTAAGAGTAAATATTTTAAACTTTTCTACATATAGTGGTCAATTTTAAGAAAATCAAATGATTTAAATCTATTAACTGATTCAAAATTGATGGCTATAATACTCTTGGAGTAAGTGAATCTTTCAGTTTTTTTAAATTATCAACATAATTACTACTTATATGTTAATTAAGGATAATTTTGAATAAAATAATAGAAATAATACAGTTCAACACTGTAGTTATTTTGTTTATCGTTTTAAAAAACATTCAAATATGTCAATTATCAACCAAAAAACACCAAAGAATTAAACCTATGCCGTTTCTTGTTACTTATATTGTTTTCTATCACCAAACACCAAAAATCTCTCTCCTATCTCAACTTTCAATTTCTTCTTAAAACAACATCACCGACGCAACTCTAACCTTAAAATCTTCCTTCAAAACTCTCTCTCTCTCTATCATATTTTATATTATTTCGTTCTGTGTTCTATTTCTAGAGAGAGAGAGATTCTGTGTTAATAAATTGGAATTTTTCTGCAACAGTTTTGTGCTGTTAAACTAAAATCAAGAGATGAAGAAGAAGTTCGAAACATTAGTATCCTTAACAAGAAAACGGTCGATTCAGTTTCTAATCGGAGTTACGGTTTTGTACCTTGTCCTATTCACGGTCGAAATCCCTTTCGTTTTTCGAACCGGGTTCGGTTCAATAACCCAAGACTTCGTTACAACACAACACCTTTCAAGGCTTCTCAGCGAAGAGAATCTTCTACAAAAAGAAGCACCCACTCGCCCCTTCAAGCGCGTTTCCCAAAACGCCGTACTCGGACCGAGTCAACTCAGTCGCCGGGAACTCAAACTCGTTTCCGGTTTAGTCTTCGACGACACCACTTTCGACGCAACCCGAAAATACGGCTCCTCCGAGCTCTATAAGGTAGCTAAGCACGCACTCGATTCGGGTTTGACGCTCTGGGAAGAGCTCAAATCGGGTAAAATAAAAACCGTTATAGAAAAACCAGAGAACCGGACCGAGTCATGTCCCGGTTCAATTGCTGTTCCCGGTTCAGGATTTTCGGGTGTGGTGGCGATTCCTTGTGGGATGACTTTGGGGTCGCATGTGACTGTGGTGGCGAAACCTAAGCCTGCGCGGGCTGTATTTGATTCGAGGGTATCGATGGTGAAGCCGATTATGGTGTCACAGTTTATGGTGGAGCTGCAAGGGTTGGAGACGGTGGATGGGGAAGAACCACCTCGGATTTTTTATTTTAATCCGAGGTTGAAGGGTGATTGGAGTTGGAAACCAGTGATTGAGCTTAACACGTGTTATCGGATGCAGTGGGGTACCTCGCTTCGATGTGATGGTTGGAAATCAAATGCTGATGAAGATACTGGTACGCGTGTTTTGAATTATGGTTTACACTTTGCAATACTGAATTTTAATGATTTGATTTTGGTTAAAGTGTGTTTTCAAGGTGTTTGATTTGTACAATTTGTTTTGGTTGAATGAGTATTGTTTTGGGTAATTTAAGTCAATGTGAGTTTTGGGTAAGTACTAAATTGACTTAGCAAAAAGGAGGAGAAATTGAAGTTAACATTCAACTTTACAAGGTATGATGAATTGGTGATATGTGTACATTTCACCAAACATATTTAAAATGGTGATGTTGACATTCCAAATCGTGAATCAAACCCTAAGTGGTGATTGTGAAATGAACTTGATTATTAAAGGGCGTTATATGCTTATTGTAAATATTGGCATAATAGTTCTAAATTGCTGTTTTTTTTGCAATACTATTGTGACCACAATGTCGCAATATAGGAGGGTTTGGTAACCACAAATCAACTGTAATTACTGCAATTATCCGCAACTTTATAGCTACTGCATCTTCAGCTGGATTTAAAACTGTTTGAAGTTTCGTTGGCATATGCTTTTGTTGTTATTTATGTGTGATTAATGTAGGAAATATGTGTTATTCCAAAAAAAGATGATTTTCTGTTGGCTTCCAACAAATGATAATTAGTCTGTTGGTAGAGCTCAATCATATTGTTTTGTTTTATAGATGAATGTATGGTAATATAGTTTGCTGATTTCTGTAGGTGTAATGTTAGTAAAAGATAAGGTGTGGATAGTTTACTAGTAAACTTGAGGCTTGGCATTAATTTTTAGCGATATATGTTCAAGTTGATAATTTTTCAGAATCTTTTCCCTTCTATTGATATTTCCCTCAAAAAATTACCATGTTCCATTTCAGCTGTTGAATTTTGGTATGTATAGTCATTTGTTTCTGTGTTGACTGCATTAAACTGAATAATTCCTTATGTTGGATACAGTTGATGGGTTGGTGAAATGTGAGAAGTGGATTCGGGATGACGAAAATCACGAAGAGCAGTCTAAGGCAACATGGTGGTTGAGTAGACTGATAGGCCGCACGAAAAAAGTAACAGTTGACTGGCCATTCCCATTTTCTGAGGATAAGCTATTTGTTCTTACACTTAGTGCTGGATTGGAAGGTTATCATGTTACTGTTGACGGGAGGCACATTGTCTCTTTTCCTTATCGCACTGTGAGTAATCCTTGAACTTTTCAACCTGAACCTGAAGATGGATTTGCTTAGTTTGTTAACTTTGCTTCTTAATTTTAACAGGGCTTTACTCTTGAGGATGCCACTGGGCTTTCTTTGGGTGGAGACATTGATGTCCACTCTATATTTGCCGCCTCTTTGCCTTCAACACATCCCAGTTTTGCCCCACAGCGGCATCTTGAATTGTCGACAAGATGGCTTGTTCCTCCACTTCCTGAATCTGGAGTAGAATTGTTCATTGGTATCCTTTCTGCTGGAAACCATTTTGCTGAAAGGATGGCTGTAAGGAAGTCATGGATGCAGCATAGGCTTATTAAATCTTCAAAAGTTGTTGCTCGTTTCTTTGTAGCACTGGTATGGGGGACTTCATTTTTTATGGTTTATTTCTGTGCTCACTTAGGGGAGCATAACATTTCATTGTAATTTTGACAGAACTCAAGAAAGGAAGTTAATGCAGAGTTGAAGAAGGAAGCAGAATTTTTTGGCGATATTGTTATAGTGCCTTACATGGATAATTATGACCTAGTGGTGCTGAAAACAGTGGCCATATGTGAATATGGGGTGGGTTAATGTCTGTTTATAATTTGTCAATTTTAAATTGGAAGAAATTGTCAGCCATATATAATGTGCTTCATTCTTGACAGGTTCACACAGTTTCTGCCAAGTATATCATGAAGGGTGATGATGACACTTTTGTACGAGTGGATGCTGTTGTTGATGAAGCAAGGAAGGTTCCACATGACATGACCTTCTATATTGGGAACATTAATTACTACCACAAACCCATGCGCTATGGTAAATGGGAGGTGACATATGAGGTAATCTGAACCCATTGCAATGCTCTTGTTTTAAGTTTAGGAGTGGAAGTTGTCTGTGAAAATAAATGAACTTGATAATTGATATTGTTGTCTTTGGTCTGATCCAAAAAGTGTCTGAATCTGCTCCTCTTCCGGGTCTTTCTCCTTCATATTTGAAACCGTGGCCTCTTGGTCACTAAGCAGTAACCTTATCATTGGCCGAACATCACCTTCTTTATTAAAAAATGGGGCCTTACCCCTCAAGCTTCTTCTGGGAAAAATCTTGGTTATTCTAATATTGATTTTGTTGCCCTCTTTTTTCAGGAATGGCCAGAAGAGGACTACCCACCCTATGCTAATGGACCGGGTTATATTATCTCGGCCGACATTGCACGCTACATCGTTTGTGAGTTTGAGATGCATAAATTAAGGGTTAGTAAAACTTGTTGACCGCTGCACAATTTTCTTTGTTCTTCCATGTTGCAGATATACCCATGCTGCCGCACTATGTATTCATTGATTTGAAGTTGTTTGGGGCTGAATGTTTCCATGATTTCTTTTCTTCATGCAGTTGTTTAAGATGGAAGATGTGAGTATGGGGATGTGGGTGGAGCAATTTAACAGCTCGAAGCCCGTAATATACATACATAGCTTAAAGTTTTGCCAGTTTGGTTGCATAGAAGACTATCACACGGCACACTACCAATCGCCGAGGCAGATGCTGTGCCTGTGGGATAAATTGCAAAAGCAGACAAGGCCTCAATGTTGCAACATGAGATAGCAAACAGTGACAACATTAAATCATGTTTGGATTCTTTGAGGGACAAAGGGAACAAGTTTTGTGGTGAAGTCATTGCATCGATGTTGTATATAACTGTGGAGCTTGGTTAGTTAGAAATTGCCCTGTATAATATTGACCTTTAGAATCTCCTTCATTTATTATTGTTTCTTAGTTCACTTTTTCTTGCCCCTTTTTTGGGGTAACCTATTATTCTTTTGGCTGCGGCTTGGAAGTGGAAAATAAAGGGGGGAACAAATTGATACATCTTCAGATTCTGTAAAATGATTTGAAGGATAACATTCAATTTCGGGAGAAGGAAATATAAGACGAACTCTTAAATATAACATTCATCATTCATATTTAATTAGGACTGACATAATATAAATGAACGATGAGTGATATAAAATTTCATGTTGTCATTGCATATATATTATATTCTTTTTTATTTGCTTCAGCTACAGCTTTATTTTAACCCCAACCTCTCTATCTCATGTATTTTTCATTTTTTAGTTCTAAAAAGAATGATAATTTTAAATTTAAATTAATTTAGGTTCCGGGTTGGACCTATAAATCAACATTTGGAAAAGTAAATGGGTCTGGATGGGTCCGGTTAGTGCATTACCCAGATCCACTCTACCGCTTTGTTTTTTGACCCAGACCCGCCTCAGACTCATGCTAATACCTGTTGGGTATGATACCTGCAGGTTCTTGAGTATCCAACGGATACATGAGTACCCATAAATTTAAAAATATTAAAAATAACTGCAAGTAATTTATGCATTTGCGTATTTGTTTCATACGGTCTTATATATTATTTAGACAATTAACAAGAAAAAAAATTATAAAACTTAATTTAAAGTTTTAAAAACAACGTAATTTGAATATTAAAAAAATCATTTAGTATGAACTCTTGATTAACATAGCATTACATCATACATTCATATAACGACATAATATTATTTCTTAAGAACATAACATCACAGTTTAGCAACATAACAATCATATATATGAATTAATATGATATTATAATTATGGATTAATATGATATTACAATATACGTTAACATGATATTACAATTAGGTTGTTATATATAGGAAGAAATAGCGGGTTCGTGTACCCATAAGTTTGGGTACCTTATTACCCGGACCAAAACTCATCTAACAACAGGTTTTAAAATCGTAGGTCTCAATCACTTACGAGTCCAAAAACATGGACACAGATCTAACTCATTGCAGGTATTTTTTACGGGTACCCGCAGATTCAGGTACCCATTGTCATCCTTAAGAGTAATGTTTGTTCCGTGCTCCATTAGATCCTAGCCAGTCCCTCACTTTTGACTTCCACCTAACTTGTATTCCTTCTTTTCATCTTTTGCTAAATTATTTTATTCATTCAATTTATTTATTTATTCATTAATCTAGATTCGTTCTTGATTCATTTATTAATATTTAACTATTTTATTTTATTTAATCATAATAAAATGAAAGATAAAAATAAAATAAAATACTTTTTAATAATAATTAAATATTTAATTAATGTTTGAGATCCATAATCTCTTCTCTATTGCAAAAAAAAAATTAATATATATATATATATATATATCTTTAAATGGATTATAATAAAAATTGAGGAAATATTGTGATTTTACCTTTTTTTTCTCGAATCATCTTTGAACGATTTAATAATATGTAATTTATATTATTAAATTTAATTCACAATAAAATAAGGACGCGAGAATAAATGAAAAGATATTTTGATAATACTAAAAAGTAATAACAATAAAAAATAGTAATAAATATAAATCTTTGAAATAATAACAATAATACAAATAGTAAAAATATTGTTATGTAATAATAAACAATAAAGTAAAATTAAATCTTAATTAATTTCACTTCTTTTCAATAACTCATTATTTGAACGGTCGCGATACGTCGTTTATTGTCTTCCTCAAAATACATCCAACCAACCAAACATTTTTTACATAGAACTATATGAATTTTGATTCCCTATTACTCATAGGGAACGTAGAATCAAAATAAACTCTTATCGTCTCAATAATAAAATAAAAGCTATATTTTTTTATCCTATATAAATAAGTGAGTAATAAAAGGAGATAATAAAACAAGTTTAGGGTATAAAATAATCCATGCAATTAGTTAGGTACCATCTTAGTATTGGTGGATGGTGTGCTAACATCTTTATGTTTTGTAATTGATTTTTGAATTCAAATAAGTAATTTAAAGACCAACACATTTGGAATTGTGCATAAAAAAGTTTTTTACGCGTTGAACACAAAAACGTGGTGGCAACTTCAAATCAATCGAAAAACATTGGAAGTTACCTTCTCCCTTTTCCTAAATCATGTAATCAACGATAAGCCAAAAATAAGATTATGACAATTGGCGTCTCCACTAAGAACAACATTTTTAAGAGAGTGAGGACTATGGCCAATTGATGACCTAGGATTGAATGAACCATTTGAATTGATATTTCTTTACTCTTTTCTAAATATTAACTTAGTTAAAAAATAATATATATATATATATATATATATGTTTAATTTAATCTGATTTAAGGTGGTTTATTTTAAAGAGGTTGTAACTATATTGTACACAAGCATTTTTATACAAACATATGCCTTATACCTAGGTATTATATATACTTTAGGAAAGAAGAGATACTCGTTTTGTCGGTGATGATCTTGTGTCGTCTCTCGTAATGGTATGGTGAACCACTTCTAGGCCATGTTATATTGGTTTACCTTCTTTTAGAAGGACATTGTAGAAGTTAAGAACCTCTCAAGGAATCCATTATAATGAAACTCTAGTACTCTACTCTATGTCTATGGCCTATAGATGTCCAAAAACCTAATAGGGGTGTACATCACGTAGGACACAGGAAGTATATTTTCATTTTTATCTCAACCATTTTTATTTGTCATCATAAATTTGGACTTCTGTCTATTAAATAAGGTGAATCTGCCATCATTCAAGCATGAGTTGTGTATAATATCTTTGCACTTTGGTATTCCTAAATCATAAATATATCACATTTGCATGCAAACTAAGTACCCTTAGTAAGACTCATCGTTCTAAGGTAATTTTCATCTCAATAAGAACTTGAGACAACCCATAGTTGCTTTAAGTTAGCAACTATATAATGAATGTCACCTCATCCTCACATCCTATATTCATAGTGATGGGTAAAATATCTCCAAGATAAGGCACATTAACTTAAGGGTCATCCAATTTGCTTTATCATTTACCTACTCCTCCACCTATTCATCAATGTATACATCAATTCAAAAATAAAAGATAAGTTGTTCAAACATTCATCCACATATTTATTCATCTATGCATTCAAAAATTACATAATTCAAACATTCATTTAGTCATGCATACATGCAAAAGAAAGAAGTACATCATATGCTCATTCTCTACTTATTCATCCATTCATGTATACATTCATCCAAAAAATATATCATTCAAATAATGCATTCAACACATTGGCTCCGATCAATTATCACACCATATTCATTTCATTCAGTAGTGCAAATATTCATATTCATTATCATAAAAGGAAAAAATAAGTCACTTTATACATCTTCAAACATTTCAAATATAAGATAGTTACATTCAAAAGTGAGTTATTTGAAATGGATAAATCACTTTATGGATTCAAGATTGTATTTTCAAATAGTTCATACATTCAAAAAATAAAATAAAATCTACAACATTCCTTAGTTACATACCATGGATTTCCATGCATCATATGCCTAAAAAATTGCATTTCCACTACCATTCACACATTCTCTAAGATGCATATCATGCCCTTAGCATTTGAATTTCATACATCATTTATAATAGGTAGCATTTCATTCTAGGAAACATGGATAAAAAGGATAAATTTTGTCCATTTCATGTACCTCATATATAACTAAAACTATTGATCAAAATTAGAACTTTTAGTATTTAAGGACTAGGCACGTTAAAAATACTAAAACCAAAATATGGTAAATTTTTATTGACAAATAGGTTAAATAACTCATATTTTAATTACTAATAATTTCCGTTTGGAAGCTAAGGTACCAATGTTAACTATTTTATTTAATCTATGTTTTAGAACTAGAATTTTAAAAAACAGCATTTTCATCAGCATGACCATCCCATATTTTGATAAGAATATATATATATATATATATATATATAATAGAAAATTCAGTGATATTAATACTGTATCGATTATCAAACCAATCAGGGTACTGATATAGTGGTATAGCGGTTCAACTGGTAGTTTACTAATTAAACCATATACCGGTGAAGTTATATATACATATATAATATATTAATATTGAAAAATAAAAAAAAGTACTAAATTTGTTTTATTTTCATTAAAATTTAATTTTAAATAAAAAATCGTCCAATATGACTGGTACGGTTCAATTGAAAACTGATCAGTATGATCGGTTTTGACCAACATGATTGTATAACTAATATAATTGTTTTACCGTACTACTATTGATACCGATTTACTAGTTGAACCGGCTGGCAAGGACAAATTTTTACAACACTGAGAAACTGTGTTATTAGAGCGATTTTATCATTTATATTAGGGAGGGGATCCACTTACTCCAAAAGTGAGTTTAAAGAACTTACTCCACATCTTAGTCATCAATTCTAGAGAAATTCAATGGTTTGAATTAGTGAGTAGATCTAAACCATTATATTGCATAAAATTGATGATTAATATATGAAATAAGTTTAAAAAACTTACTCTTAAAGTAAAAGTAAGTGAATCATCTTCTTTATATTATACCTCAAGGGTTGTGTAATGTATACCAAACATTATATATGATAAGAGTTGAGTATATTCAACCAATATCTTATCCAACACTCTTATAGCCCCAACCATAGAATACGCACTTAATGAATAGGATAGTGTCAACAAAGGTCTTTCCCATTTTTACCATTTGACAATGTATATATAAGGCACCTAATGATGGATAAGGATATGTTGTACTCAATCATATCCCTCAATCTATTTCACATCAATCAAAATATGATATATCAATTAAAAAATTAAACATTAATGACTTTTTCTATTTTTACTTCATTTTGATTAATGTGGAACATGCTTAGGAATGTGATTGGGGATATCAGATCTTTGTCACCTAATGATACATTTGAATAAAGGGAGGTGAGAGAAAGGGAAAGATTTTAATGGATGAAGAAAAGAACACACTGGATTTTATTTCATGGCTTTACCAACTTTCCATTACCCCAAAAACCACCACTTTTGGGGAAAGTAAAAAATGGTAGGAGAGACTTTGACCGAATTATTTTATGAATATAGTTAGTAAAGATTTATATATAACTACTATATCTTTCATTATTCATTAATAATAGTTAAATATAAATTATAGATAATACAATCATAATATAGAAAATTCATATATTGTATATATCTTTTTCTCTTATTTTATATTATGTCTCCAAATTTCTAAACCAAACATGACATTTCAACTAAAATCCTTTATATCTATTATTTTCACTCGGAAAATGATATATCCTCATACTAATTATCCTACCCACAAAAAAGTGACATATGTCATAAAATAATACTTTATTTATTAGTGATTGATTTACAAGTGACATATGTCACTTTTTTGTAGATAAAAAGATTAGTAAAAGAATTTAGTAAGAGAATATAACATTACTCTTTTCCCTCTTATCAAGTCAAGTCAAACCAAACATATTATAAGGGACTTACTAATCAGTTAACTGATAAACAATAAATTATTAGTCTCATCCTCTCATTGGGTTAAACATATTTTATAAAAGGGCCTTTAACGGATAAGCCTTGACTAGATAAGTCAATTAGATAGGGTCACTTTTTGCCCTTTTACATCACTATTCCAAAATAAGTCAACTAATAAAAAACAATTACCTAGAATTTTTAATTCAATCAGTTAGATTATAGTGATAAACATTCAACCCCTTGGTTTATCAACCTTCATCTTCCTTTTCAATCAATTTTACTGAAAACCAACAAAGTTTTGGTCTAGTAATATAACTCTCTGCTAGATCTCCAAGATAACCAAGAGATCAAGGATTTAATTTGCCAGGAACGACATTTATTAGAATAAGTAGTGACATTCCAAAAGTGATTAGGGATTAATTCCTTACTCAAATGGTGAAATGATACATTTGATAGTACCAAAATCCCTTTAGTCAAATAGATCCAATTTCAAAATCATCCAAAATTTAAATACAAGCACCAGTCAAATGTACACTATATGAAATTATTTTGTATTACCATAATCACTATATATGTTGTTAAAAAAGAACTAGAATTGCATAGGTATGTATCCAATGAACACAAACAATTTCAGTCATTAGATTTCATTATACCAGCATTAACAATTATTTTTTTCATTCTCTTTTAAATAACTACTTTCAATAAATATAATAATAAGTATTGGTTGTGTGCATTAAACATGTTTACATGCAAAGTCTTCCTGTCATAAAATAATAACCATGCCTTAGTTAAGCAGTAGAAAATGAATTTAGATCCTCTAAACTGATACGTGTCAAAAACTTATTTTAAATTACTTTTAATAAAAAAATTAAATTTTTTTTTTTCATTATCCTCATTTTTTCAGTAGTGAAGAGGAGTCCAACTCTTAGAAAATGTATACATATATTCTTCCTTCTTAAATCACATGTTACCAAAAAAAATAAAGACCTGCTTAAACTTAAGCAACACTGTAATTTTGGTCAAGACCCAATTACCACATGTTACTATAATTTTGATAGCAAGAAGAATAATATAGACAACCAAGATTTTTTATAAAAATATAATTTTGATTTTTTATGAACTATTTTGAGCCATTACATTATTTTAAATTTCCATATTGATGAGGATGACAATTAAACAGTCCATATAGCAGTTTCAGTAGTCAATTTCATAATAATTACCATTTTCTAACTTGATCATACTAATAAAGAATGCATTTCAACCCTAGATCACTATCAATACTCTAAAAGCCACATAATTTTGAAGTTACAATACTTGTTAACAGTTATAGTATATTGGACTGAATGGGCCAAAATAATGCCCAACAAATTCTCATTCATTTTCTTAGAGACCCTTTGAATGTAGAAGAAAATACTAAACACTAAAAAATGACTAATCTACATAACTCACTATCATGCTGCTTCTGGCGTCACATTATGCATCAAGTGCTGCAGCTTTGCTTAGATTGCCAGATCCTGTTTGGTAACTTCCTTTCAGGCATATTATAACAAAATTTATAGTTCAGTTCTATTATCATACATATTTGATTTCCTTGATAAAAAAACTACTATTCAGTAATCATCATTGCCCTCATCTTTTGTCGGCATATTTGGACCGTCGTCAAATCCAGAACTAGGAGCAAGCTCATTCAAATCAAGGAATCGTCTCTTCTTCATGCCATCATCAACTTCCTGCTGACCTGGACTACTTGATTTTTCAGGAGGCTGGTTTTCGTTTTGGCTTTGGTTGTGTTCATTCTCTCCTACAGCAGGACATTCGTTTTCTGGGTCGGTCGAAGGGTTAATAACAGGCTCAACTACTTTAATTTCATGATCTTCATTGTCATATGAATCTTCACTGCCCATCATATAATCCCCTTCCTCGGTGGGATCTGAGTGATCATCTGATGCATTATTAGACTTCTCAGGTTTATCAAACTCGGTTTCAGACTCAGACATCTCATACTGATGGTAGTTTATACGGTTTCTAGTGGCCCTCTTACTGCGTCTTAGACCTGATTGAATTTCACCAACAGACCTCTGTTTGGTGTCCCTCCTAGTACGGCCTCGCAATTGCTTGAATTTACGGGGCTTGTCGCTATCCTCACTAATACTCAATGAATCTTCATCTTCATCTTCATCTTCAACACTGTCTTCATCCCAATTATATTCTTCATCTCCTTCAGAGGCAGAGCCACTAGAAACCTTCCTTTGCTTACGTTTCCGGAGATACTCTTCATCATATACAGCTTCTCCAACAATATCATCATCATCATCTGTGTCAAAGTCTGCATCATTATCTGACAATGCTTCAACAAACTCTTTCTCTGAATACCGCTGAGGCCTCTGTCTTTTCCTATTGATGATGTCAAAACAAGATAATTAGTGAAAATCTGATAAATGGCACCAGATAAAACATGATTTTAAGGGGAGAAAAACCTACACACCTACGGTCCAATGTGTCAGGTTGATCCTCATCATCCTCTTCATCTTGAAAGTCAGGTGATTTTGGAGATGACATACGAAAATTCAAATGTTGTGGGGCATGTGAAGAACCACTCGATTTACCATTAGTCAAAGTTTCAGGTTTTGCTCTAACTTCCCTCCTGGGTATATGTTCTGGGGATGGTTGTTTGTTTCTGATGAAGGAAGAAACAGATATATGTACCATGAGTACTAAGTAATAATCAAATAACTACAATTGGCACCTTTTGCACTCCATAACAAAATACAAGTGCATAGCCAAAAAATAAAATAAAAATAATAGTTAAACACATCAAGAACAGCCAGAAAGAGGGACAGGATGTAAGACGAAAAGATGATTTACATACTTCGTTATCTTAATCGCCTCATTGATGGACCGATCATAATCATCTGCAATAGCATTGGAATTAACTGTTAGGTTAATGTAAAATCAACACATAACAATTCCCCAGGAAGTAAGTTGACTTTTATGTCCAAACAAATAGAAATGCGGGAAGTTCAGATAATTTTAGTAGTTAATAGTTGAGCAAAATGCCAATGTATAAAGTAAAAACCATAGTCACTTGGTACATGAGTCACAGTTTATACCATAATCACATTTTTAAGTTCATATTTCCATTCTATAATGTTGCACAAGTTATAACGGGTCAAACCTTGTTCTTACCATAAGTGTACGTAACAGGTTTCCTATCACGAAGTGAACGCCCTGGGGCAAGCCCATCCACACCATAGAAATTATCAAGAAGAAGAGCTTCCCTGTGCTGCTTTTTCAGCAACTTCTCCTTTCTCTGAAATGCATAAATATAGATCAGTTTTGTATCAGTTAGAAACTCCATGAACAGCCCAAAAAGAAAGATCAAAAGAACACATGATGTTGGGTTTAATTATCGACCTGCCCCCTACCTTCTCACTTTCCTCAACCCCTGCAATTCAAAACAAAAAAAGAGACAGTAAACAAACATAAATAAATTACCTTGTGAACTTTCTCAATTTCAGGAAGCATGTCTATCTTCAGCCTCTTCCCTAAAGAAGCCTCCATTCTGTTTTTACTCGATAAAAGCTTCTCCTGTGCAATAAGATGAATAAATCGAAATAAGACTTAGATCAAATGAAGAATTGAAGTCGCAATCCATTTAAAAAGCAGGGGTAAATCTCACTTTTATTGTTTCCCTTTAAAAATGGAAAAAGAAAAATAACTATTAATCCTATCATCTGAAAATAAACAAATATGGGCATCGTGAAAGTTCTAAAATAAGATTAGAGAGTGGATTGTTGAATAGGATTGAACATGACAGATGGACGACATTAAATATCTGATTCCATCAAACAATTGCCACAGCTACTTTTGATTTCAGGTTCACACATCCTTGACGAAGCACATTTTTCAAAGCACAAACAGGTCCAATGTTCACTCATACTTTAGGTTAAGGTTTCTAAAAAACGGGCAGCACATCGCACGAGGCTCCTAACTAATGGGGTCTGAGGAGGGTAGATAGACGCAATCTTACCCTCGCAATTGAATAGGTTGTTTTCAGGATTTGAACTTATGGGCAATTTATAATAAAATTAGAACCAGTTTAAGATTCTAGATATAACAACCCAAATGCTAATCAATCAAGTGATTCATTATCTAGGTCACAAATCTATACCTTGCAATCTCAATTCCAATAAAAACACTCAATAATTGCAAAAACATGTCCACTGAACAGAAATAGATTAGCTTAACTTACAGAGACATCTTGAAATTCATCAAAATTAGTAGCAACTGCTTCCCACTGATACGATGTATTAGAAAGAATTTGGGAACCTCTTGCTTTCCCTTTCTTGACTTGAACCACTTCAGTTTTTCTTATTTCCCGATACAACCTATGACCAATAATTGGGTCGTCTTCATACCTGCACTAATCAAATTTCAAATGAATAAAAAGACAGACATAAATACACAATAATTTCCCGATAGGACATTCAAATTTTGAATAGGTTGAAGTGAAAGAAAGAGTATCTTACCAATAAGAAATTCCATGTGAATCACCACCAATACGCTCCTTTCGGAACATTGAAAGTTGAACACCATGTTTGAGTGAGTTGTCAATGTAACTTCGGATATCTTCTTGCTGTAAAATATTCACCAAATTCAATTTAATCTTTTATGTACACATCCCAAACAAAGTTATTGGAGAAAAAGGATGCCGAATTAGACACAATCCATTTAAGCACTAAATATATACCTGACCACGGATCTATATGAACTGTATTACAAAACAAAATAGGCTATTATAAATAAAAAACAACCTCTCTCAGTTAAATGATGCACCATTAAATGCACTAGCACAAAGAACCACTTGATGACAAAGATAGAGGGGATAGTACAAAATAAACCAAAAAAGGAAGGTTGATAAAAAGGAAAATGCAATGCATAGAATATAATGGCATAATGCAGCACTCAGCTTGAATGGACTCTTAATTATTTTCCAATTAGATCCAAGCTAAATCAATCAGAGTGACCTCATCCTACCAATTTCCCCATTTTAGCAAAAGAGATGAAAAAAATACATAAAGCACTGAATAGTAACAGTACCTCAGCACGAATGTCACATAATGCTTTTAAGATGACTACACGGACCCCAGGATCAAGTGATTTATATACTTCAATCTCCACTCTGTGATGTTAGAAAAAGGATGAGACTTGGGAAAGGAGTATATATTAACAACATAGGTTTGTAGATATTGCATGGCTAGTTTAGTACTTACCCATGTGAAGCAACAATTGGCATATCCCCATTAGCAACCTGCATTTGAATCCACCCCAAGTTAGCTCTCAAAACTAAATATACATTATTCTCAAATATCAACGTGCTGAATGAAAGTGTCTCATTACCCAGTACCACCAATCTCTCAGTTTTCTGCATAATACAGTTATCCAAGTATCATGTGAGAGTGCCATTCGCGTAATGGGAGGGATTGCCTATAAAAAGATTTAATAAATAGTATTGTCAGAGAAGCAACGGTTTCACGTACATGTGACTGCATATAGAACAAAGCACTGATTCTCCAGAGGAAATGAAACTGAGATAGAACATTTCCCTGTAACTGGCTAAAAAGACAATGTCAGACACCTCTTACAAGATCTTAAACTTTAAGACCCTTACATTAAACAGCCTTTACTTTCTCTCACTCATTTGACAATATATCAAACAGACCACTTAGAAAAACATAAATGAGTTGTAAGTATAACCAAAATTTAGATTAGCCTCTCTCTCAAGTTTCCACATACTCAAAATATCAAGGACCCTAGAAAGTATAAGTTTGGTAGTGGCATATACACTGCGATTGATAGAGGTTCATCGCACCACTGCAGACTTAGAATCTTATATAAGTTCAACCACCACCACTGTTTTTATCAATTAATCTGTCCATAAATCATTAGACCATGGACTTTTACAATACCCTGCCTGTAATATAAACCCTTTTCTCACTGAAGCAAAAGAATTTCAATAAAGAGGTAAATCCTCAAACATTTTTCACTACTAATTTTCCTACAAGTTTTGAATCTGACAGGAAAATATAATCCATCTTAAAAACCATGCAGTAAGATTAGATACAAAGAAGACTCTTGCATTAAAATTGAGAATCCACCGACGCTGATCTTTCCTTCTACCAATTTATTTGTGAGCAAGCAGCATAACCTCTTTACACACTGGTCAGCAAAGTATCTAACAGTGTCATGCAATATTGATCTTGACGGTCTTTGAGATTGATTTGCACTCACAACATTAAGAACGGGGGGCAACACATGGCTTAAACCCAGAAAAGACTTAAAAATCATACAGCTACAATTGGAACTTGTAACCATTTGATGCAGCCATGGTAGTTAAAATTGAGATTCTACATAGGATCGGGAGATGAGTCAAAGATCGTAAACTTAGGATTGTAGCACAACTCGTAAGATGCAACTTATCAATATATATGCACAAAAATTCATATATATATATATATATATATATATTACTAGAGATCAAGATTTTAAATAAATAAATAATATACAATATAGAGAATTTCAAAAGCTTCAGTTGTTTCCCTATTATTTTTCTACTAGGTAATTATATGTTTTAGTATAGTTAATATGGTCAATTCAATGTTTTAGAGATTAGATGTTTTTATATTTAAAAAAAAAAGTTCTTAAAAAAAAGAAGAAAGGATTAGAGACCTATAGCTAACAGGCCTCCTGAAACAGATAGGTACAAATGGGCCTGACCCGGTCCATTCTTTTAAAAAATTTGTTCAAACCCTAATAGTAGCCATCTCCTTCATTGTTCATTTTGCAACAGAACATAATACAGAATAGAGAAATGGAAAGTGAAGAGAGAGATCAGAGAAAAGAGAGAAAGGGGAGCTGGATCGGTACAGGAGAAATGAGAGAACAGAGGAGAAAGGAGTGGCACATGTTTTGAAGGTTTTATCCAACCTAAACACGTCAGGCTCGTCGTTTCCACTAATCTTATGCTCCAACATGGCGATTTCACCCAATTCCACGGAGGTCGAGCACGAGCTGGATCGAGCATGGGTTAGCTCTTGTAGATGGTAAAATTGTGCGATCCCACGAGCGGGACCGTGATTTTAACTACCATGGATGCAGCTTACAATTTGTCTACTTAAAACCACTACAAATAAATGAAATTTAATATGTATTAAAAAGCAAACACAACCACTACCAAGTTTTAGAACTAGTGTGGATAAAAGGCATAACAGGTACTTATCTCTTCCAAACACTAAGGAAATGGTTTCTCGAAAAATCCAACAAAACCTCTAATCAAGTACTTGCTCTGAACTTGCCGACATCTGTCAAACATGCAACTATGTTACAAAATTACTTCCATTTTATAAAAGGGTAGCCCATTGCACCTAGTAGGGTCGGGAGGATAGATGTATGCAGCCAGCAGGCTTACCCTCTCAAGCAAAGAGGCTATTTCAATTTCAACTCACAGTATTATATTGGTCAACTTTATTTTGTGATCACAAGTCCATCAATTGGTAATGCACTCACAAATTCCAAGATCGCAAGCATTCAGATTTCGTTCCTTCCATCAAAATCCAAATTCCAACGCCAATTACCCCATTGTATCCCAAATTTTGAGCAGCGAGTTGTGGTTGCCACTTTTATTTTCTACATTTTTATCTATTGAATAGAAAATTTAGTAAAGTTCTCACCTTTGTCAGGTAGAGTTTTAGGCAATTCCAAAACATATGACTACGTTAATGCTCGCACTAACCCCAGTAAATGTCAAGTTGAATAATCTATTTTCAACTCCATAACTCATGATTCAGAATTTTCTCTGACACCCTAGCAATGCATTCAACTAAACTAGCCTAAAACCATAATTCTCAATCCAAGGTGCAGATTTAAAACCACATGCATAGCAAAATTAGTTAAATTAACAAAAATAAAAGCAGAAAAAAGAAAACAAGGATGGAATATTCATATAATAACTTTAGATGAGAAAATAACAATAAGTATTAAACTAACATAATCCCCAAAGATTAGGATTCAATACCAAACACTGATAGAAGAAATAGGAAATGCAGTAAACAGAAAAACACAAACCTTTAACAAAGGCATATGTATGTCACCCAAAGTATCATTAGGGGTAAGAAGTGCTGTTTCGAACTCTTCAGCTGAGAATTCTACTGATATATTCAAAATAGGCCTAAATAGCTGCAACAAGGGGAAAAACACAAACCCTAAAAACACCGAAAATAATAATAACAATAACCCATAAACCCAATCTAACAACAAAGATCAAAACTTTGAATCTCACATGCAAGAAATTTAGTACGGAAGCTAACTCCCACATCGACCGGAGATTCCACCGTGGCAACAGCGACGGCGGGGGCGGTTCCACCAGCGGCGTCACGATCTTGCTGCATTGCTGCTGCCGCGGCGATGGCGGTGGCGAATCCTCCTGATGCCTCTGCTGCTCCTTCTTGGCGGCTTTAGGCCGGCGCTTGATCGCTGCTGCCTCCTGCTGCGACGCTGAACGGAGGCGGGCAGCGGCGCGAAGGGTGCACGCCCGGGATGGGCGGTTACTACGGGTGGTTGCAGGAGGATCATCGGCGGCGACGGCGGCGGCGGCGGTGGTGGTGGGCTGTTCCTTATGGGAATCGGGTTCCGGCGATGGTGGGTGAGAGGGTTCGGCGGTTGGAAGCGGAGAAGATCGTTGAGACATGGTGAGAGAAAGAGAGATTGAAAAAAGGGTTTAGGGAAGGTACGGTGAGATTAGATGTAGAGGATTATGGTTTATTAGCATTGAAAAGAGAAAATCAAAGTGAAGGGATTATAGAGAGAGAGAGAGAAGGAAAGGGTTTTTTAATTTATATTTTCTTATTATTGCAAATAATGTGAAACTGGTTTTATTTGTTGGGACCATAGAGAAAGGGTATAAATCGTGAAATAGGAAAGAGAGAAGAGAGACGAGGGGATTGGAGAGGCAAAGGGATGCTACCAGGAATTTTGGGTGTGAGGGTTGGAGTTTTCAATTTGGGTTATTTCCTATATTTATTTTTTCCCTATGATATTTGGTTTAATCCACCGTCATATTGCATTATTCACAATTCATATATAATGATTGTTAACTTTTCAAAAAAGTAATCCAAATAAATATTAAATGATATATTAATTATGTATAAATCTTTACTCTAACAATTTATATATTACACTTTTGAGTGTTTTTGCTTCCTAAGGTTAGACTGATATTTTCTTTCATGTGAAATAAGTAGGGTTAAATTTAAAATTAAAGAAAATTAATTACTTTTCTTTGTGTTTGTTTGATTTATGGTTAGAGTTAAAAAAACAAAGGAAAACTAATAAGGTATTGCATTTTATGATATAAGGTGTTACTAAATCTCGAAAAATTTTATTGACCAAAAGATGAAAATGAAAGGCTCGATTGTAAGAGTATTATAAAAGCAAAGATTGATGTCTATGGAGAGGAGAACAACCAAGCTCTAGAAGAAATTAAAATTATTATCCTTAAGTTGGTTGATACACTTAATATAAAGCATGCTTATTTAAATCATATTGTACCAACCAGTTCAATGGAAAACCGATGGATTGATCGTCATAGTATAAATTATACTAGACATGCAATTAAATTAGTTAGAACTATTACATGTTGGAAAATATCGACCAAACTGTATTGCATTATACCCGTCAAAACTAGTTTGTGAATGAAAACAATTATTTTTCAAAATAAGATAATAAGGATTGAAACTTTGAACATAAATTGTTTCAATATAATTATTCATTTAACCATTTCAATAATTGAATTATATGTTGTCAATAATTATATTTATAGGAAAAATATCAATTTACTCTAATAGTAAATGGAAAAAAATTTATTTCAAATCTTAGTCATTTATTCTATGAATATCCAATGGTTTGAATTAGTAAGTAGATGTTAAATAACTTTTTTCCACTTACTCTTGGATTAAGTGAATATCCTCTCATATTTATATTCATAAGTATCAAATTTATTATAACTAGCGTGTTGACAGACACAGTCGTGCCTATCAAAATACTTTCCTATCGTTTATAATGTATAGTCTACATGCAATAAACTGAAGATTAGATATTTTAATTTTAATGTAATATTGGTGACAATTAGATAATGCAAAAACCCGAAGTTAGTTTGATGAATGTAACGTTTAATGAGGATGTTTACTATTGTGCTTGCGTCATGAAACTGCAAATAATGCACATTTAAAATCCCTATATTATAAAGGGCATAATAGAAAATGAAAAATTATACCATGTTTCTCCTTCTTGCCTTTCTTCCAGAAACGTTTGATTGAAATATGGGTTTGATTGAGATGTGGAAATTATGGATTGACCACTTGTAATTATACATACACTTTATTTCTTGAACTTGACCTGGTTCTTTCTGCCACCAAACCTAAATAGTGGTAAAGTTAATGTGCAATTCCATGTTCCACATTTCACGTTGTATTAGTAGAGGTTTCTTTAATGTGCAGTTTGCACTTTCCAGTTTATGTTGAAGTTAGAAGTATTTATAATGTAGATATAAATGATTTATATAAAGCTATAATCCATGTTCTCTTGAAATGAAAAAATGTAGCATTGTAAAAATATAAAAAACTGTAGCAGATACTTTAAGAATAACCACACAAAAAACATTAGTGGAACATAAAATGAGAAGATGAGTTATATGGTTTTTTTGATAGAAATTATAAAATAAAGATGACAAATTAGGCAACCACAAATTATACCATGGTGAGTTTTTTTTTTGTCTTTATTAGTAGTATAGAAGTATATATATAGATATATATAACTTAATTCATATACAACTTAATTATCAATCTACATGTTGGACGATTATACCAATATAATAATTGATAACACAAATAAAAACAAAATAAGAGTATCCGACACATCACGAATACTAAGGAGTGGAGTAAGTAGTCAAGGTAGAGGTTTGAGAAGTAAAATGATAAAGAGATTAAAAATTCCAATCTCATTCACCATAAAATACTAACATACTTATCTTTTACCTATTAAAAATACAAAGAATACATACACAAAAGTTTAGCATAACATTTAGATTTTTGTCATTTGATTTTATCACCAACACAATGCTCAGGTTGACTTGGAATGGGTGGCAAATACCAACCTTACCCAAAAAGAAAATAAGTAAAACAAAGTCAATTTAAGTTGGTTTTTACAATTATGTTTTTTATTTGCAATTCTTTCTCAAATAAAATTTAGAAATTTGGTATTATAAAACTAAAAATGCATTACCAAAAAAAGCTCAAATGAAAAGATCTAAAAAAGTTGCTGTTTTTTCCTAATATTATACTATCTAAAAATAAATTTGAAGCTTAAAATATAATGAAAAAATAACTTATATTTCACTATATAATTATGCATGTCATGTTTTTTTAATACATTGTTTGATTACTTTAATCTTTATGCATTTTATCATAAAAAATTTCATATCGTCAGTTTATCATTTATCATTTATTTGCATTACTTTTGCTTAAAAGTCATTAATACTTAACAATGAATGGTTGATATATGATGTGTTGGTACACAAGGGCTCTAAACTACACCTAAAGGGGTGAATAGGTGGTTCGGTACTTGATTATAAATTCTTGATTAAAAACATATTCTATGATGTTCCTCAATGTTTAATCGATTAACAAATGCCTTAGTCAATTAATTGCTTATGCATATAATCAATTAACCCAAGATGCAAAGATTTGACTAAACTTGTATGCAATATATCAGATGATATTGTGCAGTTAATGACAAAAACCAAATATACAATTAACACATCAAGATTAGAGTGTCAAGGAAATTGAGTCAAACAATACGAAAACATAAAGAGTTAAGGGATAAAAAGAAGAAGAAGATGGCTTTTATCCTAGTTCGTTTGCTTGTCCACATGCAAACTACCTTCAGGCCTCTCATTCTGATCATGTGAGATTTTCTTCACTATGGAATAAATGTTTTACAAACACACTTCCACTCAGACAGACATGGACTTAAGCTTCTAATGGCTTACATTCACCCACTTCTAATGGATCCCTCACCATTTCTAATGGACGACCCAACCCCTTCTAACTTATCTACCAAAATTCTTGTTCAGTGAACGTAGCTTCTAATGGCTCCTCACCACTTCTAACTAGGGTTTCCCAAACTTTTTCTCTTCTTCTTGGTGATACCACACACCAAAGAGAAACGTTAATACCAACGTCTATGTACAAAAATGTAAATGCACCTTAAACGTGCTGAATATACAGACACCCAAAATTAAGATTTGTAATAAATTAGCCTAATTGTTTTCAAATTATAAAAAAGTAAGAGATGCCAACTAGAATTGGAATGTGAGTGAATGATTAGGAGAATATAACAATATGCATTTATAATGCTTAGTTTTTTACTATTTCAATTTGATAAGCATTATCACTATGTTGCCCATTTAATTTTTTTTGTTAGAATTAATGTTTTTATTTCAAATGCTTTATTGTTGTTGACCTACAAGGTGTTAGTCTAGTGGTGTAAGGCCCCGTTAGATTCATAGGACAACCAAAAGGTCAAAGGTTCAATTATTGGGAGCGACACTTGTTAGAAGAGACAACAACATACCTCGAAAGGGTGAGGATATACCATTCATCGTAGTACCAAAAAATGCTTTATTGTTGAAACTTTTACATAAATATAAGATAAATCAGTTTTATTAAAATTCGACCAATGATTCGATCAAAACATCGAGTCAATGAATCATTGGTTTGACTAATGGGTCAATGGTTGGACTAATTGACTCGATTTATATTAAAAATTCTAAAAATTTGATAATATTAGCTTAAATTATTTAATAACTATATACTTCAAGTTTAGAAGTATGATGATACATAATTAAACAATCAATAAGAAGATTTCACTACTATAAAATGTCACAAATAAGTCGAAAATATCAT
The DNA here is from genome assembly GCA_009771035.1 of Lupinus albus. Taxonomy (NCBI): domain Eukaryota; kingdom Viridiplantae; phylum Streptophyta; class Magnoliopsida; order Fabales; family Fabaceae; genus Lupinus; species Lupinus albus. Next base: position 9,034,521 of record CM020006.1, on the reverse strand, counting down.
CAAACAACATATGTGTCATGCTTTAATTGCAATAAAAACACATAATCCTTTTAAAATTTAATTAAACAATAACAATCTTGCTATAACATAAGTTAACAAATGACAAGCACAACTACAAATAAGTTAAAAATATCTTTTTCATCTCAAAACAATATTGTTTTGATTGTTTTTTAAAAAATATTTTTTGATTGACTCGATCGGTCCAACCGGTTCGACTTTCCGAGTCACCAATTTTAAACTTAAACTAACCGAGTCGATCTAATTTTGTTACAAAATTAGTAAGATGATAGACTTGGACAAGTCAGATATCCGATTCACGATTGAAGTGGTCGAACCGAGTCGAGTTTTATAACAATGTGATAAAATCACTAAAAGCTAATTTGTTATAGTAAAACTAAGTTATTTTATTCTCATATCATTTGAGATGTTATAGTAAAACTAAGTTTATTAAATGTAAAAGTTATTATTCTAACATATGATATATTAATCAATATTAATGTAATGTTAGGAGAAATTTTCATATATCAAATCATTAGATATTTTGTCATATCAAACAACACACTATATCACATTTGTTGTGGTGCATTTACACAAGAGTTTAATGTTATCAAATTTACTACGTTGGTACACCTTGATTGAAATATTATAATCTTAATCTACATCTTAAATTAATTACAGATTAATGTACTTTTAAAAAACTCGACACTCTAGTTGTTGAGTTTCTTATTTTTTTCAAACCATACAAGAATTGGCAACCTAGGTGTAGAGTTTAATATATATCCATATTTTAATAAAGTCGACTAAAAAGGTTTAGAGTTTTTGTTTTCCTAAAGTGAAATGGACAATGGGGTGATAGTTTTTTGTGTAATATTATATTTTATGGCTTTTACAACTCATTGCCAAGTTAAGTATTTTTTATTGTTTTCGTAGAGTGAAATCAGTAATGGGATGAGAGTTTTTTGTGTGTAATATTATAGTTTATGGCTTTTACAAAACCCCATTGCCTAGTTATGTAATTTTTATTTATTTTCATAGTGTGAAATGGGCAATAAAGTAGTAGTTTTTTGCTTGATATAATAATTTATGTACTCGAAAATCCAATTACCAAGTGTTGTTCTTTTTATATTACAATCATCCCATCACATATTCATCTAGAAAGCAATTCCCTTAACTCCACTATTCTCTTCTCTGCATACCGTTTCTTCATTGTTCATAAACTATAAAATTACATGTTCTCATTTGGAGGTATTTTTGTATAGACACTTAAAAGTTATTGATCCAAGTACCTAAATTCATGAGGTTAGTATACTACTACACTTAATTTTATTCTTCTAATTAGTATATTTTCCATGTGTTATAAATTATTGTTTTAATTTTCTTACTTCTTAAATATAGATGGCTATTGCAAGGTAATTGTTAGCGATTTTAGTGACGAAGAGGACATCAAAATATCTAGTGATGATGAGGAGGTCAAGTTTGATGCTAGATCATCTCGTAGTATAACATATACCACTTCATCTTTATTTTTTCGTAGCACAAATTTTGAAGTTGGTTGTGATATTGGATATACAACAACTAGTTTAATAAATATTAATGATAATGATTTATTTGTTGGGATACAATTTGAATCCAAGCATGCCACGGTAAATGCTATTAGAGAATTTCATATTAAAATTTCCTTTCACAATGTTATTGTAGAGTTTACACTAGATAGATATGTTGGCCGATGTAAACATTTTGATGCATGATGTGAGTAGAGAACTCACGCTTCTCTTAACGTTAAGTGTGATATTAGGGAAATTAAGAAAATTAGTAAAACACACAGTGATGGATCTATGTTAGTTTCCCAATATCACAATAAATTAAAGTTGTCATTCATTTCACACCTTGTGTTAGTTCGGTATATGCATATTTGAGTATACCTGTTAAGGCACTAGAAAAGGATATTGTTAGTCGTTTTGGTTATACAGTCACATATAGAACGATGTGGACTGCAAAACAAATGGCATTGACCCAAATTTATGGTGACCTGGGAGGGATCATATAATGAGTTATCACGTTCGATGAACGATGTGTAGTATTTCTCACCGACAGAAATGTGAAATATCAAGCATATCACCATATTGTAGTTGGTGTGGAAGACCCTAGCCGATTCATTCTGGATAGAGTATTTTGGGCTTTCAAACCATGCATTGAAGGGTTTGCATATTCCAAACCAATTATACAAGTGAATGAGACATTTATGATCGGGAAATATACTGGAACATTGCTAATAACAAGTTCACAAGATGAAAACACACATGTATTTCCAGTTGTCTTTACTATTGTTGAAGACGAGACGAAAGAAGCTTGGGAGTGGTTCTTTTACAATCTTCGGACTTATGCAACCCCTCAATCAAACATATGTACCATATCAGATTGGGGCATAGGTTTATTAGCTACACTCTGAAGAGCTAGCAGGATGGTCTAGCGCACAATCAGTTTATTGTATTCGTCTTCTTGCTAGTAATTTCAATAAGGAATTCCGAGATTCTAATCTCAAAGACAAAGTCGTAGAAATGAGTATATGTTATTTATATTTCAAATTTATAAATAATTTTTATATTGTGAAATTTAATAAATTTATATTTAATTTTTAGGTTATGAATTGATGCGACTAGTGTTCGAGTGGAGGCTAAATTTGTTTCGTAAAAAAAGTCTAAGGGCTAGAGCATGGTTGGACAAGATTCCCAAAGAAAAATGGAGTCAGACATGCGACAAGGGAGATGGTTTGGTCGCATGACCACGAATCTTGTAGAATACATTAATGGTGTTCTGAAAGGATATAGAGCTCTCCTTATCATTGCTATTTTGAGAGCAACATTCTACATGCTAAATGAATCGTTCATTGAGCATCAAAATAAAGTCTCCTTATCATTGCGAATATTTGACAAAGATGATTAAAGAAAATTAGCGTCAATCTACATGTCAATTGATTCGTACTTTTTCATGGGAGACCAAAGTCTTTGAGGTTGAAGTATTATCTAGATTTGGTGGTTGTCAAGTGAGGGTTTATACTGTGAAAATAGCCGAAAATTGGTGTGATTGTGAAGAACTTCAACCATTAAGATTGTCATGGTCTCACGCAATTGCAAGATGTGCTTTATTGGTTGTAGATTACGGGAAATTTATCTCACCAATTTACCGAATAGATTATCTTCTTAAGGCGTATGTATATGAGTTTCAATCAATTGGTAATGAAGATACTGACCTACTTATTCAGGTCTGACATTCATTCACAATCTTGTTATGTGTAGGAAAAGAACTCGAAGACCAAAGACTACACGTATTCACGATGAGATGGGTGAAGTTCCAACTCAATAAATCAAAAAATGTGGATGATGTAGAACTAAGAGACATAATAGGAAGACATGTCCATTGCAATATAGAGAATTCGGTGAGAGTTCTAGGCAACCTTCCGATAATCAATAATTTATGTTTTAATCCTTGTTTTTATAATGTAATTTTATTGATTTGTAACTTATTTAAATGTTGTAATGTGATTCTATCCAACTTATTTGATATGTAACTCATTTACTCATTACTATGCATGCTTGAACTAAATTGAGTAACTTGCTATGAGTAAATTGACCAAACCATCACATTGACAAAGCTTGAATTGATCAAGCATTAATTCTTCAAGAAGGCTTTGTGTAACATCTTTGAGTAAATGCCTTGAGTAAAGGGCACGACTCAAGTACACTTACATGAAGATATTTTACACATTGGCTTAGAGTAAACGTGAATGAGAGTGAATGCTATGAGAGTAAATGAACAATGCAGGTAATAAATAACTTTAAATAAATACAACAATTCTTATACCAAATCTATATAATACTTAAAAATGAGTTGATGAATGGTTGGGCGAGTTTCTTAAGGACAATGACATTGATGAAGTACCCTAACCCTAACGTGTGCAATAATTACCTATAAAATCGTAACCCTAATGTGTGTATTAACTACTCATAAAACCCTAACCCTAACGTGTGTAATAATTAGCCATAAACCCTAACCCTAATGTGTGTGGTAATTAGCCGAACAGAACCATTATACTCCAAAAGATGACATCAATTATTATATTTATGAGTATATGCATGTAGATTCATCTGGGTAAATATTTGATGCAGTTCCTCCAATAATATTTACCTCTGTAAGACCTAGTCTTCTTCAAAATCACAACCGATAAAAAAAACATGGGAGACACTTTGGGTAGACCTTGAAGTGATAAAAAACAATTAGGATTCTTTTGTGTTTGAATAAAATTTCTCTTCAACCCAGAATCCTAATGCCTCAATGGTCCTCCCCCAAATCTTATCTAATGAGGCTTCATTTTTCATCAATAAATTTCCAACAAAAAATTTACTGATGTCCACTGCTTCAAAACCATGACATACACTTATAAGGGAAAAATTATGTGGGAAGTGTAGTTTGACTACACTATCTCACGTTTGGTGTAACTTTAAATTTATTTACGTCTTTGGTGTACTTTTTTAGGGAGTCGTGGATGAGGTCCACGACTTTTGTGATGTCGTGCACAGGGAATGCAATTTCCAGGGGGAGTCGTGCACAGGGAATGCAATTTCCAGGGGGAGTCGTGCATGGCATACAAAAGATTGGTCTCCCCATGCAACTCGTGCATTCCTTGCACGAGTTACTTAGTCGTTTATTGGAAAAACAACTTCCAAATGGTTATGTTAAAAAACTTGCGGTTGTTACCTTATATAATAACTCTTCTTAGATTAGGAACCACTCTTTTTAAATTCGGAAATACTATTCTTAGATTAGGAAACACTATTGCAGATACTATATTTTATGGGTAAGTTGTGATACACTCTCGCGGATGCTATATTTTGTTGGTAAGCTATGATTTCTTGCGGATGAATGACATATATATAGACTTGGGATCTCACATTCTCTATACACGATTAATGGAAATCGTGTTTGTTGTCCACGACCACTGCATGGAAATCGTGTCTCTTGTACACAATTTGCATGGTGCACTGACACTCTACGTAAATTGTGCTTGGCATGTACAACTCCCCATGGGAATCGCATTCCCTGTGCACGCCATCACAAAAGTCGTGGACCTCATCCACGACTCCCTGAAAAACTATACCAAAGATGTAAATAAATTTAAAGGTACACCAAACTTGGGATAGTGTAGTCAAATAACACTTCCCACATGATTTTTCTCATTTATAAGATGACCCTTTCATTTGCCTATGAAAATCAACTTGCAAGAATTAAGTCTATTAGTTTTTCTAGAGGATGAAATTCATTTATAATGCTGACAAAATTTCTCTTTATTTTTTTTGTTTCCAAAGCTCTAGAGTCTGCATGCAGCCAAACTAACCAATCGTAGGGTTCTCTTCATTAATGGAGAGACATGTACATATTTTTACTTTGTTTTTAATGAAAAAAATGTAATTTCATTATAATAAAAAAAAGAATAAGTGTCATTGAAGATTACATTTCCCTTTGGTTTTTGAAGCATTTACCTCTCCATTAATGGAGAGGATCCTAAATCTTAAGATATATAGACATTTGGGAGTTTGGACTTAACCCCAAAATATTTCCATCAACCCAAAAAGCTAATAATCAAGTCGCTTGTGAATTATTAATACATGGTAGTTTATGTTTTATGTTAAATCTTTGGCAAAGTCATGTTTAATGTTTTAAAAGTCTTTTAAACTTTATCAAAGAGCGATGATATTATTTATAAGCTTATAAAAATTATCTTAAGACTTTTCACCATAAAACATATCAACCTATATCAACCAAGTGAAAAAGAAAAATTGTATTTCCAATTTCAACAATCCAAACTCTGCATAGTCACCTGTTTTTATGAAAACATAAATTAAGTTGGAGTTTTACACTATATACACATGTTAATTTCAACCCAATCTTGTAGAAGAACTCACTTATCCAATTTTTAGATTAAGAGCTTTAAGCATATTGAAGTAGAGGTATTAGCATGCTTGAAATATATGTTATTATATGAAGTCTCTCGTTACAATATACACCAATTATAAATATAATTAATATATATCCTAAACTATGGTTTATTGCACCATTGCAGGCTTCAAATGGATGAAAGTCAGAATTGCATGCTACAGAAGAAGTATGCTTGATTCTGATGCATATGCCTTAGTCACGCCTTCATTCTGGTGCAGATGGCTTGGTCACGCCTTCACCCTGGTGCATATAACTTAGTCATGCCTTGGCAGATGCTTGGTCACGCCTTCAGTCTGGTGCAGATGACTTAGTCACACCTTCAGTCTGGTGTAGATGACTTAGCCACGCCTGCAGATGTTTGGTCACGCCTTGGCTTTGGCGAAGATGGCTCAATAGTGTCTCAGTCATGACCCTACTCTGTCATACCAAAGGTCACTTGTTGGCTTTAAAATGTTTATGTAGTAGAGTCCTCCATTGTTGTATTTGACATGTTTTCCATGTTTGCTATATTAATTTAGCACATGTTATTTGTGATCTTATTGATCACATGCTAAGTTAGTTGGGTTTCTTGGATTGTAAGTTTGCCTTCTTTCTTGGCTATATAAGGGTTATCCCTCTTGTATTTTTAATTCATTCAATTCAATAAAATACATACTTTTCCACATCATGATGCATGTGACACCCTAGATTTTAAAATCATTAAAATTATAGTATCAGTCCTGGGAGTCTTGCTTGAGCGAGAAAGTGTCGCCTGGGCGAGAGAGGCTCACTTGAGAGGGTGAAATCCTGGGCTATACTGAAGGATTCTCGCCTGAGCGAGAATTGTCTCGCCTGAGCGAGAGTGGTCTCGCCTGAGCGAGAGTTGTCTCGCCTGGGCGAGAAATGGTATTTTGGAACCTGTCGAGGCTGTGAGATTCTCGCTTGAGCGAGAATCCCTCGCTTGAGCGAGAGGGTCAGATCTGAGTTTTTAAAATGGGCGGGATTTTCTCGCTTGAGCGAGAATGGGCTCGCTTGAGCGAGAGCCCGACGCTGTTGCATTTATTAGGGACCCCCAAACACATTTTTGGGGGATAACCTAGAGAGAAGTGAAGGAAGAGAGGCTTTTCAAGAGCAAAGAGTCTTGGGAATCATCTAAGAGCTTGAGAAGAGGTAAAACTCTTGATTCTAACTCTCTTATTCTCTTTGAAACTTGTTTTGGGTATGTAGGATCTCTTCTCAAAATGTGAGAAACCATGGAAACTCATCCTTTTGAGTTATGATTCGTTTTATGTTGTTTTTCTCTTGTAAACTTTTGGTTTAGAGTTGTTATTTCAAGAATGGAAAGGGTTTGTGGGTTGATTCATGAAAACCCCAAAACCCTAAAATGAAAATGTGGTTAAAGGGGGAATGAGTAAAATGTTAGATGTAGAAGATGAGTATGCACTTCAATGTTGAAATATGAGGTGAATATGTATGTTTTAGGTGTTTGTAAACTTATAATGAAAGTAGTTTAGAAACATTGAAAAATGTGTTAAATCTCTTGTATGGTTAAAGATGCAATATGAGTTGTTTATGTGTTATTTGGAATAAATGACTAACATTGTGTTACATGGTGGGAATGAGGAAAGATCTTAAAGTTGGAAGAGGTGTTGGTGGAACTTGTGAAGTTACCAAGAACCAAACCCAACACTCACCGAGGTAAGGATAAATCTTTAACTTGTTCATTGTAATAGAAAATGTATAGATTTTCTGGTTGTGGATAATGATCAAGTTGTGAACCACTTATTTATTATAAACATATATGGGCATGTTTGTAATAAGGATTGCGTGAATTTATTATTTATGAATTGATGATGTATCAATGAAAAGGAAACTCGTTTTAGCCGACCATGATTGGTTAGCGACTTTGGCTCAAGTAATGTAGCAAGCTTTGGTTCAAGTAATGTAGCAAGCTTTGGCTCAAGCGATGTAGCAAGCTTTGGCTCAAGCGATGTAGCAAGCTTTGGCTCAAGTGATGTAGCAAGCTTTGGCTCAAGCGATGTAGCAAGCTTTGGCTCAAGCGATGTAACAAACTTTGGCTCAAGTTATGTAGCATGATTTATAAAGAGTATAAAAGATGAAATGGTTTTAAGATTATTTAACTCTAAATTGTTTACTTAATCATATTAAAATTTGGATTAATGTATATTGACATTTATTGAGTTAACGACTTACTCCTTTGTGTTGTCTGTGAATTGTCAATGTTAATCTCATTGCAGGTAGGTGGAAGATTTAAGGATGTGTTGATTAGGAGATTAGAGGCTTTTAGTTTTTGAAGTCCTTATCTGCATTGTTTTGTACTCTAACTGATGGTGTTTTTGAACTGAATATTTGTAATCATGTACAAATATTTGGAGAAACTCCAACTCATGTCAACAATATCAATACAGGCTACCAATGGAAGCCTCAACCAAACAAATCTAACAGCAACAGAGGCACTTCATCTAACAAAGAGCTTAGATGATTCCCAAGGAATGGTATTTGCAACAACTTTGGCAGAAGCAATACACAACAAAACAACAAAATATGCACCTTCTGTGGCAAAGAAGGACACACCATTGAAACATGCTACTTTAAGCATGGTTTCCCACCCAATTTCAAATTCAAGGCCTAAGCTAATGGGGTTATAAACAACATCCATACACAAGAATCCTCAATCGACAATCAAGACACAATTAGATGCAATACAACAGCTGATGCAAACCATAATTGAGCATTGATCAAGAGCACATCATCAATCAAATAAGCCAATGTTCTCCAACCACTGATGTCAACAACTCAGGTAAAGCTTCTACCATTCCATCTTGGATTTTAGACAGTGGAGAAACAACGCATGTTACCAATGATCTATCTAACTTCATTTGTTGCAAATCTATTAAATCCATTCACATAAGCTTGCCTAATGGTTTCACCATCATTGTAGAATATTATGACACTGTTATTTTTTTAAAAACCATGACATTGCATAATGTTCTCTATGTCTCCGGTTTTAAGTACAACTTAATCTCTGTTAGCAAGCTTGTGTTTAACAGGATTTCTTGTCTTATTCGGGATATGACTACCTCAAGGACGATTGGTCATGCTGAAACTTGCAATAATTGTGACACCCTAAATTTAAAGTCATTAAATTATAGTAGCAGCCTTGTGAATCTCGCTTGAGCGAGAAAGGTGTCGACTAGGTGAGAGTGGCTCACCTGGGTGAGTGAAATACTAGGTTGTATTGAAGGATTCTCGCTATAGCGAGAGTGGTCTCGCTTGAGCGAGAATTGTCTCGCCTGGGCGAGAAATGGCATTTTGGAACCTGTCGAGGCTGTGAGATCCTCGCTTGAGCGAGAATCCCTCACTTGATCTAGAGAGCCAGATCTGAAATTTTAAAAATGCGGGATTTTCTCGCTTGAGCGAGAACTGGACGAGTTTGCTTTATAATAGAAACCCCAAACACATTTTAGGGTTAGAAATTGAGAGAGAAGAGAGGAAAAGGCGATTTTGAGAGCAAGAGCTCGTGGGAATCATCTAGAAGCTTGAGAAGAGGTAAATCTCTTGATTCTAACTCTCTTTCTCCCTTTCAAACTTGTTTTTGGGTGTATGGATCTCTTCTCAAAGTGTGAGGAACCATGGAAACTCTTCCTTTAGAGTTATGGTTCGTTTGATGTTGTTTTTCTCTTGTAAACTCTTGGTTTGGAGTTGATATTTGATGAATGGAAAGGTTTGGTGGGTTTATTAATGAAAACCCCAAAACCCCCAAAATGAGAATGTGAGTAAAAAAGGGAAATAGGTGAAATGTTAGATGTAGAAGAGGAGTATGTGCTCTAATGTTGATATATGAGATGAAATATGAGTCGTCTATGTGCTATTTTGAATAAATGACTGACATTGATGTTATTGGTGGGAATGAGGAAAGATCCTAAGGTTGGAGGAAATCGCGGATGAGACTTTTAAAGTTACTCGGAACCGACGCCAACGCTCACCAAGGTAAGGGATAGGTGTTTCCATTTTATATGAGATGATGGAAATAAGGTACGTGTAAAAGGTAATATGTTTGTAAGCATATTGTTGTTATCCTACCCTGAGTGATAGTGAATTATTGTTGTTATCCTACCCTGAGTGGTAGTGGATTATTGTTGTTGTCCTACCCTGAGTGGTAGTGAGTTATTGTTGTTATCCTACCCTGAGTGGTAGTGGATTATTGTTGTTGTCCTACCCTAAGTGGTAGTGGATTATCGTTGTTATCCTACCCTGAGTGGTAGATTATTGTTGTTGTCCTACCCTGAATGGTAGTGGATTATCGTTGTTGTCCTACCCTGAGTGGTAGTGGATTATTGTTGTTGCCTATCCGAAGTGGTAGTGGATCATCGTGGTATAGACCTGCCCTGTGTGGTATGGAGAATGACTAGACCTGCCCTATGTGGTATGGAGAATTACTAGACCTGCCCTATGTGGTATGAGGAATTAACTAGACCTGCCATATGTGGTATGGGGAATTGATTAGACCTGCCCTATGTGGTATGGAGAATTGACTAGACCTGCCCTATGTGATATGGAGAATTACTAGACCTGCCCTATGTGGTATGAGGAATTGACTAGACCTGCGCTATGCGGTATGGAGAATTACTAGACTTGCCTTATGTGGTATGGGGAATTGACTAGACCTGCCCTATATGGTATGAGGAATTGACTAGACCTGCCCTATGTGGTATGGAGAATTACTAGACCTGCCCTATATAGTTTGGGGAATTGACTAGACCTGCCCTATGTGGTATGGGAAATTAACTAGACATGCCCTATGTGGTATGGGGAATTAACTAGACCTACCCTATGTGGTAGAGTAATAACTTGACCTATCATATGTGGTAGGGGATTAACTAGAGCTACCCGATGTGGTAGATGATTATTTGTACGGTGTAGACTTGTTGAATGTGATCAAGGGTAAATTACTATGGAATATGAATAATGGGAAAAGAGTATGTTAGAATGAAAGTAATATACATGCTATAAAATATATATCATGGGATATATATATAGTATATGATAAATATGAATAACATGGAAATGAGTATGGTTGGATGAAAGGAATATGCATGTTATAGAATATATATTATGGGATATATATACTATAGGGTGAATATGAATAACATGGAAATGAGTATCTTTGAAATGAAAAGAATACGCATGTTATGGAATATATATTATTTATGAATATATATACTATAGGGTGAGTATGAACAACATGGAAATGGAAGAAAGGAAATACAAATGTTTATATTTATGTGATTGTGATTATAATTTATCTCAATGCTTAATTGTATTTAAAATGTGGATTATCATGTAATGTTAGTCTTGAACTAATGACTTACTCCCTTGTTTTTGTGTGTTGCTTATGATAATCCCATTGTAGTTAAACGAAGGATTTGAGGAGGTTTGCTTAAGAATTTTATGCGTTTCTTAACTTAGATTTCTCTATCTTTACTCTTTGTATTATAGCTGACTAAATGTTATTTTGGGATAAATGTAATTCTAAGGATTGTAGTACTGGATGTGTGTAGTTATGGGCATTATGATTCTTGGAAACCCATAACTAGAGGTATGCGGTAGTTACTAAGGATTAATCGAATGAATTATATTTTTCTGCAATAGGAAATGTATTATAATATAACAGGTTAAATAGGAGTTTTACGAAATGATTAATGAGAGATTAAAGTAAAATGATGAATGTATGCATGAAATGATTAAAATAAATGAAAAATTTTCAAGGGTAGAATTTGGGTCCTTACAATAATCTTTACATGGTGGCAAAGGAAACACACCAATAACAAAATATGTTGCCTGATATTAGCTCCTTAGAATCTAAAACTGTTGCTAATTTTGATCTTTGGCATTTTAGAACAATGTTCTTCATCATATATGCAAATCTTTTCCTTATTTGTAGTATAATTCTGAATTGGTGTGTGATTCATGTCATTTAGGCAAGCAATCTAGGCTTCCTTTTCCCACTAGTCATACACATACCACTCAACCTTTTGAAATTATCCATATGGACATTTGAGGCCCTCTAAGTGTGCCAACCATCCAAGGCCATAAATATTTTTTAACTATGGATGACTTCACTAGGCATACATGGATCTACTTAATGCTTAATAAAGGGAATACAAGAGATCTTGTTCAAAACTTCATTAATATGGCCATTGTCCATTTTCATCACAAAGTCAAAACCATTTGGAACTGACAATGGCCTTGAGTTTGCTATGTCAACCTTTTATGCCAAGCTAGGTATATTGCACCAAACCTCTTGTGTTGAGACACCTCAAAAAAATTCAATTGTTGAAAGAAAACATAGGCACATTCTTAATACCACTAGGTCATTGCTCTTCCACTCTAATTTGCCAAGCTACTTTTGGGGCTATGCTATTAATCAAGTTGTCCACCTAATAAATAGGCTGCCTACACCTGTTTTGCATCAAAGGTCACCTTTTGAATCCCTATTTGGAAAAACACCTATTCTGAGTGACTTAAGAGTCTTTGGAAGCCTATGTTTTGCTATCACTCTCACTACCAATAGAACCAAATTGGACCCAAGGGCAAAGAAATTTGTGTTTCTTGGCCACAAGCAAGGCTTAGAGGCATATGATTTAAGGATTGGAGACATATTTGTCTCTACAAATGTCACCTTTTACGAGCACATTTTCCCATACACTACAGACAAACCAAATCCTATCACTCGTGACCCACTTCCTCACAATGACTATTAGTTTCTTGACTATGGCCATACTACCACTTTACCCCTTGAACCTAGCCCTGCCTCACCTATAATTCCTTCACCTAATGATCACTCAACTACCATTCATCCCCCTCTGCCACCTAGGAGATCTCAGAGAATCTCCCACCCACAACCTACCTTCGTGACTTTCACTGCAACCTTTTATCCAACAATTTTAACCCAAACAATTGTAGAATTAAACACCCACTCCACAACACATTATCCTATAACTCTTTATCCCCTCAACACATAGCCTACTGCCTCTCTATGACCATTCACACTAAGCCTAAGTCTTTCCACCAGGCTATTGAGAGTGATGTCTGGATTCATGCTATGAAGCAAGAACTATAGGCCCTTGAACTCAACAATACATGGACTTTGACTCACTTACCCCCACACAAAAAGGCCATTGACTTCAGTGGGTTTATAAGCTTACATTTCATTCAGATGGTAGCATAGAGAGACACAAGGCTAGATTAGTTGCCAAGGGCTACACACAAACATAAAGTCTAGATTACTATGATACTTTTTGCTCATATTTTTAAATTAACTACTGTTAGACTTCTTTTAGCCTTGGCTGCCACTCAAGGATGGTTTCTCCATCAACTAGATGTGAATAATGCTTTTCTTCATGGTGACTTGAATGAAGAAGTGTACATGACTTTGCCACAAGGTGTGATTAGCACTATCCCTAACATGGAATGCAAATTGAATAAGTCCCCTTATGGTCTAAAGCAAGCAAGTAGACAATGTTTTGCAAAATTATCACATGTTATTCTTTCAATGGGTTGCATTCAGTCTAAACATGATTATTCCCTGTTCACTAAACACATTAACCACACTTTTACATGTGGATGACTTAATTCTTGGTGGTAAGAATGCTTTAGAAATTCAACATGTTAAATATTTCCTTGACAATAAATTCAAGATCAAGGATCTTGGTGTGCTTAAATACTTCATTGGTCTTGAAGTAGCAAAACAGAAGAATGACATCTTTGTTTGCCAGAGAAAATATGTTTTAGATTTACTTGCAGACACAGGTTTCCTCAATTGTAAGGTTGTTGCAACTCCAATGGTTAAGAACACTCGTTTGCATCAAGGTGATAGTGTTCCTTATTCCAATCCTCTTTATTATAGACAACTAGTTGGTAAGTTTCTTTACCTTACAAATACTCATCCTGACTTAAGTTTTTCTCTTCAACAACTTAGTCAATATATGGTTACACCCACCATTAACCATTACAAAGCCATCACTAGAGTCCTTCGATATCTTAAGGATGAACCTAGCCAGGGGTTGTTATATTCCTCAGCCTCTGTGACACATATCAAAGGCTTTAGTGACTCAAATTGGGCCACTTTCCTTGATACAAGGAAATATGTTTCTAGATATTGAATGTTCTTGGATGATTCTTTGATTTCATGGAAATCTAATAAGCAAAACACTGTTTCTCGGTCCTCTTATGAGGCTGAATACAGGGCCCTAGCCATAGCTTCTTCTGAAGTTCAATGACTCACCTCTTTATTACAAATCTTTTGTGTTCCTTCTAAGCAACCAGCTTTGCTTTATTGTGACAATGATTCAGCTCGTCACATTGCTGCAAATCCAATGTTTCATGAGCGTACCAAACACATTGAAATAGATTGTCATGTTGCTATGGAACTGTTGCAGAAAGGCTTGTATCATATTATACTTATTGTTTCTATAGATTAATCTGCAGACATCTTTACAAAGGCTCTAGAACCTTTCTTGTTCTACAAGCTTCTTCCTAAGTTGGGAGTAATTAACATTTACTCTTCAGCTTGAGGGGGGTAAGGAATATATATCCTAAACTATGGTTTATTGCACCATTGCAGACTTCAAATGGATGAAAGTTAGAATTGCATGCTGCAGAAGAAGTATGCTTGATTCTGATGTAGATGCCTTAGTCATGCCTTCATTCTCGTGCAGATGGCTTGGTCACGCCTTCACCCTGGTGCATATGACTTAGTCATGCCTTGGAAGATGCTTGGTCACGCCTTCAGTCTAGTGCAGATGACTTAGTCACGCCTTCAATCTGGTACAGATGACTTAGCCACGCCTGCAGATGCTTGGTCACACCTTGGCTTTGGCATAGATGACTCAGTAGTGTCTCGGTCATGACTTATTACCAAATGCTACTTGTTGGCTTTAGAATGTTTATGTAGTAGAGTCCTCTATTATTGTATTTGGTATGTTTTCCATGCTTTCTTTATTAATTTAGCACATGTTATTTGTGATCTTATTGATCACATGCTATGTTAGTCAAGTTAGTTGGGTTTCTTGGATTGTAAGTTAGCCTCCTTTCTTGGCTATATAAGGGTTATCCCTCTTGTATTTTTAATTCATTCAATTCAATAAAATACATACTTTTCCACATCATGATGCAAAAATCAAATAAAACATCAATTAGAAATACTAATCGTTACTTGAGTCCATGAGAGTTTCTGATCTTTATCCTCTAATAACATTGTAGCTACTCAACACTTTCGGGAAGATAGATACAAATTGATTGAACCTCGTTATAAAATTATTCTCTTTTTTCCCATAATTGATTGCTCACTCGTTTGTTTCCAACAACATAGCATAGCATACTACATAAAACCAAATAATAACAGCAAGAAAGATGAAAAATGCAGAAACAGGTATCCATAGAAATGACACAAACGGGTAGCATGAGATGGAGAAGTAGGAGAAGGAGCATCGTCTGAAGTAGTTGTTTCCTTTTCAAGTGAACAAGTATAATTGCAGCAACTAGGAGGAACAATTCGATATACACCTGTGCTTGCAAGGATATAGATATCTTTCATGTTATCTTCACCAAATGAGAAGATGTAGCCTAAAGCTGGAAGGGAAGTTCCTGGTGTAGAGTCACATTTGATTGGAGAATCTTGTGCACAACTGAATGGGATTTTGTTAGTGCTGAAATTTCCACTATTTGTAGGGTCTTCTGTGGCTGCCCATATTGCACCAGCATACAGATCTCCATATAAGTACCTGAAATTCAGTGATCACTCCTAAGAGAATTGATAATAGAGTAAATTACACTGACATTCCTTGAGTTTTAGTGAAATTATACAAACCACTCATCTATTCCTTCACACCTACAAAAACCTCATAATTTATACACATACATTATACTAATCACCCCCCTCCATGAGAATTTGTGTTTTTTTAAACAAAAAAGTGTTAAATGTAATTAAGTTAAACAAAATATGGTATAGTGTAGAAACAAGTCTAATAGTATACGAGTCAATACATTTTCATTATTTTTTGTTCATTATAATATAGTATAAGAGTGATTTATGTAGCTACAAACTACCCAAACTCACTACTATTATTGGCAATTTTGGCATGCCCATGGCGACAGGGCATCATGAAAAATCTGTCAATTAGCCTAAAATGTCTTCACCCACGATCTTTTCTAACGCTTTGGACATTATGATCTTAATTATTAATTATTAATTGTGATGTTTTGATTTTCTATTGGACTTGAAAGACAAATATGTAATATTAAATTGTTTAAAATAGCATAGGCAGGTTGGCGATGGTGGCCCAAATTGCCAATGCTACTCACCACTAACACAATCCTAGTAGTGTAACAATGGATATTGGATAAGATTAACCATGAATTTATACCTTATTCAGCATTCAACTGGCTTAAAACATGTAAAGAATGTATGAGTATATAAAAGTTGTATTGAACAGAGAGGTGTTATTTGTCCCATATACACATCTTAGGAATATTATGTGTAGTTTTTTTGTGTGTAGAAAAGCTTATAATTTGCTGCATTCCTCAGCAAATTGTATTGTATTTCCTTGAAGAAAAAAATGTTTACCTTCCATATGTGCAAGGATCGGTGGTAGATCGATAGACATATCCACCAGTGATTGATGCCGATCCTTCATTTTTGTTCACATCAGAATGGTTGTATCCCACAATTGGGAAAATTGGATTTATGGAATTTAGGGAGGTATTGCCTCCAGGTGATTGTGTAGGATCGAATAGATAGGGCCCCTCATAAACACGCCAGCCATAGTTCCCACCCTTTGTGATGAGATCCACCTCTTCATGGAGATCCTGAAAATAAATCGTGTTTACTGAGAATGATACTAAGTCACAAAGAGTAAGGATAAATCTTTGCATGAAGAATAGCTAATTAAGATTAGAGAAGTAGTTTTTGTCGTTTCGGGAGAGGTTGTATCAGTTTGTCATCAGGAATAGAGTAGAATTTTGAAGTCATAAGTTTTACTTCTGCTTTCTAAATGTTATTTTTCAAGCTTAAGTAAAGGTTCATTCTATCTTACAATGCTGCTATTAACATAATGTGATTATAGTACAGAAATATGTCAATACCTCAAAGGCTCACATTAATGTTAGGATGTTAACAATATTGTAGTTACACAACAGAAAAGCCTAATGATGATCCTGCAGTACAGTGCTGTGGTAGTTATGGTTAAAGGATATTTACCGTTTCCGAATCAGGACAACCGAGGAATCAAATTGTTTTTGGGAAAAAAATCCCAAGGATTTCTCAGTCCAACTGTTGATGTTGATACTATAACATTGCTGTATAAATTGAAAGCCATCACTTTTAGTATAAGTATTCACTAACCTGTCCGACATCTGCACAGAAAAAGTACGAAGATTTTTCTGCATCGAAACTGCAACGCCAAGGATTTCTCAGTCCCAAGGCCCAAATTTCAGGCTGCAGATCTTTATCTTCACTAAATGGATTATCCTTTGGGGTGGAGTAGTTACCCCAAAGTCCAAGTTTGCTAATTTCTGCAGCACCTGAAGATTCAAGATAAATGTCATTGCCAAGATTAAGAAAGAAATATACATATGTCTTCGGATTACTGCACTATCATCCAAACATATGTTGTTACATCTTTGAAAAAAATAAAAATGCTGTGACTCTTATAAAAATTACTTATAAGTCACCCATGCGTTGATGTAATATTGCTTGACACTTTATCAAATTAATTTATTTTGGTGAAATAAAGAATGGAATGCTTAGTATGTGGACATGTGGTTAAAGAGCTACATAAGTACATATCCTAGAAACACAGATAACTAATTAGAAATACACACTTGGTATGTTGTCTACATCAAGCCTCATGATCTTTCCAAGCAAGGATTTCTTGTTTTGAGCAAAATTGTACGGATCGCCTGTACTTCCACCATCTCCCATCATAAAGTATAAATACCCATCATCGGGTCGAAAAAGTATCTGACCTCCATGATGAGATGCAAATGGGAGACCCATGGTAAATATTCTTCTCACTTCTGTAGGGCTAGCACTTTCAGCCTGCAAAAAACCTTAATAGTTCAGCTTTATTCATTGACTAGAACTTGTTACAGAAACTAATTTTTGCGTGTTTATAGGTGCGCACCGAGGAAGGCTGAGATGCGGTACCATTAGCAGTGTATTCTGCAATAACAGTTTGATATTGGCATGGTTGAGCACCTTGATCAGTGGCTAGCTTTGATGGATCACAATCAACATCTGAATTACATGAACATCTTCCACTACATCCTGACCACTTGGATTTGTCGCAGTTAAATGAAGCAAAGAATCGACCATTTTTCGCAAAATTTGGATGAAAGGCCAAGCCCATCATTCCGAACGTAGTATCAAAATAAACCTGATCAGTTAGATCAACAAAGGGACTAGCTTCATCAAGCTCCAATGTTCCTCCTGATCCCTCATCTGGAAGTGTTGCTAGCCAAACCTTACCCATTTGATTAGAGAAGAACACACGGTTAGTGCCATCAGGATGCGCCACCATGTTGAGATAAGATCCATTACCAATTTTCTCAAGGCACAAGCCATGTGGAGGAATAATAGGAGTTTCAGTTTTATTTAGTGAAATTGGTACCCCTTCAAAGCATACTGATGAATCATCGGACGTTCCACCAAATGCGTTACAAAAATCGGTTTTGGACTGCCATAATTCAGTTAGTTTGGTTGCATTTTTATCAACTGGTGCACCTCCTGTTTGACCTTGTAATGAAGGGGCAAAAGGAGAGTTTGTTATGGACACAGTTTGACATGTGTCCCACACTTGAGAGCAGAAGTCCTTCACTTCTGTCTTTGACTGGGAAGAATTTGTTGGTATGGTGGAATTACAAAGAACAGGAACTGATCTAGGCGAGGATTTAACTGTATATAGCTCCGCCGAAAATGGGTCGCAACTCTACAAACAAAGGTAGCAAAGAAATGAATGCAGGGCAGAAACTACTATAACTTAACATTGGTTCTTAGTACAGTAGAAATGTTAACATATTGAAAGTTTACTAGTAGTCAGTAATAACTACACATTGATCACTTTACAGGACAAAAGGAAATTCCAGAAAATGTGAAGTGAAAGTTATTTTTTTAGTAACTTTGATTTTATAACTTTGTCTTAGACCCGTTCGCGACCAGGGAGCCTCCAACCACCGAGCAGTCTCATTGTTATTGGGACATCGGAAGAAACAGAAGAGCTACCGCGAGAAAGACCAAAACCTTAGGGAAAGTTTTTGGTTATACACTTTTGCTCATGAAATTTCTGTCTATTCAATGTTCCATTAGTAATAGCTTTAATGAAACTATTTAAAGCCATTACTTTCCAATTTCCTTAAGTGGAAATTTTATTATAACAAAGTTTTCACACAAAGAAACCCATCTATGAGAAATTCAGAAGGTTATTAAGAAACAATAAATGACCAGATATTCATAGCATAAGAGGGTCAAACTTAATATCTTAATCATTACTCAAACATGAAGAACTTAATATTACACTCCTGAAAAAATACACATTTTCTGGGGTATAGTTGTAAATGTATGCTTTTTGAGGACAAAATATCTTACTGCACAAAGTATTGACTTCATAACCAAGGCACAGCTAGGATCAGATATATTCAACCCTTGGAATTGCTTCTTTATTTGTGCATCTTGAGTAAGGTTGCAACACATGCTTCCATTATAAGGACAAAACATGAGTGTTGAATTCAAGGTAAAGGGTGCTCCTAATCCAAAATAATAAACCATGAATATAAATAAGTAAACAGAAAATGAAACTGATGGGTCTGAAAAAGAAAGACTCACTTGAATCAAGGCATAGAGGAAGTGAAAGTGAAGAATCCAAAAGCAGTAGCAACCAAAAAAGAAAGAAGCTTATTGAAAAAACACCTTTCATCTCATCAAACTAGTTTAAAGTTAGCAAAATAAGATCTTTACTTCAAGCCATATACATATACATTTTAGAACATCATCCAAAAAGTATGGTTTTGGAGTAGTTTGACTTGTGAAAAAGTGAATAGAGTTTACTTGAAAAATAGATATATGGGGTGTTGAAATTTTTGGCTGTTGCCAACTACTCTCTATGTGCCTGAATATCCCTTCTACATGCTCTCCTCTTTTTTTTGACTACCACCTATTAAAGACCAATCTCTTTCAATCTTTTGCCACCATTTTTATTTCTATAATAATACAATCATTGTCTTCAACTCCTTTTGTCAATTGGATAGTTATATTTTAAGTGGTACCTGTTCTACTCTGGTACTATTTGTATCTGACTCATCATTTTTTATGTTATTATTAGAATACATTTTTAATGATAAACTTGATAATGATACTTATGCCTATGGGTGGGGAGTAGGATCTGAACCTATTCTACTCACTCATTATGATCCTATCATGATCAGATCTGAATAGGGTCGGGTTTCATTGGATCTAGAGTTGAGTTCAGATTCAAAAATTAGAGACGGGTTAAAGTTCAAAAATTAGACACAGTAATTCGGGTAGGGACCGAGCATTATTCACATTAATATATAAATGTTTAATAATATATATATATATATAATTTTATATGTCAAATTACATATTCACATTAATAATTAATATTTATAAGACTTTATCTAAAATAAAATATTTAATCGGGTCTAGGGTCGAGTCCGAGTTTAAAGGTTGACCCAGTGAATATTTAGGGTCGGGTTAACTTTAGGTCTATTATCGATCCGAGTTCAAAAAGATATTTAATTGAGTCTAGGGTCGGGTTAACATTTAGAGTTGGATAAGAACAAACATTAACTCGTCCCAACCTGACTCATCGGTAAATGAATGAACCATATAAGTAATTCAAAGCTCTCTTAATAAAAGAAATTTCTCTCAACTACTCAAGTTGAAGTCTTCTCAGCTCCTTCCTTGTTCACAAGCTTTTGAGTATCACATCACGTGTTTAAGAGGAGAGAAGAATCAAGGGGTGGATCTTATATGTATATCTGATCCACAATTTGACTTTTCATCAATTATTTATTTAATTAATACAATAGATCCACTAGTTTAAAATGATTGGATTTTATTGTCTGTCAAATATGTTTTTTAAGATTTACTCCCTTTAATTAAAGGAAAAAGTGGCACCATAAAACTTTATGTGGTTTATAAATAAATATGATAACTATTTTTTCTAATTACTTTTTAAACTTTAACTATCGGTAAAATTAGATCATACATTAAAAAAAATGTTATTTAAAACGAATGAATTTTTTTAATTCATGCACTTCTTTAATCCTAACTGTTAATTTTATTTTATTTTTATAAATAATAATATTATTTTATTAATCATTTTTAACTCTATAATTTACTTATTTTTTATTCTCAATCAATTTTGTATTTTGATGATAGTATTATCCCAATAATAACGTTGACCAACATGCATTGTTGTATTTATAGTATTATGAGTTTCATGCATCAATTTCTTTGTTATTTATTAATAACTTAATAATATATTTATAAAAGTGACTAATTTTAATAAATGATAAAGTTTAAGGATACTTTAGGAAGAAAAATAGGCCCACTTGTGAAAATCATAAAGTTTGATGAGCTTTATGCACATCGTAGTAGTTTAGAATAAAAATAACTTATAAATAACCAAAGTTTACCAATCAAATTTTTTCTTTCAACTATATTCAAATCACATAAAAAAGTTACAAAAGAATCAAAAGTAATTTAAATTTATTATAATTTGATTGTTAAAAACTTAAAATATTATTTAAAATGTATAAAGCGAGAAACTCAGCATCCAGAAAACAAGTTGGATAGATCTTGGCTGATTCATTCTCTTTCTATTCAAATTTCAAGGCCAGCATTTATTGCACCGCAAGGGTCAGTCTAATCAATTCTTTAATTATAAAAATGTTAGAGCATCTCCAATCTTTAATCTACATAGAATATATTAAAAATAATTGTACATTTTCTAGTTATCAATTCTTAAAGTATGGTCTAGTTAGGTAACCCAACACTCACTGACTCACTTATAGTTCACACGTTTTATAGACATCTAGATAAATTGGTTCCATATATGCTCACCATATATACTTAGCCAAGCATGCATACTTTTGAAAGTGATTCAATGATGTTTAATTAAGTAACTAATAAGCTAAGGTTTTAACCTAATATGGTTAACATACAGTCAGATAATATCGGTTAGTGGTTCTGTTGATTAAGGTTCTTAATGATGCTCATGATGTTGACCTGATTATTGCTGAAACAATGTTGAATTCTGGATGGTAATGCTCTCTAATTCTTCCTTATTGAAGATCACTCCTTAAATTTGATTCTTGTTGTTTGGTGTTGCCTATTATGCAACAACCATTCTTGTTATTTTGCTTATGTTCATGGTAGTTAAGCTTAGAGATAGCTTATGTCATGGATTGTGAAGCTTTGTTTGCTTCTGCCCATGGTGGTTAAGCTTTGAGATAGCTTCTGCCATAAATGGTTAAGAGTTGTTATCTTCATCTTCTTCAATTCTTTTTCTTAGAACTTGAAGAGTTCATCATTGATCGTTGACCAATTCATCTTCTTCAATTTATATTACAAAGAGCTTGGTAAGGTCATCATTGATTGTTGATCATTCTATCTTCTTCAAATTTGAAGTTATGTTTGGGGAAATTCATGTAATTATTATGCTTGCTTTCATTTTTAAAGGGATTATGTGTAACAAGCTTAAAGCTTAGTAAGCTTTAACTTGAAGGAGAGTATTAAAATATATGATATTATCTTAGAATATCCTAAAAGAATATTAATATCATATATTTGTTTAGAGTATCTTATAAGATTTTTTAGGATATAAATTACTTTATTTTATTTTGTTTCTTATTTAATTAGGAGTACGCTATTAGTATAAAAATGAGTTAGTATTAAGTTCTTTGAGTTATCAAATAAACACAATATCATCATTCATACTTTTATACCTAAACCCTATAATTTTAACATATATGATCTAATTAAATTTAGAATAAAATTATTAAAATAAAAAAAACTCATATTCTTTTTATTCCTTATACTCCATAAGAAAACACTACATCTCCCACATGCGTCTCTCTAGTTGTTCCAATGCATGGAGATTTGGTAAAAGAAATATGATTTACTAATTTTTTAATTAATTTATTTTTGTTTAAATTAATCTCTATTTTAACGTAAGGAGTAAGACAAAGTGTAGGAAATATAATATTAATATGATATCCTTTTTAAATTTACATTATGATCTCTATACTAGTTAAGATTAGCTAGTTGGCTTCCAACCCTTGTCTAAAGCAGAAGAAAAAAAAGCATCTAACTCCTTATTCATATTGAATTAAGTATTCTTATCACAATGAGTCACTTTTTGGGGTTACCACTAAACAAATAGTTCATTAAAATAATAAAAGTGTTTAGAAAGAGTGAGGCATTCACAAATGTGCATACCACAATGATGTATCATGATGGAAGAAACAAACAAAGATATGAAGTAGTTAGTGACAGGTAATTTGAATCCAAACATTATGTGGGTGAACATCCTCTCAACTACCGGAGAGGATAGTGCAACAAAATTAAAAGAAAAAAATAGGATTGTACTGCTTTTATCATTTTAATATAATTGTAATGATATTTCTACAATTACAAGAAAGTGTAAAAGTAAAACAAATCTCTCAAGTATAAAGTTCATAACTCACCACATGCTTGTTGTTGATGTCACACAAAACAATGTCCCTCTTTGGGTTAGAATAATAATAGATTAATAGTGCTTTGTCAAGTCTAGCCACTATTAGCAAAATAGGTATTGCACATGTTTATGTGCCAGCAAACATTTTTAATTTATGTGCTCAATGTAGTCATATAAATGTAGAATATTATGAATGATTCATATCATTATATTAGTTAATAAATTTATATCATTTTCGTTTAGATTTATATATATTAAACTCTAAAGTGCAAGCTACATTTTGTTCTAATCATACAATTATTCAAGGATTGTCACCTCTACAAATAAAAATGCTAGACTTTTTATATTTAATTATTATTTATTATTAATTCATTTATAATTAAGTCACTTAAACCATGTGCAATAATTATTTGGCTAAGTAACACCTAATCACACTTTTTACCACCCCAATTACAATGGAGATCAACTCTCACATTCTTATTATTTAAAGTGTGTCTCAGTTCAATTAAAAGCTGATAACTAATTGAAATGAAAATTAGAAAATAGAAAATATTTTTTTACATTAGTTGATGAAACGTGATTGATTTGGGACATGAAGACATATATATTACCTAATCATGTATTGATTTGAGGAAGCCAAGTTGTCACAATATGCTATTGGGCTTGGCCCATTAAGAAGTAGAAATGATCATTGCAGCATTTGAAAAACAAAAGCTCCCTTAACACATATATATTGGGTGATGCTTCCCTAAGCAACTTATTTAGAAATCTAAACGTTGGAAATGTGTTTTGAAAAGTGTAATACTTGAATTTTTAAAGTCTTGAATGCATCACTTAAAATATATATTTATACCTTGAATTCTTTTAACAAATACTATAAGTGACGAAAAGCAACAAAACATGACACATGAAAATGATACTCGTCCAAAAGAGGAATTGGTTGTATGGAAAAGTAAACTGTAAAAGTAACTGTTAAATATTTGACTTTGGGTGGCAGAATCACTCTTGTAAATTATTTGCTTGTTTATTATTTATCATTTTTCATAGGAAAATTGCTTGGTGAAGTAGGAGTTGTTGTATAAAGAGGAGGGTGGTTTAGGGGTTAAAAGTTTTAGTTAGTTTTAACTTTTCCCTTCTTTCCAAATGGAGATGGTGTTTGTTGGAAGATACAATTTTTTTATGGTTTAGAGTCCTTCATGCTGGATATGGTAATTTTGATGCAACTCAGTTGAAAATGAGTGGTTCTTTCTATTTATGTAGTTCTAGATGATGGATGGATTTGTATAATATAGTGAGTTTTGGTGCTCATGAGGATTGGTTTTTGTCTCGGTTAACTTAATTTTTATGCTCCTTTTGTAGCTAAGTGAATGAAAGTGCTGATTATTTATTCTTTAGTTGCCCTTGGGTAGTATCTATTTTTTTTTGTTATAGTATGCAATCACCTTAATACGGTTAATGAAGTAATCCATTTTAAGATGTGTGATTGTCCTTCCCAATAATTCTCATTCATAAGAATCGAACTATTGACCTTTTTGTCATCATGGATGGTGACAACCTGATGGGGCCAAACATTAAAGGAGTCAACAAGTCCATCAAGCTCACCATCCAACTAGGAGAACCATCTGGTGGAAGCCACCTTTTTAAGACTTAAGGACGTTTTTCTTTACGGGGTCTTATGTCTCAAATTTAAGTTTTTACATTCAATGAAATGTTTATGCAAAACTTGGCATACAATTCCTCCTACACAATAATCAAACTTGGCACAACTTAGGGATAAAATAATTGAATCAATTCACAATTGACCTTTCAATTTGTTCTAGAAGAATAACGTGAATAAAACTTTCAAATTAAAAAGTATATTTTTCTGAGCCAATATCACATAGGAGAAGTGAATGGTGGTGAGGCCCCGCTTCGCTCATGCTATCCATGGCCATGACCATTGTTACTGCTGATTTATTGGATGCAAAGCTAAGGAGAAGTTGTGTCTGACTCCTCTCCATTAATGGAGAGGACAGTCCACACTTAGTAAGATGTAAACACATGACAAAATCAAAACTTAAATGGTTTAGATTTTTTACATTTTCTAAATTAAAAATATTAAGAAACCTCTGTTAAGATATATGGTCACATAAGATGGGGGTGAATTAGGTGTAGAGACTTAAATTAAATTTTTCTACTTTTATTTTAAAACTTTGCAAGTTAAAGATAATTTTTCTATGAGCGGAAGTAATAAACAGAATATTTGAGTAAAAGTAGAAGATAATGCAAAATGTAAAAAGTTAAGGGGAGAGAAGATCACACCAAGATTTATAATAGTTCACCTTCAATTTGAAGGCTACGTCCAGTCCTTCTTGTTACCAAGAAGATTTTTCCACTATTGCAAGAACCAATGATACACCTTCTTCGTCTTCTTCCAAGACTACTCACCTATTCCACTAGACACTAAGCTAACACCGTTCTTTCACAATATACTGCACTTCACCACACTTGGTGAAATGTTAAGATGGTTTTTACAAGGCTTTTGAATAAGTGATTCTCTAATAGTAATTGGTACTTTATGGATTTGAATCACTAACTGAATGATCACTTTAATTTAAAATCAAATAACTTGGACAAAAGCTTTTGTTTGTGCTTAAGAATGAATGAGAGAAATTTTAAGAACTTTGTGAGTATGTGAGCATGAAAGTTGTATTCAGAATTGTGTATGCAAAAACAAGTCATAGAACACCTATTTATAGTGTTTAATTCGTGCACATGAACCAGTATGAGTTTGTGAAAAGTTAAGAGCTACATCAGTTCAATCAAAACAGAACCAATATATTGTTCTGGTATGTGTAATCGATTACCATATGGTGTAATCGATTACACCAGTTAAAAATTTTAAAATACAAACTCAACGTATTTATGTAATCGATTACCAAGTATAGTGTAATCGATTACATTATGAAAAATGCACATATCTGATGCTTTTAATATGTTGTAATTGATTACTAGTATAGAGTGATCGATTACATCATGGAAAATACACAGGTCTGATGAGTTTATCAACCTGTAATCGATTACCAGGATAGTGTAATCGATTACACTGTTTAAAAACAGAACACTTATGCTTTAGTGCAAATGATCCTAGTTTTTATGCATGAGTTTTTCAGAGATCAACCTTTATCGTATAGTTAAAAGATTTTAAGTTTAAGTATCGTTTTACCTATAAGACTTAGACTACACACTAGAGCTTCTTTGACTTTTGATTTTCTAGTCTTCTTTTTGAATTTGATGACATAATGAGCATCATCAAAACCTTAGCCATAGGTGTCTTGAGGCCATAGTTAGGATTTTAGGAGAAAATTACCTAAACTTAGCCATAGGTGTACTTGAGAGTCCAGTACTGGAGAAGAATCCTATTCGGAGAAGTTACTATTGTGTGGGAGAGAGAAAGGGGAATGTATTGAGGTGAGAGAAAACTTGTGAAAACTATGAATGAAAAATTAAATATAGCATTTTACACATGTCAAATCCTAATTGGATGACACAAGAATAGGGGCAAGATTATGGGACGACTGATCCTCCTCCCCACAAAAATAGATATGCATAAATTTTTGTGTTCACTAGTGATTACTAGCGGGTAACGACTAACTTGCCAATGAGAAGTTATTTCGCTTAGATGCGAACTGATTTCTTTGTCGTTGGATGATACTATGTTTAATCTCAGCCGTTGATTTGATGACTAGGAACCTGCCAAGTTTAGAAGTCGATTTAGGCTTGGATGACGTCGTTCCTGTTGAGAAGTCGGTATGAGATTTTACCAACTTCCATTCATAAGTCGGTTTGGGCCAAATCGACTTCTCAATGGAAGTTGGGATGACCCAAACTGACTTCTCAATGGGTTCTTGATAGGGGGAGATGCATTTGTATTTCAATATAAGAAGTTCAACCGATCTTTCAGAGAAAAACTAAAATTTCCAAAGAATGCGGGTGTGAGGAATGCAAACTATACTGGAATGGAAGATTATTATTAGAAGTTCACATTTTATACAACCTACACTTAGAAGTCGGTTTGAAGTATTAAAACTTCAAAAATGTAATGTTAATATATGCCAAACTGACTTAAACATAGAAGTCGGTATCACCTAATACAACTTCAAAGTTAAGTTAACTTTTGCCAAACCGACTTCACATAGAAGTCGGTGTTGAGAAAAATAATAATAAGCACCCTTTGGTTTCATAGTATTTAGGATTGCCAATAATGTTTGTTTACGTTGCATTTCCGTTTTATTACAATTATGTTTCATAGTTAATAGGTTTTATTTGCACGTTACATAGTGTTTATTGTCATGATGATTTCGGTTATGTATTTACCTATTTATAGGCTGTATTGTTTTATCAATGAATAAGTAAGAAAACATATTGTGAACACTCAATTTTGTCCGGCCTATGTGCAGTAGTTCCAAACTCAAGAATTTCATGTCAAAAAGCAGATATTTTTTCATATAATTCAAAACCAACTATATCTCCTTCAATTATTCAGTCCTATGACTAAACAGTTACAAAACCTATGTTATCGGTAAAATTATATTGAATTGACTACTTTGAAACTAATTTGTGGTTACATATTCTTTTTAAAAGAAAACGTATAACATAGATAAAATGGTGGTAGTGATTGTTATTATGGCCTTCTTTTAATTATTGAGATGTAAAAGGAGAGAATTGAAATGGTTTTAAAGAGATATAATTTGCAAAGGAAAGGTAAACTGTTGAAAGATTTTATTGACAGTTACCAACATCTATGATGGTTTATTGTAGTAACTCGTCCAACGTATATTTACCACTTACATAATTAACTACACAATAATTACAGATACTTCCATGTGTACATCTTCTTGGTAAGAAGTGAGCATCACGGCTTTGGCCTTTTCAAAGAACTACTCCCAGAACTCTATAGATTGAAGCAGTTTCTATTATTCTGCAAGAAAAAAAATAAGATTTCAAAAGCCAAAACAGTTTATCAATTAGCAAATGACAATAAAAAGGATGGAAAGGCTGGTCAAAAGTCACAAACAAGAACTCAAAGATGGCAACATGGACAGGCATAATTAGAAACTTCAGTTACACTTGCAATAAATTAGTAGTTTTGATTAGTGTTAAAAAGGGGTAATCAAGCAATTGACAGGTGAGTCTATTGTCAGCCGAAAGGACCTTATAAATCAATTCCCAACCCACTCAACTATAAAATGAAGGCAAAATCAGACAGAGGAGGGAGACTTAACCACATAACAATACACATATTCTGATATCAAGCAAGAAGTCAATATATACATATATTGTGGATTCAGAAAAATTCCCATAACCATAGCTTCCATCCAGAGAATTCTTATCTTCCTTATCCATCTATATACATATCACATATACACATACATCTACAACGTCAAGCTACCTATCCATACAGAACAAAACTGAAATCAGAGAGAAAAAATCAGACACGCATACTTAGACATATATTGGCATATGCAATACACCACACAATTCCATCAGAAAGCATACACTCCTACAGCATACAATTCCATCAGACATACACCAACAAATCCAGGAAAAAGCCTCTACTACCCATCATACACACACACATCACACTAACAGTGTATACAATCTTCATTGTCCATCACATAGCAAAATAGAGAATCACACACAGGAGAGACATAACTACAGGTTCTATCATATATCATACATATTACATCAACAAGCAAGATAAGGATCCGACAAGGATAACACCAACAAGGTCACATACTAAGACATACGGTCTCCGAAATCTTTGGGTTTGCCGGAAACGATACCAATTCGTGAATGAGAATCGGAAACGGAAAATAGAGATAAGGAGAAGATGACGGTTACCTATTCTTTAAACCACCATGGTAGAGATGGTCACTCGCCAATGACCCTCTTTGTTGCCGCTGATGGAGAAAACGAAACGGAGAAGAAGACCAGAGCAAACCCGCTCCTCCATTGCTACGACTGCTGCTTCTTCCTTCTCCATGGCCGCTGCCGCTGCCGCTGGAATCGGGAGAGAGGGGAAGAGGATCTAGGGATTTCGAATCCCCCTTGGTGAGAAATGAGGGTAACCAAATAACCTCTCTCTACCAAATTCATTCCATTCTCTTTTCGTTTGTTTTAATTCATTTCAATTCTTTAATTGCACCTTTTGCTTCTTATTTTTTTTACATTTTTTATGTTTATTTCATTAATCCTAACGAATGCTTGTTTTGGCAAATTACATTAAAATGAAAGATAATCATATATTTGGTATCACTTGTATTATTTGGAAAAGATAATTACTAAAATAAATTTCAATGGAATTTTTGTAGTAAGGTTGTGGTTCGTGTTGTCTCTAAATTCTCTGAAAATTGGAAGGAGGTCTACGACCAGTGCCGTATCTAAATTATTAATTCCATATTAAACATTTCAAAGCAAAAATAATCATTATTTATTCAAGTGATTTTAAATGGAATTTATAGTAAGGATATGGCCCGTGTTGTCTCTAAATTCTCTGAAAATGGGAAGGAGGTCTACGACCAGTGCCGTCTCTAAACTATTAATTTCATATCAAATATTTCAAAAATAATCATTATTCAAGTGATTTTAAACGGAATTTATAGTAAGGTTAGGTCCGTGTTGTCTCTAAATTCTCTGAAAATGGGAAGGAGGTCTACGACCAGTGCCGTCTCTAAACTATTAACTCCATATCAAATATTTCAAAAATAATCATTATTTATTCAAGTGATTTTAAACGGAATTTATAGTAAGGTTATGACCCGTGTTGTTTCTAAATTCTTTGAAAATGGGAAGGAGGTCTACGACCAATGCCGTCTCTAAACTATTAATTCTGTATCAAAAATTTCAAAGGAAATTTATTATTTAAACGAATTTCAAATGGAATTTTTATAGCAAGGTTATGGCCCGTTTTATCTCTAACTTCTCTAAAAATGAGAACAAGGTCTATGACTAGTGCCATCTCTAAACTATTAATTTTATATCAAAAATGTTTTAGTAAAAACTTATTCTATTACTCAACCAAATCGATACCTTCAAATCAACGAAATCAACAAATTAATTTTCGAACTAGAACTACGTAGCCTTGATTTCCCTATTGCAGCTAGGGATACGTAGGAGCAAGTTGAATTCTTGTCAGGCACAACAATAAAAATAAAAAATTTTGTTTTTATTTACTGGGTTTTAATAAAGAATTTTTAAGGGTATAAGAGTCCATGTTGTTAGCGAGGGTACCGTTTTAATACGGGCGGACGGGGTGTTAATACCTTCCCCAATCCATAATCGACTCCCGAGCTCAGAATCTCTGTTCAAAGACCAAATTATCCAAATTGGGCATATAGAGAGTTTTCTACGTTTTAACCGCAAAAAACGTAGTGGCGACTCCAAATCAATTGGAAGAGTAGAAATTGAGTTCGCCTCTCCCTATGTCGCAGGGCCGGTCTTCCAACTGAAAATCGGGTCGCGACACATATATCCTCTGCTTCCTTATATTGTTAACAGTGGTACTAGAGCTGAGTTGAGTTCCAAGGAGAGAAACAAAAGGTGAAACTGATGGCTTCCGAAAGTTTTGTGCAGCCAACCATTCCACGCTTTGATGATCACTATGACCATTGGAACATGCTCATGGAAAACATCCTGAGGTCCAAAGAATATGGGACGGTTGTTGTTTCTGGAGTAGCAGAACCAACAATAGGTGATATGCTGACAGATGCACAAAAGACAAAACTTGAAGGGCTGAAGTTAAAGGATCTTAAAGGAAAAAATTATCTCTTCCAATCTATTGATCGCTCATTCTTGGAAACTATTCTTTGCAAAGATGCATCCAAGCATATTTGGGATTCCATGAAGAAGAAGTATCAAGGTACAACAAGGGTTAAGAGGCAGCAACTTCAAGCACTTCGTTCTGAGTTCGAAATACTTCGAATGAAGTTAGGAGAATCAGTTACAGACTATTTTTCAAGAACGATGACAATCGTTAACAAGATGCAGATCTATGGCGACAAGACAGAGGATATTCTCATTGTTGAGAAGATTCTTCGATCATTGGCACCAAAATTTAATTTTGTTGCTTGTGCTATAGAAGAAGCTAATGATGTTGGTCTATTATCAATTGATGAGTTACAAAGTTCCTTGTTGGTTCATGAGCAAAAAATTAACCAATGGGAAAATGAAGAATGAGCATTGAAGACCTTATCAGAATATCATTTCACATCTAGCAAATATGATAGAGGACGAGGAAGAGGTATATGTCAAAATAGAGGAGCCAGAAACAACAATGATCGTGGGAACCAACAACGAAATTATCATCAAGATAGTCAGTTTCAAGGAAAAGGCAGAGGACGTGGAGGCCACCACTCAACAACCAATAGATCAAAGTCAGCAGACAAGTCAAATGTTGAATGTTTTAGATGTCATAGGTATGGTCATTATAAATCAGAATGTCAAACTGATTTTAATAAACAAAGTGGAGATCAAAGTAACTTTGTAGAAAAGGAAAAAGAATTGTCTTTTTTGATGGTGTGTCACATGAAGGAAGAAACTCAACAAAATATGTGGTATTTAGACACTGGCTACAGCAACCACATGCGTGGAGAAAAGAAGGCATTTTTTTGACTTGGATGAATCCTTTCGGAGCTCTGTTAAGTTTGGTGACAACTCCAAAATTTTTGTTTTGGGAAAAGGAAATGTAACAATCCAAACCAAAGGAAATTTCACTCACATTATTGCTAATGTTCTTTTTGTGTTTGATTTAAAAACCAACTTGCTTAGTGTGGGTCAGTTACAAGAAAAAGGATATGAGATTTTTATTAAAAATGGAGTATGTAAAATTCATGATGCAAATTTGGGCTTAATTGCTCAAGTTAACATGACGACAAACCGTATGTTCCCACTTTATCTCAACAACACAGCTAATTCCTACTTCTCGGCAAAATTAGAAGATGAGGCATGGTTATGGCACTTTCGCTATGGGCATCTGAATTATGGCAGATTGAAAACATTACAGCAAAAAAGCATGGTGACGGTGCTTCCTAAAATTACAGCTTCTTCTCAAGTTTGTGAAGAATGTGTTGTTAGCAAACAACATCGTAATCAATTCCCACAAGGAAAATCTTGGAGAGCAAATAAAGCATTGGAGCTTGTTCATTCCGACATTTGTGGGTTAATAACACCACATTCTAATGGAGGTAAAAAATATGTAATTACCTTTATTGATGATTATAGTCGGAAAACTTGGGTTTATTTTTTGCAAGAAAAATCTGAAGCCTTTGTAGCTTTTAAAAGCTATAAAGCGCTTGTTGAGAAAGAAGTTGGCAACCCAATAAAAGTTCTTCGCACATATCGTGGTGGAGAATATAACTCACATGAATTTACACATTTTTGTGAGAATTATGGAATTAAGAGACAACTTACAGCAGCTTATACACCCCAAGAAAATGGTGTATGTGAGAGGAAGAATCGCACTATTATGAATATGATGCGAAGCCTTTTGACAACAAATGGTGTTCCAAAAAGTTTTTGGCCTGAAACAGTTAATTGGAGCACTCATATATTGAACAGAAGTCCTATATTTGCTTTTCAAAATATGACACTAGAGGAAGCATGGAGTAGAAGGAAACCTGCTGTAGATTATTTCCGGATTTTTGGATGTATTGCCTATGCCCATATTCCAGATCAGAAGAGGAGAAAGCTAGACAACAAAGGAGAAAAATATATTTTTCTTGGTGTTAGCGATATGTCAAAAGCTTATAAATTGTACAATCCTAGCACCAAGAAAATTGTCAGCCGTGATGTAGTATTTGATGAAAAATGCACTTGGTCATGGAATCAAAATGTTGTTAAAGAAAATATTCCAACAGATTTTGATGATGAGGAGAAGGGGCATCAACCTATAGGAAATGAGGAATAAGATGAAGTTAATCAAAATGTTCCAACTGATCAAAGTCCAATTACAGTTGAATCACAAAGGCCTCAACGTGTTCGAAGAAGACCAACATGGATGATTGATTATGAGGTAACTGGAGTTGACCAAGGTGATGACCCAATTATACATTTTGCTTTATTTTCATATTGTGATCCTACCATCTTTGAAGTTGCTGTTAAAGAATCAAAATGGAGAAAAGCTATAGATGCAGAAATTACAGCAATTGAAAGAAATGACACATGGGAGCTATGTGATCTTCCAAAAGGACGGAAGACAATTGGTGTAAAGTGGGTTTACAAGACAAAGCTTAATGAAAATGGTGAGGTTGACAAACACAAGGCACGCTTGGTAGCTAAGGGCTACAAACAAGAGTTTGGTGTTGATTATAAAGAAGTATTTGCTCCGGTTGCAAGGCATGATACAATCAGATTGGTGATTGTTATGGCAGCTCAAAAGTCATGGCCTATCTACCAGTTAGACGTGAAATCAACATTCCTCCATTGAGATTTTCGAGATATTTATTGATCAACCTCCTGGTTATGTAAAGTTTGGCAATGAACATAAAGTGTATAAGTTAAAGAAAGCCCTATATGAATTAAAACAAGCTCCACAAGCTTGGTATAATCGTATAGAAACTTATATTTTGGAGGAATGATTTCAAAAATGTCCTTATGAACATACACTTTTTATAAAGACTGAAGATTGAGGAAAAATGCTCATTGTTTTCTTATATGTAGATGATTTAATCTATACTGGAAATAATATAGATATGTTTGAAAGTTTTAAGAAATCTATGATGCCTGAATTTGAGATGTCTGATCTTGGCTTGATATATTACTTTCTTGGCATTGAAGTGGTGCAATCTTCTAGTGGAATTTTTATATCTCAAAAGAAGTATGTGCGAGAAATTTTGGACAAGTTTCATATGAAGGATTGTAGTCTTGTAAATACTCCATCTGAGTTTGGTATGAAGCTAAACAAAGATGATGGAGGGAAAAAGGTTGATGACACTATTTACAAACAGATAGTGGGGAGTTTAATGTATTTGACAACAACAAGACCTGATATAATGCATGATGTAAGTGTGATTAGCAGGTACATGGAATGTCCTACATAGATTCATCTCTTGGCTGCAAAATGAATTTTTCGTTACTTGCAAGGTACTAAGGACAATGGGTTGTTCTACAAGAGTGGAGAAAAGTAAGATCTATTTGGTTTTACATATAGTGATTATACATGAGATTTAGATGATCGAAAAAGTACATCTGGTTATGTTTTCATGATGGGAACAACAGTTGTTTCATGGTCATCAAATAAGCAACCTATTGTTACATTATCATCCACTGAAGCTAAATTTGTTGCTGCAACAGCTTGTGCTTGTTAAGCTATCTGGCTACAGAAAATCCTTAAAGAGCTGCATTTAAGGATGATGGACCTACTCAGATTTATTGTGACAATAGTTCAGCAATAAAGCTTTCAAAAAATCCAGTTTTGCATGGTCGAAGCAAACATATAGATGTGAAATATCATTTTTTTGAGGGATCTCACAAATGATGGAGTCATTAATCTTAGTTACTGCAGGAGTGAAGTCCAGATCGCTGATATTCTAACCAAACCTCTCAAGTTTCCTGCATTTCAGAAACTCGGGATGATGCTTGGTTTTGTACTTCAAATATTTAAATTTGAAGGATGAAGTTTCAAAGTCTCGCTCTTTTTAAACTGGATGTGTGCCTAGAACATCACTTTAAGGGAGGGATTGTTGAGAAAATTAATAATAAGCATATTTTGGTTTCATAGTATTTAGTAGTATTTAGGATTGTCAATAATGTTTGTTTACGTTACATTTCCGTTTTATTACAATTATGTTTCATAGTTAATAGGTTTTATTTGCACGTTACATAATGTTTATTGCCATGATGATTCCGGTTATGTATTTGCCTATTTATAGGTTGTATTGTTTTATCAATGAATAAGTAAGAAAACATATATCCTCTGCTTCCTTCTATTATTAACAGTCGGTATCCCCTACTACAACTTCAGCCTGAAGTTAACTTATCCTAAACCGACTTTTACACTAAAGTTATGTCCCCCCATACCGACTTCTAAAGGGTATTCAACCGGTGACCGGTAGCTAAATTTTTTCATCTAACAGTTAAAAATAAGTTCGCTCCGAAGCGAACTAAGTTATAGTTTATAAATTAGCAGTGGTCTTCCTAGCTATATGTATTTATCACCATAAAAAGTGACGTTTTCTATGGGTTGTGAGATGCATGTGTATAGAAATCACTTATTTGTTGGGACTTAGATTTAATGAGTGGGATAGATGTTTTGTTCAAAATTATTATTTGTTCTTCTCTCACATATGTTCAATGAACCTTTGGGTCATCCTTAAGCATCATATTTCATTATTGGTTGAAAATTTCAAATGAAAACAAGGCTACCATATTTGGTCCTTTTTTTATAAAGAAAGTTATATGTATTCACAATGTTGCGTTGTATGCATGGTTATAAAAACCGTACCGTACCGGCCGGTTCAACCGGAAAACCGGTGAACCGGACTCTTAACCGGTACGACACGAATGTTATACCATATAAGTAATAAAACCGGTGAAAACCGGTTTAAACCAGCCAATTTTTGTCAAAATCGGTGAACCGGTGGAAACCGATGAAAACCGGACGGTTGAATTTAATGAGGAAGAATAAGAAGAAGGTGGGTAAGGGAATGGAGAAGAAAGCTTGGAAGGTGATTGTTAACAAGATGGGGCAGTTGAGGGAAATAGAAGCACGGTTCGAGCAAAGGGAGATGGATAGAGAGCGCGAGAGGCAGAGGAGGGAGAGTTTAGGAGTGGAGTTTGATAAGCAATGGGAAAAGAAAATGGGGGAAATGGAAATGGAGAGGGAAAAAGCCCAACATATCACTGCACAATTAATTCAAGGAGTAATTAATCCCACAAATTCTGCAGCTGGGTCTGCACCTTCCAACCATGGAGCAACACGTGGACTGCACCAAGCAAGCTGGTCAGCTGGTGAGCTGGTCAACAGGCTTTAATGCACCCCATTGCACAAAAAATCTCAGCCCTCCACTCATCTAGTGCAACCTCAAATTGCTTATCCAAGGGAAATTTATTAAAGCAATTTCAAATTCCCTCCATCTCCCTCCTAGCTGGTTTCCAAATTAACTTCATCAAATACTAACTCCAACAAAACGGATCCAATTGGCCAACTTTCTTTTTGCCTCTTTATAATTATTCTGTTTTAATCCTTATTGGTAGATTAATCATATTCTAGTTGTAACCTCAATATAATGCAACTTTGATTCAGATATTAAATGTTAAAACTCTAAATTTTTTTGTTTTGTAGACTAAGTTGTGAACTTGTGTCATTTATTTATATTTTGTGTTTGTTAAATGATACTTTTGGATTGATATATATTTTGCACTTTAGCATTTGATTTTGTTAAAGACTTAATGTTGTTTGTTTGTGTGAATTTGGTGTAGATTATGAATATTGATTATAAATTTAAATATCTACTTATTTGAAATTTTTTTGTTATAGGTTTATATATATATATATATATATATATAAATATAAGTAGGTATGTCCGGTTTAACCGGCACGCGGTTTAATTAATGAACCACCGGTTGAACCACTGTATCACTATATCAGTATTCTGATCGGTTTGATAACCGGTACAGTTCTAATAACATTGGTTGTATGTGCCTAATGTACTTTAAATCACTGCAACTTTAAAAAGGAAAGTCATTCCCTTTTCACTGCTATGATAATAACATGACTTCACATGCTTACAAAAAAGACAATAGTCATTTCATCCTGTACATTGTATCTCTATATATTAATTAATATTTTTCAACTAAATATTAATAATGTGTAATACAACCTTAGAGTGAATTCATAGGTGCTGCAACTTCTGTTTTTCTTTTGCTTCAAAAACATTATAATATGCTATATAAATTTATATAATTAAGGTATTTTATACATATATCTCTATATATACACACACTTGCATAATGCTACTTTTATGATTAACTATATAACAAGCCAACTTTGATTAAGTATGTTTTAAAAGGGATTGCATAATCAGTTGATGATTATTTTGAAATCGATGGATGCTTAATGGATTAAATTCAGATAAAATATTTCATTGATATGAAGAATTGGAAGATCTTTTTGAAGCCTATGATACATTCAATTCAATCATAAAGTAAATTCCTTGGATTTTATCATTTTTGAACTTTCATTGTTAATCAATTGATAGTGTTCCTCGTGGTTAGCATTGGCTTTTTCTGCCACTCTTTCCGAATCTGTCTAAACAAGAGCAGGCATGAGTGTGTTAATAAAAAATGCATGAAATATCATGCCATAAAAATTATAAAATTACATAAAATCGAATAAAATTATAACAACAATCCTATATAATGTTTTTGAATCAAACATAATAATATCAAGTAATATTAGAAATAACCTTGGAAAATTTACAATAAGATTTGTTTCCTGAAGGTATGCATGGAAAAATATAAATGTAAGATTTCCACATGCCAATAGAAATTTCGCCCAACTTACTAGAAAAGCCCATGGGTGAAACAAATATAATGAGCATGTGAAATAGATTAATAGACACAAATTTCATCGTGCATGTAAGAGTGAACATGGACTAAGTAAAATTTGTCAATTCCTTGACCCTAAATATTGATTAAATCATTTTTTAAACCCGAACCTAAACTTGAAGCTAACACAATACTAAATATCGTCTGAGTCAGCATATGAACTCGGAGTCAACTCTAGACCCGATTAAATATAATACATATCATTTTAGATAAAATATTCTCAATATTTTTATCATTATGGATATGTAATTTGACATATGAAAATATGTTGTTAATCATATATATATATGATGAAAATATTAGAGAATCAATTATACTTTCTACCAAAGTGATGTTATTACTCTACGTATAATTGAATAGGGACACATAAAATCATGATGATTGAGTAACTATGGGACAAGTCATGTTTGTCCCCCTACCGGCCCTAAATATAGTTCGGGTCTAATTTTTAAACATAAACTCTGTTAGGGTTCTGGGCTCCCTTCCTATGTGGAGAAATGTCTAATATGAGCAAGCCCATTGGTATAACTTACTTAGATCAAGAGAGATGTCTGATTTTAGTAAGAGATGTAAGAGAAAAGTAAGAGAGACAAAAAGAGAACCAAGATAAAAGTGAGAGAGAATAGAAGAGAGGATTTATGGTTCTTCATTGTTCTCCTTTTCAAGTTTATTGCTCTATTGTTTTGTACACTTGTTGAGCACGATTTGTGCTACATCTTGAGACTCTCTTGTAACCTAATTTGATTATAGTGGAGCTCTATTACTGGCTTGTGCCCGTGGTTGTTTACTTCTCATATTGAGAAGATTTTTCCACGTTAAAATCGTGTGTCTCTTTGTGTTTGTGATTTTTAGTTGCTGCCATATTTGTTGATTGCTCCTCATAGATTCTTGCAAGTAGGAGAAATTATTATCCTCTACATATTGCTCTGTTATAGATTGTGTTGAATTTCCCATCAAACCTGACCCTATTCAGGTCCGATCATAATTAAGTCAAACTGGGCTAACGGTACTATGTGGCTCCAACATATTGCCAATGCTATTCTTGGTATAGGTAAAATATTAATTTGAAATTTGTTTTGATGAGTGATGACAACCACATTGGGCTTACTTATGTTAGGCTGGGATATGGATACTGGTCCTGGACAAAACTCTAATACAACAATTAGGTTGACAAATTTAGCATTTCATGAGGATGCAAGTTATTTCTATTTTTATGGATATTTTTAGGCAAAACCAGTGGACTAGTCCTGCAAGTTATTTTCTATTTTTATGTAGGTTGTAGAATCTTTTTATTTCAAATAAGTCTCATAGGTGTCGAACAAACAGAGCTTGCCACATTTCATGTGCTTGGACATACATCACACCAACCAGGGATCCATGCCAGAAACTATAGTGACTACACAATGATAAACAAGCAGAAACATTTAGATAGCCTCAAATGCAATGGAAAGCCAGTGCCACATTCTAACTTCAAAGATGGAGTCAGAAGTATTAACTAATGAAAGCCGGGGAAGAATCAACTGGATCGTGTGTCATCGGGAAAACCGTACTGCAATAACAACAAACAGGTCTTTATCCCACTAGGTATCGTACTGCAAGTAGGAAAGATTAAAGATTATAGTCAGGTGTTTTTCTCATGCAGGCTGCGATAAATTCATCACCGGAGAGTATAATCCACATTAATTTCATATACATTCACACACACAAAGGGAAAGAAAACCCTAAATATTACCTTTCCGTCACTGAACCGCACAAAAAATTCATTACTTCAGTGTACCTGAATTGATATCTTCATTCCATCACAGAAAATTTTGAATTCTTCTCAGCACAACCTGACTATAGAAGTTCTTCGTCCGGAAAAACAAACCTAAAGCTGCCAGAGAAGCCAGAAGTGTAGCAGATGCCATTATAAGGAAAGAAAACATAAAACAATGAGCACCAGTGCATGTATTTCCTCCTGATGCTTCTTTGTCATATATATACCCAACGACTCTTACCGAGAAAATATAAGATCCTACCGGACTCGCTACACTAATGGTGTTGAATATGCTGCCCATATGTTCCACACCAAATATCTCAGAAGTGATTGTGGGCATTAGGGACCACTGGGAGCCATAACAAATACCCACCAATATTGAACCAACATATAGAGCACCTGGCAGTCCGGAAGCAATCATCACATGCCCGATGCTCATGATCGTTAAAGTGGCGACCATAAATAATGGTCTTGCCCATCCTCTTGTGTGTAAAAAGTAATCTGATACATAACCAGCTCCGAAGCGACCAAGAAAATTCCAAATGCTCCACAAAGAAACCAAGGATCCAGTTTCGCGTCTGGTATAACCAAGTGATGCCCCTATTTGGCCGATATTATTAACTGTTGCGAGTCCGGACCCCATACCACATGACATACAAACAAACAAAATCCAAAAGTTAAAAGCTTGCGCTGCTTGGAAAAGATTTTGGTTTTCTCCCGGTTGCAACCTCCTATGATTGTTCGTATCAAGCATAGGGTAGGTGTCAGAATCTTGTCTTGCATCCATCTTCTCAGTTTCATGGAAGCTAGGCTCAACAATTTGTTGGGAACTCTCATCAAGAAAAGTTTCTGAAGTACCACTGGAACTTCTTTCTAGGGCTTTAAATGCAATGCAAAGAAGTGATGCTAGCAACATCATAAGCACAATTAATACAAAGATGCGAACCAATAACGGCAGACTAATGATATTATTCAGGATTATAACAACCATAAGATAAGCAGCAATGACCAGAGCCATCAAAGAAAATATATTTAGATATGTCCCTTCATCTCCCTCTCGATTGTTGTCGATTCTTACAAACCACATTAGTAGCAAAGTATTTATAGGTGGTAAAAGGGCTAGCATCAGAAGATATGCCGTGGGCTTGTTGTTTAAGATAGTCAGATACACTTGAATTAATATTGCTCCACTGAGACCAAGAAACCCCTATGAAGAAAAGAAATAATCCAAAGCAAAATGTTTAGTTTCATTTTATAGAGAATAGTTCCTTATGTTTGGTATTAGCAGCAAAAGGGAAATGTTTTGGTGATAAATTGTTAGGCCCGTTAAAGATTCAGTTCCCATCTGAACAAAAATAGTATGGTCTTCTACAAGGGAAAATTGCATTTCTCAATGAGTATATAAGGAATTTATGCATATTTATACATAAAAACATTTATGTATAAGCAATTCTACAATAATAGCATTTTCTACTGCTGGAAACAAGTCAAACCAAGGCGGAACTGGTCTCAGCTCGATAAGAATTCGTTCAGCTCGAAACTCCACTTGAATTTGATACTAGCTATGTTTCGAGGTCGAACTCAATTCAGTTTGGGTTCGTGAACTGTTCAATTCGACTCGTCTGCTCGAATTGGTTTAGTTCATGAAGTTTAACGCACTGTTTAATTCAACTGATTGGCTCGATTAGTCAGTTTTTAGACCCAGTTGTGAGTATAATATATCTATCAAACAATCAATCTACCTTCCCCAATAACAAATGGAAACTTATAACATAGTTCAGTATATATCTACCAAATATAATTGCTTCATAGTGTATTAGCATCCAAATATCTACGATGCAATTAATTTGAAAAGCAATTTCTGACCTCCGATAAAAAATTCTGTCAAAATTCACATCCAAAAGAAAAGAACAAAAACAAGAAGAAAAAAACTTACCTTCATAATTCCCACAATGGTTCCACTAAAGAAAGGAAAATTATGCACACCAGTGACAACATTCGAAGTGTTGAAGTATGTCTGAGAATGTGCAGTCAAGAACATGAACAAACACATCACCGGAACCGGCACCGGCGGAATAACGCCGGCGACGGTAGCCCACATGAGGAAATAGCCCAAGAAGCAAAAAACAGAGCCCAATAAGTGCACAAAGCAAGGTCCATGCTTTGTTGTGCGTGAAACGACGTCGTATAAGAGACCAGCAAGAACACCAACGTTGGCTCCGATATCCTTGAAAACAGAGACAAGGTCAAGCGTTGACTGATCATAGTGCTGAGTTGACTTGAGTGTTTCGGAGTAGATAGAGAAAGTATAGAGGGACCCACTTGTGCACTGAATCCATATGCTAGCTACCGTGGACACCCACTTTGAAGTGGTATGGTATGAACTCAAGTTCAGGTATTCCATTTTTTTAGTTCTTGATGTGTTTTGAGATTTCTATGTCAAGTTTGTGTTTTTCTCTCTGGTGATGACACCTGGACTTTCACTATTATATTCATCATAGCATTGATTCACATGTATTATTTTAAGCTTCCCCATTTTGTATTATTTTTTATATGAAAATTAAGATGTTATATTCACATGTAGACTTTAGAAATTCATAATTTTTAATTAAGGTGGACATCATATATTCATACAATTATATTGACTATTTATTTTCTGGGTTATAAAATAAGTGAGACAACAATTGTGACTTCTAAAATAAACTGAAAATGGATATGTGCTTCATGAGTGGATACCCAAAGTAGTTAACTCATAGGGAATAATGAGAACCCTATTAAGTTAACACATCAGGAATGTTATGGTCCCCAATACACCAAATCAAACATAGTTTATATCTCTCCCCATCAGAGAGAAAACGAAGGTCCTAGGAGGAATCAGAGATTTGGTTGAGGAAGATCATCATATCATTGTTTTACATAAATTGTGTGAGAATCATGAGATTCAAGATTCCTAGATTGGTATTTCACCAATTAATAGAGAATTCCAACAAGTGGTATCAAAGACAGGTTCTGAATTTTATGATTCTCCATTAAAGGTATTAATTCCCCAATTTTTATGAACCCTAATTTTAATTTTCCCTAATTTTGTATTAACCATAATTTTAATTTGGGGATTTCATGCTTCCGCTATCATGTCATAAAGATTGGGAACTTAAAGTTTTTTTTCTTAATTTTCAATCAATATAAGAAATACTACTTTTATTTTATAAGAATTATATGTTATGCATTTTGTTGATATATATGTATATATATCATAATATTTTGGTAGTTTTCTTTTAAATGTTATAACGTGAATGCATATATCTATTATGGTTTTATCATTTATGAATAGAATTTACATGTTCAGATTTGCTCTTTCTTTTTTGTGTGAAAGCATATGCAGTAACATGAATACATATGTTTATTATTTGTGTCTATCACTCATTTTTTTCATATTTGCGAAATGCAAATGACATATGTGCAAATGCAAAATTTTGGTTTCTTTTTTATTGAAGAAGTGTGTGACAGTATGGTGCCAAAGTTTATTTGATCCACGCTGGTGTCTTTTGCACTCTAAATATGTGATTATATTTTGTATAATCATAATTTCATCAAATATATACTCAAGTTATATTGTATATGTCTTAAAATATGCATGAGCATATTTAATTTGGAATTTCGATAATACTTTGCTTTTGGAATTTCGATAATATTTTTAGGAATTGATATATATGTAATATATATATATATATATATTTGATTTGGAATTATATTATGGATTCAGATTTGTCAATCATAAAAGATATGAAATCTCAAAGTTTTAATTCCAATATTATTTTTTTTATTTGGAAATATATTATGATATTAGATTTGTTAATCATTAAAGAGATCAAATCTTGAAGTTTTAATTTCAAATTGTACCTTTATAATGGACCCATATTATTTTGTTTTGTCTGGTAATTATTTGGAATCAGTTGATGCAATATGTTGCCAAAGTAACATTTGTTGTGGAAATTGATTAAAATTACACAGAT
Source organism: Lupinus albus (assembly GCA_009771035.1). Lineage (NCBI taxonomy): Eukaryota > Viridiplantae > Streptophyta > Magnoliopsida > Fabales > Fabaceae > Lupinus > Lupinus albus. Next base: position 8,990,413 of record CM020006.1, on the reverse strand, counting down.
GAGTATGAGATTATTTATGCGAATTGTGTTCGGCCCAAAGGAAGACACAATTTGGCCAAATAATAACATACTTGTGATGATAAATGTGTAACAATTATAAAGATTTTTCATGTGAATAATAGTCGGTCCAAAGAAAGACTATTGTTTGACAAAACTAATTGTTAATATTTGATCATTGCACTGAGAGTACCACTTGCAAATTGATTTTCTCTGTCCAAAGACTAAAAATTAATGTTGTGCTAGGTATCTTGTGATGGGTCTATTATGTGAAAGTCTTATTTTATATATTACATGACAATCTTTTTTTTTTGGATTATAAGATTGTTTGATTGTTTTAAGTGAATCTATAGAAATAAGACATCACCAAAGTAACATCTTTTGTTTAAATTGTTCATAATAAATGTCAAATGCTAGTGCGTATATATATTCATGCGAGTATTAATCGGCCCAAAGGAAGATTATTATTTGGTCGGATTATATACACACATGTCATGGTACACGTGTGATAATTATAAGGTTGCAAATGTGAATAATACATCAGTCCAAAGAATGATTTATTATTTGACATGCATTAGGATCAATGTTTGACCATTACAACAAGAATTCCATTATCAATGAATATGGAATATCAAGCTAATTGTATGTTTGCATTTTTATACGAATAGTGATCTGCCGAAAGGAAGACTACTATTTGGCCAAAATTATAAACATACCTGTGGTAATAAATATGTGATAATCATATAGCTTCTCATGTAAATAGTAAGTCGGTCCAAAGAAAGGTTTATTGTTTTACATGACTAATTATCAATATTTGATTACTACATTGAGTGTATCACTTACAAGTTAATATTTTTTGTCCAAAGACTGAATATTAATGTTGTACTAGGTAACTCGTGATGTGTCCCATTGGATTTTAAGGGTTAAACATTATGTGAGTTTATTGCAAGAATGATTGCAATTTATTTTGTTGTTTGTTCTACTTGATTAAATGTCTTTTACCAGTGCTGCAAATATTTCTGCTTAAATTAACATCCCATTACTGAACAGGACAAATTTTAAGGTCTGGAAGGAAGTCGTAGAGATTATTCTCGGCTGTATGGATTTAGACCTGACACTTCGTTTGGAGAAACCTATTTCTACTCCGGAAAATCTCGATGAGGTTAAAATTTAGAAATGAGAACACTCTAATTGAATGTGTCTAATGATCATGAAACGCTCTATTCCAGAAGTGTTTCGGGGCTCTATTTCTGAGAGTCAAAATGCAAGGAAATTCCTTGAAGAAATAGAACAATACTTTGCCAAAAAAAAATGAAAGGGAGGAGACGAGTAACCTTTTGGGTAAACTCATCTCCGTGAAGTATAAAGGCAAAGGGAACATAAGGGAGTACATTATAGAGATGTCAAATCTCGTGTCAAAACTCAAGTCACTAAAGTTAGAGTTTGGTGAAGACTTGCTCATGCACTTGGTTTTGATTTCGCTTCCTGCACACTTTGGGAAATTCAAAGTGAGCTACAACACTCAAGAGGAAGAGAGGCTGCAGAGAGATAAGACTGAAAGTGCTCATTTGATTATGACCTCTCAGAATAAGAAAAGAAAGAACAATAAGGATGATGTGAAAGAGCTATTTGCATTTTTTCCTAAGAGAAAATGGAATTGTTCTGCAATACACTATGCCAGACAAACCTATCATGGATGGTGTTGTTGAGTGACTAAACTGAACTCTTAAGGATATGGTGAGAAGTATGATTAATCATTCTTCCTTACCAGAGTTTGTTTAGGGGAAACTTTAAATATCACAATTTACATCCTTAATAGTGTGCTAAGAAAAGCAGTTAACAAAACTCCATATGAGCTTTGGACTTGTAAAATATCAAGCACTTGCACATTTGAGGTTGTCCAGCTGAGGCGTGGCCTTATAGGCCACATGAAAGAAAATTGGACTCAAGAACAGTTGGCTGTTACTTTGTTGGCTATGCTGAAGTTCACGGGGCTATAAATTTTATGATCCTACAACAAGACTTTTCTTTGAGACGAGAAATGTGAGATTTCTTGAGGAAGTTGATTTTGGGAGGAAGAGAACATAAGGAATGTTGTCTGTAAGGAAGAACCTGTCGCTAATGGTGAACAAGTTATTGTGCCTATTACCATTCAATGAACAACTTCGGTAGTAGAACAAAAATGTTCAGAATATTGTTCCTAACAATATTCTAGAGCAAGACAACAATGAGGTTCTCGCTGAAGTACCTTCGGAGCAAATTCAACAACCTCAAGAAGTAAAAGTGTCATTAAGGAGATCCACTAGAGAGGAGAAATGCAATTTTAGATGATTATATTGTTAGGCATTCAGATACTAAGAGATCATTCTCAAGGTATCCTAAGGTTGTCACAAGAGAGCTATATTGATAAAGTCTCAGATAGATTTGGCATGAAAGACAGTAAACTAGGAGATACCCCTATAGCTAAGGGAGACAAGTTTAGTCTCGAACAGTACCCAAAGAACGACCTTGGAAGATACGAGATGCAAAAGACTCCTTATGCATCGGCAGTAGGAAGTCTAATGTATGCTCAAGTTTTCACACGCCCCGACATATCATTTGTCGCGGGAGTTTTGGGAAGATATATGAGCAATCATGTAACTCGTGCATTCACATAGTTAAAAACACTAATGTTATCCATACACTCGCATTAATAAGAACACATGTTATTCATGCATTGCATAGTTAAAACACACATGTTATCAGTGCATTCGCAGAGTTAAAACACACATGTTATCAGTGCATTCGCAGAGTTAAAACACACATATTTCACGTATATTCGCATCCTTAAGAACACTTAAAACTAATAGTAGACATTCCGAAATATTAAAAATTGAATATTCATCTCGTATCATCCATCACTCATTTGTACTACTTTTTTAATAATTAAACATGAATGGTGCAATAACAATATATTAAACTCATACACTATCGGTGAACACATCATTTTCTCATAAAAAATTAAAATTATTGCTCGAAGTCATGAATGTGTGTAAAAATAATCTCATATAAAATATGTATTCTAGTGTGTTATTTGTTAGTTCACACTACAGAGGAACAATTCTTGAATTATGACATTGTCTTGCATTTCGTTTTTCTTGCATAATCAATTATTTGTTCGTTCTTATTTGTGCATTTTGTTTTTCTTGCATAATCAATTTTATTTCCATCCTTGTTTGTGAAGCTCGATTTTTTTGCTGCTCATTTGTATCCAAATTTCTTCTCATACACACATTTTAAATAGTTTGTCATTTTTCTATAAAAAAATAACATGTTTACTTATTTATATGTCATTTTTAATGTATTAGCTAATAAAATTAATGATATTGATCATGAAGATTGATTTCATAAATGATTTTTTCATCTCATGTGCGAAGTTCCATACTAAGAGGTAGTGAACTTTTGGAGAGAAAATTTTGCATGTGATAACACATGTTCTTAGCTTATATGGCAAGAGTTTTTTTTATATAGTATATAGATTCTGTGAGACAGTGAAAGTGCAAGAACTAGTATAGAAACTCATACTTCATCTGTTAGGATATATGGCCACCTAAGAGGGGGGTGAATTAGGTGTAGAGACTTAAACTGAATTTTTCTACTTTTATTATAAAACTTTGCAAGTTAAAGAGAGTGTTTATGAGCGGAAGTAGTGAACAGAATATTTGAATAGAAGTAGAAGATAAATGCAAAATGTAAAAAGTTAAGGGAAGATAAGATCACACCAAGATGTATACTGGTTCAGCTTCAATTTGAAGGGTACGTCCAGTCCTTCTTGTTACCAAGAATATTTTTCCACTATTGCAAGAACCAATGATACACCTTCTTCGTCTTCTTCCAAGACTACTCACCTATTCCACTAGGCACTAGGCTAACACCGTTCTTTCACAATATATTTCACTTCACCACACTTGGTGAAATGTTTACAAGAGACTAACTTGTATTCTTAAGATGGTTTTTACAAGGCTTTTTAATAAGTGACTCTCTAATAGTAATTGAAACTTTAAGGATTGAATCACTCACTAAATGATAACTTAAATTAGAAATCAAATAACTTGGATAACGGCTTTTGTTTGTGCTTAAGACTTTGAATAATTTCCAGAATTGGAAAGATATGAAAATTGATATCAAAGTCTTAACACTTATGAATGAATGAGAGAAATTATGAGAACTTTGTGACTTTGTGAGTATGAAAGTTGTATTCAGAATTGTGTTGAAAATCAAGTCATAAAACACTTATTTATAGTGTTTAATTCGTGCATATGAACTAGTATGAGTTTGTGAAAAGTTAAGAGCTACAACAGTTCAATCAAAACAGAACCAGTATACTGGTGTAATCGATTACACCATATGGTAATCGATTACCAAACATGGTGTAATCGATTACAATGTGAACAATGCACATATCTGATGCTTTTAATATGTTGTAATCGATTACGAGTATAGTGTAATCGATTACATCATGTAAAATGCACATGTCTGCTTAGTTTATCATTATGTAATCGATTACCAGGATTGTGTAATCGATTACATTGTTTAAAAACAGAACATTTGTGCTTTAGTGCAAATGATCTTAGTTTCATGCATGAGTTTTTCAAAGATTAGCCTTTATCGTATAGTTAAGAGATTTTAAGTTTAAGTATCGTTTTACCTAGAAGACTTAGACTACACATATGAGCTTCTTTGACTTTTGATTTGCTAGTCTTCTTTTTGCATTTGATGACATAGTGAGCATCATCAAAACCTTAGCCATAGGTTAGGAAAGATCACCATCTTCACATCATCATCATCTCTTTCTAAAGTCATAGTTTGCTTAACCTTGTTAATTGAGTAGAGTTTGGGGTGCATATTTCTTTTTCATTAATGTTGTATCACAACATATTAAGGTGTATATCTACAAAAAGAAAAGTCTTATTCATTTTCTAGAAAAGGGAGATTTAAGGAGTGTGGTATCTTCTCAAAAGAGTTTAGAATACAAAAGAATCAAAGTGGTTGTTTCTCTAAGATTTATAAGGCATCAACTAGTTAGAGTTCAAACATTTGGATTAGGAGTGAATTTGAAAGTGTGCTTGTATATAACAATTTATTCTACATGGTGAAAAATTCTCATATCAGAAAGGGCAATTAGATGCAATGTCGACAATTTGGCATGAACTAGGATAAATTTCACATGTAATTTTTTCCTCCCCTTCGACTCTTCCAATTTCGATTTACAAATTTCTTTAATGATTAATATCTTGCAAATCATTCATTAGTTTTCCTATGATAATTTGTTTCAATTGCATTACATTCGTGATCAATTCTTGTTTCCATATGATTAAGTTGATTTTCAGTTTGGTGCTAATAATTGAACCGTAGAAGGATTTTTAGCGAAGATATGCAAAGTGGACCAGACCAAACGGTCTGACCGCTTACCGATATTGATAACAGCCCCAATATGCGCTAGTAACTAGACAATCATTTAAAATGTTTTGGGCCGCGTAAAATCTAGATCAACTGAATTAAACCGAGATAACCGTAATAACCCGGGTAAACAGACCAGGTGGTTCACATACAATCATGGAGTAATAAAAATAGTGGTTCTAAAGAGTAAAATGGATTACACTTCACTTTCATTTTTTCACAAATCTTCAATGCAACCAAACAAATATAAAATAAAAATTAAAGAGAAGGAAAGGTATGCTCATAAATATTATCTTCCCCTTTTATGGCTACTATTAGGTATGGAAGTATGGCTGCATTAAGTATTTAGGTTTACTTCTAGTTGTACAGGGGTCTCATAACTTACCATAATGGCTTAAAAGGCTACAAGCCCACAATAATAACACTAACATATCTATAAGAGAATATTATGTCTCTTGGTACAATGAGATAAGTTATATCCTTCAATCACTAAAATCGTGAAATGTGTACCATTTAATTATTTTCTACAAAAATATTTCAAAAACTAAACAAAACAATACACATGTAATTCTTTTACTAGTTGGACGAGGTGAGTTATCTCCTGATATGAGGAGATACTTTATCTCTATCTATAATTATACAATTATATTTTTTTTATATAAATTGTATATTCGTATATAATTCTAATTATATATGACGTTGTTCAGTCCAACCAGACATTTTTACCAGTTTGACCCTTAATGAGACTTCTTCCAATTATATATCTAATTTGACTTTCACAACATTGATTTGCAGGAGGATTTTATAGAACTATCATTACTCTTTAAGAAATCATTAAAAAGTGTTATTGATGATAGATATGATTATTGAATGAAGGTAATTGGAAACTAAGTTTGACCAAATTTCGAAATTATAAAATAACTTTTGAAACAAATAAATATAACATTGAACAACAAAAGATAAGGAATGGAAAGAGTATTAGAGGTGTTTTGAGAATCAGACCGGACTATACAGTCAGACCAGTATTTGGACTTGAAAACGACTTTAGTTTGCAGTCTTAACCAAATGAGGGATTTAGGGATGACAATGAAAACCGATCCCGCGAGTACTCGCCCGAACCCAACTCGAATATAATGGGAAAAACCCGATGTGAATGGGTTCGGGTTTTACCCGAGTTCAAATTTCGGGTTCAGGTTCGGGTTTGGTATTAACAATATCAAACTCGAACCCGCCCCGAACTCGATTAATATATATAAAACTATAAAATTACATATAAATACATACATAAAAGCTATATATATATATATATAAATTTCACAAACATATATATATATATATATATATATACTATATATGTATAAATTTCACACATATATATAAGCTATACATATATAAATTTCATACATATATATATATATACATATATAAACTATATATATAAAAATATAAGTTTTTCGGGTTTTTTTCGGGTTCGGGGATGGTATCATTGTTTCCAACCCCGCTTAATTCGGGTTCGGATTCGGGTTTTAGATTTCGGGTTCGGATTCAGGTTTTGGATTTCGGGTTCAGGTTTTGGATTTCGGGTTCGGGTTTGGGTTTGGGTAAGCACAAACCTGACCCCGACCCGCACCGTTGCCATTCCTAGAGGGATTGCACTGCTTTGAACCAGAGAAATTTCAATTTGACCGTGCTAAACCTGGTTAAATCGGAATAACCCGTGAAGTGAACCATAAATAAGATTGAGAGATATTACTTTAATATAATTATAAATAATTATTAATTATATAAAATATTGCATTTATATATAATTATATATTCACAATTAAAAATTATTAATTATATATGAAATTACTCGGTCCGACCAGACGATTTAACCATTTAAACCTACGGGACCTCCTCCGGTTTGATGTCCGACTCATATTTTACAACATTGAGTATTACAATACAAAAATTACCTTTTATACTCGATCATATTTTTCTAATATACCCCTAATACTTAACTACTCGTAATTAGGGCTATCAATGAACTTAACTAATTTAACATTTGAAATTCAACTCGTTATTTAACTCGATAAATTTGGTTCATGAACCAAACAAATCGAACTTGAGGTAAAAATTAATCTCATTAAATAAATGAGTCGGACTTGAACCAAATACATTTTGACTCGTTTAGATTCATCAGTTAACTCGACTATATATATATATCATATATATGTATGTATATATCATATATATATATGTATATATATATATATATATATATATGTATATCATATATATGTATGTATATATATATATGTATATATATGTATGTACGTATATATGTGTATGTATGTATATATATATGTATGTATGTATATATATATGTATGTATGTCTATATGTGTATGTATGTATGTATATATGTATGTATATGTATATATATGTAAAAAATATTTAATTTTATATATATTAAATAAATAATAATCATTCGAGCTCACGAACTAAACAAATCAAGCTAATTAGTTAAATTAAATAATTCACTAACTCTAAATGAACCAAACTAATTCGAGCGGATGAGTCAAACCGAACAGTTATCGAACTTCAATCGAGTCAAATTCGAGTTGGAAACATAGCTCGTTTTGAACTCAAGTTGAGTTTCAAGCGGAACAAATCCTTATCGAGCTGAACCGAGCGAGCTCTAGTTCAACTCAGATCCACTCATTTGAGTTTTAGGTTAAAAAATCTTTCCACTTATCCAAGTTACTATCAGAATTGAGCAATAACATTGTTCTCAATAACTGTAATGCTATGAATGCTCCCTTCCACCCCTAACTAAGTGTTCTAACTGATCCCAACTACCCATCTGTCCTAACATTATCTTAGTAGAATGCTTACATAAAACCAACCTGCCTTTATACTGTAGCCAATTCCCTTGCAGTTGGTAACCTGAATGTGTAGTAGGATCAATGAGGAAGTTCTTCCATAATATAATGGTCTTAAGTTTATTATCCATCTGAATTTCAATCAAAATCAAAACCAATCAATTTAGAAATCCATTTAAATTGCCCCACACCCATCATTCACTGATCTTTCAATAACTTCAAACTTTTTTTTATCAGTATAAACGACAAAGGCACCACTTTTGAACTTGCATAGCTATAGCTATGACTTCTCTTACATATATTGGCTACTATATGATAGAGCATTATGATGTCGTTCAATTCATTTAGCCGACTTCACTTAGTGGGATAAAGGCTTGATTGTTGTTGTATGTTATGAAGGACCTGCATGCTTCAGCATCAAGTGGAAAGAAACCAGTTGGTCAATGATGCTTTTCATTTTCCTGACTTGAAGGCATGCCTAATATGCCCTGTTGCATTACAAGAAGGATCAATGCTATCAAGAACTTACAACAAGCAACCAAAACATTTTAGCTGGTCTTAACTTAAGACTCATATTCCTAAGCCAAGAAATGTAAATTCTAAAATCCGCATATGAAACACTTAAAACTGGCTACATAAATTTATGCAGGTGAACCAACCAAATAACACAGAGATATCAATACTCAATAGCCAGTGATTGAGCCTTGTAACAAAACCACAAAACTTGGTCTTTTCAAGTGTGTATTTCTTGATGAGAAGCAGGCTGCTATTTCATATAGCACAGAAGTAATTGGAAAAACATGTTTTTTGTTAATCCTTTTTTATCTCAAATGAGTTAGGCTTTCTGATTTCACAAAGATGTATAACAGCCATCTTAAGCACAGGTCTAAGTTGAATGAATGTGAATTTTCAGAAAAAGTTTTCCACCCAGGGAATGGTTAAGGCAAGGAAAAAAAGAAATAGCTTCTGAGAAGTGACAATCCATGCAAAAATAAAAGACAAGTGATGACAGGTGAAAGTGGTTTGCATTAATAATTTTATTCCTTGGACACAGAACAAGTAAAATAAATAACCCAGTTCAGCCTTATAGGTAATAATATATTGCAATAGTTATATTTATGTGAATCAAGAAAACAACACTGGTTTCTTCAGCCATTACCTTGTGCTGAAAATGGTGGCAAATACATTCTTCAATATCGTACAGATTGTTTTAATCTTCTAAGCACAACTAGCTTATAGAACCTTCGGGTGCGGAAGTGTAATAGCAGGCAAACCAAAAATGCAAGAAAAGCCACTCCAGCTAGGATAAAAAACGATGACATGAAACAGTGGATGCCGAAGCACGAGTTATCTTCTTTATTGGCCTCCTTGTCATAAATATATCCAACAACTCTCACAGAGAGTATATAAGATCCAAGTGGACTTGCTGCAGCAATAGTGTTGAAAATGGTACCCATATGCTTTACACCAAATATCTCAGAAGTTATTGTAGGCATTAAGGACCAATTTGCACCATAGCATATGCCCACCAGGACAGGACCCAAATACAGATTTCCACGAAAACCAGAAGCAATAATTACATGGCCGAGAATCATGATCCCCAGAGTCGCAGTCATAAACAAAGGCCTAGGCCAACCTTTTCTATGCATGATATAATCTGATACATAGCCACCTCCAAAACGGCCAAGAAAATTCCACATGCTCCACAGTGACACCAAATTATTAATCTCTTTAATACTATAGCCAAGAGATTCTCCTATTTGGCTCATGTTATTTATTGTTGCCAGGCCAGAGCCCAACCCCGATATCATGGTTACGAACAACATCCAAAATTCAACTGTGTACATAGCTTGCAACAGGTTCATTTCTTCTTCAGGGGGTAACATGTCATCTGAAATCGGCTCTACCTCGGTCACATCACTAGGAAGCTCTTGGTATTCCACTTTATCCGCTGATGGAGAAGAACTAGAAGTTGAATCAAACATACAGGCTTGTGCAATTTGATGTGACTCCTCCGAATGGGCTTTGATAGCAATACCGAAAGGCAATGCTAGAAGAACCATAAGGATTATAAATGTAAATATATGTGCCCAAGATGGGAAGATGAAGAAGTTTTGCGAAATTATTATGAACATGAGATAAGCAACAATAATCACAGTGACCAAAGAGAAACCATTCAAATGCTCCTTGTAATCACCGTTGTACACTTCATAGATCCTCACCAGGAACATAAGCAATATGCAGATAAATGTAGGCAAGCAAGCAATCATCAAAAGGTAGGTGGTAGGGTCCCTATCACAAAATGTGTGATACAGTTGGATAAGGATTGCTCCGCTGAGTCCAAGAAAACCCTGAAGAAGAATGAATCGCAAACTGTATTCTCAGGATACACCAACAAATAGCATAACTGAATAGTAAAATTTAAGGATGTTATAATATTCACTTGCTTGAATCATTCACATTGTAAAACACAATCTCAACAAAAGCATTCCATAAAGAGACCAGCTATCTACATTACTTGTTTCACACCAAATTCATTATGGAACCGGTCATGCGAATTAAAATAAAAGTGGGAATGTTACTTTTACGTTAATTAATATACAGAAGTATGTTTTTAAAACTCATACCAAACATGGAATGTTTCATTTCCAATGTTATATTGCCAAGAATAATTTCATTATATAAAGCATGAAACAAACCCCAGTGTGAGTAATCACAAGCACAAACAACTGTAGACAAAACACAACTGAGAGTTGTTTATTTTTACCGGGGCACATCTTCTGTCCTACAAGTTGTATCACTTCATGTGTTTGGTCAAAAAATACTTAATTATTAAACTTTTAACTTAAATATATATTTTTTCAACCAATCACAACAATTGATACATAGAGTGACCCACTTTTCGAGACAACAGATGTGCTCCAATTTTTACCTCGTCCGGGCCATTATATAAAATATCATTCATATGAGTTAGCAGTTTTCCTCCAAAAAACTTGGAATTTCATTTCAATCATATACTCCACCTTAATTCCCAGTAACTAATTGAAGCTTCAAAAAGGCGTGAAACATTTAAAATGTGCATTATATTAAGCAACACGAAAGATAGATATGAGTTACTTTGCCTAACATTACTGAGAGGATATAACTACACTCATTCCAAAGTTAAATCCAGGTTGTAGTATATGAACTTTATTATAAAAACTGTCATAACTAAATTTCATTGACCAGAAATTATAGAAAATCTTTTCATTAAGTTTTTCGAAATTCATTAAATTTTCCAATGTATCATTCCCATATTTTAATCCCTAGGTTGAGATTAACAAAATTCATTTTTTAATTAGTATAATAGTACCTTCATGATGCCAACAATGGTGCCACTATACTGAGGAAAATTACGCAAGCTAGTTACAACATTAGTGGTGTTCAAGAAAGTCTGACCATTAGAACCAAGCCATGCAAAAAAACACATAACCGGTAAAGGAGGCGGGTCAATCAGCCCAGCAACAGAAGCCCATATAAACATAAACCCAATGAAACATTGAATCGCCCCCGCCGCGATTACCACCCAGGGCCCACCCAACGATGCCCATTTAGACTTGGGTGAGCCTCGGGTGTCATTATCGCGGTGGGGATTGTTGTACGGAGAGACGGCAGAGTAGAGGAGGCCGGATAAGATGCCGAAATTGGCACCGATGTCTTTGAAGACGGAGACGGTGTCGAGGGTGGATTGGTCGTAGCCCTGGGTGGATTTAAGAATTGGGGAGTATATGCTGAAGGTGTAGGATGCACCGCAGCTCCACTGGATCCATATGGATGCGGCTACACCTGTCCACCGATTCGCTACCCAGGACCACTGCATCTAAGAGGGTTTGCCGGAGGAAGTTGTGTCCTAAAGGAATAAATTTAATTTTAGCAAAGGAAATAGAATTTGATAAATGCTATGGATTTTTTTCTTGATATTATTTCGGAAAGACGAAATCAACTTAAATATAAAAGGAGAATAAACTCATGTTAGGTATTAATAAAAGGTAGTTATAAATTTGTATTTATCCATCCACATAATTTGTTCACGCTAGATATTTTCTAACCCTTTTGGTTATGCTATTACGGAAAATTTACATATGTTTTGAAATATTTATAGAAGTAGTGTAATTTTTATAGGAGTCATGGACAGTATTTACGAGTTTGGTGAAATTGTGAACCAGAAATACGAGTCCTAGAGGAAGTCGTGCCTTCCATGAACGACTTGGCTACATCCTGTCACTGCACCATGGAAGTTGTGGGCCAGAGACACGATTTTCATGGAAAGTCGTGGATGGGCAATACAAGATCCGTAGTTGTGCATGACACCTACGTGATCCCAACTCTATATATACATCTCTCCCATTCACATCAAAACGTACCGAATGAAAAAAATCAAAATTATATTTATGAAGAGTGATTCCTAATCTAAGAAGAGTCATTATATAAGTTAACTAAATTTATTGTTTTGTTGTTTTAACTTTTTTTTATTTGTTATTTATCGTTATTATATGTTTACATGTAGATGATCATTATTAGATATATTGTTAGTGATTTTAGGGATAAGGAAGACATTGAGCTATGTTGTGATGATGATGACAATGTCGAGATTTGGGATAGCAATGGGGTCGGGCGGGCACGAGTAGTGCATACCTGTGCACATACCCATACTATTTGCGGGTACCCGTGTGGGTAGCGGGTATCCACAGGTACCCAACATCTTTTTCAATTTTAATTATATTTTTATATGTTTTACAATAATTAATATATAAAAATAATTATTACTTAAATAATATGATATGTCTATTATAATTTTATGATTAGAGTCTCATCACTAAATTTTATTATGAAATAATAATAAAATAGATAAATATAATGTTAAATTAATAATAATTAAGTATAAAATATTTAATTAAAATATATATGCGGGTACCCGCGGGGCGGGTATCATGATACTCATTCTCACCAATGAGTTATTTTGACGAGTAACCATTGCGGCTATTTTGACGAGTACCCACGGATCTAGATATTTTTGTCATCCCTAGTCGAGATTGCCACTAGTGAACCGATTAACATAACATATGTTAGTCCTTCAACTTTTTTCCTTACCATTGATTCTCAGCCTAGCTAAGATTTTCCAATTAGAAGTAACAACAAATACTATAAAATAATTTTATATTAGAAATTCAGTTGATTACACAGTTGCAGAGTCTATGCCATATAGATATATTGGAGAATGTAAACATTTCGGTGTTGGATGTCAATGGAGAATGCATACATCAATTAATACGAAGAGTGATATTTGAAAGATTAGAAAAATTAATAGAACACATATTTGTGTATCCACTAATATTTTCTAATATCGCACAAAATTGAACTTATCATTCATTGCAAACTATATTATTCAGTTAGTATCCGAAGATCCAAGTATACCAATTAAAACACTAGTGAAAGAAGTAGTCACTCGTTTTGGTTATACGATGACGTATAGGAAGACTTAGACTGCTAAACAAATAGCAACGTCCCAAATTTATGGTGATTGGGAGGGATAGTACACAGAGTTACCTCACTGTTTGAACGTTGTCTAGTATAATGCACCCGATATAATTGTAAGATAAACAACATCTCGTCATGAAGACCATAGTAGTTTAATTCTTTGATAGGGTATTTTGGGCTTTCAAGCCATGCATGAAGGATTTGAATTTTGCAAACATGTCTTTCAAGTGGATGGGACATTCGTAACCGGAAAATATATTGGAACACTGCTAATTGCTAGTTCACAAGATAGAAATAGACGTATATTTCTAGTTGTCTTTGCCATTGTCGAAAGAGAAACTAAAGAAGCTTGTGAGTGATTTTTCTACAATGTTCGGACATATGTTACCCAACCACCGAACATGTGTATAATATCATATAGGGGTACAAGCTTGTTGGATGCACTCCGTATTGAACTACCACAATGGTGTAATGCACAATCAGTAAGTTGTATTCGTCATCTTGCAAGCAATTTCAACAAGGAGTTGTGAGATAGTGATCTTAAAGAAAAAGTCATCGAAATAGGTATATATTAAATTATTTATTGTTTAATAATTTCATAGGTTAAACTATTTAAGTCAACAATCAATTTTATATGTTAAATTATTTATTTAATGTGAATTATGTTAATATTGATGTACTTGTTTTAGGATATGAGTTGATGTGGCCATGTTTTGAGCGAATGCTTGGTGTTTTGCGCAAAAAAAAACCAAGGGCAACAATTTGGTTAGACAATATCCCAAAATAAAAATGGACGCAATCATTTCATGAAGGGAAATGGTACGACCATATGACGACCAAAAGCTTTGCCCATCACTGCCTTGTCAGAGCAACATATCATAGGCTTAATTCACAGTTTCTTCACCATAGAAATGAAACAACTACTATGATAAGGGCATATCATATATATTGTGAAGAATTGACTAAGGTGATCAATGAAAATAACAGTAAAGCTACATGTCAACTAGTTCATAGTTTTTCACGAGAGTCAGGAGTCTACGAGGTTGAGGTTGCTGGTACAACTGGTAGTTGACATTCTAAGGTATATATATAGTGAGACTAATCCAAAATTGGTGTGATTGTGGAGAATTTCAATCACTTAGATTACTACTTTATTTCTTCTTATTACTAATTCACTTCTATGTGTCAGTTTGTCTAGACCTCATATAAGAATATGAGTTTTATGGGCCAAATAACATATATCATCCGAGCACGTGTGCCACTTATCTACTTTGCAATTGTTGAGTGGCATGCTACTATTTGTGTTATAAGACAATTTAGTCTTTAACAACCAATCCCACAAGATCCAATCAACCTCAAGAAACAACACAAGATGGACTTACATGGGAAAAATGACTACAAGTGGCCATAGAAGCATGATTAGTGGATTCAAATATGGAATATTCGGGGAAACTATGTGGTGAACGGTTTCCCGATGTACAACCTTTGAATCATTACTCGCAGTATATGTAGTGATACTTACAAATGACTAGAAATTACATCTCTCCAGACGGAGCATATTCAGCTGGACCATTGAGATTTTTTATTAAAAAATTACATACATGTTTCTATAAATTTATATTAATTATTCTAATATGGTCCAAAATAAATTTCAGTATAACTTTATTAGAAAAATTCGAGATCAATGTGTTCCTTCAA
Organism: Lupinus albus; assembly: GCA_009771035.1. Taxonomy (NCBI): domain Eukaryota; kingdom Viridiplantae; phylum Streptophyta; class Magnoliopsida; order Fabales; family Fabaceae; genus Lupinus; species Lupinus albus. The sequence goes on along the minus strand of CM020006.1, from coordinate 8,974,899 downwards.
ATGTTTTCCACACCCTATGCAAACAATAAATGACGTGTACTTACATTGCAATGAGATGAAGGTACAAGATCTAGTGTGTGGAGCACACTCTCTATAATTTGTGTTTTTTTTTTCTTAGGAGAGAGGAACATGTTTCCCCCCTAATTTGAATTCTTATGTTTCCCCCCTAATTTGAATTCATAGTGTGTGGAGCACACTCTCTATGATTTTGAGAATATGGCCCAATTCTATAATTTGTAGGCGAATATTGCCCAATTCGATTGTAAAGGCTTGGTATTAGGCAAAGCTGATGTAAACTATTGTGCATTACCGCAGAATATAAATGGCTTATGTGGCCCTGTTGTTTTAGATAGTTCATAACTGGTAGGATTGTCCAACGACCAAGATTTGTTTAGGGAGTAGTCATTGTGGAATCCACCATACATATGCACTTCTGTACAATCCTTGTTTCTAGCACCTTCATTAATACCCTCTATGGTCTGTGAAAACCTGGGTGGGGTCCCCAAAATAGTTGTGGATTGTAGATAAATTTCTCTATTAGACTGTCTAGATGATACCACATGTTATCCTTGGTTCTAATAAACAGGTTAATAATATTTGGAGTCCGTAAAATTATTTTGTGTCCCTAATGTTGATTGGTACCTTATTTTAGCCCGGTGAGATGCCAATCCAAAGTTTAAGCCTCTAGTTCCCAAATCAATATCTTTCAAGGCATTGTAGTGCGGAGAACTAGCCAGAATTGTGCCTACCATAAAATCTGGTGATGCATGGCGGGATTCCTCTACCACTCTATAAATGGAGGCTCAATAAGTTTCTTCTTCATCAAATTAAAATCAAAGAAATTTTGTAATAGCATAGCTATGAATGTTGCAACTTCCAACAGGCTTTCTGCAATTGATGCGGAAATGCGTCAAATACAAGAGACAATTCAAAACCGCCGGAGAACTCTCAATTTATTTTTAAGGAATATTCGAGCTGTAGATTCAGCTGCGGCAGACGAACGCATTCACACTTCCCATGTTGAGTATTAAGATTGGCTCTCTGTGCGTTAAATTTCCCATGTTGTGTCTAAGCCTCTATGTTTTCCTTTATTCTTCCACTAAACCCCCATTAGTCTTACTAGTTTGTAATGAACCGTGTAGGGAAAGAGGCATAGAGGATGATAAGATAGGTGGTTCCCCCTAATATGGTCATGTTGGAATATGTTTTTTGTAGCTATTAGTGGAGGCTTGTGGGTGCGAAATAAAAACCTTACAAGTCCCATATATAAGGAATTTTAAAAAAAAAAACTCACAATTCCCACATAAGATATATTAGGAACTTGGAAAAAAACTCTAGCTATAAATGGAAGCATCTTCCTTTCATATTTTATTGTCCCAAGTTGAGTTCTCGTTTCCTCAACTTCTTATTTCTCACTCAAAATCTATGCCAATACATTTCCGACTTATTTATTATCTTTTTCATTCTGTGGCACTAAGAATTGGCTCACGTAGCCAGATTGTGGGAATTTCGAGAACTAAGAGTGGTAACCAGATTATGGGAAATGAGTTGGCACGGGTAGCCATACTTTTGTTTTTTTTTCGAGAATTAGCACTGGTAGCCATATTATTGGTGTATTCGAGATCAGTTCTTACATTGCAGTAAGAATTCGATAACAAAGAACTAAGTTGTTTTATCTTGGGGACAGCGTGGTTGAAAGTCTGCGTGCATATTTTGGACAATACCACAAAATGTCTTAGAGAGAGCGACCTAGTCGTGACTCATCCAATAAATATTATTTTGTGCCATTTGGAATTGTTACAAGCTACATAAACAAAACTTTAAGATGTTTCCTAGTGCAATGACATTCGTAGATAATATTACTGAGTTGAACACTTCAATCATAATAAACCATTTCGATTTGATGGGACTAATTTCAAAAATTGGCAACATAAGATGAATTTTTTTGTCACTGTGAGAAAGTTTTCCCACATTTTAAAAATGATTACCTTTGTAAGAATTTCATTATGAATGAGTTGTTTGATGATCTCTATGATTACTGCAGCCCATACAAGTCTACCAAATTAATTTAGTATGCACTTGAGAAAAATATGATATTGATGAAGTCGAGACTAAAAAGTATGTTGTTAGCGGCTACCCCAAGTATAAGACAACTGATGATAAATCAATAGAGTCATAGTCCGATGAGATACACAAAATTATTGTTGACATCATTTCTGAGTGTATGCCCCTAGATGAGCAAATTCAAGTGGCTGTCATAATTGAAAAATTGCCTCCTGGTTGGAAGGGCTTCAAAAACCTTATGAGAAACAAGACAAATGAATTCTCTTTGGAATCTCTAATTAATCATCTTCATATTGAAGAAGATGCTTGTAGACAAGATCAGATAGATGAGGTGTTGTTTGTCTCTAACAATAACATTAAGAAGAAATTCCAAGGTGCAATTATGAAGCCTAATTCTAATAATTTTAAGAATGAGAACCGCAATGGAAATAAGGCAAAGAACACTAGTCACAACAAGAATTAGAACCTCCAGAAGGTCCAATATGCTAAGCCACCTAATAAGAATGACTCTGACAATTTGTATATCTACTTCAAATGTGGGAAGTCAGGTCATATCACATGGAAGTGCAAAAATAAACCAATGGATCGTCCTCCACATGCCAACATAATTGATGAGCCATTTGTGACGGTGCTATGTTCGTGGGTAGAAACTAGAGCCTACCGTTGTGTCTTCTATGGTTGTGCTATGTTCAAAATGTATACATATGATAATGATAAGAAAGTGTTACTAGGTGATTCTTGTAAGGACCCGATTTTCATGACTCGAAAATTCTCTTTTAAAATCCTTATTCATTAAAGTAAAGTGATTACTTTTGAAAGACATCACTCGAACCGTTTGGAAACTTGAGAGAATACGTTTATAAATTTATAAGGCGGAAATATTCCAAACACCTTTCATTTCAAAAGTATATCATTACACTTCCGTTCAAATACATCCTTTATACAATTACACTTTCTCAAAATTACCTTGAATACAAGCATTATATCCACTTCATTATACACTTACAAGAAAGTTGTGTATACATGAATTCACTTTAACATGTTCTTCATATTACAAATATTTATCATATAACATATCAATTACATATTATCCACTACTCTATCATGTACTCCTCTCCGCAAGCGTCCAATGCGCTACCTCCACAACCTGAACCCAAATATACAACACATACAAGGAAAGACAGAGGGAGTAAGAACCAACTACGGAGACCGTAGCGTGTATTTACATGGAGTAATAACATTAAAGTATTAAAACCACACACATCTAACATCAATCATGATAAGCATATAACAATCAACACATATTATCCATATTCACCCTATAGTACACATATATCCCATACTATATGTGTTCTATAGTGTGCATACTTATTCATCACATATTATCCATATTCACCCTATAGTACACATATATCCCATACTATATGTGTTCTATAGTGTGCATATTTATTTATCACATATTATCCATATTCACCCTATAGTACACATACAACCCATACTATATGTGTTCTATAGTGTGCATATTTATTTATCACATATTATCCATATTCACCCTATAGTACACATACATCCCATACTATATGTGTTCTATAGTGTGCATATTTTTTCCGTCCAAATATACTCGTTTCTCCTCATTCACATTCGCCCTATAGGATATATATCCCATAATATATATCCTATAGTATGCATATGATTTTCATTCCGAGTATACCCTTTTCACATCCTTCACATTCCGTATTAATTTACCATTGATCTCGTTCAACAATTCTGCACCGTACAAATAATCCCCATACCACATCGGGCAGTTTGAGTAATCCCCATACCACCTCGGGCAGGTCGAGTTTCCACATTACACTCACATCCATGTCATACACAATCAACACAAGGCGTCTCATTATTTTATCACCATAAATAACAACAACACCTTCATTGTCACAAACATACCTTTATCCATTTTAACACATTCACAACTCATCACACATTCATTGTTACAACACACCCATACATATTTATAACAATCAACGACTCACAACATACTCATTTTGATAAACATACTCATATCCATTTTAACACATTCACAAATCATCACACATTCACAACTCATCACACATTCATTGTTACAACACACCCATACATGTTTATAACAATCAACCACTCACAACATACTCATTTATGCTTATGACCATAAATATCTCACACAACATAACCATTATCATAAATAAACCACGCATAACATATTCTTCATCATATACACATTAACGTTAGAACCATCTTTAATGACGGTGTATTACCATAAATGAGCATATAGAGTTTTATTCAAATAAACGGTTTTCCCCACACATATATCTCCACTTTTATGGCTAATACATTCTCATGTAAGATAAAGACTCTTACATGGATCACAAACTCCCAAGAGAGTTTCTATCCGTTAATATGCTCCGATTCTTGAGGGAAATCGGAGATGACGACTCTAATGAAATACTCTAAGACCACAATGGTCTTCTCCCTCACCTTAGGTTGCGTAAGCTCCGTTGCTCCGCAAAAGAGCCACATCTCCCTCCATCTCCTCCAACCTCCATTGTTGCTTTTTCACCTCCAAGCTTTTCCAAAGGTGTCACCATGAAGCAAGAGGAAGGTTTTGATGAGTTTTGAGGCTTAGTGGAGGGAAAAATGGTCCACTTGGGTGGAGCCATTGGGAGAGAAAGGGGGAGAAAGAAAATGAAGATTAGGGTTTCTAGATCCCCTTTTTCACTTTTATAAGCGAGAATCTCACAATGACGAATGTAATCGATTACCATAAGGTGTAATCGATTACAGTGTGGAAAATACACATATTTGATGTTTTTAATATGATGTAATCGATTACGAGTGTAGTGTAATCGATTACCAGGACCATGTAATCGATTACACTGTGTCAACAGTCCAAAATTGTCATTGCTCGCCCAGGCGAGACAACTCTCGCTCAGGCGAGAATCTTCCAGTATAGCCCAGGATTTCACCGTCCCAGGTGATCCTTTCTCGCTCAGGCGAGAATCTCTCGCTCAAGCGAGGTTTCCAGGACTGTTACTATAATTTTGAAGACTAAAATCCGGGGTGTTACAATTCTCACACCAGTGTTGTTGCTGGAACTAGTGATGTTGAGTAGAAGTTTACATCTAGGAAGACTCTGATTCTCAAACATGTGATGCATACTCAAGAGATGAGGAATAATTTAGATTCTGGTTTTCTTCATAATAAGGTTGGTTATACCTATAGCATATGGGCAGACTTGTATCCTCTTACTAGGAATGAGATATTTGTAATGAAAGGGTATGCCACTCGTGGCATGTTTAAATTAAATATTGATGTTATGATGAATAAAATTTCTAATTCAATTTGCATGTTGTGTTATTTAAATGTTTGGCATGCTAGACTTTGTCTTATTAACAAACGTGCAATTTCAAACTTGAGTGACTTAGATTTAATTCCAAAGCCATCTAAAATGATTTTGAAAATTATGAATCATTTAGTCAAACTAAAATAATAAAAAAACCACATAAATCAGAAGTGCGAGAAACATTTTAAGTAGGCCTTTTTTACTTCTGCTTTGTACTTTTTTCTCTCGCACATTGACCGAGAAACATTCTATTTTGATTTTCATAACATTCTTCATACATTTTCCTTTAAATGGAGAATGATGTATGAATGGTGTAGGATGGAAATGAGTTAAGTCAAACTTAGATCAACTCAGCTCGGCTAGTTAAGAATTGGTTCGAGTCGAGTTCAATGCTGAACTATTTTTCAGCTCTAATTTGACTCAATTAAAATTCACAAACTTCGAGCGGATTAACGAACTCAAATTTATGCTGCTCATCAGCGTAAATTTAAAGGCGTACAAGATGTTGGTGGAGTATAAAACTTTGTTAATTTTAAAAATAAATATAGATAGCAATTAAAGTTCATGTGTCTAGTAAATATTGTCTACAAGCACATGTATGTATAGAAAGTGATCAATGTAGAACAATTTCTAATGTGAAAAATTAGAACAATTAATATGTATCATTGATCTTATTTCAATAGTCAAAATTAAAAGATAAAGGCACATGTTTTTATTAAGTGAACATGTGACTATTTACTAACTTTCAATCTTAACCATTCATATATAGTTATATGGATACGATTTACTATTCCCACAATTATATGTACCATTCATGTTTTTATTGACTCATATATATATATATATATATAGTTCATGAATCTAATGAGTCAAACTATATATATCTTGTTCATGAACCTAACGAGTCAATAAAAACATGAATTATATATATATATATACACACGATTATATATATATCTAGTTCATGAATAAAAACTATACTAGCTCAATTATATTTATATATATATATATATATATATATATATATATATATATATATATATATATATAGTGCATGAACCTAATGAGTCAAACTATACTTGGCTCAAGTTCGGCTCGTTTATTTAACGAGCTAAGTTTTTAGATCCGATTAAACTCGTTTGCTTCATGGACCAGGTTCATCGAGCTAAATAACAAATCAAATTTCGAACGAATGTTGAGTTGGTTCCATTCATTCTCAATCCTATAATGGCGTGAAAAATGTATTTTTCTTCTTAATAAAACCATTGAAAAAATACCTACCCAAACTATAGATATTTTTGTGGGTATAATTTTAGAAATGATCACTAAGCCATAATTGTCTTTTAATAACCCACCTTTAAAAATGCTTGTGTGTATAACAATATTAAATGATAGGTAGAATTTAAGAGAACAACATTCAATAATACTCAATGAAATAGACGTTGTTATATATCTACAATTAATAGTGTCTACTTCATTAAGTGTTGTTGATTTTATGACATATAGACTTAACAAAGCTTAGTATAACGAGCATGGTTGATTCTCCCTATTCAACAACGTTTTTTTTATTAATTTATTAATAAATAATAATTATATTATTTATTAATTTCTAGATTATATTTTCCAATTATTTAGATATAAATATTGAAATAAAAATAAATAAAACTTTGTATATAAATATTGTTTTTATATTCTATTATTTAAACTACTAAACATTCTAAAATATTTATATGGCATACTCTATCTATTAATATTCTAACAATGCTATAACTAAAATATTATAACAATATTCTAGTTAAAATATTAGATTAATATTCATCACAAATAGTTTTTACATTATTCTATTTCATTAAAAATATTATATGATGATTTTTTTGTAAGAACAAATATATTAACATTTGTGTGTATATAGTTTTTATTCAAATAAAAGAATCAATGATGCTCTTGATAGTGAGCATTTTTTAATGTCAAGATTCAAGAATACTCTTTTTAATGAATGTTGTTGAATGTCAAGATTTAACAATACTTTTTTAGTGAGTGTTGTTGAAGCTATTGAACATTTAAATAGAAAACTTCACCCACTTTCCCCTTCACAATGTCAACTTGTTCATTCTTTCTCATCTAAAGAAACCTTCCCATAAACAACATCTGAAAATATTGTTGAATGTCAATTTTAAGCATTATTTTTTTGTAATTATTGCATACTCAATCTCATTTTATAATGTTGAGGCTCAAATATAGTGACTAGAGATGTCTTCTGAGTGTTTGAGAATTTACAAAGAAGTCTCCTGTCATCATCAAAATATGCTTGAGTTTACATTTTTAATTTATGCATCCCCGTGCTTACCATTTTAATTCTTGAATCAAATATCTCATGTTAATGCAATTGTATTATCTTTATTTAAGTTTACATTTTTATGTGAATATTGTTTGTGGAATGAAATATGGGATCATAAATTTGCACATTCATTGCATTAGTATCTTCTCATTAAAAAGATATGCATTCGAAAATATATCCTTATTGTTGAATATGAAAGCATGAATGAGTGTAAGAATGGTTGACATCGATAAGTTTTCAAATGAGGACAATTTTTCGAATTGGTCCCTAACTAAGGACAACCATCCGGTGTGACAGGTTTAGCCCTTGTGGTCTCGGTTACAAAGAATGACTTCATATAAATGGATCCTTTTTGTCTTATTGGATGACATCAGTTACAACTATGATTGTTTTCGGTCAAGTTCAATCATAGTTTTTTCAAAACGAACCTTCAATGCAAAGTAAATGATTTGTAGTTAAGCATGAGGTGCATGAAATAGACAAAATTTATCCTTTCGTCCATGCTTCCTAGATTGAAATGCAATATATAATTTAAGTGATGCATGAAATGCTAATGCTGAGCACATGACATGTATCTTAGAGAGTACATGAATGGTATTGGAAATGCAAATTTTATAGGCATATGATGCATGGAAGTGCATGGCTTGTTGCTAAGGAATACATGCAATTTTTATTTTTTTTTGAATGCATAAAGTAACTATTAAATGCAACGTTAAAAATGGTTGAAGACGTAAGAAATGATTTTTTATTATTTTAAGACATCTCGTGAGAATATTTACGATAACAATGAAATGATATGACGAGATATAAGATTAGAATGGTTGATACTGTAATGCATGTCATGCAATATTCGAATGATTTCTTTTTATGAATGCATGCATGAAAGAATGAATGAATAATTGGATGGATATTGAATGACACATTTTTTTCCTTTTTAACTAAATCCATGTATGGATTAACGAAATTTGCTTATGCAAGAATATGATGCAAAAAATACATGACACATGCCCTTAGGGTTTTGGACCTTATTTTGGGGCAATGTAGCTTTCAGTGCGGTGGTAGAGTATGAGGATGAAACAATAATTTAAACATTGTTCTACTTAACTCAAAACAATAATATGCCTTCCAAAATTTATAATCGTAGATATGAAATGCATGATGCATAACCCTAGTTTTGGGAACCTTATTTCGGGGCACGTAGCTTTTCTTACGACATATTTAATGTCAGGATGGATTGACAATTGTCATACGATTCAGGATACCTTGGGGAAAATATGGGTTTCCCCGAGTTCTTAGTACAATAAAAATTACTTATGAGATGACAGGTCCTACAAAGGGATTTTTTTGGTGTGCTAATGGGTTGTCTTTATGGTATATGGATACCAAAGTACAATGTTATCACATACAACTCAAATTTGGATGATGGTGGAGTCCCTTTATTTAAGGGAGATAAGTTCAAATTTATGATAACAAATATGAATGATGAGAGGAATAAAAATTAAGGTGTGTTTTCAGTGTCTTATATATGATATAGTTATAATGTTTTGAAGAGTCTAAAAGTCACAGTTCTAGAGCAGAGTACTAGAGTACCTCTATAGTAGACTTCTTCGGAGGTTCTAGATTTCTACGAGGTCCCCCGATTGCTTCGAAGCTTAAAGAAAGGAGACTCAAATATGTTAGAAATAAGAGATCATTACTTCAAGCGCCTAACTCATGATACTGTTGACACTATGGATGGTCTGTCATACTAATAAAAGTGAGACTACGTCCACACTAGCAAAATGAATGCCCCTCCTACCCTATAATAATCTCTAATACCCATGTATATGGTATGTTTGTGTGCCAGGACACAAGTTTACGTAATATTGTGTGAAGAAAAAATTTAGTGTAGCCTAAGGTTAATAGGCTACAAAACGAAATGTATGACAAATAAATGGATGAACGAATTTATAGGTATGACAAAACCAAAATTAATGTGTTAGTGTCACAACTAACTTTTTAATTCACATAATCTGAGATTTATCCAACAAATACATTTAATGTTTCGAATTAATTTTGTAGTGAAAGTAAAGACAATATGTAAAAGATATTATCTTGTATCATAAGAATAAAATTTTTAATCGTTGAACAATTCCAATTACACTTGAAAGAATAGGAGAATAATATTTTATCTAAATCCAATACATATTATATACGCAATTGAACATAATATATCACAAAGTTGAGTTCATAAAATAAGGAGGTAATAACATCTATGTTGAACATAATACATATTATATACGCAGTTGAAAGTAATGTATCACAAAGTGTCTTGAAAGATACAATCTATGTTGACAATTGTAAAAATTAGTTTATATGCCCTAATAACATCTAAAATCTTCAAGTGTGTGACAATAACATTGATAAAAAGGTTTATTGTAATACATGAATGATATTTATGCTCTTCATGGGACGAACATTGATATTGAATGAACTAATAGAAAGAATAAAGCACAATAACAATGTAAATCAGTTGAAACATAAAAATAAATATAACGTTATGTATTTGTCAGACATGGAAAATTTTAAAATATTTCATCATAAATACGAAGTAACTTAATTATTGTTTTTAAATGAATGTAAGGTGAAGCATTAGGAATAACAGTTAAGCATAACGTAAAATCAATTATAGAATATTTGTTAAAGATTTTGGAAAACTTTTTTATAAACAACATTTGTTGTTGTCTTTAGTGGTTTACCATCCTTGTCATGTATCAATATCTTCAACCTTTTTTTGCTATGTACTCTTGAAACAGTTACATATAATTGACCATGACTGAATACTGGTATAGGTAAATATAACTCCACACTCTAATGATTGACCTTGAGATTTACTGTTGTAATAGCATATGACACAATTATAGGGAATTGTCTTGTGATAAGCGTGAAAGGACATGGACATTGAGATGGTGATATTGATAACCGAGGAATATAAGTGACATTTCCAACGTTTTTTCCAGACATTATCTTTGCCGCAAGTACATGATTAGTCATTTTAGTAACCACCAATCTTGTACCATTACATAACCCTTCAGACTGGTCTAAGTTCCTTAATAACATAATTGGGATGCCCACTTTTAGTTTGATCTTATGATTTGGAAGGCCAAAAATTGAAAGTGATTTTAGAAATTCAGGAGTTAATATGTTGAATGTTTCACTTTCATTAGCATTAGACATATCAACTTCATCAGAACTAAGATGTTATTTTTCATCACCTATAATTAATAGTAAGAATAGTTTGTTAATACAACTACAATAAATGAAATATGTTTGAAAATGATAATTTACATTGCATTGAATATAATTTACGTGGAATTTTACTCAGAACATAGTCATTGATTTGATCAACAATTTCAATGGTTGATGGAAGTATTGCTCTACTTTGAAGAAATTGTTCGTCGTTATAATGATCTTTTAAGTTTGGATAGGTGTTGGAGACTATGACATCAATTGGGTTATCATAATCTAAAATTAGAAGTTCTTCAGGAATCTCAATTTCACCACAACCATCATTAGGCTCAGACAATTTTCCATTTCCCATCTTTAGTATCCAGTCAAAGAATTCTTTGATATCTGATGCATTGTCATGATTTTGAAGACGCGTGTTCTTTGTAAGAGTTAAAACTGTACATTGATGCCAAAGATAAGATGCATTAATTGTTGCATGAACAATATCTGAGCGACAACCTTTTGGAACCACTTGTAAGATTTGTCTAAAATCACCTCCAAATACTACAACTTTTCCTCCAAACTGGACTGAGTCATTTGTTGTTCCCATGATGTCGGCAAAAAAATTTCAAGTGCCTCAAAGCAAAATTTATTGCCCATTGGAGCTTCATCCCATATAATTAACTTTGTTTGTTTCAATAACTAGACAAGTTCAGTCTCTTGATGAATGTTGCAAATAGAGTTGTCAAAGGTTGGTACAGGAATTTTGAATTTAGAGTGTGTTGTCCTACCACCAGGTAATAATAAAGAAGCTATACCACTTGAAGTCACAGTCAATACAATATGTTTTTCAGATCTCAATGTATATGTCAGAGTTCGCCACATGTGTGTTTTTCCAGTTCCACCATAACCATATAGAAAAAACATGTGACCTTGTTGACGGTTAACGTCTTCCATTATAGTGTGAAATATCTTATATTGTTCAGCTACATAATATGAAAGCAATATTTAAAAATTTATTTTATTAATACAAATAGAATATTTGGAATAACATTAAAGACATAAATGTTCAAACAATGAAAGTACCTGTTAAAGAGTTGAAAAGAGCGTTGAGGTTTTTCTTTAATTCATATGTATCATGATTAAGCACTTCATATATAAGTTTGTTGCCTAAGTGACGCGTTACGTACCCATTTGGTTATGGCATTGAAGGATAGTCTTTTAAACTACGTCGATTTCCCTTAAGTAGTTTTTCAATCTCTAGTAAAGTTAGATTTTGTAGATGTTCATCGGTAAACATCAAACCTATAAAGTTCAAAATATGTTATATGATATACTATATTTAAATTATTGAAAAATTTATTAACGACGTGATATAACATAATTGTTGTATACCTTGTTTATTGGATATATTTATGAGATTGTAGAGAATTCCATCAGATAACCATTGCCATGTCTCCTCCCAAACATGATTTGGCCTATTCATAGATGTCGATAGAAGCATTGTCACGAATAATTTCCTCAAATAGAATCCAGAACCTCAGTCTTTTGCTTCTCTTATGGCTTCAATATATTCTTTATCATCCTTTAGTAACCCAATTGCAAAACATGTATCCCTAAATGTTGCATATTCAATATTTGAAACAGTTCTAATGTCTTCATAACATGTTGTTCCTTTAACAACTGTAAACATCATCCTAAGATAGTAGAGCTCACCCATGAATGGAGAAATCCAAATTAATCTATCGATTGTATAACCTGATTTTCTTGGCTTCAAACACCTACTTTTTTTGACATAAACAAACTTTGACACATATTGAGAATAACTCAAAATTCTACCTTCGGGATATTGTTTATTAGCTTCCATCCAAGATGTAAACATGGATTCTGATATTGCCGGTCTTTAAAGAATATTGTCGATGTCGTCATGATCATTAAATTAAACAGATTGTTCTCCTGGAAGATGAAAGTACAATCGTTCGACAGTAGGTTGTCTCCCATGAATTGGAAATTTAAAATTTATCTAACATGCTTCTGATGGTGATATACATATCTACAATCAAGATATTGCTTAACCTCATCAATGTTCCTTGGAATCTGTGATCCACCATCATCTGTTGGTTTAATAACGGCCGTTATCCTATCATACCCTTTATTTATATACTTGAATAAGTAATTGACTGAGGTACTTTGGTTACACCACTCCATATTAATGTGAGCTTGGTACTTGATTAGTAGTTGCGGGTTGTAAGGGACAACATAACGATTGTCAATAGGGATGCCTTTTTTTTCAACAATGTTTCCATTATCTCTTCTCATATAAACAGGATAACCATCTTCATCAACAAGTGTAGATTACCATCTTTCATACATGGAGAAGACATATTGCATGTACCACATGGACCATGAATCATATGTGACTTGACAAAGTTGTACAATTCAGGATCATCATTATGGTTTGGAATTTCACCAGAGATAATTCTATCAATGTCTTCTGGAGATGGATATTTGTTAGAAGAATGCAAAAATAGAAGCAGATGAGCATGTGGTAAACCTCTCTTTTGAAATTCAAAGGTATACATATCTGAAAAATTAAACCATAAAGAAATAATAAGTATAAAACATTAAATATCGTGACATAATGTTAAAATTATTATGAGATATATACTTACACGCAATTACTTTTCCCAAGACATGCATTTTCTTTAAATCTTGAAGTAACTCTTCAAACTTCATTTTGAACACTCTTGAGATGATATCGGGCCGATCATGTGGTTTCAAACCCATAGGATTAAGAAATCTTACAATTTCAGGCCAATTAGGATTGCAAGTCATTGTTAGAAACAAATTAGGAAATCCCAATGAACTACATATGGCCATACCATCAAAGTATAATTGATCCATGTACCGGCGACTGCCCACAAAATTTCAAGGTAATATAACTATTTTTCCAATGTTTGATCCTTGACTTTGGTCATTTGTTTGAGAGTCATTTAAATTTACGTATTTATCAACCCTCAGTTTTGATTGATTTCTTTCAATAAAAGATAATTGTTCAGACTCCACCATAGAATAAGAATCTACTAAAAATTGATGAAATAACCTTCTTGATCTCAGCAAAGTTTGAGCCTCATTTGTCCTTGTTTGCAATCAAAAGGATATTTATTCTCTCACTGTTTGTATTGGGGATGATTGAAATATGTTATTAGATTAGTCTCACATCGCCTAGTATTGGAATAGAGTAGAGTAACCAATGTTATATATTGGACTCAGGTCCCTTGTTGTAATGTGCACCAGATATAAGCACCAAATAGAAACACCTCATGAGCACTTGGGCCCATGGGTGTGTTAGGGTTTGTAATCCTTATTCTCTAATAATATCTTGGTAGCCGCTCACTGTAACGTCCCAAAATCTACCCTTGAAAAAAATTTCATTTATTTTAATCCTTCCTTGCCTACAGTCGTCACTTCAGTTAAAAACTCTCAAGAATCACTCTTTGAAAATACACTTTACCCTATCATATTATCATACAGATTTATGTTGCGGAAAAACATAATTCATTCAACTAAAATTTACCACATGCAACCAGTCATGGGTTTTTCAGAGTTATAAGTCCATAACCATATTATCCTAATCAGATTACATTCATCTCAAAACATTTATCAAATCAACTACAATGTCAGAATACAATCCAGACTTTCAAGTTAAAAACACAAAGCTTCCTAGTGAGCTCCCTCCTCAAAATCCTTCATTCACCTACAATGGGATTATCATAACAACACACAAAACAAAGGGAGTAAGTCATTAGTTCAAAACTAACATCACATGATAATCCATATTTCAATACGATTAAGCTTTAATATAATTTATAAACACAAATACACTATTGTAAGCATTCATATCTTCTGTCTTTCTTTCCCACTTCATTCATATTCGTCCTATAGCATATATATCCCGTAATATATATTCTATAGCACGCGTATTACGTTCTTTCGAAATATCGGACTCCTCATTATTCATATCCACCCTATAAGACCTATATCCCATAATATATTCCTATAGCATGTATATTACTTTCATTCGTAACGCCATCCCTTTTATCACTCATATTCACTCTATAGAATATATATTCCATACTATATATCCTATAGCATGCATATGACTCTCTTGGTGACATACTCACTTCTCATCATTCATATTCACCCTATAGAATATAAATTCTATACTATATATCCTATAGCATGCATATGACTCTCTTTGTGACATCCACATTACTCATAGTTCGTATTCACACTCAATCGTATTCATCGATTTCATTTTCCATACCACATCGGGCAGGTCGAGTTACCATCCATACCACATAGGGTAGGTCGAGTTACCATCCATACCACATCGGGCAGGTCGAGTTACCATCCATACCACATAGGGCAGGTCGAGTTACCATCCATACCACATCGGGAAGGTCGAGTTACCATCCATACCACACAGGGCAGGTCGAGTTACCATCCATACCACATCGGGCAGGTCGAGTTACCATCCATACCACATCAGGCAGGTCGAGTTACCATCCATACCACATAGGGCAGGTCGAGTTACCATCCATACCACATCGGGCAGGTCGAGTTACCATCCATACCACATAGGGCAGGTCGAGTTACCATCCATACCACATCGGGCAGGTCGAGTTACCATCCATACCACATAGGGCAAGTCGAGTTATTATCCATACCACTTAAGGCAGGTCGAGTTACCATCCATACCAATAGGGCAGGTCGAGTTACCATCCATACCACATCGGGCAGGTCGAGTTACCATCTATACCACACAGGGCAGGTCGAGTTACCATCCATACCACATCGGGCAGGTCGAGTTACCATCCATACCACATCGGGCAGGTCGAGTTACCATCCATACCACATAGGGCAGGTCGAGTTACCATCCATACCACATCGGGCAGGTCGAGTTACCATCCATACCACGTCGGGCAGGTCGAGTTACCATCCATACCACATAGGGCAGGTCGAGTTACCATCCATACCACATCGGGCAGGTCGAGTTACCATCCATACCACATAGGGCAGGTCGAGTTATTATCCATACCACTTAAGGCAGGTCGAGTTATTATTCATACCACATCGGGCAGGTCGAGTTACCATCCATACCACATCGGGCAGGTCGAGTTATTATCCATACCACATCGGGCAGGTCGAGTTCACGATAATACATTACCATTCCTAGTAGAACGCAATAACAGATCACTACCACTCCGGGTAGGACACAATAACCATTCACTACCACTCCGGGTAGGACACAATAAACCAATACCTCTTCGGGTAAGGTATCAACAATAAACCACTACCTCTTCGGGTAGGGTATCAACAATAAACCACTACCTCTTCGGGTAGGGTAACGACAATAAACCACTACCTCTTCGGTTAGGGTAACAACAATAAACTACCAACACATTACCTCTTTCACATACTTCATTCACATCGGTGGGTATGATTTAGAAACACTTATCCCTTACCTCGGTGAGTGTTGGGTTTGGTTCTTGGCAACTTCTCGAGTTCCACCGACACCGTCTCCAACCTTAGGATCTTTCCTCATCCCACCACATAACACAATGTTAATCATTTATTCCAAATATCACATAAACAACTTATATTGCATCATTTAATCATACAAAATATTCATCATCAGTATTCAACCATCTAAAACATGCATAACATCTAATATTTCAATATTTGGGGGTAAACTCATCTTCTACCTCTAGCATTTTACTCATTCTCTCCTTTTACCACATTTTCACTTTTAGGGTTTTTGGGGTTTTCATGAATCAACCCACAACCCTTCTCATTATTGAGATACTATCTCTAAACCAAGAGTTTACAAGATAAAAAACAACATAAAACGAACCATAACTCTAACGGATGAGTTTCCATGGTTTCTCATGTTTTGAAAATAAATCCAACATACCCAAAACAAGTTAGAGAGGAAGAAGAAGAGTTAGGAACAAGATGTTTACCTCTTCTCAAGCTCTAAGATGAGTCCTAAGGCTCTTTGCTCTTGAAAAGCTCTCCTCTCTCTTCTCTTCAAAGTTCTAACCCTAAAATGTGTTTGTGGTTTCTATTTTATAGACACAGCGATAAGTGTAATCGATTACATCAATTAAAAATTTAAAATACAAACTCAACGACTTGATGTAATCGATTACCAACATGTTGTAATCGATTACAATATGAAAAATGCACATATCTGATGCTTTTAATATGTTGTAATCGATTACGAGGTAGTGTAATCGATTACATCGTGTAAACTACACAGGTCTGATTAGTTTATCAGCATGTAATCGATTACCAGGATTGTGTAATCGATTATACTGTTAAAAAAAAGAATCTCGCAATGTCCACAGCCCAAAATTGTCATTTCTCACCTAGGCGAGACAACTCTCTCTCAGGCGAGAATCCTTCAGTATAGCCCAGGATTTCACCCTCCCAGGTGATCCTTCCTCGATCAGGCGAGAATCTCTCGCTCAAGCGAGGCTTCCAGGACTGATACTATAATTTTAAAGATTAAAATTCGGGGTGTTACACTCAGCGCTCCTGCGGACGTAGTTACAATTGGCCGAACCCTGCTACCAAATTCTTTGTTTCTTATCTTCTCTTTATTCTATGCATTTTATTTGATTGCTTGTGACCAACGTTGCGCAACGATCGCTTCCGCTGCATCAACAATTGGTATCAGAGCCAATTGGTAGATGGCTCTTAACCCAGGTGCTAGCTAATTGCAAAAGAGGGTGAAGGCATGTTGGTTAGACAAGATGCGTCAAAGGTACTATGCAAGAATAAATGAGATGAGTTGAAGGAGAAGAAAATATGACGGAACTATGGTGGGTGCGATATATGTGTTGATCCAGAATCCTAGAAGTCCATGTATTGGATTAGGATCAAGGTGGAGATAGGGATTCATGTGTTGAGTTTGACCCTGAGATAGGTGTTGGCTGACTTTGATGTAGGTTGTAACATGGGCATTGACTTTGATGCAAATTGTAACACAGGCATTGTTTGAGATGCAGGGTGTGACATGAGCATTGGCTTGGATGCAAGGGTGTGGCACGGGCATTGGTTAGCATTACGCAAGGTGTGTGTTGTGGGTATACTCCTTATGGTGGAGTATGATAGTTATTTTGAAATATGATTGTCGGGCTAGACAATGGTGGTAGCGACTGAGGCTTTCCAAGGAAGCGCCAAGGTTCAGTTTGAATAAGTTAGGACGGTTGTTGGTGAACTTTTGTGTAGAAGTTCCATATATCGAAAGACTTCCTAGCAATAGGTGGCTAGGCGGCGTGTTCCATTAGATGGCGGTACGAAAATGTGCACTAAAAGTTTGGAGAGCTAGGCTCTTGGTAACACCGTCAAGGATACTCATAAGGTTTATACTGAAGGGGAGCAGACTCTTATGTGGAGTTGTTAGAGAAGATTATGCATTGAGCAAGGTGGAGTCAGATATTCGCTAAGATGAAGAATCTTGTGTAGATTTCCTAAGGAGCGAGATATCTGTCTATTTCAATCAAGGTGGAGATTGTTGGGGATGCTTGAAATATGTTATTAGATTAATCTCACATCGCCTAGTATTGGAATAGAGTAGAGTAACCAATGTTATATATTGGACTCAGGTCCCTTGTTGTAATGTGCACCAGATATAAGCACCAAATAGAAACACCTCATGGGCACTTGGGCCCATCGGTGTGTTAGGGTTTGTAATCCTTATTCTCTAATAATATCTTGGTAGCCGCTCAGCGTTCCTTTTTCCTAGTTTGCTGCTGGATTTCAGATGGTTGGGTATGGGATGTGGAACTTGTACAACAATTCATCTTCATGAAACCATAAGTCTCTTTCAGATTACCAGAATTTTAATCTATCTATGAAAGAGGGGTTCTTATTGTTTGCAACGGAGTAGTGTTTTGGTGTTGGGATTGCAAGAGGTTTTGATCTTGAATAATTTAAACCCTTATCCCTAATAATATTATTTCTTGCAATTGAAGGACAAATGTTTGGACTATTTGTATCCATATGATATGAACATGAATAGATATGTATTTAGCAACTTAAGTCTTGTTTTTTGAACAATGTATACACCAAACTGTAAGATTGTTTGTTTAATATAATTGCAACAATATAACAAAATTGTTTATATTTGTAATAGAAAAATATTAAAAACTGAAAATGATAAAATAATTTGTAGTGATATTGACATTAATAATGCTAAGAGTAATTGATGAATCATTCTAACAGTAATATTTAATTATTAGATAATCTTCCTCAGATATTTTGACAATCATTCAATAGCATGTTAAGAGTAATTGATGAATCATTAATATTTGTAATTCTAACAACAATCTTCAACAGATATTTTGAATCATTCAAATCTCTTACCAAATCGAACGATATTAATAATGCTAAGAGTAATTGATGAGTAAATGTTAATTATTAAACAACATATATTAAACAAATATTCAGTGAAGAATTAAACAACAAATAAACAGTGAAAACCAAAGTATGGCAAACAAATATTACAATGAAGAATTTTACATGTTAAAAAAATATCATAGATAGTCATAAACGTTGCAAACAATGCTAAGAGTAATTGATGAATCATTCTAACAACAATCTTTAATTATTAGACAATATTCCACAGATATTTTGACAATCATTCAATATCATGCCAAGAGTAATTGATGAATCATTAATATCTGTAATTGAGTAATTCTAACAGCCATCTTCCACATATATTTTGAATCATTCAAATCTCTTATCAACTCGAACGAGCGTGATATTGACATTAATAATGCTAAGAGTAATTGATGAGTAAATGCCAATTATTAAACAACAAATATTAAACAAATATTCAGCGAATAATTAAACAACAAATAATCAGTGAAAGCCAAAATGTGACAAACAAATATTATTTTACATGCTAAACAAATATCATAGGTAGTCATAAATGTGGCAAACAAATATTAAACAACAAAATGCTCCAATCAACTTTATAATGAAGAATTTTACATGTTAAATAAACAATGTAAAATGTATGATGTACAAAGATGAAAACTTTACAACCTTTTTGACTTTTAGTTGAAAGGTGAAAACTTTACCTTTGAATAGCGTATGAAAAAATACTTGAAAGTCAATATATGAAACAAATTATTATAGATCCGAAACAAAAACTTGACATGCAACTATTGAAATAAGTAATTAAAATGCATGTTCATTACCTGAAATTCAACCTTATATGAAGGCATAAAAAATAAAAGTCAAAATGTGTGACAGAAAAAACCAAAAACATAAAAAAATAAAAAAAAGAACAGTGTGACAGTAAAGTATTTAAGATCAAAAACAAAAAAAAAACATGAAACATCGAAATGATTTCAATAACAAAAAGCCAAAATGTTAATATTGAAGTCATTATAAACAGTATGCCGTACAAAGTTGGAAACTTGAAAACCTTTTAGTCGAACCGAAAGGTGGAAACTTTACCTTACCTGAAATTTTTTCACTTCTTTTATTTATTGTATATTAAGCACCTACAATTGTAATTGCACAATCTATTTTAAAAAAACGTGTCATGTAATAATGACAGTAAAGAATCATTAAATAAATATAATATGTAAGTACATTTATAACTTTGAATTCAAATAAATTGTTTTATATATTAAATACCTACCATGGTAATTGCATAACCTATTTTGAAAAAATGTACCATGTAATAATGACACCACAAAAAATCATTAAAAAATAATATTTTTTTGATATATAATGACAAAATTGTCCAAATCATTATTGAATGCAATAGTGAATAGTTATATACATACCAGTATTGAATGCAATAGTAAATAGTTATATTTGTACATATCAGTAATTACCATATCTAGGAAAGTATTTTTTTTAAATGAATGGGTATATATTATTACAAAAATAACCTTTTGTAATCCAAATGTCAGCAATGTAGAATGTCTATTTTTGTAAAATTCACAACATTTGCATTCTTATATGGATAGTAGATATAGAATATAAAATAGATAGTAGATAATAATAAAAGCTCTAAAAGTTGCAAAATAAACTAATGTGTAATATTTTGTTAGTGGGTAAGATTAAAAAAACAAGCTTTTAAGGGTATAGATATAGAGAATAAAATATATTCTCATACCAGAAGATAAGTTATCTTCTCCAATCACTAAAATCATGACATGTGTTCTATTTAATCAATTTTTTATAAAACATTTCTAAAAACTAAAAAAAATAGTACACATGAAATAACGGTTTTGGGCTTGAGACTCGTATGACTGTCCTTAATGAAGTTGCTACTTGTCGCACGTGACATCTCACCTTCCACGACTTGGAAGAGGTGATGGAAAGAATAAGATTTGATCCTTTTCCAAAAAAATCGGAGTCACCACTATGTTTTTACTGACAAAAATAACTCTTTTTATGTCCAACTTAGATATAATTTTGGTTTTTGAACTGAGTTTTTAAGGTTCGGGAGTTGATTATGGATAAAGGAATGTATTAACACTCCTTTCATGTTCCCTCATTAATAGCATGAATATATATCTTAGATTTGTTTAAATATTTATTATTTTTTATTATCTAATTATTATTTATTAAATGGCTAAAATTATATATTTTATGAGTTATCTTGCTCCATTTCATGATTTTTTTCTGTTTCTTCCTTCTTCCCACTTGTTTCCCTTCCCTATTGTCTCATTTGACTTGCATTATAGATAAGGGATGTGTTATGTTGACAAGCCATTTGTTAGGAGCCCAATTTAGTCTTAGTCATTTAACTTAAAGACTCGCAACATAAGAACTAGAGTTTTTTGTTCCATCCTATCAAATATTTATCATTTATTAATCATCGTACTCAAAAGGAAGTGACACATATAACTTGTAAATCAATCATTAATAAATAAATTGTGATTGTGATGGACATAAGGATTAGTAGGAGGATATATGATTTTCCAATTTTCAATCCTCTTTCAGACAATATTGTGAATCAATTACCGTCTTTTTCTAAATCCATGATGCGCGAGAGTATTCTCATCCACATCTTGCAATTAAACGAGATGAAATGACCAAAGTCAAATTGAATAAGAATACAGCTAGACACATATATTTATACTTAATATATATGTATCAACTTCCCAGTAATGTGAGATGTGATACTAGATGTTGTGACACAAGCATAACAAAGATTACCATTGAGAATTCAGTTTATATTTTCCCAACATAGAAATTAAACCTATTTAATTTGGATAACTACACACCATGGCAAAATAGAATTAAATACAATGTATAAAATATCCCAATTGAAGGTCATTCCCCACAGCAAAATTGTTTCTAAGGTGAAGGGAAAATGGTTCTATGGTAACCAACTACAGCAAATGCATTCGCTCCACGTATGAGTGCTGCAACCATTGACTAAGAGGCTCGCCACATCCCACGAAACAACCGGAATTTCCATTTTCGGTGAAGAATGGGAAACTAAACATATGCAGCAGTTCATGAACAGACTGCCTCACTAAAGAAGTACCTGTCACCCTGCTCCTACGACCCCATCCAGTAACGATATCGATCCGGCTGGGACCAACCCCAGATATCAGCATCTGTCTGCGGAACCAAGCAAGTGTCCTAGACAATGCTGTTACAGCAGTTCCATCCGACATAACATGAAGATTTATAAGCCAGTAACAAGAACTTTTCTGCTTGACAGCATCTGGATATACATTTCTTTGAGCCGCCACCTCCCAAACCGAACCAGCTTCTTCCTTGAGTCCAGTTTTGTGAAGAAAATCCACCACGGCATCTACTAGTCCTCTTTTGCCCTCTCTATCTTCGGAATGCATCAAGTCCAAGAATTTGCTTACATGATCACGGACATTTTGACCATCAGGTCCCGCTGATGGCATAGACTGTAAAAATGTATGTGCAGGATGACGAGTAATTGCCATAAGCTCACAACAGAAACCCATATCATATGATGATTGTGCCTCTGTACAACAACTGAGGAGCAAAGTATACGTCTGTAAAGTAGGGGTTAGGCCGAGAGACACCATGTTTAGAAGAAGATTATATGCATCTGACAACCTATGCACCCTGAGGAATGCACTGAGAAGAGAATTGCTTGTTGGTACATTTGGACACAAACCTGCACTCAGCATTGCCTGATACCATTCCCGAGCTTTCTCAACATTACCAGCCTTACCCCACAGGTCTACTAGAAGACCATAAACAGGTTCATCCGGCACCCAATTCTTTCGTTTCATCTCAACAAAAACTGCTTCTGCTTCCTCAAGATACCCACAGTGGCCAAGCACCTCCATTACTATGCTGTAAGTGACTTTGTCTGGTGCAAATCCTGCATTCTGCATGTCGCGATATAGTTTCAATGCTGTCTCATAGTTTCTTGCTTTAGCTTGCAAAGCAATCATGATATTGTAGGTGACTAGATTAGGAACACAACCCTGATCAACCATCTCACAAAATAGCCTATGGGCAGCAGCTAAATTACCAGATTTTCCAAGGCAGTTGATTATCACGCTGTAAGTGAATGTGTCGGGAGAAAGGCCAGCTTCTTGCATTCGTTCATACATAGACATGGCAACATCAAGATATCCAGCTTTGGCATGGATATCAATGAGTGTACAGTAAGTCACACGATCAGGCTTACATCCTACCTCCTGCATTTGATTGAATACATTCAGTGCTTCTTTCAGGTAGTTCGCACGGCCATAGCTGTGAATCAAACGATTATATGTTACAACATTGGGCTTGCATCCATCACTGACCATCTGCTCCAGCAATATTTTAATTGCACCAAACTGTTTTGCACGGCCCAGGATACCAACCATGGTGGTATAAGTATGCCCATCATGAAAGAAACCTGCTTGTCGCTTTAACCAGTAAAAAAAGCTTAAACCAACTGAATGGTCTTGAAGTTGCTTGAGGATTTGATTAGCTTGATATGGATCTAATGAAAAATTAAGGTTGCAAAGAGCCTTCTCTGTAGCAGGACACCACCTTAACTGTCTCAGTATATCTGAAACCACATCGACAGCACGCCCCGTGTTTGAAAAATGCCTGTTTGAAAGAGCAATCCCTGCTGGCATTTTCAATTCCCTGGAGTGTTTATTAAAACTTTCCTTGAATGAACTCGACACCTGCGGATTTGAATTTTGTATGTAGGAACCAAAATTTGTCACTGAGCGGTTTGAATAAGTTCTTGTTCTCGGTGGCAAGGCTCTACGGTCATTATTATTTAGAGGAATATTTGAAGTAACCCCTGACTTCTCTGACCCTGAAGAAGCAGCATGTTTATATCCTCTAGATGAATTTGGTTTATCACCTTTTCCCTTTGCACCATGGTAATTATGGTTTGATGGCCCTGGCTGAGCAGAAACGGGTGGTTTTGGATGAACAGCAATAAAATCCTCCTTTCTAATTTGTTTCACAGTTGAAGATCTGATGCTGGGTAGGGTCCTAGCAGGATCAACCACACAATTTTTAGAGTTGCCTAGTATTCCCATCCCATCTGATAAAGGAAGCTTATAGTTAACTAAATCAGAAAGAAAACTGACAGCGGCAATACCGGCCCTGTAAAACTGGTCAGCATTAAGAGATGTGTCAACATGGTTCTGAACACCATCAGCCACACAAGCATATGTCACAGAACCTGATGTACTTGATGGGCTTGGAGTAGACCTGACTTGTTGTCCAGAAACAGATCGAACTACTAACTCACCCTTGGTGGAAGCTGGTCTATTTACCAGGTTTCCAGACACCAGGTTTCCTTCTACTCCAGATGTAGCTTTGGATACTACGGAGGCTGGCTTCTGAACATTTAAAACTTCATTTTTCCTCTCCCGTCTTCTTGACACACATGTTTCATCCTCGGCACAAGTGCATGAATTGCCATCCGCTCCGTTACACCGTGAGCCACTGAGGAAAAAACTCCTAGCACTGCTAGAAAGGGCACTGATCTGCTTCGATCGCAACATATTCTGCAAATAAAGTTGTATATTTCATAATCAATAAATCGTAACTCGAAAAACGAAAGAGGTAAGCATCAGCATGAAAAGGCCAATTTCAAAGAACTTTGTAAACATGACAAACTCACCATAGCTTCAAACAAAATGCAAAAGCAGGCACCAGCCCAACTCAACCTTGAAACTAGTATTTACATGACAGTATATCATCAGCTATAAGGCTAGAAGACTACCCACATTGCTGAGGTATGAAAAACTCTAAGCAAGAATACATTATAATTACCGGAAAAAACTCTTATATCAAATCAGCTACATTGAAACAGAATTTCACCCCAAAAGAAAAAGAAAATATTGCCATAATCCCTTTTCCAGAAAGAGCGTAACCAGGCAGCAAAAAGCTTACTAGCAAATGTTGTCCAGCAATTCAAAAGTAAACCTGTCATTTAGAAAAATCCAAAATACAGAACAGTTGATACATCACTCGAGTTTCTTCGACAACTTCAGAGCTTATTTGCTTATTTATCCAGCACGACTGCACGATCATAAGAATCACTTCTTTCTCTTTACAACCCTAATTGGAGCCATAATATCGACAGGGATTCTACCCCTACCACGCACGACAGCTGAACACGACAACCAAAATAATTATTACAATAAAACCAAAAGGGTCACGCCTGAAGCTGGTTCCAATGATTCAAAATTCAAACAGCAAACTCGCAGACCGAAAGATGATATGTCCAAACAGCAATTCCCAAACAAAACCCTTATAATGAAATGTTGATATATTCAAACAGCACATGAAAAGAAATGAAATTTCCAAAACCCATTAATCTATTCATAATTTTGATAAACTCCCTTCTTTTGTAACCCACCGAACAACATAAAGAATATCGAAATGCTACTAACTCTCAGAGTCTAACACTTTCAGTTAATACAAGTACACTGTTAAAGTGGAAAGTCCCAATTTTTACACATTCAACAATTACTCCTTAAACGAGTGGTGATTATAATAAACACTGAAAACAGAAGTAGTTGTAGAAATTTCATGATTGAGGTTCAAAACATGTAGGTTGTGATGTAAAAATGAATTGAAATTAAAAAATGATACCTGCATCGTTGAGCAGCTATGTTAAAGCATAGAACGTGAGAGAGAAGGGAAAGTGGCGGCTCCTTTGTGTGTAGCGTCAAAGGCCCAGAGTTTTCCAACTAGTTTGGGCGAAAAGTTTTGTGATGTGAGCCCTTATATCACTCACTTTTTCTATCTATTTTTCTTTTTAATTCATATTTATATATTGGTATATTATTTATAGTGGGGATTCATTGACTTCAATACTAAGTTTTTTAAACTTACTAAGTAAATCTTCACCCTTATTTATAATATTCATTATTTATTACATTAATTGTTCAATTATATCCATATATAATCAATATTGTTACAAAAACAAATGTATGCACTAATGTATGAATTTTATACGTTGATATTGTATTAAGTACAATTCATATTTAATTATAATTGGCACTTTAAAAAAATTAATATAAATGAATAGTGCATAATATATAAAGTGTGTATAATCTTTACAGTGAGAGCGCATAGATACTACACTTATTTTGTTAATCTATTTAATTAATTAACTATATAAGAAAAAAGTTTCTCTTAAACACGTGTCAACATTTGAGTGAATTTTTCCCGCCCAAACAGCTCTACAATCATATAATGCAATGTGTCACACTATCATTTTCTCATCAAATACCAAATACTTTACACCCTTGAAAAACAACCTTTTCAAGTACTATCTTTCCCATTCTCAACACACCCTTCTGATCACAAGTTTTACAACAAGGTGGAAAATAACTCTATGGCAGGATTGTCATTACAAGATATGATAATTATATAACGTGCAATCATTTTTATCACAATACACTTAGTATACAATACTCTTAGAAGTGTTTAAGTTTAGAAAACTTTAGAACTAACACCCAATGCAACTTCAGAAAATTTCTGAAAGTTTGGTAGGAGAAATTGCATAAGAGAGTGCATAGAATTGTATATGAAAATTGTGTGTCAAGTGTATATCAATTTTTGTGTTCGAAATGGATATTTCAATGTCTTCAAATAGGCTTCCAATTAGCCAATATACCCTTCCATGAAGTTGGGACATAATTGGAATGAAACTCATTAAGTTTGGATGAAAACTATTCAGTTCAGATTTGAAAATCTGGTTTTAATAGCTATGTGTAATCGATCGGTTACATCATGATGCAATCGATTACCTAAACTTACTGTCTAGAGAAATAATCGGTTGTTTCCTTCTAGTAATCAATTCCTATGTGTCAGTTATGTTGGATAACTGTTTACTCAGTCAGGTAACTTCTTACGTAATCCCATTAATTTTTTATCAATTGTCACACACTATAGGTAATTTGTTACACAGATCTAATAACTTGTTGTTCATGTCAAGTAACTTGTTACTTAGCATTTTGAAATTTGCTCTTAAATGTCTAAGATTTTTCCAATTCTTTTCAAAATAATTTCAACTTATTTTTAGCATTGTTTACTAAACCTACTTAAGAGTATAATGATAGAAGTATCTATTGAAAACTTAGTCTATATAATTCTTTAAGATTGATCTTCTAGTCTTCAAAGTTTTCTTCATTTTTCTTCTTTTTGTGATCATATCACTAGTATCTCGGTAGAATCTCATCTTGTGAATCACATCCACGTCAATCTTACTTTCCCGAGCATTGAACAGGACCTTAGACTCCCGAGCAAGAGATACACCAAAATGCTCAAATATGATAATTATGACGATAGCATAAGGTAAGGGTCGATTATCATCTCTAAAGGTCTATATTTGTCTCATTATCATCAGAGTCCATTTAATAGAGAAATATGATTTATAGCATACATTAGTTGTAAATCCATATCACTAAGTAAACCTGTCAAAACGTGCTGGGTAGAGCGGACCAGCTCGCCAAAGCCCGAAAATGTATAGGGCTTGGGTACTAAATTTTGATCATTTTACTTAAATCGGGCTTTTTAGTCTGGCCCGGCCGGGCCACAATAAATTCGGCTCGGGTCAGGCTTACGCGTCCGGGTTCGGGCCAATATAACTAAATGTGTTTGGTGTATTTGATGAAAGTCTGATTAAAGATGGAGGAGTGGAATATCTACCATGATTATGGTTTAAGATTTTTGGCTAGAAGGACACTTGTGCTTTTTCATTTGAAACTTGATACGTGAAAGTGTAGTAGCAGGTTTAAGAAGTAGAAGTAGCTAGGTGGGTGGACTTCTGCATCCATAGCTTCTCTTTTTTAACCTAAAAGCAAACTAAAACACTTTCATTCAATCAGAGAAGAAAAATAAAGAAAACTAAAGCAAAGAGAAAAAAGAAAACATTGTCTTTCTTCTTTCCCAATGCAAAGAGAGATAAGAAAAATAAAGCACTTTCATTCAATCAGCTTGGATTTTGGTACAAAAGATAAGAGCAATGGTGGATTTAATGGTCAAACCCTTTCATTTGCCTTTCGGATGCAATGGAAAAAGCTCCAGAGTAGTTATAGGTTCTTCTTCCTCTTCTTTAATTGATGTCCATCTTTGCTCTTCTAAGCACTCAAATTCTCATCTATGTTTTCAAATTAGTATTGTGATGTCTTTTATTCTGTTTGTTTTGCTCTTCTAAGAACATGACATCACTTTCATTATTTATTATAATAATGCTAGCAGAATTGGCTACTCTGTTTTTTTGGAATTTATGTATTATTTAAATAAAAAATAATTCGGGTCGGTCCGCCACAGCCCGCAGCCCGCTTTGGGCGGGTTTGGGCCTTAGTTTTAGTAGCATAAAATCTAATTGGACTTTTTAGTCCGGCCCGTTTTAGCCCGAATCAAAAGCGGGCTCCGAACCCGTCCGGGTAGCCCGTTTTGACAGGTCTATCACTAAGTGAATAATTTGAAAATTTAGAAACTATAACATAACTGAGAAAGTAATGAAGCAAACAATCCTCCAGGTATAAATTTCCAGTGGAAAGAATATTTCTGCTCTTTACAGTATCACAGATAGCTCTTTGCTTACGCGGCTCAATTTCCCTCTTAGAATATCTACATATAGAGGAATGGAAATCCTATTTATTACACCCATCTAAGTCACATTGAAAGCCTGATTCCACTATTGTCCCTTGAAAAGGTATGTTATCGCAAATAGAACTTAAAGTTCTAAAGTCTATGGCAATTTCTTTGCCTTTGACATATGAGAAGATTTTATTCTTCTTGAAAGTTAAGTTACTGTAAAATACACTTACAAGTTCAGGGTAGTAGGCAAAATGCATTTCACAGAAATCAAAAAGTTTTTGTTCTTAAAAAGGTGGGGAAAATGAAATCATTAGCCTCAAATGAGTGTAACTTACCAAACTAAGGAGCACAAATGGATCTCAATATAAAATACTCCTTGAAGACTTTGCGTTGTTCCTCATTAGCAAGAAGTCATGCTAAATACAAAGTATTGGTCTTAGCGGAAGTTGGTTGCCTTCCTTGAATCACATTGGTAAATTGCTTCTTGGTTTTAGATGATGAAGCCATAAAAATGAAGGAGTAGAAAAACTAGGTTTTATGATTTTGAGATTTGGAGGTTTTTGATATAGGCCACCAAACATGAAAATGAAGGTTGTAATGTGTTTGGAAATGAAAATGTGATATGAATATGCTAAAAAATCACTCAAAACGCTTGAGTGTGGAGGTTTTTTGAGTTGTGGGGTTACCACAGTTGAAAGTGTTTGAAATGAGGTAGATGAAGTTTTCGGTTACTCAGAGTTGAATAATTACATCAAGTATAATTACAAAGTTTTCATAATTTTAAGATAGTGTAATGAGTTACCCTCTAGAGGAATCAGTTACAATTTTCCTCTATTCAAATATTAATTGGTTACACAACAATGTAATCAGTTACATACCCCAATATAAGATTTTTATCATTTTTAAACAAGTATAAGCACAAGTAATCATAAAATAAACATAATGAAGCAAACTGAGATATAAAAGCAAGTTTAAGACAAGCACAAGTACGCATTTTTAAACAAGTACAAGCACAAGTAGGCATGAGATAAACATAGCATTTTGAAATTTTTTACTCAGGTTAAGTAACGCTTACTTAGTGTTTTGAAATTTGTTCTTCAATGTCTAAGAGTTTTCCAATTCTTTTCAAAATAATTTTAACTTTTTTTTTAGCATTGTTTACTAAACATGTTTAGAGTATAAGGATAGAAGTACCTATTGAAGACTTAGCCTATATAATTATTGAAGCTTGATCTTCTAGTATTCAAAGTCTTCTTCTTTTTTGTGTGATCTAAGTGTCTCTATCAAAATCTTGTCAAGGTCATGAACAAAATCTTCTTCACAATTTGTTCTTAAACTATTTGATATTTTTTATGTAATTTTCTACCATCTTCGGCTAAAAGTTTGCATTTTTAGCACTTGCATGTACTTATTAGTATCCTTGTTTTTGTTTTGAACGACTTGCATATGTCCACATGAATGGTTTGAAGTTTGAAGTTTGCATTGACATGTACTTTTGTTTGTATATTGCTTCAATGGTTTGATCTTCATTTGCTACTATATTTCTACCATTGATCTATAAAGTTTGCATTTTTTGTCATTTGTGTTAGAAAAAAGTTTTATTTTTTTATTATTATTGTAACACCCCGAATTTTAATCTTTAAAATTATAGTATCAGTCCTAGAAGTCTCGCCTGAGAGAGAGTTGTCTCGCCTGGGCGAGAAATGGCAATTTTGGGCACTCTGAAACAGTGTAGTCGATTACACAATACTGGTAATCGATTACATGCTGATAAACTAATCAGATTTGTGTATTTTATATGATGTAATCGATTACACTATACTCGTAATCGATTACAACATATTAAAAGCATCAGATATGTGCATTTTTCACATTGTAATCGATTACAACATGTTTGGTAATCGATTACATCGAGTCGTTGAGTTTGTATTTTAAATTTTTAACTGATGTAATTGATTACACCATATGGTAATCGATTACACTCATCACTGTGACTATAAAAGTGAAAAAGGGGACCTAGAAACCCTAATCTTCATTTTCTTTCTTCCCCTTTCTCTCCCAACGGTGGCTCCACCCAAATGGACCATTTTTCCCTCCACTAAGCCTCAAAACTCATCAAAACCTTCCTCTTGCTTCATGGTGACACATTTGGAAAAGCTTGGAGGTGAAAAAGCAACAATGGAGGTTGGAGGAGATGAAGGGAGATGTGGCTCTTTTGCGGAGCAACGGAGCTTACGCAACCTAATGTGAGGGAGAAGACCATTGTGGTCTTAGAGTATTTCATTTGAGTCGTCATCTCCGATTTCCCTCAAGAATCGGAGCATATTAACGGATAGAAACTCTCTTGGGAGTTTGTGATCCATGTGAGAGCTTTTATCTTACATGAGGATGTATTAGCCATAAAAGTGGAGATATATGTGTGGGGAAAACCGTTTAATTGAATAAAACTCTATATGCTCATTTATGGTAATACACCGTCATTAAAGATGGTTCTAACGTTAATGTGTATATGATGAAGAATATGTTATGCGTGGTTTGTTTATGATAATGGTTATGTTGTGTGATAATGATGGTGTGTGAGATATTTATGGTCATAAGCATAAATGAGTATTTTTAAGTGGTTGATTGTTATAAACATGTCTGGGTGTGTTGTAACAACGAATGTGTGATGAGTTGTGAATGTGTTAAATGGATTTGAGTATGTTTATCAAAATGAGTATGTTGTGAGTGGTTGATTGTTATATACATGTAAGGGATAAGTGTCTCTAAACCATACTTGCTGATATGAATGAGGTATGTGAAAGAGGTAATGGTTTTAAAATAATACGTTTGGAATTTATGCATTATGTTGGAAAATGCGTGACTTTTCTATTTTGTAAAACG
Organism: Lupinus albus; assembly: GCA_009771035.1. NCBI lineage: Eukaryota > Viridiplantae > Streptophyta > Magnoliopsida > Fabales > Fabaceae > Lupinus > Lupinus albus. The sequence continues at coordinate 8,942,920 of CM020006.1, read as the reverse complement.
AATTCAATCTATTTGGGGAGTACCAAATGAAATATGACTCAAAACGAATTCAATCTATTTGGGGGAGTACCAAAGGAAATATGACTCAAAACGAATTCAATCTATTTGGGGGAGTACCAAAGGAAATATGACTCAAAACGAATTCAATCTATTCGGGGAGTACCAAAGAAAATATGACTCAAAAGTAATGAAAGTCATATGAATGCTATAGGATATATAGTATGAGATATATATCCTATAGGGTGAATATGAATGATGAGAAATGAGTATATTTGGACGAATAAGATATGCACACTATAGAACACATATAGTATGGGATGTATGTGTACTATAGGGTGAATATGAATAATATGTGATAAATAAATATGCACACTATAGAACACATATAGTATGAGATGTATGTGTACTATAGGGTGAATATGGATAATATGTGATGAATGAGTATGCACACTATAGAACACATATAGTATAGGATATATGTGTACTATAGGGTGAATATGGATAATATGTGTTGATTGATATATGCTTATCATGATTAATGTTAGATGTGTGTGGTTTTAATACTTTAATGTTATTACTCCATGTAAATCCACGCTACGGTCGCCGTAGTTGGTTCTTACTCCCTCTGTCTTTCCTTGTATGTGTTGTATATTTGGGTTCAGGTTGTGGAGGTAGCGCATTGGACGCTTGCGAAGAAGAGTACATGATAGAGTAGTAGATAATATGTAATTAATATGTTATATGATGAATATTTGTAATATGAAGAACATGTTAAAGTGAATTTATGTATAAACAACTTTCTTGTAAGTGTATATTGAAGTGCATCTAATGTTTGTATTCAAGTTAATTTTGAGAAAGTGTAATTGTATAACGGATGTATTTGAACGGAAGTGTAATGACATAATTTTGAAATGAAAGATGTTTGGAATATTTCCGCCTTGTAAATTTATAAACGTATTCACTCAAGTTTTCAAACTGTTTGATTAATGTCTTTCAAAAGTAATCAATTCACTTTCACGAATAAGGATTTTAAAAGAGAATTTTCAAGTTATGAAAATCGGGTCCTTACAATTATACCTACAGAAGGTCATATGAATGGTTTCATGTTCAACTTTTGTTACTTTTCCCTATGTATATTTCTTCAATGTTTTGATAGTTATTTACTATTAAAATTATGTTAAACTTTTTGTATTTTTTCTCTATATATTTTTCTACATATTCCTTCAACTTTTGTTACCATTAACATGTAAAGTTTATATTTTTTCTTTTATGTTAGAAACACCATTATCACTGAACATTTGCATTTTGATTCTTCCTTCGCTTTAGGCTTCATGGTTAGATATTTATTCACTTAGTGAGTTTTGTATTTTATTTTCACCCTTAGGTGATTCTTAACATATATGTTGTTTAACACATTATTCTATTTGTTGATTAAATTGTCTTAGCTCCATATGTATTTCATGAAATAAAATTTCTGAACCCAATTTTGACGTAGTTTTTTTCTACTTAATTTATGATATAGTTGTTACTAGATATAGTGGCGTCTAGAAGTTAAGTTGTTCATTCATGTCATATAGGTTTGTAGGTTCAGAGAAGTTGTTTATATTCTCTACAATATACTAATATTATTGATTCAAATCATTTTTTCATCTTATTTTTCACTTATTTTTCATGGGCACAAATTTTCATAAATATTTTTTTAGAATAAAAAGGTGAATTTTTTTTTTATTGGAATTGAAAATAAGAAACAACAAATGAATTTGTTGTTTAAAATTACTACTACAGTGAGTATTTGAAAATTAAAGTTGTTGTTGCATTGGGGCATAACCACCCTCATTGCAATTATCAAGCATAGAATTTTTAATTTTAAAAATATCAAGAGTTTCTACATACTTTGAAATTTTTTAACCTTCAAAATAAATGATTCATTACTATCATTATACCCAAAAAAATATGTATTGACCCCATGAAATGAATTTCAGAGGAGAAATCACAAGTGCAATATCAATGTGAATAAATGAACAATAACTCAATTTAATTCTAAGAAATTAGCAAGTGATGATTAATATATCATTTAAGATTTGAATCAAATGAAAAAAATAATTGAGATCATTTTGTGTATTTTTCTATCGCTTAAATGTGTAAATATGTTCACCTACATTTTTCTCACAATTTATATATCTTCAATTAACCATTATATTATCCAACTTGAGTAGTTGATTCTTCAATAACTATACTTTTCACACCAACAATATTTGCATTAATCTATCTATTCTATTTAATATTTATTATTACTCTAAGAATTATTGTATTTTTAACCCCATCAATATTTGTATATTCTTCGGATTTTAATCTTTCCCTATTATAATTAAAAAAATCAATTTCGAAATTGAAGTTTTTTTTATAACTTTTAAATATTTTTTTAATAAAAAAGACTCATATAGTATCATGATTTGATTCCCTATTTTTATTAAAACACTCAAATTCGAAATTGAAAAATCATTTCATTTTCTACAACTTTTAAAAACTATTTTTAAAAAAAAGCATATAATATCATGTTTCGGTTTCCTATTTTCATTAGAACTTTCAAATTTGAAATTGTCATTTATTTTCCTCATGTGTTTGAAGAGGAAATACACGGATATCACACGTGTTCTTAATAATATGAATATACGAGTAACATGTGTACTTTAACTATGTGAGTGCACAGGTAACATGTGTTCTTAGCAATATGAATGTATGAGTAACATATGTTTTTTTAACCATGCGAATGCACGAATCACATGTGTATTATTAACAAAATGAATGCACAAACAATATGTGTTTTTAACTATGTCAATGCACAAGTAACATGTATGTTCTTAACCGCGTGGATACACATGTAATATGTGTGCTCTTAATCACGCGGCAAAAAATACCGACACATGAGAATATCTCAGCACTCGATATATTTTCAAGTACAAAATCTCTAACTAAAGAACTTATTGGAAATATCTCATAATTCATTGTCACGTGTGTCAATATTTGAAATATATTAAAAAATTTAATAAAATATAGAATAATTAATTGTATTTAAAATTTTCAAATTAAGTTGTTTAATAATTTGTTTTTTCAGTAAGAAATTACCGCATTGAATTTAATTCCCTCTTGGTAAAATGTGAGTTTGGAAATTTATTATTGTAAGAGAAAAAAATGTATTTCCTAATAGTATAATGATTTTTAATATTATCATTTTATCATTCATAATTCAAATTTAATTATAATTAATACAAATGAATGATTATAATATAATAACTGTATGTACATTTTTACACTAATATTGAAAAAATAATATATGCTTATTACAATCAATCACTTCTATTATATATACTAGCGTGTTGACCAGCATTGCCGTGCCCGTCAACCCGCTTTCCTATCGTTTGTAACTTGTGCTCTAATACAAATAAATGAATTGTGTTATATATATTATAATTGTAGTTGAATATATTATAATTTGCATTAGGTTATATGATTTTTTGGTAGAAATTAGAATATAGTGAGGGCAAAATAGGAAATCAATAATTACATCATGGTGGGTAGTTATTGAGTTTTGGATTTATTAATAACTAGCGTGTCGACAGACACTTCGTGTCTGCCGACCCGCATTTTTATTTTATTATATTAAATATTCAATTTTTATATATTTTATTTTATACAATTAGAATGTTTTTGTATTAAGAGTAATTTATGTTAAAATGTATTTATTATAATTCAATTTAAGGTGAGATAGGTGATTAATATGCTAATCATAATTACTTAGGATTATATGGTTTTTTTTGTATAAATTAAAAAATGTAAGGGTAAAATAGGAAAATAGAAATTACACCATGGTGGTAGTTATTTCATGTTTTGACTTTATATATAGTAAGTATAAATAAGAAAAAAAAATTATTGACACATCATCATGGACACAGGTCAACCTTTTCTTCACTTTTTTGGCTCCAAAATTGGTCCATATTCTTATTATATACCATCACACATTGTATTAAAATTGATCTAGATATTTCATTTTATTTTATCAAATTATTAGACAATATTACTAATATATATCTTTAATAAGATTGTCTATACATTTCATTTTATTTTATCAAATTATTACACAATATTAATAATATATATCTTTAATAAGATATTTCATTTCATTTTATCAAATTATTACACAATGTTACTAATATATCTTTAATAAAATTGTCTATATATTTCATTTTATTTTATCAAATTATTACACAATGTTATTATATATATCTTTAATAAGATTGATGATTATGTGATTTTAAATATATGTAAAAATAAATCTGTCCCATATGAATGTACACGTAATAACTATACAGCAAAAAAGTATGGTTAAGAACAACCTCTCACACAGTATAAAGACACATCACTTTGTACAACCTCTCACACATGATAAAAATACATTTATACTCATTGTTCATTACCCAATATATTATTTAATAAGATATAGTAATAATAACATTTACTATATATAAGGAAAAAAAGTTTCATCAATATTCATTTTCACATGTGTCACAACCACATCCATTTTTTATCGTCCAAAATTCATAGACTAACATAATAATAGAGAGGAAATAATAATTACTAAAAAAAATATCATATGTTTGACACTAGTATCTTTCAAGGGCAACTTTGTTATTATATAATGATTTTTTTAATATCATTGTAATGTAAGTTGTATGATATATTTCTATATGTATACATTTAATATTGTTGGGATAATTTAGTCATCTCCTCCCTACTCCATTCATCTCATTTAGGAGTAACATATGCGTTTTTAACTATTAAAATATACGGGTCACATGTTTGTTCTTAATAATACGAATGCACATGTAACATGTGTATTTTTAACCATGTGAATGTATAAAGTAACATGTGTATTTTTTACCATGTAAATGTATGAGTAACATGTGTGTTATTAATCATATGACAAAAAATATCATCCCATAAATATGCATAGGTAACTTGCTAGTTATATAATATAATTAAGCAACTTCTTTTTATTGCTAGTATTAGTATTAATGTCAGTATTAAAGTATCAATAGTATAATTATCTGCTTTTCTATGCTATTATATTTGACTAGATAACTGTATAAGATTCTCATCAGGTTGCAATACATGTAATGCAACGATAAGACAAAGGTTCAATTAATGAATCAAAATGTTTGGATGAACAGAAAAACAAGTTGAAGACAAACTCGATAGGTAGAGATGATAATGAGCTACGTGGATACGGGTAGTGCATACTTGTATATATACTCACATTATTTATAAGTACTCATATGGGTAGTGGGTAGAGGTGTCAAAACGGGCTACCTGGACGGGTTCGAGCTAGCCCATATCAGGTTCGGGCTAATCTGGATCAGGCTAAAAAGTTCGGATATAATTTATGCCTAACAAATTGTAGCCCAAGCCCACCCTAAGCGGGTTGCAGGTTGTGGCGGGCCGGCACGCATAATACTAAAAAATATTTATTTAAATTTTAACATATTTAATATATATATATATATATAATCTTTAACTTTTTAACACACTTGTTATGCCTAATGCAACCAAACTTGTAGATCTAATGTCTTGTGTTTGAGTTAAGATGTAATGTCAAGTCCACATATATGAATTTTAACGCAACACTTTTATTAAATCTCTCATTTCTATTGAACTCCCACACCCTAACACAATATAATTTGTAACTTCATTTTAATAAATAAATCTTTGTACACTATAAAAAATAACATCATCTTGATTTATAGTAATTGTAGTATAGATTCAGGTTCAGAATGAACTCTATATGTAAAGTATAATCATCATCGTAATATATGATGATTATGTTTTACCTTATGTTTAAAGATCTTTTGTATGCTCTTTATCAACACTTTCATGGCGAACTATTATGTTAAATTTGGTTGTGTGAAATTCTCTATCATAAACAATTATGTTGTCTTTTATTTTTGCTTTAAAAATTATTTTCCTTATTATGTTTTGTTGTAGAAGTTAAATTTAATTAAATACACCATTAAGAAATGAAAAGTGAGATTCATATGGTGTAATATCTTCTCATTTAATTTGATACATCATTTTGTTATGAGGAGGGATTCATTTACTCCAAAAGTAATTTTTCTAAATTTACTTCACATCTTAACCATCAATTCTAGGGAAATCCAATGGTTTAGATCTACTCACTAATTCAAACCATTGTATTTCCCTAGAATTGATGGTCAATATTTGGATTAAGTTTAAACCACTTACTCTTGGAGTAAGTGGATCCCCTCACTTTTGTTATTATGCTTAAAAGGATAGTATGTAAAATTGGAAAAATATGATTATGTTTAACTTTATAAAATTATTGTAATTTATAATACAATGTCTATTATCTTTTTATTATAAGTTATTTTGTAAAATAATTTTCACATAAGGCTAATTATCAAGCAAAAGGTCCCAAAAATATAAAAATAAAAAAGGGAAAACAGGTAGCCCGAACTCGCACGGGTAAGCCCAGCCCAACCCAGTTTTAATATAGTCCGACCGGGCTAAAAAGCTCGGATTCAATGAAAAGTGCATAATATAATATCCAAGCCCTATAAACTTTTGGGTTTTGGCGGGCCGGTCCGATCGGCCCTGCCCATTTTGACACCTCTAGTAGTGGGTATCTGCGAATACCCAACGGGTTTTCAATTTTAATTATATTTTTATATATTTTACGATAATTAATATATAAAAATAATTATTACTTGAATAATATGATATGTATATGATCATTTTATGGTTATAGTCCTATTACTAAATTTTATTACGAAATAATAATGAAATAGACAAATATAATGTTAAAATAATAATAATTAAGTATAAAATATTTAATTAAAATATATACACGAGTATCCGCTAGGTGGGTATCATGATACTCAATTACACCTATGAGTTATTTTTGCGAATACCTATTAGCATGAATAGCAAGACAAAGTTTACTCAACAAGGAATATATTTAATTTCAATGTTGTTTTACTTTATTATTTTAGGTTCTTAAGAAGCATGATGGGGGTAGAGTCTTAGGTTAGGATATTTTTTCATTAGATTTGGTTTTATTCAAATGATGTTTGAGAGATACATGACTTGGAAACGATTTTGATTATCATTCATGCATCATAGAATTTGTTAGATGTATTTCTGAAATTGTATAGTAATCAACTATTAGTGTTTTGAAGTAATTGGATAATCGATTATCACTCAAAACATTTCTCTAGATAATAAATTATTGGGTATAATGTGTTCTTGAGAAACAAAGGTCCATTATCCAAAAAATAGTATAATCAATTATAATGACATGAATAGACCTATACACAATTAGACGGACCATAATCCTTTCTGGATTGAAAAGTACATATAAAAAAAAGCAAGAAATAGTATATGTGACACTATATTTTAAATGCAACAAGAAAAATCTGATTGTTGGTTTTTAGAAACAAAATTAAGGAACTTAAGAAGTCATATTCTTTGAGAGTAACTCCACATGTTATAGACTGCATCCAAGACCCAGATCAGATATGCAATTACTAGGAAATGAGGTAACAAGTTGTGCAAAAGTAAATTGGGCTTAGAGTATTGTTTCAGACCAATTCAGTTCTAAATCTTATTAATATCAACAATATCACCATTATCCTTATATCACATAATTAAAATTTAAATAACAACCAAACCTTAATTAGGTGCTTAAGTGGCTATTTGAATAGAATAATATCATAACATTTTATCATAAATTATGTTAATTAATAAAACATTGATCTTTAATTATTTCTTAATTGTTTCGCCTTATGGTTTTTCTTGACCTACATCTTACTCTATAAGTTGGAATATTCTCCATTTGATCTATTCTCCTTAGTGAAACTTCTAATAATCTTCTCTGCACATGTCCAAACCAATGAAAAAGTGATTCTACCATATTTTCTATAATATAAGCTACTCTAATTTTTTTCCTAATGCATTCATTTTTAATCCAATCTTGTGTAGTGTGTTCACTCATCCAATGCAACACTCTCATCTATGCTACATGAAATTTATTTTCTTTTTGACATTTTACCGCTCAACATTCAGTCTGATATCACATTTTGAGTCTTATAGTTGTGTGGTAAAGTTTGCCTTTAAGCTTGAGCGGCACATTTCTATTGTGTTATGACAATCCAATCACTCTCTCATTTTATCCACCATGCTTAAATCATGTGGTTTACATCTCCATCAATTTCCTAATTGCACGTATGGTTGACTCAAGATACTTAAATCTAGTGACTTGTGGTGTGGTATGATCTCTAATTTTTACCTCTACAACGAGGTTGGCTTGCCATTTGCTAAAGTTATACACTACATACTCTGTATTACTTCGACTTGTACAAAACTTGCATATGTGTACTTAAAATGTGAACATTATGTTAAAAGGTGAACATTATGTTAGGCCATTGACAACCAATTTAACACATACTAAAATCTTTGTGATATGGATACAATTGAGAATCAAGGTATTGTAGATATTCACTGCTCGAATAAGATTGTCTCCTATAGAGAATACTTGTGGCAAGAAAAAAAAAAGTAAAATGTCAATTAGATCCTCATAGATTGGATGACCATCAAGGTAGCCCTTCAAAGAAATTGGCCATCAACTAAATCCCTCAAGATGAAATGACCACCATTTTAATCATTCTTCAAAACTTCATCTTCGTGGAGGACCTTTCATATTTGGGATATTTAGTTGGTTGTCAATTTCATTTTGCGACTAAGCTCATGACTATTTAATCTTTAAAGTCACATTTATATAAAAGCAAAAAAAAAAACACACATATATATAGAGGGACATATATAATATTTATTTGACTAATTCATTCAGAAAATATAATTCATATTTATCATGCTTAATTTATTATACTAAGTTAATCGATTTAGATTATTTGGTTTTTGATAAGCAAATGATGTGCGTGCATCCTGATTAGGGATGACAATGGGTAACCGGATCTACGGGTACCCGCAAATATTACCCGTAACGGGTCGGGTCTCAGTCTATGTTTTGGACTCGTAGGTAATTGAGACCCACGATTTTAAGATCCGTTGTTAGATAGGTTTGGGTTCAGGTAATGAGGTACCCAGACCCGTGCGTATCCGGACCTGCTATTTTTTCCTAAATCTAAATATATATATATATAATAACACAATTGTAATATCATATTAATCTATATCGTAATATCATATTAATCCATAATATTAATATCATGTTAATCTATACCGTAACATCATATTAATCCATAAAATTGTAATATCATGTTAATAGATAAATGTAATTGTTATGTTGTTAAACTGTAATATTATATTGTTAAGCAATGATATTACGTTATTAATTCATATGTATGATGTAATGTTATGTCAATTGAAGAGTTCTTACTAAATGAATTTTTCATCCTAGTGTTGAAATTATTTTTAATATTTGTTTGAGTAAAATGAGTTTAATAGTCAAGTTATGTTGTGATTAAAATTTTAAATTGTTTTATAATTTTTTCTCTTGTTGATTGTCTAAATAACATATAAGACCGGAGGAAACAAATACACAAGTGCATAAATCACTTGCCATTATTTTTAATATTTTTGAATTTATGGGTACCTATGGATCCGTTGAGTACCCAATGACCCGCAGGTAGTATACCCAACGGGTATTAGCACGGGTCTGGGGCGTGTCTGGGTCCAAAAATGAAGCAATGAGGCGTGTCCGGGTAATACACTCATTCATCATGGAATTCAGATACATATAGGGGTGACAAGCCATGCATGGCTTCCACGTGAATTATATGAACACATGACATTAATGGCCTAATCCAACATTGGATTCCTTTGAGCAATGAATCTAATCCTAAGCTAGGCTAATTCGGATAAGGCACACTCATCACATGTGTAATTTCTTACTTTATTACATTGAAGACAAAGAAGTAAAGAAGAACATAAGATTCCTTTTGTATTCACGTCTTGAAGGCTTGAAGCTTATGATTTATTTTTTCATTGATGTCCTCAGTCAAGAGATGTAATGACATTTGACGACATGGTGAATTGTGAGTTAAGTCACCCTTAATGTCTCCACGACTAGGTATGAATATGTGCATAGGATTCTTCTTCAAGAGTTGATTCCACACGACTTGAGTGGTCTTCATGAAAGCCAGACAGCTTAGGATTCATTTGACTACTTATTCTCTTTAAGACAATGGCTATGAGAGGAATTAACATGGCCATAATAAATTTCCCATGTGTCATTTGCTCCCCATGACTATAATGTTAAATATCAAGTCTCCCTTGAACATCGAGCTCAATAGACACACGACAAGTTTATGAGGCTTTGGACAATTTATTCATTGTGTCAGATACACTTTGATGAGTATTGTGCACTCATTTACAGGAAATTTATTTGAATTCAAACAATTACAATGTGAAATTAAGCACACACACTCTAATATGAATACTTATGAGGTGAATTGTCCCACTCATTTATTGAATTAAATTACTCAAACTCAAAATTTTGATGCACCAAGGCTGGTTCAGTCAGGCCTGCGCCCATCGGTCAGCTTGATGCGCCAGACACCTAGTCTCTTGCGCTAGGCGCCAATATCCTCGGTCAAATGCCTTGGCCAGACCAACTTCGCCCAACGCATTGTCCCAGGTCCAGGTCCAACTCCATGCCTCGGTCAGAAATTGCGCATGGAGCGCCTCGGTCAGATTTTGCGCCTGATGCGCCATGGCTTGATGCGCTTGGTCCCATGCCTCAGTCAGATGCGCCTGATGTTGTGCCTGAGTTAGATGCGCCTAATGCGCTTGGTCCATCCATGGCTCAGTCAGCTGGTTGCTCCATGATGCAAAACTTAGAACTTGCTTGGGCTAACTTTGGCTCATCATCTTGGATCACTTTTATGAGTAGTCTTATGGGATTTTGTGCCCTTTTTGTCTGTGCCCTTGTCTTGGGACCACCTATGCCTTCTAGTCCACCATGGTCTAGCTTGACCTTAGCTTGGATCACATCATCCCCTCATTCTTAAGATGATTTCGACCTCGAAATTATTTCTCCATCACTTACATCAAAAGGAGACAAATCATAAACATTGAAAGTAGTACTTTGTTACCATACTCACTTGGAAGCTCAAGCTTATAGGGATTGTCATGAACTTTGGCTACCTTACGAAATGGACCATATCCTCTAGGAAGTAGTTTTGATTTCCTCTTTTCATGAGACCTTTCCTTCCTCATATAGACCTAAACCCAATCCTCGGGTTCAAAGACCACATGCTTCCTTCCCTTGTTGGCTTGCTTAACATAACTCTCATTATTCTTCTCAATTTGAGCCTTTACTTGCTCGTGCAACCTTCTTACAAAATTAGCCTTAGTTGTGTCGTCCCTATGCTTCAAAAGAGAATGGTTAGGAAAAGGCAATAAGTTCAAAGGTGTTAGTGGGTTAAAACCATAAACAATTTCAAATGGTGACAATTGAGTAGTGTGCCTTTTTCAGGTATCCAATGGGATACCGTGATTCACTGAGCAATTTAGACAATGTTTTCTCAATTTCGTTCATATTAGTGGACAACTCTTGGCCAATGGGACAAATTCCTAACATACCCAATCATCTTGAGCAGATTAGGACCCACAAGACTTCCATCTGCCAACCTACACTAGCAAAGTTATTTGAAGACCTTATGCCTCTCCACCTAGCATGCCCTTGGAAGAGCATCTTTTAAGTGAACTATCATATTGTATGCTTTCATGTTTTCATGTTTCTTTTGAAGCTCATAGTTAAAAGAAGCCAACATGAGACAACTAAATCTAGAGCATCATCTTCATGCTTCTATAAGCATTTTTGTCACCTTTTTAGGCATCCTCAGTGGGAGGTTCAGGAAGTGGTTCATCCAGAACATAATGTGTTTTTTCTTACTTGAGGCCAATCCTCATGTTTCTATACCAATTAAGAAAGTTCGTTCCTGGCAGATTTTCCTTCTCAAAGATAGATCGTAGTGATAAGTTACTTGTTGAGTTTGTTGTCATGGTTATCTATTAATAATAAAACATGTATGTAAGTATAGGGATGACAATGGGTCTGGATGGGTCTGGATAGTGTATTACCCAAACCCGCTCTACTGCTTTGTTTTTGGACCCAGACCCATGCTAATACCCGCTGGGTATACTACCCGCAGATCCTTGGGTACCCAACGGATCCATGAGTATCCATAAATTCAAAAATATTAAAAATAATTTTAAGTAATTTATGTATTTATGTAGTTGTTGCATACGATCTTATATGTTATTTATTCAATTAACAAGAGAAAAAATTATAAAACTTAATTTAAAGTTTTAAAAACAACGTAATTTGACTAGTTAACACAACTCATTTTACTCTAACAAACATTAAAAACAACTTCAACATTAAGATGAAAAATTTATTTAGTATGAACTCTCCAATTAACATAACATTACATCATACATATGAATTAACAACATAATATCATTGCTTAACAATATAATATTAGTGTTTAACAACATAATAACCAAATTTATGAATTAATATGATATTATAATTATTGATTAATATGATATTACAATATAGATTAACATGATATTACAATTAGGTTGTTATATATATAGGAATAAATAGCGGGTCCGGGTACCCACAGGTCTGAGTACCTTATTACCCGGACTCAGACCCATCTAATAGCGGGTCTTAAAATTGTGGGTCTCAATTACCCACGGGTCCAAAACATGGACCCAGACCCAGCCCATGCGGGCATTTTTTGTAGATACCGCAGATCCGGGTACCCATTATCATCCTTATATAAGTATCATAATATAAAATATTTAATTGGGTCTTTAATTAAATATTCTTCCACTATTTGACTCATAAAACTGATCCTCTTGAACCAAACTTATATTTATATATATAGTGGGTCAAGATCCATATTTCTCCTATAAGTTAGCTTTGGTTGATCGCTTAATAGAAGATTATTTAGATAGGAAACTCATTTCCAATTGTAACACATACAACTCTTGGATAGTTGAATGAATAATACTTATTCTAATGAATTAAGCACATTCCTTATGAATTAAGCCCAACTTATTGCCTTTAGGTCTCACCTAGTTATGTTTGGCACAATTAAACAATAATTGAATATTACATTTATCTCATAGCGTCTTATTAATATTAACAAGATTACCCAATTTGTTTATATTAATATTGATAGTTTTGTTCATTAGAGGGCATGATAACTTAATTTATATATCTTGAGGGTCTTGTTAAATAATTTATTTAATTCATAAACGTGATTCATATACATAAATAAGTTGTGTCATAGTTATGATCATATAAGAATAACATATTTAAAAATATTAACCTATAATTCTATATTGTTAGAATCTTCCACGAATCTCCAATATCTGCCTTTTCATCCAAGTCTTGAAATGTTACATAATTATAGATACAAGAAAACCTGTTTTACATAATCTCAATATCTGCCTTTTGTGGACTTTAACCCCAAAATGGTAAATTGCATAATCTCAATTGAAGACCCTTGACACTATGTGGCATTCCAACACCATTTTAAGCATTTTATGTTATTAAATAAAATTTGTAATAAATCTTTTTGGAATGCCATATGGGCATCTGAATTTAGCTCGGTTTTTAGTTGTTTTCTTTTATTTTCACTATGTTTTATATATGGGCATCCAAGTCCTTGTTTTATATATGTGAATATTAATAGTGAAAATGACATATGAAAGCATAAGGTAATAAGGTGGTTGAATTGTGTTTATTATGTTTTTATAAAATAATTTAATATTAAATACTTTTCATAAGCAATTATTGGTGAAAGTAAAAAACTAACTAATTTCAAATGATTAAGTTGCAACAAGATCAAATCTTCACAATTAATATGAATGAAAGTAGTAAAGAGATAAAGATAGAGAAAATAACACAATCATTTTATCATGGTTTATTCATGTTCACTTCCTTCATTGAGAAGAAATATACATATTTTGAAACATTTATCTTTTATCACAAAAAAACAAATCTTCTTATGCAATTTGGGAATCTACCCTAAGAATCATCATAAATATTTAATTTTTACAATAAAAATCAATTACATTTATCTTGAATCTCATTCACTCTTATCTCATTTACTAAAATGGTTTGATATGTCAAATGTCAATTTTTAGCCTCAATTAAAACACAAAATCAAATCAAAACGTGAATGAGAAAAATTCATTCAGTGAACATAAATACCAATCCATATCAATGAAGCTAATTATGGAAAATAACCAGACAAAAAAGCAAAATATATTCAACAAATAATGTTAACCGAAGCACCATCTAAATTTCTGGTGTAATAATAATATTATTAAGTATTATTATTGGCACTTAAATTCCAAGCACCATTTTTTTCACTACAAAACCAAACCCGAACCTTTTATAATACTGCAAAACTAAAAATAAAAAAACACCATGGGAAACTGCAATATTTGCATTAGATCAGATGTAATTGAATTCAAGAACAAAGAACCGAACCGAAGAAAACCAAACACATCCTCAGATTCCAAAAACCCGGTTTTATCACCAAGCCCAATCCGTGTTCTGAAGAACGTGATTCCACTCCCAAACGGAACCCGAATCAGCGACAAATACAAACTTGGCCGTGAACTTGGTCGCGGCGAATTCGGCATCACTTATCTCTGCATCGATAGAGAAACAAAGGAATCACTTGCATGCAAATCAATTTCGAAGAGAAAGCTTCTTACTTCAGTGGACATTGAAGATGTGAGGCGCGAGGTAGCTATATTATCAACATTGCCTGAACACCCTAACGTTGTGAAACTTAAGGCTACTTTTGAAGACAATAAGAATGTTCATATTTTGATGGAGCTATGTGAAGGAGGAGAGTTATTTGATCGAATTGTTGCGAGAGGACATTATAGTGAACGTGCTGCGGCTACTGTGGCGAAGAGTGTTGCTGAGGTTGTTAGAATGTGTCATGCTAATGGAGTTATGCATAGAGACCTCAAGCCTGAGAATTTCCTTTTTGCTAATAAGAATGAGAATTCGCCTCTTAAGGCTATTGATTTTGGACTCTCTGTGTTTTTTAAGGCTGGTATGTTTTATTTGAACTGAAATTTGCATTGAAAGTGGTGCTCAATTTTTGTGTAGAGGGAGTGTAACTTCTATATATACTCCCTCTATATTCACGTAGTTGATGGTGGATCTGTTTGCGAAATGGAAGACTTGTGAGTGATGAAATACACTTGTGAGATTGCTCTGAAGTCTTAGCTTTCTCTTCTTTTTAGTTCAAACCTGTGATTTAAATTGTGGATGCAGCCGCAATATTACGGCACAACTGCATCACACAACAATTGTAGTGTGATTCCGAACCACAATAATGCAGCTGCATCGGACCGCAACGCAATCGTATCGGACCGCATTTGGACTGCATCAGGCGGCACCAAATTCTAAAATATTGTTTTAATCACACAATAATTCACACCGCAATGGCCGCAATCATACTAACCACAACCGTTACCTCAATCGCGACTGCTACCGCAATTTAAAACAGTATCACAAACAAACTCCCAGAGGCAAATTCATTTTCAAAATCTATTCCACACATATGTTGTTATCGGGTGAATTTCGAATGAGATCCACTAAATTTAGAATCTGATGGGTTTACCTTCTATTCAGTGGATGCTACTCGAACCTCACTAATAATGAGCCGTGTGTTGGACTAGATAATATTGAAAAGTGTGTGTTACATCTTGGAAGAACTTGCTGTAACATACTTGTTTAAGTTTTTTGGGTTTTTTTGTGTAATTTTATGAATTTTGCCTTTTCTTTTCTTAAGGGGAGAGGTTTTCGGAGATTGTTGGGAGTCCTTACTATATGGCACCAGAGGTTTTGAAGAGGAATTATGGGCCGGAGATAGATGTGTGGAGTGCCGGTGTGATACTTTATATTTTGTTATGTGGTGTTCCTCCGTTTTGGGCAGGTAGTAGCTCTACTAATGTGCTAATGTCTTTGTGTTTTGTGAATTTCGTTTACTTCTGATTTGGGTGTTTTTGATTGTGAAGATTTTCAATCTTGAAGTCATTTTTGTTTGTGGCAGAGACCGAACAAGGTGTGGCTTTGGCAATTTTGAGGGGTGTAATCGACTTCAAGAGGGAACCTTGGCCTCAGATATCAGATAGTGCTAAAAGCCTTGTGCAGCAGATGTTGGAGCCGGATCCTAAGAAGCGCTTGACTGCTGAGCAGGTGCTTGGTAAGTCATTTTCTGTTTACACTATAGTACAGCCAATTTGTGGAGTGACTAGTTGACATTTGAGGCTGGATTTTGAATTAATTGAAACTGTGTGTTTTTAGCAATTATCTTTTTTTGACTTATCATCCCAAAAACTCAGTTGTGGATCAATTTATGGTTTATCATAACTATATGTTGTTCAGATTTGTGTTTTTATTAGATAATTTAGATTTGGGACTTGATGCAAAAGCATGCTAACTGCGTGTTTAAACTTGAGTTTCTTCCTTCCTGGCAGATTCGTACATGTATTAGGACACTATAAAATGTGGTGGAGAAACTGGTGAGCAGAACATGCCTGTGAAAAAGGGGGAGATATAAGAAAGAAAACTTAAAACGAGATCACTGGTCTTTATTTCATTGTCTCTTTCGCCCCTTTTCAAGTAGGTCTTTATTTAATCCTACGTGCCTTTTTATACATAAATAACACTATTCTAGAGCAGTTAACTAGCTACAGTGCTTGAGGAAATTCAGTCCTTATCTTAGAATTAGTGAGGACTGGGGAAAGAGTTGGTTATTGTTAGGTTATATATTGAGGTTGGGGACTTTTCCGTTAGAGTGTTTGCTTGGTTGAGTAGGTGGAAAGCGGAAAGGTGGAACATTTGAAGTGAAAGTCAGTGTGGTAACACTTTCTTGGTATGACAGTATTATGAGAAGGTGGGAACTAAAATTATTTGTTTTTGTAGGTCATAACTTTAGTTGAAAATTGTTTTCATTCCTGCCTCTATTTTTCACATTCTCACTTACCACCTACTCAACTAAACAAAGTCTTTGTTTGTCGATTATATTGAAGAGGCTTCTACTTGTTGTGTTTTCATTCCTGCCTCTATTTTTCACATTCTCACTTACCACCTACTCAACTAAACAAAGTCTTTGTTTGTCGATTATATTGAAGAGGCTTCTACTTGTTGCATCTCTTGGGCTAGCTAGGAAGCCATAACTTCGTAGGTGATGATTGATTTCAATTATCAATCATAAGCTAAGCTGGACTCATTATTTTTTGTGGGTTTACAATGGAACAGTGTTCCCTAGTTCCCACTAAGTGGGAGCCTCGTGCACTGGGTTGCCCACAATGGAACAGCGTTCTTCCAGTTTTTGTAAGACTAAGACGAATATATAGGTGGGGGAGGGAAGAAACTCACTCCTTTGAAATTCAACATTGGCATTTATGGTCTATTATTTTTTTTATTTTCTTGAGAATTATATATTGGATGATCTTATGAGCCTCAAAATCAGAATATTATATCAGTTTAAAATACCTGTGGATACTGTTTTGCTTTTTCCTTGCTTTAAGGTCATATTCTCATTCTCACCTGGACACTTTGCACCATTGCTCCTCTCCCTTACCTATAAAATAAACTAGTACAAATTTGTATGCATATGACATGGGAGGCTGAACTTAACATTAAGTCTACCTGATGAAGAAAGTAATTCTGAATGTTTTCTGTCCTTAATTACACTTACAGAACACCCGTGGCTACAAAATGCAAAGAAAGCTCCAAATGTTCCATTAGGAGATATTGTTAGGTCGAGGCTTAAGCAGTTCGCAGTCATGAATAGATTCAAAAAGAAAGCTTTGCGGGTTAGCATCTATTATGGTTTATGCTTGATTTTTTGCTCAACTCTGTATGATAGAAACAATAAGGAAGTTGAACTGTTGCTGATTTTGGTTTCTTTGAATGCATGCTACAGGTTATTGTGGAGTACTTATCTGTTGAAGAAGTAGAAATAATCAAAGATATATTTACATTGATGGATACTGACAATGATGGAAGAGTAACATTTGAGGAACTGAAGAGTGGGTTGAGGAAGGTTGGTTCACAATTGGCTGAACCAGAAATAAAGATGTTGATGGAAGTGGTAAGCTTCTATAATTGTATTCCATCTATATTATAATTGCTTCATAAAAAATCTGGTCAGTGTGCTACGACGAGTCTATGATTATTAGTTAATCTGATGAACCTCTTTGGAATCATTTTTTGAACACATGTTGCATGATTTCTAAGAAGAATGTGGATAATTTCTAGGAGTGTACACTTTTACAAGAGTATCCTCTTGTCTCCTCTGAGATTTTCTCTTTCTTATTTACGACATTTTGGCCTCGTGTCGCATAACATCATATAATTTAGATTCCAGCTTTAATATGATAGTGTGATCTAAATTAAGTCTAAATTCTACTTACAGAGACTTTGCTTTAATATTTGATATTTAAAAAAATGATGCTAGAGATTCTTTCAGTACCAATATCACATGAATTTTTTGTTTCTTTTGTGGATATTTTTTAGATGCCCAGGACTTGACTTGAGGAAAGTGGCGCCAATTTATTACAAACACACCTACTTTTCTCTGAAGCTCCTATCTCTCTTACCTTAATTTGAAGTGATTGTCATAAATTATTTTGCTATTCCGCCTTTATCCTGGACTTTTCGATTGTATTTGTAATATAAAGTTGACAGTCAAGGATGGTTTTCTTTGCTGTCATTTACTTAGGCGGATGTCGATGGGAATGGAGTACTTGACTACGGAGAGTTTGTAGCTGTGACGCTTCACTTGCAAAAAATAGAGAATGATGAGCATATCCACAAAGCATTCAAGTTTTTTGACAAAGATGGGAGTGGGTATATTGAGTTAGGTGAGCTGCAGGACGCATTGACGGATGAGTCGGGAGAAACAGATGTTGATGTGTTGACTGACATCATGTGTGATGTTGACACCGATAAGGTTTGACTTTTATCCTTATTACTTATATTATTATAGTATTACTCTTTGTGGATTCTTGGGCAGCTTTCGGCACACATGTTAGAACAGAATGGAACAGAACATATTAGTTCTACTATATGTTGGCTATATTTATGAATAGATAATAACAAAGCATGAGACTAAAATAGAACATTTACCCTTAAAAGGGATTTGTCTTTAGACTATAATAGAGGAGGTTCATCCTTTGTACACAACAAAAGGGATATTTTGGTTCCACTAAAACTGATTGAACCAAAGAGAAGAGAGCAGAATATCCCATTCCATTATGTGCTGTATACTACCGTAGGTACGGACGTAGTATACATCATAGGATGACTGATGCTTCGATAGTATATTTACAAAGAATGAAGTTCGGAAATTACATTTATTGGTGCGTCTCTTGTTCCGTCTGAAATACTCATTCTACTTCTTTTGTATAAGTCTTTCCGTCCGATATACTCATTCTACTTCTTCTGTATAAGTCTTTCCCATGATTATCAGGTTTATGTTTCTATTTTATAGGATGGTCGTATCAGTTATGAGGAGTTCGTTGCCATGATGAAAACCGGAACGGACTGGAGAAAAGCGTCTAGGCAGTATTCAAGGGAGAGATTCAAGAATTTGAGCCAAAATTTGATGAAGGATGTCTCACTTCAGCTTCATGATGAAATTAGTGGTCAAGGTGTAGTGGTTTGAGTGCAGTCATTATTTTCTATAACCTTGATTCTCACAAAGTGTCTCTTGTTTTCCTTAAACCCTTAGGGGTCTGTCTGCGAGCCGAGTTTTGGAGTTGAAGGAAATAGAGCCATCCCACATTTTATGACTCCCAACTCTTTCCAATTCCTCCGTTACTCTCCAAAAGCCAACTCACAAACAGATTCATACTGTGCATGAACGTAAGTTTTGAGCTGTTGGATGCTTTGAAGGTTACTGAAATGCTTTACCTTGAGTTAGATATAGGTCAGTTTTATCAGTTGGAAACTGCAAACACTAAAGATGGTTTATAGCTTGTGTATAGAATATAGATTTAGCCTTTAAATAATCTATTTAAAATTGATAGTTCAGGCCCTTTTGGTGGTTGTCAAAATTTAAAAAACCAAATCTAATTTTAGTTTTGTAATGCATGTTTAACTTTTTGATGCTTGCTTTAAAAAACTTGTAACATTATTTGGTGGTCTTCAACTATGATGCATCCTCTAGTAGGAATTAAGATCTTCTCCGGTACTGGTAGAGAAAGAAAATTGTACAAGTTGTAAAGTTGTATAATTCAAAGATAATTAAAAATATCGACCCTTAAAAAAATTGGTATCACATGTCAATATTTATACCCAATATTGGACTCTTCAATGGAGAGGATCTGCATTCTTAATATTGTTATTTTCTTTGATATTGTACTTAATTTTGTCTAGCCTATGTTGCATATGAGACAAGAGTGAGAGAAAAATATAGTTTAAAATAAAAATCTTATTGGATAACAAATTCATTCAATGGATTATAAGCATTTAAAAAAATATCAAATCTATTAAATGGCTAATCCTGTCATCATTTTAAAAGAGGCTAGATAAGGATAGAAAAATGGCCTTAACTATGCATGGATGAAAAGTTTTTAGAATATTATTATTTGTTATTCAGATTATCTTAAGGCTTGGTCAAGAGTGATAGTCCTCATAAAGATAGTTACCTTTGAATGTAATCTTTTGTTTTTTTCTCTTCTTCATATGTATAAAAATCACATGTATTTATACATTAGTTAGCTGAAAATTAACGATCTTTTATTCTAATTTTTTTCCAAAAAGAACAATCTCCTAAAAGAATTGTACTAGTAATGCAAAAATGCTTATTTTGAAATAACTTCCCTAAATTTTGCTGAAATTAATAGATGAACAAGCAATGATTATTTTGGTTTTTCAGTGATGGAGAAGGTTTTCGAAAACTAGACAATATTCTTCATTGAGTGATTTATGATCTTAGAATGTTCTCGGTGAATATCTGAAGAGGACTCTGCGATCAAGTCAATATTCATAGGTGTATGTTAGATAGATACATTTGATCTCTTTAGAGGTGACTTCGCCTATCAGACTAACACTAATGTGGCGTTGGATTACCTCTATCGTATAGACAATGTTGTGAACTTGTCCTTTGCTCAAGCGGCATGGCCATGCCTTCAGTGTGAAGGAAGATTTTCCAGTAGCACGTGCTAACTCAATCTTTTCTATCATTATTGTCCTTTAATAAAATCGGGTTGGCCTTCCAAATGATTGATGATCTTTACATAACTAGATCTTATTTGGCTAAATCTTCGATCCAATCATAGTGGTTGGTCGGATCTTCGATCCAATCACAATGGTTGGTCGGTGATGACCGGTCCTCGCAATAGGATGAAGCAACTCTTCAAATCATTTTTCACTTGCCATAATATCCTAATTTCTAAAATTAAGTCATGTCCATAATGTAATAGGACTTAAACACATAAGAAAAATACAACTCAAAAGACTAGCCAGTCTAATAGGTGAGAGAGCCTCATGACCTAAGTACCACATTGAATTTTCTATTCTACTCAATGTGAGACTCTTAATATTATTGTCCCCTTTAAGGGCAGACGTCCACAACAACTTCCACTCTATCGACACTAACTTCCATGTCAAAAGTTTTGTAAATTAGTAAAATCTATTGGTTTACATGATGTTAATATTTAAAAAGGAGGATATTGGTAAAGCTTAAAATGATGCAAATACTATGGTTCAATTGTAAGTTCGGTTTTGAATCAGAATATTTCATTACCATAAAATACATTTATTAGATATTTCTGAAAACTTCATTTTCCCTTCATTTTTCTTCAAAATCCAACATAAAATGGACTATAAGATTTGAAGGTGTTCTACGACTGTTGAAGATTTTTGCTTGAGTAAAGGATGATATTTTTTAAAATAATCCAAAACGAGAATATCAAAATTCTCTATTTTGATATGAATGTATTAATATTTTACTTTATTAGGTATTTATTACTTGCTAATAGTTTTACATACATAATTTTATGCAATTGTTAATAAATTTATTTCAATAATCTAGCAAGATTTTGATTTCCTTATTTGTGTACATAAATAATTTTTTAAATGCATTTAGTACAACTACTTTCATTTTTGATGATTTAAATATGATTGTAATAATTTGAAGGTGTTCTACGACTATTGAAGATATAATAGAATAGAATAATTACCTATTTTGCTTCCTTGTGTTTTTCGACCTTACCAAATTAGTCTATAATAAATTTAAATTATCAATTTAGTCCCCAACAATTTCCACATAGACTCACATTAGTCCTTTCATCCATACCTGTCAGATATCATTAACGACTTGGCCTATATGGGCGCCATTAACTGCTGACTTGACAGTGACATTTTTGTCCACATGGCCTTATGTCATACGTCAGTGGTCCACGTAATTTGTTTATTCCTCACAAAAAAGATGTTATTTTATTTTATCTTTTTTTTAGACATTAGTCAATTTCATCGATAAGATACGAAGACTTACTTCACATTTGGAATTGCACCGAAAGGATTATTTATCTCAAAGAGGTTTACGTATCTTGTTACTTAACGATGTCGTTTTAATTTTTCATCCAAAATTATCAACTTTCCCTTAAAAACACTAACATATTGTCTATTCTTATATTGGATGTTACTATAAAATTCCCGAACTAGAGAGGGGAAGTTGTTACCATGAAGCTCCAAAAATTTGTTGGCCCCTTGTGCCTCTAATTCCAGCGGGAATTGAAATACTTCCTCTACCATCCATGCCATATTGACATACCGTATGTAGGTTTGCTTAAAACCTGTAAACTTGGCAAATCTTTCTGCTTGCAGAGCAAGGTTATATTAAGGATCTCTCTAACATCAACTCTGCCACCTTGAGTGGATGAGGAACCACCATTGCCCAAATTTCTCTGTCGTCTAGCATGGGAATGAAAATAATTAATCTCAATAGTTTTTTTCACTCTCTTTGAATTCCTTCACTCATATTTGCAACTTAATTGATGGATAATCAATTATGTTAATCGATTGAGAAGATTAGGGAGGTTTTCAAAAGAGGGAAAATATAGGTTTAAGAATTTGGAGGAGAATACGAGGATAATAGGTACCGAGTAGACGAAATTAGGTAATGGGGTTTTCAATTTAACAGACAACACAAAAATATTTGAGGTTGGAGAAGATTTCTAGAGAAATATTGAAGTTTTAGGGTTTGAAATTCATATATAACACTGTCAGTGGAACTCTGTTTAATCGATTAAATACAGTGTTAATTAATTAACGAATTTAAATTTTTGCCTAGATAATTGATTAAGGGCCAATATAACCGATTAACAGAATTTAAAAATGTTCCCAAGTAATCTAGTAAGGGTTGTTTGATTGATTAAGATACTTAGAAATAATCCCAATTAATCAATTAATAAGGTGATAATAAATTAATCACACTTCTTTCCTAGCATTTAACACATTTCAAACTTTGCTTAAGGAATACTAAGATCTAACTAGACAAAACCTATCCTATGCATTGATCAATCACACATATGAATATCTAATCATATAAGAACATACATAAGCAATTATCACATGCATTCATGCAAACAATATAGACAATGAATAAAGATAAACAAGATTCATTAATTTTAAAACAAACTTAGGTACAACTAACAAATATATGAATCGTCAAGAATTCCTAATTCTCTTCTTAATATAAAGAAAGTATCTTTAGGAAGAGGCTTTGAAAATATCGGCTAGTTGTTTTGAAGTTTCAACAAATTCAACCATACAATCACCTTTTTGAGCATGATCCCTTAAGAAATGGTGCCTAATTTCTATATGCTTGGTGTGAGAATGTAAAACAAGATTCTTAGACATATTTATGGCACTAATATCATCACATCGCATAGGTATTTTATCAAGCAAAAGACCAAAATATAGTAGTTGTTGCTTCATCCATAAAATTTGAGCACAATATACACCAGCGATAATGTATTTCACTTTGATGGTTGAAAGAGCAACACATGCTTGCTTTTTACTGTCATGATACTAGTGAGCTACCTAATAGGTGACATGTACCACTAGTATTTTTCCTATCTATTTTACGTCCAACAAAATCAGAATCAGAATAACCTACTAAACTCAATGATGCATCCCTGGAATACCATAATCACATGCTTAAAGTTTCCTTCAAATATTTGATAATTATTTTAGTAGCCTTGATATGTCATTCTTTAGGATTAGCTTGATATCTAGCACACATGTAAACACTAAGCATAATATCGGGTCTACTTGAAATTAAGTAAAGTAAAGAATGAATCATACCATAATATGAAGTAACTATTGGTGTGGAAGCTTACTTTTCCTTTTTCATCCTTATCAAGATAACATGAAGTAACTATTGGTGTAGAAGGTTACTTTGCCTTTTCCATATAAAATATTTTTAAAAGCTCCTTGCAATACTTATGAACAAATATTCCATTGTCCATTTTCTTTATTTGTAGCCCAAGAAAAAAGTAAGCAATCTCATAATAGACATTTCAAACTCTCCTATTATATTGTTGATAGTATGATCCTTCTTTGTCTTCCAAGCTTATGGCGTTCTTTCAATTTCTTGATTTGAATCCTGATATTTTTGCATACATTTTTAGCTTCTTGATCTTTCAAGTATGGATCCTCAAGAGTACCTACAAGGTCATCACAAATACATTTCTTCTTCTCTTTAAAGACTCTTCAGTTGTCATTGTCCATTTATTAAAGACTCTATAAGCCATTCTATGATAAGAATAACCAAGAAATATTCCTATATCCGCTTTTGAATCAAATTTACTTAAAAGTTCTTTTCTATTATTCAAAATGAATCACTTGCATCCAAAAGCATGAAAATGAGAAATATTTGATTTTCAATATATATATATATGTCACATATGTGGGAATCATAATCAGAATTAGAGTTACTTACCTCACTAGAGTTTCCTTGCTCACTATTCTCGCAAGAATCGTGATTTTGTGTCATTAGGCATAGTTTGACCGATTCTTCATCATTTGAGGTGCTTGATTTGACTTCATCTTCGGGTACATCCCATACTATGTATGCTTTATTTGCCTTGATGTATATTGAGATAGGATATGCGAACATCATGTGTCTTATCTTCCCCCACTCATGGCAAGTGATCTTACCTTTTGTGTTCTCGCCTTTCTTAGTTGAGTCTCTTGAATATCTTCGTTTAAACTTTACGAACGCTCAATTCTTAATTAAGAACATGTTGAATTTATTTACAAGGCATCCCATAGTTTCATTATCTATATCGGAAGAATTAGAATCTTAATCATGTGATTTCTCTTCTTGAGTTCTTGCATTTGAAGTTGTTGCCTTAAGGGAAATTCTTTTCTTCTTCTTGTTCGATTCTTCATGAAGTATTAAATGTCCAAGCTCCATATCATGTTCTTGTAGCTTTCCGAAAAGTGTTGCAAGTGACATTTGATCTAAGTCTTCAGATTCCATAATAGGTGTCACCTTTGGTTGCCAAGCCCAATCAAAAAATCTCAAAACCTTGTTAGTAAGGTCATCATTAACAAGCACTTTATCTAATGCAGCAAGATTGTGAACAATATGAGTAAATCTTGTTTCATGTCATTTATTGAATCATTAGAAAACACATGAAACAATTCATATTCATGAGTCAAAGCATTCAACAAATCACGCTTAACTTCACTAGTTCTTTCGTGGGTTACTTGTAAAGTATCCCACATTTCTATGGCACTTTTTCATTTGAAACTCTAAATAATTCATCACAAGAGAGGTTTTGAAGTGATGATGTTTTTGGCTTTCAAATTGTGTTGAACTTTTCTTTTCTCATCATCAGTCCATAATTTCTTAAGCTTTTCTTTAGTTACACCTTTGACTAAGTGTAGTGGAATATGAGGTCCATTTTTGCATGACCTCCCATATATTCGTGTTTATGACCTGTATGAAAATTCTCATTCTAACTTTCCTGTAAGAATAACCCTCTCCACTAAACACAGGACGGCGATTTATAGAGGATCCTTCACCACCAAATGGATTCGCAGAGCTCATTGTTTATTTCCCTAGGATCTCACGAATATAGCGATTAATCTAGAACTTAACCGAACTAGCTCTGATGCCACTTGTTGGTTAATTAATTAACAAAAATCTTGAGTTAATCGATTAACATAAGGCTTAATCGGTTAACTTGCTGGTTTTATTGATTATCTTTTGTTCTTGATGCATCGATAAAACATCGATTAATATGATCTAAATGCACTTAAACAGATTTATGAAAATAATTAATCATGCAGATTTACTTATCCAATGATCTCTATATAAATGTAATCAAATATAGTGAAACTATGATAATTGCATCTAAGTAAAAGTATATGGAAAGAGAGAAGATAATATAGTTGATTTATTCTGGTTCGATTGTCAATCCACTAAAATCTACATCCAATCCTCCCCTTTTGATCTTGAGATATTTGCTTTACTAAGAAGAAATAAAATGTTTATAAAAACACTTCTTCCACCAAGAATTCTCTTGGACCTAGCTTTTAATGGTTCCACACCACTTCTAACCAAGTATACCCAAATGCACCTATTATTGGACCTTGACCGTAGCCTAGGATTTCATACTGAAGTTATCTCTCCCTCCTAGGTGATGCCTCACACCCCAAAGAGACAAATTTACAAATCAACTGATAAAATGTTTACAAAGTTCCTTGCACCTATGATGTGCTAATCATACACTAAAATTCAGAACAAACTACCCTTTGATGAATCTCACAATCTCATAAATGAGTATGAATTATTATGAGACACAAAAGGAAAATCTTTGAAAATATTTGATGTTTTAAAATAAACTCTTTCAAAGATTCACAAAACTTTCTCTTTTCACATGAAGGTTTCTGTCACTCTTTTCAGAGAATCACTCTTGAAATTTTGTGTATCAATCTTGCATCCAGTTCATGTATGAGTTCTTGCATTTTCCTATAGGAAAGGATGGTGAAATAACAATCAGTAGCAAATTGTTTTTTGTTGGGGATAATCTATTAAATAACTACTTAATCAATTAAATTTTCTTTAGAACTCCCAAGATTCCAAAACTTAAACTTATTTAATCGATTAACCACGTCCTTACTCGATTAACAGGTTTCCCAATTGCAAAGAGTTAATCAATTAACCAATGTCTTAATGGATTAATGTTTTTCTATAAAGAATTAGTTGTTTTTCCATGAATCTCTAATAGGAATTAGGGATGACAAAAATACTCGGACCTGTGGGTCCGCAAAAATAGCTCATGGGTGGGAACGAGTATCATGATACCCGCCCATCGGGTACCCGCATATATATTTTAATTAAATATTTTATACTTAGTTATTATTAATTTAACATTATATTTGTTTATTTTATTATTACTTCACAATAAAATTTAGTGATGAGACTATAGTCATAAAATTACCATATATATATCATATTATTTAAGTATTTTTTTTATAGATTAGTCATTGTAAAATATATAAAAATATAATTAAAATTGGAAACACGTTGGGTACCCGCTACCCGCATGGGTACCCGCAAATAGTGTGGGTATGGACACGGTTATGCACTACCCGTGCCCGCCCGTGCCCGTTGCCATCCCTAATAGGAATGGTTAATGCATGATCCATGATTTTGAAAATGATATAAGTATTAATGCATAAAAATCATGTATGTATGTTAAATGCAACTAAATCATGTTATGTATAAATAACACAAATGCTCAAGTATTTTTAAGATATGAAACTTGGAAGAAAAACAATTGGCAACAACTTATAGAATTTATCAATGTTTTTCACAAGTTGCTTGCAAGAGTTTTAAGAAAGTTATGTGAAAGTTGTTGTACAAATTTGAATGTCTAAGTTCCTTTAAATAGGCTTCTAACTAGCCATCATACCCATATATGAAGGTATAATTCGATTGGAATGACATTCATTCATTTTGGGTGAAGTCGTTTCAGTTTGAATTTAAAAATTTGGTGTAACAACTCTCAATCACTGGGTAACCGATTACCTAATGTTTCTACCCAAATGAGTAATCGGTTATGTGAATGCAAGTGTGCATGGCATGATTTTGTTGAAGACAAAGTTTGAAGTTTGATGAAGTCAAAGTATGGACAAGGACAAATGAACAACAACAACAATGAATACTCAAATTCAAGCGTCAAGAGGACCAACAAAAGCTAAAGAGTAAATTTTAATTTCTTTAGGTCCTAAGACGTTTTAAATAGGTAGACTCTAAGTTAGGTGAATCTAATGATAAAATCTCACATTCATACATGATTTAGGTGCTGTATAATTCATATATGGTTACATGATTTTGATTCATTAAACAAGTTGAACTTATATCATTTTCAAAATTATATATCATACATTTAGTAAATCATGTTAGAGGTTCATGGAATATTAGCTAAGTGTTTTCAAAAAACAGTTAATTGATTACAATATTAGTTACTCGATTAAGTATTTGCAAACAGGAAACCTGTTAAACAATTAAGTACATGATTAATCGATTAAATCAGATCCAATTATGAAATCTTGAATATTTAAAGAACGTTAATCGATTAAGTCTTTACGTAATCAATTAATATAACAGAAAACAGTTTGAAACTTAATGGTATTTTAATAACTTTTCATATAAGCAAACACAAGTTTTTACAACAAATTTTCAAGAGTAAACAGAGAGTTTTTCTGAAAAAGTGAGCAAAATACTTTTGATACAAGATAAGAGAAAGTTTATGAATCTTTGAATAGTTTTTTTAGCATTCATTATATAAAATATTTTACTAAACCTTTGCATCTCATAATCATTTATCTTCATATTCTGAATTGAGTGTATGATTAGCGCAACAAGGGTGCAAGATTTCTGTACACAAAAGACCGATCAAGTTTTTACCTTAGAAGAAGAGAGGAATTCATGAAGAAATGCTAAGCTAGACGTGGTGCGGAAGAAATGTTGGTAAAAACATTCGATTTCTACATAGTGAAAGCAAATCTCCCATATCAGAAGGGGGGATTGGATGTAGTTTGTAGTGGTTGGCAATCGAACCACGATAAATTGTCCGTTTCAATTTTCTCTTATCCATACTCTTTTACATTTGTGTAATTTTCAATTTCCTATATCTTTGATTGTATTCATATTATGATTATTGCATAACTGTTTTTGCATGATTAATCACATCAATTGAATTGTTTAAGTGCATATTAGAACAGATTAATCACTGCATTTCGTTGTATCAAGAACAAAATATTTTGAAGAAAACTGATTGAGTTAATCGATTAACTAGAGCTTTCTCTTAATTGATTAAGTAATCTTTTAATCGATTAAAATCAGCGAATATCTTTTGTAACCGAATATTTTTAATTGTAAACGAAACCACATATTCACCCCTCTGTCGGTGTGTTACAACTCTTGCTAACCAACGAGTTGCTGCCATGAGTAATCGCTTACTCTGTGTAGAAATTGTTTGGTAACATGTTACTCGATTTGAGTAACCTATTACTTAGTCCCAATAACCCATTACTTGGTTTCAATAACTCATAACTTGGTTCCAATAACAAATTACTCAGGTCAACTAACCTGTTATTTAGGTTTTTTAAAATTTAGTTCAATTTAATTCCAACTTAAAATACTTTTAAAAAAGGTTTTCCTATTGAGAATTTGGTTAAACATAATAACAAGACTTAGAGATAGAAGTACCTAACTTAGAAGACTCTAGATGATATTGAACTTTAGTAGCTTTTATTCTAGGTCCTCAAGGTATTCTTTTTTCTTATTTTTAGTAATATTGGTGTCTTCATCAAAACAGCGCCAAATTCAGGAGAAAGATTTTCTTCACACACATCTAGTAAAAGGAAGAGATCAAAATGAGAAAGGTTGATCTTGAATAGAGCCAACATAAGACAAAGAGAATGAGATGAAAATTGGGATAAAAATTTTCAAGGAAGGTGAAAGGGCCAAGGAGCGGTGATAAAAAAGTGCATCAATATAGTCAACGGACTTGGAGACTTCACAAATGACTGGTTTAATATCTTTGACGAGGCATGATGCAAACTCGACAAACACTCTGATATTAAGGATGACTGAATTGGAAGCATTTCTATACGACTGTGACAGGGTTCAAGATAGTTAAGAAGCTGAACGAAAGAAAACATGATGAAGTTCCAATTCTGAAGTGTCGATAATAATATTAGGATTGGAACTAGAAGGAGTGGGAATTCAAACTACGATTAATGTAAATTCCCCTTCCTGAATGCAATCTTTCCAAAATGATGAATAAAATTGTCTTGATCTATTATCCCACCTCCAAAAGGGGCATTGCATGTGAAGATACATACATATTAGGATACAACCTTGGCACGAACTCAATGTTTCAACAAAAAGTTGTCATAAACCACAGCCAGTCTTGTCCACTACGCTACCCAAACTTTCAAGTATGGAATAAATTATGTATACCTATCTACAATGCCAGTACTGCTAGAGGCTAGACACAAGATGCAATCTTGGCCCGAAATCTAGTGTTTCCTCAAAAGATTGTTATCAATCATATGCAATATAAGGACTGTATTTCATAATCATCAAATGTGGGATGAAATGTCATGTTATATTAAAAGACATATTTGACCAAAGCACAAGTTTAACATTCACTGCAAGTGAAGAAAATGGCAGAATCAGAAACGTGTCAGGACAACAAGTTAGAGATGGTCAAACTGAATGATCATATGAACGAGATGTTCAAGATGTTGAAAGCACTACAGAGCGATACTGAAATAAATACTTAAACCATTTTTTGTAAGACCACAAAATAATCCTCCTCATTTTCTAGGTTTTGCACATTAGTGAAACAATTACCCAGGATTCGAAAAAAATCAACAAAGGGACGAGGCGACCAAATGGCCCCTCTACGGGCTACCACTGTGTTACATTCCAGAGAGGTAGGATGAAGTAGTCAGTGAGAATGCAAGAATGCATAATTACATTAGGGAGACTGAGAATGCAAGCATGTATCTTCACATTTTTCTGATGAAGACAAGAATAATATGCACGCTTGTAGACACGAGCAACTCAACAAACAACAAGGTCAAGACTCAAGATTGGTCAAGTAGACTTAGTTTAAGTTTTTATATGTCTAGATTCTTAAGATAATTGATTGGATAGTGTTTAGGCTAGGTGAACCTTGAGCGGAAGTCTCACAAAGTCTAAAATTGAACCAACCTAAAATGAGACTTGCATACATTCGTACATTATTGAAAGGCTCATGCATTTACATATAATACCAGTATCTTAACTCATTAAACTGAGTTTATCACTTACATCTTAAAAATGATAAATCGTGCATATACACATCATTTAGAAGGTTCATCATACATTAAAGAAATTCTTTTCAATACACTTAATCGATTAGAACTAGTGTCGATAACCGATTTAATAAACATGGGAACCCATTAATCGGTTAAGTATGAGATTAATCGATTAGATGGAGTTATAATAATTGAAATCATGAATTTTATTGGGATCGTTAATTCGTAAAACTGGACGTTAATCGATTAAGTCCAACAGAAAGTAGTTCTGTATAAAAGTTGTTTTCACATGTGTTCACAAGAACGTACACAAGATTGCATATAAACTCACATATATATTTGATCTTAATTTTCATATCCTTGAGGGAATCTCTTGCTGTAAGAAAATTCATAAGTTTTCTTTGATTCATAAAGAGAGATAAAATAGTTTCATGAATTATCCATTATGCATAATTTTCATATCATACTTGGAAAACCTAGCTTAATCACACAAAATAATTTGAGTACTTGTGAGATTTATGGGCTAGTGTTAGAGCTGATATTGTTGTAAATTCACACATTGAGATACAAAGTAACTCGAAGAATATTGTAAATGATTTTGGAAGAATTCTTTGGGTGTGTTTAGTATTACATTGGTTGAGAATTGCGTTGGGAAATTCAAGAGTCTCAGTAGAGAGTGATAAGTGGCTAAGGCTAGACTGATAGAATTAGTGTTGAGTATCTATTAGACTAGGGTAGAAGGTCAAACCATCTTGGAAACTCTAGGGCCAATAAGGGAGTCTTGTATCGATTTGAAAGTTGGTTCGTAGAATATTTGTTTTTCAAATAGTGAAAAAAACTCCCAAGATCATAAAGGGAGGCTTGGATGTAGTTTACAAGTGGACCTGCAATCGAACTAGGATAAAAGATCGTTGTCTTGAATTTCTCTATCCCCCATCTCTTTAATTTCAATCAATTTATGCTTTGTATAATGGAATTGCTTTACTTACTGAGTTTATTGCACGTTATGATTCTGTTAACATTTAGGCATAAATGCGTTGAGTAGATTGCATATGAAATTGATTGAAATTGTTGTATCTTTCGGTGCAAGAAAACTATTTTTCAAGAAACCAAGAATCAGGTTAATCGATTAAACCCGATGTTAATCAATTAAACACATATAGAGTTAATCAATTAATAGTAGTCAGAATTGATTAAGTTGTTGATTTTCCAGAATATCTCATTAACCAGAAAAGCAGAAATTATGATCCACTACACCAATTCACCCCCTTTGGGTGTCTTTAAGTCGTCATTATCAAATAGGTGGTATTAAAGCTAGTACGACAGTGCTAGCTTAACTACTTAGATCTTTGAACCTATGAATTTTTCACTATGGGCTCTACTAACTCCTTCGGCAGCGAAGACTCATCCATCAACATCCCTATGATTTTCAAATGCGAGGGGTACACCTATTGGAAAGTCTGAATGATGATATTCATTGAGGCTATTTATACGAATAGTTGGGATGCTATACAATATGGACCTTAAATTCTACTATTCTAGGTGGAAGGAGAAAGCAAAGAGAAACCAAGAAGTATCTTGACCAATGAGGAAAAGAGAGAAGTGAAATTTGATTTAAAAGAAAAAAATATTATTACTTCTGCACTTTCATGTGATGAGCTATTTAGGGTTTCTCAATGCATAGGTGTCAAAGAAATGTGGGATACTTTACAAGTAACCCATGAAGGCACTAGTGAGGTCAAGCGAGCCATATTAAATGCATTGTCACATGAGTATGAGTTACTTCACATGTTTTCACATGAATCTATTAGTGATATGCAAAAGCGATTTACTCACACTATTAACCATCTTTTTGTATTAGATAAAGTGTTTTCTAATGGTGAATTTACAAATAAAGTTTTAAGATGTCTTGATAGGAAATGGCAACCAAAGGTGACAACTATAATAGAATCAAAAGACTTGAATTCTATGTCACTCACAACAGTTTTCGGAAAGCTTCAAGAACACGAGAAGGAGCTAAGACGCTTGACACTCCATGAGCAAATGGATAGTAATATCAAAGGAATCTCTATCAAAGCAACAAATTTAGATTCAAGAAGTTAAGAATAGAGAATTTATGATGAAGAGTTCAATTCACACATCGATGATGAAACTATGTCCCTCATTGCCAACAAATTCAGAAATTTGTTATGAAGGAAGGTAGGATTCAGAAAGTTTCATAAAGGAGATGCAAATGACTCAATCAAGAAGGGCATATATTCCAAAGACAAAACAAATTGCCATGAGTGTGGGAAAGTAGGCCACATAAGGTACACATGCCCTACTTATCTCAAGAATATTGAGCATGAAAATAATGAAGTCTATCGGGAGATCAAAGATAAGAAGGCTTATATCATTTGGGATGCACCTGAATAGGACACTACATCAACAAGTACCTCAGAAGATGAAGAATCAAACAAGTTATGCCTAATGACTCAAAATCTGAATTTTTGCCAAGTAAGAGAGCGAGATGAATCTAGCTAGGTAATCTTTTCCGATTCTAGTTCTAATTCCAATGATTCCCCCATGTTTGATATACTTTATGGTGTGTATGTTTGATATACTTGAACATGAAAAGAAACTTTTTGTATTACAAACTTTTATCGATGAGTTAAAACTTGAAAATGAAAGCTTAGACCTTATCTATGCTAACTCTTCATGTGATTGTTCTACTAAGTTTGTTGAAACATCTACTTGGAAAAGCGAAAAACTTTGGAAGATGAAAATTTTTGTTTAAAAAATAAAATTGCAAACTTCACAAGTAGTAGTCATAACTTAAACAATCTACTTGTTGCATTTAGAAATGTAGGTTATTGATCTGGTCAAGTTTACAAGCATGCTAAGAAAAGGAAGTCAAACATGAAACAAGTAGTTTATACTAAAATGTCGCATAAAAAATTACCTACCTTCTATTTCTTGCAATATTAGAATGCATAGTATACTTGATGGAAAATATATGCGGATACAAAAGGGACAAGTTCCCTTTGTTACTAACAAGAAGGGACCCAACATAATTTGGGTACCCAAGACAAGCAAGTAACCTTGTTTTGTAGTTGTGTCTAAGGACATATGGACATCAAATCATACTTGGACAACATATGTTCTAGGCACATGATACGTGATAATATTAAGTTTCATTGACTTATTGCCTAAGGAAATAGACATTGTCACTTATGGACAAAAGTTGTTAAAGTCAAATACTTGCGGTTATAGAGTATGTGCTACAAAAGTAATGAGGTATCATTTCTAACTCTAAGTGTTACATCATTTTTTAAGAGACATAGATTATGTTATATCATTAAAAGAAATCCTAGTGAAGCCAATGTTATCTTTTGTAAAAAAAATTACCCTAAAATCATTTGTAAGGTCAACAACTATATTTCTAGGATATGCTAATCATGATAAAGTACAACAAGTTATATCTAATATTAATACCAATGAACAATGTTTTGAAAAGTCTATCCAAATTTTATATTTGATAAGTTATCTCCAAAAGAGGAGAGGAAGAGTATTTGTATTGTTTTGTAGGTGCTCTTAAGGATGCACATTCTAAAGAGAATATTGCTATGCGAAATGAGAAAGACAAGAATCCAGAACTTGAAGAAAGGCAAAAGAAGATTTAATATATGGCAACCTTCTAATGTATTGATTAGGATGAAAAAAGCTAAAGCTAAAGAGGTAACCATATATCGAGGCATTTTCGTTCATTGTTGTAATGTCATATATAATGTCCGATACAACGCTTAGTGCTTTGCATGAATATTAGATGACTAGATAACCCTAAACAATCACTTATAGCCAATAAATGCATCCATTCTTGATTGTATATTCTTTCATGTGTTTTTGGCTATGGTTTAGTGTGTATTAAATCTTAAGGATAAGTTCTTTCTAGTGGATTCTTAGCTAACCTTTATGATAATCTGAATTGTGCTAAAATTTGTCGTAGTGACTTATTTAATCGATTGTTCTGTGTTTTAATCGATTACCTGAGATTTTATAAGAGTATTAATCGATTATGTGTTCCATTAATTGATTACTTAGACAAATTTCTTAAATACTTAATCAATTAACTAGGGTCTTAATCATTAACTAGACTAAATTCTGAGTTCAAGAGGCAACAATGGCCAGACCATTAATCGATTAACCAAAATTTTAATCAATTAAACTAGGAAACAAAAGATAACATGTGATAAATTTTAAAACCTATTAATCGATTAACACAAAGCTTAATCGATTATATCGTGTCATATAACAGATTCAAGTACAATTCTAGGCTCAATTTTGTGTCAAACATCCAAACTCGTCTATTCTATCTTCTTTCCTCAAATTCATCTTGGATTTCGTCCTCAAACTCAAAACCAAGCAAACCCAACAAAATTCCCTTCTTCCTCTTAACCTCTAACCTATCAATTCATTTCAAAATCGCTTAACCTAGATTTAATCCCTCTTCAAAACCTAACTTGGTTTATACCTTTAATCGATTATCCACTCGCATTTCGGTCAATATGAGTTAAGGAAGGCCTAAAAGAGTTAAGACCTCTGCTAATTGATCTCCTTGCCAACCTAGGCGTGTGAGAAACTAGGGTGATGGAGGTACATCAGCGGGTACTGGAAAGAACACCACTTTTGGCTTGGATCCCTTATATTCTCTTTCTCTTTAAGTAGAAAGGTTAGCTAAATTTGTTAGTCGCAAGCCTACTTATGTCCGCTATACCGACATAGCGTGGATGGTAGAGCAAAGGTTCAAATTTCCTCATGAAATCGAGGAACAAGGAGTTGTTACATTTTTGGAGTTAAAAGGCAGAATATGCCGCTCTCTGGTTCAACAGTTCAATGTGAACTTTCACTACAAGGATGGTCGTTGTCGAAGTTTGGTGCTAGAGAGATTAATTTTGATGAATGATGAGTTGTTTTTGGTTGTTGGAGGGTCGACTAGTGATGGTGCTCCTCTTGGAAACTGTGACGGTGAGAAATGGAGTGGTTACGACTCCACTGATATGTATAAGTCGTGTCTGAAAGGTCCACATTACTATGTGCCAAGAGAATTCACAAAAGTTGGCTCATTACTTGTGGAGAATAAGACGATACACTACTTGATTGCATATATCTTGGTTCAGCATAACACTAATCATGCGCAACCAATTGTTAATGATTTGAAATTGATGTTTGTAATCAAAGAATGTATCACGGTGAACTGGCTGCTAGAAATTTTGAAAGTCATGTTTGAAATTGTTTCTTCTTCATAAAGACTATTAGCTTATGGGATATTCCTCTTCCGTGTCATTGATTATATGGGTATTGACACATTCGGTGTGGAAACTATGGTTATGTATCCTAGAGAACACTTGGTTGGTGATAACATGATCCACAGGATAGGCATTTTCAAATCTGGTGCCTTGTGGAAATATCGGGAGGATCACAACACACTTGTGGACTTCAATATGTCTCATGATGTTTAGTCTATCTTAGGGCGTCTTTCTCTTGTCCTAGTTAGATTCTAATTTTTGGAGTTGTTGGTTTATGTAATTTTGGTTATAGAATTGTAATCTCATGATTTGTTATATTGTACTTTGAATTGTACTAGCATGACATGCTTAATTGTGCTTTTGTGATTACTCTATTACTATGTACTTTGGTTATCCTTATTTTGTAATATGTTGATCAATGAATTATTATTTGTATCAGAATCTGTTGCATTGATCTTAGTGCTCTAAATTTTTTTATCATGACCTGGATAATAGCGTACAGTGAATTATGCAATTAGCATGAATTTCGATGTGAATTTTGTAATAATAGTACATTTAATAGATTAATATCAGACATAACCGATTAAAATCAGTTAAAAAAATTGAAGTCTTGTGTAAATTTTAATAATTTTAATTGATTAAATACATCTATAATCGATTAAGCTATGTTCAGTTCTTAATGTTTCTTATTTTCCAAACTCCTTAATCGATTAAGAAACTGTTTAATCGATTAAGACAATATAGTTTGTTATTTTTTCGTACTTTTGGCTATATTCTTCATGTTTTATCATTACTTTTTGGTCATGCCAAAGGGGAGAAAGTTGTTGTTTGAGTTTTGCAGGTTGTATGCTTCCGCACCCACCTAAATAAAGGGGGGAGAATTGAGCTATCCTACACAATACCTCATACATGAATTGAGGGGGAGAGCAGAATAAGGGGGAGCAACACATTCAACAAAATTATGAAACAAGTTGATTGTCATCAAAATTTCAAACAAATATACACACAAGTTTCCATGGTTTGTCATCATAAAAAAAAGGGATATTGAGAATGAAAGCATGCATCATCATATTGGGGAGACTGAGAATGCAAGAATGCATCATCACATTATTTTGATGAAGTCAAAGAAAAGACAAGGATAATGGGCATGTTTGAAGACACGAGCAACTCAAACAACAACAAGGTCAATGCTCAAAATCAATCAAGTAGACTTAGGTTAAGTTTTTATATCTCTAGAGTCTTAAGATGATTGATTGGGTAGAGTCTAGGCTAGGTGAACCTTGAGTAAAAGTCTCACAAAGTCTAAAATAGAACCAACCTAAAATGAGACTAGCATACATTTATACACAATTGACATGCTTATGCATTTACATATAATACCATGATTTTAGTGCATTAAACTTAGTTTATCACTTACATCTTCAAAATCATGAATCATGTATATGCACATCATCTAGAAGGTTCATCTTGCATCAAAGAAATGATTTTCAACACAGTGAATCGATTACAACTTGTATTAATCGGTTAAATAAACATGGGAACTCTTTATTCGATTAAATATGTGATTAATCGATTAAATGAAGTTACAATAGCTTAAATCTTGGATTTCTTGGGATCGTTAATCGATTAAGCTACAGGTTAATCGATTAACTGCATCAGGAAGTAATTTTGTATAAAAAATGTTTTTCCTATGTGGTCATGAGAACGTACACAAGATTGCATATAGACTCACATATATCTTTGATCTTAAATCTCTTCCTCTGAGAACAGTCATAAGTTTTCTTTGATTCATAAAGAGTGATAAGATAGTTTCAACAATTATCCATTGTGGATAATTTTACTATCATTCTTGGAAAACCTAGCTTAGTCACACAAAATAATTTGAGTTTTTATCAGATTTTTTGGATAGTGTTAGAGATGTTATTGTTTTAAATTCGCACATTCGATTTTAGCGGAATTCTCTAGGTGTGGTTAGTATCACCATGGTTGAGAATCGAGTTCGGAAATCCTAGATGCCGTTAGGTTGTTATCTTCACCTTGGTTGAGAGTGAAAAGTGGTTGGGGCTGGACCGTTTGAAGTGGTGTTTTGTATTCATTAGACTCAGGTAGAGGGTCAAACCTTCTTGGGGACTCTAAGGCCAAGAAGAGAGTGTTGTACCGATTTGGAAGCGAGTTTGTAGAATATTTGCTTTTCAAATAGTGAATAAAAATCTTCCAACATCAGAAGGGGGTCTGGATATAGTTTTTAAATGGACCCGCAAACGAACTACGATAAAAGATTGTCATCTTGATTTTCTCTATCCTCATCTTTTTTATTTGAGTCAATTTACGCTTTGTATCATTGAATTGCTTTACTTACTGAGTTTATTGCATGTTCTGATTCTGTTAACATTTAGGCATAAATTCATTGAGTAGATTTCATTTTAAATTGATTGAAATTGTTATATCTTTCCCTGCTAGAAAACACGTTTTCAAGAAATCAAGAACGAGGTAAATAGATTATACCTAGTCTTCATCGATTAAATACAACTAGAGTTAATCGATTACCAAAAGTCATAATGGATTAAGTTGTTGATTTTTTAGAATATCTCATTAACTGGAAAAACGGGAATTGTTATCCGCTACACATATTCACCTCCCTTTAGGTGTCTTTAAGTCCTCATTCTCCAATAGTCAGCACCCTATATTGACCTAACTGCGTGTGATGAAGATCCTACCTATGAACCCCTTTAAAGGGATTCTACCAATAAGCCTACACCACACCTCTATAACTCTTGAATATATGTCAAGCCTGCAACCAGGGGTCCTATATAAAGAGACAATTATTGGGTTTAAGGAAATTAAGATATAGATAATTGAGTTTATTTGAGGAGTGGCACATAACAATAGAAGCAGCCAATTTTCCTAATCTTTAAAACCCATTGGAGATGTGAGTGGCCCCAAGTTCGAAAAATATAATGGGATAACCTACCCCAAAAGTCATAACCTACACATGTAAGTCCGACAGATGTGAGCACACCATGGTGGCGACAAGCTGTTGTAAAACATCAATATGATAGAATTTATTAATTTACTTTAAAATTATTCTCACAAGCTAAATTTTTTTTAAGTAGAATTACCTAGTATTGATTTCGCAATTATATAGATGTATATAAGAGCAAGACAAACTCCTGTTAGATATAAAAATAAATATAAAAATATTTTTCCAATAGATAATTATTTGTTTTAAAAATCTTTTCGGTACATTTACTTTTTTGTGATTAACAAGCTTCTTGAAGATTCTGAAACATCAACCTGACTCCAATATCATTATGCATTTCTTTATAATTACATATTATTAATTTATTTCTATATAAGAAAAAAAGGTCCAATATTATTCCTCTTGGACATATGTCACAACCACATTCATTTTTTTTTCGCCCAAATTTATTCTTTCTTGAATCAAATATTTACTTTTTTTACCCTCAAAGTAATTCACTTTGCTTTCCTAAACATGTCACTATTTTTCTTCCTTTCAAAAACTTTTCGAGCCACATTAAATCTTATACTATTTTTCAAATGACATTTAATTTCACCATTAAAAAAACCTTTCAGTTTTTTTAAAAAACATATATTATTCCCTCAAATCTCACATTTTCATTTTCAAATATCTTACCATTTCCAAAGGATGTTCATAATTTAAAAAAAAACTTTCATTTCCATTTTCAAAAATCTTCCTCTTTCTAAAGGATGTTCATAATCTATTACTATATAAGAAAAAAAGAGATCCAATATTATTCCTCTTGGACACATGTCACAATCACATTCATTTTTTTCTCGCCCAAATTTATTCTCTCTTGAATCAAATATTTACTTTTTTACCCTCAAAGTAATTCACTGTGCTTTCATACACATGTCACTATTTTTCTTCCTTTCAAAAACTTTTCGAGCCACATTAAATCTCATACTATTTTTCCAATGACATTCAATTTCACCATTTAAAAAAGCCTTTCAGTTTTTTTTAAAAACATATATTATTCCCTCAAATCTCTCATTTTCATTTTCAAATATCTTACCATTTTCAAAGGATGTTCATAATTTTAAAATAACTTTCATTTCCATTTTTTAAAATCTTCTTCTTTCTAAATGATGTTCATAATTTTAATAAACAATTATTAAAGAATATACTATAACAATAATAATTTTAAAAAATATTCCTATTTCTAAATGATGTTCATAATTTTAAAAAATCTTTCATTTTCATTTTCATTTTCAAGAAACTTCCCATTTCCAAAGGATGTTCATAATTTTAAGAAAAATTAATAAATAATATCCTATAACAATAATAATAACTTTAATATTAAACAAAATATTTTTTTTATATTTACTAATAATTTTAAAATTAATGCACTCACCCACATTCTATATACATTTTATTCTATATATTTTAAAAATAATCCACCCGCCCTTACATACTGTATTGATATTTGTATATTTAAATTTAAAATTTAAAATTCAATGTGGAAGATTTCTACATAACATGTGGATAATTTTTGTCCCTCCATTTGCTGCTTAGTAAATCACTATTTATTCATCAATTTTTAGGTTAAAAAATTAATAGTGGAGAAATTAAGTTCATCTATTAAATATATAATAAAATAAATTTCTTCCATTAACTACATAATAAAATAAAGAATAAATAACACTAACATCCCTTGAGTTTTAGTGAAATTACACAAATCACCCTTTCATTTTCTACCCCTACAACCCCTGATTTTTTTGCATACATTACACAGACTACTGTTGCATGTGAAATAAGTGTGATTTTTTACCAAAAAAAAATGATGATAAGTGCAATGAAGTTAAACAAAATATGGTATATTGTGGAAATAAGTCCAAATAGTATACGAGTCAACACATTTTTATTATTTTTTGTTCATTATAATATCGTATAGAAGTGATTTAAACAATATTTCCTTATAATTATTGATGCATTTTGTAATGAACCAAAAATAATGAAAATGTATTGACTCGTATACTATTTTGACTTGTCTCTAAAATATATCATATTTTGTTTAATTTCATTACACTTATCATCATTTTTATGTAAAAAAATCACACTTATTTCACATGTAGGGGTAGTCTATGTAAAATGTATGTACAAAAATCAGAGTTTGTTGTAGGGGTAAAAAATGGAGGGATTCTCTATGTAATTTCATTAAAACTCAGGGGTGCAATTGTAATTAACTCTAAAATAAATTCTTCTCACCTCATCACTTGCCACATGTTACTTCCTCATTAATTTGTTTTCCTCCTATAAGGTTTCATGATACTACCATGTACCTATCCATACTACATAATGACTTTTGCACAATGTATATTTTAAAAGTTAATAATATTGATTATTGATTGGATTATTTGTTTTGATTTTTTGAATTTTAAACTAATTTGAAGTAATGAGAGATCACATTTAGTTATATGGTATCACAATTTGATTTCCCCAATTTCATTAAAAAAATCAATTTCGAAATTGAAAAAAATATTTCATTTTCTATAACTTTTAAAGTATTTATTTTCAAGAAAAAAATCACATAATATAATGTTTTGGTTTCTTATTTTCATTATAAAATTCAAATTCGAAATTGTCATTTATTTTCTTATGTGTTTGAAGAGACAAATACTATATGGGTGAGCCGGACTCGACCCTACCCGCTCACCTGGTATGACCCGATTATGATCGGGTCTGATTAGAGTCGGGTCTAGGGTTAGGTTCAAGTTAAAAATTAGAGTTAGTCAATATTTAGGGTCGGGTAGAGACCAATCATGATTTGTCTCTATTCAAATGTGTACAGAGTTATGATATTTTTTGGGTCAAAAGTATCATTGATTCTTTAAATTTTCATCATATATACATGTTTAATAATATATGATTATATATATATATATATATTTTAAATGTCAAATTACATATATTTATAATACTTTATCTAAAATGAGTATATATTATACTTAATAGGGTCAATGGTTGAGTTCGGGTTTAAAGGTTGACCCTGTGAATATTTAGGGTCGGGTTAACTTCGGGTATAAGGTAGAGTCCATGTTCAAAAAATGACCCGACCAACATTTAGGGTCGGCCCGACCCACACTCACCCCTAGCAAATATACATGTAACACGTGTGTTCTTAACAATGCGAATGTACAAATAATATGTGTGTTTTAACTATGCGAATGTATATATAACATGTGTTCTTAGCAATACGAATGTACAGATAACACGTGTGATTTTAACCATAGAAATGCAAGGGTCACGTGTGTGCTCTTAACAATACGAATGCACGAATAACATATTTATTTTTAACCATGTGAATACACATGTAATATGTGTTCTTAATCATGTGAATATACATTTAATATGTTTTCTTAATTATGCACCAAAAAAATATTGTTTGATGCAAATGCACATGTAATCAAATGATTAAACTCCTTAGACTAATTAAACTTAACAAAAACTACTTTTCAATTTCATATCTCACTCAAATTACATTTTATTATAATA
Organism: Lupinus albus; assembly: GCA_009771035.1. Lineage (NCBI taxonomy): Eukaryota > Viridiplantae > Streptophyta > Magnoliopsida > Fabales > Fabaceae > Lupinus > Lupinus albus. The sequence continues at coordinate 8,899,608 of CM020006.1, read as the reverse complement.
TTAAAGGATGATCAAGAGTTATACTATTGCTTCCTTTTATACATTCTATCATTGTACATATCTTTTTCACTAAAAGGAGTTTTATATCTATGTAATAATAAATGAATATTTTTGTCACACTAACGATTATTATAATTATTTAGGAAGAATTAATTCATTCCATTTGTGCAGCACGTCCCAAAATGAAATGAAAGAGTAAGACTGAGACGAGTTGTATTTTAAGGGCAAAAGTATAATTTTATTTTAAATAAAAAATATATAAATATAAATACATATTGTAATTCCTTTGTTTTTTATACCACTTCTCTCCCTATTAATGGAGAGTAGTCTCATTTGAAATACCTAAAAACAGAAAGTCAGAAACTAACATGAGTAGTTCAAAATGGGATGGGACCCACATATTTTTATTTTGTTCCTTTCAATCTTTATCAACCCACCACCAATTGTAACCGTCCGATCCACACCCAAAATCCTCTTTTCTGTAACGCCACTCCAACATTCCTCCCTCTTTTTCACCGCCGTCACCACCAGCACCATCACCACCGTGAGTGAAGGATGGGCATGGATTACTATAACATACTAAAAGTTAATCGAAACGTTAGCGATGAGGCTTTGAAAAAAGCGTATAAGAGGCTTGCAATGATTTGGCACCCCGACAAAAATCTTGTTAACAAAAGCGAAGCCGAAGCCAAATTCAAACGAATCTCCGAAGCCTATGATGTTTTAAGCGATCCTCAAAAGCGTCAGATCTATGATCTTTACGGCGAGGAAGCGCTGAAATCTGGACAGTTTCCGCCGCCGTCACAATCATCATCATCATCGTCATCTTCACGCGCTCACCAGCACCGTCATAATCCCAACGCCACCTCCTTCCGTGACGCTGATGACATTTACGCCGAGTTTTTTGGCAGCGATGGGGCTGACACTGGCGGAGGAAGTGGTGGGAGAGGTGGAGTCCGTAGGGATGGATTCTATAGGACTTCGACGAATGCCGCGCCGTTCGGGGGAGTGGGAAGGAAGGCTGCTTCTATTGAGAATGCATTGCCTTGTAACTTGGAAGATCTCTACAAAGGTGTCAAGAAAAAGATGAAGATCTCTAGGAAGGTTTATGATGCGTTTGGGTAAATCAATTTCAAACCCTAACCTAATCTATGTAGCATTTGTGTGCATGTTTCAAATGATTCAATGACCTGTTATATCTCAAATTGTTAATTAATTAGTCTATGGGTTTGAATTTTATTGAATAATAGGTTGTGGACAATAGAGTACAAATTGGAAGTTTGAAACTAATATTCAACCCTGATCCAAGAGTGAATATAAAGTATATAACAGTGATTTTAGTTCCAAAATTTTCACCTACTTATCGGAGCGGGTCCTAAATGTTATTCCCATCGACCTTAAAAGTGAACCTTTGTGCATAGGGATGGCAACGGGCACGGGCGGGCACGGGTATTGCATACCCGTGCCCGTACCCGCACAATTTGCGGGTACCCGCGGGTACCCAACGGGTTTTTCATTCTAATTATATTTTATATATTTTACAATAATTAATCTATAAAAATATTTTTTACTTAAATAATATGACATGTATATGATAATTTTATGATTATAGTCTCATTACTAAATTTTATTATGAAGTAATAATAAAATAAACAAATATAATGTTAAATTAATAATAACTAATTAAAAAATATTTAATTAAAATATGTACGCGGGTACCCGCAGGGCGGGTATCATGATACCCATTCCCACTCATGAGCTATTTTTGCGGGTACCCGTTGCGGGTATTTTGACGGGTACCCACGGGTGCGGGTATTTTTGCCATCCCTATTTGTGCACCATTGATTTAAATTTAAAGTGCATCATGTTCTTAGTCACTAAAAATCAACAGTATATACATGCCGCTTACTATAGAGTTAAGTTTAAGCCTTAGCCATGTTTGTGCTATCGTTTATCAATAAGGTTGACCTTAATAGTAAATTCGAGTCGCAAAGATCAAATTTTGAATAGAAGAGTGGCTAATTTGAGATAGGCTTGACTCTGTTTATTATACTGATGGTTTTCCCTTTAAGTGGCCCCCCCTCCTCCCCTCCCCTTCTGATTTATTTTGATTGACAGAACTATTAGCAGCTTAATGATAGATTGTTCTTGAGGTCAAATGTTTGACTGGGTAGGTAATATGACCTACTGGATTATTTGTTTTGTTAACATCATTTATTTGTTATGTCTATCACCTGTCTATGTTTGGGACTTGGGGCATTTTTCTATATTCTATATTAAACCCTGTAACCAAGTCTTGATGTAGTATTTCTGGATTTTAGTAATGATGTTACATTTGATGTAGGGTCGAGTATAAAGTATGTAGGTTTTGGTTAATTGATGCACTTGAAAGAGTGAGTTCTGTGAGTCATTAAAATTTTCAAAGTAGTTGATATATGTATATAAAATATATGAATGCCACAAAGTCAACATAGAGAGCAAAAATTTCAACCAAGCAGTAAATTTGCGCGTTTAATTTCTTTTAAAAGACATTAATCACATGTCCGCCTCAATCCGTTCTAATTTACATAACAATCTTCCTTAGAAAATTATGAATTATTTATCAAGCCAGATATACATATAGAAATCTGCCTTTGAATTGTGGTTATTCTTAAGTGTTAGGTATAACATATCCCAGAAAGTCGTACTCACTCACATCTTGGCATCTTACAAGTCTTCGTTTCTTGTGCTTTTGTGGCCTTGTGGACAAGAAAGGAAATGAGAAAGGAAATGCAGTAGGATATACCTTACAACTTCATCCCCATGTCTATTTTTGCACTCATTTTTAGTTGAACCAACCGTCATTATGATTCCTTGTGTCCACTCATAGTCCTGACATTTGCCTATCCCTGTGGAAGATAATTTCTTATTCCAGCATTAATATTTGACAATGTGGAATCTAATTGATTATATGTTGTTTGTGTGATTTGAAGATAATCTCTAGACACTTTTGTGCATGACAAATTTTATATTTGTTATCAGAGTACCAGTTATGAAATTTGGTCTGTTAATGCTTGAGAATCTTACCGGCATTTTCCTCGGTCAGGGTTTGGCTAGAAGTAGGTTTATTTTGCTGCTTGCTTGGTTCTGACTGGATTATTATTTTTAGAAAGTGATAATAATTTATAATTTCGTTTCACTTAGCTTTCATATATTTACCATAGAGAAATCATGTTATTCTACCTGTAACACTGTTGAAATAATTAAAGTTCATTTACAGAATGTTTAGTTTAAACTTCGGTGCCCTACTTGGTCTTCTAGAACAAACGTTTGCCCTGGTTGTTTTCTTCTGAATTTAAGTAGATGGAAGATTCATTTTTATACAATGTGCTGACTCTGGAATAACTTATTGACTTAGAGAACTTTCCTCTCTCAATTTTAGGTAGTAAGATTAATGAAGAAATTATGGTGTGTTTACTGTTTAGTTAGTCTTCTGTTTTCATTTGAGTTTATATTTTTTAATTATTAATTACAAAATTGCTACCTGATTTCTATTATGTTTTCTGTTTTCAAAATGTTATGTAGGAAATGGTATGTGACAAAAATATCATTTTCATCATTCCCATCCCAAAATTTTGAAAACAAGAAATAGAATAAAAATATGGTGGTATTTTTTGTAAGAAAAAGAAACCCCTCCAAGTTTCTATTATGGTAATAACCTTTCTTTTACTTTTTTGTATGACTATATGTAGATAGGTAAATATTAGTTCATAAATCAACAATGGATTCGTGTATACTAGGAGGTTTTTGCTTAATGCTTAGCCATCAAAATATGCTACCCAGAGACTAGAGTGCAAAATAAAAGTTAAACCAAAGCATGACCATTTCTATAAGCATGAAGTGGTTGAAATTGAATGCATATGTTGTCCTTCACCTTTTAAGATGGCTTGAGATAATGTACTGTGTATATTAGTCATCCCAGAATTGAACTAGGTTTGTTTGGCAGATGAATGTTTTTTCATAATTAGACAGCTTTTGAATTAAATCTATTCTGGAGTTTAAGGGATTGGGAAACTTGTAAAGAAAGGAGGAGGCAGATAATTATGAAGACATAAATTCTATGAGTGCAAATTGAAAATATAAGAAAAGGAATATATGATCTATTTTGAATGGACAAAGAATATGACATCCAAATTAGGTTCTGAAAATGATTTATACTAGAAATATGTCCAGGGTCATGAGTGAACATAGATGGTGGGTCTTGGGGCCATGGTAAGGTTGTTTCCTTGTAACTTGTTGGTCACTCATGGGTTATAGTTGCAGAAACAGACTATCTAGATTAGGTTCTGAAAAGGATTTATACTAAAGATATGTCCAGGGACGTGAGTAAATGTGATGAACCTTGGGGCCACGGTAAGGTTGTTTCCTTGTAACTTGTTGGTCATGGGTTATAATTGCAGATATAGGCTCTCTTTGAGCTCTAAGTCTAAGGTTGAAAACACAATTACATCTAACCCACCCCAAATTCTGTAGTAGCCGGGATCCTTGTGCAACCTATTTAACAGAAGTCAATGTAGCATTGAGACAGATTTATAATGCTTAGTACTGCTTGGTTCTTTGGAAATTTTGTAAGATGATTCTTAGGGCTGATTTTAAAACACTAGAAAAAGGTTGGCTGCATTGAAAAACTAAGAAGACAAGTTTTTATTTACTAAATAAAATACAACTATTTGCAAGGTAACATCCAATTTTATGTAATATACATTTTTGTAGTTCTAGAAGATATTAAAATACCAGACTAATCAACTATTTCTTCCTTTTCCTTTTTGGTCATGACAAATCAACTATTTAAGTGAACATCTAGAAAATTAAAAATACTAGAAACCAAAACATGGGAAAACTAGCCATGATAACTTTATCTGGAGTCTTTTGGGCAAATACTTTATAAGTTCAAAGTGAGCCTATTTCTCGACCAAGACAAAAATCGACCCGATATTATTTGGCATCAAACTTAATTGCATCAATGTGAAATGATGGAGCCCATTGTTGCTATTGAAACTTGGGGACCAAATCGAACTTCGATAGATCTAGAGAGGCCAAAAGTGTTATTAGTCTTAGCAAAATATTTATGGTTTCAAGTAGTGAAGTGATTGATTAACATATTCTTGTTTTTTGTTGACTAGAAGCCTAACTTATTGCTTTAGCCACACTGGTCTTCTAAAATCCAAAGATGAAAAGTTCCCAAGCATCTTGAAAACCTTCAATTTAGTTAATCTAATTACTCTGTGACATTGAAGAAACAGAGGAGGGATTCCCTTGTTTTATTAAGGGCATGTTAATCTTTAGAAAAGTTCTGCTTGGGTTCTATTACATATGAAGAAATGATATTTATATTTGTTTACCATGTTTCACACATGCAATCCCATTTCAGAAAGTGTCATAACGTGGAGGAGATTTTGACTATTGAGATAAAGCCTGGCTGGAAGAAAGGGACAAAGATTACTTTCCCCGAGAAGGGTAACCAGGAGCCTGGTGTCATCGCCGCAGATCTTATATTTGTGATAGATGAGAAACCACACGCTGTTTACAGAAGGGATGGTAATGATTTGATGGTGAACCAGGAGATAACTCTTCTCGAGGCCCTTACAGGTAAAACCTTGGAGCTCACCACCTTGGATGGAAGAAGTCTCGTGATCCCGCTGACAGATATCGTCAAACCTGGTGCTGAGGTTGTTGTCCCTAACGAAGGAATGCCGATATCAAAAGAGCCCGGGAGGAAGGGGAATTTAAGAATCAAGTTAGACGTCAAGTACCCATCAAGGCTAACCGCAGAGCAGAAATCTGATCTGAGGAGAGTATTAGGTGGAATCTCATAAAGATTATAGTTTCATTTTTGGTGTCAAGGGTGAATGATCTTGTAAATATCACATATCACTTGCATTATGTTTGATGCATGTGATTAACGGGAATATTCTAAGGGTGAAATTGAATATTAAGGGTTATGGCATAAGGTGGGTCTATACCTAACATTTGGACTTTTTTGCAGGGTAGGAAACATCAATTATTTTTTTATTGGAAATGAGTGGAAGCGCCAATCTTAGTGAAACAAATATGGATAGGTAAATTGTACGGAGTTTCCACCATTTTGCATCAGATTTTTTGTCTTTTGATTAAACTCGCGTAATGATTATTAGTCTTGATTTTAAAGGAGCATGAGAACTGTATACATTGATTGTTGATTTTAATTGTTACTTTTATATACTCAATTTTTTTTCTTCCGATTTAATATAAAATGTGGAAACATGGCATTTGCTTTTACAACTTCAGATTCTGCCATAAAAATGTGTGTTTTCCTTCGAAATTTCTTTGTTAAACAATTATTACTGCGTTTATTTTAAAATGTTAGATCGAAAGTTCGATTTCTATTAGCGACACTTATTGAGATTGACAAATATTTGTCAAGGAAAGATCCTGGGAAAATGCTTATATAAAAACCAAGTACTAAACAAGCATACATTTAAGTACAACTAAGTATGCAAGGATGCATAACTTTCCATTGCATTAAAAAAGGAGGCTACACATTAGCAAGATTGACAAGTACTTGATATTCACCCAATACTGAAAATAAATAACTAGTGTTTTTTTCAGCTATACTTAAACAACTGTTACATTCTAACAACTCTTTTTCTACATCATCAACTACACCTTATATTGTTTCTCTCCTTTCTTACTTTTATATCACATAATTGATCACTTATAGTCTCTTTCTATTTCTCTCATTCCTACACTTTTTTACCCCTAGAAAAAAAAAAGCAAATTTCATAGCTAAAAGTGATCTGAAGAGTTACACTTTATCTGATAGGGCAATTTAGTTGAAGAGTTACAAGGAAAAAGTGGTATCCAAATCATGTTAAAATCAAAATTTGTTGGCTTATGAGCTGATGAATAAGAAATCCATATAATTTCATAATCAAATTGAATGTTGTCTATAAACCTCATCATTTACCACTCTGCACATATTGGATAATTTCAAGATTGCAGCCGATGGAATTAGTGATAAACATCCAAAGGTGTAGTTGATGATAAACATTTCACAATATATACTTCAAACATTTCTAAAATTTGATCAGTAGTGGTATAGAATCAGGTTTAGTCAATAGATATTTAATAATATCATGATCAGTGTATAGTACAACTTTGGATCAAATAAGATAACTTCTGAATTTTTCTAATGCACATAATATGACTAGTAATTCTTTCTCAGTTGTTGCATAAGTGATTTGAGCCTCATTTAAAAATTTACTAGCATAATATGTAGCATAGAAGATTATTTCTTTTCTTTGGCCTAGGAATGCTCCAATGTCATAATCACTAGCATAAGTTCAAAATTATTTTTTCAAGTGCTATGATAATGGGAGCTGTAGACTCCTTGTTGAGCAAGTTGCTCAATGGTTGAGCTATCTTTGAGAAATCCTTGATGAATCTTCTATAGAAACCAACATGTCCCAAAAAACTCATTAAACTTCAAATTTTTTATGATTTCAATGATAATGATATTAAGTAAGATTATATTGAATCATAAGACCATTTTAATCTTCTATTTTAAGTATGTAGAAAACTAGACATGTACTACAATATATTCAAAACAACGAAATATTATCTTTTTCTCTTATATTATATCTTTAAGACTATATCAAAAGCTCTTTTTGAGAATCGTCCAAAAAGTGATAAGTTTGTGTTCAAGACCTATCTACAATCTCAAGTTTTGTCACATCACTAAATTAGAGTTATCCTTTAAGAAGATACACATTTAATGTGAGGTATTCAAAAAATCAAAATCGAGAATTCAAGTCGTCAATAAGAGAATTAAAAATCTCATCAATATCTCTGAAGACTTGTTTTGAATCTAAAAAGCTGAAAGAAATTATCCACTGGACAAAACTTATTTGATCAACCAGTTTTGCATATAGAAAAAGGTATTTTATTACTACCACAAAAGGAAAGTATTCACTACAATCATAAAAGAAGTCGTCTAGTCACTACCTTTTTAACACAAACCATTATTTTGTGTTGCTCATGGAGAGACTAGGTGTGCAAACAATACTTGAGTGGTTGAGTCTGAAGAGGCTAGGTGTGTATAGAATATATGTTATTTTAATCATCGTTGGATTATAGTGGAATATTTATGCGGTTAAAACCCTGGACATAACCTACAATTTGGGATGAACCAATGTAAATACTTGAGTCAATCTTCTATCTCTTAACTCCTTCCATATGAGCTTATATAATTGATTTCTAACCTGATGAGTTTCTGTTTTTGATACTAAGACGTTTCTTTCCAAACACATTTTCAATGAGTATTGGTGGGCGAAGTAGTCATCTAAAAATTCTTCTAAAAACCAAATGAATAAATCGTCTAATTTTAATCTCTATTTGGTTTTATTCTACTAAAAAGATTAAACTTTAAAAAGAAAGTTGGCAGGCAAACATAATTAAATGGCTTCTTGTGTTACTTTGATTATTTCAATTTTCACATCAACCAAACAGATAAAAAGTATACACAAAAAGAAAAAGATATTTAAAAACAGAAATTTCATTAAGGTTGTGTTTGGTTCTAGTGAAAATTGAAGGAATGGAAAAAAAGGATGGAAGAGAAAATGAAGGAAAATCCATTGTTTGGTGGAGAGAATGGTAAAGATGATGAGAAGAAAAAAAATGTGTGTGTCCTATTAGCCAAAAGTGCCCAAGCCAAGCCAGAAAACCCAAATCTGACCGAGACAGAAAACTTGTCTGGCTCGATCAGAAACACTCCTCTCTCGGTCACAAACCAAGGCCAGCATCAGCCAGACCAAAGCTAGTCTCGGTCACGAGTCACGCCAAGCTCGGTCATGGTCCACACCACGTCCCGGTCACGAGTCAAGCATGATGCGCCACGACCTAAGTCAGGCACGATCACGACCCAGCAGCCAAGCAAACCTGATGCATCATGGCCTAGACACCTCGGTCAGTCAGGCACGGTCACGCAGAGCCAGGCCCATGCACCAGTGCTCAATCTCCTCGGTCAGAAAGCCAAGTCAAGTGCAAAGTCAGCTGCACCAAAAGCTAGGCATAGGATTACTTGGCATACAAGCAACTAACATTATCATTATCTATAATCTTTATCTTTGAGATATTTTAGGCTTATCATTAAGCTATTTTAGGATTATCTTAAGATTAGATTAGATATATATTTTATATATAAATACAATGCTTGGTTATGTAATTAACTAATTCTTTTCTAATGAGAATCAAATTATATTGCACCATGTCTCATAGCTTCATCAATTCCTTTCTTATTTAATATGGTATCATATCTATATATAGCTTTGCCACATTCAAAATTCTTCCATAATTCACAAAACCTCTCAACTTTACAAAAACACCTAAAACTACTTTCAAGAATCAAGAACCATCAATGGATCCTTCACAAGATCAAGCATATCCTTTCTTTGTTCATCCTTCTGAAAACCCATTAATGGCTTTAGTATCTCCTCTGCTCAATGGGGAGAATTATCATAAATGGTCAAGATATATGCGTATGTTCTTAATCACAAAACATAAACTATGCTTTGTAGATGGAAACATCAAGATGCCACTAAAAACAGATCCCTTGTATCAAGCATGGGAAAGAGCCAATAACATAGTCATCTCATGGATCTCAAGGTTAGTTCACCTTCAATAGCACAAAGTATACTTTGGATAGATAAGGCATATGAGGTATGGGATGAATTAAGAGAAAGGTTCTCCTAAGGAAATCTGTTTAGGATTGCATAACTTCAAGAAACCATAGCTAGCATCAAACAAGGAAGCCTAACAGTGACTGATTATTTTACTGAGTTAAAGATCATGTGGGACGAATTGGATAACTTCAGGCCACTCCCCAAGTGTTCTTGTGAAATCCCATGCTCCTGTGATGCACTCATAAAGGTCAAGAATCATAGGACAGAAGATTGAGTGACCAGGTTCTTGAGAGGATTGAATGACTCATATACTAGTGTGACATCTCAAATCATGCTAATTGAACCATTGCCCAACATGAGTAGAGTCTTCTTACTAATAGTCCAGCAAGAAAGGCAACTGAACACTGAGCCTGAGAGAAAAGCACTAGCAACAAGAACTGAATGGAGAAGAGGAGGAATCCTAGACAGAAACACAAATGGTATAGGATCTTCAAGCAATTATGGAAGAGGAAGTGGTTCTTCCAACAAATCATCTTGGAACAAGAATGGCAAGTTCTGCACTCATTGTAAGAAAGCAGGACACACTATTGAAGTCTGCTACAGACTCCTTGGTTTTCCAGCCAACTTCAAGTTCACAAGGAACCAACATGTCAACACTGCAATGGTTCTTGAATAAGATGGCATAGCAAATCAAATTGGATTAACGGAAGAAGAGTATAGAGGCTTGGCAAATACAGCTGAACAATCACAAAGTGACAATAACAATGTCACCATACTTTCAACAGGAACAATGTCACCTAATCTAGATGACAATAGTGATGAATGTACCCCTAAATCTAAGTGTCAATATGTATCGTGGATTCTTGATAGTGGTGCAATTGACCACATATCATCTTCTTTGTCTCTTTATTCTTGCTATTACAAAATTAAGCCCATTAAGGTCAGCCTGCCAAATAGTCATACAATCACAACTTGCATATCAGGGTCAATATCATTAAATGATAGCATCACTATTCATAATGTCCTATATGTTCCTAGCTTTGCATTTAACCTTATTTATATTCCTAAGCTCACTCTAGATTCATCTTGCACCTTACTCTTTGATGCATATCAATGTACAATTCAGGGGATCAACTCTTTGAAGAAGATTGGTTCAACTAGAATTTCCAAAGGACTATATGTGTGAAGGCTAAGCATCCAACTAGGAATCCTTTCTCTATCAACTCTGCTACTGTTTCAAATTCAGAATTATGGCATCTTAGATTAGCTCATGCATCTAAATCTTCTATGGACATCATTAGAACTAGATTTCCTTTCATATCTTACAATAAGGACACTATATGTGATACTTGTCAATTAGCCAAGCAAAAGAAGCTAAGTTTTCCTTTAAGTCAAACACATTCTTTAAAGCCTTTTGACATGATACATGTTGACATTTGGGGTCCAATTTCTGTTGTTTCCATACATGGCTATAAGTATTTTTTGACAATCATTGATGACTACTCTAGATTTACATGGGTTTATCTTCTCAAAGCAAAAAGTGAAGCATCACTTGTGCTTCAAAATTTTATTGCCTTAGCACTTACTCAATTATCTGCAAAAGTCAAAACAGTGAGAAGTGACAATGGCTTGGAATTTTCCATGATACAATACTATTCACAAAAGGGAATTCAACACCAAACATCTTGCAGGTACACTCCTGAACAAAATGGTGTGGTGGAAAGAAAGCACCAACACCTATTAAATGTCACAAGAGCTCTAATCATCCAAAGTCAGATCCCTCAAATTTATTGGTGCTATGCTCTAAAGCACTCTGCCTACACCATTAATCTGCTTCCAACACCTGTTCTAAAAGAACACTGCCCTCATGAGAGGCTATATGGCACCAAACCAGATTTAACATCACTAAGAGTCTTTGGCTCTCTTTGCTACAAAAGTACATTACCACATGAGAGAACCAAGCTTGATCCTCCCATAGATGTGCTTTCCTAGGATATAAGACTGGAACAAAAGGCTTTATGATCCTAGACCTCAAAACCAGAGCCTTATCTATAAGTAGAAATGTAGTGTTTAATGAATTGCTTTTTCCATTCCACACCCATTCCTCAAGCATCACCCATGACCCTATACCCCATACCTCAACCATCAACCCCCTCCTATCTCATGACATATTCTACAATTACCCTCTTGCCACCTAACCTGAACCCACCACTGCCACTAGCCCTGCTCCACCTTCTATTCAACCATCTTCCATAAGAAGAAGTACTACACCATCTAGACCTCCCACTTACCTCAGTGACTATCACTGCATACTTCAAAACAATACAACCCAACACACTTCCCAACCCTATCCCTTATGCAACCACCTTTGCTATGACCAACTCTCAACCAAACACAAAACAACCCTACTTTCCCTTTCAACTCACATAGAGCCTAAACATACTCCCAAGCTATCACTGATCCCAATTGGAAAGAAGCAATCCATAAAGAACTCACAGCACTTGAACAGAACCAAACATGGCTGCTCACTGATTTACCTAACACCAAAAGAACTATAGGATGCAAATGGGTCTTTAAGATTAAATACAAGGCTGATGGCACCATAGAGAGATACAAGGCTAGACTTGTAGCCAAAGGCTACACACAAACAGAGGGAGTAGACTATCTAGATACATTTTCTCCAGTGGTTAAAATAAGCACTGTTAGATTGATCTTGGCTTTAGCATTCATCCACAATTGGCCACTAAAATAACTAGATGTCAATAATGCATTTCTCCATGGTGATCTTAATGAAGAGGTTTATATGAAATTGCCACCAGGTCTTGCAAACACTTCATCACATCAAGTATGCAAACTTCAAAAGTCACTATATGGGTTAAAACAAGCAAGCAGACAATGGTTTGCCAAGCTTTCTCAACTCCTACTCAAACATGGTTATGCAAAATCAAAACATGATCACTCTCTTTTTATTAAACATATTTCCAGTGACTCAAAAGTCATCATCCTTGTCTATGTGGATGATATCATCTTGACTGACAACAATTTGACAGAAATCAATAGCATCAAAAGTCTCTTGCATAAAGCCTTTCACATCAAAGATCTTGGCAATCTGAAATACTTCTTAGGCTTAGAAATTGCAAGAAACAAAGATGGCATCTCTGTCAATCAGAGAAAATATGCTCTGGAAATCATTTCAGATGCAGGGTTACTTGCTTGTAAACCTTCTTCCACTCATATGACACAAAACACTCATATTTCCAATGACTCATCTGGTTCCTACTCAGATACACAAGGCTACAGAAGGCTAATTGGCAGGTTAATCTACTTGATCAACACAAGACCAGACATAACTTTCGTGGTCAATCAACTTGCACAATTCATGGCCAATCCCACCAACTCTCATCACAACATTGCCTTAAAAGTCCTTCGTTATTTAAAAGGTACACCTACTATTGGCTTATTCTTTCCATCAAACTCTACCATCCATTTAAAAGCAAATAGTGAGAGTGATTGGGCTTCATGCCCCGACACTAGAAGATTCATCACTGGATATTGCATTTACTTAGGCAATTCACTCATTTCTTGGAAATCAAAGAAACAAAAGACAGTTTCCAGGAGCTCTTGTGAAGCCAGAGTATAGAGCCATGGCCATCACCACTTGTGAACTCCAATGGCTTTCTTATTTACTTGCAGACCTCCACCATCAACCATCTGCTCCTTGCACATTATATTGTGACAACTAATCTGCTTTCCACATTGCTTCTAATTCAGTGTTCCATGAAAGAACAAAACATATCGAGGTTGATTGCCACACAGTTAGAGAGCAATGTGCCAATAGTTTTCTCAAGTTGTTCCCTGTTCCCTCCAAACTACAACTTGCATATGCTCTAACTAAAGCTCTTGGTGCTCAAGACTATGCACTCATTCATATCAAGTTGGGTCTACACAATTTGTGTGCTCCAACTTGCGGGGGGATATTAGCCAAAAGTGCCCAAGCCAAGCCATAAAACCCAAATTTGACCGAGACAGAAAACTTGCTGGCTCGGTTAGAAACACTCCTCTCTCGGTCACAGGCCAAGGCCGGCATCAGCCAGACCAAAGCCAGCCTCGGTCACGAGTCACTCCAAGCTCGATCATACCAAAACCAGCCTCGGTCACGAGTCACGCTAAGCTCGGTCATGGTCCACACCACGTCTCGGTCACGAGTCAAGCATGATGTGCCACGACCTAAGTCAAGCACGGTCACACAGACCCAGCTGCCAAGCAAACCTGATGCATCATGGCCTAGACACATCGGTCAGTCAGGCACGATCACGCAGAGCCAGGCCCATGCACCAGTGCTCAATCTCCTCGGTCAGAAAGCCAAGTCAAGTGCAAAGTCAACTGCACCAAAAGGTAGGCATAGGAATACTTGGCATACAAGCAACTAACATTATCAATATCTATAATCTTTATCTTTGAGATATTTTAGGCTTATCATTAAGCTATTTTAGGATTATCTTAAGATTAGATTAGATATATATTTTATATATAAATATCATGCTTGGTTATGTAATTAACCAATTCTTTTATAATGAGAATCAAATTATATTGCACCATGTCTCATAGCTTCATCAATTCCTTTCTTATTTAATACGTCCCATGCTAAAATATTTTCTTCTGAAATGGGAGGGAAAAACACATGGAAAATAAACATTTTTGATAAAATGACCATAATACCTTTATTTTATCTCTAAACTGTCACCTCTCATTGTTTTTGTCAAACTCATTTTCTCCTCTTTTCTCCTCAAATGAGTTTGTCAGTTTATCATCAAAGACTAATAGAACTTTAAAATTCAAATTCAATTTTTTCCTTTTATAATTTCAATTAAAGATTGTACTTTCTTTCTCACTTATTCTAGTTTATGCAACCCCGTTTATTTTGTTATTATTTATGATTCTCCTGTAAAAAGTTATTTCTTTTTTGTGGTAAAGTATGAATGATTTGCACAATAATAAAATGCATTTTGTTTTTTATTTCATTTTCAGCTTTAATTATTTTTTGGAGAACTTATAATTTCTTGTGTGATACATTTGTATTATTATTTTTTAGAAGTGTTTTTTATTTAATTGTTATTCCTCATATGATACACAAATCAATATATATAGATTTTTTTCCATACAATGATTTGTCTTCAAAAGTGTTTGTTTGATATTTATACTTTTTGGATTTAGTTTGGCTAGAGAATGCATGTCCTGTGTTTTTACAATAAAAATATAGTAACAATAACAATGTTGTAAATTTAACATTTTTTATTTTGAATGTTTATGTAATCTATATATACCATATAAGAAAGAAAATTCTTGCCATATAAGTTAGGGACATGTGTCATCACCTCATATAAAATTTTCTCTCCAAAAGCTTTCTATCTCTTAATATGCAACCTCACACATAAAGATGAAAAACTCTGTTATGAAATCACTCTTCATGGTCAATATCAAGCTCTCTACCTCTTAATATGCAACCTCGCGTATAAGATGAAAAACTCTTTTATAAAATCATTCTTCATGCTCAATATCATTAATTTTATTAAGTAGGAAATCACTCTTCATGTACTTTTTTTTTAAATCGCGGTATGAGACAATCCTCCACAACACTTTATACTATGATGACAATCCTTCATTCATTATCTTCACGCTATATAAAAATTACACTCCTTATATATTTCAGAAAACAAATTCATATAAATGAACATTTATAAGAGATGAATAATCATTTTTTAATATTTCGAACATGTCTATTATTAGTTCTAAGTGTTCTTAACGATGTAAATGTATGTATAATATGTGTGTTTTAACTTTGCGAATGCACAAGTAACATGTGTGTTTTAACTATGCAATGTATGAGTAACATATGTTCTTAATAATGTGAATGTATGAATAACATCTGTGTTTTTAACCATGTGAATGCACGAGTCACATGCATGTTATTAACAATATGAATGCACATATAACATGTGTGTTTTAACGATGCGAATGTACAAATAATATATGTACTCTTAAACATATGAATATACATATAATATATATCTTCTTAATGATACGACACGAAAATATCACTTCATGCATTGCACATGTAACTAGCTAGTTTTACACATATATTTTTTTGTTTTCCTTTCACTTTTCGTACATCATTTTTTCCTTCTTTTTTTTCTTTTAAACCAAACAACTTATTTTTCATTTCAGTTTCTACATTCCACCAACTTTTTTCCCATCTTTTTTTCTTCCCTTCATTTTTTCCTTTTTCAACCAAACATAATGTAAATAAAAGGTAAAAGTACAAGATTTGTGAATAACATCATAGACTGAGTATATTTCTTTGACTCAAAAGGAGAAGTATTGGAGAAGCTTCAACATTGCTGCTTATTCGATCATCATCTGATTTTGAAATACAGTCTAGTGTTAAAGAGCAATTATTTACTAATTGAATGATTGTCTACAAATCAGACTTCTATTTTGTCATATTATCAATAATCTCATCAAGCCTTTGATGGATAGAAGGATTCACAATGGAATGAGGGTTTTGAGGAGCAGAGGCAACGTCTTTTGCTTTAGTAGGTTCTGAGAAGTGAAGATTCTGGTTCTGAATCAAGAACAACAATTTGGGGGTTGAATATCATGATGACACTCTAAGATCATAGTTCTAGTGGGTGATGTATAGAAGTAATTGTAGTAGTGGAAAGGTTTTGCGGTTGAAGTTGTTCATGAGTGTTTTTTTTTGTTCATAGGTGAGAGAGCTTCATAAAAATGATATTCAAAAGGAAAATTATCGTCCTACTCAATTCTCATATTAATCATCCTATCAATACAAAAATGTGATATATGTCATTTCCCTTTATATTTATTAGTAATTAATTTACAAATTACATATCTCATTTTTTCTTGCAGGTAGGGAGATTAAGATATAACATTACTCAGTCTACAATGTGGACATATGACATAGGAGGAGTTTGGCTCCTCTCCAGGAGAGGACAATGCATATATAGGATGCTAACACATGGCAAAAATAGCATTTAAATGGTCCAGATTTTTTCACATTTTTTTAAATTAATTATTTTTCAAAAACAACCCTCTCACATTCCCTCGAGAGAGGAATCTTTTCCACATAGGAGAGGGAGCATATGAGAGAGGTGATATAGGAGGTGTAAGTTAAAACTTCTGGAATTAAGATCATTTGTTGGAACTGTGACATGTTGCAAAATAAAAATCTTGATTTTAACTTATTTTTTAATAAAATAAATTATAAATCTCATTTCCCTTTATATTTTAGTACCGGAATGGATGTTCAGTAGTAAAGAGGAGTTGGGCTCAAACTTTTGTGGGTATAGACAAAGACAGTTAATGTTCAGGCACAATTTATTCTATCACAAGTTGAAAGAAGTTATGTTCATACACAAAAGGATGAGGATACCTAAGGGTTTAGGAATGAGCGAGATCCTAGAAAAGGATGAGGATGAAGAGTGAAGTACGAGTCTTTTTCTCTTCACACTAGTCCTCGTTCTTTTATGAGCATGAGTCGTTAATTCCAATGGAATGCTTTTCCTTCGTCTTTTGCAGAAGGGTTGGAAAGTTATGCAGCACATTATGGGGTCGCCATTGCAGTAACGGTTGCAATAATTGCGATTGCGATCATTGCAAGGTGGATTGCGGTGTGAATTATTTTGTGATTAAAACAATATTTTTGAATTTGATGCGGCCTGGTGCAGTCCAAATACGGTCTGATGCGATTGTGTTGCGGTCCGATGCAGCCGCATCATTGTGATTCGGAGTCACGGTGCAATTGCAGTGTGATGCGGTTGTGACGGTCACCACAACCACAATATTGCGGCCGCATCAAATGATGCGGTCCGCATTTTAAATCAATAGGAAAAGACTCTAGTGGGGCTTGATGATTCATCAACCCTTCTCCTTTTCCTACACCTAGCAATAGCTTGGACAAGTGGTTTTCCTATTAAAGTTGATTGGGTATCCATGGGAAAATGGAAAAGAATTAGGCCATTTTGATTGTGTTAGGTTGGTTCGAGTTAAAACCTTTTTGGTCTTCCAACTTAAACTGAATAAACCCATTACTGATTGAGTGGATTCAGGTGATTCAGGTAGATCTATTGGTTTAATGTGTAAAATTGTACAAAAAGTATCAAAAAATTGAAATGAAATCAATATTGCTGTTCCAACCTGAATCAATACTACTGTTTCAGAATCAAATTAGTGAGATGATATAATTCCATGATCAACTAAAGGAGTAACATAATGTTTTGACTTTTGAGTATAAAATCAAAGGTGGTTGAAAAAGCCACTTCAAAAAGTGAAGGGCATGAATTTGATGAGATGAGTCATGACTTGGAGCAATGCAGGCAACAACAAAGCAAGAGATGAGAGAAATATTGTGTCACAAATGTGCTAGGATGAGTCAATGAAGCAAGCACTGCATCAAAAAGCTAGATTATTTTATTATAAATACTACATACATCAAAAACCAGGAATCTGTCCACAAGAAACAATGTAATCATTGTAATTTTCATTTCTTATGTTTTACAGTAAAAGAAATAGCCATAAGCCATCAAAGTCAAAAAATAAATACACAAAAAAAAATTTGCTGGGACCCGTTGACATTATTAAGTAAAGTAGATTGTACTAAAATTTCAATCAGATTCTTGCAATTCACCAATCACAACAGACCCAACCAACAATCCAACTGCCCCAACGCCAAGAGCGCCAGCAAGAACCCCCTGAACAGCAACAAGCCCAGCAGAGTCGTCCGGGATCAGAACGATTGTCGCCAAGGCGGCCACCAAGAGAGGAAGTGACGCGGAAGCCAAAATGGAAGGCGAAAAGCTGATCGCTGTCTCCAACAAGCTGAGCAAGCCAAGCTCCTCTGCTTTTGAAAACACGCCGAGCTTCTCGATGGAAGAGAGCGTGAAGCCTAACTCCTCTGCCTTGGACAACAACCCTGATTTCTCAACGTTGCTTAGCACCTTTCTCTTCTCAAGTTTCTTGAACACGTCCACCTCCACTTCCTCGCTTCCCTCGAAGAATATTCCCGCTCCGAACCACTCTTTCTTCCAGTTTTGATCGTACTTGTTCACCTTGTACACAAAACATGAATTCAATAAAAAACAACTGTAAACTATACTGATTGTATAAAATTTTCTGCCATTGTGATTACATTATGCTTATAGCAACAGCAGAAAAATGCAACTGTGCCCACAATCCGTCACAGATAGCATAGCTAAATAATTGTAATCATGATTTAAACTGCGGTCTACGATTCTAATTGCCCTCTACAACTATATTACCGACACATCAAACACGTTTTCTTATGTCCCAAAAGGCACTTTTCTACAGCTGCGGACATGATACATAAAGTGTGAAACCATCCTTCAAGCTCTGCCAATCACAATTTCCTCTCTCTTGTTTAAGGTTCCGCTTGAGAACCGAGTCTTGTGAGGGAATGAAGGGAATTGGAAGACTTCATAACCATAAAATACACTTGTGGTGACATACTCTGAAGCCTTACATTTTCATTCATTCCTCTCTAAAACTTAATTGGTAAACAAATCCTAAAAGTTCACTAATAAAAAGAACCCATTTTCTTTCAAATTTCAACTATCCATAATTGCAATAAATACACAAGATAACTATCCGACTCGAATAGCATTGCTTTCATGTAAGATACACGTGCTTCAAATTAAAGAAACAACACACAAGACAATTGCAGTGAAATTGCACCTACAATTTTACAACTACCACTATACACTATAGTATTGGGGTACACCTAAAGTTATGAACTGCGATTTATACCATAGTCATTTGATACATGGTTCTCTTTAGTACGGGTGCGGGTATCTACACGATCGTTTCTAGTGTTGCTTCTTGTAGATTTGAATCAACTTTTACCAAACAAAAAAATCCTTTCTTGTTTGTAGTAACACATTCATGTAAACCAATTATTCTTCTTTAACTGTAGGTAAGAATTCAGTTCATTCCTTAAAAGGAACCAGTTCGTAGAAGAACTACGAATTGGTATACGAGAACCAATTTGCGGTTATCTACCAAAACGAGAGAATTGTGTTTGAACGATTTATACTTTGCTTCAATTCAATTAAAGATTTAATGAAATAAAACGCAAAATTAAGAATAGCCAAATGTATAAAACTTAAGGTATGGATTACGTACCTTTTTTATAGGAGACATGGCAACGACAGTTAGAGGTTTCTTTGTGGGAAATGGTCGTTGGTAACGGAATGCGGAAGAGAAGGTGCGGTTGGTGTGGAGGATTCTAAGACAAGGAGCTGAGGATGGTGCCGGAGCCGCCATGGATGGTGTCGGAGATTTTCTTAGCTCAGAATCAAAGTGAGTGTCAACGATATCTGAATGTGCCACGTGGGATGAAGAAGAGAAAGAAACAGATAGGCTCAAAGGACATTTTCTGTAACAATAATGTTTGGTTTTTGTTGTGACGCAATCTAGTTAGTGATTTCCCACCAATCGGATTGGCGAATTGCTTTATCTTATCTCATATATGTTAGAAATGTATTTGCTATACCACTTCCTTTTTTAGAATGAATAAATAGGTAGGGGCTCAGAATTTAATTGTGAATTCCACTCCCATTTCACAACATGCAATTTAATCTATTGAAATTGGGGATGATAATTAATTGAATCAACTTGACTTTTGTTCAAAACACTTATTA
This sequence comes from Lupinus albus, assembly GCA_009771035.1. Lineage (NCBI taxonomy): Eukaryota > Viridiplantae > Streptophyta > Magnoliopsida > Fabales > Fabaceae > Lupinus > Lupinus albus. The sequence continues at coordinate 8,879,177 of CM020006.1, read as the reverse complement.
TTTGTTTTGATAGACTTACTTCATCCTGAATTAAACTAAAAATTGAGCTTGTTAAATAAATGAATCCAACTTGAGTCAAATACAATTTGACTTGACAATTTTAAAAGTTGATTCGGTTATATATATTCTAAATCTTTAAATTTATACATATTAAATAAAATTATTCAAGCCGATGACTTTAACAAATCGAGATATTGAATTGAATAAACAAAGTATGAAATCTTGACAAACCATACCAATTCAAGCCAACAAATAGAATCAAACAATTCACGAATTCATATCGAGTCAATTCTGAGCTAAAAACATAACTCATATCGAACTTGAATCGAGTTCTGAGGTAGATAAATTTTTATCAAACTAAACCCATGTTTGAATTGGTTCGACTCGTTTCTAGTAGGGATGAGCATGACTCGACCCTACTCGCTCATCCGATATGGCCCGATCATGATCGAGTCTGAATATGGTCGGGTCTCATCGGGTCTAGGGCCGAGTTCATGTTCAAAAATTAGACTCAATCAATATTTAGGGTCGGGTAGGGATCAAACATGACCCATCTCGACCCGTCCCATGGTCACACACTCATGATGTTTGTATGTGTCTTTATTCAAATGTATATAGAATAATTATACATTTCTGTCGAAAATATTATTGATTCTATAAATTTTTTATCATATATACATGTTTAATAATATATATATATATACATATATTATTGTATATGTCAAATTACATATTCACAATAATAAATAATATTTGAAAGACTTTATGTAAAATAAGTATACGTTATATTTAATCGGGTCTAGGGTCGGGTTCAGGTTTAAAGGTCAACCTATGAATATTTAGGGTCGGGTTAACTACGGATCTAGGGTCGAGTCCGAGTTCAGAAAAATGGTCTAACCATCATTTAGGGCCGGATAAAGACAAGCCTTAACCCGTCCAAATCCGCCTACGCTCACCCCTAGTTTCTATTACTAACTAAAAATTACCATAATAACTATATTGTACTTAATTATTCATGATACTAAAGTCTAGTTCTTTTTATTAGAATAAAATACAAAAGTTGTTAATTGTCATTAATTTTAAGTTTTATTTTATTGAAAGTAAAATAATTAAAATAAAACTTAATAAAAATGAAGTTTTATTTTATTAATTAAAATATTTATATTCATATATAAAGACTAATCTATTACTTAGTATTAAAAAAATTACTACTTCAAATTTAAGTGTATTTAATGTTTTCCTAGATAAAGCATTTTTTGATTGATCCTTTTGTTTATTTTTCATTAAGTAAGATTCAAATATGAATTTCACATATAAAATATTATGAATGTTTCTGACTCAAACTCCATTAACTCATGGAAGCTAGAGGTGAGAAAAGATTTGATGATAGTATATTTATGTGAAGGTTTAATGAATATACTACAAACAAATGTAAATGAAGTATTATCAAGCATCAAATGTGATACATGTTAATGAAATAAAAGCAGGTGATACAATTATAAGACTCTTTCCTCATCTGCACTTACGCTGAAATAGCTGTAAGAGGTTACTCTTTGTACTATTAATTAACATATCTTTGGATTTGACTAGAACAACTATTTTAAAATTTTCTCCAACTCAATCACATGTCTCATACGTCTCATATTAGGTTTATCTGGTTTAAACGGTTAAACCGTCCAGTCGAATCAATTGATTTTATATAATTAATAATTTTTATTTATAAATATATAATTATACATGTAAAGTTTTATAAAGTTAATAATTATGTATAATTATATTGAAATAAAATCTCTCTATATTTTTTGGAACAGATTAAAACAAAATATTAGAACATTGATCAATTTTTTTAAATTTTAAATGAACTGTTTGATTCAGTTCTCGGGTTATTTGGGTTAACCGAATTTAACACAGAAGAACCTAAATTTTTCCGATTCAAAGCGTTATAACTCGATATTAGTTTTAGGTTGTATCACCATCATATAACCAGCCATTGTGTTACCTGGAAGGAAGCACCTCCCTGAGTTAGCTCTCAATTTTGATGTACAAGATTAATGATTAAAGATATACATCTTCAAATTGGATATGCTCTTCTATAAAACTAATGCCCATAATTAAAAAACTCTGACATAAGTAAATAATAGTATTATATTTGTCTCATATTTAACTTATACTTCAAGTAAACTCCTAAAAGGCCTCCCAAGTCAGCTTTGTTGGGGTCTCCATTCAAAGACTAACTCTATTTTGTGGTCTTATTCTTAATATCTCATCTTATCTGTATTTTGCTTGAAACCTTCATTTGCTCTTAACATTCTTTCCCTGACTTGTAAGTCTTCTTTACTTTACTCCCGTTTGTGCATTTAAGCAATTATCAATTATATAAGGATTCTAACATAACTGTTAATTTTTTTTGGTGTTATTATGACAACTTCATTTTTTCTATAATTTTTTCCTCAATCTTTATACTTGTATCTCATGTCTTGTTGAGGTTGATGCCAATGATAACATATATATTTCTAAGTACTGTAGTTACAAAGGAAATGGGGAATCTTTTGTGTTGTGTGCAAGTTGACCAATCCACAGTGGCTATGAAAGAAAGATTTGGAAGATTTGAAGGGGTTCTTCAGCCTGGATGCCATTGCATGCCATGGATCCTTGGAAGTCAACTTGCTGGTCATCTATCTCTTCGAGTACAACAATTGGATGTTCGATGCGAGACCAAGACAAAGGTAAATAAGTACGTTCACGGTTCGAGTCTCACCCGCTATAAATACTAACATATTAACATTTGTCTATATTAAGACTTCATCTCAAAACCAATTGGCAATGAGAGGAGTAGCTCAACATGTATTTAAACCATTTCTGAGACAATGAAGTAGGCGATGTGAGACTTACTTCCCAATATGCCCCATCCACATAAGCTTGCCGGACTAGGCGAATATTTACCTTGACCCATAACTATGATATATTTTGGTTCATGACAACCAGAAATAAGTTGAACTCTGACTCACTGATACAAAATTATATTGTGATATTTAGATCATAGTACTTTTTACTAGGACATTTTTTTAATAAGTGAATTTGGATGCAATGGTTCCTTCCTTCTTGTTTTGGTATCGGATGGTCTTTCACTCACATATCACATATGTAATAGTATTTTCTTGTTTAGCACTATATATCTATCTAATTTACAATGTTATAATCCTTATATGTTACTTTAATTTTTGCAATTGATTACCGTTTATTGTTTTGGCTTTTATTTTGTTACAGGATAATGTGTTTGTGAACGTTGTTGCTTCAGTTCAATATCGTGCTCTGGCAGAGAAGGCTAACGATGCTTATTACAAACTTAGCAATACAAAGTCCCAAATCCAGGCCTATGTTTTTGATGGTAGAAACAACAACAAACAGTAACACACTAATATTTTAAGCATAAATTATCTGATAACGCTAACTATTGCCTAATTGCAGTGATTAGATCTACTGTTCCAAAAATCAACTTGGATGATGCTTTTGAGCAGAAAAATGACATTGCCAAAGCTGTAGAAGATGAACTTGAGAAGGTGCTTGTAACTATGAGAATATTCCTCGTATCAGGAAATAAGTTATCTCCTATTATTACTACATGTGTCCTATTTATAGAAAAAACGGAATACTTATCATATAGCTAGAGGAGATAACTTATCTCCTGATACGAAGAAATATTTTATTTTGTATATCATGTGAAGTGTATTGATTCATATTTAATTTGGATATGATCCCTTAATATCTTAACAGGCAATGTCAGCTTATGGGTATGAAATTGTTCAAACACTTATAGTTGATATTGAGCCAGATGAACATGTGAAGCGGTCTATGAATGAAATCAATGCTGGTATGTTATAACTTAGACTATTACAAGTTTACAACTTAATTAAATCCCATATGTGAGGATACATTATTTCATAGTATCTGATTAATAGTTTAAATCACATCCAAACTACTGGTTATAAATAAAATCATAATTTTTATTCATTAATACCTCACAGCCAGATAATGGTTAGAATTATTAGTGTCAGACCATACGATAGTTTCCTGCCATTACGGACACATTAACCAGCTAGATATGATTTAAAGTGTTATTTAGACATAAAAAGAACTTAGGGAAAATAATAAGTCATTTCATAAACTCTATCCGAATAGGACATGATCAAAAAAGTCAACTCTAAGCTCTATCAAATACCCTCAATTATATTTTATTTTTTTTAGATACATTGAATATAGAACCGAATTAATATATTATGTAGGATTATTTTATCTTAGTGATTATTTTTTTATTTAAATGTCTCCTAATTATTTTTTTTGTTTTGTTTCAAAATGCATCAATAGTTTTAATGAAAAATTGTTTAAAAATGCATCAATACTATATTTGGACATATCTCATTTGTTTAATTTAATTACATTTGTCAATTTTTTTTGGTTACAAGATTACAGTTACCTATTATGCTGGAGTAGTTAACTATATAGAGGAGTGATTTATATAATTTCACTGATTAAATTTCATTATATTTACCCTTACATTTTTTAATAGACATTTTCAACACTCATTAATTAAGGTATTTTCTTGTAATGTTTGTGATTAATTCTATAATCAGCTGCTAGATTAAGGGTAGCAGCTAATGAGAAAGCAGAAGCAGCAAAAATCTTACAAATAAAACATGCAGAGGGTGAGTCTGAGTCAAGGTATCTTGCTGGGTTAGGTATTGCTCGCCAACGTCAAGCAATTGTTGATGGCCTGAGAGACAGTGTCGTCGGATTCTCAGTTAAAGTACCAGGTACCACACCAAAAGATGTCCTCGACCTTGTCCTTGTCACTCAATATTTTGACACTATGAAAGAAATTGGTGCTGCTTCAAAATATTCTACTGTCTTCATTCCGCATGGGCCTGGTTCTGTTCGTGATATAGCTAATCAAATTCGTGATGGATTTCTTCCGGATTCTCATCCCTAGTTTCCACCCCACTCTGTTTTAAAAGCACATCTCCCTTTCTTCGGATCAATAAAATTTTGACACATAATAAAAATTAATATATTATTTTAAGTTATTTCATACTACTCAAAGTTTTGAATAAATGTCAGAATTTTATTCAACGAAATATGTTTAAGGAAAACTAATCTGTATTACTCTTGGGTTTGTATTTTGTATATGTAAGGGAGTTTATTGAAGTTGTATATAGGTGTTGTGTGAAGTGTTTTCAGTCACCAGTAACCTTGTTTTATTGCACTATTTGTCTATTAATTATCAATGTATATACCAAGTTTTTTATACTATATTGGTAATATTCTTGTGAATGCTGGTTTAGCAAATTAGCAAGTAATTAAAATCTAATGAAGTATAAAAATAGCGAAAAATAAATTACTGTTAAATATACATTTCTAACCCTCTTTCATATACTATCAAGTCAAGTTTATCATGTTGAAATAAGAAATTAACAACTAACTTTGTTATAGTTTTGGAGGGCAGTGATTATGCAATTTTAATTTCTCCGCTTTCATTTATTTTGATGACATATATATAGCCCATGTTCCACTTAGACGGCTGCTCGTTGACCGGGTTGGACTATTGATGGCCGACCAAGCACAATACCCTAATGGAGACTTATCTGCCCATGGCCTATCAAACCTACCGAATAATCAGACTAACAAAGGAAAACATATCGGTAAGCGAGCTTGACCTCGAGATAGTATGAAATCATGCCTCTGTCACCCGTCTGACATGCTACCGACACCTGCTATGTGTCGCTTGCGCCTCACATCTGACTTCTTGCTCTATGCCCAAAGCAGGCCTAAACCGCGGCTACCACATCCTAGTACAAGCTACAAGTCAACTACACTCCGAGTACGGCCTAACTAGGCCACCCAACACGCCTAAAAGCACCCTGCTGCTCTACCAGAAGTAGCCCACAACTCCATATGGTCGGCCATATCTCCAATTAGAAGCTGCTCCATCCAGCTCTATTATAAATATGGGCTCCTCCCCTCACAACTACAAGCGGGGAGGAACATGAAGCATATACTCACATAGTCCAATATTGACTACCCTTCAAACCTAGTAGCACACTTGGGCTATACCCCTTATCGTCATATACTAACTTGATCGTTGGAGCATCTTTTCAGGTATCTACCTCAGTGGGCCCAAGCCACACTCGGATGATCCCTGCAGGAGAAGACTCTATCTGGACACACATCACTAGACAATCTATCGAGACGACCAACACATCAAAGACCGCTCACCAGACCGTGATCCCCAAGCCAGGCCAAAGTCCGACTTACCCTTTATTCCCAGGATCATTGGAAATTGGCGTCATTTGTGGGAACTAACACTATAGTGACTACCAGAAACCAAACGCTCCCTCCTAGTCAACTTGAAGTTTCGCCAGTCAACGTGCTTCCTCACGAGCATAATCCTTCAAATAACCCCAATCACATATTCAACCTTCCAACCAACCGAGCAGAACTCACAATACTAGTGTAGAGCCACCATTTCCGACGAGCCAATGACTTCTCCAAATCAAAGAAAAACAAGAGTAATTGATCAAACAACAAGCGCAAAAACTAGAGGAGCTCTACCCAGCCAGGCTGGAGATGAGTTATAAACCACCACAACCAGAAGCTGAATCTGCATGTGAATCTCGGCACCCCTGTGGGTTTCTGGTCTCTCAGTTGAGGAACACCCTTGGCAGAGGAAAACCTTGCGGAGCCAAACATCCCTTCACGGCGGAAGTCATGTCTTATCCATTGCCAAAGAAGCTAACACACCTCACCAACATTGTTAAGTGCCTTATTACGAGTAAATTGCATATGATTTGGGGACACTTATTGTTGAACTTTGATGAAAACATTAACCAAACTCTTAAGAATCTAGTATAATTAGCTTGGTCTAGAAAACTTACACAATTATTGTCAATTGCAGGTTAATGGTGATTGGAAAAGGTGGAAATTGGAAGAAATTGAGAACAAGTGCTAAAAGCCAACCTACTGATAAATTCTCGCCCAAGCGAGAGACATTTACCCACAAGCCACACCTACTGAAGGATTCTCGCCTAAGCGAGAGACAGATTTCAAAAGCCACACCTACTAAAGGATTCTCGTTCAAGCAAGAGTCTCTCGCCCAAGCGAGTGACATGGGCTCATTTACGTTACAGTTCTCGCCCAAGCGAGAATTTCAAGCTTAAGCGAGAGACCAAAAGTCTGAAATAGATATAGGCGGTTTCCATCAGTTATGGGGGTTACCTTTTGCGATTATTGAGTATTTTCTGAGTTTTCTAGAGAGAGAAGCACGAAGGAGAAGGAAGAAAGTCGTGGGAACGACTCTAAGCCTGGATACTCGTAGTTTTATGCATTTTCATTATTGTAATGTGTAGAATGAGCGGCTAATTTCTCAGTGTTGGGATTGAATGTAATCTTCTAACTCTTGTATTCTTGGATTCAATTCAATTTATATTCAGTTATTTGATTTTGGAAATCTTATTCTTTTGCTTAATGTTTGATTCTAATTAGCTACTAGAATCTTGATCTTATATCCATGTTTAACTGAGAAGTGAAACCTGTGATTGAATCCGGATAAATTTTCTTGATGCATCATTGATCAAGGAATAGACAATGATGTATGAATTACTTATACATCGGGTTTAATGCTAGATAATTTATCAAATAACCAAGGGATTGGAATTTGATGAATTATCTAAGGATTTTGTAATCAAGGAATTGATACAAATGATCCAGGATGTGCATCAAGATCGATAACCACAAGAGATTTACATAATTGAAGCTAAAGTTTACAAAGAGGAAGAAAGATGAAAGTCAATCCCAACCATTTTTATTTAGAAAAACAAATTTTATGAATCTTTTTGAAAAACAAAAATCCAATGACTTTTATCAAACTCAATGCTTGTAAATATTCACTCAATTTATATTTTTAGAAATTCACATAAATTTGATTTGCTCCTTGAGGACGATATCCTTCTACCTACCGGTTTTATTATTTGAGTGATAAGGTTCACTTGCCGTACGAAAATATCTAACAAACATCGAACAATGCGAAGGGACAACTAACCCCTAAGATCGCCTTGATGCATTTGAAGCATCCATGCCTTTCCATGGTGCCACAGATCTCATTATGTGCTGAACTTTTCTGTTCACACTCAAATGCACTACCCTACAATGCTTTACCCATCTAGCACCAGAAAGCATCGATCAATAGACACTGTGGCAGAAAATTTTAACATTCGCTTCATGGACAACAAAGAATGACCCAAGTAGTCCTACAACCTGAACGACATCAAGCTACAGCCTGATGGACCACTTCAACTACGAAGCCATAAAACTCTGCACTTTAGCTTTTGACGTAGTAGTGCATTTATTGGTAATTGGCTTGCTACCTGACCGCTTCATAATGGAGCTCTCCAAGGATACATTTCACACCATGGAGGATGTCCGCTCCATTGCTCAATAGTTCATCAATCTCGAAGAGACGCCGAATGCTCAACCCATGGCTAACTATTTCTTGGACGGTCCATTCCGGAAATCTAGGAAACACCATTCTAGAGATCATCCCCGACATCAACGCACAAGGAGATGCTTAGGAAGTTTAATCCAAATAAGAATGAAAATTGGATTTCAAAAGAACATAATCAGTGTTTCATAAAGTGACTAAAAAATCACATTGTTGAGGAGACAAATATAAATGCATATTCAATTCCGAAAGATTGAAATGGTTAGCCAATGGTCCAAGTATTCATGTCTTATCCTACACTGGTTATCTAATTAATGAGTTAACATTTTATACGAAAAAATAAGATGATCAAAGTAAAATGCAAAATAGTGGTGTGACTATTGTTACTTGAACTTTACATATGTCAAGTGTCAAAGATAGAAACCCAATATATGCAAATATGTCATACTTTGGGGTCATTAAACAAATATGTGAATTGGATTACACAATGTTTCAGTTGTTGGTTTTTTGTTATATGTGGGTTGATAGCAACAATGACTTTCGTGTTGATGAGTTAGGATTCATGCAGGTGGATCTTAATAGGTCAAGATATAGGGATGAGTCATTTATTCTAGCATAACAGAAACAACAAGTATTTTATGTTAGTGACTCAACTAATATGAAATGGTTCATTGTTCTTTTGAATAACAAAATAATCGTCAATAATATTGATGACCAAGAATATGAAGATATTGATGCTCAAGATGATCCTTTTTTGGGACATCACTGCTGCGTGAGAGCGGACCAACTACGAATGACAATTTATATACAAGAGATGATCATATGAGGGGTTTTGGGTGAATCAATATGTTTCTTCAGACAATGATATTACAAGCCAAAAACCATTAAAGAAAAGGAAAAAGTAGATGCATGTCTTTGTATAATTATAGCATAATTTTGTTTGTTTGTAATTTCCATTAACTATACTTATATTATTTGTTTATAATTTTATGTACTCTACCAAAACATAATTGACATGATATTCTTTATTTACAATTTGTATTGTATTGATGTTAATAATACAAATTGTATTAATGTGTGTCTAAGTGTCTATGCTAGCTTGAATATAGTTTTTGCTATTGATATTGTGTATTAATGTACTCAGTGTCCTGCTGTTGAAAATATATATGTCTACTATTGAGAATATATGTGTGTGCTGTTGAGAATGTATATGCAGGTATTAGTGTATTAATGAACAACGCATGTTAGGAGGAGCTATGACAAGCACTATTGTATTTGAAATATATAACAACATAGGCTGAATGAAACGCTATTATATGTAATATATACAACAACGCTACTTAGATTGAGCGGTGTTAAATGAATCATATACAACAATGCTCATTTTATTCAATGATGTTTATATTACATACAACAACGCTCCTTATAAGAGCGTTATTGTATATAATACATACAACAACACTCATTTAAATTAAAGGGGTGTTGTTGTATGTATTATATACCACATCGCTCCTTACAATAAGCGTTGTTGTATATGTTACGTACAAAATCGCTCATTGTAATGGACGTTGTTGTATGTGCTTAAAACAACAACGTTCCTTATAACTTGCACTGTTGTATGTGATTCATTTAACAACACTCATTTTAAATGTCACTGTTATATATGAATTATACGATAATGCTCAATGTAGCCGATGACACTGTTATATATGTCAAATATATAACAACTTTTGTTGGAGGTGACGATGTTGTATATATGATATACAACATCGCCCACATAAGTGTTGTTAAAACATACCATATACTACAGCGATGAGACAAATTGTATCAAAAAGCGCTGTTATATTCTCAAAATACATGTTGTTGATTTACATATATGACATAGTGTTGCTTTTATTTTCTTCATTGCCATGGTGAAAGTCAATTTTCACATTTAACCCTTCATATAAGGTGGATATATTATTCTAAATTGTGGACCGCATCACGTGATTTGACTGCAATATTGCGGTTGTGGTGAGTGCTACAATCACATTACACTACAATTATGGTGTGAGACCGAGTTACAATGATATAACCACATCGAGTTGTAGCACAATTGCATCGGCCAACATCAGGTCCTATCGAACCACTTCAAATTCAAAAATATATTTTTATTCATAATATAACAGCCACAATCTCTATGCAAATAATTGTATAGAGATTTAAATAGTAGACATATATTTAATAAGGATGTGTAGTTTAATATAGAATAAGGAAGGCTCCTGTCACAGCTATTGGCAAAAGGTTTGACCCAGAAACCCTTTGTTTTGGCTTCATATGACTTTTGTAATGTTGGAAACTTCAACGATTCCATTTTGTAGTTAGTAGGCCGTTCCTACCTTTGCGGCTTCAACCTCTCTTTCGTTCTCGCTGACATCTTGTCTCCAACGTTGAAGTTGAATTCTTCTACAACTTCTATAATACAAATTCCTTACACTAAAACAATACTTTCCTCTTACAATGTCTTTGTTTCACTCTTTTCTTTAGTGCAATTGGATTAGCCAGTGTTTGACATTTTTTGTACATGTGTATCCGTGTTGGATACCTCAAACGGTACTTAATATCTTCTCTTTTTTATTTTTTAATTATTTTCAAGAGTCAAATACTTCATGCAGCTCCTCTCTCTCTCTATATATTTACATATAGAAAAAAAGACTTCTTTTGCTGACCCAGAAAGCAGAAATCATTATCAAAAAAGAAAAGAAAAGTAGAAAGGAGAAGCATATGGAGTTTGATTCAGAAAGATCTGATCATGGTTGTGGTGAAGTCAAAGATGAGAGGAGAAGTGACTCTGGTGTTGGTGATGAGACTCATGTTATCAAGGTAAAAATTAACTCTTTATATATCACATTAAAATATTCAAAACCCCTTATATATATGTGGTGTCTATGATTTGGTAGTCAAAATAAAGCTATAGAAATTGAATCAAATTGTTGTGATCTGGAACTTTTCTTTTTTTCTTTTTACATCTGCAATTAATTTTGTTTCTGGGATAATTTCTAAGTAGATTATCAATTATCATCTATATATATTCAACCATACATAGATGAGTTAGCTTTTAGATTCTTTTATATGAGTATGGATTCTCTCCATTATAAGTACTTGAAAAAACAAAAAAAATCTAACATGTAATGATATATATATCTTTTTAAGTATAATAAAACAATATATTTACCATAAAAAATAAAGGAAATTGAAGTATTTGACTCTCCATTAATGAAGACGATCTCTATTCCTTTTATTTAGGTATAATATTAACTACTATATTTGATGAAATTATTGAAATATAATGAAATATATACATCGGATATATAGCTACATGGGATATCTGCAAGTAAACTGAGATGAGTGATGATTTAAGAAAAATATCAAGTTTCTGTATGTTATATAACGCCCTAAGAAAAGAGAGCATCATGTACCTCCTTTTAGTTAATGACTGTATTGTTTTCCAAAATCAAAAAACATTTATGGATGTTGGTTTCAATAATTTCATAAATTCCTACTCAGACCTATGTAGACAATTACTTGTATGAAGAAAAGTACACCATTGAGGTTGCAAGATATAATATATAGTAGCAGCACTAGAGATATAATAGATTAATACTCTTTCTGATCATATATTTTTACACAAGTTCTGTTTCACCATAATCTTATATTACTGAATTGTTTCCTAAAATCAATCAAAATATAGATTGAATTAGAGATCGAATAATTCTATAGTAATTCCATAGTAGTTTAACATAAATCAGAAAGTCAGTTAAGAGTAATTATACATGCATATCATTTGAATATATATATTTGCCGTTAATTTATAAATTGAGCAAATTTATTCATAGATTCGCCAGAGTTCTAATAATACATAAGAGTTGACTCATGCATGTGTTGGGAAGCTAGCAATAATAGGATTGATATGTAAAATACGACAATTCACATATATCACATGCAAAGCGAGAAAAATTCGCATTTTCTTCCAACCAAAGAAGGGGAAAATGCTCAATTCCACATCATTGTATACACTTGCTCATAACTTTATTCCATAGTTGAGTTATTATTTTTCATTGCCAGCATTAAATGTTAGACTAAATGGGATTTTGTATCTAATAATTGATTAACACTATGATTAATCGATTATATGAATATTGAAATTGTTGTAATTATTATGTAAGATTTAATTGATTAACAATATAATTAATCGAATAATTATTAGTTGCTTTCAGTTGTTATTTACACAATGTAGTATATATCAGGTGATTCCCTTATTACTTATATAATTCATTTATTGAAGATGGAAAAATTCAATCCAATGAGAAATAGATTTTTATTTCTTTTTTTCTTCAAATTTATCATTGTGCTTATAAATGTACAGTGGTAAGATTTGGTGTCAAAAAATTTAGTGTACAAATTAAATAACTGAGATAATATTTTCTATGATTTTTTTGCATGTGATACAGGAATCACCCATGACTAATACCAAAAGAACCATTCCAGAGGATGGACCAAGTGCATCCACAAACAAAAAGGAAGAGGTTTGATTTTTCAATATATTGAAATAATTTTATTTTTTTAACTTTATAGAAATAAATAATAATTAAAAGACCAATTACAATTAAAAAACTTTGTATAATCTATATGTATTCATGATCATAGGTTGATGAAATTGAAAAGGCCAAAGCCAAAATGAGTGAAGTGAGAGAAGAAAATGAAAGGTTAAAGATATGTTTGAACCGAGTCATGAATGATTATAGAACACTACAAGTGCATATCCAAAATATTACTCAACAAGAGACACAAAATTCATCTCATAAAGAAAATAACAACCTTGAAGAAATAATAAAGGAATCAGAGTTAGTTTCCCTTAGTCTTGGAAATTTTCCAAGTAATCCAAGAAACGATGAGAAAGGTAAAACACAAGTGAAGGAGAAAGAATATGAAGACTTATCCCTTGGATTAGACTGCAAATTTGAAATATCAAAATCAGCAACTGAACATTTGTTAAAGCCAAGCCCTGAAAACAGTTCTGAAGTACCAAAGGAAGAAGAAGTGGATGAAGTTTCACAAGAAAATCCTGCAAAGAAAACTAGAGTTTGTGTAAGAGCAAGATGTGACACCCCAACGGTAAATAACTCACTCTCTACATTTCATTTGGCATCTACTTGTAACTTTAATCATTATTTTTATTAGAGTTACGGAAAATTCACACGTCTCATGCGTAAAACAACACCGATCATTTCAGGCATATAACAATGATTCCGTGCATTATGTATTTGATTACAATTGTATATGGTATACTTTAACAGTACTTCTGCTGGCACTGTTGTATACCATACATACAACATCGCAATCTCAAACAAGCGTTGTTACATAATTAACAAATATAATAGTGCAAACTATACAGAGCGTTGTCTTATAATTCATATATAACAGCAACAGTGTCACTTAAAATTAGCGATGTTAAATGAATAACATATAGCAGCGGATGTTGTAAGGAACATTGTTGTATTTATCACATACAACAACGTTCATTACAATGTGCGTTGTTGCATGTAATCTATACCACAATGCACATTGTAAGTAAAGGAGTGTTGTTGTATGTAATCTATATCACAACGCAGAATAAAAGGATTGTTGTTGTACCACATCGCTTGTTACAATACAATGGGTGCTATTATATATTTTACTTATGGTTTGGAGCGCTGTTGTAAGTAAAAAAAGTGTTGTTGTATGTAAAATGATCGATGTTGTATAGTTTGGAACAAATATTCTCAACCAAATTTAAGTTGTTGATCATACATTAACTAATCAAAGTTATATATTACTTTAATTGAAATTAACAATTGGGATATAGTTGCTACCAATAATCTCATACCATTTAGTAGTTTCTGACAGTTAAGGTGGCGATTTTGATACAAGTTATGGATAGCTGAAGAAAAAATTAAGATTTAAGCTGCCATTATCATATAATAAGTTGGGTGAAATATTGACAATATTGTGAATGATTACATTTAAAATAAAATGTGTATATTGAGAATATTGGCATTCACATACACTTGGATTTCTTAAAACAGTTGAATGATGGATGTCAATGGAGGAAATATGGACAGAAGATTTCAAAGGGAAATCCTTGCCCTAGAGCTTATTATCGGTGCACAGTTGCACCATCATGCCCAGTACGAAAACAGGTATATATCTAATAGTACACTCTCATTACATTTCAATTTGTCATAATGTTGCACTTAGGGGAATAATTTATGGACCAGTTCACACTGTGTGCTTAAAATGTAAATGTAAATGTACTATAAAATATAAAAAAGTAAATGTTTTGAGGTGTGATGTTAATTGGAAATTATACTGATTTCATAGATATATTAAAATGTCAATAATTCATTTTCTAGGAGTGACACATATTGTGAGAGATAACCACGTACTTTGAAAGAAATTAACTCTTTACTTATAAGGTGAAGGAATACCCATAAGGACTAAACTTGGGTGCAGTATCATAGGTACTAATAGTACTTGCACCCAATCATATAATGTCATGTGTAAAAAAAATTCAATTCATCATCCACCTAGCAAACCTTTTTAACACTGTTAACTCACTTTTTTCTTCTCCATCCAGCTAAAGTTCCTTTTTTTTTATGGTGCAGTAAATTTCTCATTCATTTCTTCTACCTTCAATTAACATTCACCTGTTTGTTATTTCTCAGTATTGCTCCAAAAATACTCACTTATGTCACACACACAAATTAATAACAATGGATGTGGAACAAATTTGTCAAATTTGGGCAACTGTCATGTAACAGACTTTACACATAAATTGATTAGATAACCATGATAACTTGATGAAATCCCAGAGATTCAAACTATTGAATTTGTTCACCTTGCCCACCACATCTCTCAATTCGTGGTGCATGGTGCAGCCTTCGCAATGTAGTGGAGGGATAAGTTAAGAAGCGTGATAGTCCACAGATCCACAATTAAACATGTTTCTAACAAAAGAGACAAGAGACAGAAAAGGAATTTATCTAAGAGGCGGTAAGCGAAAGTGGAACTGGAGTGAGTAAAGAAGAAAAATGAACTTTAGTTGGATGGAGAAGAAAAGACTGACTTAACAGTGTTAAGAAGAGTTTGCTAGGTGGATGATGAATTGAATTTTTTTACACATGTCATTATATAATTGGGTGCAAGTACCATTAATACATATGGTACTGCACCCAAGTCTAGTCCTACCCATAATTATAAAAAATTGACATTATATCAAGAAGGAGTTGATTAATAGTTGGTCCCCAAAGTATGTTATAAAGTTGAAACACATATTCAATTCCTAAAAACAATACCATACCATTGAAGAGGGAATTAGTCTCTTGTTTAATAGATAAGGAATAGCTAACAACGTGAAAAAGTATATGTGGATCCTCCCATTTTTATTATTTCATACAAACTAACTTTAGGTATTAAAAAAATAGAATTTTCTTAAATTATGAAAAGAAACTTGAGAAAGTGATAACAAGCTTCCTTCGTATAGATTGTTTTTTAAATTAGGATTATCAACTATAAGATTATAAATTGAAAAAACAAAATCATCTCATCAAGAATTGAACATATATTCTTTTTTGCTTTCTTCTTAGTTTATAAGTTTCTACTTAAAAACTAAGCTTGTTAAAGGAGCTTAGCTTATTTAAAAAAAACATAGAAACAATTGATAAACTTAAAAACCAGTGAACATCTTAATATGGTGTCTTTAGTTTTGATAGTATTTAAGGATCAGTTTCATCTTCATTAATGGAAATGAGAGTGTTGTTTTTCTATTTAGTTTTAAGGGTAAAATTATCCTATCATAATAAATACAAAAATATAAATATCATTGCATATGACTTTTTCTTTGTTTTTTAAGACTACTAGTGATAAGTATCATTCATATTTAAGGAATAAAAGATTATAGTGGTGAATTATATAATAAAGAAATTCAATTATATTAGATTGCAATAGCTTTTTTTAGCTATTCACTAGCACAACTTAGAACGTTCCTTCTTACTTACATGTTACACAAATGAAGAGTGAAAACCTATTTATAAGCTTTCTACAACATCTGGACTAGATATATAGTTCCATAAATTTTTAGCATGCATTGTCTCAAGATTTCTAGATACTTCTATAATTATGATCTCTTATGTATTTTTGTAATGTAAATTTTGCACCTACTTTATCTTTTTAAACTTATAATCACCAACCTCTATTCATTATTTTTCCAAAACATTATAAAATAGATGTAAAAAAAATTAGAAAAAAAGAGTAAGAATATTGTTAATTAATATTAAAATGTTTAAGAACAATCTCCATACATGCATTATTACTTGAGCATATGCAATATTTCAGGTGCAAAGATGTGTTCAAGACATGTCCATTTTAATCACAACCTATGAAGGAACACACAATCACTCTCTTCCTCTCTCAGCCACAGCCATGGCTTCAGCAACTTCTGCAGCTGCTTCCATGTTATTGAATGGTTCATCAACCTCTCACTATTCCTCAATGCCTCCTTCATCAGCCACAACTACCACTTCTTCTGATCTTCATGGCTTGAACTTATACTTACCAAATGATGGTTCCAAACCAAAACAATTCTATTTGTCACATCCTACACTCTCAATATCCTCAACTTCACAATCACACCCTACAGTTACTCTTGACCTCACTACTTCAAATATTCCACTTTCTAATTCCACATCAGATCCTAACTTTGGTGCTAGGTTATTTACTTCTTCAAACTATAACCCCATAACAAGACCATTATTATATCCTTCTTCCACAAGCCTCAACTTCACTTCTTCTGAATCCAATGCAATGTCTTGGAGCAATGGCTTCCTCAGCTACAATGGACAACCATATAGTAATAATAACAACAGGAACAATATCCTTAGCAATATAAACAACCTTGGGCGACAACCAATGGAAAATATGTACCATTCCTACATGCAAAGGAACAACATCAATGCTTCAATCCCTCATCAAGGAACTACTCAACATTCTATGCCAGATACTATAGCTGCAGCAACTAAATTCATCATAGCTGATCCTAGTTTTCAGTCATCTTTGGCAGCAGCACTTACTTCAATCATTGGCACTGGAAATACTCAAGGAAACGAGAGTAGTGGAGAAGATTCGGGTAAGAATAAGAAATGGGGTGACTTGTTTCCATCATCTTCTAGTAGAGACAACAACAATTAATCGATAGGATCAATGTAGCTAAGGAAGATAGCAACTTGGTGTGCTTATATGATGAGAAATGATGCTTGCAAATCAATTGTTTTATCTTATTTTTAAACCTATGAACAGTCATTCACTATAGTTAATGGACAATGTATATTTAATCAATCATGTGAAAATATAATGTAGAAAATTAGTGTGCAAATGACATTATGTGATTACGGTGGATAGATACATGAAGAATTTAGGGAATGGGCACGATGTTAATTAATAATGAATTTATTTTGGGATGATATCAGATTGTAGCAGGCACGTGTTTATTCAAACATCAATTGTAGCTTGTATGTTTTCTTACCACAAACTTGTACCTAGATCTGCACAGCTTTTATATATTTAGATAGAACAAAAAGTTAATTCATTTTTAAAGTGGCCAATTTGTTGTATTATATTAGGTGTGATTCTGTATATAGAATAATGTGATTGATCATATATAATACAAGAAATTTAATTGAAAATTAAATACATTATATTTTTTTAACTAGTTAGAGTGTGTGTGAGACATCAAATCTGATTCTATAGGAGTGGGGTGAGACATATAACCCAATTACTCATTATAAATGTTGAGAACAAACAATCAATCAAATAGTAAAAGAGAAGAGAATAACAAATGAAATTTGGTAAAGAGGTTTGGCCAATTGTGCCTACGTCCCGGGAGCTTTGAGAGGATACCACTATATATTATTGGAGAATAAAAATTTGTGTTTAACGAGTGTTATCCTTGTTACATTAGGTTTATATAACATAAATATATAATCCTCTACCATAACCTTTTACATCAGCCCAATCCCATAACTTATATTGCTGCTATGATGAGAAGAGGTCCGATCCATTGAATATGAGTCATTGTACACCAATAAAATTTGTCACTCTCATATATGTATTATATTCCAAAAGAGTAAATGATTTTTTTGTCCCATCAAAAACTTTTCCTATCAAAGTATTTACATACCTAAGAGAAAAATAATTTTTATGTAATAATAAAAAATTAAGAGTATTGATGATTTATTTTGTTTGCATAATCAAGATGCAATAGGTCTCTAGATAGATTGATTTACCTATAGTAACAATTTGAAACGATACAATCCATATTTTGTGGGATCTAACATGGTAAAAGATTTGTCAAATTGCAATATGAAAACTGCAAAATCACAATAAATGTGTTTAATTGCGAAATATTTTGGTATAACAATCATGAAATGATCGTGTAGTAAGAAAAGAATTAATTGGTGACAAAATTCATCATTGGGAGAAAGTAACCATTAGAATGATCGTTGGTTGAAAGATGAATCACTGGTATAATCACAATCATAATTGAAGAATCGTCGATGAGAAAAAAATCACCACTATCATAATTCGTCAATGGGAGAAAAAAAACACCACTAAAATGATCATCGGTGGGAAGAGAACTCACTGGTATAATCACAATCTAAATGACTATCAATGAGAAAGAAGTTAGTGTTCATATAATTCATCACTTGAAGATAAGATATCATCAAAATGATCATCGATGGGAGAAGAAACCAATATATATATAACACAAAGAAAATGTATTTTGAACTACTACTATCATAGTTTACATAGTGTTGTCTATAAACACATATGACCATGGTTTTCAAACTATTGCCTTTACACACAGTGACAACAATTTCATAACCGTTGCATATGAAGACAATGACAACGATTTTTAGCAAACCCTTTTAGACCACGGTTTTTAACCGTTGCTGTTAACATTGAACAAAAATCGTTGCCTATTCAAATATTACACAACAGTTTTAAAAAGGTGTTACCAAAAGTCAAAAAATTGTGGTCTAAATTAAAAGAAATGCCTTAGACTGCCACAGTTAAAAAATTGTTGCATTTGACAATGATAACGGTTTTTTTCTTTTTGCCAACGGTTTTCAGCCATTGCCATATGCCAAAATTGCTATAGTGTTGTATTTGAGCATGTTGATATTTGTTTATTTAGATGACATTTGCATGAAATTTGGAATTATTAGGTTAAACAAAAAAATATTAACGATAAAGTGTCGAAACAAAAGGAGATGACTAATCGGAGTTCTAATGGCAAGGAGGATGAAACTGCTCTGATACAATATAAAAAATTTAGAATGATAAAGATTGGTCAGACTCAACTAAGAATTAGTCCAAATAATTTATTATATAGCCAGAAGTTGTTACAAATGATAGGATAATAAACCTACATAATAACTAACTAGATAAACATAAATTATTGATAAATTCAAATAAAATGAAACTAACTAAATCTTAAATATGATGATGCTCTACCTATCTAAATATGTTTAACAATGGCTACGTCCCTAAGTAGGATCACTTAAAAAATTTAGGATCATTTATGTATGGTAGGGCTCTCAAGTTTGACTTTTATGAAAATCAAATCAAAACACATTTACATTGAGTTACATGCAAATAAACTTATGCATGTGCAATCTTTAATGAATGTAAAATGAATGTATGGATTTATGGATTTTGTCTTGTATAATGAATGTAAAAGTACATCAAACATACAATTTTATACCACAACAAATGAAGGGCTGAGATTGCATGTCTGAAAAGGAAATGGAAGAAAATAGAGAAATAATTTGCAGTGCATTATATAACAGCTACTTTTAGATATATAAGAGTTAACTATGAATAGTCGAAAAGCCTCCAATTTCTAAAATTAAACTATGCCAACAAGGGAGAATGGTGGAATTGGATTATAATTTGTATATGCTTTCTCCTGAAGTTTATTCTTGTTCATGGAACTTGGTAGTTTCTGGCTACTTACAAGCGCAACAGAAATGAAGAATGCCTTTATGAGTGATTGTTGAACTAAATTCAACTGAGCAGAGTCCATCCTTCATTGGTATCAAAGAGAAAAGAGGAGTGTTTTCTTTGGATCCCTCGTGAAAGTTGATGACATCAAATGAGCTATCTGTAACATTTACTGTTGGATATTTCCGATTAATCCTAATTGTATCCCCTAAACCGAATGATTAGGACATTGTTCCGAAACCAAATATTTATGCCCATACATAAACCCTAATGGAACAATCCTAATCCAGACCGAAGAAAACCCCAATTGGTTTCATAGTGAAGAAGAAAATGCATACCTTGGTTAGCCATTCCGAATGCTCCGAGGCATGTGGGTTGTAGGATGTTCCGGTTGCTAGAGCCTGATGGTTTTCCGTTCGCTCCGCTAGAGGGGAATCCAGAGAGAACGAGAGTGCTCCTGATGTTCCTTAATGTCTTAAGTGAAAAGTGAGAGAGCTTGGCTTGCCTTATGCCTTTCCCCTTTTCTTTATATATTGGTTTTGTGACATAGTCACATATCCTCATAAACCAATCCTTATAACATCAGTTACTCAATAAAACCCGTCTCTGCAATTGGGGACCATAACCCATAAAGGTAACACTAACGGTTACCACTTAAGTTGCAATATTCTAATTCAGTCCCTTCATCAAACTAGAAATTGCCCGAAGGTATCTACACTCATAATATTTCATGACACATATGCCCCTAGCCACCAAATTAATCCATAAGACCATTTTATATATATTGGCTAAATACATAATGGCTATAACACAATTATAGAATTATATTTGTGACCCATAAATTGTTAGAAATTCAAACAATCTCCCACTGGTCACATATATGATTCACCATACGTGTTATCCTTATTGCGCGCTTAATATAGCATTATGTCACAGGCATACCCAAATATATATATCCTTATTGCGCGCTTAATATCCCGTCCATTAGTCCCATCTCCGTATCGAACCACAGTGAACTTCGTCATATCAATCATGACTAATTCAACAATGATCACCAACTTTGACACAACCAAATGACATAGATACATCATGAAATGTGTAGCATGAAAATCACATGAATATGGTCTTTACATGTCAATTTTCAACTGGTCCTACTTTACTTTAGTGAGATCCTTAATTATAACATAAAACCTTATGTACAAAGCATAATGACAGAATACCGAACTGAATGATTAATCAACTGAAGTTTGAATACAAAGTATTCATACATAATACTGAAATTCCATAAAACATAAAAGTGTATACACGTTCTAACTCCCACTAAACCAAATGATCCTCACACTGTAGAACACCCATGTGAGTAGTATGCTCATGAAAGACCTTGGGTGTGATAGCTTTTGTAAGAGGATCCGCAATCATGGAGTTAGTACCTAAGTGTTCTATGGAAAGCTGTCCGCTTTGTACTTTCTCCTTAACAACTAGGAACTTTATGTCGATGTGTTTCGACTTTGCTGTACTCCTATTGTTATTGGAGAACAACACGACTGACTTATTGTCACAGTATATCCTTAGTGGTCTTTCAATTCCTTCCACAATCCGCAGCCCAGTGACAAAATTTCTCAGCCATGTCGCCTGATGTGATGCCTCATAGCATGCTATATATTCTGCTACCATTGTGGATGAAGCCACAAGAGTTTGCTTGGCACTGCGCCAAGAAACTGCACCACCTGCTAACAAATATACATAGCCCGAAGTGGATCGTCTGCTATCTTGGCATCCCGCAAAATCGGAGTCAGAATACCCAATGATCTCTAATTGGTCTGATCTCCTATATGTGAGCATATAGTCTTTTGTTCCCCTAAAGTACCTCATGACCCTTTTGGCTGCTTTCCAGTGATCCATTCCTGGATTACTCATATATCTGCCTAAAATCCCAACTATGAACGCTATATTCGGACGCGTACATACTTGAGCATACCTTAGACTCCCTACAGCTGATGCATAACGGATCTTTTGCATTTCCTGAATTTCCAGATTTCCTTTAGGGCACTGATTGAGACTAAATTTGTCTCCCTTAGTAACTGGAGTATCCATTGGTTTACAATTCTGCATGCCAAATCTTTTAAGTACCTTTTCTATATAGCTCTTCTGTGATAATCCAAGAATACCCCGAGATCTGTCTCGGTGTATCTGAATTCCTAATACAAAAGAAGCTTCACCAAGATCTTTCATTTCAAAATTACTGAAGAGTAATGACTTGGTTTCCAACAAGGTACCCACATCATTTGTGGCAAGCAGTATGCCATCCACATACAAGAGCAAGAAAATGTGCTTGCTCCCACTGAATTTGTGATACACACAATCCTCGACTGAATTCATCTCAAAACCAAATGAGAGAATCACCTCATGAAATTTGTGGTACCACTGACGAGACGCCTGTTTTAGTCCATAGATAGATTTTGTCAATCTGCAAACCATATTCTTTGGGTCTCCCGACACAAAGTTTTCTGGTTGCACCATATAAATCTTTTCATCAATGTTTCCATTGAGAAAAGCTGTTTTGATATCCATCTGATGAAGCTCCAAATCATAATGAGCTACAAGAGCGAGAATTGTCCCAAGAGAGTCTTTCGATGATACCGGAGAGAAAGTCTCTTTATAGTCAATCCCTTCCTTTTGAGTAAAACCCTTAGCTACAAGACGTGCCTTATACCTTTCCACATTACCGTTAGAATCCCGCTTGGTCTTAAAAATCCATTTGCAACCAATGGGTTTCTTTCCTTCTGGTAATGGGACAAGTTCCCAAACTTTATTGTCTTGCATGGATTTATACTCCTCTTTCATTGCTTCAATCCACTTTTCCGAATTGGAACTTTGGATGGCTCCTCGAACGTTTGAAGGATCGTTATCCATAACGCCATCACCCTCATGTTCCAGGAGAAAACAGATGTAATCATCTGGAATTGCATTCCTCATTTCTCTAGTGGATCTACGCAAAGATATAGGCTCTTGCAACTCTTGTCCATGTTCTTGAGGAATTTGAGTTTGTCCTTCATGAATTACTAACTCATCTTGAGTAGGGAGAGTGTCTTGAAGAGGTTCAAAATTTGCTTCATCAAAAGCAACTATATGAATCGGATCTGGAATTGATACCGATTCTTCCTCTAAGACAAAGTTTCTTACCTTATCTTCCCCCTCAAACTCAACATCTTCAAAGAACGTGGCTGTACTTGTCTCAAATATGGATCTTAAATTTGGATCATAAAATTTATAGCCCCTTGATTTTTCAGAGTAACCAATAAAGTAGCTGCTCACTGTACGGGAGTCCAATTTCTTTTCATAAGGCCTATAAGGCCTTGCCTCAGCTGGACATCCCCACACATGAAAATGCTTAAGACTAGGCTTTCGCCCAGTCCAAAGCTCATAAGGTGTTTTGGCAGCCGCTTTAGTTGGTACTCTATTAAGAATATAAGCTGCAGTCTTAAGTGCCTCTCCCCAGAGTGACTCTAGTAAGGTAGAATGACAAATCATACTCCTTACCATATCCTTAAGAGTCCGGTTTCGTCTTTCAGACACACCATTCATGCTAGGCGATCCTGGCATAGTGTACTGTGGGACTATACCACATTCCTCTAAGTATTTGGCAAAAGGCCCTGGACGTTGTTCACCTGAACCGTCATATCTGCCGTAGTATTCACAGCCACGATCAGATCTGACGCCCTTTATCCTTTTGCTGAGTTGATTTTCAACTTCAGCCTTAAAAGTTTTGAACACGTCCACTGATTGGGACTTTTCATGAATAAGAAAAATGTATGCATAACGAGAATAATCGTCTATGAATGATATGAAATAATGTTGACCATTCCAGGAAGCCGTAGGGAATGGCCCACATATATCCGTATGTATCAATTCTAAGACGTCCGAAGCTCTATATGCACCAGTTTTCGATTGTTTGGTCTGTTTACCTTTTATGCATTTAACACAAACCTTATGGTCTGTGAAGTCAATGGAATCCAAGATTCCATCTGACACAAGACGCTCAATTCTCTTTTGAGAAATGTGACCTAGGCGTTTGTGTCATAATGCACCTGAATTATTATTGTCAATTTTACGTTTAGTACCACGTGATTCCACATTCAAGG
Organism: Lupinus albus; assembly: GCA_009771035.1. Lineage (NCBI taxonomy): Eukaryota > Viridiplantae > Streptophyta > Magnoliopsida > Fabales > Fabaceae > Lupinus > Lupinus albus. Next base: position 8,854,466 of record CM020006.1, on the reverse strand, counting down.
TTTCGCTATAATTATCTACAGTATTCAACATATAAAGGTTATCATTTATCATAAGAGTACCAGTTCCAACAATATTTGAATTTAAAGACAATTTAACCGGATTGTTTCCAAATGAACAATAATAACCAAATTTGTCCAAATAAGAAACAGAAATTAAGTTCCTTCTAAAAGACGGTACAACAAAAGTGTCTTTCAAATCCAAATAAAAACCAGTACTTAATAATAACCTAAAATGTCCTATAGCTTCAACTTCTACCGATTTTCCATCGCCAACGAATATGTATCTTTCAACAAAATTAGGCTTTCGGTAGTTCAAGCAATCCTGTATTGAAACACTGATGTTAGAAGTTGAACCGGAGTCTAACCACCAAGTGTTTCCAGGTACTGAAGTTAAATTGACCTCAGAACAAACCAAAGAAAGAAATGTACCTTTCTTAGCACGCCAAGCGTGATACTTTTCACATTTCTTCTTTAAATGTCCAGATTCTTTGCAAAAGAAACAAACAGTAACCTGCTTCTGCTTCTTTTGCACTGGACCCTTTGCAGCTTCATTCTTGGGCTCCGTAATTATTTTCTTTTTGCCCTTGTCTTTAGAGGTACTAACAAAATGGGCACTTTCTGTCATTTCTTGCTTCATCCTTTCCTCTTCTTGCACACAAAATGAAATGAGCTCATTAAGAGTCCATTTCTCCTTTTGACAGTTATAAGAAATCTTAAACTGACTGAATTGTGCAGGAAGAGAAATTAAAACCAGATGGATGAGCAAGTCTTCCGACATCTCAAGCTTAAGAGCCTTCAGCTTTGAGACAATGTTGGACATTCCCATAATGTGTTCCATTATATTTCCCTTGCCTTGATACCTCATGGAAATCAAGTTCTGTAACAGAGTACTTGTTTCCGCCTTATCGCTTTTTGCAAAGCGCTTTTCTATCTCAACAAGGAAAAATTTGGCACTTGTTATCTTTTCAGAGACAGTACCCCTAAAGACTTCTGGAATGCCACGCTTAATGATCATGAGACACATGCGATTGGAGCGCTCCCGCCTCTCATAATCCTTCCTCTCTTCAGAGGTGCTGGATTCCAAAGGAGGAGGTGGTTGCTCTACCCTTAATGCATAGTCCAGATCCATGCAGCCAAGAACAATTTCCATGTTCTCTTTCCAGTCCTCAAAATTTGTTCCATTGAGGACCGGAACCGAATTCAGATTTGCAGATATAGAAGCAATAGATGGTGCTGAATAGAACAAAAGACAATATATTAAAACATGCTCACAACTCAAAATCATCAATATGCTATAAACAATGGTATGTCCCAATCAAGATACCTAGCGCACCATTAATATCAAGTCTTTGGACAGTAATATTAACTGCAAGTGGTACTCTTGTTGCAATGATCAACATTGATAATAAGACATGTCAACTAACGAACCTCTCTTTGGATTGATTCATCAGTCACATGTATAAAACTGAATAATTATCACATGTTTATCATCGCCAGTGTGTATGATCTTCGGCCAAACATTAACTTTCCTTTGGGCCAGCTAACATCCGCATGAATAACCACACACACCAACATTTAATATTCCTTATGAGTTATATCCATGAAAGAGGTCACTTTGGCGACATTCCACTTCAATTGGCTCACTTGAAATAACAGACAACTTAGCGGGTAACCATATCATAACCATGTTTAATGCATAAGGATACCAAAGCCCCAAAAAATTTACTTGAAAAAGACCCCAAAATTGTCCCTGAATCTCGCTTGAGCGAGAGGGGTCTCGCCTGAGCGAGAGGGGTCTCGCCTGAGTGAGAGGGGTCTCGCCTGAGCGAGAGGGGTCTCGCTTGAGCGAGAGCCCAACTCCTTTTGTCGTAGCTACTGCCTCAACGTCGCTTGAGCGACAGGTTTCTCACTTGAGCGAGAACCCAACCATTTTGTTGCAGCTACTGCCTCAACGTCGCTTGAGCGACAGGTTTCTCGCTTGAGCGAGAACCCTTCGTCTACCCGAGGGTTTTGACGAAGATGGAGGTTCTCCATCGGGTTTTTTCGCAAAATTCACCCCAAAACAGCCAAAAAATGCATTATGATTGCTAATGTTTCAAAATAATGTTATAGCAATCATTAATTTTGCAAAACAAAACTCAATTTGGGGAAAACATGAGTAACATCATACAAAAAACCCAAATTTCATATATGAACCAAATTGGGGTGGCTCTGATACCACTTGTTGGATATTTCCGATTAATCCTAATCGTATCCCCTAAACCGAATGATTAGGACATTGTTCCGAAACCAAATATTTATGCCCATACATAAACCCTAATGGAACAATCCTAATCCAGACCGAAGAAAACCTCAATTGGTTTCATAGTGAAGAAGAAAACGCATACCTTGGTTAGCCATTCCGAATGCTCTGAGGTATGTGGGTTGTAGGATGTTCCGGTTGCTAGAGCCTGATGGTTTTCCGTTCGCCCCGCTAGAGGGGAATCCAGAGAGAACGAGAATGCTTCTGATGTTCCTTAATGTCTTAAGTGAAAAGTGAGAGAGCTTGGCTTGCCTTATGCCTTTCCCCTTTTCTTTATATATTGGTTTTGTGACGTAGTCACATATCCTCATAAACCAATCCTTATAACATCAGTTACTCAATAAAACCCGTTGCTCTGCAACTGGGGACCATAACCCATAAAGGTAACACTAACGGTTACCACTTAAGTTGCAATATTCTAATTCAGTCTCTTCATCAAACTAGAAATTGCCCGAAGGTATCTACACTCATAATATTTCATGACACATATGCCCTTAGCCACCAAATTAATCCATAAGACCATTTTATATATATTGGCTAAATACATAATGGCTATAACACAATTATAGAATTATATTTGTGACCCATAAATTGTTAGAAATTCCAACATTTACAACTGTATGCAGTATAAGGGGAAATTTATACTAATGGTGTAGCACTTTTACAAAAATCGTGTTTCATATGCACGACTTTTAGACAAAGTCATGACTGACATACACGAGTTTGTTACTTTCTTAAAACTCCTGAACAATGTCCACAATTTTAATTTTTTAATATTATTTTTTGAAGTCGTGTACCTTAAACACGATTTTCATTGTAAATTAATCATAAATGTGCTCATTGGTCTACTGGTTATGAACCTTAAACCTCTACCTTAGCATTTAAAATTGGTCCGGTTAGTACATTTGTGACTAATGTACAATGAAAATTGTGTTTAAGGTAGACGACTTCAAAAAATAATATAAAAAAATTAAAATCGTGGACGAGTTTTAAGAAAGTAATAAACTCGTGTATGTCATTGTGCATATGAAACATATTTTTTGTAAAAGTGCACTATATTAGTAATAAACCAAAACTTTACACCAAATATGTAATTAAATAGTCAAACTACATTTAGCCTAAATTTTCCTCATTATAAGCATTTCTAAATGCAGAAACGTAAAAGCATACCTGAACCAAAAGTTGAAATCTAGTTCTTGAAATATTTGAGATATACCATTTTTCATTATTTTTCTTGTTGTCGAATTATCCATTTGCCTTGCATACCCAACAATGTGTTATAATATCATTACTAGATGTATAATATCATTTTGATTCAATCTTGATATAAATTAAAGTGTCTTGTAATGATTAACTAGGTAAATAATTTAACTACTACTTGGTCAAAAGAGTTGATGAGTTCTATGGATCTATTACGTTGCCTGAAGTTTCAAAGTTTCTAGATCATCAAAGCCCCTTCTCTTTTCCAGGTTAATAATGTTGGCAAAATCCTTGTATCTCATACTCAGGGTACCAAGGTAAATTAATATCTCAATTTGTATTTTTCTTTTCATTTTGACTTTGGTCTTGAATCCAAAAACATTTTCCCAAGAGTTTCTCATTGTTTAGCAATTTTTGTTTTTGAAATTATGAAATATGTGTATGGACTTAGTGTTGTTGACTTGGATATGCTTCAAATATATTTGATTTGTTTAGTTATAAGTGTAGAGGAATATGTTCAATGTTATTTACCTTAATAATCAAAACGTGTTTGTATTTGATATAACACAATTGCTATTGTTACTTGGTGTTCGCATACTTCTGTGATGTGAAATAAAATTGAATATTTGTGTTACAGGACTTTCTGGTGACCTCTTGGTAACTGTGAGCTAAATTCATGGGAAGAATAGTTCGAACATAATTATGAAAGCAAAAGCACTATACAAGCCTATCCAGTGAATCTGATTAACCATCCTTATTGGAACCTAGGAAACCACAATAGTGGTAACATTCTAGATGAAGTTGTTCAAATCTTTGGATACAAAACCACACTTGTTGATGACCATCTCATTCTCAACTTGTTAGGTTTACTCAAGTGTGAAGTCCCACATTAGATATACGGGGGGACGACTAAAAAATTTTATAAGTAGAAAAAGGCTCATGGAACTAATGTCTTAAGGTTTTGGTTCAAGACGTGATGTCTCACTTGTGGCTCTCCACTCTTCCCATACCCGATAACAATGGAACTACCCGGTGGTTGGAGGCTCCTCGGTCGCAGTCTGGTCCAACACCACCATCAAATTTGCTTCTCTGAAAGGAACCCCATATGATTTCCTTAAACCAGAAATTGTTGGGACCAGAATACAGAATAAACGAGTTACGAAAGACTAATGGTTATGACACTGATTATGTGCTTGATGGTTCAAGATGCAAAGAAATAAAGGTGGCAGCTATAGTGCATGATAAGAAATCAGGGAGAGTTATGAAGATATCTACAAGTGCTCCTGGATTGCAAATTTATGCTGCTATTGTTACCCCAGAAAATCCTGACAAGCATGTCATGTTCATTAAGCTTTCTACCAAAGCTCCATATGCATTTTCACCTCTATAAGAACTATGTGCTTTCAACCATTTTTTATGGCTACTTTGAGTTCATGGAATATTGGTTTATTAAAATAAATAAGAGATTGTGTGAGCTTCATTCTTGATATCAGATGTCCTGGAATTTATCATATAAGCAATGCTCTAAAAAAATATGTGTATAGTATCTCGTGATATTGAAATTCTATTGTATCAATTCATTTTTTTTATTAGTGCAAGGAAAGGTCACAATTTTATATCGTGTTCTCTAAAATATCATAGACAATGGTTTTAGGTGTTATTTATGGTCATGGTCAAAAACCAATTTTTTCAAACTAAATAAACCGTTGTATATGTCAATTATAAAGGCAACTGTTTTTTGTTCGCTGTTGTCTTATGTTAAGAAATCGTTGCCTAAATAAAAGGCAATGTCTTAGATTACCACAACTAAAAAACTGTTGTCTATGATAAAGATAGGTTTTTTCATATTAGACCACGATTTTGAGTTGTTGTCGTAGGTAAAAATATTGTAGTGGTATCTCAGAAATTATATGCCAATTCCACTTCCCAAGAAGAGCGAGATTGAAAACATGGATATCTTTGACCCTAAGTCCACCAATAGTCTTCGAGGAACACACATTATCGCATTTAACCTAATTAATCTTCCTTTTGCTATCAGCCCCTCCCCAAAGGAAATATGTTTGAATTTTTTGGATAGAAAGAACAACAGTAAGAGGAGCTTTGTAAAAACACAAGTAGTACATAGGCGAGAACGGAAAGGACAATATTCATCAAGATGATCTAGCCACCGAAATAAATATGCTTCATTTTCCAAGAAGAAAGCTTGTTTGGAGCCTTTTAATGATAAGGTTCCAAGTTTCACGACATTTATAGTTTACACACATACGAATTTCCAGATAAGAGAATGAAGGAGGAGAAAGCTTGCAATGAAGAGAATCAGATAATCTTTTGATGTGGTCCTCATTAACATTCAAACAAGCAATTTGTTTTTGGTGAAGTTAATTTTAAGGCCAGATGAGAGCTCAAACAAGTTGAGGATACTTTTCATAGCCCAAATGTTCTAATCAGAGCAGTCACATATTAAGATTGTGTCATTAGTGAAAGAGGAATTGACACCTTAGGTGTTTCTCCCATTAGCATGAAACTCACAGGCCATAACGATAATATCATCCTTCATAATATTCCAAATTTTTTTTGATGAATTTAAAATTAAAACCTTCAAGCCTAGGGCTTTTGTTTCCCTCGCAATCCTAAATTGCATTTTTAGTCTCCTCGTTGTCAAAGATGGCTGTGAGAGTAGCATTGTCTAGAGGACCTAATTGATTAAAGGAACCCATGGATTGAGTTATGCCTCCTACGATTATTCATAAGCCCATGAAAATACTTAGAGTTAGTATCACCTTCCTTAAGCCATTTAGATCTGGACTTTTGATAGAGAAGATTATGATGCAAAGACCTATCATGCCATAAGTCAGCCCAAAGAGCATATTTTTTCAAGAGTTCATCTCCCGTAAGGCCCAAAGTTTCACTCTTCAAATCAAGCTCGTGAATTCCAAAAGAAGCTGATTCAATTTTTTTTTATCAATCTCCCCAAAATGCTCTTTGTCCTAACTCTTCATGATGACTTTTAATTATTTGAGCTTCTCCTTAAGAGCAAACATACTCCAATCGGGAGATGAAAGCTCGACCCCTTTTTGTTTAACAAAAGTTTCAAAGTCCTTATCCTCAAACCAGACATTAATGACCCAAAAAAGGTTAGGGGTCCCCAATCTTGTTTATTGTGAGAGAGAACAATAAAACAATAATAAAAAACTTGTCTTTTCAAGCCTTTATGGATCAGTAAAGGCCACTTAAGGCCAGCATCATCTGCTAGAGAATATTTCATGCATCATCTGGTAGAGAATATTTCATGCATCATCATTCCAGGATAAATAAGAGGCTCATCCCATAAGGAAGTATTTCTAATATCTATTCTCTATCTTGAACTCTCACTATTGCATTCTATTATCTCTAATCTTTCACCTCATTCATATTCTGACTTGAACGTCGGAACACCTTTTCAGGTGCCTCCACTAGCGGGTTCAGTTCAGACGACTTCATTCTTACATTACTCTTTATGTCTTGTATCGTGTTAATATAGTGATGTAAAGATCAAATAATTAAATGGAATGATATTTGTTGAGAGAGGAATAAATTAGTGCTATCAAACAAAACTCTCCCCACTTCAGTTTTCCTGAAAAGCTTTCTATTGACGCCACACCTAGCTCAACGGGAGGAACTATAAATACCCTTCTCACTCAAACCCACACACCTCTTTTTACTCGTTGTTCTTTCCTTCTTGGTTTGTTTTCTTTTTCTTTTTCTTCTTTTTCTTCTCCATTTTAATTACAATTGAATGGTTCTTGTCTTGGACGATAATTATTAGAGATAATCTACATCAAAGGCTTATGTTTTTCTTTTAATTTTGTTTTTTGTTCCTTTGAAATTTCTGCTGTTGTGAATTCTAGGGTTCATTAGATGTTTAAGTTAATTGTTCCATCTTATAAAGCCAATCCTATTGCATTGTATAAACATTTCAATTGTATGTTTACTTTTACGGTATAAATAAATTATGATTGATTCTTGGCCATTGAAATTTGAGTTGCACTTATATATTGGATTTATTGTCTCTTATTTGGTGGTGTTGTTGTTGGAGTCCTTTTGTTCTTTATATACAATGGTTTGAGTTTGTTTCTTTGTGGTTGGTTTTTCTAGGTGGTGAACAATGTCGACTCCTTCTAGGAAGAGGCTGATGAGAGATTTTAAGAGGTTGCAACAAGACCCGCCTGCCGGAATCAGTGGTGCACCACATGATAACAATATAATGGTGTGGAATGCTGTCATATTTGGGTAAGTTAAATGGAAATTGGTGAAAGATATGTTGCTGTTTTTACTTTTATAGTGTAGTTAATTCATTTTATTTCCCAGTTGTTTTATTTGACTATGGATGGATAAACAATTTCTCGTTTTTTGTCTGCTTTGGATTGCAGTCCTGATGATACTCCATGGGATGGAGGTGAGTGATTTCTTGCACTGCAACTCTTATCTTATAATAATCTGAAAACACATGTATCAGCTAGATTCTCTTTGCATAAAATTTTAAATACGGGTTGTATTTGAGGAGCATGCTATGTAGTTTGTAGATGGTGGTATTTGAATAATGTTGTGAATAGTGTAATATTCTCAAAACCCTCATCTATCCTCAAAATGATTTTGGGAAGCTCAACAGATATCTAGGTTATCTTAAAAGTCAAAGTTTTTCTATGACTAACAAGTAGAAGCTGCTCTGTAGTTTGACGCTATTGTATTTTATGGGTTTTCTCTCTCTGGTTCTCCCTTTCTCCATTCAGTTCTAATTCTTTTCTGTCATAGTCTTGTTATACTCTAAGTAATCCGCCTGTTAGAGCTTATATCATTGTATGATTGTCACGCCTTTTGGTAGAATCTTATCTTTGAATATTTAGCATTCAATTGATTTCTTTCTTCTCCCATGATCCGTGTACTACTCTAGTTTTCAAAAAATAGATAAAATGGGTACTTATGGTGGGGTTAATCTATGTATGTTTTGGGATGCCATATTTTCTATCTCTTGATATTATGATGATGTTGGTTATATATTTTGATAACTTCATTTTAAGTTATTCAGGCACGTTTAAGTTGACTCTCCAATTTTCTGAGGATTATCCAAACAAACCGCCAACTGTACGATTTGTCTCTCGAATGTTTCATCCAAACAGTAAGTATTTTGGGTGGAAGATCTTTACCTTATTATCAATACAACTAATATTTTATTTTTCAACTTTTCATAGTTTATGCAGATGGAAGTATCTGTCTGGATATATTACAAAATCAGTGGAGTCCTATATATGATGTAGCTGCTATACTCACATCTATCCAGGTATAATCTGTTTGCATTTCTTTTATATATTTTCTAAGAGAATAAGCATGCACTGAAGCAGATTAGTAAATCAATTACCCTACTGGAGTCTAGTTCCATAATTTTCTCTTTCCTATGACTAACTAACCCCATCCCACATTCACACACTTTTGGATCCTTGTTTCTGTCAATATTGCAATCCATAAAGGCTGCCTTGACCTCAACGAAGAAGTTTGGGAAGTAGCCTCTACTCTGTTATCCTCTGAGTGAACTCTTCTGCTGATTTAGAAGGATTTCAATCATTTAGCCATGTTCTTTCCTTGGATATTGATCTCACATAAAGCCAGTACTGCCTTAGGTTCGACATGGGTGTGGTTGTCGACCTCTAAGCAATGAGGCAATTCAGACTCCACCGGATGGTCTCCAATGACCTTTTTAAGTTGTGAAATGTGGAAAAGTGGGTGAATGCACACCATTGCTGGTAACAGCAGTTAGTGGGCACCTCTCTCACATGAGCTAGGATTTGAAATGGACCATAGCAGGGGGATGGCAACTTAGGATCTGTTTGCGAGATGGTTTTTGGAGGGGCAATAGAGGGAAGGTAAAGGCTTAGGAGCCATGAAACACACTTGTAAGGTGCCTCTCAATCCTTCCCTTCCCCTCCAAAAACAAACTTGCAGACAGACCCTTAGGATTCATCCTTTCTGCTGCTGAAATCTGTCTATGTGCGAAATTTGACATAGACACAATTACTGATGTTGAAGGTGACTTCCCTCCTATGAATATCAACACTATCTTCAAAGTTTGGTGTGCCTGTTGAGTTTTAGCTGCCTAAGAGCTTCATCCCTCTCATTCTGCATCTTAGTTACTGAGTCTACTGAAGCCTCATCAGTGAGGTAGTGTGTAATTGTTGTTGGAGGGCGACCATATACAGCTTGAATGGGAGCAGTCTTGGTAGTCAAGTGGAAAGTGGTATTGGACCAATGTTCAGCCCAAGAAAACCTCAGTGTCCAGTGCCTATGTTGTTCAGACATCAGAAGCAAAACTTTTGAAATAGGTCTCCAAACAGTTAACGACCTCAGTTTGGCCATCCGTTTGGGGATACTAGGATGCATTCATCTCCCTAACAGTCCTTGAAGGTGAAATATCTCTTTCTATAAATTGTTCAGGAACAAAGGGTGTTCCTGTTACTCACAATTTCAGGTGGAAAATCATGCAACTGCATACCACTTTCACAAAATTTCAACAACAGTGTTGGAAGTGAAGAGGTTGCTTTATAGCGATAAAGTGAATGTTTTTAGACAATCTGTATACCATAACCCTGATTATTATACTGTTGGCATTTAGATAGACCTGTAATAGAACGTTTCCTAACCCATGATATAACTATGAATTTTATTGAAAAATCAAGTGGGGTCAACACATGGTAAGAAACAAGGTGCTATTTCGGTGTATTCAGACAATTTTTTTAGCCTTTTTCATTCCATGGGAGCTGTTCTTTCTTGGTCAATTCTGTGTTTGATTGAGCTATTTTTCCACAGTCTTTCATAAAATGCTTATTACTCCCCAAAAGACCTACAATTCAACACACCTCTATAGTTGATTGAAAAAGTTGATGGACCATTCATGAGGCTAAAATGGCATAAACCTGGTACTCATAATGCCCCATTGCCCATTATGAGTTAAGAAGGTTGTTTTATAAATGTGGTCATCTCTGCCTCTACTTTGGTGGAAATCCATCTCAAGATCAATTTTGGAAACATACTGGGTTAGTGCAGCACATTCAGCAATTCATTCATGTTAGGTATGGGATAGTTGTTAGGTCTGTATATCCACACATTTTCAAGAGCCATCTTCATTCTTGATACTGGTTTTAAATATGTTCTTCACTAGCTTCTCTTTTTCATCTTTATGGTGAGGGGCATACCTATAAGGCATAGCAAAACAAGTTTTCTGTTAACATTGAGATTTCTCAGCAACAGAAAACTAGTAGAATCCAATGATCTCAGTAACCATGTAACTTTCATTGCATTGTGCATAACCAAGGGGCCATCTTCCAAAAGTCTGCTATTTGGCATCAGCACACTCATTTGGAAGTTTGGCACAATTTTTCCTGTTAAATAGCATTTTTTATTAATATTTTAGTTTATCTTTGTAGTATGTAGTCAACATGTCATAATTATTTTCTAAATGGTAACTATTTCTCCTTGGCAGTCGTTGTTGTGCGATCCTAACCCAAATTCTCCGGCAAACGCAGAAGCTGCTCGGATGTTTAGTGAAAACAAGCGTGAGTACAACCGTAGAGTGAGGGAAAGTGTGGAGCAGAGTTGGACAGCTGATTAAGTTCATCCTCATCCATATGGCCAATTCAGTCTGTCTGAAGCTTCGGAGGAATGAATTAGGTTGCAGGGGACCGTCAGGAATCTTTGTGCAAACATATCATCAAATTTGTATTCCTTGCTAATATGAATGATTGGATAATCTTCTCTTTCATTTGTTGTAGCTTTTGCACTATATGTCAACTAATGTAAAATATGATTATGTTTCAGTTGGCTTTGAATTGTTGTCAACATGTTCAATATAAATGTTGTAATTTGCTGAATTGGTTATGATTACAAGATTTTATCAAAATTAGTTTCATGTGGGCTTTTTGTTTATGGTGCTGATATTTCGCTCCCACCATCATTCGATATTTTGATGTTGTGCTTGCTTTGATCTACAGTGCTGAAGAATGTCCATGGAAAAATACCTCAATTTATTGGCTATAATACCACAGGGTGAAGCAAGATTTGCAAAATTCCTTTACAGTTAGTCATGTTATATGATTATCCATGCTTAATGGGTCTACATTATCCTATATGTTTTCAGATATTGTTTACTTTCCTGAAATTCTTGTAATCACCCCCTTTGAGCAGTAACTACTAACTTACTAGGGGTGAGCGTGGGCCGGGTTGGGATGGGTTATGGTTTGTCATTACCTGACCTTAAATGTTGTTCGGGTCATTTTTATGAACCCGGACTCGGTCCTAGACCCGATTAAATATAACGTATACTGATTTTACATAAAGTCTTCCAAATATTATTTATTATTGTGAATATGTAATTTGACATATAAAATAATATATGTGTATATATATTATTAAATATATATGATAAAAAATTAGAGAATCAATGATATTTTCGACCAAAAAAATATAATTACTCTGTATATATTTGAACAGAGACACATACAAACATCATGAGTGAGTGACCATGGGACGGGTCGGGACGAGTCATGTTTGGTCCCTATCTGACCCTAATTTTTGAACCCGGTCCTAGACCCGATGATACCCGACCCTTTTCATGATCGGGCCATATTGGGTGAGCGGGTAGAGTCGGATACTCCTCACCCCTATAACTTACCACAACACTATCCCTTCTTGTACTTTGTCATGGTATGAGGCTACGAGTCTTTTCGGCCACATGATTGAACTATTCTTTCTACTCCTAGTTCTCACTACACATGCCCTTTTCTTTCAAATGGCAATCCCCTATTCTACTACAAAGGCCTTGCATCCAACTACAGTTCTTAGTCCTTCTTACCTATTTTTGAAAAAAAATGTCAACACTGGACATCTTAAAAGTTTAATTCTAAATTAAAAAATATTACTATTTTGGTTTGGTAGAAGAAATCGCTAACACAACCTACAAAAAGATGTTTTCATTGACTATAATTTAACTATATTTTATTTATCGGTATAATTTAACTATATTATATCCTTGATAAAGTTGTGTAAGGTTTTATTTAATTTTCAAATATCGAATAAAATTTAAAGTTTAATTATATGGAATGACATTTATTATAGGAAAAATAATTAATTTCTTAACTTACCTTGGTTAAAAAATCTATTCCTTCCCTGACATTAACAGGTTACCGGTCCCCTTGCCAGCATGGCTGTTATATTCTACCAACTAACTCAATTCCCCATTCCACATAACCTCACACGCTTCCATCTTCACCTCCCTCATCTGCCACACATTTCAACTGCTTAGATTCTTCCAAACGCAACTGCGCGCGTGAGATTCGCTTTAGATTTAAGGATTTAAAAGTCATTTTGCAATGCTTCATAATGAAGAAGCCATAACACTTGGTTCCGATGAAATTGCACTGGTTTGGTACTCACAACGCCCAAAAACATCTTCCTAACCCTCTCTCCTAAAAGTTTTTCTCCAAAACTAACATTTATATTTTTCATTACTCAAAACATTTTAGTAGGTATCACAATTTATTGTTTCTCATAATGACAAAAACTTGTGTAGATAGATATTCAAAATGTCATTTTTAGACCAAAGTACATTTTTTTGCTACCACTATTTAAGACTAAATTTTAATTAAATTTAAATTTTTAATGTATCGTCAATATTTTATTGGTTGTCATATATACATTTTCACACATGGTTCCTTCCGTAAATAATGATTCATTTTCAATTGCATATCTTCTTAATAAGTACATATTAATTCATTGATAATACAAATTATTATTTCAACCCACGGTCCACAAATCATATTTGTTCAAAAAAATAAAAAATGATAAATATATTCATGTATTAATATGAAATATTGAATTCAAAAGTTAAAATCATATGGAGGATGTTGTGAATGTAAGACAAAAATGATGTGAATCTTTAGGCAAATTGTTCTCATAATAAAAGGTTTCATTGTAATTCCCAAAAACTATGATATCCACACTCCACAAGTCATCCAAATCGAAAAAAATAAATTCATCCAAATTCATCTATTAGAGCTAATGGATTTAAATGGATGGATTTCAATAGATAACTTTAGTAATGAATGAATTTGAATTCATCCATTATGTCAAATGGATATCCATGGATATATCCGTTTGGATAGATATCTATTCCATCCAAAAACAAAGAATTTAAAAATGACATTTGCTTTTCAATTTCATTTAATATTCAAGAAAATTAAATTCAAGCAAATTCATCCATAATTCTCACTCTCACTTTTAATATTTTATTAAATTGATATCAATTATACGAAATGTGGATATATTATTCAATAAAAAGCAAAATATTAAAAGTGAGAGTGAGAATCATGGATGAATGTGAGTATATGATTCAATAAAATATTGAATTGATATCAATTATATGATTCTCACGTCAAATGAATTGGATATTCATCCATCCAAATCCATGAAAATTGAGTCATGGATGGGTTGGATAAATTGGAATTCATCCATTAAGTTTGGATATGGGTGGATTGGATAACTTCAAATTTTATTTAAATTGATTTATATGGATTGATGGATGACTTTCCATCCATCCATTAGCATCCAAATCATTCCACTTGTCACCCTTAGTTTTTAAGAAAAATATGTGTTTGTCATACCCATTTCTCTGTTCAATTCTCCCATCACAACTTATAGTCCAAACACTTGCCAAATTTTCATGATCACTATTTCTGGTATATCTTTTTAAAGAGTTGAGCATGAAATAAATAACACTAGAGAAAAGGAGAAATAACTTCCCGAATTGGGGCATTTTGTTAGATGATTCTTGTAGAAGGCCTTCTACATTAAAGCCTAGGAGGATAATTTGAGTAGAAAGATAACTTCCAATATCTCACATTGGGGTAATTTATGGTTGATCCTATTTTTTCTCATTACATAATTTTCAGTCGACCCAAATTAGGCGATATTGTTGGATTCAATCATTCTCTTCAACAAAACACCAGGGTTGATAATATGGATTACCTTAAAAAATGTGTCTTTAAGAAAAATGGGGCAATTTTTATGGAAGAAAAGTTATCGTTCAATTACACCAGTCGACAAGAGACAATAAAAGTCACTTCAGTCAAGCCCACAAAAGTTGATGGATTTTATGTAATCTCAAAATAAAAATCGTGAGTGACATATTTGTGCATAAGTCTTACCCTAATTCTCTTGCATACAAAATAAACATCAACCATATCTCATTTACATGTATCATAAGCATCATTCTACATAGTCACAGTCATTATAAATACAAACATCGACGTGAACTTCATGCATCAAATATCATATATCACAATCAAAACTTTTTAAGCCAACCAAATCACTTTCTTCCAAAAAATAAGCCTTGTCAGACTCATATGCCGATAGCATCAGATGACGTTGCTAAACTCAGACGTCAGAATGTTCTTTCAAAAATTCAGATTGTAGGATTCTGAAGCTGACGTGTATGACATCACTAAACTCTCCTACAATAGATTCCCGAACTGCTTCACCAAATTGATGATCCACTATAGCAGATTCTTGAACTACTTCACCAAATCGATGATCCACCATAGCATATTCTCGAATAGCTTCACTAAATCGATGCTTCACCATAGAAGATTCTCTAATTGCTTCACCAAATCGATGGTCGACCTTAGTAGATTCTCGAACTCGATCCTTAACCAAATCAATGGTCCACCATAGAAGATTCTTGAACTACTTTACCAAATCGATCGTCAATCTATAGCAAATTCTCGAACTACTTCACCAAATTGATGGTCCATCATAGTACATTCTCAAACTACTTCATGAAATCGATTGTAGATTCTCGAACTACTTCACCAAATCCATGGTCTACCTTCAATATATTCTTGAACTACTTCACCAAATCGAGGTCCACCTTCACCAGATTCTTGAACTGCATCACCAAAATAATGGTTCACTGTTAGAAGATTCTCGAACTGCTTCACCAAATCGATGGTTGACCACAATAGATTCTCGAACTGTTTCCCCTAATCGGTGGTCTATCATTTCAAATTCTTGAACTACTACAATAAATCGATGGTCCATCATAGAAGATTCTTGAACTACTCCAACAAATAGATGGTCCGCTAGAGCAGATTCTCAAACTGCTCTAACAAACTGATGATCTACCACAGCAGATTCTCAAATTGCGCCAACAAATTAATGTTCCACCATAGCAAATTCTCGAACTGCTCCAACAAATCAATGATCCACTATACCAGAATCTCGAACTCCTCCAAAAAATCGATGGTCTAATATAACAAATTCTCGAATTGCTTCAACAAATACATGGTCCACCATAGCAGATTCTCGAACTTCTCCAACAAATGGATAGTCCACCATAACAAATTCTCGAACTTCTCCAACAAACTAATGGTCCACCATAGCATATTCTCGAACTATTCCAACAAATTGATGGTCCAATATAGCATATTCTTGAACTCCTCCAACAAATCAGTGGTCCATCGTAGTAGATTATTGATCTGCTCCAAAAACTCGGTGGTACACCATAGCGTATTCTCGAACTACTTCACCAAATGGATGGTCCACCAAAGTAGATTCTCAAATTGCTTCAACAAATCGATGGACAACCTATAGCAGATTCGTGATCTGATTCACTAAATCGATGGCTCATCATAGCAGATTCTTGAACAACGTCACCAAATCAGTCGCCCACAATAGCAGATTCTCGAACTGTTTCACCAAATTGATGGTCCACCATAGATGATTCTCTAACTACTTCACCAAATCGATGGTCCACCATAGCAAATTATCAAACTGCTTCACCAAATCGATGGTCCCCTAATAGCAAATTCTCGAACTGCTTTACCAAATTGATGGTCCACCCATAGTAGATTCTTGAACTACTTTACCAAATTGATGGTCCATTCATAGTAGATTCTCGAACTGCTTCACTGAATTGAATGTCCATGTATAGCATATTCTCGATCTGCTTCACCAAATTGATGGTCCACCATTAACAGATTCTCGCACTGCTTCACCAAATCGATAGTCCACCATCTACATATTCTCGAACTACTTTACCAAATCGACGGTTTCCTTCATTTTGAACAGGTAGGTTCTCACCGTCGTGACAAAATTAGTGTTCATTCATTTCCTAATTACTTACCATGATATCTCTCAAACTTATGTTTACTTGTAATCTGGTAATTAACAAGTAAAGATGGGTAATTATGAACACGTAACTTAGTACGGCCCAAAGCCTAACAAAATTAAGTTTAGAAAAAAATGATTTTTATAATATGATAAAAAATGAAAATATATAATAAAAACAAATCAATATGATACAAACGTTTTAAGTAGATTTGCTTCAAAAATAATAATAAAGGAAAGATATTGTTTTGAAAAAACAATTTGAGAGAGTATACAATCTTAGATTTCCCAATCATATAGAAAAATAGCATTTAGATGAACTATGTGGTCAAATACAACCTCAAAGTCAACATCCCTCCCAAAATTCTGATTTTCTCTACAAATAAAAATCTAATTTTATTTGGTGAGAGAATATTTTTCCCTTGAAATGGGAAATTAATTTAAAATAGAACATGTGTCAATCCCTATTATAAATAGGGCATTGAACACATTAGAAAAACCAATAAATACCAAAATCAAGTCTAAAACACACAACAAAGATAAGTATAAAAGTGTAAGAAAGAAATAAGAGAGAATCCCGATGGGATTGTTCGAAGTTTGTGTCTACTCTCTTCCACTGTCCATCATCTCTAGAAGTTTCAATTCAAGCATAATCATAAGGAGTAATGTGTCATATGTATATATCTCAAATTTCATTGTTGTTGTAAGGTACTACCAACCTTCAATTTGCAAGCTAGAACATGCATGTCATTTTCAACTTTTATTTCTTTTCTTCTTTCAATAATAACAATTATAGTTATACCATAATAACTATATGTTATAATTATTATTTTAACAACTAATTACTTGTTTAATAAAAATTAATTAATATAAATATTTTTTACTATGGTACCTTTATCTTTCTTAATATTTTTTTCTCTTTTTATTACTTTAACTTAATAATAAAAATAAATTTACCATAATTTTAATATGAGTGTGGTGCGGACACGAGTGTTGCAGTCACATTTATTTAGAAGTAGGTAAGTGAAAATTTGGTTTTAAAAAAAAAACTTATCATTTTAAATTGATTATTGTATGAACACGAGTTTTGTTGCCTCATTCACTTAAGATAGGTAAACATATAACTAATAAAAAGTGTAACACTTTAAGTTGAGTGTAGTGCAGACACGAGTATTGCTGCCACATTTACTTAAAGTGGATACGCGTGTAACTCATAAAATATTTATAATTTTGAGTCGAGTTGTGGTACGTAGATGAACACTGCGACCACACTCTCTTATAGTAGATAAACATGAATAATTGCTAACTAATTTATTTTCACATAATTAAAAAAATCACACAAATATGTTAATCAACCTTTAATCAATCTTCAAAACCAAAACCGTGAAATCTTGATTACCCAGGGATATGTAGGAGCATGTCACACACATAAATAAAAATTAATATTTTTTTTAATTATTAATAAAAGGATCAAAAGTATATTTAATCTAAGCAATTAGGTAGCGTACGATTTATTACATGCACAAAAAGTGCTAATACATTTAATGTTCAATAATTGACTCCCCAACTAAAATATCTAACTTAAATAGACCTATTTTATTCTAAATTGGGCATAAAGATAACTTTCTTTGTTTTAACCATACGAAAAAAAGTGGTGACTCCAAAAAAAGGTCGTGTAGCCGAAAATCGGGGTTCGACATCTGCTAGCGTGCCTCTCAATCGCCTTTATATATTCTCACCCACCTTGATCAATGCATTAAAACTTGATGCCACATTGAACACCAGGAAGTCGTAGTACGGTTCTTTCAAAGTGTCCACGAGGATGGGCAATTGGTCTTCCTCCTCAAGCCTTGGAAGAACCTCTGACACCACTCCTCTCTAGTGTTGCATATATTATTTTAAGCTTTCATCGAGTTTCTTGCACATGCGCTGAAGTTGGACCCTATCAGAGGTTGCATCTTCATTAATTCGACAAATCCAAAAATTTCTTGATTTGAGCTTTCTCTAGCCGAATATACCAATTCATGGCCGCCCCAATCAGATTGTCCTAGAAGCAATGTATTAGGAGTTTATCATTCCAATGATATGCTGAAACTTTTCGAGCATATATGTGGAAATGACTTTTCACACATGAGGTTCCATTATACTTCTCGAATTCATGAGTTTTGAATTTAGGTGACATAATTACGTCTAGCACAAAACATATCTCAAATGTGTTCTTCAAATCAGAAAATTTTACTCTCTCTATAGTCTTGAGTCTTTCCTTTATCATCTACAATTCTCTATTCTCCTAATATTGGGAGTAATTGTGGTAGGGTGGGTCTATAGGAGTGTCCCCGTTGAACTTGGGAGTCGCCTGTGTGTGGCTATAATGCATCGTCCTCTTTGTTGTGTTCCTCAGCGGGGAACCATGGGTAGGATCTTCATCTTGCCCTTCATACTAAGAAGCATTATCACGCACATCCTCAAAAAGAGGATTATAGTTTGGTGGTAGACCATACATCAACCATTTCATTGCGAATTTCCTACTTGGTTAGCCTCGAGGTGCGTGTTGATTACCAGGTTGTCTGATGCTTGGGACAAAGGTATTCTCATATGAGCTTATGGCTTTCTATAAGCCTTGGGTAAGCTTCATCATCTCTTTCATCTGTTCTTTGGAGTCAGCAGCTCTAACTTGCTTTCTTGACTACTGGAATCTGAGACTACCATTAACTTGGATTGCAGTCTAGTCTTTTACAAATGTTTAGCAACAATGACTAAAGATACATGTTTATGAAATTTATTCTTATTTAAAATTAGTAAAAAAAAAGCAGGAAACAAAATTTATTTTCAATGAGAGGGTTGGTATAGTAAGACAATTCGACCCACATTTGGTGATTACGAGCCATACCTCACTAGCTCTTCCTGCATTTATGACAATCTTAGAAGAAACATGAAGCTTCAGACCGTGATTGCATCTAAATTTGTTCACTTTTAATGGATCACTAGCATAAACGTATTGTCATGTATTTGGTAACTTGAGAGTGTACCCTACAAGGTGGCATACAATTGATGACGATCTAAGTGGATCACTAACACAATATGTTTTAACTCTTTTTTGACTCATTATTAAGGCGATGGACCTATCTCTAATTATTGTAGAAAATGATTAACAATATTACGAGAATAATATATTGTTTTAGTGATAGAAATAGGAAGTTACATATCTATTTTTTTTTTGGTTTTTTCCTTTTGCGTTTGATATTCAAAATTCAATATTCTCCGCAACCCTTCATCCTCTCAGCTTTTTCGTTAATCCCTTACAAGACCATCAATCTCTTACTTGCACCTTCCTTCCCATTGATCTATTTCCCTTCTAGTTACCTCCCCAATTTTCTTTCTTGGCTACTAGTTCATCATGCGTCGTTAGGAGGTCCTAGAGTTTCATTGGTAGATGTTTCTATTTATCACTTGCTTCTGTATCTGCATCATAGTGGATTTGAGTTGGTATTCCTGTTTAGATCTTCGTCCAACACCAATTGGTAATCTTTCAAGGTTCCCAAGCTTATCTCTCACTCTATGGTACCTTCTCCACTTTCACCTCTAGAGCTTCTATTTTAGGTAGGGAATTATGAATGGGACAGCCTTTGGGTTTTAGTTGCTCACTAAAATAAGTTAATTGTGCATCCTTCTCTTTCCCAGACCTAGTCAGGCACTGATATGTGCTTTATTACAACATTCCTAAACCTTCATAAGGGGTACTAATGGTGCTTGAACCATGTAACCATCCACTCAGAGTAATTGCACACAACAATGAAATGACAAAAAAGTCTCTACTAATATGGTTGTATTGGATTGACCCTGAACTTTTTTACTTTAGTGAAGACGTCAAATGCTGCTTAACCTATCATGCCATAAACAAAAGGACACATGAACATGTCGTATATGGCCAATGCAAGTTCGGGTTTGAACAACTCCAAAATTTCTAGTTCTGTCATTCTAGCCAGATATTTTTTCAAGAACACAACCTTCAACCAATAAATCTATCATTGTTAAGTTATGTTGTTTGGCCCTGTAGGTACTCCAACCAACTTTTTTATAGAATCTCCACTAACACCATGATCACCCATAAACTGATACAATTCATGTCAAGGAGGACTTCATATTCTTCAACCATGGGACATGCATTTAGGTTCGGGAATTTAACGAATCGTAAAGAGGGGTCCAATACTGAATCATATTCATCATAACTCTTAAGGTATCTGTATTAATTCTGATGAAAAGAATGTCTGAAAATCTTCCATATTCTCTTGCAAACTGCTCCAAAGAGAGTACATAAGGATTTTTAGACTGGTTCATCTTCTTGTCCACCGAAGGTTACATCTAGTACTCTTGCAACACAAGAGATTTCTTCACTACATATCAAGAGTAGTAATTACAAAATTCTCACCCCGAGACTTCCTTGTACCTTACTCACTCTCCAATACCTAAGTCACTCTCTTGGAAAACAACTTTTCCAAGTGACTCTAACCATTTTCTAATCACACCCTTGTGAGTGAAAATATGTACAAACTCGAAGAAAATAGTTAGCAATGACAAGGATTGCTTTATACAAGATATGATAAGTAAACTCTATTGCAATTCAACAACTCTTTGTGTACTTAGTGTATAATGCTCATATGGTTTGAAAGACTTTGAAATTTGCACTTCACAACTTCATAAAGTTATTTCGAAAGTGAAAAACAAGTTGTAGAAAAAATACAAAAAAAAGTATTTCAAAAGTTTAGATTTACATAAGTGAGTTGTGATTTTGATGTGTGAAAGTTCTATGTTGAATCTGAGTTCCAATACCTTTATATAGACTTTCCAATCAGCCATAACACCTTTAGGAAAGGGTAGGATTCGTTTGGAATGGAACCATTTCGTTTGGGATGAAAGCTGTTCAGATTGAATCTGAAAATATGGTATAACAGCTCTCAGTAATCGATTATATTATAGGGTAATCGATTACCCAAGTGTTCTGTCCAACTTAGAAACCAATTTTTTGTTGAGTAATCGGTTACTCAAGTTGTAACGGCTCTTAGTAATCGATTACAATACTTAGGTAATTGATTACCTAAGCCTACTGTCCAACTGAGTGACTAATTATCAAACTGAATAATTGATTACACTAATAGCAGTAATCGATTATTGTGTTTCAGTTTTTTTTGGTTAACCTATTTCTCACTCATGTAACATGTTACATGGTTCCAATAATTTGTTACTCAATCATAGTAACCTATTACTCAGATCTAGTAACCTCTTACTCAGTGTTTAGAAAATTGTTTTTATTAAAACTTATGAATCTTGTTTTTCCTTAAAAAGATACTTTTTGAGCATTATTACTAATAGTATAACTTAAAGAGTGTAAGTTTTATCTTCATTGTCTTCATAAGTATTCTTCTTTTTGTGATGTTGGTATCTTCATCAAAACCGTGCCAAGGTTAGGAGCAAGATCTTCTTCCAATCTTCCCCCTTTTGATGATAACAAACCAATATCTTCTTAAAAGTGTATTTTCTTGAGCGTAACATACTTTTTGTGATGAGATACATGTCTTGAGTATGCTCCCTCTTTGTTTTTGAGTATATGCTTTGATGTTGAGTATATGTGCCAGAAAATAGTTTATACAAAATAAACTCTCCCAACTTTTCTCCCCCTTTTGACTTCATCAAAAAGAAGAAAAGCTAGGGTCCATGACACAATATATAGATATGCATAGAATTTAGGCATTGTAGAGCTTAAAGGGTAATTGCATCATAGCATAGAAATTAACAGATGTTCAAACATGAAAGACAAACAACCAGAAAACAGTACGATTACAAAATCCGAAAATGTAAGATAACATCCTAAACACATGTTCTACGATTCAGGTTCAGAACTATCTTCATCAAGATCCATCAAGTTGATCTTGTAGGAAAGACGTTGAAGTGCAATTTGAACTTGTTGGTTCTAAGCATCAATGGCATCCATCCGATTTAAGATGTAGTTTTCAAGCGAGAATAAATCATCCATAATCATCTGATTTGAAGGTATCTGAGCAGATGAATATGATTTGGAATGAGAGGTAGAAGGTTGTGGTGCAATTGGATTAACAAATACATTGGCACATGGGTCAACAGGTGCAACCGGTCTATCACTTCTATGCTTATACACTCTATCAGTTAGGTCTCTAAAAAACTCATTTTGTGGATCACGTCCACATCAATTTTGCTATTGCGAGCATTGAGAGTGATTTTAGATTCACCAGCCGTTGAAACACCAAAGGTTGTTAGTCTCTCGCACAGACCACATGTGTCTCATTACAGTCAAAACCCAATTGATTTCAAGATTATGCTTAAGAGCATACGTCAATTGTAATTCCATGTCATTGATTTGAGAATGGTTTGAAAACTTAGGAATTATGACATAGCAAAAAAGTAATGAAGCATGCGATCTTCGAGATTGAGATTTCCTATAGCAAGGATATCTCTATTCTTAATAGTTTCACCTAAAGTCATTTGCTTATGCAAGTCCATTTCCTCTTTAGAGAATATACACATAAAGTAGTAGAACTCTTTTCTGTCATAATTATCCCAATCACATGCAAGACCAAAATCTTTTATGCTTCCATGATAAGGTATATTGCAGCAAATTGAACTGAAAGTTTTCATTTCTAAAATGATTTATTTTCATTTTATTAAGGATGCTAAACGATTTTTCCTCAAGTTCAAGTTGCAGTACAATACTCTAACAAGTTCATGATAATAGGCATTTGATTCCTCACAGAATTCAAATAAATTTTGTTGCCTTAACAAAGTAGGAAAATGAAAATCATCAAGGTCAAAGTTACTTACATTGCCAAGGAAATGTTCGGTGAAAACTTGGCGTTGTTCATCATTAGGAAGAAGTCAAGCCAATTCCAAAGGATTAGCCTTAGAAGATGAAGTTCCTTGCCTCTTGTGAGCCACACTAGTACGTTGCTTCTTTGCTCTTGATGATGAAGCCATGGTTGAATGTTTTGAAAAATTAGGTTTTGGAAAATTTGGAATTTTGGGGTTTTTTGATTAAGGCCACTAAACACAAAAGTAATCAGATAGAAGTGTTTAGAATTGAAAATAAAATATGAAATGACTCAAAAAGTACTTAAAACATATGAGAAATGAGATTTTTAGAGAGAGATGAGTGATTTTTCGAGTTTGAGAGTGAGGAAGAAGATGAAGTGTTTGAAAATGGAGGAGAAACCTTTAAATATTGGTCACAATAATCGATTACCTTAAGTGGAGTAATCGGTTACTCAACATACAAAATCTCCGGATTTCAAACAGCAACCTTTGGTAATCGATTACACATATAAGTAATCGATTACTTAAACTTCCTGCCACTTATAGTAATCGGTTACTCTCAGAGTAATCGATTGCTAACCTCAGAAATTTAAATTTTCAGGCCTACTAATGCCTGGTAATCGATTATTTACCCTAAGTAATCGATTACATATATCAAAATTTGAAATTTAAAGCAAATCTAAGTAGTTTTAAGTACAAGTAGGCATAAGATAAACATGATGAAGAAAACATATAATCATATTGAGCAATTTAAGATAAGTAAGCTTCATCAAGTATGCCTAATTCTCGTCTAATTTTATAGAAAGATTCTTTTACCAAGGGTTTAGTGAATATATCTGCTAGTTGGTCATGAGTATCAACAAATTCTAAAGCCATATCTTTCTTTTGGACATGGTCTCTAAGGAAGTGATGTCTTATATCTATGTGTTTGGTTCTAGAATGCACTACTGGATTCTTTGTGAGATTTATAGCACTGGTATTGTTACATTTTAGGGGAATGCAGCCTAAGTCTAAGCAATATTCTTGTAGTTGTTATTTAAGCCACAACACTAGTGCACAACAGCTACCTGCCGCTATGTACTCTCCTTCAGCAGTACTTAAGGCAACACATGCTTGTTTCTTGCATGACCAAGAGACAAATGCATTTCCTAATATTTGACAAGTACCACTAGTACTTTTTTCTCAGTTTTGCATCCAACAAAATCTGAATCTGAATATCCTACCAAATCACATATACTTCCCTTCGGATACCAAAGTCCAACGTCAGTTGTTCCTTTTAGATATTTCATGAATCTTTTGACAGCAACTAGATGTGATTCTTTTGGTTTTGATTGATAACGTGCACACAAGCATACACTAAACATTATATGAGGTCTACTGGCAATTAGATAAAGTAGGGAACCAATCATAAATCGATACTTTGATATGTCGATGCATTTTCCAGCTTCATTTGTATCAACGTATGTACCAGAACCCATGGGAGTGGCAATGGACTTGCAATCATCCAATTCAAATCTCTTCAGCAATTCCTTGCAATATTTGGATTGACTTACAAATATACCATTCTTGAGTTGTTTGATTTGTAATCCAAGGAAGTAATTTAACTTCCCTATCGTTGACATTTCAATCTCCCCTTGCATCATTTTGCTAAAGTCACTACATAACATTTCATTAGTAGAACCAAAAATAATATCATCTACATATATTTGTACAAGAAGGGTATGGTGATTTATTTTCTTAATAAAGAGAGTAGTGTCGACCTTTCCTTTGGTAAAAAAATTTCAAGTAGAAAATTTGCTAGACGATCATATCAGGCACATGGAGCTTGCTTTAAACAGTAAAAGGCCTTCTTAAGTTTATATACATGGGAAGGATGTTTCTAGTCTTCAAACCCAGGAGGTTGTTCTACATATACCTATTCTTGTATATACCCATTAAGAAATGCACTCTTTAGATCCATTTGATATAACTGAAAATTTAGAGAATAGACATATGCAAGTAATAACCGAATAGCTTTAAGTCTAGCAACATGAGTGAAGGTCTCGTCAAATTCTATACCTTCTTCCAGATTGTATCCTTGTGCTACCAGTCTAGCTTTATTTCTAATAATAATTCCATTTTCATCTGATTTATTACGAAATACCCAATGAGTTCCTATAACATGCCTATTATTTGGTCTAGGAACAAGTTCTCAAACTTCATTTCTCTCAAACTGATTTAACTCTTCTTGCATTGCAAGAATCCAGTGTTCATCCTCGATTGCATCGTCAATCTTGGAGGGTTCTATTTGAGAGACGAAGTCGTGTTTAAACAAGCATCATTTAGCTTTAAGCGGGTGGTTACACCTTTACTTATATCACCAATGATGTTGTCAATAGGATGGTATCGATGAGTTTTCCATTATTTTGGTAAATCAGAATGAATATGCTCTTCTTGAGTGGATAGAGTATAATTCATATTCAAGTGTTCGGTATTGGTTATTGTACTGGTAGAAGACTCTTCTATTGAAGGGGAACTAGGCAAGTCCTCTTCATCAAGAGTTAACCCGTCATTTATAATAGGATTGGTTTCATCAAAAGATACATGAACAAATTCTTCCATGGCTAGAGTTTTCTTATTAAAGATTCTATAAGTTTTACTCGTAAGAGAGTAGCCTAGGAGGATTCCTTCATCAACTTTTGCGTCAAACTTTCCTAAGTTATCTTTACCGTTATTTAAAACAAAATATTTACAACCAAATACATTCTACCTTTGAAAAGTTCATAGGGGTTTTCTTGAGAATTGGTCTTATAAGAACTCTGTTTGAAACATAACATGTTGTACTAACTGCATCAGTCCAAAAATATTTTGGGAGATTGGTTTCATTCAACATAGTACGTGCAAGTTCTTCTAATGACCGATTCTTTCTTTCTACAACACAATTTTGTTGTGGTGTTCTAGGAGCATAGAAATCGTGATTGATACCAAGATCATGACAAAACTCTTCGAAAGAAACATTTTGAAATTATCCCCCATGATCACTTCTTATAGCAGCGATTTTCAGAGGTTTTTAATTTTGAACTCTTTTAACATATTTGCTAAAGGCATTAAACGCCTCATTCTTATGAATAAAGAATAGATTCCAAGTGTATCTTGAATAATCGTCGACTATAACAAAAGCATAGTAGTTACCACCATATGTAGTAACTATAATGGTCTATCAGAATAAACCATATGCTTAGGTTTGAAAGACGTTTTTGTTTGTTTACCTTTTTGACAAGCACTACATAGTTTGTCTTTAACAAATTTCATTTTGGGTAAATCAACAACTAGATCTTTCTTAATCAGTTTATTTAGATGATTCATATGTATATGCACAATTCTTCTATGCCAAAGCCATGCATCATTATAATTGTTAACAATTAAACATTTTATTGGTAAAGAAGAATTATCTAGATCAATCATATATATATATTGTTTATTTTCTTACCAACTAGTTTAGAGTTATTAGAATCCTTACTTTCAATGATGCATTTATCTGGGTAGAATGCCACATGGAATCCTTTGTCGCATAGTTGACTTATGCTTAATAAGTTGTGCTTGAGTCCCTCGACGTATAGTACTCCTTCTATAATTTTTGATGGTGGCTTGCCGATTCTACCAACTCCAAGTATTCTTCCTTCAATGTTATCACCATATGTGACGTATCCTTTGTCCCTTGGAGTAAGGACAGAGAATTTGTCTTTATTGTCCGTCATGTGTTTTGAGCAGCCGCTGTCCAAGTACCACAAAGTGCAAGCGACTCTCAAGTTTTCCTGCAAGACAGGCTAAGTGGTATTAGGTACCCAATTTTCTTTGGGTCCTACATGGTTAACACATTTCTCTACCCACTTAAAATTACCTAAGCGTACACCATACTTTCTAATCATGCAAACATTTGTTGTATGCCCATAATTCTTACAATAAGTACATATGGGATGATGCTTATATTTTCTAGATTTATTACAGTTTGATGCATGAACACTTCGCTTTTGAAAGATTATTTTTGTAGAGATATTTTGCTTCTTAGAAACTTGGCTATTAGAATAGCCTAGACCTTTTCGGTCTTTAACATGTCTTTGATTTTTTATTATTTTATCTAGATGTTTGTTACTCTTGTTTGATTCATTAAGTTCAAAACTTATTGATGAAATTTTCTTTTCAAGAGTGATGCAGTTTTGACATGAAGAGGATGATGGTTTATTTTTTAATATTTCTAACTCAGTTTTCTGTTTTAAAAATAATTTTGTTAGTTTGACATATTCATCATGCAAATCATTAAATGTCATTTGTAATTCAGAAGAAGAAAAAGGTTCAGTTTGACATACCTCTTCATCATCAAAATGATGAGATGCCATTAGTGAGATGGGCTTGTTCTTCATTTTCTGGCTCAGATGCAGAGCTAGTATCGTTGTCATCCCAAGCAATGTAAGCTCTTCGTACGGTCTTCATTTCCTTCTTCCCTTTGAAGGGATTCTTTCTCAGGTTGGGGCATTCCATTTTCATGTAACGGGTTACCATACTTGAGTAACAAGTTACATTAGTGAGAAAAGTGTTATCCATCCTCTAACGGCTAAGAGTAATCCATTATTGTCTTTGAAGTAACAGATTACCATTTTGAGAAAACAAGGTAATTGATTACTCAAAGAAGTGTAATCAATTACACTAAGGCAATTTCATAAGACAGCTGGACAGTACCTTTGAATAATCGATTACTCAAATACAGTAATCGATTACACTGTGTGAAATTCGAAAAAGTTGTTAACAGGATAGTTGGGTAATCGATTACCCACTTGCTGTAATCGATTACTGACTGTTGTTGTATCAGTTTTCAGATTTCAAAGTGAAAAGGTTTAACTCAAAACTGATTTGTTTCATTCCAAATGAAACCTACACTTCCCTAGAGGTGTTATGGTTGATTGGGAAGCCTATATAAAGGCATTGAAACACTCATAACTCAAAGACACTTAAACACAACTCATATTACAAACTCTCATTTGAAAGTCTCATAATGCTCTCACATTTTCTGAATTTTATGCACAAGTAAGCAACATACTCTCAAACTTTCTAAGTTATTTCAGAGTTGCTTCTAAGTGTATTCCAAACTTTTTCAAAGTACTAAGCGCATTAATATCTCTCGTATAAGAGTTGTTTTTGGATTGCAAGTCTAGAATTCTCATATACACTTGTAAAGGCAATCCAAGCCATATTGTATATTCTTCACTTTTTGCTAATTACACTTTCTTTCACAAGGGTGTGAAGAGAAAGGGGTTGAGTGACTTGGAATAGTGTTTTCTAAGGGTGTTACTTGGAATAGGGTTTTCCAATGGATTTAAATATAAGTGAGTGTGTAAGGCACAAGGAAAAGAGGATGTTTTTCGCCTTGAGATTATATTGCACTTTCTTTTTGTCTTCATCATTACATGAAGATTTTGGCTTTACTTCTCTTACACCATTGATAACCGTAAAAGGTTCATAGGGTCCTTCTTCAATCGCATTCCAGATATCCATATCTTGAGATTTTATGAAGATTTTCATTCTGATTTTCCATAAGTCATAGCATTCTCCAACAAAGCTTGGAGGGCGATTGATGTTGGAACATTCTCCTAGAAATGATCTTGTTGCCCTCTTCGAAAGATGATCAGTTTTGAGAATAGATTACTCAAAAAAAAGCTTTGGCGCCAATTGTAAGACTAACATAGCAACTAAGAGGGGGTGAATTAGTTTACTTAAGATTGTGATCAATTTTTCTGCAATTTTAGAGTAAGTAGCAACGGAAAATATTATGCAGAAAAATATCAAATAAAAATCAAGGAGATAAGGGAAAAGAGAGTACACAAGAATTTTTATATTGGTTTACCTTCTTGTCCACCGAAGGTTACATCCAGTACTCTTGCAACACAAGAGATTTCTTCACTAGATATCAAGAGTAGTAATTACAAAATTCTCACCTCGAGACTTCCTTGTACCTTACTCACTCTCCAATACCTAAGTCGCTCTCTTGGAAAATAACATTTCCAAATGACTCTAACCATTTTCTAGTCACACCCTTGTGATAGAAAATATTGTACAAACTTGAAGAAAATAGTTAGTAATGGCAAGGATTGTTTTATACAAGATATGATAAGTAAACTCTCTTGCATTTCAACAACTCTTTGTATACTTAGTATATAATGCTCATATGGTTTAAAATGTGGAGAAAAAAGTGTTTCAAAAGTTTAGATTTGTATAAGTGAGTTGTGATTTTGATGTGTGAAAATTATGTGAAAGTTAAATGTTGAATCTGAGTTCCAATGCCTTTATATAGACTTTCCAATCAACCATAACACCTTTAGGAAAGGGTAGGATTCGTTTGGAATTGAATCATTTCGTTTGGGATGAAAGTTGTTCAGATTGAATCTGAAAATCTGGTGTAATAGCTCTCAATAATCGATTACATCATAAGGGTAATCGATTACCCAAGTGTTTTGTCCAACTTAGAAACCAATTTTCATGTTGTGTAATCGGTTACTCAAGTTGTAATGGCTCTCAGTAATCGATTACAATACTTAGATAATCAATTACCTAAGCCTATTGTCCAATTGAGTAACTAATTATCAAAATGAGTAATCGGTTACACTGATAGCATTAATCGATTATTGTGTTTCAGTTTTTGTTAGTCAACCTATTTCTCACTCATGTAACATGTTACGTGGTTCCATTAATCTATTACTCAATCATAGTAACATGTTACTCAGATCTAGTAACCTGTTACTCAGTATTTAGAAAATTGTTTTTATTAAAACTTATGAATCTTTTTTTTTACTTAAAAATATACATTTTGAGCATTATTACTAATAATATAACTTAAAGAGTGTAAGGATAGAAGTACCTATGACTTAGACTCTGAATGTCTTGATGTTTTATCTTCATTGTCTTCATAAGTATTATTCCTTATTCTTCTTTTTGTGATGTTGGTGTCTTCATCTAAACAGTGTCAAGGTCAGGAGCAAGATCTTTTTCACATTATTTAACTTGGAATTAAATAATATGACCCCAATCAAGCTTTAATGAATAAAATATTTGCATAGGGCATTGAGCCCTTTGATGGGTTTGTGATGAAAGTAAGTCGTCCTTGTGACATAAGGATATCTCAGTGTCATGATACCCTTATGTTACTAAGGCATGCATGGTAAACTTAAACTAATTTAGGAATGGAAAATCTTATTTTATGATATGTATGGTTGTGGAGAAATGGTGAATATAGGTTGCTTCTTGTGCCTTATTGGATTTTTGGGCAATGTACTAGGTCTTGTTTAAAGTGGACTTGATAAGAGCACTAGACTTCTAGGTTACTAGACTATATCCAATCTTTGAAAGAAACGAAACTCAAATGTCATAGGTTAGAAACGAAAGGAGGACAACCTCCCAAGCTGCTAACTCACAATATCACTAACAATTTGGGTGGTCCATACCACTAATACCATATATGATGCTAGGTCAGCACCGGCACAACAACTTTCCCACTTATCTCAAATCTTCATCAGCAATACCTTGATGTAGGGTATATGTGTGTGTAAATTCGTGTGTACTGCATTAGTGTATGGGAAAGCATTAATCATTTAAGATAAATTTTCATCCCTAAAAGTTGCACAAAAGATGTTTGAGTATGTTCAAACAATTGAATGAATTGGCAAGTAAAGTGTATATATATATAAGGGTAATTAGATCCATGCAAATAGTGGATTTGGGTTTGACTCTCTTAAAAAGGTTCTTGGTATAGTCGTTAACTATCACATCTCGATTTTCAGCTGCACAACCTTTTCGAAGTTGTCACTATGTTTTTTGCGGTTAAAATATTGAAAACTATATTAAAGCCCAATTTATAAAAAATTGGTCTTTTGAATAAGATTTATGAGTTTGGAAGTTAATTACAGATCGAGAAACATATTAGCACCTCGTCTGTCTGTAACAAAATGTACCCTAGTTAATTGGATCGATTGATACCCTTGATTT
Source organism: Lupinus albus (assembly GCA_009771035.1). Taxonomy (NCBI): domain Eukaryota; kingdom Viridiplantae; phylum Streptophyta; class Magnoliopsida; order Fabales; family Fabaceae; genus Lupinus; species Lupinus albus. The sequence continues at coordinate 8,822,923 of CM020006.1, read as the reverse complement.
ATTTAATTAAAATTTTGGAATTGTTAAAACAAATATTTATTTTTTATTTTTATATTTGACAAGAGTAAATCTTGTTCCTACGTATTCTTATATACATTAGGAAATCAAGACTAAGTAGTTCTAGGTTAAAAATGGTTAACTGATTTGATTAAAAATTGAAATCATTTAAAAGTGATTGGTGAGGAACTAATAGGTGAAGAGTCAACATTGGTCACTTACCCTCTTCCTACTTTGATAAATAGCAAAGACAGTACAAAGACTGTAACTGTTTCTAAGCTCGAGGCGGGAAGAAAGCTACAACATGAGTCGTAATCTCGCTATTGAATTCCCAAAAAGTAATTAACATATTTTATTTTATAATTAAATATTTTACGTTCAAAAGGGAGAAATAATAGACAAAGAGTCGGAATTGGTCATAAATCGTCTTCCCACTTCAATAAATAGTCGGTGTAGTACAAATGACATCAAGTGTTTCTCAGCTTGTAGTGGAAAGGAAGATACAACATAAGTCATAATCTCTCTATTGAATTCCCAAAAAAATTAATTAAAACATTATTATTTTTATTATTCAATAAATTATAAATAAAAACAAAAGAATAAGAAAAAACATTGGTTATTAACTCCCAAGAGTAGAAGGAAATAATAATGGGAAGAAAAAGATGATGGTAAAGGAAGATGTGAGGAAGATGGAATGTGTGCAAAATGGACGAAATGGGGGGTGAAGTATGACATAAAACAATATTGTATTAACCTTTAGAGATGAAATGAATTTTCTCATTGTCTCTCTCTTCCACATTTTGCTACCATTAGCACCATTTTTTTTCTTCTCTTTCTATATTTCTCTACGTGTCTTTTTGTGTGGTTGCGCATCCCTTCTATTTATAAAGAGACTTTGGACGCCTTTTATCTTTAGAGAGAAAACATCAATTAATGAGTTGATTGAATCATGGTTATGAAAACTGTACTATACCGGCCGGTTTGACCGAAAAACCAGCGAACCAGACCCCTAACCGGTACAATACAAGTGTAATACCGGTCAAGTAACAAAACCGGCTGGTTTATACTTTTTTTTCCAGGTAACAACACACTCAGATCTGCCACAACAGTGTACTCACAGAACAAATTCAGGGCATATCTGAAAATAAAAAATGAACATGTTTGATAATAAAAATCAAACCTTTGATATTGTTGGAGGAAGGATGCAATGAGTGGAAGCAAAATGATCAGTTGAGAGAAAAAATAGTGTGGAAAATGAAAAATGAGTGAGTTTGGGAAATGAAAGAATGGTGAGTTGGAGAACATAGATTGAAATGAAAAATGGGAAATGAAAAAGGAAACATAATGTGTCAAATACAGAGAAAGCAAAGTTTTTAAGAAAGATGGAGAAGGCAAAGTGTTTAAGAAAGGGAAAAAATATATTATTATTTTTGCACACTGACAGTTCAGACATCACCAACTAGTTAGTTCCTCACGATTTGCATCACTAGCTATTGATTAAAATCGGCCTATTTATATTTTGCGTTTGTTAAGTGATACTTTTGGATTGATATATGCTTAGACTTTGATTTGGTTAAACACTTAAGGTGGTTTGTTTGTGAGAATTTAGAGTATATTATGATTATGGATTATAAATTTGAATATCTACATATTTGAAATTTTTCTGTTATATGTTTATATATATATATATATATATAAATATAAGCAGGTATGTCCGGTTTAACCGGCTTGCGGTTTAATTACTGAATCATCAGTTTAACTATTGTACCATTATACCAATACTCTGGTCGGTTTGATAACCGATACGGTTTTAATAACACTCAATTTGAATTCAAATACTTCACACATTTTTTTTTTTAAATTGACATCTCCCCATTAGTGAATTCACTAAAAACCTGTTAATATGTTGAATTCGAATATTTGACACATATTTTTCTTCAAATTTGTGTCTCCCCATTAATGAGTCCACTAATGACATGTTAAATTGATTGAAATGATATTTATTTTTCCTTTTAAAACGAAAACTTATGGAAATTATGATTTTGAAATTGTATCCTACAATTATTGAGTTGATAATTGTTCATTAAGTCACTTAAAATCACTTTTTATTTTTATTTTAAAAAAGGAAAACGAAACTAGGAGAGAAAAAGGAAAAAACATCATTTGCAATCCTTAACTTATTCTGATTGCAATGATTATTGTATTTTAAATATTCAACTTAATCAAATTTATTTGATTTGATCTTGTTTCCTTATTTTCAAAATGCAACCGTAATTTATTTGTTGACTAAATTTTTACTAAATCAAATTTCTAAATATTTATTTTTTATCAGTGATTTATGTAATAAAATGAAATTGATATAAATTTATTTGATTTGATCTAGTTTGCATATTTTCATATTGCAATCCTTAATTTATTTTTTGCTCAAATTTTGATGAAAGATAAACTACAAAGATTCAATATTTTTTTTATCATATTCTGAAAAATATTTTTGTCAAAATTTATTTTTGAAGAATTACTTTTTTGGTTTAAACAAAATTAGGTGTTCGAAATTTTTAAGATGCATTGTAATTCCAAAATTTTCAAATCATTCTCAAAACAATGATTTGGAATTACAATTGATGTATGCCCTTAAAAGTTTCAAACATTTAAACTGGGCATTCATCGTTATGCAACATATGCATTATCTTAGGGATAAGAATGGCTGACTACCTTATGTTATCATTGTGTCTGCAAAACTTGAGAAATTTGGGATGAGAGTCCAAAGTGGAACTGAATGTTTGGGATAGCAAAATTGACTTAGATGTAATCCACAAAATGAGATTCTTTCGAGATCCAATCAATATGCAATTCAAGCATGGGAATGATTATGTTGCTGAACCTCGTGAAATCTATGCTCCTCAACCTAAACCTCAACCCTCACAACCTCAATTTGATACCTCTTAGACTTCCAATGAGTCAATCAATCCCAAGATTATAGACGAATTGGTTAGTCTTCGAAGCTACATTGCCACAAGGACGAATGCTCTTAAAGCTCAGTACCAACAAGTTCGCAATGAAATCATGAAGATATTAATCTATTATATTACATGGACATCGATGATGATGATGAGTCGAATAAATCTTAGTTGTCTTAGGTTTGTGTTGTAATTTCGATTCTTTGATTATTTTGCTTGTTTGTATTTTGGTTGTTTCTTGTTGTAATCTAATTTCGGATACATATTTGTTGTTGTAATCTAATTTTGGTTCAATGTTATGTGAGTTATTTGCATATTTCAAATGTGTCTTAGCATATATATATTGTCCATATAAAATGACCTTGGCACATATGAAATCTTGTATCTCTATATATTTGTATATGTTGCTTCTGGGACACTTGGTTTTTCCTTTTTTTTATAAAGTCAAAAGGGTGAGAAAAGTATGAGTTGTTTTCTTTCTTGATTAAAATTTCAGGACAATCAAGCCTAAATACAAAGGGAGCATATAAGATAGAGGGAGCAGACACAAAAATAAACGTATGCAAATCGAGAAATTCAACATCTAAGGATATTGGTTTGCCATCATCAAAAGGGAGATATTGTGAAGAAGATTTGACTAGGTTTTAATGAAGACACCAACGTTAACAAAAAGAAGAAAAATGATTGAAGACTTTGAAGCATAGAATGCAAGCTCGTCAAGTAGATAGGATCTTATAACTTTCTAAGTTGAGTTCTTTCTTCCTAAGTCATTTAGTTAAGTTATACATCAAGGCTTTTAGCAATGATTTTCAAAATGTTTCTTAAATCTTTAGCTGGTTTAAAAAATGAGTTCAAAGGGTTTAAAATAAACTTTTAAAAAACTAACTAGAAGGTTACCAAAAACTGAGTAATAGGTTAACAAAGTTGAGTAATAGGTTACCCAAAACTGAGTAACATGCTACTAGGAAAAATAAAGGAGAGTGATCGATTACTCAATCGAGTAACTGATTATTCATTTGGACAGAAGCTTTGCATAATTGATTACCCCAAGAGAATAACCAATTACTCAGTGTTGTTGTAGCAGTTTTCATATTCAAATTGAAACAACTTCTTCCCAAACGAATCATTGTCACTCCAATTGATTCATACCTCCTTGAATTGGTATGATGATTGGTTTTGAACTCTATTTAAACCACTTCCAAGTTCAAAAAGAAATACACAACTTTAATACACAAATCCTAAGAACTTGAATCAAAATTTATAATTTCATATTCAAAGTTGTTAAAGTTTATAAGAAAATATTTTATGCACTTACATGGTTTCTGAAAAACTTCAGAAAATTGTGTTATACGTTAAGTTCTTTTCTTACAAAGGATTGAGAGAAAAAGTGAGAGAACTTTTGCAATACTAAGCTCTAGAGAGAAATTTTTCATACTTGTAAATCACTATAGGGAAAGATTTTTCAACAATAAGTGTTGTGATTCTTTGTTAAGGGATTTTGAGTGAGAATCTTGGTGTAAGATTTGTAAAGATTGAACTCAAATATAGTGGAAATCTCTTGAGTTTATCAAGAGAACTGAATGTAGCTTTTGTTGGATTGAAGGTGAGCCAATATATATCTGACGTTATCTCTACTTTTTCTATACTTTTACTTTTATTGTATATGATTTTTGATTTTATAAGCTTCATTGCTAATCTGATTTCTATCTTAAAGAAGAAGTGAAACTCTACATAATTTGGAGAAAACTAATTCACCCCTTACCCCCTCTTAATTTGTCATCTATACTTACATATTGTTATTGTTTAAGAGTCAATTTTTTAAGGTCGTTGTATGTTAAAAATATTTCAGTATAAAAATAACAAATGTGTTTGGGCCTAATCTATGGACTCCTTTCATGATTGGTGTCATTGGTCATCTTTTTATTATTCAAAATAAAATAGTTTCTCTGAGGACTTGTATCTTGACAAATTATTTTCTGACCCTTTTAACATTAATTATAATTGGAATGAAATATTCTTTGTGACACTTTATGCCTAGACATATTATTTTTGTTTTTCCCCTTTTAACATAAATTATAATGGGAATGAAATAGTCTATCTAATGTATTGTGCCTTACAAGACTATTTTATTTTACCTCTGTTAATACAAAAATAATAGAAATAACATAATCTCTCTAACGTTGTGTCTTGACAAATTATTTTATTCCGATTTTTTTGTCAATGTTATTAAAACCGTATCAGTTATTAAACCGGTCAGAGTACTGGTATAGTGGTATAGTGGTTCAACTGGTGGTTCAATAATTAAACCACATGTCGGTTAAACCGGACATATCTGCTTATATTTATATATATATATATATGGGGAGGGATCCACTTACTTCAAGAGTAAGTGGAGTAAGTGGAAAAACACTTACTCCATGACCATTCATTCTTGGGAAATCCAATGGTTTGAATTGGTGAGTACATCTAAGCCATTGAATTTTTCAAGATTGGATGGCTAAGATGAAGAGTAAGTGTTTTTTGGAGTAAGTGGATCCCTCCCCTATATATATATATATATCACATCAACAAACAACTTTGAGTCTTTAACAAAATCAAAGTCTAAAGTGGAAAATATATATCAATCCAAAAGGGCATCGTTTAGGGAATAAATTTATATATATATATATATATATATAATATCTATATGTAAATCGGCCGGTTTAAACCGGTTCACCGGTTTTGATCAAAACCAACTGGTCTTAACCGGTTTTAACCGGTTCTATTACATATCTGGTACAACACCTGTCTCGTGCCGGTTAGGGGACCGGTTCACCAGTTTTCCGGTCGAACCGGCCGGTACTGCACGGTTTTTATGACACTGTTTTTTTGCAACAAAATAATAAAAATAAACAGGATAAATGTATTTTGACATACTTCTTTATTTTGTTTCTTTTTATATGTAAAAATAAAATAAAGTTGTATCTCCTGGGATGAATGTGCCTTGACAAACTCATTTATCTCAAATCTACTTTAAATAAATATAATATAAATCTTTAAAAAAAAATAAAAACAATCAATCATTTTCCAGAAGATTGTGCAGTTTTGATTTCCCTATTTCAAGTAGAGATACTAGAAGCGGACTACTTCCTTAAATATACTAAAAACATCATATTTTATTCTTTTTGAAATAGTACTATGTAAGAGTAAAATTAATGTTTTGAACAAAATTCACATAATCGATCTAGGTACCATTTTTGTAATGGACAATATGAGATGTCTAAGAACTTTCCCATTTGTAAAAAACTCTCGAACCTGTAATTTTTCTTATGCAGATTAGTTCATATATTTCTCAACCTGTGTCAGGAGGAAAGAAACAACACGAGTCGCGACCTCCCACTTAAGTTCTTGAAAATAATTGATTTAAAATATTTTTTATAAATACTTTTTGTATTTAATTTTGATTATTTAATTGCTATAATTATTTTTTTAACTATAAATAAAATATTTATTTATTTAAAGTTATTAAACAAATATTTAATTAATAAATAAAATATTAAAGAATAAAGAAAAATCAAGACAAATAAAGTAAGTAAACAAAAAATGCAGCTAATGTTAATACGCCACATAGCTACCGTTGAACGGAGAACATGGAATGTGGATGGAAAAAAAAAGCAAGAAAGATGTGACACAAATTACGAGGTATCAATTTTGGATTTCTTTTTTGTTTTCCTAATGTATCTAAATTGGATACTAAGAAATCTATTTATAGTTGAAAACACGTAGATAAGGAATATTCAATGGATATACTATATTTTAAAATGGTGATAGAATTTGCTATGTTTTAAATTTGCTAATAAAATTTATTATATTTGAAGAAAGGATTTATTATATTCAAAAAAAAATGAGGATTTGTTATATTTTAAAATGTTAATAGGATTGCTCTATTTTAAAATATTAATAGAATGTTCGTTTTCTCTAGGGATGACAATGAAAACCGAACTTAAAGGTATCCACCCGAATCCAACCCAAATTTAATGGGGAAATTCAATGTAATTGGGTTCGGGTTTTACGAGAGTTCAAATTTCGGGTTTGAGTTTGATATTATTAATACCCTACCTCGAACCCGATTAATATATATAATTATATTATTACACATAAATACATATATAAAAACTATATATATATATAAATTTCATATATATATATATATTTCACATATATATATATATATATAAAGCGGTTTGCTAACATGATCCCACATCTTTTTGTGAAGAAACATGTTAGCAATGTGTACCTACAAAAGTTGTCAAAAATATCATCCATAATTTGTTGAAATATGTTTTAAAGATAAGGATAATTCTATAAATTTGTTTTTATGACAATTAAATAATTAATAGTATTACTTTTTTTTCTCTCTCTTCACACCTCAAACCCTTTCACATTGTTCATTTTGTCTCTAAACACCAAAACTCATCTACCTCCTCTCAAATTGTGATTCTTCACATTACCTCGGTCCTCTATCTTCATACATGTCAATGTAATTGTGCCGTCAAAAATTATGATATCGAAACTGAAAATATAAATTAATACAAAGATGATGATTTTTCCAAAGCGGAAATCGATGTTCTTTTGATAAAATTTCTCAAAACTAAGATGATATATTGGTTATTAATGTTCTTTTATTTTTGGTTTTTCATCCAACCTGTGTTTGTGATTGCAAAATAACTCTTGGTTCTTTTGCTCTTGGGTAAAGTATTGAAAATTTAATTTCTTTCCCTAAGATGTAAAACCTTTGTCTCGTCATGTGCTATCCACCATTTTCATTCGTTATTTCACCTATTTGATTTCCTTTCGGCCTCATGAACCTATCAGCTGCCATCAAACCTTGCAAACAGAAATGCCGCAACAATTTATTTGTTTCTCATCAAACGGAGCCGCCACCTTCAGAGGAGATAAATGAATTTTACTCTTCAGAGTCAAATGAACAATGTGAAACAATGAAAGGGTTTGGGGTGAGGAGAGAGAGAAAATTTAATATTATTAATTATTTAATTGTCATAAAAACAAATTTACATTATTATCCTTATCTTTTAAGCAAGTTTCAACAAACTATTATGGATATTTTTGACAAATTTTTTAGGTACACATTGCTAACATGTTCCTTCACAAAAAGAGATGGGATCATGTTAGCAAACCTTATATATAAAAGCTATATATATATAAAAATATATGTTTCGTTCAGGTTTTTTATGTTCGGGTTACCCGAAACCCGACGGGTTCGGGGATGGTATCATTATATCCAATCCTGCTTAATCCAGGTTCGGGTTTTGGATTTCGGGTTCGGGGTTGGGTAAGCACAAACCCACCCTCGACTGGCCCCGTTGTCATTCCTAGTTTTCTCTCTTACTGTAGGAAAAAATACAATCAAACGAGTTAAGATGCGAAAGATAGCCAGATTCAACCCTTCTCCCTTTATAAAGCCTCTTGGAAATAACAAAAGAAAGTTCGAACACAAGAAATAACTTTGGGATATTCTTCCATAAGTAATCATCATTTATGCCTTAAATAAAAGGCTCAGACTAATATATGAACTTTAAGAAAGTTCGCTTCGGTGCGAACTGATTTGTAACTGTTGGATGAAAAAATGTGGTAAGCATTCACCTTTTAGAAGTCGGTTAGGTAAGGGGTTGCTTCTACTTGGAAGGTGTTTTGGGTGACACCGACTTCTCTATAGAAGTCGGTTTGGCAAATGTGACCATCTATTTATGAAGAAGGTTTTCTTCATACCGACTTCTCTATGAAGTCGGTTTTGCAGGTGGTGTGTTCATAGATTTTGTTGTTTTTTGACTTCTAATAGTGTATTAGTTATTTATTATACTGACTTCTGCATAGAAGTCGGTTTATATCATTTATTTGTATTATCTATCAATACATTATCTATCATTTATTTATATTACTTTTATGTAAACTCAATAATAATTAAACATAAACGATAAATTATGTAATGAAAATATATAAAATTCATATAATATTATTGCATATATATATATATATATATATATATATATATATATATTCTGGTAACTTTAACAAAGTGTTCCTTTTAGACAAATAAATGATATAAACCGACTTCTGTATAAAAGTCGGTATAATAAATAACTACTACACTATTAGAAGTCACTTTTGCCTAAACATATAGAAGTCGGTGTCTACAAAAACAACAAAATCTATGAACACACCACCTGCAAAACCGACTTTCATAGAGAAGTCGGTATAAAGAAAACCTTCTTCATAAATAGAAGGTCAAATTTGCCAAACCGACTTCTATAAAAAAAGTCGGTGTCATCCCAAACAACTTCCAAGTAGAAGCAATCCTTTACCTGACTGACTTCTAAAAGGTGGATGCAGGTAACCAGTTACTACGTTTTTTCATCCAACGATTACAAACCAGTTCTCACTAAAGCGAAATTTCTTAAAGTTTCTATATTAGTCTAAGCCTAAATAAAATGAAGGCAACAGCAATGGATCTATCCTATGCTTAAAACTTTAAATTATTCAAACTTGTGCCATGAAAATCAATTCTTGGTGGTAATGATGCACCTATGATTTAATCCAACACAGTCCCTACTAGACATAAAAAATAACTTCCTCCAACCAATTGCACCAGTTTTACCGCTAAGAAACACCACTACTAGTAACTGGTCATACTATCTTTAATCAAAACATTATTGGTGGAAATAGGTCAGACCACCTATTAGGATAAACAGGTCAGACTTAGACTTCTCCAATAGCTTATTTAACCTAAATAGGTCAAATTCAGGCCAGACCTTTTTGGTAAACAGGACAGACTTAGACTTCTCCAATAGTCTATTTAACCTAAATAAGTCAGACTCATGCCTTTTAAAAAGCATATTAAGCCTAACAGGTCGGCCAATGTAATGTTATTATATATTTATAAATTATTTTTTATAATATGTACAAAACAACTAAATAATACTTTTTTTTATGTAAATCCATTAGAATTTAGAGATTAGACTATTTAATAATTGGACATTTAGTCATTGAGACTCAGGCTTAAGTACATAACTCACCCCATGTAAGTATGTAATTTTTCATAGCTTGTACATAATGTGTTGAATTTTTTACCTTAACAGGCTATATCAGTCTTTTAAACAGGTCAGACATAGGCTTTGATTTTAACATCATTACATAAACAACTCTACATAAGAATAGGTGACCAAGTGTCCCCATTCTCGTCCCAAAATCATGTCTCGGTCAATAAAAAAGTGTCACTTCATTATAAAGAAAAATTATAAAAATATAAAATAATATTTTATATTATTTGGAATAAGTTGATTGGTTTGAAACATATAGACATTATTATTTTAGGATAGATGATCTATGTTGTATATTTCTTGTAACCTTCGAAAAGAAAATGCAAATAACTTGCACAAATGACCTTTTAAGCATACGCATACATAAAAATGTGCACTTTTCGTGCTAGCCGTTGGTGTATCAATAAAATCATTCATTATTAATTGGAAAAACTAAAAAGCAGCAGAACAAGACATAAATAACTAAACCTCAGACACACCAATTACAGATTATAAAAACACGGTTAACATGATGGAAAAGGCTAACATCTATAAGCAAAGTCCAAGAAAAACAAGAACATGTATGTACCACCATCTCATCAAAATATATATTTTTTTTAAATTAGTTAGTGCAAGCACAATAATTTTTATAAAAATATAATATTTAACTAAAGTATATGGTATACTTATAATCTTTTAATATATGCAGCCCCCTTGATGCGTTGTAGATCTGTCCCCAATAACATGGGGCATTGATCATTGAAAATTGACTGCACTAACTAGACTTGGATCGATCACAAACCCATGAACTGACTTGCCTGACCTTCTGTGATTTCTTGTGGCAGGAGCAGATGGTAGTTCGATGCCGGAAGGAATTGGAACTTTTTGCGAGTGGCCGGAAATACATAGAGCACCGGTATCATCTTGATCCCAGTATACTTCTACCATATACCCTGTGGGGCTTTCAGTAGACTGTGTTCCTGGAATCCCCACAAACCTTGCTCCTTTAGGAACCTGCATGATTATTGCATTGAGTAAACAGAAAAGGGATAGTTGATATTACTGTGAATCATATTATATGAATTGAAAAGCAAAAGGGGGGTGAGTTCTCAAATGGCTATGTTTACTTCAGTGTGAAGCACTTTATCAACTATGCTAGTGTAGAAGATCAACATTTAGAACTTAACCTTTGAGAGGTATACCTCAAAGTAGAATAACCAAAACTTATACGGTTGCACTTACCTCGACAGACCCTCCGGATGTTAAGCTTAGTGTCACTAGGCTCCCTTCAGCTTCAGCACTTTCTAGCTCTGCTTGCTTAGCAATATTCAGGAAAACTTCTTCAAGAGTTGTTAGACCAAGCTGGATATCAGATATGCCAAATTCTACTTCTCTATATTGGAGCTCTGCAAAAAAATTCTGCGTGGGGAGCAACAGGGAAATAAAACAATATTATTACTCATATATTTATTTAATCACAATCTTCTGTGTTATGACTTAAGACTCATTTGGTTTATGCTAATTATATTTCTCACTGCATTTATGGGCCACTTTTGTGCCCATATCATCCTTTTTCCATGCTACCTAAACATTTTTTAGCTTCATATTATATGTGCATATAGCATGAATACAAATGTCAATTAAGTCCACAAGGAATGTTAATATAGGAGTTATCCTTGATTTTGTTCAACTGTGACATTGCAGCAGCAGACAGACTTAATTTGAGATATTTTCTTGAAGAAAACATTTGACTAACATGAACACCAAATTATAAAAAGACCATGCACATATCACAGATGGAAAATTTTCTTTGGCAACAAAGGATCTATCTTGCATTTCACGATTTTGAAAACTGGTATAGGTGTTTTCAGGTGATACACAAGACAAATAACTTAAATATAGTCTACTCTAATTAATTATCAATAAGTTCACAAAATTCGAAACTGGCCATGATTCAAATTTTGCATGATCAGCATACTCAAAGTTGATCTGCTTCCATGTTGATCATTATTCAACCACCAATGAAGATTCAAATGCTAATATGCTAGTACTAGAACAAATTTAATGAAATGAAAACAAAGCCTAGAAAAGATAGCTTACCATCAGAAGCCCCTCTCTGTCATGAGGAATCACAAAAGTTAGAAACTTATTATTCTCCTCTTTTGGCTTTACATTCAAACTCTGTCAAAGTATTTCAGGGGTTAAAAACCAATCTTTTGCTTGACATGGAAATATTTTAAATCATCAAAATTGTTCTTACATTCTTAAAGAACTGTTTCACAGCCTCACGATGTGTTGTAGAAACTGCATCTCCATCGGCAGGACTATGGTCAACATTGTTTCCATTGAAGCTGATATTTGCAATAAAGCCAGAACCAAAGCGTGACTTCAGTCGGATGGAGGTGCCAATGCAGCGAAGCCTACCCTTTGCCATGATTCCTATGCGATCACTTAGAATGTCAGCTTCTTCCATAGAGTGTGTTGTGAGAATAATGGCACGCCCTTTTTTTGCATTTTCTATTATGTCCCACACATGCCTCCTTGTTATTGGATCCATACCAGTAGTCTAAGATTTAAGAATGATCAATGTTTTAATCATTTGAACAGAAAACAAACACGAAATAGAATATTCTACTCTGCATTCATACCGGTTCATCCAAAATGACTAATTTAGGGTCACCAATAAGGGCAATCGCAACACTGAGGCGACGTTTCATTCCTCCACTGTAACTTCCTGCTCTCACTTTGGAAGCTTCTGTGAGTCTCACCTCTTCCAATGATGTCTGGGTAACCTACAATTTTCAAATTATAAGGAATGAGAAGCACTATTCATTTAGTTCAAACATAACAACAAATAATTTTTTGTGAGGGAGAAGCAATGTGAAAATATATAATATATTGACAATTTCAAGCCTGGAGCAGACGTACTGATTTGATGGAATTTGGGGACAGGCCTTTGATAGTAGCAAAGAGTTGAAGGTGTTCTTCACCGCTCAGTGCGTCCCATAGGATATCAAACTATAAATTAGAAAATTCAATAAAAGGTCAGTCAGCACGATAATGAGGAGAAAGACATTAAACCTGAAACTCATATTTATGTATTCTTAATGGGAAATATATGCCTTCGTACAAGAAAAATAAATATAATGAGAGAGATAGAGAAGAAGGAAAGGAGGGAGAGATGACCACCTGGGGACATACTCCTATTAACTTCCGAATGTTTGACATTCCATTGGGGCTTCGGATGGAATGTCCATAAATCAATGCTGTTAAAGAAATTGAAGAAGTTAATATACTCTTCTTGACTGCATGTCAAGATGTTGATTAATGAAAGGTCAATGGAGTAATAAGAGAGAGACAGAAACAGAAAGAGTGTCACCATCTCCATTAGTTACTGGAGTTATCCCTGTCAAACAACTAATAGCTGTTGTTTTCCCAGCTCCATTGGGTCCTAAAAGACAAAATAACTGATCCTTTGCAAAGTTCACCCATAAACCCTGAAAATAATATCCATGTAAAATATGGGTCACTCAACAACAATAATCAAGTAGGTCAAACACAGCAGATTGCCTATCATAAATCATGTCCATGGACAAACCACTTAAATCTAAATCCTACTTGACGGTTTTGTCCATGGTTTTTCTTGTTGGGATTTCTACACATCTTCACCACACATGCCTTAAGGCAAGATTCTACCATGTTTTTCTCACAATAGGTATTGCCCAAACTTTCTCACTAATTGATACATTCCTTTAATCATATCTTGTCTATTGTACCCAACTATCCACTAATCCATATGCAACAGCCAACATCTCATCAGGAAGTAAATTACAATCTCCATCGCACTGCCATATTGAAACAATAAATTTAATAGGAACTATACCTATCTGAAAATGGGAGACTGTACTATTTGATGAAACTGAGAAAAAATACAGACATATAAGAGCTAGTGCTCCCAACTATGGAGGGAATTACTCCAAGCCTAAGCTAGAGAGTAGATATTGATAACCAACATGACTTCCCCTATGTAAATCAGCCTCGTTCTAACTTCAGATCCACCCTCTCCCGAAACATCACACCCTCAACTGAGATATATTTTGATCCTATATCCCATTAAAGTATGTGGAATATTAAAACTATAAATGGGGGGGGGGGAGTTTAGAGAAACAGCAAATTGATAATCGTGAGCCATAAAGAAAGCAAGTTGTGTGCATGTTCATAGTTTGCATGACTATTAGAGAAATGGACAGTGAAATGAGATCCATACTACAGTAGAACTGTACCCAGACCACTCAGGCAAAGGCTTCAGCCATGAAAAATTATTATAAAAAAACAGACAAAAGAACGAGAAGCTTTCTTCTCGTCACCCAACTTCTAAGACCAAAAGTGTAATATGCTTTACCTTAAGAGCACTGTAAGGAGGAGTTCTTTTACATTTAGAGCAGCAACCAATGTTAATTGTACCAGGATATGTCTTTGAAAGACCATGTATCTGAACAGCAACATTATCATCAACCACACCTTCTGCTAGTTGATGTTTTACAATGTTTTCTTCTTGACGGACATCTTCATCATCTGGTAAGCTATGCTCTTCATGTGGGGCTGAGATTAAGCAACTACAAACCCCACCCTCTACAAAAGGAAGATGAGGAAAAGGGAAAGAAGAGTTCATCCATAAAGAGCAGAGAAGGCAAGAAGAAACAATAAACACACTTAAATCACAGTTAATTACCTTTCACTTTTTGTCCTCCTTTTCCCACCCAATAGCTGGGATGTAGAAAGTAAAAAATTGATTTCCTCACTCCAGATGCATTTGGGATTATGTTGTCGAAGTAGATGGCCAGAACAAACCACAGGAAGAATGTACCCAGCAGCCATTTATAAATACCATTCTGTCAATGAAAGAAGAAATGCTAAGTCACTTGTTGAGCAGTGACACTGCTAAGGCTGAAGGGAAGTGAGGATTCAAAACAAGTACAAACTATTAAGCAGGAAGCTAAAGGCTTGTTAATTGAAGTGGTGTGTGATGTTGGGATTTAGAGTTCAAGCTATTGCATACAATTGTCAAATAACAGGACGGTTCAGCACCGCAATTTCCCCGATTACTCCACCTAATACCCTGATCTTCAGGAGTTTGTACTGCACTTGAAAGCACTTGTAAAGCTTGAGCAAAAGTATTGGGCGGGAAGAATGACCAGATAATTCGGAAAGTCTTGGAAAAGCCGAAATAATAAGGAATTCCTGCTCCTACAACAATCTGCGATTATAAAAATTGCAGACAAAAAATATGAGCATCCATTCTTTCTATCTATTCAATAAACCTTGTCTAGAAAAATATGGAAAGGATTCATGCCTGAGTCAGAAAGCCAACAATAAATATGGAGAACCCCGCTGTTGTTGCTGAAGATGATTTACGAATGAAAGCAGACAACATGAAAGCTAATCCAGTCTAAAATAAAAGATAATTTATTATGCATTAGAAAATCTCCCAACATACAAAACACAAATCCCATTGAAGAAGAGGGAGGTTTAAATGGAAAACTATACGAATTCCATTAATATTCTTA
Source organism: Lupinus albus (assembly GCA_009771035.1). Lineage (NCBI taxonomy): Eukaryota > Viridiplantae > Streptophyta > Magnoliopsida > Fabales > Fabaceae > Lupinus > Lupinus albus. Next base: position 8,807,326 of record CM020006.1, on the reverse strand, counting down.
CCATACTGAGTTCAAATAGGAAGAAGAGAAAGAACAGGATCCCAAAACTGTTTTTCAAGAAAAAAGGAAACTGGAACATCATTCCAAAGAGAACTATGAGAAGGGATGATATTAGTGTAATGACTGTCTCCCATGTGAGCCATGATAACCAGTAAGCAGAGTCGTAAAGGCCCATCATAGACATTGCCTGTGTTAACAAAAAGACCATGATATGTTACTTGTACAACGAACCCAGACAACTTTGTTGACAACTTTACTTTTTTTTTATAATGTAGTACAGGTGCAAGTACATGGCTTCATAAAAACCAAAGTAATCTGAATGTTTTCAAAATAGTTTCTCACATAACAGATTATGTAAACAATAGATACAATTGGGAAAAGGTAGTGATAAACTTAAATTCGATTCGACCGGCATCTATACCTGGCGAAGTTTAAGCTCTTTTTCTGTCACCAAAGAGCTCATCTGAAGAACAAAATTAAACATGGCAATTGCAAGGAAAAATGATGGACCTATTAGACCCACTGAAGAGAAAGGTGGTGGCTCGGCCGGGTGCGCGAATTCCTTCAAATTCACATTCCAACTGAAGTTTGGATCTGAAATTTTTTATCAGATCACATACTTGTAAAAGAAATATAATTTAAAAAACAACTCAGTCATACTTGTAAAAGAAATATAATTCACATTCCTTCAAATTGTATGAATCAGTTATCCAAATAACACAACAAGGTGATTTAAAAAAGAAAATGATTAAAATCTTTAGAACTACCTCTAATCAAATATCTCGCAATTTCACGTTCTGCAGCAAGCTGAAGCGGAAGTTGAAATTTATTAGCAGAATCTTCATAGTGCCCTCGCTTTTGAACAGTAGTTGAATTTGTCTGTAAACCATAGCTAATAACGCTATCATTCTTCTCCCTAAAATGAATAGCTCCAGGACATCGCAAAGGATTGCTTAAAAGCCAAGCATCCACTTCATACTTATCTTTAAAAGACTTAACCTGAAGAAGAAAAAAATACAATTACAATTGTTTTTTATAGGCTTAAAACAGGATCCTGTCCATTACAGGAGAAAGAAGTTCTGTTTTTATATTTAAGGTTAAAAGTGTTATCTCAGTATAAATAAAATTATTATTATTTATTTATTACTGGAGATGAGTCTGACTGATTGCAAATCGGAATAAAAATAAAGAAAAGATGTGCCTGCCTTTGATGGATGTATTGGCCTGCCAGGATTATTATCCATAATACGTTGAACAATGGTGTGAAATTTGGGGTTATCATCGCCACTCCAAAGGAAATCATAGCAAGGGCGTTTGATGAAGAATTTTTCCTCGCAAGGAAGAATGGGAGAGATAGGAATCGCAGGAGGATCTTTGATGCTTTTATATATAGTTGAAGTCAAGTTATTAGCGCGAATGGCGCGGTCAATGGCGAAGATGAGGAAAATGAAGAAAAGAGGAGAGAGAATTTGAAGGAGTGTGGCCCTCTTGTTTCGCCATGAAAGGAGTAGGTTCTTTTTTAAGAGTGATTTGAATTGTTGAAGGAAAAGAGGGAATCCGCTACGTAATTCCATGGCAGGTGGTTTATGGACTCAATGAGAGGTTTTATATGTTGCTCAGAATCAAACTCCCCCTCTACTTATGTAGATATGTTGTCCCAGACTCAATGAGAGGTTTTAATGTGTTACATCAATCAAAATATATTATTTAATTAAATGAAAAAATAAAAATAAAATTTAATATTTTATATTATTTAATACAATTTTATTAGATAAAAATTGGGAAAGAAACTAGAATCTATATTCTCCTCAATATGAAAGTGCCGTGAAATAACAAATAAAAAATATACTTGTATTTATAAGGAGAATACATTTTACTATTAAAACTAAAACAAAAAGTCTTCACTCATTTTGGGTGAAGGGGGACAATAAGAATGAAAGATTAATTAGTTATTGCTCTCCTATATAAAAACATTATATTTATTACTGTAACTAATAACTAATTATATTCAACTTTCTTTGGAGTGCTTTATATTAGAATGTACCTACTAATATGATATTCATCTAGTTGTGTAATGGTATATTAGATCCATGTAATAATCAAAGAATTAACAGTTTAATTTCTTATAGTGACACTTATCGTGAGAAATAATTATACATGCGAAAATGAATTAGTTCGTTACCAAAAAATGAGTAATATTATTAATAGTAGTATAAAAATAATTATAATGTATGTAAGTGCGAAAAGGAATTATAATGTATTATGGTGCGAAAAGGAATTAGTTTGTTTGGCATTGTTTTGAAATGAAAGGAAAAAGATGACTTTAGAAAGAGTCTTTCATGCTTAAGAGTTAAGGGAAAGACTTTGGAGGTTTTCTAGAGCCTCTAAAACCCTTGACATATAAATTTTTATGGTTCCCCCAATTTGGGATTTTCCATAAACAAACATGACAAAGTACTCCTATCAAATTTCACACTCTCAAACATGAGAGTTTTACCTTTATTTCATCTTATCTTCTTCCCCATCAATGCCCCTTTGATCTCTCTATTTTCCTTTCCCTCGTAACTCCCAAATTTAATTGAAGGAATGGTGTTAGGGTTTAATTTCACGGTATTGTTTCATGTAATAAATTTCATTATATTAATTATTTTTTATTTAATATTTTATATTATTAGCATATATTATTAATGATTCATGTGTTGAATTATTGACTCTTAAAAATTGAAGAGACTGATATTATATTCTTTTTCTAAAACATTACAATTAGTGTAATTAATTATAGTCAAACTTTCTTCCAAATACCTTCTGCATTGTATATATAAACTAATGCATATGCATAAAAAAGAAGGAAAATTATATATACTAGTGTGTCGATAGGTATTTCGTATTTTATGATTTAATTTTTTATTTTATAAAATTAAATATTAAATTTTAAAATATTTTATTTTGTGTATTTGGCATATTTTATATTATAGTTTTTTATTGGATATATTTTATATTATATTTTTATGTTTTTATTAGAATACCCAATTTGAGGTGATAGAGTTAGTTTCAAAATGTAATTAATATTTTGGTAGTGATTACATATGATTTTTGTGATTTTTTTTTTGTAGAAATTAAAAAATGGTAAGGTAAAATATGAAAATAAAAATTACACAATAGTGTTAGTTATACAATGTTTTGGCTTTTTATATATAACTAGTATGTCGACATGCACAAATACTTAACCTTGCAATTAATATAATTACGATGTCTTTTTTTATATTTTGGTGTATTTTATATTATAATTTTTATTGTAAATAATTTAAATTGTATTTTTTATTAGAATGTCGAATTTAAGGTAAGATAAATAGTTTCAACTTGCAATTAATGTCTTGGTGGTGATTATATGATTTTTTTCTAGAAATTAAAAATATTTAAAGGCGAAATAGGAAATTAGAAATTACACTATGTTGATAATTACATTATGTTTTGACTTTATATATAGTATAGAATATAAAATATAAAAGTATAGATTATAGAAGTGTAGATAGATATAGATATAATACATATATATATATATATATTAATTTCATTAAATCACAAAAATTTCACTATAATTTACTCTTTTTTTATAATATTTTTTTTTGTCTCTAAAAGCAACAAACTTCTACAATGGCCGAACGCGGATTGACCACCACTGCATTGACTAACTGTAACTCTTTAATTGGTCTTACAAAATTAATTCACATAATTATTTAAATCAATTTTCCATATTCATATTTTTGGCAAGTTTGGTACACCTTTTAGCATGTATTTCGTAGACATTGTGATATTAGGAATTCCAAATCGCAATTATTGGATTCAATTCGTGAATTTCTCATTCAATTTGGTATTGCAATGAAAAATGTCAATTTAGTTTCTATCTTTTTAATGTTTATCATATTTTGCCCTTTGATAATATTGTTAAATTTTTGTGAACATTTAGGAAAATGATATTCTCCTGCTAAATTGTTTTTTTGTTAATTACTTTCGGGATGTGTGGTTGTCCCTCTCAATAAGTATCACTTCTAGGAACCGTGTCTTTGATCTTTTGGTCATTCTAAAGATCTAACATGACCTTACATTACTATACTATCACTTTATTAATTATTAAATTGTCGTTTTATATTCATTCTTAGTCTAGAATATTGTTTCTCATTGGAATTTACAGTAAATTTTTTAGGATGATAAATATGGAAAATTATGAAGAATTAGATAAGAGAAAAGGAGAAAGTTAGAGAAGATACTCAATTTACGATGTAAAACCCAATTTTCAGCCTCTATATTGGGAACAAGCAGCTGTTGAATAGAGTAGAAAATATGGAGAATATTGATAAAAACAAGTAGTTTATTAATGAGTTTCTCTCAAATTATGCAAATATTCCGGAGGCTCTACCATTATATTATTAGAGAATAAATATTTTATATTTTTTATTGTATATCATTAGAATTTACATATGATAAATGTTCATATACATCAAAATTTTACATCGATCTAAACCCAGAACTTGTATTATTATTTTAAACATTAAATGTTGATCAGTGACTAGGGATGACAAAAATACTCGGAACCGTATGTATTTATAAAAATACTCGCAATGGATACCCGCAAAAATAGCTCATGAGTGAGAACGAGCATCATGATACCAGACTGAGGGAACTCGCCACCCGCGAATATATTTTAGTTAAATATTTTATACTTAGTTATTGTTAATTTAACATTATATTTGTCTATTTTATTATTATTTCATAATAAAATTTAGTAATGAGACTATAATCATAAAATTATAATATACATGTCATATTATTTAAGTAATAATTATTTGTATAGATTAATTATTGTAAAATATATAAAAATAGAATTAAAATTGGAAACCCGTCGGATACCCGCAAATAGTGTGTGTATCGACAGGGGTAATAATTATTTTTATAAATTAATTATTGTAAAATATATAAAAATAGAATTAAAATTGGAAACCCGTTTGGTACCTGCGTATACCCACTACCCGCAAATAGTGCGGGTATGGGCATGGGTATGCACTACCCGTGTCCGTTGCCATCCCTGTCAGTGACCATGGACTTAGAGGTGTCAAAAACGGGCTACCCGGATGGGTTCGGGCTAACCCACATCGGGTTCGGGCTGAAAAACCTGAATACAATTTATGCATATCAAACTGTAACCCAAACCCGCCCTAAGTGGGTTACGGGTTGTGGCGGGCCGACCGACATAATACTAAAAAAAATTATTTAAATTTTAATATATTTAATCTATTTAAGATATATATATATATATCATTTGATATTAATGTATAACTCTTTTAACACATTTGTTATTTCAAATGCAATCAAACTTATAAATCTAATGTCTTGCGTTTGAGTTAGACATGATGTCAAGTCCATATATATGATTTATAACATAACTTATTTATTAAATATCTTATTTCTATCCCTAAGACAATATAATTTTTAACTTCACTTCAATATATAAACGCATACAATAAAAAATAATATCACTTTAGTTTATAGTAACGGTAGTATAGCTTCAAATTCAGAATGAATTCTATTTGTCAAAGTAAAACCACCATCATAATATATTATCATTATTCTTTATTTTATTTATGAATATCTTTTGTATGCTTTTTACCAACACATTCATTGTGAATTATTATGTTAAATTTGATTGTATGGAGTTCTCTATGATAAACAATTACGGCGAGTTTCGTTGTAAAAGTTATTTTCTTTATTAATTTTTTGTTGTAAAAGTTAAATCTAATTAAATATACAATTAAGAAATGAAAAGTGGAATCTTTATGGTTTAATGTATTCTCATTTTATTTGATACATTATTTTGCTATTGTGCTTAAAATGATATTATGCAAAATAGGAAAAATAATATAATGCTTAATTTGATAGCATTATTGTAATTTATAAATATTTATGTTATACACATTAGTCTTTTTTTTTTCAAAGTTCATAACAAAATATTTATTAACTATTTTTTATTATAAGTTATTTTGCAAAATAATTTTCATAAAAGGCTTATTACAAAGCCAAAAGTTTCAAAAAAATATTTTAAAATAAGGAAAAATGGGTAGCCCGAGTCCGATTTTAATATAGTCGGTTGGGCCGGGCTAAAAAGCTCAATTTCACTAAAAAATAACTAATATAATACCCAAGTCTTATAAATTTTCAGGCTTTGGCGGTCCGCCCCGGTCGAGCCTGCCCATTTTGACACTTCTACGTGGACTCATACATAACATGGTCGTGTTCCACTACATTGTATGTAATTTGCACAATAATCCCCACAAGTTAATTTTATTATAGATCCTTCAATAATCAACCACTCAATAATCAACAATCAATATAATAATTATATCATAGATCCCCTTAACAATCAATTCTATCATTCCTCAAACAGAAAAGGAAGTATACAAATAAACCATAAACATAAGATAATACTCAAGTATATATTTATTATATTATATCTATTATCTTAATATTAAAAGTGTTAACTTTGCGGTAATATAAATCTGGGTATTAAAAAAATTTCAACCAAAAAAATCATTTATTACTATATAAGTCATTTTACTAAAAGATATGTCAATTATTATTAAATAAGTGATATTGTTAAAAAGGAAATGCCTTATTAAATTTTTGGGTGAGTAAATTACAAAATTAAAATGGAATAATATTGACGGAAGAAAACTATAATGTTCAATCATTCTTTAAAGTTGATAAAAACTATAACGTCTAAAGCATTTTTCATATTCTTTAAATAATAGCTATTAAAATCATATCGTGCGGGCCGGTTGAACTGGTCCCAATATCGGTACGATACAATAATTGTACCGGTTATGCAATTATACCTGTAAAACCGGCCAAAACCAGATTTTCAATTGAACCGTATTGGTCATATCGACTAATTTTTATTTAAAATTATTTTTTTAATGAAAATAAAAATAATTATTGTTATTATTGATTTTTCAACATTAATGTTAATATATTATATATGTATATCTAACTTTACCGATATACAGTTTAATTAGTGAACCACCGGTTAAACCACTACACCACTGCACCATTACTACTACCGGTTTGATGATCGGTACGGTATTAATAACACTAATTTAAACTATAAAATGATTTTGATGTTTAATCACACAGACTATATAAATTAATTTCTCAGATAATTCTATTGGAAATGCGTGAAATTAAATGCACACAATCCACTGTTCGAAAAACGTTCAATCATTGGGTTAATGATTGTGCTTGGACTTGTGATATTACTCATTTGACTTCATCAAAATTTAACAAGTTTCCAAATGAAGAGATACTTTTGTTTAAAGAAAAACTGAAACATAAAAACCATTTTCGAGCTGTAAAATTTGAATACATTCAATGTGCTTCCATATTATGAAACATAAAAATCCGATCAAAAAATTATTTTGAATGCATAGCAGTACAAAACTACAACAAACAGTTGCTAATTTACATGATGCTAATTAGGGGTGAGCGGGACTCGAACGTACCCGTTTATTTGGTATGGTCCAATCATGATCGGGTCTGAAAAGGATCGATATGCAAGCACAGGATCAGGTGCAATTGGGTACATGAAAAGCACCATGTGCCCTTCATCCATCGATCCTCAGGCACCCACCCACGTGTACACTCCCTCATTATTCCATCTTGTTAGCACATGACAGCCAATCCGAATGTGACAACTCGACACAATCCAGGCAACTGCAGTGCGTCTTCACCCACACAATCCTAGTTATTTTAATCAATTTTTTTCTCTTTTGCTATACAAAATAGGTACAATTCATTTTTTTATCATTATAATTAATAACTTAAGAGAATTCTGTTAAAATAATATTACTAATCTAGATCTTAATAATATTTATATTGATAATTTTGTTTAAACAATATTTATACTAATCTGTAATAATAACTATGCATTTTTTATTTACAAAAGTTAATTCTTATCTTCTATATTAATAAAAAAAATATAAATAAAGCTTTACCATCATCCACCCTAACATAAAATAATATAATAGAATTAATTAAATGTATCACCTTTTTAAGGTATGATGCAGTGTCAAACTAAGGGTTATGCACTTAGACTTTATTAAAATTAATAAATAAATAAATAACTATCAATTCACGCTTGATGTAGACTATGAATCCCACTTGTTATTCCTAGCATATTTGGTTTTCAGTCTTTATGATTGGATGCAATATGGATATCTTATAGGGAGCCTATAACTTATTAGGGAGTCAAATGCACCCTAAAACTCTACTCTAGGATGCTGTTCCTTAGACATTTCAAAAAAACCTTATAGGTGTACATAATATAAACTATGGGAAACATTCTGTATTGTATCATGCCCCTTGAATAAAGTGACTGAAATGTCACCTCAAGCCCAAATGGTATAGGATATCATTGCACATTGATATCCTTATACCATAGGCACATTACATGCATATAAAAATTAAGTACCGTTAATAGGATCCATAATTAATCCTATTGGTAATTTTCAAAAAACTCGGATAACGTAACCCACATTAGCTAGCTTGAACTATATGAGAGATGTCAACTGATAATAATACTTCATATGTTGTAGTGATGGATATACCATAGGCACATCACCTGCATATAAAAATTAAATACTCATCATACTATGGGTAATTTTCAAAAAACATGGGTGACGACCCACATTAGCCTGAACTATATGACAGATGTCAACCCATAATAATACTTCATATCTTGTAGTGATGACTATATTATCCCAACATATGATCCATTACCTTAAGGAGCAAACATTTTGCATTATCAGACATTCCAAATTAACTAAAAAACAAAAAAAAAAATACATCATTCAAACATTCATTCACTCATCCAATTACTCATTCATGCATTAACAAAGAAAATTAAGAAAAATAAATCATTTAAACACTCATTGACCTATGTGTTCATACATGCATTTTTATAAAAAAAATATACATTATTGATATATTTTTCTACTTACTTACCTATTTACCCATTCATGCATATATGTATTATTTTAAAAGAAAAAATATACATTCTACCTACATTCTTCTATTATTTATATAAACATTCATTATTCATGCATTCAAAAATATATCATTCAAACATCCATTGACTCATTCATTCATGTAAATAAATATAATTCAAACATTCATTCACTTAATTAATTATTCATGCAATTATTCATTTATTCGCATTTATCAAAAATAAAAATAAATCATTTAAAATATATATTTCATGCATTACTATATCATGCATTCTAATATTCTATTTCAGTACCATTGCATTTAGTGTCACAAACCTTCATATCCTCATCATAAAAATAAAAATAAATCATTGCATATATCTTCAAACATATCAAATATACCGTCTAATAATTACATTCATGCATTCTAAAATATAGGTGCCACAAATTGCATTTTTAAGCAGTCTCATATATTCAAAAAAAATTGCATGCATACTCTCATACATCATATGCATAAAATTTGCACTCGCATATCATTCATACATCCCAAAATAAATAAAGTGAATAATCATGTCTTTTTTTTGTAGTATAGGCTCAAGTTAGCATTACCTGCATTTTACACATAGATTGCATTTCAGTCCATGTAACAAACAAAAATTTCCACTTCATACATGTCATGCATCAACAAAAATCATTCTTTTTACATGCATTTCATGATCCCAATGTGAAATGTACTCATCAATCAGTTTAGGTTGATTTTAAAATACTATTACTCGACAGAAAGTAATCATGGTTGAAACTGAAGCAATACAACAAGAAATAGAGATCCTAGTAATATGGAATTCTTGTTTGCAACCGAGACTGAATGGGCTAAGTCAACTACATTGGATGATACTGAGTCTTAAACCTCAGCTCAAGCAGGAACTAGTCTAAAAAAGCCTCCTCATATGAAAATCTCAGTTGTCACATCAATCCCACTACTCTGCTCCACACAATTCTATGAATCCCCAAAATCAGCAAAAGATTGATGCTATAAAAGAAATGATCAAAGTCATTGAGGAAGCAGGATCACATGGTCTGATCTAAAGGACATCACAAACATATGCTTAGTCCCGAATTTAGTGGTGCCACCCAAATTCAAGATACCTATATGTTAAGAAAATCACTCCCTACATCAAAGATGATAGTTTTCTAATCAATATCTTTCAAGAGAGCCTAATTGGAGCTGCCACCATTTGGTATGTGTGTCTTGAACGTCCTCATATCTGATATTTCAAGGATTTGTGTAATAATTTCCTTAAGCAATATGAATATAAAATTGATGGAAGCTAATACGCCACTCATAAATCAACCTCATAAAAATCATTTTATGTCAGCCTCATATCCTTAACTAAATTATCCTCTTGCTCATAATCAAGAAAGTCAGTCTCGGAAATTGAGGAGGAAAAAGTTATCATGATATGATTCCAATGTCTTACTCTGAGTTATTGTCACAACTTTGAGGTCTTTGATAACTCCTCTCTCTTATAAAGAATTGGAACCTCCATACTCTCATGGGTTCAATCTGAATGATCATTGTCAATACCATGGAGGAACAATTGGTCATCCCACAGATGATTGCAATCAATTAAATGATAAGGTACGAGACCTGATTGATGTGGGATTGATCAAATTTCAAGAAAATATTTTGATTTGAGAAAGACATGAAATAAATTACATTCAGGAAGAGTTCACCCCTGGTTGCTAATATTTTGCTAAAATAATAATGTAATTCACCCTTTTAACTCTGCTATAGGCATTAAGATTATGAAATAAAGGAGAACTTGTGTTTTTTTTGGAATAAAAATTTATTTTTAGTGCATATCTTTTAATGAGTATATACTAGTACATTGATCATGCAAATTTTACTATCTCATAAATCATCTTACCAACTATATTAACCTCACTAACTATATTTATCCAAAAAAATTACATAACAAAATAAACCCAAATAAAATTAATTCATGGATTAATATGAGATATTTTATTAAAAAATAAGAATAAAATGGAGGATGATGCAAATATAAGACCAAAAATTATGGGTATTTTGATGCATACCTTTCCAATGACACGATGCATTTTTGTAATTCCCAAACACTAAGAAGATATCCCTAGTCACCCCATTTGAGCATAGACACCATGAAAGACGACAATATTTTAATAACCCTAAATATGTCCATAACCGAGGTAGGATAATTTTTCAATTATTTTCCTTGACATTCAATTATAAAAAAAATACATTCTTTCACAATACTCATGTGACTGAAAGATGTAGAATACAAAGATTGTTCCTAGCTTAAAGTGCAAAAAAATAAAAAATAAATATATAAGTCAATTTAGAATGCTCAATTAATATCTCATATAAGGGCAAAGAAAAGTGCAATATGAATACCCGCAAAAGGAACCATTCTTAGAAGGACAAAACTTAGGTACAATTTCTTAGATACAAATGGTGCTTGTAGCCTATTAAAAGGTGACACATGTTCATTATCACCTATACTTTGAAGAGAGAGATTCTTAATTGCAAAAAAAAGAGAAAGACTTAATGATATAAATGAACACGTGTCACTTTTTAATAGGCTACAAGCACCATTTGTACCTAAGGAATTGTACCTAAGTTTTGTCATTCTTAGAAATATTTTTGCATAAATCTTAGGTCCTTCTTATCACAATCCTGAAAATTCACTTGATAAGTGAATGTCATGCTATAAAACAGTTGAAGATAAGACAAAGAAAATGTGAAAGGTGGGTGTGAGAAAAATATATTTTTGACCCTTATATCATTTTCTTGAAAACCCTTAGCCATGCCACGATACAAGTTTGAAAAGATATTGTGGAGAACTTATTTCCCTAAGATACACCTCAGAGCATAAAAATTGTGACTCCACTAAAGTAATAAATTTTTTGACAAAAAATCTCATGACCTTTAGTGCATATGATTACAATTCATTATCATTATCACTACCTCAACACAAGCTCAAATAAAAATTAAATTATATCACTACCATCACATCAACATAAGCCTAAACACAAATTAAATATCGTCATTATCAAATCACCGTTCATAGCTTAAAATTTTCTCAAGTTTGTATGATCATTGTTTTAGTATTTCTTTTTTCAAGAGTTATGCATGAAATAAGGAGTATGAAAAGAAAGATACATGGAAGTCTCTCAAATTGGGGCAAATTTTGATATGATTCATAGTCTAAAGTCTTCCATTCCAAGCCTACTAGAGCAATTAAAAAAGAAGGATGTCTCTCACTCTCTCACACTAGGACATTTCTTTTGGTTGATACTATTTTCTAATGGGAATTTACAAGAATCCAAAAGTGAGGCAATTTAAGGTTGATCCCAATTTTCTAGTAGAAAGTTACAAGAAACCCAAAATCTGTCTAAATTGGGGCAAATTTTGGGTTAATCCCATTTTCTAATGGAAATATACAAGAAATCCAAAATTGAGGCATTAGTGAAGTTTCTTATCATGCCTCTAGAAATCAAAATACCTAATTCAGTAATGACTCATGCATGTCTTCTATTCCCTATCAAGTCAAGTCACCACATCTTAGGGTGTTAGAAAAAACCCAATAAAAAAAGCAATAAAAATAAAGTTAGGATGAAAACCCACATGGGCAACCTAGGAAAAAGATAGTGATTCTAATTCCAAAACATTCAAAGGCGACTTAGGGTCGTAATAAAATGATAAAATTCTCAACAAGTATCTTCATAAGGTATCCTAGGCAAAAAACAGGGAAAATTAAATAAGCACCCTCAAAGTGAAGGTTTCATACTAGACATCCTCAATCACCCCAAAGTGGGGCTACATTGCATAGAATATGAAAATAGCTCCCCGAATGAATAAGGGAGTTCAAAATAGGCCCTCTGGGGTAGTCTACTAGTCTTTATTGTTAACACAAACATCAATAATTTGGAAAGAATCCTTAGCCAACATACACTGGGGAAGTATGGTTGAGTTTAGTCATCGTCCTCAAGGTTATAGTGGAGCAATTTTATGGATCACCTTAAAAGAAAGGTGTCTTCAAGTAAAATTGGGCAAATTTTGATGGATGAAAAGTTATAGTACCAATCAGCAACAGACAACAAGGGTCGTTTCAATCGATTCCATAAAAGTTGTTGAATTCCACCACAAAAGAATATGAAATCATGAGTGATGTATTAGATTATGAGTGAAATCATTCATTACATTCAAACAAACATATAATACTCATATCATGCATACATTGAAGAACATCAATTTTCAAATCAATGCATATTCATATTAATCATAATAACATCAATAGGAGTTTCATACATCAATAACAAATTCTCAAAAAATAGTATATGCATATTCTCTAATCGTAGCATTACATCCTAAACTTTTTCAGCCAACCAAATCCATTCAATAAACATTGTCGGACTCAGACGCCAAAATATTATGATGTTGCTCGACTTAGCCGCCAGAGGATCATTTCATAAACATTGTCGGACTTAGACACTAGAGCATCCTTTCATAAACATTCTCGGACTTAGATGCCAAAATGTTATGACGTTGCTGGACTTTGACATCAGAGTGTCCTTTCAATAAATATTGTCAGACTTAGACACTGAAATATTACGATGGTTGTAACACCCCAAATTTTAATCTTTAAAATTATAGTAACAGTCCTGGAAGCCTCGCTTGAGCGAGAGTTGTCTCGCCTGGGCGAGAAATGGCAATTTTGGGCTGTTGACACAGTGTAATCGATTACACACTGCTGGTAATCGATTACATCGTATTAAAAGCATCAGATATGTGCATCTGACACGGTGTAATCGATTACACACTTCTGGTAATCGATTACACACTTCTGGTAATCGATTACACTCTGCTGGTAATCGATTACACTCTGCTGGTAATCGATTACACTCTGCTGGTAATCGATTACACTCTGCTGGTAATCGATTACACTCTGCTGGTAATCGATTACACTCTGCTGGTAATCGATTACACATTTCTGGTAATCGATTACACATTTCTGGTAATCGATTACATCGTATTAAAAAGATATGCACATTTTTCACGTTGTAATCGATTACATCATGTTGGTAATCGATTACAACCCGACGACACCTCTTTAAAACAGAAACCCAAACACATTTTTGGGTTAGAACTTCGAAGAGAAGAGAGAAAGGAGAGCTTTTCAAGAGCAAGGAGCCTTAGGACTCATCTTGGAGCTTGAGAAGAGGTAAACCTCTTGTTACTAACTCTTCTTCTTCCTCTCTAACTTATTTTAGGTATGTTGAAATTATTTTCAAAACATGAGAAACCATGGAAACTCATTCTTTAGAGTTATGGTTCGTTTTATGTTGTTTTTATCTTGTAAACTCTTGGTTTAGAGTTGGTATTTGATGAATAGAAAGTTTTATGGGTTATTCATGAAAAACCCCAAAATGAGAATATGAGTATAAAGAGAAAGAGATGAAATGTTAGATGTGGATAATGAGTAGTGCTTTAATGTTGTTATATGAGATGAACATGTATGTTTTGATATTTAGAAACTTGTATTGAAGTAGTTTTGGAAATATTGAAATATGAGATGTTATGCATGTTTTAGATTGTTGAATATTGATGATGAATATTTTGTATGATTAAATGATGCAAAATAAGTTGTTTATGTGATATTTGGAATAAATGACTAACATTGTGTTATGTGGCGGGATGAGGAAAGATCCTAAGGTTGGAGGTGGTGTCGGTAGAACTCGAGAAGTTGCCAAGAACCGAACCCAACACTCATCAAGGTAAGGATAAGTCTTTAATGTTGCATTTGAAATAGAAAATGTGTATTTTCTGGTTATGCAAAGACTAAGTTGTAAATTACGCATTTAGTATGAACATATATGGGTGTGTTTACACTAAAGTAGGCGTAGATTTACGGAAAAGGAAAATGTGAGTATTTTCTGGTTATGAAATGATCGAGTTGTGAATTACGCATTTAGTATGAACATATATGGGTGTGTTTATACTAAAGTAGGCGTAGATTTACGGAAAATAAAAATGTGGGTATTTTCTGGTTATGAAATGATCGAGTTGTGAATTACGCATTTAGTATGAACATATATGGATGTGTTTATACTAAAGTAGGCGTAGATTTACGGAAGATGGAAAAGGTGTGTGTTTCCTGGCCATGCAATAATTATATTGTAAATCACGTATTAGTATAAACAGATATGGAGTGTTTATACTAAAGATGACGTGGATTTACGGGAAATGATTGATGGCAAATCGATGGAAGGAAAAATATATTTTTAGCCGACCAGAAATGGTTAGCGACTTCGGCCCGAGTTTATGAGGTAACACTTCGGCCCGAGTTTATGAGGCAACACTTCAGCCCGAGTTTATGAGGCAACACTTCGGCCCGAGTTTATGAGGCAAAACTTCGGCCCGAGTTTATGAGGCAACACTTCGGCCCGAGTTTATGAGGCAACACTTCGGCCCGAGTTTATGAGGCAACACTTCGGCCCGAGTTTATGAGGCAACACTTCGGCTCGAGTTTATGTAGCAACACTTCGGCCCGAGTTTACGCGGCATGTTTTCTTTATAAAAGAGATGAGAAGTTGTTTTTAGCTAACCCTAAGGGGTGTAGCGACTTCGGCTCGAGTTTATGTAGCAACACTTCGGCCCAAGTTTACGCGGCATGTTTTGTTTATAAAAGATATGAGAATTTGTTTTTAGCTAACCCTAAGGGGTGTAGCGACTTCGGCTCGAGTTTATGTAGCAACACTTCGGCCCGAGTTTACGCGGCATGTTTTCTTTATAAAAGAGATGAGAATTTGTTTTTAGCTAACCCTAAGGGGTGTAGCGACTTCGGCTCGAGTTTATGTAGCAACACTTCGGCCCGAGTTTATGAGGCGTGTTTTATTGGTAAAAAGGGTGAGAATCTGCTTTTAGCTAACCCTGAGGGGTGTAGTGACTTTGGCTCAAGTTATGCAGCAAGACAAAATGAATTTCGAAATTGGTTTACTAACCCTTTTTCTAATGTGGATTATCTTATAATGACGTTTATTGAATTAACGACTTACTCCTTTGTGTGTTTTGTACTTTTGTCATTGATAATCCCATTGCAGGTAAATAGACGAATGGAGTATGCTAGTTCGGGAGCTTTAGGAGCTTTAGACGTTGGATTCACTATTTGCGTTTTTGTACTTTAAATGACTACTTGTGGATTTGAATGATTGTAACCATGACCGACATTTATTTGGGTATTCGTAACCAGGGGTATTGTTATATTTAGAGTATTATAACTTTTGGGCTCTTAGTACCCAATGAGAATAATAATGAATGAATTATGTTTTTCCGCAATTTAAATTATATGATAATATAATATGCGTAAAGAGTATTTTTAAGGAATGATTCCTGAAGGTTTTAAGTAAGATGATGAATGTATGTAAGAAATGATTAAAATAAACGAAAAAATTTCAAGGGTAGAAATCGGGTCGTTACAACATGGTATCAGAGCATAGTTAGTCCTGCGGCCTAGGGTATGGCCTTACTTGCTTCTTTGTATCTTGTAATTGATGGGACTATGTGGTTTAAGTGAACTGTTGTGTGGTTATGTGCTGATTTGTCTGGTTTGATAGTTAACTTACTGACTAGTACATGAGTACAGGTACGCATGGCTGAAAGAGGAAGAGAAACGAGCCAGGATACTTCCGATGATCTCTTGGCATAGATGTTAGAGGTGCTTCAGGGCATGAATGAAAACTTACGAAATTTGAATCGGAGCGTAGTTCCAGCTCCAGGCTCTCTGTCCCAAAGCGGATTCGCTCCGATTGCTGCTGTTCAGTGGGCCCTAGGGATGGGGTGTACTAACATGAAGGCGGATGGAGTGGCGACCTCCAAATCCAATTTCCCCAAGAGTGTCGGGCCTCATAGGAACTTTGTGCACGGAAGGGGCAAGGGCAAGATGTTTTCCGAAGAGCAAGAGCTTTGGCTCTCACCTGCTGGCACTCGGAGGTACACATCGCATGGGCCGAGGACCCATGCAAATGCCGGGGGATCACGGCTAAACTCTCCATCCTGGTGCAACAAGTGTAATCGAAAACATGATGGAGGATCGTGTTTTGGAACGACAAATCGCTGTTCTCGTTGCAAGGAGACCGGACATGTCAAGAGGTATTGTCCTATGTCACGGCAGAGTATGAATGCCATGGAGACTGGACGACCTCAATCTATCGGCAGAATGGTTACCATGTATATGGTGCAGGGACATCAGGTGTCGATGATCCGGCGAGAGGTAAATTGCATGGTGACAGGTATTCCTTGTTTAGTGTTGTTGAATTCGGGAGCGACACACTCCCTGATATATGTGTTAAATGTGAAAAACTGGCTGAGATTGCAAACTGAGTCAGTACTTCCGAATTGGTCGTGACCACCCAATCTATGTGCTGGTGGTGGTGTCGACGTTTATGTTCTAGTGTCCGATTGTGGTAAATGGTGTGATATTTACCGTAGATTCAGTCTGCTTGTCGTTATCCCAGTTAGATATAATTTTGGGGATGGACTAATTGTCAGCAAATCATGTTGTGATTGAATAGTGCTGACAAGGTTGTGGCGGTTAGGGATCTGTGCGAGATCTCTGACCAGGCTAGTGGTTTGGTGCCAGTGTCGGCTAAGAGAGTCAGGACCCTCATTCGAAAAAGGGATCGGTATTCACTCAGTAAATGTCACAAGAGGGTATTTAAGAACTCGTTAGTATTTCGAGATGTTAAGACTTGAAAGAACTATTTATTTTGTCTTAGAAAGTGGACTTTCGTCTATGAATGATTGATTTTTATAATAAGTATACTGACAAGAAAAATGTTTAAGTCAGGGATACTTGTTTTCTCTTATGAGTTGTTAAAGGTTAATTCCTTTTGTTGGCCTTAGTGGGTATGCGCACGCTAAGAGGTGAAACTCATATTTCGAAAATGAAATAGATGTTGGATAAATTACCTAAAGGTCCTTGCGACTAATGTGTTTACATGGATGTTGACTAATCAGATGTATTATCATTTTGAGGTGACCTATGGTTGGTACCCCAAAATCGATTAAGTATGAAAAAGTTATTTTTGATTCTTGTGTATGAAGCTTCTGGTCTATGAAATTTATTTTTTTGTTAAAGATGAGTACCCGCACAAATGTATATTGGTATTAAACACCAAGCTATGTGCGGGGATGTTGAACCTCAAAAAAAAAAAAACTTATTTTGGATCGGGAGTGTCTCAGTGTATGGTTGGGGTAAATGGTAGAACCTTTACTATAGTGTTGATATGCGCGATGATGTCCCAGTTGGATTTAATCCTGGAAATGGACTAGCGATCAGCAAATTGTGTTATGTTTAACTGTGTGTACTTGTTGAGGTGAAGAATTAAGATCTAGTTGCATTGATATGTATATGGGTGCAAAATGGTAAGACTTATAATGATAGTCGAGAAAAGAGGCTAGTTAAGTTACTTACCCCGCCAATGTGATGAATGCAATGGAATAGACGTGAAACTTTTGGTCTCGAATGACCGGTTCTTTTGCGGTAGGACATTGGCAACGCATGAAATAGTGGTGGTGATCCGAAATTGTCTGCGTTGAATGTTTACCGGCAAAAGTTGTTGTTGTTTCGTGAACGTCAGTAATTGCGGTGTATGGGTGTGGTGTAACCATAGGAGAGAAGAAGTTTTGGGTTGTATCGAAATGAGCGTGCGAACCTTGTTTCACGACGTGGTTATGTAGCAACACTTCGGCTCGAGTTTATGTAGCAACACTTCGGCTCGAGTTTATGTAGCAACACTTCGGCCCAAGTTTATGAGGCGTGTTTTATTGGTAAAAAGGATGAGAATCTGCTTTTAGCTAACCCTGAGGGGTGTAGTGACTTTGACTCAAGTTATGCAGCAAGACAAAATGAATTTCGAAATTGGTTTACTAACCCTTTTTCTAATGTGGATTATCTTATAATGACGTTTATTGAATTAACGACTTACTCCTTTGTGTGTTTTGTACTTTTGTCATTGATAATCCCATTGCAGGTAAATAGACGAATGGAGTATGCTAGTTCGGGAGCTTTAGGAGCTTTAGACGTTGGATTCACTATTTGCGTTTTTGTACTTTAAATGACTACTTGTGGATTTGAATGATTGTAACCATGACCGACATTTATTTGGGTATTCGTAACCAGGGGTATTGTTATATTTAGAGTATTATAACTTTTGGGCTCTTAGTACCCAATGAGAATAATAATGAATGAATTATGTTTTTCCGCAATTTAAATTATATGATAATATAATATGCGTAAAGAGTATTTTTAAGGAATGATTCCTGAAGGTTTTAAGTAAGATGATGAATGTATGTAAGAAATGATTAAAATAAACGAAAAAATTTCAAGGGTAGAAATCGGGTCGTTACAATGGTGCTAGATTTAAACACCAGAACATCCTTTCAATAAACATTGTGGAACTCGGATGTCGAAATATTATGACGTTAGTGGATTTAGACGCCATATCGTCCTTTAATAAATATTGTCGGACATAGACACCAAAATGTTATGAAGTTGCTAAACTTAGATGCTAGAGAGTCATTTCATAAGCATTGTCGGACTTAGACGCTGAAATATTGTGACATTGCTGGACTCAAACGTTAGAAAGTTCTTTGAAAATTAACATTGTCGGATTCAAACGTTGACATGTTGTGGCATCGCTAAACCTAACAATTTTCTTGAATTGCTTCATCAAATGTTGATGGTCCACTAGTAGAATCTCAAAATGCTTCATCAAATCTCGATGGTCCACCAATAGAGTCTCGAACTCCTTCACCAAATCTCGATGGTCAACCAGCAGAGTCTCGATCTGCTTCATCACATCTCGATAGTCCAACAATAGAGTCTCCAATTGTTTAATCAAATCTCGAATGTCCACAATAGAGTCACGAACTACTTCACCAAATCTCTATGCTCCATCCGTAGAGTCTCGCAATGCTTCACTAAATCGATGGTCCAAAGCAGAGTCTCGAACTGCTTCACCAATGGTTCAATTTTCAACAAATAGTTTTTAAGGGCCTTGACAACAATAATGTTCATTTCTTTATTAGTTACTTACCGTAATATCTCTCAAACCTCAATTTTCTTGCTATGAGGTAAACAACAAGTAAATAATGACAGCTGTGAACAACCTTTTTTTTGGACCATAAAAAACCTAAAACCATTTTTAGCATCAAAATATTTTTTGAAAAAAAAAAGAAACCATATAATTAATTTCGAAAATAAAATAAATTGTAAAAAGGGGAATTTCTAGAAATTCATAATTATCCATTCATTTTCTTTATAAAAATAAAATAATAAAAAAAAAAACAAAATGGAATACTCCTAAGATAAAGATCTAATATACCTTCTTAATTTTTAAAATAAAAATAAAAAATCATGAAAATGGTTGAGATTTTTATCTCTAATGAAGTGGCAACAAAATGAGATTTGTTGAGATTTTTATCCCTAATGACATGGCAACAAAGTCAGATTTGTTAAGAATTCCCCCCCTCATAAAGTGGTAGTAGATTAAGAGTTGTTATCGATTCTTTACCTTAGGATCATTAAAAAAATCCAGAAAAAGGAACACAGTGGAAAACACACTCATCAGAGAAATTGGCGTGTGAAAATTTATTTGTGTATTGATCTAGTGCAAGTAGGTACATGGAAAGTATCGTGTTATTGGTTTCTGACCATTCGTGACCGTCCGCGTGGCAAGCATCTTCTTTAATCTTCACTCTAGTTGTCGAAACGTTAGCCAGTACATGTGCCTCACCACAATGAATCCCCTCCCCATGTGTGAGCATGAGATCAGGTGTAGTTGGGTTCTTGATAAGTACCATGTGCCCCTTCATCAATCGACCCTTAGGCATCCACGTGGACGCTCCCTCATTGTTCTATCTCATCAGCACATGATGGCCAATCAGGATATGACAGCTCGACACAGTCCAAGCCATTGCAATGCATCTTCACCCAAGCAATCCAAGTCCTTCAGAATTGATTTTTACCTCTTTTACTACACAAAATAGGTACATTTCGTTTTTTATCATTCATTAACGAATATGATTTAATAACATATTACAAACTTCATAATGACATTAACAATTTGTTTTCTATTCTGTTAAAAAAATATTACTAATCCAAATCTTAATAATATTTACAATAATTATTCTGTTTTAACAATGTTTATACTAACAACTTTGATCACATTAATAATTCTACAATGATAGATACTATAATAAAAATACAAGTTTATAAATTTTATCGTGTAGAAAATCTATAATAATAAATATGCATCATTTTATTAACAAAAAGTAATTTTTAGTTGTAATAGTTAACTCTTATCTTCCATATTAATAAAAGTCATATAAATAAAGCTTTATCATCCTTGACCCTAAGATAAAATGATAGGATAATGTTAATGAAACGTACCACAGTTTTAAGGTATAATGTAGTATCAGACATAAAAGCTGTACATAGCTTTCTTGAAATTGATAGGTAATTAATAAATAAATAACTACAAAATCATACTCTATAAAAAAAATTAAAACAAAAGATGATTAATTTTAACTAAGCCCTCAATACTTGATATGAGATCCGATATCACACATGAAGGATGTACTTCACTCATTTTAATAGAGAATGCTAGTTAAGATTAAAAATCATATTTCCTAAATAATAAAATTAACTCAACCAACAAATTATTTTATACTAAAAAACTACTTAGCCTTTATTCCCTATTGCTCATAGGGATATGTAGGAGCAATACTTTATCTTGTCAGACACAATTAAGAAAATAAATAAATTTTGTTACATTTTCAATAATTAATTAAATAATCAAACAACTTCATGGTTTAAAATAAACCATACAATTTAGTGAATGTATCGTTTATAACAAGCAGGTGGGATGCTAATACTTTCCTAACTCCCAAATCTAGATATCAAAATTCAAAGCTCATTGTGATTGAACTAAAAGATTTTTCAACATTTTTTACAGTAAAAAAATGTAGTGGTCATTATAGAAAGGTTGTGTAACAAAAAATTAGGGCGCCAGACGTATGATACATTTAATGAGAGGTTCTTTTTTTGTTTATTACATTTTCCATGAGTTAGATGGTAATTATAAAAAATATAATAAGCTTGCTTACCAAATATGTCACATCCACATATTTTTTTCTCTTTCTTTCAATCTTTCATCTCTTATATCATATTTTTTATCCGATTTCATTATATCTCATACTCAAAGATACTTCAACCTTCTTAAATGTAAGATTTTCTAACATTTTTTTCTCTTTAGTCACTCATTTTATTTTTTGTCATAAGTTAACATTTTGTCTATTTTCCTCACAACTTCTCTTTTTAATTTTGTTTAATTTTTAATAGGTAAGTTTATCACAAACTGAAGAACTCAAGATTAAGATTTTTCCAATATTTTTCTTTTTCTTGAGTCACTTATTTTACTTTTTTCACAAGCTAATATTCAGTCTATATTCCTCACATCTTCTCTATGTTTTAGTTTTTCAAATGTGAATTATTCACACAATGTAGAAATAATTTGTAAGACTTTTCTAATATTTTTCTATCACTTTAGTAACTCATTTTACTTTTTGTCTCAAATTAACATTTTGTTTACCTTCCTCACAACTTCTTTATGTTTAGTGTTTCACATCTAAATTTTTCACAATCTAAAAACTCACATGTAAGACTTTTCTAACATTTTTTTCTCTTCGACTACTCATTTTACTTTTTTCACTAGTTAACATTTGGTCTTCCTTCCTCGAATGACATTTTGCATGTCATTCAGTTTTATAATTTCAAATTATTCAATATGAGTTATTTTTTATTTTATTTATTTAAATTGTATTAATTTCTACTTTAATAAAAATAATACGGAACGACTACCTATATGAATACACGAGTATATTGTTGGTTAAATATAAATATATATATATATATATATATATATATATATATATATATATATATATATATATATATATATATATATGAATATGAGGAAAATATATTTTCAGTTAGGTACATGTTAGCAAGATGTACCAAAAGATTTGGACAAAAATATCCTTAAAGTTTTGGTGTAACAAGTTTTAATAAGTAGGGTTTTGCGTAAATTAATTTTGTCTCACCTCACACCCCTAAATTTCAATATTCCTCCTCATTTCACTCTTTCTCAACTTTCAAATCCCCGACTTTCTCTCCTCCCCTGAAACCACCTACCACTTTTGCCCCGCCGCAACGACCACCACGTTTGCTAATATGAAGATACATACCCATGTTTCTCAAATGTCAATGTTAATGATTTAGAGGTACCCCTGCAATGTTGTTTTCTCTCTTGATAGTGAAGATGCTAAAACTTAATCAAACAAATCTTATACTTATTGGTGAACTCAATCATTATCTTTGATACTTATCATTTTATAACATTTGCATCTATTTCTAATACTAAATTCACTTCACTACCAAACAAGTAAAGTAAGCAAACTCAATTCTTCACACATCTGTGCCCTGTATAAGAAATAAAGAGAATTGAAAAGGAAAAAACAAACCTTGGGTCTTAATGGAAAATGGGTATTGGCATGAAGATTGTATAAGTGAAACGGTTGAGAGTGGAATGAGAAATGGGAGAGAGGTAGAAAAAGAAGGAAGAGGAGAAAGAAGTGAAAGAGAAGGAGAAGGAGGAATGGTAGTGGAGTGGAAAGAGGAAGAGAGTGTAGAATGCAACATTCTTTGTTTTGCTTTGATTGAATGAAATGAAACAAAGATACAATGAAGTCAATGCCACAATGTTAGCATAATAGCATATATTGTCTGAAAACCTAAGGGGGACCCCTGCTATCAACCAAAATGTTTAAATTTTTGCATTGATTTTATTATCTGAATTTTGGATCTTCATTTTGAAAAAGTGGAAATTGTAAGTGATGGTTTAATATGCATATAGATACTATTGTATGCTTTTGATTCCACTCTTGCAATACTGAAAATCTAATGTTTCTCTATAAACTTTATGTTTTACATTTATGACTTAGGTTGTTACAATCCCTTAACAAAGATGCATGTTGTTTGGATAATAAACTTCCAAAGATATATATGAAGCTTCCTTACCCCGTGACTAGAATATTATCCTATTTTATTGGTTCTCTGATTTATCTCACCCCTACTTTCAGGTCAATGATGTCTTCTTCATACTCATGAGCAAAATAATATAATGAAGCTTAGCTTTGGAGAAAGATTACACGTGTAGGAATTGGGAACCATACTTGCTTGCTGAACTAAACTGATGCATTTTTATTTATGCTTCTTGGTTTCAGAATTAATATTTGGGAGAAAGTAGTAGGTTGAATAGAATAATGTAAACTAGATTGCTCCATCTCTATTTCCAATCAATGTTTTCATATCAAGGATACTTGAGCCTATTATTGTATCTACTGTGAGACAAAAGTGTAGTTCTATGCTATTTGACAATAAAAGTGTACAAATATATAGTGTGCAATAAAAACTGTTCTCATTTACATTTTCTGTAAACATTAACAACAAAACTACCAATACAACAACACCCTCAAAGCACATTGCAAATTTAATTTAAAAATCATACATTGAATCTATATACATTAACAACAAAACTACAAGTACAATAACACTGCACCCTCATAATTGTCAAACAAAAAGTGTTAAATAAATAACATAACTAAGCTATAGGTGCATAATAACATTGTTTAAATAAATGTTCTCAAAATTAAGCACAATTGATGCAGAACAACTATGTTTAAATAAATGTTCACAAAACTAAGCTATAAGTGCAAAACTAAGTTAAATTTTGGACTTGAGTTAATGAAATTAAATAATAAAAAAACTATGAATTACTTATTAGGAGATTGAGAACTCAACAAGGAGTTTTTTTTTTCCTTTTGTTTGGACAATTTCTTGAGCCATGATTCATTCCACCACAATTAGGAAAGTGACAACGACGTGACTTTCTTGCAACTTCAACTCCCCTTTTGGTTTTGATCCTTTTGGACGACCTTTTGTCTTCGAAGTGATGAGATTCTCAACATCACAATCATCAACATCATCTCTAACATCATTTTCCAAATCAATTGATTGTTTTGGAACAACATACATGTTTTTTACCAACTCAATGACTCGCTTTAATTCTTTAATAACTACTACAACTCGATCTTTTGTCTTCAAAGTTTCAACTTCTAGGCATTGCATCATAGACTGAAACTCAATGGAGGAGTTATCATTGCAATTGGTTATGTGACTAGATTTTGGGATCACTGAACTGTTTCGTCTCCATCGAGAAGGAAGATATTTTTTGGGAGGCAAAAAAGTCATTCTTCAACAACACTCGAATAGCATGTCTACACAATATCCCACACAATTCAAATTCTCTACAAGATCAATGAATTGATTCTTCATCTTTCTCCTTTATTAGACTTACTCCATCAAGCTTGGTATGATGCCGCACTATGTAAGAGTCATTGTCAATTTTAGTTGCTTCGTATTTTGAAGATAACTCAATTTCATGTTGGAGTAACTCAAAGGCATAAGGTGTGAGTATATTTACAGCATGTTCCTCGATGGAAAAACTTGTTCTAATTTGAGGATTATGATACTTTTGACGCATTCTTGCCTCTTCTCCAGCTTGATTTCTAATGTTGACAACAACTCCAACCTATACAAAAATATAATAATTATGAAAAGTTAATTGACTAACAATAATATACTTTAAAAAAAGGAAACAAAGTAAGCTCATACTTGATTTACAAAGTCCACCAAGCTCGTTTTATAGATTCCGAACGTACAGTTGTCGTCATCCCAACGAACTAATAGTCCTTCAAATAGGCCAAAGCCCAAAATTGACGATGAGAATACAATGAGACAATATGATGATCTTTACTTAAATCAAGGTTGTCAACCACCATTTCTCATTGTTGCTCAAATTCACTTGCATATTCTAAATTGTATAGCCTATAGAATTCGGATTTGAAGTCGTCATATTTTGGGCCCAAAGAGAAAGAAAACCAAATTGGGAACTTTGATACAATATGTCATATGCAAAATGCATGTTTTGTGTTTGACAATTCTGTTGAAATAGCTTCTTTAAGTGCATGGTCTTGATCCGTGAGAATTGTTCTTGGGTATTTTCCATTGACAAAGTGTAAAAAACTCGGAAAAATAAAAAAAATATAAAAAATGATTTAATCACCGAATTTTCACTTTCTTGAAATGCCATTATATAATCTATAAGTAAGAAAATGTAGGGTGTAAGAATAGATAATTTCGAAGCACATAACTATTGTATAATTTATTTTCATGTTCTCAAATGTGCTTCTTCGTAATCACCCTCTTAAAAGTCTGTAGTAAATAAATTTTCTTTTATCAATTTATCCATATCTAAACTTCTCATTTTTCTCACATTTTCTAATAAATATTTCCAAAATTGTTTTTCAAAGGCAAAAACTGGAGTTGCAAATTCCATCTAATGTGGAGAGCAATTTTTCTTCATGAGACCTAAATTTCCTAAATGTTGACTTGTCTCTCTTCATAAGTGTATATACTAAACACGTGTCGGTACACGCTTGAATCCAAACAAAAGAAACTCCTTTATTCATTAACCAAATCAAAGGTCAAAAGAACATATAGGAGTTAGGACTAAATTAAACTTCACATAGTAATCATTTAAAGTAGGAGAGTTTCTAATCTCGATAACCATCTTAGGTTGTTCTCCCTGCAATCATATTAATATTATTTGGATCTATAGATCTTTTATGAGAAATCACATGTGCAATAAATTTGCAGCTTACTCCAAACCAAATTCACACTTTTATGGTTGATCATATAAACTTTTATCCCTTCAGATTTGCAAAATTGATCTCATGATAATTTGTTAAAGCAAGAAAGCTCATAATGTAGTTAAAAATCTTAGGATGCATACTACAATATCGCGTCAAGCATGAGAAATCACACGCCGTAAAAAGTCATCTCACTTACCATGCAATCCTTTCACTTATGAGTAGGGGTGGAAACAGGTCAGGCTAGACCCGACTTTGGCTTAAACAGGTCGAACCTATATAATATATAGGAACATGGGTCTGACCTGTTAGTCTGTTTAAAAAAAAATTCAAAGTCTAGGCCTGACCTGTTTAAAAGTCTGGTCTGACCTGTTAGCATGTTTAAAGGCATGCTAAGGTAAAAAAAATTTAAAAAATTAAAAAAATTAAAAAATTAATTATAATTATAGCAATTAGTGTGAATTTTTTACATTGTTATCACACTTATTTCCATCATCTTCCATTGTTGCGTAATGTATTCGAAGGATTTGTGGTGTCTTTGAAGTTAGAATATATAAAACAGTGTCTTTTAATATCATAGTAAAATATGATATTGTTCTAATATTTAACATGAGTTAGGTTATGTACTTAAGCTTAAGTCTCAACAATTAAATATCCAATTATTAAATATCTTAATCTGTAAGTCCTAGTGGATTTACATAATTATTTTTTATTTAGTTTTTTGAACATGATATAAAAATAATTTATAAATATATAATAACATTACATAAGCCGGTCTGTTAGACTTAATAGATTTTTTAAAAGGCCTGTGTCAGACTTATTTCAGTTAAATAGGCTTTTGGAGAAGCCTAAGGTAATAGGCCCCTGATAGGCGGTCTGACCTGTTTCCACCATTACATATGTGAAGACATACATATATAAAGACAACCAATAAAGTCTTGGCACCATATTAATAATTTATTTTTAATTAAAATATAATCATAAAAGATAGCACCAAAAAATATAAATACATTTATCTTCAAATATAACATGTTATATAGCACCAAAAAATATAAATATATTTATCTCCAAATATAACATGTTATATATGTCCCTATACAATTTTTTCTATTCACTTTAACGTAAGATCTACATGACTAAAGCGAAATATTCGTTATGCTCGTGGGTCCTCCTTCATGCCAAAAACTCAAATAACATAATAAACTTATTTAGAAGGGTGTATATATCCTATTCATGAAGAATAGACGTTCTGTCCTTATTAATGTCTTAATTTTCTGTTTTTATCTAATAAAAAAAAAGTATAAAAATACAAATTAATATTTTTATATTGTTTGAAGAAAGAAAATTGACTTGAGATATGATGATGTAATCATTTTGGGAGAGCTGATCCCCACTCATTCATGAAATCCATTATTAATGATTACAGGGATGACAATGGGGTCAAGCGGGTGCGGGTATCCGCAGGTACCAAATGAATATTCAATTTTAATTGTATTTTTATATATTTTACAATAATTAATATATAAATAATTATTACTTAAGTAATATGATATGTATACGATAATTTTATGATTATAGTTTCATTACTATATTTTATTACGAAGTAATAATAAAATAAACAAATATAATGTTAAATTAGTAATAATTAAGTATAAAATATTTAATTAAAATATATATGCATGTACTTGTGGGTATCATGATACTCATTCTTATCCATAAGCTATATTTTACGGATACTCATTGTGAGTATTTTGATGAGCACCTATGAATCTGAATATTTTTGACATCCCTATACACGAATATATAGATACAACATTTACATTAGTCAACCTCAAAATGCCCCACACAATACTGATAGTGACAAACTGACAATACCCACTATTAAATATTGTCTACGCTATATTATTCTCATTCTTAATCATATCCCAATGGTAATCTGATTTCAATTCAATCTTAAAAAAACACTAATTCTCTCCATCACTCTAGAGATATTTTGTATTAGGAAAATGATATTTATTCTTATTGACCATCACATTCAACATTCAATTCTCTAAAGCCTATACATTCACAATTTCATACTCATTCATTTTCTTAACAAAAAGTACAAGTGACCCACAATGTAAAATATTAGACCTCATGAGATTTTGAGGTAACAAAACCTCTTTTTCTTCTTCTTAACTTTACTTAGCTAAACTATGAATCTTGGACTTGATCTTGTGATTAAGTCTATTTAAAACTCTACTTTGTACTTTCCGACATATATTTTTAAGGTATTTATTATTTTTTCCAACATATATTTTTAAACAAATAAATGTTATTGATTTTTTTAAAATGAATAATTTCTTCCCGATAATAAATCAGTTCTTTTAAAAATGAACAAATCTTATCAACTTTTTGAAAGAAGGATAACAAGACATATCAATACTTTTTTAAAGTGGCATATTTCATATCCCATCCATAAGACACATGCCATTCTTTTTTTATTTAGTTATTAATTTTATTATTAATAACATTTTTATTTTTAGTAAATATTTGTCTTTTATGGTAATAATTAATGTTAAATAAATTACTATAATAATAATAATTAAATTAACAAATACTAATATTTAAATCATAATAAGAATCATGGTATTATAAATAATTAATTTTTATCTAAAAATAATAAAATTATATAAAATAATAGTTGAAGACAACTTTAATCTTCCTTAATATTACATAGGCATTGATTATATTATCAATAGCACATTTATCATATTAGTTAAAAATTTAATATTCCATAAAATGCCAGATTCATATAATAAAATAAGAATCTAAAATTTGTAAGTAATAAATATCACATAGAAGATAAGTATGAATAATCATTTCATCCAATCATAAAATTAAAAATAACCGCTAATCTCTCTCAAAGAAGCTAATGGTAGATAATTATAAGAGTAAAGAGTTTTAAAAATAACACAAGGTGACATCAGCTAATCTATTCATGGCAGTATTTTAATTGCACAAATTCTAACCACTGTCGCGGAGCCTGCTTCAAACCATATAGGCTTTTTCTCAGTCTACACACATAGTCTTCCTTGCCTTCAACTTGAAAGCCTTCAGGTTGCTTCATGTAAATCTCCTCCTCCAAATCACCATGAAGGAAAGCGGTTTTGACATCCATTTGCTCTACCTCCAAATCAAGAGTAGCAGCGAAACTCAACATAGTTCTAATGGATGACATCTTCACCACAGGAGAAAAAATCTCATTAAAATCAACACATTTTCTTTGTCTGAAACCTTTCACCACCAATCTGGCTTTATACCTTAGAGATGTAGAATTGCTCTCTTGTTTCACCCTGTAAATCCATCTGTTTTCCAAAGCCTTCTTGCCTTTTGGCAATTTCACCAAGTCAAAAGTGTGATTATCATGTAAAGACTTAATTTCATCTTGCATTGCATCCAGCCACATATGTTTTTCATCTGCCTCCATGGCCTCTACATAACACTCTGGTTCACCTTCATATGTCAAAGTAACATAATCATCAGAAGGATACCTAGTAGATGGTTTCCTTTGCCTATTAGACCTCCAAGGTTGAACTTGAGGTGGATCAGGAGCATCACCAAGATTCTCATCTTGTGACATCTCATTTTCCTCTTCAGCATCATCAATAGGAACATCTCCAAACTGCTGATCAACAACATCATCGTGTTGCTCATAATTCTGAACATCATTTTCAGCATCCAGATCATGTACATGTGTCCGAACTGGATCAATATCAGACAAATCACTATCTTTCTCAGGTGTAGTCTTCTCCATCTTATCAATGTCTTCAATGGTTTGGTCTTCTATGAATTTCACATCACGACTTCTAACTGTCTTCTTCTCAATAGGATCATACAGTTTGTAACCAAATTCATCTTGACCATAACCGATAAAGATACACTGCCTTGTCTTCGAATCCAACTTGGACCTTTCATCCTTTGGAACATGCACATATGCCTTACAACCGAAGACTCGCAAATGATCATACTTGACATTTTTGTCAAACCAAATCTTGTCTAGCACCTCTGCATTCAAAGCAACTGCAGGACTGAGATTAATAACATGCACTGCCGTGTACAATGCCTCACCCCAGAAATGCTTAGGCAATTTTGCTTCAGAAAGCATACACCTAACTCTTTCAATCAAAGTCCTGTTCATCCTCTCTGCTAAACCATTCAGCTGAGGAGTTTTAGGAGGAGTCTTTTCATGTCTGATACCCTGCTGCATGCAATAAACATCAAACGGTCCACAATACTCACCACCATTATCAGTACGAATGCACTTCAGCTTCTTGCCTGACTGTCTCTCAACCAAAACATGGAATTCTTTGAATTTTTCCAGCACCTGGTCCTTTGTCTTCAAAACATAAACCCAAAGTTTTCTGGAACAATCATCAATGAAAGTAACAAAGTAAAGTGCACCACTAAAGGACTTCACTTTCACCGGGCCACAAACATCAGAATGCACCAATTCAAGCAGCTCTGACTTTCTTGAGGGAGGATGCTTCTTGAAGGATACTCTAGTCTGCTTACCAGCCATACAATGAGAACATTTCTCCAACTCTCCATTCTTGAATCCCGTAAGCACATCCTTTTTAGCTAAACAATTCAGCCCTTTTTCACTAATATGACTAAGCCTTCGGTGCCACAAAGAAGCCTCCATATGCATAGCGTTCACACTGTCTCTAGCAACCAAAGCTTTTGTCCAATACAGTTTATTGATTTTCTCCCCTCTAGCCACAACCAAGTTACCTCTGGTGAGTTTCCATTTCCCTGAACCAAAGTGATTATCATAACCACCATCATCAAGCATCTGCACAGATATCAAATTAAAGCGAACATCTGGAGCATGTTTGATTCCTCTAAGCAATAACTGCACTCCCATGTTGGTCTGCAAACAAACATCACCAATACCAACTACCTTAGATACACCATCATTACCCATCTTCAACACTCCAAAATCACCAGAAGTGTAAGATGTGAAGAACTCCTTCCTCGGTGTAACATGCAGCGTAGCACCACTGTCAATTATCCACATGCTCTCATCTGATACAAGATTGACTGAATCATGGTCACGGAGAATAACAAGATCATCATGAGTAGCAGTAGTAACACGATCATCATTATCATGATTCTTATCTCCCTGCTTGCTATTCTTGTTTTTGTTCTCCCTTTTCCATGTGAAACAGTTCTTCTTTATGTGCCCTATTTTATGACAATAATTGCACTCCACATTCTTGTATCTGGACTTAGACTTACTTCTGTTGCTCTCTCTACTCCCATTTCTGCTATTCTCTCGACTCCATTTCGTTTCATTTCTCTGACTTCTCCCCCTGTTTTCAGTGACAAGTACCTCAGAATGAGATGAAGTATCATGTGCCTTCCTTCTCATCTCCTCATTAAGAACACAACTCTTTACATTTTCAAAAGAGACAACACCATCAGAGGATGAATTAGTAATTGAAACCCGAAAAGTTTCCCAAGAATCTGGTAGAGTATTCAGTAGCCATAGTCTCAACACTTCATCATCAAACTTGATGCTCATTCCCGACAATTGATCCCGGAGCCCTTGAAACTCATTCAAGTGATCTGAAATAGAAGTCCCCTCCTTGTACCTCAAATTCATCAAGGAATTCAACAAATACAATTTATTATTCCCCGATTTAGAAGCATACAAAGATTCAATCTTATTCCACAAGGATCTCGCATGTTCTTCGTTTGCAATGTGATTATAAACATTATCTTCAACATATTGCCGAATAAAACCACAAACCTGCTGATGCTCAAAACTCCATTCCTCTTCAGTCATGGATTCTGGCTTCTCAGTAGCAAACACAGGACGATGCAATTTCTTCACAAATAACAGATCCTTCATCTTTCCCTTCCACAAGTGATAATTAGTGTCATTTAAACAAATCATCCTATTTGTATTTGCCTCCATCATTCAAGCAAGTGAAACAACCCCTTAACCAAAGAGCTCTGATGCCACTCTGATGGGAAATTCAACACAATATATATAACAGAACAATATGCAGCGGATAATAATTTCCCCTACTTACGAGAATCCGTGAGGAGCAATCAACAAATATGGCAGCAACTCAAAATCACAAACACAAAGAGAGACACACAATTTTAACGTGGAAAAACCTTCTCAATGTGAGAAGTAAACAACCACGGGCACAAGCCAGTAATAGAGGTTCACTATAATCAAATCAGGTACAAGAGAGTCTCAAAATGTAGCACAAACCGTGCTCAACAATTGTACAAAGCAATAGAGCAATAAACTTGAAAATGAGAATAATGAAAAACTAGAAATCCCAAATTCGCAGCTACTGTAAAACGCCGATTTATGACACCTCGGACAACGTTTCGCCAATCGCACCGTTCAGATTGAAGAACCAGATGTCACGAACACGCAGTCCAAATTTGAGCCCGATCGGACGGTGAACAAAGTCGTGACGGCCGATTTAGTGCAGCAGCTATGTGTATGTCGAAAAATTGTTTCTCTTCTCTTCTCTCACTTTTTCCCTTGCCTTTCTTTTGCTTCTCTCTTGCCTCAAAACTCTGACTTTCCACATGTCCTAAGTGACACCAATAGGTTTGCTCTTATGGGCTTTTCTCCACATAGGAAGGGAGCCCAAAACCCCAACAATACTCTATCTAATCTCTAATCTCTGAATACTTAGTTTAAACATAATTGACTCATATTACAAGTTGAAATGAATCAAACTGCTCTAATATGAAAATGTAACACCCTAATTTATCATAATAAACTATGCATATTGCGGAATTATAAAAATTACAACCCAATAAAAAATCTCTTACAATATAATAATTAATATATTTCTTGAAATCTCATTAAATACTAAATAATAATATCTCTTAAAATCTTATTATACAGTAAATGTTATACATTAAAAAATATATTATTCTTACAATGACATTGGACACTATATTAAAGGAAGAACAAAATCTACAAATCCTATTAAACTTAATACAAATTTTCCAAAAAAAATAGTTTAAAAACACACGAGTGTTATCATTGCTTAGCCTGTGTCTACCGCTTGGTTTAAACTGAGAATTTGTTTAGAAATGTCATAAAAACTCATCAGCATAGTGTGATAAAAATATCACTATTTTAAAAACTTTAAAACTATTATATTATAATGTGATAAAAATATCACTAAGGCTATTTTAAAAAGTTTAAAACTATTATATTTATAAGTGTGACCCGTATTGAAAAATCTTCATAAAGAATTGTGATAAGAAATGAGAATCATAATACATTGTATTATAATATAACTAATGATTATATAGGATTCATCATAAGATATGTCATACGCTAATAATGATGTATTCAATTTTCATATGTGATATTTATTGCCTCCAAATCCTAATTCATGAATAAAAGTTTATAACAACATGTCTTCCAGAGGTGCATGTCCCTCATCCAATGTCCTAAGTTCGTAGGAATATCGTAACCTGTTTTTCAGAAAAAGTTTGTCTTCATGCAATTAAGAATTTGTTTTTGTGCCGAAATAAACCACAATTGATTCATAGATCTCCTTATATCTATTATGATGAGATATTCGGTTGATTCATATATCCCTCCATAATCAACCGAATATCAACATCAATATAATGGGAACTTTGTGTTTCATTAGTGCATAATCCAGCGATGTTTTTTAAAGGGTAAAATTATTATCTCATCGTAATAGATATAAGGATATAAGTGTTATTCCTAAGTATTTTTTTGTTTTTTTAGATCGGCGGAAAAGAATCTCAAAGCGTATTCACATTTCACAGTCACGCAAAGATCCATTTAGCTTCTCTAAAATAACACGAGTTGATTTGGTCAGCGACAAGTATATAATTTAAGGTTGTTTTATGTTGTGTTGGCGTAGTTAATCACCTAATCCAAAGTGTTCAAAGGGGAGAAAGAGAACATGAAAAATTCACCCAATGAACACACCTTCTGGACTCAAGCAAACGCTCTACTTAGGAAGAATTTAACTTACCAGGTAACCTTCACCATGCACTCTCTATCTTCCTCTCTAACTTCTTTTCAATAAACACGTTTCATGGTTCTCATGCTTCATTAGACTTAGAAAATAGTTAATTTTTTATATATAATCAATAGGAAAATGTTTACTTGGGTTTGGTGTAAGTCTATGATGGATCATAGATATGGTACATGACCAAAGCCTTTATTTAATTCCCTATCCTTCTCCGAATTGAGGTTAATATATCTTTTAGGACCTGCGTCCAACCACAAGGGTGGGTGTCCCATTGTTGCCAATTCATGGGAATAGTGAAGAGCAATAGACACCATACCTTAAACGAAAACCTGCTATGGTTTCATGACTCTTTTCTACTTATAAACTCTTTTACTTATTCCATCAAGAGATTTCACACCTGAATATATCTAACA
The DNA here is from genome assembly GCA_009771035.1 of Lupinus albus. Lineage (NCBI taxonomy): Eukaryota > Viridiplantae > Streptophyta > Magnoliopsida > Fabales > Fabaceae > Lupinus > Lupinus albus. Next base: position 8,771,970 of record CM020006.1, on the reverse strand, counting down.
ATTTTCCCCTCAAGTGTGACTACTACACACTTACCGGTCACTCCTCCACGATCTTCCCCTCAATCTCTGGTTCCAATCCCAACAATAATCATAATCAATATTAGGATTTTTATACTATCAACTAATTATTCACCATATCTCAAGATTATGTACATACATCCCACTATGTTGGAGCCTCGTTCCCAAAGCTGTGTTTTTTTAACTAATTATTCACCATATATCATATGTATAGTGAAACAATATGAAAATGCAGGACTCACAATTATATCCTATCCAAAACTAAATCCATCTTATTTGCAGAGACGAAATGTAAAGACCAATGTTCGGCTCATATTGTTCCCCTTTGTACTGTGTTTGTTACTGCTTCTCCTCCAAAAGTTGATTGAAAAGCAATTATTGGATAAGGCTGAAAACAAGTGTGGATGTATTTGTACCAAGACACAAGGGGATAAGTGCCTTGAGAAGGAGTGTGGAATTCAATATTCAGATTTGGCTCAAGTTGGCACTTGTTCTATTCCCAATCCTCCAGAATGGCCTCCTTTGTTGCAAGTGCCTGTTCCACAATGTCGGGCTGTGAAATCGGATTTTTTTCCGTTTTCGGATTTACCAGACAAGTCCTGCAGGAGGAATGGCTCATGTCCTATCACTATCTTCTTCACTGGCAATAATAAGTCTTTTGGAGAAAGTATGTACATATCCCCTTAGATTAAATTGATTCTCTTATTTTTCTTAGTAAATAAGCAACTTGCCTGAAATTATAGTTGTAGTTTATTCGATGTATCAAGTTCTTTTCCTGAACCTCAATTTATGGCATTGTTGGGGGGTTTACTTCTTTAGATGTCTTAACCCGGCGTTTCTCCTTTTACAGTTTTGTATGAGAATATGCTCCCAAGTACATTGACAATAAATATCTCAGATATTATGGGTAGCTTGGCATTAAACGTCCTGGTGAGTTAATATCTTTCGTCATTGACAATTTTTAAAGTTCAAAATTAAATTCATTTTGATTGTCACTCTTTTGTGAAATATCATCTTACTGGTTTCTTCCCTTGTTAACTTGGATGCTGATGCCACCGTCAAAATGATATAGGGATCAGCAACAAAGCCAGAATACTCCAATTTTTTTGAACCTTCTTTCTTTTCGGATCTTCCCATTTATTATCTACAAAGTCAATGCAGACAGAACTCTACATTCTCCATTCCTGTCCAGATAGCATCCATTAGTTTGCAGAAAGGTAAAAGACATTCTTGTATTCACAATTTTTCTTGTAAGACGTGCTGAAAGTTGATAATCCATTGTGAGATTCCTCTCTTAATCAAAAAGGAAATACATGATTAAAACAGTCAGATAACGAAAATACATGTATTGTTTTTTCCATCTGTTTCTAAATATTTGAAGTTCTTGTTTTTTTGGTGGAATATGTAAACAAACTAACTCGAATTTATGAAAATAATATAAAAAATACAAAAAAATACCGGCAGTTACTAAGAATGTGCCTTCGGAATAAGTCGAACACTGGTTCAAAGTCATTATCTGTGTATGTTTGCATGGAGTATATCAGTCTTTTTTACATTATAGTCATGTTGCTCTCTAATTTGGCTATGCTCAAGCCTTGCATATGATATATTCAATTTACTTACTAATTCAAACTTCTTTCATTCTACTGCATCTAGAGGTAAGATGTGCTCAGGGGTTACGTTTATGGCGTAATAGTTCATCTGAGGTGAATAATGAGCTATATAAAGGTTATTATAGATCTAACACAGGGAGACAGATCAATGAGATATCTGCGGGTAGGTACTTACTATCATTTTATTTCAATGTGCATAGTGTGGAAGACAATACTTATTCTTATGATGTCTTGACAGGTTATGATTTTCTAAATTCAAATGGGAATAAATTTAATGTCAGCATATGGTACAACTCAACCTACAAAAATAGTACTGGCTCTCGTCGTATTGCATTGGCTCGGATTCCTCGTTCCATAAATATGGTATATATATCTAAATTCTTCTAGTTGTGTGTTAGACTCAAGAATTGAACACATAAATAATTATAGAGAAAACGGTTTATGCCTCAACATTGTAAGATTTTTTACACTATCAGCACTTCATCCATCATTCAGGTGTTAACAATCATCGGCTTTTAAATAAAAGTAATATAATAAATGGTGATTGACGCAGTGACAATGCACAAATATTAAACTGTTATGTTCTATTAGAATAATCTGGTTTATAAACCAGATTTGAAGAATAGCATCTCAACTTCACAGGGTTTCCCCATAACATAGTTTTCTCCTTCAAAGCACCACAAACATCAAACTGACCCCTTAACTGCCTCCTACAAATACCATAAAACATAACTGCCTCATACAAAATAACATAACTGTCTAAGACAGAAATACTGGGTCTGTCTTTTATCTTCCCTACAATAAACATTCACTGGCCTATCATTGTGCATCCCTTGCTATTATTCTAACAATTGATAAAACATTATGAAACAAACTCTCAGCTCTATATAAAATAACTACATGCTATTTTCTAGCCTATTCTGTGAGTCTATAAAAAATTATTTTATTGAAATACTTAGCGATTAGTGCTAAAATAGACTTGTACTTTCTGGATGAAAAACTTGCTGCTAGGTTTGGCAGTTTGGGAAAGTATATGAAAAGGGTAACTGGTGGAATAAGCCGCATGCATAATTAGAGTAACTGCCTAACTAACTTTAGAGTATGTTTTGGGAAGTTGGGAGAGGAGAGTGGCAGGTTCTCTCGAATTAGCCTGGGAATTATTCTTTCATTTCAGTATTGTATAACCTTTTTTCTCAATAAAATCTACGTCTCCATCGTTCTACAATTCCCGTTTCTATCAACTGATAGCAAAGCTCCAATCTTGGAGCAAGTTTCTTGCAAAAGGCGAGTTTCTAATAGATGAAATTCCATCCTATATTGTAGAGGTAGGGGATGGCCACAAGGTGAAATGCCAGGGTGTGTGTTGAGGAATGACACCGGAGTTACAAGGTGTACAAATTCAGCAAGATTTTTATTTGTATGAACTTTTAGGAGCAGACTTGGTGTTGTGTTTGGAATGGTTGGCCAGCCTAGGAGAGATCAAAGCTAATTTTGGTAAGTTTGTTTTAACAATTGGATCTGGGAACTAGCAGCAGGTTATAGTGGGATATCCCACTCTAGCTATGACAAAAATTTCCATAGAACGCTGTTAACCGACTTGAAGGCAGATGGAGGTTATATGGTGAAATTCAGGTCAAAAGATGGGGGCACCAGAGCAGCTGTACTAGCACAAGTGCAGCGATTATTGCAACACCATGCAGGGATTTTTCATGGTCCAAAAGAGCTACCACCTAATAGGGACCATGGTCACGGTATCCTTTTAAATGAGGGGGTCTTCTTCACCAAACATTAGGCCTTATAAATATCCACACTGCCAGAAAACTGAGATAGAAAAGCTAGTAGATTAGATGTTAATGGCTGGAATAATCAGGCCTAGTGTTAGTCCCTATGCAAGTCCTGTAATTTTGGTCAAAAAGAAGGATGGGGGGTGGCGTTTTTGTGTGGACTACTGGGCTCTCAATAAGATAACAGTGCCTAACAAGTTTCCCATTCCTGTAATTGAGGAACTCTTACATGAATTGACTGTTGCTAGCATTTTTTAAAGTTGGATCTTAAGTTTGGTTACCATCAAATGAGGATGAATGACAGAGGATATTGAAAAGACTGCCTTCCAGACACATGAGGGATTATGAGTTTCTGGTCATGCCCTTTGCGCTGACAAACCCACTCTCATGTTTCAAGCTTTGATAAATGAGGTACTTTGACCGTTCTTAAGAAAGTATGTCCTAGTCTTTTCCGATGATATAGTTGTTTACGGTCCTAGTCTTGAATCACATCTGGTGCATTTAGAGACTGTTCTGAAAGTGTTACAAGAGAATGGGTTGCTGGTCAATAAAAAGAAATGTAGCTTTGCTCCACCAAGTCTAGAGTACTTGGGACATGTTTCTGCACAAGGGGTGGCTGCATACCCCAAGAAAATTGAAGCAATGAGCTCATGGCCAGTTCCTCGAGATCTTAAAGGATTGAGAAGGTTTTTGGGATTAACCAGTTATTACTCGAGATTTGTGAGAGTTTATGCTAAAATAGCTAAACCCGTGACACAATTGTTGAAGAAAGATAAGTTCAAGTGGGGAGTTTTGGTCAAATACCAATTACAGTGCTGCTACAAAATGACTCCCTATGGACATGATCCTCCTTACTCCTAAAGGGACAGCTATTCCATTGAGACGGGAAGCTGTAAATCAATTACAGTAACAACAGGATGAAGTGCTGCAGTAATTGAAGGCCAACAAGAGAATAAACTCAATCTAGCATAGATGATAATGTTGTATTGGATGAGTGGACACACTAGACAAGATAGGATTAGGATCGAATGCATTATGAAGAAAGTTGGCGTAGCTTCTATTATAGAGAAGATGGTAGAATCACGCCTTAGGTAGTTTGGACATGTATGGAAGAGTCGGTAGAAGCCCCTATAAGGAGAGTAGATTAAATAAAAGTTAGTTTAATTTTTGGAGTCTTGAGAGAGGCCAAGAAAAACCGTAGGAAAAACAATTACAAAAGATTTAGAGATCAATGTTTTGTCAACGAACATGATTAATGATAGAACAATACGACATTGTGCATGTTGTTGACCCTACCTAGTGGGACTAAATATTGGTTGTTGTATACATTTTCCAACTTTTCATTTTAATAACAAAATTGTGTCTAAAAAGTGTTTTGCACCTGACAGATTATGAAAGGGATTGACATCTAGTATCTATATGCTTTCAGGTATCTAATGCTTACGTTCAGTTTCTACTGGGACCTAGTAACAAAATATTGTTCGAGTTTGTAAAGGAAATGCCAAAACTTGAGACCCCAAATAAGTTTGATTTGGCTTCTCTCTTAGGTCCTCTCTTCTTTACATGGGTCATCCTGCAACTTTTCCCTGTAAGTACATAAGTATGTGAACATATATATATATTTGTAATGAACAAAGTTGATTGTAACAGTTGAAGTTGGCAGAACTTAGATGCCAGTACTGACATTGATTGCAGAATGGGTTTCTATTGGCAAAATTAATTTTTGAAATCGGATCCACATTCTTACTTTACCATGTATTATGTTTATATGTGTGCACAGGTACGGATCTGAGGAGGGGCAAGCAAGGGTGCATCCCCTCACTCCCTCTTGCATAAATTATGTATAATTAGCTATATATATAGAATTTTAAATAAAAATACATTTTTAAAACTAATATCTTTTGTGTTAAAACAGAAGAATATATTTTCTAGTATGTTTAACTGCTTGACATGCGTTCTTATTGATGTAGGTTGCATTAATATCGTTAGTATACGAGAAGCAACAAAAATTAAGAATCATGATGAAAATGCATGGTCTTGGTGATGGGCCATATTGGTTGATTTCATATGGTTACTTTCTTGCATTATCTGTAGTCTACATGCTGTGTTTTGTGATATTTGGCTCAGTCATAGGTAAGAATGCATCCATTGAACTGTTTCCTCTTTGTTTTTTTGGCATTTTCCTTTTCTTTTAATGCAAGTAACCTTTTCTTTTCAGGGTTAAAATTCTTCACAATGAATGACTACAGCATCCAATTAGTGTTTTATTTCATCTATATAAATTTACAAATTTCATGGGCATTTCTATTGTCTTCAGTTTTTTCAAATGTTAAGACTGCTACAGGTTAGATGATAGCTATCTTATGTTGTTTATCATATTTTCTTTTCTCATATCTCACTACTGACACTTGTTCTTTTATACGCAGTAACTGCATATATAGGCTTGTTTGGAAGTGGGTTGTTGGCTGGCTTTCTTTTCCAAATTTTTGTTCAAGATACATCATTTCCAAGTAAGTTAAATGACCGAGAAATGATATCCAGTTGAGTCATTCATATGGTTTACATATATATAATTGATCTGGAAAGTTTAAAGGAAATATCTTTAGATGGATGCTTTACAGAATTAGGTAGTTTTTTGCATTGATGACATTGTTGACAATGCTAATATAGCAATATTCATTACCATAACTGTGTTGTTCTCAATTAATTTTGAACAATTTATAATAATCATTTACTGGTTGAGTCACAATTCTCTAATACTCTTTTAATCTCTTTAGCAAAACATTGCAAAAGGAAATACACTAGTTGATGACTGAGTGTGACGTAAACTGTCATCTAGTGTCCTCCCCACTGGACATGGTGTTGTTCGACATTTCCGACTGAAGGACAGCTATAGCAGTGTAGCCTATTTTCCTTTATAAAAAGATCTTGTCCAATTCTGTTGCAAGTACCACGATTTATACCTTCTCCTAGGTACCTTGTCTACCCACCCCGGTTCCAGTACCCTATCTAGCTAGCAGATAAAGTTCTTTGTGAAATTTTTGTTGTTCTTTGATTTCCGGTAAACAATGATAACACCAACTGCTGCAAGAATAGAAGTGGTATAATGGTTTTGATCATTAGGCGAGCCACAGTTACTTTATTAGCAATGTGATGTTTATGTCTTACAAATGACGAAGCTTCACCCCAAGCTTTATAAGGACTATATTCGGCCATTACCCATCCGATATAGTATCTCAATATTTTGAATTGATACATTAGGATGGACTAATATGACCATTGTGATTCGGATTTATATCTGCTTAAATTTCGTGTTACTCATCTTTATGTGCCAGTTTGCTAATGCGTTGACAGTTTCTAACCTCTCTTCTCTTATGTTGATTGCTTGTGCTGTTTCTATAGGAGGGTGGATCATGGTTATGGAGTTGTATCCTGGGTTTTCTTTATATCGTGGGTTATATGAGTTTTCGCAGTCTTCTTTCACTGGCGATACTATGGGGACTCATGGTATGCGGTGGGGAGATCTGAGTGATAACACAAATGGTATGAAAGAGGTCTTAATTATCATGTTTGTTGAGTGGATGTTAGCACTTTTTGTTGCTTATTACATCGATCAGCTTTTTTCATCTGCAAGCCGGAAAAGCGCTCTGCATTTCTTGAAAACATTTCCGAAAAAACCTCATCCATCCTTTAGGAAGCCAAGCATCCAAAGTCCGGGACATAAGGTTTTTGTTCAGATGGAGAAACCTGATGTCAGTCAAGAGGTGAGTTTTGCATTTATTGAATGATTTTGTCATTTATGTTTTCATCAACAGTTTTCAAAAATTAATAATCTAATTTCAATCAGAAGGTGTAGTTTACCTTCTGGTTTCATAAATTTATGTGATAATGCTGCTTGGGTGATGAGTTCCATAGCAAAACAAATAACTTCCTTTAGTCACAATCTTTTATTTTTACACTATATATATTATAAATAGGGGAAAATATAAGATTAGCCTAAACTGAATGTTAGATCCATGTATTGTTTATGACATTATTTAACCCACCTACCCAGTAGAAAAAAAGGCTTGGTAGTTGTTTTAAACTGAAAACTAGGCTCCATTAGATTCTAACTGTACCATAAATTTTAACAGTACATGTTTCATTGGACGACTCTATGTTGCGACTTTTGTGTGTTAAAATATGTCGTACTTACTCGATATGGTTTGTCTTATCTTCATGGATAATATGTTACTTTTACTACTTTTTCTCTTCAGAGGGAGAAGGTGGAGCAGCTAATGCTTGAACCAACTATTAATCATGCAATTGTATGTGACGAACTAAAGAAGATTTATCCCGGGAGGGACGGTAACCCAGAGAAAATTGCTGTCAGTGGATTGTCCCTTGCTTTGCCTCAAAGCGGATGCTTTGGTATGCTTGGTCCCAATGGTGCTGGAAAGACTTCATTCATCAATATGGTCAGTGAAAATTAATTAAGAAATGTACATTTTCTGAAAATTCCTTCAATTTCCCCCTACCCATTATTTCACATAAAAGTATAAGTTGGATCTAAAGGGTACATTCAGTTCTTGAGCTCAAAAAAGAGGACAGAATAATTTTTAAATACCTTGAAAATTGTATATCTTCTTCTTGATCAATAAATAAGTGGCTAGTTTGTTTGTGCTCAGAGATGTAAGAATTTACATAAAGATGCGTGGTTCTCTGATTGATTTACTTCACTATATGATGAAATTATAATGAATCTTATGTCTTCATTGACTAATTTCTCGTGTATTTATGCTTACAGATGATTGGTCTAACAAAGCCAACCTCTGGTACTGCATTTGTTCATGGCCTGGACATAAGAACTAATATGGATGGAATATATACTAGCATGGGTGTTTGCCCACAACATGAGTAAGTTTGAATTTCCTCTAATGTCATGACTTTTCTATCTAATTAATTTTTTTTAACAATCATGAAGTTTTCATGAAGAATGTTGTTATGATATTTTAGCTTGCTCTGGGAAACCCTGACAGGAAGAGAGCACCTACTCTTTTATGGCAGACTTAAGAATCTTAAAGGTTCAGCATTAACACTTGTAAGTTAATTCCGGATTAAACCTACTCTTTTCTAGCATTGTGTTTATTGAAGGAGAAAATGTTTTTTAGACTTGGAAAATCTTTCTTATTATTGTAGGAGAAACAAGAAAACTGAGATCATTGGCCAGTCATATACCTATTTTTTTTCTGAAATTTTTGCTCTAAAATGATAAATGCATTAGACATTTAGTGTTTTCAAAATGTTTAGTGAGGTGCAGTTCTTGTGTAACATGTTGTGATGACAAAAGTATATAAAATGCCACTGGTTTTATTTCATTTTATTGGGGATGGGAGTTAAACTTCTCAATAGTGAAGGCAGAGGCGCAGAGCAATACCGTGTCAATTATTTACGGCCTACATGTCTGCTATGGTCTGTTTGCGAGTTGGTTTTGGAGAAATGGAAAGCTTAAGAGTCATCTCACACGTGTATTTCATGGCTTCCAATCTTTTCCTTTCCCTTCATGATCATACAAAAACCAACTCACAAATAGACCATTAAGAGGGTTTCGATTAGTGCAGTGCAGAACATATTGAACAACTTTCTGTTTTGCATTTATTTAGCTGACAAGACTGCAGTAAAATTTAAGCTCCTAATCTAATGTTGCAGGCGGTGGAAGAATCTTTGAGAGCTGTAAACCTTTTTCATGGAGGAGTTGCTGATAGACAATCTGGAAAATACAGTGGAGGAATGAAGAGGAGGCTCAGCGTCGCAATTTCATTAATCGGGGATCCTAGAGTATGTTTTTCTTTCTTTCCAATTGAATCCTTTTTGTAGAGCTTTGCTTTTTGAATTAATTTTAGAAGACCCATGTTTTGTTTTCTAATTCTGCAATGGCAATTTTTTCCGAAGGTCGTTTATATGGATGAGCCAAGCACCGGATTAGATCCTGCATCAAGAAACAACTTATGGAATGTTATTAAGCACGCAAAACAGGATCGTGCAATCATTCTCACCAGTAATCTATCATTCTCATGGTTTTTAGAGCACAGACACAATCTGTTGCATGTTTATATCCTTATTATTCTGCTTGCTGCATATAATTTATATATATATAAGCTTGCCTATTTTTTGGTTTCATATGAAGCTATTCTATCTCTCTCTCTCTTTTCATATGGATTGATAAAGGTTGTTTGCATGCTTTTTTTCAGCACATTCCATGGAAGAGGCCGAAGTTCTATGTGATCGATTAGGAATTTTTGTTGGTGGTAGCTTGCAGTGTATAGGAAATCCAAAGGAGGTACATTTCTCAAGTGATATATGCTTTACTAAAATAGAAATGTTCACAACACACACACTAATAGAAGAGTATTATCTGAGATTCACTAAATCACATGACTCAACTCTTTATTTAGTGATTCCTATATGAAATTCATACAATAATAAAAAGTGTATAGAGAATATTTTTTAATATTGAAAAAGTGTAAATGCATTTCGCTAACGAAAATCATTTGCGAAATAAAACTGGTAACAAGTTTGAGTAGTTTGTTGCTTACTGAACCCAGCCTATGAACTAAGACAATGCAACTAATAGGCTATACTGCAAAAGATCTTTTGTTTTCAGAGTTTTCATTACAAGACATGGTTAAAAATATAAAATTCTCGTGCATTTTGAATTTTGTTCTTTTACTGTGTTGTAGAACTCGTAAAATTAAACCATTTAGACTTGAGTTTTTGTATGCTTCTTTTGGTTTATCATAGTTGAAAGCCAGATATGGAGGAACTTACGTGTTCACGGCGACAACATCTTTGGATCATGAAAAGGATGTCGAGAATTTGGTGCTGCAACTATCCCCAAACGCTAAGAAGATATACCATATCTCGGGGACCCAGAAGTTTGAGCTCCCTAAAGACGAGGTTAGAATATCGAATGTATTCCGAGCTGTTAACGATGCGAAAAGAAATTTCACAGTTTCTGCTTGGGGTTTAGCTGACACCACATTAGAAGATGTCTTCATCAAGGTTGCACGTAGTGCTCAGGAATTTGAAACTTTGTCATAAATTTCATACACATTATAGTCTCTGTCTACTGAGTAATTCTGGGGTAGATAGTGCTTAAGAATTTCTCTACTCTACAGTTAAATATGGTTTTGTATAATTTCAGGAGTGAATGTGTTTATATAATCATTCAAATAAGTTATTTTTTCCCGATATGGTTAAGCACACTTAACATGTACATGATTATTTTCTTTATGCACAAAGATTATTCCTAGCTACAGTTGAAGAGAAATCTCACATTACCGAAAATAATTTTGTCTTATAAAACATCTAAATCATGTTTCCTCCTTAAAAAAATGTTTTTTAAGGAATGATATAGGTATCACGAGAAAATATGAATTTTTATTTTAACATACTAATATGATAGTTTATTTTTAGAATAAAATGACATTAAATATGTCACCACATTGATCATTTTAATAACTTATTTGTTAACACTTTAAATCTTCTAAAGACCTTAAGTCGACATTAGAAAATAACATTTTTAAAGGTAAGTTTTATTTGGAGATCAAATTGGTGACACGAAACATATATTTGAAGTACAAATTTAAAGTATTATTACTCTTACATTTAAGATTAATTGATTAAACTAGCATGAAGTACTGAAAACCTTTGTTTGTAAAGGAAATTCCTTTAAAAGTAATAAGATAAATCCAACTCAGCCAAAACTTTGCATCTTGTAAAGTTAACTAGCATTAATATATGCTTTGTGCAGTCCCATTATCAGTAACTGGAAACTAATTTCTTTTTGAGGCATTGAAATCATTGAAATGAATTTTATCTTTTCTCCAAGATAGCATTTTTCACTCACATTTTGCCCCATTTATCTATGAATAATTTAATTGTCCAGTTCAAAAATCTACAGAGAATGAGAGTCTACAATTAAAGCAAAAGAAGAAAATCACAAGGCAAGTAAAATTAACTAATTTACATCAATCATGCTTTTGTTATTTCAGAACATGTAAATTCATACCTGCATCTTGAGATATAGTACTTTGAGTATACATACATAGATCCTCCAGGCAAAGTAATCATAAACTTTCAAGAGGGTTTGTTCTGTTTTACAGGAAAGCTTACTGTTGTTGACTGTGCAGTGCTGGCCTTTGTAAACCAAGTGGTATAAAGAAACTGTTTATGAGCTCCGACATGGTTGCAAACGAGGCGAAGCTTCTGTCTCTCTCTCATCCATCTCAACACTATCTTCATATGACGCTTGCTTGTCAAATCTTTCAGTCCAACTTCCTGAAAATGTAGATGAAAGTAACTAAGGTTTTCACATTCAGTAAGAGCATTTTTACAATTTCTTGGTTAGGTGACACTAAGCTTCTGTATCTCTTCTCAACACTATTTTTGGGTGTAGGAAGGTGAAGAGAAGAGAGAGACCAGAGATATGAAAGGAAGAGAGAAAATGGTCGATGTTGCGATGTGAAGGGAAGAGAGGAAGGGAGAACGATAGGTGTAAAAAATGATAATATAGGAGTTGAAGATTCCATGACAGGGTAAAATAGATCAAAAATGACTGTTTACTCAATATGTATACATCGCAGAGACTTGCAAACCTAAAGATTCAGATGCATCTTCACGATAAGCACACGAATATGTAAGAATTTTGAAAGAAACAGCAAATAGAATTATTTCTTCTACAGAAAAGAGTTCCCTAAGTTTACTCTCAAATTTATGTTTCCCCCAGTTTACAAATATATGAAAGATTTCATTTTCAGCCATTTTTACACAATCAGTTAATTATATCAAGCCACTTTAGCTACCAGTGTAGAAAACTGACCACTCCAGCCCCCAAGTGAAAAGCATTAGTTACTACAGTGATGTTACAAAGTTTAATGGCAAAATCACTTCAAAAGTTTAGGAAAAACAGCATGTACATTGCATCAACCTTCTGTAAAATTTACTTAATTCAATAAACTACGGAACATAATATTCATCCTTCCTACAATGACTTCACAAGCAGCATTGTAATACTTTAAAGATCTAAAAGCAGGAGAAGTTTAAAGTAATACTCATAATCAGGGCAAACTAATTATGACAGTAAGTTTGGGGCATCAAAATGTGTAATTTTTTTTGACTTCATATTTTGTAATGTTCTATTCATAAAATAAAATATATGTTAAATTAATCCTCCAAAGATTCAAGTGTCATAAGCTGGGTTCTCCACATGAAAAAGTATTATCAAACATGTTCTTGAAAGTTTAAAATGCTACACATAGTGTAAATTTAGTTCTATAAAACAAGGCAGCTCAATGTGCAAGGCTCCAACAAGTGTTTTAAATTGGGGTTGCAGTTGCGGTTACTGCGATTGCGTCATTGTGATGCGGAGTGAATTATTTTGTGACTAAAACAATATTTTTGAATCCGATGCGGTCTGATGCGGTCCAATGCGGTTGCGTTGCGGCCCGATGTGGCCGAATCATTGTGATTCGGAGTCACACCACAATTGCGGTGTGATGCAGTTGCAGCGGTCAACGCAACCGCAATACTGCGGTCCGCAATTTAAATCACTCCTCCAACCTAATGGGGTTGAGTAGAGAAATGTAAAAAGCCTTGCTGAGTAGTCCCAGAATTTGAATGTGTGGCCTATAGTTCACAAGGCAACAACATTGCACTTGCATGAAGGTTCACCCTCTTATAAAATACACTATAGAATAAACACATATCTTTTTGTCTTATTCAAATATGTCTACCTAATGCTAAAGGTTTTAAATTTGGGTCTACAACCTGTACCGCAATGTTAAGGTTCTAGAGTCGCTGAAATTGCATTGAGACGGCAATAATCGATAACATCAAGGTTTTGTAAGTTTCCGAAACCGCAACCACAACCACTATTTAAACCTTGTATACCCCCACAGGGTATTTTTAGTAGTCACTGAGATCCATTCCATTGACTCAATCAAATTGCATGGCAAAGAAAATTTGGGAATTTGGACGAAAAAAGTTCAATTTCATTCCATTAATAATAAACAACTCTCAAACAATGCAGCATGTTCTTCCCATTCCATTCCATTCTACCCATCCCATCCCTTTTATTCTACCCATGCAAACATACCCATTAAGGTAGTCAAAATGTTTGATCAAATAAACAACAAGAGTTCGATTCCTGGAAGCAACACTTCTTAAGAGACACAACCATTCACTCCGAAAGAGATTAGTTCCTTAACATAGGGTGACGATAGCCTTGGTAGTAGAAAAAAACTGGTGTGTTAAAATGATACCTTGACACGATTCCAAGTATCTTCAATTGTGAGAGGACCATGTTCTTTCACAATATCAAAGAGGACTCTAGTTATGGTTTGTCTCTGCTCTGGTGGAGTTTTCAACTCTATTGGTTTCATCTTCGGCATCGGTTTTTTACCAATAAACCTTATCATTGTCCCAAACATAACGTGTTTTGTTGGTTCTCACTAATTCTACACAGAAATGATAATAATAAGATATGATAATTAGCACAATCTTAGAATTCTGAGAAAACTGAATAACATAGTAAAGAAAAAGTAGGAGCAAAATATATCATCAATAGTTAGTTACCTGTATAAGAATCGAATTGTGTGCCAATGGATGGTTTCTGTTCTCTGTTTGGGGAATTCGGGTGGTAGGGTTCGTTGCGGGAATGGTAGCTTGGTTCGGGTCATGGCCCATGGGGTTGAATTTTTCATGCTAATTCTCGCTGTGTATACTATTGAGAAATAAAATAAATATAATATAATAGTCCAGAAATGGATATCATATTCTATAAATTTATATCATAGCCCAGAAAGTCCAATAAAAAGGTGGGTCATTAGGTAACTAACGGATTCATTAGTACTAATAAATTCAAAATTATTAAAAAATCGCAACTAATTTATGTACTTGTGTGTTTTTTTACTACGATCTTATATTTTATTTAGATAATCAAAAGGTGAAAAAAATTATAAAACTTAATTTAAAGTTTTAAAGACAACTTAATTTGATTATTAAACAAAACTCATTTTACTAAAAAAAAACATTAAAAACAACTTCAACATTAGTATGAAAAATTCATTTAGTAAGAAATCTTCAATTAACCTAACATTACATCATACATATAAATTAACTACATAATATCATTGATTAACAACATAACATCACAGTAGTTTAACAACATAACAATCACATTTATGAATTAATATGATATTATAATTATGGATTAATATGATATTACAATATAAATTAACATGATATTACAATTATATTGCTATATATATATATATTTATGAAGAAATAGCGGGTCCGGGTACCTACGGGTTTGGGTACCTCATTACCCGAACCAAGACTCATCTAACAGCGAGTCTTAAAATTGCGGGTCTCAATTGCCAACGGATCCAAAACATGGACCCAGATCCGACTCGTTGCGGGCACCTGTGGATCTGAGTACCTATTGTCATCCCTACTACCATAAGATTTATGATCCAACCAATTATTGTTATTTTAAAGTTTTACCTTACAATAAATATCAAGTTTTATCTTAGATTCCTATAGTATTTTTAAAAGTAAATTATACTCACTTTTTAGTTTTAATTTATAAACATACATTACACTGATCGTCTTTGTATGAGAAACAAATGTGATTCTTTAAACAAAAAAGTGATAAATGTAATTAAGTTAAAGAGAATATGGTATATTGTGAAAACAAGTTCAATGATATACGAGTCAATACATTTTCATTATTTTTTGTTCGTTATCATATAGTATAAGAATAATTTAAATAATATATTCTTAGAATTATTGATGCATTTGTCTTCATAATATATCATATTTTATTTAACTTAATTACACTTATTATCATTTTTTTATTTAAAAAATCACACTTATTTATCATGCATAGTGTAATGTATGTATATAAATTATGAACATTTTTGTACGTGTAAAAAATGGAATGATGATTTGTATAATTTTAGTAAAACTCAGGGAGTGTTAGTGTAATTTACTATATTTTTAATGGTCTATGGCTATAATTGCATAACATTTGTAGAGGTGTATTGTTATTTGATAGACTTCGTATAGAAGTATAAAACTCATATAATATCAACACATACACTTTTCAATGTGACTATAGTTATGTTTAGGAGTTATGATGAAAATGGAAGGAGAGAGATAAGGGAAAGGGATGAGAGAAAAAGGGAAGGGGAAAGGAATACACTCATTTCTTATTTGAGAGTATAAAATTTGGGATAATACAAGAATATTTTTTATTTTTCTTTAAAAATGTAATTAATAATGAAAAATAACAATGATATAATTATATAATTTTACTAATCACATCTAGGTATTTTGAGATATTGTCACTAGAAAACCCCCGAATTAGGGGACTATGCAAATAGACATATGAATGATTTTAGAAGGCTTTTGAAACCCTTCAAAATCTTCCCCTTTATTTTAGTCAACTCTCACACAAGGGAGAAGTTTTTCAAAGTTATCACTTCCTTTCCCCCCAAAACTAAACTCTTAAACAAAGCCTAAATGTCTGTTTAGGAGTTGAATTTAGAGATGGGTGAGAAGACTTTAAAGTCATGAAATATATTTATGAAATGACTCTAAAAACTTTGTTTTCCATACATTCAACTCCAAAACTCAACTTACAAAAAAAATCCATATCAATGACCACACATTTCTAAATGTAGCATCTAAAAATTGTGTTCTAATTTTATTCAACTTATGCAATTATTATTGTGATTTATTTATTAAATAATACATATACTCATATTTTAATTTTAGATTATGATAAAATATGTAAAATAATATATTCAATTCACTTTAAGAATGTATCATAATGTTAAGGTAAAAAGGAATAATAAAATTTTATTCTTATTGTTATAATTATCAGTGTTATTACTACAAAATTATATATATTAAGATACTATTTAGTTTTTCAAAATATTATTTGTATACATAATATTTTGTTATATCTTTTTGTTTCAATATATGATTCATATTAATCTTTTAAGTTTATAAAATAATAATAATTGATATTTATTATTATATGATTGATTGAAATATTTGGTTTATGATAAAATTTAAAAGTTTACACTTGTTATAAAGATAAACATATTATTTATAGTAAAAGGTCTCATCTTTAATAAAAATAGGCAAAATCTTACAAAACCCTCTTAAACTTTATGTTTTTATAAGTAATTATCATCAACTATTTTTATTGCTAATTACTCCTTAAACTTTAATTATTGGCGAAATTGGGTTATATGTAAAGAAAATGCTAAATTATTATCAATTAAAATTTCTAACTCATGCATTTTTAATTTCGACTGTCATACGATTATTATTTAATTTTAATTTTTTTATGTATCAATATTATTATATTATCTCATTTTAACTCTGAAAATTACTTTCCTTCTTAATCAATTTGTATTTTGATAACATCTTCTAGCCATCCACGCTGATTAAGGTTCTTTGTTGCAGTGGTAGACTTATTGATACTATTGAGTGTGATAGAAACATTTTCGTTATTAACCTATTATTAATTTAACATTATCTTTATGCAATAACCAATTTCACCAACACATAAAGTTTAAGATATAGTTCATGATGCCTACTTACAAAAGATATAAAGTTTATAAAAGTTCTATGCACTTTTTCTATTAAAATAAGAATTAAAATTAATGGAGATTCAAATTAGTATAAGATAATAAAAGAGAAAAAACCATTTAGTTTTTGATTTTATGTCTTCAATAGGGATGTCAACGGGTATGGGCGTGCGTGCATACCCATGCCCATACCCGCACTATTTGCGGGTACCCGTGCGGGTAGCGGGTTTTCGCGGGTACCCAACGAGTTTCCAATTTTACAATAATTAATCTATAAAAATAATTATTACTTAAATAATATGATATGTATATCATATCACTAAATTTTATTATGAAATAATAATAAAATAAACAAATATAATGTTAAAATAACAATAACTAAGTATAAATATTTAATTAAAATATATACACGGGTACCCGCGGGGCGGATATCATGATATCCGTTCCCACACATGAGCTATTTTGCGAGTACCCATTGTGAGTATTTTTACGGATACCCATAAGTACATGTATTTTTGCCATCCATAGTCTTCAACCCACAAAAAGGAATCACATAAGATAGAAGAAGGGAAAGAGAGAAAATAGAGAGGAAATGAAAGTAAGAAAAAAAAAGTTTCTCCAACAATTATAACTAACACTATAACTATGTTAAACTCCATTAAATTTTGGGTGAGGATTTACTTACTTTAGGAGTAAGTTTTTTAAACTTATTCCACATCTTAGTCATCAATTATAGGGAAATCCAATGATTTGGATCTATCCACTAATTCAAACCATTGAATTTCCCTAGAATTGATGACTAAGATGTAGAATAAATTTAAAAAACTTACTATTGAAATAATAGATCACTCCTCTTAAATTATATACGTGGGAATCACTACAAAACAAAAGGGATTTGGGCACGGGCTTTTTGTCACACTTATAGATACCATGGCAAATTCAAAATTGAGGCCCAAAATTACAGTGTATGGCTATGTGGCAAAGAATATCCTTTCTCCCTCACCGCTAGAGTGGAAACAGGCCAAACCAGATTAGACATTGCCTTAAATAGGCCGAACTTATATAACATATAGGTGCTTGGGCCTCACCTGTTAGCCTGTTTAAAAAAAAATTCAAAGCCTAAGTTTGGCATGTTTAAAAGTTTGGCTTGACCTGTTAGTCTGTTTAAAGGTCTGTTATGGTAAAAAATTCAACATATTATGTACAAACTAGAAAAATTATTATAATTATAACAATTAGTGTGAAATTTTTTACGTTGTTATCACAATTATTTCTATCATTTTCCAATGTTGCGTAATGTATTCGAAAGATTTGTGGTGCCTTGAGGTTAGAATATACAAAACAATGTTTTTTAATATCATAGTAAAATATGATATTATTCTAATATTTAACATGCGTTGAGATATGTACTTAAGCCAAAGTCTCAACAATTAAATATTTAATTATTAAATAGCCTAATCTCTAAGTACAAATGAATTTACATAATTTTTTTATTATTTAGTTTTTTATACATGTTATAAAAATACTTTATAAATATATAATAACATTACATAGACCGACCTGTTAAACTTAATATGATTTTTAAAAAGTCTGGGTCTGACCTATTTCAGTTAAATAGGCAAAAAAGTCTAATATGCCCTGTTATATGATAGGTAATAGACCCTGATAGGCGAGTAAGACTCCTCTCCATTAATGGAGAGGCAAATATAACCCAATTAATGGAGATGCAATGTTACTTTTGCCCTTTTTATTTAAACGATGATTACATCTTTACCCTTCTAATACAAATAAAAACTCACTTGTATCTCCATTAATGGACAGAAATGCTACTCACTACATTCAATATCTTAGTACACCATGGCTACTTCATCACTCTCTTTTCCTTTCACTTCATTGCCGTAGCAAGTGTGGCAAACTTAAGCTTCTTTCATCTTCTTTAATTTACAAGCTTATTCATATATTGTTAAGAAATTACTTCATCTCCTTTTTTTGTTCTATAATTTTGTTTCAAATTACTACTGAGAAGAAAATGAGCTATAATCCGTAATTTGTAGCTTCTCCATTCCCTAATCTTGATTCATCTTCTTCAGATTTTGATTACATTCATCCTTCACTCTCTGATTCTTCGTCTCACTCCCACGTTAGGGTACCTAACTATCACCTTTTCTTCTTTCCACTAAGAGTTACTTCATCGTAATAACTTCTTTCTTTTCTTTTCTCATGAATCATTTATCATATTTGATAGTTGATACAGCTAGTTTTTATCATTATTCGTATTATTCCATCATTATATGCACTCTATTGTGTCGTTTTTAAAAGTATCGTTTATAAATCATTGGAATGCGATCGTTTTTTGAGTTTACGATGCTTGGATTCAACTGTGCATCTGCGATTATGTACTATGAAGTTGTTATTTTTGTTGCTTATGATGTATGATGCTTGGCTAGAGTTAGGTCATTATGGATGCTGGTTTTGAGCAATTCGTTCTACTTGATGATTCAGAAGAGGATTGAATTCTAGTTTTGTTATTTAATCTTTTGTTGTATATTTGTATTCAATTGACTTTATCCTTGTGTTTCTAAGAACACAAATCCATGACATGGTGAAGGGATATTTTCATAACTTGCTCCTCCAGTAGATATTCTATTTTAGATTTGTGTACATGTATTTTCAGAAAATTACAATAAAGAGAACAATGAGTATTTGAATTGCACAACTATTAGACTTGTGAAGTTGTGGTTATCCCTTTGTCATTTTTATTCTTTATATGATTCTTACAACATTCTTCCAAGCATAGTCTTAGTTTATCAAATATGTAATTCTAATAACTTCTTCATCCAGGAAATGTTTAACTGAGATCACAAGGAAGAAACTCTGCAAAATTTGTTAAAGAATATGTACACAAACATTTCCACGAGTGGTTTAATTTAAATAATATGTAAGAATATATATATACAATTTCACCTCACTTTTGTTTGGAAATGATTCCTCTCCAGTCCAGAATGTGAGAGGATGATTTAATTTTTTTTATAGAAAAAAGTGAAAAATCTGGACAATTTAAATCTTATTTTTGTCATGTATCAACATCATAACTATATACTGCCCTCTCTTATAATGTAGAGGAGCCATACTCCTTTTGTTTATGCTCTAAAGCGCATGAGTGTGTGTAGTTGTCCTTACTTTTCAACAAAATAATAGTGTTGGATGAGAAGGGCGATCACAATTACTGTTTTTTCGGTTAATGAGGTAAACTAAAAATCACCAGTTGATTAACATCAGGTTTAATCATTTAACCTGAATCTTTATTTCTTTGAAAAACATTTTTCTTGTACTAAAAATTACTACAATTTCAATCAATTCCAGATGCAATTTACTCAACGAATTTATGCTTAAGTACGTAATCAGAACATGAAATAAAATCAGAATGTAAAACAATTCAATTATACAAAGCGTAAATTGACTAAAATTAAAGAGATGAAGGATAAAGAGAACTAAGAAGATGATCTTTTATCTTGGTTCATTTGTGGGTCCACTTGCAAGCTACATTCAGGCCTCCCCTTCAGATCTTGGGAGATTTTTCTTCACCATTGGAAATCAATATTATACAAACACACTTCCAAAAATACAAGACTCCCTTCTTGGTCCTAGAGTCCTCAAAATGGTTTGACCTTCTACAAGCTTCTAATGGATACTTAACACCACTTCTAACGGGATAGCCCCCAACCACTTATAATTCCCAAACAAAACTCTTGTGTATGTGAAGACAATCACCTGACCGCATCTAGGATTTCCCAACACAATTCTATATGAAGGTGATACTAACACACCTAGACAACTCAAGAAAATGGAATATGAAATCTTCAAGTTGTGTGCACCTCAAAGTGGTCATATTCCAATAAAAAAACAGCATTAAAAACCACCTCATAAATCTCACAAAGACTAAAAACAAATTATGTGCGGTTATGCTAGGTTTTGCAAAAATAGATTTGACAATGATGCACAATGGATAATATTTGAAACTACCCTATATCTCTCTTTACTTTGAATCAAGGAAAACTAAATCAACAACATGTGATTTTTTGCTCAAAAGATTTGAAAATGTTTGACCTAGAATTTCAGAATTGTTACTTATGAGCAAATGGGGAAAAACAAATTTTTATACTTAGCTATTTTCTGTTACTCTTTAATCGATTAATACATGGCTTAATCTATTAACGATGTCAAAAACTAAAAAGGTTTAACTACGGTCACCTCAGATGATCGATTAATTCCTTACATAATCGATTAACGATGCCAATAAACTAAAAAGTTGTAGCTACTGTAATTCCTGATAATCGATTAATCTCACACTTAATCGATTAATGGGTTCCCCTGAATATTTAATCGATTAACACAAGTTGTAATCAATTAATTATGTTGAAAAAAGTTTATTTGATGCATGATGAACCTTCTACATGATGTGTATATGCTTGATCCATTATTTTGAAAGATGTAAGTGATAAACTAAGTTTAATGAACCAAAATCATGCTACCATATGTAAATGCAAGAGTATGTCAAACATGTATGAATGTATGTGAGTCTCATTTTAAGTTGGTTCATTTTCAGACTTTGTGAGACTTTCATTCAAGGTTCACCTAGCCTAGACTCTATCTAATCAAACATCTTAAGACTCTAGAAATATAAAATTTCACCTAAATCTACTTGATTGAACTTAAGCCTTGACCTTGTTATTTGTTGAGTTGGATTAGTCTTCAAGCTTGTCTTTACCCTTGTCTTCATCAAAACAACATGACGATACATACTTGCAATCTCAAATAGGTTGCGAGAAAGGAAGAGTCAAATATTACAAGTTAAATTGAATGTCTTGCAAAAAAGTCAAATAATATTTTTCGGAGATTTGATGGGTCAATAGACCCCGTTAATCAAGGTTGGTATTGTGTTTGCCATATGAAGCCTAAAGACATCTATGATATGGGTGATCTGAACTTGGAGGACTTAGAAGAGTCATCAATAGAGGACATACCTTTTTGTGAGCAACATTTGGAGAAGATAGAAGAATTACAATTTGTGCGGGAACGTGTAAATGTACAAGAACAATAAAAAGGTGGATCATATAATGATGAAGATTGTGATAGTTGTAGTGTTGTATCGGTAGCCCACAACAATGACACGAGATAATCTTTACTGGCTGAGTCACGACCAGGTCACTCTCTTTAAGAAGTTTTGTGGTAATGCCTCAATATGCAAGCAGACTATCAACCACGCCATCCCCAGGATAGAACATCTCAGCTCTCTGTTATACGATTTCTTATTGCACTGTAAGAATCGTTCTCGAATACACCCAAAAAATATTGCTTCCAGTGCCAATTCCGAAATACCCACAATATTGGCTTCCCGTGCCAATTCTATTCAAACAAACTGACTACCAATGTCAGTATTTCGAATTTCCCACAATATTGGATGTCTGTTCCAATTCTAGTGGCACTAAAAGAAAGGGAGAGAAAGTAGGCCGAAAATGCGTCGGCAGAAATATGGAGGGAGAAAGAAAAGAGCTAGTAAATTCGTACTTGCTCTTGGTGCACAAAAATAATGAAAGGGGATGCCTCTATTTATAGCCAGATGCCTCCAACGGATCCTTCATCCGACAACACTCATCAAACCCCATCTTACTCCATCTATGGCCAAAAGGAGTCAGCCACGAATTCTGCTCCTAGAATATCGGGTCGTGCGGCGTGGTGCTACAAGCTTCTCGATCCTTCTTTATTCATGTGTGTGGTGACTCGGTCAAGCTTGACTTGGTCATCCACACGGGTCCAATGGCAAAGGCCCAATGGCCTAAAAATAAATATTTATTTTGAACAAGAAAAATGTTGGGTCCAAGCCCAAGCCCGAACCCGACCCGAACACAGAGGAGGAGGTGGTGGTGGTGGTGCGTGCACGCACGTGTGTGTGTGTGGGGGGGGGGTTGTTTGTGTGTGTCCCCACCCACTCACAAAACCCATTGTACCCCTTGGGGCACACCCCAATGGTTGGACTTAAGGCTTATAAAGCCTTTCGTCTTCCCTCCTCCAACCAATGTGGGATTGGAGATTTTTTGAATTTCAAACTCCAAGTTCCCTCATTAATGGCCATATTAATATGCTTTAATGTCATTTTGAAAACACAATTTTCTCAACAATCCCCCACTTGAAATTTAAAAAATGATTTTCGGGAATTTCTGTGGTCTCAATAAGATTGTGTATAAACAAAGGTGTCATACGACTTCAACCTTTGCATAGTGAATAAGGTCCAGATTTTACTAGAGTGACTCGTAGTCTTGAACTCTATCTCCGACATCAAACCACACAACCTTTTCAAAGGTGTATTCAATAAAGCCCATGCGTTAAAGGCCATGCACGTCTATCCCAATTTAGTGAACGCTCTGGAAATTTATGCCCCTAAATTTCATAGAAAGCGGCCCCTACTTTCACATTCACATAGGTGAGTCTATCAAGAGTACTCCTGTAGTCTAGCTACTCCACTCCAATTGGAGTATAGATCTCATTTAGAGTTTAACTCATCCTTACATATATTGTAGGAATCATGCTTCTCATAATTTTATAGCATGTTTATTCTCATATCACTTCACGACTTGTTATTACCTATTGAACCTACTTCTTGGAATCTCTAGTCAGTTAGGTCGGGTTACCATCGTGAGTGATATTCGTTCTAAAGGCAATAGTCCCACAAGCTTAGAAGTATTATGGGCTTTCTCTCTAGCCAGTCCTTTCGTCAAAGGATCTGCTAAGTTATTCTCAGTGTGTACGTGATCCACTCTAACAGCTCCTGTAGAGAGAAACTCTCTAATAGTGCTGTGCTTTCGACGTATTTGTCGTTTCTTACCGTTAAAAATACGGTTTTCAATCTTTGCAATAGCCGTGGTACTATCACAATGGATCAACACAGCTGGTATCGGTCTTTCCCATATGGGAATCTCAACTAGCAAGCTTCTAAGCCAGCTTGCTTCTTCACTAGCTGTTGCTAGTACTATTATCTCAGCTTCCATAGTGGATTGAGCCAAAATAGTCTGTTTCTTTGACTTCCAAGAAATAGCTCCACCAGCTATGCTAAATATATAGCCACTGGTTGCTTTGGAATCATCTGAAAGAGTGTTCCAATCAGCATCGCTGTATCCTTTTAGGACAGGTGGAAACATTTGGTAATGTAAACCAAGGTTTATAGTTTTCTTAAGGTATCTCATTACCCTTTCAGTAGCATGACAATGCTCCATACTAGGTCTACTGGTAAACCTACACAATAGTCCCACAACATAGGCAATGTCGAGTCTAGTGCAATCAGTGGCATACCGAAGGCTGCCAATGATGCTAGCATACTCTGTTTGTCTTACACCTTCACCAGTGTTCTTAAATTTTTTTACAATTGGGTCATATGGTGTGCTAGCAAGTTTACAGTCAAAGTATTTATACTTCGTTAGGATCTTTTCCACATAATGTGATTGATCCAAAGAAATTCCTTCATTTGACCTAATAATTTTTATACCAAGGATTACATTTGCCTCTCTAAGGTCTTTCATATCAAATTTGTTACACAACATTGATTTCACGTTATTCACAACATGAATGTTGGAACCAAATATGAGTAGGTCGTCTACATAGAGAAATATGATAGTGTAAATGTCATTTTCTGATTTGTAATAAATGCATTTATCACTTTCATTCACCTTAAACCTATTCGATATGATTAAGTTATCAAACTTTTCTTGCCATTATTTAGGTGCTTGCTTAAGACCATACAATGATTTATCTAACTTGTAGACCTTATTTTCTTGCCCATGGATTACAAAATCTTCAGGTTGTTCCATGTAGATTTCTTCTTCCAAATCACCATTTAGAAAAGTGGTTTTAACATCCATTTGATGTACTACTAAATCATGTATCATAGCGAGCGATATTAGTACTCTAATAGATGTTATTCTAGTAACAGGTGAAAATGTATCGAAGAAATCTACATTTTCTCTTTGTCTGAAACCTATGGCTACAAGGCGAGCCTTGTATTTATCCACTATGCCATCAGGTTTCAGTTTCTTTTTCAAAACCCACTTACATCCAATCATTTTGCAACCAGATGACAAGTCAGTCAAATGCCAAGTCTTGTTAGACTCTAAAGAATCCATCTCATCATTTATGGCTTCTTGACATAAATCAACATCCAAGGAAGTCAAAGATTCTTGGATAGTTGATGGATCATCTTCCAATGTATAGACCATATAATCTGGTCCATAGTCTCTAGCAGTTATTGTTCTCTTACTTCTTCTAGGTTCTACTTCTAACCCATCATCACAATCTCTAATCACAAGTGTGTGACTAGTTGATGTGCCCCCACTATTCCTCAATTTAAGAGGGAATTTCTTTTCATTGAAGTCAGCATCATTAGACTCAATGATCACTTTAGTGTTAAGGTCATAAAACCTATACGCCTTGCTGTTCATAGCATACCCAATGAATACACATTCATAGGCTCTAATAGCGAGTTTAACTCTTTTGTGGTCTGGTATCCGGACATAAGCCAAACAATCCCAAGTTCTGAAATAAGACAAGTTAGGTTGTCTATTCTTAAAGAGTTCATATGGGGAGATTTTACTCTTAGCCTTGGGGGCTCTATTTAGCATGTAACAAACAATTAATAAAATTTCACCCCACCAAGAGGGTGCCGCACCAGAACTTTACATGATAGCTACTACTAATTCAGTTAATGTTCTATTCTTTCTTTCAGCTTTACCATTCATTTCAGGTGAATACGGTGCATGTTCATGAATAATGTCTTTTAATTTATAAAAATCATACTCAGTGCCTCTATCACTCCTGAGTTTCTTTATTTTCTTATTAGATTGATTTTCAATTTCAGTTACATAGACTTTAAACATGTCAAGTGCTTCACTTTTATTTTTCATAAGATATACAAAAGTGAAATCAGAGCAGTCATCTATAAATGTTATAAAATATCGTTTACAATTTCTGGTTAACGTTCCTTCTAATTCACATATATTAGAGTGTATCAAATCTAAAGGCTCAGATTCTCGCACTACTGATTTATGTGGTTTTTTAGTTATCTTAGTTTGACTGTATGATTCACAATTTTCAAAATCATTTTTAGATAACTTGAGAATTAATCCTAAGTTGCTTAAATTTGAAATAGCACATTTATTTATATGACAAAGTCTAGAATGCCAAATAGAAAAATCACACAGCATGTAAATGGAATCAGAAATTTTATTAATAGAAAATTCAACATTTAACTTAAACATGCCATCAGTGGCGTATCCCTTCCCTACAAATACCCCATTCTTAGTAAGAGTATACAAGTCTGCTCCTATGGTCAGGGTAAAACGAGCCTTATTAAGAAGAAAACATGAAACTAGATTCTTCCTCTTCTCTAGAGTATGCATCACATCTTTGAGAATCAGAGTCCTTCCAGATGTAAACTTCAGCTCCACATCACCAGTTCCAGCAACAGTAGTGGTGTGAGAGTCTCCAAGCAGTACTTTCTTGTTATCATCATTCATGTATGTTTTGAACATAGCACGATCATAGCATACATGGTGAGATGCACTAGTATTTACCCACCACCCATCACTTCCTCCAATCATTGTGACCTCAGTTAACACGGCCACAAGTGGGTCCTCAACCATGTTCGCTTGTGGAGGATGATCCACTGGTTGGTTTCTACACTTGCGTGCCATATGACCTGACTTCCCACACTTGAAGCAGATAAATGGGTTGCCAGAGTCATTCTTAGCAGGTGATTTAGTATATTGGACCTTTTTAGGGTTCCAATTCTTGTTGCGGCCGGTGTACTTAGCCTTATTCCCATTGCGGTTCTGATTCTTAAAGTTGCTGCCTGAAGGCTTCAGAACCGCACCTGAGAATTTCTTTCTAGTGCTATTGCTTGATAAAGCCAACACTTCTTCGTTCTGATTTTGCTTACGAGCCTCTTCCTCAATGCGAAGACGAGTAATCAGAGATTCCTAAGAAAATTCTTTGGTCTTATGTCTTAGGACATTTTTAAAGTCCTTCCAAGTATGTGGTAGTTTATCAATAATGACAGCTACCTGAAATTGCTCATCTAAGTGCATATCCTCAGTGATGATCTCATGAGCAAAGTTTGCTACATTACTTGAGGCAAAGTTTGCTATCTCGCTTGAGCCAAAGCTTGCTACATTACTTGAGCCAAAGTTTGCTATCTCGCTTGAGCCAAAGCTTGCTACATTACATGAGCCAAAGTTTGCTACATTACTTGAGCCAAAGTCGCTTACCAATCATGGTCGGCTAAAAACGAGTCTTCTTTTCATTGACACTCCATCAATTTATAAACAGTAAATTCACACCATCATTATTACAAACATACCCATATATGTTTATAATAAATAAGTGGTTCACAACTCAATTCATTATCATCAAGCAGAAAATCCACGCATTTTATAACACAATGCATAAGTTAAAGACTTATCCTTACCTTGGTGAGCGTTGGGTTTGGTTCTTAGCAACTTCGCAAGTTCCACCGACACTGCCGCCAACTTTAGGATCTTTCCTCATTCCCACCATATAACACAATGTTAGTCATTTATTCCAAATATCACATAAACAACTTGTATTGCATTATTTAACTATACAAGATATTCATCATATTCTCAATGTTTCTAAATACTTTCCTCATAAGTTTACAACCATCTAAAACATACATATTCATCTCATATTTCAACATTAGAGTGTAAACTCATCTTCTACCTCTATCATTTTACCCATTTTCCACTTTAACCACATTTTCTCTTTAGGGTTTTTGGGGTTCTCTTGCATCAACCCACAAACCATTTCTATTCTCGAAATACTAACTCTAAACCAAGATTTTACAAGAGAAAAATACATAAAACGAACCATAACTCAAAAGGGTGAGTTTCCATGGTTTCTCATATTTTGAGAAGAGATCCAACATACCAAAAATGGGTTTCAAAGAGAAGAAGAGAGTTAGAATCAAGAGTTTTACCTCTTCTCAAGCTATTGGACGAGAATCAAAGCTCCTAGACCTTGGAAATGTTCTATTCTCTCACCTCTCTTCAAATCTTAACCTAAAAATGTATTTGGGGTTTCTCTCATTTAATGCACTCGTCGGGTTCTCGCTTAAGCGAGCCCATTCCCGCTCAAGCGAGAAATCCCGCCTATTTTAAAAACTCAGATTTGACCCTCTCGCCCATGCGAGACATCTCTCGCTCAAGCGAGGATCCTCTCGCTCAAGCGAGGATCTTACAGGCTCGACAGGTCCAAAATGTCTCTTTTCTCGCCCCGACGAGCCAACTCTCGCTCAGGCGAGAATGCTCCAGTATAGCCCAAGATTTCACCCTCCAAGGTGAGCCATTTTCGCCCAGGCGAGAATCCATTGCTCAAGCGAGAATCCCAAGACTGATACTATAATTTTTAAAGAATAAAATCAAGGGTGTTACAATTGGCTTCCCGTGCCAATTCTATTCCAACAAACTGACTACCAGTGTCAATATTCCGAATTTCCCACAATATTGGATGCCTTTTCCAATTCTAGTGCCATGGAAATAAAGGGAGAGAAAGTAGGCCGAAAATACATCGGCATAAATATTGAGGGAGAAAGAAAAGAGTAAGTAAATTCGTACTTGCTCTTGGTGCACAAAATAATGAAGGGGAGGCCTCTATTTATAGTCAGAGGCCTCCAACAGATCCTTCATCCGACGGCACCCATCAAAGCCCATCTTAATCCATCTATGGCCAAAAGAGTCAACCACAGATTCTACTCCTAGAATATCGGGTCGTGCGGCGTGGTGCTACAAGCTTCTTGATCCTTCTTTATTCATGCGTGTGGTGACTCGGTCAGGCTTGACTTGGTCATCCACACGGGTCTAATGGCAAAGGCCTAAAAATAAATATTTATTTTGAACAAAAAAAATGTTGGGCCCAAGCCCGACCCGAACACGAGTTGAGCCAGCCGGACGACGGAGGTGCGCGCACGCATGTGTGTGAGGGGTTTTGTTTTTGTGTGTCCTTACCCACTCACAAAACCCATTGTACCCCTTGAGGCATAGCCCAATGGTAGGACTTAAGGCTTATAAAGCCTTTCATCTTCCCTCATCCAACCAATGTGGGACTTGGAGATTTTTTGAATTTTACACTCCAAGTTCCCTCATTAATGGCCACATTAATGTGCTTTAATATCACTTTGAAAACACAATTTTCTCATCATGTAGTGATGCTGAAAAAAGGAACAATGTAAGA
This sequence comes from Lupinus albus, assembly GCA_009771035.1. Classification (NCBI taxonomy): domain Eukaryota; kingdom Viridiplantae; phylum Streptophyta; class Magnoliopsida; order Fabales; family Fabaceae; genus Lupinus; species Lupinus albus. The sequence continues at coordinate 8,742,618 of CM020006.1, read as the reverse complement.
GTAGTTTAATATCCTATGTTATGTACTTGGCAATATAAAATAGTCTTTTTACAATTTGTGCTACCCATTTTCAATTATATCTTTAAGAATTCATCTTATGAATCATTTAGTATATATTTTGTTTCTTGTTTTATTTCTTTGTATTAGAAAATTGTACAGGTAATTGGTTCAATATTGTCGCGCCCGGATTTTCGGCCACGCGACCTCTTGAGGAGTCGCCACCACGTCTTTTGCGGTTAAAACGTGGAAAACTCGAATTATGCCCAAATTGGATAAAATTGGTCTTTATGTTAGAGTTATGAGTTCGGGAGTCGATTACAGATTGGGGAAGGTATTAGCACCCCGTCTGCCCGTTACTAAACGGTACCCTAACTAATTGCATGCTTTTAATTTACCCTTACTTTATTAAAATTAAATTGTTTAAAACAATATGTTTATTTTTTATTTTTGTGTCTGACAAGAGTTTATCTTGCTCCTACGTATCCCTTGGTGCAATAGGGAAATCAAGACTACGTAGTTCTTTAAGAAAATTGTTTGTTGGTTTGATTAAAAATTGGTTTGATCGAGAGTTACTAAAAATTAGTTTAAATTTAATCAAAATGCTATTAATAGACGACGAGTCAACATTGACTGTTTACCATCTTCTCACTTCGATAAATAGCAGAAGCAGTACAAGTGACCGCGACCGGTTCTCGGCTCGAAGTGGGAAGAAAGATGCAATACGAGTTGTAACCTCGCTATTGAATCCCAAAAATATTTTTATTTTAAAATAACTTAAATATTTTTAATGAGAAGATTAATAAGTGAATGGTTTGCATTGATTATTAATTATCTTCTTATTTCGATAAATAGTAGAAGCAGTACAAATGACCGCGATCGGTTCTTGACTCAAAGTAAGAATTAAAATACCACACTAGTAATAAATTTACTATTAAAATAAAAAAGGTATGATTTATTTGGGTATTCACTATTGAGTGAAAGAAGAGTTTTATTTATACATGAATAAATAGTCATACACTATTGTACATATATAGTAGTCCCTTTAAATAGAGTTATTGAAACATAATTTTAAATAAGTAAATGCTGAAAATAATACAACAACAAGGCCCAAAGCCCATTCTACAAATCTGAAAAAAGAGAGAAGGAGATTAGGTTTTAATTGGATTTAGGGGTTCTAAAGAAAGGGAGAAGATGAATGCCTTAGTTGCACCTCCTCCATGAACCGCTGTTGGGCTTGGAAACGACATTGTGAAGACGTCGGAGCCGCCGCATGAGCCTGCTCATGACAGACCCCGGAACCCGTTACGGAGATGAGCGGCGGCAGTACCCCTGAGTTGAAAACCCATGGATTCACATCTGCGTGTTTAAAGGTCCTAACATGGTTCTTTATTCTGTTATTTGGCTTTGGAATTTTTATTGTTGATTTGCTTTTTTAGTAAAGGTAATCCTAACTAAAGCCTTTGATGTCTTGCTTGTTACTTTAGATATTTTGTTGGCTGTGTTAATGTTTTTATTGGGACTTATGCAGAAAACGCAAGAACAAGAAAGAAAAGAAAAAATGATACAATTTCAAAGTGGATGAGAATGAAGAATGTGGCAATCCTTAATGCATGGATGTTCATAACAAGAGTATTTAGTGCTAGTACTATGTCCCAAAAAGGGATCTCCATGTATCATGTATTATGGTTTACATAAAAATAAGATGATGCTTATGAGTATAGTTCTTGATTATATGAATAAATAGTGAAGGAAAAGGAGTTATTTTATTTTGCTTTGAGAGATTCTAAGTAAAAAAAAAAGTCATATTGATATTGTTTGGTTTCATATAATTATACATATTTATGCTTCATATAAAGAAGGTAAGACACACAAAATACTTTCATTCATACTTTTGTTATCAACATAGTAGCCATAAATCAATGATGATATCAAGCTATTTGAGTATAATAGACTTATAAACACTGACCTTTTAAGCTTCTTACTATTGTTCCTCTCAGCACTCCTTTATGATGCTTTCTCCAATGCCTTTTTCCTTGTGGAAAATGCTTTACCTTTTGGCTGGCCGGGTATCCAAAACCGAAAAGAAAGAAACTGTGCTTCTTTCTTTTTATTCAATGTATCCTTTTGTTCTTGTGTGTTCACTGTTCTGTGTTCAATGTATTTTCTTTGTGTTTTTTTTTGTGTTCAGAGTCCTCTCTATATCTTCATCTGGTTAACAACCCAGATTCATCTCCACTATTCCCTCCTTTATATTCGGAGTGGGGCATCACTCTAATTTTTATTGACTACCCATGCCAACCCACCTCCCTAAAAAGTAGGGATTCATTTCCTAACACCGAATGTGAATCAGTTTTTTTTCAAAATTTGTTTTTTTCACTATTTTTGTTATTTTTATTATTTTCGAAATAAATAAAAGTATATATATTTTAGATATATAAAAATGGAAAATAAAAACTGGTTTGGACCCATTTTTATGGGCCGGGTAAAAAATGGTATTCACAAATATGAAGCTTAAGAATTCAGGACAAGTAATGCTAGAAAAGCTGGTGCTTCATATGGTGATGACAACTTTAAAAACTCCTCAAACTCAAATGAAACTTAATCAAAAGATAGGCACGAACCCTTATTTGTCAAGGTTAAAGGTAAGAGCAATATTCCATTAACTTCAATATGTTATTATGTTTGCTTCAATACTTTGCTTCTTTTACATAATTGCAGATACCTCTTCGGGAGAAATTGAAACTAAAAAAATTTGTGTGCAAGTCAATGGTTATGGACAAGGCAATTACAATAATTCAAACTTACTTGTGAGGTTTTTCTGTAAACTAGCTCAAAACTGAACGATGTGTCCTATATATGTTAAAGGACATGAAGACATGTGTCATTTATAATTTTTAAACGATCCAGATTTTATATTATTTTTAATTAATGTATTTTTTTAAATTTCCAAACCATCACATGTCTCACAATCCAGTACTGGAGAGGATCTCACCCCTATGTTAAAAGATGGAATTGGATGTAAAAGGATAATAAATACCAACAATGGAAGTATATTGATGTAATTGTTTAAATTTTCTACAATTTTAGTAGTTTTATTCCTATTGCCGTTGAAGATTGACTACTGCGTTTAATAATATAGGAAGGGAAATTTTGAGTTTGATTATGTTGTTGGAGTCAAATGGGCTATGAGTACTCTAGGAGAAAGATGGAAGGACTATAAATATAGGTTAAGGTGTTAATATTTCTACTGTAATAAAATTAAGGAAGACATACTTGCTAATCATCCTCTAGGTTTAGATTGTGCTGATTGGACTACAATTATGCATCACTATAAGGAGGATAAGATGAAGGTAATAAAATTACTCTAGTTGTAAGTAATTTAATGTCTTTTGAGTACTTCACTTATGAGTTAGGAAATGTTTCTCTTAACACATTATGCTTTCATCTATGCAGTGTTCTACAATAATAAAGGGTCATTATTTGTACAATAATAAAGCAACTCAGTTTGTGGCTTGTAAGTTTTTCACTCCCTCTATTTTTTCACACACCTCATGTGTAATGTCCTTTGAAGAGTGTTTGTCATTGACGTCCTTTTATATTTGAAAAACTTTAACATTACAAAAACATTATTACATAGTTTTTAAATAAAAACTTATATTTCTGTTTTAAACGTTTGGATCTATTTTCTTTACCAGAATGTATATATATATCTTCCGTGTTGAAATTGATCCAATGCTTGATTAGCATTTAGTTTGAAGCTTTAAAGAGTCAATTAAAAAAGTTACTGTTTTGGGAAACTTTAGTTAGTTTTGTTAGTTTTTAGTTTTGGCAGTTTTGCTATAAATAGAGTTGTATCTCAAAATGCAAGGTTAAGCAAATCAATTCATTCAAGAAGTATTCAATAAACACATACTCTTATAATTTTTCACTTCTCTTCTCTCAAAACACGATTTCATACACGTTCTGATTCTCTGCAACTTTTGGTTACTGTTCATCATCTTCCTCCCTAAGCTTTTCTTCATTTTTTCTACGTTTTGAATTTGTGCTTCGGTTCCAACATCTGGTATCAAGAGCTTTAGGTTCAAGATCATGGGTTCAAACAATGGCAACTTCACAACAACTTTACCAGTTCTTAATGGCAAGAATTGGAGCAAATGGAAAATTCAAATGGATGCCATCCTTGGCTTTCAAGATTTGAGTGATCTGATTGAAGATGGTCTTCAAGAGCTTCCAGAAAATCCAACTGAGATTCAGAAGCTAGACTTCAAGGAAAGGAAGAAGAAGGATCACAAAGTGAAGTTCTTGCTTCATCAATGTGTTGATGAAGCTCACTTTGAGAAGATTGCAGGAGCTGCAACTTCACAATAAGCATGGAGAATCTTGGAGAAATGTAGTGAGGGTGCTGAACAACTCAAGAAGGTCAATTTGCAGACCTTGAGGCGCCAATATGAGATGATGAAGATGGAGAATAATGAGAAGGTGGCTGACTACTTCAATAGGATCATTGCAATCACTAATGCAATGAAGGCATGTGGCAAGAATGTCAAGAACAAGTCAATTGTGGAGAAAGTTCTTAGAACTCTTCATCCAAGGTTTGATCACATTGTTGTGGCTATTGAAGAGTCAAAGAAGCTGGATGAATTGAAGGTAGAGGAGTTGCAAGGTTCCCTGCAAGCACATGAGCAAAGGCTCAATGAAAGAATGGGTGAAAGATCCTCTGAAAATCAAGTCTTGCTGTCCCAGGCACCAAGAAGGAACTACTCAAATGGAAGAGGTGCTTCCAATGCTTGGAGCAGAAGTAGAGATCAGAAATATGGTTCTTTCAAAGGGCAAGAAAGATCTGATCAAGAACAAGCTGAGAGTTCTATCAATAGAGGAGGAAATGGTGCTTGGAGAGGTGGCAAGAAGAGAGGTGATAAAAGCAAGATTAAATGCTTTAAGTGCAACAAGCTTGGCCATTATGCAAGTGAGTGCATGACATCAAGGAATTATGACACTCAGAAAGCAATTCAGCCAAGCAATCATCAAGCACAGATGGTTAGAGAAGAGGGTGAGTCAAGCATTGAGGAGCAACCAATCATGTTCATGATGACTACCAACCAAGAAGCTGAGAATAGTGAGGTGTGGTACATAGACTCTGGCTGCTCCAACCATATGACAGGCCACAAGGATTGGATTACTGATTTTGATGACAAAAAGAAAACCAAGGTTAAATTGGCTGATAACAGATCAATCACAGCTGAAGGTATTGGAAATGTGATGATCAAGAGAGGTGATGGGAGTAATGTGGTTCTAACTGATGTTCTTTATGTGCCTGGGATGAAGAGCAATCTTATAAGCATGGGACAGCTACTTGAAAGAGGCTTTTCCATCAACATACTCAATGGTGTGATGGAAATTTTTGATGCAGCTGAGCAGAAGGTCATGAGGGTACCATTGGCTCAAAATAGAACATTTCAAGTAAGTTTAAGTGCCATGAACTCTAGCTGTTTCTCAGCTATCAACCTAGCTGATGAATCTTGGCTATGGCACTTGAGGCTAGGACACTTGAACTTCAAAGATATTTGGTTACTTAGTTCAAAGAATCTGTGTTTGGGTTTGCCAACAATAGATACTCAAAGGAAGGTGTGTGCAAACTGCATGATCAGCAAACAAACCAGAAAGCCTTTCAGCAGCTACACAAAATCTAAGGCTTCTACTATCCTACATGTAGTCTACTCAGATGTATGTGGACCATTTGAAGTTCCATCTATAGGAGGAAATAGATACTTTGTATCTTTTGTTGATGACTTAAGCAGAAAATTATGGATCTATCTCATCAAAGGCAAGAGTGAAGTGTTCAACATCTTCAAGAATTTCAAGATTTTGGTTGAAAAGGAATCAGGAAAGCATATCAAGATCCTAAGGACAAATGGTGGAGGTGAGTATAACTCAAGAGAGTTTGATGAATTCTGCAAGGAACATGGCATCACACATGAAACTACAACACCTTACACTCCTCAACACAATGGCATAGCTGAGAGGAAAAACAAGACCATTTTGAACATGGTCAGGTGCATGCTCAAGCAGAAAAGCCTTCCACACAACCTATTAGGTGAGGCAGCCATGGCAGCTACCTACATTCTCAACAGATGTCCAACCAAGAGTCTAAACAATCTGGTTCCAGAAGAAGCTTGGTGTGGAATCAAGCCATCTGTCAAGCATTTCAGGGTCTTTGGCTCACTCTGTTATAGGCATATCCCATATCAAACAAGAAGAAAGCTTGATGACAAGAGTGAGCCTATGGTGCTAGTGGGATATAGCTCAACAGGTGCATACAAGCTATACAATCCTAAGACAAGGCAAGCAACTTTCAGCAGAGATGTTTTTGTTGATGAAGCTGATTCCTGGCATGATCTACAACAACAAGTTGAGTCAATTCCAAAACTTCAACTCAACTGGGATGAGTCTGCATCAAGAGTAGAAGATGAGCATGAGCAACAGGTGATAGAAGCTGAACTTCAGCAAGAAACAAGATGCAGACCACCAAGAAATAGAAACTTTCCAACCAGATTCAGTGATTATCAACTTGATTTTGATGATGATATCACAAGTGAAGGTGATTTGGCTCAACATTTAGCTCTCTTAGCAGATGCAGAACCTATTGATGTTGAAGAAGCTATCACAAGCAAAGAGTGGAGGATAGCAATGGAAGAAGAATTGAATAGCATTGAAAGGAATCACACCTGGGAAATGGTGGATTTACCTAAGGACAAAGAAACCCATAACTGTTAAGTGGGTTTTTAAGGTCAAACATAAGCCAGATGGTTCAATTGCCAAACACAAAGCAAGGCTTGTAGCAAAAGGGTTCATGCAAAGAAAGGGAGTGGATTACTCAGAGGTGTTTGCTCCAGTGGCAAGGATTGAAACAGTCAGGCTCATCATTGCAATTGCAAGTCTGAAAAATTGGAAGCTTTGGCAGTTGGATGTAAAGTCTGCATTTCTAAATGGTCCTCTTGATGAAGTTGTGTTTGTGACTCAACCACCTGGTTTCATTTTCAAAGGGTATGAGAAGAAAGTGTTGAAGCTTAAGAAGGCTCTATATGGCTTAAAGCAAGCACCTAGAGCTTGGAACAAAAGGATTGACTCATTTCTAGCAAGCATTGGCTTCATAAAGTGCATGGTGGAGTTTGGAGTCTATGTCAAGGCCATGAACATATCAGACACCATACTCATTTGTCTATATGTTGATGACCTTGTGATCACTGGAAGTAACTCAAAAGGCATAGAATCAGTGAAGCAAAGTCTGAAGGATGAGTTTGAGATGACTGACTTGGGAATTCTGTCCTACTTCCTAGGATTTGAGTTTGCATACACTGCTAGAGGAATTCTTATGCATCAAAGGAAGTATATCTCAGAAGTTTTGAAGAAGTTTAACATGCTTGAATGCAAAGCTATGGATATACCAGCAAAAATCAATGTGAAACTTGCAAATGATGAAGATGAGGCATTGGTGGATGCAAGACTGTTTAGATAGATTATTGGGAGCTTAAGGTACATATGCCATAACAGACCAGAAATTGCATTCAGTGTAGGCTTGGTGAGTAGGTTCATGAGTGATCCTAGGCAATCACACTTGATTGCAGCCAAGAGAATTCTAAGATACCTCAAAGGAACTATGGAATTTGGGGTCATCTTCCCTCAAGCAAGCACAAACAGCATGAGTTTGACACTAACAGCATACTCAGACTCAGATTGGGGAGGAGATTTGGTGGAAATGAAGAGTACTTCAGGTCATATTTTCATGATAGCTGGATCAACTATAACCTGGAGTTCAAAGAAGCAAACCATAGTGGCTTTGTCAACCTGTGAGGCTGAGTATATTGCAGCCTGTTCTGCTGCTTGCCAAGCAAAATGGCTTTCATCCTTGCTCAAGGAGATGCAGATGCAAGCTGCAGAAACTGTGGAGCTTTTGATGGACAATAAATCAGCCATTGATCTTGCCAAGAACCCCACATCACATGGTAGGAGCAAACACATTGATACCAAGTATCATTTTATCAGACATCAAGTGAGCAATGGCAAGATTCACTTGAAGTATTGCAACACTCAAGACAATGTGGCTGACATTCTAACAAAGCCACTTAAGTTTGACAAGTTGAGAATTAATGAATGTAACTTGTTTGTAATGAAGCTTGGATTAAGGAAGAGTGTTGAAATTGATCCAATTCTTGATTAGCCTTTAGTTTGATGCTTTAAAGAGTCAATTAGAAAAGTTACTGTTTTGGGAAACTTTAGTTAGTTTTGTTAGTTTTCAGTTTTGGCAGTTTTGCTATAAATATAGTTGTATCTCAAAATGCAAGGTTAAGCAAATCAATTCATTCAAGAAGTATTCAATAAACACATACTCTTATAATTTTTCACTTCTCTTCTCTCAAAACACGATTTCATACACGTTCTGATTCTCTGCAACTTTTGGTTACTGTTCATCATCTTCCTCCCTAAGCTTTTCTTCATTTTTTCTTCGTTTTGACTTTGTGCTTCGGTTCCAACATTATGTACATTTTCATGTATTTAATAATGAGAATGTATATGTCTATTATTATACATTTCCATCTATTTTCTTCTCATAATTTACATTTTCAAAGCTTTGCAAGAGAAGAACATTTTCAATAGTTGGTGTTTCTTGCAGGCTAATAACACCTTCCTCCTTCTCTTCTGTTGCTTTGCCCCACATGCATTACAGTACAAAACCCAGCTGATGATATTAACTAACTGAAATGTCCCTTGATCAGTGGTATATCACTAATGAGACAACAAATTACAAAGATTACACAAACTCACATGGCTGAACTAATTTGTTTTTTATGTATTTATTGTTTATTTTTACTTAATAGGATAAAATATCATAGCACATACCTCAAGATCAAGAAAATACCACTACTTAGGGTGTTTCAACAAAGGTATTTGCTCAAGCTAATGATTCAATTGGAAAAGCCTATAGAGCTGAACATTTAGGTCGAGTGCATGGTTTGGGCACTGGTATTTATCCTTCCAGTGTCTTTCGAGCGTCTAGACATTTTATTGGTTTTGTGAATTTTAGCGGCTCTAGTCAACATGTGGATGACTTACAGGATATGAAGAGACCAAGGAGCAACTTGCACATACTCAATCGATTGGCTACTCTTGAGAAGTTTCTAGTAGACAAATTTGGTAGTGAGTTAACCATTTTCACCTAAGATGTTTATTAGAATAAAGTAGAGTTAGATATTTTTGTTTTGTGCTTAAGCATCTTGTAAAGTGAGGAACGGTTATGAATTTGCTTCACTATGCTGAGCTGTCAAACCTTCTCAATATAAACCTCACTTTCCCTCTTTTGTGACTAACTTTTCATAATAACAAAATTCAGTTTTCATTTCTTTGTTTTCTCTCTGCTTTAGCTTTTCTTATATGGTATCTTGCCTTCATCCAATCCTGGTGCCTCTCCTTCTCCTCCTTCTCCTCCTTCTTCACCATCACCTTCTTCGCTGTAGACGGTTGCGTCACCGCTGGTTCTTCCAGCTCCAACAATGAAACTCATGGAACATAATTTCTTAGTATGGAGACATTTCATGATTGCAACACTTACATCAAACAGACCTGATAGGTTTGTTCTTGGAACTGAAATTCCTCACCAGTTTCTTTTCGATGATGACAGACTCATTAACAAGGTGAATTCTACCTATTTATGATGGGAGGAACAAGATCAAACAATTTTTCCTGGATCTTGAATTCGTTATCTGAAGCATTACAACCTCGAGTTGTTGGTTGTCAACACTCTTAGCAATTATGGGAGGAATTACACAATTTCTGCAGTTCTCAAACGAAGGCGCGAAGTTGTCAACTCCGATCTCAGATTTGCTCCATCACACAAGGCTCTTTATCTATTTCTGAATATTTTCGCAAGATTAAACAACCGGTGATTACGACGATTGAATGAGGAATTTCAACTGCTGATTACGACGATTGAAGCGCAAATTGATCTTCCTTCGCTGCATAATCTTGAATCATTTCTACTAAATTTTGAATCGAGAATGGAAAAGAACAAGTCGAAGGTTCTTTCCGATGCACTCTATGTGAACATTGCATCATCTCCTTCTTCTTCAGAGTCACCATGTCTGAATTCGGAAAAATCTGGATCGTCTTCGTCAACGTTTCCAAATTCAGTGTTTTTGCCTTCTAATCGACCTAATTTCGGTCAATCTTCTACAATTGGTACTCATCTTAGATATCGTGGACGTCGTGGTGGACGTATGAAGGGAGGAAGATGATTCCATAGATCTTCTTCTCTGTATTGTGAATTTCGTAACCGTTTTGGTCATGAGGTGGCGACTTGCTACTATGCGCCGTATGGATACACTTCACTAACCTACGCTCCTCGCCATTCTGCTAACATATGCCCCTCTCCACATCAGTAAGCAATGCCACGTCACTTTAATTTTTCTCATGGACTACGTAACTCGGCCCGATATCCCTCATTTGATGAGTCAACATATCTACCCCCATCCTTTCTTCCTCCTTTGCAATCTCATTACCCTTATTTCCCTCATTCTTCTTCATCTCTTCTCGGATCTTCTTCTTATGGCACAACAACAAGAGGCCAAGCCTTTCCTCCTTATTCATATGCACCTCATGCCATGACTGCTCAAGTTGAATCTCTTAAGACCTCGACATGGTATCCAGACTCGGGAGCTACGAATCATCTTACCTCCGATCTTGCTCTACTTCATACACCGACTGAGAATTTTGGCCCTGAACACATCTATTTGTGTAATAGTCATGGCATTTCTATTCAATCCACTAGCAACTCTCGGTTTACCTCTATTCATTCTCCTTTTTCATTTTCTCTTCATAATCTTTTACCTGTTCGTCAAATTACTAAAAATCTACTAAGTGTGTCTCAATTTGCAAGAGATAATGCACGTTACTTTGAATTTCATGCTGACAAATGTTTTGTCAAATCTCAAGTTTCTAGTGAGATTCTTCTTCAAGGCTCTGTCACCAAAGATAGTTTATATGCTTTTCATGATGTTGTGTCCAACTATGTTTCTCAATCTTCTAGTAATTCTAGTTGTAATTCTGTTTCTAGCATGAATAATGATGTTGTTGTTCCTAGTATAAACACTGTTGTTGCTGTTAGTAATGATGTTGTTGTTGATAATGTGTGCAAGTCCTTCTGTAAGTCTAGTTCTTTTGGCTTATGGCATTGTAGACTTGGTTATCCTCACGAGACCATTGTTTATAATGTATTAAATCATTATAAGGTTCCTTATAGTAATAAAATGTCACCTGATTTTTGTAATGCATGTTGCATTGGTAAGGCTCATAGGTTGCATGCTCCCTTATCATCCACCATTTATCATAATACTTTTGATCTTAGCTTTGTTGACTTGTGGGGTGTAACACCCCAAATTTTAAGTCTTTAAAATTATAGTATCAGTCCTCGGATCCTCGCTTGAGCGAGAGAGGTTCACCTGGGAGGTAGAAGATGAGTTGCTTTACAATGTTAAAATATGAGATGATATGTATGTTTTAGATGGTTGAAAACTCTTAATGAAAATAGTATAGAACCATTGAGAACATGATAAATATCTTGTACGTTTAAATGATGCAATATAAGTTATTTATTTGTTATTTGGAATGAATGACTAACATTGTGTTATGTGGTGGGAATGAGGAAAGATCCTAAGTTTGGAGGTGGTGCCGGTGGAACTTGCGAAGTCACCAAAAACCAAACTCAACAGTCACCGAGGTAAGGATAAGTCTTTAATTTATGCATTATGTGGAAAATGCGTGGACTTTCTGTTATGGATGATGGATAAAATGTGAATCACTTAATCATTATGAACATATATGGGTATGTTGATAATGGTGAGAAATGAGTTTAAGGTTTACTATTTATTGGGGGAGTACCAATGGAAATAAGACTCGAAACTTATTGGGGGAGTACCAATGGAAATAAGACTCGAAAATTATTAGGGGAGTACCATTGGAAATAAGACTCGAAACTTATTGGGGGAGTACCAATGGAAATAAGACTCGAAACTTATTGGGGGAGTACCAATGAAAATAAGACTCGAAATATACTGACATAAATGGTAAATCACTTAGTCACTACAAATATATATGGGTATGTTTGTAGTGATGATGGGTGTATTTATGGTTTATGTATTGGTGGAGTGCCAATGAAAATAAAACTCGTTTTAGCCGACCAAAATGGGTTAGCGACTCTAGCTCGAATTATGTAGCATGATTTTACAAAAGTATAGATGACAAAAAAGGTTTTTAAGAGTATTTAAATTATATCACTGTGAAAACTATTAAATGTGGATTAACTGACATTGAGTTTTATTGAATTAATGACTTATTCCTTTGCGTTGTTTGTGTATGGTAAATTTTAATCCCATTGCAGCTAGGTGGACGAAGAAGGATGATTTTGAGTAGGGGATTATAGACTTTTGTTTTTAATGTCTCTTATTACATACTTTTGTAACCGTAATTGATTGTAATTGAAGTAACTAATGATACTACGAATCCTATTTTTGTGTATGATACTGAACAGGGAGACTAGTAACTCGGGATATATGTAGCTATGGGTGTTTTGAAAACTCATAGCTAATTGTATGCGGTGGTTACTAGGTTATATTAATGAATTACGTTTTTTCTGCTATCGAATGTTGTATGTTACTTATGGTTCAAAGATAGGGTGTGAGTGTGACGTGAGACTTTTAAAATAAATTTAATCACTCGGTAATTATGATTGATTGTTAAATGTATGGAATTGGATTAAATAAGGAAAAATTTTCAAGGTAAAATTTCGGGTCGTTACAATATGGTATCAGAGCATAGTTAATCCTCCGACCTAGGGTATGGCCTTGCATGCTTCTTTGTATCCTTATGTGTTGCAGTTGTTTGAATGATGCTAAATGTTAAGTGTTGAGTGCACTATATTTATACAATTGCTTACTAACAATTGAGTGAGTACAGGTGATCATGGCAGGAAGAGGAAGAGGAAGAGGAAGAGGGGCGAGTCAGAACGTCCCGAATGATTTGTTAGCTCAAATGGTGGCGGCGCTACAGCAGGTCAATACGAACTTGCACAATTTAAACCAGAACCCGACACCAAGTCCGAGTTCACATCCACTAGTTCCACAGGGACCGGCGGAATATCAGGGCTTAGATGAGTTCTGCAGGAGGAACCCCACTTGGAACTGGATTTGCTCCTGAAACTGCCATCGAGTGGATCCAAGGGTTAGAGCGGATCTTCAGAGCCATGAACTGCACTGAGGCTCAGAAAATCACCTATGCTACTTACATGCTGGTGATCGAGGCTGAGAATTGGTGGGAGTACACTCGGCGACAGATGGAAGCCGAAGGTCGACTGATCTCCTGGGGTACCTTCAAGGAGAAGTTCCTACACAAGTACTTTCCCGCTGATTTGAAAAGGAAGAAGGAGATGGAATTTTTGAAACTGGAACAAGGGAACATGTCAGTAGGAGACTATGCGGCCAAGTTTGAAGAGTTCGCCTGGTTTTGCCCCTACGCCGAGTTGGAAATGGACGGAAGGTCCAAATGCGCCAAGTTCGAATCGGGTTTGAGGCCCAAGTTGAAAAGTATGTTTGGGCACCAAGAGATTGCTGATTTCCCTACCCTAGTGAACAAATGTAGGGTGTACGAAGATGATTTGGCAGCTGATGAAGCGGCGACATCTAAGGTGGTTCCTCCCAAACACTTTGGACCACAACGAAACTTCCCTCACGGAAAAGGGAAGGGGAAGGCGTTTCATGAGGAGAGGAAGCCTTATTTACCTCCGACGAGTAATCGGAGTTATCATTCGCATGGGTCGAGGACTCATGTCACTGCTGGAGGGTCCCGGTTGAACGCTCCCTCTCTGTGCAACAAATGTGGTCGAGTGCATGTCGGCGACTCGTGCCCCGGAATGGCGCTCACTTGTTTTCATTGCAAGGAAGTGGGACATGTTCGAAGAAATTGTCCTAAGCTACCGCAGAGCGTGAATACTGTGAGGGTTGAATGACCTCGTTCCACAGGCAGAGTGTTCACCATGAGTGGGGCAGAGACATCGACCGTTGATGGCTTGATTAAAGGTAATTGCATGGTGTTAGGTATTCCTCTTTTAGTGTTGTTTGATTCGGGAGCGACACACTCCTTTGTATCCATTGACTGCGTGGACCGACTGAATTTACAAACTAAGTCGTTGCCTTACGACATGGTCGTATCCATCCCAACTGATGTGCCTATGGTGGTGTCGACAGTTGTGTCTCGGTATCCGGTGGTGGTAAACGGTAGGGATTTTACTATGGATTTAATTTGCTTACCACTATCCCAGTTAGATTTGATTTTGGGGATGGACTGGTTGTCATAAAATCATGTGGTGCTTAATTATGCTGATAAGACTGTGACGTTTGGAAATCCAGATGGGATTTCGGAGGGAGTCAGTTGTATGGGGCCGATGTCGGCAAAAGAAGTCAGGACTTCCTGTAAGGAGGGAGGGACCGTGTTCATGTTGTTGGCGTCCCTGGAAGGTATTGAGAAGTCCAAGGTTGAGGACATTCTCATAGTTCGTGAGTTTCCGGAAGTCTTTCCTGGTGATATTCCGGAATTACCTCCCATGAGAGAAGTTGAATTTTCCATTGATTTAGTGCCGGGAACGGGACCCATCTCTATAGCTCCTTATAGAATGGCTCTGTTAGAGTTAACTAAGCTGAAAAAGCAGGTTGAGGAATTGTTGGCAAAGAAATTTATTCGCTCAAGTGTCTCACCGTGGGGCGCACCTGTTTTGCTAGTTAAGAAAAAGGACGGTAGTATACGATTGTGTACCGACTACAGGCAGTTGAACAAGGTTACGATTAAGAACAAATACTCATTGCCTTGGATTGATGACTTGATGGATTAGTTGAGAGGGGCGGTAGTGTTTTATAAGATTGATCTTCGATCGGGCTACCATTAACTTCGGGTGAAAACCGATGACATTCCAAAGACTGCTTTTAGGACAAGGTATGGACATTTCGAGTATTTGGTCATGCCTTTTGGCGTAACAAATGCTCCAACAATATTTACCGACTATATGAATCGGATTTTCCATCCTTATTTGGATTCATTTGTAGTGGTATTTATTGATGACATTTTGGTTTACTCCAAAAGCCGAGAGGAACATGCAGAGCACCTGAGGATTGTTCTAGAACTTCTGAGTAAGAACCAGCTGTATGCGAAATTGTCTAAGTGTGATTTTTGGTTGGAGTCGGTGAATTTTCTTGGGCACGTGATAACCAAGGAAGGGGTAGATGTGGATCCTTCAAAGGTGGAAGCGGTTACGGAATGGGCCGTGCCCAAGTCGGTTACTGAAATCCGTAGCTTCCTGGGTTTGGCAGGCTATTATCGGAAATTCATAGAGGGATTTTCGAAGTTGGCACTACCATTGATTAAGCTCACTAGGAAAGGAGAACCATTTGTGTGGACACTTCGTTGCGAAGAGAGCTTTCACGAGTTGAAACGAAGGTTGACTACAGCGCCCGTGTTGGTTCTTCCGTGTACGGATAAGGATTTTAGTGTGTATTATGATGCTTCCAAGCAATGTTTGGGTTGTGTCCTGATGCAAGAGGGAAATGTGGTTGCCTATGCTTCTCGTCAGTTGAGAACACACGAACAGAACTACCATACGCATGATTTAGAATTGGCAGCAATGGTCTTCGCTTTGAAAATTTGGAGACACCATCTTTATGGTATAAGGTTTGTGGTGTAAAGCGACCACAAGAGTTTGAAATATCTGTTCGATCAAAAAGAGCTGAATATGAGACAGGGGAGATTGATGGAATTTTTAAAGGACTACGATTTTGGATTGCAGTACCACCAAGGGAAGGCTAATGTAGTAGCCGATGCACTCAGTCGGAAATCTTTGCACATGTCAGCTTTGATGATTAAGGAAGGGAAGCTGATAGAAGAGTTCAGGGATATGAACCTAGACGTCCAGATGAGACCCCACAATATGATAGGGTATGTTGACGGTCACGAATGAACTCTTTGATCGGATCCGAGTACTGCAAGTTGGAGATATTGAGTTGATGGACAAACGGGATTTGATGATGAGTGGAAAGGACACCGACTTTGTAACGGACTCCAGTGGGATGATGCGTTACAAGGGGAGAGTGTGTGTGCCTCGTGATGAAGTGCTACAGAATAGTATTTTGGAGGAGTCTCATAAGATTAAGATGAGCTTTCACCCAGGAACAACGAAAATGTACCAAGACTTGAAGAAATTGTTTTGGTGGTCTAGATTGAAGAGAGACGTGGTGCCATATGTTTCGAGTTGTCTAATATGCCATAAAGCAAAAATTGAGCATCAACGACCGGCGGGGGAGTTACAAACCCTAGAAATTCCTGTTTGGAAGTGGGATAGTATATCCATGGATTTTGTGTGTGGTTTTCCGAAGACTCAGAAGGGATATGATTCGATATGGGTGATCGTGGATCGGTTAACTAAATCTGCTCACTTTATGCCGATGAACATTAGGTACTATTTGAAGAGGTTAGCAGAACTATATATCCGGGAAATTGTTCGCTTGCATGGAATACCGTCAAGCATTGTGTCGGATAGGGACCCCCGTTTCACTTCGAACTTTTGGACTAGTTTGCAAACCGCTTTGGGGACTAAGTTGAAGCTGAGTTCAATTTATCATCCACAAACGGATGGTCAATCGGAAAGGACGATACAGTCATTGGAAGACCTTTTAAGAGCCTGTGTCTTAGAACAACCAGGGAGTTGGGATAGCATGTTACCTTTGATCGAATTTACCTACAACAATAGCTTTCATTCGAGTATCGGGATGACACCTTATGAGGCGTTGTATGGTAGGAAGTACCGAACTGTAGTGAGTTGGTTTGAAAATGGGGAAAACTTGATATTGGGACTCGAAGTGGTCCAGGAGACGATGGATGCGATCAAGAAAATTCGGGAGCATATGAGAATTGCCCAAAGTCGACAGAAGAACTATTATGATAAGAGACGGAAACCTCTTGAATTTAACGAGGGAGATCATGTTTTCATGAGGGTTGTTCCGACTACCGGTATCAGTAGAGTTTTGAAATCCCGTAAGCTGACTCCTCGATTTATTGGGCCTTATCAGATATTGAAGAGAATTAGGCAGGTAGCGTATCGTATTGCTTTACCTCTGTTGTTGTCCAATCTCCATAATGTATTTCATGTGTCTCAGTTGAGGAAATATGTTGGAGATCCATCTCATGTGGTTGAGTCTGATCAGATAGAGTTGAAGGATAATTTGACTTTTGCAACGTTGCCCGTGAGAATCATGGATACCAGTATAAAGAGATTGAGAGGCAAGGAGATTGCCCTGGTCAAGGTGTTGTGGAGCCAAGTGGACGAAGGAGACGCTACTTGGGAAGTTGAGCAAGATATGAGGGAGGATTACCCTCATTTGTTCGAATCGAGGTATTTTTGATTTTCGGGGACGGAAATTCTTTTAAGAGGGGGAGAATTGTAACACCCCAAATTTTAAGTCTTTAAAATTATAGTATCAGTCCTCGGATCCTCGCTTGAGCGAGAGAGGTTCACCTGGGAGGGTGAAATCCTGGGCTATACTGGAGGATTCTCGCCTGAGCGAGAGATGTCTCGCCTGGGCGAGAAATGGCATTTGGGGCTGGTTGACACTGTGATATTCTCGCTTGAGCGAGAATCCCTCGCTTGAGTGAGAGGGTCAGAGTTGAGTTTTTAAAATGGGCGGGATTTTCTCGCTTGAGCGAGAGAAAGCTCGCTTAAGCGAGAACCTGACGAGAACATTAAATGAGGGAAACCCCAAACGCATTTTAGGTTAAGAATTGAAGAGAGGTGAGCGAAGAGAGCATTCCCAAGGTCTAGGAGCTTTGATTCTTGTTCAAGAGCTTGAGAAGAGGTAAAACTCTCTATCCTAACTCTATTCTTCCCTTGAGAACCCATTTTTGGTATTATGGATCTCTTCTCAAAATGTGCAAAACCATGGAAACTCTCTCTTTCGAGTTATGGTTCATTTTATGTCGTTTGTACCTTCTAAACTCTTGGTTTTGAGTTAGTATTCCAAGAATGGAAAGGGGTTTGTGGGTTGACTCATGGAAACCCAAAATCCTAGAGAGAGAAAATGAGGTTAGAGAGGAAAGATAGGTGATATGCTAGAGGTAGAAGATGAGTTGCTTTACAATGTTAAAATATGAGATGATATGTATGTTTTAGATGGTTGAAAACTCTTAATGAAAATAGTATAGAACCATTGAGAACATGATAAATATCTTGTACGTTTAAATGATGCAATATAAGTTATTTATTTGTTATTTGGAATGAATGACTAACATTGTGTTATGTGGTGGGAATGAGGAAAGATCCTAAGTTTGGAGGTGGTGCCGGTGGGACTTGCGAAGTCACCAAAAACCAAACTCAACACTCACCGAGGTAAGGATAAGTCTTTAATTTATGCATTATGTGGAAAATGCGTGGACTTTCTGTTATGGATGATGGATAAAATGTGAATCACTTAATCATTATGAACATATATGGGTATGTTGATAATGGTTAGAAGTGAGTTTAAGGTTTACTATTTATTGGGGGAGTACCAATGGAAATAAGACTCGAAACTTATTGGTGGAGTACCAATGGAAATAAGACTCGAAACTTATTAGGGGAGTACCAATGGAAATAAGACTCGAAACTTATTGGGGGGTACCAATGGAAATAAGACTCAAAATTTATTGGGGGAGTACCAATGGAAATAAGACTCGAAACTTATTGGGGGAGTACCAATGGAAATAAGACTTGAAATATACTGACATAAATGGTAAATCACTTAGTCACTACAAATATATATGGGTATGTTTGTAGTGATGATGAGTGTATTTATGGTTTATGTATTGGTGGAGTGCCAATGAAAATAAAACTCGTTTTAGCCGACCAGAATGGGTTAGCGACTCTAGCTCGAGTTATGTAGCATGGTTTTCCAAAAGTATAGATGACGAAAAAGGTTTTTAAGAGTATTTAAATTATATCATTGTGAAAACTATTAAATGTGGATTAACTGACATTGAGTTTTATTGAATTAATGACTTATTCCTTTGCGTTGTTTGTGCATGGTAAATGTTAATCCCATTGCAGGTAGGTGGACGGAGAAGGATGATTTTGAGTAGGGGATTAGAGACTTTTGTTTTTAATGTCTCTTATTACATTCTTTTGTAACCGTAATTGATTGTAATTGAAGTAACTAATAGTACTATGAATCCTATTTTTGTGTATGATACTGAACATGGAGACTAGTAACTCAGGGTATATGTAGCTATGGGTGTTTTGAAAACCCATAGCTAATTGTATGCGGTGGTTACTAGGTTATATTAATGAATTTTGTTTTTTCTGCTATCGAATGTTGTATGTTACTTATGGTTCAAAGATAGGGTGTGAGTGTGACGTGAGACTTTTAAAATAAATTTAATCACTCAGTAATTATGATTGATTGTTAAATGTATGGAATTGGATTATAAGGAAAAAATTTCAATGGTAGAATTTCGGGTGATTACATGGGGACCTGCACCTTCTTATTCTCATTCGGGGTTTAGATACTATTTTACCATAGTTGATGCCTATTCTAGGTTCACTTGGATGTTCCTCTTAAGAGAAAAATATGAAACCTTGTCTCTATTACAATTTTTATGAACTTAGTCAAAACTCAGTTTGGAAAACCCCCTAAAGCTGTTCAAAGTGACTTTGGTGGTGAATTCAGACATTTTACAACTTATCTTAGGACTTTAGGAATTCATCATAGAATTTCTTGTCCTCATACTCACCATCAACAGGGTACAGTTGAGAGGAAGTATAAACACATAGTTGAGACAGGATTAACACTCTATCTCATGCTCATCTTTCTTTGACTTTCTGAGAATTTGCTTTTATAGCTGCAATTTATCTCAATAACAGAAATTCTACACCTAGACTAAAAAATTTGTCACCCTTTCAACTCTTGTATGGTGTTGCTCCAGATTATCAGTTTCTCAAGGTTTTTGGCTGTCTCTGTTTTCCACTTCTTAGACCTTATAACAAACATAAGCTTGAGCCTAGAAGTACTGAATGTGTCGTTCTAGGCTATTCACCTAATCACAAAGGCTATAAGTATATGTCAAGTGATGGTAAGGTTTTTATATCCAAGGATGTTGTCTTCAATGAACATTCTTTTCCTTTAGCTGTTAACTCCTCCTTTTTTCAAAGCATGCTTCTAACAAATGTGTCATCTGCTCCACTTGATGCAAGTACATCACCTTGTCTGTTCATAACTCCATCACCTTGTCTATTCTTCTTTACCCATACACAATTCTGAGTCCTCAGGTCATGTCTCCGTTCCATCTTCTTTTCCCACTCATCCCATGCAAACAAGGTCTAAATATGACATTTTCAAACCCAAAGCACCTAGGGTGTTACTCACTGAATGTGAACCTGATAGTGCCAAAGTTGCTCTAGCTAATCCTGTTTGGAAACAGGCAATGCAAGATGAATATTATGCTTTGCTAACTTTGGGAACATGGTCTCTTGTACCTCTACCTCCTGGCAAACAAGCTATTGGCTGCAAGTGGGTCTTTAGAGTCAAAGAGAATCCTGATGGTTCAATCCTCAAGCATAAAGCTAGGTTGGTGGCCAAAGGTTTTCATCAAAAACTTGACATTGATTACACAAAAACATTCTCACCAGTTGTCAAACCTGTTACAATAAGGGTTCTTTTCACATAAACAATGCTTTCTTAAATGGTGTTCTAGATGAGGAAGTCTACATGCACCAACCTACTGGTTTTCAACATTCTGATAAATCCTTGGTATGCAAGCTTCATAAAGCTATCTATGGTCTTAAACAGGCTCCAAGGCAATGGTTTGAGAAGCTTAAATCAACACTCAATTCTCTTGGCTTTGTGGTTAGTAAGTGTGATAACTCCCTTTTATGCACACTTCTTCTGTTTCACCTCTTTTTGTTCTGGTTTATGTTGATGACATAATTGTCACTGGTCCTTCATCCTCACAAGTTCACAAGGTTATTGAGGATCTCAAACCTCTTTTGCTCTTAAACAACTTGGAAAACTTGATTTCTTTCTTGGTATTGAAATTAAGCATCTAGTTGATGGTTGTATCTTAATGAACCAATCCAAATATGTTAGAGATCTTCTTGATAAAGCAAATATGGGCTCTGGCAAGCTTGTCACAGCTCCTATGACTAGCACCTGTAGACTTTCTTGTAAGGGAGATGACCTTTATGCCGATCCTACTTTTTATAGATCCATTGTTGGTGCTTTGCAATATGCCACCATTACTAGACCTGACATCACCTATAGTGTTAACAAAGTGTGTCAATTTCTAAGCCAACCTCTGAACTCCCATTGGTCAGTTGTCAAAAGAATTCTAAGATATTTGCAAGGTACAATCACTTGTGGTCTTCATATTCAGAAAACAACAATATCCCAAACTCTCAAGCTCACTGCTTTCTGTGATGCTGATTGAGCAACTGACATTGATGATAGGAAATCTATCTTAGGTGCTTGTCTCTTTCTTGGTCGTAATCTCATTACTTGGTGGTCCAATAAGCAAAACACCATCTCCAGATCAAGCATAGAGGCTGAATACAGGAGCTTGGCTCTTGCAGCTCAGGAGATTATGTGGGTTGAGTCTCTTCTTCATGAGATTAAATTCTCCTATACCACTCCTGATATCTTGTGTGACAATTTAAGCATTATTGCAATGTCTCACAATCCTATTATTCACAACAAAATCAAGCATATTGAGCTTGATTTATACTTTGTTCGAGACAAAATACAAAACAAGACTCTACTAGTTCAACATGTGTCATCTGCTCTTCAAACAGTTGACATCTTTACCAACCCCTCACCACTGAAAAGTTTACAAACTTTAGACGTTAGCTACAAGTTAAAAATTATTTAAAGTTGCTGAAATTTGTTTAGCACCCGTCAATTCAGGGGGTATATTAGAATAAAGTAGAGTTAGATATTTTTGGTTTGTGCTTAAGCTTCTTGTAAAGTGAGGAAGGGTTGTGACTTTGCTTCACTATGCTGAGTTGTCAAACCTTCTCTATATAAACTCACTTTCCCTCTTTTGTAACTTACTTTTCATAATAACAAAATTTAGTTTTCATTTCTTTGTTTTCTCTCTGGTTTAGCTTTTCTTATAATATTCCACCATTTTAGTTATAGTTTCTTAGGTATTCATGAACTTATATGATTTTAATATTTTTCATTTTGATTTATGGTAAGGAATTTTGAATGTTAAACTTTTGGTAAATATATATATGATTTTCTTTTCTAATGGTATAGCACTTTTACTACTACTATTATTAGCTAGCAAATATATAATGTTCTTAGAAATTTACCTATATAAAGGTTGTTAGACAATCGACCCATCAAGGAGAGGGGTATGTATGAAAATAATTTTAAATAAATTTGATTAGCCACGGTCGTTATGTGGCAAAGTCAACAACTTAGCCACGGTCGTAGTGTGGCAAAACCAACAACTTAGCCACGGTCGTAGTGTGGCAAAATCAACAACTTAGCAACGGCTAATACCATAGCTGAATAAAACAGTGGCTAACTAAACGTTACCACATTTTTGGAGAAGCTTAGCGATATTACATATTGACCGTGGCTAATATTTAGCAACACTATTAGTTGCCATGAGAAGAGTAAGCGTGGCCATTCAACCTGCTACGGGTTTTTTGAAGACTAGCCACGGTTTTAGCTGTAGCTAACATGATGTTTTATTGTAGTTAGATATTCTTCTTTTGAATTGATTTCACTTTATGTCTTCTTTACGTTTTTTATATTTTTTCTTTGATCATGGAAAAGTTTGTGTTTACAATATTTCTTTAAAAGATAATCAAAATGCAGTCTGTTTGATGATTTAATATTAGGATTATGTGGTACATATATGTTTCTACTAGAGAAGTTAGCGAGATGTATATGTTAAGTATATGATTAAGACTTCACGAGTACTAATCATGAACAAGCATTATGGTGTCTCTATAATGCTAATAGCATGAGCATGTATAGTGCAATGTTATTAATATCATATTGATCATAAAACTAGTTAGAGTACTGATATGATGATATAACAGTTTAAGTGGTGGTTTACGAGTTAAATTGTGCACTGATGAAATTAGATATACAAATATTTTATATTAATATTAATATTAATATTGAAAAATTAATAAATAATGTGATAAATACTTTTATTAAACCATTTGTTATAACAAAATGTATGACTTGGTGGTAGACCATATTTTAAAAGTATAAACAATGATAGTGGTTGCGTGTTTGATCCTCCACAACATTTTGGTAAAAATTAAGTCAATTTCATAATAGAAGTTGTAGTTTGAAATGAAAACCGGCCAGAAAACCCAGTATCGTTTAAATGAAAATCGACTGATATAACTTATTTTGATCGGTTTTGTTAAGTGTCAAATTGATCTAAAATTAACACATAATTTTATGGCACTTTACGACTTAATCTACTCAAATTAATGGAAAAATACTGATACTTGATTAAAAATTCATTTTATTGCCTTAGTGTTGTCCCTAAGTGGTTTTGTAGGCTTAAACCAGACAAAAGAGCAGGAAATTCAAAGTTCTTTAGATAGACTTGGCCACACTTAGCGAATTTGACAACGTTCGATATCTACGCTCAGCGTCAGCTTCACGCTCAGTGTAAGAAAGGCCACACTTAGCGCACATTTGACGTTGAGCGTTTAAATTCAAGAAATTCAACAATTAGCTACTGTCTAGAATATGCTCAGTGTCGATTACACGCTCAACGTAATGGGTGGTGTGCTCAACACCGCAAGACACGTTCAGCGCAGCCTGGTGCGTCCAAGAGTCGCACCCAACCAATTAGATCCCACACTCGACACAACTTTCTTTTGGAGGCTAAGCGCAGAAGCCAACCTCAGAATAGTATTTATAGACTTTTGAACCATTTCATTTGGAGACTTACTTCTTTGAATTATACTTTCTTTGTAGCTATACTTTAGAGAGTTTATCTCACTTAGTTCATTGAAACTAAATGTAAGCATCATAGGTGATAATCGTTAATCAATTGTATATTGATCTACTGCCCCATGAGTGTATTATCCCTATTATTCTTAGATTGTGTGGATATGAGTAGCCAAATACCATTTAGTTGGGGTTGAATATATCACAAACTTGATATAACCACAATTTGATTCAATAATATTCCATGAAGTTCATTTCCATTTTGAGTCTAGTCTTTACTTAATGCATGCTTTAGTATAGATCAACTTTTGCATGAACTTAGAATATTTGCTTAAGTACCTTTTCATAAATTCTGGACTTACAATTCTCAACAATTTTTGCATTTTATAGACATAGACTTGCTTTAATTGCCATAACATGCATGTTACTTTTAGGTATCTAGAGACATAGAACTAATATTCTGATTTGTTAACTCTCAAACTGAATAACATGTGTTACTAGACATAAAGACATGTTTCATGGTTCATAAAACTGAATTTTATTATTGTAGTTACTAGACATAGATCTACTTAAGATAAAGTGCAAGCATAGACCAAGAAGTTGGTGGCTAGCATAGTTGAGGTGTTGCATTTTACTCAACTTACATGCATGGTTCATTAGACATAAGGGAATGAGTTTGTAAGTCAATTTTATTATTCTTAGCATCAAAATCACTACACATGAGTTTTTCTTGCATAAGCGACTAATTGACTAAGACATTAGCAATTATTCATATTGAGGTGTTTATATAGACTGATTGTTCTAAATGGTATGAAATAACGAATCAAAGTGGAAACTGAGAGTGAGTTTGAATTTAAACCCCGACTACATTTACCGTTATATAAAGTACATTCGAAGTGTATGTGTCACACAAAAAACAACACAAAATTATTGAGCTGGGAAATAGTAACTTAGTTGAAAGACTATAGTATCTTATACTCCTATTTGCCAATTAGCAAAATGGCGTCGTTGCCGGGGAATTGCGTCTAAACTAGTAGTATAGCATAAACTAATTGTTTCTCTGCGTTTTTATTTTTCTTTAATCTTGCCATTGCGAGACTATTGAATCTTTTATGCATGGTAAAAATCCGAATGATCAAATGCAATTCGATTCAGAGATAGAAAGAACCACAAGAATGAAGAATAGTCGGACAAGGAAATAAAGGCTTCTAGCCCAACATATACAAAATTCGCATTTGGAGACCATAATCGAAGAAGCTATGGCGGAGCAGCAGCAACACCAAGCCATCAGGGTCGATGGTTTGGTAGGTATGAATCACCCTCCTCCATTCTTTAATGGTAATGTGTCGAGGTACCCACCGAGGGATGCTCGACGTCTGGAATTAAAAACAAGCCTTGTGAAATTGTTGCAAGGCATCGCATTTTCGGGACTTGACTACGAGAACCCACATTCTCATTTGGTCAAGTTCTATGAGTTGTGTAAAACGGTCGGAATGACCGAAGAGGAGGAACCCATAATTTTCCTCCAGATGCTTTCATTTTCGTTGATTGGTACCTAGGTCAACAACATCAATTGTTGGAGGATTGGAACCAGATGAAAACTAGGTTCTTGGCATCGTTCTTTTCCCATTCCAAGTATATCGAGGTGAAAAGGATGATATCTACTTTCTCCTAATTGGCCAATGAAATCTTAGGTGAGGCGTGGGAGAGATACAAGTCGTTATTAAGGAAGTGTCCACGACTAGTGGCTCTCTTGCTGATAAGAGTTGTGATGATGATATAAGTATTATCGAGGCCATGACTATGAGAGACCAAAAAAATCATAATGGTCAAGGTAACCCCACGAAAAGGGGAGTCTTAGAACTAGGCATTTGTGATGCTATTCTAGCCTAGAATAAATTGTTAACTCAACAACTTGAAGCGCTAATAGCTTATGAGGTGTGACACCTGTTTTGGTGACCACCCAACCCATTACTGCATTCCTTAGTCTAAAGAAGAGTAGTGTATAGGAAATCAACAAAGGCCTTTTGTTTACTACCATAATGGCAATATGGGGTTTAACAGCCAAAACTATAACCAACCTTGGAGGAATGATGTCGAAACCTCCAAGTACTTCGAGGTAAAAAGGATGATATCTACTTTCTCCTAATCGACCAATGAAACCTTAGGTGAGGCATGAGAGAGATACAAGTCGTTATTAAGGAAGTGTCCAAATCATGAGTTTGACAAAGAAAATCAGATCAACATTGGTTGATCCTTGATGCCACGACTAATGGCTCTCTTGTTTATAAGATTTGCGGTGACGCTATAAGTATTATCGAGGCCATGACTCTGAGTGACTAAAAAAATCATAATGGCGAAGGTAATCCAAAAAATGGGGAGTCTTAAAACTGGGCATTGACGATGCAATTCTAGCCTAGAATAAACTGTTAACTCAGCAACTTGAAGCGCTAATAGGTTATGAGGTGTGACACCTGTTTTGGCGACCATCCAACCCATTACTGCATTCCTTAGTCTGAGGAAGAGTAGTGTATAGGAAATCAAAAAAGGTCTTCTGTTTACTACCAGAATGGCAATAAGGGGTTTAACAGCCAGAACTATAACCAACCTTGGAGGAATGATGTCGCAACCTCTAATAGGAAACCCCCTTTTCAACCACCCTACCAAGAGGACACCCTTAACCAATTCAAGCAACTATCCCTAGCCAAAAAAATATATTGATGCTTCCATTAAGAATCTCGAGATCCAGGTTACGCAGATTGCCAAACAAGTTTGTAACTAGAATAGAGGTGCATTTTCGACACATACTAAGCCAAACCCCAATGAGCACTTTCAAGCAATAACCACCGGAGTGGGAAAGTAGTTGGATATAATGTGGGTGGTGAGGAAAATACTATGAGGGCTGAATTAGAGAAAACCGATGAGCTTAGTACTTCCTTAGGAAACACTCAACCAAGTGGTTCAAAAGAGAAGGGTAAAGCTAAGGTTGATGAGGGAACTAGTGAGCATATTGAGAAACCAACTAAACTAATAACTTATTTGGATGTGCAAACCAAGCAGTGTCGTCAATGGCAATTTAAGCGGTTTGTGGACATATGTCGCAAATTGCATATCAACATCCCATTAGTTGTGGTTTTAGATCAAATGCTTGCTTACGTTAAGCTCATGAAAGAACTTCTCACTAAGAAGAACCAACTTCTAGAAAATGAAACGCTGAAATTAGATGTTAGTTATAGCACAATAATTCAGAAGTTTATTCCACCAAAGTCTAAAGACCATGGTAGTTTCACTATGCCTGTTACTATTGAAAACCTTCCTATAGGAAAAGTCCTCCTAGATTTACGAGCCAGCAACAATGTAATGCCTTTATCCATGCTCCGTAGGATAGGTAACCTTTAGATCAGGCCAACATGAATGTCTCTATAACTTGCAGTTTATTCTGTGAAGTATCCTCATGGAGTTGTAAATGATGTTCTAGTCAGGATGGACAAGTTTTTCTTCCCTGCAGATTTTGTTATCATAGACATTGATAAAGATGTCAATGTGCCTCTCATTCTTGGGAGGCCATTCATGAACATCGCCAAGGTCATCATAGATGTGGATAACGGGAAGCTGAAAGTGAGGATCCAAGATGAGGAACTCACTTTCGATGTCTTTGAGGCAATGCATCACCCCATTGATAAGGGGTACTATTTTTGATTGGATGTAATTGATGAAGTGTGAATGGAAGCCAATTATGAGACATTTATGGTTGACCCCTTATAGGAGGTCATAGACTGTGGTCCAGATGAGTCCTCTGCATCATCTGATGATGCAGAGGAAGAAGCTTATGAGCTTGTTCCGATTTAAAACTTGTTCCATTTCACCTCAAATATGTATTCTTAGAGAGCAAGGATGCTAAACTGGTAATCATTAGCAGCTCCCTATCTGAGAGGGAGGTAGTACAAGTGCTCAAAGCCCATTATGGGGCTATCGACTAGAACCTTATCGATTTAAAAGGGATAATGTCGGCTTATTGTATACACCTCCAAATGAAGGATATAAGTCGGTTGTTCAGCCTCAACAGAGGCTAAATCTCACATTGAAAGAGGTGGTGAGGGATGAATTCATGAAGCATCTTGATGCCATAATGATTTACCCTTCATGGATCAAAAGTTGAAAAGACTTTCCAGAAAAGCCTTTTATTGTTTCCTGAATGGCTATTTCAGATACAATCAGATTACGGTTGACCCCGTTGATAAGGAAATATTTGCATTCACCTGTCCCTTTGGGATATTTACTTATTGGCAGATGCCTTTTGGGTTGTATAATGTGCTAGCCACCTGATCTTGTTGAGAATTGCTTAGAAGTCTTCATGGACAACTTCTCTTTTTTCGGGGTCTCCTTTGATCTATACTTGAAAAACCTTGAGACCGTGCTCAAGCGTTATGTTGAGACTAATTTGGTCTTAAAGTGGGAGAAGTGCCATTTTATTCTTAACAAAGGAATAGCTCTTGGGCTCAAAATTTCCGCTAAGGCGCTTGAAGTCAATCAAGTTAAAATAGAAGTTATGGATAAATTACCGATACTAACAAATATAAAGGGAATTCGTAATTTTCTTGGACATGTTGGGTTCTATCGATGATTTATCAAGAATTTTCAAACATTGCTAGACCCCTTAGCAACTTACTTAATAATGATTGTCCATTCCTTTTTGATGAGGTTTGCCTTAAAGCCTTTAAGGAGCTTAAGCGGAACCTAGTTATTGCCTTAATCATCACTGCACCTAATTGGAAAAATGATTTTGAACTCATGTGTGATGAAAGTTATTATTGGGGTTGTACTAGGACAAAGAATTGATAAGAATTTTCATGTCATACATTATGCCATAAAGGTTTTAATTGATGCACAAATTAACTATACAACTACTGAAAAGGAGTTGCTAGCTATAGTGTATGCACTTGAGAAGTTGCGAAGCTACCTTATTGGATTGAATGTAGTAATTTACATTGACCATGCTGCTATAAAATACTTGTTAACAAACCCAGATTCGAATCTACAACTGATCTGTTGGGTCTTGTTGCTCTAAGAGTTTGACTTGGAATAGACTTGTCAAAATGGGCTACCTGGACGGGTTCGGGCTAGTAGGCTATTGATTCGAGCTAAAATGGGTTGGGCTAAAAAGCCCAATTAGATTTTATGTTACTAAAATTGAGGCCCAAACCCGCCCAAAGTGGACTACGGGATATGGTGGGTCGGCCCATGTTATTTTATATTTAAAAAATTAAATAAGATTTTACAACCTATTTAGTGTTTACACACAAAAAATATAATAAAGAAAACAATTGTAACCTTTTTTGTTGCATCTTATATTTAAATGCTTTAAAGGTCTTGAATGGATAAATCAATATAATTGTAAAAATATTAAATCAATACACTTTAGTCAAAATATTAAATTCATAGTAAAGACAAAGTACTAGAAAATAGAAAACACATAGATTCAACAAAATCAACATTTTTTTTCTCATTCATTAGATTGAACAATTGATTCTAAACCCCGATGAGAAATTTTTATCTCTTCAATATCAATGGCATCTCGCTCGTCATCATTTTCTTCATTATCATATTCTACAATAAAAATTAATTATGTTAATAAAATTGAATGATTAGTTTAAAGTGTATATGAAAACTTGAACATAAAAAAAAACTTACCCACAAAACCATATAATCAACTATGTGTGCACAAGAGAGCTTGAACTGTTTCATCACTTAAAGAACTTCTATACTTGTCTAAAACTCGAGCACCAATGAAAAAATCAGATTCCGATGCAACTGTAGTTATTGGAATGCTTAATATATCACAAGCCATCTTTGAAAGAGTAAGACATGCACGACTTCGATCCTTCAATAAGATAAAATATCAAAACACACATTTTGTGGAATTTGTTCTAGTTCTGCTTCTAAATAAATATCAAGTTCACTTTTCCCACGAGAGGTCGTTCTCTCTGTGTTCTTATGTTGTTCAAAGTATAAAATGAATAACCAAATTTAATAAACTATACATGCATATGAAGAATGGAAAATGAAATAGTTATACAAAATTTATGAAATTAAATTACACGGGCTTGATATAACGGTACTTGAAACTTATTTCCTTTTCCTCCTCCTAATGAAGATGTACCTTGCACTTGTGAAAGACTCTTATTGGATTGATCATCCTTGTTGACATACTCATCATAAAGACTAAACAAATTCATTTTGATCTGATTCACCTTCTCCACATAAAATGGATCTACTTCTTCATATAAACATTGCACAAAATCAAGTTTTTTTAGATGGACCAAGAATAGCACCAAATGCCAATATCATAATAGAGTCACTCCAATACTTTTTAAATTTGGCTTTCATATTGTGAGCCATTTTTTTGAATCGCCAAATCTTCATTTGTCAATACTGAGTTCAAAATACACTATATAGTCCATATTTCCTCCAAATACAAATTTGATGTGGGGGTAAGAAGAACCAGATATGAACTTTGTAATATTGTGGAATGATCTAAAAAAGTCACATTATTTCAGCTCTACTTCACTCATCTTCTGATAGACACCAACTATAATTTGTATCATGCAAACTAAAACTAGAGAAGGCATGTTGATAATTGATTGCACTCTCAAGCATTATAAAAGTAGAGTTTCATCTAGTGACACAATTGGATCTCAACCCAATTGATGCATCAATCCCACCAACCAATGCAACACAAGCAAAAAATTGTCTTGTTCTACTTTCACTAACCTTAATATATTTCACACTTTGTCTAGTTTTTTGCAATTTATCGCTAGAAACCTTCAAACCATCTTGAACAATGAGGTTCAAGATATGATCACAACATCTTACATGAAAGAATTCTCCATCAAGCAATAAATATTTTGACATTCCTAAATTTTCTTTCACATGATTTTGCATATTGTCATTTGAGGTAGCGTTATCCAAAGTGAGGGAAAAAACTTTTAGTCAAATCTCCAATCTCTTAAAAATTTCATCACTTTCAATGCTAATTATTTCCCGGTATGTGGAGGTTTCATGTGAGCAAATGCAAGAATCTTACTATTAAATTTCATTTAGTATCAACATAATGAGCAGTCAATGAAATGAAACCATGATTCATGCATGTAGTCCAACAATCAGAAGTCAAACATATTCTACTAGAAATTTGAAGTAATTGTGAATTTAACTTTAATTTTTCAATATCAAACAGCTTCATCACATCACTTTTAGCAGTATTTCTAGTAATGAAACTACAATCATCATTCAATTTTGTTTTTGGTATTTTCTAAATACCCCTCTACTCAACAATGATTAACCTTAGAATCAAATTTTCTCTTTTTCAACTCCCTTCACCACCATCAAGTAGAATAACACATATATCATTATTTTTAGCAGTCTTATTGCAATTGCCAACATGACAGGTTAAATGTAAAGTTCCATTCTTAGTTGAACAACTCAATAATTTTGTGCACCCTAGACACGTAGCCTTTTATTTTCCATCTACAATACCAGTTTTTTCAAAGTACCTCCATGCATCTGAGGTTAGGGCCTTACCAGTTTTTGGTTTTGGTTGAGAGGTTAGAGGCCCGTTTTGTTCTGATTGAGAAACATTTGTACTCTCTTTCTCTTGTACATTTCCACTAGTATTTTGTTTAACTTCGATAGATGTTTCTAATTTCTCACAATCACCAAACTGTAATCCATAATATGCAAACCTGTAAAGATGAAGAAACAAATAACAATGGAAGTCAAATATTAATACAAAATGAACAAAAAAATATATAACTACGACAACAAATTATGAATTAATAGTTACAATGGTGGATTCAAGATTAGTAGGATAAGTAATTATTAACATGGAAATTGGACACTATTCCATTTTATAGTATTATAAAAAGTGTATATGAAACAAATTTAAATAAAGTAAAATAGCAACAACATTGATTCAGGTTCATGGCAACAAATCAGGAAAAATAAAATAAGTATTATTAATATGGAAAATAAAATAATTAATAACAAAATGAAAAAGGAAACAAACAATAAAAGGAAAGAGAATCAACAAAGGGAACATGAATCATGAAAAAGTAAAAAAATAACTCCTACACTAAATTATAACTATAAACCCCATTGAAATCCCATTGAATCACGTCTAAACCCCATTAAAATCTTTTAGACACCAAATCATGGTAAGGAAAAATGAAATAACATCAACAAATAAGGAAACATTTTATATAGCAATGTTTCTGTACTTTTCAATTGCAGGCACACAGTTCCACCTAAATCACATAGTTATATCAAATAGAATTTACAAAGAAGCAAATAAGGCCATACCCTAGGCCGCAAAATTAACTATGCTCTGATACCATATTGTAAGGACCCAAATTCTACCCTTGAAATTTTTTCCTTATTTTAATCCAGTTATTACTACAAACTCCACTACACTTTAATTAATCAATATTCGTTACTTAAATTTTAGTTATCATACTATACTGAGATCCTTCTCCGATAGACAGAAAAACATAATTCATATATTTGCTTCTCGGTAATTACCGCATATGACTAGCTATGAGATTCCAAAATACCCATAGTTATGAATATCCAGCATTACAAAAATGTAGAACTAAATCAGTTAGGATTTACAATCACCCAAGTAACAGGTTACATCAAACACACAGCAAAATAAGGATTCCAAGTTCTAAGCTCCTAATGCCTTGAACCGAGCATCTTCAACTATCTCGTTTACCTACAATGGGATTATCACGGAAGATATACACAACAAACAAAGGAGCAAGTCATTAATTCAATAAATATCATTAAGCGATAATCCACACTTTTAAAGGTTTAAATAAATGACTTGACGTTAAAAGATAACATCAACATATCATATTTGTCCGTCTCATAACACCTCGTCCATCACATTGGATCTATACGTTCATCTTTACCATACTTCGTCACCTCATTCATCAATACCACCTCATATCGTTACCTTCCACATATACGTTTACCTTTTCATTACCACATGGGGCAAGACATATGATACAATACCACGTAGGGCAAGTCATACACATTACCTCATATGGCAAGTCATTCTCAATACCACATAGGGCAAGTCATACACAATACCACATAGGGCAAGTCATACACAATACCACATAGGGCAAGTCATACACAATACCACATAGGGCAAGTCATACATGATGCCACATAGGACAAGTCATTCTCAATACCACATTGGGAAAATCATACACAAATCATATACGTAATCAGAAAATCCACACATTTTCTATTATCATATACCATTAATCACTTCTCCTTACCTTGGTACGTGTCGGGGTTGGTTTTGGGTAACTTTGCAAGTTCTGTCGCTACCTCCTCCAACCTTAGGATCTTTCATTATCCCCACCACATAACAATAATGTCAGTCATTTATTCGAAATAACACATAAATAACTCATTTCCTCTCTAAACATACACAGATTCATACATCCCCAAATGTTTTCAAAACCACATTCATAGATTGTTTCCGACCATCTAAAACATACATATTCACCCTATAATCATTATTAGAACATACATTCATCTTCTACATCCAACATTTTAACCCATATCCCATTTACCCTCATTGTCACTTTAGGTCTTTGGGGTTTTCATGAATCAACCCACAAACTTTTTCCATTCTTGAAATATCAACTCTAAACCAAGAGTTTACAAGATAAAAACAACATAAAACAAACTATAACTCAAAAGGATGAGTTTCCATGGTTTCTCACATTTTGAGAAGAGATCCACCATACCCAAAATGAGTTTCAAAGGGAAGAAGATAGTAAAAATCAAGAGTTTTACCTCTTCTCAAGCTCTTAGATGATTCCCAAGACTCCTTGCTCTTGAAAACCCTTTCTTTCTTCACTTCTCTTTAGGTTATCCCCCAAAAATGTGTTTGGGGGTCCCTAATAAATGCAACAGCGTCGAGTTCTCGCTTAAGCGAGCCCATTCTCGCTCAAGCGAGAAAATCCCGCCTATTTTAAAAACTCAGATCTGAGCCTCTCGCCCAGGCAAGGGAAACTCTAGCCCAGGCGAGGCATCTCTCGCTCAAGTGAGGATCCTCTCACTCAAGCGAGAATCTTACAGCCTCGACATGTCCAAAATGTCACTTTTCTTGCCCAGTGCGAGTCAACTCTCGCCCAGGCGAGACCGCTCTCGCTCAAGCGAGCTAAATCTCGCTCATGCGAGAATCCACCAGTATAGCCCAGGATTTCACCCTCCTAAGTGAGCCTTTCTCGCCCGGGCAAGAATCTCTCACTCAAGCGAGAATCCCAGGACTGATACTATAATTTTAAAGACTTAAATTTAGGGTGTTACAATCCTCCCCCTCTTATAAGAATTTTCGTCCCCGAAAATTAAACATACCTCGATTCGAACAAATGAGGGTAACCTCCCTCATATCGCGTTTCACTTCCCAAGTAGCATCCCCTTCGTCTACTTGACTCCACAGTACATTCACCAAAGGAATCTCTTTGCCTCTTAGTCTTTTGACACTGGTATCCGTGATTCTCATGAGCAACGTCGAAAAAGTCAAGTTATCCTTCAATTCTATCTGATCAGACTCAACCACATGAGATGGATCCCCGAGATATTTTCTCAACTAAGACACATGAAACACATTGTGGAGATTCGATAATAACGGAAGTAAAGCAGTCCGATATGCTACTGGCCCAATCCTCTTCAACACTTGATACAGTCCAATAAATCGCGGAGTTAGCTTACGAGACTTCGACACCCTACCAATCCCGGTAGTCGGGACTACTCTCATGAAAACATGATCTCCCTCATTAAACTCAAGAGGTTTCCGCCTCTTATCGTAATAACTTTTCTGCCGACTGTGTGAAATTCTCATATTCTCCTGAATCTTCTTGATCTTTTTCGTCGTCTCTTGAACTAACTCGAGTCTTAATACCAAGTTTTCCCCAGTTTCAAACCAACTCACCGGGGTTCGACACTTCCTACCATACAATGCCTCGTAGGGTGTCATTCCAATACTCGAATGGAAGCTATTGTTGTAAGTAAATTCCATCGAAGGCAACAAGTTATCCCAACTCCCTGGTTGTTCCAAAACACAATCCCTTAAAAGATCTTCCAAAGACTGTATGGTCCTTTCCGATTGACCATCCGTTTGTGGGTGATAAGCCGAACTCAGCTTCAACTTAGTCCCCAAAGCGAATTGCAAACTAGTCCAGAAGTTTGAAGTGAAACGAGGGTCTCTATCCGACACAATGCTCGACGGTCCATGCAACCTGTAACACCCTAAATTTGAGTCTTTAAAATTATAGTATCAGTCCTGGGATACTCGCTTGAGCGAGAGATTCTCGCATTGGCGAGAAAGACTCACCTGGGAGGGTGAAATCCTGGGCTATAATGGAGGATTCTCGCCTGAGCGAGAGTTGGCTCGCCTGGGAGAGAAATGGCATTTTGGGGCTGTTGAGACTATGAGATTCTCGCTTGAGCGAGAATCCCTCGCTTGAGCGAGAATCCCTCGCTTGAGCGAGAGGATCAGATCTGAGTTTTTAAAATGGGCGGGATTTTCTCGCTTGAGCGAGAATGAGCTCACTTAAGCGAGAACCCGACGAGTTGCATTAAATGAGAAACCCCCAAACACATTTTAGGGTTAAGAAAAGAAGAGAGGTGAGAGAAGAGAGCTTTTCCAAGGGCATGAAGCTTTGATACTCATCCAAGAGCTTGAGAATAGGTAAAACTATTGATTCTAACTCTCTTCTTCTCTTTGGAACTCTTTTTGGGTATGTTGGATCTCTTATCAAAAATGAGAGAAACCATGGAAACTCACCCTTTTGAGTTATGGTTCATTTTTATGTTATTTTATCTTGTAAACTCTTGGTATAGAGTTAGTATTTCAAGAAAGGAGAGGGTTTGTGGGTTGAGTCATGAAAACCCCAAAACCCTAAAGAGAAAATGTGGTTAAAATGGAAAATGGGTAAAATGCTAGAGGTAGAAGATGAGTTTACTTTCTAATATCGAAAATATGATAGATATCTCATATGGTTAAATAATGCAATATAAGTTGTTCATATGATATTCGGAATAAATGACTAACATTGTGTTATATGGTGGGATGAGGAAAGATCCTAAAGTTGGAGGTGGTGTCGATGGAACTTGAGGAGTTGCCCAGAACCCAAACCCAACACTCACCGAGGTAAAGATAAGTCTTTAACTTATGCATTGTGATAGAAAATGTATGGATTTTATGATGTGGATAATGAACCGTATAGTAAATCACTTAGTTGTTATAAGCATATATGGGTATGTTTGTAACAACGAGGAATGGATTTACCGTTTATGTATTGGTGGAGTGTCAATGGAAATAATACTCGAAATAATGCAATGAAGCGTAAATCACTTAGTTGTTATAAGCATATATGGGTATGTTTGTAACAACGAGGAGTGGATTTACCGTTTATGTATTGGTGGAGTGCCAATGGAAATAAAACTCGGAGAAATGAAATAAATCGTAAATCACCTTGTAGTTATAAGCATATATGAATATGTTTGTAATGATGTCGGGTGCATATACTGTTTTTTGTATTGGTGGAGTGCCAATGAAAATAAAACTCGGAAAATGTATTGGTGGAGTGCCAATGAAAATAAAATTCGGAAAATGTATTGGTGGAGTGCCAATGGAAATAAAACTCGTTTTTAGCCGACCATGATTGGTTAGCGACTTTGGCTCAAGTAATGTAGCAAGCTTTGGCTCAAGCAATGTAGCAAACTTTGGCTCAAGTAATGTAGCAAGATTTGGCTCAAGCAATGTAGCAAACTTTGGCTCAAGTAATGTAGCAAGATTTGGCTCAAGCAATGTAGCAAACTTTGACTCAAGTTATGTAGCATGGTTTTCAAAAGTATGAACGTTGAAATTGGCTTTTAAGTAAACTTGATTTTAAACCGTTTATTTAACCTTATTAAATGTGGATTAACTTACATTGATATTTATTGAGTTAACGACTTACTCCTTTGTGTTTCTTGGTGTATTGTCAATGTTAATACCATTGTAGGTAGGTGGAAGGAGTATGAGTGTTTTTGATTAGGAGCTTAGAGACTTTTATTTTGATGTCTCTTATCCATTCTTTTGTAACCTCATTGGTTGTACTTGAACTAACTATTTTGTAACTATGAACATGATTGTTGTACATGGTATTAATCATGGAAACTAGTAACTCGGGATATATGTAACTATGGGTGTTTTGGAAACCCATAGCTAATTGTATGCGGTCGTTACTAAGTTACATTAATACGAATTATGTTTTTCTGCTATCTGATTTGGTATGTTACTTTTGGTTTATAGATTGGGTGTGAGGAAGGAAGTGAGATCTTTTAAATAAGTTCATTCACTCGGTAATTATAATTTATCGTTAAATGCATGAAATTGGATTAAATAAGAAAAAAATTTCAAGGGAAGAATTTGGGTCTTTACACAATCGAACGATCTCCCTGATATACAACTCAGCCAATCGCTCCAAGGGATACCTCATGTTCATCGGCAAGAAATGAGCAGATTTAGTCAACCGATGCACTATTACCCATATCGAGTCTTATCCTCTCTGAGTCTTCGGAAAGCCCGATACAAAATCCATGGAGATATTATCCCACTTCCAAACGGGAATCTCTAGTCATTGTAGCTCTCTCGATGGCCGCTGATGCTCAATCTTAGCTTTCTGACAAATAAGGCAACTCGAGACATACAGAGCCACATCCTTCTTCATCCCAGACCACCAAAACAACTTTTCAGATCTTGGTACATTTTCGTCGTTCAATGGTGGAAGCTCCTTTTACTCTTGTGTGACTCCTCCAAAATGCTCTTTCTCAATTCCACATCATGAGGTACACATACTCTTCCCTTGTATCTCAACGTCCCACTAGAGTCAGATTCAAAACCGGTCTCCTTACCACTAGCCATCAAATCGCGTTTGACCTTCAATTCGCGATCCTCAACTTGCATCATCCTCATTTTGTCAAACAATTCATTAGTGACCTTAAGCATTCCCAAAATCATGCTTTGTGGTTTCACTTGAACTGCTAAGTTCATATCCCTGAACTCCTCAATCAGTTTCTCTTCTCTAACCATCAAAGCCGACATGTGTAAAGACTTCTGACTAAGGGCATCGGCCATTACGTTGGCCTTCCCGGATGGTACTGCAGTCCAAAATCGTAGTCCTTTAGAAACTCCATCCACCTCATTTGCCTCATATTCAGTTTCTTCTGATCAAAGAGATATTTCAAACTCTTGTGGTCGTTGTACACCTCAAATCTTTCGCGATACAGATGGTGTCTCCAGATTTTCAATGCAAAGACCACAGCGGCTTGTTCCAAATCATGCGTAGGGTAGTTTTGCTCATGCGTTCTCAACTGACGGGAAGCATAGGCAACAACCTTCCCTTCTTGCATCAGTACGCAACCTAAGCCTTGCTTAGAAGCATCACAATACACGCTAAAATCACGATCAGTATTAGGAAGAACCAACACTGGTGCCGTAGTCAACCTCCGCTTTAACTCTTAAAAGCTCTCTTCACAACGAATCGTCCACACATAAGGTTCTTGTTTCCGGGTGAGTTTAGTCAGAGGCAATGCCAACTTAGAAAACCCCACTATAAACTTCATGTAGTAGCCAGCTAAACCCACAAAACTTTTGATCTCAGTAACAGACTTGGGCACCGCCCACTCCATCACGACTTCGACCTTGGAAGGGTCTACTGCCACTCCTTCCCTGGATATCACATGCACAAGGAAGTTCACCGATTCCAACCAGAAATCACATTTCGACAATTTCGCATACAACTGATTCTTACTCAGAAGATCTAGAACAACTCTCAAGTGTTCCGCATGTTGCTCTCGGCTCTTGGAGTAAATCAAAATGTCATCAATAAATACCACTACGAATGAATCCAGATACGGATGAAAAATCCGATTCATGTAGTCGATAAATATTTCTGGGGCATTCGTTACACCAAAACGCATCACCAAATACTCAAAATGACCATACCTTGTCCTAAAAGCAGTTTTAGGAATATCCTTCGACTTCACTCGAAGTTGATGATAACCCAATCTAAGATCAATCTTTGAAAATACCACTGCTCCCCGCAACTGGTCCATCAAGTCATCAATCTGAGGCAATGGATACTTATTTTTGATGGTGACTTTATTCAACTGTCTATAATCCATGCACAACCTCATACTCCCATCTTTTTTCTTAACCAACAAAATAGGTGCACCCCACGGCGAGACACTAGGACAAATAAACTTATTTCCTAATAAGTCCTCAACCTGTTTCTTCAACTCAGCCAACTCTAGCGGTGCCATCCTATAAGGGGCTATAGAGATGGGTCCCGTTCCAGGTACCAAATCAATAGAGAATTCAACTTCTCACACTGGAGGCAATTCCGAAATATCATCAGGAAATACCTCAGGAAATTCACGAACTATCGGAATATCCTTAATCTTGGGTTTCTCAATACCCTCCAGGGATGCCAACAACATAAACACGGCTCCCCCCTCTTTACAGGAAGTCTTGACTTCCTTAGCCGACAACGACTTCACAACACTAGTCTCATCAGAAATCGCCTTGAGATCTCCGAACACAACTCTCTTATCAGCACAATTAAGCATGACATGATTTGCCGATAGTTAGTTCATCCCCAAAATTAGATCTAATTGGGACAGTGGTAAGCAGATTAAATCCACGATAAATGTCCTACCGTTTACCACCACCGGGCATCGAGACACAACTGTCGACACCACCACATGCATATTAGTTGGGGTGGATACGACCAAGTCAAAAGGCAACGACTCAGTTTGCAATTTTAGTCTATCCACACATGCAACAGATACAAAGAAGTGTGTCGCTCATGAATCAAACAACACTAAAAGCGAAATACCTGCCACCGTGCAGTTACCTTGGATCAGACCATCAACATCTGATGCCTCTGCACCACTCATGGTAAACACTCTACCAGTGTTTCTAGGCCTCCCTGCATTCCCACCATTTATCCTCTGATCAAGTTTAGGACAAAACCTCTTCACGTGCCCTTGCTCTCCACAGTGGAAGCACTCATTCCCTGATCCAAGACAAATGCTACCATTGTGTCTCCGGTTACACTTACTGCACACATGGTAAGAGTTTTGAGACGACCCTCCGGTAGTAGTAGAGATGGTTGTTCCTTGAGAACCCTGGTTGCGATGGTGGTTGGGTGGAGCATAAGGTCGACGATCATGATTCATCCTTTCTTTACCCTTTCCTTGCACAAAGTTTCGTTGGGGGCCTTAGTTCCGTGGAGGGTTCCCTTTACAAGCAGCAGCGTCCCTCATCCGCACATTATCCTCATACATCCTACACTTGTTCACGAGTGTAGGAAAATCAGGAATTTCCTCATGACCGAACGTCACCCTCATTTTGGGTTTCAACCCCATTTCAAACTTTGCATATTTGGACCTTCCGTCCAACTCTAATTCAACATAAGGGCAGTACCGGATTAATTCCTCGAACTTGGCCGCGTACTCCCCAACCGACATGTTTCCTTGCTCTAGTTGCAAGAATTCCATCTCCTTCTTCCTCTTTAGTTCTATAGTGAAATACTTCTGAAGAAATTTACTCTTGAAGGCTCCCCGAGTAATGATTTGCCCCCCCGTCTCCATCTGCCTCCAGGCCATCTCCCACCAGTTCTCCGCCTCATTTACTAGCATGTAGGTGACATAGGCTACTTTCTGAGCATCAGAAAAACTCATGGCCCTGAAGATCCTTTCCAATCCTTGGACCCATTAAATGGTGGTGTCAGGGGCGAATCCGCCTTGGACTAACTGGGGTTCCTCCTGCAGAATTCATCCAGTCCTTGGTACTCAGCCGGCCCAGGTGGAACAAATGGTTGCGAAATCGGACTTGGTGTCACGTTTTGGTTCAGGTGTTGCAAGTTCTCATTCATGTTCATCAGCACAACAGCAATTTGGGCCAACAAGTCATTCTGACCCGATCCTCTTCCTCTTCCTCTTCTAGACATCTCCATAACGGGTACCTGCACTCATTCATTTGTCAGTA
This sequence comes from Lupinus albus, assembly GCA_009771035.1. NCBI lineage: Eukaryota > Viridiplantae > Streptophyta > Magnoliopsida > Fabales > Fabaceae > Lupinus > Lupinus albus. The sequence continues at coordinate 8,701,461 of CM020006.1, read as the reverse complement.
AACCATGTTTAACCAGACAAATCATCACATAACCACACAACAGTTCACCTAAATCACATAGTTAAATCAAATAGAGGTTACAAAGAAGCAAGTAAGGCCATACCCTAGGCCACAGAATTAACTATGCTATGATACCATATTGTAAGGACCCAAATTCTACCCTTGAATTTTATTCCTTATTTTAACCTAATTATTACTAAAAACTCCACTACACTTTAATTAATCAATATTCGTTACTTAAATTTTAGTTATCATACTATACTAAGACCATTCTCCAATAGACAGAAAAACATAATTCATATATTTGCTTCTCGGTAATTACTGCATATGACTAGCTATGGGATTCCAAAATACCCATAGCTATGAATATCCAGCATTACAAAAATGTAGAACTAAATCAGTTAGGATTTGCAATCATCCAAGTAACAGGTTACATCAAACAAAAAGCAAAATAAGGATTCCAAGTTCTAAGCTCCTAATGCCTTGAACCGAACATCCTCAACTATCTCGTTTACCTGCAATGGGATTATCACGGCAGATATACACAACAAACAAATGAGTAAGTAATTAATTTAATAAATATCATTAAGCGATAATCCACACTTTTAAGGTTTAAATAAACAACTTGACGTTAAAAGATAACATCAACATATCATATTTGTCCGTCTCATACCACCTCGTCCATCACATTGATACAATACCACGTAGGGCAAGTCATACACATTACCTCATAGGGCAAGTCATTCTCAATACCACATAGGGCAAGTCATACACAATACCACATAGGGCAAGTCATACACAATACCACATAGGGCAAGCCATACACAATACCACATAGGGAAAGTCATACACAATACCACATAGGGCAAGTCATACACGATGCCACATAGGACAAGTCATTCTCAATACCACATCGGGTAAGTCATACACAAATCATATACGTAATCAGGAAATCCACACATTTTATATTATCATATACCATTAATCACTTCTCCTTACCTTGGTACGTGTCGGGGTTGGTTTTGGGTAACTTTGCAAGTTCCGTCGCTACCTCCTCTAACCTTAGGATCTTTCATTATTCCCACCACATAACAATAATGTCAGTCATTTATTTGAAATAACACATCAATAACTCATTTCCTCTCTAAACATACACAAGATTCATACATCCCCAAATGTTTTCAAAACCACATTCATAGATAGTTTCCGAACATCTAAAACATACATATTCATCCTATAATCATTATTAAAATATACATTCATCTTCAACATCCAACATTTTCACCCATTTCCCATTTACCCTCATTGTCACTTTAGGACTTTGGGGTTTTCATGAATCAACCCACAAACCTTTTCCATTCTTGAAATACCAACTCTAAACCAAGAGTTTACAAGATAAAAACAACATAAAACGAACTATAACTCAAAAGGATGAGTTTCCATGGTTTCTCACATTTTGAGAAGAGATCCACCATACCCAAAATAACTTCAAAGGGAAGAAGAGAGTTAAAATCAAGAGTTTTACCTCTTCTCAAGATCTTAGATGATTCCCAAGACTCCTTGCTCTTGAAAACCCTTTCTTTCTTCACTTCTCTTTAGGTTATCTCCCAAAAATGTGTTTGGGGGTCCCTAATAAATGCAACAACGTCGGGTTCTCGCTTAAGCGAGCCCATTCTTGCTCAAGCGAGAAAATCCCGCCTATTTTAAAAACTCAGATCTGACCCTCTCGCCCATGCGAGGGAAACTCTCGCCCAGGCGAGGCATCTCTCGCTCAAGCGAGTATCCTCTCGCTCAAGCGAGAATCTTACAACCTCGACTGGTCCAAAATGTCACTTTTCTCGCCCAGGCGAGACCACTCTTGCTCAAGCGAGCTAACTCTCGCTCAAGCGAGAATAGCCCTGGATTTCACCCTCCCAGGTGAGCCTTTCTCGTCCCGGCAAGAATCTCTCGCTCAAGCGAGAATCCCAGGACTTATACTATAATTTTAAAGACTTAAAATTAGGGTGTTACAAATTGCATAAAGTATAGTGCGTGAAACATTGTTATATAAATGGGAATGTCGAAGAAATTACTTCTCACCAATTGTATAGGGAAAGACGTGAAGGTTGTGTTGCAGCGTCGCACAATGATGATTGATGACCGTGAGCACCTGGGAAGTGAGGGAGGGCGACTCAGACGTTGAGTGGTGATTGGTGATTGGTGTGGCTGAGATGTTCAATGGCTGAGAGGTTGAGGACTTGAGGCAGTGTAACATTCATATTCTTAGAATTAAAATAGGATGATAAATTGAAAAGCCAAAGGAGATGGGGGAAAATATGGATGACCAATCAGAATAGCCTAATAGGATATATTCTTATCCAAAACTCCACAAGACCAAAGTTGTATATTGGTCCGAACTCGGATGGTTAAGTCCATTCTCGGGCCAAAATTTATTGTCGCTCGGTCGGACCGGACAAAAAGTCCAGTTTGAGCAGAATGCTCAAAATTCAATATCCAAATCCTATACCTTTTTGGGCTAGCCCCCTAAACCTGGCCCATTTTGGCAGGTCTAACTTGGAAATCCGATATAAAAGCGATTAATAAAATGTGATTGTTGGCCACCTTTCGAAGTTGATGAATTATGAGGTGACCTCAACTGAGAGGGAAATTGTTGAGGCATTTCCCGATGAGAAACTATTTCTTTTCCAAGATAGGCCATGGTTTGCGGACTTGGCCAATTATAAGGTAGCTGAGATATTTCCCAAACTCGATTATCAAAAAAGGAAACGGTTTCTTCGGGATGCCACTTACTATTTGTGGGATGATCCTCATTTGTTCCGAGTTAGAGCTTACGGGCTATTGTGCAGATGCCTATGCCCGGATGTAGCTAAAAGCATTCTTTTGCATTGCCATAATTCGCCCTATGGACGACATTATAATGGTGAGAGGACCACTATTAATGTCCTCCAATCTGGCTTCTATTGACCAACCACTTCAAAGATGCACATTAACATGTGCAGAGTTGTGATGCATGCCAACGTATACGTGACATTGGGAGGCGCAATGAGATGCATATCCAAAATATCCTAGAAGTTGAAGTCTTTGACTATTGGGGTATTAAATTTATGGGTCCTTTTCCATCCTCCCACTCTAATTTGTATATCCTTTTGGGGGTGGATTATGTTTCAAAGTGGGTAGAAGCAATAGCCTCCCACACTGCTGATGGAAAAACAATGATCTAATTTCTATAGAAAAATATTTTTAACAGATTTGGTACACTGCAATTCATCATCAGTGGCAGAGGTTCACACTTCTGCAATTCACAGCTTGTGAAAGTCCTAAAGCACAATGGTGTGAATCATAAGGTAGTTTCACCTTATCACCCCCAAACTAATGGGGAAGCTGAGGTATCCAACTGAGATGTGAAATGCATTCTTGAAAAAAAAACCTATAAGCTAACTGCATGCATGAATTGAGGGAGAGAGTAGAGTAAGGGGGAGCAGCACATCAAGCTCATAACAATTTCAAAACAAGTTGGTTGTCATCAAGCTTTCAAACAAATATACACACAAGTTTCAATCAAAGGTTTGTCATCATAAAAAAAGGGGAGATTGAGAATGCAAGCATGCATCATCACATTGTTTTGATGAAGGCAAATATAATAGGAAATCTTGAAGACACGAGCAACTCAATAAACAACAAGGTCAAGGCTCACGATCAATCAAGTAGACTTAGGTTAAGTTTTTATATTTCTAGAGTCTTAAGATGATTGATTGGGTAAAGTCTAGGCTAGGTGAACCTTGAATGGAAGTTCACAAAGTCTAAAATTGAACCTACCTAAAATGAGACTTGCATACATTGATATATGATTGACATGCTCATGCATTTACATATAATAATATGATTTTAGTGCATTAAACTGAGTTTATCACTTACATCTTCAAAATCATGAATCATGCATATACACATCATGTAGAAGGTTCATCATAAATCACAAAAAATGATTTTCAACATAGTTAGTCGATTACAACTTGTGTTAATCGATTAAATAAACATGGGAATCCGTTAATCGATTAAATAAACATGGGAATCCGTTAACGATTAAGTAAGAGATTAATCGATTAAATGGAGTTACAGTAGCTGACATCTTGGACTTCTTGGAATTGTTAATCGATTAAGCTTCGGGTTAATCGATTAAGCCCAACAGAAAATAGTTTTGTATAAAAACTGATTTTTCTCATGTGCTCATAAGATTGCTGATAGGCTAACAAACATTTTTTATCTTAATTTTCATATCTTTGAGCGAATTTCTTGTTGTGAGAAAAGTCATAAGTTTTTATTTGATTTATAAAGAGAGATAAGATAGTTTCAAGAATGATCCATTGTGCATAAATTTTCATATAAATCTTGGAAAACCTAGCTTAATCATACAAGATAATTCGAGTCTTTGTGAGATTTTTCGGCTAGTGTTAGGGTTGTTATTGTTTGTAAATTCGCACATTGAGGTACAAGTAACTTAAAGAATCTTGTAGACGATTCTGATGAAATTCTTTTGGTGTGTTTAGTATCACCTTGGTTTACAATTGCATTGGGAAATCCTAGCTGCAATTAGGTTGTTATCTTCACATATACAAGAGTCTTGCTTGGGAGTGATAAGTGGCAGGGGCCAGACCGTTAGAAGTGGTGTTGAGTATCCATTAAACTTAGGTAGAAGGTCAAACCATCTTGGTGACTCTAGGGCCAAGAAGGGAGTCTTGTATCGATTTGGAAGTGTGTTTGTAGAACATTTGATTTTCAAATAGTGAACAAAAATCTCCCAATATCAGAAGGGGGCATGAATGTAGTTCACAAGTGGACCCGCAAACGAACCATGATAAAATATTGTCGTCTTGATTCTGTCTATCCCTCATCTCTTTAATTTCAATCAATTTACTATTTGCATAATTGACTTGCTTTAATTTATGAGTTTATCGCTTGTTCTTGGTTTTGTTGATGATTAGGCATAAATTCATTAAGTGAATTTATTCTGTAATTTTATTGATATCGTAGTTTCTTGTCTCTCAAGGATTTTGTTTTCGAAGAGTTCAAAGATTCAGATTAATCGATTAAACCTGGTGTTAATCAATTAAATACAACTAGAGTTAATCGATTAAGAGTACACATAATCAATTAAACTAATGATTTTTCATATTATCTCATTAATAGGAAAAGTGAGAATTGTGATCTACTACCACTATTTACCCCTCTAGGTGTCTTTAAGCCATTATTATCCAAAAATAGCTAATATTGCAATGCTCAATTCTTTATAATCATGTGAATTTGGTTAAATGTTAGCATGAAATAGTATGAAATCGGGGAATGCATGATGCATGAGGTTGTGTAAGTTGTGTACTATTGTTCTTAGAATAAACCACATAGCTAAACAACCTACCAAATAGAATAGGGGTGAGCATGGGCCGGGTTAAGGTTTGTCCTTACTCGACCCTAAATGTTGGCCGAATCAATTTTTGAACCCGGACTCGGTCCTAGACCCGAAGTTAACCGGACTCACAGGGTCAGCCTTTAAACCCGGACCCGACCCTAGACCCGATTAAATATAATGTATACTCATTTTATATAAAGTCTTCTAAATATTATTTATTAATGTGAATATGAAATTTGACATATAAAATAATATATGTGTATATATATTATTAAACATGTATATATGATGGAAAAATTAGATAATCAGTGATATTTTTGACCAAAAAGGTATCATTACTCTACGCACATTTGAATAGAGACACATACAAACATCAAGAGTGAGTGTCCATGGGACGAGTCGGGACGGATCATGTTTGGTCCCTACTCGGCCCTAAATATTGGTTGGGTCTAATTTTTGAACCCGAACCCGGCCCTAGACCCGACCCTATTCAGAATCGATCATGATAGGGCCATACCGGATGAGCGGGTAGGGTCGGGTCCTGCTCAGCCTAGAATAGAATATCCTTTCCCAACCAAATTAAGCCTAAAAAACTTCATTGAATATGATCCTCATGCATCAAAAGAAAAAAAATAAATATCTCTCAATTCAATAGGATAAGAGATAATTATTGTTTATTTTGTTTAAAATCAAATTGGGGAGGGAAAGTCAAATGTTTGGAAAGTGAAACAAATTCAACTGGGTTGTGAAAATATGGATCATGGACCATCAATTCCTCTTTGTGTACATGGAAATTAAGAATCTCATAAAAAGAGGAGGATGAAAGATGAATAATGGTGTGATAAAAAAATAAAAGGGTTGAGATTAGTAGTTGCATTACAAAAGGGATTCGATTGTGATGCACTAATGTACAAAGGAGAAATGCTAATTTTGTTTTTCATTTTCTCTCTTAACCTTTTAGTTTTTCTTTATCCATAAACACCATGCTATTTGAAGTGTGTAGCCAAATTACAACCTTATTAAGATATTTATAATCCATGTTGTATATTTATGTCCATGATTGTTTAAATCAATACCAAATTTGATTTTGGAGCAACTCAATGCAAAGACCGACACACACATATACTTCATGAAGGAGTGAGATAAATATTGGTTGAGAGAATTGTGCTTCCTAATTGACTAATAATGGACTGTTTATTTACACATTCTCATTATAATAATGAAGTTGGATCATTATGTGTTTTTATTTGTGGAGACCAATTCTTCATCCTTGAATTATTCATTTCATTGTTTTAGGTTCTTGAAAAATGTTAAGCAATGATAACTTGATTCATCTTAAAACATGCTCATTTTGGTGTGAACATAAATGTTCTTTTAATATACTTACAAGCATGTTTTTAAAACTCTACTTTGGACTTTTGTTTGAGAACAAGTACGGTTCTAAGTTGGAGAGAGTTGATAAGTGTAAAATTTACGCATTTTTTGATATCATTTACGGACAATTTTTTACTCCGGTTGATTAGATTTGTAGTTAATTGACACAATGTGAGCATAATTTATTTATACTTGCAATTATCAATACCTCATAATTAATATTTTAATTTTATTTACGTTTTTGTAAGGAAAAGCAATGATTCGAATCAGAGTAGTCCGAGTAAGATTGTGACACCACATCCATTCACTCACCGTTGGATCGAGAAGATTTTTGAATATGATGTTTTAGCATATGGATATTCAATTTGAAGGGTCGGATCAATGAATTGTACAGAGAAGCTCTCACTGAGCGAGAATGACAGAGTAACCAATGTTTAGTCCGACAAAATTCTGACATTACATTTATTCACAGTTGGAGTATGAAGATATTTATATATGATGTTCCTAACATATGAAAATTCGATAGAAATGGTCGAATAAAAAATTATATCTTATTGAGCGAGCTTCAACTCATAGAGCAATAATGGGACAAAATGTTGGGACTTCTGGCTAACCAATTTCGCTAAACGGGAATATCATCACTAAGCAAAAACGTGCAAATTTCTCTAACATTAAAAAGGAAAATCATATGATTTTTGAACCCTAACATTTTATCCTCCTTTCATTTTCGATTTCTTAGGCTTTTAGTTTGAGGGCTTTTGCAATCCTTCGGAAGGGAGAGCTGAAGATTAAAGGGATTGCAACTTTATGAACCTCACCTTGGTACCTTTCCATGAAAGATCTTCATCTTCTCTTCTCCATTTTATAGGTTATCATGGAAATAAGTAAGTAACTCCTCTATTTTTGAAGTGTAGTTATTCACTTTGATGTATATATTTTGATTCATGTCAAAATATTCATGTTTATGTAGTAATTTCTATGGTTTACTCTTGTTCTTAATGCTTGTTTTGGTTCTTTTGTACTACCAATGATATCCCTTCACGCTATGGGTAAGTAACTAATCCCTTTCAGGATATGCGGTTGCCAATTCCAACAAGTGTCGCTTCCAGGAATCGAACCCTTGACATTTTGGTCGTTTTGAGGATCTATCAGGGCCTTACATCACTGACCAACGTGTTGTTGGTTGCTTGGTTTAGTTTGATCACGTAATTTTAGTTTTAATACATAAAGCATGATTTTATATGTTGAATGTGTCGGTGGAAATCTTTATGTTTGATTCTGAACTATAATATATCATCTAGAAGGTCTAATTTCTAGAAATCGAGTTAGATTGGATTGTCAAAAGATAACATCCACACTTATTACAATTCCCTTTATTAGTCATTCAAGGAATTGATGACTATGGAAATGAGTTGTTTATCTTCTACTTAAGACACAAATGATGTTAGATAGAAATGGTGTTAAGGAAATCAAAGTATAGATAGTTTTGTGAGTTAATTCATCTTGATATTGATAATTCAAGTAACGAAATTTATTCTCAACGCTTTTATCGCATTTAATTTTAATTTAGTTTTTAGTTATTTTATAGCAAAATCAAAACAATTTAATGTCATTCAAGTCCTCATAGATATAATAACTCTTTATAATTGTTGGGACAAATAGATTCAATATTTCATTGATAGACTTGGAGGTTACTATTAGTCAGATGTTGAGTGAAACAATGTAAAACTTGTGTCAATCTTATATTTATTAACTCTTCTTATTTATGTTTTTATATTTATTTTCTAACTTGAGAATTTTGCTTTTGATATCAATAAGTTTTTCTCAAACATCTGAGATAAATCAGTCAACTGAATTTTTAAGATGTTTTTTAAATCATTTTTAATCTGCTAAAAAATTTATTTTTTTGTCAAAAAATTGGTATTCTTTGTTACTTTTGATTATCTCAACTCCACTAAATTTTCCCTTATGTGTAGTATTCCATTTTTTTTGGAATTCAATATACCTAGTACTTTTCAATAGCTGTATAATTTGATTATAATTACTGGTACACTTTTAAACATTTTAAAATATATCAGATTTTTTTTCCAAGGTAGAAAGAAATTTCACTTAGATTATTTTAAAATAGCCAAATTTCACTTAGATTTTTTATTCGTCATAATTTTACCAAGCATTGACGAAATGATAAACATAAGAATAGAATTCTGTATAGCCAATGCTTTTCAAGTATTTTTTAAAGCAAAATATCATAACCAATCAAATCTGTAAGACTTAAATAACCACCAAACATAAATCTAAAAATGGTTAAATTTATTATTTATAAAGATTACAACCTTGTGTGTAACTAAATATTCCCCAGCATTTTGTATAATCAAAATCTTTTACATAACCAACTAGGCTTCAACAGTCATCATGTACATATTTTTTTAGAAACAAAAACCTCTGAAAATTCCAACATAACTAATATGATTTATATTTTCATAATAAAACATTTTCCAATGGATGGCTATTTATCATGTAACAACACCTAAGGATAATTTTTTTTTTATTGACAATGCTTTTGGGGAAAAGCATTCAAGGAAAAATATATTTTTTATTAATAATAAAAGAGTTTATCGATAATAAGAGGGACTTTCACTCCTAGTTAAAAATCTAAGCAACACTTAATTATTCTTCTAAATATTTCAATCTTGTGCGTGAATTGTACTCCTAGTTAAAAATCTTCAATAAAATCAACTTGTGAGAGTTAAACTAACTTGTAAGCCTTAACCAACCATTATCTAGAAATCTAAAAAATGGTCAAAATTCATTATCTCTCTAAATATTTCAAATCCACACATAAAAATAATAAAGTACAGCCAAACCCAATTTTTACTAGTGCAATGCATTTAGTGTTACTTATTTTATTAGTAAAATAGTATTTTATTTAATTTCTTTAACATTATTTATAAAGTTTGTTGATAACTATTTGATTATATATATATACACACACATATATTATGAAAAAAGTTTACGTTAATACAATTTGAAATTTGCATCTTATGTAGCTTATGTCAAACAATCTAATATATATAGTGCTACATACGTTAAGATCATAATAAACTCTCACTCAAGCTGATAAAAAAATAAATAAACTCTCACCCATGCCGATCTAGTCATTCATCTATAAAAAATAATTATTATTTAAAAATCAGTCTATTTAATATATTTTCTATAATTAATTTTCACTCTCCTAATATCTAGATTTTAATTGGTCTAAATATTATACTATTGGATTAGATTGTGTAAATTATTTTGGTAATAAAATAATGTAAATATTACATACTTTTTATTAGATTGTGGAGAAAATAAGAAATTATGAAATTGGAGGCAAAAGAAAAAAAAGATGAAAAAAAATTCTCCAATTATATAGTTGCATACTCTAAGAGATTGAAGTTCTACAAATTCTAAGAAAATTTTAAATAGAAAAATTAGAAGAAGAAAAAACAAAAAAAAACATTTAAATCAAATTGGAATACCATAACAAAGATTTAGAATATTTTCGCTCAATTAAAATTCAATAAAACCATATACAATAGATATACACACACAAAAAATGTATAAAAAATTAAATAATGACATAATAAAATTTTAGAATATTTTGAAAATGTTAATATAAATCAAATTTAACAAATTAAAAAAATTGAAAACAAACTAAGATAAGAATAATATAAATTTGAGTCATAAAAACAAAATGATGATTACTATTGTTGTGTTAAAGTCTTATGGAACCCAAAATTATATATTGTTTAAAAATATAAGAATAATTATTTTTATAATAAAAAATTTATTTTATATTAGGTTGGATAAAACTGAAATAAGATACAGAGGAAAACTAAAATCTTAATACACACTTGCATATCTCTATATCAATTTATCTTTTAATCTAAATAAGAGAATATAAGAATCCAATTTTCGTAATCCAAATATTTCTTTTTAAAACTTTTTTCATGAAAGTGAAGTGATTATTTTTGAAAGACATTACTTGAATGGTTTGGAAACTTGAGTAAATACAAATAGAGTAAATTACACTCACACCCTCTGAGTTTCAGTGAAATTACACAAACCATCTCTCCCTTTTTTGTCCTTACAGGAACCACCCCTACATCCTACACGAACCACCCATAGTTTTATATATATATTACATTGATTACCCCTGCATGTTATAAAAGTGTAATATTTTAAACAATAAAATGTGTGGTGAGTGTAATTAATTTAAACAAAATATTATATATTGTGTAACATTTCAAATAATACAAAAGTCAATGTTTGTTTATTATTTTTATGTCATTAAAAATAAATACATAATTCCAAAGATATTTTTAAATAAATTTTATAATATTTTGTAACGAGCCAAATAATGAAGACACATTGACTCTCACACTATTTGAATTTTTCTACACAATATATAATATTTTATTTAACTTAATTACACACACTACACATTTTTTTTGTTTAAAATATTACATTTTTATATTATGCAGGGGTAGTCAGTATAACATATGCACAAAATTAGGGGTGGTTCGTGTAAGGACAAAAAAGGGAAGGGTAGTTTGTTTAATTTCACTAAAACTCAGGGGGTGAGTATAATTTACTCATACAAATATTAGTTCCATTTATAAATCACAAGGCGGAAATATTTCGAATGCATCTCACTTCAAAAGCATGTTATTACACTTCATTTCAAATACATAATCTAAACCATTATCCTTTCTCAAGGAACACTTTTAATACAAACATTAAATCAACTTCATTATACACTTTAGGAGAATTTCCATTTTACAAAAGAATTAAACCAACAGAATTCTCATATTACAAACGTTATTCATACCCAAAATAATAATTTCATAAAGCAACTACCCTATCATGTACTCTTCCCGTAAGCGTCCAATGCACTACCGCCACAACCTGAACTCAAATACACAACACATACAAGAAGAGACAGAGGGAGTAAGAACCAACTACAGTGACCGTAGCATGGATTTACATGGAGTAATAACATTAAAGTATTACAACCTATACAACCTCTAACATCAATCATGTTAAACATATATCAATCATTACCTTATACCACATTATATTCGTATATCAAATTATATGACAATCCACATTCAAAACAATATTAAGCATTCATATCTTCTTTCTTCTATTTCTGTATAATCCATATTTACCCTATAGTACATATATCCTATAATATATATTCTATAGCATGGATATTCATTTCATTCCAAAAGTACTTTTATCTCATTACTGACAATCGACATTAAATTACTCTTGGCCACACCCGGCCAGTTTACACCACAATGATAATCCATTACTGCTTTAGGTAGGCCCAAACCACAATGGTGCTCCATTACCACACCGGGTAAATCTTACATGATCCACTACCACTTCGGGTAGGTCCACATTTCAAAGATGATCCACTACCACAACGGGCATGGCTACATTTCATAAATGATCCACTACCACATCGGGCAGGACTACATTTAAAAGATGATCCACTACCACACCGAGCAGGACTACATTTCAAAGATGATCCACTACCACACCGGACAGGACTACATTTCAAGGAAGATCCACTACCACACCGGGCAGGACTACATTTCAAAGATGATCCACTACTACACCGGGAAGGACTATATTTCAAAGATGATCCACTACCACACCAGGCGGGATTACATTTCAAAGATGATCCACTACCACACCGGGCAGGATTACATTTCAAAGATGATCCACTACCACACCGGGCAGGTCTATATTTCAAAGATGATCCACTACCACACCGGACAAGATTACATTTCAAATTATTTGCACATCACATGTTCGTCATAACACAAAATATCACATCAATGTCATACACAAAATAAACACAAGGTATCTCATTGTTTCATCACCGTAAAATAACCCACAACACCTTCATTGTCACAAACATACTCATATATGTTCTTAACAATAAAGCGACTCACAACTTAGTCATTTTCATAACCATATGCATCTCCACTTTTAACAAATCAATCACTCATAACACAATCATTGTTACAAACATACTCATATATGTTTATAACAATAAACAACTCACACACAATCATTATCACACAATATAACCATTTCTACTTTTGCCATTAAACAACACATCTCACAATCCTTATTACAAACACACCCATATATGTTTATAACAAATCAACCATCCATAACACACCATTATCATAAAAAAACCACACACAACATACTCTTCATCATATAACACATTAATGTTAGAACCATCTTTCATGACGGTGTATTACCATAAATGAGCATATCGCATTTTACTTAAATAAACGGTTTTCCCGCACATATATCTCCACTTTTATGGCTAATACATTCTTATGTAAAATATAGACTCTCACATGGACCACAAACACCCAAGAGAGTTCCTATCTGTTAACGTGCTCCGATTCTTGAGGGAAATCGGAGAAGATGACTCTAATGAAATACTCTAAGATCACAATGGTCTTCTCCCTCACCTTAGGTTGCGTAAGCTCCATGGATCCGCAAAGAGTTCCATCTACCTCCATTTCCTTCAACCTCCATTGTTCATTAGGTGTTTTGATGAGTTTTTTAGGTTTAGTAGAGAAGAGAGTTGAAATCTATGGGGAGCCACCGTTGGGAGTGAAAGGGGAGAAAAGAAAATGAAGATTGGGGTTTGTGAAACCCTTTCTTCATTTTTATAGTTGGGTACTCTCCTCCGGGCGAGAATGGCTCGCTTGGGCGAGAAGCCGACGATATTTTAAGTTTTAAAATCCTGACTCCCTTGCCTGGGCGAGATTCTCTCGCTCAAGCGAGAATCTCATAGCCTGTCCAAGCTTCTCTCGCTCAAGCGAGCACTTTCTCGCTTGGGCGAGATTCCCAGAATTCCCAAAATTAAAACACTAGGTCTCTCGCTTGGGCGAAACCCTCTCGCTCAAGCGAGAATCTGGCAGGATGTCCCATTCTTCAGGACTGTTACCTCATTTTAAAGAGGGTAAATTTAGGGTGTTACAGAGAAAACAATGACTCCAAAAATTAAAAAGTTATATACATTAATCTTTTAATTTTGATGTCAAATAAGATTTAATATTTTTCATTTATTACAATAATAATTTTTCTATTTTTTATGTGTGAGGTTGGCACATGCCAATATAAGAAGGGAGTTAAATTAGATTCGTTAACTTTGAAAAAGTAGTCATCATTAATAAAATTCTGTGAGAAATTATACAGTGATGGCCAATATAAACGCTTTATAAAATATGAACTCGTAATAAGTTCAAGTCCCTAGGGATAGACAAAGTCGAAAACAGTAAAGAATTCAACGGTAGAGAAAATAACGAAAGTATTTTGATATTGGTTCCCTCTCAATAGTTACGTCAAGTACCTTCTTCTAGAAAAAATTTCCACTATTTTTGAAATAGCTTAAAAGTATTTAACAACCCTTTGGCAAATTATTCTTTCTTACACAAAAACTCTTTAGGCTCTAATAACTAAATATTTTTTATAGACCAAGCTTCTTCAGGCTCTAAAATTGACGAAGTATTCTTAACTTACCAAATGTCTTCAACCTCTGCAGAGTTGATTTGTTGATCTTTTAATAGTTGACTACGCAAAGTTATGAAAAATTAAGATCACTTGAGTCTAAGGCTCACTAATAAACAGATCTTAAGATTTATAGATGTAAACTCTTAGATTCTTTCTTTTTCTCTCAGAGATTAGTTTGTCTCAAGCAAAGATATTACAAAAACTTAAGTTGTAATTCTATAAAAATAGAATTTACATACAATAATGTATTTTTAAAGAGTTTCTAAGTTTTCTTGTGTCTAATCCTTGTTGTGTCTTGTGATACTTTTTATTTTGAGAATGCAAGCAAGCATCATCACATTGAGAAGATCGAGAATGAAACATGCATCATTATATTGTTTTGATGAAGACAAAATGAAGACAAGAAGAAGACAATGATAAGACAAGATTAAAACAAGGTTGATAAGCAAGCTTGAAACATGAGCAATTAAACAAACAACAAAGTCATGGCTCAAGATTAATCAAGTAGACTTAGGCTAAGTTTTTATATTTCTACAAGTTTTAAGATGATTGATTGGGTAGAGCCTAGGTTAGGTGAACCTAGAATGGAAGTCTCAAAAATTTAAAATTGAGTCTAACTAAAATGAGATTTGCATACATTCATACATGATTGACATGCTCAAGCATTTACTTATGATAACATGATTTTAGTGCATTAAACTGAATTTATAACATATATCTTCAAAATCATGTATCATGCATATACACATCATATAGAAGGTTCATCATGCATCAAAGAAAAAACTTTTTAACACAGTTAATGGATTACAACTTGTGTTAATCGATCAAATGAACATGAGAACTCTCTAATCCATTAAGTATGTGTTTAATCGATTAAATGGAGTCAGAGTAGCTAAAATCTTGGATTTCATGGGATCGTTAAACGATTAAGCTGCATGTTAATCGATTAAGTCCAACAAAAAACAATCTTGTATAAAAGCTGATTTTTTCCCATGTGTTCATGAAGAAACAAGATTTGAATTGTTAGAAAATTCACAAGATTACATATTTCTCTGAAGTTAACTTTCATATCATTGAGAGAGTTTCTTGCATTGAGAAAAAGTTATTAGGTTTCATTGATTCATGGAGAGAGATAGGATAGTTGAGAATTATCCATTGTTATTAAATTTTCACATTCATTTTGGAAAACCAAGCTTAATCACACATAACACCTTTGAGTCTTTGTGAGATTTCTAGGCTGAGTTTTAGTGTTTTTACTGTTTGTATATTCCCACATTGAGGTGCATAGTAACTTGGATTGTTAGACGATTTTGAAGAAAATCCTAGATGCGATTAGGTTGTCGTCTTTACCTTTACAAAGGTATAGGTTGAGAGTAATCATCAATTGAGGCTATATCGTGAGTAGGTGAGGATTATCCAAAAGAGATGGGTTAGAGGTGAAACCGACGTGAGAGACTTCAGGGCCAATAAGAGAGAGTTTTTGAAGTTTATTTGAAAGATTGTTTGTAAAATATTGTTCAAATAGTGAAAAAAATCTCCCAAGATCAGAAGGGGAGGAGACCTAGATGTGTAAGGACCCAAATTCTACCCTTGAAATTTTTTCCTTTATTTTAATCTTTTCATGCATACATTCATCATCTTACTTTAATCCCTCAATAATTATTCCGTAAAACACTTTTTAACATGTTATATTACCATACACTTCATATTGCAGAAAAAAATAATTCATTCAATTAATCCATAGTAACTACCGCATACAACTAGTTATGGGTTTCCAAGAATCACAATGCCCATAACTACACATATCCAGTGTTACCATAATCAGAATTACATTTGTCCCAAAATATTGTTTAGTCAACTATAATACCAAAGTATAGATAAATAAATCAAAGTTAGGAAACGCATAAAATTCCTAAGTGAGTCTTCTCCTCAAAATCCTTCGTTTACCTACAATGGGATTATCATAAACAACACACAAATACAAGGGAGTAAGTCATTAGTTCAAGACTAACATTACATGATAATCCACATTTTAAGTATAAATAAACATTGAAATAATTTATCATCACAAGCACATAAATATAAACATTAGTATCTTCTTCCTTCCATTTCCAGGTTATTCATATTCACCCTATAGTATATATATCCCAAATATATATTTTATAGCATGCATATTCCTTTCATCCAACCATACTCATTTCTCATCATTCATATTCACCTTATAGTATATATATCTCATTATATATATTCTATAGCATGCATTTTAATTTCATTCCAATATACTCATTTCTCATCATTCATATTTACCTTATAGTATATATATCCCATAATATATATATTCTATAGCATGCATATTACTTTCATTCCAATATACTCATTTCTCATCATTCATATTCACCATATAGTATATATATCCCATAATATATATTTTATAGCATGCATATTACTTTCATTCCAATATACTCATTTCTCATCATTCATATTCACCGAGTTTTCCCACAAAGATAAACCTCTACCACATCAGGTAGGTCTAGTTAATTCTCCATACCACATCGGGCAGGTCTAGTTAATTTATCCATACCACATCGGGCAGGTCTAGTTCATTCTCCATACCACATCGGGCAGGTCTAGTTAATTCTCCATACCACATCGGGTAGGTCTAGTTCATTCTCCATACCACATCGGGCAAGTCTAGTTCATTCTCCATACCACATCGGGCAGGTCTAGTTAATTCTCCATACCACATCGGGTAGGTCTAGTTTATTCTCCATACCACATCGGGCAGGTCTAGTTCATTCTCCATATCACATCGGGCAAGTCTAGTTAATTCTATATACTACATCGGGCAGGTCTATACCACAATAATCCACTACCACTCCGGGTAGGACAACAACATTAATCCACTACCACTCCGAGTAGGACAACAACATTAATCCACTACCACTCCAGGTAGGACAACGACATTAATCCACTACCACTCTGGGTAGGACAACAACAATAATCCACTACCATTATGGGTAGGATAACAACAATAAACCTCTACCACTTCGGGTAGGATAACAACAATAAACCACTACCTCTTAGGGTAGGGTAACAACAATAAACCACTACCACTTCGGGTAGGGTAACAACAATATTCTTACAAACATATTACCTCTTTCACATACCTCATTCACATCAGCTCATATGAGTTAGAAACACTTATCCCTTACCTTGGTGAGTGTTGGAGTCGGTTTCGAGTAACTTTACGAATTTCCTCCACGACTTCCTCCAGCCTTAGGATCTTTCCTCATTCCCACCAATAACAACAATGTCAGTCATTTATTCAAAATAACACATAAACGACTCGTATTTCATCGTCAAACATTCAAGATATTCACATATTTTCAAGGTTTCCAAAACTACTTTAATACGAGTTTTCAAACATTTAAAACATACATATTCATCTCATATATCAACATTAAAGCACAAACTCATCTTCCACATTTAACATTTCACCCATTTCCCGTTTTTACTCATAATCACATTTTGGGGGTTTTGGGGTTTTCATGAATAAACCGATAAAACCTTTTCATTCATCAAATACCAACTCTAAACCAAAAGTTTACAAGAGGAAAACAACATAAAACGAACCATAACTCTAAAGGAAGAGTTTCCATGGTTTCTCATGCTTTGAGAAGAGATCCATACACCCAAAAACGAGTTTGAAAGGGAGAAAGAGAGTTAGAATCAAGAGATTTACCTCTTCTCAAGCTCCTAGATGATTCCCACGAGTTCTTGCTCTCAAAATCACCTTCTCTATCTTCTCTCTCACTTTTCTAACCCTAAATTGTGTTTGGGGTTTCTATTTTAAAGTGAAATCGTCGGGTTTTCGCTCAAGCTAGTTCATTCTCGCTCAGGCGAGAAAATCCCGCCTTTTTAAAATTTCAGATCTGACGCTCTCGCTCAAGCGAGGGATTTCTCGCTCGGGCGAGGTAGCTCTCGCTCAAACGATGATCCTCTCGCTCAAGCGAGGATCTTATAGTTTCGACAGGTCCTGAATGCCACTTTTCTCGCCCAAGCGAGACCGCTCTCGCTCAAGCGAGAATCCTTCATTATAGCGCAGGATTTCACCTTCCCAAGTGATTCTCTCTCGGCCAGATGACAATTCTCTCGCTCAAGCAAAACTCCCAGGACTGATACAATAATTTAATGACTTTAAATTTAGGGTGTTACAATCCTCCCTCTCTTGTAGGAATTTTTGTCCCCAAAAATTTTATTAGACTACTCTCGGAAAATAATATCATCGCGTAGACCTTAGGCATAAGATATACTCAACCAAATTTATACTCGATCATGTAATCCATTACAATTACTTAAACGACCACCAAGGGCACACACACCACTAAACCGTGATATCACAAGGCCTATTCATGGACAATCTCCTCAAGGTCCAAATACTAAGATCCCAATCTCGAACAACTCGAACAACTAAGAGAACGAAATTGTAACCGGACTAAAGATTTCCCAGTATTAATCAAGGACCATAGGTCTCTCTGACCTATCCAGCTAACAATCCTCACATACATTGAGAATCCCAATAACACTTCCGAAACCAAGGGAATGGGGAACACCTTACCCCTCATCTACCACAATGCATCATTTAACACCCAACATGCACTAGCTAGTTTCACCTTCACTCAAAGGATTAGCATAAATTCATTCCACTCATTAAACAAAACCACTATTTGCCCAAAATTTACCTTAGCATTCCCAACATTGTACGCACTGTCACATAGAACCAAGGTAGTCACTCAACAAAAACATCTAAACAACTAAGACTCTTAGAGTCTCTCCCCTCATACCAAATCAAACTATCCAGTAATTATCCAATTACATCAAACATTTCCACCACCATACTATACAGTAGAAAGAAATTACCGATCCCTAGCCTCAATTGGACACACGAAACCATTGATTCACCCAAAACTAGGTACTCGGTTACCAATCGACAAGTGCAAATTTACAACCACTCAGTCCCATAGCATACGTTAGAAGTGGATACCCCAATTACTCTAGCCAATATAAATTTAGTATTCCACTTGCAGCACGTCTAGAAACACATGGTCATAATCGTATCACCAAATTTTTAACAACCTCGTATTTATCAAGATACGGTTGCTAAAATTTTGGGATTCTCCAACCTGATACTAAATCAATGTTTAGCCACAAGCTATGTTTCACCCAAGAACGATGTTCAAAAATGGTTTGAACCCACGATGCATGGCAATCATGTCGTGAAAACAAGGTTTACGTAATCATTTCAACATAACTCAAAACCCTTTCTCTCATGCGGTTACACTACATTCATGCCTAGCAATTACTAACGCACATGAAACGGAAATAACTATTGTCGGTACAACATTCAAGCAGATAATGGGTGTACATCACCACTATATTGTACATTGCCAATGTTCTACTACAAAAGGATCGATTATCATAGACCAAAGGTTTCACGTACAAAAGTCAAAATAACTTTGTTATTCCCGATACCACTTTCCACAAAAGCATATAACCGAAATTTTGTTTATCAATTAACGCACTAAAACTTACACCACACAACCTATCCATGTCCATTCATCATCGATAAACATTTCATCACACAATCAGTTGCATGCTTATTATTTTTCATAGTGACTCGTTTTGATCACTATCATGAGTCACTTCAATATACAACATCTCAAATGTTCATGTTTATTCAAATGCATTCATCACATTGACGGGGTAAGTAACTTAACTAGCCTCATTCATTACCTGGCAATATAAGTTTTACCCCTTAGTATACATATACAGATCAATGCCAACTAGATCTTAAATCCTCACTAAGATACTCAACAAGAATCTTTCACATCAACAATTATCACATAGTTAAGCATAACACGATTTGCTGACCGCCAGTCCATCGCCAGGATTAACTCCATCTGGGACATCATTAAGCGTATCAGAACTAGGGTAAAGGTTCTACCATTTACCCCAACCGTACACTGAGACACCAATATCGATATCCACCACCGGTACACTGGGTGGGGTGGATACAACAAAGTCGAAAACAACGACTTTGTGTACAATCTCAGTCGGTAAACACATTCAACAAATACGAGGAGTGTGTCGCTCCCAAATCAAACAACACTAAAGGAGGAATACCTGCCCCCATGAAATTACCTTTAACCGGATCATCAACACCTGATGTCCCTACGCCACTCGGGGTAGCCACTCGACCATGGTCCCTTGTCCTCTCAGCATGAATGACATTAAGTCTCCGATCTACCTTGGGACAAAACCTTTTAATGTGCCCCAACTCCTTGCAGTGGAAACATTCATTTCCCGATCTCGAGCATGTGCTCCCATAATGGAATCTGCCACATTTGTTGCATATGGGAGTAGAAACCCCTCCGGTAGGAACGGTAGGTGGTCTCGCTTCTTGGAAATTTCTGTCACGATGTCAAGTAGGTGCCGCATAAGGTTTTCGATCATCCTCCACTCTCTCTTTACCCCTCCCCTACATATGGTTGCGTTGAGGTCCATAGTTCTGGGGGGAAATGGATTTGGGTGTCGCCACCTCACACGCCTTCAGGATATCCTCGTACATCCTGCACTTGTTGACCAAAGTAGCAAAATCCGCAATTTCCTAATGTCTTAACATCCTTTTCAGCTTGGGCCTTAAGCCCGATTCAAATTTAAAGCACTTGGACCGTCCGTCCACTTCCAACTCAGAGTAGGGACAAAACCGGGCCAATTCCTCGAACTTAGCCGCATATTCCCCCACCGACATGTCTCCAAGTTCCAACCTCAGAAATTCCATCTCTTTCTTCCTTTTTAGATCTGCTGGAAAATATTTCTGAAGAAACTTCTCTTTGAAGGTACCCCAGACAATCACTTGGCCCTCCGTTTCCATTTGGCGCCGGGTCATCTCCCACCAGTTTTCAGCTTCATTTGTCAGCATATAGGAAGAATATGTTACCCTTTGAACATCGCCGCAACCCATGGCTCGGAATATCCTCTCCAAGCTCTGAACCCATTCACTTGCTACATCCGGAGTGTAACACCCCAAATTTTAAGTCTTGAAAATCATAGTATCAGTCCTCGGATCCTCGCTTGAGCGAGAGAGTTTCACCTGGGATGGTGAAATCCTGGGCTATACTGGAGGATTCTCGCCTGAGCGAGAGTTGTCTCGCCTTGGCGAGAAATGTTATTTTGGGGCTGTTGCCACTGTGAGATTCTCGCTTGAGCGAGAGGGTCAGATTTGAGTTTTTAAAATGGGCGGAATTTTCTCACTTGAGCGAGAACCCGACGAGACAGCATTTAATGAGAAACCCCTAAACACAATCTAAGGTTTAGAAAAGAAGAAGAGTGAGAGAAGAGAGCTTTTCAAGGGCAAAAAAAAGCTTGGATACTCATCTAAGAGCTTGAGAAGAGGTAAAACTCTAGATTCTAACTCTCTTCTTCTCTCTTAAACTCACTTTGGGTATGTTGGATCTCTTCTCAAAAATGAAAGAAACCATGGAAACTCATCCTTTTGGGTGATGGTTCATTTTATGTCATTGTTACCTTGTAAATTCTTGGTTTAGAGATAGTATCTCAAGAATGGAAAGGGTTGTGGGTTGATTCATGAAAACCCCAAAAACTCTAAAAGTTAAGATGTGGTAAAAGGAGAGAATGAGTAAAATGCTAGAGGTAGAAGATGAGTTTACCTCCAAATATTGGAATATGAGATTATTATGCATGTTTTAGATGGTTGAATACTTATGATGAATATTCTGTATGATTAAATGATGCAATATAAGTTGTTTATGTGATATTTGGAATAAATGACTAACATTGCGTTATGTGGTGGGATGAGGAAAGATCCTAAAGTTGGAGGCGGTGTCGGTAGAACTTGAGAAGTTTCCATGAACCAAACCCAACACTCACCAAGGTAAGGATAAGTCTTTAATTGTGCATTTGGAATTGAAAATGTGTATTTTCTGATTATGCAATGATTAAGTTGTAAAGTACGCATTTAATGTAAACATATATGGGTGTGTTTATATTAAAGTAGGCGTAGATTTACGGAAAGAAAAGTATGTGGTACTTTCTGGTTATGCGATGATTGAGTGTGAATCACGTATTTAGTATAAACATATATGGGTGTGTTTATGCTAATGTGGGCGTGGATTTACCGGAAATGATTTGTGGAGAAATGAATAAAAAAGGAAATATATTTTTAGCCGACCATGAATTGTTAGCGATTCTGGCTTGAGTATATAAGCAAAAACTCTGGCTTGAGTATATAAGCAAAAACTCTGGCTTGAGTATATAAGCAAAACTCTGGCTTGAGTATATAAGCAAGACTCTGGCTTGAGTATATAAGCAAGACTCTGGCTTGAGTATATAAGCAAAACTCTGGCTTGAGTATATAAGCGAGACTCTGGCTTGAGTATATAAGCAAAACTCTGGCTTGAGTATATAAGCACGTTTTATTTAAAAAGAGAACATGAGAATCTGCTTTTAGCTAACCCCGAGGGGTGTAGCGACTTTGGCTCAAGTTATGCAGCAAAGTAAAATGAATTTCAAAAATGGTTTACTAACCCAATTTATAATGTGGATTATCTTATGATGATGTTTATTTGAATTAACGACTTACTCCTTTGTACGTTTGTGTACTTGTCATTGATAATCTCATTGCAGATAAACAGGTGACATGAGGGGGACTCATTTTTGGGGAAATCTTAGGGATCTTTACATTTTGGATTTATACACTTGCACTATTTTGTACATGAGTGCATAGTTGACATTTTGGAATATGTTGTAACTAACGATATGGATATAATTGTAAACTTGAAGGTGTAACTCTGGATATGTGTAGCTATGGGTATTCTGGAAACCCATAGCTATTTATATGTGGTGGTTACCAAGTTTAATTAATTCGAATTCTGTTTTTCTGTCGAACGATTCAGTATGTAAATATTGAGATAGATTGCGAAGAGGGAGATAAGAATTGAAGTGAAGATATTTAAATTGGTAATGTGAGTTAGTAGAGATTGCATGTAATAGAATTAAATCGAGAAAAATTTTCAAGGGTAGAATTTCGGTTCTTACACGGAGCGAATCCCCCTTGGAACTGTTTAGGCTTCTGTCTACAGAATTCATCCAATCCCCGGTACTCGGCCGGTCCGGGTGGGACTAAAGGGTATGAACTCGGACTGGGCGTTGCGTTCTGATTCAGACTCTGCAAATTCTAATTAACTTGTTGCAATGCAGCTACCATATGAGCCAAAAGATCATTTGGGACATTCTGACTAGTTCCGCTTCCTCTACCAGCCATGTGTACCTGTCCTCATTAACTTGTCAGTAAACCAAATCTTCAACCGACAAGGGTCACATAATCACACATCAGTTTATACTAACCAACACAATTCAATCACAAAATCAACAAACAATTCACATAAGTCATACAAAGAAGCATGCAAGCTATACCCTAGGCCGCAGAGTTGACATATGCTCTGATACCATATTGTAAGGACACAAATTCTACCCTTGAAAATTTTTCCTTTATTTTAATCATTTCATGCATACATTCATCATCTTACTTTAATCCCTCATTAATTATTCCGTAAAACACTTTTTAACATGTTATATTACCATACACTTCATATTGCAGAAAAACATAATTCATTCAATTAATCCTTAGTAACTACCGCATACAACTAGTTATGGATTTCCAAGAATCACAATGCCCAAAACTACACATACCCAGTGCTACCATAATCAGAATTACATTCATCCCAAAATATTGTTTAGTCAACTATAATACCAAAGTATAGATAAAGAAATCCAAGTTAGGAAACGCATAAAATTCCTAAGTGGGCCTTCTCCTCAAAATCTTTCGTTTACCTACAATGGGATTATCATAAACAACACACAAATACAAGGGAGTAAGTCATTAGTTCAAGACTAACATTACATGATAATCCACATTATAAGTATAAATAAACATTGAAATAATTTATCATCACAAGCACATAAATATAAACATTAGTATCTCCTTCCTTCCATTTCCAGGTTATTCATATTCACCCTATAGTATATATATCCCATAATATATATTCTATAGCATGCATATTCCTTTCATCCAACCATACTCATTTCTCATCATTCATATTCACCCTATAGTATATATATCTCATTATATATATTCTATAGCATGCATATTACTTTCATTCCAATATACTCATTTTTCATCATTCATATTCACCATATAGTATATATATATCCCAAAATATATATTCTATAGCATGCATATTACTTTCATTCCAATATAATCATTTCTCATCATTCATATTCACCCAATAGTATATATATCCCATAATATATATTCTACACCATGCATATTACTTTCATTCCAATATACTCATTTCTCATATTCATATTCACCGAGTTTTCCCACAAAGATAAACCTCTACCACATCGGGTAGGTCTAGTTAATTCTCCATACCACATCGGGCAGGTCTAGTTAATTATCCATACCACATCGGGCAGGTCTAGTTCATTCTCCATACCACATCGGGCAGGTCTAGTTAATTCTCCATACCACATCGGGTAGGTCTAGTTCATTCTCCATACCACATTGGGCAAGTCTAATTAATTCTCCACACCACATCGGGCAGGTCTAGTTAATTCTCCATACCACATCGGGCAGGTCTAGTTCATTCTCCATACCACATTGGGCAGGTCTAGTTAATTCTCCATACCACATCGGGCAAGTCTATACCACAATAATCCACTACCACTTCGGGTAGGACAACAACATTAATCCACTACCACTCCGAGTAGGACAACGACATTAATCCACTACCACTCCAGGTAGGACAACGACATTAGTCCACTACCACTCCGGGTAGGACAACAACAATAATCCACTACCACTATGGGTAGGATAACAACAATAAACCTCTACCACTTCGGGTAGGATAACAACAATAAACCACTACCTCTTCGGGTAGGGTAACAACAATAATCCACTACCACTTCGGGTAGGGTAACCACAATATTCTTACAAACATATTACCTCTTTCACATACCTCATTCACATCAGCTCATATAAGTTAGAAACACTTATCCCTTACCTTGGTGAGTGCTAGAGTCGGTTTCGAGTAACTTTACGAATTTCCTCCACGACTTCCTCCAACCTTAGGATCTTTCCTCATTCCCACCAATAACAACAATGTTAGTCATTTATTCAAAATAACACATAAACGACTCGTATTTCATCGTCAAACATTCAAGATATTCACATATTTTCAAGGTTTCCAAAACTACTTTAATACGAGTTTGCAAACATCTAAAACATACATATTCATCTCATATATCAACATTAAAGCACAAACTTATCTTCCACATTTAACATTTCACCAATTTCCCGTTTTTACTCATAATCACATTTTGGGGGTTTTGGGGTTTTCATGAATAAACCCACAAAACCTTTCCATTCATCAAATACCAACTCTAAACCAAAAGCTTACAGGAGGAAAACAACATAAAACGAACCATAACTCTAAAGGAAGAGTTTCCATGGTTTCTCATATTTTGAGAAGAGATCCATACACCCAAAAACGAGTTTGAAAGGGAGAAAGAGAGTTAGAATCAAGAGATTTACCTCTTCTCAAGCTCCTAGATGATTCCCACGAGTTCTTGCTCTAAACATCACCTTCTCCTATCTTCTCTCTCACTTTTCTATCCCTAAATTGTGTTTGGGGTTTCTATTTTAAAGTGAAATTGTCGGGTTCTCGCTCAAGCGAGCCCATTCTCGCTCAGGCGAGAAAATCCTGCCTTTTTAAAATTTCAGATCTGACGCTCTCGCTCAAGCGAGGGATTTCTCGCTCAGGCGAGGCAGCTCTCGCTCAAGCGAGGATCTTACAGCTTTGACAGGTCCTGAATGCCACTTTTCTCGCCCAGGCGAGACCGGTCTCGCTCAAGCGAGACAATTCTCGCTCAAGCAAGAATCCTTCAGTATAGCCTAGGATTTCACCCTCCCAGGTGAGCCTCTCTCGCCCAAGCGACAATTCTCTCGCTCAAGCGAGACTCCCATGACTGATACTATAATTTAATGACTTTAAATTTAGGGTGTTACAAGATATAGTTTGAAAGTGGACTCGCAAATGAACCAGGATAAAAGATCGTCGTTTCATTGGGTAGATTGCATCTGATATTGATTGAAATCGTGATTTCTTTTCGTGCAAGAAAACTATTTTTGAAGAATTCAAGAATCAGGTTAATCGATTAAACCTGATATTAATCAACTAATCATATCTTGAGTTAATTGATTAAGAGTGGTCATAATCAATTAAACAATGAATTTTTCAGAATATCTCATTTGCCGGACAAAGTGTGTTAATTTGCTTCCGCTCACATCTATTCACCTCTCTCTAGGTGTTATCTATTATGTGATATACCTAACAAGTGGTATCAGAGCTAGTTTGACAGTGCTAGCTTAACTACTTAGATCGTTTATCCTACACATATATTACCATGGGCTCCGCTAACCCTTTCAACGGCGATGGAGCATCCATTAACCGCCCTCCGGTTTTCAGTGGTGAAGGGTACGCCTACTATAAGGTTTGAATGAGAATATTCATTGAGGCCATTAATACGAATATTTGTGATGCCATACAATATGGACCTTATATTCTACTATACATTGTGGAAGGAGAAACCAAAGAGAAACCAAGAAGTGTCTTGACCAATGAGGAAAAGAGAAAATTGAAACTTGATTTGAAAGCTAAAATTTTTATTACTTCTGCACTTTCATATGATAAGTTATTTAGTGTTTCTCAATGCATAAATGCCAAGGAAATGTTTGATACTTTACAAGTAACCCGTGAAGGCACTAGTGAGGTCAAGCGAGATAAATTAAATGCATTATCACATCACTATGAGTTATTTCATATGTTTCCACATGAATCTATTAGTGACATGCAAAAGACACTTACTCATATTGTTAACCATATTTTTGCATTAGATAAAGTGTTTGATATTGGTGAATTGACTAATAAAGTTTTAAGATGTCTTGATAGGAAATGACAAGTACAAGTGACGTCAATAATGGAATCAAAAGATGTGGATTATATGTCACTCGCAACACTTTTTTGAAAGCTTCAAGAACATGAGATGGAGATAGAACGCTTGACACTCCATGAACAAACGGACAAGAACAAAGAATCTCCTTCAAAGCTACAAATTCACATTTAAGAAGTCAAGAAAAGAGAATAGATCATGAAGAGTCTGATTCAGACATTGATGATGAAACTATGTCCCTCATTGTCAACAAATTCAGAAAGTTCTTAAGAAAGAAGGGAGGATTCAGAATGTTTCACAAAGAAGTTGCAAAAGACTCAATCAAGAAGAGCAAGTACCCCAAAGAAAAAACAACTTGCCATGAGTGCAGGAAAGTAGGCCACATGAAGTACACATGTCCTACTTATCTCAAGAGGATTGAGCATAACTATGAGGAAGAATCTCGAGACATCAAAGCAAAGAAAGCTTATATCATTTGGGATGCATCCGAAGAGGACATTACTTCAACAAGCACCTCGGAAGATGAAGAACCAAACAAGCTATACCTAATGGTTCAAAATCTGATTTTTTTCCTAGTAAGTGAGCAAGATGAATCTAGCGAGGTAAAACTTTCCGATTATAGTTCTAATTCTGATGATTCCCCCACATATGATATACTTTATGGTGCATATGTTGAAATGCGTGAAGAACTTAAAAAGTTAGCTATAAAGTATTTGGATAAGAAAAGGTTGATTCTTGAGAATGTAAAGAAATTTGTGAATTGCAGTCTCTTATTGATGAGTTGAAACTTGAGAATGAAACTTTTGATCTTATATATTCTAACTCTTCATGTGATTGTACTACTAAATTAATTGAGACTTCTACATGTGAAAATTGCAAAGTTTTAGGTGCTGAAAATTCTGTTTTGAGGAACAAAGTTGCAAAGTTCACATATAGTAGTCACAACTTAGACAATCTACTTGCTGCATCGAGAAATGTAGGTAACTGATCTGGTCTAGGTTACATATGCATGTTAAGAAAAGGAAGTCAAATATGAAACAATTAGTTTATGCTAAAATGTCGCATCAAAAATTGTCTACTTGCTTTTATTGTGGTTTACATGGATATACTTCTATTTCTTGCAATGTTATAATGTATGGTATACTGAGTGGAAAATATATGTGGATTACAAAGGGACAAGTTCCCTTGCTTTCTAACAAAAAGGGACCCAACATAATTTCGGTGCCCAAGACATGCAAGTAAACTTGTTTTTTTAGTTGTGCCTAAGGACATATGGACATCAAATCATACTTGGACAACAAATGTTCTAGGCACATGATAGGTGAGAAGATCAAAGTTCATTGATCTATTACCTAAGGAAATGGAAAAAGTAACATATGGATAAAATTGCTAAAGTTAAATGCTTAAAGCTAGAAATTGTGTGCTTCAAAGGTAATAAATTATATTTTCTAACTCTAAGTGTCACATTTTTTTAAGTGACAAAGTGATATCATAATTTCTAGCAAGTGTTATAAATTGAAATCCTAGTGAGACCTATGTTTTCTCTTGTAAAATTCCCTAAAATCTTTTATAAGGCCAAAATCATATTTCTAGGATATGCTAGTCATGAAAAAGTACAACAAGTCAAATCTCATGTTAAGACTAATGACCAATGTTTTGAAAATTCCATTCAATCTTTATATTTGATAAGTCATCTCCAATGGAGATGGGATGAAAGGTATTTGTATCATTTTGTAGATGTATTGCTATTAAATATGATATAGACAAGATTCAAGAACTTGAAGAAAGGCCAAAGAAGATTTAACATATGACAATTTTCTAGTATATTGATAAGGATGGAAAAAGGTAAAGCTAAAGAGGTAATCATATGTTGTACATTCTGCTCGATATAAATGCTTGGTGTTTACATGTATGTTAGGTGCCTAGGTAATCCTAAACTATCACAATAGCCAATAAATGCATGGTTTCTTGAATGTATATACTTTAATGTGTTTTTGGCTCTGGTATAGTTTATTTTGAGTGTTTAGGATAGGCTCCTTCTAGTTGTCTCTTAGCGAACTCTTAGACTAATCAAAATTGTGCTAAAATTTGTCTTACTGACTTATTAATCGATTGTTTCGTGTTTTAATCAATTACATGATGATTTTCAAATAGAATTAATCGATTATGTGTTCACTTAATCAATTACCTAGTAAAACTTTTTCAAAAATAATCGATTAACTAAGGTCTTCATCAATTAACTGGACTAATCGAAGTTCCAGAGGCAACCATGACCAGGCCATTATTCGATTAACCAAACTGTTAATCGATTAAACTGGGAAACATTACATAATTTGTGCTAATTTTCAAACTCGTTAATTGATGATTAAAACAGCGCTTAATCGATTAAATAGAGTCACAAAACATATTCAAGTACAGTTCTAGGTTAGTCTTGGTATCAAACATCTAACCTCGAGTGTTCATTCTTATTCCTTCAAATTCATCCTGACTATTCATCCTCAAACTGAAATTCGAGCACCCTTATCTCGTTTTCATTCCTCTTGAAATCACATACCGAATTTTAACCTTTCTGAAACCCTAACTCGGTTTCTGCCGTAATAAGTGATAGGAAACAAAATGGGAGTTTCGTAGACAAGAATTGGTAAAGAAAATCAGTTTCAGTGATGTGGCTTTTCCCAACCACCTCCTGATGTGTAGTCTAGCTTAGGGCGTTTGTATCATGTCCTAGTTTGGTTCTAAATTTAGGAGTAGTTAGTCTATGTATTTTTGATAAACTATTTTGTAATTTCTGATTTGTTCCATTGTAATTTGAAATGTATAAGTTTAACATGCTTAATGAACACTTATGCTTACTTTGAAATCATGTACTTTGCTTATCCTGGGTTTGTAATATGTTGATCAATGTATGAATAGTTGTTCCTAATTCTTTTGCATAGATCTTACTGCTGTAAATCTATTTATCACGACTTGGATAATTTTGTACATTGAATTATGAAATTAGCACGTAACCATGAACTGAATTATGGAAACACAGTGACTTAATCGATTATTTGCAGACATAACATCCATTAAATATGCACAGTATAAGATGTTTAATCGATTAAAAAACATCCATAATCGATTAAGTTCAGTTAATGCTCATTATTTCACATTTTTTAAGAAACTCCTTAATTTATTAAGTGATTGTATAATCAATTAAATATGGTATAAAAGATCAGAATGGAAGGCTTGTATGTAGTTTGCAAGTGGACTGGCAAACGATCCGTCTCAATTTTCTTTATCCCTCGTCTCTTTATTTTCAATCGTTTTACGCTTTACATGTTTTATATATTGATTTTATTGCATGTTCTAATTTTGATAAACATATTGGCATAAATTTATTGGGTAGATTGCATCTGATATTGATTGAAATCGCGATATCTTTTCATGCAATAAAAGTTTTTTTTGAAGAACGCAAGAATTAGGTTAATCGATTAAACTTGGTATTAATCGATTAATCACAACTTAATTTAATCGATATAGAACAGTCATGATGGATTAAACAATGAATTTTTCAGAATATCTTATTTGTCGGAAAAAAATGTTAATTTGCTTCCGCTCACACCTATTCACCCCCTCTAGATGTTATTTTTTATGTGGCATAACCAACACATTTTATAGATGGGCTTCCTTACTTCATAGAGTGTTCTAACACTATTCAAAAGTATCAGTTTAGAGTAAACATTAGATAGATTGGTTGGTTGAGTCTTGATACCAAAAATGAAGTTATGGCATGTTTCCTTGTATTCAAGTTCATCCTTCTTTGATGTATATATATCTTCTTTCATATCATTTGTGAAGAAGATCTTGCTCCTGACCTTGGCACGTTTTTGATGAAGAGACCAATATCACAAAAAGAAGAAAGGAAGAAGACCGACAAAGACTATCGAAGATAAAGCTTCAAGAAATAGAGTCTAAGTCTTTAGGTACTTCTATCCTTACAACTCCTTTATTTACTTAGTTAATAATGCTCAAAATTATTTTTAAGAAAATCGGGAAAAACTAAGTGTGAATAAAAATAATTTTCAAAAACAACATGTAACGGGTTACCATACTTGAGTAACAAGTTACATGAGTGAGAAAAGAGTTTTCAAACCTCTAACAGCTATAAGCAATCCATTACAGACTTTAGAGTAACAGATTACCATTTTAGAAAACATGGTAATCGATTACTCATAGTAGTGTAATCGATTACCTGGAGAGAAGATCTTGGATCTTCAAAAGAGATTCACTCATCTCACCAACCACCTTATTGCACTTGGCAAAGTACTGTCAAATAGTGACTTGAACTTAAAAGTTCTAAGGTCACTAACAAGAACATGGCAACCAAAGGTAACGACTATTTCCGAAAAGAAAAGCCTTTCGAAAATGTCATTGGCTGCTTTGTTTGGTAAGTTGCAGGAACACGAACTCGAATGGAGTCAACTTGATCAACGTGAATAACTAGAGAAGAAGAAGAAGAACATTTCTCTCAAGGCAAAAGCTGAGAAATATGATTCATCGGAGGATGAAGACGACAAGGAAGAGACTGACGACATGAGTCTCTTCGTCAAAAAGTTCAGCAAGTTCCTAAGAAGGAACAAAGGCGGAAGAACCGGGCAAATAAAGAAATTCTCCAAAAGCAATGAGGCCTCCACTTCAAACCAGAATTTTACATGCTTTGAGTGTGGAAAACCTGGCCACATGAAGATGGACTGTCCAAACATCAAGAAGAGTTCTTTCAAAGGAAAGAATGAATTAAAGAATGGACGAAGAGCCTACATCGCTTGAGAAGACAATGACACAAGTTCAGCCTCTGAACTAGAAAGCGAAGAGCAGGCGCATCTCTCCCTCATGGCGTCTCATCATTCAGACGATGAAGAGGTAAATGAATCTATCCATTTTTCTTCTCCTGAATTACAAACTGTACTTAATGATCTACATGATGAATATATGAAATTGTCTAAAATGTTTCTAAAACAAAAATCTGAATTAGATTCTCTTAGAAACAGACCTTCATCATCCTCATATTTAAATTGCATTACTCTTGGCAACAAAGTATCTACATTGAGTTTTGAACTCAATAAAATGAACAAGAGTAGCAAGAGCTTGAGTAAGATCATTAATGATCAAAGACACTCTACGGACCGAAGAGGTCTTGGCTATGGAAAAAGCCCTGCTCCTAAGAAACAAAGTAAGTTTATCATAACAGACTTTCAGAAAACATGTAAGCATGCATCTACACATAGCAAACATAAATCTAGGATACTTATGCATCAACCTATTTGCTCTTATTGTAAAAATCATGGGCACACACCAAATACTTGTCATATTAGAAAATATGGTGTTCCCCTAGGACATTTTAAATGAGTTTAGAAATGATCTAACCATGTAGGACCCAAAACAAGTTGGGTACCTAATATAACTTAACCTGTTTTGCAAGTTGATTTGAGCGCCACCCACAATTTATGGAACATGGATAGCGGTTGCTCAAAACATATGACGGGCAATAAAAGAAAGTTCTCTGTCCTTACTCCAAGGGACAAAGGCTATGTCACATATGGTGACAACAACAAAGGAATAATTCTTGGAGTCGGTAGAATCGGCAAGCCACCTTCAACAACCATAGAATGAGTGCTATATGTGGAAGGACTTAAGCACAATCTTATAAGCATAAGTCAACTTTGCGACAAGGGCTTCCATGTATCATTCTACCCAGATAAGTGCATCATTGAAAGTAAGGAATTTCTAAACTCTAAACTTGTTGGTAAGAGAATTAATAACATTTACATGATAGATATAGATTTATCTCTTCCTATAACATGTTTAGTTGTAAATGACATTCATGATGCATGGCTTTGGCATAGGAGAATTTCTCACATTCATATGGACCATTTGAATAAGCTAATCAAGAAAGATTTGGTTGTTGGTTTACCCAAGATGAAGTTTGTTAAAGACAAACTATGTGGTGCATGTCAAATGGGTAAACAAACAAAAACCTCTTTCAAGCCAAAGCATATGGTTTCTTCGGATAGGCCATTGCAGTTACTACACATGGACTTATTTGGTCCTTCAAGGACAAAGAGTCTTGGTGGTAACTACTATGCTCTTGTTATAGTAGATGATTTTTCACACTACACTTGGACTCTATTCTTAGTACATAAGAATGAGGCATTCAAATCCTTTAGCACTTACGCTAAAAGAGTCCAAAACGAAAAGTCACTTAAAATCGCTGCTATAAGAAGTGATCATGGGGAAGAGTTTCAAAATGCTTCTTTTGAGGAATTTTGTGATGATCTTGGGATTAATCACAACTTTTCTGCTCATAGAACACCACAACAAAATGGTGTTGTAGAGAAAAAGAATCGGTCTTTGGAAGAACTCGCTAGAACAATGTTGAATGAAACTAACCTCCCAAAGTACTTTTGGGTTGATGCGGTAAGCACCGCTTGTTATGTTTCAAATAGAGTTCTAATAAGACCTATTCTAAAGAAAACCCCTTATGAACTCTTCAAAGGAAGAAAACCAAACATTTCACACTTGCATGTATTTGGTTGTAAATGTTTCATCTTTAATAATGGCAAAGAAAATTTAGGCAAGTTTGATGCAAAGACAGATGAAGGAATCTTCCTAGGCTATTCTCTCACGAGTAAAGCTTATAGAGTCTTTAACAAAAGAACTCTAGCCATGGAAGAATCTGTACATGTCTCCTTTGATGAAACCAATCCTCTAATCAAGGAAAGGTTGACCATTGATGAAGAAGATTTGCCTAACTCTACTTTTAATAAAAATGCTATTATTGAAACTACACCTAATATAAAGCATGTGGAAGAGCGTATTCACTCTGATTTACCCAAAGAGTGGAGAACTCATCGAGATCATCCTATAGACAACATTATTAGCGATATTAACAAAGGTGTTACCACTCGCTTAATGCTAGAAAATGCTTGTCTAAACATGACCTTTGTTTCTCAAATAGAACCATCTAAGATAGATGAAGCAATTGAGGATGAACATTGGATTCTTGCTATGCAAGAAGAACTTAACCATTTTGAGAGAAACGAAGTTTGGGAACTTGTTCCTAGACCTAAGAATAGGCATGTAATAGGAACTCGCAGGGTATTTCGCAATAAATCAGATGAAAATGGTATAATCATTAGAAACAAGGCTAGACTAGTAGCCCAAGGATACAACCAAGAGGAAGGTATAGACTTTGATGAAACCTTCGCTCCAGTTGCTAGACTTGAAGCAATTAGACTGCTACTTGCATGTGCATGCTCTTTGAACTTTCAGCTTTACCAAATGGACGTAAAGAGTGCGTTCCTTAACGAGTATATACAAGAGGAAGTATTTGTAGAACAACCTCCTGGTTTTGAGGACTACAAACATCCCTCTCACGTATACAAGTTAAAGAAAGCCCAATATGGCTTAAAGTAAGCTCCACGTGCTTGGTATGACCGTCTAACCAACTTTCTAACAGAAAAAGGTTTTACAAAAGGCAAGGTCGATACTACACTATTTATTAAGAAGATAAATCATCATACTTTACTTGTTCAAATTTATGTTGATGATATTATTTTCGGTTCTACTAATGAAAGTTTGTGTAGTGAATTTGACAATATGATGCAAGGAGAATTTGAGATGTCTATGATGGGAAAGTTAAATTACTTTCTTGGACTCCAAATTAAGCAACTCAATAATGGTATCTTTGTAAGTCAGTCCAAATATTGCAAAGACTTATTGAAAAGATTTGAGATGGATGACTACAAGCCAATTGCTACTCCTATGGGATCAAGTACATACATTGATGTTGATGACGCTGGAAAATATATTGAAATATCTATGTATCGAGGTATGATCGGATTTCTTTTATATCTTACTGCCAGTAGACCTGATATTATATTTAGTGTATGTCTTTGTGCGTGATATCAATCTAAACCCAAAGAGTCACATCTAGTTGTCGTTAAGAGAATCATGAAGTATCTCAAAGTCACAACTGATGATGGACTGTGGTATCCCAAGGGAAGCGTATGCGAATTGGTTGGCTTCTCGGATTCAGAATTTGCAGGATGCAAGTCTGAGAGAAAAAGTACAAGTGGTACTTGCCACATTCTAGGGAATGCTTTAGTTTCTTGGTCCTGTAAGAAACAAGCTTGTGTTGCCTTAAGCACCGCTGAAGTACAATATATTGTTGTCGGTAGTTGTTGTGCACAAGTTTTGTGGCTCAAACAACAATTACGGGATTATGGCTTAAACTTAGGCTGCACACCCTTGAAATGTGACAATACTAGTGCTATTAATCTCACCAAAAATCCGATTATGCACTCAAGAACCAAACACATTGATATAAGGCATCATTTCCTTAGGGACCATGTCCAAAAAAAGGATGTGTTGGTAGAACTCATTGATACTCATAATCAACTAGCGGACATATTTACTAAACCGTTAGCAAAAGAACTTTTTTATAAGATTAGACGAGAATTAGGCATTCTCGATGAAGCTTACTTGTCCTAACATGTTTAAATGTTTATATGTATGCTTCATTGTTTATATTCAATGTCTACTTGATCTTAAATTGTGTGTTTTATGCTTTAAATTTTCAAGTTTTTAGAGCCAAAATTAATTTCAACATAAGTGGGAAAACAATATGTTACAGTATTCGATTACTGTAATGGTGTAATCGATTACTAAGAGACATTATTTGAAAAATTTTGAATTTTTGAAAGTGAATCGATTACTCACTCAGTATAATTGATTACTCTGTGCAGTTATATATATGAACTGCTGCATTTTTCAGAAATCCTCCATTTTTTCTCTCTCCTGTAACTGAGTTCTCCCTCTCCAAACCCTCTCATTCTCTAAAAACCTCATTTATACTCTGTTTTGATTGATTTTTGTTGCAAATCACATCACATTTTTTCTCTCTCCTGTAACTGAGTTCTCCCTCTCCAAACCCTCTCTAAACACTTCTACACCTTCTATTTCGTGATTTGTGGCCTCAATCAAAAACCCCCAAATTTCCAAAATAGCAAGAATTATGTATTTAATTTTGGATTTCGTGTATGAACATCTTTATTTTCTTATTTATGCAATGATGTTTATATTTCATACATGGAGTTATTGTCTTATATATATATATGCTTATATATTATTACTTGAACTTTCATATACTATGTATTGCTATGCTCTACAAATGTCTATTATGCTAGACTTTTGGCTTTTCTTCTTTTTGATGAAGTCAAAAGGGGGAGAAAAGTTGGGAGATGTGTATTTTCTGTCAATATTCTTTCAGGCACATAATTCCAAAAGAAAGGGGGAGCATACATGCATACATATAGGGGGAACATACTCAAGACAAGTCAATGTTGCTCTCAGAAAATTACACTTTCAAGAAGACATTGGTTTGTCATCATCAAAAAGGGGGAGATTGTGAATAAGATCTTGCTCCTAACCTTGGCACGGTTTTGATGAAGACACCAATATCACAAAAATAAGAAAGGAAGAAAACCGACAAAGACTATCGAAGATAAAGCTTCAAGAAATAGAGTCTAAGTCTTTAGGTATATCTATCCTTACAACTCCTTTATTTACTTAGTTAATAATGCTCAAAATTGTTTTCAAGAAAATTAGGAAAAACTAAGTGTGAATAAAAATAATTTTCAAAAACAACATGTAACAAGTTACCATACTTGAGTAACAAGTTACATGAGTGAGAAAAGAGTTTTCAAACCTCTAACAACTATGAGTAATCCATTACAGACTTTGGAGTAACAAATTACCATTTTTAGAAAACAGGGTAATCGATTACTCAAAGTAGTGTAATCGATTACACTAAGGAAAATTCACAAAGGTGTCAAACAGTGTTGTTGAGTAATCGATTACTCAAATCCAGTAATCGAACACTGTGTGAATTTTCAAAAAGTTGTTAACAGGATTGTTCGGTAATCGATTACCCATTTGCAGTAATCGATTACTGAGAATTGTTGCATCAGTTTTTCAGATTTCAAGTGAAGAGGTTTCACTTCAAATTGATTGCTTTTCATTCCAAACAAAACCTACTCATGCCTAAGGGTATTATGGTTGATTGGAAGCCTATATAAAGGCATTAAAACACTCTCACAACAACATACATACAACTCACAACTCAGATTTCAAACTCTCTTTAAAAACTCTCACACTTTCTGATTTTACTTACACTTTTCAAGCAACCTACTCTTAAACTTTCAAAGTCATTTTGAAGTTGCTTCTAAGTGTTTTTCATATTGTTAAAGAGCATTATTATCTCAAGTATACGAGTTGTTGTTGGATTGCAAGTTCTAGAAATTGTCATATACACTTGTAAGGCAATCCAAGCCAAATTGTAAATTCTTCACTTTTGCAAAGTTTACTTTCTTTCACAAGTATTTACCAAGGGTGTTACTTGGAATAGAGTTTTCCAAGGGGATTAGATATAAGTGAGTGTGTAAGGTACAAGGAGATCTCGGGGTGAGATATTTGTAATTACAACTCATTATATTTAATAAAGGAATCTCTTGCGCGTCAAGAGTACTGGACGTAGCCTTCGGTGGACAAGAAGGTGAACCAGTATAAAACACCTGCGTACTCTCTTTCCCTTCTCTTTATTCTTTATTTATCCTTCCTAAATCAATATTTTTCTGCATATTATTTCTGATGCACGTTAACTTTGATATTGCAGAAAAATTGGCCATACTTATTGCAACAACTAATCCCCCCCTAGTTGCAATCTCACTCTTACATCATTAACTTTAGATTGAAATGAGACTTTCCAAACTTGCTCGATTATTATTCTTTTTTGTGCATATATTCAACTTTTTAGTTTACAAGTTGATTAAAGAACACAACATATTGTATTTCAATAGTATTGAGTTTCTCTAACCAAGAAATTCACTATGTAATAATTGAATCATAAATAACTACAATAAATGTGAATAATGAACTTCCAAGTTGAAACTATAAGAGATTACATATCTATCCAAAATACTAAATGAAACATTTAAAAAGTCATAAATGTGCAGTGGTCATTGGACACAATTGTCACTTGAACATGCTTTCTCTTAGTTGCATGTAACTTGATTTTTTTGCACATATCATGAGACACAATTGTTATTTGACGCAGTTGATAATGTAAAATAGATGAATTTGGATGGATTTGGATGTTAATGGTTGGATGGAAAGTCATTCATCAATTCATATAAATCTATTTAAACAAAATTTGAAGTTATTCAATTCATCCTTCTCCAAACTTAGTGGCTGAATTACAATCCATCTATGACTCCATTTTCACAGATATGGATGGATGAATATCCAATCCATTTGAATTTTTTATTGAAACTAAAAACATTAGTGAATAAAATCATTATTTTAAAAAATACTATCTCAATATAACATTTTTTTAAATCACCTTTTAAGAAAACACTTTTAAAATCATTTAAAAACACTTTTAAATGTGATTTTTTGAACTTTTAAAAAAAAATTGTTTTTTTGCAATATTCTATAAGTATGCAACATTTAAGGTTCTATGTGTATAGTTGTTAACAAATACTAATAGAATGTAATATCTATGTACTGTCAGTATAAAAATTTCAACATAATCATTATATCACTCACTATTCATTTGGATTACTTTTTTGAAGAGTAAATGATGATTAAATATAAATGATGGATGATGCAGTGACAATATATAAAACTCATACAATGTTAGTGCATATATTTTTTATCATACTTATATATGTTAAGTACTTAAAATAAACTTTTAAAATTAACTATATCTAGATGTCCTATAATTATTATTAATTTAATAAAATATTAAAAGTGAGCTTGAGAATCATGGATGAATTTACTTCAATTTTATTTTCTACAATGTTAAATGAAATTGAAAAACAAAAAAACATCATTTTTAAATTCTTTGTTTTTTGGATGGATTGAATATTCATTCATATGTATATATTCATGGATATCAATTGGATATAATAGATGAATTCAAATCTATCTATTACTAAAGTTATCCATTTAAATCCATTAACTTTAAGGGATGAATTTAATTTCTTTGCATTTGGATAACATGTGGATTGTGGATAATTTTACCACTTGTAAATGCATTATTGCTAGATGCAATTATCTCTAGATAGGATACATCATTAACATCAAAATAGATATTTCAACACTATAAATATTAGACGCGTTATATAAACTTATCATATAACTTGTGCTTTAAAAAAACAATTTGAACATATAGTAAATTATATTGACACTCCAGTGTTTTAGTAAAATTACACAAATCACTCATCTATTTTTTACACTTACAAAAATCCCTGATTTATATACATACATTACACTAACCACATCTGACTGAGAAATTAGTGTGATTTAAAAAAAGAAGATGATAAGTGTAACCAAGTTAAACAAAATATCATATATTGTAGAGAAAAATCTAAATAGTATATGAATCAATAATTTTTCATTATTTTTGGTTCATTACAGAATGCATCAATAATTCTAATATTATTTAATAACTCTTATACAATATTATAACGAACAAAAAATAATAAAAAATTATTAACTCGTATACAATTAGACTTGTTTCTACAATATATCATTTAACTTAATTACATTTATTACATTTTTTTTTAAAAAAAAAAATCAAACTTGTTTCTCATGCACAGGTGGTGAGTGTAATGTATGTTTATGAATTAGGAAAATTTTTGTAGGTGTAAAATATAGATGGGTGATTTGTGTAATTTTACTAAAACTCAAGAGGTGTTACTGTAATTTACTCTGTATTTTATAAAAGATTACTTCTTTATTAAATTATATTTCAAAAATTTAAATCATTCTTATTCATTAAAATATTAGGAAAATATGAAGTTTCTTGCACTAAAAACAATTTTCACATAAATATAAGTACTGAGATATATATTAAAAAAAGAGGTGACGTGAAATTGAATACGATGGATTAAACAGTAAAAATTTTAATATCTCATTTGTCGGAAAAAGTGTTAATTTGATTCCGCTCAAACCTATTCATCCCCTCTAAGTGTTATTTTTTATTTGGCATACCCAACACATTTTACAGATGTGCTTCCTTACTTCATAGAGTGTTCTAACACTTTTCAAAAGTATCAGTTTAGAGTAAACATTAGATGCATTGGTTAGTTACATTGGTTGGTTGAGTCTTCGTCATTCTTTGATGTATCTACGTCTTCTTAGATATCATTAACTTTAGATTCAAATGAGACTTTACAAACTTGCTCAATTATGATTATTCTTTTTTGTGCATAAATTCGACTTTTTAGTTTACAAGTTGATTAAAGAACACAACATATTGTATTTCAATAGTAGTGAGTTTCTCTTACCAAAAAATTCACTATGTAATAATTGAATCATAAATAACTACAATAAATGTGAATAATGAACTTCCAAGTTTAAACTATAAAACATTACATATGTAT
Source organism: Lupinus albus (assembly GCA_009771035.1). Classification (NCBI taxonomy): domain Eukaryota; kingdom Viridiplantae; phylum Streptophyta; class Magnoliopsida; order Fabales; family Fabaceae; genus Lupinus; species Lupinus albus. Next base: position 8,660,517 of record CM020006.1, on the reverse strand, counting down.
CCAAAATACTAAATGATACATGTAAAAAGTCATAAATGTGCGGTGGTCATTGGATACAATTGACACTTGAACACACTTTTGTCTTAGTTGTATGTAACTTGATTTTTTTCGTACATATCATGAGACACAATTGTTATTTGACGCAGTTGATGATGTCATGTGGATGGATTTGGATGAGTTTGGATGCAAATGAATGGATGGAAAATCATCCATCAATTCATATAAATTCATTTAAACGAAATTTGAATTTATTCAATTCATCCATAACCAAACATAGTAGATGGATTCCAATCCATCAACGACTCTATTTTCATGGATTTGGATGGATGAATAACCAATTCATTTGAATTTTTTATTGGAACTAAAAACATTAGAGAAGAAAATCATTATTTTAAAAATTATTATCTCAATATAACATTTTTTAAAATCACCTTTTAAAAAAACAATTTTAAAAATCATTTTTTCAAAAGTGATTTTTTGAACTTTTAAAAAAACTATTTTATTACAATATTCTACAAGTATGTAGCATTTATGGTTCTATGTGTATAGTTTTTGACAAATACTTATAAAATGTAATATCAATGTATTGTCAGTACAAAGATTTATATATAATCATTATATCATCCACCATTCATTTGGATTATTTTTTTAAAAGTAAATGATGATTAAATATAAAGGGTAGATGATGCAGTAACAATGTATAAAACTCATACAATGTTAGTTCATATATTTTTTTATCATACTTATATATGTTATTATGTACTTAAAATAAACTTTTAAAATTAACTATATCTAGATGTCCTATAATTAATATTAATTTAATAAAATATTAAAAGTGAGCCTCAGAATCATGGATGAATTTGCTTGTGTTTGATTTTCTTGAATGTTAAATGAAATTGAAAATAAAAAAAATATCATTTTTAAATTCTTTGTTTTTTTGGATGGACTGAATATTCATCCATATGTGTATATCCATGGATATCCATTGGATATAATGGATGAATTCAATTCTATCCATTATTAAAGTTATTTATTGGAATCCATTCATTTAAATCCATTAGCTTTAAGGGATGAATTTAAATTCTTTGGATTTAGATAACTTGTGGATTGTGGATAATTTTACCACCTATGAACACAGTGTTGTGCAATTATCTTTATTTATGATAAATCGTTAACATCAAAATAGATATTTCAACACAATAAATATTAGATGTGTTATATAAACTTATCCTATAACTTGTACTTAAAAAAAACAATTTATGTATAAATTATGACAACATATTATATTTTAAAGTAAATTACACTCATACGCTATGAGTTTTAGTATAATTATACAAAATACTCCTCTATTTTTTACACTTACAAAAATCCCCTGATTTATATACATACATTACACTAATCATCAATGCATAAAAAACTAGTGTGATTTTTTGAATAAAAATTATGATAAGTGTAATTAAGTTAAACAAAATATGAGATATTGTGGAGACAAATCTACATAGTATATGAATCAACACATTTTCATTATTTTTGGTTCATTACAAAATGCATCAATAATTCTAAGGTTATATTATTTAAACCACTCATATACTATATTATAACGAACAAAAAATAATGAAAATTTATTAACTCATAAAATATTTAACTTGTCTCTCATGCAAGAGTGATGAGTGTAATGTATGTTTATAAATTAGGAGAATTTTTGTATGTGTAAAAATGAAGAAATGGTTTGTGTAATTTCACTAAAACTCATAAGGTGTTAGTTAATTTACTGTATATTTTATAAAGATTACTTCTTTATTAAATTATATTTCAAAAATTTAAATCTTTCTTATTCATTAAAATATTAGGAAAATATGAAGTTTGTTGCACTAAAAACAATTTCCACAGAAATAAAAGTACTGAGATATATATTAAAAAAAGAGGTGACATGAAACTGAATACGATGGATTAAACAGTAAATTTTTCAGTATCTCGTATTTTAGAAAAAGTGTTAATTTGTTTCCGCTCATACTTATTCACCCCCTCTAGGTGTTCTTTTTTATGTGGCATACCAAACACATTTTAAAGATGGGCTTCCTTACTTCATAGTGTGTTCTAACACTATTCAAAAGTATCAGTTTAGAGTAAACATTAGATGCATTGGTTGGTTGAGTCTTCATCATTCTTTGATGTATCTACGTCTTCTTTGATATCATTAACTTTAGATTCAAATGAGAGTTTACAAACTTGCTCGATTATGATTATTCTTTTTTGTGCATAGATTCGACTTTTTAGTTTACAAGTTGATTAAAGAACACAACATATTGTATTTCAATAATAGTGAGTTACTCTAACCAAAAAATTCAATATGTAATAATTGAATCATAAATAACTACAATAAATGTGAATAATGAACTTCCAAGTTTAAACTATAAGACATTACATATGTATCCAAAATACTAAATGATACATGTAAAAAGTCATAAATGTGCGGTGGTCATTGGATACAATTGTCACTTGAACACACTTTGTCTTAGTTGTATGTAACTTGATTTTTTTGTACATATCATGAGACACAATTGTTATTTCACGCAGTTGATGATGTCAAATGGATGAATTTGGATGAGTTTGGATGCTAATGGATGGATGGAAAGTCATCTATCAATTCATATAAATTCATTTAAACAAAATTTGAAGTTATTCAATTCATCCATATTAAAACTTAGTAGATAGATTCCAATCCATCAATGACTCTATTTTCATGGATTTGGATGACTGAATACCCAATCCATTTGAATTTTTTATTAGAACTAAAAACATTAGAGAAGAAAATCATTATTTTATAAATTATTATCTCAATATAACATTTTTTAAATCAACTTTAAAAAAAAACACTTTTAAAAATCATTTTTCAAAAAAGGGATTTTTTGAACTTTTAAAAAAAATTATTTTTACAATATTCTACAAAGTATGTAGCATTTAAGGTTCTAAGTGTATAGTTTTTAACAAATACTTATAGAATTTAATATCTATATATTGTCAGTACAAAGATTTATACATAATTATTATATCTTCTACCATTCATTTGGATTACTTTTTTGAAATGTAAATGATGATTAAATATGAATGGTGAATGATGCAGTAACAATGTATAAAACTCATACAACGTTAGTTCATATATTTTTTATCATACTTATATATATATTATTATGTACTTAAAATAAACTATATCTAGATGTCCTATAATTAATATTAATTTAATAAAATATTAAAAGTGAGCTTGAAAATTATGGATGAATTTGTTTGAGTTTGATTTTCTTGAATGTTAAATGAAATTGAAAATAAAAAAAAAAACAACAATTTTTAAATTCTTTGTTGTTTTGGATGGACTGAATATTCATCCATATGTATATATCCATGGATATCCTTTGAATATAATGTATGAATTCAAATATATCTATTACTAAAGTTATCTATTGGAATCCAATCATTTAAATCCATTAGCTTTAAGGGATGAATTTAATTTCTTTAAATTTAGATAATTTGTGGATTGTGGATAATTTTACCACATATAAACACAATGTTGCTGAATGCAATTATCTTTAGAAATGATAAATCGTTAACATCAAAATAAATATTTCAACACTATAAATATTAATATTAGACGTGTTATATAAACTAATCATATAACTTGTACTTAAAAAACAATTTATGTATAAATTATGACAACATATTATATTTTAAAGTAAATTATACTGATACTTCACGAGTTTTAGTAAAATTATACAAAATACTCTTTCATTTTTTACACTTACAAAAACTTCCTGAATTATATACATACATTATACTAGCCACCAATGCATAAGAAAGTAGTGTGATTTTTTAAATAAAAATGATGATAAGTGTAACTAAATTAAACAAAATATGAGATATCGTGGAGACAAATCTAAATAGTATATGAATCAATACATTTTCATTATTTTTGGTTCATTACAAAATGCATTAATAATTCTAAGGTGATATTATTTAAATAACTATATACTATATTATAACAAACAAAAATAATGAAAATTTATTGACTCATATGTTATTGGATTTGTTTCAACAATTTACCATATTATTTTTAACTTAATTACATTTATCAAATTTTCTGTTTAAAAAATCAAAGTTGTTTCTCATGCAAGGGTAATAATTGTAATATATATTTATAAATTATATAATTTTGTAGGTGTAAAAAATAGATGGATGATTTATGTAATTTTACTTCTTTATTAAATTATATTTAAAAAATTTAAATGTTTCTTTTTCATTAAGATATTAGGAAAATATTAAAAAAATATGAAGTTTGTTGCACTAAAAACAATTTTCACAGAAATAAAAGTACTGAGATATATATTAAAAAAAGAGGTGACGTGAAACTGAATAGGTATTCCTAAATCCAATGGACACGAAACAAAGCATACACATGACACGACACCCCACACCACCGAACAGAGGCTAAAAGAATCAAATAAATAACACACAAGCACACAGAGAGAGAAATAAATTCAAGAAATAGAGTGCTTCTCTGATTTGCATACCCAATCTATAACCTATTCAAACTTCTCTTCCTTTTCATCTAAATTTGTAAGCTTTTTATTTTCTTTCTTCTTTTCTTTTTCCGCTTCAATTCAATTCATGGGTTTTTCTTTTAAGCTTTTTTTTCGTTTTGCGTTGGGCGTTGCGTGGTTTGGTTTTCAATTTTTGTTTTTTTTTTCTTCTCTTTCCAATCCCAGAATGGGATAAGGGAAAAGCGTAATGGGGTTGCTACCATTGCAAACTATAATTGATCACTTTTTTTTATGTTTGTTTTTTTATTTGTTAATGGATGAAGAAACTGTTGTTTGAAATTGAACATGCACGCTGTTGTTTTAATTTTAAATCTTTATTTGATTAATTCTCAACAAATTTGTTTCTGAAATTATTATGCTGAGTTCACTCTTCTGTTCTGATTTTTGGGTATCTGCATATTTAAGGGCTATGATTTTTTATGTCAGATCTCTTTCTGCATGTGCTAGATTCTTTGCCAAATCTGGGTTGTACAGGAATTGTGCATGCATTTTCAAGTAATCGGTGGAGATTGTTCTTATGTCTTTTTTGTGTCGTTTTCTGATTGAAATTATATTTGCATGTCTTGATTTATATGTAAAATTAATGATTATGGTTTCATGGTTTTATTTATCTTGAAACTGTCATCCATATGTTTCTTTTGTTGGAACTTGGAAGCCTTTTTGTTATAGATATAGAGAATTTAACATAGTTTTTTGCATGTCTTGATTATATGCAAAGTTAATGATTATGGTTTCATGGTTTTATTTATCTTCAAGTTTCCATCCATATGCTTCTTTTGTTGGAAGCCTTTTTGTGATACATATAGTGAATTTACATACTGACATGATGTTTTATTTTTAATTTTGATTGATAAGACTTTCTGATTGAAATTATATTGCCATGTTTTGATTATATGTGAAATTAATGATTGTGGTTTCATGATTTTATTGACCATAAAACTTCAATCAATATGTTTCTTTTGTTGGAAGACTTTCTGTGATAGATATAGCGAATTTAACATACTGATGTGATGTTTTATTTTAATTTTGATTGATAGGACTCTGATTGAAATTATATTGGCATGTTTTGATTATATGTAAAATTAATGATTGTGGTTTCATGATTTTATTGACCATAAAACTTCAATCAATATGTTTCTTTTGTTGGAAGACTTTCTGTGATAGATATAGCGAATTGAACATATTGATGTGATGTTTTATATTAATTTTGATTGATAAGAAACTAAGGGCTTTTTTCTTTGCAACCAGGTTGATTATTTCCAAAGACATGTTGGAGGGTCCATCCTTTCTCATTGCAAGGGACTTACCAAGCTCATGTGAGCAAGAGACTGAGTGGATTTACAATAGTTTACGTGTGATGGAGCTTGTGAACAACAAGCGTCGACTGGAACTGGAGGAAGAAGCTGTGCTGCGAAAGTCTCGCCGACTTTCAGTTCTTCCTAAGGGAGGAGAAGAAGGGGAACCACAGATGACTGTCCTTGATCTTTCCCTTTCGCTTAACTTTAACCAAGGGAATGACCAAAACAATGCAAGTGATCAATCAGACTCAGATGGCCTTATCCGTCAACTCGGTCGGGACATCTCTATTAATTGTATCATACGCTGTTCAAGGTCTGACTATGGCTTGGTTGCCTTATTGAACAAGAGTTTTCGATCTCTTATTAGGAGTGGAGAGATTTATAGGCTGAGGCGGCAGGTGGGTAGGATAGAACATTGGGTTTACTTCTCTTGTAATCTTCCTGAATGGGAGGCGTATGATCCAAACCGTGGTCGGTGGATGCACTTGCCTAGGATGCCTTCGAATGAGTGTTTTATATGTTCCGATAAGGAGTCGTTGGCTGTTGGCACAGAGCTTCTTGTTTTCGGGAAGGAAATAATGTCTCCTGTCATTAACAGATATAGCATTTTGAACAACACATGGTCATCTGGTATGCAAATGAATGTTTCCAGATGCTTGTTTGGTTCTGCCAGCCTTGGAGAACTCGCCATATTAGCTGGTGGTTGTGATCTCCGTGGGAACATCTTGAGCTCAGCTGAGCTTTATAACTCGGAAACCGGAACCTGGGAACTTCTTCCAGACATGAATAAAGCAAGGAAAATGTGTTCTGGTGTATTTATAGATGGGAAGTTTTATGTCATTGGTGGAATTGGATTAGGCAACTCAAAGCAGCTAACATGTGGTGAGGAGTTTGATCTGGAAACAAGAAAGTGGCGTGAAATACCCAACATGTTCCCTAGGCGAAACGGAGGACCTGGGGTGAATGAGGTACCAGCTACTGTCGAGGCACCTCCGTTAGTTGCAGTTGTAAATAATATATTGTATGCAGCAGATTATGCAAAGCAGGAAGTCAGGAGATACTACAAAGATACTAACTCTTGGGTCACAGTCGGAAGATTGCCCGAGCGGGTAGTCTCAATGAATGGCTGGGGTTTAGCCTTTCGAGCATGTGGGGATCGGCTAATTGTTGTTGGCGGGGCAAGGGCTACGGATCGAGGGGTGATCGAGGTTAATGCTTGTTTCCCAGGTGATGGTGCACTCCAGTGGAACATGCTTGCCAGCAAACAATCAGGGAGCTTTGTATATAATTGCGCCGTGATGGGATGTTGATGTGCTTGTCTTTGGTAGATGCTGCTTTATGGATGTCTTCTGAGAAGAAATAACAAAGCTAATGGGTAATCTCCTACCCAATTTTTTGGGGGGGGTAAATTTCTAGTCCTATCTAGAGTCATAGACAAAGTTTTAGAACTTAAAAATTTGAAGTCTTTTACTTTTAAATTACCATTATGAACTTTTCAAATGTTGGTACAATAACTGGTTAATAATTTTAGCTCTTGGTAGTTGGTACATGGTTGGTTACAATGACCATTTTTATAAGTTTAATTGCAGCATTGAAGAATTGTAGTTGGTCTCAGTATTTTCTTCTTTACTTTCCCTTTCTCCTTTATTAATGTAGATATATAATCTTCCCAAACCCTGTTTGCAGTGCACATTATCCCACAACTTCATTTTCCCCTCTCTAACTTGCAAAACAAACAAGAAAACCAAAAAAGAAGTAGCTATAAAATTAAATAAGAAAAACCTTTTTCTCCTTTTACTTTTGTTGTTGTATGTGTAGTAAATGAATGACAACATTTCCAATCTAATTAGCCATAAGGAGCTCAAATATTGTGTTATGGTATTAGCCTATTAGGTATCTTTTTGCTTAGAAAGCAGATAAGGACATTTCAGGATTTGATTTGATTTGATTTTAATTTGTACAATTAATTATCAAGATGGGGGCTATAAAGTTAGGGTTCAGCCCTTCAGACATTACAGTCTTCTAAGATATACACACAGAACAAGGTGTTCATTTTTGGAATGAGAATTGATTGAAAATCTGAAATTATTTTATGTAATTCTGTAAGATGTATACATTTGTATCTTTCTTCTCTATTAACCATTCAATATGTTTTTGAAACGTGCTTGATGATTACAGTAATTATTATACTACACTAGCTGTTTATAGGTAGGTAGTTAGTTCTTATAAAAAGAAAATGTTGATATCAGCAATCAAAGCAAGCAATTCTTTCTCTGGAATGTCTCTTTTGAAATTATCAGTGGATACTACATTTCTATTACCATCAGCCTGACATATTGTTTATCTATATCATAATTTGACAAAGTTTTATGTTGGTTGTCGACTGCTTAATACAACTTTCATATTTTATTCGGGTTTAGGATCGGCTATGTATAGCATCAAGTACGTATACAATATTATGACCTTGTTTTATTCACATAGTCGATTCCATGTACTGGGTTAAATACTGAGCTGTTGTGGTATCAGCCCGATATAAAAATAAGTTGAATTTGGTTAGTCTTCTTATAATGATTGTTAGAAATTTCTGTTAAAGTTCGGTTTTTCAGCTCAATGTAACCCTTGGATTTTATTCCAGTTTGTTTGAATAATGCGTTTTGTCAATGACTCATTGACTGTGTTCTATTACATGGAAGAAAAGGTTATGTTTCCTTATTCCCATAGGTGGATCTTTTTAATGATAAAAGCCAGTTCTGTGGTGATTCTTAATCTATTTTGCATATTAAAAAGAGCATTCTTTTCAGTTGATAACAATAGTGCAAGAACAGTAGAACATAATAGCATCTTCAATTTCTCTTGTCAAAACAGGACCTCTTTGTTGGTATGCATAAGTTGATATACTTGAAAAGTTTTTGAACTTTTTCGAGATAGATGATATGTGTTCGCATATATCTACTCTCCCTAGACTTTACTAAGTAGAAGTTTCGTACAATAAACCGTCCTTATTTATTTGTACCAAAAAGAAGTTTTATAAAAACTTATTTATATAGTAAATGAGGAGAGATCCATTAATTCTAAGAGTATATTTTTTAAACTTACTCCACATTTTATTCATTAATTCTAGGGAAATCAAATGATTTGAAACTTGTTTATCTAGTATATGCTCCATTTCTTTACCAGTGTCACTTTCATACAAAATTTACAAAATTTTGAAGCTACAAAGTTACAAACCAATAATTCCACTACTGGTGCAGACTCCACTTACTTTCTTTCCATTTAAGTTGTTTCTATTTACTTTCCTTTTGTGGGTATTTTTATTGGCTAGTTTGTGTGGGCTGAGCAGTGATCAGATAGTTGCAAGTTATGTTTGTTGGAGACAACATTGGAAGTACAAATTGTACAACGAAAAATAAAATAAACAGATTGTGATGTGTGCCTCATCTACACGTGCACTCAGAAACTTGTTTACCATCTCTACATGGATGGTTAATAAAATCTTCTAAACTCTTCGTATCTTAGTGGGGGTCTAAGCTTAAAGAAAAAACATCAAATATTACACTATTTTAGTTGTGTTCCTATTTGAAAAGGAAAATGATATATCCTCCTACCCACAAAAAAGTGATATATATCACAAAGTGATACTTTATTTATTAGTGATTGATTTACAAGTGACATATGTCACTTTTTTGTGGATATGAAGATTAGTAGGAGGATTTAGTAGGAGGATATAACATTACTCATTTGAAAAATGTGTAATATCATTGTCCGTCTAACTATATATGAAATTGATATATTATTTGTCGTTCATTTATATTACTTACATTAAAAAGTCAAATATGATTAAATATAAATAATAAATGATTCAATTGTATATGAAAATCTTATAAGATAAGCACATACATTTTTTTTTCTCATTTGAAAAACTTAATTTTGATAAACTAGTCTGGTGTTGTAAATGGGTTTAGGTAGAAGTAAGTTTAATAATTTTTCATGGAGAAGTAAATTTAGGTAGTTGAATTTAAGGAAAGAACATCAAAATCTTTTCCATCACCCATATTGTGTATGGGATAGGCTAAATGTCCTTTTTAAGTTATTTTTAGATTTTAATAGGGTGCTTATTTTTTTCCAAATAAATCACCTAATTTTTTTATGTACAACAACTAAATTTTTTTCCTTCATGATAGTATTTAAGAGGTTGGATGCAATATTTTACAAAAACCTACCCTCACCCCTCTTCCACCTTCTATTGTTTGGGATTGAATCTATAATTCGTACACAAATACTTTGTATACTTAGCCCATATGTTTAAGCACTTTTCTACATTTAAGTGGACATTTTATATTTATATGAGTAATGTTATATTCTCCTACATATGTTTAATTTTCACTTTCACTTTTCACTTTTCTACGTATGTTTAATTTTCACTTTCAGCCCGATATAAATATACTTAGCCCATATGTTTAATTTTCACTTTCTTATGGGTAGGAAAATTAGTAGAAGAATTTAGTAGGAAAATATATTTATAATCATATCCATACTATCAATTAAATCTTCAACTTATGTTACCGTTTTTATGTTTGTCATTCATTGCACCAGTTTGGGATATCTTGGAAATTGAAAGTTTATAAATCTCCATTGGTGAAAATCACATCCTAAAATATATGGATAAGATTAAATATAATCTAAAACTCTTTTCTTAACCGGGTTGATTGTTTGTCACTGCTCTAACTGTTACAAATTCTTAAAAATAATGAACATATATTACGTTTTAATAATAATCACGTGGACGGTTATAACTTTCTTTTTGAGGGAAAAATGAAATATGAAAATTATACTTGTATAATTGCATATAAGTCCTTTGTCATTTTTCAAGTAAACTATCAAATAATCTAGCAAGATTGTAAATATTGATTATGCTTAATGCAAAAATGGGAAATAAAGTAGTTTTAAAAAGTGTCAAAAGTTTTGGTGGAGTGCATATCAACTTACATTTCTATTATTTGGAATTGAATGTACAATTTTTATATGTTATAAGTATCATATAATAATTTGTAGTACTACTCAACTTGTGTAGTTAATCCATCATTTTTAGCATTTTTCCTGCCAAAAAATTTGTTTACACTTTACAAAATGGCTTCTACATTGATTCCTTAATTTCAACATTAAAGTGGCCATTTTATATTTAGGATTATACCAATAAATAATTACTCAAGTAAAAATAGTTCTCATATAAAAACAATGATAAATATAATTTTGAGTCCTATAACTAATCATGAATGATTATGATTAATAGTTAGTTATTGTCACGTGATAGTAATGTGCATGCATTTTTCAATATTGATTATTTAAATAGGATCCAATAGTACATATTAAATGTTGTCATTTCTTATAATAACGCATTGTTCTGACGTGAGTGGATTCACACTGATTGACTAACGACTATCAATTATATACTCATATTATACAGTTTTTTATGTTTGTCACTCGTTACACCAATTTTGCATGTGTTGGAAACTGAAAAGTTCATAAATCTCTATTGGTAAATACCACATCCTAAAACATATGGATAAGTTCAAAAAAAATTATTAATAATGTTGACTGTTTTTCTTGCTGTAATTGTTAGAAATTTTGGAAAATAATATGCAATTCATTTCCTTCCTCCAATACATTTACATTTTAATAATAATCATATTTAACTGGATGAATATGTCTTTGAAAGAAAAGATTGTTTTAGGAATGTAGAGAAGTAAAAATAAAATATAGTGATATCAATTTGTAATTAGTGAGTGTGGTAGGTTACAGTTTCTTTTATCACAAAGGAGAAAAAATGGAATATGAAAATTACAATTGTATAATTACATTTATATCATTTGTCATATATCCAGTGAACTGCCGAATAACCCAATATGATTAAAAATATTGATTATGCTTTATAACAAAACGAGAAATAAATAGTTTAAAAATCTGTCAAAAGATGATTTTCAAAAAATGCTTGGGGTGATAGACACATGTGCTACCATTATTATTAATACCGTACCGGTTATCAAACCATTACAGGTACTGATATAGTGATATAACGGTTTAATCGGTGATTCACTAATTAAACCGCATACAGGTAAAGTTAGATATACATATATAATATATTATTATTAATGTTGAAAAATCAATAAAAAACAATAATTATTTTTATTATCATTACAAAATTAATTTTAAATAAAAATTGACCGGTTTGGTCGGTACGACCGATTTTGGCCGGTATAATTGTTGTATCGTACTGATATTGAGACCAATTCACCGATTTACCAGTTGAACCGGTCAGCACAAACTGGTTTTTATAACAATGTGTGCTAGTGAACATATAACTTGTGATAAAACCTTCTTGAAGGTAGTTGATAATTTGGTTATGCCAAATGGTTTGAAATTATATAATATTCCGCATATTCCAAAATTTAAATGTAATTTACTCCCGGTTAGATGACAAGAGACTTCAATTGTACATTAACATTTTTTCCAGATTTTTGCACAATGCAGGACTTACGTTTCAGGATCCTAATTGGCGTGAGTAGGTATAGAAATGGTCTATACTACGTGGAACCGACCATAAATAAAGGAGCAATGATGACAGTTTCTGTTGATGTAGAAATTTGGCACAAAAGGTTAGGTCATGCTTCGACTTCCAAGCTTCGTGAAATAGATTTTTTGGGCAATTACACTAGAACTTTCAACAAAATTAGTTGAATATTTTGAATTGCTACATTGTGACATTTGGGGGCCACATCGTCCCCCTCATTTTTTGGAGCACATTATTTTCTATCTATTGTTGATGATTTTAATCATGTCTATCAAAGTCACCTTTTTGCTTGAAAGCTAGGGATGACAATGAAAACCGAACCCGTGGGTACCTGTCCGATCCGAACCCGAATTTAACGGGTTAAACCCGATATTACTGGGTTCGGGTTCGGGTAAAACCCGATATTAAATTTCGGGTTCGGGTTCGGGTTTGGTATGTATGATACCCTACCCCGAACCCGCCCCGAACCCGCCCCGATATAAATCATTTAAAAGATATATTTTTTATTTACCTATACCCTAGAACAGAAATAGAAACAAAGGGTTTCACCTTCTCCTTCTCCATCTCAAAGTCTTCATCTCCTTCTCAAAGAACAAGGGTTCTTCTTCTCAGTCCAGTCTCCATCTTCTCCGGTTCTCCTTCTCAATTAGTAAGTACTCATCCTTTGTGTTTATTTATACTATTCTTTTGTGTTTTCTCTTTTTTTTTTACTTGTACTATTTCTTTGTTTTCAATTTTAAGTTTTGTTGTTCATTTAGGTTTTAACTAATATACAGATACAATATTCTTTCACCAGACATATCTTATTTAAACATAAAAATAGAAAGACCATACCTTGACTCCAACCTATCAAGTGTTTGATAAAATGCTTCAATGCCTCATGCATATGCTTCAATGATGGGTATATATCACATATTCACAGTGTTGTGCTTTATGTGCCTAATGTGCTTCATGAACATTATAATATGCTATATAGATTTATATAATGAAGGCGTAGCAAAACGTGAATAGGGGCATGCCCAATATCTCAAGTTCTGACTTTCAAACCAATGTTAAAATTGTTCACTTAAGATAAAGCAATAGAAATTAAACCATTTTATCTTCTATGGTGTGGGAGTGCTTGGTAGAGGTATAAATAATTTCAATTTAGCATCTACTTGATTTTTTTGCATATATCTCTATATAATCATGATCTTTACTCTAATAGTGCATTATATTATGTTGTGTTTCTTTTGTTAGGTAGAATGGATCTAGTGAATCCAACAAATATGGATGTGACTAGTATCTAACATGTTTCACAAGGAAGCTCACATCATGTAAATGTGGAAAGTACTTCTAATCCTACACCTGAGCCTTCTCAATCTCATGTTGGAGAAGATGATAATAAAAAATCAACAATGCAACCAGCACCAAAGAAACATAGAAGTGTGGTGTGGGAACATTTTCAAAAGATTAAAGTGAATGGGGTTGACAAGGCTGAATGCAAATATTGTAGGAAACAACTCGGCGGAAGTTCAAGGAATGGAACAAAACACTTGCACAACCATATGGAGTTATGTGTTCAAAAAAAGATTATGACTAGAGGCCATGACAAAGGGCAGACATTTCTACTTCCTAAAGCCTTACAAGGTAAGCAAGAGTTGGGAGTTGGAACTTATGATGCGGAAAATACGAAAAGGGAACTTACGAATGCAATTATTATGCATAATTATCCGCTATCAATAGTGGATCATGTTGGTTTTAGGAGGTACTCGGCTGCCCTCCAACCATTGTTTCAAGTTCCTTCTCGAAACACTATCAAGAAGGAGATATTCAAAGTGTATGATTTTGAGAGAGAATGTGCAATGAAGATGTTGGATAGTCATGAAGGAAGAGTGGCTATTACCTCAGATATGTGGACTTCAAGTAATCAAAAGAGGGGGTATATGGCAGTCACAGCTCACTATATTGATTGCTCTTGGACTTTACAAAGTCGAGTATTGAGGTAATTATATTTTATAACTCAATATTGTGCAATATATATTTATATTTTATCATTTATATTGAAGTTGAATAATGTCATTTTAGGTTCATTTATGTTCCTGCCCCTCACACTAGTGATATACTTTCTAATGCGCTGGTTGAATGCTTTATGGATTGGAATATTGACACAAAAATATCAACTATTACTCTAGATAATTGTAGTTCAAATGATGCCATGATTCCAAAAATCAAGGATAAGTTGCGATTGGGAAATTTGTTGAGGGATGGGTCTTTACTTCATATGCGTTGTTGTGCACATATCCTAAATTTAATAGTTAAAGATGGTTTAGAAGTTGTGAAAGATGGGATAGAAAAGATTCGAGATAGTGTAGCATATTGGAATGCTACACCAAAAAGGAACGAAAAGTTTGAGGAGACTGCTAAACAATTGTGAGTTCCTTACACTAAAAAGTTGATTTTAGATTGCCCAACTAGATGGAATTCAACGTACAAAATGCTTGAGGTTTCCATATTATATAAGGATGTATTTAATCGGTTAAGAAACCGTGACACTCAATACACTTGTTTGCCAAGTAATTCACAATGGCAATTTGCAGAAGATGTTTGTGAGCGACTAAAATTGTTTAATTCCATAACTGAGATGATTTCTGGTACTAAATATCCAACTGCCAACATATATTTTCCCAAGATTTGTCAAATTAAGTTAGCAATAAGTCAATGGATGAACTCCTCTAATAAATTCATTAAGAGGATGGTAGAGAATATGATGACTAAGTTTGAAAAGTATTGGAGTGTGATTCATGATATTATGGGGTTGCTACAGTCTTGGATCCTAGATATAAAATGGCATTATTTGAATTCTATTTTGATAAGTTGTATGATCATGATGCATGTACGCAAGTTAGCAAAATCCGAGAGTTGTGTTATGATTTAGTGTCTGATTATCAACAAACTAAAATATCTAGTGGAGGAGGATCATTACTTGGAGGAGGATGTTATAAAAAGGACACCTAATTTTGATATTTTAAATTGGTGGAAGACAAATGGAATCATGTATCCAACACTTCAAGCAATTGGAAAAGATTTGTTAGTTATTCCTATTTCTACTGTAGCTTCTGAATCTGCGTTCAGTACAAGTCGCCGAATATTGAGCCCTCATCGTAGTCGACTTAATTGGACTACATTAGAAGCTTTGATGTGCGCTAGAAGTTGGCTATGGTCTGCTGAGAATGCTGGTAAATTTTTAAGCTATTAAAGTGTTAATTCATGTAATCTGATTTAAGTTATTAAAGTTTTAAACTATAATTTTTTTTGTTTTGAATATTGCTAGGAAATTTGAATTCAAGTCTCAGAGAAGAATATGCCACTGTTTTGAATGAAATGGAATCCGATGATGAAGGTATTTCATACTTCATTTGCTTTAAATTCTTTATCATATGAGTATATTTAATTTTGGCTTAAATTTTAATGCAGCTGAAGTGATGAACAATAATTTGAGTTATAATTTTGAAGATTAATAGTTGATGCCTACTCACATATGTCTACTCTCAAACTCTCGGAACAAGTAAAGAAGGCACATAAAGAATGAATTATGTTTTAGATGATTTTGTTACCTCTCAAACTCTCAAAATTGTTATCTAATGATAAAAATTGTTAAGTAATGGAATTATGTATCAGATGATTTTGTTACTGTATGTTGTGCAAAAATTGGTGCAATTGCATGTTTTTGTAGGATACAATTTTGTTACTATATGCCATAGTTTTTCTATAAATTTAAGTTTGTTCTCCTTTGCAGCAAGATACATATGGTTTGCAAGAATAAATGTAAGGGGCAATATGCTTGCAGTAGTGGGGATGTTTGTAGCATGGGGATCGTTACTGGTTTCAAGATACATATTTTTTTATATATTTTCGGGTTCGGGTTTGGTATTGGCATATTAAACCCCGTTCATTTCGGGTTCGGGTTTTTAATTTCGGGTTCGGGGTTGGGTATGCACAAACCCGACCCCGCCCCGCCCCGTTGCCATTCCTATTAAAAGCTATTATACGAATAATACTCTTATTTTTGAAGGACACTCACTTGACAACTAACAAATTGTAATATTGACACACTTTTTTAATGTCTTTTAATTTATTTGTTCCAGATAAGTGTGATTAATTTTCCATGAGTAGCTTATGATTTTAATTCAAGTATTTATTTATCCTTGCAATTAAATCATTTAAAATTGGCTTGAGAATTATTATTTGTAATTCTTGTAAAATGACACATTAGTGGCCAAGGCTTGATCAACCCATAGGCTTCTTGGCCGTGTGGCTAACTTGAAAGCAAATAGATTTTCATGCCAAGACTTGTCCAAATCTTGGAGAACAAGCTTGTAGCCATATGGTTTGTGTGTGGATGAGTCGTGACCTCAATTTGTGCAAGGGATAAGGATTTTCCTAAGTCCTAGCCGTGGAAATCACAAGGCAAACCATGTTGGACTTGGCTTCTCATCATGGTAGGCATGACTTTTGCAAGACAAGTCAAGATGGACTTGGCTTCTTGCTAAGAGGGTGTGGCTATTGAGTGCAACAAAGAGAAAATCTTGTTCACTTGAATTGAAGATAAGATGAAGGAGTATGTGAGTTGATAGAGAGAGTAGCCGTGACATATGTTGTTGGCTCATGGAGATTTGATCTCAAAACCATGATAAGCAATCAAGAGATTTAAGGCAACATGATAGCCAAAACCAAGCTAGTGGTCGTGGACTTATCTCCTACTAAGGTGTTGTTGGAGTTGTGTGGGAAACACAAGCAATTTGATCCAAACCACCCTTCAATCATGGAAGACTTGATCAAAATGCCATTGAATTGTCATTTAAGTGTTGGAGTCGTGTGGAAGTGCAAGATCAACAAGGATAAAGTTGTTTAGCATTTTTAGGAGATGATAAGGTGACTAAATCTTCTTGATCCTAAAATCATCTCCAAACCATGGCTACTTGGGTTCAAGCCCTAGCTAATAAAAGGCCAACCATGTGAATGAGTTGATGGACCATTAAAACACGCAAGGACTAAGCCATATGCACGAATCATGATACATTGAACCTAGACTTAAATTTACATGATAGGATTAGTATATGTTTTGTTTTTATTTAGCTATTTTAGTGGAGCTCTTTTTAGTTAGCCACACTTCTATATGTATTTCATTTTATGATTGTATAAAACAACTTTTGAAGTTTAATTAATTTTGGAATCTGATTTCCTTGAGTTGAGCCAAGGCTCCTTACCCTAGAACATATTAAGATTCAATCTTGTGGCGTTCATAGACTTATCACCTTTTGGTGTAGCGTCTATCCCTAGTTCTTATCAAGGATCCTTCCTTGTGGCGAACATCCTAGGCTTATCAAGTAACTCAGCTTGTGGCGCCTTCAACCTTCCATACCTTAACTATTTCCCCTAATCAAACACATAATCACGAGCCTAGTCAAATTCTCAAACAAATGTATTTTAAAAACACACTTCCAAGAATTTACAAGTCTTCCTTCTCGACCCTAGAGTCTATGAAAGATGCTTTGACCTTCTACCAATCTCTAAAGGATACCCACACCTTTTTCACGGTCCAACCTCAACTACTACTTCCTCCCTACCAAGATCCTTGTAAATCGTGAAGATAGCCGCAACTAGGATTTCCACTCAAATCTGTACTAATTGTGATAATCAACACACCTAGAGAATCTAATCTCGTTGTCTAAAATTGGTTCTGAGTTGTATGCACCTAAAGTGTGCTAGTATGAACACTAAAACTCAGCTACAAACCTAAAACAAAAATCTCACAAAAACTCTAAAGGTTAAGTGTGATCAATGCAAGATTTGTATGTAAATTTATAACAAGATGCACAATTGAAAAGAATGCTAAAATTCCATCATTTTCACTCTTAAGAATCACGGAAACTAAGAGCTTTTCCAACAGCAAATATTTTGCTAAAAATGATATGAAAGTGAATTTTGGAAATCTAGGATTATTATGAGCGCATAGGTGGAAAATCAATTTTTATACAAAACTGTTTTTTGGTAGGTCTAATCGATTATCTCAACAAATAATCGATTATCGACATACTAAGTGGAAATAGTTGACTGACTATAGAATTATCGATTATTGAAACCAAGAAATCTAAGACCTTAGCTATTGAAACTTATATAATCAATTATTTCCACAAATAATCGGTTATTGGGTTCCCATGTTCTATCTAATCGATTATCACACATGACAATCGATTATCGATGTTGAAAACTTGTTTCTTTGATACATGATAAACTTTCTACATTATGTATGACTTGAAGTGTGTAAAACTTTAATGCAATAAAATCATGTTTGTGAAATGTATATGCATGAACATATCTATCATGTATGAATGAATTTTGTGTCCCATTTTAAGTTGATTTACTTTTTAAGCTTTGTGAGACTTCCATCCTTGGTTAACCTAGCCTAGACTCTACCCAATCAATCATCTTAGGACTTCTATAAAATATAAAAGATTTTCTTAAGTCTAGAAAGACATTGAGTTTGTGCTTGTTGTTTGTTGACTTGTCCTTGTCTTCAAGGATTCCTTAAAGTCTTTGTCTTCATAAAAACTATATGAGTTAAGCACATTTGCAATGTCAATCTCCTCCTTTTGATAATGACAAACTTTGTATGCATGTTTGATTTATTAGCTTGATGACTATCAACTTGCGTTCGCTATGGTTGTGAATTGTATGTGCTGCTCCTCCTCACTTTGTTCTTCCCCTCGATCCATGCGTGAGGTATATGTAGGATAGCCCATTATTCTTTTGATTTCGTTGCGGAAGCATCCAACCTGCAAAATCAAACAACGTTTTCTCCCCCTTTTGGCATGACCAAAAAGCAATGATAAAATATGAAAGAAATAGCCAAAAGTAAGGAAATATTTTAAAACATGTTTACGGTTTAATCACTTTAGAAGGTGTATTTTCGATTGACCAGTTTAAAGAAAATTGAATAAGTGCGCAATTTGCTGCAAATAATCGACTACCATATGCAAATAATCGATTATTCTGCTGTATAAATAGAAAAATTGCTTAAAGTACTTGCACGTAATGATTCAAGCTTAAGATTTACACTATCCAAAATGTATATTCACAAATAAGCAACATAATAATCAATTCAAAGTATATAAAAATACAATAGCATTCATTAAAAAAAACATAAGGATAGTAAACCATATATAATCCAAATACAAGTACGCCAAAATAACTAGAGAGTGCAAGTAGTACATAGCAAAGGTCATAACATAACAAATTTAGAAACACACACACCTAGACACTAACCTAACTAGGACAAACTAGACAACCCTAAGCTAGGCTACTAAGTAGGTGACGGTGGTGGTGTAAGCCCTCCTATGGTTTGAATCACAAGGATAATCTACTGAAATCAAATTTGGGGGATAAGGTTCCGAAAGAGAAAATTGGGATATTCTAATTTGAGGAACAATTGGAATGATTAAAGTGTAGAGGTAAAAGATAATAGAGTTAGGGTTGCTCTACTTGATGTTTGAAACAATGAATTTGAAGAAATTGTAGAAAGGGACAAAACTTAGGATGATTTAGCATTTAGATGAATATACCCTAGAACATGAACTATCTATTATATTACTATTGGTAATCAACTATCTGCAGATCTAATCGATTATTGATATAAAAATTTTGCCCATTTTTGAAAATTTTATCCCACGTAATCTATTTGTGAAGTGGTAATCGGTTATTTATCAACCATTTTTGCTCAGGTTTTATATTTGTCTCCCAGGTAATCGATTACAACACAAAACAATAGATTAATTAGAGTAAAATAATATATTTGAGTACACTTTGAGTAGTTCTTAGGGGTTCCTAAGATATGACTAGAATAAACCTAACCTAATGACTTAAGACATACTATCACACAAGCAAAACAATTATAATTTCAAATAGGCACAATGAACATGCATTCGAGTAAGATATAATAGAAGCATATACGTAGATCAAAGCAATGACATATTCAAGAACCTAAAACCAACTAGTTTAGATATGATTCATCAAGAATGTCAAGTTCTTTGTGTAAAACAAAGAATGTATCCCTACGAAGGAGCTTGGTGAATATATCGGCTAGTTGCTTTGAGGTTTCCAAAAATTCAATAACACAATCACCCTTATGCACATGATGTCTAAGAAAATGATGTCTTATTTCTATATGCTTTGTTCTAAAATGCAGAATGGGATTCTTTGATAGGTTTATGGTACTAGTATTGTCACACTTGATAGAAATTTTATCAAGTTTTAGACGATAGTGAAAAAGTTGTTGCTTCATCCAAATGATTTGCACACAACATACAGACGCAACAATATATTCCACTTCGGTGGTTGACAAAGCAATGAATACTTGCTTTTTACTATGCCATGAAACTAGTGAAATACCTAATAGGTGGCAAGTACCACTAGTACTCTTTCGATCCTATTTGTTTCCAGCAAAATTCGAATCAGAGTAACCTATTAAAGAGAGTGAGGCATCCCTAGGATATCAAACTCCCATACTTACGGTTCCTTTCAAATATTTCATGATACGCTTAGTTGCTGAAAAATGTGACTATTTAGGAGAGACTTGGTATCTATCACACATAATTGCGCTAAACATAATACCGGGGCGACTTGAAGTTAAATATAACAAAGATCTAATCATACCTCAATATTTCGTTACCTCTATAGCCTTACCCTTCTCATCATTGTCTAGATAACAAGATTATACCATTGGAGTTGAAGCCTCTTTGCATTTATCCATCTCAAACCTTTTCAGAAGCTCCTTGCAATATTTGGATTGATGAACAAATATCTTGTTGTTCATTTGTTTAATTTACAGTCAGGGAAAAAAGTCAATTCGCTCATCATTAACATTTCAAACTCACCCTTCATCAAATCATAATTTTTTTTTCACAAAATATCATTAGTTGCACCAAAGATTATGTCATCTACATAGATTTGACCTAACAAAATGTCATTTTCAGATTTAGAAATAAAAAGTGTAGTGTCAACCTTACCCCTCCAAAGCCTTTTCCTAAGAGAAAAGAGCTAAGTCTATCATACCAAGCCCTTGGGGCTTGTTTCAAACAATAAAGTGCCCTTTTCAACTTAAAGACATGGTTTGGATACTTGAAAATTTTCAAAACCAGAGGGTTGGTTAACATTTACCTCTTCTTGAATGTATTCATTCAAGAATGCATTTTTCACACCCATTTAGTAAACTTTGAAATTCATGATTGAAGTAAAGGCTAAAAGCATCCTAAAGCCTCCAACCTAGCAACGGGACATAGGTTTCGTCATAATCAATTCCTTTCTCTTAATTATAATCACAAGCTACCAATCTTGCCTTATTTATAATGATCAAGTCAAACATATCTAATTTATTCCGAAAAACCCATTTTGTGCCAATAATAGGATTCACTCGGTTTAGGGACCAAGTCCCAAACATTATTACGTTTAAACTAGTTTAGCTCTTATTGCATAGTTATACTCTAGTGTTCATCCTCTATTGCTTCATCAATGGTCTTTGGCTCGATTTGTGCAACAAAAGCAAAGAAATTACAAATATTGCATAAAGAGTTACAAGTTGCTACTCCCCTTGAGATATCACCTATAACTTTATCGATGAGGTGATCCTTTTTTATTTTCCACTCCTTTAGCATATCTTGATGATCTTGACTCATTTCTTGATCACCTTGCACCACATTTTCAGATTCTATATCTTTAGTGTATGCATCTTCCAAAGCACCTGAAACGTCATTAGAAACAACCTTTTTCTTCTCTTTTAGAGAAGACTCGTTAAAATGTACATGAGTAGACTCTTCAACATTCATGGTATGTTTGTTATAGACTCTAAAATTCCAAGAATATTCCATCATCGACTTTTGAATCAAACTTTCCTATTTGATTTTTACCATTATTATGAATGAAACATTTACATCCAAAAGCATGAAGATGTGATATATTCGGTTTTCAGCCTTTTAAAAGTTCATAGAGGATTTTCAAAAGTATAGGCCTCATTAGGACTCTATTCATATCATATAGCATGCGGTATGCACCGCATCGGCCCAAAAGTATTTAGGTATCTTGCTCTCGTTTCACATGGTCCTAGCTAACTCTTCAAGAACTCAACTTTTTCACTCAACAACTCCATTTTCTTGAGGAGTTCTAGGAGCTGAATATTGATGTTGGATGTCATGTTTATTGCAAAACTTATAAAATAGGTGGTTCTCAAATTCACCACCATGGTCACTTCTAATAGATACTATCTTATTGTTGAATTGGTTTTGAAGAAGTTTAGCAAGGTTCTTAAGGGATTTAAAAGTGCCACTTTTTAAAGCAAGAAACAATGTCCAATTGAATCTAGAAAAATCATCAACTATGACAAGTACATCGTAACTACCCACAAAGCTCATGATTTGGGATGGTCCAAACAATTCCATATGGAGTAATTCCAAAGGTCTTGTTGTGGATTCCACTGCTTTTTGATGAAAAATAGTTTTTGACTTGCTTGCATTTTTTGCAAGAGTTCTTCACCCATCATGTGCCTTGAACACCAGTTATCTAAGTACCCATGATGTCCATGTGTTCTAAGGCACACCTACAAAATAAAATTACTTGGCAATTTTAGGTACCCAATTTTTTTTGGGTCCCTTCTTGATAGTAATCTTGATAACTTGTCCCTTTTATATCCATAATAATCGGTCACTAGGCACACCATGCTACTATATGTGAAACTTGCAATTTTCTGTTTTAAAATAGAATTTTTAGCTTCTATATCCTTGCATTTTTCCCACACAAAAGTCTCATTTAACTTAGAAGAAAAATCACATGAAGCACAAACATATATAAAATCAAGAGTTTCATTTTCTAACTTTAATTCATTTATTACCTTTTGCATTTCAACTAATTTCTTTTCATGCAAAAGTATTACTCTTTTTCTATCTATGTTAATTATTGCTAGTTTCTTTAACTTTTCACATAATTCAACATATGCACCACAAAATTCATCATATGTAGAAGAATTTTCAGAATATGAATTAGTTTCGGAAGATTGTACCTTACTAGATTCTCCTTACTCACTTGAGTTGCAAGAATCTTGATTGTTGACTATAAGACACAACTTCGCCGATTCCTCCTCCTTTGAGGTGTTAGAGGTTGAATCCTCTTCAAAAACATCCCATACAATATAAGCCTTCTTTGACTTGAAGTCCCGAGAGTTATTCTTGTTGTTCTCATCCTTTTTGAGGTGGTTTGGGCATTGAAATTTCATGTGGCCCTCTTTACCACATTCATGGAAAGTGAGGCGGTCTTTGGAATTCTTGCCTTTCTTGGTTGAGTCTCTTGCCTCCTTTCTTTGAATCACTTTTGCATATCACTAATTGATTCATTGGGAAATATTCCAAACAACTCCTGTTCATGTGTTAGAGCATTTATTCTAGCAAGTTTGACTTCGCTAGTGCCTTCATGGGTTACTTGTAAGGTATCCAACATCTCCTTGGCACTACAACATTATGAGACTCTAAAGAACTCTCATATGAGTGCGGACTTGATGATTTTTTAGCTTTCAAATCATGTTGGATTTTCGTTTCTCATCATTCGTCCACAAGCTTTTTGGCTTTTCTTTAGTCTCACTTTCCACTAGGTGTAGTGGATTGTAAGGACCATTGATAACTTCATCCCAAATATCCGTATCAATATCCTCAATGAAGATTCTCATTCTAACCTTCCAATACGCATACATCTCACTGAAAAGTGCTTGTCCACTTGAAAACACATCCAGGTCTCCCCTTTTGATCTTGGAATCTAATGTATTTTACAAACATACTTTCCAAGAATTTACAAGACTTCCTTCTTGGACCTATAGTCTCTCAAAGACGGTTTGATCATCTACCCGTCTATAAAGGATACCCACACCTTTCTCACAGTCCAACCCCATTCAATTTTTCCCGCCAACCAAGACACTTCTAATCGTGAATATTACCACCTAACCGCAACTAGGATTTCCACTCAATTCTCTACTAATGGTGATACTCAACACACATAGAGAATCTAATCTCGTTATCTAAAATTGGTTCTGAGTTGTGTCCACCTAAAGTGTGGTAATATGAACACTAAAACTCAGCTACAAACCTAAAACACAAATCTCACAAAACTC
This sequence comes from Lupinus albus, assembly GCA_009771035.1. Classification (NCBI taxonomy): domain Eukaryota; kingdom Viridiplantae; phylum Streptophyta; class Magnoliopsida; order Fabales; family Fabaceae; genus Lupinus; species Lupinus albus. The sequence goes on along the minus strand of CM020006.1, from coordinate 8,635,872 downwards.
CAAAGGTTAAGTGTGATCAATGCAAGATTTGTATGTAAATGTGTAACAAGATGCACAATTGAAAAGAATGTCAAAATTCCCTCCTTTTTCACTCTTAAGATTCAAAGAAACTAAGAACTTTTCCAACAACAACAATTTCGCTAAAAATGATATGAAAATTAATTTTGGAAATCTACGATTATTATGAGCACATGGGTGGAAAATAAGTTTTTTATAGAAAACTGTTCTCTTTTAGGTCTAATCGATTATGTAACAAGTAATCGATTATGTAACAAGTAATCGATTATTGACCTATTAAAATATGGTTTTCTGTTGGAAATAATCGATTGCCTATAGAATAATCGATTATTGAAACCAAGAAATCCAACACCTTAGCTACTGGAGCTTATATAATCGATTATTGGGTTCTCATGTTCTATCTAATTGATTATCACACATGATAATCGATTATTGATGTTGAAAACTTATTTCTTTGATGCACTACATGATATATGAGTATATGATGAATGACTTTAAGTATGTAGCACTTTAATGCAATAAAATCATATTTGTTAAATGTATATGCATGAATATATCTATCATGTATGAATGGATGTTATGTCTCATTTTAAGCTGATTTACTTTTTAAGCTCTGTGAGACTTCCATCTTAGGTTCACCTAACCTAAACTCTACCCAATCAATCATCTTAGGACTTCTTTAAAATATAAAATATTTTCCTAAATCTAGAAAATCTCTGAGCCTTGGCTTGTTGTTTGTTGAGTTATCATTGTCTTCAAGCTTTCCTTAAAGTCTTTGTCTTCATCAAAAATATGAGTTAAACACATTTGCAATCTCAATCTTCACTTGCAATGTTAATGCCTTCTCTACTTAATCTGAGGGTGTTTGGCATCCTCTGTTTTACCTGTAGCTTCACCAATCACATGTCTAAACTTGATCCTAGAGCAAGAAAATGCCTCTTTTTAGGCATCCAACCACATGTAAAGACCAAAATTCTACCCATGAATTTTTTTTCTTATTTTAATCAAGTTTCATGCATTTTTCCTATAAATCACCTTTGCCAATTTCATATCGTTATTCTAAAATCGCAATCTCCTCTTTACACTCACACCATAACCCAATAACGACATACACATTGGTTTGACAGAAAAACATAATTCATATTAATGTAGCTCAGTAACTACAGCATACAACTAGCTATAGGTTTCCAAAACACCCATAGCTACAAATATCCAGAGTTACCATCATGTACAAAAGTCGTACTCATAGTTACAAGTATTCAGTTTCAAAATACAATCAATAGATTTAGAAAAAGAATAGGCAAGAAGACTTCAAAAAGCAAAAGTCTCAAAGCTCCTAACCAAACCAACATTACATCTTCCGCCTACCTGCAATGCGATTAACATTGACCATACACAGAAAACACAAAGGAATAAGTAGTTAACTCAATAAAAGTCAATATTCGTTAATCCACATATTAATAAAGTTAAGTAAACAATTTAAAATCAAATGTACTTAAAACCATTTTCATCGTTTATACTTTTGAAAACCATGCTACATAACTTGAGCCAAAGTTTGCTACATCGCTTGAGCCAAAGCCGCTACACCACTTAAGGTTAGCTAAAACATATTTCCCTTTTTCTTTGAAAATGTGCTACATAACTTGAGCCAAAGTTTGCTACATCGCTTGAGCCAAAGCTTGCTACATCGCTTCAGCCAAAGTTTGCTACATCGCTTGAGCCAAAGCTTGCTACATCGCTTGAGCCAAAGCTTGCTACATCGCTTGAGCCAAAGCTTGCTACATCGCTTGAGCCAAAGCTTGCTACATCGCTTGAACCAAAGCTTGCTACATCGCTTGAGCCAAAACTTGCTACATTACTTGAGCCAAAGTTTGCTACATTCCTTGAGCCAAAGTTTCCTACATCGCTTGAGCCAAAGCTTGCTACATTACTTGAGCCAAAGTCGCTAACCAATCATGGTCGGCTAAAAACGAGTTTTCTTTTCATTGACATTCCATCAATTTATAAACAGTAAATCCACATCATCATTATTACAACATACCCATATATGTTTATAATAAATAAGTGGTTCACAACTCAATTCATTATCATCAACCATAAAATTCACGCATTTTCTAACACAATGCATAAGTTAAAGACTTATCCTTACCTTTGTGAGCGTTGGGTTTGATTCTTGGCAACTTCGCAAGTTCCACCGACATCGCCGCCAACTTTAGGATATTTCCTCATTCTCACCATGTAACACAATGTTAGTCATTTATTCCAAATAACCCATAAACAACTCATATTGCATCTTTAACCATACAAGAGATTTAACACATTTTCAATGTTTCTAAACTACTTTCATTATAAGTTTACAAACACCTAAAACATACATATTTCATCTCATATTTCAACATTGAAATGCATACTCATCTTCTACATCTAACATTTTACCCATTTCCCTCTTTAACCACATTTTCATTTTAGGGTTTTGGGGTTTTAATGAATAACCCCACAAACCCTTTCCATTCTTGAAATACCAACTCTAAACCAAGAATTTATAAGAGAAAAACACATAAAACGAACCATAACTCAAAAGGGTGAGTTTCCATGGTTTCTCATATTTTGAGAAGAGATCCAACATACCAAAAAAATGGGTTTCAAAGAGAAGAAGAGAGTTAGAATCAAGAGTTTTACCTCTTCTCAAGCTCTTGGACGAGAATCAAAGCTCCTAGACCTTGGAAATGCTCTATTCTCTCACCTCTATTCAAATCTTATCCTAAAAATGTATTTGGGGTTTCTCTCATTTAATGCACTCGTCGGGTTCTCGCTTAAGCGAGCCCATTCTCGCTCAAGCGAGAAAATCCCGCCTATTTTAAAAACTCAAATCTGACCCTCTCGCCCAGGCGAGACATCTCTCGCTCAAGCGAGGATCTTACAGCCTCGACAGGTCCAAAATGTCACTTTTCTCGCCCAGGCGAGCCAACTCTCGCTCAAGCGAGCCAAATCTCACTCAGGCGAGAATCCTCCAGTATATCCCAAATCTCGCCCAGGCAAGAATCTCTCGCTCAAGCGAGAATCCCAGGACTGATACTATAATTTTAAGGAATGAAATCAAGTGTGTTACAATCCTCCCCTTCTTATAAGAGTTTTCGTCCCCGAAAATTAAACATACCTCGATTCGAACAAATGAGTGTAATCCTCCCTCATATCACGTTTCACCTCCCAAGTTGCATCCTCTTCGTCTACTTGGCTCCACAGTACTTTCACCGAGAAAATCTCTTTGTCTCTTAGTCTCTTGACACTGGTATCCATGATTCTCACGGGCAAAGTCGAAAAATCCAAGTTATCCTTCAACTCTATCTGATCAGATTCAACCACATGAGATGGATCCCCAACATATTTTCTCAACTGAGACACATGAAACACATTGTGGAGATTCGACAACAACGGAGGTAAAACAATCCGATATGCTACTGGCTCAACCCTCTTCAATACTTGATACGGCCCAATAAATCACGAAGTCAGTTTACGAGACTTCAACACTCTACCAATCCCGGTAGTCGGGACCACCCTCATAAAAACATGATCTCCCTCATTAAACTCAAGAGGTTTCCGCCTCTTATCGTAATAGCTTTTCTACCGACTCTGGGCGATCCTCATATTCTCCCGGATTTTCTTGATCTTTTACGTAGTCACTTGAAACAGCTCGGGCCCCAATATCAAGTTCTCCCTAGTTTCAAACCAACTCATTAGAGTTCGACACTTCCTACCATACAACGCCTCATAAGGTGCCATTCCAATACTCGAATGGAAACTATTGTTGTAGGTCAATTCAATCAAAAGGCAACATATCATCCCAACTCCCCGGTTGTTCCAAAACACAAGCCCTCAAAAGATCCTCCAATGATTGTATAGTCCTTTCCGATTGACCGTCCGTTTGTGGATGATAAGCTGAACTCAACTTCAACTTAGTTCCCAATGCGGACTGCAAACTAGTCCAAAAGTTTGAAGTGAAACGGGGATCCCTATCCGATACAATGCTCGACGGTATCCCATGCAAACGAACTATTTCCTGAATATACAGTTCTGCCAATCGCTCCAAAGAATACCTCATGCTCATAGGCAGAAAGTGTGCAGATTTAGTTAACCGATCCACTATAACCCATATCGAATCATATCCTTTCTGAGTCTTCGGAAAGCCCGATACAAAATCCATGGAGATACAATCACACTTCCAAACGGGAATTTCTAGGGATTGTAACTCTCCCGCCGGTCGCTGATGCTCAATCTTGGCTTTCTGACATACTAAACAACTCGAGACATACAAAGCCACATCCCTCTTCAACCCAGACCACCAAAACAACTTCTCCAAATCTTGGTACATCTTGGTAGTTCCCGGGTGAAAACTTATCTTGCTCTTATGGGACTCCTCTAAAATACTCTTCTGTAATTCCTCATCATGAGGCACACACACCCTCCCTTTATAACGCAACATTCCACTAGGGTCCGATGCGAAATCAGTTTCCTTGCCACTTCGCATCAGATCCCGTTTAGTCATTAGCTCGATATCCTCAACTTGCATTACCCGGATATGATCAAACAGTTCATTGGTGACCTTCAGCATTCCTATCATCATACTATGAGGCCTTATCTGAACTTCCAAGTTCATATCCCTGAACTCCTCAATCAGTTTTCCCTCCCTAACCATTAAAGCCGACATGTGTAAAGACTTCCGACTTAGGGCATCAGCCACCACATTGGCCTTTCCTGGATGATACTACAACCCAAAATCATAATCCTTAAGGAATTCCATCCACCTTCTATGTCTCATGTTCAACTCCTTTTGATCAAACAGGTACTTCAAACTCTTGTGGTCGCTGTACACCTCAAATCTCACGCCATAGAGATGGTGCCTCCAGATTTTTAAGGCAAAGACCACTAAAGCTAATTCCAAATCGTGGGTAGGGTAGTTTTGCTCATGCGTCCTCAACTGTCGAGAGCCAAAGTTTGCTACATCGCTTGAGCCAAAGCTTGCTACATTGCTTGAGCCAAAGCTTGCTACATCGCTTGAGCCAAAGCTTGCTACATCGCTTGAGCCAAAGCTTGCTACATTACTTGAGCCAAAGTCGCTAACCAATCATGGTCGGCTAAAAACGAGTTTTCTTTTCATTGACATTCCATCAATTTATAAACAGTAAATCCACGCCATCATTATTACAAACATACCCATATATGTTTATAATAAATAAGTGGTTCACAACTCAATTCATTATCATCAACCAGAAAATCCACGCATTTTCTAACACAATGCATAAGTTAAAGACTTATCCTTACCTTGGTGAGCGTTGGGTTTGGTTCTTGGGAACTTCGCAAGTTCCACCGACACAGTCACCAACTTTAGGATCTTTCCTCATTCCCACCATGTAACATAATGTTAGTCATTTATTCCAAATAACCCATAAACAACTCATATTGCATCTTTAACCATACAAGAGATTTAACACATTTTCAATGTTTCTAAACTACTTTCATTATAAGTTTACAAACACCTAAAACATACATATTTTATCTTATATTTCAACATTGAAATGCATACTCATCTTCTACATCTAACATTTTACCCATTTCCCTCTTTAACCACATTTTCATTTTAGGGTTTTGGGGTTTTCATGAATAACCCCACAAACCCTTTCCATTCTTGAAATACCAACTCTAAACCAAGAGTTTACAAGAGAAAAACACATAAAACGAACCATAACTCAAAGGGTGAGTTTCCATGGTTTCTCATATTTTGAGAAGAGATCCAACATACCAAAAAAATGGGTTTCAAAGAGAAGAAGAGAATTAGAATCAAGAGTTTTACCTCTTCTCAAGCTCTTGGACGAGAATCAAAGCTCCTAGACCTTGAAAATGCTCTTTTCTCTCACCTCTCTTCAAATCTTAACCTAAAAATGTATTTGGGGTTTCTCTCATTTAATGCACTCGTCGGGTTCTCGCTTAAGCGAGCCAAATCCCGCCTATTTTAAAAACTCAGATTTGACCCTCTCGCCCAGGCGAGGCATCTCTCGCTCAAGCGAGGATCCTCTCGCTCGAACGAGGATCTTACAGCCTCGACAGGTCCAAAATGTCACTTTTCTCGCCCAGGCGAGCCAACTCTCGCTCAAGCGAGACCACCCTCGCTCAAGCGAGCCAAATCTTGCTCAGGCAAGAATCCTCCAGTATAGCCCAGTATTTCACCCTCCCAGGTGAGCTTTTCTCGCCCAGGCGAGAATCCCTCGCTCAAGCGAGAATCCCAGGACTGATACTATAATTTTAAGGAATAAAATCAAGGGTGTTACACCACACACAAAAGGCTTTATCCTCATGGATATTTCCTCAAGAGATGTTTTCATTTCATAAATGTTGTTTTTTCATGAACACATTCTTCCTCTGAACATTACTGAACCACATAAACCTTGTCCTTCACCAACCATTATTGGTTTAGACTTCCTCACTTATGAGAGTATTCATCCAACAACATCCACTAATAACTCTTCTCCTCCCCAAATACCTATCCCTTTTGAAAGAAATGTTCATCCAGGTCCCACAATACCCATCTCACCTTCCTAGTCTGCCATCCACATCACACAACCTGAGATTGCAAGAGGAGTCAATAAGCAATGTTACAATATCCATCTTCCATCATGGTTTCGATGAAGACAAAGTCGCTATTGAAAAGCATGAAGACTTGTCTTAACAACAAACAACGAATCAAGACTCAAGACTTTTGAAGACTTTAGGGAAGTCATTTTACTTTTCTAGAAGTCCTAAGATAATTGCTTAGATTGAGTCTAGGTAGTTTAACCCAGTGATGAATATCTCACATAATCTTAGATTTGTCAAAAATCATTTTTTTAGAGTCATCATTCATCCATATTTTAGTAGGTTGCATTAAAATGGTAGTTTTCATGAAAACCCATTCATTACATCAACTTACTTCTTTTGGAAGGGTTACTTGTTAACCAAAAAACTTTTAGTTTAACTGTTGATTGATTAAGTAGTTCAATAATCGATTAAGTAGTTGTGTAAACCCGTTAATCGTGATTAAGCATTTGGTTAATCGATTAATGAGAGTTTCAGTATCTGCCATCTTGAGTTTCTTGATGGCTTTAATCGATTATGGATGTTATTAATCGATTAAGTTCAACATTGGACTGTTAATTTTAAACCCGTTAATCGATTAAGCTTTCATTTAATCGATTATATGCTTTTGAAAACATTTAACTATAAAATTTGTTTTTCTGCATTTCAGCTCATAACTTTGATTTCCAAATTTTAGATTCTGAAAGATTTTCTAAGCGAAAAGTGCATTTTAGTTAGAAAAGCATATGTGAAAGTTTCTTGCATACCTAGGTTCTTCATTGATCCTTTTAGGTGAAGACCTTTTCATACCTAGGTCCTTCATTGATCCTCCATTTATTGCTCTGACCTCCTTCTTTATTTCTCATTCCCCATTGTCCAGAGATTTTCTTATTAAATTGTGTCTGAAGTACTTGATCACCATACTTGTCTGGATTCCTCTCTTTACCTTAGTTCATGGGCTTCAAGGAAGCCTTGCAATACCACAATCTTGTAATCTTCATGATTTTTGGATTCTTCTATTGCAATAACTATATGATTATATTTGGGAGTTAGGGTTATAAGCACCTTTTCAACCACTGATTGGTCCTTCATTTCTTTCCCACGTGATCTCATTTGGTTTGTAAGTGACAGAATCTTTGTCAGATATTCTGAAATTGTCTCAACTTCATCCATCTGAAGAAGTTCATATTGTCTGCGCAAGGTTTGAAGCTTCACCTTCTTAATTTTTGTAGCAACCTCTTAACTTCTCTCCAAGTTATCTCATGCTTGCTTTGCGTGTTAGCCCCAACAATCTTCTCAAAGTTAGCTCCATCAACACATTGATGTATGAGAAACAAGACTTTACAATCTTTCTTCTTTGCTTCCTTGTAGGTTGCTCTTTGAGCTTTAGTAGCATTTTCTCCAATTTCTTGATACCTATTCTGCACAATCTCATAGACATATTGAAACCCAAATATAGCTTTCATATGGTTTCTCCATCTATCATAGGTCTTGTCATCAAGAACTAACAGAGTCATACATAAAACATTGATGATTGTCATTGTGTGATGCTCCTAGAATCTTGTGCACTTCTTCTTCTCAATCAAACTACTTCTCCTTAAATCTTGGATTCACACAGAATCTGATTCTTCTTTTCTAGACCTCAGGTCTCTCACCTCGAATTGCAGATCCACTTAGAATTTGGTCTTCAATTTTGAAAACTCTTGATACCACTATTGAAATGAACATGCACACAATGTGGAGAAGAACAGAGAAGAGAATGAGTAGAAGAATGAAAGAGAAAGATGAGAGAGTTTGAGGTATTTTTTAGAGAGTAAGTAAGATGAATGAATGAATGTATATTTGATATTGAAACTTTACATACTATTTATAGCATTAGGTCAACTAACTATCTTACTGAAAATAGTAAAACTAACAAAAGTAACAACTGAATTTCTTTTTCCTCTAATAAATTTGATGCAGTTTTAAGAACATTGCACATTACATCACCACCATGCATCAGAAACTGTGACAAATTTTACAAACATTTGAAAAGTCATAGCTAAAAACCTCGTGCATTATACCACATAAAAGATTGTTTTATGTCACACTACATATTACATCCACTTACCATATCATATAATATATGCTCAAACATAACTCATCAAGGGGTGTAGTATTCTGTGTAACAAGTGGCTCTTGTACATATCTGTGTGCTCTCATTGCATTCAGTTAATTTAATATGCAGTGTCTAAACTTCATGCTGTTGCACACCCAAGTTTGTATTTTCGAACGTTCATTCTTCCATCGAGTGCGAGGGCAAGAACATCATATTCTTCCACGTACCAGAGTTCGGACACCATTGCCTGTATATAGATTTATAACAACATCAAAGCATGTAATTTCAGGGATGATGTACTCACAAAAAAGATATTACTCATATTATTCGGTTCTAGATCAATGGAATAATTTTGACAGAACCAAATATCTAATCATGCTTTACTGAATTGAAATTGTGACTTTATTTAAAATTAATTGTTTAAATACGTACGAAATAATGGGTACGCAGATTTTCAACACAATTAATAAAAAGGAAATAGAAATATAAAAATCAAGGTAATTAAGGTACATGTAATATAAAACAAATATTTTTCATTGATTTTTTTTGTACAATTAATGTTTCTTTGTAATTAACAAATATTTTTAATTGATTTTTAAAGCTTGAACAAAACATGACGAACTTCATAAAACTTAACACACAGTTCATTATATCATTCTGATTAGAAGTGCATATACTCAATTTCTAAAATGATGTATATGCACATCTAATCAGAGATTTAGTTCCTCAATTTTAGTATAAAAAACTACAAAATTCTACTAACAGAAACTTAAATTCTCACTTCCCCGCATAATTACGAATGATATAATTACAAACCTTGAATCCACGGATCTGATTTTGAAGTCTATCAACTAACTCGTGGAAAAATTGAACATCATCTGATGTTGTATGCAATTTCTGCATATAACAAGAATAGAAACTAAATAATATAGTAAAGGTAGAAAATGGGACTAAAAATACTTTTAGTTTATTATCAATCTGCCAAATAAAAAATCAAACGTTCCTCGGATAATCGATCAGTAAGGACCAACGTGGGAACGAAAATGCTAAAAATATATGGGACAAAGAAAGTTTTGTACTGTAGTTTTTTTCGTATCATAAAGCCAACCAACTTGTGAGTTGTCACAACACAATATTTATAGTTGATGTAGAGTTATTAACAAATGAAATGATGTTAAAGCTGTTATATTAAATAATTGTTATGAAATTTTTTTTGTAACAATGTAAAATTGTAGAATAATTTCTCGGTATACTTTCTTTCCTCTTCACTTCATTTAATTCAAATTTTATTTGCCGTATGCCAAATAAAGAAAATATGTAAAAGCAATATCACAAAAATTCTTAATGTTTGCACAGTGAAACTACATTTGCGTGTGGAGTGAAATAAATTGATGTGAATTTGAACTTCATATTCTCCTTTTAAGACTATAACAAATCAGAAAATGGGTGATAATATCACTTAGCAGCTAAGTCAAATAAATTTCAACAAACATTGTAGAAATGTATTACCACGGGCGATGCTCTAGGTGGACCCAAAATCCTGGCAAATGACGTGTGAAGAATTGCATTATCGTACTGAAAATGGAAATAATGAGGATCATCAAGCATCGCGAAATGTAACAGATTTTACAAGATAGTTATAAACAAAGGATAAATGTAGAAAAACCAGTTATATTATATCAGACAATTCTAAAGAAAACCGAGTACAGAAGTGATGCTTACAAGTTGCTTCTCTGGTGCATGTGGAAGCGCATCCTTCAACTTAGCACGAATGGTTATGGGATCTGTCCCTGAGGTAACCTGCAGAACAAGCATAAGTTATTAGCCTAGGCTAATGAATTTAGTATGGAATTCTAACAAAGAAACAATAGAATATAATGAGATGGTTTCAAATTTAAATATAAACTGATGATGCACAGATACACAATTTCAGTAATTGCTTGAGAATAATGGATTTAAATTGTGGTTGCAAACCACAATTGCAGCTACGATATTGTTGTTTTCTAGTGGTTAATGCAACTGCACAATTGCGTTAGTATTAACTGCTCTTTTCCTATAATTGTGGTTGATGTAACACAAATACATTGTTGGAAGTCCAACATCACCGGCTCATTCTTTGTGATATGGTTTACATATTTGTTGGGTTACTCCTCTCATAGCCAATTGGTTTTGAGATGGAACCCGAACATGGCGTCAAAACTCAACTTCTCTGGTTCTCCGCCATGAGCTAGAAAGAACCTTAGCCTAGTCCGGTAGGCTTATGCGGGGAAGGGTTGGAAGTCGCAAATCACTTGCCTCATTCTCTGTGGTATGTTTTATGTACTTATTGGGCTATTCCTCTTAATGTCATGAACATCTTCAACTTTATTTTTAAGTCGTAAAATTTAGAAAACAGAGCCACTTAAGGCCAAAAGCTAATAACTTTCTTTGTTGGTCAAGCTTTACCATTCTAAATTTACACTTGACCGGACTCGGTATATCACACTACTTTCTGTGGGTGGGCTAGGAGGAATCCGGGAGAACCGCGTGCATCTCATAGTCTATAATACATGTATCATGGATAAGGAGACAAAGTATATGATCTTGTAGATAATGTAAAGTAACCTGCCAGCAACCCAGGAGCACACCAGTTGAAGTTAAAACCACCCTGTCCAAAACAATTTTCAAAGGGCAGAGTATCCCAGCAATAGCTTTCACAGAAGATGCTTCAGCTTCTATCTAAACAAAATTGATTGCGCCAGTTAGGACGGCAAAACGCCAAGAAGAAATTTGACATCCAAAATGAAAGTATACCTCTTCTTTAGTGGCAGGTACAGGTACAATATGGTGAGAGGCATGGAACATGCTAAAATGGTACAAACTAGAGTTCTGAAACCAGATTGCTAATTGAAACACTTGTAAGAATGCCAATAAAATAACACAAGATAGAGAGAAAATTGAAGCAACTCATGTATGTTTAAACCAGTGTTTTAAATTGCGGTTGCGGTCACCATTGCGGTAAGGATGCGGCTACTGCGATTGCAACCATTGCGGCCATTGCAATGCAGATTGCAGCCGTTGCGGTGTGAATTATTTTGTTATTAAAACAACATTTTTGAATCTGATGCGGCTTGCTGTGGTCTGATGCAGTTGCATTGTGGCTCGATGTGACCGCATCATTGAGATTCAGAGACACCGCAATTGCAGTGTAATGCGGTTGCAGCGGTCACCGCAACTGCAATATTGCGGCTGCATCAGGTGATGTGGTCCGCAATTTAAATCACTAACTTTAAACATATAGATCAGCAATTCTTTGATATAACTGCAGCTTACCTTTGTCAAAGTAGGGAGTAAATATACTTTTGACAGCCTCCCTGTGTCATGCAAACCATGCATGTGTTATATTATTATCAAAATTTATCGATACACAGTAGTAAAAAATCATATGATGAAGGGTATGTGAAGGTGAAGATATAATGGTAACCACACTTTATAGAAGTGGTAAGCTATGCCACTTCTAAACCAGAAAAGCAAAAGAAAAAGATGGTAATTTGAATGTGATCTTCCAATTCAAAACCAAGGCCAAAGTCAGAAATGTTACATTAATTAACAATTAGTGGTCTATGTTCTTGGAAGTTACTAATTTGAATGAAAGCCTAATGTGATGGTGGTTGGTAATTGATGGATCAAACTAGTGGGGATATTGTTAACTCCCTCCCCTCTCACTTCATGGGTAGTTTCCATGAAAGTAAAGGAGTTATTTTCTCCAATAACTCCTTCTAAACCCTTCTATAAATAGAGCACATGTGCATTGGGAAAGTCATGTCATTTTTTGTTATCTTATGAGTAGAAAGGGAAAGTGAGAATTAGAGAAGCATTAGTGAATGAGTAAAGAAGTATAGTGCTATATAGAGAATGAAACTGAGTTCCTGATCATCAAGGAACACATAAAGGGAAGGCGGAGAGATGAAAACAAAGGCAACCAGAAAGTGCACCAGAAGTTTTATTGTGATAATTCTGCAACTGTCTTCTTCTCTAAGAATGACAGCTATTCCAGAGGTACCAAACATATGGATTTAAAGTTTCTGTCAGTTAAAGAAGAAGTATGGAAACATAAGGTGTCTATAGAGCATATTCGTACCGATCTAATAGTAGCGGATTCGTTAACTAAAAGATTGTCGCCCAAGATTTACATTGGCAATGTAGAAAGGATGGGCATTATAGATAAGTCCTTGATAATGTGATAGTACCTTATATATATACATGTATAGATGTTTGCTTATCATTGTATGACACATTTGAATTAATGAAAGTTTTGTTTCCGTAATTAAAGTTTAAGTTATTCATATTAAAGAACGTACTTGTATGGTTTTAATGAGATAACTTGGTAAGTTTTCGAAAGGTAAATGAAGATTAAAATTAAAGTTAGTTGAATTGAGTTGATTGTGATACATGGAAGGGTTCAGGTTGCTTCATATAATTTGTGACTGTCATGATTCAATCATTTCAATTCAATTAAGGATGATAATTTGTAATGTTCAATGAAGGTGCACAATTAAAGTTATTTTATGAATCTTCAAGTCATCACATCGACCAAGTGGGAAATTGTTACATTAATTAACAATTAGTGGTCTATGTTCTTGAAAGTTACTAGTTTGAATGAAAGTGCCTAATGTGATGGTGGTTGACAATTGATAAATCAAACTAGTGAGGGTATTGTTAACTCCCTTCCCTCTCACTTCATGGGTAGTTTCCATGAAAGGAGAGGAGTTATTTTCTCCAATAACTCCTCCTAAACCTTTCTATAAATAGAGCATTTGTGCATTGGGAAAATCATGTCATTTTTTGTTATCTCATGAGTAGAAACACAAAGTGAGAATTAGAGAAGCATTAGTAGATGAGTAAGGAAAGTGCAGTGCTATACAAAGAAGGAAGAAAACTGAGTTCCTAATCATCAAGGAATGCATAAAGGGAAGATAGAGAGGTGAGAACAAAGGCAACTAGAAAGTGCACCAAGAAGGGAAATCGAAATCGAATCAGGTATTCCTTAACTTATTTTTTATTACACATGAATGTCATAATGTCAATATTCTAACTAAAGAGTTCTTAAGAACCATTAAAAACTCATAAAAGTTTTAATCTAACGAGAAAATCAAAACATCTTAAGCATAGATAAATTAAATCATCATTAATAAAATCCATGAGTTAGATTAATGCTTACGCGATGGGGACAGAGAATTCAGTGCTCAAATACAATACATTAGCTCGAACCGGAGGATTTGCTGGCTGCATATGGAAAATAATAATCATCAAGTGCTGCTAAAATGACTCCTCAAAGAATGGCATAAATTATTAAGTGTTACCTTCAATACAGATGTTACAGATCCATCCTTCAAGGTGAAAATATCTGAAAGAGATAACGATTGCGAGGTTTCGCCATGTTTCAGAAATGCAGCTCCATGTTCATCAAGATCTCTTGCCATTTTCTCATAAAGCTTGGATCTTCTCTCAGTGTTTGAATTAGGAGAATCTGAGACATACCCTTTTAAACTTAGTATCACAATCACATATATCTTCTCCCAAAATCAGATTTTGAGTAAAAAAATTCCAACCAGGAGAACTTCTTCACACTAAAATAAAATGCATTATTGTAAAAATTCTAAATTTATCAAATAATCAGAGATTTGCTATATTTTTATGATCCTAAATTCCTAATTAAGGAAAGTTTCAGCAGTTGATACAAAAGTAACAGACCTAATTCAACCTCTTGTAGTCTAAATTGTCAAAGAAAAGTTTGTAAAATGATTATGAAATAGAAAGAATTATGAAGAATTTTACCTATAGAGGAAGATGATGAAAGAGATTGTGATGAGTTATGGAGGACCATTTGGAAGAAAGTGAAGAAGAGGAATGCTGAGATGAGCCAAATCAAAGCCACTGTTTTGGAATGACTCCACCAACTCAAGTTCCCATTCCTACCCATCATATGATTAATATTGAATGAAAACAGAGTACAGTTCCAACCAAGAAAGTGTTAAAACCTTAAATTACATCGATAAGTATTAATTAAACTAGCTTCACATTGTTGTGTCTCAACCCGTTTTCTTATCGTTTGTAATGTGTATGTAGTCTACCTGTAATAAATATCTAATGTAGTAAATTATGTTAGATATTATAATTTGCAGTTGAATATATTCGATTGAGGTAATTGTTCAATGTTAATGAAGGAATAATATTTTGCACTTCAATTCTTTACTACTTAACAATGAACGGATGTTGTGATAAATTGAACTCTGAGAGTTCTATTTTATATTGAAGAACAAAATATTGTCTTGATGGATTAAATATTTGACCTTAATTTTTTTTTCTTATTTCTAATAAATTGTATATTGACTTAGCTTGATGTATCAAATATTTGACCATAATTCACATTTCCTATAAAATAAAAGATATTTATGCATTAATTATATTTTCTCTTCTCATTGAAAACAGAAAACCAATAAACCTAAACTATGAACCCTATATCAAATCTTTCTTGTTTAATGAATTTGGGTACTGTTGCATTTCATCATCTTGTTAAAAAAGAACAGAAAAAAATGTTATGATGATTTTATGTGGAAATAATCATTATAAAAACATTAGTAAATGGATTGTAAGTAACTTGTATACTTTTATTACATTTTTTCATAACATGTTCTCTTCATGATTACTCATATTTCAAATAAGTTATGTACCAAAAAATATACTAAAAAAGTTAAATTATCAATTATTTTTCCATATTTACATTGAATATTTCTCTCATATTCAT
This sequence comes from Lupinus albus, assembly GCA_009771035.1. NCBI lineage: Eukaryota > Viridiplantae > Streptophyta > Magnoliopsida > Fabales > Fabaceae > Lupinus > Lupinus albus. Next base: position 8,620,363 of record CM020006.1, on the reverse strand, counting down.
CTTGCATAAATAATATGGTATACATACATAATTACATGGGAGTTTATGGAAGTTTATTAATGTAAATAATATGGAAGTTTATGGAAGTTGATGGAAGTTTATTAATGATATGTTGAAAGTTTATTTATAAAATTACATTTTAAATCATAAAGGGTAAAATAGGTACACAAATTATACCATAGGTAGTTAATTTGTGTTTTCCCTTTAGTAAGTAGTATAGATTACATAAATCATTCGTCTATTTTTTTACTAGCTACACATATCACTCTTATTTATATACATATTATACGTTACACTAACTACTACTCATGCAAAATATATAAATGTAATCTTTTAAATAAAAAACTTGTGATGAGTGAAATTAAGTTAAGAGTCTAATATCTATACATTGACAGTGTAAAGATTTATACACATTAAATCTCTTGTGCTGCAAGAGTACTATACGTAGCTTTCAATGGATAAGAAAGTGAACTAGTATAAAACATATGTGTATTTTTTTCTCTTCTCCTTACTCTCTTTACTTTTTGTCTTGGTTATTTTTCTATATTATTTTCACTCCAACATACTCTTATCATTATATCAAAAAAATTCTTATATAAACCAGAAAACTAATTCACCCTTCCCTCTTAGTTACCATCTTATACTTACAGTGGTGTAGATCCATTAGAAGCTGGGTGCAAGGGAATTATTGGTGGAAGAAGTGTTTGTATAAACATTTGATTTCTTCTTAGTAAAGCAAATCTCCCAAGATTAAAAGGGGATGATTAGATTTAGATTGCAGTGGATTGGCAAACAAACAGGATAAATCGATCGTATTATCTGCTCATTTTCCCTACTCTTTTACTTACAGGCAATTATCATATTTTCGCTATATTTGATTATATTCATATAGAGATCATTGCATAAGTGAATCTGCATGGTTAAACACTTTCATAATTCTATTTAAGTGCATATTATATCAGATTAATCATTGTTTTCTTGTTGCATCAATAACAAAAATATTTTTAAGAAAACTAGACAGATTAATCGATTAAGTCTTTTGTTAATCGATTAACTCAAGTTTTTTGTTAATTGATAGAACAATCATTTAATCGATTAAAATCTGTAGTTTTTAGATTATCTTTTGTATTCAAATTGTTTTTAATTGTTACTTGAATCACCTATTCATCTCCATCTAGGTGAAGTTAGAGCCCTTGTTAACCAACATAAAGTGCACCACCAAATGACTTTATCTTCAATGAGCCACAAACATCAGAATGGCCCAATTCAAACATCTCTAACTTCCTTGTGGAAAAATGCTTGTTAAAGGATGCTTTTTTTCGTAGCAGCCATATAATGAGAATATTTCTTCAACTCTGCACTTTTTAATCACGAGAGTACATCCTTTTTAGCTAAACAATTTAGCTTTTTTTCATTGATATGATGAAGTCCTTGTTGCCATAAAGATATCTCCATATCCATGACGTTCACATTGTCATTAGCAAACAATTTTCCCACTCTGAACATGTCCAAGTTACCTTTATCAAGTTTCCATTTTCCATAACCAAAGTGATTATCATAGTCACCATCATCAAATATCTGCACATAGATCAAATTGAAAAAGACATTTGGAGCATCTTTAACTCCTCTAAGCAACAAGTGCACTTCCATGTTGGTATGCAAACAAACATCATTAATATCAACTACCTCAAGCACACACACCATCATTACTCATCTTCAACATTCCAAAATCACCAGAAGTCTAAGATGTGAAAGAACTACATCCTTGGTTTAACACGTAGTGTCCACTATCAATTATTCACATGCTCTCATCTCATTAAAGATTAATTGAATCATGGTAATATTGAATAGTAAGATTATCACAAGCGATCACCATCACAATGATTCTTTTTCATATGTATATGACGTGTTTTACGACAATAATGACATTCCACATTCTTCTATGTGCTTATACTTACTCTTCTCTTTTATCTACCACCTTTCGGTTCCTTTACCTGACTTCTCCCTCATTTTTCAATGACAAACACCTCAGAATGAGTTGAAGTATCATGTGTCTTCCTTCTCATAACATTATTAAAATATTTCCCTTTATATTTTGTAAGGAGACAACATCATTAGTTGTTGAGCTGTAATTGAATCTCGAAATGTTTCTCAAGAATTTGGTAGATTATTCAGTAGTCCTAGTCTTAACACTTCATCATCAAACTTGATAGTAATTCCTAACAATTGATCTAGGAGCCATTGAAAATCATTCAAGTGATTTGAAATAGAATTCTCATTCTTATACCTCAAATTCATCATGGAATTCAACAAATATAACTTAGTATTCTCTGACTTAGAAGCATACAAAGATTCAATCTTCTTCCACAAGGATTTTGCATTTTATTCATTAGAAATGTAATTATAAACATTGTCTTCTACATAGTGTCGAATGAACCCACAAACCTGTTGACGTTGAAAAATTCAATCCTCATTAGACTTGAACTCCGACTTCTCTGTAGTAAACACGAGAAGATGCAAAGTCTTCACAAATAACAAATCTTTCATTTTGTCATTCATAGGTGATAATTAGTGTCATCAAACACATCATCCTATTTGTATTTGTCTTCATCATTCAAGCAAGTTAAATAGCTCAAACCCAAAGATATATGATGTCACTCTAATGGGAAGTTCAACACAATAACAATGAGAGCTCAAACAGAGTAATATATAACGAATAATAATTCCCCCAATTTACGAAAATCTGTGGGGGTAACAACAAATAATTGCATCAACTAAAGATCACACAAAAAAGGACACCAATATTTTATCGTTGAAAACCTTCTCAATATAAGAATTAAATAACATGAACACAAACCAGTTAATCAAAGTAAAGGTACACGAGTGTCTCAAACCACAATATAAGTTGTACTTAACAATTAAGAAAATAACAGAGAAACAAGCTTCAAATAGAGAAATATGAGAAAACCCATGGCCTGATTTCTCCTATATGATTTAATTTTGTATTGGTCCAATCGTTCAGAATGAATGACCAAAACAAAACTAGTTGTCCAAATTTATCCTCGATTCAACCGGGAACGAATACACAATAACCATTCTACCAAAGATTTCTTAAGTTTAACTTAAGAGGGGTTGATTTTTGTTCTCTTCTTTTGTCATTTTCTCGTGTCTCTCTTGCCACACTAAACACTCTTGTCCCTCCTAATCTGACCCATTTCCACTACTTTAAGTGAGACAAATGAACTTGCACAAAATGAGTATTTCTCCGCATAGGATGAGAGTCCAAAATCCAACATCTAGAGGGTCCTTGATGTATTGTAATCGGTCGGGAAAGAGAGAAGTAAGAGGAAGGTGTGACACCCTGAATTTAAAATTCTTAAATTATAGTATCAGTTCTGGAAATCTCGCTTGAGAGAGAAAGGGCTCGCTTGGGCGAGAGTGGCTCACCTGGGTGAGTGGAATATTGGGCTATATGAAGGATTCTTGCCTGAGCGAGATTTGGCTCGCTTGAGCGAGAGTTGGCTCGCCTGAGCGAGAGTTGTCTCGTCTGGGCGAGAAGTGGCACTCTGAAGCTATAGAGGCTGTAAGATCATCGCTTGAGCGAGATGGTCAGATCTGAGTTTTTTAAATGGGCGGGATTTTCTCGCTTGAGCGAGAAACCGATGTTGTTACATTAAATAAGGAACCCAAACACATTTTAGGGTTAAAACTTGAAGATAAGAGAGAGAAGAGAGCATTTTCAAGAGCAATGAGTCTTGAGAATCATCTAGAAGCTTGAGAAAAGATAAATCTCTTGATTTTAACTCTCCATCTCTGTTTGAAACTTGTTTTGGTATGTTGGATCTCTTCTCAAAAAATGTCAGAAACCATGGAAACTCTTCTTTTTGAGTTGTGGTTCGTTTTATTTCATTTATCTCTTGAAAACTCTTGGTTTAGAGTTGGTATTCGAAGATTAGAAAGGTTTTGTCGATTGATTCATGAAAACCCCAAAACCCCTAAATGAAAATGTGATTAAAGAGGAAAGTGGATAAAATGGTAGATGGAGAAGATGAGTATGTGTTCTAATATAAAAAAGAAGATGATTATGTAAGTTTTAATGTTGGAAACTTCTAATGAAAGTAGTTTTGGGAACATTGGAAATATGTGAATATCATATATGTGTGCAAATGTAATATGAGTTGTGTGTATTTTATTGTGAGTAAATTACTGACTTGTGTTGTTGTTTGGTATGAGGAAAGATCCTAAGGTTAGAGGAGGTAGCGAAGGAACTTGCAAAGTTACCCAAAACCGAACCCAACACTCACTAAGGTAAGGAGAAGTGTTTGATTTTATATGATGATAGAAAATGCGTGAATTTTTTGAATATATATGGATTGTGAAATGATGGGAAGAAAACTTATTTGTAGCTCCCATGAGAGGTTGAGCAATGAATGTCTTGCCCAAGTGGTATTGAAATTGAATGTCTTGCCCAAGTGATATTGAATTGAATGTCTTGCCCAAATGGTATTGAAGTGAATGTCTTGCCCAAGTGGTATTGAATTAAATGTCTTGCCAAAGTGGTATTGAACTGAATGTCTTGCCCACGTGGTATTGAACTGAATGTATTGCCCAAGTGGTATTGAATTGAATGTCTTGCACAAGTGGTATTAAAATTGAATGTCTTGCCCAAGTGGTAGTGAATTGAATGTCTTGCCCTATGTGGTATTGTGGAAGTACGTGTAAGTGGGAAATGACTATGTAAAACAGGAATGAAAAGAGGATAATAAGGTTTGACATGGAAGAATGTGGAAATAAGAATGGTCGAATGAGGTAGTAAGTGATAAAACGAAATGATATGACTTTATGCTGAAATGCGGAAATTGTTTATCTAACCCTGTTTATAATGTGGATTATATCCAATGATGTTTATTGAATTAAATGACTTAATCCTTTGTATGTTTTGTAGGTTGCCATTTGATAATCTCATTGCAGGTAATTGGATGAATTAAGGGCGCTTAACTTGGAGCTTTAAGAGCTTTTCAATTTGGATTCCTTTATTTGCACATTTTTGTATCATGACTGAATATTTGTGGATTTGAATATTTGTAACCCTGGTCATTATATTTTTCGGATGTTTGTAACCTTGGGTACTATGATTTTGGAAACCCATAACTATCCTCATGTTTTAATTATATGGGGATATCAATATGAATTATGTTTTTTGTCTTATGGATGTGTAAATGAATATTGCATGTTAAATGATCAGAAAATAATCAAGGTAACTAATATAACGTACCATGGGTTATCAATAATAAGACATAAGTGAAATGTATGTTTGCATGAGTTAAAATAAGAAAAAAATTCAAGGGTAGAATTTGGGTCATTACAATATGGTATTAGAGCATAGTTAATCCTGCGGCCTAGGGTATGGCCTTACATGCTTCTTTGTGACCTTTATGTGATTGAATTGTTTGGTTTGTACAAATTGCTATATTATCTAGTTAAAATGTGGTTACTAACAAATGAATGAGTACAAGTACACATGGAAGGGAGAGGAAGAGGAACAAGTTAAACGTTCCTAACGATCTTTTGGCTCAGATGGTGGCTGCACTGCAACATGTGAACGAGAACTTGCAGGCTCTGAATCAGAATACAACACCAAGTCCTAGTTCACAACCCCTAGTCCCACCCGGATTGGCAGAGTACCGAGGTCTGGATGAATTTTGTAGGAGGAACCCCAATCAGTTCCAATGGGGATTTGCTCCTGATGCTGCCATCGAATGGGTTCAAGGATTGGAAAGGATCTTCAGGGCCATGAGTTGTTCTGATACTCATAAAGTGGCATATGTCACCTATATGCTAGGTAAGGAGGCTGATAACTGGTGGGAAATGGTCCAGAGGCAGATGGAGACCGAGAGGCAAATCATCACTTGGGAAGCCTTCAAGAGTAAATTCCTTCAGATGTACTTCCCTGCAGACTTGAAGAGGAAGAAATAGATGGAATTCTTGCAATTAGAGCAAGGGAGCATGTCGGTGGGGGAGTACGCGGCCAAGCTCGAGGAATTGATCTGGTACTACCCTTACGCTGAACTAGAGTTGGACGGAGGTCCAAATGTGCCAAGTTTGAAATGGGGTTGAAGCCCGAGCTGAGGGTGATGTTTGGTCACCAGGAGATCCCTAACTTTCGTACACTAGTGAACAAGTGCAGGATGTATGAGGATGATGTGCGAGTGAGGGACACTGCTGCTGGTAAAGTGAACCTCCACAGAACTATGGACCTCAGCGCAACTTTGTGCAAGGAAGGGGTAAGGAGAAGATGGCCGAAGACCGACGACCTTATGGTCTACCTAGCAACCATCGTACTCGTGGTTCTCAAAGGTCAGCCACCACTCCTGCTACTAGAGGGTCAAACTCCTATCCTATGTGCAACAAATGTGGTCGGGGACACTATGGCAATATTTGTCCCGGGCCAGGAAATGGATGCTTCCATTATGGAGGACAAGGGCATGTGAAGAGGTTTTGTCCTAAGCTACGAGAGAGTGTGAATGCTACGAGAGCTGAACGACCTCGATCCACTGACAGAGTGTTTACCATGAGTGGAGCAGAGACATCAGATGTCGATGGTCTGATCCAAGGTAAATGTATGGTGGTAGGTATTCCTCTTTTAGTGTTGTTTGATTCGGGAGCGACACACTCCTTTATATCTGTGGAATGTGTAGACCGACTGAATTTGCAAACAGAGTCATTGCCTTTCGACTTGGTCGTATCCACCCCAACTAGTATGACGGTGGTGGTATCGACGTTTGTGTCCCAATTCCCAGTGGTGGTAAATGATAGAACACTTATCGTGGATTTAATCTGCTTATCGTTGTCCCAGTTAGATTTAATTCTAGGAATGAACTGGTTGTCAACCAATCATGTTATGCTGAATTGTGCTGATAAGACTATGGTGTTTGGAGATCCGTGTGAGATTTCGAACCAGGCTAGTTGTATGGAGCTAGTGTCGGCTAAGGGATTCAGGTCATCCATTAAGGAAGGGGGATCAGTGTTTGTGCTGTTAGCATTAGTGGAGGGTATTGAGAAACCCAACATTGATGATATTCCGGTAGTCCGTGAATTTCCTGAGGTATTTCTTGTTGATATTCCGGAATTGCCTTCAGTCAGAAAAGTTGAATTCTCTATTAACTTAGTACTTGGAATGGGACCCATCTCTATAGCTCATTATAGGATGACACCGTTAGAACTGGCTGAGTTGAAAAAGCAGGTTGAGGACTTGTTGGCGAAGAATTTTATGCGCCCTAGTGTTTCGTCGTGGGGTGCACCGGTCTTGTTGGTCAAGAGGAAAGATGAGAGTATGAGGTTATGCACTCACTACAGGTAGTTGAACAAGGTCACTATCAAGAACAAGTATTTGTTGCCTAGAATTGATGACTTGATGGATCAATTGAGAGGAGCGGTGGTGTTCTCAAAGATTGACCTTCTGTCAGGTTATCATCAACTTCGAGTTAAGTCAGAAGATATTCCTAAGACTGCTTTTAGGACGAGGTATGATCATTTTGAGTATTTGGTGATGCCATTAGGTGTGACGAATGCCCCCGCAATATTTACTGACTACATGAATCAGATTTTTCATCCGTATTTGGACTCATTCATAGTGGTATTTACTGATGACATTCTGATTTACTCCAAGAGCCGAGAGGAACATGCAGGGCACCTGAGAATTGTTCTAGATCTTCTGAGTAAGAATTGGTTGTATGCGAAGTTGTCCAAATGTGATTTCTGGTTGGAATTGGTGAACTTCCTTGGACATGTGATATCCCGAGAAGGAGTGACAGTAGACCCTTCTAATGTCGAGGCAGTGATGGAATGGGCGGTGCCCAAGTCAGTTACTTAGATCAGGAGTTTTCTGGGCTTTGCTGGTTATTACCGGAAGTTCATAGAGGGGTTTTCCAAGTTGGCATTACCCCTAACCAAACTTACTTGAAAAGGGAGCCGTGTGTGTGGATGATCCGTTGTGAAGAAAGTTTTCAAGAGTTGAAGCGGAAGTTGACTATGACACTAGTGTTGGTTCTTCCTTGTACTGATTGTGATTTCCGTGTGTATTGTGATGCTTCTAAGCAAGGTTTGGGTTGTGTGTTGATGCAGGATGGGAAAGTTGTTGCTTATGCTTCGCGACAGTTGAGAACGCATGAGCAAAACTACCCTGCACATGATATGGAATTAGTTGCAGTGGTCTTCGCCTTGAAAATCTGGAGACACCATCTTTATGGTGTAAGATTTGAGGTGTACAACGACCACAAGATTTTGAAGTATATGTGTGATCAAAAGGAACTGAACATGAGACAGAGAAGGTGGATGGAGTTTCTAAAGGACTATGATTTTGGATTGCAGTACCATCCTGGAAAAGCCAATGTGGTAACCGATGCTTTAAGTCGGAAGTCCTTACACATGTCGGCTTTGATGGTTCGCGAAGAGACATTAATTGAAGAATTCAGAGATATGAATTTGGCGGTTCAAGTGAGACCCCATAGCCTGATTTTGGGAATGCTTAAGGTCACCAATGAATTGTTTGACCAGATCAGAATAATGCAGGTTGAGGATCGTGAGTTGAAAGTCAAACGAGATTTGATGGCTAGGGGAAAGGAAACTGATTTGAGTCGGATCCTAGTGGATTGTTGCGATAAAAGGGAAGGGTGTGGAAAAGGATGTGGTTTGAGAAAGAGTATTCTCGAGGAGTCACACAAGAGTAAAATGAGTTTTCACCCGGGAACTACAAAGATGTACCAAGATCTGAAAAAGTTGTTTTGGTGGTCTGGGTTGAAAAAGGATGTGGCTTTGTATGTCTCGAGTTGTCTCGTCTGTCAGAAAGCGAAGATTAGGCATCAACGGCCAACGGGAGAGTTGTAGTCACTAAAGATTCCAGTTTGGAAGTGGGATAGTATCTCCATGGATTTTGTATCAGGTTTTCCAAAGACTCAGAAATTGTATGATTCGATATTGGTAATAGTGGATCGGTTGACTAAGTCTGCACACTTTTTACCTATGAACAGGAGATATTCTTTGGAGCGATTGGCGAACTGTATATCAAGGAGATTGTTCGGTTGCATGGGATACCGTCGAGCATTGTTTCGGATATAGATCCTCGTTTCACTTCAAACTTTTGGATTAGTTTGCAGTCTACTTTGGGGACTAAGTTGAAATTGAGTTCAGCTTATCATCCACAAATGGATGGTCAATCGGAAAGGGCCATACAGTCATTAGAGGACCTTTTGAGTGCTTGTGTATTGGAACAACCTAGGAGTTGGGATAGTATGTTGCCTTTGATCGAGTTCACCTACAACAATAGTTTCCATACTAGTATCGGGATGGCCCCTTACGAAGCCTTGTAGGCAGAAAATGTAGGACTCCCGTGAGTTGGTTTGAGACTGGTGGGAACTTGGTATTGGGACCTGAGATAGTCCAAGAAACGACGGAAAATATCAAGAAGATCTGGGAGAATATGAGAATAGCACAGAGTCGACAGAAATGCTACTACGATAAGAGGCGGAAACCTCTTGAGTTTAAGGAGGGAGATCATGTATTCATGAGAGTAGTTCCGACTATTGGGATTGGTAGAGTATTGAAGTTCCGTAAGCTTACTCCGATAGCATATCGAATTGCTTTACCTCCATTGTTGTTGAATCTTTACGATGTATTTCATGTGTCTCAATTGCGGAAATATGTGGGGGACCCTTCTCATGAAGTTGAGTCGGACCAAATAGAATTGAAAGATAACTTGACTTTTGCTACCTTGCCAGTGAGGATTTTGGATACCAATATCAAAAGGTTGAGGGGCAAAGAGATTGCCTTGGTGAAGGTACTATGGAGTCAAGTAGATGAAGGAGACACTACATGGGAAGTGGAGCATGATATGAGGAATGAGTACCCTCAATTGTTTGAGTCGAGGTATGTTTAATTTTCGAGGACGAAAATTCTTATAAGAGGGGGAGGATTGTGACACCCAGAATTTAAAGTTCTTAAATTATAGTCTAAGTTTTGGAAATCTCGCTTGAGCGAGAAAGGGCTCGCCTGGGCGAGAGTGGCTCACCTGGGTGAGTGGAATACTGGGCTATACTGAAGGATTCTCGCCTGAGCGAGATTTGGCTCGCTTGAGCGAGAGGGTCAGATCTGAGTTTTTTAAATGTGCGGGATTTTCTCGCTTAAGCGAGAATGGAATCGCTTGAGCGAGAACCCGATGTTGTTACATTAAATAAGGAAGTCCAAACACATTTTAGGGTTAGAACTTGAAGAGAAGTGAAAGAGGAAAGCATTTTCAAGAGCAATGAGTCTTGAGAATCATCTAGAAGCTTGAGAAGAGGTAAATCTCTTCATTTTAACTCTCCTTCTCCCTTTGAAACTTGTTTTGGGTATGTTGGATCTCTTCTAAAAAATGTGAGAAACCATGGAAACTCTTCCTTTTGAGTTGTGGTTCGTTTTATTTCATTTCTCTCTTGAAAACTCTTGCTTTAGAGTTGGTATTCGAGGAATAGAAAGGTTTTGTGGGTTGATTCATGAAAACCCCAAAACCCCTAAAAATGAAAATGTGGTTAAAGAGGAAAGTGGGTAAAATTGTAGATGGAGAAGATGAGTATGAGTTCTAATGTAAAATAGAAGATGATTATGTATGTTTTAATGTTAGAAAATTCTAATGAAAGTAGTTTTGGGAGCATTGGAAATATGTGAATATCATATATGTGTGCAAATGTAATATGAGTTGTGTGTATTTTATTGTGAGTGAATTACTGACTTGTGTTGTTGTTTGGTGGGGATGAAGAAATATCCTAAGGTTAGAGGAGGTAGCGAAAGAACTTGCAAAGTTACCCAACACTCACCAAGGTGAGGAGAAGTGTTTGATTTTATATGATAATAGAAAATGCGTAGATTTTTTGAATATATATGGATTGTGAAATGATGGGAAGGAAACTTATTTGTAGCTCCCTTAAGAGGTTGAGCAATGAATGTCTTGCCCAAGTGGTATTGAAATTGAATGTCTTGCCCAAGTGGTATTGAATTGAATGTCTTGCCCAAGTGGTATTGAATTGAATGTATTGCCCAAGTAGTATTGAACTGAATGTCTTGCCCACGTGGTATTGAAATGAATGTCTTGCCCAAGTGGTATTGAATTGAATGTCTTGCCCAAGTGGTATTGAAATTGAATGTCTTGCTCAAGTGGTAGTGAATTGAATGTCTTGCCCTATGTGGTATTGTGGAAGTACGTGTAAGTGGGAAATGACTATGTAAAACAAGAATGAAAAAAGGATAATAAGGTGTGACATGGAAGAATGTGGAAATAAGAATGGTCGAATGAGGTAGTAAGTGATAAAACGAAATGATATGACTTAATGCTGAAATGCGGAAATTGTTTATCTAACCCTGTTTATAATGTGGATTATATCAAATGATGTTTATTGAATTAAATGACTTACTCCTTTGTATGTTTTGTAGGTTGCCATTTGATAATCTCATTGCAGGTAATTGGATGAATTAAGGGCGCTTAACTTGGAGCTTTAGGAGCTTTTCAATCTGGATTCCTTTATTTGCACATTTTTGTATCATGACTGAATATTTGTGGATTTGAATATTTGTAACTCTGGTCATTATATTTTTCGGATGTTTGTAACCTTGGGTACTATGATTTTGGAAACCCATAACTATCCTCATGTTTTAATTATATGGGATATCAATATGAATTACATTTTTTGTCTTATGGATGTGTAAATGAATACTGCATGTTAAATGATTAGAAAATAATCAAGGTAACTAATATAACGTACCATGGGTTATCAATAATAAGACATAAGTGAAATGTATGTTTTCATTAGTTAAAATAAGAAAAAATTTCAAGGGTAGAATTTGGGTTGATTACTCTTATCCTTTTCTTCATCTTTGTAATCAATAAATGTCTTGGATAACTCTAAGGCTCTCCACATTAAATCTATGAAAGCTGCATGGTTCACAATTTGTAAGAAACCAAATTTAGAACAGGTTTTAGTGATCATGCTCATCGCTTTCTTCTTGCCGTCATTATTGTCTCAGGAATGGAGAAAGGTCTATTGTGGGAATGACAGGGTTAACCATCTCGTTCGCTACGGGTACTATTTAAAGAGTAAACACATATTTTGGTCCTCAAAATTTTCACATGTATCAGATTGACCCACACATAGGTATATGTGAAAATTTGGAGGGATCAAACTAATATATGTGAAAATTTTGGAGATCAAAATAGGTATTTAATCTTATTTAGATGTCTCTCCCATGTTTGATCCTTTTATTATCTGTATTGTTTAATTGAGACTCCCATGTTTTATTTTGGTTGGAATTGGTAATACTGAGATAGCAACACTTGAAAAGGTTAGGGCTGATTTATTTTTTTGTCTCCTTTAGGTCTATCTTAAAACAAAAATTCATTCCAAATCACGGACATATAAAATTCTACACTGAATGATTCCACAAATTAGTTATCGGTTGTTCTCAATATCACTTATCTAAGAGCGATTAAGACTAGCACCACAAAAATGGAGTAGAATTAGAATCAATAAATGTATGACCAAAAATAAAGATGGATAATATGAAAAGAAAAAAACATCAATTAATACTCAATACTGTTATCATGTGTTTGGTGTGAAGTGTGTTTTTAAATTATGATTATAATTTGAGGTTATAAACTCAAAATAAATCAACCCATCAATCTAGATGGTTTTCATTTTTGTTTCTTTTTCTTGGTTTATAAAATTTGTTTTCATAAACTAAGTTTGTTATCCAAATAAGCCTAGTTTATAAACCAAATATGTGCAAAAACATTCTCAATCTTAGTGTTGATCCAGCTTCTGGCTGTGGAGCTTGATTTTGAACAATGTTGTTAATCAATAGAATTTATGCCCCTCCCATTATTCTTAAAAGAGTGTTGTTATTTAGTGTTGTTGAAATCACCTAAATATAGTGGAAATGTAAAGAGTGAAAGAAGACATCACTCAAAAGTTGTTTCTTGCAATAATACAACTCTTTCCTACAAGAAAGAAATTCATCCATTCTTGAATAATAATCACCATCAAGCAAAACATTACATCTAACTCAAGAAACCATAAACTAGTTTCAAATTCAACAAATTTGATCCATTTTTGAAGTCAGTATAATTTCAATACCTCTCTAAAGATATGCATGTAGCATTACTTGAAAAATGGAAGATTCAAGAAAAGTTTGGTAGAATTGAAATGATACTGAATAGTGAATACTATCTGTTTACCATATCATTGCTCAATTGAAAAATGCATTCAACAGTAATTCTGCTACCTAAATCCTATATACTTCATGTTATATATAGTTGATCCTAAGCCCGAATAAAAAGTGAAAATTGTGTTAGGCAGTTGATAGTCAACATAAAACTTTATCGAATCTCTACGAGTAATTCTGCTACCTTGGAAATATAAAACAGCTATACACTAAATACTGCAATTGAACTATAGATCCATAACAAAAAGCCAATAAATAAAGCTCATGTGCCATAATTATCTGGAGAAGAACACTAGGTATGAAACCAGAAGTAACTTAACATAACAATAAATAAATTATAGTAATAGACATAACTACTGACTGGCCTCAGTAGCACCATCTGCTGACATGAGTTGATAACAGAGACTCCAATGGTCCTCATTTCTTAGAAAATCCTACTACCACCGAAAAACAAAACAGGTAATTTCTCAATTGCCACCATCCTCCTCGCCGCCATCATCATCCTCTTGATCATCATCGTCAGAGTCATCTTCATCCTTATCCTGTCAATGAGGAAAATTTGCAACATATAATATACAAAATAGATGTTCATGATATTCCAAAAGCAGTAATGTAATAATTAATTTTAAATACGATGAGAAAACAGTAATTCGGACATTAGGGAGTGCTTGTTGAGATTTTGGAAGGAAAATGAGGGAAGGGGAATGATAGGACAAAGTTTCCCCTTTATGTAACACAAGGGCGACATCCAAGCCACCCCTCCCTCCTAAATTGACCTCAAAAAACTAATTCTTTGTTAGTAATTAAATAGTAAAGCAGCTACTTGATCTTGGTTTTTAAAAGCATTTCATTGGTTAACATTTTAGTAGAGTTCAGAGGTCTTCCTTTTTATCCATGTAAGCACCATGAGTCCACATAATAACAGTAAGAATTGATAGACTAGAAAAATCACAAATTTCAGACAAATGACAATCATCTTCAGTTACTATACAAAACATAGCATGCCCGATTTCAGATTTCAATGGCACCTAAACAAAATTGACAAAGCCCTTAACATTGATGGGGCGAAGGGAAGGAAGAAAAAAAAATGTGGTAGATAGAAGAGGAAAAAACACACTATATGAGAGATGTTCCAATCTATGCAATGACCAATCGTAACTAATAAAAACAGATAAATAATACTTTCAAAGTTATAGATGTCTTCACACCAGATTCAGCCTCTAGCTGGACATGATAAATATATATCATCAATCATGGAGTAAAGAAACAGATACAAAGACTTCACACATCTAATCAAAAATATTAAGCATGTGCCAGTTATCATTTCAATGGTGCATGTTTTTACTATCTAACATCTTAAAGTGCGCTCAAATTGTGTTTTTTTTAGAAAATAAATATGGGATTAGAACTTTCAGCATCTTCCTGTCTATTGAAAATCTCTGTAAACTAGATTACTAGATACAATTCAGATCTCATTTGTGATTAGTGATTTAACATACATAGTCAGATACCCATTTGGTGAGTAGAGAAGAATAAATTCTAAGCTATTGTAAGTAGAATATTGGTAAACAAAAAGTTGGATATGTAGGAGTGAGACAGTATATAAAATGCAAGTTAGAAATGTTATAATGGTGAGAATTGGGGATCACGTCATAATATAACCTGCACAGTAGAGGTTTCTTGAATCTATATTGCAAAGTGATAAAAATTGAGAGGTTGTCATAGTATATGGTTGAAGCCGGGTTGACGAAATGGAGAGATGTTTCATGCACAATTTTTGCGAGTAAAAAAGGGAAATTATGGACAACAATAAGACCAGCTTGCTCTATGTAGGAACTGTTAGGCCGTGAAGTGCCAACAAGCACAAAGAAAAGTGTAATGGGGATGAGATACATTTAAAAGATATATAAGATATTAAAAGCATCTTGAAGAAAGTGTGTAGCATCCAATGAATTTCGATAGAGGCCAAATGATGTCACATATAGCCAATACCACCTAGTCAGATAAGGCTTGGTTTGTACTGTGAAACTAACAAGACTTATAAAAAAATATTGTACAATCAGTTTAGTATTCTTCCATCAGATTGTATCTATATTTTCTATAATGTGTTGCCTCTCTTAATTGAGTATTAAATTAGAATACCCATCGTATTAACAACCATCGAAGCCTTTTCCCGTGAAGTATAAAAGTGCTGAAGGGAAAAGTAATTGTCAGGTTTCCTATTTATTAGTATTAGTATATAAAGCTTAAGCTTTTTTCTGGGGGAAATGGAACTGCGTTTACCTCATCATCAGCTTCGTCCTCGTCACCATCCTCTTCATCAAGCTCCTCCTGTTCATTACAATCAACCACAGTTAGACAGACAAGGAAAGATACCACAGCAAAGAGTAAATACATATTAAGTTGTGAAGCTAAAAGCAAAACTTTCATTCAAAGAGGATACAAGAGCTGAAAGTTAATTTACATTGTTGAAATATGTAAGCGGGTTTGGCCATAAGTCATCCTTGATTAATTCTGCAACCTGCATTTTAGAGTGAAATATTACACTAGGATTTGTGTCGCACAAACAAAGGAAAGACAATGATTGTATAAAAGGTGGGAAATATATAGCAGAGATGAACAACTCGAGAAAAATATTTCCCAAAGCAGAAAAAATATACCTCATCATGAATATCATCCATATCATCTTTCTGCTCAGTGTCAATAAACCAACTAAAGAAACTGCATTCAGAAGCGCAAGAAAATTAAAATATCAACCATTTGTTTCGTGCAGTGTTTACAAAAGGAGCTTTGACAATAATTTATCCATCTTAAATATTAATTGATAATTAATTAACAGGAAAGAGTGTTATAAAAAATTACTTGTAAATATTTCCCAATGTTAGCCAAAACTGAATACATCAGGACACAACTATTCATAAAGCAGTGCGTGCAGTTTCATTGGGATAATGAAAAGGTTTTAAAAGTAGGGTGAGAGAACAACACAATTCAGATCTAGGTAGGCAATAGAGCACTATCACACTGGGATGGCCGTTATGCCTGTCACAGGTTAAGGAGTGGTGATTTCACAGACCCGATCACAGGTCAGACCTCGTGCAACAAGGCTGTGAGTGAATTAGCAGGTGGTCTCTGGCACTGCCATGCGGCAAGATCATGGTAAGATCACAGTGAAATCACAGGACTAGCTGCAGCTCCAAGTCTCTGAAACTAGGACCCTATTTTTCAAAATCGAAAAAGTCTATTTTGCACTTAGTTCTGAACATGAGAGCTTATTTGATCTTCCAGTCATTTCAACTTAACAGTGTGAATCCCTAAACTCTCTTAGTTGCTGCACTAAAAAGATGACCTGCAGCTATTTCATGAGATCTAAAATCTAAAGTCAGGTCTGTAGGTTTTAATGAGTATTACTTTCAATTGGATTTAGTTACTTCAATGTTCTAATGGTGCCTTACTACTTCAAACGTGCATTCTCCTTTCCACTTGGCATTAGCTTATTTTATACATTTACATATTATTTAATATTGTAATCTTATATATTCAAATATATAAAATAAAAATAAAGTAATAATAATAAATGATGTAATATTTACCATAATTCATCTTAATATTTGGTAACAATGAATTTTGAATATTAATTATAACCGTCTTTCATGTTACGTATTGTTTTATTTCTCAGTATTTTTATATGTATATAGTATAAATTATTAAATATTTTCTTAATAGTTGTCATAACAGCCATCTCGTTGCCCTCAAAACTATCTGCAATCGGCTACCAAGAAAAGCATGCTAATCCCTCTACACGAGGACCAAAGAAACACCACTAAGTACACCTTGTGCAGAGTACCAAAGGGAAGCCAAAAAAGTCACATATCCCAAACAAAATCTATAGAAGAAAGTGAATCATTGAAAATCTTACTGCTACTTTCCAACCAAACACACCAAAGGATAGCAAAAAACAGAGCACTGGTCAAATATAAGTTTGCTCATGTATAAATAATTATGAAGAGGTTTGGGTAGGAATTTGCTATCACAGATAAATTTAGTGACCAAGAAAAACTTCAAAAGCTCATTCAACTGAGTCAAGAACAATAAGTGACCTTACAAAAAAAACAGTAAAGGTATGATATTCATTATTCAACTTCCTAGATAAAGTACATGAATGAAACTTGCTGTTTTATCAATATTTTCTGTAAAAACTTAAACATATTTAGACACCTACCTGATGTCAGTAGGAGCCCGCTTGTTCCCTTTCTTCTCATGAGTGACTCCATTGGGTATGCCCTTCACGTTTAAAGGTAATGTTTTAAAATGAAACATAAAAAACTAAAACAGTAGAAGCTGATAGAAGAAAAAAGAGAGTGAAACAGACGTCCTTACTTGGCCCTCTTTCCATTTTATAGGTGATGCAGTAACCTTTGTGGTTCCTTCTTCAAGGAAGGTAAAAGTCTTTACAAGCTGTTTATCCTCAAAATAGGGATTGGGATTGAAATTCTGAAATAATTTTAAAACTTTTTACTTTTGGATTAACTAAATAATTTAAGCAAAAACATAAATTTCATAAAATAAAGGTGATTTACAAATCATTCCCATGAAGTATGCACCAAAAAGTCAAACAGGGAAGAGGGCATGTAGCTTACAAAGGTGATTGAGTAGCCTGATTTGACATCTTTAGAATCTTCAACCTCAAGAGAACTCAAATACTTAAATATCTATCAATTAAAGGATCAATAATCAATTAGAATTATAAATCAATTAGCTATAACTAAAGAGACAACGATATTGAAGGTACTTCCACAGAACCTTCAGACCAATATCATGTGTAATTACAAAGAAGCTGAAGATAAAAGTGAAGGTACTTAAACAGACTACTGTCACACATGAACCGGATTTGCATTTGGATAGGCATTTTGAAAGTGCATAATTTAGTCATAAAATAATTATGAAAACAACTACCACCTATACTGTTTGTAGCTTTTGCAAAGGCTTTTTCAGCTTCAAGTTCTAGTATATGAAAATAAGGCCCAAAACATCTTATATAAGTTTCAAAAGCTGTTTGAATAAGACCATCTGAACAAGACTAAAATGCTCAATAAGTGACAGGCAAGTTTTGGTGGATGTCATCAAATAGGTCAAACCTTTTGATCTTCCTCATTCAGAAGATCACCAAGTGCAGGATGACTCAAAAACTGCACAAAAGAACAAATAAAGTAAACAACGCATTAAAAACATCATAATAACAGCAATATCAAAAGTCCATTTTTTCGGAATTGAGACCCTCTGTATCTGAAAATCACTTTAGATGCAGAGTTATCAGAGTCATGCATGAAGACCCATTTATTGCTTAAGAGGAACTGAGCTCATTGCCAGTCATACCAACAAGCATTTGTAAAGTCCAAAATTGAACTCAAAAAGGAAAGAAAAACTCACAGCAGTTAACCAGAAGTCAGGAATAGATTTGATAATCTCATTCCGCTTATCATAGATCGGCTTCCGTATCTCATTGTACTTCTGCTCTATTTCCAGGACTTTATCACTGGCCTCCTCATTCACCTACAATGAAAAAACACCTAATACTCAATACAAAATCAGACCAACTTGATACAACACAAAATTGTTAATAAATATGTCCGATCAATATTCAGGTTTTTTAATTGCACTTCTAATTCAAAAAAATACATGCTATAAGCTTCTATGGTTGAACTGTACCCTAAATTTAGCTTTTATGAGAACCTTCTTAGGAAAAAAAATCAGAAAATAACACTTCTAAGAATCCTAACCTAAAGAGGACTAACATATATGAAGTATAGAAAAGCATTATAAAAAATAAAAACCACATTAACGTTAGCATTACAGCTATTGAAACATTACATATAAATCTAAAAGCCATTCTAATTGAAACAAAACTCAACATTTGAATTCTTAAATCACAAACCAGAAAATACAACAGCATAGAATGAAAGCGAATAATAATAAATTTTTGAAACCTTTTCGAGCTCGTCTTGCATCTCTTGCAACTTCTCGATAGATACGAGAAGTTCTCCATCGAATTCAGTTTCTTCCTTCTCCGAAACCTTAAGCTTCTTACTTTTGTCAGACACCATTTTCGCGCGTTCTCTGTTACGTTTTTGAGTGAGAGAAGCAGAGTGATGAATGAGAGACACTAGTGAGAGAAAATGGAGAATGAAAGAGGTTAGGGTTTTGGGATTTATATGAGACACAACATGCGAGTGCACGAAATGATTCAACTACCGAATGACATCTGTCCAGTGAAGGGGTAGAATCGTAGTTTCACAAAAATCCATGACTGTCTTCTAGATTATGGGTTAGTATGTCATGGTGTATTATTATATGTTTTGGACTAGTAATGCACTATAATCCATTCAATAATGATATATTCTAATATTGAATTATTTTATAAATTTTCTTATATTATTAAGAAAGGATATATGTCACTCATTAATAAATTTTTGTGTGACATATGTTTATGTGATTTAATAGAATTTGTAAAAGAAAATATCATTTTCTTATTCTATTTCTATTTTGAGTTAACACCTAATTTACTAGTATCAAATGTTTTTTCACTTGGATAAGAAATCAAACTTTGGAATACATTTTTCTTTATTTATATTCCATAATAAATATTCTTATAATAATCATTAACATCCTAAGAGTTAACTTAAATATACTTTTAGTTGCTCAATATTAACTCGGCAATGTTTTATGGATATCAATTAATATTTATTTCTAACTATGTGAAACTTCTCATGTTATGTAAAGTTAAGCTCTTTATTATATATTCATTTAAAACCTGACTAACGATAATGATAATGAGTTGGCAATCCACAGAACAATAATGAAAATAATAAATAATAATATATTTTTAAATCTCCTTGGCATTTTCCTAATATGTTTTAAAATAATTCAATACTATTTTTTTATAAACAATAATGAAAATGATATTACTTGAGTAAATGTGTAACAAACTTTCCCTTTTCTTCCTCTTCTTAGGAATCTCAAACTTTGAAGAAGAGAAGACTACGAGTCTAGTTAGTTTGGTAATTTTTTATATTCATTTTCAATATAAAAATAAATTAAGGATGAAAATACGTTTGAAAGGTTGTTTCTACTCAACATTTTTAGGCAATAAAGACTTCATTTTTAGAAACAAAAAAATATCACTTTCATTGTTTTTAAATTGATTGTCGCATCAATTTTAAAATCATGATCATTCTCTCGCATCTGACCACAAAAATATGTTATCTCCTAAATTAGAGCATATCTATAACTCTTAATCACACAAAATTCTTTATTTTCGTCTCTGTTATTTGTCATCACCAATATTTTGTCAATTGTCATTATTAGACTGGATATCCACATTATGTTCATTTCATTCCAAGGGCACAATGCTTCAATAACTACAACCTTGCCCAAGGTAGTTAAAATTGTGTCCGCCAACGTGAGATCAGACATTTTTACATGTTCCGACGCCACAATCGTGCTCGATCCCAACAACATTCTCTAGAGGAGGCAAACTCGTGAGATTGTTGAAAGTGTGCATGTCAAGAGGAACACTTTGGAAAGCTCTCCTTATATGTCATGGTTTTGATGAGGACAACTTGTGCTAACATGAGCTTGAAGATCATCAACAAATCAACATGCTTAAGTCTTCCGATTGGTACCTTGCTTAGACTAGATTAGTTTAGGTTGAGTCTAAGGCTTAAGTCACCTAATACATATCTCACTTGCATAAATATTTTAAATCTTTTTCATCTTGAGATATGTCATTCATAATATGTTCATGCATCATATAAATACATGTTCATGTGCATTCTAGTATAACCTAAGTATTAAACATGTATGAATTTAAGTGCATAACATATTTGAAATGTTTTTACATATGAAACAATGCTGTTAATCGATTATCACATAGGTTAATCGATTAATCTAACTGTTTGCACAGTGTAATCGATTACAACAAAGGTTAATCGATTAATATAACATTTTTGTAAAGCTTAATCGATTAAAGCTGTCGTTAATCGATTAACTGGGCTTTAAAATCAATTCTTTATAAACTGCATTTTCAGAATTGATCTCATAAGTTACATGTTAAATTTTTAGAGAGTTAGAGCATTTTTTTCGTGTTAATTGTTGCATCTAGTTGTAAATGCATTTGTGAGTTTAGAAAAGAGAGAATTCTATGCTTTAGGATTGAGTGATTTTCTTGATACATTTCTCATCTTTTCTTATCACATGTTCTTGCATTTTTACATGATTCTTGATTAGATGTTTACATATTATGCATTCTGTTTTTCACTAATACATTTTCATACTGCATGAGCTTGTATTAGGTGATTAGAGTAAAGCCTTATCTTGTTAGATATAAGTCTTGTTATAGCTTAAGTTTACTCTGTATTGTTTTGTTTGAAAAAGTGTTGTAATTGTGGGAATCTCAAGGTGTCATATCACCAAGAGATTGAGTGTGTCTTCACTGAGTGTTAGACTTAGGGATAAGTAAAGAACAAATGTTCTTGGCTGGGGCTACGCCGAAAGAAAGGTTTTCTTTGTCGGTAGGAAGGGAGTCAAACCATAGAATAGGTTTCTTTTTTATCTTGTAAGTGTCTAATTGTTGTAATTGGATAGTGTGTATGTAATTAACATTCATTCAATTATAGTGAAGAAAAATCTCCCAAATCAGCCGGGAGGCCTGGATGTAGTTTGCGGTGGACAAGCAAACGAACCAGGATAAAATTCTCGTTGCAGGACTTTTTCTATCCCTTTCTCTCTTTATTGCATTTGATCGATTAATTTGTTTAGTAGATTTAATTGATAAACTGTTTATGTACTATATTGTTTTTACTCTGATAATTCTGTAAGCTTTGCATAATCGCTTCGTTATCAATTAATTGTCGCGCAAGAAATTGTACTTGCATCTGCTTACTGTCACGGTTTAATCGATTAAGTGTGGTGTGTTAATCGATTACTTCAGTCTGTTAATCGATTAAGTGGACTGTGTTGAAAGTGTTAATCGATTACCCTGTTTCGTTAATCGATTAATCAAGGTGTTTTTCAGTATTAAGTGTTGTTTTCGAAAAGCGGACATTCTAACCGCTACACCTATTCAACCCCCCCCCCCCCCTTCTAGGTGTATTGTAACCACTGATACCTAACAAGTGGTATCAGAGCTAGTGCGAAGTGCTAGCTCAACCGCGTATTCGTGATCCTTAGGGAAAAAGGAATGGGTTCGTCAAACCCATTTGGTGGTGATGGTTCATCCATTAATCGACCACCTATATTCAGTGGTGAAGGGTATGCTTACTGGAAAGTCCGCATGCAAATTTTTATTGAAGCCATAGACTCGGATATTTGGGAATCCGTAGTCAACGGCCCTTTCGTTCCACAGCATCTTGTGGACAATGAACCTAAAGACAAGCCTAAAAGTCTATGGACCGATGATGATCGCAAAAAGGTGCAGCATAACCTACGCGCCAAAAATATCATCACATCGGCCCTATCCTATGATGAGTTCTTTAGAGTATCGCAGTGCCAAAATGCAAAAGAAATGTGGGACACTTTACAAGTGACTCACGAAGGCACTAGCGAAGTCAAGCGCGCTAGATTAAATGCGCTGACCCACGAGTATGAGTTATTTCGCATGTTACCTAGTGAATCAATCTGTGATATGCAAAAGTGATTTACTCATATTGTTAATCATTTAGTTGCTCTAGATAAATCTTTTGCCAGAGGTGAACTAACTAATAAAGTTTTGCGTTGTCTTGACAGGAAATGGCAACCAAAAGTAACTGCAATTGTTGAATCCAAAGACTTGGATTCTATGCCTCTAGCTACACTATTTGGAAAGCTTCAAGAGCACGAAATGGAACTGGGGCGCTTGACTATGCACGAAGATTCAGATCGGAAAAAGAAAAACATCACATTGAAGGCCACGACCTCCAAATCAAAAGAAGAAAAAGATGATGATGAATCTGATTCCGATCTAGATGATGAAACAATGAATCTCCTTGTTCGAAAATTTAGTAAATTCATCAAAAGAAAAGGCGGATTCAAGAAGTTTCAGAAGAAAGAAGCAAAAGAGTCAACCAACAAAGGCAAGAACAACAAAGATCGCTTCACTTGCCATGAGTGTGGAAAAGCCGGACATATGAGATTTCAATGTCCCACCTATCTGAAAAAGGTTGATTCAGAGAAGAGCACTCCCAGGGAATTCAATTCCAAGAAAGCTTATATTGTATGGGATGTACCTGAGGAGGAAACAACATCAAGCACTTCTAGTGAGGAGGAGTCAGCGAAGCTGTGTCTGATGGTCAGATCTGACAACGATGGCAACTCAGACTCACACGAGGATAATAATGAGGTATATTCTGACACCTCATCCACTTCGGATGACTTACCCTCTTATGAAGTTTTATATAATGCTTATGTTGAGTTACATGAGGAGCTAAAGAAATTGGCTAGAATAAACGTTGATAAGAAAAGGGAAATCCTTAGAAATGAGAAGAAATTAAGCCAATTACAAAAAGAATTAGATGAATTAAAATTAGAAAATGAAACTTTAGATCTCATCTATTCTTGTAACACATGTGACTGCTCTGCTAATAATTTATGTCAAAAGCCTGTATGTGAGACTTGCGATATTTTGCAAGAAGACAATCTTAAACTAAAAGAAAAACTCGAACGTCTCACAAACAGTAAACAGCAATTAGACACTCTGCTCAGTCAAACAAGAAACGTTGGTGATCGTACTGGTCTAGGTTATACTCGCTCTGCTAAGAACAAGAGACCATATAGAAAACCTGTAGTTCATACTAAGAATAAAAATCATAAGCACTCTCCTACTTGTTTTTATTGTAATACGTATGGTCATACTTCTTACTCTTGTTACATTAGAAAATATGGTATACCTAGCGGAGTTTATCTATGGATAAAGAAGGGAGATAATTCCCTAATCACTAACAGAAAAGGACCCAACATAATTTGGGTACCTGAGAAAAGCAGGTGATCTATTTTGCAGGTATGTCTTCGAACACAAGGACAAAAATGGTATTTAGACAGTGGATGTTCGAGACATATGACAGGTGACAGATCAAATTTCCTGGATCTATCACTTAAAGGAAAAGGATACGTCACGTACGGAGACAACAACAAGGGAAAGATACTTGGCACCGGAACAGTTGGTAACTCATCTCATACTCAAATTGAAAATGTTCTGTATGTTGAAGGACTAGAACATAATCTTCTGAGTATAAGCCAACTCTGTGACAAAGGTAATCGTGTATCTTTCGATTCTGACTGTTGCATCATTCGTGACATTTTATCTAATAATGTTAAATTTGTTGGTCATCGTATAAATAATATTTACATGGTTAACTTGGATGATGTCACCACATTATTTTCAAAATGTTTTATTTCTAAAGAAGATGACATCTGGCTCTGGCACAAACGCATTGCACACATCCATATAAAACATCTAGATAAATTATCATCAAACGAACTAGTTGAGGGGCTACCAAAACTAAATTTTAAAACTAAAGAGATTTGTGACACTTGTCAAAAGTGTAAACAAACCAAAAACTCTTTCAAAAACAAAAATGTGATATCCACTTCAAGACCTTTGGAGTTACTCCATATGGACTTGTTTGGACCATCACAAATCATGAGTTTTGGTGGTAGCTACTATGCTCTAGTTATTTTTGATGATTTCTCTCGTTTTACATGGACATTATTTTTATCTGCTAAAAGCGACGCTTTCAACTCTTTTAAAAATCTTGCCAAGCAAATTCAAAATCAACTTAACCTGAAAATAGTATATATACGAAGTGATCACGGGGGAGAATTTGAGAACTTTCAGTTCGACAAATTCTGTGATAAGCATGGCATTTTGAATCAGTTCTCTGCTCCTCGCACTCCACAACAAAATGGAGTTGTTGAAAGGAAAAATCGTGTGCTAGAAGAATTAGCGAGAACCATGCTCAATGAAAGTAATACCCCCAAATATTTCTGGGCAGATGAAGTTCATACTGTATGTTATGTTATAAATCGAGTACTGTTAAGGCCTAATTTGAATAAAACTCCTTATGAACTATTAAAAGGCCGTAAACCAAACTATCCCATCTTCACGCTTTCGGTTGCAAATGTTTTATATTAAATAATGGAAAGCGGTCTTTAGGAAAATTTGATTCAAAAGCCGATGAGGGAATATTTTTGGGATACTCGATTCATAGCAAAGCGTTCAAAATTTTTAATAAATATTCTATGCAAGTTGAAGAGTCTATCCATGTACAGTTTGATGAATCTTCTCCAAAAGAGAAGAGAAAGGTCGTATCTGCTGATGTTGCAGGTGCTTTGGAAGAAGCATACTCAAAGAACATGGATAATGAAGAAACAACCAATGAAGAATGTCAAAACAAATCTCAGGAGCATTCAGACATGCCAGTTGTGTGGAAAACCAAGAAAGCTCACCCGATCGACAAAGTAATAGGTGACATATCTACGGGAGTGGTAACCTGTAGTTCCTTACGAAACTTTTGTAACTTTGTAGCTTTTGTATCTCAAATTGAGCCTAAGACCATTGATGAGGCCATTGAGGATGTGCACTGGGGTATAGCTATGCAAGAAGAGCTAAACCAGTTCGAACGTAATAATGTTTGGGACTTGGTCCCTAAACCTAAAGATCATCCTGTGATTGGTACTCGATGGGTCTTCAGAAACAAGCTTGATGAATCAGGCTTGATCATTCGAAATAAAGCACGCTTGGTGGCCAAAGGCTACAACCAGGAGGAAGGTATCGATTATGACGAAACCTATGCCCCTGTAGCCAGATTAGAGGCCATCATGATGCTACTTTCCTTTGCATCGATTATGAACTTCAAACTATTTCAAATGGACGTAAAAAGCGCCTTCCTGAATGGCTATATTCAAGAAGAAGTTTATGTTAACCAACCGCCTGGTTTTGAAAATTTTAAATATCCGAACCATGTTTATAAACTTAAAAAGGCACTCTATGGTCTCAAACAAGCTCCTAGAGCTTGGTATGATAGACTTAGTACCTTTCTTTTAGAAAAAGGGTTCGAAAGAGGCTTGGTTGACACAACGCTTTTTATTCGTAAATCAGAAAACTCTGTGCTACTTGTGCAAATCTATGTAGATGACATAATTTTTGGATCTACTAATGATATTTTGTGTAAAGATTTTTCTGAGATGATGCAGGGGGAGTTCGAAATGTCTATGATGGGAGAACTCACATTCTTTCTAGGACTTCAGATAAAGCAACTAGAAAGTGGGATTTTCATCCATCAGACAAAATATTGCAAAGAGCTGCTCAAGAAATTTGAGATGAACAATTGTAAGGAAGCTTCCACTCATATGGCATCTGCTTACTACCTAGATAAGGACGAAAAAGGAAAAGCAATAGAGGTAACAAAGTATCGAGGAATTATTGGGTCTTTACTTTACTTAACTGCAAGTCGACCTGATATCATGTTTAGTGTATGCATGTGTGCGAGATTTCAATCATCTCCTAGAGAATCACATCTTAAAACCGTTAAAAGAATCATGAGATACTTAAAAGGAACAACTAACATGGGATTATGGTATCCTCGGGATGCCTCATTATCCTTGGTAGGTTATTCCGATTCCGATTTCGCCAGATGTAAATTGGATCGGAAAAGCACTAGTGGTACCTGACACTTGTTGGGCAGTTCATTAGTAGCATGGCACAGCAAAAAGCAAGGTTGTGTTGCTTTGTCCACCGCCGAAGCGGAATACATTGCCGCTGGTGTGTGTTGCGCTCAAATCCTTTGGATGAAGCAGCAACTCAAGGACTATGGTCTTAAAATTGAAAAGATCCCTATTAAATGCGATAATACAAGTGCCATAAACCTTTCCAAGAATCCCGTCTTGCATTCTTGAACTAAGCATATAGAAATTAGACATCATTTTCTGCTTGATCATGTACAAAAAGGTGACTGCGTTCTTGAATTTGTTAAAACTTCTAAACAATTAGCCGATATTTTCACCAAGCCCCTTCCCAGGGATACTTTCTTTGTTCTAAGGAGAGAACTTGGAATTCTTGATGAACAATATCTTGATTAAAATTGTTTAGTTGTTTACATCATCGTCTAGTTTCTCTATGTCTATGTATCTTTAGCTTTTTGATATTTGTTATAATGCAAAAGTATGTCTCTTGATTATTTTTTCTTGTGATTCTGAATGTTTCAATAAATTTGTCACAATGCATACAAAAGCCTTAAGAAGTTGAAACCATTTTACTGCCTGAAAACTTTTTTTTTCTATGTGTAATCGATTACACTTGTTGTTAATCAATTACCTGGGCATCAGTTGCTTGAAAATTCGAAATATTACTATGAGTAATCGATTACACTTT
Organism: Lupinus albus; assembly: GCA_009771035.1. Classification (NCBI taxonomy): domain Eukaryota; kingdom Viridiplantae; phylum Streptophyta; class Magnoliopsida; order Fabales; family Fabaceae; genus Lupinus; species Lupinus albus. The sequence goes on along the minus strand of CM020006.1, from coordinate 8,592,714 downwards.
CTGTTAATCGATTACCTGGGCATCAGTTCTTTAAAAAAGTCGAAAATTTTACACTGGTTAATCGATTAAACCTGCCCGTTAATCGATTAAAACCAGTTTTATAAAGGCAAACAGTAGCTCGGTTTCACACTTTCTTTGGCTTTTTCACTTTCTCGTTTATGCTTTGAGTTTCTAAATCTATAACACAACTAATCCAAGTGCTCCAAAGTAGAAACACCTTTTCCTAACCCTCTTAAACCATCAAGGAATCATACTTCTTCATCCTCATTATATCCCATTTCCAAGGTTCCACCAAGCATAACCTAGGTTAGGTTTGCCTACACCCATATCTGACCATTCACTGCTATTTCAGTTTCTGCCACATAATGGAGCAAAGTCGTCCTAAAAGGGTCAAGACCTCAGCCACTCGTGTGCGAAGACGGGAGGTCGGTTCACCTTCTACTCGGGACCGTGGTGACCCCTACTATTCACTCATCTTGCAAGAAACCCGTATGGCGAAATTTCAAGGTCGGAAACCTACATATATACGGTATGTTGACTTAACTTGGTTAGCGGAACAAAACTTTAGCTTCCCGCATGATATGGAAGCTCAGGGAACTATTCAGTTTATGGAATTAAAGGGACAAGTCTACCCTGCTCTTGTTAGGGAATTCTATGCTAATTTTAGATATAAGGATGGAAAATATTGGTCTATGATTTCTGGCAATTTGTTTGAACTTAACGATGAAATTTTCATGAATGTCGGTGGTTTATCATCCTCTGGATATAGTATAGGAGATTGTTCCTGGGTGAAGGAAAATTTTGATCCTACTGAAGTCTATAAGTCATTTCTAAGAGGCCCTCATTTATATATTCAGGGTCAACTGACCAAAGCTGGGTCACTATCTGTTGAGAACAGGCTGCTGCATTACATTATTGCTTACATCTTAGTACAGAGGAATACAAATCACGCACAGCCTACTATGAATGATTTACGTTTCATGTATGCAGTAAAGAATAATGTAATGATTAACTGGCTTGAGGAGATCTTGAAAATTATGAACAGTGTATCTTTATCTCAGTCGAAGCTGCTTCCCTAAAGTATCTTCATCTCACGCACTGTTGATTATTTGCGCATTGACGTTTCCGATACTATCATTGTTGAATATACTGACAAGGATCATCTGGTTGGTGAAAGCCTCATACATAAGATGGGTATATACAAGTATGGAAATACTTGGCAATACCAAGAGGACTACACCACTATTGGTCTGGATTTATCTGATGATGATAATCAGGATGACACAGGTAATCAGCATGCTACAACTCAGGGGGAGCCTTCTGGATCAGCACCTCAGAACTCTGCTTTTGGCTTCGATCAGTTGGAAGCTATGGAGCAACGACTTAACAACCGTATGGATCTTCACTTCCAAGGACTGAAAGACTCATACTTTGCTGTTATGGAACAGTATGAGGAGCGACAAAATGCGTACTCGGACAACCAATTTCGGGAGTTGAGGAATCTGATTCAATCTACCGCTGAAGCTCAGAATGCCTTGTTTTGTTCAGAATTTCAGAAGCTATCTGTGCTTATCAGGGGAGATCAGAACATTGTCATTTCTGCTGATCACACTGACGATCCTCATCCTCCACCTCAACCTTAGTTTAGAAGACTTTAGACCTAGGATATCTTACCTTTAGGTTTATTTCTTCTTTTTGGCACTCTTTGGATTTAGATGTTGTTATGGATTCTAGTCTCCCTGTTGTGTGCCTCTTTCATGTTTTTAATTGACATTTTCTGGTTTATATGGCTGCTAAATATTGTTACTCTTTATGCTATTTTTTTTAATTATGTCGAATAGCCTATTCTGTTTACGTGTATGGCTCTTGATCGTATGAGATTTTCTACTTTGATTTGGTTAATCTTGTATGCCGTTCACTTCACTTGTTTTGGCTATTTCTGTTGTATAAACTTGCGCATTTGTTTAATCCTCTTTAACATAAAACAGGTTAATTGTTAAATCCCAAATTAACTCATTGACTGTGTTTTTTGCATTACTCATATCTCTGCCTCTTCTTTGACCTGAGTTATCTTTTTGATAATGTCAAAAGGGGGAGAAAGGTTGTTTTGTTGTCTTCTGATTGTGCAGGTTGATCGTAATAACAGCTTCCGATATTTGCGCATCATATCAACCTTGCCAACACAACCTTCAAGCTATTTCATCACAGCTGTTACATTTGATGTGGAGTTTGTCATCATCAAAAAGGGGGAGATTGAAAGTGTGCATGTCAAGAGGAACACTTTGGAAAGCTCTCCTTATATGTCATGGTTTTGATGAGGACAACTTGTGCTAACATGAGCTTGAAGATCATCAACAAATCAACATGCTTAAGTCTTCCGATTGGTACCTTGCTTAGACTAGATTAGTTTAGGTTGAGTCTAAGGCTTAAGTCACCTAATACATATCTCACTTGCATAAATCTTTTAAATCTTTTTCATCTTGAGATATGTCATTCATAATATGTTCATGCATCATATAAATACATGTTCATGTGCATTCTAGTATAACCTAAGTATTAAACATGTATGAATTTAAGTGCATAACATATTTGAAATGTTTTTACACATGAAACAATGCTGTTAATCGATTATCACATAGGTTAATCGATTAATCTAACTGTTTGCACAGTGTAATCGATTACAACAAAGGTTAATCGATTAATATAACATTTTTGTAAAGCTTAATCGATTAAAGCTGTCGTTAATCGATTAACTGGGCTTTAAAATCAATTCTTTATAAACTGCATTTTCAGAATTGATCTCATAAGTTGCATGTTAAATTTTTAGAGAGTTAGAGCATTTTTTTCGTGTTAATTGTTGCATCTAGTTGTAAATGCATTTGTGAGTTTAGAAAAGAGAGAATTCTATGCTTTAGGATTGAGTGATTTTCTTGATACATTTCTCATCTTTTCTTATCACATGTTCTTGCATTTTTACATGATCCTTGATTAGATGTTTACATATTATGCATTCTGTTTTTCACTAATACATTTTCATACAGCATGAGCTTGTATTAGGTGATTAGAGTAAAGCCTTATCTTGTTAGATATAAGTCTTGTTATAACTTAAGTTTACTCTGTATTGTTTTGTTTGAAAAAGTGTTGTAATTGTGGGAATCTCAAGGTGTCATATCACCAAGAGATTGAGTGTGTCTTCACTGAGTGTTAGACTTAGGGATAAGTAAAGAACAAAGGTTCTTGGCTGGGGCTACGCCGAAAGAAAGGTTTTCTTTGTCGGTAGGAAGGGAGTCAAACCATAGAATAGGTTTCTTTTTTATCTTGTAAATGTCTAATTGTTGTAATTGGATAGTGTGTATGTAATTAACATTCATTCAATTATAGTGAAGAAAAATCTCCCAAATCAGCCGGGAGGCCTGGATGTAGTTTGCGGTGGACAAGCAAACGAACCAGGATAAAATTCTTGTTGCAGGACTTTTTCTATCCCTTTTTCTCTTTATTGCATTTGATCGATTAATTTGTTTAGTAGATTTAATTGATAAACTGTTTCTGTACTATATTGTTTTTACTCTGATAATTCTGTAAGCTTTGCATAATCGCTTCGTTATCAATTAATTGTCGCGCAAGAAATTGTACTTGCATCTGCTTACTGTCACGGTTTAATCGATTAAGTGTGGTGTGTTAATCGATTACTTCAGTCTGTTAATCGATTAAGTGGACTGTGTTGAAAGTGTTAATCGATTACCCTGTTTCGTTAATCGATTAATCAAGGTGTTTTTCAGCATTAAGTTTTGTTTTCGAAAAGCGGACATTCTAACCGCTACACCTATTCAACCCCCCCTTCTAGGTGTATTGTAACCACTGATACCTAACAATTGTTGTGTAGGATCTTGGAATCGGTGCTTCCACCGTTCCTAGGTTGCATCGCTTCAAAGGTTTGGGCTGCAACCCATTACTAAATCCACTTTGCAATTCGGGTTAAAAAAACCCTAAAATTCGACATTGAAGGGCCCATTTGAACTTTGAAAGAGGTAGAAGTAAGTGTAATCTGAAAAATCAACAACTTAAACGGTTGTAGAATCTTCTTCTTCTTCGTTTCAACTCTGAAGTTTGAACACGTACTCTTATCTCCCATCTTCTTCTTCCTTGTTCATCATTTTCTCCTTTTTTTTCTCTTCTATTTTTTCTTCTTTCTTTTTTCTCTTCTCTTTTTTCTTCTTTCTTTTTTCTCTTCTCTACTCTTCTTTTCCTTCTTCTTCTTCCTTGTTAGTCTTCTTCTCTTCTCTTCTTTCTTTTTTCTCTCTCTTCTTTCTTTTTTATCTTCTGGCATGTTCAACTTAATTGCTTTATGTTTATTTTTTATTTTTTATTGCTTTGTTTTATTTCAATTATCATTTTCTTCTTTATTTTTTATTCTATGTTTGTTATACATTTTTTTTAGTGATTTATTATGCTTTTTATGTTATTCATTTATCTATTTATTTTTTTGTTTTTACTATAACTTTTATTGATAATTATTTTTGTTCATATTTAATTAACATGTTATTTCTATTTTTGTCCAGTGTCTGTTTTTATTGCTAATTTAAGCAGTAAGTGATTTAATATGTCTGGAGAAGCTAATTCAAACTTCATTCCAACTGTTGGAGGCTTAAGTGATACTCTTGAGTCCTAGAGTACTGCTTCTGCTTCTAGAGTGCTACCCAAAAATGCATGTGGGAAAAGAAGTGACATAACATGTAAGCATGGAATTGTAGTTGATGGAACCAGAAAAATACAATGCAAATATTATCAAAAGGTTGTAAGTGGAGGAGCATATAGGTTGAAGCATTACCTAATTGGAACTAAGAAGGATGTTGAACATTGTATTGATGTGATGATGAATTGAAGAAGGAAATGTTAATGATTGTTGTTGGTTTACAACAAAACTTGATTAATAAGTCAAATTCTTTTTTAAGTAAGGAGGAACAACCTAAATTTGGTGAAAATAGGAAATAAATTGAAAACTTGTTCAAGAGGAAGGGGATTAGTACTCAAGCCACCATCAACAATGTGTTTAAGAAAAGAATCAAAGAGGGAGCAAATCAAGCCATTGCAACGTGTTTTTACAACAATGTCATTCCATTTAATATGGCAAGGAGTGATGAATATTTTGAAATGTTTGAGTTGGTTGCAAAACATGGCATAGGGTTCAATCCTCCCTCTTATTATGAAACTAGGATCAAATATTTGAAGGAAGAAGTTAAGTTGACCAATGCTCGACTTGAAGAACAGAAGGTTGAGTGGAAGAAAGTTGGATGTACCATAATGACCGATGATTGGACTGATAAGAGGAGGATGATAATCTTGAATTTCTTAGTGCACAGTCCTAGGGGAACATTTTTCTTGAAGTCTATTGATGCATATCACATTGCAAAAACTACTGATAGAATCTTTAAGATGATAGATGAAGTTGTTGAGGAGATTGAGGAAGATAATGTTGTTCAAGTTGTGACAAGCATCCAATTATAAAGTTGATGGAGAGATATTGATGGAGGAAAAGAAAAAGTTTTATTAGACACGTTGTGGTACTCATTATATTGACTTAATGTTGGAGGAGTTTGAGGAGAAAATTCTCATTTATGCAGACACAATTTATAAAGGTAGAAAAATTATAACGTTCATCTATGAAAGTACTTCTCTAATTTATCTTTTGCAACAACACACAAATGGGAAAGATTAAGTGAGACAGGGCTTCACTCACTTAGCCACATCATACTTAACTTTGGGTTGCCTTAATGATAATAGAACAAGTTTAATAAGAATGTTTACATCAGTAGAATGGAAGGCAACCAAATTTGCCAGGAAACATGATGGGAGATTGATTGAGAATGTGGTGTTGGATAAGGAATTTTGGAAGAGTATTACTTTTATTTTTAAAGGTGCATTTCCATTAACGAACATTCTTCATTTGGTTGATTCAAATGAATATGAGAAGCCACTGATGGGATTAATATATGAAGCAATGGATCAAGCTAAGGAGAATATACAAAGTGCTTACAATGGTCTTGAGGATGAGTAACATTCTTGTTTTATTTGCACCTAATATTCATGTATTAATAATTTTTTTGCAACTAACGTCATTCTTTATTGAAAATGCTAGCATGCATCATCATATAGGGAAGATTAAGAATGTAAACATGCATCATTATATTATTTTGACGAGTACAAGGATAAAACAATGATGATAGAAAAGCTTGAAGACATGAGCTACTCAACAAATAACAAGGCCAAACTCAAGATCAATCAAGTATACTTAGGTTAAATTTTTATATTTCTAGAGTCTTAAGATGATTGATTTGGCAGAGTTTGGGATAGGTGAACCTTGAATGGAAGTTTCACAAAGTCTAAAATTTAACCAATCTAAAATGAGACTTATATACATTCATATATAATTGACATGCTCATGCATTTACGTATGGTAACATGATTTTAGTGCATTAAACTGAGTTTATTACTTACATCTTCAAAATCATGAATCATGCATATACACATCATGTAGAAGGTTCATCATGCATCAAAGAAATGTTTTTTAATACAGTTAATCGATTACAATTTGTGTTAATCGATTAAATGAACATGGAAACCCATTAATCGATTAAGTATGGGATTAGTCGATTAAATGGAATTACAGTAGCTGAAATGTTGGATTTCTTGGAATCGTTAATCGATTAAGCTGCAGGTTAATCGATTAAGCCCTGCAAAAAATAGTTTTGTATAGAAGTTGATTTTCCCCCATATGTTTATAGTATTGCACATGAGATTGTGTTGGGAATTATTGAAATATGTTATTACATTAAGTCCCATATTGCCCATAATTATAATAGACTAGAGTATCAATGTTATATATTGGACTCATGTCCCTTATTATTATGTGCACTAAATAGAAGCACCAAATAGAAACACCCATGGGCACTTGAGTCCATGAGTGTTCTAGAGCTTGTAATCCTTATTCTCTAATAATATGTTGGTAGCCTCTCAACGCTCCGAGAGATGTAGGCTCAATTTACCGAACCTCATATATGAGTCCAATATATAACATTGGTTACTCTACTTTATTTCAATACTAGACAATATGTGAGACTAATATAATAACATATTTCAAGCATTTCCTATAACATTGGTTACTTTTCTCTTCTATTTATTCTATGCACTTTATTTGATTGTTTGTAGCCAATGTAGCGCAACGATCACTTCCGTTGCATCAACAGATTGCATATAGACTCACATAAATTTCAAATCTTAATTTTCATATCTTTGAGTGAATTTCATGTCGTGAGAAAAATGATAAGATTTCTTTTATTCATAAAGAGAGATAGGATAGTTTCAAAAATTATCCATTGTGCATAATTTTCATATAATTCTTGGAAAACCAAGCTTAATCACACAATACTTTTTTAGTTTTTGTGAGATTTTTGGGCTAGTGTTAGGGTTGTTATTGTTGTATATTCGCACATTGAGGTGCAAAGTAACTTGAAGAATCTTGTTGACGATGTTGGAGAAATTCTCTAGGTGTGTTTAGTATCATCTTGGTTGAGAATTCCGTTGGGAAATCCTAGATGCGGTTAGGTTCTTATCTTTTCATATATAAGAGTGTATTTATTGGGAGTGTAAATGCTTGGGGCTAGACTGTTAGAAGCGGTGTTAAGTATCCATTACAAGTAGGTAGAAGGTAAAACCATCTTGGAGACTCTAGGGCCAAGAAAGGAGTCTTGTATCGATTTGGAAGTGTGTTTTTAGAATATTTGATTTTCAAATAATGAAGAAAAATCTTCCAAGATCAGAAGGGGAGTCATGGATGTAGTTTTCCAGTGGACTTGCAAACAAACAAGGATAAAATATCGTTGTCTTGATTTTCTGTATTTCTCATCTCTTTAATTTTAGTGATTTACATGGTTTAATTGTTTTACTTATTGAGTTTATTGCATGCTCTAATTCTATTAACATTCAGGCATAAATTCATCAAGTGAATTGAATCTGTAATTGATTGATTTCATAGTTTCTTGTTTCGCAAGTATTCTGCTTTCAAAAGTTCAAAGACTCAGGTTAATCTATTTAACTCGGTGTTAACTGATTAAACACATGTAGAGTTAATCGATTTAGAACAGTCATAATTGATTACACTTTTGGTTTTTTAGAATATCCCATTAACCGGAAAAGCGGGAATTGTGATCCGTTACACATATCCACCCCCTCTAGGTGTCGTTAAGTCCTCATTATATGAAATTTATGATATTCTTTATAGTTATATGCCTCTATGGAAAATCATTGATGATATATGGGATAAACAACTTTATAGACAATTACATGCTGCACTATATTTTCTTAACCTTCAATTACATTATGCTCTTGGGTTTACTGTTGATCTTGAAGTTAGAAATGGATTGTCTGATGTCATAGGAAGGAAGGTGCATGATATTCAAGATCAATCTAAGATTGTTGTTTAGATGAAACATTTTACAAATAAACGAGATTTTTTTGGTAAGCAATTGGCTTTGGCAACGGTGAAGATTTGTTATGGCCAACTCAAAATTATCCAAAAAGATGCAAACTAGGAAGGGTGTCGAACTAACTATTAATGACATCCCATATGATGATAAGTGGATCGTGGAGCCCAATAATGAAGATGATGATCATTTGGATGGCCCAGAAGGTGATGAAACGATTTGATGAGAGAAATCATTGGAGAAGATATTGAGGAAGATATAGACAATGTTGAATAAAATGGGGATGAAACCCCTTTGGAAGATGATTATAGAGAGTTTAATGTGAATAATTTTTTAAATTAGATTTAATTGCTTTTAGACTTATGTTTAGATATTGGATTTGGATTTGGAAGAATGTTTTTAGCAAATTTATGCTTTGAAGTTGGATTTAAAAATGTTTTGATCAAATCTATGCTTTGAGATTGAATTATTTGGAATTATATTTCTAGCAAATTAAGTATAGATTTGGATTTATGTCTACTATTTTATATATATATAAGAATTTCTTTGCATATTTCTCTATTGACAAGTAGAATCTTGTGAAATATGTTACGATCCTACATTTATGATCTTTGACTCCTTTCCTGAATCTAAGTAAAATATCAATTTTGACTACCTTGGCCTTGCCAAATTGAAACATATCTATAACTTCAAATATAACTAATACTTTATTGTAGATGAGCATTCACTTGGTGCATATTTTTATATTTATTGTAACTTTTTAATTGAGTGACATATTTAGTTGATTTGGATATGATGTGTGACTTGGGTAGGCTGATTTTTTAAGTATGGTAATTAATTTAATTCAATATTCTAAACTTTCTGTTTTGGTGAAAAGTGAGGATGATAAATTTTGTATTAGCATTGATCACTAGAATAAGTGTTTAATGTGTAAACGCTTATGATGGTAAAAGATTGGTTAAACTCAATATGAGTTAGTCAGAAATAATTTATTATATAAGCATAAGTTATTACAAATAATAGAATGATAAACTCAAATAATAGCTAACTATATAAACATAATTATAGATAAATTCAAATAAAATGAAACTAACTTAATTTTAGATAAGATAATATTTTTCCCAAATATATCTAACACAATGAAAGTTTGCTAATATGTGAAGATAGGAAGAATAAGAAAAGAACAAAAGGTAAATGTGAATAACAAAACAAATCACAGTTTAAAAATATGAAAGCTTAAAAATGGAAATTGTTTTATGAAAATGGAAACAAAACATAGGAAAAAATTTCTTAAACCAAACACATTTTAAGGTTTTGAAAACTAGAAAGTAATGGAAGAAAATAAAATAAAGAGAAACAGGTCTTGTTTGCTTTGAGAAATGTTTTTTTGTTTTTATTTTCTATTTCCAATTCCTCAATACAATTTCCAATTTTAGGAAATGAAAATTTAGAAAATATATTTGCTTGATTTTTATTTTCTACCTCTATCATCACTCCTTTTAGTTATACACTTTCATTTTTATCTCTATAACTCTCTTACCTATCTGTTCTAACAATGAAATTAGGGATTCATCTTACTTGTTACTTGTTATTTTAGAAAAACTATACAGACACTATAGATATTTTGCAATTTTACTGGTCTTTGACTTACTCATTTCATATTATTCTTATTCATTTTAAGTACAGGTAGCCCCTTTAATATTTGAAAATATTTACAAAAATGTTGTTTAAGGAAGATATAGAAGAAGTCTTGTCATGAAAACTGTTGTTTTGACATGTCAAAAAAATGATTGGGCATCTTCAAGAATGATTGCCAAAAACCAAGGCAAATAGTAATCCTTCATAGTCCTCTTTCATTGCTTCTAATTTGAAAGTAGTTGCAATGACATACATAGATGCAAAGTTGTAAACAAAACATGTTGTTATCTTGGCTATGCAAGCTTAATAGTCGGAATTGGAGTCATAGAAATCACTTAGGAATGGGGTTACAAATAAAAGTGGACAACCAAAAGGATGATGAGAGACGAGGATAAAAGCCGACTTTTAAGTTAAAATGTTGTGATTCGTTTGATTTTAAAAAAATAAATGGATGAAATAAAGTGTAAGTTTGTAATTTAATATGGGTATAAAATGATGACTAAAATCAAATAAATTCTTAAAAATGACACAAGTACATGAGAAAAGATTTCAATATTGTCCAAAATCCATTTTCCAAAAAATATTTCAATTTTTTATACATAAGTTCATCTTTAATTTGTAATTGTATATAATATATCATTATTAATTTAAATTCATTAAATAAAAACAATACAGATGTGACCAACATCCACAATGTTCTTTAGTGATAAAGAGGGGGGGAGGCTGAATTGAGCTTGGATCAGTCGGTGGAGGTACCTGAAAATATGCTCCAACGATCAAGTCAGTATGAGACTTAGGAGGAAGTAGGGAGCAAATATAGTGCAATGAATACTAAGCTCAATAATAATGTGAGATTGACTTTGGGAGAAGAAGGTAATTCCTTATTGGGGGATCCCCCTATTTATAATAGTAGGATGGACGAAACAACCCTTGCTAAGTACTGCTAGCGTGGTTGATCATATGGCTAGTTGGGGGCTATTTTTCTTGTGTCAGATGGATATGGTAGGGTCGTACTTCGTGTGTAGTTGTCTTATAGCTTGTAGCAGACATGGTAGCAATATCACAAGCTTGTCGTTGTCGTATTGCATACGGCAAAACAATATGATGTTGGTGACATGTCAGACGGAATGTCGAGGTAGTAGTCCCAGAACTGGCCAGACACACCCATTTAGCGGGGGAGGTTGCGCGACGGGGTAGACCAGTTAATTGAGATGTCAGAAAGAATCAAGGTTGTTGTTCTAGAGCGCCCATTGAACTACACAATGTTACATTCCCCTAGGCCAGAAGAAAGGGTTTGCCAAGATCTTGTGGCCGACCTAGGGAACAAGTATAACTTCTATATGTACGATTATTACACCCGGAAGATTGGGCTGCAGATTCCTTTGAGAGGTTGATATGTGGTCGTCTTCAATCATCTCCAAATCGCGCCTTCTCAATTGAACCAAAATGTTTGGGGGTTTATTCGAGCTTTCGATATCCTTTGCAAGGTTTTAGACATCCTTTGTATTGTTCGTTTGTTCTTCTAGATGTTCCATGTCACCTATAGTACCAACACGGACGAAGAGAAGGTTAACCATCGGGGGTGGACTTGTCTTCAGTCCAAAAATAGGCATGCTCTGCTCCACCCCTTTGATTCCTCCGCGAAGAACTGGAAAAAGGGGTTTCTACCAGGTTGAGATTCAGGGGACGCAACATTCATGGGCTTATAGCCCCAACCATGAGCATGTCTTCCCCTTCTCTTGGAAGGGGGTTTTGCATAAAAAACTGGCCAAGAGATTCAACTATGACCTCAAAATTATAGTTGGTCGGGGGATACACATGATGTCGACCTAAAAAACTGGCCAAGAGATTCAGCTATGACCTCAAAAACTGGTGATGTCGACCTGCTAACCAGGATGTAATACACATTTAGAAATGGAAAACTTTTAACTTTTTGTAAATGTCCAAGAAGAAAGAAGTGAAATGAAAAAGTTTGTCATGAGAAGCACAAATGGCTATTATTGAAACTAATGAGAAAGAAGAAAAAGAGTATATCTATGTATTGTTAATGTACATTTATATACATTCACTATATCATCCACCATTCATTTATATTTTTTTAAAGAATCAACAATGATTAAATTAATGATTCACAATGCATATTTTTTCCTCAAAGAAAAATATAAGGGGAAAGATGGAATATGAAAGTAACATCATTGTCATAGAAAACAATCATCGTAACAATGAAAGCAAAAAGGGAAGATGAATTCCATGAAGTGATATCTATTTGCAACAAAAAGAAGCAACTGAATATAGAGAAACAAGAGAAGAAGTGTAGCACATACACACCAACATGTATGTATTGAATATGTTATAAGTGGTGGGTCATTAGTTTTGTTGGTTGTATAGTGCATTTGCTAGGTGTCGAAATCAGAGGTGAGATGTGTTAAAATATAATTAAAAGAGTATAAAAAGTTACTCTTTTATTAATTATATAGTCTTGTCATCTTGTTTTCAATAAAGTAGTTTTTTTTACATTTTGGATGAATTGAATCTAGCAGCACTTCAATGGTTCAGTCCTTCCTATTATTTTCTTCATAAATATGCATCAATTGTAAGTTCAAATGTATTATAAGGGACATTGCTTTCTAAAAAAATAAAAATACTACTATTATTTTTGGAAAATATAAATGATATATAGATGAGTAAAAAAATTGAAAATCATAATTACTTCTTAGTAACATATATAACAATCATGTAATTGTTAAGTGTCAAATTGACTATATTTTATACACTCTTTTTATGACATTTTAACTAATTAATCAACTCAAATGAATGAAATTATATTAATACATGATTAAAACTTGTTTAAATGGTTAAGTCTCACATTTGAAGTGTTGGGTAGGCTTAATCTAGAGGAATAATTACAAAATGATAAGTTTCGGACAAAAACAAGAATTCAACCATGACATTTTGCAGTATAGTCGTGATAACTCCTTCTTTCACCTTTAGATCGAGCTGAAATTTTGATATATTGTTCCTAACTGATGGATCTTCAATGTGAATGGGTGGATCGTTTAAATGAGCAAAATTCGCTATACTAAGTGCAAGACCGCGCTCAGCGAACACAATAGCGAAAATCAGCATTTTGCCATTGTTTCATGTACGCTCAATGCACCCACTTGCGCTATGCATAATGGGTGGTGCGCTGCATGCATTTAGATGCGCCCAACGCAAGTTGGTGCGCTGAAAGGTCGCCATAAGCTAACTGGAGGTGTGCTGAGTGCATATGACAACACAAGAACACTATTTAAGGACTTCCAACTCGAATAATTTGATATACACTTTGTAATATTTATTTTTGGAGTTTGGGAACTAAGTGTAAGCACCATATGAGTTAATCTATGCTTATTTGTGAGTGGTTCTACCACCCCATGCGTTGTGCATTAAGTCATTAACTCTATCTTGCTTGCATTATATGAACATGAGTAGTTAAGTTTTCCCTTGTTGGGATTGAATATAATACAAACTTGATGTATGCACACTGATTTAATTTTACAAAGTTCATGAAATTTTGATTATATTTGAGTTCTTGTATGTGCATAATGCTTGCTTTAATTTTAACAAACTTATTGTATGAATTTAGAATATGATGTTAGTATCATACTTGCATAATTCTGAACTTGCATAACTCAACAATTTATATATTTTCTAGGCATAGACTTGTATCAACTTGTCATCTCATGCGTGTTACTTGTTAATATCTAGACGTAGAACTAATTTTGTAATTTTATAACTCTCAAACTGAATGACATTGACACCTAGACATAAAGGTACGCTTGAAAGTTAATAAAACAAAATTTTATTATTGTAGTTACTAGACATAGAGTATAAACAAAAGGAGAGATGATTTGTATAATTTAACTAAAACTTAAAGGGTATGAGTGTAATTAACTCTAAAGTATCCTGTGAGGTTACAATTAACCCTTTAGATGATGCATTCATTGATGTACTAAGATGGGTAAGTTTATACCTTCTACCAAGTTTTTTTTGGGTGGCAAAATATTTCTTACCAAACTTATGAGGCTATCTGAAACCAACTTTATGTAAAACAGACGAGGTTACAAAGCATAACAAACACACAAAAGAAGATTATAGACTTTGAAGGCTTTCTTTGGTTTTCTAGAAGAGGTATAAAAGAAGACAAGAAGATAGAGTATGAGTAGAGAGAAAGAAGTGAGAAATTAAATTTTAAGGGTAGGTATGAGAGAGAGAAAAAAAGAAAGAAATGAGTTTTTTTAAATAGACAATAATACCTAACTAAATTGTATGTGAAGTAATATTTTTTAAATTTAGTAATTGAATATATATTATTTAATTTGTTTTCACTATATTTTAAATTTTATTAAGTAATAATTGTACATTACATCCTATTTTTAAGAGAAGTGTTTTGGTTATATTATTGCACTGATTTTGAAGGATAAAATAGTATTTTATAAATCCAATTCTCTTTCCATTCACTTTCTCATGAGGAGAGAAACAAAATATAGTGGGACCCACATGATTTTTCTTCCTTTTTCCTTTCTCTATTATCAACCAAATAAAAGAAAAATGGAAATTCACTCATTTAACTCTATTTCCCCTTAAATAACTACAAAAAAAACACAATGTGTTAAGCCAAAGAACCTCAACTATGGGAACCTATTCAAGTTAAAAAATGATGAATAAAAATACATAAGTACTTAAATCCATTCATAAAGCTGGAGACAATGGTTAACAAACAATAATCTGAAAATTGAAATCCAAAAGCCAGTACATAATAAAAGAAGAAGCCATGCAAGATATATCTGATGACTATGATTTATTAACTCCAAAAATTACATAAAAAACTACTATACATTTAATAAAATAAACATATACCCATTGATGTTAGATATCAGACAATTTCTTCTGCCCAACCTGAAGAATTGTGTTAGCTCTCATTTTGGAACACTACTCTTCTATTCTAGTACTGCTAGAACTCATCAATCTGAGCTTGTGTTATTGTCACCTGCAACCCAATACCTTTTCACAGCAAACAACATTTTCTCTGAAATTGGTGGACCATCCTCATGATCCACCATTTTTGTATTCCATCTCATTCCTCTCACAATTCTTCTCACCTTCACTAGCACTTCTGCTTGATCTCGGAATATTACTGCTCCTTCGGGCCGTAAAATTCGGTCCATCTCCAATAGAATGTCTTCTGCACTACACCTGTGTTGGTTTGATTGATCATTTGAGTCAGGGAGAAGCTTAAGTAGTTGTAGTTATCTTTTTTGGTTACAAAATATGTAGGTGATTTAGACAAGCACATACAATTCTTATGGAAAAAGAAATGATAAAAAGATAAACTTACTCATTCTTGTACAAGCTGAAAAGACCATTTGCATGGATAAGGTCATAAGTCCTTGGATATGTAGAGAAGGCTTCACACCTGGTAGAAAACAGAAAATTATATCTTACTAAATAGTGCTGCATATATATTCAGATAAAAAATCCCTGCAAAATATGAGAACCTAACTATTTTTTCTATACTATGCATAAAATATTTATCATCTAACTATTATATTTGTCTACCTTCATCTAATTATGATTATACCTGCTATCTGCCTAAAATTAACAAAGAATAAGAAGTCTTTTATCAAGTGACTTTGACCAGTTTCTCAGGTTCAGTTTTGAACTAAGAAGGAAAAATGAGTTTCAGAGAAGTAAGGACTAGAGATGCATGGATGGATATCAAATCCAATTTTATTGTGTAGAGGCTATAGAGACAATGGTTTTGCTAATGTAAGGCATTTGTTGTTTCATCTCTTTCCGATCTGTCCCTACTACATGTTGTAAGCTAGGCACAACCATTGCTATACTCTCTGCCTGGAGAAAGCATATTGCGAACAACGGAATGCAAGTCTTTGCAACTCAGACTCTTGATACTAAGTTTAGCAAAATGACACCAATATGCCTATACTTCTTTCTTCTTCAAGAAAACAGACAGCATTTGAAGTTTTAAATATATCACCAAACAATTCCCTATTTGACTGGTTTGCAAAATTTTCAATAACAAAATGCCATTCTAATTACAAATTCTCTGTGTAGTCGAAGCACAAGGCTTCTCAAATCCAAGAGTTGACATCTTAATTTATAAATAGGATGAACTTAATATAAACATATCCAATTAAATGACAAATAAAATTTTTAGAGACCAAAAAGAAAATAGAAGAAAGGAAACCATGTGGAAGGACTTACCAATCGTGATAAATGCCAATCAATCCACGCTCGAATATAACACCTAGATTAGTTTTCTCAGCAATTGTTGGCAGAACATTCATAACCCATGATTTGGGAGAATCTAGTGCTGCAGCAAAACTTCCCAAACCAGCATTCATGTCCATGATGTTGCGATACCTCCCCGACTCGAGGATTTTGTTGACCCGCTTGTAAGCATTCACATGCTTCTTCCATAATCGATTGTCCTTCTCAAATACCTCCACAGATACACCCGGAACGGATCCACTGCTTATTCTGGAAGGAACAGCATTGAGTCTCTCAGGGAAAGGCTTCCAAAGACCACTATCTTTAGAAGGAGTTACACAGTTCTCCATCTTCTTGTACCTAGACAGCATTAGAGTCTTCAGATAAGTTTTGAAACCAATAGTCCTATAATCTCTATGTTACTATGTTAGGGACTATACTTCTATGTTTACATAATAAGGGACTGAAAATCTGATACCTAGAAGAAATATGCTTCTCAAGTATTCCATGTAATGAAAAACAGCATTTTACCAGCCAAGAAATAATTCTTAGAGAAAGCATATATATAAAATGAAATCCAAACCTTATAAGCTTTCAATAACAAAGATTAGGAAAGATATTTGAGACTAGAGCCAAAAAGGAGTAGAATCTCAGAGCAAAAGAGGATTGCGAACTTTTTAATAAGGTACTATTAATTTGTTCTTAGAAACAAACCGTCTTCCCGCTTGCGGCGATAAGGCTGCGTACATCTACTCTCCCCAGATCCTACTAGATGGGAGCCTCGCCCACTGGGATACCCTTTTTACCATATCTTTTGTTATCCATAAAGTATGAATTGTCATGAAATTTATGAGGTTAATCCAAAATTGTTAACCCGAAAATAGATAACGGATGAAACAAAAAGAGCATTCAGTTGAAGTGAAGCAAAGCAATTTACCAGACATCATCAGCATTAGTTGATTGACATATTGTAGATTGAGTATCTTCACTGCATTCATCACTATTCACTCTTTTTTGCCAGATAGCGATTTCACCCTTCTCATGTTTCTTCTCCCAGCAAAGAAGTTTAGCAACATCCTCAATCTTCCTTTGCTCCTCATCAAGCTCCTCTGCGGGACGCTGCCATGCTTGGTAGCTAGTCTTCCAGTTGATAGGAGGTCCAGAAAGTACCCAGTAACCACCAGGCTTAAGAACTCTGTCAACTTCCTTCATGTACATTCCATCTGACAAATTACTGCTGTTAAGGAACCATTTAAAGTAAATAAAAAACAAGAAACACATAATTAAATGTAGTAAGGCTTCATCAGATCTTCAGGTAAACCAAAAGGTCAAATGTTCGATTCCTGAGAGCGATACTTGTTGGAAGGACAGTCACATCCCAAACAAGATTAGTTTCCTACCCATAGGCAAGGGATACTCATGGTTATACGAAAAAAATGCAGTACAGATAAAGGGGCTTTGAAAATCATTATAAATCAAGTTCCATATAACCCACATAATCATTTCCTAATTAGATACAGAGAAATTCATTAGTTGAATTCAAAGCAACACTTCGATTGTCATAAGCCACACATATCTGTTACTCTCAGTTCTTACCATTTGCACCCCATGGAATCAAACAGCGAGAACAATGTGCCATGTCGAAGGCTCCAGAAGGGAAAGGCAGCATTATAGTCCCAATAACACCAATTATTGCTGGAACACCTCTTTCCAAAGCAAATTGAACTTGTGCTTCATGAGAGTCCCTTGGTGCTATTGACATTGCAATAACATTTTTCTTAAACAGGTACGCGCCAAAACTAGCAACCTAAGACGACCAAAACCAGCAAATGAGCTAGAATACAGATAAAAGAAAGTTACCTACAAAAATACAAGGTCACAATTTGAAAAAAGGGAAAACAAAGAAGAAAAAGTTGGTTTTTTAATAAATGATTTTATTTTGCTTGGATGAAACTTTCAAAAGCAGAAGATTCCGTTAGGAACTCGTTATGGACATTAGTTTCTTCATGCAAACATCATATAAAATAGTCAAGTCAGTCATTCAAATTGTGGATTGTATCACGATGCGTCCACAATATTATGGTTGCAGTGGCCGCTGCAACAACATCACACCATAAGTGTGATATGACATCAAATCATAACGATAAGGTCATATCGGGCCGCAACGCAACCGCATCAAATTGAAAAATATTTTTTTAATCACAAAATAATTCACACTCAAATGTATCGCAATCCGCATCACAACGGCCACAATGACAGTATCGCAATCGTGACCAGAATCGCGACAACTGTGATTTAAAACACCTATTGAAGTAAAACAAAAATGTTTACTTATGATTTGAGTTACTTACCCCACAGCCAGTATCTAATACAGTTCTAACCATCCCATTATCAAATGGAATAACAGATGCAAGTTCATCAATATAAGCATCAGCTCCCTTAGGAAACTGTGTTCCTCCACCAGGGAACCTGAAAACATTCCCTTCATACTGTATCCAATTCTGCACAGCCTTCTCAACTGTAAGACTCTTATAAGGCGCATTTGCATATGGAACATAATCTCGACTTTGAGGCCATGGAAATGGTGTTGCATATCCTCTAGGTGCAGCTATGAGACAATACAATTTTTCTTCTTGAGGAGGACAATGCCTCTCTCTATAATTCATATTTTCTCTGGGAAATGTCATTGCTCGAGTTTGATCATGACAAGGCGTGTAATCGATGTATCGATCATCACATGGCTTGAACTCCTTGAGTTCTGCATCAGAACTATCAAGTGTTCCAGCATCACCATCTTGGTGTGTCTCATAGTTTAGATCAGATAGAACACTGCAATCTGTTTGCTTAGTAATTTCAACAGCTATTCTGTCTCCTTTTCCAAAACCACTGTGTTGCCATAATCCTAATACATAGAAGAAAGCACACAAGCCAACAATAATGAGAACATACATTGAACTCTTATTGTTTCTATTGTCTCCTGGGTTCTCTTTTGTAGCCATGATGATGAATCTTTATTTCCTCTAAAGTAGTACTGAATCTGCAACATGGTTTAAGTGAAATTTTGTAAATGATAAATATGAAATAAAACTAACTGGTAAGATTTATTACTACTACTACTACTAAAATAAGAAGGTAGGAGTATTATATGAAAAAGAAAATGCATATCTTGAGTATAGTAAAAGGATTAACAGGATATATTATAAAACTATAGTTAACACCCAATTTAGTGTCCCAAAATTTGAGTATTCACCAAATTGGTTCATGCAAACTAAGCTATAAATATAAAATAAAACCAACTACAACAGTATGGTTTAGATGAACAAGGATTTCGGATCTGCTGTTCCAGATCTTCCCAAATCTTGTCTCACACAAATGAAAACATGTCACGTCAATTAATAAAATTAAATATTCATTACTTTTTTCATGTTTTTGCTTCAATGTCATTAGTTATGAGACATGGTTTAGGACAACAAATTCATGTTCAATTTTCATAGATCTAGATGATTATTTATTACTACTACCACTAAAATAAAAAAGGTATATATGAAAAATAAATTGCATATCTTGACAATAGTAAGAGGATTAAAAGGAGATTAATTTGAAAATTTTAATATCTTCACTGTTGTATTTTACAGATAATAATTATTGTAGTCACACACAAAAGTATTTAATATACTGTTTAATATTCATGCAGGCTGGATGCTAAGTTTTTTACGATGTCACTATATGTATATTACTTTCATTAAACCACTAATAGAGAAAAAAAATCCTTACACCAATTGTTTTCTCTTTAATAGATTAATATTAATTAATATATTCTCACTAAAAAAGTAACATTTTTTAGTTGTTAATAATGAGAATAGCAGATTATTGATGTAGACCACATAACACCCCCACAGCATGTTGGAACTGGTACTCTAAGTGAGTTGTATGAACAATCATTATATCCATTAATGAATATACAAGTACATATTTCTTTTTGTATTTAATAACATGTAATTTTATTAATGCATTCCTTTACTTTTTGGAGTACTTATATCTCCAATGAAGAGAATCGTAACTCGGGTTATATACACACCAGACTCGAAACATTTTGCATTAGTATGCATCACCCAACAACATAACAGAAATAACAATTATTATCATAATATCTAAAACTCTTATAAATTATGATAGGATAACTATATATAAAACTCTTACCCCTTAAATAATATTAACATTTTCTTAATAAATTATACGGAATGACACACATTGTTGTTTATGTTATCTCTAATTTTACACGGATTTCCAAATAACAAAACGGTAGGGACAACTTTCGGAAGAATGATTCACAGAATTCCAAGTTATGCCAAATTAATTTCAAATCAAAGACAATAAAATAATAACGTGAAAAAAAACCACAAAAAGAAAATCAATATCTATTACATCAACCATTAAAAGAGAAGGCGTTAAAATAAAATAAAAACGTGAAAGAGAGAGAGTGCTTACTGGTGTGAGAGAATAACTAAAAAATGATGAAAATCGTGAGAGGTGGTGGGCCCCAATGAAATGAAGTAGAAGATGATGAAGAAAAATGATTTATTGAGAAATGGAAAAAATGTTGGGAATGATTGAAGAAGAGGGAATGTGGTTGTGTGTTGTGTTTGTTTTTTGTTGTGTATTTTTGTTTGTTTGTGGCATTGTGTGTTTCGAAATTAACGAGGACACGTAAATGTCTTTCTGTGAATGCTGCTTCTTGATTCGCGCTCTTAGCAAAAAAATTCTCATCGGTTCGTTGAATTTCGATCTTAAGCAATTTTCTTCCAAAGCGGTGAGACCCTTCGCTTTTCGCCAATCACAACCGTTCAATCACGACCCGTTCGGAATCCTTCTACCAACAAATGCAAATTCATATTCAATGGTTTATATCTATTTACTAATTCAACCCATTAGATTTTATTAGAATTGATTGTTAAGATGTGAAGTAAATTTCAATAATTGAATCTCTCCCATGATTATCATTACTAGCGTGTTAACATACACTCACATGTTTGGCAACCCGCTTTTCTATTCAGTGAATTATAATTGATTTATATATTTATATTACATTAACTATAATAAAATCAACTTTATGATTTGTAATTTTGCATATTAAAAAATGAAAATGATAAACATTCATGTTCAAATAGTGTCTTGATTCATATGGAAAAACTGTCATGTTTAAATGAAAAAACCCATAAAAGTTAAATAATCAAACATAGAACGGAAAATAAGGAAATAAGTTATATGGTTTTTTGGTAGAAAATATAGATTAGAAAGAACAAAATATGAAACAACAAATTACACCATCATATATAGTTATTTTGTGTTTTCCGTTTATATTAACTAGTGTGTTGACATACACTCACGCGCCTGTCAACCCACTTTTATATATTGAGTGAATTGTAATTGATTTGTATATTTTTATTACATTTTTCATAACTATAACAAAATCAACAAAACATGATTTTCAATTTTGCATGTTAAAAAATGAAAAAGATAAACTGTCGTGTTCAAATATTGTCTTGATCCATGTGTAAAAACTGTCGTGTTTAAATGGAAAAACTATAAAACTTACATAAACAAACATTGAACATAAAATGATGAATATATATTATATGGTTTTTTGGTAGAAAATATAGATTAGTAAGAGCAAAATAGGAAAACACAAATTACACCATCATGGATAATTATTTTGTAATTTCCCTTTATATATTAGTATTGAAGTATATTATATATATATATATATTATATATATATATTAGTATAGATTTATGAATAAAAAGATGTATCGACTAATATTGTATAAGTTTTATATTGTTGTATATGATCCATCATTTTATTTAATAATAATTGAAATCTTTAAAAAAAAATACAAATAAATAATAGATAATATATTAACTATGTATAAATCTTTATACTAATAATACATAAATATTATAATTATTATTTATTATAAATATTATAATTATTATTTATTATGGAGGATTATAATTATACTACTGTAACCTTCAAAAACACTCTCTTAGACGTAGTGGTGAGGGTGTGCATCAATGTTGTGAAACCCGAGCCGGACGTCAAACCGGAGGAGGTCTTGTATAGGTTCTAACCGGTTTAACCGGTTAAGCTGTCCGGTCGGACCGGACGACAATATAATATCATATATAATTATATATATATATATTATATAATTAATTAAAATAAGTGAATAACTTTGCACAAAGCTTACACATAAATCAAAATAAAAGTGCATCAAAGTTTAAGTCTTACATAATTAGAGCAATAAATCAAAACACATCTCATTTAGAGAGTAAACATTCTAATTCATCCATGTATCATTGTCTTGGTTAGATCCTAAGTTTACATTGTTGGTTAAAGATGTACTTTGAGTGTAACTATCTACATCTTCTTGAGGAAAAGAGTCTAAATTAAGCAATCCATCAATAGTAATATTTTGTCCTTCAACCATACCTTCAAATTAGAATATACGTTAGATTAATATGTATAATAATTAGAAAATATGTATAATACTGATCTTTGAAAAACTCATGCATGAAACTAAGATTATTTGCATTTTTAAATAGTGTAATCGATTACACAATCCTGGTAATCGATTACATGCTGATAAACTAATCAGACATGTGCATTTTAAATGATGTAATCGATTACAATATACTCTTAATCGATTAGAATATACTTGTAATCGATTACAATATACTCGTAATCGATTACAACATATTAAAAGCATCAGATATGTGAATTTTACATGATGTAATCGATTACAATATACTCGTAATCGATTACAGCATATTAAAAGCATCAGATATGTGCATTTTTTACATTTTTTTTATTTTACCAATCCGGCCGGTTTAACCAACCGGGTTATTCCGGTTTTACCTAGTCTAACCCGGTTGGACCGGATTTTCCACGGCCCAAAACGGCTGGAAACCAATTCCGGTTTTCTACATGTACATGACCGTTTACTCAAACGGGTGACGGTTGGACCGGTTGGACCGGCCGGTCCGGTCCGGTCCAAACAACACTGGTGTGCATATAAATAAACCTAAATTTCCCCCCATAAATTCAATGACCCACAAATTACAAGCCTAACACTTATTGTTCTGTAAAAACTAATGTATTTACCTACTATTTATGTTATATCATTTTTCTTTGAGTTCTAGATTTGCTATTGCTCAATATCTAACAACCCCTATTCCTATTTTTTTTGATATGGAGCTTACAATATTTATATTTTCTTTTTCTTCTCCATGATAGGTTTAAAGGGATTTGTTATTCAAAACTAATTATGTATTTTTTGAATATTGTCCAACATAGTACTAAATTAAATGAAAAACTCCAATTTGAATGTATAATAGGTTTAGTAATAAAAATATGATATTTGTTTTGACAAAATATATATAAAAATGGAAGGTTCAAATGACAAATACGAAAGTAAATATTTGCATATTCATGTCTTTGTACATGAAGGCTTAGAATAATTGAATATGTTATAATAGATTCCGCACTGAAACCCAATCATGTTATAATCGTTTACCTCCTATAGTCCTATTTGCCAAATTTTGTAAAAATAAGATAATTGGTTAGAAAAAGTGTGATAACAGATTAAGAACCATTAGGGATGACAATGAGTACTTGAATATACTCACCAACAATATCCACAACAGATTCGGGGTGGATCCATATTTTTGGACTCGCGAGTAGTTAAGGCCAAAATTTTAAAATCCGATGTTGAACGAGTCCGGACCAGGTAATGAGATACTCAGACCTACAATTCCTATATATAGTAAGATAACTAAACATATTTTCCGTCATGTGATGTTGTTAAGCAGTGATTTTATGTTTGTTAATCCATAACTCTGATGTAATGTTAAACATTTAATGTGTTTTATTGTCTAAATTTAAATTATGTTTTTTTAGAAAAAAGAATTATATTTAATTGACAATTTAAAGTTGTGTACATGTACTTTAATTATGTTTTATAGTATTATTATCATTTTTCTTCTTTGGATTCTCTAAAATAACACACATGATCGTAGGAGACGCATGCAGAAATCTATAAGTTGTTTGCAATTTTTTAAATAATTTCTGAATTTTTGGGTACCCATGGATCCTCCAGGTACTCGAGGATCCACGTAGCAGACCTAACAAATACATGCGAGGGTTTAGGATGGGTTCGGATCACAAAATGATAGAATGGAGTGAGTCCAGGTAATACACTATCCCTAACAACAATCATGCTTAGCCTTTATTTAAGATGGTAGATATTTCCTCTTACACAATCATAGTAACTTGATATTAGAATTTTCCTTTGTTGGAATAATAATGCACTAAGCCAGAATACGTCTTTAAAGGCGCGACTTTGACCGCGCAACCTAGAAAAATGATGTAAAACAAAAAGCAGAGGAAACTTATACAGCGCAACATTAAGGATTCGCTGTTCAAATGGATTAGCGGATATAATGTTAACAGCGCAACATATAATATTCGCGGTTGAATATGTACTTGTTTTAATTCGTAATTTTTAACGGCGCCAATATTGCACATCGCTGTTAATAGTAATATGTTTAACAGTGGAACCATTTCACATCACTGTTAATAAGAATATTTTTAGCAGCGCCATTTTTGTTTTCGCTGTGGATTTTATATCTTATACAGCGTAATCTATAACTTGCGTTGTGTATTTATTTTCGAACCCCCAGAATTCATGTTTTGCTTCGTGATATGAGTTTCTCACGGGAAATAATAAAGATATCAGTTTCCCATAAATCTTTGAGTCTATATATTTAGCATGTTAATCTTTGAGTTCATTAGAGATGTTTTTAGCATGAATTTTGAAATTGAAACTTAAAACTATTTTTCGTCGGATGAAAATATTTGCAGATCCTTGCGTTTTGTTGATTTTCATTGATCTTCAGGTGTTTTAATTTACTTATTTATTTAAAAAAAATTCATTTATGATATAAGATTTTGACTTGATCGATCATATTATATGTTTATGTGAAGGAGAAGTATATTCCACAACTGCCAATTAAACTTAAGGAAGGTACATTAATGACAGCGAAGTAAAACGCATCACTGTTGATAATAGAAAATAATGAAATTAATGAACTTAATGACAGCGAAGTAAAACACATCGCTGTTGAATATAGAAAATAATGAACTTAATAACAGCGAAGTTAAACGAATTGTATGGACCCAAATTCTACCCTTACAATTTTTTCATTATTTTAATTCAGATTCATTACATATCTTCAATTACTCCATATGTCATTGATCCGAAAGTCCCTCCCATCTTTTTCATAGATTCAACCTATCATCAAAACATGCACAGTCTATCTCCTACATACACTACTTCACATATGCAGAAAATTATAATACATATTTATAAATCCAGGAGTATCACTATAAGTTTAGTTATGGGTTTACACATCAAAACACCCATAAATACATTCAACAGTTTACACTTGGTCACAACAGTCCACAAAATAAGAAATCTTGATTATTAAACTCCTAAAGCTTTTAATCAAGCATTCCTACAACATCCATTTACCTGGAATGGGATTATCAAAAACAATACACAAAATACAAGGGAATAAGTCATTAGCTCAATAACAACATTATATGCTAATCCACATTTTAAATAAGATTAAGCATTGAAAATAAATCATAGCTCATAAGGTACATATTCTTATCATTCTCTTTATCATTATACATCCTTCCATTTCATAAATCCCATTTAATTTCATCAACTACAATTAACATTAAATTACTAATTACCACATGGGGCAAGTCTACATCACTAAGATGATTTAATACCACATAGGGCAAGACTACACCACAAAGGTGATACAATACCACATAGGGTAAATCTACACCACAAAGGTGATTCCACACCACATCCGGTAAATCTACACCACAAAGGTGATCCCATACCACATCGGGTAAGTCTACACCACAAAGGTGATCCCATACCACATCGAGTAAGTCTACACCACAAAGGTGATCCCATACCACATCGGATAAGTCTACACCACAAAGGTGATCCCATACCCCATCGGGTAAGTCTACACCACAAAGGTGATCCCATACCACAGCGGGTAAGTCTACACCACAAAGGTGATCCCATACCACAGCGGGTAAGTCTACATCACACAGATGATTCAATATAGTCATAGTCTATAACACTACATCTCCTATCATCATGATAATTCGTATACATATCTTTTCCACATCATCTCATATTTAATGGAAACACTTATCCTTTACCTTGGTGAGTGTTGGGTTGGATGCTTGGTAACTTGGCAAGTTCCTCCGATACTGCCTCCAACCTTAGGATCTCTTCTTAAGCTTCTAGATGATTCCCACGAATCCTTGCTCTCAAAATCACCTCATTCTCTCTTCTCTCTCAAGTTGTAACCCTAAAAGTGTTTGAGGGTTTCTATTTTAAAGTTCCAGCGTCGGGTTCTCTCTCAAGCGAGCCTTTTCTCGCTTAAGCAAGAAAATCCCGCCCATTTTAAAAACTCAGATCTGGCTCTCTCGCTCAAGCGAGGGATTCTCGCTCAAGCGAGGGATTCTCGTTCAAGCGAGGATTCTCCAGTCTCCACACCTCTCTCCCTCGCCCAAGCGAGCCAAATCTCGCTCAGGCGAGAATCCTTTAGTATATCCCAGTTTTCCACTCCCTAAGTGAGCCATCTCTCGCCTAGGCGTGACCTTCTCGCTCAAGCGAGAATCTGGCTGTGTGCCCGATTCTTCAGGACTGTTACCACACTTTAAGAAATGTAAATTCAGGGTGTTACAATCCTCCCCCTCTAATAAGAATTTTCGTCCCCGAAAATTAAACATACCTCGATTCGAACAAATGAGGGTAATCCTCCCTCATATCTTGCTCCACTTCCCAAGTCGCGTCTCCTTCATCCACTTGGCTCCATAATACCTTCACCAAGGAAATCTCCTTACCTCTCAACTTCTTGATACTGGTATCCATTATCCTCACGGGCAAGGTCGCAAACGTTAAATTATCCTTTAGTTCTATTTGATCGGACTCAAGTACATGATATGGATCCCTTACATATTTCCGAAACTAAGACAGATGAAACACATTGTGGAGATTCGACGACAATGGAGGTAAAGCAATCCGATATGCTACTGGTCCAATCCTCTTCAATATCTGATATGGTCCAATAAATCTCGGAGTAAGCTTACGGGATTTCAAACTCTACCAATCCCAGTAGTTGGAACTACTCTAATAAATACATGATCTCCCTCCTTAAACTCAAGAGGTTTCCGTCTCCTATCGTAATAGCTTTTCTGCCGACTTTATGCTATTCTCATATTCTCCCGGATCTTCTTGATCTTTTCAGTCATATCTCTGACCAACTCGGGTCCCAACACTAAGTTCTCCCCACTTTCAAACCAACTCACTAGAGTCCTACATTTTCTCCCATACAAGGCTTCGTAAGGGGCCATCTTGATACTTGTATGGAAACTATTGTTATAGGTGAACTCGATCAAAGGTAACATGTTATCCCAATTCCTAGGCTGTTCCAAAACACAAGCCCTTAAAAGATCCTCCAATGATTGTATGGTCCTTTCTAATTGACCATCCGTTTGTGGATGATAAGCCGAACTTAGTTTCAACTTAGTTCCCAAAGCGGACTACAAACTAGTCCAAAAGTTTGAAGTGAAACGGGGATCCCTATCCGACACAATGCTCGACAGTATCCCATGTAACCGAACGATTTCCTTGATATACAACTCAGCTAATCGTTCTAGGGAATATTTCATGTCCATCGGCAAGAAATAAGAAGACTTTATCAAATGGTCTAGTATTACCGATATCGAGTCGTACCCTCTTTGAGTCTTCGGGAAACCCGATACAAAATCCATGGAGATACTATCCCACTTCCAAACGGGAATCTCTAGTGACTGTAACTTTCCCGCTGGCCTCTGATGTTCAATCTTGGCTTTCTGACATATGAGACAACTCGTGACATACAAAGCCACATCCTTTTTCAACCCCGACCACCAAAACAACTTTTTCAGATCTTAGTACATTTTTGTAGTGCCCGGGTGGAAACTCATTTTACTCTTGTGTGATTCCTCTAGAATACTCTTTTGTAATTCCACATCATGAGGCACACACACTATTCCCTTGTATCGCAACATTCCACTAGAGTTCGACTCAAAATCGGTCTCTTTTCCACTCGTCATCAAACCTCGTTTGACCTGTAACTCACGATCCTCGACTTGCATTATTCTGATCTGGTCAAACAACTCATTGGTGACCTTGAGCATTCCCAGAATCATGCTATTGGGTCTTACTTGAACTGCCAAGTTCATATCCTTGAACTCTTCAATTAATTTCTCTTCATGAACCATCAAAGCCAACATGAGTAAGGACTTCCGACTTAAAGCATCGTCTACCACATTGGCTTTTCCAAGATGGTACTGCAATCCCAAATCATAGTCCTTAAGGAAATCTATTCACCTTCTCTGTCTCATGTTTAGTTCCTTTTGATCGAACAGATACTTCATACTCTTGTGATCGCTGTACACCTCAAATCTTACACCATACAGATGGTGCCTCCAGATTTTTAATGCAAAGACCACTACGGTTAGTTCCAAATCATGTGTAGGGTAGTTTTGCTCATGCGTTCTCAACAGTGCGAAGCATAGGCAACAACTTTCTCTTCCTGCATCAAAACACAACCCAAACCTTGCTTAGAAGCATCACAATACACACTAAAATCACGATTAGTACAAGGAAGAACCAACATTGGTGCCGTAGTTAACTTCCGCTTCAACTCTTGAAAACTTTCTTCACAACGGATTGTCCACTCATACAGTTCCCCTTTTATGGTAAGTTTGGTTAGAGGTAATGCCAACTTTGAAAACCCCTCTATAAACTTCCTGTAATAACCAGCCAAACCTAGAAAACTCATGATCTCAGTAACTGACTTGGGCACCGCCCATTCCATCACTACCTCGACCTTAAAAGGATCTACTGCCACCCCTTCCCGGGATATCACATGTCCAAGGAAATTCATTGATTCCAACCAAAAATCACATTTAGACAAATTCACATACAACTGACTGCTCCTCAGAAGATCCAGAACCACCCTCAGATTCTTCGCATGTTCTTCTCGGCTCTTGGAGTAAACCAGAATGTCATCAATAAATACCACTACAAATGAATCCAAATACGGATGGAAAATCTGATTCATGTAGTCGGTAAATATTGCTGGAGCATTCGTCACACCAAAAGGCATTACCAAATACTCAAAGTGCCCGTACCTCGTTCTAAAAGTAGTCTTAGGAATATCCTCCGACTTAACTCGAAGTTAGTGATAACCCGACCGAAGGTCGATCTTTGAAAATAAAACCGCTCCCCTCAATTGATCCATCAAGTCATCAATTCTAGGCAACAAATATTTGTTCTTGATAGTAACCTTATTCAACTGTCTGTAATCGGTGCACAACCTCATACTCCCATCCTTTTTCTTTACCAACAAAACCGGTGCACCCCACGGTGAGACACTAGGACGAATGAAATTTTTCGCCAATAAATCTTCAACCTGCTTTTTCAACTCAGTCAGCTCTAACTGTGCAATCCTATAAGGAGCTATAGAGATGGGTCCCGGTCCAAGTACCAAGTCAATGGAGAATTCAACTTCTCTGACTGGGGGCAATTCCGGAATATCACCAGGAAACACCTCAGGTAACTCTTGGACTATCGGAATATCCTCAAATCGAGGTTTCACACTACCTTCCAGTGATGCCAACAGCACAAACACTGATCTCCCTTCCCTAAGGGAAGTCTTGACTTCCTTAGCCGACACTGGCTCCATACAACTAACCTGATCAAAAATCTCACGCAGATCTCCAAACACCACTGTTGTATCAGCACAATTAAGTATAACATGATTTGCTGACAACCAGTCCATTCCCAGAATTAAATCTAACTGGGACAGTGGTAAGCAGATTAAGTCCATGGTAAATGTTCTACCATTTACCACTACCGGACACTAAGACACAAACGTTGATACCACCACCGGTACACTAGTTGGGGTGGATACGACCAAGTCGAAAGACAACGAATCTGTTTGAAATTTCAGTCGGTCTACACATTCAACATATACAAAGGAGTCTGTTGCTCCTGAATCAAACAACACTAAAAGAGAAATACCTACCATCGTGCAATTACCTTGGATCAGGCCATCCACATTTGTTGCCTCTGCACCACTCATGGTAAACACTCTGCTAGTGTTTCTTGCTCTCTCAACATGAACAACATTCAGTCATCGATCTAGCTTGGGACAAAACCTTTTGATGTGCCCTGGCTTCTTGCAGTGGAAATACCCATTTCTCGATCCCGTGCATGTACTTCCATAGTGGTGCCTACCACATTTGTCGCACAAGGGAGTAGATATTCCCCCATTAGGAACGACAGAAGATTTTTATCCTTGATAATTGCGGCCACGATACCCAATAGGTGTCGCATAAGGTTTTCGGTTTTCCTCCAACATCCTCCCCTTACACTTTCCTTGGGTATTATTCCTCCGAGGGCCAAAGTTGTGACACCCTGAATTTATATTTCTTAAGTTGTAGTAACAGTCGTGAAGAGTGGGGCATACTGCCAGATTCTCACTTGAGTGAGAAGGCCTTGCCCAAGCGAGACGGTCAGAGTTTTGCCCAAGATTTTAACTGGAAATTTCGCTTGAGCGAGAAAGGGCTCGCCTTGGCGAGAGATGGCTCACCTGGGTGAGTGGAATACTGGGGTATACTAAAGGATTCACGCCTGGGCGAGATTTGGCTCGTCTGGGCGAGGGAGAGAGGTGTTGACATTGGAGGATTCTCGCTTGAGCGAGAGAGTCAGATCTGAATTTTAAAAATGGCGGGATTTTCTCGCTTGAGCGAGAACCCGACGATTTCACTTTAAAATAGAAACCCTCAAACACTTTTAGGGTTAGAACTTGAGAGAGAAGAGAGAAAGAGGTGATTTTGAGAGCAAGGGCTCGTGGGAATCATCTAGAAGCTTGAGAAGAGGTAAATCTCTTGATTCTAACTCTTCTTCTCCCTTTCAAACTTGTTTTGGGTGTATGGGATCTCTTCTCAAAATGTGAGAAACCATGGAAACTCTTTCTTTTGAGTTGTGGTTCGTTTTATTTATTTTCTCTCTTGTAAACTCTTGGTTTAGAGTTGGTATTTGAAAAATGGAAAGAGTTTGTGGGTTGATTCACGAAAACCCCAAAACACCCAAAATGAAAACTTGGTAAAAGAGGAAAATGGGTAAAATGGTAGATGGAGAAGATGAGTTTGTGTTCTAATGCAAAATAGAAGATGAATATGTATGTTTTAATGTTGGAAACTTATAATGAAAGTGGTTTTGGAAACATTGGAAATATGTGAATATCATATATGTTTGCAAATGAACTATGAGATGTTTATATGTTGTTGAGAATAAATTATTGACTTTTGTTGTTGTTTGGCGGGGATGAGGAAAGTTCCTAAGGTTGGAGGAGGTGGCGAAGGAACTTGTAGAGTTACCCGAAACCGAACCCAACACTAACCAAGGTAAGGAGAAGTGTTTACTGGTATATGATGATAAAAAATTTGTGGATTTTCTGTTTATATATGAATTGCGGAGTAATGAGAAGAAAACTTATTTTTAGCTCCCTTAAGAGGTTGAGCGATGACTGACTTGCATTTCATGGTATTGGCTATACGTAGAGATGAATGACTTGCCCTTCGTGGTATTGGCTATTCGTAGCGATGACTGACTTGCCCTGCGTGGTATTAGCTATTCGTAGCGATGACTGACTTGCCCTCCATGGTATTGGCTATTCGTAGCGATGACTGACTTTCCCTTAGTGGTATTGGCTCGTTGAGCGATGACTAACCTACCCTTAGTGGTATTGGCTCGTTGAGAAATGACTGACCTGCCCTTTGTGGTATTGGCTCGTTGAGCAATGACTGACTTGCCCTTTGTGGTATTGGCTCGTTGAGCAATGACTGACTTGCCCTTTGTGGTATTGGCTATTTATAGCAAATGTCTGACTTGCCCTATGTGGTAAGATAAATGATTTAAGATAAACATAAATGAGATAGATGAATATGAAAAGAAAGGATGGAGTTACATATGAATATGAGGAATGGATGACAATGAGTCGAGTAAAATGTAGAACGATGAAGATAACAAAGTGGAAAAAATATGTTAAAGTATTATTTATATGTTATAATATAATTGTTTATCTAACCTTATTAAATGTGGATTATCATTGGATTATGTTGAGTTTAAGACTTACTCCTTTGTGTTTTCTATGTATTGTTTATGATAATCCCATTGCAGGTAATTGGATAAATTAAGGATGCTTGACTTGGAGCTTTAGGGGCTGTTAAATATGGATTCCTTTATTTACACTTTTTGTATCATAACTGACTATCTGCGGATTTGAATATTTGTAACTATGGTCATTGTATTTTTGAATACTTGTAACCGTGAGTATTATGATTTCGGGAACCCATAACTATTTGTATGTCCTAAGTATTGGGGGACATTAATATGAATTATGTTTTCTGCCTAGCGATTGTATGTATGAATTTTACTTGTTAGAATGATCATGAAATAGAAAGGATGACTAATGAAAAGTCATTGGGTTATAATTATGAGTCATGAGGAAAAATATATGGGGAAATGAATTAAAATAAGGAAAAATTTTCAAGGGTAGAATTTGGGTCCTTACAGATGTTCCTCGGAGGGTTACATCATCTTGTTGGCCGCCAGGTCATGTTCATACATCCTACACTTTTTGACTAAGGTAGGAAAGTCAGAAATTTCTTGATGTCCAAACATCATCTTCAACTCGGGCTTCAATCCCGATTCAAATTTAGAGTACTTGGACCTTCCGTCCATTTCTAATTCGGACTAAGGGCAAAATCGGTCCAACTCCTCAAACTTGGCCGCATAGTCTCGCACCGACATGTTTCCTTACTCCAACCTCAAAAACTCCATCTCTTTCTTTCTCTTCAGATCAGCAGGAAAGTATTTATGAAGGAATTTCCCTTTGAATGCATCCTAGGTAACCACTTGTACCTCAACTTTCATCTAGCGTCGAGTCATCTCCCACCAGCTTTCAGCTTCCTTCACCATCATATAAGAAGCATAGGTTACCTTCGAACATCACTGTAACCCATGGCTCGGAATATCCGTTCTAAGCTTTGAATCCACTCATTTGCCGCATCAAGGGCGAATCCTCCTTAGAACTGTTTAGGCTTCTGCTTACAAAACTCATCCAGTCTCTTATACTCGGCCGGTCCTTGTGGGGTCAGGGGTTGCGAGCTAGGACTTGGTGTTGCGTTCTGATTCAAGTTTTGCATATTCTCATTCACATGTTGCAGTGCGGCCACCATATGGGCCAAAAGATCATTCGGAACATTCTAACTCGTCCCTCTTCCTTTACCAGCCATTTGTATCTGTACTAATTCACTTGTTAGTAAACCAAACTTTTAACCAGACAAGGACCACACAATCACACAACAGTATGCACAAACCAAATAATTCAATAACACAAAGGTCACAAAGAAGCACGTAAGGCCATACCTTAGGCCGCATAATTAACTTTGCTCTGATACCATATTGTAAGGACCCAAATTCTACCCTTAATTTTTTTTCACTATTTTAATTCAGATTCATTACATATCTTCAATTACTCCCTATGTCATTGATCCGAAAGTCCCTCCCATCTTTTTCATACATTCAACCTATCATCAAAACATGCACAGTCTATCTCATACATACACTACTTCACATATGCATAAAATTATAATACATATTTATAACTCCAGGAGTATCACTATAAGTTTAGTTATGGGTTTACACATCAAAATACCCATAAATACATTCAACAGTTTACACTTCGTCAGTTAGTGCACAATAGTCCACAAAATAAGAAATCTTGATTATTAAACTCCTAAAGCTTTTAATCAAGCATTCCTACAACATCCATTTACCTACAATGAGATTATCATAAACAATACACAAAATACAAGGGAATAAGTCATTAGCTCAATAACAACATTATATGCTAATCCACATTTTAAATAAGATTAAGCATTGAAAATAAATCATAGCTCATAAGGTACATATTCTTATCATTTTCTTTATAATTATACATCCTTCCATTTCATTAATCCCATTTAATTTCATCAATTACAATTGACATTAAATTACTCATTACCACATGGGGAAATTCTACATCACTAAGATGATTCAATACCACAGAGGGTAAGACTACACCACAAAGGTGATACAATACCATATAGGGTAAATCTACACCACAAAGGTGATTCCACATCACATCGGGTAAGTCTACACCACAAAGGTGATCCCATACTACATCGGGTAAGTCTACACCACAAAGGTGATCTCTTACCGTATCGGGTAAGTCTACACCACAAAGGTAATCCCATACCACATCGGGTAAGTCTACACCACAAAGGTGATCCCATACCACAGCTGGTAAGTCTACATCACATAGATGATTCAATATAGTCATAGTCTATAACAATACATCTCTTATCATCATGATAATTCGTATACATGTTTTTTCCACATCATCTCATATTTAATGGAAACACTTATCCCTTACCTTGGTGAGTGTTGGGTTGGATTCTTGGTAACTTGGCAAGTTCCTCCGATACCGCCTCCAACCTTAGGATCTCTTCTTAAGCTTCTAGATGATTCCCACGAATCCTTGCTCTCAAAATCACCTCCATTTCTCTTCTCTATCAAGTTGTAACCCTAAAAGTGTTTGAGAGTTTCTATTTAAAGTTCCAGCGTCGGGTTCTCGCTCAAGCGAGCCTTTTCTCGCTTAAGCGAGAAAATCCCGCCCATTTTAAAAACTAAGATCTGGCTCTCTCGCTCAAGCGAGGATTCTCCAGTCTCCACACCTCTCTCCCTCGCCCAGGCAAGCCAAATCTCGCTCAGGCGAGAATCCTTAAGTATATCACAGTTTTCCACTCCCTAAGTGAGCCATCTCTTGCCTAGGCGAGACCCTCTCGCTCAAGCGAGAATCTAGCAGTGTGCCCTATTCTTCAGGATTGTTACCACAGCTTAGGAAATGTAAATTCAGGGTGTTACAAGAATCGCTATTGAATATGTAATAAAATGAAATTAATGACAGCGAAGTAAAACGCATCGCTGTTGAATGTAGAAAATATCTTACTAGCGTATGTGTAACGGCTCTTTTTTAAATGGTTTTGCTTCGTTATATAGGTTTCTCAGAGAGTGATTGAAACATTAAAGATATCAGTTTCCCATAAATCTTTTAGTCTATATATTGAAACAAAATGAAGTTCATCAGAGATATGGAACTTCAAACTATTTTTCATGGAGATCTTTGTGTTTTGTTTATAATCTTTGATCATGAGGTATTTTGTATTTTGTTTATTTATTTAAAAAAATTTCATTTATGATTTACGATTTTCATTTTACATGTTTATTTTCGTAACAGGGGGAGAAGAAAGCTCTAAATTTGAAAAAAAATGGGAACCAATCCTTTGTGATGCATTCAATTATTCTTATCGATCAATATGCTTTGTTCAAATGTTGATGAAAAAAAATGAAGAAAACCGTAAGAGATCCCATATCTCAAATATGATATTCTTCACGTAAGAGTCCTAATGCTTTTTCAAGTAACTCATGATTATTCTCAAGCCTAGATGTTCAATATTGAACAAAGGGTTAATAGAGACATCAATATCATGAGATACTTGAAAAGGCATTAGGACTGCCTCAACATTCACACTTTACACAAAGCATGCACACTATTATTCTCATGAAAATATTGAATAGAAGATTAATAGAAATATAACCTTGATGAAAATATGCTATGGATTAACAGAACATCAATATTGAACAAAAATGTAACATTTAGATTTTAGGATTTAATGTTTCCAACAAACAATTTTCATTTCAGTTTATTGTGTTTTTTTGTACAATTTCAATTTCAATATATATGACAATTAGCTTACAATTTCTTTTTCTTCAATCTATATTTGTCATGTTTAAAAAGAATGTAAATGTTAATGATGAACTGCGAAATAATAAGTTAATAATGAATCATCAACAGCGAAAGTATATCACTTAAATTAATAATTAACATCGAAGTAAAAGAATGAAAATGTGAATGATCAACAGCGAAATAATAAGTTAATCGTTGAATCAACAACACCGAAAGTATATATCACTTAAATGAATAATCAACAGCGAAGTAAAAGATGATGAACAGCGAAATAATAAGTTTAGTATAAATGAATCATCTACAACGAAAATATATCACTTAAATTAATAATCAACAGCGAATTAAAGAATGAAAATGTGATTGATGAGCAGAGAAATAATAATGTATTCGTTTAGTTTAAATGAATCATCAACAACGAAATAATAAGTTATTATAAATGAATCACCTACAGCGAAAGTATATTACTTAAATTAATAATCAACAGAGAAGTAAAATAATGAAAATGTGATTGATGAACAGCGGAATAATAATTTATTCATCTAGTTTAAATGAATCATCAACATCGAAAGTATATCACTTAAGTTAATAATCAACAGCAAAGTATAATATTCAACAGCGACGTAAATTCCGCGCTGTTGATTATAGAAAAAATGAATGATCATAGCGAATTAAAACGCAACGCTGTTAAAGATAGAAAAATATCTAACTAGAAAAGTGTAACGACTCTTTTTAAATGGTTTTGCTTCGTTATATGAGTTTCTTAGAGATATGGTTGAAGCATTAAAATATCAGTTTCCCATAAATCTTTTAGTCTATATATTGAAAGAAAATGAAGAAGCATTTCATCATCTTTTAGTCTATATATATTGAAACAATCTGCTCTCTATTTTTCATCGAGATCTTTGTGTTATGTTTATTTTCGTTGATCATGAGGTATTTTTGATTTTGGTTATTTTATGTTTGGAGAACAATGCTCCAATATTTATAAAAAATGGGAACGTGTCCTTTGTCAACAATATCAATCTTTTAGGCTATTATTTGCATCGATCATAATATCAACAAGCTCTTGAGGTTCAACCTCACAAGAAAATTGAATCCTTCACTTTGTAGAATGTTGTATGTAAAGACCCAAATTCTACCCTTGAATTTTTTTCACTATTTTATTCATTCTTTATGCATTCTCCTACGACTTTTAAATATAAATGCCAATAACTTAAGTTAAGTCTCAATTTCCTATTCGTACCCATTTCATAAGTCCAAAATGACATACACATTCACATAGCAGAAAATCATAAATTCATTCATGCATCCCGGTAACTACCGCATACAATTAGCTATGAGATTCCAAAATACCCATAGCTACGAATATCCAGAGTTACAAATATTCATGTCCAAAATACAGTCAATCATATTACGAAAGAATGAATATAAGAACTTCCAAAAATTAAAAGCCTCTAATGCTCCTAATCAAAACGTCCTCACATCTTCCACCTACCTGCAATGGGATTAACATTGACCATACATAGAAAACACAAAGGAGCAAGTCGTTAACGTAATAAATGTCAATGTACGTTAATCCACATTTTAATAAGATTAAGTAAACAATTTAGAGTCAAATATACTTAAAATCATTTTCATCGTTTATAATTTTTGAAAACCATGCTACATAACTTGAGCCAAAGCTTGCTACATCGCTTGAGCCAAAGCTTGCTACATCGCTTGAGCCAAAACTTGCTACATCGCTTGAGCCAAAGCTTGCTACATCGTTTGAGCCAAAGCTTGCTACATCGCTTGAGCCAAAGCTTGCTACATCTCTTGAGCCAAAGCTTGCTACATTGCTTGAGCCAAAGCTTGCTACACTGCTTTAGACAAAGCTTGATACATTGCTTGAGCCAAAGCTTGCTACATTACTTGAGCCAAAATTTGCTACATTACTTGAGCCAAAGTCACTAACCAATCATGGTCGGCTAAAAACGAGTTTTCTTTTCATTGACACTCCATCAATTCATAAACAGTAAATCCACGCCATCATTATTACAAACATACCCATATATGTTTATAATAAATAAGTGGTTCACAACTTAATTCATTATCCACGACCAGAAAACCCACACATTTATATCACAATGCATAAGTTAAAGACTTATCCTTACCTCAGTGACCGTTGGGTTTGGTTCTTGGTAACTTCGTAAGTTCCACCGACACCGCCGCCAACTTTAGGATCTTTCCTCATTCCCACCATATAACACAATGTTAGTCATTTATTCCAAATATCACATAAACAACTTATATTGCATTATTTAACCATACAAGATATTTAACATATTTCAATGTTTCTAAACTACTTTCATCATAAGTTTACAACATCTAAAACATACATATTCATCTCATATTTCAACATTAGAATGCTTAATCATCTTCTATCTCTAGCATTTTACTCATTTTCCTCTTCAACCATATTTTCATTTTAGGGTTTTGGGATTTTCATGAGTCAACCCACAAACCCTTTCCATTCTTGAAATACTAACTCTAAACCCAGAGTTTACAAGAGAAAAACAACATAAAACGAACCATAACTCAAAAGGGTGAGTTTCCACGGTTTCTCACATTTTGAGAAGAGATCCAACATACCCAAAATGAGTTTCAAAAGGAAGAAGAGAGTTAGAATCAAGAGTTTTACCTCTTCTCAAGCTCTTAGATGAGTATCCAAGCTCATTGCCCTTGGAAAAGCTCTCTCCTCTCACCTCTCTTCAATTCTTAACCCTAAAAATGTGTTTGGGGTTTCTTGTAACACCCCGAATTTTAGTCTTTAAAAATTAGAGTATCAGTCCTGGAAGTCTCGCTTGAGCGAGAGATTCTAGCCTGAGCGAGAAAGGATCACCCGCGAGGGTGAAATCCTGGGCTATACTGGAGGATTCTCGCCTGAGCGAGAGTTGTCGTCTCGCCTCGGCGAGAAATGGCAATTTAGGGCAGTGTAATCGATTACACAGTCCCAGTAATCGATTACATTCTGATAAAAGCATCAGATATTTGTATTTTGCATGATGTAATCGATTACACAGTCCTGGTAATCGATTACACAGTCCTGGTAATCGATTACATGATGATAAAAGCATCAGATATTTGTATTTTGCATGATGTAATCGATTACACAGTCCTGGTAATCGATTACATGCTGATAAAAACATCAGATATGTGCATTTTACATTATGTAATCGATTACACCACACTCGTAATCGATTACAACATATTAAAAGCATCAGATATGTACATCTGACACAATGTAATCGATTACACCATGTTGGTAATCGATTACATAGCGACGATGCCTTTGTAATTTACACTGTGTAATCGATTACAAACTTCTAGTAATCGATTACATCGTATTAATGTAATCGATTACAACATGTGTAGTCCCAGTATTAATGTAATCGATTACACTATACTTGTAATCGATTACACTTATCGCTGTGCCTATAAAATAGAAACCCAAAACACATTTTAGGGTGAGAACTTCGAAGAGAAGAGAGAGAGGAGAGCTTTTCAAGAGCAAGGAGCCTTAGGACTCATCTTAGAGCTTGAGAAGAGGTAAACCTCTTGTTCCTAACTCTTCTTCTTCCTCTCTAACTTCTTTTGGGTATGTTGGATTTATTTTCAAAACATGAGAAACCATGGAAACTTATCCTTTAGAGTTATGGTTCGTTTTATGTTGTTTTTATCTTGCAAACTCTTGGTTTAGAGATAGTATCTCAAGAATGGAAAGGGGTGTGGGTTGATTCATGAAAACCCCAAAAACCCTAAAAGTGAAAATGTGGTAAAAGGAGAGAATGAGTAAAATGTTAGAGTTAGAAGATGAGTTTACCCCCAAATATTGAAATATGAGATGTTATGCATGTTTTAGATGGTTGAATATTGATGATGAATATTTTGTATGATTAAATGATACAAAATAAGTTGTTTATGTAATATTTGGAATAAATGACTAACATTGTGTTATGTGGTGGGATGAGGAAAGATCCTAAGGTTGGAGGTGGTGTCGGTAGAACTCGAGAAGTTGCCAAGAACCGAACCCCAATACTCACCAAGGTAAGGATAAGTCTTTAATTTTGC
The DNA here is from genome assembly GCA_009771035.1 of Lupinus albus. Lineage (NCBI taxonomy): Eukaryota > Viridiplantae > Streptophyta > Magnoliopsida > Fabales > Fabaceae > Lupinus > Lupinus albus. The sequence goes on along the minus strand of CM020006.1, from coordinate 8,552,156 downwards.
ATTTGAAATAGAAAATGTGTATGTTCTGGTTATGCAAAGACTAAGTTGTACATTACGCATTTAATATAAACATATATGAGTGTGTTTATATTAAAGAAGGCGTAGATTTACGGAAAAGGAAAATGTGTGTGTTTACGGGTTATGCCATAATTATATTGTAAATCACGTGTTTAGCATAAACATATATGGGTGTATTTATACTAAAGATGGCGTGGATTTACAGGGAATGATTGATGGTGAATTCGATGGAAAGAAAATATATTTTTAGCCGACCATGAATGGTTAGCGACTTTGGCTCAAGTTATGAAGCAATACTTTGGCTCAAGTTATGTAGCAATGCTTTGGCTCAAGCTATGTAGCAATACTTTGGCTCAAGTTATGTAGCAATGCTTTGGCTCAAGTTATGTAGCAATGCTTTGGCTCAAGCTATGTAGCAATACTTTGGCTCAAGTTATGTAGCAATGCTTTGGCTCAAGCTATGTAGCAACACTTTGGCTCAAGTTATGAAGCAATACTTTGGCTCAAGTTATGTAGCAATGCTTTGGCTCAAGCTATGTAGCAACACTTTGGCTCAAGTTATGAAGCAATACTTTGGCTCAAGTTATGTAGCAATGCTTTGGCTCAAGCTATGTAGCAACATTTTGGCTCAAGTTATGAAGCAATACTTTGGCTCAAGTTATGTAGCAATGCTTTGGCTCAAGCTATGTAGCAACACTTTGGCTCAAGTTATGAAGCAATACTTTGGCTCAAGTTATGTAGCAATGCTTTGGCTCAAGCTATGTAGCAACACTTTGGCTCAAGTTATGAAGCAATACTTTGGCTCAAGTTATGTAGCAATGCTTTGGCTCAAGCTATGTAGCAACACTTTGGCTCAAGTTATGAAGCAATACTTTGGCTCAAGTTATGTAGCAATGCTTTGGCTCAAGCTATGTAGCAATACTTTGGCTCAAGTTATGTAGCAATGCTTTGGCTCAAGCTATTCGGCTTAAGTTATGAAGCAAAACTTTGGCTCAATTTATGTAGCAATACTTTGGCTCAAGTTATGTAGCAACGCTTTGGCTCAAGCTATGTAGCAAAACTTTGGCTCAAGTAATGTAGCACAAAATGAATTTATAAAACAAATGGTTTACTAACCCCTTTTTCTAATGTGGATTATCTTATAATGACGTTTATTGAATTAACGACTTACTCCTTTGTGTGTTTTGTACTTTTGTCATTGATAATCCCATTGCAGGTAAATAGATGAATGAAGTATGCTAGGTCGGGAGCTTTAGGAGCTTTAGACTTCGGATTCACTATTTATGTTTCGTATTCTAAATGACTACTTGTGGATTTAAATGTTTGTAACCATGGCTAACTATTAGTTGAATATTTGTAACCATGCGTAATGTTATTTTGGAGGATCAGAACCTTTGAGGTCTTAGTACTCATGGGGAATGATATGAATGAATTATGTTTTTCTGCAATATGAATTGGATGATAATATAATAGGTTAAAAGATTTGTTCAAGGAATGATTCATGAGGACTTCTAATTAAAATGATTATGTATGACATTATTGATTCATGGATTGAGTGTGAGGAGAGAAATAAGATTTTGGAGTAAGGATATTAAATTGGTAATGTGAGTTATGAGTGATTGCATGGAATTGAATTAAAATGAGAAAAAATTTCAAGGGTAGAAAATCGGGTCGTTACATTTCTCATTTATTGCAACTCGTCGGGTTCTCTCTTAACCGAGCCCATTCTCGCTCAAGCGAGAAAATCTCACCCATTTTAAAAACTCAGATCTGACCCTATCGCCCAGGCGAGGGAACTCTCGCTCAGGCGAGGCAGCTCTCGCTCAGGCGAGGCAGCTCTCGCTCAAGCGAGGATCCTCTCGCTCAAGCGAGGATCCTCTCGCTCAAGCGAGGATCTTACAGCTTCGACAGGTCCAAAATGTCACTTTTCTCGCCCAGGCGAGCCAACTCTCGCTCAGGCGAGACCACTCTCGCTCAGGCGAGCCAACTCTCGCTCAGGCGAGAATCCTTCAGTATAGCCCATGATTTCACCCTCCCAGGTGAGCCTTCCTCGCCCAGGCGACAATCCCTTGCTCAAGCGAGAATCCTAGGGCTGATACTATAATTTTAAAGACTTAAATTAAGGGTGTCACATTGTAAAAGATGAGTCTTTTTTTATGTTCAACTCTTATATTCACATCTTTTACTCATTTTCAAAAAAGACTCATCATTTACTTCTTTCTTAAGTTTGAGAGGTTTTACAATATCTTTTCACAATCCTCACAAGACCATGGATCCTTTTTGCAGCACACTTTTTCTCTGATTCAACACTATCTTATTTATGTCGTGCATAACTAGAAGTGCCAGCCTTCCGAAATCTTCAACAAGAGAATTGATCCCTTCACTTGCTTTGATTTTTATTCCCTTGCTTACAAGAACATGGATTAACAAGAGAATTGGATCCTTCACTTTGTTTGGTATTGTGAAAAGAGCAAATATCCTGTAAGACTGAGATTGCAACTACAGGGGGGGTGAATTAGTTGTTGCAATAAGTATGGCCAATTTTTCTGCAATAGCAAAGTTAAGGTGCAGTAGAAAAATTATGCAGAAAAATATTGACTAGGAAGGATAGAAAATAACAAAGAGAAGGGAAAGAGTTTACACATGTGTTTTATATTGGTTCACCTTCTTGTCCACCGAAGGCTAAGTCCAGTACTCTTGATGCGCAAGAGATTCCTTTATTAAATATAATGAGTTGCAATTACAATTATCTCACCCCGAGATCTCCTTGTACCTTACATACTCACTTATATCTAATCCCCTTGGAAAAATCTATTCCAAGTCACACCCTTGGCAAAACACTATACCAAGTCACTCATTCTTTCTCTTCACACCCTTGTTAAAGAAAGTAAACTTTGCAAAAGTGAAGAATGTACAATTTGGCTTGGATTTCCTTACAAGTGTATATGACAATTTCTAGAACTTGCAATCCAATAACAACTCTTTATACTTGAGATAGTAATGCTCTTTTAACTTTGAAATTGTTTGGAAAGCACTTTGAAGCAACTCTGAAATACTTAGAAAGTTTGAGAGTATGTTGCTTTGAAAAGTGCAGAAAATTCAGAAAAGTGTAAGAGCTTTGTGTGATTTTATTATAAAAGTTGTTGTATGTTGTTATATACCTTTATATAGGTTTCCAATCAACCATAATACCCATAGGTATGAGTAGGTTTCGTTTGTAATGAAAAGCAATCAATTTGGAGTGATCGATTACTCAACAACACTGTTTGACAGCTTTGTGAATTTGCATTAGTGTAATCGATTATACTGCTTTGAGTAATAGATTACCCTGTTTTCTAAAAGTGGTAATCTGTTAATCCAAAGTCAGTAATGGATTACTCATAGCTGTTAGAGGTTTGAAAACTCTTTTCTCACACATGTAACTTGTTACTCAAGTATGGTAACCCGTTACATGTTGTTTTTGAAAATTATTTTTATTCACACAGTTTTTCTTGATTTTCTTGAAAACAATTTTGAGCATTATTAACTAAGTAAATAGATGAGTTGTAAGGATAGAAGTACCTAAGACTTAGACTCTAATTCTTTGAAGCTTTATCTTCGATAGTCTTCGTAGGTCTTCTTCCTTTCTTCTTTTTGTGATATTGGTGTCTTCATCAAAACCTTGTCAAGGTCAGGAGCAAGATCTTCTTCACATATCCAACGTTCACAGATAAAATATTCAACTTTACAAAAATGTGACATTTAGCATTTTTCCATGTAACATTCATTTCACTTTTCAATATATATAACATTCAATTTCAATTTCAGTTTATTGTGTATTTTGTACAATATCAAATTCAATTTCAATGTATATAACTCCCTGTTCAACTTATCACAGCGAAATAATATCTTGTGCTGTCGAAATTGGAATTATTTTTTTAACAAAAATGAATTAATGCTACTAAGTCTTCTAATTAGTTTAATCATTTAACTATTTATGTCAAAATAAGACTTATTAACTTAAATGAATAATCAGCAGAAAATAATTCCCACTCGACAGTGCATCATATACATTTTAAACAACACAAAATTGAATTATCACAGTGAATAAATATGTTGCGCTGTCGAAAATAGAAATTATTTTTTAACAAAAATGAATTAATGCTATAGAAACTAGAAAGTAGTTGTAACTTGTATTTATTTTAAAATCATTTTTTAAGTGAAAATACAACTTATTAACTTAGAATGAATAATCAAAAGCGAAAGTGTATCACTACGCTGTGGAAATGTTCGGATTTATTTAAAGTTTTAAACTTGTACATATAAGTCTCTAAACTTTAGACAGCGAAATAAAACGCATTGCTGTTGAATATAGAAAATAATGAATTATCCACAACGAAGTTAAGCACATCGCTGTTAAAGATTGAAAAATATCTAAATGGAATATGTGTAATGGCTCTTTTTTTAATGGTTTTGCAATTTTGCTTCGTTATATGGGTTTCTCAGAGAGTGGTTGAAGCATTAAAGATATCAATTTCCCACATTAAAGATATCAGTTTCCCATAAATCTTTTAGTCTATATATTGAATCAAAATACTCTCTATTTTTCATGGATATCACTTCACCGAAGATATGGAACTTCAAACTATTTTTCATGGAGATCTTTCTGTTATCTTTATTTTTCATGGAGGTATTTTGGATTTTGGTTATTTATTTATATATTTTTTCATTTATATTTTGGTTATTGATATCAGTTTATGTTTGTAACACGGGGAGAACAAATCTCCAATGTTGAACAAAAATGGGAACGTGTCCTTTGTGATGCATGCTATTATTTGCATCGATCATAATATCATGCATCTCTTGTTGATGTTGTGACACCCCAAATTTAAAGTCATTAAATTATAGTATCAGTCTTGTGAATCTCGCTTGAGCGAGAAAGGTGTCGCTTGGGCGAGAGTGGCTCACCTGGGTGAGTGAAATACTGGGCTATATTGAAGGATTCTCGCTTGAGTGAGAGGATCCTCGCTTGAGCGAGAGTGGTCTCGCCTGAGCGAGAGTTGTCTCGCTTGGGCGAGAAATGGCATTTTGGAACCCGTCGAGGTTGTGAGATTCCCCCTTGAGTGAGAAAGCCAGATCTGAAAATTTAAAAAGGCAAGATTTTCTCGCTTGAGCGAGAATGGGCTCGTTTGAACGAGAACACGGCGAGTTTGCTTTATAATAGAAACCCCAAACACATTTCAGGGTTAGAAATTGAGAGAGAAGAGAGGAGAATGTGATTTTGAGAGCAAGAACTCGTGGGAACCATCTAGAAGCTTGAGAAGAGGTAAATCTCTTGATTCTAACTCTCTTTCTCCCTTTCAAACTTGTTTTGGAATGTATGGGATCTCTTCTCAATGTATGAGAAACCATGGAAACTCTTCCTTTTGAGTTGTGGTTCATTTTATTTAGTTTCTCTCTTGTAAACTCTTGATTTAGAGTTAGTATTCAAAGAATGGAAAGGGTTTGTGGGTTGATTCATGAAAACCCCAAAACCCCCAAAAAGAGAATGTGGTAAAAGAGGAGATGGGTGAAATGTTAGATTTAGAACGTGATTTATGAATGTTAAATGTTGATTAAGAGATGTGTAGGTGTATTTTGGATGTTTGTGAACTCTTAATGAAGTAGTTTTGGAAACATTAAAAATGTATGAACCTCTTGTGTGTTAAAGGTGAAATATGGGTTATTATGTGTTATTTTGAATAAAATGACTAACATTGTTGTTATTGGTGGGGATTAGGAAAGATCCTAAGGTTGGAGCCGGTTTCCGAGGAACATGCAAAGTTACCAAGGACCAGACCTAACTCTCACCAAGGTAAGGATAAGTCTTTAATTGCACATTGTAATGGAAAATGTGTGGATTTTCTGGTTGAGAAAGTGATTAAGATGCAAGTCGCATATTTATTATAGACATATATTGGTATGTTTGTAATAAAGGACACGTGGAATTGCTAGTTATAAATTAACGGTGTATCAATGAGAAGAAAACATATGTTTAGCCGACCATGAACGGTTAGCGACTTTGGTTCAAGTTATGTAGCGGTAATGAATTTGCAATGGTTTACTAACATTTAGCTTTAAAGATTTAATGTTTCCATGTAACAAACAATTTTCATTTCAGTTTTCAATATATAACATTCAATTTCCATTTCAGTTTATTGTGTTTTATGTATAATTTCAATTTCAATATATATAAGTTTCAATTTCATTTTGTTCAACACTTCAACTTATAACTGACGTGTTTTAAAAGAATTAAAATGTGAATCATCACAGCGAAATAGTAAGTTTTAAATGAATAATCAACAGCGAAAGTATATCACTTAAATGACTAATTCCACAACAAAGTGATATACTTTCGCTGTTGATTATATAACTGATGTGTTTTAAAAGAATGAAAATGTGAATCATCAACAGCGAAATAGTAAGTTTTAAATGAATAATCAACAGCGAAAGTATATCACTTAAATGACTTATTAACAGCAAAAATACGTTGTAATAAATAATCAACAGCGAAAGTATAATAAGTGAACAATTTAACTTATAACTGACGTGTTTTAAAAGAATCAATGTGAATCATCAACAGTGAATTAGTAAGTTAGTTTAAATGAATAATCAACAGCGAAAGATTATCACTTAAAATCTTAAATGACTTCTCAACAGCGAAAATACGTTTTAATGAATAATCAACAGCGAAAGTATATCACTTCGCTGTGGAAATGTTCGGATTTATTTAAATAATTTGAATAGTAAGTTTAATTTATCGTTTGAGTGAAAATTTAACTAAAATTGAATAATCAACCGCAAAAGTATATCACTTAGCTGTGGAAATGTTCGGATTTATTTAAATAATTTGAAAAATAATAATTTGAATAGTAAGTTTAATTAAGTGATTGGATATGTGCCGTAAGTCTATGAGTCTGTAGTCTTGATGAATTTGTAGATGACACTGTTTATGTAACCTCTTCCACAGCGTCGACTGAAATTTCGCTGTTAACTGGTACATATTTAACAGCGAATCATATAAGTATCGCTGTTAATGTTTAAATTACTACAGTGAATGTTATCGCTGCGCTGTTGTAAATGGAAATTAAAATATAAAAAAAAGTTGATACCGAAACGTTTGATTACGTACTTCTCAAACTTCTAATACACATAAAAGGAAACCCTTGAACACTCTCAAACCAAGAAATCATTCAACACTCTCAAACCAAGAAACCCTTCATCAACACTCTCAAACCACAAACAATGTCTTCTCAAAATGAAGTAAACGAAGAAGGAACAATGGTTAACACTCAAACTCCAATAACACAAACTCCACAAACACAAACTCAGAAACGTAAACCACGTGGTATCACTGCCATGAAGAGTGTTGTTCGTGCAAGAAGCAATAATAAAGGTGACAAATTGACGGTTGAATGGAACGCAAGGGCCAACCATTGAACAATAAAGGTGGAAACACCTTGGTAAGCTACATTGGAGTTGTGGTTCGACAAAATATATCCATAAAGTTCATACATTGGTCTGATGATAGGCTGAATGCAGCGAAGGATATTATTTGGAAGGATATAACCGTAAGTTTCCATGCAATCCATATTCTTTGTGTTTTATTTGGAAGGATATTATTTTGTGTTTATGTAACAGTGTATTTGTATTCCATGCAAATTGTTTATGCATGAAAATGTTTATGAAACTATTAGGCAACTTTTGATGTTGGTGAGGAACACAAAGATTACATAATGAAGAGTGCTGGCAAGGCTCTCCGAGAATTTAGAACCAATTGCTGGAAATGTCTAAGAGATTCTAAAGGCAATGTCAACCTCAAGCCTCCAGCCAAATATGCAAATCTCATTGATGAGGCGAATTGGATAGAATTTGTCAATTATCGCACAAAAGACGAAAAATTCTTGGTAATATATAATGTTAATATTGACATTGAATTCTTATGCGCTTTTGTATAATATATAATGTTAATGTTGTTTGTTTTTTCAGAAAATCAGTGAAAAAACCGTAAGAGAGCATTTAACCCGATTTATCCATATACTCGAATGGGCTATAGAGGAGTTGAAGAAAAAATTGTAAGTATTGTTAATTCGTATGTAATTTAGAACATTAACTATTAATTGGTTAAGTTTTGTATTCATATATATTTAATTACATTATTATTGGTTATGTATTTGCAGCTCGAACAAAGTGAGACACCTTCGAGTGCCACCGTAGACCTCGATGTTCTGTGGGTGGATGCTCGGAAGAACAAACAAGGTGTTGTCGATAATAAAAAGTTCAAGATGCAGTGAACCATGTTGTAAGTGCTTATCATTTTATTAAACCGTGTTGATTTCCATATTTTCTTTATCAATGTGGATATTTATCTGTTTTCTTGATGTCTCAGGTTACCCTAAAAGAAAGGGAAAGTTTCCGCACCGCGAATAGTCAGGTTTTACTTGAAAAGGCATTAGGGCTGCCTCAGCACCTTGGCCGTATCCGCGATGCTGGATTTGGGACTAGCATACAGTTCGTGACCCCTTCTGCAAAGCGTCTAACAAAAGCAGATGCAACTGTCTTGCAGGGCAAATATGATTCACTCGCTGAACAATTCCACGCAATGGAAAAGCGGATGGAAGCTGGTAAATTTGTTGAGGGGCCTGAAGCTTCTACTACCGTGAAAGAAAGTTTCACACATCCAAGAAACCATATTCCCATATTCCCATTCCAGAGGTAATTTAATAAACTAATTTGTTTTAACTATCATTTGTTTTCACTATTGCTAATCTAATTCTTTTGGTGTTTTTACTATCATCTAGGGAATAATCAATAATTGTAAACTTTTGATGAAAGTAGTTTAGCAACATGGAAAATGTGATAAATATCTTGTGTGGTTAAATAATACAATATAAGTTGTTTATGTGATATTTGGAATAAATGACAAACATTGTGTTGTATGGTGGGAATGGGAAAGATCCTAGAGTTGGCGACGGTGTCGGTGGAACTAGTGCAGTTACCAAGAACCCAACCCAACACTCACCAAGGTAAGGAGAAGTCTTTAATTTTTACTCTGAATGGAAAATGTGTGTATTTTCTGGTTGTGCAATGAATAATTGGTGAATCACGTATTTATTATAAACATATATGGGTGTGTTTGTAATAAGGATTTCGTGGATTCACCGGGTATGATTGATAGTGAAATCAATGAAAAGGAAATGTATTTTTAGCCGACCATAAATGGTTAGCGACTTCGGCTCGAGTTTATTTAGCAACACTTCGGCCCGAGTTTATGTGGCAATACTTCGGCTCAAGTTTATGTAGCAACACTTCGGCCCGAGTTTATGTGGTAACACTTCGGCCTGAGTTTATGTGGCAACACTTCGGCCTGAGTTTATGTGGAAACACTTCGACCCGAGTTTATGTGGCAACACTTCGGCCCGAGTTTATGTGGCAACACTTCGGCCCGAGTTTATGTGGCAACACTTCGGCCCGAGAGTTTGAAGTACCTATGCAGTGGTCTTCGCCTTAAAAATCTGGAGACACCATCTTTATGGCGTAAGGTTGGAGGTGTATAGCGACCACAAGAGTTTGAAGTACCTGTTCGATCAAAAGGAATTGAATATGAGGCAGAGAAGGTGGATGGAATTCCTTAAGGATTATGATTTTGGGTTGCAGTACCATCCGGGAAAGGCCAATGTAGTGGTCGATGCGCTATGTCGGAAATCTTTACATATGTCAGCCTTGATGGTTAGAGAAGGGAAACTGATCGAAGAGTTCAGGGATATGAACTTGGATGTTCAGATAAAGCCTCATAGTATGATTTTGGGTATGCTTAAAGTCACAAATGAGTTGTTTGATCAAATCCAGGTAATGCAAGTAGAAGATAGGGAGCTAATGGCTAAACGAGATTTGATGCTAAGTGGTAAGGATACCGATTTCACAGCGGACCCTAATGGGATGTTGCGTTACAAAGGGAGAGTGTGTGTGCCTCGTGATGAGAAATTACGGAAGGATATTTTAGAGGAGTCCCATAAGAGTAAAATTAGTTTGCACCCGGGAACCACGAAGATGTATCAAGATTTGAAAACATTGTTTTGGTGGTCTGGGTTAAAAAGGGATGTGGCTTTGTATGTCTCGAGTTGTTTGGTATGTCAGCGACCAGCGGGAGAGTTACAATCCCTAGAAATTCCCGTTTGGGAGTGGGATAATATCTCCATGGATTTTGTATCGGGTTTCCCTAAAACTCAGAAAGGATATGATTCGATATGGGTGATAGTGGATCAGTTAACAAAATCTGCACACTTTCTGCCTATGAACATGAGATATTCTTTGGAGCGATTGGAGGAACTGTATATTCGGGAAATAGTTTGTTTGCATGGGATACCGTCGAGCATTATATCGGATAGGGATCCCCGTTTTACTTCCAACTTTTGGACTAGTTTGCAGTCCGCATTGGGAACTAAGTTGAAGTTAAGTTCAGCTTATCATCCACAAACGGACGGTCAATCAGAAAGAACTATACAGTCATTGGAAGATCTTCTGAGGGCTTGTGTCTTGGAACAACCGGGGAGTTGGGATGGCATGTTGCCTCTAATTGAATTTACCTACAATAATAGCTTCCATTCGAGTATTGGAATGGCACCTTATGAGGCGTTGTATGGTAGGAAGTGCCGAACTCTAGTGAGTTGGTTTGAGACTGGGGAGAACTTGATATTGGGGCCTGAGCTGGTCCAAGAGTCCACGGATAAGATCAAGAAAATCCGGGAGAATATGAGGATCGCCCAGAGTCAGTAGAAAAGCTATTACGATAAGAGGCGAAAACCTCTTGAGTTTAATGAGGGAGATCATGTTTTCATGAGAGTAGTCACGACTACCGGAATTGGTAGGGTGTTGAAGTATCGCAAGCTGACTCCGAGATTTATTGGACCGTATCAAGTATTGAAAAGGATTGGGCCGGTAGCATATCAGATTGCTTTGCTTCCGTTATTATCGAATCTCCACAATGTGTTTCATGTGTCTCAGTTGAGAAAATATGTTGGGGATCCATCTCATATGGTAGAATCTGAGCAGATAGAGTTGAAGGATAACTTGACTTTTTCCACGCAGCATGTGAGAATCCTGGATACCATTGTCAAGAGACTAAGGGGCAAAGAGATTCCTTTGGTGAAGGTACTGTGGAGCCAAGTAGACGAAGGGGATGCTACTTGGGAAGTGTAACGCGATATGAGGGAGGATTACCCTCATTTATTCGAATCGAGGTATGTTTAATTTTCGGGGACGAAAATTCTTATAAGAGGGGGAGGATTGTAACACCCTAAATTTAAGTCTTTAAAATTATAGTATCAGTCTTGGGATTCTCGCCTAGGCGAGAAAGGCTCACCCGGAAGAGTGAAATCCTGTACTATACTGAAGGATTCTCGTCTGAGCAAGGGTTTGCTCGCTTGAGCGAGGGTTTGCTCGCTTGAGTGATAGTGGTCTCGCCTGAGCGAGAGTTGGCTCGCTTGAGCAAGGAAGGCTTAACTGGGAAGGGGAAATCCTGGGCTATACGGAAGGATTCTCGCCTGAGTGAGAGTTGGCTCGCCTAGGCGAGAAAAGTGATGTTTGGACCTGTCGAGGCTGTAAGATCCTCGCTTGAGCGAGAGGATCCTCGCTTGAGCGAGAGATGCCTCGGCTGGGCGATAGTTCCCTCGCCTGGGCGAGAGGGTCAGATCTGAGTTTTTAAAATGGGCGGGATTTTCTCGCTTGAGCGAGAATGAGATCGCTTAAGCGAGAACCTGACGCTGTTACATTAAATAGGGGACCCCAAACACATTTATGAGGGTTAACCTAGAGAGAAGTGAGAGAAGGGAGCATTTTCAAGAGCAAGAAGGCTTGTGAGTCATTTAGAAGCTTGAGAAGAGGTAAATCTCTTGATTCTAACTCTCTTGTTCCCTTTGAAACTTGTTTTGGGTATGTTGGATCTCTTCTCAAAATGAGAGAAACCATGGAAACTCATCCTTTTGAGTTATGGTTCGTTTTATGGTGTTTTTATCTTGCAACCTCTTGGTTTAGGTTAGTATTTCAAGAATGGAAAAGGTTTGTGGGTTTATTCATGAAAACCCCAAAACCCTAAAGTGAAAATGTGGTTAAAGAAGAAAATGGGTAAAGTGCTAGAGGTAGAAGATGAATAAGCTTTCTAAGGTTGAAATATGAGATGAATATGTATGTTTTAGATGTTGTAAACTTTTGATTAAAGTAGTTTAGCAACATGGAAAATGTGTTAAATATATTGTGTGGTTAAATAATGCAATATGAGTTGTTTGTGTGATATTTGGAATAAATGACTAACATTGTGTTGTATGGTGGGAATGGGAAAAATCCTAGAGTTGGTGGCGGTGTCAGTGGAACTAGTGTAGTTACAAAGAACCCAACCCAACACTCACCAAGGTAAGGAGAAGTCTTTAATTTGTACTCTGAATGGAAAATGTGTGTATTTTCTAGTTGTGCAATCATTAATTGGTGAATCACGTATTTATTATAAACATATATGGGTGTGTTTGTAATAAGGATTTCGTGGATTCACCGGGTATGATTGATAGTGAAATCAATGAAAAGGAAATGTATTTTTAGCCGACCATAAATGGTTAGCGACTTCGGCTCGAGTTTATGTAGCAACATTTCGGCCCGAGTTTATGTGGCAATACTTCAGATCGAGTTTATGTAGAAACACTTCGGCCCGAGTTTATGTGGCAACACTTCAGCCCGAGTTTATGTGGCAACATTTCGGCCCGAGTATATGTGGCAACACTTCGGCCCGAGTTTATGTGGCAATACTTCGTCCCGAGTTTATGTGGAAACACTTCGGCCCGAGTTTATGTGGCAACACTTCGACCCGAGTTTATGTGGCAATACTTCGGCCCGAGTTTATGTGGCAACACTTCGACCCGAGTTTATGTGGCATGTTTTCTTTGTAAAAGAGATGAGAAATTGCTTTTAGCTAACCCTAAGGGGTGTAGCGACTTTGGCTCAAGTAATGTAGCACGGAAAATGAATTTCAAAGTGATTTATTAACCTTTTCTAATGTGGATTATCTTATAATGACGTTTATTGAATTAATGACTTACTCCTTTATGTGTTTGTGCTTTTGTCATTGATAATCCCATTGTAGATAAACATGTGACATGAGGTGGTCTCATTTATGGAAGCTTTAGGAGCTTTATGTTTTGGTTCCACTTATTTGCGCTATTTTGTACATGAGTGCTTATTGGATTAGTTGAAATATTTTGTAAGTATGGATATATAACTTACATGATTTATTGTAACTCTGGATATTCGTAGCTATGGGTATTTTGGAAACCCATTGCTAGTTGTATGCAGTTGTTGCATGACATATTGAAATGAATTATGATTTTCTGTCGAATAAGTATGTATGTCATTTTTGAATTATGAAATGAGTAGGAATGGGAAAGTGAGAGTTAAATATGGTTGTTGGAAATTGTCGGTAAAATTTATGAGGAAATGAATAAGATAAGAAGAAAATTTTCAAGTGTAGAATTTCGGTCCTTACACTCACAGGATGCAATGATACATCATGCACAAATCCTCTCAAATCATTTGAAGGTCTCAATTGATATTTCAATTGAAGATGATGCATTGCTGCCAATTCCCGTTGATGAGGATATCATAACTGTTGGATTGGATTTAACCACTTTTGTTGCTTGGCCAAAACATCTTATAGATGTAGTTCCTATTATAATATGGTTTTCACCTTATATATGTTCATTCATTAATTTACATATTTTGATGTAGTTTCTATTGAATATTTTAGGGAAAGGTGTCTGCTGATGACTATAGTGCAACATGCCCCCCCCCCCCCCCCCCCCCCCCCGAAAACCAAGTACTTGAAATACTTTGGGATTATTTTCAGAACTTACCTGCTGATTCTACGATTAACATTTCACTTCCTGAACCCATCTAAGGGTATTCTACCGAAGAATTCATCACTGAAAATGATGTGCCGGATGTACACGGTCGTGATTGGATTGGTGCATCCGTTTTATCTGTGTACATAAGGTAAACTTCTCATTTTCGCTTTTAATCATTAATTGGTGTATTATAATTAACTAACGTTTGTGTTATATGTTAGGTACTTGTATGACAACTTTGTACCCAAAAGTAAAAAGAAGGTGATGCTCATATCCCCTCAAGCTAACATTTTGGGTGCGGGTATGGTACCCAATGACACATGGAAGAAACAGAAGTCACAAGAGGTTGCTAACATTCTTGATAAAAATAAAGAGATTGTTGACTTATTCTTTGCACCTCTTAACACCGGGTAAGCATTATTTTTTAATTGTTTTAACAATGTTTTTGCTTGACATTTTATTAACGTATGCATATATATTTTTAGGCAACATTTTATTTTGGTTGTCATTAATCGGGTCAACCATCAATTGTTCTATTTTGATTCACTACAAAATGGCTATCCGAACAAGTACCCTGTTATGATAGATATTTTTAATACGTAAGTGGACAACTCATTTAAATTTACTGAATTTTGTTGCACTTTCATTATCAGTTCATTTAAACATTATTTTCTATATTGTTTAGGGCATTGAATACATATAGAGCCCTAAACCCTAAACGTCAAAGACCCGCCAAGTGGATTCATGTTAAGGTATTGTTACACTAAACATCAAACAATTATTTCATTATCATTTATATTTACCTGATCTTATTTGTAGACCTCTCACCAAAACAATAACATAGATTGCGGATTTTATGTCATTAACTTGATGATGGAGGTTATTAAACAAGGCAAAGCTGAAGTCCAGTTTGATGTAGATACATATACAATTGAACAAATAGATGTGAATAGAGAAATTTGGTCAAAATTTGTCTATTCTTTTAAAACATAAAATTTGTAATATAAAATTAAGGTTCAAGTTGTAATACCTTAACATGATAATTTGTAATATACAAAGGTTCTGTTAAATATAAAGCATTTTGTGTTTTGATAATTTGTTGTGTTTTAGTTATATGATGTTTACTTAACTGTTTTGGTTCAATGCATTTTGTGTTTTGATAATTTGTCTCAGTTATTTGATGTTTGCTAAAGCTTAACTGTTTAGATTTAGGAAACTTGCAATTCAACAGCGAAAACTATTCAATCGCTATATAATTATTCATCCCCTAATATCTTCAACAGTGTAGTGTTCTAATTTTGCTGTATAATTAATAACTTCCACAGCGTAGTGCTATACTTTCGTTGTGGAATGGATAATTACCACATCAAAGTGATATACTTCAGTTGTGGAAGAGAAGATCCTAAGTTCCTAACAGCTAACAAGTAACAACAAGCTCCTGATATCTTCAACATCGAAGTGTTTTACTTTTGCTGTGGCATTTATATCTTCCACAGCGTCAACTTAAGATTTCGCTGTTTAAGGCTTATCAAGATAAAACTTAAAAGTAAACCTCATTTGAAAACCTCTTTTAATTTACAATAACTTTTTTTCTCAGCAGCAGCTAACGAAAATGAAAACCTCAAAATCTTTCCCCCATTCGATCATTCACCATCAAAATCATTCACACATTCAACATCGAAAATTATTCACGCATTGAACCTCAAAATCATTCAACCCAAAATCATTCACGCATTCAACATCTAAATTTCTTTCTCTCATTCAACCCCGAAAGTTCACTAATTCTGCACCGAATTGAAAGTGAGTTTTCAATTCAACATCAAGTAAATACTTGCTTATATTGAGTTAGATTTCATCTTTATTACATGAGTTACTATATTACATGAGTTATTATATGCCCAAATTCATTTAGATTGTATTTAGTTAGGGTTATTATATTACATGAGTTATTATATTACATGAGTTATTATATTACATGAGTTATTATAATAGGATGATGACCCTACAATTGTCATCATTACAACACAAGAACATTCTAGAAATACTAATGTAATATTAACTATTTAATTAAATCTAAATAATCAACCATAATATTCTATCCTATCCCTTTTCTAATAAACTTCATAACAAGCATCCTACCAGTTAGCTTGTAAGGTGAGCGGTGACTTAGTCATTTAGGGATTTATGATCCCAAATATAAATTTCAATTATTAACTCAATATTTTATGACAATTTCTTTCTAGAAAATGGATTAAAGAATTGATCAAAAATGGATGAGTGTTAATCGATTGACGAAGGAGTATGAGGATGGAGTGAAATCATTTGTTAAGTTTGCATATGAGAATGCTGAACACTCTGATCGAATTGTATGTCCTTGTTTGAAATGTTGTTACTCCAATCGAGTTACCGCGGTTGAGTTAAAAGTTCATTTAATCTGTCATGGTATCGATCAGAGTTACACATGTTGGACAATGCATGGTGAGAAAAGCTTTGTTGAGATGCATGTAAGCACCCAAATTCTACCCTTGAAAATTTTTCTCATTTTAATTCAATTCCATTCAATCACTCATAACTCACATTACCATTTTAATATCCTTACTTCAAAATCTTATTTCCCCTCCTCACAGTCAATCCATGAATCAATAACCACATACATAATCATTTTACCTAGAACTTCTCATGAATCATTCCTGGAACTAATCTTATAACCTATTATATTATCATACAATTAATCTTGTAGAAAAACATAATTCATTCATATCATTCCCTATGAGTACTAAGACCTCAAAGGTTCTGATCCTCCAAAATAACATTACGCATGGTTACAAATATCCAAATAATGGTTAGTCATGATTACAATCATTTAAATCCGCAGGTAATCATTTAGAATACGAAAAACATAAATAGTGAATCCAAAGTCTAAAGCTCCTAAAGCTCCCGACCTGGCATACTTCATTCGTCTATTTACCTGCAATGGGATTATCAATGACAAAAGTACAAAACACACAAAGGAGTAAGTCATTAATTCAATAAACGTCATAATAAGATAATCCACATTAGAAAAAGGAGTTAATAAACCATTTGTTTTATAAATTCATTTTGTGCTACATTACTTGAGCCAAAGTTTTGCTACATAGCTTGAGCCAAAGCGTTGCTACATAACTTGAGCCAAAGTATTGCTACATAACTTGAGCCAAAGCATTGCTACATAACTTGAGCCAAAGTATTGCTACATAGCTTGAGCCAAAGCATTGCTACATAACTTGAGCCAAAGTATTGCTTCATAACTTGAGCCAAAGTGTTGCTACATAGCTTGAGCCAAAGCATTGCTACATAACTTGAGCCAATGTATTGCTTCATAACTTGAGCCAAAGTGTTGCTACATAACTTGAGCCAAAGTGTTGCTACATAGCTTGAGCCAAAGCATTGCTACATAACTTGAGCCAAAGTATTGCTTCATAACTTGAGCCAAAGTGTTGCTACATAGCTTGAGCCAAAGCATTGCTACATAACTTGAGCCAAAGTATTGCTTCATAACTTGAGCCAAAGTGTTGCTTCATAACTTGAGCCAAAGTATTGCTTCATAACTTGAGCCAAAGTATTGCTTCATAACTTGAGCCAAAGTATTGCTTCATAACTTGAGCCAAAGTATTGCTACATAACTTGAGCCAAAGTGTTGCTACATAGCTTGAGCCAAAGCATTGCTACATAACTTGAGCCAAAGTGTTGCTACATATCTTGAGCCAAAGTATTGCTTCATAACTTGAGCCAAAGTATTGCTTCATAACTTGAGCCAAAGTATTGCTTCATAACTTGAGCCAAAGTGTTGCTACATAACTTGAGCCAAAGTGTTGCTACATAGCTTGAGCCAAAGCATTGCTACATAACTTGAGCCAAAGTGTTGCTACATAACTTGAGCCAAAGTCGCTAACCATTTATGGTCGGCTAAAAATACGTTTCCTTTTCATTGATTTCACTATCAACCATTTCCTGTAAATCCACGCCATCTTTAGTATAAACACACCCATATATGTTTATACTAAACACGTGATTCACAATATAATTATTGCATGATCAGAAATATATACGTTTTCCATCTTCCGTAAATCTACGCCTACTTTAGTATAAACACACCCATATATGTTTATACTAAATGCGTAATTCACAACTCAATCATTGCATAACCAGAAAATACTTACATTTTCTATTCCAAATGCACAATTAAAGACTTATCCTTACCTTGGTGAGTATTGGGGTTCGGTTCTTGGCAACTTCTCGAATTTTACCGACACCACCTCCAACCTTAGGATCTCTCTTCTCATCCCACCACATAACACAATGTTAGTTATTTATTCCAAATATTACATAAACAACTTATTTTGCATCATTTAATCATACAAAATATTCATCATCAATATTCAACCATCTAAAACATGCATAACATCTCATATTTCAATATTTGGGGTAGACTCGTCTTCTACCTCTCACATTTTACTCATTCTCTCCTTTTACCACATTTTCACTTTTAGGTTTTTTTGGGGTTTTCATGAATCAACCCACAACCCTTTCCATTCTTAAGATACTATCTCTAAACCAAGAGTTTACAAGATAAAAACAACATAAAACGAACCATAACTCTAAAGGATGAGTTTCCATGGTTTCTCATGTTTTGAAAATAAATCCAACATACCCAAAACAAGTTAGAGAGGAAGAAGAAGAGTTAGGAACAAGAGGTTTACCTCTTCTCAACTCTAAGATGAGTCCTAAGGCTCCTTGCTCTTGAAAAGCTCTCCTCTCTCTCTTCTCTTCGAAGTTCTCACCCTAAAATGTGTTTGGATTTCTGTTTTAAAGAGGTGTCGTCGGGTTGTAATCGATTACCAACATGGTGTAATCGATTACAACGTGAAAAATGCGCATATCTGATGCTTTTAATACGATGTAATCGATTACCAGGAGTGTGTAATCGATTACCATGAGTGTGTAATCGATTACCAGGAGTGTGTAATCGATTACCAAGAGTCTGTAATCGATTACCAGGAGTGTGTAATCGATTACACTGTGTCAGATGCACAGGCCTGATTAGTTTATCTGCATGTAATCGATTACCATGAGTGTGTAATCGATTACACTGTGTCAACAGCCAAAAATTGCCATTTCTCGCCCAGGCGAGACAACTCTCGCTCAAGCGAGGCTTCCAGGACTGTTACTATAATTTTAAAGACTTAAAATTTGGGGTGTTACAATGCATATGAAAGAAAACAACACTAATGCATATGAAGGAGATCATTTCGATGAAATGGCAAACGTTGTCGAAGAGGATCTTCAGGATCGTCCTGAGATGTTTCAGAGGTTGATAAGTGATGCCGAGAAACCATTATATGATTGTTGTACTAAATTCACAAGATTGGAAGCCATGTCAAGGTTGTACAAGTTGAAATCTATTAATGGATGGACAGATAAGAGTTTCACAGACCTACTGGCACTTCTGAAGGAAATATTGCCCGAGGATAATGTGCTTCCTTGTCGAACCTATGAAGCTAAACATATGTTATGCTCCATTGGCATGGATTACAATAGGACACATGCTTGTGAAAATGACTGCATCTTATTTCTTAATAAGTATGCTTCGTTGAAGTAATGTCCTAAATGTAATACACCATGTTATAAGAAGGAAGACTCAATTATTGCCAATAAGGTTGTATGGTATTTTCCTATCAAATCTAGATTTAAGCGTATGTTCAGCAACGCTAAAGATGCAAAGAATTTGACATGGCATGCTGATGAAAGGATTAAAGATTGCAAGCTTCGGCATCCAGCAGATTCTCCTCAATGGAGAAAAATTGATCATGACTACCTTAGTTTTGGTCAAGAATCAAGAAATGTACGCCTTGCATTGTCAACTGATGGAATTAACCCACACAGTGTTCAAAGTAGCTCCCACAGTACATGGCCAGTGATGTTGGTGATATACAACCTCTCTCCTTCCCTGTGCATGAAGCGCAAATATGTGATGTTATATATGTTAATTTCTAGACCTAAACAACCAGGAAATGACTTAAACATATATTTGGCTCCATTAATTGAAGACTTGAAATAAATGTGGGAGACCGGTATAGATGTATATGATGCGTATAGGGAAGAAAGGTTCAACTTGAGGGCTTTGCTGTTCGGCACAATCAATGATTTCCCTGCATATTGTAATCTTTTAGGATATACAACAAAAGGGAATCTTGCATGTCCTGTATGTTAAGACAATACTTATTCAACGAGGTTGCCACACTATAAGAAGAATGTCTACATTGGTCACTGTAGATTTTTGCATGCAGGTCATCAATATCGTCGATGGAGAAAAGCATTCTATGAGAATAATGAAGAAAGTCGTGCTCCTTTGCCGTTGACGGGTGACCAATTATTTCAAAAGCTAATGGGTTTGAATAATAACTTTGGTAAACCTTTTGCTTCAAAAATGGACACAATTGGTCTATGGAAGAAAAGGCCAATCTTCTTTGAATTGCCTTATTAGAGCTCATTATATGTAAGACATTTTCTCGATGTTATGCATATTGAAAAAAAATGTATTTGAAAGTCTCATTGGTACTTTACACAATATCCATAGTAAGTCCAAATATGGTTTGAATGCAAGATTGGACATAGTCAGTATGGTAATAAGAATGGAATCGGGGCCAATAATGAAGGGAAAACGTACATTTCTACCTCCAGCAGCTTATACTGTCGAGGAAGGAGAAATTAGAATTTTGTAAATTTATTGATGGTGTCAAAGTTCTAGAGGGGTACTCTTCAAATATTCGAAATCTCGTATCAATGAAAGACCTCAAGTTTATAGGTCTTAAGTCTCATGATTGTCATGTACTCATGGAGCATTTCTTGCCTATTGGCATAAGGTCTATTCTACCTAAAAAATTGCGAGGAACCATAACTAAGTTATGCTTCTTTTTCAAGATAATTTGTAGCAAAATGATTGATCCTGTGAAATTACCTACATCGCAAAGACAAATTATTTTGACATTGTGTGAGCTTGAGATGTATTTCCCACCTTCTTTTTTTGACATAATGGTCCATCTTAGCATATCTTGTTCGAGAGATACAACTATGTGGTCCTTCCTACATGACATGGATGTACCCTTTTGAACGTTATATGAAGATATTAAACGGGTATGTGAAGAATTGATCAAGACCAGAAGGTTGTATTATTTAGCGATATATTGTTGAAGAAGCTCTTGATTTTTGTACCGGATACCTTGAAGATGGTGATTTCATAGGCATTCCAAAGCCTCGGTTTTCAAAAGGAACATCTAGTGAAGGCATTACTGGGAAATAAATATTGAGTATATCAAGAAGCGAATTGGAGCAAGCACACTTGTATGTTTTACATAATGTCGACGAGGTTGAGCCATATGTTGAAAGACACATGGAGATGCTTAAGAAGTCTAACCCAAGTAAGAATGAAAATTGGATTTCCAAATAGCATAATCGGTGTTTCATAAAGTGGCTAAAACATCACATTGATGAAGAGTTGAATATAAATGTGGATTCCGTTTCGAAAAGATTGAAATGGTTACCCAATGGTCCAAGTATTCATGTCATATACTACAGTGGTTACCTAATTAATGGGTCACATTTTATACTGAAAAACAAGATAATCAAAGCAAAATGCAAAATAGTGGTGTGACTCTCGTTGCTCGAACTCTACATATGTCAAGTGCCAAAGATAGAAACTCAATATATGCAAACATGTCATACTTTGGGGTCATTAAACAAATATGGGAGTTGGATTACACAATGTTTCGGGTGCCGATTTTTTGTTGTATGTGGGTTGATAACAATAATGGCTTTCGAGTTGATGAATTAGGGTTCATGCAGGTGGATCTTAATAGGCCAGGATATAAAGATAAACCATTTATTCTAGCATCCCAATCTCTACAAGTATTCTATGTTAGTGACTCAACAAATAAGAAATGGTCCATTGTTCTATTGACCAA
This sequence comes from Lupinus albus, assembly GCA_009771035.1. NCBI lineage: Eukaryota > Viridiplantae > Streptophyta > Magnoliopsida > Fabales > Fabaceae > Lupinus > Lupinus albus. Next base: position 8,530,234 of record CM020006.1, on the reverse strand, counting down.
CAAAATCATCATCAATAATATAGATGATCAAGAAGATATTTATGCTGAAGATGATCCTTTTTTTGGGATATCATTGTCGCATGAGATAACTACTAATGATGATTTATATACAAGAGGTGATCATGATGAGGGCCTTCGGGTGAATGAAATTCTTAATGGAGAAGACAACAATATTACAATCCAGAAACCATCAAAGAAGAGGAAACATTAGATGCATATCTTTGTACAAGTATAACATAAATTTATTTTGTTTTTAATTTACTGGAGAATTGTATCATTGTAATTTGTTGACAGTCTGGTGTAAATTTGTTGCTTATATAACATTAGTGTGAATAATGCATTGTATTTTGTTTGCATTGAATAAAGATTGTTTGCATTGTAAGTTTGTTGATAGTCTACTGTAAGTTTGTTACTTATATGGCATTAGTGTGAATAGTGCATTGTATTTATTCTTTGTTGAGTTTGTTAATAATATTTCAGATGCGCACTCCAGTAAAATTCCTGCAATGGACTAATAATTAACTCATGAATTTGTAAGGCTTTCTTCATTTCAGTTTTTCACTTTTTTTATTCTTTGTTGAGTTCGTGCTTTCCAATGCAGAAAAATATCACAATGAAATTTGCGACACCCTGAATTTGAGGTTATTAAATTATAGTATCAGTCCTGGAAGTCTCGCATGAGCGAGAAAGGCTCACCTGGGAGGGTGAAATCCTGGGTTGTACTGGAGGATTCTCGCCTGAGCAAGAGTTGTCTCGCCTGGGTGAGAAATGGCATTTTGGGGATGTTGAGACTGTGAGATTCTCGCTTGAGCGAGAATCCCTCGCTTGAGCGAGAGCGTCAGATCTGAAATTTTAAAAAGGCGGGATTTTCTCTCCTGAGCGAGAATGGGCTCGCTTGAGCGAGAACCCGACGACTGCTCTTTAAAATAGAAACCCCAAACACATTTTAGGGTTAGAACTTTGAAGAGAAGAGAGAGAGGAGAGCTTTTCAAGAGCAAAGAGCCTAAGGACTCATCGTAGAGCTTGAGAAGAGGTAAACCTCTTGTTTCTAACTCTTCTTCTTCCTCTCTAACTTGTTTTGGGTATATTGGATCTATTTTCAAAATATGAGAAACCATGGAAACTCATCCTTTAGAGTTATGGTTCGTTTTATGTTGTTTTCTCTTGTAAACTCTTGGTTTAGAGTTGATATTTGATGAATGGAAAGGTTATGTGGGTTATTCATGAAAACCCCAAAAACCCCCAAAATGAGAATATATGAAATGTTAGATGTGGATGATGAGTTTGTGCTTTGAAGTTGATATATGAGATGAACATGTATGTTTAGATGTTTGGAAACTTGTATTGAAGTAGTTTTGGAAATCTTGAAAATATGTGAATCCCTTGTATGTTTGATGATGAAATACGAGTTGTTTATGTGTTATTTTGAATAAATGACTAACATTGTTGTTATTGGTGGAAATGAGGAAAGATCCAAAGGTTGGAGGAAATCGCGGAGGAGACTTTTAAAGTTACTCGGAACCGATCCCCAACACTCACCAAGGTAAGGGATAAGTGTCTCTAAATCATACTCGCTGATGTGAATGATGTATGTGAAAGAGGTAATGTGTTTGCTAGAATACTATTGATACCCTACCCGAAGAGGTAGCGGTTTATTATTGATACCCTACCCGAAGAGGTAGTGGTTTATGGTTGATACCCTACCCGAAGTGGTAGCGGATTATTGTTGTTATCCTACCCGGAGTGGTAGTGGATTATTGTGGTTATCCTACCCGGAGTGGTAGTGGAGTATTGTGGCTGTCCTACCCATAGTGGTAGTGGATTATTGTAAACTCGACCTGCCCGATGTGGTATGAGGATAACTCGACCTGTCCGATGTGGTATGGGGATAACTCGACCTGCCCGATATGGTATGGATAATAACTCGACCTCCCCGATGTGGTATGGATAATAACTCGACATGCCCGATGTGGTATGGATAATAACTCGACCTGCCCGATGTGGTATGGATAATATCTCGACCTGCCCGACGTGGTATGGGGATAACTCAACCTGCCCAATGTGGTATGGATAATAACTCGACCTGCCCGATGTGGTATGGATAATAACTCGACCTGCCCGATGTGGTATGGATAATAACTCGACCTGCCCGATGTGTTATGGATAATAACTCGACCTGCCCGATGTGGTTTAGGGATAACTCGACCTTCCCAATGTGGTATGGATAAAAACTCGACCTGTCCGATGTGGTATGGATAATAACTCAACCTGCCCGATGTGGTATGGATAATAACTCGACCTGCCCATGTGGTATGAATAATAACTCGACCTGCCCGATGTGGTATGGGGATAACTCGACCTGCCCGATGTGGTATGGGGATAACTCGACCTGCCCGATGTGGTATGGAAATAAACTCGACCTGCCCGATGTTGTATGGGGATAACTCGACCTGCCCAATGTGGTATGGATAATAACTCGATCTGCCCGATGTGGTATGGATAATAACTCGACCTGCCCGATGTGGTATGGATAATAACTCGACCTGCCCGATGTGGTATGGATAATAACTCGACCTGCCCGATGTGGTATGGATAATAACTCGACCTGCCCGATGTGGTTTAGGGATAACTCGACCTGCCCAATGTGGTATGGATAATAACTCGACCTGCCCTATGTGGTATGGATAATAACTCAACCTGCCCGATGTGGTATGGATAATAACTCGACCTGCCCGATGTGGTATGGATAATAACTCGACCTGCCCGATGTGGTATGGGGATAACTCGACCTACCCGATGTGGTATGGGGATAACTCGACCTGCCCGATGTGGTATGGAAATAAACTCGACATGCCCGATGTGGTATGGGGATAACTCGACCTGCCCAATGTGGTATGGATAATAACTCGACCTTCCCGATGTGGTATGGATAATAACTCGACTTGCCCGATGTGGTATGGATAATAACTCGACCTGCCCGATGTGGTATGGGGATAACTCGACCTGCCCGATGTGGTATGGGGATAACTCGACCTCCCGATGTGGTGTGGGGATAACTCGACCTGCCTGGTGTGGTATGGAAATAAACTCGACTTGCCCGATGTGGTATGGGAAATGTAATTGATGAATACGATTAAAGGAAATATGAAGGATGAGAATGAGGATGTGAATGATAAAAGTAATATTCATGTTACATAATATATATTATGGGATATATACACTATAGGGTGAATATGAAGGATGACAATGAGGATGTGGATGATCAAAGTAATATTCATGCAATAGGATATATATTATGGGATGTATATACTATAGGGTGAATATGAATGATGAGAAATGAGAATGTCAGAATGAAAGTAATATGCATGCTATAGGATATATATTATGGGATATATACACTATAGGGTGAATATGAAGGATGAAAATGGAAGATGTTGAGAATGAAAGTAATATACATGCTATAGGATATATATTATGGGATATATGTTCTATAGGGTGGATATGAATAATGAGAAGGACGATGCTTCGAAATAACGTAATATGCATGCTATAGAATATATATTATGTGATATATATACTATAGGATGAATATGAGTAACGTGGAAATTAAAGGAAGAAGATATGAATGTTTACAATTACGTATGTGTGGTTATAAATTATATTAAAGCTTAAATCGTATTTGAAATGTGGATTATCATGTAATGTTAGTTTTTGAACTAATGACTTACTCCCTTGTTTTGTGTGTTGTTTACGAAAATCCCATTGTAGGTAAATGAAGGATTTGAGGAAGAAGCTCACCTAGGAAGCTTATGTGTTTATTATCTTGATTGTCTTTATCGCTGCTTGACATTATAGTTGATTTGATAACATTTTGGGATGAATGTAAATCTGAATAGGACAATACTGAGTTATGTAGTTATGGAGATTATAACTCTTAGAAACCCATACTAGTCGTATGTGGTAATTACTAAATGCATGAATTATGTTTTTCCGCAACATGAATTGCAGGATAACGTAATCGGTTAAAAGATTGGTGTCAATGAATTATTCATGAAAGTTTTTCATTAAAATAATGAATGTATGTAAGGAAAGATTTTAAATAAACAAAAAAATTTCAAGGGTAGAATTTGGGACCTTACACTCACCTAGGTGAGTGGAATCTTGGGCTATACTGAAGGATTCTCGCATGAGCGAGAGTTGGCTCGCCTGAGCGAGAGTTGTCTCGCCTGGGCGAGAAGTGGCACTCTGAAGCTGTAGAGGCTGTAAGATCCTCGCTTGAGCGAGAGGATCCTCGCTTGAGCGAGAGGGTCAGATCTGAGTTTTTAAAATGGGCGGGGTCAGATCTTGAGCGAGATCCCGACGCTGTTATATTAAATAAGGAACCCCAAACACATTTTAGGGTTAGAAATTGAAGAGAAGTGAGAGAAGAGAGCATTTTCAAGAGCAAGGAGTCTTGAGAATCATCTAGAAGCTTGGGAAGAGGTAAATCTCGTGATTTTTACTCTCCTTCTCCCTTTGAAACTTGTTTTGGGTATGTTGGATCTCTTCTCAAAATGTGAGAAACCATGGAAACTCTTCCTTTTGAGTTGTGGTTCGTTTGATTTAGTTTCTCTCTTGTAAACTCTTGGTTTAGAGTTGGTATTCAAAGAATGGAGAGGGTTTGTGTGTTGATTCATGAAAACCCCAAAAACCCCCAAAATGAGAATATGAGTAAAGGGGGAAATGGGTGAAATGTTAGATGTAGAAGATGAGTGTATGTTCTAATGTTGAATATGAGATGAATATGTATGTTTTAGATGTTTGGAAACCATTAAGGAAGGTAGTGTTGGAAACGTTGAAAATGTATGAATCTCTTGTATGGTTAAAGATGAATTGTGAGTTGTTTATGTGTTATTCTGAATAAATGACTAACATTGTTATTATATGGTGGGAATGAGGAAAGATCCTAAGGTTGGAGGTGGTGTTTGTGGAACTTTCAAAGTTACCAAGGACCAAACCCAACACTCACCGAGGTAAGGATAAGTGTTTAACTTGCGCATTGTAATGGAAAATGTGTGGATTTTCTGGTTGTGAAAATGATTAAGTTGCGAGTCGCTTATTTATTATAAACATATATGGATATGTTTGTAATAATGATTGCGTGGATTTACTGTTTATGAATTGATGGTGTATCAATGAAAAGAAAAAGACTAGATTATGAATTGATGCTGTATCAATGAAAAGAAAACATATTTTTAGCCGACCATGATTGGTTAGCGACTTTGGCTCAAGTTATGTAACAAGCTTTGACTCAAGCGATGTAGCAAACTTTGGCTCAAGTTATGTAGCAAACTTTGGCTCAAGCGATATAGCAAGCTTTGGCTCAAGCGTTGTAGCAAGCTTTGGCTCAAGCGATGTAGCAAGCATTGGCTCAAGCGATGTAGCAAGCTTTGGCTCAAGCGATGTAGCAAGATTTGGCTCAAGCTATGTAGCAAGCTTTGGCTCAAGCAATGTAGCAAACTTTGGCTCAAGTTATGTAGCATGATTTTCAAAAGTATAAACAATGGAAATGTTTTTAAGTATATTCGATTTTAAATTGTTTACTTAACCTTATTAAAATGTGGATTAATGTATATTGACATTTATTGAGTTAACGACTTACTCCTTTGTGTTTTCTGTGTGTATTTTCAATGTTAATCCCATTGCAGGTAGGCGGAAGATTTAAGGATGTCTTGATTAAGAGCTTAGAGGCTTTTTAGTTTCAAAGTCCTTATCTTCATTGTTTTGTAATCTAACTGATTATGTTTTGAGCTGAATATTTGTAATCATAGGCATGATATTTGGACATGTTTGTAGACATGGATATTTGTAACTCTGGATATTTGTAGCTATGGGTATTTTGGAAACCCATAGCTAATTGTATGCGGTAGTTACCAGTATATATTAATATGAATTATGATTTTCTGTTAAATGAACGTGTATGTGAATGTTGCGTTATGGAATGAGTATGAACAGGAAAACGAGATTAAAATAAGGTATTGAATTTGTGATTATAAGTTATAGAGAAATGTATGTAAAATGAATAAAATAAGGAAAAAACAAGCAGATATAGAATTTGGGTCCTTACAAAATTGACAAATAAGCAGATATTCTTTATTTACCATAATTTTATAATTCCCTTATTTACCTTCAGATATAGTAAGTTTGTTTCATTGTTGAGATATGCTTTCCAATGCAGAAAAACATCACACTGAAATTGAAAAATAAGCATATATTCTTTATTTACCATAATTTTATAATTCCTTTATTTACCTTCAGATATAGAAAGTTTGTTTCATTGTTAAGCTATGCTTTCCAATGCAGAAAAACATCACAATGAAATTGACAAATAAACATGTATTCTTATTTACCTTCAGATATAGTAAGTTTGTTTCATTGTTGAGTTGTGCTTGCTTTCCATTGTTGTGTTATAGTAAGTTTGATAATCAACAGCGCATTCTAAGAGTAAATTTTTAAGCCGCTGTTGTAATATATGTGCGGTCCTGCAAAAACAGTGGATGTTGCATTTTAATAAACAACACATTCTAATAGGAAATCTATACAACGCTGTTGTAATAAGTAAATCTATATGGCGATGAACGTTGCACTAAATAATTCGCTATCATACGTAAAATATAAGACAACACAGAGTTTACCTTGTGTTGTCATACGTAACACATAAGACAGCGCAATATTTTCGTCGTGCTGTCACACGTAAACAAATCAGACAGCGCTACTTAGTCTGCTGTCCTATATAAAACATAAGACAACACAATATTTAGTGGTGCTGTGGTATACAAACTTTACGACAGCGCAACTTTACAGTCTGCTGTCATGCCTAACATATAAGACAGCGTGATATTTACATTGTGCTGTCATACGTAAACAATTAGACAGCGCTACTTAGACTGCTGTCATACGTAAAACATAAGACAACGCAGTATTTAGTGGTGCTGTGGTATAGAAACTTTACGACACCGCACATTATACATTGTGTTGTCATAACTAACATATTAGACAGCGTGATATTTAAAACTACAACAGCGCAAGACATAGTGTTGTGGTATACAACAATTACCACAACGCTACCTATATTGCCGCTGTTATACTAGATTGTGTTATACAGCGTTACGTATGGGTTGCACTGTTATATCTATCCGTTCCTTAATAGCGCATCACTCAGTATTCGCTGTTATAACATGTGGTATTCAACAGCGAGTTTATAAAGCGCGGTTAATGACTACCATCTACGACTTCGATCAACGTATTTGGCGTAGTGATGGTTTTCATTTAAATATATTTTGTCTAGAACCAACATTTTCTATTAATCTCTTAGATTTTCCATGATGTTTTGATGAATGAAAAATGTAAGGACCCGATTTTCATAACCCAAAATTTTTTAAAACTTTATTCATGAAGTCAAGTGATTACTTTTGAAATATATTACTCAAACGATTTAGAAAACCTGATTGAATATACATATAAGTTCAATTCATCTTTCAAGTGCGAGAATAATCAATCGTTCACTTCATTAAAAACATGTCATTACACTTCCTTTTAATTACATAATTTATACAAATATCCTTTTTCCAATAATACTTTTATTACAATCATTAATCCCATCTCATTACACCATTTAAAGAAGTTCAATTTCACAATAGAGTCACTACCACATGGTTCTCATATTACCTAAATAAATTAATTACATGATTCTCATATTACATGCATTAATCAAAAACCACCTTGAATACATATAGTAACTACTCAATCCTGTACTCTTCTCAGAGATCATCCAATGCGATACAGCCACAACCTGAACTCAAATATATAACACATACAAGCAGAAACAAAAGGGAGTAAGAACCAACTACGGCAATCACAACGTCGAATTACATGGAGTAATAACATTAAAGTATTAAACCTATACAACGTCTAACATCGATCATATTAAACATATATCAATCAACACATTATACCACATAATGTTCATGTATCCAATTAGCATGATTATGATCTCTCACTGAGACAATTCATTCCAAATCATTACAACAAACCATAGGATAGTCACTCCTTCATTTAGCACCTATTACAACTTACTTATATGATTTATCCAATTCAACCATTATCCTAATGCAACATACGTATATATCTAAAATCATGCTACATAACTTGAGCCAAAGTTTGCTACATTGCTTGAGCCAAAGCTTGCTACATTGCTTGAGCCAAAGCTTGCTACATTGCTTGAGCCAAAGCTTGCTACATTGCTTGAGCCAAAACTTTCTACATAACTTGAGCCAAAGTCGCTATACCATTTCGGTTAGCTAAAATATGTTTTCTTTTTGAAAATCAAGCTACATAACTTGAGCAAAATTTTGCTACGTCGCTTGAGCCAAAGCTTGCTACATTGCTTGAGCAAAAGCTTGCTACGTCGCTTGAGCCAAAGCTTGCTACGTCGCTTGAGCCAAAGCTTGCTACGTCGCTTGAGCCAAAGCTTGCTACGTCGCTTGAGCCAAAGCTTGCTACGTCGCTTGAGCCAAAGCTTGCTACGTCGCTTGAACCAAAGCTTGCTACGTCGCTTGAGCCAAAGCTTGCTACGTCGCTTGAGCCAAAAATTGCTGCATCGCTTGAGCCAAAGCTTGCTGCATCGCTTGAGCCAAAGCTTGCTGCATCGCTTGAGCCAAAGCTTGCTACATCGCTTGAGCCAAAGCTTGCTACATCGCTTGAGCCAAAGTTTGCTACATCACTTGAGCCAAAGCTTGCTACATAACTTGAGTCAAAGTCGCTAACTAATCATGGTCGGCTGAAAATATGTTTTATTTTCATTGACCCACCACCAATTCATCTCATAACACAATCATTATCACAAACATCCTCATTCCCACTTATAAAAAATAAACATCTCATCACTTCATCATTATTACAAACACACCCATATATGTTTATAACAAATGAACAACGCATCACTTCATCATTATTACAAACATACCCATATATGTTTAATACAAATAAGCGACTCACAACTTAGTCATTTTTATAAATAAACTCATCCTTTTATCACAATAAACAACGCATAACATATTTATCATCATACAAACAATCGTTTACCGTTATCACAATATTATCACACATACACACCGTTAACAATAGGACCATCTTTTATGACGGTATATTATCAAAAATGAGTATTTCACTCTTAGAACGGAAGGATTTTCATACACATCTATACTCATATTTATGGCTAATATCTCTTCATGAAAGATGAAAACTCTCAAATGGACCACAAACTTTCAAGAATTTTTCTATTCAATAACATTCTCCGATTCTTGAGGGAAATTGGAGAAAATGACTCTTTTGAAATACTCTAAGACCACTATGGTCTTCTCCCTCACCTTAGGTTGCGTAAGCTCCTTTGCTCCACAAAAAAGCCACATCTCCCTTCATCTTCTCCAATCTCCATTGTTCCGTTTTTCACCTCCAAGATTTCCCAAATGAGCCACCAAGAAGTAATACAAAGAGGTTTTGATGAGTTTTGATGTTTAGTGGAGAGGAGAATGGTTCATTTGGGTGGAGACGTCGTTGGGAGAGAAAGGAGAGAGAAGAAAATGAAGATTAGGGTTTTTGAAACCCCTCGGCGAGAATGGCTCGCTTGGGCGAGAATTTCGCAAATTTTTATCTTTTCAACTCTGACGCTCCCCGCCTGGGCACGAATTTATCGCTCGGGTGAGAATTTGGAAGTATGCTAAGACTCCTCTCTAGACTGGGCGAAAATTCTAGCTCAAGCTAGAATTTGATAGCTTTTCCAGATTTCACTCTCATTCAAGCGACCACTTCCTTGCTTAAGTGAGGTGTCTGAGAAACTCATATTAGAACACCGAGTCTCTCTCTTGGGCGAGGTCCTCTCTCTGGAACGAGGATTGCCCATTATATACTCCAATACTCTACTTTTCCCAATCATTTCGAAAACGAAATTTGAGGTGTTACAATCCTTCCCCCCTAAAATAAATTTCGTCCCCAAAATTTTATTAGGTTACTCATACGAAAAACAAATACTATCATCACCTAAACATTAGGCATAAGATTTACTCGAACAACCTTAGATCCACCATCCAAACAATTATGATTCGCTTAGACGACAAACAAGGACACATACCACATAACCGTGATGCCACATAGACAATTCATGGATTAACCTCTTAGAGTCCAAATACAAAAGCCAAATATCAGGACAACTAGGACGACTAAGAGAAAATAATCACAACCGAAATAAAGATTCTCAAGTATTCAACAAGAACAATAGATCTGTGACACCCTAAATTTTAAGTCATTAAATTATAGTATCAGCCCTGGGAGTCTCGCTTGAGCGAGAGAATTGTCGCCTGGGCGAGAGAGACTCACCTGCGAGGGTGAAATCCTGGGCTATATTGAAGGATTCTCGCTTGAGCGAGAAATCCCTTGCTTGAGCGAGAGCGTAAGATCTGAAATTCTAAAAAGGCGGGATTTTCTCGCCTGAGCGAGAATGGACTCGCTTGAGAGAGAACCCGAAGATTTTACTTTAAAATAGAAACCCAAACACATTTTAGGGTTATAAAAGTGAGAGAGAAGAAAGGAGAAGGTGATTCTGAGAGCAAGAACTCATGGGAATCATCTAGGAGCTTGAGAAGAGAAAGATCAAAAGGTTGAAGGAAATCGCGGAGGAAACTTGTAAAGTTACTCGAAACCGACTCCAACGCTCACCAAAGTAAGGGATAATTGTTTCCATTTAGAATGAGCTGATGTGATTAAGGTATGTGTAAGAGGTAATATGTTTGTTAGAATATTATTGTTGTTACCCTACCCGGAGTGGTAATGGGTTATTGTTGTTACCTACCCAGAGTGGTATGGGGATTATTTTGTTATCCTACCTAGAGTGGTAGCGGATTATTGTGGACGATCCTACCCGTAGTGGTAGTGGATTATTGTTGTTGCCTATCCGAAGAGGTAGTTAATTATCGTGGTGTAGACCTGCCCGATGTGGTATGGGGAATTAACTCGACCTACCCGATGTGGTATGGGGAATTAACTCAACCTGCCCGATGTGGTATGGGGAATTAACTCGACCTGCCCGATGTGGAATGGAGAATAAACTAGACCTGCCCGATGTGGTATGGAAAATAAACTCGACCTGCCCGATGTGGTATGGGGAAAATAACTAGACCTACCCGATGTGGTATAAGATTATCTTTGTGGGTGACTTGTTGAGTGTGATTAAGGGTGAATACGATTAATGGGAAATGAGTATGTTGGAATGAAAGTAATATGCATGCTATAGAATATATATTATGGGATATATATACTATAGGGTGAATATGAATGAGTGGAAAGGATATGTATGAAAGGAAAGTAATATGCATGCTATAGAATATATATTATGGGATATATATACTCTAGGGTGAATATGAATAAGTGGATAGGATATGTTTGAGATGAAAGTAATATGCATGCTATAGAATATATATTATGGGATATATATACTATAGGGTGAATATGATAACATGGAGATGGAAGAAAGAAGATACTAATGTTTATATTTACGTGCTTGTGTTTACAATTTATACCACTGCTTAATCGTATTTAAAATGTGGATTATCATGTAATGTTGTCTTGAACTAATGACTTACTCCCTTGTTTTTGTGTGTTGTTTATGATAATCCCTTTGTAGGTAAACGAAGGAATTGAGGAGAAGGCTCACTTAGGAATTTATGCGTTTCTTAACTTGGATTTATTTATCTATGTTTTGTATTGTAGTTGACTAGACACTATTTTGGGATGAATGTAATTCTGACTATGGTAACACTGGATATGTGTAGTTATGGACATAATGATCCTTGGAAACCCATAACTAGTTGTATGCGATAGTTACTAAGGATTAATTGAATGAATTATGTTTTTCTGCAATATGAAGTGTATGGTAACAGAACATGTTAAAAAGTGGTTTTACGGAATAATTAATGAGGGATTAAGGTATAATGATGAATGTATGCATGAAAGGATTAAAATAACGAAAAAATTTCAAGGGTAGGATTTGGGTCCTTTCAATATGGTATCAGAGCATATGTCAACTCTGCGGCCTAGGGTATGGCTTGCATGCTTCTTTGTATGACTTATGTGAATTGTTTGTTAATTTTGTGATTTAATTGTGTTGGTTAGTATAAACTGATGTGTGATTATGTGACCCTTGTCAGTTGAAGATTTGATTTACTGACAATTAATGAGCACAAGTACACATGGCTGGTAGAGGAAGAGGAACTAGTCAGAATGTCCCAAATGATCTTTTGGCTCAGATGGTAGCTGCATTGCAACAAGTTAATGAGAATTTGCAGAGTCTGAATCAGAACGCAACACCCAGTCCGAGTTCACACCCTTTAGTCCCACCCGGACCGGCTGAGTACCGGGGATTGGATGAGTTCTGTAAATAGAAGCCTAAACAATTCCAAGGGGGATTTGCTCTGGATGCTGCAAATGAATGGGTTCAAAGCTTGGAGAGGATTATCCGAGCCATGGGTTGTGGCGATGTTCAAAGGGTAACATATGCTTCCTATATGCTGGCAAATGAAGCTGAAAACTGGTGGGAGATGACCCGGCGCCAAATGGAAACGGAGGGCCAAGAGATTGTCTGGGGTACCTTCAAAGAGAAGTTCCTTCACAAATATTTCCCTGCTGATCTTAAAAGGAAGAAAGAGATGGAATTTCTGAGGTTGGAGCAGGGAAACATGTCGGTGGGGGAATATGCGGCTAAATTCGAGGAATTGGCCCGGTTTTGTCCCTACTCTGAGTTGGAAGTGGACAGACGGTCCAAGTGCTCTAAATTTGAATCGAGCTTAAGGCCCAAGCTGAAAAGGATGTTCGGACATCAGGAGATTGCTGATTTTGCTACTTTGGTCAACAAGTGCAGGATGTACGAGGATAACCTGAAGGCATATGAGGTAGCGACACCCAAATCAATTTTCCCTCGGAACTATGGACCTCAACGCAACCATATGCAGGGGAGAGGCAAAGAGAGAGTGGAATATGATCAAAAACCATATGCGCCACCTACTAGACATCGTGACAGAAATTTCCAAGGGTCGAGACCACCCATCGTTCCTACCGGAGGGGTTTTTACTCCCATAAGCAACAAATGTGGCAGACTCCATTATGGGAGCACATGCCTGGGATCGGGAAATGGATGTTTCCACTGCAAGGAGTTGGGGCACATTAAAAGGTTTTGTCCCAAGCTAGATCGGAGACTTAATGTCATTCATGCTGAGAGGACAAGGGACCAGGGTCGAGTGGCTACCCCGGGTGGCATAGGGACATCATGTGTTGATGATCCGGTTAAAGGTAATTGTGTGGTGGCAGGTATTCCTCTTTAGTGTTGTTTGATTCGGGAGTGACACACTCCTCATATTTGTTGAATGTGTGAACCGACTGAGATTGTACACAGAGTCGTTGTTTTCAACTTGGTTGTATCCACCCCACCTAGTGTACCGGTGGTGGGTATCGATATTGGTGTCTCAGTGTACGGTTGGGGTAAATGCTAGAACTTCTACCCTTGTTCTGATACGTTTAATGATGTCCCAGCTGAAGTTAATCCTGGCGATGGACTGGCGGTCAGCAAATCGTGTTATGCTTAACTATATGATAATTGTTGATGTGAAAGATTCTTGTTGAGTATCTTAGTGAGGATTTAAGATCTAGTTTGCAATGATCTGTATATGTATGCTAAGGGGTAAAACTTATATTGCCAGGAAATGAATGAGTCTAGTTAAGTTACTTACCCCGTCAATGTGATGAATGCATTTGAATAAACGTGAACATTTGATATGTTGTATTTTGAAGTGACTCATGGTAGTGATCAAAACGAGTCATTATGAAAAAGAATAAGCATGCAATTGATTGTGTGATGAAATGTTTATCGATGATGAATGGACATGGATAGGATGTGTGGTGTAAGTTTTAGTGGGTTAATTGGTAAACAAAATTTTGGTTCCATGCTTTTGTGGAAAGTGGTATCGGGAATGATAAAGTTATTTTGAATGAACGTGAAACTTTTTGTCTATGATGATCGATCCTTCTGCAGTAGAACATTGGCAATGCACGATATAGTGGTGGTGTACACCAATTATCTTCTTTGAATGTTGTACCGACAAAAGTTGTTTTTGTTTCATGTGCGTCAGTAATTTCTATGTATGATTGTGGTGTAACCACATGAGAGAAAGGGTTTTGAGTTATGTTGAAATGATTACGTAAACTTTGTTTTCACGACATGGTTGCCATGAATCATGTGTTCAAACCATTTTTGAAAATCATTCTTGGGTGAAACGTAGCTTGTGGCTAAACATTGATTTAGTATCATGTTGGAGAATCCCAAAATTTTAGCAATCGTATCTTGATAAATATGAGGTTGTTACAAATTTCGCGATACGATTATGACCATGTATTTCTAGACGTGCTGCAAGTGGAGTACTAAATGTATATTTGCAAGTGTGATGGGGGTATCCAAATCTAACGTATGTTATTGGACTGAACGTTTGTAAATCTGCACTTGTCGATTGGTAACAAAATATCTGATTTTGGGTGAAACAATGGTTTAGTGTGTCCAATTGAGGCTAGGGATCGGTAATTTCTTTCTACTGTAGGGTATGGTGACGGAAATGTTTGATGTAACTGGATAATTACTGGATAGTTTGATTTTGTACGAGGGGAGAGACTCTAAAAGTCTTAGTTGTTTAGATGTTTTTGTTGAGTGACTTCCTTGGTTCTATGTGGTAGTGCATGCAATGTTGGCAATGCTAAGGAAAATTTTGGGTATATAGCGCTTTTTTTTAATGAGTGGAATGAATTGATGCTATTCCCTTGAGTGGAGGTTGCACTAGCTAGTGCATGTTGGATGTTATTGTGATGCTCACTGTATGTGATGATCGTATTGAACGATTAGTAGCTTGATAGGTCGGAGGGATCTATTGTTTTTGATGAATGTGGAGGAATCTTTATTCCAGTTACGGTTTCGTTCTCTTAGTTGTTCGAGTTGTTCGAGATTGGAATCTTAAGATTTGGACATTGATGAGTTAGTCCATGAATTGGTTTTGTGATATCACTGTTTAGTGGTGTGTGCCCTTGGTGATCGTTAATGAAATCTTAATGGATTAGATGATCGAGTATGAATTGGGTTGAGCTATCTTATACCTAGTGTCGAGGCGATGATAGAATCTTCCTGAGAGTAACCTAATAAAATTTCAGGGACGAAATTTCTTTTAGGGGGGAAGGATTGTGACACCCTAAATTTTAAGTCATTAAACTATAGTATCAGCCCTAGGAGTCTCGCTTGAGCTAGAGAATTGTCGCCTGGGCGAGAGAGGCTCACATGAGAGGGTGAAATCTTGGGCTATACTGAAGGATTCTCGTTTGAGCGAGAATTGTCTCTCTTGAGCGAGAGTGGTCTCGCCTGAGCGAGAGTTGTCTTGCCTGGGCGAGAAAAGTGGCATTCAGGACCTGTCGAGGCTGTAAGATCCTCGCTTGAGTGAGAGCTGCCTCGCCTGAGCGAGAAAACCCTCGCTTGAGCGAGAGCGTCAGATCTGAAATTCTAAAAATGCGGGATTTTCTTGCCTGAGCGAGAATGGACTCGCTTGAGCGAGAACCCGACGATTTCACTTTAAAATAGAAACCCCAAACACATTTTAGGGTTAGAAAAGTAAAAGAGAAGAGAGGAGAAGGTAGCAGATTATTGTGGACGGTCCTAATCGTAGTGGTAGTGGATTATTGTTGTTGCATATCCGAAGAGGTAGTTAATTATCGTGGTGTAGACCTGCCCGATGTGGTGTGGGGAATTAACTCGACCTGCCCGATGTGGTATGGGGAATGAACTCGACCTGCCCGATGTGGTATGGGGAATTAACTCGACATGCCCGATGTGGTATGGGGAATTAACTTGACCTGCCCGATGTGGTATGGGGAATTAACTCGACCTGCCCAATGTGGTATGTGGAATTAACTCGACCTTCCCGATGTAGTATAGGGAATGAACTCGACCTGCCCTATATGGAATGGAGAATAAACTAGACCTGCCCGATGTGGTATGGAAAATAAACTCGACCTGCCCGATGTGGTATGGGTAAAATAACTAGACCTACCCGATGTGGTATAGGATTATCTTTGTGGGTGACTTGTTCAGTGTGATTAAGGGTGAATACGATTAATGGGAAATGAGTATGTTGGAATGAAAGTAATATGCATGCTATATAATATATATTATGGGATATATACTATAGGGTGAATATGAATGAGTGGAAATGATATGTATGAAAGGAAAGTAATATGCATGCTATAGAATATATATTATGGGATATATATACTATAGGGTGAATATGAATAAGTGGAGAGGATATGTTTGAGATGAAAGTAATATGCATGCTATATAATATATATTATGAGATATATATACTATAGGGTGAATATGAATAACATGAAGATGGAAGAAAGAAGATACTAATGTTTATATTTACGTGCTTGTGTTTACAATTTATACCACTGCTTAATCGTATTTAGAATGTGGATTATCAAGTAATGTTAGTCTTGAACTAATGACTTACTCCCTTGTTTTTGTGTGTTGTTTATGATAATATCATTGTAGGTAAACGAAGGAATTTAGGAGAAGACTCACTTAGGAATTTATGCGTTTCTTAACTTGGATTTCTTTATCTATGTTTTGTATTGTAGTTGACTAGACAATATTTTGGGATGAATGTAATTCTGACTATGGTAACACTGGATATGTGTAGTTATGGGCATAGTGATCCTTGGAAACCCATAACTAGTTATATGTGATAGTTACTAAGGATTAATTGAATGAATTATGTTTTTCTGCAATATGAAGTGTATGGTAACAGAACATGTTAAAAAGTGGTTTTACGGAATAATTAATGAGGGATTAAGGTATGATGATGAATGTATGCACGAAAGGATTAAAATAAATGAAAAATTTTCAATGGTAGAATTTGGGTCCTTTCAAGATCTCCCCGATCTATCAAGATAACAATCGTTCAAAACGATCAACACATATAGTGAGATTCACGATAACACCTTCAAATTCGAATGAAAGTGGGAATCAATACCCATCATTTACCACGATGCATTAGATTGCATCCAACATGCAAAAGCTATATCAACATCCACTCGATGGAAATAGCGTCATTTCATTTCATACATGAGAAAAAGTCACGATTAATTCAAAATTCTAAATAACATTTCAAACTTGTACTCGCTACAAGAGAGAAACATGGTAGTCATCCAACAAGTAGCATTTAGACAAACAAGATTTTTGGAGTCCTTCCGAGTACAAAATAGAATTACCAAGTAATTATCCAATTTAATCAAACATTTCTACTACAAATGGATGCGGTAGAAGATGATTCACTAGCTAATCACCTCAACTAGACGTACAAGGCAGTAGGCCCACTCAAATCACACACTTTATTACCAATGATCATTTTCAAATTTACAGACATTCAATCCAATAACATACGTTAGATATGGATACCCCAATTACACTTGCAAATATACATTTAGTACTCAAATTTGCATCACGTCTAGAAATACATGGTCATAATCGCATCACCAAGTTTTTAACAACATCAAATTCGTTCAAGATACCGTTGTTAAAAATTTGGATCTTCAGCAAGGGAACTTAATTAATGCTTAGCCAAATGCTAAACTTCACCCAAAATGATTTTCGAAAATACATTAGATGTAAGATTCATGGCAATCACTTCGTGAAAGCAAGGTTTTCATAACCATTTCAAAATAACTTCAAAACCCCCTTTTTTTCTCATGCGACACTGAACGTCCATCACCATTTTCAAAAGGCTAGTTAGTTCTGGAGTTACATTTCAACCAGGATATGAGAGTCCCCACAGTCCATTTACAGAAACATACTTATGCCATAACATTGCAATTATGCATAACAATTACTAACGCACATGAAACAGAAACAAATTTTGTAAGCACAATATCAAAGCAATTAATTTGTGTTCATTACCACTATATCGTGCATTGCAAATATTCAACTACAAAAGGTCAATTATCATAAACCAAAAGTTTCATGTACAAAAATCAAGATGACTTTGTTATTCCCAATACCACTTTCCACAAAAGCATAGAACAAAATTTTGTTTATCCATTAACCCGCTAAACTTAAGCAACACAACATCCATGTTCATCATCAAGGTTCAGATTTATGCACATATAAGAAATCACTGGCAAAATGAAAATTTGTTACCTTAACTTTATTATGGCCATTTTGTTTTTCATACCGGTTCGCTTTTAGTTTCCAAAGGTTTAGAGAGTCACTTCAAGTTTAAACATATAAGGAATTTCCACCTTTATGCAAACACACTCATCACAATGACATTAAGTACTTCACCCACTTCATTCATTACTTTGAACCATGAGTTTTACCTTTTAGTATAATCATACAAACTAATGCAAACAAGAAAGTCTAACTTTTAGCAACTCATAAAAACAAAGATATCAGACTTAGTCTTTTCAAAACACACTAGGTATCTTTCATTTAATATCCTAGTTAACACAATATTTTTTTAAAAACCATTACTTCATGCTCAGCACCTTCCATACAACATATCCATCTACATGTTCACGTGAATCATTACCTTACTATTCAAGTCATTACCATAACAATTAACATATCGATTCTAGAATTCACACATCATGGAACAAATTATCGGATATTAACAATTAATCTCCAAGGAATATTTCACCATTGTCATACAGAACATATTACACACAAATTCCTCATTTCATTCAACTTTCTAAACTTTCATGCATGATAAGCAAACTTGTATGCAGGAATAAGTCAAGATGTACATGTACATGTTCATTTCCAAGCAAAACAGACAAATACATGTTAGTGGACTTTTACAAAGTAAACGGTTTGGTTACATGTCATGAAATAAAATGTAGATATTTAGCCACAGAGTCTAATAACCGGTTAATCACTACATCATGCGTATTTTTTTTAATCATGAGGAATGGCAAGATAATTAATAACATACATTAACTAGGAACATGTAGGAAATCACATAACATAACATACAACTTTTCATGTTATAGATTATCCTACTATTAGCAAAAGCTAACATTCTCCTTTTTATCAAAAATCATCCATCAAATACAAATCCAATTTTTCAAGACAAAAGATATAGTTCTTTCAAAGTCTTATTCTCTCAACATGCTAACAAGATCTTTAATTCTCATTCACTTGTCACAACAGACAACTATTACCTTAATCTTGTTCAACTAGAGTCATAGAGACATATAAGTAAACATCCAAGAAAGCCAATTTAATCATTCCTCTCCAATTATCTTAATCTTAGTGATAAAAGAAAATTCACATCAAGAGGTTGACCAAAGCTCAAACAAGAGATCCACCACTAGGAACTCTCAATAAATAAATCTCACACCAAGAAATCACACCGGAAAATTACAATCACAACTCCCCATAAACAATTCCAACAAGATGTTCACAACCAGAAACTTTCAGCAAGAGTTTTTCACCAGAGAATCCCCAACAAGGGTCTCACGCAATAAATTCAACAACAAGTCCATACCAGGGAATTCAGCAAGAGTTTTACAACAAGAAACCCTCTACGAAATTCACAACAATGAATTTTCAACAAGCACTTCATCAATAACTAAAACAAGACATCCAACGATAGGTTCACAACCAGCCGCTTACCGCAAGGAATTTAACAATCATCTTTCACATCAGCAGTTATCACATAGTTAACAAACTATTAGCATAAATCAAGCAGTTAACTCACACAGATTTCACAAAGAAGCACGTAAGGCCATACCCAAGGCCACAGAGTTGACATATGCTTCGATACCATTTTGTAAGGACCCGATTTTCATAACCCAAAAAAATTTAAAAATTTATTCATGAAGTCAAGTGATTACTTTTGAAATATATTATTCAAACGATTTAGAAAACCTGATTGAATATACATATAAGTTAAATTCATCTTTCAGGTGCGGAAATTGTAACACCCCAAATTTTAAGTCTTTAAAATTATAGTATCAGTCCTGGGATCCTCGCTTGAGCGAGAGATTCTCGCTTGGGCGAGAGAGGTTCACCTGGGAGGGTGAAATCCTGGGCTATACTAGAGGATTCTCGCCTGAGCGAGAGTTGTCTCGCCTGGGCGAGAAATGGCATTTTGGGGTTGTTGACACTGTGAGATTCTCGCTTGAGTGAGAGGGTCAGAGTTGAGTTTTTAAAATGGGCGGGATTTTCTCGCTTGAGCGAGAGAAAGCTCGCTTAAGCGAGAACCCGACGACAACATTAAATGAGGGAAACCCCAAATACATTTTTAGGTTAAGAATTGAAGAGAGGTTAGAGAAGAGAGCATTCCCAAGGTCTAGGAGCTTTGATTCTTGTTCAAGAGCTTGAGAAGAGGTAAAACTCTCTATCCTAACTCTCTTATTCTCTTGAGAACCCATTTTTGGTATTATGGATCTCTTCTCAAAGTGGGTAAAACCATGGAAACTCTCTCTTTCGAGTTATGGTTCGTTTTATGTCGCTTGTACCTTGTAAACTCTTGGTTTTGAGTTAGTATTCCAAGAATGGAAAGGGTTTTTGGGTTGACTCATGGAAACCCCAAAACCCTAGAGAGAGAAAATATGGTTAGAGAGGAAGAATGGGTAAAACGCTAAAGGTAGAAGACAAGTTGCTTTATAATGTTAAAATATGAGATGATATGTAATGTTTTAGATGGTTGAAAACTCATAGTGAAAATAGTATAGAACCATTGAAAATATGATAAATATCTTGTATGGTTGAATAACGCAATATAAGTTATTTATTTGCTATTTGGAATGAATGACTAACATTGTGTTATGTGGTGGGAATGAGGAAAGATCCTAAGTTTGGAGGTGGTGTCGGTTGTAACACCTCAAATTTTAAGTCTTTAAAATTATAGTATCAGTCCTCGGATCCTCGCTTGAGCGAGAGGTACTCGCTTGAGCGAGAAAGGTTCACCTGGGAGGGTGAAATCCTGGGCTATACTTGGCAATTTTGGGTAATGTAATCGATTACACAGTCCTGGTATTCGATTACATGATGAATAAAAGCATTAGATATGTAAATCTGACACAATGTAATCGATTACACCATGTTGGTAATCGATTACATCGCGACGATGCCTCTGTAACTTACATTGTGTAATCGATTACACACTTATGGTAATCGATTACATCGTATTAATGTAATCGATTACACCATGTTGGTAATCGATTACATCGCGACGATGCCTCTGTAATTTACACAGTGTAATCGATTACACTATACTTGTAATCGATTACACTTATCGCTGTGTCTATAAAATAGAAACCCAAAACACATTTTAGGGTTAGAACTTTGAAGAGAAGAGAGAGAAGAGAGCTTTTCAAGAGCAAAGAGCCTTAGGACTCATCTTAGAGCTTGAGAAGAGGTAAACCTCTTGTTCCTAACTCTTCTTCTTCCTCTCTAACTTGTTTTGGGTATGTTGGATTCATTTTCAAAACATGAGAAACCATGGAAACTCATCCTTTAGAGTTATGGTTCGTTTTATGTTGTTTTTATCTTGTAAACTCTTGGTTTAGAGTTGGTATTTGATGAATCGAAAGTTTTATGGGTTATTCATGAAAAACCCCCCAAAAACCCCCAAAAACCCCCAAAATGAGAATATGAGTATAAAGAGAAAGAGATGAAATGTTAGATGTGGATAATGAGTAGTGCTTTGATGTTGTTATATGAGATGAACATGTATGCTTTGATATTTAGAAACTTGTATTGAAGTAGTTTTGGAAATATTGAAATATGAGATGTTATGCATGTTTTAGATGGTTGAATATTGATGATGAATATTTTGTATGATTAAATGATGCAAAATAAGTTGTTTATGTGATATTTGGAATAAATGACTAACATTGTTGTTATTGGTGGAAATGAGGAAAGATCCTAAGGTTGGAGGAAATCGCGGAGGAGACTTTTAAAGTTACTCGGAACCGATCCCCAACACTCACCAAGGTAAGGGATAAGTGGCTCTAATTCATACTCACTGATATGAATGATGTATGTGAAAGAGGTAAAAGGTTTGTAAGGGAGACGTGTTTCCATAGTTAATGATTTGATGGAAAGGGTAAATGTATTGGCATTATTGTTATGATAATAGAGTAAATTGGTTATAATTTGATATGTGGTGTTGTGAATGACTTGCCCTATGTGGTATTGTGAATGACTTGCCCTATGTGGTATTGTGAATGACTTGCCCTATGTGGTATTGTGAATGACTTGCCCTATGTGGTATTGTGAATGACTTGCCCTATGTGGTATTGTGAATGACTTGCCCTATGTGGTATTGTGAATGACTTTCCCTATGTGGTATTGTGAATGACTTGCCCTATGTGGTATTGTGAAGGACTTGCCCTATGTGGTATTGTGTACGACTTGCCCTATGTGGTATTGTGTACGACTTGCCCTATGTGGTATTGTGTACGACTTGCCCTATGTGGTATTGTGTACGACTTGCCCTATGTGGTATTGTGTACGACTTGCCCCAAGTGGTAATGGAAAGGTAAACGTGCAATTGGAATATGAATGATGGGAAATGAGAAGGTTGCAATAAAAGTCATATGCATGCTATAGAATATATAGTATGGGATATATATTCTATAGGGTGAATATGAGTGATAGAAAGGAAGATTGTTAAGTATAAAAGTAATATACATGCTATAGGTTATATAGTATGGGATATATATACTATAGTGTGGATATGAAAAATGAGAAGAACGATGCTTCGAATGAACATAATATGCATGCTATAGAATATATATTATGAGATACGTATTCTATAGGATGAATATGGATAACGTGGAAATGAACGAAAGAAGAGATGAATGTTTGCATTTACGTAATTGCGTTTATATTTTATATTAAAGTTTAATCGTATTTGAAATGTGGATTATCATGTGATGTTAGTTTTTAAACTAATGACTTACTCCCTTTTGTTTTGTGTGTTGTTTATGATAATCCCATTGTAGGTAAATGAAGGATTTTGAGGATGAAGCTCAATTAGGAAGCTTTTGTATTTAATTATTCGCTTATCTTTATTGCTAATTGACGTTGTAGTTGATTTAATAGTATTATGGGATGACTGTAAATCCGTTTAGATTAATACGGATATGTGTAGTTATGGACTTTATAACTTTGGGAGACCCATAACTGGTTGTATGTGGTAAATGTTATTTGAATGAATTATGTTTTTCTGCAACATAAATTTGTATGATAAGGTAATAGGGTAAAGAGTATTTTCGAAAATGATACTTGAGAGTTTTCATCTTTTTAATAAATTTATTCACTTGGTAATTATGATTTATCGTTAAATGCATGGAATTGGATTAAATAAGAAAAAAAATTTCCAGGGTAGAATTTCGGGTCGTTACAATATGGTATCAGAGCATAGTTAATCCTGCGACCTAGGATATGGCCTTGCATGCTTCTTTGTATCCTTTATGTGCTAAAGTTGTTTGAATGATGCTAAATGTTAAGTGTTGTGTGCACTGTGTTTATACAAATTCGCTTACTAACAATTGAGTGAGTACAGGTACTCATGGCCGGAAGAGGAAGAGGAAGAGGGGTGAGTCAGAACGTCCCGAATGATTTATTAGCTCAAATCGTGGCGGCGCTATAGCAGGTCAACGAGAACTTGCAGAATCTGAACCAGAATCCAACACCAACCCCGAATCCACATCCACTAGTTCCATCTGGGCCGACGGAATATCGGGGCTTAGATGAGTTCTATAGGAGGAACCCCACTCAGTTCCAAGGGGGATTTGCTCCTGAAGCTGCCATCTAGTGGATCCAAGGGGTAGAGCGGATCTTCCTACACAAGTTCCATCGGATTGTGTATGTACTTTTGGTTCATAGATCGAGTGTGAGGATGAAAAGAAAGATCTTTTAAATAAATTTATTCACTTGGTAATTATGATTTATCGTTAAATGCATGGAATTGGATTAAATAAGAAGAAAAAAATTTCAGGGTAGAATTTCGGATCGTTACAGAAATAATCAATCGTTCACTTCATTAAAAACATGTCATTACACTTCCTTTTAATTACATAATTTATATAAATATCCTTTCTCCAATAATACTTTTATTACAATCATTAATCCCATCTCATTACACCATTTAGAGGAGTTCAATTTCACAATAGAGTCACTACCACATGGTTCTCATATTACCTTCATAAATCAATTACATGATTCTCAAATTACATGCATTAATCAAATACCACATTGAATACATAAAGTAACTACTCAATCTTGTACTCTTCTCAGTGATCATCCAATGCGATACAGCCACAACCTGAACTCAAATATATAACACATACAAGCAGAAACAAAAGGGAGTAAGAACCAACTACGGCGACCGAAGCGTGGAATTACATGGAATAATAACATTAAAGTATTAAACCTATACAACATTTAACATTGTTCATATTAAACATATATCAATCAACACATTATACCACATAATGTTCATGTATCCAATTAGCATGATTATCATCTCTCACTGAGACAATTCATTCCAAATCATTACAACATACCATAGGATAGTCACTCCTTCATTTAGCACCTATTACAACTTACTTATATGATTTATCCAATTCAACCATTATCCTAATGCAACATACATATATATCTAAAATCATGCAACATAACTTGAGCCAAAGTTTGCTACATTGCTTGAGCCAAAGCTTGCTACTTTGCTTGAGCCAAAGCTTGCTACTTTGCTTGAGCCAAAGCTTGCTACATTGCTTGAGCAAAGCTTGCTACATTGCTTGAGCCAAAGCTTGCTACATTGCTTGAGCCAAAACTTGCTACATTGCTTGAGCCAAAGCTTGCTACATTGCTTGAGCCAAAGCTTGATACATAACTTGAGACAAAGTCGCTATACCATTTCGGCTAGCTAAAATATGTTTTCTTTTTGAAAATCAAGCTACATAACTTGAGCCAAAGTTTGCTACATTGCTTGAGCCAAATCTTGCTACATTGCTTGAGCCAAAGCTTGCTACATTGCTTGGGCCAAAACTTGCTACATAACTTGAGCCAAAGTCACTATACCATTTTGGTTAGCTAAAATATGTTTTCTTTTTGAAAATTAAGCTACATAACTTGAGCCAAAGTTTGCTACATTGCTTGAGCCAAAGCTTGCTACATTGCTTGAGCCAAAGCTTGCTACATCGCTTGAGTCAAAGCTTGCTACATCGCTTAAGCCAAAGCTTTCTACATCGCTTGAGCCAAAGCTTGCTACATCGCTTGAGCCAAAGCTTGCTACATCGCTTGAGCCAAAGGTTGCTACATCGCTTAAGCCAAAGCTTGCTACATTGCTTGAGCCAAAGCTTGCTACATCGCTTGAGCCAAAGCTTGCTACATAACTTGAGCCAAAGTTTGCTACATCACTTGAGCCAAAGCTTGCTACATAACTTGAGCCAAAGTTTTCTACATCGCTTGAGCCAAATCTTGCTACATAACTTGAGCCAAAGTCGCTAACCAATCATGGTCGGCTGAAAATATGTTTTATTTTCATTGATCCACAACCAACTCATCTCATAACACAATCATTATCACAAACATCCTCATTCCCACTTATAGCAAATAAACAACTCATCACTTCATCATTATTACAAACACACCCATATATGTTTATAACAAATGAACAAATAAGCGACTCACAACTTAGTCATTTTTATAAATAAACTCATATCCTTTTATCACAATAAACAACTCATAACATATTTATCATCATACGAACAATCTTTTACCATTATCACAATATTATCACACATACACACCATTAACAATAGGGCCATATTTTATGACGGTATATTACCATAAATGAGTATTTCACTCTTACAACGAAAGGGTTTTCATACACATCTATACTCATATTTATGGCTAATATCTCTTCATGAAAGATGAAAACTCTCAAATGGACCACAAACTTCCAAGAGAGTTTCTATTCGGTAACATTCTCCGATTATTGAGGGAAATTAGAGAAAATGACTCTAATGAAATACTCTAACACCACTATGGTCTTCTCCCTCACCTTAGGTTGCGTAAGCTCCGTTGCTCTGCAAAAGAGCCACATCTCCCTTCATCTTCTCCAATCTCCATTGTTCCATTTTTCACCTCCAAGATTTCCCAAATGTGCCACTAAGAAGTAATAGAAAGAGGTTTTGATGAGTTTTGATGTTTAGTGGAGAGGAGAATGGTTCATTTGGGTGGAGCCGCCGTTGGGAGAGAAATGAGAGAAAAGAAAATGAAGATTAGGGTTTTTGAAACCCCACTTTTACTTTTATAGCTGCGCAGCCTCGCCCGAGCGAGAATGGCTCGCTTGGGCGAGAATTTCGCAATTTTTCAGCTTTTCAACTCTGGCGCTCTCGCCCGGGCGAGAATCGGGCAATATGCTAAGGCTCCTCTCTAGTCTGGGTGAAAATTCTAGCTCAATTTAGAATTTGACAGCTTTTCCAGATTTCACTCTCACTCAAGTGACCACTTCCTTGCTTAAGCGAGGTCTCTAGGAAACTCATATTACAACACCGAGTCTCTCTCTCGGGCGAGGTCCTCTCTCTCAAACGAGGATTGCCCAATATATACTCCAACACTCTACTTTTTCCAATCATTCTAAAAACGAAATTTGAGGTGTTACAAAAAATAATTAAATCCATGAAGCAAAATAATTTCCCATTTACTTATGTATAAGATGTTTTTGAGATGGAAAATATAATGTAAAGAAATTTTTTCATACACATCGATAACTATATATGTTAGAAAAAAAACTTTTTCAAATGTTCAACCACCATGTGAAGTGATTAATGATTTGTCACATCTAGAGGATCAAGCATGTCTATTGACTATTATGTCCCGTAGGGGTGAGCGTGGACCGAGTTGGGTCGAGTTAAGGTTTGTCCTTAACCGACCCTAAATGTTGGTCGGATCATTTTTTTGAACCGGGACCCGATCCTAGACTCGAAGTTAACCCGACCCTAAATATTCACAGGGTCAGAATTTAAACCCGACCGGACCCTAGACCGATTAAATATAATGTATACTAATCATAGATAAAATCTTCTAAATATTATTTATTATTTGGAATATATAATTTGACATATAAAATAATAAATGTGTATATATATTATTGAACATGTATATATGATGTTAGTAACCAAAAAGGTATCATTATTCTATACACATTTGAATAGAGACACATACAAACATTATGTGTTAGTAACCATGGGACAGGTCGAGACGGATCATGCTTTGTCTCTACCCGACCCTAAATATTGATTGGGTCTAATATTTGAACTTGAACCTGCCCCTAGACTCGATGAGACTGGACCCTTTTCAGGCTCGATCATGATCAGGCCATACTGGGTAAGCGGGTAGGGTCGGGTCCTACTCACCCCTAATGTCCAGTAAAACGTGTGTCCAAGACCAAGTACAATGCACCCAAAGTCACATGCATCTAATGATCAGTGTGTTTAATGACAAGTGTGTTTAATGACAAGTGCATCTAATGATAAATGTGTCCATTGAGCATCACAGCTAATGACTTATAATTGTTTTTATTCGTACAAGTATACTATCTTTACTCGTCCAATCATATGTATTTATTTCAAATAATTAGTATACACATGTAATGAGAATATTTGTTGTTTCAATTATTATTTTATATTAAATGTTATTTTTTATGGTAAATCTTGGAAATGCAAAACTTGTACAATAAACTCTTTGTAGACGAAGGAGACGAAATCAAGCACATAATTGAATAGTGATGAAAAAAATCTGAATTGTGTAAGAATATTCCTTTATGTTTGAAATAATTATCAAAGTGAACTTCTCATAAATGTCAAGAAGAAGAAATCATATACAATGGACTGCAACATATTAATTGCACATCTGAACTTGGATTCAAGACACAATAGATTCTTCGCATTACATGTTTGTCAATACCAAAATCACTGGAACACTAAAATTTATACTCCTAAACTTATACTAAGTTGAAGATCATCAAAACTTCTTTGAAGACATAAAAAATCATCTATAAAAGAGGTGCAAGTATGAAGATTGAAGCTAGTAATTACAAGTGATCTGTAGTGAATTGAAAGGAAAAGCTTAAGGGTATATTTCATATATAAGACTTAGAACCTGGAGAGGCATGGTATTGAAAGAATACATATAGTTAAGTTTAAAGTGCGGAGAGGCTTAGTAAGTGAAAGGTTACTTAGAGAGTTTTCGAGCCTAAAGAGGTGCGAAAGGAAAGAAGACATTTATGGAGAAGTGTTTAATACTTGTAGTATTTGGGAGATAGTGAAAAATTCTTCTAGAGAATAGATTGGATGTAGCTTTTGGAGTGAAACATAGTAAATCATTGGATGCTTTTCTATCCCTTATCTATTTACTTTTTTATTACACTTATCTGTGTGGGAATTGAACTTGCTTTGCATTAAACTTTTCAAAATTGTTTAAATCGTGTGCTTAATCCCTTTTTCGTATTTACCCATGCCAACTTTAGTTGGTGATGTGAGCCAACTAGGGTTAATTATCTATTAGTCAAACCTTCATGCAACCTCTAGAAGGCTCTATGACTAGGGCAAGGACAAAAATGAAGCATGAAACTCTCTGCCAACTAGGGAAGGCCTTCAAGAAATCAAGTTCACCTTTAACTCAAGAGGGACGTAAGCCAACAAGTTACACCATCCTAGGAAAAGAGCCACCTTGGGTCCACAACCTTAGAGGATAATTATGAATTTTTTAGCTATTTTTCAATAAAGTGATAATTATTCTCTTACATTTAGTTAGGACATTTTATTTATTTTCAACAAATAAATGTTGTAATTTGACTTAGTAACATTTTCAATGTAATTGCTTGTAAAATGGCCTTCATGGCCTAGTGGAAGTAGCCCAATCAAGTTGGGCATGTGTAGTCTCGGCCAAGCACATGAAGCTAGGTGTTGGGCGTGGCCACATGAAGCAAGGCGCATGGGACTGGGCACATAAAGCTAGGGGTTGGGCCTGGGCTTATGGAGCTAGGCGCATGGGACTGGGCACAGACCAGCACGGTAGGCGTGCATACCAAGCTGTTGGGCGTGGCCATTTGAAATTCAAATTCAAAGTGGTCGAGTGGGTCAACTTGACAAACCGTGATCTTGCTTGGGCAATATTAGGCGTGTGTTAGGTGTGTCCTATATTTTTGCAATCCTATGTGATCTTCATGCCAAGACTTGTTCAAAGTAGATTCAAATCCTATGGCTTGCCGTGTGGAGATGTGATAGGCGTGTGAGAGATTTTTGGCAATATATTAGGCATGGATAAGCTTGTGGCAATCGTGTGGGAGGATGGTGCAAGTAGCCAAGTTGGATTCAAAATCTTCTCACCCATGTGGAAAATTCTAGTCGCGTGGGAATTGCTCCTTTATTAAAGGAAATTATTTTTGCAAGTCGTGAGGAGTTGTTGGACCGTGTGCACACTTCAAGCCAAGCCATGTGTCCTTTTAAAATTCAAATACAAACTATGTTCAAATTCAAATCAAGCACAAACCGAGGGATCATGTGCATAGCGGGAAGTTCATTGAATCTAGTGCTAATGTTGGTGCAGCGGAAGCGATCGTTGCGCAACATTGGTCACAAGCAATCAAATAAAGTGCATAAAATAAATAGAAGAGAAGAAACAAAGAATTTGATAACGAGGTTTAGCCAATTGTGCCTACGTCACCGAGAGCGCTGAGCGACTACCAATATATTATTAGAGAATAAGGATTACAAACTCTAGCACACCCATGGGCACAATGCCCATGAGGTGGTTCTATTTGGTGCTTATATCTAGTGCACATTACAACAAGGGACCTGAGTCCAATATATAACATTGGTTACTCTACTCTATTTGTGACACCCTTAATTTAAGTCTTTAAAATTATAGTATCAGTCCTGGGATTCTCGCTTGAGCGAGGGATTGTCGCCTGGGCGAGAAAGACTCACATAGGAGGGTGAAATCCTGGGCTATACTGAAGGATTCTCGCTTGAGCGAGAGTTGCCTCGCTTGAGCGAGAGTGGTCTCGCCTGAGCGAGAGTTATCTCGCCTGGGCGAGAAAAGTGACATTTTGGACTTGTCGAGGCTGTAAGATCCTCGCCTGAGCGAGAGGATCCTCGCTTGAGCGAGAGCTGCCTCGCTTGAGCGAGAGTTCCCTCGCCTGGGCGAGAGGGTCAGATCTGAGTTTTTTAAAATGGGCGGGATTTTCTCGCTTAAGCGAGAACCAGACGAGTTTGCATTAAATGAGAAACCCCAAATACATTTTAGGGTTAGAAATTGAAGAAAGGTGAGAGAAGAGAGTTTTTCCAAGGGCAAAGAGCTTTGATACTGATCTAGAAGATTGAGAAGAGGTAAAACTCTTGATTATAACTCTCTTCTTCCCTTTGAAACTTGTTTTGGGTATGTTGGATCTCTTCTCAAAATGTGAGAAACCATGAAAACTCACCCTTTTGAGTTATGGTTCATTTTATGTTGTTTTTCTCTTGTAAACTCATGGTTTAGAATTGGTATTTCAAGAATGGAAAGGGTTCGTGGGTTGGTTCATGGAAACCCCAAAACCCTAAAGAGAAAATGTGGTTAAAGAGGAAAATGGATAAAATGCTAGAGGTAGAAGATGATTAAGCATTCTAATGTTGAAATATGAGATGAATATATATGTTTTAGATGTTTGTAAACTTATAATTAAAGTAGTTTAGAAACATTGAAAATGTGGTAAATCTCTTATGTGGTTAAAGATGCCAAATGAGTTATTTATGTGTTATTTGGAATAAATGACTAACATTGTGTTATACGGTGGGAATGAGGAAAGATCCTAAAGTTGGAGGCGGTGTCGGTGGAACTTGCAAAGTTACCAAGAACCAAACCCACACTCACCAAGGTAAGGATAAGTCTTTAACTTATGCATTGTGTTATAAAATGTGTGGATTTTCTGGTTATGGATAATGAATCAAGTTGTGAACCACTTATTTATTATAAACATATATCGGTGTGTTTGTAATAATGATACCGTGGATTTACTGTTTATGAATTGATGGAGTGTCAATGAAAAGAAAACTCGTTTTTAGCCGACCATGATTGGTTAGCGACTTTGGCTCAAGCGATGTAGCAAGCTTTGGCTCAAGCGATGTAGCAAGCTTTGGCTCAAGCGATGTAGCAAGCTTTGGCTCAAGCGATGTAGCAAGCTTTGGCTCAAGCGATGTAGCAAACTTTGGCTCAAGTTATGTAGTATGGTTTTCGAATGTGTAAACGTTGAAAATGGTTTTAAGTATATTTGGCTTTAAATTGTTTACTTAACCTTATTAAAATGTGGACTAACGTACATTGACATTTATTAAGTTAATGACTTACTCCTTTGTGTTTTATGTGTATGGTCAATGTTAGTCCCATTGAAGGAAGGTGGAAGACGTAAGGATGTTTTGATTTTGGAGCTTTGAAGCTTTTATTTTTGAAGTCCTTATTTCCATTCTTTTGTAATCTAACTGATTGTATTATGAATTGACTATTTGTAATCATGGGCCAAATTTTTGTACACTTTAGGGACCATGGATAATGGTAACTCTGGATGTTTGTAGTTATGGGTATTTTGGAAATCTATAGCTAGTTATATGCGATAGTTACTGAGCTGCATTAATAGGAATTATGTTTTTCTGTCAAACGAATGTGTATGTCGTTATTGGTTCATAGATTGAGTGTGAAGAGGAAAGTGAGATTTTAAAATAAGGTTATTCAATTGGTAAATGTAAGTTACAGGAAAATGCATGAATTTGGATTAAAATAATGGAAAATTTTCAAGGATAGAATTTTGGGTTCTTATACTATTCTAATACTAGGTGACGTGGGACTAATGTAATAACATATTTCAAGCATTCACAATAATCCTCACCTTGATTGAAATAGACGAATCTCGTTCCTTAGGAAATATACACAAGATTCTCCACCTTAGCGAATATCCGACTCCACCTTCCTCAATGCATAATTCTCTCTAACAAATCATCTACATTACAGTATGCTCCCCTTCAGCAAAAAACCTTCGGAGTATCCTTGAAGATATTACCAAGAGTCTGACTCTCCAAACTTTTAGTGCACCTTCCCGTACCGCCATACACACCCTAAACACTTAAAACCGCGACTAAATCTAAACAAATATATTTCGCAAAACTCTGATCTCATTTTCAAGCAAAAGAAACGATCCAAAACAAGGCACCTCTTACAGGTTGTCATCAATTGGTATGAAAGCTCATCCTCTTTATGGTTGAACATCTAACATGTGTACAGGAAGTATGATCCATATTAAATGAATGGAGAGGGACAATAAATTAATAGATCACCTCTATTGGGTTAGGATGCTCTCCATTAATGGAGAGACAAATACATCAAAAATCAATGTAAAATGTAATGTTCAATGACACATGCATCCTTTTGATTACAATACAATTACAATTTTGCCATTAAAAAACAAAGAAAAAAATGCATTTGCAATGGAGAGAGTCCTAATTCACCTCTATTTAATGGTTATGACTATGGGTACGGAAAGTAGAGAATGATAACATTACTCATTGCCCAAAATGCAAGCTTATTGGATTTCATAAAAACATGTTTACAAGTTTTCTTTTTCTTCTTTTCTCTTGTATAAATAAGCCATATTGGCTCACTCTTTCACATCTTTCTTGTTTCATCAAGAACATCTTTCTCATTCATCCATGGCTCATACCAATTATAACATGGTATAAGAGCATAATTATTCTTTGTAGCTTCCGCTTATCATTCTTCCATTCCAAGATTCAACATTCATCATCATTCATCTATGCATGATGGTGTTTACAAGTTTGCCAAAGAGCCTTTTGGAATTGTTTGGTCCAGGTTATGTGTAATGTGGATCTTTTTAAAATCTTTGCTGCTGCATCTGTTACTATATGTTATGGATTGGTGTGTTTGCCAATTTTGCTATAAAGAAGTCATCTTGCAGAGGATCAAAGACATTCCCAATGCTACAACAGCTCCTCAGAAAGTGACATCCAAGATGATGAATCCAAGGACATTGCAATGTTGTTTAGGGTGGTGGACCACTTCTTGAACTCAACCTTGATAGCTTCTTATCACATGGATGCCAAGGAACCTTCCACAGTAGCAGTAATGACAATGTTAGCATTTGTCTTCAAAGATGGATACAAACAGGCTATGTGAATTGTTGTCTGCAGTGGATAGCTTTTGTTTAGAATATCAATATTATAATGAAGCCCTATATCTCGCTTCATACTTCTGATGGTCCAATTCAACAAGTGGAACAAGAAATGGCAAAGTTTAGGAATGAATTCTTCCAAGAACTGTGCAACATGTTTTCCCGTATGATTTTTTTTAAAGGCTTATGCTACTGCCTTTGTATCAATTGGCTATTTTTCTTATCATGGTTCTTATGAGGATAAAGCAGCAAGATCATTATATACTTTCTTTTCTTATTCTTCATCAATTATCTCCAATTACCTTTACTTTTTTATACTCTATTTCTTTACCCCTCTCTCATTAAACACACAACATTATTACAGTGTGTATTCCTTTTATCATTTAAGCAACATATTAGGATCAAGATTAAGATCCATTTTTCTCTTTCTTTCATCCATTATGGTTGGTTTGGTTGGTTTAAGCTTCTGTCCAAGTAGATGGTTAAGCTTTGGATGAAGTCGCTTCTGCCTATGGTGGTTAAACGTGGTTATTACTTCACATTCATATTTCAAGACTGGGAGATGAAGATTCGCTCACCAGCAAGAGAAGGTATTAGAGTATATGTGGTGTTCAAGATTATTTTAAGCTTGGAATGTTTGATACATTCCAGCTTGAGGGGGACTATTAAAGATATTTTGGAGATTATTTTAGAAGTTAGGTGGTTAGGAAGTTAGTAATTGTTTTGTAAAGTTTGTATTAGTTATTTGGTTTACAATCTTTCTTTTTCTTCTTTTCTCTTGTATA
Source organism: Lupinus albus (assembly GCA_009771035.1). Lineage (NCBI taxonomy): Eukaryota > Viridiplantae > Streptophyta > Magnoliopsida > Fabales > Fabaceae > Lupinus > Lupinus albus. The sequence continues at coordinate 8,496,093 of CM020006.1, read as the reverse complement.
AATAAGTCATATTGGCTCATTTTTTCATCAATGAGAATATTATCCAATTCAATTCAATAGTGAGAAATTGTTTGATTCGCTCATGTTTCTTGTTTCATCAATAACTTCTTTCTCATTTATCCATGGCTCATACCAATTTTAACAGAGAAGTTCTACCTAAAGCTCCGTGAACAATGTAGTAGAAGATTCAAAGTAAGCTAAGTTTCAAAGAAAATCACTACCTGATGAGGAGGTATAAAATTCTAATCTAACTAATGACGGACACAAAAATACACATTGAAGATTCTAACAAGGAGGTATAAAATTCTAACCTAACTAATCTTCAAAATGACTTTGAGCAACTCTTGCATAATTCATCAATCTTATCACACGAATACAAATATCTCAAGGAGAAATTCGAATGCATGGAAAATAAAGATTTGAAAACTCAAAATAATGATCTTACTTAAAAATAATATAAGAAAATACTTTGTCTAAATTTGTGGGAGGGGCTTAGAAAAACTTGGGTTGCTTTTGAGATACTCAATGTTACCCTCTGATAAATATTGTATATGGTATGATCCTGATAAAGATGGTTATGAAGGCTAGGTCACCTTTAAAGAAAACAAGAAATGAAAGATCATTGATATTGGTAAAATTGGTAATTTCTTCCCCCTTCATACATAATGTCTTATGTATTTAAGGATTAAAACATAATCCACTTTACACAAGTCAATTATATGATGTTCCTTGTTTCATTTAACAAAGATATTTTTAAAGTCAACAAGTCTGATGGATCAATCTTGTTCATTGCCATGAGGCAAAATAATTTATATAAGATTGACTTAGAAGACCTCTTAAGTTAGAGTATATCATGTCTAGTGACTATTGAAAATGAGCAATAGATTTGGCATAAAAGCCTATGTCATGCAAGTTTGAAATTTATTTAAAAGGTGACTAAGAATTCCTCCATGAGAGGATTACTGAATACAAAGTTCAAAATTAGCACTCTCTGTGATGCTTGTCATGGTAGTATATAAATTAAAGGATCTTTTGAATCCAAATAACATTGTTAGTAATTCAAGTCGACTATAATTAACACACAATGATCTATTTGGTCCTACAAGGACTACTTCTGTTAATGGCAATAAATATATTAGATGATTACACAAGATGGACATAGTTTATGTTCCTAGCTTACAAAGATGTGTCCTTTAAGGTGTTTCATGCATTGTGCAAAATGTACATAATAAAGTAGGTACGACTATCACTTTAGTCAGAATTGACCATGAAAGCGAGTTTGAAAATGGAATATTTTTTAAGTTATGTTAAGATAATGGAATAGTTAGGGGTGGCAAAATTATCCACAATCCATAATTCATCCAAATCCATTTAAGTTAAATTCATCCAAATCCATCCGTTAGAGCTAATGGATTTAAATGAATATAATTCAATGGATAACATTGATAATTGATGGATTCAAAATCATCCATCATATCCAATGGATATTCATGGATATATCCATTTGGATGGATACTCAATTCATCCAAAGAAATAAAAATAAGAATATTTTTTTCTCAAAACACACATGCAAACTCATTTTTAACAAAATGATTCATTCAAAAGTTGCATTACCTTTCTAACAAAAGCATTCATTCAACAAAAGCTAGCTTTCTTCATCTATGAAAGTTTCTTTTTCCAATATATTCATTCCTTTTACTTAGCCTTCACATAATTGCATTGAGTGTTTAACATTTCTTGCCAATTATATTTCTCTTGTATTCCCTTCAATTGAATATTTCAATTATCTATCAATAATGTAATTTAACTTCGGTAAATATAATTTATGTTTGTAAGCAACCAAAAAAATATAAGAATGAGAGAAATAACAAAACGAATCTATGAAATTTTTCCTAACAAGACTAACCTGGACTTCATATGAAGGTTTTAAGAATATAAATTTAAGCTTAATCACGTGATTTACCATTAAAAGCTTAATATTTAATTTTGGGGTTTGCTAACATGATCCCACCCATTTCTATGAAAGATCATGTTAGCAACGTGTAACCAAAAGAATGGACAGAAATATTCTTACTTACTTAATCCAATTGAAATATGTTATCAAGGTTATTTGAGTAAATAAGTTAAATTAGGGTTATGAATTAACCTAAACCTAATTATTCTCTATTCTGAAACTTCTCTGCCCCCATAACAAAACATAAATCTCTCCCTCTAGGGCAAAACACAAATCTCCCCTTTAGACCAAAACACAACACCATCCAGACCGACTGGTTTCCTTCCACTACTTCATGTCACAACACCTAAATATGAATATTTGAATATTAACATGGGGCTCCTAAATCTCTCACAAACCCTCATTATATTTTCATTGTGATTTCTCAATAATTTGCAATATATGATGTCTACAATATATGAGGAAAATAAGGATGAAGATCTTTTAAGTTCTGGCATAGAAGATCCTAGAATGTGCTCTTCAAAATGCAGTTTATGTTGCGTTTATGTTGCTAGTGTGGTTCTTTTCGCAGTACATATATAAAGTACAATATAAAGTTATTTTTTCACAGTACACTTTTAGTCTTTGAACATCTTATAAGTGTGATTAACATTGATACCAAAGAAGTTAAAAAAAATGCTTGGTGCAATGAATAATCCAAAGAAAATGTTCTAATCACAAAATACACATTCGATAAATGACCAAAATAGTTCTACTCATTAAATCAAATATGGGCAACCAACAAAGGGTATATTAGAAACTTTTCTTAAGCCACAAATCAGTAGCTGTAGCATGTTTTGATGGTGGCTTTGTTGCTGGTATTTGGCTCTGTTGCAGAACAATAGTTATGCAGGGCTGCGACTCCCACTATTAGGTGCAACTAATGGTATATTAGGAAAATTGTTAATGAGATAAGGTTTAGAGAGTTTGGGGTGAGAGGATAGTGATTTTTTTATTTTTTATTTTAATAAGAGTTGTTTACAAAAATAAACTTGATATATGCTTTGTTTTTAGTTTAGCAACTAAGGATATTTTTGTCCAAATAATTGGGTACACATTGCTAACATGATCCTTCATAAAATGAGGTGGGATCATGTTAGCAAACTCCTTTAATTTTTAAGTTTATTACTCTTTTAAGTTTTTGGACATAATCTTCAAAAATTCACCTTTTTAAAAGTATTTAAAAAATACCTTTTAAAAATGATTTTTTAAAAGCACTTTTTAAAAATGTGAAGTCACAGATTAGATATCCATCCATCCAAATTCATGAAAATGGAGTCATGGATTTATTGGATGGATTGTAATCCATTGGATATGGGTGGATTGGATAACTTAAATATGATTTATATGGATTGATAGATGACTTTTCATCCATCCATTTTTATCCAAATCCAAACTCATCCAAATCCATCCATTAATTTGCCACCCTTAGGAATGGTGGATAACTTCTAATACCTATACCATAATAGTGAAATGGAGTGGCTTGGATAAGAATAGATATCCTCTAGGATGAAGCTATTAACATTGTCTACTATATTCATAACAAATATATATTAAACCTATTCTGAAATACTCCTTGTGTGTTGTTGAAAAGTTGAACCAATATCTTTGACCAGTGTGTTGTTGAAAAGTGGAATCTTCTTGTTAATCGTCGTCCACTAGATCCTCCCACTTTTCGTTGGTTTGATCTTCTAACTCATTGAGATTAAAATTTGAAAAGGCTTCATCAAGCTCTTTGCCGCGATCTGATTTCGGTAGAACATTGGCTACACAACTTTGAAAGATGTAGAGCTCGATTTCGACCTCTCCAAAATAATTTGGAGTCAACATTAAAAAATTTGTTGTTAAAGCGTAGAAAATTATTTTTTATGTCCAAATTGGAAAATATGACCTTTTAACGTGAGTTTTGAGCTCTGAAGCCGATTACAGATCAAAGAATGTATTAGCATTGCGTCCGCTCATAATAATATAGTACCCTCTCTAATTGCATGAAATACATATATCATTAATTTATGTTATAAAAAATCAAGTACTAAAAGTAATATTTTTATATTCCCGTGTCTAACAAAAGTTTATCTTACCCCCATGTATCCCTAGATGCAATAGGAAAATCAAGACTATATAACTATAGGTAAAAAATGATTGACTGATTTGATTAAAATTCTAAAAGTTATTTTAATTGATCGGAGAGAAATTAACAACAGAAGAGTTAGATTTGAGTTTAATAACAAAGCAGAAGTAATAATATTCTTAGCCTTAATATTGTTATGAATTTTTTCCTCACCATCCATCCTTATAGATTTGGGTTTATAAATCACTTCACTATTTACCATATCAATAGCCTCAATGAATATCTTCATTCTTACCTTGCAATAGGCTTACCTATTACCATTCAAGATCGATGGCATATTGATCGAAACACCTTTGACTTGAGCCCATCCCTTTGGATCATTCTTGTTAGTACAAGAACAAATCTATAAAGGTTAAGCTCTGATGATTTTAAGCCTCTTAACCGATTAGACATAGAGTTTTAAATGTAGATAATTGATTAACGTGCAATCAACTTCCAATTACACAATGTTAATTTCAACTTACTCAATTAACCAATCAACTATAATAGAAAAGAGAAAACTCAAATTGCTTTAAGATTGACTAATTGATTTTAAACTCAAATCGCTACACCCTTTAAGGTTAGCTAAAAGCAGATTCCCTTTCTTTTAAGACGAAAACGTGCTACATATAATCGAGCCGGAGTCTCGCTTATATACTCAAGCCAGAATTTCGCTTATATACTCAAGCCAAAGTTTCGCTTATATACTCAAGCCAGAGTTTCGCTTATATACTCAAGCCAGAGTTTTGTTACATATACTCGAGTCGGAGTCGCTAACCATTCATGGTCGGCTAAAAACAGATTTTCTTTTCATTGATTTCATCATAAATCATTTTCCGTAACCCACACCATCATTTGTAAAAACACACCCATATATGTTTATACTAAATACGTGATTCACAACTTAATCATTGCACAACTAGAAAATACACACATTTTCTATTTCAAGTGCACAAGTAAAGACTTATCCTTACCTCGGTGACTGTTGGGGGTCGGTTTTTGAGTAACTTTACCAGTTTCCTCCACGATCTCCTCCAACCTTAGGATCTTTCCTCATCCCACCAATAACAACAATGTCACTCATTTATTCAAAATAACACATAAACAACTCATATTTCATCGTCAAACACACAAGAGTTTCATACATGTTCAATGTTTCTAAAACTACTTCATAAGGAGTTTCCAATCATTCAAGACATACATATTCACCTTGTATTCAACATTAGAACACATACTCTTAACACAATCATTCTCATATCACATAATCTCTTCCATTTGTTGCCATTAAACACTTATCACCCAATCATTGTTACAAACGTACCCATATATGTTCATCATAGTAAACATTCACCTCTTATAACAAATCAACCTCATAACACATAATCATTATAAACAAACCACACACAACATATTCTTCATCATATAGCATTTAACACATTTTCTCTTATGACCACATTTTCCTTTTGGGGGTTTTGGGGTTTTCATAAACCAACCCACAAACCCTTTCCATTCTTTGAATATTAACTTTAAACCCAGAGTTTACAAGAGATAAACTAAATAAAACGAACCACAACTCAAACGGAAGAGTTCCCATGGTTTCTCATACTTTTGAGAAGAGATCCATACACCCAAAACAAGTTAGAAAAGAAGAATAAGAGTTAGAAACAAGAGGTTTACCTCTTCTCAAACTCTAAGATGATTCATAAGGCTCTTTGCTCTTGAAAAGTTCTCATCTCTTTCTTCTCTTCAAAGTTCTCACCCTAAAATGTGTTTGGGGTTTCTATTTTAAAGTGAAATCGTCGGGTTCTCGCTCAAGCGAGCCCATTCTCGCTCAGGCGAGGAAATCCCGCCTTTTTAAAATTTCAGATCTAACGCTCTCGCTCAGGCGAGGGATTTCTCACTCAGGCGAGGTAGCTCTCGCTCAAGCGAGGATCTTACAGCCTCGACAAGTCCTGAATGCTACTCTTCTCGCCTATGCGAGACAACTCTCGCTCAGGCGAGACCACTCTCGCTCAAGCGAGGAAATGCTCGCTCAAGCGATAATCCTTCAGTATAGCCCAGGATTTCACCCTCCCAGGTGAGCCTCTCTCGCCCAGTCGACGATTCTCTCGCTCAAGCGAGACTCCCAAGACTGATACTATAATTTAATGACTTTAAAATCTAGGGTGTTACAGTATTTACTTGAAGTTGAATTGAAAACTCACTTTCAATTCGGTGCAGCATTAGTGAACTTTCGGTGTTGAATGAGAGAAAGAAATTTTGATGTTGAATGCGTGAATGATTTTGAGTTGAATGATTTTGAGGTTCAATGCGTGAATGATTTTCGATGTTGAATGTGTGAATGATTTTGATGGTAAATGATTGAATGATTTTGAGGTTTTCAGTTTCGCTAGCTGCTGCTGAGAAAAAGAATTAGTGTAAAAGGGAAACTTTACATGTATGGTGCAAGTGGACTTTTTTATTACTGTTTTGGTGTAACTTTTGCAAAATTTACGGGGAAGGTGTATTTTTGCAAAATTCGTGGACATGAAACACAGTTTATATTTCTCTCTCCTAGATTCGTGGATTAAATCCACGAAACCCAGTATACGTGACTTGGAACCACATTTTCTCAAAAAGTGAATCCACAATTCGTGGATTCCAACCACTATTTCCTTGTTTTTTTTAATTATTTATATTTTTTGTTGTTGTATTTAATGGGTTTCAATTATTTATATTTTTGTTTGTTGTATTTATAAATAGAGTTAATTACACTGACACTCCTGCGTTTTAGTGAAAATATACAGATCACCCCTCTATGTTTTACTCCTACAAAAAACCTCTGGTTTTTGTACACATTACACTGACCATTCCTGCATGTAAAATAAGTGTGATTGTTTAGATAAAAAGAGATGATAAATGTAATGAAATTAAACAAAATATGATATATTGTAGAGACAAGTCAAAATAGTTTATGAGTCAATACATTTTCATTATTAATGCATCAATAATTATATGGAGATATTACTTAAATCACTCTTATACGATATTATAAGGAACACAAAATAATGAAAATGCATGTATTGATTCGTAAACTATTTTGATTTGTATCTACAATATATCATATTTTATTTTATTTCATTACATTTATCATCTCTTTTTATGTAAAAAATCACACTTCTTTTACATGCAAGAATGGTCAGTGTAATGTAGTACAAAAACCAGAGGTTTTTTTGTATGAGTAAAAAATAGAGGGGTGATCTATATAGTTTCAATAAAACTCAGGAGTTTCAGTGTAATTAACTTTATTTATAAATACAACAAACAAAAATATAAATAATTGAAACCTATTAAATACAACAACAAAAAATAAATATAATTAAAAAAAAGAAGAAGGAAATAGTGGCTGGAATCCACAAATTGTGGATTCACTTTTTAAGAAAACGTGGCTCCAAGCCACGTACACTGGGTTTCACGAATTTAATCCACGAATCTAGGAGAGAAAAATATAAACCATGTTTCATGTCTACGAAGTTTGCAAAAACTACACCTTGCCCATAAATTTTGCAAAAGTTACCCCAAAACGGTAATAAAAAAGTCCACTTGCAACATACATGTAAATTTTCCGTGTAAAAGAGGTTTTCAAATGAGGGATAGTTTTAAGTTTTATTTTGATAAGCCTTCAACAGTGAAATCTTTAGTTGCCGTTGTGGAAGATATAAATGCCACAACGAAAGTAAAACACTTCACTGTTGAAGATATCAGGAGCTTGTTAATAGGATATTCTCTTCCACAGCGGAAGTATATCACTACGTTGTGGTAATTATCAATTCCACAACGAAAGTATATCACTACGTTGTGAAAGTTGTTAATTATATAGCGAAATTAGAACACTACACTATTGAAGATATCACGAGCTTCTATAGTTGTCGTTCTCTTCCACAGCGGAAGTATATCACTACGCTGTGGAAATTATCAATTCCACGGCGAAAGTATATCACTATGTTGTGGAAGTTATTAACTATACAGTGAAATTAGAACATTGCGTTGTTGAAGATATCATGAGCTTCTATAGTTGTTGTTAATAGGATCTTCTCTTCCACAGCGGAAGTATATCACTACGTTGTGGAAATTATCAATTCCACAACGAAAGTATATCACTATGATGTGGAAGTTATTAATTATACAGTAACATTAGAACACTATGTTGTGGAAGATATTAGGGGATGAATAATTATACAGTGAATGAATAGTTTTCGCTGTTGAATTGCATGTTTCCTAAATCTAAACAGTTAAGCAAACATCAAATAACTGAGACACAACAAATTATCAAAACACAAAATGCATTGAACAAAATAAGGCACAACTTGAACCAAAACAACTATTTATATTTACAGAACCTTTGTATATTACAAATTGTCTATTTTAAAAGAATAAACAAATTTTGACCAAATTTCCCTATTCATATCAATTTGGTCAATTGTATATGTATCTACATTAAACTTGACATCAGCTTTGAAAGTGTAACAAAATTCAGAAAATTTAAATGAGTTGTCCACTTACCTAGTAAAACTTTCTATCATAGTGGGGTACATCTTCGGATCGCCATTTTTTAGTGAATCAAAATAGAACAATTGGTGGCTGACCCGATTAATGACAACCAAAATCCAATGTTGCCTAAGAAAACACATATATGCATACGGTTAATAAATGTAAAGCAAAAACATTGTTAAAAAAATTAAAAAATGATGTTTACCCAGTGTTAAGAGGTACAAGGAATAAGTCAGCATTTTCTTTATTTTTCTCAAGAATGTCAACAACATATTATGCCTGCTCTTTCTTCCTTGTGTCATTGTTAACCGCACCCACACCCAATGTGTTAGAATGAGGGAACTAGAACATCAGCTTCTTTTTACTTTTGGGTATAAAGTTGTCATACAAGTACCTAACATATAACACAAATGTTAATTAATAATAATACACCAACTAATGATTAAATGCAAAAATGAGAAGTTTACCTTATATACACATATATAACGGATGCACCGATCCAATCATGATCGTGTACATCCTTCACTTCATTTATACCGATGAGCTCATCGGCAGAAAACCCATAGATGAGTGAGGGAATTGATATCGAAAACATAGAATTGGCAGATGACTTTTGTACATAATTCCAAAGTATTTCACAAAAGTTGGTTTTCATGGGGGCCACCTCCCCTGATGATTTTAGATTTGATTTAGACGACCTTGGCTTAGACTTCACCACTTTGGCCTTTTTAGATGCATGTTCATCATCTATTCTGGGAGGGAATGTTGCACTATGGTCAGCAGACACCTTTCCCTGAAATACTCAACACATAAGTTATCAATTACATATCAAAATATGTAAATTAATGAATGAGCATATATAAGGTGAAAACCATACCATAATAGGAACTACATCTATAAGATATTCTGGCCAAGCCACAAAAGTGCCTAGAGCCTGTCTAACTGTGACGATATCCTCATCATCAGGAATTGGCAGCAATGCATCATCTTCAATTGAAATATCAATTGAGACCTTCAAATGATTGGAGGGGGTTTGTGCATTATGTATCATTGCATCCTGTTTGTTGTACACCGAGCCAATTCCCACTGCATGGGTACATGGTGTATCCAGAAATAGTTTACAATTATTGATTATTCCCTAGATGATAGTAAAAACATATAATGAATATCATATTTGAGAGCATTGGATAAATACTCTCTTACGATTTTCTTCACTTATTTGCAATCAAGGAACTTGCTTCACTTTGCAAGTACTGGCCCATTTTCATGATAACCATTGCATGCTACGATATCTCTATTATATCATGAGAAAAACTGTGCAGCACAAAGGACTGATTTATCTTGTGAGAATACTTCATGGATGCTGAAATTAGAACTTAATATTATTTTTCGTCGAATGGAAATATTTGCAGATCCTTGCATTTTGTTGATTTTCATTGATCGTGAGGTGTTTTAATTTAGTTATTTATTTAAGAAAAAATATTTATGATTTAAGATTTCATTTTTTCCAATGATGTAGTATAATTAACATGCTAAATATACAGACTCAAAGATTTATGGGAAACTAAAATCATTATTGTTTCGTGTGAGAAACTCATATCACAAAGCAAAACGAATTATGGGGGTTCCCAAATAATTTAATGCATGAGGTGATGAAAGAATGTTGTTCAGAAATTTATTTTAAAACATATCTAATACACAACGCAAGTTATAGATTATATTGTATAAGATATAAAATCCACAGCAAATACCTACGAATGCGCTGTAAAGGAGTACCATCAACAGCGAAAACTAAAAATGGCGCTGTTAAACATATTCCTATTAACAGCGATGTGCAATGATTGCACTGTTAAACATATTCCTATTCATAGCGATGTTCAATATAGGCGCTATTTGTAACCCCCTAATTTCTTCTCTTTTAAGCTTGGTGAAACTCAGTAGGCCTGGGAGATGCTGGAGGATTCTCGCCTGGGCGAGAGAGCCTTGCTTGAGCGAAAAGTCCAAGATTTCTCCCAGAATTTTCCCTGAGAGTCTCGCTTCGGCGAGATTTGGCTCGCCTGGGCGAGGGAGGGTTATTGGAAGCTGAGAGATTATCGCCTGAGCGAGAATTGGCTCGCTTGAGCGAGATGATCGTTTTTGGGGCTATCGGATCCTCGCTTGAGCAAGAGTCCCTCGCTTGAGCGAGAGAACCCGATTTAAAACTTAAAGAGGCGGGGCTTTCTCGCTTGGGCGACGTATTTTCGCCTAGGCGAGAATCTAAAACCCTGAACCCTAATAAAGAGCCCCAAACACGAAAAGAGAGGGAGTTTTTGGGAGAAAATAGTAGAGGAGGCGATTTTCTTGGCAAGAGCTCGTGTAGAGGCTTAGAGAAGTTAGAGAAGAGGTAAACCTCTTGATTTTAACACTCATTCTCTTGTTGAAACTCATTTTGGGCATTTGGGTCTCTTTTCTTAGTATAGAAAATCATATAACTTTCTCTTTTGAGTTGTGACTTGTTGTTATCTAGCTTTTCCTTTGAAAAATTCGAGGTTTAGAGTTGGTATTCGAAAATGATGATGATTGGTGGTTGATTTATGAAAACCCCAAAACCCAAAACGAAAATGATGTTGAAAAGGAAAAATGTTAGGTTAGAAATGCGGTTTATGGCTTCTAATGTTAAATAGAAGTGAATAAGTATGTTTTACATGCTTGAAATTCCTAATGGAAGTGATTTTAGAAAATATCGAAATATCAATTATTTTTATGGATAAATGTGTGTGGTGTGAATGAGGAAAGACCCTAAGGTAGGAGGAAGCGGAGGAGAAACTAACAAGTTGTCTAGCACTACCACCAACGCACACCAAGGTAAGGGATAAGCATTGTAAATATATAGGGTATATGTATACTGTGATATTTTCCTATGGTGGAAATCGACGAATCAATGTATGACTTGCCCAATGTGGTATTGGCCTTTATGGCAATGTATGACTTGCCCAACGTGGTATTGGCCTTTATGGCAATGTATGACTTGCCCAACGCGGTATTGCCCTTTATGGCAATGTATGACTTACCCAACGTGGTATTGCCCTTTATGGCAACGTGCTTTTACTAAGAAGAAATCAAATGTCTTTACAAACACTTCTTGCACCAAGAATCTCTTCTACCTAACTTCTAATGGATCCCACATCACTTCTAACTGAGCACTCACAAAGAGACTTCCTCTTGGATTTCTTCATGAATTCCTCTCTTCTTCCAAGGTGATGCCTCACACCCCAAGAGATGAATTTACAACTCGACCGATATATTTGTACATAATTCTTTGAATCTATGATATGCTAATCGTATACTAAATTCAGAACCGTAATACCCTTTGGTGAATGAATCTCACAATCTTAGTGTAATGGAGATGAATGATTATGAGATGCAAAGTAAAATATTTGAAATGATGAATACTTGAAAAAACTCTTCAAGAATTCATAAACTCTCTATTTTCTTGTAAAAGTTCCTAGCACACTTTTTCAGAAAAACTCTCTTGAAATTTCATAATATATTCTTGTGTATCAGTTATGTTTTTCAAGTTAGTTTGCCCATGGTAAAGGATAGTTAAAATACCAATTAGTTTCAAATTTTTTTCTATTGTGTTAATTGATTATGTTGACACTTAATCGATTAACATTCTTTAAAACATCTAAGATTCCAAAACTAAAAGTGATTTAGTCGATTAACCACGTCTTACTCGATTAACGGGATTCTCATTTGCAAAGACTTAATCGATTAACTATTGTCTTAATCAATTAATTGTTTTATGAAAATACCTAGTTAATATTCCATGAACCTCTAACATGATTAGCTAATTCATGATACATGATTTTGTAATGATATAAGTTCAACTTAGTTTAACGCATCAAAATCGTGTATGAATGCTAATGCACCTAAATCATGTATGAATGAAAATCTCATATGCATTAAGTTCATCATTCTAATATGTGAGATTTATCATTAGGTTCACCCAACTTAGACTCTACCCATTCAAAGCATCTTAGGACCTAAAGAAATAAAAAAGTTATCCTTAGCTTTGTTGATCCTCTTGAGGCTTGAACTTGAATCTTCATGTTGTTGTAGTTGATTTGTCCTTATCCATAGTCTTTATCACTCTTTAAGTTTTGTTTTCATCAAAATCATGTCAATGCATACTTGCATTCACAATGAAAGTAATAATAATAATAAATATTTCCTTTATTGATAAATAATGAATGCAAAATTAGATAAACATGAAGAATGGATAAAGAATTGTGAATACTCACATCTTTTCCACAAGTCATCCTTTGAACTATACGTCACTTTCATTCCTTAAAATAACCCAACCAATCAAACATGTTATGTCAAGAACTAAGTAAGACTTGATTCCCTATTATACACATGATACATAGAAGTAAGATAAACTCTTGTGATATAAAAAATTATTTTTGTATTTTATAAATAAATAATTTAAAGGAATAAACAAATTAGTGTGGGGTATAAAATAAGTCCATACATCTAGAGAGGGTACAATCTTAGTACAGGTGGACGATGAGATAATATCTTCCCCGATCCATAATCGACTCCTGAATCTAAATCTCTGATTTAAAGACCAACACATACGAAAATTGGGTACAAAGAGAGTTTTCTAAGTTTTGACCATAAAAACATAATGATGACTCCAAACAATTAGTAAGAGTGGATAATCTCCCTCATCTCTTCCTTTTTTAAGTTGTGTAATCATTGTTAACCAAAAACTCGGGTTGTGACAATGACTTTCTTCCATCACGTGAGCAGTCAGTTTTCAAGTACATAGACTTGGGTCCTTTCTTGTTAGTATACATCGTTCTTTCTTTTATAAATGCATCTTATGAATGTGTGTCCATTTTTCCCACACAATTTGCAAAAAGTGTTAGTCGGGTCGAGCCTTCAGATGTTGACCCAAACTCTTTTGAGCTGTGTAATAGACATGATTGTATTGACTTTTTGAGAGATTCTCCATGTTTTTTGAGTCATATTTGAGACCACTACCTCATCATCACAGTCTTTATCTTAGAGTATTCTCCATGTAGTGTTAGACATGAGACTGATGTTGGCTTTATCATTAGATGATTAGAGATTCATATCTTCAAAAGTGTCCACCAAGCCATTTTTCTCGAATTCACTTGGCTTGTTGCACTTAAAACAAGAGGGTGCACTTCTATCATTGGAGTCAGGCTTTTATTTTCCAAGGTTTTTGTTGAATTGCCTCCTCCTGAAACCACCTTTCTTTCTCAACATATGTTGGATCTTTTTGGAAATGAACAAAAATTCATCTATATCAGATCATTCATCACTATCATAAGGTTCATATGATGTTTCATCAACTCGTAGGCTATTAACTATTGTTTGGAAACCATCCAAATATTTGAGAATATTGACTATTGATTGGAACCTTCCAATTATTTGATCAATAGTTTCATTATAAGCTAATTTAAAGAAATCATACCTGTTGGATATGTACACTTCCTTTTTACTCTGACTTGACTTGAATGTGAAACCGTTGCAACCGATCCTGCATACCAATCATCTGCGCTTACAGTAATGGCACTAAGCCAAGGTTTCTATGGATTCAGTCCTAGTTTGAAGGAAAAAGACATAGCTTAGGGCAATTCAGTTAGTACTGTCACTGGTCAATCCTTGGGACACTTGCGAGTCCGTCCTTTCATGAGCTAGAGCAAGGTACATAATGAGTACTTTGTTGTGATGCAGCTATAGACTTTATCATGCTTAGATTTGGTATGTAATAGCACACGTAAAGTAATGACTTTGTTGTGACCAATTTTTTTATTAACATCGTTGCACTATTTAGGAGGAGGGAAAATAAAAATCTCACCTTCTTACAAATGATTTGGAGTCGTCACTACATTTTTTGACAATCATGATAGAGAAAGCATTAGTTATATCAAAACATATTTAGACAATCAATTACTTAACATAAGTTAACAAAATTAAATGCGAATAAACGATAAAACATGCAGAAGTTATAAAGTTATTACAAACCATAAGCCAACAAAATCAAAGAAGTTCAAAAACTCAAAGTAAATGACATAAGGAAAGACACAGCTCCTAGACCTAAAAGAGACCTAGAACAAGACACTAAGGTCCTAAGCTAGACTACTCGGTAGGTGGAGGAGGATGGTGTGAGAAGCTAGACATGGTCCGCATGATGAAGGAAATGCGATCTATATCATTCCTGGTCTGCTTTGGATCCCGCTGGACATCAGCTGCAACTCTATCATAAAGAGAAGTCATTCTAGAATCAATCTTTTCATTCAAGAATTGGAATCTAGCATCAATTCTTTCATTCAGCCTTTGCTCCATTGCGTCAAGATGAGCTAACCCAAAAGATGGTACTTAAGGCACTTGAGAAGCCTCGGCTTGTCGAGGATCGGGGTTTTGCTTAGGTAGGTCAGCATTGTGTTCTTCATGAGACAAATCAACATCAACCATTGTCCTACAATCTTCTTGATACATCCATTGGCCAATATACCAATAGATATTCATTTTCTGTATCAAATGCTCACCAACTAAGTGCTCGCGGGTGTTTGTCAATTTAAACTCCACATCGGATGTATCCACCTTCAGATGATCGATAACCCTGGAAATAAAGATCCCATATGTAAGTAGTTGTGAGGATAAAGAAACAATACCAAACATGACCTTAGAGATCTCAGCAGGCCAATTCACCAAAATATCTTCTCTAATAGCGAACATGAGCTTCAAGTCATTTACCGTAGGTTGTGTATGGTTAGTATTTCGTTGGATTAATATGTAAGCAATCAAATAATGCAGGAGACGGTTTTCCACAGTTAGTGACCTAACCTTGGACAATTCTCCCAACACAAAATAATGTGGTCCACGCAAGCATGATTTGTACATTTCGAACGCATCAAAAGACTCCCATTGCTCATTCTCATAGTCACCAAGAGGTGATCCAGAACTACTCAAACCACCAATATTCAAAAAAAATTCTTCATTCAAAGTAATCAGCTTCCACTTAAGTAAAGACATATATACTGTAACACCCCGAATTTTAGTTTTTAAAATGATAGTAACAGTCCTGGAAGCCTCGCTTGAGCGAGAGATTCTCGCCTGAGCGAGAAAGGTTCACCTGGGAGGGTGAAATCCTGGGCTATACTTGGCAATTTTGGGTAATATAATCGATTACATGATGAAAAGCATCAGATATGTACATCTGACACAATGTAATCGATTACACCATGTTGGTAATCGATTACATCACGACAATGCCTCTGTAATTTACATTGTGTAATCGATTACACACTTCTGGTAATCGATTACATCGTATTAATGTAATCGATTACACCATGTTGGTAATCGATTACATCGCGACGATGCCTCTGTAATTGACACTGTGTAATCGATTACACTATACTTGTAATCGATTACACTTATCGCTGTGTCTATAAAATAGAAACCCAAAACACATTTTAGGGTTAGAACTTGAAGAGAAGAGAGAGAAGGGAGCTTTTCAAGAGCAAGGAGCCTTAGGACTCATCTTAGAGCTTGAGAAGAGGTAAACATCTTGCTTCTAACTCTTCTTCTTCCTCTCTAACTTGTTTTGGGTATGTTGGATCTAATTTCAAAACATGAGAAACCATGGAAACTCATCCTTTAGAGTTATGGTTCGTTTTATGTTGTTTTTATCTTGTAAACTCTTGGTTTAGAGTTGGTATTTGATGAATGAAAAGTTTTTATGGGTTATTCATGAAAAACCCCAAAAACCCCCAAAATGAGAATATGAGTATAAAGAGAAAGAGATGAAATGTTAAATGTGGATAATGAGTTGTGCTTTGATGTTGTTATATGAGATGAACATGTATGTTTTGATATTTAGAAACTTGTATTGAAGTAGTTTTGGAAATATTAAAAATATGTGAATCCCTTGTGTGTTTGACGATGAAATACGAGTTATTTATGAGTTATTTTGAATAAATGATTGATATGGTTGATATGGTTATTTAGAGACACTTATCCCTTACTAATGCCCAACACTCACCAAGGTAAGGGATAAGTGTCTCTAAATCATACTTGCTGATATGAATGAGGTATGTGAAAGAGGTAATGGTTTAATATGATGCGTCTGTAATTTATGCATTATGTTAGAAAATGCGTGACTTTTCTGTTATAGTAATAAAATTAATATTATTGGGGGAGTACCAATGGAAATATGACTCAAATGAAATTAATATTATTGGGGAAGTACCAATGGAAATATGACTCAAATGAAATTAATATTATTGGGGGAGTACCAATGGAAATATGACTCAAATGAAATTAATATTATTGGGGGAGTACCAAAGGAAATATGACTCATAACGAATTCAATCTATTTAGGGGAGTACCAAAGGAAATATGACTCATAACGAATTCAATCTATTTGGGGGAGTACCAAAGGAAATATGACTCATAACGAATTCAATCTATTTGGGGGAGTACCAAAGGAAATATGACTCATAACAAATTCAATCTATTTGGGGGAGTACCAAAGGAAATATGACTCATAACGAATTCAATCTATTTGGGGGAGTACCATAGGAAATATGACTCATAACGAATTCAATCTATTTGGGGGAGTACCAAAGGAAATATGACTCATAACGAATTCAATCTATTTGGGGGAGTACCAAAGGAAATATGACTCATAACGAATTCAATCTATTTGGGGGAGTACCAAAGGAAATATGACTCATAACGAATTCAATCTGTTTGGGGGAGTACCAAAGGAAATATGACTCATAACGAATTCAATCTATTTGGGGGAGTACCAAAGGAAATATGACTCATAACGTATTCAATCTATTTGGGGAGTACCAAAGAAAATATGACTCATAACGAATTCAATCTATTTGTGGGAGTACCAAAGGAAATATGACTCATAACGAATTCAATCTGTTTGGGGAGTACCAAAGGAAATATGACTCATAACGAATTCAATCTATTTGGGGGAGTACCAAAGGAAATATTACTCATAACGAATTCAATGAAAGTAACATTATTGGGGGAGTCCCAATGGAAAGATGACTCAATAAAAGTAACATTATTGGGGGAGTACCAATGGAAAGATGACTCAATGAAAGTAATATTATTGGGGGAGAACCAATGGAAAGATGACTCAATGAAAGTAATATTATTGGGGGAGAACCAATGGAAAGATGACTCAATGAAAGTAATATTATTGGGGGAGAACCAATGGAAAGATGACTCAATGAAAGTAATATTATTGGGGGAGACCCAATGGAAAGATGACTCAAATGAAAGTAATATTATTGGGGGAGTACCAATGGAAATATGACTCAAAATGAAAGTCATATGCATGCCATAGGATATATAGTATGAGATATATATTCTATAGGATGAATATGAATGATGAGAAACGTGAAGGTCACATGAAAGTCATATGCATGCTATAGGGTATATAGTATGGGATATATATTCTATAGGGTGAATATGAATGACGAGAAATGTGAATGTCACATGAATGCTGTGACGACCCGATTTTCTACCCTTGAAAATTTTTCATTCATTTTAATCATTTTGTATGCATTTTCCTACACTTACTATCATACTTGCAAATTCCATAATCACCTACACTTGATTTGACAGAAAAACATAAATAGTGAATCCAAAGTCTAAAGCTCCTAAAGCTCCCGACCTGGCATACTTCATTCATCTATTTACCTGCAATGGGATTATCAATGACAAAAGTAGAAAACACACAAAGGAGTAAGTCATTAATTCAATAAACGTCATTATAAGATAATCCACATTAGAAAAAGGAGTTAATAAACCATTTGTTTTATAAATTCATTTTGTCCTACATTACTTGAACCAAAGTTTTGCTACATAGCTTGAGCCAAAGCGTTGCTACATAACTTGAGCCAAAGTATTGCTACATAACTTGAGCCAAAGTTTTGCTACATAGCTTGAGCCAAAGCATTGCTACATAACTTGAGCCAAAGTTTTGCTACATAGCTTGAGCCAAAGCATTGCTACATAACTTGAGCCAAAGTATTGCTACATAGCTTGAGCCAAAGCATTGCTACATAACTTGAGCCAAAGTATTGCTACATAGCTTGAGCCAAAGCATTGCTACATAACTTGAGCCAAAGTATTGCTTCATAACTTGAGCCAAAGTGTTGCTACATAGCTTGAGCCAAAGCATTGCTACATAGCTTGAGCCAAAGCATTGCTTCATAACTTGAGCCAAAGTGTTGCTACATAGCTTGAGCCAAAGTATTGCTACATAACTTGAGCCAAAGTATTGCTTCATAACTTGAGCTAAAGTGTTGCTACATAGCTTGAGCCAAAGCATTGCTACATAACTTGAGCCAAAGTATTGCTTCATAACTTGAGCCAAAGTGTTGCTACATAGCTTGAGCCAAAGCATTGCTACATAACTTGAGCCAAAGTATTGCTTCATAACTTGAGCCAAAGTGTTGCTACATAGCTTGAGCCAAAGCATTGCTACATAACTTGAGCCAAAGTATTGCTTCATAACTTGAGCCAAAGTGTTGCTACATAGCTTGAGCCAAAGCATTGCTACATAACTTGAGCCAAAGTGTTGCTACATAGCTTGAGCCAAACCATTGCTACATAACTTGAGCCAAAGTATTGCTACATAGCTTGAGCCAAAGCATTGCTACATAACTTGAGCCAAAGTATTGCTTCATAACTTGAGCCAAAGTGTTGCTACATAACTTGAGCCAAAGTCGCTAACCATTTATGGTCGGCTAAAAATACGTTTCCTTTTCATTGATTTCACTATCAACCATTTCCTGTAAATCCACGCCATCTTTAGTATAAACACATCCATATATGTTTATACTAAACACGTGATTCACAATATAATTATTGCATGGTCAGAAACACTTTAGTATAAACACACCCACATATGTTTATACTAAATGCGTAATTCACAACTCAAACATTGCATAACCGGAAAATACTTACATTTTCTATTCCAAATGCACAATTAAAGACTTATCCTTACCTTGGTGAGTATTGGGGTTCGGTTCTTGGCAACTTCTCGAATTCTACCGACACCACCTCCAACCTTAGGATCTCTCTTCTCATCCCACCACATAACACAATGTTAGTTATTTATTCCAAATATTACATAAACAACTTATTTTGCATCATTTAATCATACAAAATATTCATCATCAATATTCAACCATCTAAAACATGCATAACATCTCATATTTCAATATTTGGGGGTAAACTCGTCTTCTACCTCTAACATTTTACTCATTCTCTCCTTTTACCACATTTTCACTTTTAGGGTTTTTGGGGTTTTCATGAATCAATCCACGACTCTTTCCATTCTTGAGATACTATCTCTAAACCAAGAGTTTACAAGATAAAAACAACATAAAACGAACCATAACTCTAAAGGATGAGTTTCCATGGTTTCTCATGTTTTGAAAATAAATCCAACATACCCAAAAAAAGTTAGAGAGGAAGAAGAAGAGTTAGGAACAAGAGGTTTACCTCTTCTCAAGCTCCAAGATGAGTCCTAAGGCTCCTTGCTCTTGAAAAGCTCTCCTTTCTCTCTTCTCTTCGAAGTTTTAACCCTAAAATGTGTTTTGGGTTTCTATTTTATAGACACTGCGATAAGTGTAATCGATTACAAGTATAGTGTAATCGATTACACTTTGTAAATTATAGAGGCATTGTCGCTATGTAATCGATTACCAACATGGTGTAATCGATTACATTAATATGATGTAATCGATTACATTAATACGATGTAATCGATTACCATAAGTGTGTAATCGATTACACAGTGTAGATTACAAAGGCATCGTCGCGATGTAATCGATTACCAACATGGTGTAATCGATTACCAGCATGGTGTAATCGATTACATTGTGTCAGATGTACATATCTGATGCTTTTAATCATCATGTAATCGATTACCAGGACTGTGTAATCGATTACCATGACTGTGTAATCGATTACCAGGACTGTGTAATCGATTACACTGTGTCAGATGCACAGGTCTGATTAGTTTATCAGCATGTAATCGATTACCAGGAGTGTGTAATCGATTACACTGTGTCAACAGCCCAAAATTGCCATTTCTCGCCTAGGCGAGACAACTCTCGCTCAGGCGAGAATCCTCTAGTATAGTCCAGGATTTCACCCTCCCAGGTAATCCTTTCTCGCTCAGGCGAGAATCTCTCGCTTAACCGAGACTTCCAGGACTGATACTCTAATTTTTAAAGACTAAAATTCGGGGTGTTACAAATGTCGTATGCATGCTATAGGATATATAGTATGGGATATATATTCTATAGGGTGAATATGAGCGATAAAAAGGAAGATGTTGAAAAAGAAAGTAATATACATGCTATAGGATATATATTATGGAATATATATGTTATAGGGTGGATATGAATAACGAGACCGATGATGTTTCGAATGAACGTAATATGCATACTATAGAATATATATTATGGGATATATATATACTATAGGATGAATATGAGTAAAGTGGAAATTAAAGTAAGATGATTTGAATGTTTATAATTCCGTATATGTGTTTATGAATTACATTAAAGCTTGATTGTATTTGAATGTGGATTATCATGTGATGTTAGTTTTGAACTAATGACTTACTCCCTGTGTTTTGTGTGTTGTTATGATAATCCCATTGTAGGTAAATGAAGGATTTTGAGGAGGAAGCTCACTTAGGGAGATTTTGTGTTTATCAATTTGTTCGTCTTTGTTGTTACTTGACATTGTAGTTGAATTGATGACATTTTGAGATAAATGTAATCTGATTAGGATAATACGGAGATTTGTAGTTATGGACTTTATAACTCCGGAAAACCCACAACTGGTTGTATGTGGTAATTGCTAATTGAATGAATTATGTTTTTCCGCAACATAACTTTGTATGATAATACAATGGGGTAAAGAGTATTTTCAAAGAGTGTTTCATGAGGGTTTTTAAGTAAGGTGATAGATGTATGTAAGAGAGGATTAAAATAAATGAAAATTTTTCAAAGGTAGAAAATCGGGTCGTTACATATACATCATCCTTATATTGAAAGTTGCTGTAAAATTCCCTAACTAAGGACGGGTAAATCTTACCCTGCATCTCTAAGAATATGTTAGCACTCTACAACTCCAAGTAATGCGGGAACTCAAAACCTTGTTCCACCATCCACGAAACATCAACATATCTAATGTAGGTCAAACGTCTGCCCTGGAACTTAGCCAATCTAGTAGCTTGTAGTTTCAGAGAGTAGTATAGGTCCCTCCTCGCAACAGTTCTGCCACCAGCTGTAGTGGGTGAACCACCAACCTCCATGAGTCGTTGCTTCTTCGCCATGGTTTTGACTCGTTTCTTCCTGAGTTCACTCATGATGCTTGGTTTTGATATAGGTAATTGATTAAATCTAAACAAACCTTAGGGTTTTAAAAGGGGAACACGAAAATTGAAGAATATGCGAAGAAATTTGATGTTCTAATAAATGGGTTTTGATTGGGAACTTACTTAGGAAGAATACCTTGAAGATATTAGCAATCAATTTCTAACTAGAATAGAGAAATGTAGAGTTTAAGGATGAACACTAGATAAGCTAGACGAAGTACTTGAAACTGTTTTATTGTTGTCATTAATCGATTAATAGACTTTTTAATCAATTATCGGGTTTAACTGATTGCTCAAGTAATCGATTAAAGGTTTCATTAATCGATTAAATCTAATTTAGAAAAAAATCAGAAAACATCTGGTGCCCAGGTAATCGATTATGTATAAATTTAATCGATTATTTTGTATCTCAAAATTATTTTCCAGCTCAATTTGGGCCCAGGGAATCGATTAAGATAAATGATAATCGATTAATAGCAGTAACAGTCACAGTTTTGAGTAGTTTGAGTGTGACACTTAGTGAACGCTAGACATTCTATAGACACAGATCAACCCTAAGTCTAAAAGTTGATGCTTCATCTAAATGATTTGAGCCTAACACACCCCCACAACAATGTGCTCTGCTTCGGCGGTGGATATAGCAACGCAAACTTGCTTTTTACTATGCCATGAGACAAGGGAACTACCTAAAAGATGACAGGTTCCACTTGTACTGTTACGATCCAACTTGGACCAAACGAAGTCAAAATTGGAGTACCTTATCAAAGATAGTGAGACATCCCTAGGATATCACAATCCCATATTTAAAGTTCCTTTTAGATATTTCATGATGCGTTTAACAGCAGAATAGTGTGATTCCTTAGGTAAAGATTGATATCTAGTACACATACACTTGCTAAACATGATATTGGGTCTACTAGATGTTAGATAAAGTAATGAGCCTATTATACCCCAATACTTGGTTACCTCAATAGCGTTTTTGTTTTTATCTTTGTCAGGATAGCAGGATGACGCCATAGGAGTTGAAGCCTCTTTGAATTTTTCCATTTCAAATTTCTTCAATAACTCCTTGCAGTATTTAGCTTGATGGACAAAGATACCATTTGACATTTGCTTTATCTGCAGCCCTAGGAAGAAGGTAAGTTCTCCCATCATCAACATTTCGAATTCACCTTTCATTAAGTCTGAAAATTCTTTGCATAAATTGTCATTAGTAGCACCAAACATAATATCATCAACATATATTTGAACTAATAAAATGTCATTTTCAGATTTAGAAATGAAAAGAGTAGGGCCAACCTTACCCGTCACAAACCCTTTATCTAATAAGAACGAGCCCAATCTATCATATCAAGCTAGGAAACATGGTCTGGATACTTGTGGTTTTCAAAACCAGGAGATTATTTTACATACACTTCTTCTTGAATATAATCATTCAAGAAGACAGTTTTCACATCCATTTGAAAAAGTTTGAAATTCATTATCAATGCAAAAGCTAAAAGCATTAAAGTATACTTTCTCTATGTAGACTAAGAGGAAGCTATATATCTTCCTTGTCCGGTCTACAATATTCCATTAGCAAGACATGTAAAAAAAGTCAAATTCACAAAGAATAAAAAAATGATAAACAAAACAAGGCACCCCTAGTATACAATTAAGTCATTGATTTAAATTGCAGTTCGCAATGCCTAATATGTCCGTAACATTACAGATGCAGACAACAATGCATCGACAACTATGGTTGCAGTCTATGCGACTACTGCCATGTGCATATATAAGATTTACTTATTTCATATCTCAACAAATGTTGATGAATAATAACTTTTACAATTAGGACTAACTTACAATAAAAATTACATAACTAGTTAATATTTATAACCATTAATTTTATTGACATTAAATTATAATAAGATCTAACTTACTGTTGACCCAACATTTTTAGGGCCATAAAAGCTACTTAAATTGATAATGTATAACTAGCAAGTTGTTAGGTAAGGTATAAATAAGAGCTACAAATATAAAAAGCTAAAAAAACAACGGTAGTTCAATAACGTTTCCTAACGCAACGCTGTTAAATAAAATGCGGAAGATAATCAACATAGCTCTTTTAAGCAAGCGCTCTTAAAAGTGATATGTGAATATAGCTCCAATAACGCTCTTTGAAACAAGTGTTGTTGTATGTTTGCCTAATATATTCATCGGTGCTCTTTTAAGCAAACGCTTTTAAAAGGTCATATTTAACAGCGCTCATTATAATGAGCGCGATTAAAAGTCCACACATTTAACAATGCTTAAATGAGTGATATTAAATGTGACATTTAACAGCGCTCTTTTAAGAAAGCGATGTTGATTTGAATGTATTCAACAATGCTTGCTTAAATAAGTGTTGTTAAATGTGGCATATCAACAATACTCATTACAATAAGCGTTGTTAAAAGTCACACATTGAACATCGCTTGCTTAATTGAGCGTTGTTAAAGGTGACATGATATTTTTAACATAACTTTTGAACCAATAATTAGAATTGGACGTATTATATATGCATTTGGGGTAGAAAAATTCACTCTATCCAAATTTTATAACTATGTTAGAAAGGTCCATCCTGAAATAAAAAAAAAACTTTTCTACTATATATTTTTTTATTTTTAAAGTTTTATAGTGTATTTGTTTTGCACTTTTAAATTAGTTAGACTTTGAATTTTTCCATCAAACTTTTTGTACATGTTCTCTATGAATTTAGGATGTTATTGATATAGAGTCTTAGTTGTTTACTCAATTCTAACATGCATTTCCATTCCTGAAATTGATAGAACATATCATATGTTAGTTAGACAAAATATGAATTTAAATATACATAGTCAGTCTTTTGATAGAGTTAGTGTAGCTAAAAAGTCACACACTTAACATAGTTGTGTTTAGATAGCGCTGTTAAAAGTAATACATTTTTGTTTTAGTGTGCGCGAATCTTTGCAGATTTAAAAACAAAACTCCACACACAATAATCACATATCATTCAGCTCTTACTCTTCATCTCTTAGTTTCTCTCTTCAAGCAAGTTATTAGCTTTTGGTTTCTCTATTCGAGCATAAGGTAAATTATTGTCTTATTTTACCTCATTTATTTCTCTTTGATTCACTCTTGCTGCTTGCATTTACATCTACCTTATTTTATAATTCAATAAATGTCAAGGTTGAATCTAGGTGAAGCTATTGTTGATTTATCAAACTTACAATCTCTATATGTATTTCTTGTATTTGGTTATTATTTTTCCATCAAAATTTTCTATGTAAATTTTGATTTCATTCTTATTCTATTGAATCTAAACGTGTATTTCTGTCTTCTTATTTCTTCAGTTAAGGAAGAGAAGAAATTCATGGATTTGTCATCTATATTTTTATCACATTTGTCCCTTTCATGAGACAAGTTCATGAAATGATTTATAAATGTGGGGGAATTAGACATGTTTCTTATGTGTTTGATAAAATATCTGAGAGAGATTTTACTTTATTTAATATGAGCACTGTTAAATGAGTGTTGTTAAATTAGTGTTATCAAGGGTGACATACAACATTACTGTTAAAAGTTGACATACAACGGCGTTGTTAAAGCATATCATCTACTACTGTGATCACATGGACAACGCCCAAAAACGTTATTATATTCCCAAAATGCGTGTTGTTGATTTACATATCTAGTGTAGTGAATTGTAGTTGAGGAGGTACAAGGGAAAATAGTGATAGTATCATGGTGGTAGAGATGGTGTAGGCATTACTAGTGGAAGAAGCAGTAGTCGTAGTGATGAAGTTGTTGTAATGGAGCTGGAGAAAGTGGCGAGAGTGATGGTGGAGGTGACAAGAATGACAATAATGGTAGATCTAGTGGAAGTGGTTTGAGTAATTATGACAATGGCGATGGTGGTAGATGTGAAGGCTGAGACAAGTTTGGAGGACACAATCTTGTTGAAGTTGTAATTTTGTAGCGATTGTAGTGGTAGAGATGGTAACAACAATGGTCATGGCGATGATAGTAGTCATGACGATGGAAGCAATAATAATGAAAATGGAGAAAATGGTAGCGGAGGTACCAAATGTATCATCCACCAATTGGAAAGTATCCTACTTAAGTTGGGTTGGCACACTATGAACGACAAAACTATCATTACTGAAAGCACCTATATTGTCAAGATTCGAACTCTTTAGTTAATATAGAACAACCACAACCAGAAAATTTATGCGCTTGTTGATTAACAATGTCATATTATTAAGAATTTAATATATGAATAATTGAAATTTAATAGGAAGAAAGAAAGAATATGCGGAAATGGTTTTTTTGTTGTCATTAAGTATGGCAGAAATACTTATACTCATTGGCACTTGTAAAAATATCATCAAGTATCCCTAATAATAGTTGTTTTGTGTGATGACATATGCTCCGCCCCTCATGAACCTTCATACCCATATAAATTAATAAAAGATTATATAATCCATTTTTAATATTTTATAGATAATTTTAGTAATTGTGACAAAATATTATATATATATATATATATTATTCATATAATAATTATTAAAACATTTATAAATATATAATTTAACTAGAAAATCTTTGGATATTTGTGGATACTTGCATAAATATTCATAAATAGGTTTTGATACACACATAGGTAAAGCTGTCACTTTGAGATAACTTGAGCCATTCAGAATGGGCCATCACAAGCCACTAGTTTTTCGGGTGGTATCAGGTTGGAAAAAATTTATTTTTGAATTTGTAATTTTTGTAGCTAACCCAACTTGCAAAATGAAATGATCTAAACAGGTTGGCTCTTGGGCACTATTACTTTTGTTTTTAAAAAAACATCAAACTATGTATTCATCAAATCACATAATACATTATCCATTGCATGCTTTAAGTTTTCTACAATTGCACACAAATATAAGAGATTCAAAGTGTAGTTCCAAGGGTTGAAGAGCTTCTATATTATTCTTGATTTAAATATACATAAAAATATAATATAAACATTCTTTGTAAAGTTAATCCCCATATAAAAGTGAATGTCATTTTTTCTAAAAGCTCCACTAGACTCCAAATGAGCAAAACCGAGTTCCTGAATCTTTCACTCTTCGGCAGCAAAGGGCACAGACTCAACCTGAGATCATAAGAATAATATAATACATTGGTAAGTTGAGGAAAAGAAGAATTTTTCCCTTTTGTCATGTATCTTTCCTAAGAGTCACTTCTAGTTTCCAAAGTGTGTATTTCTTCAATTTTTCATCGACCAGAAAAGTAAAACACCATTATAATATTTTATAACCAATAAGAATGAAATGATATAAAGAGTGATATACATTTTGAGATAGAAGTTACACATGGAGTCAAATAAAGAATAGACATTTATGAGATAGAACATTGTAGTGCATTCCATGATTAGTTTCAATAGCTTAGAAAAACATTCAAATTTAATTCATACGTAAATAAATGAAACCATTCAAAGGGTAATGAGAAAATATATATATACCAATTTTAGGTACTTGAGTGCATAGAACATCTCAAGGTAACGTTTTCTTTCACGGTGGTCAAGGCCAGTCACATGCTTCCAAAAGCCATATATGTTAGTGAGAGTCAAAAGCCTTTTGGAGTAAATTTGTCATGTATACCTTTGGAACCAAGGAAATTAAGAGAAAGTTCAATCACACAGCTCTATATGAAATATCATCATTTAAACAACTTATTCACATATAGGTAGCATCTGACATGTAGAAAAAATAGTTCCACGATAATGGTTCAAATTGTTCTATTTTTAATCATGCATGGTTCTGTTTTATTTATAAAATACATAAGCATAGAAAAACACTATATGTATCTTCTACTCCAATTCATTCTAACATGTCTACCAACTAGTATTTTAAATTTTGGCCGTGGTGACATTGCAGAGATTCTCGAAACCATAACTTTGTGGCTACAATTATAGTTATGGAGTAAAAATTCAAATACTTCCCAACACAAGCATTATGTTATGAAGATTTAGTGAGATTTTAGATAAAATAGTGTAGTGATAGTTTAATGCAATTTTGCTTACTTCTCATGAATACGCTTGAGACCACCTTGGGAGATTTTGTCCCAGTGAGAAGGATCTACCTTGCTCTTCTCGAAGAAGTCAACAAGGAGATTAGAAGCGTGGTCACCATTGTAGGGGTCAATGTGGTATCCAGATTTTCCATGAACAATGATCTCAGCAGGACCACCATTGAAGGTAGCAAATGTAGGTAATCCACAAGTCATGGCCTCGATAACAGTCAAACCAAAAGCTTCATAAACAGCAGGTTGTACAAAAGCTCATTTTATGTCGCAAATAACGCGGTACAACTCACCGTTCCTCACCCTATTCATCTGAGAGGAAATCCATCTAAATTGGCCATTCAAGTTATAGGTCTCAATGAGACCATACATCTTCTTCATTTCAGCTTTCTCTTCCAAGTCCTTGGATTCCTTCCTCCTGTCTCCAGCAACAACTACAAGGTTCACAAGCTCACGAAGGCGCACATTCTTGCCGTACCACTCAACAAGTCCTGTAATGTTCTTCACACGGTCTAACCTTGCCATGGTGAATATAATTGGCTTATTCCGATCATTCAATACACATCTGTTACAATGGCAATATTGCAATACATTAGATGGATATTTCTAATGACTAGATTCTCAATTTTGTTCTCCATAGATTATATTGCTAGTTAGGAAATGTTTTAAGTCATCAATTAAGTCCTCATTAAAGAGTAGGACTAATGTGGCAGTAATACCTAAAATATTTATCAGACTTCATTTGACAACAGAACTTACTTGGGGATACCAAACTCTTTCAAGAACTTATATTAATGTTTACTCGATGTTTTTATTACGTGTGAGGGGGAAAATTGTACAAAATGAGAAAGAGATAAACTAACATGTGCTCCTCATTCTCTACAGAGCTATAAAGAAGCTCTTCAATCTCTGGGTGGTAGTTTGTCAACCTACGCTTGGTTTCAGTATAGGGGAAGTATATGCTCATGTCGGCTCCTGGAGAGACAATGTTGAACTTTGGATCAAAGGCATCAATTCCGTGAACAACACGGTAGAGTCCAGGAAGGGTGAAGGCAGTGTGACTCTCATACTGTCCAACAATATCCTTGCTGTTGAAGTACATAGGGATAGTAAAATTTCAGTACTCAAATCAATGAATAAAAACTATGAAATAATATTAAGAACAAACTTAGTAAATAAAGTGTAACTAATTATCACCTTCCAGCAATCTCTTGGAATGTACTTGTAATAATGAAGTCTGTGTGGTTCATTGCAAAAAGATCTGCGGTAAATTGGCAGGAGAAGTGATATTTCTCTTCGAATTTTTTCCAATAAATGTCAGATTCGGGATATTTGGTCTTCTCAAGTGCATGAGCAATGGTACACTGCAAATATGTGTTAAAACATTGGGAAAAATAGGGCTCTTGGTTCCAAATTAAGTATAGTCAACAAAAGGTAATAAAAAGTTTAACTAGATATTATGTGTTGATGTAGACCAACCTGAGTTACACCCAACTTATGTGCTAACAAAGAGGCAACAATGTTTCCATCACTGTAGTTTCCAATGATCAGATCAGGCTTGCCTTGCAACTCTTTGGCAAGTTCAAGAGCAACATCCTAAGGATGAGAAGAAATAGTTGGATTAAAGTAAAATCAAGGGAAAACATTATAATGGGTTGGAATATGTTGGCTAATTGAGTTAAGAAATTTACCTTAGTAAAAGTCTCTAGGTAGGGCCAAACTTCGAATCTTGAAATCCATTTGCGAACAATTCCTTTCTCTGTTCTGAAAGGAACTCGAAGAATGTGGCAATGCTCAGTATCATATACCTTTTCAACACGTTCGCCACAAGTAGTTCCTACTACATCAGGTAGAAGACGAGTGATCTGCATTTAGCATTGACGAAAGGCTTCAGTTAGACAAATATCCATACATTATACATAAGTGTTTTTTGTTTCCCTTGAAATTCTTATGTGATCTAACATACAATGAGAATGCGTGGTTTGATATCCAAGCCTTGTTTCTTGATGCGATTGAGCATCTCGTTCTCTAAGGCACGAACTTGATCCAAGATGTAAACAACCTGGATTAGACAAACAAGGAAAACATGTCACTCAATCTTGATAGGTAAAAAATGTAAAACTTGGTGTAATTTATAAATGTAGCAAGTTGTCTCAATTGACCTGGCCTCCAGTATCAGGGTATCCCAAGACATTATCTTGGGCAAAGTAACCATGTGGAGAAAGGATAACAATATTAAAAACCATAGGGATTCTTCCAAGGAATTTATCAAGGGTGTAAGGGTCAGGTGCCTCAAGAAGATCCAAGAGAAGTTGAATCATCTCAAGAACGCTCTCGGCAGTGTCACCCCACCCTCTCTCTAGACCAATCTCCTGGAGCTTGACCTCAAATTCGGAGTACCCTGTTTGAGGAGTAAGTGTGACAAGATACTGTTCCACATCTTTCAGAACATGTTGGAAAGAATTCAGGTTCGAAATTTTGTCATTCATCATCAGAGTCTGCTAGAAACAAAGCTTTATACTCAGTAAAAATCAAATCAGACACATAAAACAATGTTAAAACTACATGTAAAAGAAAGAATGACATCCCTACCGTGGACAAAATGCATATACTCTTTTATACACATACTACATAATTATAAATTTGCATTCCATATTTGGTTAGCATACATGGTTCAAACATAAATGTGGAAGTAACATTAGATATTCAACTAATTAAACAATAGAAGAATGTGCCTTGTAATGCAATTACTATTAATTGGGACAAATATTGGAAGTACCAAATGAGGGTTGAATTCATGACTAACAAAATCAATCAAATGTAATTTGGAAATACACAAGCAAATTCTTAAATTCTCACCATCCTTATTTCTCCTTCCACATAGTATAGTTAGAAAATTGGGGCAGTTATGTATAAGGTTCAATTTATAGTGGTGTAAAATTTGACACTATTACTCAACCTAATTACATTTCATACAACTTTTTTTTGTTGAATCAACCCTTGCATTATAATTATATGTCATCCAAATCGTCTGTCTCAAAATCAAATAACTCTTTTTTTATTATCATATATTTTTAAAGTTTATTAGACAATAGTAGATGTTGATGCATATTGATGAATCACTAATTGTGCTTAATGTTATGGGGAAAAATAAGAGGAAATTATACTTTTCCATTGTAGCTATGAAGCCTGAGGAACTCCAACAATGTCCTCATGCTCTCCTTGTCATGGAAGAGCTTTGAAGAAAGGTGGCGGTTGAGAAAATCAACACCATTACCAATTGACTTGTTCAAAGTTGGTCTTGGAAATGATTTATTAAATGGTTCAAAGTCCAACTCAAGCACAAAGTTTTCATTAGAACTGCATCACAACAATAATGAGAAAAATGTGTTAAAATTTTGTCTTTAAATCTTAACATAGCATGGAATAGAAAGACGAAACAAACCAAAACACTAGAAACATCATCAAAATCAAATCAAACCTTACCTTCCGTCAACAAGTTCCTCCTTGAACTTGAGATACTCAGTAGCACACAACACATCAACAACAACCGCATGCACATCAACTCGCAAATACTCCCAAATACCAGGCCTTGGACGAACAGCCAAAGCTACAAATGGTGGCAAAACTACAACTTCCTACACAATAATTTCCAATGAAATAAGAAAATTTGAACAAAACCATAAATTATAGCTTGAATAATCAAAATTCGGGAAAAGAACGTTACTTGGATAGATCTCAAAACTTCTCGGAATGCCCCATCAATTAGTTTTTGCCTATTCTCGTTTGGGATTTCTTCAAACTCAGTAATGACTTGATGATGTTGTAGGATTCCCTTACCCTTGGCTTCAATCCTTTTAACATTACCATAAACATTTTGATATTTTTAATGTTACTTTTATATGCTAGTTCCATACTTTTAAATTTTTATCAATAGAAAAAAAAATTACTACATGATTTATTATACCTTGATAGAAGGTCTACAATTTCATTCCTCTGAAGAGTGAAAGTTTCGTCAAGCCTCTCCTTGAAAGAGTGAGACCAAGTCAAGTGACTAGTGGCCATTGCTTCACAAGATTCTCAGACAAAGAATTCAACAACTGCAAAAACAAAAATAGGTTAAGAATTCAATACAATAAAATATGGATAAGAATCATAACCAAAGTCAAATGAAAAAATTCAATAAGACAAATCAAATTAATGTTTGGAAATTATAAAATTATGGAAGATTAAATTTTAATTAGATCACACCATCCCAACCTCATTAACTACCTAGTCAAAGGAATATTAATTGTAGATCATATATCTTTGATCACAACTAAGATCAATTTCTATCTCAAACAATGTAAGAGAATAATTGGAAGATGTTGCTTCATTTAGCAGCATCCATAACCAAATTATATTAACATTTTTAATAGTGTCTTTCATTATGATATAACTAAAGTACTTGAGCTTGAATTTTAAAATGTAGTTTAATAAATTTATTTAGTCCGTTATATAACTATAATAATGAGAAACCAACAAATAGGATACTTGTTCTTAGCTAGACTATAGAAAAAAAAAAGGCCATGCCTATTTTTAATTTATTCTAACTATATTGTTTTTTATTAATTCACCCTGGAAGAGAATAAAAATGGTAGTTTTTTTTTGAATAAAATAAGTTTAAATTAAATTAAAACAACATAATAAAGCTAAGACCACATCGAGATAAAATGAAATCACAATAATATTTGTTTATGAGTTAGTTTATAGACCAGAATGGGAAGACGAAATCTACAATGATGAGACATAGTTGTAAAATGATTCACATGCCTTTTCTCTAAAAAGATTAACTCGAAAAAGAGATTGTGGATAATGTCAAACACTCTAATCTAATGGTTATGATGTACAATGATTGTGTAAAGATGTTAGATTTTTTAGAGTGAAAGGTAGATAGTTGTGTTAATAAAACATCAAAACAATTACAATGAAAGAAGTCCATGAAAGAACTATGTTCATAAATAAATAATCAGAATAACAACATAGCATAGCAAAAAAAAAACTAAAAGAAACTGATATAGAAAAAACAAAAGATGAAACAGAGTAAAGTGAAAGAGTACCTAAAGAAATAGAATGAACACAAAAAATGAGAGGGTGATGGAGATCAAAATGAATGAGTAGAAAACAAAGGTGTTAGACGTGTAAATTTATAGACAGGGAGCGCGAAAAACAGGACCAAAAACAGAAAGAAAAACAGAAACATAAACAAAAAGATATCATTTTCAACAAAAAGTCACAACAATGCAAAATGACATTTCTCTTTCTACCCATGGATTATATGACACTCACAAGGGTGATTTTGTAAATGTGGGATATTAAGTTATATTCAATAAGTAGCTTCCTATATTCTACAAATAGTTTCTCTAATAATCATTATCGTTTTTTTGAAGTGTTGTAATCATTGCAAACATGGGGTAATTTTATTAACAACAATTTAGGTGAAATTAACTCTTTTTTGGTACAAAATAGGTAAATTTTGTTAGAAGTTAATACATTTATCCGTTACAATTAAGATATGATACGATGCACAAATTTTAAACTTTCACATAACATTTTGGTAATGATTATGTGCAATTATTATTGTAAACATAAATTGGAAACATAAGTATTGCTTCTTGTGCAAGAAAATTGTTTATAGTTATTCTTAAAATTAAATAGATGTTAAAAGCAAGAAACTAAAACTAAGTATAAATGAGTTTTGGCATATCTCAAAGTGCCAAAACTAAATTTAAGATGTTTCTTGATGCTTGAGACCTTTATCTATCTGTCTAAAATATATTATAGAATTGGTTATTGGTACTTTTATTTTTCTTCCAATGTAAACATGAATAATGTGTTATGTTAATTTAATAATCTAAGTGATCCATGTTTTTGGCATTTACAAATTTCAATTAAAGTGTCTAATGTGATGATAATTGATAATTAATGAATTAAATTAGTGGGAGTATGATGGTTAACTCCTCCCTCTCTCACTTCATAGGTAGTTTCCCTCATAGTGGAGATGTTATTTTCTCCGGTAACTCCTCCTATATTCTTCTATAAATAGATCACTTATGCATTAGAAAAGCCATATCATTTGTTTGCTTTCATATGAGTAGAAATACAAAGTAAGAATTAAATAAGTATTAATGGTTGAGTAAGGAATGTACCACACTATATAGAGAATGAAAGAAACTGAGTTCTTAACCATCAAAGAACGCATAAAAGGAAGACAAAGAGGTGAAAACAAAGAAACCAGAAAGTGCAGTAGAAGAGAAACTGAAATGGAACCAGATATTCCTTAAGCTCTTCTTTTATCATACATGAATGTCATAATGTCAAGATTCTAATTACATAGTTAGTATGAATCATTAAAGGCTCATAAAAGTTTAAAGTAACAATTGATATTAGAACATTAGATAAGAAACATTACGACATTCCTTGTATTCCTGGAAATGAACCATGTGTACATTAAAATGGAAACAAAGATTTAGTGTTAAAATGAAATGATTGTCAATTGTTCTGGTTCAATCTCAATTTAATTATTTCTAACACTTTCATATGTTTCATAATGTCACTAAATTAATTGTTGGTGTTGATATTAATTACAATTAAAATTATGATTCATATCTTTATCACCTAGGTAGATCATTGCTTTTAAATATGATTATGATGTCATTATGATAATAAATTGGGTTTTTCATTAATTATAACACATATTTTCATCAACTAAATATCACAATGCAAGTTTGATATGGCTAGATATGTGAGGCCATGTGTGTCAAGTGAAACATCAATATTTACATCAAGAAGAAAAAAAGAGAACAGTGGGTATTAAAAGTAGTGTTACAAAGAATATACAATCCAAAACACTTGAGGACAATGCAGTACAATCCCCTCATCAAACTATCTTTCCCCTTATTTACGAGAGGAAAGTAAGTTGAAGGAGTCACCCTTATGTCTTCAACCCTATGGGACAAATTGGGCATTATGGATAAGAAAGCAAGGCACTTGCTATGCAAAGAATGCTATTCAAATTATAGAGAAGGTCACAATTGGAAGAAAAGCAAAGAGTCACAAAGTATAGTTTGAAAGGTGAAGCCACTAAGATTAAGGAGAAGACAACAGTGCTATCATCAACAAAACTTCAAAAGACAACAGTGAACAGTTACATTCTGGAGTAATAGTGGATAATTAGAGGGGGAGAAATCAATCACCACGCAGATTACAAACTGAATGCAAAAGGGAAATTTATTTTACACTTGCTGTAATTACAAACATTATTGGCAACAGAAATTAGAGTTTACGAGAATGAAATGTAGCACACAATTTATATTCTAACTAATCAAGGAGAATTCAAAAGGCAAGAGCAAGCCATCACACTGATATTGGATTTTGAGTGAAACATAATGCTTTTGATATATTGAATTCTCTCAACTAACCAAGCCATGAGAAGCTGGTTATATACAAGCTAAAGAGAACTTTCCAGAAGAGGAAAGGCAGTTATGTTAGTTGCTAACTAACTGCCAAAAGAGGAAAGAAGTTACAAAAGAAAGTGAAATGCCTATTATATCCCTATATTAATAAAGATAATTCCTATATAACCAATACCCCCTCAAGCTTGAGATTAAAGATTCAAAATGCCTAGCTTGGGAAGAAAATAAGAGAAGATAGAAGAATCCAAAGCTTTTGTGAACAAATCAGCCGATTGTTCTTTAGTGGAAATGGGAAGCAAATGGAAAAGTTGAGCTTGAAGTCTCTCCCAAATAACATGGCAGTCAACTTCAATATGCTTAGTGCGTTCATGAAACATGTAATTAGCTGCAATGTAATGAGCCGAATTATTGTCACAATAGAGAAGAGAAGGCTTGATGAATGAGATGGGAAATTTGTCAAGCAAGAAAGTTAGCCATTGAATTTGACAAGTTGTCAAGCAAGAGCTCTATACTCAGCTTCAGAAGATGATCTAGCCACTGTGGTTTATTTCTTCGATTTCCATGAGATAAAAGAGTTCCCAAGAAAAACACAAAATCCAGAAACCGATCTTCTTGAATCTATGTAGGTGGATTAGTCAGAATCACTGAATGCTTTTAGTTGGAGTGTAAAATTGGATGGATAAAAAAGTCTTTAACCAATAGCTCCTTTAATGTATGTAAGTATGTGCGTGAGGGCTTGATAATGAGCATTATTGGATGGCTCATGAACTGGCTTAATTGTTGAATAAGAAGCTAAGATCTAGTTTGGTATTAGTTAGATAGAGTAGCCTTCCCACTAATCTTCTATAAGCAACAGGATTGATGTATGTACCAGAAGAATCCTGAGAAAGAACAATTTCTTTAGCAATAGGTGTGATGGCAGGTTTTGAAGATAAGAATCATGTATCACTTAAGATATCCAATGCATACTTTCTTTGGCTTAAAGTGATACCTTTGCTTGATCAAGCAACTTCAAGACCAAGAAAATACTTTAAGGGTCCAAGGTCTTTGATTTTGAACAAATCATGAAGATGTTGCTTGACAGAGACTATTTCATTGATGTTATTGCCAACTAATATGATATCATCAACATAAATGAGAAGAATAGTAAAGTTGTTTCCAAGCTTCTTGGTGAATAAGGAATGATCATGATCAGATTGAGTGTAACTTATAACACCTCGAATTTATCTTTTCAAAGTATTGAGAAACTTGAAATTTTGAGGGATATACTGGGTGTTTCTTGCTTGAGCGAGAGGGTCTCGCCCAAGCGAGGGACTCAAAGTATCTCCCAGTATTTTTTTGGGATTCTCGCTTGAGCGAGGGAGTAGTCGCCCAAGCGAGGGAGAGCTAAACATCCTAGACGATTCTCGCTTGAGCGAGAGCATCAGAGTTTGGAATTTGAAATGTCGAGGGTTTCTCACCCAAGCGAGCTATTCTCAGCCGAGCGAGAACCCAAAAATTTGAACCCTAAAATAGAAGTCCCAAATGAATTGGGGACACTTTTAGGAGAAAGAAAAGAAGAGGAGGAGCGTTTTCTACTCAAGTTTGTGTATAAGTGCAAGAAAGGCTTGAGAAGAGGTAAACCTCTCGATTTTAACACTCATTCTTGTTGTGAAACCCCTTATTGTGTTCTTGGATCTCTACTCTTGAGGTGAAAAACCTCATAATCCTTCCTTTGAGGGTTGTGGTTCATTTCTCTTTAGTTTCCCCTTCAAAACTCGTGGTTTAGAGTTTATTTTCGAATATAGTGTTGATGAGATGTTGATTTCTTGAAAACTAATGGTTGGAATGAAATAGTTGTGAATTGGGGTAAAAGATGAGGTTAGACATGGAGTTTATGGGTTTATGTGTGTTTCTTGCAAATGGAAATACCCCTTATTTGAATGTTTGAAACTTAGAGTGATTAGTGATGTAGAATCATTGAAGTATGAGTTATTTCCATTTATGAATAACCAATGTGTATGAACTTGTGCATTTGTATGATGTGGAATAGATTATTGATTTTGTTGTTGTGTTATGTGGATTAGGAAAGATCCTAAGTTTCAGAGAGACGAAGGAGGATCGAATAAAGTTGCCGAACAAAAGCACTAGCTCATACTCAGGTAAGGGATAAGCATGATGTTTATTATTAACGAAATATACTGAGGTACTTTCATTGTGGTGAATTATGGTAAACGATTTGTTGGAAATATGTGGTATTGTGTAGCCTAACGGCAATGACTGACTTGCCCTATGTGGTATTGTATAGCCTAACGACAATGACTGACTTGCCCTATGTGGTATTATATAGCCTAATGCAATAACTGACTTGCCATATGTGGTATTGTATAGCCTAACGGCAATGACTAACTTGCCCTATGTTGTATTGTATAGCCTAATGGCAATGACTGACTTATCCTATGTGGTATTGTATAGCCTATGTGGCAATGACTGACTTGCCCTATGTAGTATTGTATAGCCTATGTGGCAATGACTGACTTGCCCTATATGGTATAGTATAGCCTATGGGGCAATGATTGACTTGCCCTATGTGGTATTGTATAGCCTATGTGGCAATGACTGACTTGCCCTATGTGGTATTGTATCGTTATATGTGGCGTTGGAATATTTAATGTGAAGTTTTGATATTTTAAGGGAATTATATAATACCTGGATAATGAGGTGTCCTTGTGAGTGGTATGAAGTAAAGTATTTAAATTGTGAGAAATGAACTGCCAAAGGTACTATAAGGGGATGATCGGGAATGTATATCTAGTTCTAGTGTAAGGTGGTAATAATGCGATGAAAATCGAGGTGGTATGTCTTGGTTGACATAAATGTTTAATTATAGCATTTATATCTTAATATCTATATTGTCTTTAATTGTGCATAGCTTTAGATTACAAATTTCTATAATATACAAATGTTATACTACCTGTGTGTTGTGTGTTTCCTTTGTTTGTGACAAATCGGGTTATAGGTGAAGCGAAGGAGCAATGAGCAAAGTGGTTATTTAGTATGAATCCATTCTTAGACGAACTCCGTAGCATAGGAATTTATAATGTGTAACATGAAGTATTGTAGATTTAAACTAAGTATTATCTGAATTTGTACTGACTATGTGTTGTATGTTAACCCTTTTGGGAATGGCTCATTTAGTTTTTCAATGGTAGGGGTATTTATTTTGTGAATGGAAATTGTCGAATTAAAGGAGTATTATAGGAAAATGTTTTATGAAAGCTTGTGACCATTTTGGAAACGTTAACTTAAAACGAAGAGTTTCCATAACTCGAACAGCTATTTTGTTTGCTAAAAAGTCACAAATTTCTAGGACAAAATTTGGGTCGTTACAATTATGGTATCAGAGTGAAGGTTAATCCTACGGCCTAAGGTATGGCCTTATAGGCTTCTTTGTGTGATTTCTGAAATGATACTTTATTAATATCTTATCATTCATATATTTGAAACAACTATATCATTGGAACTTTTGTAATTTAAATTCACCATATTCATTTACTAATAAAATTATTGTTTTCATTCCTGAAATTATATTTTAATAAATATTTTAACTTTGCTTTGGTATTAGTTTCTATAATTTAAGATTGTAATACAATTTTATGATAAAGATTTAAATTAAAATCTTTAATATTTCAACATAAATTAACAATCTAACATTTTAAATATGTATTGCGTATTCATTCATTCTATTGTTAATTCCTTTTTTTTTTTACATTTATCTTATGTTTTTTAGAAACTATTCTCATTTTCTGATTTAAGATTAGGATAAGTTTAAAATTCTTTAGTTCGTAGTTAGAAAAATCTAATATTTGAAAATAAAAAACTAAAAGTTACAAATGTGACTGACATAATTCACTTCTTCCTATTTATTTATGATTTTAATGATTTAATATTATCAATTTCTCCTATACTTGAATGATATGCTATTTAAGATTCATCCTTAATATTTGTAAATGTACTGATAGGGTTGTTCATTAAATATCTTCTTTGAATACCACAATTTCTCAATTTGAATTAATTAATATAAGTTTGCCCTACTAAATGTTATTATCAAATGATTAATAACAAACTAGCTTGATTAATAACACAAATATGAATAATTGATCCACTAAATATTAATAGGGTGAGGATCCATTTACTCTACGAGTAAACTTTTTAAACTTACTCAACATCTTAGTCATCAATTCTAGAGAAATTCAATGGTTTAGATCTACTTACTAATTCAAACCATTGGATTTCCTTGGAATTAATGACTAAGATGTTGAGTAAGTTTTAAAAACTTACTTTTAAAGTAAGTGGATATCATATCTTTAATTTGGCTAATTAACCAAATTTTAAAAAATGTAAAACATAATTTTGAATTTTTTAAATATGTAAACTTATCATGCCAAGACCCCTATATTCTATATAAGTGTAGCATATTTAAGACAAAATTTCATCTAATCCATGTTTTCACATTTACTTATAGTGCACCTACGTATAAAAGAAGTGATATGATGTAAAATAAGTGAAAAATAAAGAAAGCGGGTTCCACCAAGTTTTAACTTGACTCTTTAAATTAAGAGATGCAAGACTCTCCACCAAAATTTGAAGAATAAGAAAATCTTATGCTTTGGGTGCCCTTATATACATATATTTTACAACATACTTTTCTCATGCACATTTGTTTTTATATGTTTGTTATTTTTAGATTATATCATCAATCACTTCTTTATTTGATATCTCCATTTCTTTCTACTTCCTCTTGTCCTAATCATTAATGAGACTTATCCATCTTTTATTTCTATTCAATTAATTAAGAGTTAATTACACTGACACCTCTTGAATTTTAGTGAAATTATATAAATTATCTCTTCTTTTTTTGTCGTTACATGAAATATTAATATTTCTTACACGAATCACCCCTAATTTTGTACATATATTACACTGACCACCCCTAATGAGATATAAATGTAATATTTTAAACAAAAAATATGTAATATGTGTAATTAAGTTAAACAAAATATTGAATATTGTGTAGACAAGTCAAAATAATATAAGAGTCAATGCGTCTTCATTATTTGGTTTATTACAAAACAGTATAAGGGTTATATAAACATCTCATTAGAATTGTTAATGTTTATTGTAATGAAACAAAAATAATAAAAAGACATTCAGTTTTGTACTATTTGGAATTGTTTCCACAATTTATAATATTTTGTTTAACTTAATTACACTCACCACAATTTTTTTTTAAATGTTACACTTATATATCATTAAGGCAATCAGTGTAATATATGTATAAAATTAATGGTGATTTGTGTAAGAGATGGTGGTAGTTGTGTAAGGACAAAAAATAGAAAGGTAGATTGTGTAATTTCACTAAAACTCAAAGGGTATCGGTGTAATTAACTCATTAGGGGTAAGACAAACATCAAGGCTCTATGAGCTCTCATATC
Organism: Lupinus albus; assembly: GCA_009771035.1. Classification (NCBI taxonomy): domain Eukaryota; kingdom Viridiplantae; phylum Streptophyta; class Magnoliopsida; order Fabales; family Fabaceae; genus Lupinus; species Lupinus albus. The sequence continues at coordinate 8,455,013 of CM020006.1, read as the reverse complement.
AATAATGATATTCAAATTCACAATCTATTACGCTATGAATTGATTTCTTAAGAGATAGATCGTAAATATGGATGACAATATGTGTTTGGTTTGACGGACCAACTCATTTTGATAGATATTTTTGGCTTTCCAAATAATTATTAATAATGCATGACTATTTTGGTAACAAAAGTAATTAATATACATCAAATTTTAAAGTTATCCTATAAAAACAACCGAAACTGTCACTTAAATTTGGTCTTAGAAAATATATCTAAGTTAATATCTCTAATCCTACACTATTTATACCCAATGGTGTGGAACAATTATTTTACATTCAGAGTACCTAACACCCTTTAATACAACTTTGTGAATGACTTCTAATTCACTAGAAATGCTCCACGCACCCTCTAATAATAAATACACCTTTTCTTCCAATCTTATCATATATGTTTCAATATTTCATTCATAACGTCAACTCTAGCAGAAAAAACTAATCATTTTCATACTTGGTGGAACGTGAAACATGAGAAAGTACATATTGTTTATGAGTGTCCGTTTCATTACTATTTTTAAAAATCAATAATAGTTAAATATGAATAGTGAATAATACAATAAAAATGTTAAAATTCTAATTAGTTGTTTGTGCTACTTTTAACTTTTAAGTACTTATTGACATTTCATAGTCATTACTCAAAATTTTAATTTTTAATTTAGAAAAGTATGATTGGTATTTGAGTAGAATATTTCATAATTTATTTGTATTACTTTTATTTAAAAAATCAATTATGATTAAACATAAATGACAGTAATAATGTATTAAATTCATAAACTATCAGTGCAAACATCTTTTCTCAATCAAATAATTAATAAGCAAAAGAAAATAATGTATGTTATTAATAAATATTCAGAACATTTAATGAATGAATATAATATTTATGCATTGTCACCGTAAACATTAATACATAGTTAGTGCATTATTATCTAACATTCATTCATATTATTTTTATTAAGAGTTAATGAACATTGAAAATAAGTAGTTAATGCATTATTATATAGCATTCATTCATATTACTTTTATTAAGAGTTAATGAACATTGAAAATGAGTGATGAATGATGCAATAATAGTATAAAAAACTGTTACTATTGGTGTATACATCTTTTTTTTTTTGTATACTAGCATGTTGACAGACACTCACGTGTTTGTCAACTCGCTTTTCTATTGAGTGAATTGTAATTGATTTGTATATTTTTATTACATTTTTCATAACTATAACAAAATCAACAAAACATGATTTGCAATTTTGTATTTAAAAAATTAAAATGATAAATTTCGTGTTCAAATGGAAAAACTATAAAACTTACATAAACAAATATGAAACATAAAATGAGGAAATATGTTATATGATTTTTTGGTATAAAATATAGATTAATAAGGGCAAATTAGGAAAATATAAATTACACTATCATGAATAGTTATTTTATGTTTTCTAGAGGATGTATCTCTAACTTTTATATAATTTGAATAAGAAAGTGCAGCAGTTTTCTTATCCCAAAAAAGCCAACCCAATTGTACAGCATAATTAGTTTGATATGTATGCTGTCGTTAACTATGAATTGGGGTGGGCCTGTGTGGCTATGACGCTTATCTATGTGTATGTTGCAGATTTGGACGCGTCTGCATCTTCTTCCCCCATTTCATTCACAATTATTCAAAATATTTTATTGCTCGATTCTCTAAATAATTAATATTCCTTCTATCCAAATAAATACTCCATTCCTTCTTCCATAATATCATTTTTCAAAAATAATTTTTCTTACTTTCAAAATTATTGTTTGAAGTAGAAAATATAGATTAGTAAGGGCAAAATAGAAAACAAAAATTACACTATCATTGGTGGTTATTTTGTGTTTTCCCTTTATATTAGTATATTAGTATAGATTTTATAATGAATTTTAGTGATTGAACTATAATAATAAATTTATTGTATAAATATTAGAAATTTATAGTTTCTTATTAATATTTGGGCATTATATATTGTAATTTAATAAGTTATAAAATAAATAATCTACTAAGTGTTAACACATTATGAGCGTTTATTGTCTTCAATCCACTAAGTTACAAAATTATGTTAGTTGACGTATAAGGAATAATGAGAACTTTATTTGTTAAAACATTATGAGTGTTTATCGTCTTCAATCCAATAACCTTAAAAAATTAGTTTTTGTCCGATTAAAGATTCCAACAAGAGGTGTCAGAGCTGATGGTTCGGCTGAAATGTGATGATAGAGATTGTTGAATATATTTAAGTGTAAAGTCTTACATTGAATTTGAGAGAATGGATGAAAGCGTTGTTGGATATTTCCGATTAATCCTAATCGTATCCCCGAAACAGAATGATTAGGACATTGTTCCGAAACCAAATGTTTATGCCCATACATAAACCGTAATGAAACAATCCTAATCCAGACCGAAGAAAACCCCAATTGGTTTCATAGTGAAGAAGAAAACGCATACCTTGGTTAGCCATTCCGAATGCTCCGAGGTATGTGGGTTGTAGGATGTTCCGGTTGCTAGAGCCTGATGGTTTTCCGTTCGCTCCGCTAGAGGGGAATCCACAGAGAACGAGAGTGCTCCTGATGTTCCTTTTTTTTTGTCAAAATGAGAATGAAAGGCTATTCGCTTACCTTATGTCTTTCCCCTTTTCTTTATATATTGGTTTTGTGACATAAGTCACGTATCCTCATAAACCAATACTTATAACATTAGTTACTCAATAAAACCCGTTGCTCTGCAACTGGGGACCATAACCCATAAAGGTAACATTAACGGTTACCACTTAAGTTGCAATATTCTAATTCAGTCCCTTCATTAAACTAGAAATTGCCCAAAGGTATCTACACTCATAATATTTCATGACACATATGCCCTTAGCCACCAAATTAATCCATAAGACCATTTTATATATATTGGCTAAACTATAACACAATTATAGAATTATATTTGTGACCCATAAATTGTTAGAAATTCCAACAATCTCCCACTGGTCACATATATGATTCACTATACGTGTTATCCTTATTGCGCGCTTAATATACCATTATGTCACAGGCATACCCAAATTATCTCGTCCATTAGTCCCGCCTCTGTATCGAACCACAGTGAACTTCGTCATATCAATCATGACTAATTCAACAATGATCACCAACTTTGACACAACCAAATGACATAGATACATCATGAAATGTGTAGCATGAAAATCACATGAATATGGTCTTTACATGTCAATTTTCAACTGGTCCTACTTTACTTTAGTGAGATCCTTAATTATAACATAAAACCTTATTGTACAAAGCATAATGACAGAATACCAAACTGAATGATTAATCAACTGAAGTTTGAATACAAAGTATTCATACATAATACTGAAATTCCACAAAATATAAAAGTGTACACACGTTCTAACTCCCACTAAACCAAATGATCCTCACACTGTAGAACACCCATGTGAGCAGTATGCTCATGAAATACCTTGGGTGTGATAGCTTTTGTAAGAGGATCCGCAATCATGGAGTTAGTGCCTAAGTGTTCTATTGAAAGCTGTCCGCTTTGTACTTTCTCCTTAACAACTAGGAACTTTATGTCGATATGTTTCGACTTTGCTGTACTCCTATTGTTATTGGAGAACAACACGGCTGACTTATTGTCACAGTATATCCTTAGTGGTCTTTCAATTCCTTCCACAATCCGCAGCCCACTGACAAAATTTCTCAGCCATGTCGCCTGATGTGATGCCTCATAACATGCTATATATTCTGCTGCCATTGTGGATGAAGCCACAAGAGTTTGCTTGGCACTGCACCAAGAAACTGCACCACCTGCTAACAGATATACATAGCCCGAAGTGGATCGTCTGCTGTCTTGGCATCCCGCAAAATCGGAGTCAGAATACCCAATGATCTCTAATTGGTCTGATCTCCTATATGTGAGCATATAGTCTTTTGTTCCCCTTAAGTACCTCATGACCCTTTTGGCTGCTTTCCAGAGATTCATTCCTGAATTACTCATATATCTGCCAAAAACCCCAACTATGAACGCTATATCCGGACGCGTACATACTTGAGCATACATTAGACTCCCTACAGCTGATGCATAAGGGATCTTTTGTATTTCCTGAATTTCCAGATTTCCTTTAGGGCACAGATTGAGACTAAATTTGTCTCCCTTAGTAACTAGAGTATCCATTGGTTTACAATTCTGCATGCCAAATCTTTTAAGTACCTTTTCTATATAGCTCTTCTGTGATAATCCAAGAATACCCCGAGATCTGTCTCGGTGTATCTGAATTCGTAATACAAAAGAAGCTTCACCAAGATCTTTCATTTCAAAATTACTGGAGAGAAATGACTTGGTTTCCAACAAGGTACCCACATCATTAGTGGCAAGCAGTATGTCATCCACATACAAGAGCAAGAAAATGTGCTTGCTCCCACTGAATTTGTGATACACACAATCCTCGACTGAATTCATCTCAAAACCAAATGAGAGAATCACCTCATGAAATTTGTGGTACCACTGACGAGACGCCTGTTTTAGTCCATAGATGGATTTTGTCAATCTGCAAACCATATTCTTTGGGTCTCCCGACACAAAGTTTTCTGGTTGCACCATATAAATCTTTTCATCAATGTTTCCATTGAGAAAAGCTGTTTTGACATCCATCTGATGAAGCTCCAAATCATAATGAGCTACAAGAGCGAGGATTGTCCTAAGAGAGTCTTTCGATGATACCGGAGAGAAAGTCTCTTTATAGTCAATCCCTTCCTTTTGAGTAAAACCCTTAGCTACAAGACGTGCCTTATACCTTTCCACATTACCGTTAGAATCCCGATTGGTCTTAAAAATCCATTTGCAACCAATGGGTTTCTTACCTTCTGGTAATGGGACAAGTTCCCAAACTTTATTGTCTTGCATGGATTTATACTCCTCTTTCATTTCTTCAATCCACTTTTCCGAATTGGTACTTTGGATGGCTTCTCGAACGTTTGAAGGATCGTTATCCATAACGCCATCACCCTCATGTTCCAGGAGAAAGCAGATGTAATCATCTGGAATTGCATTCCTCCTTTCTCTAGTGGATCTACGCAAAGCTATAGGCTCTTGCAACTCTTGTCCATGTTCTTGAGGAATTTGAGTTTGTCCTTCATGAATTACTAACTCATCTTGAGTAGGGAGAGTGTCTTGAAGAGGTTCCAAATTTGCTTCATCAGAAGCAACTATATGAATCGGATCTGGAATTGATACTGATTCTTCCTCTAAGACAAAGTTTCTTACCTTATCTTCCCCCCCAAACTCAATATCCTCAAAGAACGTGGTTGTACCCGTCTCAAATATGGATCTTAAATTTGGATCATAAAATTTATAGCCCCTTGATTTTTCAGGGTAACCAATAAAGTAGTTGCTCACTGTACGAGAGTCCAATTTCTTTTCATAAGGCCTATAAGGCCTTGCCTCAGCTGGACATCCCCACACATGAAAATGCTTAAGACTAGGCTTTCGCCTAGTCCAAAGCTCATAAGGTGTTTTGGCAGCCGCTTTAGTTGGGACTCTATTAAGAATATAAGCTACAGTCTTAAGTGCCTCTCCCCAGAGTGACTCTGGTAAGGTAGAATGACAAATCATACTCCTTACCATATCCTTAAGAGTCCGGTTTCGTCTTTCAGACACACCATTCATGCTAGGCGATCCTGGCATAGTGTACTGTGGGACTATACCACATTCCTCTAGGTATTTGGCAAAAGGACCTAGACGTTGTTCACCTGAACTGTCATATCTACCGTAGTATTCACCACCACGATCAGATCTGATGCACTTTATCCTTTTGTTGAGTTGATTTTCAACTTCAGCCTTAAAAGTTTTGAACACGTCCACTGATTGGGACTTTTCATGAATAAGAAAAATGTATGCATAACGAGAATAATCGTCTATGAATGATATGAAATATTGTTGACCATTCCAGGAAGCCGTAGGGAATGACCCACATATGTCCGTATGTATCAATTCTAAGACGTCCGAAGCTCTATATGCACCAGTTTTCGATTGTTTGGTCTGTTTACCTTTTATGCACTTAACACAAACCTTATGGTTTGTGAAGTCAATGGAATCCAAGATCCCATCTGACACAAGACGCTCAATTCTCTTTTGAGAAATGTGACCTGGACGCTTGTGCCATAATGCACCTGAATTATTATTATCAATTTTACGTTTAGTACCACGTGATTTCACATTCAAGGTTTCGCTATAATCAGCTACAGTATTCAACATATAAAGGTTATCATTCATCATAAGAGTACCAGTTCCAAAAATATTTGAATTTAAAGACAATTTAACCGAATTGTTTCCAAATGAACAATAATAACCATATTTGTCCAAATAAGAAACAGAAATTAAGTTCCGTCTAAAAGACGGTACAACAAAGGTGTCTTTCAAATCCAAATATAAACCTATACTTAATAATAACCTAAAATGTCCTATAGCTTCAACTTCTACCAATTTTCCTTCGCCAACGAATATGTATCTTTCAACAAAATTAGGCTTTCGGTAGTTCAAGCAACCCTGTAGTGAAACACTGATGTTAGAAGTTGTACCAGAATCTAACCACCAAGTGTTCCACGTACTGAAGTTAAATTGACCTCAGAACAGACCAAAGCAAGAAATGTACATTTCTTAGCACGCCAAACATGATACTTTTCATATTTCTTCTTTAAATGTCCAGATTCTTTGCAAAAGAAACAAACAGTAACCTGTTTCTGCTTCTTTTGCACTGGACCCTTTGCAGCTTCATTCTTGGGCTCCATAATTATTTTCCTTTTGCCCTTGTCTTTAGAGGTACTAACAAAATGGGCACTTTATGTCCTCTCTTGCTTCATCCTTTCCTCTTCTTGCACACAATATGAAATGAGCTCATTAAGAGACCACTTCTCCTTTTGACAGTTATAAGAAATCTTAAACTGACTGAATTGTGCAGGAAGAGAAATTAAAACCAGATGGATGAGCAAGTCTTCCAACATCTCAAGCTTAAGAGCCTTCAGCTTTGAGACAATGTTGGACATTCCCATAATATGTTCCCTTATATTTCCCTTGCCTTGATACCTCATGGAAATCAAGTTTTGTAACAGAGTACTTGTTTCCGCCTTATCGCTTTTTGCAAAGCGCTTTTCTATCTCAGCAAGGAAAAATTTGGCACTTGTCGTCTTATCAGAGACAATACCCCTAAAGACTTCTGAAATACTGCGCTTAATGATCATGAGACACATGCGATTGGAGCGCTCCCACTTCTCATAATCCTTCCTCTCTTCAGAGGTGCTGGATTCCAAAGGAGGAGGTGGTTGCTCTACCCTTAATGCATAGTCCAGATCCATGCAGTCAAGAACAATTTCCATGTTCTCTTTCCAGTCCTCAAAATTTGTTCCATTGAGGACCGGAACCGAATTCAGATTTGCAGATATAGAAGCAATAGTTGGTGCTAAATAGAACAAAAGACAATATATATTAAAACATGCTCACAACTCAAAATCATCAATACGCTATAAACAATGGTATGTCCTAATCAAGATACCTAGCGCACCATTAATATCAAGTCTTTGGACAGTAATATTAACTGCAAGTGGTACTCTTGTTGCAATGATCAACATTGATAATAAGACATGTCAACGGACGAACCCCTCTTTGGATTGATTCATCAGTCACATGTATAAAACTGAATAATTATCACATGTTTATCATCGCTAGTGTGCATGATCTTCGGCCAAACATTAACTTTCCTTAGGGCCAGCTAATATCCGCATGAATAACCACACACACCAACATCTAATATTCCTTATGAGTTATATCCATGAAAGAGGTCACTTGGGCGACATTTCACTTCAATTGGCTCACTTGAAATAGCAGACAACTCAGCGGGTAACCATATCATAACCATGTTTAATGCATAAAGATACCAAAGCCCCAAAATTTACTTGAAAAAGACCCTAAAAGTGTCCCTGAATCTCGCTTGAGCGAGAGGGTCTCGCCTGAGCGCCAGGGGTCTCGCTACTGCCTCAACGTCGCTTGAGCGAGAACCCTTTGTCTACCCGAAAAGGTAACATTAGTTACTCAATTTAAGTCACATATCCTCATAAACCAGGGCTTTTGTGACATAAGTCACATATCCTCATAAACCAATCCTTATAACATCAGTTACTCAATAAAACCCGTTGCTCTGCAACTGGGGACCATAACCCATAAAGGTAACATTAACGGTTACCACTTAAGTTGCAATATTCTAATTCAGTCCCTTCATCAAACTAGAAATTGCCCGAAGGTATCTACACTCATAATATTTCATGACACATATGCCCTTAGCCACCAAATTAATCCATAAGACCATTTTATATATATTGGCTATATACATAATGACTATAACACAATTATAGAATTATATTTGTGACCCATAAATTGTTAGAAATTCCAACAAGCGTCTACAAATAGAAAAGACTCATCAAACCATTACCTTAGTATTTTGTTTCAATACTTGGTATTTCATATGTGGTTCTTCACTCTTACCATGCTTAGTAACAATTGGACTCTCGATATCCAATAATAAAATATATAAATATATAGTAATGTTATATTCTCCTACTAAATCCTCATACTAATCCTTATACCCACAAAAAAGTGGCATATGTCACTTGTAAATCAATCACTAATAAATAAAGTATCACTTTGTTACATATGTCACTTTTTTGTTGGTAAAAGGATTAGTAGGAGGATTTAGTAGGAGTATATATCATTTTCCATAAATATATAATTAAAGTTGAAATTGTATTGGATACGCCTAGATGCATTCTATACACGTGGAGATGGCGATAGATATAGGTATAAGCAATTGTAAGCAATACCCCCACGATACTCGATTCTAATTAACTCTTGTATTATTATATTTTAAATTTACACTTTTTCTTAAATTGTTATAGTTTTTATATATATGAATAAAAAAGTTAAGTATATACTTCCTGTAGTCTTAATGATAAGATATTTTTTTACTAATTGTATATGCAAATAAAGATGATTAATATAATTTTTTTTAAACTATAATAATAATATTACAATGTTATTCTCATTGAATATTACTTTTTAATTAGTACTTTTATTTAAAACAATAAAAAAAATAGAGATAATCAAATTTTTTATTATGGGTAAATGGAAAAAAATTGTTGTATTGAAAATGTAAAATCTCTTATAAAAATGTTATGAAAATCTTTTAACTAAAGTCTAATAGCATTTTCAAACAAACCACCCTATCTATCTTAACCAACTTAGTTTGCACATATACAAAAAGCATTTGGTTTCATTGATCTAACTAACTAGTTACAAAACACTCTTTCACCTTTGTACCACATGTTTAAAGATCAAATCTCTGAGTTTACAAAACAATTCAAGAGTAAAACAACATCCACATACCAACAAAGCAAACATATATAAAACATGCATTGTAGATATGTAGGGATATAAATGAGCTAAGTCGTGTCAAACACTAAATAAATGAGCTAGATATGTAGGGATATTAATCTCATTCCTGACTTGTGAAAAAAGGAGGCTACTCGAGCTTAACTTGTTTATATAAATGAGCCCACTCTAAATTAATTCATAAGTTTAAATTATTTAAAAACACTAAATATGTGTTTGGCTCATATAGCTCATTTAAAGATTTTTTATGTTTACCTTTATCAAATTACTTGTTAAATTATTCTTATCTTTATTAACATCTGACATTACAATGCCAAAGAAGAAGAAGACACAAAATAGAAATAAAAAAATATAATCTTACATTAATAAATCATATTAATCACACTAGTGGATTCGTCCAGAAAACTAGTGAATCAATCTCAATACTAGTACGATACAACAATTATATCAGTCATGTAATTATATCGGTTAAAACCAGCCTAAATCGGTCATACAAGCCAATTTTCAATTGAATCGTATCGATCATACTGACCGATTTTCATTTGAAATTAATTTTTTAATGAAAATGACTTAATTTTTACCAAAATGTTAATATGGAAGATCAAACATACAACTATTATATTTGTTTAGGACAAAACTTAGGTAAAGTACAATAGGTGCTAGTGGTACAGGTGACCTATTAGAGGGTGACACATGAACTTTTTTTTCTACTTTCAAGGTAAAAAATGTTTGATTGTAAATCTAATGAATGTTTCTTCTTTGAAAGTATACAAAAAGGTCCACATGTCATCCTCTAATATGTCACTTGTACCACCAGCACATATGATACTTTACCTAAGTTTTGTCAATTTGTTTATCCTTCTAAAACATGGATTGCCACTAATGACATATTTTGTTTTAACAAATGAAATAAATAAAAGTATTTATTGTCTTATTTATTAATTTTTCAACATTAATGTTAGTATAATATATATGTATAGATAAGGGATCCACTTACTCCAAGAGTAAGTTTTTTAACTTACTTCACATTTAACCATCAATTCTAGGGAAATCCAATTGTTTAGATCTACTAACTAATTCAAATCATTGGATTTCCCTAAAATTGATGGCTAAGATGTGAAGTAGTTTTTTAAACTTACTCTTGGAGTAAGTGAATCCCCTCCCATATGTATAATTAACTTCACCGTTATCAATGGTTGAACCACTATATCACAATACCTCTACCCTTACTTATTTGATGATCAATACAATATTAATAACATTGTATTCATAACTCTAATATTAAATGTATAAAACTTTTTTTATTAAAAGTTTGAGGTGGACTAATTTAAACAATTTAACTTGAGTTGACACATGCCTTTCTTTGGTACACTAGAAAGACAGGAAAGAGAATGAGATGATTGAAGTTGAAAAGAAATATCATTTTTCTCTATTTTTGTTCAGGAGATAGTTTAAGGCGAGAGAGCAAAAATTGATGTTGGGCACACCAAATTTCTTTCTTTCTCCTCTCATTTGAAAGAGAAAATGAAAGGGGAAGAGTGAGAGAGAAAAATAATTTTTCTATTCTTTTTTTATATAACCAAACACTAGAAAAGTTCATTCTAATTATCATTTTTTTCCATTTTTCTTCTCACATATTTTTATCTCCATACATTCTAAAGTAGTTTGAGTAATTTACACAAAATCCAAGTAGGGATTGCTATGGGTACCCGGAGCCATGGGTACCTGCAAATAATACCCATAATGGGTCGAGTCTAGGTCCATGTTTTTGGACTCGGATAATTGGGACCCCAAAATTTTAATATGCATTGTTGGATGGTTTGGGTCAGGACAATAAAGTACCTAGACCCGCCGGTACCGAGAACTGCTATTCCTTCCTAAATATATATATCAACATAATTGTAATATAATGTTAATGATAATTATAATTTTATATTATTAATCCATATTTGTAATATCATGTTAATTCATAATGTAATTGTTATGTTATTAAAAAGTAATATTATATTGTTAAGCAATGATGTTGTTAATTCATATGTGTAATTTAATATTACGTTGATTAAACAATTCTTAATAATTCAATTTTACATCATAACGTTGAAATAGTAACTTTGTTTTTTATGTTTGTTTGAATAAAATGAGTTAAATCTAATAATTAATTTAAAATTTATTTAAAAAATTAAATTATATTTTATAATTTTTTCTCTCGTTAATTATCTAAAAAACATATAAGATCGTAGGAAGCAAACTTACAAATATATAAATTACTCACCATTATTTTTAGTGTTTTTGAATATATGGATATCAGCAGATCCGTTGGGTATCCAAGGACCCACAGATAATGGATTCAGTGGATATTAACATGAATCTAATGTGAATCTATATCAAAAAATAAAGCAACAATACAAGTGAGGTCCGAGTAATACATTAGCCGCCCTTAAATCCAAGTGATTCTATCCCTCATCTCATATTAATTGTCCCATGGAAGTGTGTGTAATATTTTGTAATATTTTTATAGAAAATGAGAAAGAAAGAGAGGTGGACACATAGCTAACGTTTGAAGGATGAAGATCATCTGTCCCCAAATGATATCCTAAATCTTGTCTCAGTCGATTAGAAAATGGAAATGAAAAGACACAGAATAAATATTTTTTTTAGTGAAGAATGATGTAGATCTTTAAATGACCTGATACAATGTTATTGACTGACACAAAGTAAAGTTGAGGACACCATTTTGGGACACGTGGTAAATGCCTATTCTCTCAGTTGTGATTCTTTTTCTTTTACCCCATTTTCCTAAAATTTGATCAAACGTAAATTTGTTGTGTCCTCTATATCTACGTATAAGGAGTGAGTTCACCTGTCTCAAAATGATTATGTTTTCATGTCTAAGTAAATCAATTTTCTCCAAATAATATAAAAGTATTATTTTGTAATTTTATAATTTAACCTTTTAATAACCATTTTTTCATTAGACCGAAACATGAATTTGGGACAGGAATTAGATGAGATGATCTGAGTTCATATATAGGTATGTGTATACTTAACATGATAGACATTGCAGCCCTGGTTGTAGACACGTGTCTCTGGCTCTCTGCATTTCTAATAGAACTAGTGTCTCATTCTGATAATTCAGGGTCTATAAATACAAAAATATAAGTGACCCAAACAACCCTTTTTCTTGAAACCTTCCTTCATAACAAAGATCATAGAGAACTCATAAAGAATCAAGCTAACTAGATACATATATCATTTCATTTCTTAGACATATAACATGGGGAGACAACCTTGCTGTGACAAAATTGGGATTAAGAAAGGGCCTTGGACTCCAGAAGAAGATATAATCTTAATCTCATACATTCAAGAACATGGACCAGGGAATTGGAGATCAATCCCTAAAAATGCAGGTAACAACACTTAAGAGAGAATTTTAGAAGATATAATTATTCATTCTTTTATTAATGTTTTCATTTCTATGATTATGGTTATAGCCTTTCTGAGTTATATGTTAGTTATTTATAAACATGGTCCAAAAACATATGTTATGGAAATAATAACTGGGAATCATGTCATCCTCTTAATTATATGCCACTGAATTTTGTTTTTCAGGTCTAATGAGATGCAGTAAAAGCTGCAGACTTAGATGGACTAACTATCTTAGACCTGGTATCAAACGAGGTAACTTCACTGATCATGAGGATAAAATGATAATCCACCTTCAAGCACTTCTGGGTAACAGGTACTTCGTTAAGATTTAATTTCAAAGCCAATTAGATGAATAGTGATGTTAAAGTCCCAAAACCAAATGATAATGAGAGAATTAGCGTAACAATTGTACAAGTGAACATGATAAAAAACACGCCTTCTTCTTAGGTGGATCGCTATCATTTTTCATTAAAATAATCTTTAGTAAAATACTAAGAAATATATAGGATGTTGGAATTTGGGTATATTTTTCTTTATTTTGATAATTGAATGTTTTTTAATTAAGTTTCTGACATGAGCCATTAATTTTATACAATGGGAGCAGATGGGCTGCTATAGCTTCCTATCTTCCAGAAAGGACAGACAATGACATAAAAAACTATTGGAATACCAATTTGAAGAAAAAGTTAAAGAATCAAAATGGTTATTATAACAAAAAAGGAGACTCTTCCAATTCACAGATAAAGGGTCAATGGGAGAAAAGGCTTCAAACAAATATCCACATGGCCAAACAAGCCTTGTATGAGGCATTATCCATTGACAAACCAAGCCCTGCATCAAATGGCACACCAGTGAAACAAGCATCCTCCTATGCATCCAGCACTGAAAACATAGCCAGATTGCTCCAAAACTGGATCAAGAAATCACCAAACTCATCAGGAAATACCTTCAGCAATATGGTGACCACAGGATCTAGTTCTAGTGAAGGAGCACATAGCAGTAGTACTATTACATGCACACCACATGATCAAGCTTTTGACTCTTTCTTGAACTACAATGATGTTTACCAATCTGACAATCAATCTAAAACTGAATCTGGTTGCTCACAATATGAAGACAAACAATACTTGGAGACACAAGTCCCTCTCACGGTGCTGGAAAAGTGGCTTTTTGATGATGGACAAGTTCAATACCATGATGAAGATCTAATGAACATGTCACTAGAGGAAAATACAACTGGGTTGTTTTAGAAAGCTGTTAGCTTAACTGTATACTATGGGTCCCTTGTTTTGTTTGTCCTTTTCCTCTTCTTTCCGAATTTCACTTTTTTTTTACATGTCTTGCTAATGGAATAGTGCATAGGGACAACAATTAAAACTGAATATGTGGGTACCCGCTTAAACCAAATCTGAATTTAATGGGTAAAACTTGATGTGATTGGGTTTGGATTCGGGTTTTACCCGATAGCGACTTTCGGGTTTGAGTTTGGTGTTGTTGATACCCTACCTCGAACCAATTAATATATGAAAAATTATAAATTTATATATAAAGACTTATATAAAAGTTATATATATATATAAATTTGACATATAACTTATATATATATATATAAATATATGTTTCGGATGGATTTTTTTTAGGTTTGGGTTACCCGAAACCTGACGGATTCTGGGATGGTATCATTGTTTTCAACTCCGCTTAATTCAGGTTCGGGTTTTTAATTTTGGGGTTGGGTAAACACAAACCAAACTCCGACCCGCCCCATTGCCATTCCTAAATATGAGATAGAAGATAGATTAAAAATGAGATAGAAGATAGATAGCATCTTCTTGGTCTACATAGAAAAAGTATACATTACAAAACTACATGTTAATTATACTATATTACTATCTACTATAAAATTAGAGTTGAATTCAGGTGTACTTTGAACACTTTTCAAATGAAAATTAACAAATTATAATTTATATATCAAAGGTCAAAAGGCAACTTAATTTTCTTTCCCATTCCTCCACTATTTCTTTAAAAGTATAGTTTCTTAGTAAAAAAGTTGTTCATATTTAATGTCACATAATATTGTTTTCCCTTCTACACGTAAAGATTTTTATTGCTTTAAAAGATACCCTACATCATACATATATTTAAAGAAGAGAAATGTTTTGTGTATAAATAAGGTTGTAAAACAAAATGGACTTATTTCCATTTTTGGAAAAGAAACAAATGACCCAACAAAAGAGAAAAGTATGAGTTGTTGGATTCTTCTTCATAAAAATAATATAAGGAGCAAAGTAAGCCATTAGAAGAGAAAAATGGCATGCTTGGGGATAACATAACTGAAAATCATGGACTTGTAAGATATCCACACCACACTAATACTCATTTTCACATATCTATGTGGATAATGGCTCATTAAAAAATCAAAGTTGTTACATATGAATAAGCTAACACATTTTAGTTAGAAAAGTACATAATTCAAGGGAACAGATGCATGTCTTATACGTAAGAGAGAATGAACAAAGGTATAAGAGCCTCTATAACACTTTGAGCCTCTGTAACTTTTCTGGTCAAAACCATATTCATATGCAGCTTTTTCCAGCAACACTTTGAGCCTCTATAACTTTTGGAATATGAGGTGGTGATTCAGGGCTTTTGTTACTAATTCAATATCTAGATTGAAATTTCGAAATATTTAGTAGTCAATTTTCACATATAACAAGAGATGGAATTAAAAGAAGCTTTTTTTTTTCTTTTTCTAAATCAGCAGAGTCCAATTAAATAGTGTTAAGTTTTTTAGATAGCTTTTGTATCCACGACTATCTTCTATATAGCCTTGTCAGGATAAAATTAAATAGATGATTTCTATAATAGTAATGATTTGTATGAATGAAACTAAGGCAAAGACAAGTTTTGAGTTGTTAAACTAGTAAGTTACCCGTGCATACGCACGAGACAACACTTTTTGTCATAAGATTAAGAACTCGACTATTATATTAGCATTAATATAGTTAAAAATATATATGTTACATGTGCATTCACATGGTTAAACAAATATATGTTATCTGTGCATTTTTATTGTTAAAAACACACATGTGAACCATACATGTGAACCATACATTTGCATGGTTTAAAACACATATGTTACTCGTGCATTCTCATTGCTAAGAGCACACATGTTACTCGTGCATTCGCTTAGTTAAAACATACATGTTACCCGTACATTTACGTGGTTAAGAATACAAGTGTTACTCATGTATAAACATATTCAAACAAATAATGAAAATAAACGATAATCTCAAATTTGAATATTCTAACAAAATTAAAAAAAGAAATTGAAACATGATGCCGGAAAAGTTGTAGAAAATGAAACAATTTGATTTCAATTTCAATTTATTGTATTACCACAATAAATGAAAATTTGAAGTATGTAGAAACTTTTCATGTCCTTAAAATTAAGAATTATATGACCAATAATAGCAATGGTGTGGCGATGTGTTAAGTTTTTATCTCAAAACCAATTGACAATGAGAGGAGTAGCCCGACAGGTATTTAAATCATTTCCGAGACAATGAGTTAGGCGATGTGAGACTTATTTCCCAACATGTTCCCCCTATATAAGTCTGTCCGATCAGGCGAAAGGTTACCTTTGACCCATAACAAAATAACATATTTTGGTCAATTTCTGGCTCTGATACCATGTTAAGGTTCCATCTCAAAACCAATTGACAATGAGAGGAGTAGCCCAACATATATTTAAATCATTTCTGAGACAATGAGGTAGACGATGTGAGACTTATTTCTCAACATGATGCCCGTTGCAACCTCAATTTCAACTTTCAAACACTCATCGTAGTAGTAATTTTACGGAAAACATAAATAGCAAATACATTTTTTATTTCTGATTTTCAATTCCAATGATAAAAAAAAATTCAATAATAATTTCAACTTTCAAACACTCATCGTAGTAGTAATTTTACGGAAAAATAAATAACAAATACATTTGTTATTTCTGATTTTCAATTCTAATGATAAAAAAATTTCCAATAATAATTTCAACTTTCAAACACTCATCGTGGTAGCAATTTTACGGAAAACATAAATAGCAAATATATTTGTTATTTCTGATTTTCAATTCCAATGATAATTTTTTTTCTTCACAATTTCAACTTTCACTCATCGTAATAGTAATTTTACGGAAAACATAAATAACAAATACATTTGTTATTTTTTATTTTAAATTCCAATGATAAAAAAATTTCCAATAATAATTTCAACTTTCAAACACTCATCGTTGTATTAATTTTACGGAAAACATAAATAACAAATACATTTGTTATTTCTGATTTTCAATTCCAATGATAAAAAATTTCCAATAATAATTTCAACTTTCAAGCACTCATCGTAGTATTAATTTTACTGAAAAATAAATAGCAAATACATCTGTTATTTCTGATTTTCAATTCCAATGATAAAAAAATTTACAATAATAATTTCAACTTTCAAACACTCATCGTAGTAGTACTTTTAGGGAAAACATAAATAGCAAATAAATTTTTTATTTCTGATTTTCAATTCTAATGATAAAAAAATTCCAATAATAATTTCAACCATCAAACACTCATCCTAGTAGTAATTTTACGGAAAACATAAATAACAAATACATTTGTCATTACTGATTTTCAATTACAATGATAAAAAAATTTCAATAATGATTTGCAAATACATTTGTTATTTCTGATTTTCAATTCCAATGATAAAAAAATTCTAATTATAATTTCAACTTTCAAACACTCATCGTGGTAGTAATTTTATGGAAAACATAAATAGCGAATACATTTGTTATTTATGATTTTCAATTACAATGATAAAAAATTTCCAATAATAATTTCAACTTTCAAACACTCATCGTAATATTAATTTTACAGAAAATATAAATAGAAAATACATTTGTTATTTCAGATTTTCAATTCCAATGATACAAAAATTTCCAATAATAATTTCAACTTTCAAACACTCATCGTAGTAGTAATTTTACGGAAAACATAAATAGCAAAACATTTGTTATTTTCGATTTTCAATTCCAATGATAAAAAAAATTCTAATAATAATTTCAACTTTTAAACACCCATCGTAGTAGTAATCTTACGGAAAACATAAATAGCAAATATATTTGTTATTTCTGATTTTCAATTCCAATGATAAAAAAATTTTCAATAACAATTTCAACTTTCAAATACTCATCGTAATAGTAATTTTACGGAAAACATAAATAGCAAATACATTTGTTATTTCTGATTTTCAATTCCAATGATAAAAAAAATTTCTAATAATAATTTCAACTTTCGAACACTCATCATAATAGTAATTTGACGGAAAACATAAATAACAAATATATTTTTTATTCCAATGATAAAAAAATTTCCAATAATAATAGATAATAAATTATGATTTTTGAGGGAAATGAATTTTTTTCCATTAAGTCCAATAATAGTGATATATAATGTTATAATGTGTGAGACTCTACCATTAGCAATGAACATATTTTGGAGGGAAAAAATTTATGGAGAGAGTGACATGTGTCATGAAGAACCTTTTTTTCTTATATAGTAATAGATAGAAAGATATTTAAATATAAAACGTATATGCAAAGCTGAATGATGAGGATCCGTCAAATCGCCAATAACAAAATGGAAATATTCATTGATAATCTCAATCCAAGATTAAAGAAAAAATTAAGGGTGTTAAATTTTGGTATGAGCCATAAAAGAGAGTTTTTTGATTAATAAGAAAGAAGAGAAAGACATGAATAAGAAGCTTAAATAAAGCTTAAAGAATGAAATAACAAGAGAGAAAAATTATTCTCATTATGAAGGAAATGAAATGAATGAATCATTATTGAATGAATTGATAAAAATGAATGAGA
Source organism: Lupinus albus (assembly GCA_009771035.1). Taxonomy (NCBI): domain Eukaryota; kingdom Viridiplantae; phylum Streptophyta; class Magnoliopsida; order Fabales; family Fabaceae; genus Lupinus; species Lupinus albus. Next base: position 8,436,182 of record CM020006.1, on the reverse strand, counting down.
TACAAAGACTAAGAGGTACACACCTTTATATACTATATTGTCTAACTAACAATTAACCAACTAAAAACAACTAACAGTTAATCGATTAACTATACTGTTAATCGATTAACTCTTATAGAATTACACAGATATGGTTAATCAATTATATACAAAAGCAAAATACACAACTATTTTAACATCCCGCAAGCTGGAATGTATTAAACATTCCAAACTTGAAATGATTATGTTGAACATGATGCTTATATCTCATACCTCTTCTTGCTGGTGAGCGAATCTTGATATCTCAGTCTTGAAATCTGAATGTGAAATAATTTCATCCAAAACTTAACTATCTACTTGGATAGAAGCTTAACCAATCAAACCAACCGTAATTGATGAAAGAGAGAAAAAATGAATGTTAATCTTGATCCTAATATGATGTTTCAATGAGAAAAATACATATTATAACAATGTTGTGTGTTTAATGAAAGAGAGGAGTAAAAAAATAGAGTAATGAAAAATAGATAATTGGGGGTAAATGATAAAAAATAAGGAAAAAATGTGTGTAATATTCTTGTTGATGTTGATAGAGGATGAAAGAGGGTAATTGATGAAAACTTCATCTTTAGTATAAAAAACACAACCCAAAGTTTTAAAGCTTGCATGTACAAGATGTGCAATAAAGTTAATGAATCTTGTATCATAACTAAGAAACAGAGTCATTCAGTCCATAACACAAAGTAACAGATGCACCAACATGGGAACCTAATGAAGCTGCCACCAAAAATCTCATACCAATATTCCAAGAATGCTGTTGCTGCTCTTCAGTTTGGAAAGCATATTTGCCCAACACATCAAGATTCCTCACATTGACTTGCAGAATTCCTATAATGCGGATCATCATCACCAACACTTTCATCTATCTCCTCAACATACTAAGAAAACATCAAAAGGAAAGCAACCACATAAGAAGTGGTGGAAAGAGTGCAGCAAGGAAAGATGAGAAAGACAAGAACGAGAAGCTTAAGCAAAGCGTAAAAAATGAAATAATGAGAGAAATAAATTATTCTCATTATGAATGAAATGAAATGAATGAATCATTATTGAATGAATTGATGAAATTGAATGAGATACAAAGATTATGGGGTATGTCCCTTTATATACTATATTGTCTAACTACCCATTAAGTAACTAAACGTTAATCGATTAACTATACTATTAATCGATTAACTCTTACAGAATTACACAAATAATTTAATCGATTATAAACAAAAACAGAATAAACAACTATTTTAATAATAAATCAAATATGAATTTAATTTACATAGCAATTTACGGTATTTGTTAATGAACATGAGTTATATAATATTCTTAACATCACAAGCTTTTCTTATTGCAAGGCTTTTAATATGAGTTATCTATTGGTACAGCGGAAGCGATCATTGCGCAGCGTTGGTCACAAGCAATCAAATAATGCATAGAATAAATAGAAGAGAACAAACACAAAATTTGGTAACGAGGTTCGGCCAATTGTGCCTAAGTCCCCGGGAGTGTTGAGTGGCTACCAATATATTATTAGAGAATAAAGATTACAAACCCTAGCATACCCATGGGCCCAAGTACCCATGAGATGTTTCTATTTTATGCTTATATCTGGTGCACATTACAACAAAGAAACTGAGTCAAATATATAACATTGGTTACTCTACTCTATTCCAATACTAGGCGATGTGGGACTAATCTAATAACATATTTCAAGCATCCCAACAATCTCCACCTTGATTGAAATAGACGAATATCTCGTTCCTTAGGAAATCTACACAAGATTCTCCACCTTAGCGAATATTTGCCTCCACCTTACTCAATGCATAATTCTCTTTAACAAATTGCTCCCCTTTAGCATAAATCTTCTAAGTATCCTTGACGATGTTAACAAGAGCCTAGCTCTTCAAACTTTTAGTGCAACTTCTCGTACTGCCATCAAATGAAACATGCCGCCTAACCATCAATTGCTAGGAAGTCTTTCGATATATGGAACCTCTACACAAAAGTTCACCAACAACCGTCCACTTCAATACTCAGTCAAGCTGAACCTTGGAGCTTCCATGGAAAGCCTCAACTGCTACCACCATTGTCTAGTCCGACAATCATAGTTCAAAAGAACTATCATACTTCACCATAAGGAGAATATCCACAACATACACCTTGCGTAATGATAACCAATGTCTGTGCCACACCCTTACATCCAAGCCAATGCCCATGTCACACCCTGCATCTCTACCAATGTCCGTGTTACAACATGCATCAAAGCCAATGTCCATGTTACACCCTGCATCAAAGTCAGCAAACACCTCTGTGCTTTTATGGACCTACTAACAATTAATATCCTTTAGTATGATGTCTCAGACACGCCATTAGGATATTCCACTTCTCATCTCAAATGAGATCATTCTCTCAACATCTAAAGAGATATTGTTAGTACCTGTCTCAGGGCCAAACTAAACACTTGAGTCCATATCTCCACCTTGATCCTAATCTAGTATATGAACTTTTGGGATTTTGGATCAACATATATCGCCTCCACCATAGTTCCGTCATTTTTTTCCTCGTTCAACTCATCTCCTTTATCCTTGCGTAGTAACTTTGACGCACCTTGTCTAACCAACATGCCTTCACCCTCTTTTGCCTTTACCTAGAACATGGGTTAAGAGCCATCTACCAATTGTCTCTGATACAAATTGTTGGTGCAGCGGAAGTGATCGTTGCGCTGCGGTGGTCACAAGCAATCAAATAAAGAATAGAATAAATAGAAGAGAAGAAAAAAAGAATTTGGTAACGAGGTTCGACTAATTGTGTCTACGTCACCGGGAGCGCTGAGTGGCTACCAAGATATTAGAGAATAAGGATTACAAACCTTAGCACACCCATGGGCCCAAGTGCCCATGGGGTGTTTCTATTTGATGCTTATATCTGGTGCACTTTACAACAAGGAACATGAGTCAAATATATAACATTGATTACTCTACTCTATTCCAATACTAGGCGATGTGGGATTAATCTAATAACATATTTCAAACATCCCAATAATCTCCACCTTGATTGAAATAGACAAATATCTCGCTCTTTAGGAAATCTACACAAGATTCTCCACCTTAACGAATATCTGCCTCCACCTTGCTCAATGCATAATTCTCTTTAAAAAATTGCTCCCCTTTAGCATAAATCTTCTAAGTATCCTTGACGATGTTACCAAGAGCCTAGCTCTTCAAACTTTTAGTGCAACTTCTCGTACCACCATCAAATGGAACATGTCGCCTAGCCATCAATTGCTAGGAAGTATTTCGATATATGGAACCTCTACACAAATGTTCACCAACAACCATCCACTTCAATACACAGTCAAGCTGAACCTTGGAGCTTCCATGGAAAACCTCAACTGCTATCACCATTGTCTAGTCCAACAATCATAGCTCAAAAGAACTATCATACTTCACCATAAGGAGAATATCCGCACCACACACCTTGCATAATGCTAACCAATGCTTGTGTCACACCCTTGTATCCAAGCCAATGCTCATGTCACACCCTGCATCTCTACCAATGCCCGTGTTACAACATGCATCAAAGGCAATGCCCATGTTACACCCTGCATCAAAGTCAGCAAATGCCTCTGTGCTTTTATGGACCTACTAACAATTAATATCCTTCAGTATGATGTCTCAGACACGCCATTAGGATATTCCACTTTTCATCTCAAATGAGATCATTCTCTCAACATCTAAAGAGATATTGTTAGTACCTGTCTCAGGGCCAAACTAAACACTTGAGTCCATATCTCCACCTTGATCCTAATCTAGTATATGAACTTCTGGGATTTTGGATCAACATATATCGCCTCCACCATAGTTCCGCCATATTTTCTTCTCCTTCAACTCATCTCCTTTATCATTGCTTAGTAACTTTGACGCACCTTGTCTAACCAACATGCTTTTACCCTCTTTTGCCTTTATCTAGAACATGGGTTAAGAGCCATCTACCAATTGTTGGTGCAGCGGAAGTGATCGTTGCGCAACGTTGGTCACAAGAAATCAAATAAAGCATAGAATAAATAGAAGAGAAGAAACAAAGAATTTGGTAACGAGGTTCGACCAATTGTGCCTACGTCCCGAGAGCGCTGAGTGACTACCAAAATATTATTAGAGAATAAAGATTACAAACCTTAGCACACCCATGGGCCCAAGTGCCCATGAGGTGTTTCTATTTGATGCTTATATCTGGTGCACATTACAACAAGGAAACTGAGTCAAATATATAACATTGGTTACTCTACTCTATTCCAATACTAGACTATGTGAGACTAATCTAATAACATATTTCAAGCATCCCAACACTACCAACCAAATGCTATCCCAAAATGAAACTAAATGAAACTAAATGAGATTAATTTCTTGTAAAGATGGCTACTGAAATATTGTATTAGCATTAAATACTAATAATTATTCATACTACTACACATGTACAGCTAGATGAAAGGGATTCAATAATTCAATAATCTATCTTTATGTCTATTCTTTGGTATGATGAGATCTATTTATTAAAAAATATTACATTTATCACTTTGCTTGTATTAACTATATCATTAGCTACTAAAGTAAACACCCAACAATGGCAATAAATGTGCTTCTTAACTTATATATATATATATATATATATATATATATATATATATATATATATATATATATAATAATGTGATTATGGGCGGCAAATGAATGGATTTGGATCCTAATAGATAAATTAAAAGTCATATATCAATCCATATAAATTCATTGAAATATTAAGTTATTAAATTCATCTATATTCAAACTTAATGGATAGATTTCAATCCATTTTCTTGGATTTGGATAGATGAATATTCAATTCATTTGTTTTTTTTATAGGAATTAAAAACACAATTGAAGAAATTATTCTTTTAAAATTAATATCTTAATAAAACATTTTTATAAAAACTTTTAAAATCATTTGTATATTTTATCTTTTAAAAAATTTATTTTTTAAAAACTACTATCTCAATAAAACATGTTTATCTTTTATTTTTTAAAAGGTGTTTTTTTTCTTTTTTAAAAAAAGTTTTTTTTCAATATTCTACAAGCATGCAATGTATAAAGTTTTATATGTAAAGTTTTTAACAAATATTTATATATGTTATGTACTTAAGAATAACCTTTTAATATTAATTACATACACATGTCTTATAATTAATCTCAATTTAATAAAATTTTGGAAAATGAGATTGAGATTCATGTACGAATGAATGCATTTAATTTTCTTGAATATTAAATTAATTGAAAAGGAAAGAACTTACATTTTAAAATTTGTTCTATGGATGAATTGAATATTCATCCAAATGGTTATATTCATGTATAATCAATTAGATATAAGAGATGAATTTAAATTCATCAATTATAAAAATTATATATCTATTGAGTTTCATCCATTAAAATCCATTAGCTCTAATTGATGAATTTTAATGTATTTAATTTTATTAATTTTCGATGAATTATGAAAAACTTTTTCACCTCTATCTCTCCTTCATTAAGGAAATGACTTTCTTATAAGATAACTATACACTGAGATAACCTCTCTACCTTAAAATGATTAGTTTATTGATCTCTGCCGAAAGACATCTTGATGCATTTACCAATAAAAAAATTATCCATTTATTTACTTTAGGTAGATTTAAAAAAAGTGAAGACATAAAACACTTTTAGGAGTTTAAATCATATTGCCGTATGTAGGGATGGCAATGAAAACCGAACCCGCGGATACTCGCCCGAACCCAACCCGAATTTAACGGGGAAAACCCGATATGATTGGGTTCGGGTTTTACCCGGGTTCAAATTTCGGGTTCGGTTTCGGGTTTGGTATTGTTAATACCCTACCCCGAACCCGTCCCGAACCTGATTAATATATATAAAATTATAAAATTACATATATAAAAGCTATATATATAAATTTCTCATATATATATATATATATATATATATATAAATTTCACACATATACATATATAAATATATAAAAGCTATATATATATAAATTTCACACACATATATATAATATATATAAAAATATATGTTTTGGTTCGGGGTTTTTTTCGGGTTCGGGGATGATATTGTTATTTCTAACCCGCTTAATTTGGGTTCGGGTTTTGAATTTCGGGTTCGGGGTTAGGTAAGTACAAACCCGACCCCGACCCGCCCCGTTGCCATTCCTAGCCGTATGGGACTTTCCTTAATTTATTTATACTTCCAAAAAAACAGATTACCATTGTGTAAACATGGTGCATCTCACTCTCTAGCATCAATGCATCATGTACCAATTAAGAACCCAACTAGTCATTCACAATCACTGGTTGGGCTTTCATTTACTTTGCTAGGAGATAAATATACCCATTTGAAGATTGATACACACCTGATGCATTTGCAAATAAAACGTTATTCATTCTTTTGTTGTAGTCATTTTTCTTAAATAAAGTGCAAAGACACACTCCTAGGGGGAAATCCACTCAATTAATGGAAAGACAAGTATTATAAAAAACAAATGAAACAATGATATGATAAGATACTTTCATCCCTTTATATATAATGTAATAACATTTTTTTTATTGAAAACACAACTAAAATCAATTATTTGTCTCTCTATTAATAAAAATGATCTTATTCCACTGCTAGAGGTTTAAATCTGGGCACAATTTAAATAAAGTGTAGAGACACACCTTTACTTCCCATTTTAAGTGTTGTCTGGTTCTCAATAATCGGCGCCACATTGCGTTATGGAGACTTTCTTTTACAACACAAATGGCTTATCATTGTTTAAACTTGCTGCTTCTAACTTTCTCTAGCATCATGTTCCAATTAAGAACCCCACTAGTCCTTCATAGTGACGTGTTGAGCCTTCATTGGCTGATAAAAAATAATACCATGGGGACCAAGTGTTCCTATGTAACTGTCCTTATTCCTTAATTGAAATATATTATCACCATAAAGCAGGTAAAGTAAGGCTTCTCAAAACCTGAAGAATAATGACCTTACTCACCATATCTTGTTTATGCTCAACCCAAGCGATTTCTTAATATAATTTGCACACTTGGGGTTAGGGTTAGTCCACAAGCACTGACATATATAATCAACTATATATATCTGTGTGGTCACCATCATCATCACCATCACTATCTAGATATCTGATTTTTTGGGCTTGATTTGGGTGAAATGGAAAACTGATTTAAACCCAAATTAAGTTCAATCCGTACATAAATACTCAATTAGTCAAATATAGTCATCAACTGTGGGAGAATATTAGGGTTTTTTGTAGCATGAAGAAGAGACAAGTGGTGATGAAAAGAGATGTGGCCAGTAACACTTCATCTTCAGTGATAAGAAATATTAGATATGGGGAGTGCCAGAAGAATCATGCAGCCAATATTGGAGGGTATGCTGTGGATGGGTGTAGAGAATTCATGGCAAGTGCAGGGGGAGGAACTAATGGTGCTCTTACATGTGCAGCTTGTGGCTGCCACAGGAACTTTCACAGAAGGGAAGTTCAAACTGAGGTAGTTTGTGAGTACTCTCCCCCTAATTCTGGTCGCTGATTCATTATGAAAATTTGGAATTAGTGTGCAGGGTTTGTGTTTGAAAAAGATAACATATTGATTTTTTGTCTATCTTCTTTCTTTGGGTTCATGTTAGTGTGGATTACCAACATATATGGGAATTTATTCTTGTAAAAATACAAATTTAAACATCAAAGTTTGCGTTTTGTAATGTTCCATATATATCCGGGTTCTCTCTTCTTTTTTCTCCTTCCAATTTTTTTCTTATATTTCTTGTGATAACCTAAGAATTAGAAGCTGAATATTGATTTTTTTTCAAAATATATGAGTAGTATATAGAACTCTAACCTAGATATGTGATTTTTATATTGATAAATTAATTAGGTTTTAATTAGATATTTTGTGTGGGGAGAAAAATTACCTAACCCGTATTGGACATTGTGTTTGCACCCCAGAAATATTAGTTAGTGCTTGACCACCTCAAATATTTGTTACTGTTTGCTCATTTCATGCTTCATCCTCTATTTCGGATTAGTGTTTAAATTGTATTTCACAATCACAATTGCATCTCCAATATTGTAATTCAGGGAGTTTATGTAACGACATTAAAATGACAATTAAGTCTACTTCAACTATAATTTCCACAATTTTCTTCAATTACAATATAAGTAGCGTGATCACAATCACAATTTAAAATATTGTTCCTGAATGAGACTTATGTTCAAAGCAAAGTGATTTTGATTTAAATAATATCATTCTGGATTAAACACTTACCACTACAAAAAAATAAAATATATAGCTATGAGTGAAGGTGCAACTTTATTTCCTTGAAGGTTATAGGTGTTTGAGGGACTGCAATGTTAATTGCATTGAGTTGGGATGTTAAGACCATTTTGAATCCATAGGGAGACATTGGATATTAAGCCAACATCCATATCCTCAACAATAGATTCGAACTCTTGATCTCCTTTGATACCACATTCACGATAAAGAGCTTGTCATTGGGAGGAAGGATATATTCCTTAATGTAAGGGTACCTTATGGACAGCAATGTTAAGCTCCATGGCTTAGGATGTTAAGCCCATTTCAAAAGACTAATAAACATTGTTATTAGCATTTAAAGGCACATAAAATCGGGAAGCAAAAATAGAATGCCAGAAGACTTTTCAACGGCCATCCAGTTTCTATAGAAATTAGGAAATATATTTATTTTGTAAGTTTTAGAAATTTATACAGATAGTAGTTCATAGCATGAGTTCCTAAATTGCAAAAAAGTTACATTTAAAGACTACTATTTGATGAGCAGATTGTGATTTAAGAGTTGAGATATTGTCCATTGAGGAAATGGTGAGGATATGAACTTATCATATTGAGAAAGGTTGTTCTTTAGTTAGTATTACATATTAAGTAATGTTTTTTTTCTTTTTCCTTTAAAAAAATAATGGCATTAGGAGTCTATAGTTGTTGAGAATTTGAAGATGTGGAGAAAAGCTTAATTCCATAGTTTCTATGTCACTAGTCACATTATGATTTTATGAGGTAATGCTTTAGTTCCTGATGATAAGTGAATTTATAGATTATGGCTGAGAATACCAAAAGAACTACCATTTCTTCCATCTCATATCCTCAAGTCAACAAAAACAGGTTATTCCCAATGTGAGGAAAATAAATTATCTTTGTCACAATCATTAAGCATTCCAAATATTATATAATTTTTAAGGCCCACTTTATTCAATCATGTCGAGGATATGCTTTTAAGTATGTCCTTATGATCGATATATTGATATATTAATTAAAGTTGAGTGAAGGTTAAGCCCCAAAATTAATATTGTTGTTGAGAAGTGATCTCTTCTCTTTTGGCCAGTGGTCATTGGAAATTGTGGAATTGGTCACAGACCATAAGGAAATTGTTCCAATAATAATATAAGCCTAAGTGCATATTAGTTATTTCATGTTTTATGATTGTGCGATTCTAATCATTTCATTTAGTAACTTTTAGTCCTCACTTTCAATTTTTTCGACCACTCAAATATCTTTCTCCAAATAATATAAAATGTTAAATTGCATTTTTAAAATTCTTCTTTTAATGAAGTGTCACTTTTTTATCAAATCGGAATAAGAAATTGAGACATAAATGAAGACATGTGATCCCTGTTGTGATATGATCATAGTGACCTATGTTATTGTTGATTGTTAAATCATGCACCATTAGTCCCTCCACTCACTTATGAACACATACATAGAGACTAATAGTGCACCATTGATGTCGAGATGGACTAAATTTTTACAATAAAAAAGATAAGAGATTAAAAATAATATTAAACCTTTAGATAATCATTTTTAAGCATTAGAATATAATTTGGACACCACCAAGAAATAGAAACTGGAGTATGATAGGGAGCAAGGAAATTAAATAGGCAAGAAGATATATTAATTTCATATAATGTGTAAGAAAGTTGTCTAAAATCATGTGGCTTTAAAGAAATCCAAGCGACTGTTTAATAAAGGTGTCTAAAAATAATGAAATCTGAAATCATGTAACTTTAATAACTTGTAAGTGGCATCTGCACTTTCTATCTTTTGCCGTGTGATATATGGGCTCTACAGTTGTTTATTGTTATTGTTTGTAATGAATGAAGGATATTATACTTCTTATCTTTAAATAAGCATAATGTATAACATGCATACCAGTATCTCATTTAAATAATTGTGGTTGTCACATTTTATGTAATTATAAAAAATTAAGGGAAATGTGGCTAATAAGATCATTATTGCGGTGCTAATATTATGGTGAAGATTCTCAACAATATTCTAATCTAAAAATTGTAGTTACTAAATACAACTTAAACCATTGGAATATAGTAAATTGAGAATCTCTGTCAGAATTGCTTATTTTAATTGTTTCTATTAACTGCGACAATAATGTTGGCGTTTCATTGAAATTTGAATACATTTTAATTTGTGTTGGACTTTTTCCATTGTATTATCCTGGGACCAACTATATACTACAAAATATACAACATAGCCAGGGTTTATTATCTAACTAGTAATATGTACGAAATATAATACATTGATATTCAAGGAAAGAAATTATAAGTGGTCATAAAAATTGCGTTTAGAATGAAGATTGTTATGTTATCATGAAAAAATTCTTTTAACATTCTTTCTATGGCTTCTCTGAAAAGGCAAAAGGCAATGTTGCATGAAGAAGCTTCCTGTTGCTTGCATATAATTTATAATTTTTTTATATTTGGATCATTAAAAAAATTCAAAGATACATGTCACTATCTCGGTCTAACATGGGACAGGATATAATTTCTTAATGCAAAGTGCAACTGAAATCAAAATTAACTTACGGCCCATAATAACCATTAAGTGTACTGTATTTGTTTATCTCTTATTCACGATTTCCGGAGGGTACTTTCATAAGAACATCAAATTTTCGAAATAAAATATTGGCAAGTTGAAATAAATCGATTTTGTAAAGATAATTTAGGATCGGCAAATATGAAAAGAGTGAAAAAAGAGAGAGGATTTAAATGATGCATGTGAGCCCTCTAGTTAGGTATGTATACATGAATGGTTGGCCAAAAAATATATGTCTATGCTTTGTCGGGGATATATATGAGAGAGCGCTTGTCCTTTTTTGCCTTCCAAATTCTCACGTTCTATTGTTAATCTTGGCGAATATTCTACACTCAAGCTCATCAATAGCATAAAATTAATCTCCTTTGTGTCTCCGATACTAGACTTTTCAGTATTAGAATATGAGATAAAAAAGAGTTTTCGGATTTTAATTTAATTTATTAAAATATAATTAAAATGTGGATCGTTTAAAAATTATTATGCCACATGTCAACATATCTATTTAGTACTAGAGAGTAGTATTGAAAAGTCCAGTTTTTTATGTGATAGAGTAAGAAATAATGAGTAAGTTTAATATTAGGTCTATTATTATCTTCCATTTATATAGTTTTTCATTTTCACCATGCTTACACATACAATTTCCCAAAATAGATAGAATTTTCAGATGTACTTGTCTATTAATTAGTATGACAATGCTACTAGCTTGTGAAAGCAAATGTAAGCTGAATTGCTTTTAGAAAAATATGTTAGATGAATTTTGATGCTACAGCTACATGACTTTATGCTCAAACAGGGTGGGCATCAATGCTTTTAAAGCAAAAGAGTCTTCCAAATATAACACACTTAATAATGAGATAAAATATGGAAAGGAAAACGAGGAATGTATTTTATAGATCCGTTGTAAAGTTTGTTATTTTGCCTTTAACAAAATAGCTTGCTTTCAGAATGAAATTATAATATAACTAGTAATTTGTGAGGCTTCAATGTCCTTCTGTTTTGTTTTGTTGCTATAACTAAGGATATTTCTTTATCCAAGTATAAACTATTTTTTTTGCGTTTGTGGTTAGCTCCTAACAAGTGTTACTCCCAGAAATTGAAGATTTGACCTTTGGTATAGTTCGGTACAGTGACTTAAATTGCGAACCGTATCACCTGATGCCGCCGCAATATTGCGGTTGCTGTGATAGCTGCAACCACATCACACCACAATTTCGGTGTAACTCCGAATCACAATGATGCAGTTGCATCTGCCCGCAACGCTACCGCACCGGACCGCATTTGGACCGCATCACAATGCATACGATTCAAAAATGTTGTTTGAATAACAAAATAATTCAAACCGCAACGGTCGCAATCCACAACGCAATGGCCACAATGACCACAATCGCAATAGCCGCAACCATTACCACAATCGCGACCGCAACAATTTAAAACACTAGTACGATATATGAGAATCTAGTGAGACCTTATACAACTAGTGTTGGGAAGTAAGTCTCACATCGCCTATCTCATTGTCTCGGGAATGATACATGTTTGACTACTCCTCTCATTGCCAATTGGTTTTGAGATGAAACCTTAACATGTTATGAGAGTCAGAACTCAACTTTTTTCCGGTTGTCATGATCTAAAAGATGTCATTTAGTTACGGGTCAAATGTAATCATTCGCCTGATCCGACACTTATATGGAGGGGACATGTTGGGAAGTAAATTTTACACCTACCTCATTATCTCGGAAAAAGTTTAAATATCTGTTGGGCTACTTCTCTTATTAGGAATTGATTTTGAGATGAAACCTTAACAACCAGATAAACACCTAGTTGGTTGTCCTTCTATATTGTCATACCATGCAAATCCTACCTGGCAATATACCAGGAAAGTTGCTACATAAGTTTGTGGGTGGGCGCGGCATGTAGGGGCCTTATCTTTGATGTTGGGCAAATATAAATAATAGGAATATAAATTTGTGTTATGAAGATGAGCAAAGTGCATTTGTTGGTAATTGGTATCAAATCCATTAAGGTTCCCAAGTGTTTTTTTTTTGTTATAAATCAAATTCATTCAGTAGAGAGTAAAAGGTTACTCCAAACCCATATATCATCAAAATAAATTCAGAACGAAAATAACAACCTCCCAATCTCAAACACATTCGAACAAAAAGCAAAACCAAAGCTGAAAATCACCTAACAGCTCTTGTATGGATTTAAATTGGGATGCTCAATCATAATTGTTATAATACAGATGGAAGCACAAAGAATAGGCAAACGCCAAACCTAAAACGAAAACACAAGTTTGAAAGCGCCAAACCTGACAAATAAAGTTATGGAATCCACCAGAAAGAGAAAACTCTCGAATTTTATTAATGAAGGTAAGATAATCCGATGACTACATCCCAAAAGTGTTTAAATACTAAAGAAAAGATACTAAAAATATAATTGCTAAAAAAATATTAAAAAAAAAATGACGTTCCTTTCCCACGAGCGACTTCATCTTCGATACGCGCAGCCACCCTTCCTACATCAGTTTCCTCCACCTCTGAAGAACTCGACCATGAGTTTTCTTCTTGATAAAGAGCCTCATGTGCCTAATACTCTTGAATGTCAACAACATTGAAAGTATTGGATATACTCATGGAATCTCAGAGAGCTACCATATAGGCATTGTCATTGATCTTTCGATTCATCTTGAATGGATCATACTCGTGTGGCTGAAGCTTGTTGTAAGTACCAACTAAAAACCTCTCATTTCGTAAAAACATGATCACATCGTCTCCCACATTAAAACCTTTAACTCTCATGTGTTGATCAGCGACAACCTTATTCTTCTTCCTAGTAGCCTCCAGCTTAGCCTAGCCATCTTCTTTAACAGCTACAATCTCCTCAACCATAGTCTCAATTATTGCACAAACTCTGGGCGCCTTAGGTTAACTACAACCCGAAATCAGGTCAATCTAATGTTGAAAATCTCGTATAGGAGGCAAATCATTTAGTAATCCATCTGCAATCAACACTTTGAAGCCCCATATGTTGGGTAAACACAGGTTAAAAGACACCTAGAGAGGGGTGAATAGGTGTAGCGGATCAGTAATGCCGCTTTCCTAGTTAATGAGAATATTGAAAAAACACTACAAGATAATTGATTATCTAAACAAGTCATCGATTACTATCAGCACAAATAATCTATTACTAACAAGAGTTCTGATTCTTGAATTCTTGCAAAAACAATTTCCTATACAACAAGTAACTTCAAATTCAATCTAAAACAAAAGTAATCCACTTAAAGAAATGATGTCAAATTATACAAAAAATGTAGGCAAACACTAAAATCAATAAGCAAATCAATTGAATCGATAAAGCTCGTAAAAGATTGAATTGTAAAGATGTTAAAAGATAGAAAGAGTGCGACAATGAATTTTATCCTGATTCATTTTGCTTGTCCATGTGCAAACTACATCGAAGCCTCCCCTTCTGATTTTGGGAGATTTTTATTCACTTATAGAATCAAATGTATTTTATAAACACATTTCCAAGAATTTAGAGGACTTCATTCTTGGCCCTAGAGTTTCTCAAAGATGGTCTGACCTTCTACACGTCTCTAAAGGATATCCACACCTTTCTCACGGTCCAGCCCCACCAATTTCTTCCTCCCAACCAAGACCCTTGTAAATAATGAAGATACCACCTAACCGCAACTAGGATTTCCAGTCAATTCACTATTAATAGTGATACTCAACACACCTAGAGAATCTAATATCATTGTCTAAATTTGGTTCTGAGTTATGTGCACATAATGTAAGGACCCAAATTCTACCCTTGAAATTTTTTCCTTATTTTATTCCTTTTGCATGCATTTTCTTACACTTACTATCACATTTTCAACATACTTATTCCATGTGCCATATTCACATATGTTTGATTTAACAGAAAATCATAATTCATATATTCTTTTCCTCGGTAATTACCGCATATGACTGACTATGAGTTTCCAAAACACCCATAGCTTCTAATAACCAGCATTACACAAAAATGTAGTAAGTCAAATAGTTATGAATACAATCACCCAAGTAACAATTTTCATCACAAAAAAAAAATAAAGGATCCAAGTTCTAGGCTCCTAATGCATCGAACCAAGCATCCTCAACTATCTTGTTTACCTGCAATGGGATTATCAATGGCAAATACACACAACATATCAAGGAGTAAGTCATCAAAACAATAAATACCATTATAAGATAATCCACATTTTAAAGGGATTAGTAAACCATTTTGAAATTCATTTTCTTTGCTGCATACCTTGAGCCAAAGTCGCTACACCCCTTAAGGTCAGCTAAAATCAGATTCTCATTTCTTTTAAAAAGAAAACATGCTACATATACTTGAGCCGAGTGTTGCTTCATATACTCGAGCCGGAGTTTTGCTTCATATACTCGAGCCGGAGTTTTGCTTCATATACTCGAGTCGGAGTTTTGTTTCATATACTCGAGGTGGAGTTTTGCTTCATATACTCGAGCCGGAGTTTTGCATCATATACTCGAGCCGGAGTCGCTAACCATTCATGGTCGGCTAAAACTATATTTTCTTTTCATTGGTTTCACCATAAATCATTTCCCGTAAATCCACGCCATCATTAGTATAAACACACCCATATATGTTTATACTAAATACGTGATTCACAACTTAATCATTGCACAACCATAAAATACGCACATTTTCTATTACAAATGCACAAGTAAAGACTTATCCATACCTTGGTGAGCGTTGGAGTCGGTTTCGAGTAACTTTACAAGTTTCCTCCGCGATTTCCTTCAACCTTAGGATCTTTCCTCATTCCCACCAATAACAACAATGTCAGTCGTTTATTTAAAATAACACATAAATATCTCATATTTCATTTTTAAACATACAAGAGATTCACACATTTTGAATATTTCCAAAATTATTTCATTAAGAGTTTCCACACATTCCAAACATACACATTCATCTTATATTCAACATTAGAACACATATTCATCTTCTACCTTTACCATTTCATCTATTTCCCTTTTTACTCATATTCTCATTTTGGGGGTTTTGGGGTTCTCATGAATAAACCCACAAAACCTTTCCATTCATCAAATACCAACTCTAAACCAAGAGTTTACAAGAGAAAAACAACATGAAACGAACTATAACTCGAAAGGAAGAGTTTCAATGGTTTCTCATACTTTGAGAAGAAATCCATACACCCAAAAACGAGTTTGAAAGGGAGAAAGAGAGTTAGAATCAAGAGATTTACCTCTTCTCAAGCTCCTAGATGATTCCCACGAGTTTTTGCTCTTAAAATCACATTCTCCTCTCTTTTCTCTCAATTTCTCACCCTAAATGTGTTTGGGGTTTCTATTTTAAAGTGAAATCGTCGGGTTCTCGCTCAAGCGAGCCCATTCTCGCTCAGGCGAGAAAATCCCGCCTTTTTAAAATTTCAGATATGACGCTCTCGCTCAAGCGAGGGATTTCTCGCTCAGGCGAGGCAGCTCTCGCTCAAGCGAGGATCCTCTCGCTCAAGCGAGGATCTTACAGCCTCGACAGGTCCAAAATGTCACTTTTCTTGCCCAGGCGAGACAACTCTCGCTCAGGCGAGACCACTCTCGCTCAAGCGAGAATCCTTCAGTATAGCCCAGGATTTCACTCCCTCAGGTGAGCCTCTCTCACCCAGGCGACACCTTTCTCATTTTTGAAGATGACAAACTTAATCTCCACTTGAAATGTCAATTTCATCCTTTTTGATGATGATAAACTTTGCATACATGTTTTATTTATTAGCTTGATGACTATCAACTTGAGTTTGCTATGGTTGTGAATTGTATGCGATGCACCCCTCACTTTGTTCTCCCCCTTAATCCATGCATGAGGTATGAGTAGCGTAGCTCATTATTCTTTTGATGTGGTTGCAGAAGTACATACAACCTGTAAACTCAAACAACATTTCTCCCCCTTTGGCATAATCAAAAAACAATGATAGAATATGAAAGAAATAGCCAAAAGTAAGGAAAGATTTGAAAACATGTTTATTGTCTTAATAAATTTAGAAGGTGTATTTTTTATTAATCAATTTAAAGAAAATTGAACAAGTATACAATTTGATGCAAATAATCGGTTAACATCTTCAAATAATCGATTATTCTGTTGTATAAACAAAAAAGAAATTTCTTAAAGTACTTGCATGTAATGATTCAAGATTAAGATTGACACTATCCGAAATGCATATTCACAAATAAGCAACAGAATAAGCAATGCAAAGTATAGAAACATACACTAGCATTCATTAAAAATATAAGGATAATATATCCAGTATAATTCAATTACAAATACACCATAATAACGAGAGAGAGATAATAGTACATAGAAAAAGTCATAACATAAGAAAATACAAATGTAGAAACTCACACACCTAAAAACTAATATAACTAGGACAAACTAGACAACCTTAAGCTAGACTACTAAGTAGGTGGTGGCGTAAGCCCTCATATGGTTCTAATGACGAAGATAATATGCTCAATTTGTTCTTTGAACGTCTCTTCCTGCCTTTGGACCTCATCTGAAACTCTATCATACAAATATGCTAGTCTAGAGTCAATCATATCATTCATGGATTGAAATCTCGAATCAATACGCTTGCTCAGGCATTGTTCCAAGGCTTCCAAATGAGATAACCCAAAAGGTGGTTCTTGAGGCATGTTAAAAGCATTAGCATGTGGTTCATCAGGGTGTTGCTCAGCTTGATTTGCATCCTCTTCCTCATTAGTCAGTTCTAAATCAACAATGGTGTTATGATCCTCTTGATATATCAATTGAGCGCCACACTCATATATGCCCATATTGTGAATCAAATTTTCACCCACTAAGTGCTGTCGGGAGTTCACTTTCATCATCTCCACATCAGACGTATCGATTACCAAATGATCGATAACACGTGAGATGAAAATCTCATAAGCAAGTAACCTCGAGGAAGATGAGGCAATACTAGACATGAATTTGAGAATTTATGCAGACCAATAAACCATTATACCTTCTCTTATCGCAAACATCAACTTCATGTCGTTGATGGTTTGTTGTGCATGGTTAGTGTTGCACTAAACAAAAATATAGGCTACCACATAATGAAGAAGTTTGTTCTCAACCAAAAATGACCCAACCTTGGTCGATTCTTCTTGCACGTAGTAGTGTGGTCCTCGCAAGCAAGATTTATACATTTCCTCAGTATCATATGAGTTCCATAACTCATCATTGCAATAACCTAGAGGAGACCCATCACTTGTGAGACCTACAACTTGAAAAAATAGATCATCATCCAAAGTAAATAACTTTACCTTAACCAAACTAACATAAGCACTATCCTTAAACTGAAAGTTAGCGTTGAATTCCCAAATTAGAGAGGGATATATGTTCTATTAAGTTCCAAGTAAATAGTAACCCTTTATGCCTCTAATCCATGGGGAAATTCAAATTCTTGTTGCTCCATCCAGGACATATCAACATATCTAATGTAAGTTTATTTTCTCCCATTAAACTTAGCCGACCTTTCAACTTGGAGAGCAGGAGAATAATAGGAATCACCCCTTATAGTGGTTCTTCCCCATCTAGTAATGGATGAGCCACTGAACTTAATGCTTCTTGTACATTTGGGTGTGGCTTTGACACACATCGTCCTTCCTTCACTCATTTTTTCAAATGATTGATGGCCTAATCAAATTATTTGGATTTAGGAGTTAGGTTTTCGATAAGGGAAAATTAGGAATTCCTATTTTGAGGAACAATTGGAGCAATTTAAATGTAGAGGTAGAAGATATTAGAGTTGAAGTTGCTCTAATTAAGGTTTGGAACAATCAATTTGAAGAATTTGTAGAAATGGACAAAGCTTAGGAGGAATTAGGTTTAGACGAATATAACATAGAACATGAACTTTAATATTTTATATTATTATCGGTGATCGATTATCTACAGATCTAATCGATTTTTGATATGAAAATTTTGGCCACATTTGAAAATTTTCTCCTAGGTAATCGATTAGAGAAGTGTTAATCGATTATTTGTCAACCTTTTTTGTCTAGGTTCTATATTTTTTCCCAAGTAATCGATTAGAACACAAAACAATCGATTAATTGCAGGAAAATCACATATTTGAGTAGTTCCTAGTGGTTGCTAAGATATGACTAGAAGAAACCTAACCTAATGACTTAAGATACATTATCACACAAGTAAAACAATCATGATTTCAAATAGGCACAATTAACATGCATTCAAGTAAGATATCACACAAGCATATATGTAGATCAGGACAAAGACATATTCAAGAACCTAAAACCAAATAATTTAGATATGATTCATCAAGAATGTCAAGTTCTCTACATAAAACAAATAATATATCCCTATGAATGGGCTTGGTGAATATATTGGATAGTTGCTTTGAGGTTTCCACAAATTCAATAACACAATCACCCTTATACACATGATCTCTAAGAAAATGATTGCTTATTTTTATATGTTTTGTTCTAGAATGAAAAATGAGATTCTTTAATAGGTTTATGGCACTAGTATTGTCACACTTGATAGGAATTTTATCAAGTTTTAGATCATAGTATAAAAGTTGTTGCTTCATTCAAAGGATTTGTGCACAACATACACTCGCAGTAATATATTCCACTTCAATGGTTGACAAAGCAACACATGCTTGCTTTTTATTATGCATTGAAACTAGTGAACTACCTAATAGGTGGCAAGTACTACTAATACTCTTTTGATCCAATTTGCAGCTGGAAAATTAGAATCGGAGCAACCTATTAAAGAGAGTTAGACATCCCTAGGATACCAAAGTCCCATATTTATAGTTACTTTCAAATATTTCATGATGTGCTTAATTGCTGAAAAATGTGACTCTTTAGGAGAGGATTGGTATCTAGCACAGATACATACGCTAAACATAATATCGGAGCGACTTAAAGTTAAATACAACAAAGATCTGATCATACCTTGATATTTCGTTACCTTTATAGCCTTACCCTTCTCATCCTTGTCTAAATAAAACAATGATATGACGAGAGTTGAAGTGTCTTTGCACTTATCCATTTCAAACCTTTTTAGAAGCTCATTGCAATATTTGGATTGATGAACAAAGATCCTGTTTTTATTTGTTAAATTTGCATCCCAAGGAAGAAAGTCATTTCGCCCATCATAGACATTTCAATCTCACCCTTCATCAAATCAGAAAATTCTTTGCACAAAATATCATTAGTTTCACCAAAGATTATGTCATCTACATAGATTTGTACAAACAAAATGTCATTTTTAGATTTGGAAATAAAAGGTGTAGTGACAACCTTGCCCCTCACAAAGCCTTTTTATAAGAGAAAAGAGCTAAGTCTATCATATCAAACCCTTGGGGCTTGCTTCAAACCATAAAATGCATTTTTCAACTTAACGACATGGTTTGGATAGTTGAAATTTTCAAAACCAGGGGGTTGATTAAGATATACCTCTTCTTGAATGTAACCATTCTAGAATACACTTTTCACATCCATTTGATGAAGTTTGAAATTCATGATTGAAGGAAAGGCTAAAAGCATCCTAATAGCCTACAACCTAGCAACGACGGCGTAAGTTTCATCATAATCAATTCCTTCCTCTTGATTATAACTCTTGGCTACCAATCTTGGCTTATTTCTAATGATCAAGCCATACTCATCTAATTTATTCCGAAGATCCAATTTTTTGCCAATAATAAGATTATCACTTGGTTTAGGGACCAAGTCCCAGACATTATTACGTTCAAATTGGTTTAGCTTTTCTTGCATAGTTATACCCTAGTGTTCATCCACTATTGCTTCACTTGTGGACTTTGGCTCGAATTGTGAAACAAAAACAAATAAATTACAAATATTGCATAAATAGTTACGGGTTACCACTCCCCTTGAGATGTCACCTATAACTTTATCGATGGGATAGTCCTTATTTTTTTCCACTCCTTTGGAATATTTTGATGATCTTGAATCATTTCTTGCTCATCTTGCACCACTTTTTCAGATTCTACATCATAAACAACCTTTCTCTTCTCTTTTGGAGTTGACTCGTCAAAATGTACATGAATGGACTCTTCGACATTCATAGTGTACTTGTTGTAGACTCTAAATGCTTTACTATGTGTAGAGTATCATAAGAATATTCTCTCATCGGCTTTTGAATCAAACTTTCCTAGTTAATTTTTACCATTATTAAGAATGAAACATTTCTCATCCAAAAAAATGATGTGAAATATTCGGTTTTCGGCCTTTTAAAACTTCATAGGGGGTTTTCAAAAGAGTAGGTCTCATTAAGATTTCATTTAATGATATAACATAATCTATGTCACTTAAAAGATAATGTAACACTTAGAGTTAGAAAAGATATCTCATTACTTTTGTAACATAAACTTCATGCTTTTCCCTATATAATGACATGTTTGTTGTGTTTTTTCAAGTTTGGTTGGTTTTTTGGTATAACCAAAGGCATTCATTATCCCATGGATAGGGAACTTTTCTCTTTCAGATGGTGTGACTCTTCCTCCCAACAAATGTTACTCACAAAAATTAAACCTTTCAGTTTTGGTTGGTTTAGTTGCAATTTAAAGTAACTGTTGCAATCTATTAGAATAACTGATATAGTTTGCTTTATTGTTGTATTAAGACTTTGATTAATCAACTAAGTGCTTAGCTGTCCAGATTGTTAGAAGATTAGTTGCTAAGTTTGTTAGAGAAGAATCTTCTAGAATAATTGCAGTTACATCTAGTAATTGCTACACGTGCTTATCTCTGTAACTGCTTCTATAAAAAGAAGCCTACTCTCTGTAATCATTTATTACATTCAGTTTATAAAATGAAAACAAATTTCTCTTTCTCTGCTTTACTTTATCACTTTACTTTTTTTACATGGTATCAAGAGCATTTTAATGGCGAATGTCAACGATCCTCCTTCTTCCATGGATTCTCCACCAAACTCTTCTGCCGCTGCATCAGTTCAACCTATTTCTTCTTCGATTTCTCTTCCATTGCCGATTACGAAGCTTACGGAGAAAAATTATCTCACATGGATTCAATTCATGCTAGCTATTCTTAAAGCCAATCGTGTTCTTCGATTTGTGCTTCAATCAGATTTTCCACCTCAATTTCTCTCTGAATCAGATCGTCTTCATCATCGCATCAATCCTCTCTTTCTAAGCTAGGAAGAACAGGATCATACCGTTTTCTCTTGGCTTCTCAATTCGATCTCTGAATCTCTGCAACCTCGAGTAATAGGTTGTACCTCTTCCTTTCAATTATGGCATGAATTGCATTCTTTCTGTAATGCTCACACCAAAGCACGTAGCTGTCAACTTAGGGCACAACTACGTACTGTTTCTCAGGGATCATCTTCTATCTCTGATTATTTTTCCAAAATTAAGTTGCTAACTGATCGTTAGCATCAATTGGAGCTCCAATTTCATTGGAAGAACATGTTGATTGTGCTTTAGATGGTCTTAATGAGGAATATCACACTGTTATCACAACCATTGAAAGTCAAGTGCATCCTCCATCTATTAATGAACTGGAACAATTTCTTCTCACATATGAGTCAAGATTACTCAAAAACAAACACAAAACTGTGTCTGATGCACTTTCGGCTAATGTTGCCACTGTAGAGCCTTTATCTTCTCAATCTCCAACATCTGTGACCAACACTGCACCATTTCCTCCATCATATCCTTCACTTCGTCCTAGACTTTCCTCAAGCACTCAATTTCATGGAACTGGACAATCTGCTCAGCCTTATAGTGGATCTCGAGGTGGAGGGCGTTTCAACAAGCGTGGAGGTCGTGGTGGCAGGGGTGCAGGCAGAATTTCCTCCTATTTTTGTGATTACTGTCATAGGCATGGTCATGATGTATCCTGGTGCTACTATGCACCCTATGATCCCTCCTATACTATGCCTACATCACATGGACCTTCATATGGTGATCCTTACTCACATGGACCTGCAATGTCAACTCACTTTGCAAGGCCAAAACCAAGTATGCATCACACTTATCCTCATTCAAGACCATCCTACAATCAGAATTTTTCTGCATCAAGAGGAGCTCACAAACCTGATCTTGCTTACACTCATACTTCTCCTTTTGAAATGAATGTGTGTCACACTGGTTCAGACTGTCCAGACACTACCAAGCCATCCTTGTGGTATCCTGATTCGGGTGCAACAAACCATCTTACTGCTGATCCATCACTTCTTGCTGATCCAACTGAACAATTTGCCTCAGACCACATATACATGGGTAATGGTAACAAAGCATCTATTACAAGTTGTGGAAATGCTTATTTTCAATCACCTTTTAATTCTAAAGTGTCCATGACTTTGCATAACTTACTGTTAGTCCCCACTATCACTAAAAATCTCATGAGTGTGTCACAATTTGCTAAGGACAATCATTGTTTCTTTGAGTTTCATCCTAACCAATGTTTTGTCAAATCTCAGGATACTAAACAGGTGCTTCTTCAGGGCTCTCTCACTGCCGAGGGACTCTATGCATTTCACAACCTTATGTCATCTACTTCTAAGCTTTGTAATTCTAGTTTCACATTACCTATGTCTACTAATACCACTGTTTCTTCTAGTTCTAGGGATGTGTCAAAATACAAACTATGGCACTATAGATTAGGTCATGCCCATGAGGCTGTTGTTAAGAGTGTTCTTCAACAATGTAATATCCCATACTCTAATAAAACTGTTGATGATTTCTGTAATGCTTGTTGTTGTGCCAAAGCTCACAAATTACACTCTCCTGCATCAACTACTGTCTACTCTAGTCCTTTTGATCTTGTGTTCATGGATCTTTGGGGTCCTGCTCCAATTTATTCAGACTCAGGGTTTAGATATTACTTGTCTATAGTAGATGCTCATACTAAACACACTTGGATTTATCTACTCAAACAAAAGTCAGACACAATTCTCATAGTCAAGCATTTCTTGCAGTTTGTTCAAACTCAATTTAGTCTAAGCATTAAAGCTATTCAAAGTGATTGGGGTGGGGAGTTTAGACCACTTACTGAATATCTAAAAACCTTGGGAATAATACATAGATTTTCTTGTCCTCATGCCCATCATCAACAAGGTACTGTCGAGAGAAAGCATAGACACATAGTTGAAACTGGTCTAGCTTTGCTTTCTCATGCATCTCTACCCTTATCCTATTGGGACCATGCATTTACCACTGTTGTTTTTATTATCAACAGACTCCCAACCATGAATCTCAACCAGTTGTCTCCTCATTTTCTTCTGTTTGGAGTTCATCCCGATTACTCATCACTTAAAGTCTTTGGGTGTGCCTGTTTTCCCCTTTTAAGACCTTACAATGCTCATAAGCTGGAGTTCAGATCCTCTGAGTGTGTTTTCTTGGGTTATTCTACACAACATAAAGGGTATAAGTGCTTGTCAAAAGAGGGTAGAGTCTATGTTTCAAAAGATGTCCAGTTTAATGAACATGTGTTTCCACTTGCAATTAAACCACTCATACTCCCCCTACCTCTAATACATCACCTATGGTCAATCCTGCTCATATTACTCACTTTCCTTCACCAACAGTCAGTCCAGTCACGAGTTCTACTATGCCTACAACATGTCAACCTTCTTTAACTGACCCTGCTCCACTAAATCCCTCATCAACTTCTAGTTCACCGTCAAATACAGCCAAGTCTCCTCTAGTCTCTCTGCCTATAGCACCCCTGCCACTCATCCAATGCAAACTCGTTCCAAGTCTGGCATTGACAAGTCATATGTTCCCAAGGCCCCTAGAGTCTTACTTACTCAAACTGAACCTACTTCTGTTAAAACAGCCATCAGTGATCCATTATGGTTACATGCTATGCAAGAAGAGTACAATGCACTAATTCAGTTGGGTACATGGACAATTGTTGAGTTACCTCAAGGCAAACAGGCCATTGGTTGCAAATGGGTGTTCAGGATCAAAGAAAATCCTGATGGGTCAGTAAACAAGTATAAGGCAAGACTTGTTGCCAAAGGGTTTCATCAAAGACAAGGTATTGATTATAATGAAACATTTTCTCCAGTGGTCAAGCCTATAACTATCAGAATTCTTCTAACTTTGGCAGTCACTTTTAAATGGCCTCTTGAGCAGTTAGACATCAACAATGCTTTTCTCAATGGTCTTCTCAATGAAGAAGTATACATGTTGCAGCCTGCTGGTTTTCATAATGGTAATCAGGCACAAGTCTGCAAACTTCACAAAGCTCTCTATGGTCTTAAACAGGCTCCTATGCAGTGGTTTGAGAGGCTTAAGGAAACATTGCTCAAGCTTGGTTTCAGAAACAGCAGATGTGACAATTCACTATTCATCCATACTTCTTCCTCTTACAAGCTCTATGTACTAGTCTATGTATATGATATCATAGTTACTGGTTCATCTACCTCTCATGTTCATCAACTCATTGATAGTCTTAGTGCAACCTTTGCCTTAAAGAAACTTGGTCCACTAGATTATTTTTTGGGAATTGAGGTTAAACACATGACCAATGGATCTCTGTTCCTTTCTCAAACTAAGTATATTAAAGATCTCCTCAAAAAGACAAATATGGATTCTACCAAGCCTGCTCCAACTCCTATGTCTACTACTTGCAAATTGATCAAAACAGGATCCCCTGGCTTTGAAAATCCTACATTATACAGATCTGTAGTAGGAGCACTTCAATATGCTACAATTATAAGACCTGATCTTGCCTTTAGTGTCAACAAAGTATGCCAATATATGTCTAATCCTCTGAAGCATCATTGGACAACTGTGAAAAGAATCCTCAGATATCTTCAAGGTTCTCTTCATATGGGTATTCAGCTTAGGCCTGCTAATTCCTCATCCTCTCTACCTCTTACTGCATTTTGTGATGCAGATTGGGCTTCAGACCCTGATGACAGGAAATCAATCTTAGGTGCTTGTCTCTTTGTTGGCCCTAACATAGTTACTTGGTGGTCCAAAAAGCAACAAACTGTCTCTAGATCAAGCACTGAAGCAAAGTATAGAAGCTTAGCTCTTGCTTCTCAGGAATTATTTGGATTGAGTCTCTGCTTTCAGAACTTCAATTTCCGTATCAAACACCATTAGTTCTGTGTGATAATCTAAGCACAGTATCCATGGCTCACAATCCTGTTCTACATCACAAAACTAAACATATTGAATTAGATTTGTTCTTTGTTAGAGATAGAGTTCAATCAAAACTCTTACAAGTCAAGCACATCCCATCTGAGATTCAGCCAGCTGATGCTCTCACCAAGCCACTCTCCACATCAAGATTTCTTTCTATCAGACATCTACTTCAAGTAGTGGACAAGACAACAACACACTCTCAGTTTCAAGGGGGAATATTAGAATAACTGATATAGTTTGCTTTATTGTTGTATTAAGACTTTGATTAATCAACTAAGTGCTTAGCTGTCCAGATTGTTAGAAGATTAGTTGCTAAGTTTGTTAGAGAAGAATCTTCTAGAATAATTGCAGTTACATCTAGTAATTGCTACACGTGCTTATCTCTGTAACTGCTTCTATAAAAAGAAGCCTACTCTCTGTAATCATTTATTACATTCAGTTTATAAAATGAAAAACAAATTTCTCTTTCTCTGCTTTACTTTATCACTTTACTTTTTTTACACGATCAAGTTTGATCTACTATTTGTTTCTTAAATGGGACACTTAAAAATAAAGCACGCAGACTGATGCACACTCATTTGAGGGTGTGCACATGGATACCCGGAAAAAAATTGTATTTATTACTCTCGGTTAATATTTTTGCACTTTTTGTTTTATAAAATTGTATCAATGCCACTCATTTGTTATATTATGATATATTATGGATAACTTAATCAGCATTACTAAATATGGATCAATCACCGATTAAGTCAAGTTATTCAGTTAATGATCGAGTTAGTAGGTTACTAGTTGGATCAGTTAAATCCATTTACATAAAAAGTTCTAAAAATTGTACAATAATAATTAGTATTATTTAATAATTTAATGCTTAAATTAAGAAACATTATTATCATACAATTACATAATTAAAGAATCAACAAAGAAGATTTTAATATGACAAAATGTCATAAATAAATTGAAAATACCATCAAACAACATAAATTTTACGTTTTAATCGCAACAAAAGCGGACAAATAAATTTAAAACATAAAAAATTAACTAAGATTTGTTATAACATAAGCTAATAAATGACGAACAAAACTCTAATAACAACAAAAATAATTTGAAAGTATAAGATTTCTTTTCCTCCAAAACATAAATAGATTGATTTGGCATGTTCGATCAACTCAGTCGGCGGTTTTATATGTAAAATAATCAAATCGAACCAATTCATACCAATTCTGATTCATGGCTTATCGAATGAGTGACTCATACTAGTTAAATGTGCGTTTTAGGTCGACTGGTCAGTCCGATCCGAGTTTAATAACATTACACTCAATGCAACTTGTACCCTGGATCTCGAGTCCTCAATCCTCCGCTCCTCATTGCTTTCATTCTGAACTTGAATGGGATATGAGTTGTGGGTTTGTCATACTTAAAACACTATTATGTGAATTTGAAATATGAAATTATTATTACTTAGTTTTCATTTGGCTTTGTTCATGTTACTGTGCATCTTATTGGTCTATGTCAAGTAATAGTTTGATATGATTCATAACTTGTGTGATTTTGTTCTGACTCTCTTGTTGCCAATTAAAATGGTATACATGTTACTTTCAATGTGCTCTCCGACTTAAAAATTATTCCCTACATATATGAAGAGGTGTCAAAATGGGCGGGCCAAACCGGACCGGCCCGCCAAAGCCCAAAAATTTATAGAGCTTAGGTATCATATTAGGTACTTTTCATTAAATTCGAGTTTTTTAGTCGGGGCCGGTCGGACTATATTAAAACCGGGCTCGGGCCGGGCTTACCCGGGCGGGTTTGGGTGAAAATGATTTTACAAAATAACTTATGATAAAAAGTAGAGAATATATATTGTGATATAAATTACAATAATCTTATAAAATTAAACATTATCATATTTTTCCTATTTTATATAATATCACTTTAAACATAATAAAAAAATAGTGTATCAAATCAAATGAGAATACATTAAAGCATATAAATCTCATTTTTCCTTTCTTAATTGTGTATTTAATTATATTTAACTTCTACAAAAAACATAATAAAGAAAATAACTTTTACAACAAAACTAAAAGACAATGTAAATGTTGACAATAGAAAATTTCAGACAACCAAATTTAACATAATAGTTTATAATGAAAATGTTGATAAATAGCATACAAAAGATCTTCAAACATAAATTAAAACATAATGATCATATATTACAATGATGAATATACTTTGACATATAGAGATTATTATGAACTTGAGTTTATACTACTATTACTATAAACCAAGATGATGTTATTTTTTATAGTGTCTAAAGATTTATATATTAAAATGAAGTTACAAATTATATTTTGTTAGGGAGTGAGAGTTCAATAGAAATGAGAAATTTAATAGACGAGTTATGTTAAAATTTATATATGTGGACTTGACATCACGTCTTAACTCAAACACAAGGGATTATATTTATAAGTTTGATTGCATTTGGCATAGCAAGTGTGTTAAAAATTTATACATTAATATCATATGATATATATATTAAATAGTTTAAATATGTTAAAATTTAAATAATTTTATTTTAGTATTATGCAGGCCGGCCCGCCACAAACCGCAAACTGTTTACGGCGGGCTTGGGTTACAATTTGCTATGCATAATTTATATCCAGACTTTTTAGCCCGGCCCGGATTAGCCAGAACCCGATATGGGCTAGCCCGAACCTGTTCGGGTAGTCCGTTTTGACACCTCTACATACATGTGTTTCATATTATTTTTTTATTATTACTGTATTGTCCTCATAGTTGCTTTTATAGAAATTTATGCAGGTATCATTTTTTCCCTTTAATTCTCTACTTTACGGGCTATAATTGTTGTCATAAAAGCATAAGAAATAATGTGAGTAATTCTTATCTTATTTTCTTTCCACTTATAAAGCATTGCTAAAATCTTATTGTTCAAAATCTATAAGATTTCATGTTGTGTCTTCAGCTAAGTGCTATACTTATATTGGTGCATTTCTTTGTGAAAGTGTATTTACTCCTTGGGCAAATTCCATGTAACGTTTCTTATGCTAAGTGCTATACTACATGGTCCATAATTGTTGCAAATTCCATGTAACGTTTCACATCCATATCATGGTTTCAATTTTTGTTATCGTTGTTCCTAACGTGATTGGGGCTGAACTTGGTTCTGGTAGAACCATGAAAACCAAACAACCGAACCTAAATGAAACCATATTTTATGGGTTGGTTTGATTTTGTTTTTCTCGAACCAATGAAGGTGGGCATGGTTTGACTTTGGTTGGAACGCACCAACACATAGAACCAAAAAGTCAAACCAAAATAGCATAACTACCTGATTTATTTTGCCAATACTTAGTTGTTGTGTTTCACTTCAAAACATTAAAACACAATACTACGATTTGTGGATTAGATTTTACATTGATTTGGTAGACTATTTTATATCAGTTTTAATGATTTCTCATTTCTATTTCTTTTATAAAAAAAATTGTACATTTTTACATGTTTGAACCAATAAAAAATACTTAAATCAACTCAATCAAGAGCGGGTTGGTTTGTTGAGCTTAGCAACAACAATAGTTGAGTTGCTTACATGGAAAGTAAGTTAGTTACTCTTTTAGGAGTTAGGTAGTTTGTAATTCATCACATATATATTGAGTAGTATTCATTAGCTAATGTAATCAATTGAGGTATTACACAATTTTAAATTCCATTATCAAAATCCTCCTTTTCTTCTTGTTTGTTTTCTCAACCTCTATCTTTCTTCTTTTCTCATTCTTCACAAAAACTCCACAACTACCACTACGCCATAAAACGTCTTTAAAAGCGATTCTTCAACAGCGCATCCTAGGATAATGTTGTTAAATTCGAGGCGGAGGAAAATAGACACCGTATCTTTAAGAAATCGTTGTTAATATTAATAGGCGGATATAACATCAGCAACGCAACCGCAAATGTGCACGATTTAAGAACGCTCCTTTTTTGTTGTGCTGTTAATAAGAATATATTTAACAACGTCTATTTTTGTTTATGATGTTGATGATATATCTTCTACAGCGCATTCTTCAATATTCGCTGTTGATTTGTTATCTTATACAACGCTGACTTGTTGCTACTCTAACATTATCAAAACACATTGACTATAAAACTTGTAAAATAAAAAAGAAATAGTACAAAATGTTTCTTTTTTGGAATTTCAGGGTGCACCTTTCTAATGTAGTGAGAAAATTTGGATAGAATGAATTTTTCTACCAGATGCATATATAATATGTCCAGTTCTATCTGATTATAGATTCAAAAGTTTTGTAAAAAATAGTGATACAACACCTTTAACATCACTTATTTACGCAAATTGATGTTGATATGACATCTTTAATCACGATTCTCTACACAAGCGGTGTTGATATGACACATTTGACAGCGCTTATTTACATAAGTGTTGTTGATATGACACACCACTTATTTGAAAAAATGCTGTTAAAGATGTTATATCACTATTTTTGACATAACTTTTGAATCACTAATCAGAATTGAACATATTATATATGTATCTGTGGCAGAAAAATTCGTTTTATCTAAATTTTCTCACTACATTAGAAAGGTGCACCCTGAAATTACAAAAAAAACATTTTTTACTATTTCTTTTTTATTTTACAAGTTTTATAGTGAATGTATTTTGATAATGTTAGAGTAGTTGAAAAGTCACACATTTAACAGCTTATTTTTGGAGAGCGCTGTAAAAAGTCATATATTTTTGTTTTAGTAGGCGCAAATCTTTGCATATTTAAAAACAAAACCTCACACACAATAATACACATATCATTTGGGTCTTACTCTTCTTCTCTTAGTTTCTCTTCAAATAAGTTATTAGCTCACGTTTTCTCAATTCGAGTATATGTAAATCATTCTCTTTGATTCAATCTCCTTGCATTTACATATGCGTTAACTGCTTATTTTATATTATAGGAAATATCAAGGTTGAATCTACATGAAGTTATTGTTGATTTACCAAACTTGCAATCCCAGTATGTATTTCTTGTATTTGATTATTATTTTTTCATCCATATTTTCTACGTAATTTTTTTATTTTATTCTTATTATATTGAATTTGATCGTATCTTTATGTCCTCTTATTTCTTCGGTTAAGGGAGATAAGAAAATATGGATTTGTCATCTACATCTTCATCACATTCGTCCTTTTCATTATTGCATATGATTAACATAGACATGTTCACATAATAGTTTGATTTCATTCTTATTATATTAAAGTTTCTTATGTGTTTGATAAAATGTCTGAAAGAGATTTTCAACAGCACTCGTAATGAGTGCGATTAAAAGTCATGTACATAAGCTCTAATTCCATTTTGAGTTTTTCATTTCAAAATGGAATTAGAGCTTCAATTGAAACTTTGTTGCGCATGAAGTGGGTAATTCAATTCTGGTTCAATCTTTAGTGATTCTTCAAAAATATCAACAGAAAACAGAGCAAGATTTTGTGTGGAAGGATACATGGAAAATTCAATTACTCAAATCAATCCTATTAACAATCCAGCTAGGGTCCATATTATATGAATCCTAATGAGAATATGGGAGCTAATTTTGTCTCATCACCACTGATTGGTGCGAACTATCACTCTTGGTCAAGGGCCATAACTATGGCCTTGAAACCCAAGAGCAAGGTTCAATTTGTTGATGGAACTATTCTAAGGCCAACTGCAGATAATATTCTTTGTGGAGCATGGGACAAGTGTAATACTTTACGGTTCTCATGGATTAATCATTCATTTGATTCATCAATTGTGCAAAGCATCTTTTGCTTAAGAATGCACTCGGGATATGGAATGATCTCAAGGAGAGATACTACTAAGGTGATATATTTCGAATTTATGATCTTCAAGAAGAGTTATATGGCTCTAAAGAGGGCAGTTTATCAATCAATGCTTATTTTATTCATTTGAAAGGATTATAGCGAGAACTTGATAATTTGAGTCTAATACCCTTATGAACCTGACTAAAACAATGTTCTTTTGATCTAGTTTCAATTGTTAGATCCTATAGGGAAAATGACTATGTAATTAAGTTCTGGAATGGACTCAATGATAAATATGCCATTGGGATATCCCAAATTATGCCGATGGAGCCATTACCTAACATAAATAAGGTTTTCTCCTTATTTATAAAAAAAGAAAGGCTTATGATTTTACCCTATGATGAGTCAAATTTCTTGTTAGTGTTAGTGATGATGGTTCAAGAATAGGAAGATTCAGAGGCAAGGATTTTAGGGTTTGGAGCATCTAGATGATCTTCTTCAAACGCTAGAAGATGATATGGAGGCAGAGGTTATAATTTGAAAATATGTACTTTCTACAATAGATCAGGTCACACAGTAGATGTTTATTACAAGAAATATGGATTTTCCCTCAATATAACAGAAATTGTGCAAATGTTGTGAATAAATTTGGTTTGATGCAGATGAAGATCATATTGAAAATGTATCTATCGAGAATGATATAGAAATATAACACTCAACATTCACTTAATGCAAACCAACTCTTTATTGTTAATGTTGTTGATCAAATAGGTAAATCACATTTATCATCATTCTTGTGTACAAAAAAGATTGGATTCTTGATACAAGAGCAGAAGATCATGTGTGTCACTTCTTATTAGAATTCCAATCTTTTAGAAGGATCAATCATGTGCTAGTGAAGTTAAGTGATCACAAGCATATCAGGGAAAGTGATGTTCTCCAATGATCAATATCTTGCTAATGTGCTCTACATACCTACATTTAGCTTTAACCTCATATTTATTTCTAAGCTAACAAATGCCCTTAATTGTAAGTTGATATTTTACAATTCTAATTGTATAATACATGAGGAATCCATATTGAGAATTATTGGTGTAGTTGAGGTCAAAGGAGGCTTGTATACAATGACGTCTAATAGTTTTTTACTCAATCCACTCATTGTGTAAACCTTAAATCCATCAATTGTAAAGATGTCTGACATAGGAGATTAGGATATCCTTCACATAAGAAGCTCTCTGTTTTGAGCAAAATTTGCCCTTTCATTCAATATAGTAATGTTCAGAGCTCTTGTGATGTGAGTCATTTTGTTAAGCAAACGAATTGCCTTTTTAGAAAAGTGAATCAAAGTCTATGTTCGTTTTGATATGATACATATAGATATTCGGGGTCCAATATTTGTTCCATGTACATTGGGACATATACTTTTTAACCATATAAATGATAAATCTAGACAAAGTTGATTAATCTTTATGAAAGATAAATCATAGAGATCTTCATCATTATTTAAAGCCTTTGTCTATCTCATTAAAAACCAATTTGGCACTAAACTCAAGTGTGTAAGATCATATAATGGGTTATATTTTAAGATCAATGACTTTTATAAGTCAAAGATGATTATAACCAAACTTCATGTATTGAGTCACCTCAATAAAATGGGATTGTTGAAAGAAAACATTAACATATCTTTGGTTTTCCTAGAGCTTCGTTGTTTCAGTCATCCCTTCCGAAGTGTTTTTGGAACTATGGTGCAAGTCATGCAGTTTTTCTTATCAATAGGCAACCTACTCAATATCTAGCAAATAAATCCTCTTATCAAGTTCTCTATAATAGTGATCATAATCTTCTAAATATCATAGTGTTTGGATGTCTCGGCTTTGCTTCTTGTAAGGACCCAAATTCTACCCTTTAAATTTTTTCCTTATTTTATTCTTTTCACATACATTTTCCTATAACTTATAATCACAGATTCAACAACCTTATTTTAAATCTCACATTCCTATTCATACTCATTCCATAACGCAATATTCACATACTCGTTCATTTAGCAGAAAATCATAATTCATATTAATGTATTCCAATAACTACCGCATACAACTAGCTATGGGTTTCCAAAATACTCATAGCTACAAATATCCAGAGTTACAATTATCCAAAAAATTATAAGAATCATAGTTACAAATACTTAAATCCGCAAATATTCAATCATGATACAAAAAAGTGAAAATAAAGGAATCCAGATTTAAAAGCTCATATAGCTCCAAATCAAGCGTCCTTAACTCATCCAATTACCTGCAATGGGATTATCAAATGGCAACACACAAAACTTACAAAGGAGTAAGTCATTTTATTCAATAAATATCATTTGCTATAATCCACATTTAAACAGAGTTAGATAAACAGTTTAAGCATTCCAACATAAAGTCATTACGTTTCGTTTTACATCTTACTACATCATACGACCATTCTTACTTCCAATTTCTTCCATGTCAAACCTTGTTAACCTCTTCTTCATTCTGGTGTTACATAGTCACTTCCCACTTACCCGTACTTCCACAATACCACATAGGGCAAGACATTCGATTCACTACCACTTGGGCGAGACATTCAATTCAATACCACTTTGGGCAAGATATTCAATTCAATACCACTTGGGCAAGACATTCAATTCAATACCACTTGGGCAAGACATTCAATTCAATACCACTTTGGGCAAGACATTCAATTCAATACCACTTGGGCAAGACATTCAATTCAATACCACTAAGGCAAGAAATTCAATTCAATATCACTAAGGCAACACATACAATTCAATACCACTAAGGCAAGACATACAACTCAATACCACTTGGTGCAAGACATACAACTCAATACCATTTGGGGAAAGACATACACTTTCTTGATATATCCAATCTCTTATTCCTTTCGAGTCAACCACATAGAACCGCATATCTCATAATGCATATCTCAAAATAAAATGTTTATCCTTACCTTGGTGAGTGTTGGGTTTTCTCCTTGGTAACTTTGCAAGTTCCTCCGACATCGCCTCCAACCTTATGATCTTTCCTCATTCCCACCACGTAACAACAATGTTAGTCATTTATTCAAAATAACACATAACAACTCATATTTCATCTTTAACCATCCAAGAGATACATACATTTTCAATGTTTCCAAAACTACTTTTCTAAGAGTTTCCAAACATCTAAAACATACATATTCATCTCATATTCAACATTAGAACATATACTCATCGTCTACATCTAACATTTAACCCATTTCCCTTTTTTACCATATTTTCATTTTGGGGTTTTGGGGTTTTCATGAATCAACCCACAAACTCTTTCCATTCTTCGAATACCAACTCTAAACCAAGTGTTTTTCAAGAGAGAAACTAAATAAAACGAACCACAACTCAAAATAGAGAGTTTCCATGGTTTTTCATGTTAAGAGAAGATATCCATAATACTCAAAACGAGTTTGAAAGGGAGAAGGAGAGTTAGAACCAAAAGATTTACCTCTTCTCAAGCTTCTAGTTTAGCCTCAAGACTCCTTGCTCTAGAAAGTGCTCTCTTCTCTCACTTCTCTTCAAGTTCTAACCCTAAAATGTGTTTGGGGTTCCTTATTTAATGTAACAGCGTCGGGTTCTCGCTTGAGCGAGCCCATTCTCGCTCAAGCAATAAAATCCCGCCCATTTTAAAACTCAGATCTGCCCTTCTCGCTCAAGCGAGGATCTTACAGCCTCTACAGCCCTAGAGTGCCACTTCTCGCCCAGGCAAGACAACTATCGCTCAGGCGAGCCAACTCTCGCTCAAGCGAGACAATTCTCGCTCAAGCGAGACAATTCTCGCTCAGGCGAGAATCCTTCAGTATAGCCCAGGATTCCACTCACCCAGGTGAGCCACTCTCGCCCAAGCAACACCTTTCTCGCTCAAGCGAGACTCCCATGACTGATACTATAATTTAAAACCTTAAATTCAGGGTGTCATAATCCTCCCCCTCTTATAATAATTTTCGTCCCCGAAAATTAAACATACCTCTGATGGATATTTCCGATTAATCCTAATCGTATCCCCGAAACCGAATGATTAGGACATTGTTCCGAAACCAAATGTTTATGCCCATACATAAACCCTAATGGAACAATCCTAATCCAGACCGAAGAAAACCCCAATTGGTTTCATAGTGAAGAAGAAAACGCATACCTTGGTTTGCCATTCCGAATGCTCCGATGTATGTGGGTTGTAGGATGTTCCGGTTGCTAGAGCCTGATTGTTTTCCGTTCGCTCCGCTAGGGGGGAATCCAGAGAGAACGAGAGTGCTCGTGATGTTCCTTAATGTCTTTGGTTAAAAGTGAGAGAGCTTTTCTCTTTTCTATATATATGTTGGTTTTGTGACTTAAGTTACATATCCTCATAAATCAACCCTTATAACATCAGTTACTCAATAAAACCCGTTGCTCTGCAACTGGAGACCATAACCCATAAAGGTAACATTAACGGTTACCACTTAAGTTGCAATATTCTAATTCAGTCCCTTCATCAAACTAGAAATTGCCCGAATGTATCTACACTCATAATATTTCATGACACATATGCCCTTAGCCACCAAATTAATCCATTAGACCATTTTATATATATTGGCTAAATACATAATGGCTATAACACAATTATAGAATTATATTTGTGACCCTTGAATTGATAGAAATTCCAACAATCTCCCACTGGTCACACATATGATTCACCATACGTGTTATCCTTATTGCGCGCTTAATAT
The DNA here is from genome assembly GCA_009771035.1 of Lupinus albus. NCBI lineage: Eukaryota > Viridiplantae > Streptophyta > Magnoliopsida > Fabales > Fabaceae > Lupinus > Lupinus albus. Next base: position 8,399,441 of record CM020006.1, on the reverse strand, counting down.
ACCATTATGTCACAGGCATACCCAAATTATCCCGTCCATTAGTCCCGTCTCCGTATCGAACCACAGTGAACTTCGTCATATCAATCATGACTAATTCAACAATGATCACCAACTTTGACACAACCAAATGACATAGATACATCATGAAATGTGTAGCATGAAAATCACATGAATATGGTCTTTACATGTCAATTTTCAACTGGTCCTACTTTACTTTAGTGAGATCCTTAATTACCTTATTGTACAAAGCATAATGACAGAATACCAAACTGAATGATTAATCAACTGAAGTTTGAATACAAAGTATTCACATATAATACTGAAATTCCATAAAACATAAAAGTGTATACACGTTCTAACTCTCACTAAACCAAATGATCCTCACACTGTAGAACACCCATGTGAGCAGTATGCTCATGAAAGACCTTGGGTGTGATAGCTTTTGTAAGAGGATCCGCAATCATGGAGTTAGTACCTAAGTGTTCTATGGAAAGCTGTCCGCTTTGTACTTTCTCCTTAACAACTAGGAACTTTATGTCGATGTGTTTCGACTTTGCTGTACTCCTATTGTTATTGGAGAACAACACGGCTGACTTATTGTCACAGTATATCCTTAGTGGTCTTTCAATTCCTTCCACAATCCGCAGCACAGTGACAAAATTTCTCAGCCATGTCGCCTGATGTGATGCCTCATAACATGCTATATATTCTGCTGCCGTTGTGGATGAAGCCACAAGAGTTTGCTTGGCACTACGCCAAGAAACTGCACAACCTGCTAACAGATATACATAGCCCGAAGTGGATCGTCTGCTATCTTGGCATCCCGCAAAATCGGAGTCAGAATACCCAATGATCTCTAATTGGTCTGATCTCCTATATGTGAGCATATAGTCTTTTGTTCCCCTTAAGTACCTCATGACCCTTTTGGCTGCTTTCTAGTGATCCATTCCTGGATTACTCATATATCTGCCTAAAACCCCAACTATGAACGCTATATCCAGACGCGTACATACTTGAGCATACATTAGACTCCCTTCAGCTGATGCATAAGGGATCTTTTGCATTTCCTGAATTTCCAGATTTCCTTTAGGGCACTGATTGAGACTAAATTTGTCTCCCTTAGTAACAGGAGTATCCATTGGTTTACAATTCTGCATGCCAAATCTTTTAAGTACCTTTTCTATATAGCTCTTCTGTGATAATCCAAGAATACCCCGAGATCTGTCTCGGTGTATCTGAATTCCTAATACAAAAGAAACTTCACCAAGATCTTTCATTTCAAAATTACTAGAGAGAAATGACTTGGTTTCCAACAAGGTACCCACATCATTAGTGGCAAGCAGTATGTCATCCACATACAAGAGCAAGAAAATGTGCTTGCTCCCACTGAATTTGTGATACACACAATCCTCGACTGAATTCATCTCAAAACCAAATGAGAGAATCACCTCATAAAATTTGTGGTACCACTGACGAGACGTTTGTTTTAGTCCATAGATAGATTTTGTCAATCTGCAAACCATATTCTTTGGGTCTCCCGACACAAAGTTTTCTGGTTGCACCATATAAATCTTTTAATCAATGTTTCCATTGAGAAAAGTTGTTTTGACATCCATCTGATGAAGCTCCAAATCATAATGAGCTACAAGAGCGAGGATTGTCCTAAGAGAGTCTTTCGATGATACCGGAGAGAAAGTCTCTTTATAGTCAATCCCTTCCTTTTGAGTAAAACCCTTAGCTACAAGACGTGCCTTATACCTTTCCACATTACCGTTAGAATCCCGCTTGGTCTTAAAAATCCATTTGCAACCAATGGGTTTCTTTCCTTCTGGTAATGGGACAAGTTCCCAAACTTTATTGTCTTGCATGGATTTATACTCCTCTTTCATTGCTTCAATCCACTTTTCCGAATTGGAACTTTGGATGGCTTCTCGAACGTTTGAAGGATCGTTATCCATAACACCATCACACTCATGTTCCATGAGAAAACAGATGTAATCATCTGGAATTGCATTCCTCCTTTCTCTAGTGGATCTACGCAAAGCTATAGGCTCTTGCAACTATTGTCCATGTTCTTGAGGAAGTTGAGTTTGTCCTTCATGAATTACTAACTCATCTTGAGTAGGGAGAGTGTCTTGAAGAGGTTCAAAATTTGCTTCATCAGAAGCAACTATATGAATCGGATCTGGAATTGATACCGATTCTTCCTCTAAGACAAAGTTTCTTACCTTATCTTCCCCCTCAAACTCAATATCCTCAAAGAACGTGGCTGTACCCGTCTCAAATATGGATCTTAAATTTGGATCATAAAATTTATAGCCCCTTGATTTTTCAGAGTAACCAATAAAGTAGTTGCTCACTGTACGGGAGTCCAATTTCTTTTCATAAGGCCTATAAGGCCTTGCCTCAGCTGGACATCCCCACACATGAAAATGCTTAAGACTAGGCTTTCGCCCAGTCCAAAGCTCATAAGGTGTTTTGGCAGCCGCTTTAGTTGGGACTCTATTAAGAATATAAGCTGCAGTCTTAAGTGCCTCTCCCTAGAGTGACTCTGGTAAGGTAGAATGACAAATCATACTCCTTACCATATCCTTAAGAGTCCGGTTTCGTCTTTCAGACACACCATTCATGCTAGGCGATCCTGGCATAGTGTACTGTGGGACTATACCACATTCCTCTAGGTATTTGGAAAAAGGCCCTGGACGTTGTTCACATGAACCGTCATATCTGCCGTAGTATTCACCACCACGATCAGATCTGACGCACTTTATCCTTTTGCTGAGTTGATTTTCAACTTCAGCCTTAAAAGTTTTGAACACGTCCACTGATTGGGACTTTTCATGAATAAGAAAAATGTATGCATAACGAGAATAATCGTCTATGAATGATATGAAATAATGTTGACCATTCCAGGAAGCCGTAGGGAATGGCCCACATATATCCGTATGTATCAATTGTAAGACGTCCGAAGCTCTATATGCACCAGTTTTCGATTGTTTGGTCTTTTTACCTTTTATGCATTTAACACAAACCTTATGGTCTGTGAAGTCAATGGAATCCAAGATTCCATCTGGCACACGACGCTCAATTCTCTTTTGAGAAATGTGACCTAGGCGCTTGTGCCATAATGCACCTGAATTATTATTATCAATTTTACGTTTAGTACCACGTGATTCCACATTCAAGGTTTCGCTATAATCAGCTGTAGTATTCAACATATAAAGGTTATCATTTATCATAAGAGTACCAGTTCCAACAATATTTGAATTTAAAGACAATTTAACCGAATTGTTTCCAAATGAACAATAATAACCAAATTTGTCCAAATAAGAAACATAAATTAAGTTCCGTCTAAAAGACGGTACAACAAAGGTGTCTTTCAAATCCAAATATAAACCAGTACTTAATAATAACCTTAAATGTCCTATAGCTTCAACTTCTACCGATTTTCCATCGCCAACGAATATGTATCTTTCAACAAAATTAGGGTTTCGGTAGTTCAAGCAACCCTGTAATGAAACACTGATGTTAGAAGTTGAACCGGAGTCTAACCACCAAGTGTTTCCAGGTACTGAAGTTAAATTGACCTCAGAACAAACCAAAGCAAGAAATGTACCTTTCTTAGCACGCCAAGCGTGATACTTTTCACATTTCTTCTTTAAATGTCCAGATTCTTTGCAAAAGAAACAAACAGTAACCTGCTTCTGCTTCTTTTGCACTGGACCCTTTGCAGCTTCATTCTTGGGCTCCATAAGTATTTTCCTTTTGCCATTGTCTTTAGAGGTACTAGCAAAATGGGCACTTTCTGTCATTTCTTCTTCATCCTTTCCTCTTCTTGCACACAAAATGAAATGAGCTCATTAAGAGTCCATTTCTCCTTTTGACAGTTATAAGAAATCTTAAACTGACTGAATTGTGCAGGAAGAGAAATTAAAACCAGATGGATGAGCAAGTCTTCCGACATCTCAAGCTTAATAGCCTTCAGCTTTGAGACAATGTTGGACATTCCCATAATGTGTTCCCTTATATTTCCCTTGCCTTGATACCTCATGGAAATCAAGTTCTGTAACAGAGTACTTGTTTTCGCCTTATCGCTTTTTGCAAAGCGCTTTTCTATCTCAGCAAGGAAAAATTTGGCACTTGTTATCTTATCAGACACAGTACCCCTAAAGACTTCTGGAATGCCGCGCTTAATGATCATGAGACACATGCGATTGGAGCGCTCCCACCTCTCATAATCCTTCCTCTCTTCAGAGGTGCTGGATTCCAAAGGTGGAGGTGGTTGCTCTACCCTTAATGCATAGTCTAGATCCATGCAGCCAAGAACAATTTCCATGTTCTCTTTCCAGTCCTCAAAATTTGTTTCATTGAGGACCGGAACCGAATTCAGATTTGCATATATAGAAGCAATAGATGGTGCTGAATAGAACAAAAGACAATATATTATAACATGCTCACAACTCAAAATCATCAATATGCTATAAACAATGCTATGTCCCAATCAAGATACCTAACGCACCATTAATATCAAGTCTTTGGACAGTAATATTAACTGCAAGTGGTACTCTTGTTGCAATGATCAACATTGATAATAAGACATGTCAACTGACGAACCCCTCTTTGGATTGATTCATCAGTCACATGTATAAAACTGAATAATTATCACATGTTTATCATCGCCAGTGTGTATGATCTTCGGCCAAATATTAACTTTCCTTTGGGCCAGCTAACATCCGCATGAATAACCACACACACCAACATCTAATATTCCTTATGAGTTATATCCATGAAAGAGGTCACTTTGGCGACATTCCACTTCAATTGGCTCACTTGAAATAACAGACAACTTAGCGGGTAACCATATCATAACCATGTTTAATGCATAAGGATACCAAAGCCCCAAAATTTACTTGAAAAAAGACCCCAAAATTGTCCCTGAATCTCGCTTGAGCGATAGGGGTCTCGCCTGAGCGAGATGGGTCTCGCCTGAGCGAGAGGGGTCTCGCTTGAGCGAGAGCCCAACTCCTTTTGTCGTAGCTACTGCCTCAACGTCGCTTGAGCGACAGGTTTCTCGCTTGAGCGAGAACCCAACCATTTTGTTGCAACTACTGCCTCAACGTCGCTTGAGCGACAGGTTTCTCGCTTGAGCGAGAACCCTTCGTCTACCCGAGGGTTTTGACGAAGATGGAGGTTCTCCATCGGGTTTTTTCGCAAAAATCACCCCAAAACAGCCAAAAAATGCATTATGATTGCTAATGTTTCAAAATAATGTTATAGCAATCATCAATTTTGCAAAACAAAATCCAATTTGGGGAAAACATGAATAACATCATACAAAAAACCCAAATTTCACATATGAACCAAATTGGGGTGGCTCTGATACCACTTGATGGATATTTCCGATTAATCCTAATCGTATCCCCGAAACCGAATGATTAGGACATTGTTCCAAAACCAAATGTTTATGCCCATACATAAACCCTAATGGAACAATCCTAATCCAGACCGAAGAAAACCCTAATTGGTTTCATAGTGAAGAAGAAAACGCATACCTTGGTTTGCCATTCCGAATGCTCCGAGGTATGTGGGTTGTAGGATGTTCCGGTTGCTAGAGCCTGATGGTTTTCCGTTCGCTCCGCTAGAGGGGAATCCAGAGAGAACGAGAGTGCTCCTGATGTTCCTTAATGTCTTTGGTTAAAAGTGAGAGAGCTTTTCTCTTTTCTATATATATGTTGGTTTTGTGACTTAAGTCACATATCCTCATAAACCAACCCTTATAACATCAGTTACTCAATAAAACCCGTTGCTCTACAACTGGGGACCATAACCCATAAAGGTAACATTAACGGTTACCACTTAAGTTGCAATATTCTAATTCAGTCCCTTCATCAAACTAGAAATTGCCCGAAGGTATCTACACTCATAATATTTCATGACACATATGCCCTTAGCCACCAAATTAATCCATAAGACCATTTTATATATATTAGTTAAATACATAATGGCTATAACACAATTATAGAATTATATTTGTGACCCTTGAATTGATAGAAATTCCAACAACCTCGATTCAAACAAATGAGGGTAATCCTTCCTCATATCATGCTCCACTTCCCATGTAGCGTCTCCACGTCTACTTGACTCCATAGTACCTTCACCAAGGCAATCTCTTTGCCCATCAACCTCTTGATACTAGTATTCAAAATCCTCACTAGCAAGGTAGCAAAAGCCAAGTTATCTTTCAATTCTATTTGGTCCGACTCAACCACATGAGAAGGTCCCCCACATATTTCTGCAATTGAGACACATGAAACACATTGTTGAGATTTGACAACAATGAAAGTAAAGCAATCTGATACGTTACTGGCCCAATCCTCTTCAATATCTGATATGGTCCAATAAATCTCGGAGTAAGCTTACGAGACTTCAACATTCTACCAATTCCAGTAGTCGGGACTACTTTCATGAAGACATGATCTCCCTCCTTAAACTCAAGAGGTTCCCGTCTCTTATCGTAATAGATTTTCTGTCGACTCTGCGCTATTCTCATATTCTCTCAGATCTTCTTAATCTTTTCTGTCGTTTCTCAGACCAACTCGGGTCCCAATACTAAGTTCTCCCCAGTTTCAAACCAACTCACTGGAGTCCTACATTTTCTCCTATACAAGGCTCGTAAGAGGCCATCCCAATACTAGTATGGAAACTATTGTTGTAGGTGAACTCAATCAACGACAACATACTATCCCAGCTCTCAGGCTGTTCCAAAACACAAGCCCTCAAGAGATCCTCCAATGATTGTATGGTCCTTTCTGATTGACCATCCGTTTGTGGGTGATAAGCCGAACTCAGTTTCAACTTAGTTCCCAAAGCAGATTGCAAACTACTCCAAAAGTTTGAAGTGAAACGAGGATCTCTATCCGACACAATGCTCGAAGGTATTCCTTGCAACCGTACGATCTCCTTGATATACAACTCAACTGATGCTCAATCTTAGCTTTCTGAAAGACGAGACAACTCGAGACATACAAAGCCACATCCTTTTTCATCCCGGACCACCAAAACAACTTTTTCAGGTCTTGGTACATCTTTGTAGTCCCTAGATGAAAACTCATTTTACTCTTGTGTGACTCCTCCAGAATACTCTTTCGCAATTTCGCTTCATGAGGCACACACACTCTTCCTTTATATCGCAACAATCCACTAGAATCTGACACAAAATAAGTCTCATTCCCACTAGCCATCAAATCGCGTTTTACCTTCAACTCACGATCCTCCACTTGCATTATTCGGATCCGGTCAAATAATTCATTGGTGACCTTAAGCATTCCCAAGATCATGCTACGGGGTCTCACTTGAATTGCCAAGTTCATATCCCTGAACTCCTCAATTAGTTTCTCTTCCCGAACCATCATAGCCGACATGTGTAAGGACTTCCGACTTAAAGCATCGGCTACCATATTGGCCTTTCCCGGATGATACTTCAATCCAAAATCATAGTCCTTAAGGAACTTTATCCACCTTCTCTGTCTCATGTTTAGTTCCTTTTGATCAAATAGATATTTCAAACTCTTGTGATCACTGTATACCTTAAATCTTACACCATAAAGATGGTGTCTCTAGATTTTCAATGCAAAGACCATCGCGGCTAGTTCCAAGTCGTGAGTAGGGTAGTTTTGCTCGTGTGTTCTCAACTTCCAGGAAGCATAGGCAACAACCTTCCCTTCCTGCATCAACACACAACCCAAACCCTGCTTGGAGGCATCACAATAAAAACTAAAATCCCAATCAGTACAAGGAAGAACCAACACTAGTGCCGTAGTCAACCTCCGCTTCAACTCTTGAAAAAATTCTTCACAATGGATTGTCCACACATATGGTTCCCCTTTTCTGGTAAGCTTAGTTAGCGGTAATGCCAACTTGGAAAACCCCTCTATGAACTTCCGGTAATAACACGCCAAACCCAGAAAACTCCTGATCTTTTAAATAAATCCAAACATTTCCACAGCGTAGTGATATACTTTCGCTATTGATTATTCATTTAAGTTAATAAGTTGTATTTTCACTTAAAAAATGATTTTAAAATAATTACAAGTTACAACTACTTTCTAGTTTCTATAGCATTATTTCATTTTCGTTAAAAAATAATTCCCATTTTCGAAAACACAACATATTTATTCACTGTGATAATTCAATTTTGCGTTGTTTAAAATGAATATGTTGCGTTGTCGATAATGGAAATTATTTTATGATGATTATTCATTTAAGTTAATAAGTCTTATTTTTACATAAATAGTTAAATGATTAAACTAATTACAAGACTTAGTAGCATTAATTCATTTTAATTAAAAATAATAATTCTAATTTCGACAGCACAACATATTATGTCGCTGTGATATTTCAATGAATATGTTGCATTTTCGTTGAACACGGAAGTTATATACATTGAAATTGAAATTTATATTGTACAAAATACACAATAAACTGAAATTGAAATTGAATGTTATATATATTGAAAACTGAAATGAATGTTGCATGGAAAAATGCTAAATATTACATTTTTGTTCAATATTGAAGATCTATTAAATATGCTAAGTTATGCACGACATAAATAAGATAGTTTTGAATCAGAGAAAAAGTGTGTTGCAAAAAGGATCCATGGTCTTGTGAGGATTGTGAAAAGATGAGTCTTTTTTTAAAATAAGTAAAAGATGTGAATATAAGAGTTGAACATCAAAAAAGACTCATCGGTTACAATATTTTTCAAAGTGAAGGATTCAATTTTCTTGTGAGGACAGTGAAAAGATATTGTAAGAACCAGCGACAAGCTTGTTGATATTATGATCGATGCAAATAATAGCATGCATCACAAAGGACACGTTCCCATTTTTTTTATAAATATTGGAGAATTGTTCTCCAAACATAAAATAACCAAAATAAAAAATACCTCATGATCAACGAAAATAAAGAGAGCATTTTGTTTCAATGAAATTATTCTTCATTTTCTTTCAATATATAGACTAAAATTTATGAGAAACTGATATTTTTAATGCTTCAACCATATCTCTGAGAAACCCATATAACGAAGCAAAATCATTTAAGAAAGATTCGTTACATATTTCTAGTTAGATATTTTTCTATCTTTAACAGCGATGCGTTTTAATTCGTTGTGATCATTCATTTTTTCTATATTCAATAGCGCAAAATTTACGTCGATGTGATTAATTTATATATTTTCAATATTCTATATTCAACAGCGATGCGTTTTTCGTCGCTGTTGAATATTTTACTTCGCTGTTGATTATTAATTTAAGTGATATACTTTCGCTGTTGATAATTCATTTAAACTAGAAGAATAAATTATTATTTCGTTGTTCATCAATCTTACTTCGCTTTTGATTATTAATTTAAGTGATATACTTTCGCTGTAGATGATTCATTTATAATAACTTATTATTTTGTTGTTGATGATTCATTTAAACTAAAAGAATAAATTATTATTTCGCTGTTCAACAATCACATTTTCATTCTTTTACTTCGCTGTTGATTATTAATTTAAGTGATATACTTTCGCTGTAGATGATTCATTATTAACTTATTATTTCGCAGCTCATCATTAACATTTACATTCTTTTCAAACACGACAGTTATAAATTGAAGAAAAAGAAATTGTAAGCTAATTGTTATATATATTGAAATTGAAATTGTACAAAAAAACACAATAAACTGAAATTGAAATTTAATATATTAAAAACTGAAATGAAAATTGTTTGTTGGAAACATAAATCCTAAAATCTAAATGTTACATTTTTGTTCAATATTGAAGATTTGTTAATCCTCACAGTTGGATTGTTGAATGTTGTATCTGTGAGCATTGGATATTGATGTTCTGTTAATCCATAGCATATTTTAATAGAGATAGGTTATATCTCTTTTAACCTTCTTTGTGTAAAGTGTGAATTTTGAGGCAGCCCTAATGCCTTTTCAAGTATCTCATGATATCAGTTTCCGATAAATCTTTTGATGAGAATAATTATGAGTTACTTGAAAAGGCATCAGGACTCTTACGTGAAGAATATCATATTTGAGATTTGGGCTCTCTTACGATTTTCTTAATTCATTTTCATCAACATTTGAACAAAGCATATTGATTCCCATTTTTGTTCAAAATTGGAGATTTATTCTCCCTCTGTTACGAAAATGAACTTGTAAAATGAAAATCATAAATGATAAATGAATTTTTTTAAAAATAAATAAACAAAATCCAAAATACCTCATGATCAAATAATATAAACAAAACACAAAGATCTCCATGAAAAATAGTTTGAAGTTCCATATCTCTGATGAACTTCATTTTGTTTCAATATATAGACTAAAACATTTATGGGAAACTGATATCTTTAATGTGGGAAACTGATATCTTCAACCACTATCTGATAAACTCATATAACGAAGCAAAACCATTTAAAAAAGAGTCGTTACACATACTCTAGTTAGATATTTTCTATATTTAACAGCGATTCCTGTTAATCCGATGTCATTAAGTTATATATTTTCATTATTTTCTATACTTAACAGCGATGCGTTTTACTTCGCTGTCATTAATTTCATTATATTATATTTTCAACAGCGATGCATTTTAATTCACTGTCATTTAGTTCATTTTTTTCTATATTCAACAGCGATGCGTTTACTTCGCCGTCATTAATTTCATTTTATTATATATTCAACAGCGGTGCGTTTTACTTTACTGTCATTAAGTTCATTATTTTATATATTCAACAGCGATGCGTTTTACGTCGCTGTCATTAAGTTCATTAATTTCATTATTTTCTATTATCAACAGTGATTCGTTTTACTTCGCTGTCATTAATTTATATATTCATCAGCGAAAATATATTTATCATTGGTAAAATATCCAAAAAAGACATATCAAATAATTCATATCACGAAGAAATCTTCGCGTGAGAAACTCATATCACGAAGCAAAACGAATTATGAGTGTTCGAAAATAATTTAATACACATATCTAATATACAGCGCAAGTTATAGATTACGATGTATAAGATATAAAATCCACAGCGAAAACTAAAAATGGCGCTGTTAAACATATTCTGATTAATAGCGATGTACAATGATTGTGATGTTAAACATATTCCTATTAACAGTGATGTGCAAAATAGGCGCTGTTAAAAATTGCGAATTAAAACAAGTACATATTCAACCGCGAATATTATATGTTGTGTTGTTAACATTAAATCTGCTAATCCATTTGAACAGTGAATTCTTAATGTTGCGCTATATAAGATTCCTCCGCCTTTTGTTTTATAGTATCTTTCTAGGTTGCGCGGTCGAAGATGCGCCTTTAAAGACGTATTCTGGCGTAGTGTAAGTGTCAATCCTTGTTCAACACTTTTGGGTAGAAATGTGAAGTTGCATAATGGCTCTAGTTCTCCTTATTGTGATCACAATGACTATAGAAGATTGCTTGGTAAATTAATCTACCTCACAAATACTAGACCTGACATTTTATTTTTTGTGAGTCACTTAATTCAATTCATATCGTCTCCAAACAATGATCATTATAATATTTCCCTAAGGGTTCTTATATACCTAAAACGTTTACCTTGATACAAGGAGATCAATCACTGATTTTTGCATCTTGTTTGGTGATTCTCTTATTTCTGGAAGAGGAAGAGGAAAAAGACAATGTCGCAATCCTCTACTGAAGCATAATACAGTGCCTTGGCTATCACTGCTTGTGAAGCACAATGGCTCACTTATCTTCTAGTTGATCATGCAATTCTATAATCCACTCCCATGATTCACTATTGTGACAATCAATATGCACTTTAAATAGGCATTAATCCAGTATCTCATGAGAGGACCAAACATATTGACATGGATTGTCAATCAACTGGGGAGAAGGTTCAACAAGGAATAGTTAATTTGCTTCCAATTTCATCTACTTCTCAACTTGTTGATGTAGGAAAAAATTAAATTTCCAATAAACTTTATGATATTGGTGGGAGACTTTTCTATATACTAAAGATGCATAATAAATAGCCAATATCTTTCATGTCAAATCATCAAGAAGAAATATAGAAATATATAACTTTAGCGGAAGCGTACCTTACTATATTCATATAGAATATGGTGAATGAACCTTATACCATTCTTTGTCATGTATCCACCAACTCCATCTCCTTGTATCCTAATGCCCTCCTTTATCCTTGTATGCAAATGCATGTTCATAGTAGAACATGTAGGTTTGTTGGTCTTCCAATTGTAGACCACCCTTAGCTTTAGTATCTCCTCTAATGGGATGAAGAGAATGATGATTTGTTGTACTTGATGTGTGTTCTAGTATGTCTACAATTGGGGACCATAACCCCTATTTATAAGAAGTGCATACCCTTCCGTGAAGGGAGATGCTACTTCATTTTCTTATTTCCATTTTGCCCATCATAAAATAGAAATAAGACTTTAGGTATCTACACAATATTTTTCATGATAATTATGTCTATAGTCATAAACCTTACTTGAAGTAGATCACTTTAATTTGACTACTTATAATAATGACCATATACACATTTAAATATTACATGTGTGACCCAAAATTTCTTACAATCTCCCACTGGTCACATATGTAATTTTACAAATTGTGTTAGACTTTATGAGCTCAAATATACATCATTATAAACCTTAGACATATCCTTATCCCGTCCATTAATTATATCAATATATAGAACCAAAGCAGTTTTCGTTATATCAATCATAACTAAACCAATCAATGATCACTAATATTGACACAACTAAATGACATAGATCAATCATGAAATGTGTAGCATGAAAATCACATGAAGGTGATCTATACATGTCGATTTTCAATCGGTCCTCCTTTACTTTAGTGAGATCCCATAAATAATTTTCAGAGTGAAACTGAACCATAATCAGTATTCTGCAGAAAAATATATATCATATCCATAGACATGTTTATATAAAGAGAACATTCAAATACAAACTCCCACTGAACCGAAATATCCTAAAATATTACAATACTCATATGAACAATGCACTTATGACAGACCTTAGATGATAAACATTTAGTGAGTAGATCTACAACTTGGAGTTTGTGTCAATATGCTCTATAGACATTTGACCACTCTGAACTGATTCCTTAAATGAATATAGCAATGTTAACTATTTGTCACAATATGACTTTAATGGTCTTTCAATATATCCAAATTAGCAACCAAGTGAAAATTATGTAGTCATATCCCATAATTAGTTGTCTCATCATAAACTATGAAAATCACTACCATAATAGATGAAGCTATAAGTGTTTGCTTAACACTTTCTGAAATAGCTCATCATCCACTTAATAGGCAGATATAGTCTTACATGGATTTTCAACTGTATTGACATCTAATAAGACTAGATAGCAATACCTAATGATCTCTAACTAAATCACTTTATGTATGTGAGAACATAATTTCTTTATTATTTGTAAGTACTTTATAACTAATTGGTTGTCTTCCAATTATTTCTCATTGAATTACTTAAATATATGCATTCTAACAAAGTACACAATATCCTGATGTGTACAACTTTATATATATATTAGACTCACTTAACCAATGCATAAGGAATCTACTATATATCTATAACTTTAAAATTCCTTCCTAAAACATTGCAACCATAGATGTTCTTGGAATTACAAGTTAGAGAATAAATCAATCCCTTGATTTAAGGACTCTATAATGAAGGATTATCATGAGCATCATGATATGAATTAGTCAATCCCTATAGTTAAGCTATTCCATATTATACTCTTTAATGTAATCAATAAGCATTAGTGTATTGTGATCATTATAGAATCATTGCTATTATGTCTAGCTTGATTGTAGGATCAGCACTTTACTATTTCTCTATAAATATTCATGTATTCTCCTATGTAACGATCAGGTTGAAGAATATACAATATTCACTTTTCTCACTTGGTATCAGAGCATTTATGCCTTGAAGGCTCTTGATCCAAAAGCAAACCATGTCATCCGCTGCCAATTCCAATCTCAAAAATGACCTTCCATCCACTGTATATGTCAAGCTGGACAGAGACAATTTCCCACTGTGGAAATCACTGGTGATACCTATTATCAGAGGTGCCAGGCTCGATGGTTATATGTTAGGAAAAAAAGAGTGCCCTGAAGAATTCATAATTGCTGCAGATTCAACCAGAAAGTCCAATCCTGATTTTGAAGATTGGCAAGCATATGATCAACAACTTCTTGGTTGGTTGATGAATTCAATGACTGCTGACATAGCAACACAATTATTACATTGTGAAACCTCAAAACAACTTTGGGATGAAGCTCAAAGTCTAGCTGGTGCACACACAAGGTCACGAGTTACTTACCTCAAATCTGAGTTCCATAGCACCAGAAAAGGAGGCATGAAAATGGAGGATTATCTGTCCAAAATGAAGAATCTGGCTGATAAACTTAAACTTCCAGGAAATGAAATCTCAAACTCTGATCTGCTCATTCAAACTCTGAATGGTTTGGATTCTGAATATAATCTTGTAGTTGTCAAATTATCTGATCAAACTACACTCAGTTGGGTTGATCTACAGGCTCAATTGCTAACCTTTGACAACAGACTTGAGCAACTAAATAGCCTCACCAACCTAAACCTCAATGCAACATCAAATGTGGTTAACAAAGCTTATCACAAGGGCAATAGGTTCAACACAAACAACAACTGGAGAGGTTCCAACTTTAGAGGTTGGAGAGGAGGCAGAGGAAGAGGAAGAACATCTAGGCCAATATGTCAGGTCTGCAACAAGATGGGACATACAGCAATGCATTGCTATTATAGGTTTGACAAAGCCTACTCAAACTCTAATCACTCAACAAACAGTGACACACAAGGATCTCCCAATGCCTTCCTAGCTTCTCAAAACTCAGCTCAAGACTATGACTGGTACTTTGATAGTGGTGCAAGCAATCATGTCTCACATCAAACAGACAAGTTTGGTGATTTGACTGAACATCATGGTAAGAATTCTCTAGTAGTTGGAAATGGTGAAAAGTTACAAATTGTTGGAACAGGTTCCTCAAAACTAAATTCTACTTACATGATGTTTTATATGTGCCAAATATTACCAAAAACCTATTGAGTGTGTCCAAACTAACTGCTGATAATCATATTCTTGTTGAGTTTGATGCAAATTCTTGCATTGTGAAAGACAAGCTGACAGGGAAGGTACTTCTAAAAGGGAACCTTAAGAATGGATTATATCAGCTCTCAGAAAAAGAAAGAGAATCATGTGCTTTTGTATCTGTCAAAGAAAGCTGGCATAGGAAACTTGGACACCCCAATAATAAAGTCTTAGACAAGGTTTTAAAATACTGTAATGTGAAATTATCACCTAGTGATAATCTTAGTTTTTGTGAGGCTTGTCAGTATGGCAAGTTGAATTTTTTACCTTTTCAATCCTCTTCTTCTTATGCTCAGGATGTTCTTGAATTGGTCCACACTGATGTATGGGGTCCTGCACCAATAATATCATCATCTGGTTTTAAATATTATGTCCATTTCATTGATGACTTCACTAGGTTTACATGGATTTACCCTTTAAAACAAAAATCAGATACAGGACATGTCTTCATCCAGTTTAAAAATATGGTAGAAAATCAGTTCAACAAAAGGATTAAAACAATTCAATGTGATGGTGGTGGTGAATATAAAGTTGTTCAGAAGCATGCTATAGAAACAGGAATGCAATTCAGAATGTCATGTCCATATACATCACAACAGAATGGCAGGGCTGAAAGAAAACACAGGCACATTGCAGAACTTGGATTGACACTATTGGCACAAGCTAAAATGCCTCTAAGTTACTGGTGGGAAGCATTTTCCACTGCAACTTTCATTATAAACAGACTGTCATCACCAGTAACCCAAAATAAAAGCCCTTATTTTGTTCTGCACAAAAAGGAACCTGACTACACCTACCTAAAGACCTTTGGATGTGCATGCTATCCTTGTCTCAAGCCTTATAACCAACACAAGTTACAGTTCCACACAACTAGATGTGTGTTCTTGGGCTACAGCAATTCTCACAAAGGGTATAAGTGTGTCAATTCTCATGGCAGAATCTTCATCTCAAGACATGT
Source organism: Lupinus albus (assembly GCA_009771035.1). Lineage (NCBI taxonomy): Eukaryota > Viridiplantae > Streptophyta > Magnoliopsida > Fabales > Fabaceae > Lupinus > Lupinus albus. The sequence goes on along the minus strand of CM020006.1, from coordinate 8,383,263 downwards.
TGTCTTCAATGAAGACCACTTCCCATTCCATGATGGTTTTCTTAATACAAGAGTTCCTCTAAAAACACTAACTAAGAGCTCATCTGGTCTTTTTCCATTGCATGTTACAGGTACATCACTTAGAGAAGACATTGTTCCTGCTAACAATGACTTACATTTTGAACCAGAACCAACTGAGAACTCAGATGCTTCCAATGAACAAGTTCAAGAGAATAATCCTGAATCTTCCAATGAACAAGTTCAGGAGAATGACACTGAACCTACTGAATCAAATACAGGCACAGGACTTCCTGAGGCACCTGCTGAATTAAAATCAAATACAAGGCTTCCCGAGGCAAGCATGATGCGCACCAGAAGCAAGGATGGGATATACAAGTCAAAGCTACCATATATTGGATTAACTGAAAATTGTGCTGAAGAAAAGGAACCAGAAAATGCAAAAGAAGCTCTTCAAAGATCACAGTGGAAAGATGCTATGCATAAAGAAATTCAGGCACTGAATTTCAATCAGACTTGGACATTAGTACCTTATCAAGCTCAAGATAGCATCATTGACTCCAAATGGGTGTTCAAAACCAAGTACAAAGCAGATGGCACCATTGAAAGGAGAAAAGCCAGATTAGTTGCAAAAGGTTTTCAACAAACAGTTGGATTAGACTATGAAGAAACCTTCAGTCCTGTTGTCAAGGCCAGCACAATAAGAATTATTCTTGCAATTGCAGTTCACCTCAATTGGGAAGTAAAGCAGCTTGACATAAATAATGCTTTTCTCAATGGTTATCTAAAGCAAACAGTATATATGCATCAACCAGAAGGCTTTATAGATCCAGCTAAACCCAATCATGTTTGCAAATTATCTAAGGCAATATATGGGCTTAAACAAGCACCAAGAGCCTGGTTTGACAGTCTCAAGCATGCCTTGCTGAGATGGGGTTTTCAGAATACAAAAATTGATACCTCACTCTTCACTCTAAGAGGTAAAGACCATATCACTTTTCCTCTAATATATGTTGATGATATAATAGTGACAGGGAACAACACCAAGTTCTTGGAAGGATTTGTCAAACAACTCAACATTGTGTTCTCCCTAAAGGATCTTGGTCAATTACATTATTTCTTGGGCATAGAAGTTCACAGAGATGCAACTGGTATGTACTTAAAGCAGTCCAAGTACATAAAGGATTTGCTAAGGAAATTTAAAATGGAAAGTGCATCATCCTGTCCAACTCCTATGGTCACTGGAAAGCAGTTTACAGTTGAAGGGGAGAAACTGAAAAATCCAACTGAGTTCAGACAAGCCATAGGAGCATTGCAGTATTTGACAAATACCAGACCTGACATTGCTTTCTCTGTCAACAAACTCAGTCAATTCATGAGTTCTCTGACTTTAGATCACTAGCAAGGCATCAAGAGAATTTTAAGATACCTCCAAGGCACCACTCACTACTGTCTACACATTAAATGCTCTACCGACCTAGACATAGCAGGATTTTCAGATGTAGATTGGGCCACTAGTGTGGATGATCGAAAGTCTATGGCAAGTCAATGTGTTTTCCTTGGAGAGACACTTGTTTCTTGGTCCTCAAGAAAGCATAAAGTTGTATCAAGGTCCAGCACAGAATCAGAATACAGAGCCTTGGCTGATCTAGCTACTGAAATAGCTTGGACTTGTTCACTTCTTACTGAATTAAACAGTAATGGTGTTTGACATATAATAAATTTCAGATGCAGATTTAGCTACTGAAATTGTCTCTGTCCAGCTGAAATAGCTTGGATTTTCAGATGCAGATTGGGCCAGTAATGATTGGCTGTCCACTGAATTAACACAACCTTCCACATAATGGTGCAATATAATAATTTCAAACACAATCCTTAAACCATGTTTTAAGACTTGAAAAATGCAACTAACAACTAAATGTTGCATCCTTTTGGCATCTATTTGAACATTTAAACATAAACTGAATTGGTAAGCATATCAATCAATGCACCACACAATGAAGCATTTGACAACAAATATTACTAATATTTACTGCATGGGTTTCAAAATTAAAATTGAAAAATGCAATAAATTAGTGTTGAAACGAAAACTCATAAGCAGTTTTAACAGCAACATTCCAACAAGTGTAACCAATGACCAATTGTCCCATAAAGTGTGAATGCAAAGCATGCTCATACACCACCTAATCTTTTCTTAATTGCACTGATTAAGGAATTTTAATTTTAAGAGAAAATATATAACAGTGGGTTGATGAAGCTTGACGGGGCTTACTATATTTTTATATATAAGAGTGAAATAAGTCACTACAAGTCCCTAATATAAAACATTGTACGTAAACACTGTTCAAATAAACACGTTCAATATTAATTTATTATGAAGCAAAATATTGAAACAACACAATGAACAGTGAAAAAAACACTATGAATAGTGAAACATATTGAAACACTATGGTACAAACGGTGAACAAGTGTTAGGATCTATACTTTTGAGTTTGGTTCACGTTCAATAACTAGTAAAACTCAAAGTAGAGAAACATTGAATAATTCCAATTAAGCATTGTTCCAAATATATTTACATAAACACTATTCCAAATATATATATACACACACGTAAACATTACATATAGGTATTGTAATAATGATATGAAACAATGTTTCAAAATAGTGATGTGAAACAATGTACTCTTACAGTGAAATGACATGAAATGTGTATGAAAATAGTGAAATGAAATGAAGTACAAAACATGAAATGAAACACTGTAAACAGTAAACAAAATAGTACCGTGAAGAGTAAACAAATAGTGAAATGAATAGTATGAACTGAAACACTATGTACCGTGAACAGTAAAATATTTAAACATAATGCATAAACAATATTATTGTTCATGCTTATACCGTAACTAAATGGTAATAACAATCTGTAGTGTTGACATGCTTACAGATTTTATATTATTTCAAGTTTATACAGAAAGATAACTTAATAAATAAAAAATGACTTGTGCCAGTGCCACACGAAAACAAAAGCAATAGTCATACTATAATGCACTACCCTATTGTAACGTGAGATATCAATTCCAATAACAACCAAACCAAATAAATTGAACAAAACACAATTGGAACCCTTAATATATTCAATTAATCACAATCATATAAATATCTATCCATATTTATATATATTGAAACAAGTTCTATATCATTCATAGTCATATTTCCTCAATGAATATATCATAAGTCAAAACTTATTTCCTAATGAATTGACATGAAAGTGGCTCTGATACCACTTGTAGGAAAAAATTAAATTTCCAATAGACTTTATGATATTGGTGGGAGACTTTTCTAAATACTAAAGATGCATAATACATAGCCAATATCTTTCATGTCAAATCATCAAGAAAAAATATAGAAAGCTATAACTTTAGCGGAAGCGTACCTTACTATATTCATATAGAATATGGTGAATGAACCTTATACCATTCTTTGTCATGTATCCACCAACTCCATCTCCTTGTATCATAATGCCCTCATTTATCCTTGTATGCAAATGCATGTTCATAGTAGAACATGTAGGTTTGTTGGTCTTCCAATTGTAGACCACCCTTATCTTTAGTATCTCCTCTAATGGGATGAAGAGAATGATGATTTTGTTGTACTTGATGTGTGTTCTAGTATGTCTACAATTGGGGACCATAACCCCTATTTATAAGAAGTGCATACCCTTCCGTGAAGGGAGATGCTACTTCATTTTCTTATTTCCATTTTACCCATCATAAAATAGAAATAAGACTTTAGGTATCTACACAATATTTTTCATGATAATTATGTCTATAGTCATAAACCTTACTTGAAGTAGATCACTTTAATTTGACTACTTATAATAATGACCATAAACACATTTAAACATTACATGTGTGACCCAAAATTTCTTACAGTTGATACTCTAACTAAAGCCTTGCCTCCTGGTCCTTTCTTTACTCTCAATTCCAAGCTAGGAATGTGTGATGTACATACTTCAGCTTGTGGGGAGATATTCAACTTAGCAACAATAACAACACAGGGGCAAAACACATAAATTTGAAGATGGTGAAAGTGCAAAGCAAGGAAAAGTAGAAGAAGTGAAGTTGTGGGAAGCAGGGTGGTTGTAAGAAGTGTAACGAGTCCATGTAATATGCCAATTAGATTGTAACTTATAGAAGAAGCCATGTGGTAGTTAGTTAGTTGAGTTGCTTACGTGGCAAGTAAGTTAGTTACTCTTTTAGAAGTTAGTTAGTTTGTAATTCATCACATATATGTTGAGTTGTATTCATTAACTAATTAATCAAATGAGGTATTATTCAATTTTAACATCTACTATCAAAATCCTCCTTTTCTTCTTCTCTATTTTCTCAACCTCTACCTCTCACATTTCTCATTCTTCACAAATACTCAATAACCACCACAAGATAAGTTTCTACAATTCAACATGGTTCTTAATATAAAAATGGTATTTACCCAACCTAACCAATTTGGCTTGTTTACGTTCTAATTTTCCACATGCAGCCCTAAATGTGATGCATGCATGCTGCACCACAACTTAGCTTCACGAGTATCTTTAGGCCATGGCCTGAAGTCTTTCAATCACTCTAGAACTATATTCTAATGTTCTCTGTTGGACCAGACTGCGATCGGGAAGCCTCCAACCACCATGGAGTTCTATTGTTATCGGGGTATGGGAAGAAAAAGTCACAAGTGAGACACCACGTTTTGAACCAAAACCTTAAGGCGTCAGTTTTATGAGTCTTTTCTACTTATAAACTCTTTTATTTTTCATTTCATATCCAATGTGTGATTTCACACTTGAATAAACCCAACATTTTCCATGATCAGGGGTCAAAAATATGATGTGTCTTATCTATGAATAATCAAGTATTGAGCTTCAGCTTGTGATTTTTAAGTGATACTAGAATGTATAGGCAACTTTATTTTTTAAGGTACAAGTTAAGAATATGTTTGTCCAATTTGTGTATCGTCATGATGGTTATGTTACATATATACATTTTTCAGTTTCATTGTGTGGGAAATGATTTTTCCTTCGTTTTTTGGTTTTATGCAAGCTTATAAATCAGGTAGTGGAATCCACCTCAAGCCTTACTTATCCATTGGGATGTGATCTTAGTGGAATCCATCGGTATGTAAATCATTCTCAGGACAATGAGGTAGGCAATGTGAGACTTACTTTTCAACATGTCTCCTCCACATAAGTCTGTTGGATAAGGTGAATAGTTACATTTGATGCATAACTAAATGACATCTTTTGGCTTATGATAATTGAAAATAAGTTGGACTCTGACTCTGATACCATGTTAAGGTTTCAACTCAAATCCAATTAGAATGAGAGGAGTAGCCCAACAAGTATTTAAACTATTCCCGAGACAATGAAGTAGACGATGTGTGACTTACTTTCCAACAAGAGGCTTCCTCCATCTTATTAAGCATTTTATGTTATTAAATAAAGTTTGTAATTAGCTTTTGAAGGCCGCCATATAGGCCTGTGAATTTGCCTAAGGTTTTTCTTTGGGTTCTCATAAGACTAAACGGGATACATATGTTGTATGCGCCTATCGCCCACTTTTTCATATTTTTAGCTTTTCTTCAAGTTAATAGCGCTAATTGGTCTATGAGTGGGTACACAATTTTTTGAGTGATGGAGATTACACTTTGTTGTCACTCTTATTTTCAACAAGAAGTGGAAGTTGTTGCCGTGCACATCTAGTAGAAGTATACTTGGGAAGTTTCAACTTTTCACTACCATCATTCACACAGGACTAATCATAAACTTCAAGGATGCCACTAATGATGAGTTATAACCATTATCAAGACCAATAATTAGAGACTTTATGTTTATTTTTCATGGTTGAATGCTTTGCTTATATATATATGTGCTTCTTGAATCAATAGTAATCATATTAAGATTTTGATTAACCAAATAGATAGTTTTATACCCTTTGGGAGACTTTGTTCTCTTATGTGTTTCAAAGAACTGCTATCCTGAATTTTAAGAGAAACATCCTTGATCTTGTGGCAATTCATAAGGCTTATCAACCACTTAGTTATGGCACCTTCCTCGTTTAATCCCCATTCTATTTTATTTCTTTACTTTTTATTTGTCATTGCTCATGTCATGTTCTTATGTTTATATTCATAAGTTTATACTCTTGTTCTTATATGAAAAACATGTTTTGATCTATTGGGTACTCTTAATTATCTGTTTTAATGTTTATTTCCCTTTTCTCTTAGCTCACAAGAATAAGTCCTTGCAAAAAAAAAATGTGCATGATTATTTCGTATTATATCATAAATGTATTTTTATATGATACAAGTAATAGAATGTAATAATTATGTTTCATATGATCATTATGAAAATGTTTAAATCTAATCAGTTAGTTTGTTGAATATAAATATTTTATAATGTTATTTTTATTTAAGTAATTATAGTTAATGAGATAGATATTGTATGAACATGATACTTGGTATATATTGTCATATATTGTGAAGTAACGCATCTTATGCAAGCACTTTATTATTTTATGAGTATAATAGTTATGCACTAACAGTGTAAATATTTATACACAGTTAGAGCATCATTCATAATTCATTTGTATTATTTTTATTTAAAAGTCAATAATAATTAAAAATAAATTATGGATGACACAATGACGGTACAAAAAACTCTTACACATACATCTTTTTTTCTAAAAATGTGGTCATCTCTCTAAAAAAAATACATTATCTATATTACTATTATGAAGATAAATCCACTTACTCCAAGAGTTGTGAAGATGGTGATCTTTCCCAACCTATGGCTAAGGTTTTGATGATGCTCACTATGTCATCAAATGCAAAAAGAAAACTAGCAAATCAAGAGTCAAAGAAGCTCAAGTGTGTAGTCTAAGTCTTCTAGGTAAAACGATACATAAACTTAAAATCTCTTAACTATACGACAAAGGATGATTTCTGAAAAACTCATGCATAAAACTAAGATCATTCTTGCACTAAAGTATAAGTGTTACATAGTGTAATTAATTACCTTGGATTATAATCGATTTATCACAAAACAAGGAAAATGAATTCTGTTTTTAAACAGTGTAATCGATTACACTATCCTGATAATCGATTACAAGTTGATAAACTCATTAAACCTGTTCATTTTTCATAATGTAATCGATTACACTATCCTGGTAATCAATTATAACATATTAAAAGCATCAAATTATGCATTTTTCATAATGTAATTGATTACACTATATTTGGTAATCGATTACATAAATCCGTTGAGTTTGTATTTTAAATTTTTAACTGGTGTAATCGATTACACCATATGGTAATCGATTACACATACCAGAACAATCATATTGGTTCGGTTTTGATTGAACTGATGTAGCTCTTAACTTTTCACAAACTCATACTAGTTCATGTGCACGAATTGAACACTATAAATAGGTGTTCTATGACTTGTTTTTAGAAACACAATTCTGAATACAACTTTCATACTCACAAAGTCACAAAGTTCTCAAAATTTCTCTCATTCATTCTTAAGCACAAACAAAAGCCTTTGTCCAAGTTATTTGATTTTAAATTAAGTAATCATTTAGTTAGTGATTCAAATTCATAAGTCTCCAATTACAATTAGAGAATCACTTATTCAAAAGTCTTGTAAACATTTCACCAAGTGTGGTGAAGTGCAGTATATTGTGAAAGAACGGTGTTAGCCTAGTGCCTAGTGAAATAGGTGAGTAGTCTTGGAAGAAGACGAAGAAGGTGTATCATTGGTTCTTGCAATAGTGGAAAAATCTTCTTGGTAACAAGAAGGACTGGACGTAGCCTTCAAATTGAAGGTGAACCAGTATAAATTTTGGTGTGATCTTCTCTTCTCTTAACTTTTTATATTCTGCATTATCTTCTACTTCTTTTCAATTATTCTGATTATTACTTCCGCTCATAGAAAAACTATCTTTAACTTGCAAAGTTTTTAAATAAAAGTAGAAAAATTTATTTTAAGTCTCTACACCTAATTCACCCCCCCCTTAGGTGGCCATATATCTTAACAAGAGTAAGTGGAAAAAACACACTTCACATCTTAGTCATTCAATCTTGGAAAATCTAATGGTTTAGATGTACTCACCAATTTAAATCATTGGATTTTCCAAGAATAAATAATCATGATGTGAAGTAGGTTTTTTCCACTTATTCTTGAAGTAAAGTGAGGAAAATCAATATTCTTCATGCAACATTCAATCTTTAATAGGAAAATGATTAAATATCTTAAGTAAACAGTTTTTCTCCTAAACTCAAAAAATAATAATTAATGTGTCAAAAGATTAGATCTTATTTTACCTATCAATAGTTAATTATCATTGTATAAATTACACCTATTTAATATTTTTTTTTTCTATTTAATTTTTTGGTACTTCCAATGATATCTACTTCTCACCTTTTGATATTGAACTAATTATTTTCGGAGTGTGGTTGTCTCTTCTAACAGTATTACTATTATGAATTGAATTAATAATCTTTTAATCATGACAGGGATATTGTGAAACTTTACCCTACTTTACCTTTATATTGGTTTTCTTGTTTAAATTGATTTTATAATGTAGGATATTTCGTTTAAAGAATATCAGAAACTGTGGGTGTGGGGTGACAGCGCATCGTGCGCACTGCTGTCTATTTAGGCCTATCTTTGAGGTCATGTGCAAATTCACTGAGGCACATGGCTTCCTTTTCAATTATATACATGCCTCATCCTTTTGGGTCCCATTATTAACCACCTACCCATGTGATCTGCTTCCCATGTACCATTCTTCACATTAAAAATCTCTCCTTATCTTATCACTAATCCCATTGTATCTCCTTCTCATATTCATTTTTCTCTCATCACAAATATAATAACTAGATTTATCCTTATTGTTATACACTTCATTAGGTTCTCATTGCGAGTTAGCTTTGAGGGATAAAGGGCAAGGTAAACTTTAGATTCATCAAATACATTCGTGAAATGACTCTAAAGCCTCTTTTTGGATTACTTTTGTTTCAAACTCAAGTAGCGAACAAACCTTACCATCAACAACAAAAAATGCAATGTAATACTAACGTCCACCAAATTTTTTAAGTTATTAAGAATGGTTGATCTCTGGTGCCCATTTTAAATGATTCTTCAAATGATGAGATGATATAGTGCAACAAGAACTATATTTTCTAAATAATGTACTAGAAAGAAAACTTAACTTCATTTGGAGAGAAAATGTTTTTTTTTTAATTGATTAAGATTAGAATTTTAACAAGGGAAAATATTATATGATACAAGAGGTATACTTTTTTCTGAAAGGATTAAGGTGTGTTGATTTACAAATTAAAATATGTCATTCTTAATTTATTAGCTTGATTAAGAATATAGCAATGCCTAACCGTACATATCTTCAGATTTGTAGGGTTGGAAGTTGGAACCATTAACTAAACTTGTTTATATTTATTTACTTACAACAGAGGGAGGGGAAAACTATGACTAGATTGAAATAATTATTTTCCCTTCTGTCTTGTTTAGTATATTTAATATATAAAAAAGAAACATTTATATATTCCACAAGTTGGCAAGTTGCAATGCAATTACATTCTTTTTGTTTTTATAAGTAAATAAAGTAAAGTTACAAAAACAATGATAATAACAATACAATAAAATTTTGTCATATTTTTTATACCATTAAATTCATTGTTTCAGTATTACATTATTTTACTCAAATTTACACATACGGTATTTTTTTTAAGAATATATACACTTATGATTGTTTTTATATAGTATTTATTTTCAACTTTTAAATTTTTTAATAGAAATATACAGTATTTTCCAAGTCTATTTTTTCTTTCGGTGAACTATTTTTGAAGTCTACATTCCCTATGCAACTATACCAAACCGCTGGTTATCATGAATAAGATGGTTGAACGGTACCCAATTTTGGGATAAGAGGTACAACACTCTCACGTTATCATGCAGAAGGTTTGTTTTATAAAATAATAAAGAGTAAAGATATTTCTTCATAGTATCATTTTTCTTATAGTATGGGATTCACTTACTCTACTAATAATTGTAAAAAACTACTTCACATCTTACTCATTTTTATTTTTGGAAAATTTAATGATTTAGATCTACTTACTAATTCAAACCATTTGATTATCCTAGAATAAATGACTATTATGTGAAGTAAGTTTTTTCTACATCGGAGAAAGTGAATCTCTCCCTTTTCTTATATGTATCAATTTGATCCCGAAAATTAAAAAGCTCAAAAAAATCAAAAGTAAGTGAAATTAATTATTTTTAATATTTTTTATGACCCTAATAGAGACTATTTAGTCATAATCTTTAAATAGTAATTTGAACTTTTATTTTTCCTATAATTAAATTGATATATAATAAATTTTTTAATGATTAAAGTCACTATTCACTCTAGAATAAATAAAATAACATAATAATTGCAGAATCCAAAACTCCAATTATATGATATGATGCCTTGAATTCAGATTTGAGAACTCAACCGCATCTATTTATAGCCCACAAAACCTTCCCTTATGAATCAAACCAAAAGCACCAAACCATTAAGGTCTCTTAAACCAGAGGCCCCTCACCCATTCCCCACTGTACTCTTTACTCTTTCTTTTCTCTTTCTCCATAAGAAGAAGTGTTGTACCCTTTTGTCCTTGTGCAATGGCCCTTACTAACCTTGTCTGTGTTCTGTTTCTGGCACTCCTAGGCATTTTCATGATCTCAACTCAGGTCAGTTATCCCCTCCTAAAATGTTACATGTTCATATGCCATTGTGTACTATGATCCAATTCTAAAGAAAATAACATTGCTTTACATTTTTGCCATATTTTGCAGGTTATGGCAAAAGATGCTGCTCAGTATCACTTGGATAGTGTGAGTATATCTCTTATTTGGTTTGAGCATTTTTCGATGACAAATGTTTTATCATTTCACAAATGTTCTTACAAATCTTAGTATAGCCACATGTCACATGTTACATTTTTAAAGCTTAATTATTAATTTTAACTATTTTTATCATTTACTCTTATTATATAACTAGAAGATTAATAGGAAGATTTGCAGAGGATTAAAATAATTCTCTTTTCCAACTTTCCTCTAGTGCACATGATGGGCATTTTGCAAAGATCATAATATTAAATTCCCCTTAGCCAATGTTTGTTTTTCTTTAATTTCAGGGAAGATATGGTCCTGGGAGTCTGAAGAGCTACCGTAAGTAATCATCATTATAATTTATTTTTCACATCATATTGTATTTTTTTCTAATTCATCAAAAATCTTGAAAAATGCTGCAGACTTAAGAAAAAATGAATTAAAAATGTAATGTAATGAATTTTTGTTTCTTAATTTGATTTCATATAAAGAGTGTCCATCTCAATGCACAAGAAGATGTAGCCAGACACAGTACCACAAACCATGCATGTTCTTTTGCCAAAAATGTTGTGCCAAGTGCCTATGTGTTCCTCCTGGTTACTATGGAAACAAAGCTGTTTGCCCTTGCTACAACAACTGGAAGACCCAACAAGGAGGACCAAAATGCCCTTAAAATAATTAATTACACATTATTTTAATTATTATCTTTAATAGTTTATATTACTTCACTAAGAAATGGAACTATGGCCACTGATATATTTTGGTTAGCTCCTACATCGAATCGATCAACGTTAGTAGGACTATGATCATCTTGTTTTAAGCAATGAAATTAATTAAATCATTAATTTCATTAAGGTTTTTTATAGAACCCCTCTCCTAAGCATATGTATGACTGGGTTTTCCTTATAATTAATTGTCGGTGTTATCATTGTATTTTTCTTATGCTTTATATAGTAATAATGTCATGAATGAATTACAACGTTCATTTGGTTAAGAGGATTTGTAGATACTATTTCATTTTTGTTCTTTTATCTCTTCCTCCGGTATAGAATCTGGCTTCAAGTAACTGTTAGTACTTAGTAGTGCCCCATATCATTTTAACTTTAACTAACTGACCAATTAAATAATTAATTGATTAACTATATTGTTAATCTATTAACACATATAAAACTACAATTATACAATCTCTAGATAATCGATTAATTATATTGTTAATTGATTATATATTACAGAATACAAATCTATTTTAATCATGTGTATCTTTTATTTCCAATAAACTCATTAATGGCAACTTTTTCTTTCAAAGATTTTTTAAACCTTAATTTAGTCTTCATAAATCTAACGACATTAAAACAAATATGAAATAATTTTTATGACCAAATAGTAAATTTTAAGCAAAAGTTAGAGTGTTAGACATATAAATGGTTGGTAATATGATTATATTTTAAAACAAATATAATTTTAATTCACAATTTTTTCAGTTTTATTTAAAAGTTTAAAATGAGACATTAGTACTAAAAAAAAATATCACCTAACAGAGAATGAGCAACTTTCAGCCATTTTCCCTTGTTCACATTTCACAATCACTTAGAGGCTCGATGCATATGGTGGGGCAAGTCGAAAAATATGGCCTCATGTAAAAGTTAAGAATCATAACTTAAAATAATTGACTCATTACCACCGTCATGGTTAAAGTGGGATAGATATCATTTCTATTAGTGGAGAGACAAGTGAATTGTAAAACAATATAAAATAAAAATAAAAAGATAATTCAATTTTTCTATTATACTTGTAATGACTTTTGTATCCTCAAAATCAAGTGTAATAACCTCACTTGTCACTCCATTAATGGAGATGATCCCTACTCGTTGAAGAGAGGTCTGAATGTGAGTTTGAGTTTATATATGATTATATCAATTACCATTTTGGTACTCAGATTTGGTTTTTAAAAAATTGGAAAACCCAAATCTATTCATAAAGATCTTGAACTTCAGTTAAATTAATTATTTCTAGTTTGTTTGACAACAACAAAAAAATTTGGATACTTTTGCTCCTGTCAGGTAAGGGTGGATCTTAGTAAGAGCAGGGAGCTACTGTACCAATTTATTCAAGAAAATATATTAGTAATAGTACAAAGTGTGACATGTAATTAGGAATGACAATCAAAACCGAATCTATAAATATCTATCAAAACTTAATCCAAATTTAATGAGGAAACCAATGTGATTGAGTTCAGGTTTGGGTTGGAGGGGTCTTCAACAAATTCCAACGAGGTGTTCAACAAATTTCAACTAGAAATGCAAATTAAAGAAAGAAAAAGCTTAAGTGCATCTAGAATTTGGCATCGTATGAATGTTAGGCTTGGCATTGGATCTGCGTCTCATGCATCATTGATGGATTTCTTTAATTCAATTAGAAATTTATTTCAACAATATCAAGTTAAGGAATTGGGCCATGATCATTTGGATCTAAATTGTTTGGTATACTAGTATTATAGGTTATTCTTATGCAAGAGTAATGATATAGTTGGGTGGGTTGGATATAATAAAAACTGTGATAAAATTATGTGTGATTAATAAATTAGTGATTAATAAACTGGCAGAGTCTATTTTAACCAATATTTACTATCTTTGAGGACTACTTTAATTTTTTAATTTTTTAAGGACTTCATATGCAAAATTTTGAGTAAACAAGATATATATTTACTCTAGTTTTTATTTTGACAAATTTTTTTATAAAAAAGTGCAACTTAGTGTTACCAAAATAAAAGAGTATGAAATTCCTTTCTTGAAGTGAATGAGCACTTCTTGAATGAAGTGTAAAATGGAAGAATGAAACAGAAAGGAAAAAGGAGAGAAAGGAAGAAAATATTCTGTTTTTATTGATTATCTTGGTAATTATACAAGGGGATGATTACACTTATTTATAGTAATGAATGAGTTAACAAACTAACCAACTTAACTGAAAATATAAGGGTAAAAAGGTAAATAATGAAGAAACTAAACTGATTGCTTAAGTCACAAGCAAACCAGCTTGACTTGGTATCTGCACAACTTGGCTTGGTTTCTGTCTGATGCTGATGCAGACTTGGCTTAGTCTGGTGAGGCCAAGGCCTGGACTCTGGCCTGGTCGTGGCCAGACAGATGGCCTTGGCTGCTTCGGTCACGCCTATGTCTCTGACTCTGCTTGACTCGGTCATGGCCAAGTTACTGGCATGTGCTGGCTTAGTCATGGTCAAGTCACTGGCCTTATGTTCCTTAGACTTTTGGCTGATGGTGCAACTGGATTTGGCTTTGTCTGGGAGAGCAGATTTCCCAGCTAATATCCCCCCACAAGCTAGGGCGCAGATGTCAAGGAGACCCAGCTTGAGATGGATGGAGCTGAAATCCTTGGGTCCCAAAGGTTTAGTAAGAGCATCTGCAATTTGAAGAGAAGTATGAATGGGCAGGAGTTTTACCAATCCCCTGCCACATTTCTCACGAATTGTATGGCAATCTAATTCGATATGCTTTGTTCTTTCATGAAAAACAGGGTTAGTAGCAATATGAATGGAAGATTGATTATCACAAAATAGTGTAGCAGGAGTGATATGAAGATGTTGCAAGTCATAAAGCATGTAAGTTAACCAAGTGATTTCACAACAAGTAAGAGCCAAAGCCCTATATTCAGCCTCACAAGAGCTTCTGGAAACTGTCTTTTGTTTCTTGGATTTCCAGCTTATGAGAGAATTGCCTAAGTAAACACAAAAACCAGTGGTGGACCTCCTGGTATCAGGACAAGAGGCCCAATCACTATCACTGTATGCCTTGAGTTGCAGAGAAGAGGAAGTGGGATAAAAGAGACCAAGGGCAGGGGTACCTTTAATGTATCTGAGGACTTTGATGGATGCAAGGTGATGGGTAGTGGTAGGTTTGGCCATAAATTGAGCCAATTGATTGACAGAGAAGGCCAAGTCAGGCCTGGTGTTGGTGAGATAGATAAGTCTGCCAACTAGTCTTCTGTAGGCAGGAGGATCAGAGTAAGGGGTAGAGGAATCATGATATAGGTGAGTTCCATGGGTCATAGGAGTGGAGGAGGGCTTGCAGGCAAGCAATCCAGAGTCAGATAGGATCTCTAAAGCATATTTCCTTTGATTGACAGAAATACCAGTGTGATTTCTAGCAATTTCAAAGCCTAGGAAGAATTTTAGGTCTCCTAGGTCCTTGATTTTAAAAGCATGATCAAGAAGAGTGGTAATGTGATTGATCTCAGAAGTATTATTGCCAGAAAGGATGATATCATCCACATAAACCAGAAGAATGGTGATGGAGGTGGTAGAGGACCATTTGATAAATAGATAATGATCACCATTGGCCTTATAGAAGCCATTTTGTAGGAGAAAGACAGATAACTTGGAGAACCATTGTCTTCTAGCTTGCTTGAGGCCATAGAGGGACTTTTGCAGCTTGCAGACTTGATTAGGATTGGCAGAAGTGAGACCAGGAGGCAATGACATATAGACTGTTTCCTTGAGATCACCATGTAAAAAGGCATTGTTCACATCTAGTTGCTTAAGGGGCCATTTATGAATGGAGGCCAAAGCAAGAATCAACCTAACAGAGGTCAATTTAGCTACAGGTGAGAAAGTGTTGAGGTAGTCAATGCCTTCAGTTTGGGTGTAACCTTTGGCCACAAGTCTTGCCTTGTGCCTCTGGATGCTGCCATCAGGGTTATGTTTGAGTTTAAAAACCCATTTGCAGCCTATGGCTTTATGTGTTGAAGGAAGATCAGTGACAATCCAAGTATGATTTTGCTGCAGGGCAGATAACTCTTGGTGAATGGCTTCCTACCAAGCTGGCAATTGAATAGCTTGTTTATATGTCTTTGGTTCATAGTGAGAGCTAACAGATAGGATAATGGCTCTATGACTAGTGGACAAGTTATCATAAGACACATAAGAAGATAGAGGATAAGGAAAGGTAGAAGCAGTATTAGTATTATGCAAAAGTGCACAGTGATAATCTTGAAGATATGTAGGCATCTTATGTGTTCTAGAGCTCTTTCTAGTGTGTGGTAGTTCTTGATTGATTGGAGGATGAATGATGGAAGATTGAGCATGGGTGGCAGTGGAGGTTGAAGGCAAAATATCTTCATAGAAAGCATATGTGGGAGTATTGGTGACAGGGTGAGAAATGTCAAGAGGGTCAGAAGAAGAAATATTGGTGTAAGGGAAAATATCTTCATGGAAGACAACATCCCTGGTAACCAGGATAGCTCTAGATATGAGATTTAAGACAATGAAGCCTTTGGTGCCTTCTTGGAAACCAATGAACACACATTTGGAAGATCTAGGATCAAATTTGTCTCTGAGATGTTTGTGTGTGCCAGCATAACATAGACAACCAAAAACCTTTAAAAGCTGAGAGTTAAAATCGATTTTGTGCATAACATCATGAGGTGAGTTATTAGTTAAAGTGGGTGTGGGCAAAATGTTGATTATATGGACAGCATGTTTTATGGCATAGCACCAATAAACCTTGGGGAGATTGCTTTGAAGAAGGAGAGCTCTTGCCACATTCAAGATGTGTTGATGCTTCCTTTCCACAACACCATTTTGTTGTGGTACATAGACACAAGAGGTTTGATGCAAAATGCCCATGTTGGCATAGAAAGTTTTCATAGAAAATTCAGGCCCATTATCACTTCTTACAACCTTTATAATGGTGGAATGTTGAGTATGAACCATTTTTATGAAATTCTGCAGAGCTGTGGAAGCCTCTGCTTTAGACTTCATCAATGTAACCCATGTGTATCTGCTATGGTCATCCACAATGGTTAAAAAATATTTGTGGCCATGTATAGAGGCTATAGGGAAGGGACCCCAGATGTCAACATGAACGAGGTCAAAAATGTTTTTAGAAAAAGTGTTGCTTAAAGGGAAGGGGAGCTTTTTCTGTTTTGCTTGGTAACAAATGTCACACACTTGTTCTTTATTGAAGTTTATAAAAGGTAATCTAGTCTTAATGACATGCATACAAGATTTGGAAGGATGAGCAAGTCTAAAATGCCAAAGACTAGATTTTGGTACAAGAACAGAGTTTACAATTGAAAAATTTACATTGTGACCAAGCTTCCCTCCTTGCAACACATATAGTCCATTTGAAAGCTTAGCTATACCAATCATCTTCAAGGAATCCTTCTCCTGTATTTTACAGCAATGATGATCAAAGGCTAAAATACAGGAGGATTGGGATGTCAATTTAGGTATGGATAGCAAGTTATAAGAAAAAAAAGGGAGATATAACACATTATGTATAGTCAGGTTATCAGATATGGCTATAGTTCCAGAAATATTTGCTAGGATTTCATGTCCATTAGGCAATTTAACTCTCACAGGCTTTATTCTATAATGCATAGAATAATAGGAAATATCAAAAACAATATGGTCAGTGGCACCACTATCTAAAATCCATTGGGGTGTAGGAGTACCTTCTTCATGTTCTTCATTAGGTGAAGGTGTGGCAGATAGAGCATTGATCATATTCTGACTATTGGTGCTATCCTTCTTTTGACTATTCTGATGCAGCATGTCAATGAGCCCTTGGTACTGATCCTTGGTGAAGCCAAACACTGAGTCATCATCTTTCTGTTTTTCCTGACTTTGACTGGAAGAGGCAGAATTAGCTTGCACATTCTTGGTGAATTGAAAATTGGCAGGAAATCCGTGTATTCTGTAGCATGTCTTTGTTGTGTGACCTGCCTTCTTGCAATGTGTGCAAAACTTGCCTAAACTGCTTGGCTTATTCCAAGATCCCTTGTTGACTTGTGATGGATTCCATTTGACAAAAGATTTGCTATTCTGACTTGACCCTTGTCCTGAGCCTCCATTCTTCTTCCAATTTGTCCCAATGCTTAAGGTCTTAGCCTCTGTCTCTTGTTCACTCATTTGATCTTCTTGTTGGGTTATCAAAGAGAGCACCTTATTTATATTGGGAAGAGGTTCCATAAGCATAATTTGGGACCTCACACTTGAATATGAATCATTAAGACCTTTCAAGAACCTGATGATCTTGTCCTCAGTCCTGCATCTTTCATTATCACATGTGCAAGGGGTGATAGGTCTGAAGACTTCTAATTCATCCCAAAGAGTCTTCATCTCTGTGTAGTATTTGTTCACACTAAGCTCCCCTTGTTTACAATTTGTTATGGAATCTTGAAGGTCTGAAATTCTGAAAATATTCCCTCTAGAGAACCTCTCTTTAAGTTCATCCCATATCACATACGCTTTCTCAATCCAGAGTATGCTAGGTGAAATTGAAGGAGAAACAGATCTTATGATCCAAGATGTGACTATATTGTTTGCCTTTTGCCATGCCTTGAAACTTGGATCCTCTTTAGGTGGCATTTGAATGCTTCCATCCATGAACTCAAGCTTCTGTTTGGAGATAAGGCAGATTACCATAGATCTCCTCCATTGATGGTAATTGTCTCCATCAAGTAAAGGTGTGACCAAAGCAAGACCTGGGTTTTCTGATGGGTGGACGTAATATGGGTCCTGAGTGATATCCATTTGAGGATTTGATAGGATTGCTGAGGAGATTGGGGAAGACATCTTGAAATGCAGCAGAGCTCTTTATAAAAAGAGCTCTGATACCATAAAAGAGTATGAAATTCCTTTCTTGAAGTGAATGAGCACTTCTTGAATGAAGTGTAAAATGGAAGAATGAAACAGAAAGGAAAAAGGAGAGAAAAGAAGAAAATATTCTGTTTTTATTGATTATCTTGGTAATTATACAAGGGGATGATTACACTTATTTATAGTAATGAATGAGTTAACAAACTAACCAACTTAACTGAAAATATAAGGGTAAAAAGGTAAATAATGAAGAAACTAAACTGATTGCTTAAGTCACAAGCAAACCAGCTTGACTTGATATCTGCACAACTTGGCTTGGTTTCTGTCTGATGCTGATGCAGACTTGGCTTAGTCTGGTGAGGCCAAGGCCTGGACTCTGGCCTGGTCGTGGCCAGACAGATGGCCTTGGCTGCTTCGGTCACGCCTATGTCTCTGACTCTGCTTGACTCGGTCATGGCCAAGTTACTGGCATGTGCTGGCTTAGTCATGGTCAAGTCACTGGCCTTATGTTCCTTAGACTTTTGGCTGATGGTGCAACTGGATTTGGCTTTGTCTGGGAGAGCAGATTTCCCAGCTAATACAAAACATAAATTAAGGCTTCAATTTTAAAATACTTTCCTACACAACGCCACACCAAGTCGACCAACCTCGTAGACAACATCTTCCTCCCCGAAACGTTGCTCTTCAAAACTGCTCCAATTAGTCGCTAATATATAAAAGAGGTTAAAAATGCAAATCTTTACTGGTAGTGTTTGTATGTAACACCCCAAGATGCATAACTAGCAACCACAGTTAAAACAAATACATATGATCACGAAAATAAAAGGTATATGTATTTTTTTTTTGTGTGGAAGAGGTTGGTCGGAAACTAGATTTTCCTTTTGAATCCAGTTGGCTTGGACTCCATTGGGTAGGTACCAAAAAACTTGTTGGGCTTTAGACTCCCTTCCTATGTGGAGAACGACCCAAATGTTGTAAGCTCACTTGTACCACTTAACTTATTGGAGAGGGCTCAAAATAGGTAAGAGCACATACTTAGTTTAGGCAATAGAAAAGTGAGAGAGAATATAAATCAATCCTATTGGAACTCAGAGTAAATGCTATTCGGCAAATTGGTCAATTATATTACCAAATCGGGTTGTCACAAACAAGTATAAAAGATTGTCTAATTCACAAGGACTTCTTTGATACTAGCATTTGCACTAAAAATTTCTTTTCTAAGTAGAAATAAGATGGATATTGGGAATAAAGGTGTTGAGATTGAATTTCCTATTCACTATCAATATAACCACAATTTAACAACACTAATTCTTTTAGCAACGATTCTTCAATACAAATGACATTAAAAGTGCTAAAAGCTAATGTCTCAGTTAATTTAATAGTTTATACAATAAAGTTCCATGTCTAGTAATTTTACACAAAAGATGAATAATTATGACTCACAAAATCATACATCTATGTCTAGTAGTCTATGCATGTGAAATTGAGGATATATGAACCGTTTAACATATCTCTATGTCTAATAGTCTATGGTAACAAGTTTGGGAGTTATTAAGTTATTGAATTAGTTCTATGTCTATGTCTAACAACTAATACAACAACATACATAAAGTGACAATTTGATATAAACCTATGTTTAGCAATTATATGAATTGGTAAGTTGAATAAAGTCAGAATTACAACAAAGATTTCTCCAAATATTTTCATTCACAATTCATACAAAAAAGTGATCAATCTCAAATTAAGAATTAAAGTGTATATATCAAGATCATATTATATTCAATCTCAACAAGGAAGAGGTTTAGCTACACATTATCATGGTAACTTAATACAAAGATACAAAGAGAAAAACTAAGCTAATGGGAGAAGAAATTGTCTCCTCAAAGAGCATATATTAGCTCCTCTAACATTCCCCTTGCTTCTACACCTTAATCCAAGTTAAACTACCCTTAAAACTAAAAGAAATTGATTATAAAATGTTCTTATTTGAATATATATATTTTACAAACGAAGTTAAATCCCTTAAATAATGTCCGATTTCTGGTTCTCACGCTTAGCACATCATCTTGTGTTAATCATACTACTTCGTATAGCCATACGTGTTCTTTCACCGCACTACCTTGCGTTGGGCACACCTCCTTATGCTTAGCGCGCATCATCTTGTGTTAATCATACTACTTCGCATAGCCATACGAGTTTTGGCCTGCACAAACAGACCAAAAGTGACATTTGGAAAATCAATATATTTTATGTTTTTAGGATCAATTAACTAACAAATTGGATTAAGTAAAGAGTTGAAGTTATACAACATTGATAGTTCAAATACAATATTTTCGAACTTAACAGCAGTTGGACAACAGGTTCACAGTTTCTGATACTTCATTCTGAATGGTTGGATCAGTTAGAGGTCATCTGAGGCGAGAGAAATTGTGCAATAACAATAATTGTTTTTATTGTAGTTTATGCTACTCTTTATTATTGTTTCCAAGCTTGTTGTTATGCTGTTTTCTTATTTTTAAGCACAATTTGTGATGTATTTTTAGGCACTTTTGTACTCCTATTATGATCATAGTGGATCATGGTTGACTGGTTTGTGCCTATTGTTTTTACTTCTCATATTGGGAAGGTTTTCCATGTTAAAATATTGGTATCCCTTGTATGATTTTAGTTGCTGCCATTATTTGTTATTGTTCCTCAAAGATTCTTGTAAGTTGGGGAAATTGTTATGCGCTATATATACTCTGTTATAGTTGTTATTCTTAGCCAAAACAACAGCACCAAAGTCAGAAAACTCACTTCTGACCGAGACACCCAATAAGCCTGACTCGGCCATGACTAAGCCAAATGGTGTGCCTCGCCCAGCCATGCCTGCACATCTAACCGAGAAAGCTAAACATCATGGCTCGGTCACTACTGCACCACGACCAGGAACGAAGGTCAGGCTGCCTTGGTCAGCCATGAACCAAGGCCAAGTCACATGCACCAAATCAGCAGCCACGATCAAGGCAATAAGTCAAGACATACACGGTCAGCATGACTCGGTCACTAATGAGTCACGAACAGGCACGAAGGCCAGGCTACCTCGGTCAGCCATGAGCCAATGTCAAGTCACATGCATCGCAGGCCAAGTCACATGCACCAGATGCCTAAGTCAGCAGCCAAGGTCAAAGCCACAAGCCAAAGCTGACACGGTCAGCCTGACCCAACCAGAAACAACATATGGTGCAAGTCACAATAGTTGCTTAGGAAGCAAGCAACCTCTTTAAACAATATTACATCTTCCTTTATCTTCTCTTAATATTTTCTAATCTTATCTTTAAGTTAGTTATGATCCTAAATCATCTATTATAAATAGGTTTCTTGTAATCTCTTGTATTTTAAGTTGAATATATAATCTCTTGTATTTTAAGTTGATATATGAGATGAACAAGTATGTTTAGAGGTTTGGAAACTTGTATTGAAGTAGTTTTGGAAATCTTGAATATATGTGAATCCCTTGTATGTTTGATGATGAAATACGAGTATTTATGTGTTATTTTGAATAAATGACTGACATTGTTGTTATTGGTGGAAATGAGGAAAGATCCTAAGGTTGGAGGAAATCGCGGATGAGACTTTTAAAGTTACTCGGAACCGATCCCCAACACTCACTAAGGTAAGGGATAAGTGTCTCTAAATCATACTCGCTGATGTGAATGAGGTATGTGAAAGAGGTAATGTATTTATAAGAATACTGTTGATACCCTACCCGAAGAGGTAGTGGTTTATTGTCGATACCCTACCCGAAGAGGTAGTGGTTTATTGTGGATACCCTACCCTAAGTGGTAGTGGTTTGTTATTGTGCCCTACCCGGAGTGGTAGCGTTTTGTTATTGTGTCCTACCCGGAGTGGTAGTGGACTGTTATTGTGCCCTACCCGGAGTGGTAGCGGACTGTTATTGTGTCCTACCGGGAATGGTAGTGAATATTGTGAACTCGACCTGCCCGATGTGGTATGGGGTAATAATAACTCGACCTGCCCGATGTGGTATGGGGTAATAATAACTCGACCTGCCCGATGTGGTATGGGGTAATAACTCGACCTGCCCGATGTGGTATGGGGTAATAACTCGACCTGCCCGATGTGGTATAGGGTAATATCTTGGCCTGCCCGATGTGGTATGGGAAATGAAATTGATGAATACGATTAAGGGTGAATATGAATGATGAGAAATGTGAATGTCACATGAATGTCATATGCATGCTATAGGATACATAGTATGGGATATATATACTCTATAGGGTGAATATGAATGATGAGAAATGTGAATGTCACATGAATGTCATATGCATGCTATAGGATATATAGTTTGGGATATATATATTCTATAGGGTGAATATGAATGATGAGAAATGTGAATGTCACATGAATGTCGTATGCATGCTATAGGATATATAGTATGGAATATATATTCTATAGGGTGAATATGAATGATGAGAAATGCGAATGTTACAATGAACGTCATATGCATGCTATAGGATATATAGTATGAGATATATATTCTATAGGGTGAATATGAGTGATAAAAAGGAAGATGTTGAGAATGAAAGTAATATACATGCTATAGGATATATATTATGGGATATATATACTATAGGGTGGATATGAATAATGAGAAGGATGATGTTTCGAACGAATGTGATATGCATACTATAGAATATATATTATGGGATATATATACTATAGGATGAATATGAGTAAAGTGGAAATTAAAGTAAGATGATATGAATGTTTGCAATTACGTATGTGTGTTTACAACTTATATTAAAGATTAATTGTATTTGAAATGTGGATTATCATGTAAGGTTAGTTTTTGAACTAATGACTTACTCCCTTTTGTTTTGTGTGTTGTTTATGATAATCCCATTGTAGGTAAATGAAGGATTTTGAGAAGGAAGCTTGCTTAGAAAGCTTTTGTGTTTATTAACCTATTTGTCTTTAATTGCTACTTGACGTTGTAGTTAATTTGATAACCTTATGGGATGACTGTAAATCTGTTTAGATTAATACGGATATGTGGAGTTATGGACATTATAACTCTGGAAAACCCATAACTGGTTGTATGTGGTAATTGTTAACTGAATGAATTATGTTTTTCCGCAACATAAATTTGTATGGTAATATAATAGGGTAAATGGTATTTTTAAAGAGTGATCCTTGAGAGGTTTTAAGTGAGGTGACGACTGTATGTAAGAAAAGATTAAAATAAAGGAAAAATTTTCAAGGTAGAATTTGGGTCGTTACAACTACCCTTAGAGAAATTAGCAATGGTTTCATTTAAACGTGCATTCTCCTTTTCCAAATATGGACATTTTTACAAGAGGGTGTCATAGTAATTTTTGAAGCACAATCACATGTAGAATTTGCACATATAAGACATGAGGTTTCATTTTCAAGTTGAATTTCATCAATAAATTTCTGCATTTCAAGAATTTTCTTTTCATGTACTAAAATTAACCTTTTCCTATCTGTAGTATTATTTGTTGCCAAATTTTTATGTTCTTAATGAAATTATACATAAGAACCATATAATATGTCATATGTGGGGTAATCACCTCACTCATAATCGGAATAAGAATTACTTACCTCACCAGAGTTGCCCCGCTCACTATTTTCGCAAGAATCGTGATTTTTGCATCATTAGACATAGTTTGGTTAATTCTTCTTCGTCTGAGGTGCTTGAAGTAACTTCTTTGGGTACATCCTCAATTGTATTACTCGTCTATGTATTGGGCTATACTAATACCTTATTAAAATAGCTCTATGTCTAGTAACCAGATTAACAAGATTAAGTTATATGAATCGTGAAACATATATTTACGTCTAGTAGTCCATGCCATTAAATTTGAGAGTTAAAAAGTTATTGAATTAACTTTATATCTAGTAACTAATACAACAACATGCATGAGATGACAATTTTGATATAAGTTTATATATAGCAAATATACCAAATTATGAGTTATACAAATTCAGAATCATGCAAAGATTTCTCTAAGCATTTAATTTTCAAAGCATGCAATAAGATGATCAAACTCAAAACAATCATTAAGCACACATATAACTCAAAAGAATCAAAATTTCATGAATTAATATAAAATGAATCAATGTGTATACATCAAACTCGTATTAGATTCAATCCCAACAAATAAAGAACTTAACTACTCATGTTCACAAAATTTAAGTAAGATAAGGATAAAACACAACTCATAGGGTGGTAGAACCATACACAAATGAGTACAAAGTGTTTCTCTTCAAATGTATGTTTTATAAACCCAAGTTAAACCTCTTTATTAGTGTCTGATATCTTGTCCCATGCTCAGCACACCACTTTGCGCCGAGCGCACCGCTCTGCATAGCTAGACGCAACCTTTCATTACATCGCCTTGCGCTGAGTGCACCTCCTTGCACTTAGCGCACCACCCTTTTCTACCGAGCGCATATGTGGTGTTTGGCATGTATGAAACATAATGTTTTTTGCCAAAAAATTTCCATCTTGCGCTTAGTGTAGTGAATTTTTTACATTTCACTTATCTGACCGTTCATATTGAAGATCCATGTGTCAGGAACAACGTACCCAAAATTCAGTTCAATCTAATGATGAACGAATTCGTTATCGCAATTTTACTCGGATTACTCATAGCTTAAACCTTGCTTTTGTTTGGAACTTAGCTTTTTGCAATAATTCATCCGGTTTTGGCTTGCACAAACACTCTAAAGATAATACAATATTTTGACACTTAACAAGACAATACTTACTAGTCCTGTAGATTTTCTTGCCACATCTAATTTTATGGCCAAATTAGTGTAGATATGTAATATGGTAAACTTGCTAGTTGATTCAATAGTTATCGATTTCAAGACTTTAATTGATCTTATAATACTTTAAGAGAGAGTTTATGACTTAATAAGAGTGTAATTCTAATAAGAGATTAATGTATATGTACTATTATTTTCATTACACTATTTAGGGTACATCTGCATTACTTTAATTTTAAGAGTTAACGTCTCTTAACATATGAATGATAGATGATACATTGATAATGTAAAAGATTTTTACATTGTCAATGTAGAAATTATTTTGTTCTAATAATAACAAAAGCTACAATTAAAATAACTAATATGAGGTTAAAAAAAATATTAGGTTAAAATATAAAAAAAATACAACACTTCCATTTACCAAGTGACTCATTTATATTTTATATTGCTTAAATAATAAGTTTAACCTATTTTTTTAAAATTGTATTTTAACTTTAAAAAAAATGTACTTCTAAGTTGTAACACCCCGATTAGGATGTCAATTTAGAAATAAACGCACAGGTAATACCTGCAATGGGTCGAGCCCTAATCCATGTTTTGGATCTGGGGTAATTAGGGCTGAATATTTTAAAACTCGTTGAATTATGATTCCGAGTACCCAAACCTACATGTACTTGGACCCATAATTCCTAAACCTTAAATATATATGTTGCAACATAACTTTAATATTGTGATATTGTTAATCATAAATGTGATGTGATATTGTGAGTTCATAATATAATCAATAAATATATATATATATATATATATATATATATATATATATGTATATATATGTATGTGATGTTATTATATAGCTAATCTAAAATTATGTTAGTAGGTTGATTAAATAGTTATTGCTAAATAAATTTTCCATCATAATGTTCAAAAGTGTATTTTTTTAATTGACAATTTAAAATTGTACACTTATATTTTATAATTTTTATTATTTTATTTTCATTTTTATTGCAAAAAAAATAATGGATAAGATTATGGAAAACAGGAATACTAATATATAATTTAATAAGAGTTTTTTTTTTTTAATATTTTTAAATTTTTATATACCATAGTTATCTTGGATACAAACGACAAAGAGCCAATACTAACAAAAGTAAATTAAGAGTATAAAATTAAGAGTAAATTATACTTACACCCCTTGAGTTTTAGTGAAATTATATAAATCACCCATACTTTTTTGTCCTCACACGAACTAACCCTAATTTTGTACATATGTTACACTAACTACATCTGCACGATATAAAATTGTAATATTTTAAACAAAAAAACGTGTGACGTGTGTAATTAATTAAACAAAATATTGTATATTTTTTAGACAAATTCAAATAATATAGTCAATGAACCTTCATTATTTGACTCCTTATAAAATAGTATAAAAAATATTTAAAATTTTCTTTGAAATTATTAATGTATTTTGTAATGACACAAAAATAATAAAGAAACACTGACTTTTGTACTATTTGAAGTTACACAATGTACAATATTTTGTATAACTTAATTACATTCATCACACGTTTTTTGTTTAAAATATTACACTTTTATAACATGTAGCGGTAGTCAATGTAAAATATGTATAAAACTATGGACGATTTGTGTAGGATGGAAGGGTAATTGATGTAAGAACAAAGAAATGAGATGTGATTTATGTAATTTCATTAAAATTCAGGGGTGAGAGTGTAATTTACTCTAAAATTAATTAAGGATTACCCAAACAAATATGTAGGCTCTAATAGGGGTGAGCTGGACCCGACCCTACCCGCTCATCCGATGTGGTCCGATCATGATCAGATCTGAAAAGCGTCAGGTCTCATCGAGTCTAGTGCTAGATTCGAGTTCAAAAATTAGACCAATCAATATTTAGGGCCGGGTAGGGACCAAACATGACCCGTCCCGACCCGTCTCATGATCACTCACTCGTGATGTTTGTATGTGTCTTTCTTCAAATATATACAGAGTAATGCTAATGTTTTGGTCAAAAATATCATTGATTCTCTAATTTTTGTTTAATAATATATATATTATTTTATATGTGAAATTACATATTCACATTATATTTAATAGGTTCGGATATGGTTTTAAAGGCTGACCATGTGAATATCTAGAGTCTGGTTAACTCCGAGTCTAAAACCAAATTCAAAAAAATAGTCCGAACAACATTTAGGGTCGAATGAGAACAAGCCTTAACCCGTTCCAACCTGACCCACGCTCACCCTAGCTCTAATATATGGTTTCTAAAGTGAAAGAAATAAACTGCACCACTATTGATCACTCAAAATCTAGGGTTTTAGAGTTCACATAAACCCTTACTCTCTCATCAATGGCTGAAGAAACCGCTCAGGAATTACTTAATACGAACACCACCGCTACGGCCACAGACATGGACGTTGAAACCGGTGATGAGTCCAAAGAGAAACGGACCAGGGAGGAGGAATCCGTGGAAGAAAAGGAAAACGGCGTTTCGAAGAAACCGAAGGTTGATGAAGAGAAATCAGTGGAAGAACAACGGTTGGAGAAGTTGGAAAAAGGAGAAGAAAACGAAGCATCTGGTTCTGTGAACTTGGGATTCAAAGAGTTTGGATCTTCTGTTGAGATGTTCGATTACTTCTACAAGTTTCTTCATGTTTGGCCTCTTTATGTTAATGTTAACAAGGTTTTACTATTACCCTTTCTCTCTCTTAAGTCCCGTTGGTATGTTAAAAATGAAGGATTTTTATTTGTAATTTAGTTTATTTTTCAAACCATTTTATAAAACTTTGATGTTCAATACTATGAAAACCCAAATAACCATTGTTCACACCAAGTTTGTGCTGTACTTTTTGTGTGTTGTTGATAGAAATGTCAAATGTGTAACTTTGATTTAACAGTTCATAATTTTCTAGATAATATTTATATAAACAAAAAAGCTGATAACCCTTTATTTCCCATGTTAATCCCAAATAGTGAACAATACAAGAATGTTAGTCCCATTTATACCAATGAATATTTGCCTTTCAATAAATCCGTGAGGGGATTTTCTATCTTCCCATAAGTCTTCATAAATCCTCTCATAAATCCCATATTATCCCCTTAACCCTTTGACATCATTTGGAAATAGCCTATTATGCAAACTCCTATCCTCTTTGGGTATGTTGCTATCTCTGAGACAATATTGCCTAAATATTGCACTTGCCCTTCTTCAAAATTACATTTCTTGTTTCCGTGACTCCAAGAAAGCTTCTTTCAAATGCCTAATGTGGCTTTCCTCATCTTTGCTTTAAATCAATATGTCATCAAAGAAGACTAAGACGAGTTTCCTCAAAAATGGCTGCAACACTTCATTCATCAAAGCCCCAGAATTTGAGGGCACATTAGTAAGCCCGAAGGGCATCAGTAAAAATTTACTGTGTCCCTCATTTGTTTTGGTAGCTGTCTCCTTTATTTCTCTTCCTTCATATAGTATATTTGGGATTGAGATCTACTTAGAAAAATATATGCATAGGCTAATTCATCTGGTACCTTAACAATTACTATTATGGGAAATTTACTAGGACTTCATCTAATTCATCCAAAACTGCATGCATTATTGTTGCTATTAGTTAGTCGGTCCTACCCTCATCTGAATGTTTGCTCATTGGTATTCGATGGGAAAGTCTTCTCCTTTCTCTTGTTGCATCTTCACCATTGTTATGATAGATGTAGCTGAGCTGCATAGGGGTGGATCCCCCTTGATAATGTGAGTTTTCCTTCTAGTTGTCTCTAATCTCTCTCAATCCTGCTAGGTGCTAGCCAGTCCATTCTGACAACCAAATCTTCTACCCTTAAGGCACATAGGTCAAAATCTCATTGGAGCTGAATCTCTTGTAACATAACACATAACACCTTTATACACACCTTATGTCCATCCCCAACCTCCACATAGTAACAGGGTGTTCCTATAGTCGGTAAGCTGGGTTCCCTGATGATGAAGATGCTCCACAGTCCACCGATACCAGCATTGGCCTCCCTGAACTGGTCCCTATAACTTAGGGATCTCTTTGATGCAAGTACCGTCATGTTATTGGGGTCAAGTTGTATAGGTTTTCCTTCCCACATGATAGTTTCATCCTCATCGACCTCTCATTATCTTACTTGTCATCCATTTCTTCTGCCAACAACCTTGAATTACTTGTTTTACATAATGCTCTGGTGTAAAATTTTCATCACTTCAAATCATAGGGCCCTCCCCATCTTATGTTAGTATTCGGCTTCTGGCATTGGGTCCAATTGGGCCCTTCAAAATCATAGGGCCCTTCTACTTACATCCATTGTTTGAGCTGACTTATAGAAAGGTCTCGTACTTGAATTGCTAATGCCATTGGGTCCAATAGTCAACCTCGAGTTTACAGAGTATTGAACTGCTGCATGAAATTAAATGTCAGGATCGAGGTATTGAACTGCATGAAAATTCATTTTCACCAAAGTATAAATCGGGATTTGACAAATTTATATCTTAATATGCTGTTCCAACTTTGTAGTAATGTATCTGATGTTGCAGTAGCTACAATGGTGCAACCTGATTTTACTTGTTAGTTGTTACTGAATCTAGCATGATTTGTTTTTGTGTGAAGTATGAACATAAAATGCTGTTGGAATTGCTTAAGAATGGCCATCAAGAGCCTGATAAAAAGATTGGTCAAGGAGTTCGTGCTTTTCAAGTCCGCAATCATCCTGCCTATAGAAGCAAGTGCTTCTTCATCATCAGGGAGGATGACACTGTCGATGATTTTAGCTTCCGGAAATGTGTGGATCATATTCTTCCCTTACCAGAAGAAATGCATTCAAAATTTGATGTGAACAAGTCATTTGGTGGTGGAGGAGGAAGGCATCATGGAGGAAAAGGTGGCAGAGGGAGGGGTGGAAGAAGTGGGCGGCATGGCAATGGGAATGGCGGAAGGTGGAGAAATTGAGTAGTCAGCTTTTTTTATACCTAAAATGTTTCATGCATACTTTAACGGAGTATTTCATGTTTCATACTTTCATGCCATTAACTTATAATTTAGATTTTGATATTTCATTAATGCTTTTGGAGAATGATGTCTTAATGAGGCTCACTTTCTCAAAGTTAAGACGATAATCAATTTGGATCAATTTTAGTTTTTTTTATGCTTATGCTGTTTTCTCTCCAAATATTTCTCAATATATGCCCCATTGGGAGTTAACAAACATAATTTATGATAGATTATTATAACGTTGTTCAATCAATGTACCTGTCCGTATCTAGTGGGATAAACATTCGATTGTTATTGGATATGCCCGATTGGTATGTTATTGACTATAGGAGATGGGCAAATCAAGTTGCTGTTTTGATACATTGACCACAATTCTTAGTGGAGATGGGCAAATCAAGTTGCTGTTTTTATACATTGACCACAATTATTGAGAAATCCACACGAGACTTCTAATATTATGTGAGGTTCATCAGTTCTAAAGTCTTCAATGAACCTTAGAACTTTTTATGGTTGGAATGTGATGACACCTGCTAGATAGAAACTCGTTTGAATCGGTGCAATTCGATTAAAAAAATAACTAGAATTAAAGTTCATGATTTTACTCTCAAATTTACTTTTTTTTCTTCAGAATTATAACTTCCTAAGGATTTAACATTTTTTTGGTTATTACTGTAAAGAATTTAAATTTGTATGTTGGTGACGAAAAAATAATTGAAAAATGGTAAATTAAGTTTGAACTGAATTAGAACTCTAGTATGTATGTGAGTCACTAGTTGGTAAGCCCGTGCTATGCTCAGGAACATTTTGTGTTTTTCTAATTTGTTTAAAGAAAGTAAAACTATAATCCTAAAATAAAATTACATATAGAATTATACCATCTAAAACGGTCAAATAAATTTATAGGTGTTGTTTATGTAATGATGTGCAATCTTTCTTGTTCTGTTGATACATGAGGAAATAAATATCGTTAATATTCAATTAGTAAGTGAGAGCTTTATTATGAGCAGCAAATTAACTACACCACCAACTATAAATATTTCCCATGATTGGTGTAAAAATATCACATGGTCATGATAAAAAAGAGATTAAAAAACTCGTGCAAATATAGCAATTTAAAATTCTTAATGTACAATCTTTACATGATGTAAATAGTTATAAAACTAAAATAATCACAGATGAAATAAAAGTTCAATTATATTTAGTGATATTTCTAGTGTCAAAATTTATTATTATAAAAATGGCATTTTAAAACAAATTTTATCTGTTTCCATTAATTCATAAAAAATGTTAATTGTAGCCTCGTGATTTTAAACAAAAACATACGAATTTAGCAGGTATAATTTATCCTGGGACCAGTGAACAGATTTCACCCCTCACCCGTCATGAGCGGGAAAAATTGATGAAGCATGCCTCTGATCCTGATTTATTTGTTTGGGTGACTAAATATTAGGAGTTCCACCAATAGGGTGATGTTCACGACAACTTTCGCTCTATCAACACGGATTAATGGTAGTTTTTTTAGCAGTTTTACTCATCTAACAGTACTTAGTAATATACTTTAATACAACATACAGGTAGTTATTTCCATGACACAATTCTCAATTAAAGGACCAATTGTTAGGGCTTAAGCACATGAAAAGAGTTCAACCAAAAGACTAGTCTATTAGGTAGGAGAGTCTAATATACTATTAGTAAGTACCACATTGAGTTTGATATTCTATTTAATGTGACACTGTTAACCTAAGTCCCTAACTATTGCCAATATTTCTTTTGTTAGCAGCCAATTTTTTAAAATAACAGCAAAATCTTAAAAGATTTCACTAATTTCGCTGGAGCTTCTCTTCCTTCTTCTCGGGGTTTTCTCTCTAATTCACTGGTTTGTTGAAACTTGATTTATATGTAGACATAATGTTTATGTTTCTTTCCCATATATATAAAAGTTTGTAGTTTTTTTTTTAAATTAAGCTTAAATGTGGCATGTAAGTATTTTTGACAACACACGAGTAGATTATAAATTCAGCTTTTATTTTTTTTTAAAAAGTAAAGAAAAAATGACATCTATGTAGGTTACTTTTATTTGGATTGTTTATTTTTTTTAACCAACTTCACTTTTCATTTTATCCAGCATTTACATTTTTTTTGGATTGTCCTCTCCTTAATTGGTTATTTTATCTTTTTTGTTTGAACTATTTATTTTGTTGAATGTCTAATTCAAGTTTAACAACTTTTATTTATTTGTGTGTTATGATACTTTTAGTTTTAAATATTGATATTAGTTTTTATATTGTGTTTTTTAATATTTTTTAGCCATTATCATGAGCTATTAACAGTTTAAAAATTATTGTAAAAATATATAAGAGGATAAATAATAAAAATAATATAAAAACAATCAAAATAATCATAACATAATACAAATGACTTTTTTTTCTTATATTCAGTTTTTAGTTAAAGTACATACACATAAACAAATTACAAGTAAAAAATTTATAATTTATAATATTACAGTTTATAAGTTTATAAATTAGAACTATAAAAATATAATCTATATGGAACATATGAATATTCTTACAAAGTTGTCCTCTATATAGGACCATGGGACAAAAAAAAAACAATCTTCTTCGTGAAGCAAACACATTTAAGTCATTAGGTGTATTGCAGCAAGCTTACATGGAAACAACTTCTAAAGAAATAGCAAAACCGATGTGTGAGTAAATGAGTGTGTTACTAATATTTTTTTGGGAAGTAGTAGCCAATGTTTGCAATCTAAATTAGATTCTTTTTCAAATAAATCGTTGATTTGTGATTCTATCTTGTTGGTTTATCAACTCACTCAATATTCTATCGAGCAAAACTGCTTGAGTAGCACAATGTGTTGCTTACATGTACTCTACTTCTGCTGTTAATAGAGTAATTACTTGTTAATTCTTGGATGACCAAGAAAATACACCCATACAAAGATGAAAAGCATAACCAAATGTGCTTTTTCAAGTTTCAATCGTTCTTCCAATTGAGTAAGCATCGGTTTGCATGACTCCATCTCGAACTTATTCAGAACATCACATGCACACTTCTTTTGTGAAATAAAAAATTCCTTTATTTGTATGATTTACTTCAATGTCTATAAAGTATGACATTAGACCCATACTCATCATCTAAAATTGTATTGTCATAATCTCCTTGAATTCTGCTAAAAAAATGGGATTAACACAAGTACAAATAAGATCATCCATCTTCAAGCAAACAATAGTTATATCTCCATCCAAGTTTGTTTTGACATATAAATCATGTTGATATGGACTTCTATGGAATCCATTGTTAGTGAAGTATGTGTCAATACATGTGTACCACAAGCACTAGGTGCTTTCTTTAATCCATATATTGTTTTCTTTAACCTACGTACCTTATTTTCCCCTCCTTGTTGTAGATAATCTAATTGTTGTTCTATATAAACTTCTTCAAGAAAACCATTCAAGAAAGAAGAGTTAATATCCATTTTAAAATCTTCCATTGATTTTGAGTATTAAGAGAAAGTATCATTTGTATCATGTTCATTCTAGCAATTAGAGCAAAAACTCCAAAATGATCAATGTCTAGTTTTAGTTTGTATCCTTTTGCTCCTAATCACATTTTCAAGCAATCTACTTGTCCATTTGGATTTTACTTTATTTATACACTCATTTGATATCGATTGGTTTCTTTCTTTTTAGAAGTATTGTTAATTCACACTTGTCATTATTATCAATTTGTATGAATTTCTCTGTCCATCGGTTTAATCCAACTATGTACAATAATTTCCTCATATGTTGTAGGATCAGAATAAGCAAACAAGACAAATAATCACTTCCCTTATTATTAGGATCATTATCTCTCCTGCTTTCATAATCTCACAAGTGGGGAGGTGAATGTTGCTTTCTTTGTGTATATCTATGAGTTGGTGAGTCCAATATGGATTCAATTGGTGATTCATCAAATTTATTACATACTTCTTAATTTATATTTATTGGCATATGCAACAACTCCTTTTCTTGTTCTCAGCAATCCCATACACATCTTCTTCAAGAATAACATCTTATTGATGATTACCTTTTCAGTCCTTGGATTGTACAACATGTAGGCTTTTATTTCTTCGGTGTATCCTACAATAATACACTTTTCAACTTTATCATCAAGTTTCTTTTTCAGTTGATCTTGTAAGCAACACAACCAAAGACCTTTAAGCGTTTGGGATATGGCTTTTGCCTATTCCAAGCTTCTCCTTGAGTTTTATCACAAACACTTTTGACACAACACTTATTTAGTAGATATATTGCACAAGCCACTATTTCAGTCCAAAATGTCTTGGATAATTTCTTG
The DNA here is from genome assembly GCA_009771035.1 of Lupinus albus. NCBI lineage: Eukaryota > Viridiplantae > Streptophyta > Magnoliopsida > Fabales > Fabaceae > Lupinus > Lupinus albus. The sequence continues at coordinate 8,348,537 of CM020006.1, read as the reverse complement.
CACTGCATCATGCTTCTTACTATATCCATGAATCATTCTTCCTTTTTGTGACTTCATTTTTGTTGAGGAATGTATTTTGAAGTTATTTGATACTTAACTCCTTGTTTCTCAAGAAATAATCACAAAAAAATATTCGCCCTTAACAAATGTCTTCTAGTGGGTATAAACTTATAATCCCAAGAATCACATTCTTAAGAATGTTATTATCGGTAATGTCATTTTCATGTATATTAAAATATATGTTTGGTTGACAATGGGAAAGATGAATACAATGGGAAAGTAACAATTTATAGACATAAGAATGAAACATTCCTAAGCTCTTCCATGAGAATGAGAAAGCGTTCAAATGTGAGAGTCTATCATCCTTAGGAAAGTTTTATTTCAGGGAGTATTTTGTTACAAATTAAAACAAACACAATTATGTATTATTTCTAACAGCTATTCCAGAGAATATTTTGTTATAACCTCAAGCAAACACCCCCAGAATTTTCCTACTGATAATATAATTAATAACCGAGTTAAAAATGATTTTCAATGTTTAAAGAAATGCATTTTGAAAACCTTTTGGGTAAATGATTAAAGAGGCGTTTAAACAATTTTTGCTCATATCATGGTAGTTGTGGTCATGAAACTAAAAATAGATTATATAAATATAATCTTGGTGATATCCCAACCCAATTAAAAACTGCTACCTAATTAAAAAGAAAATTAAAAAGTAGAAAATAATTTTTTTTACATTACTTATTGTACTGTGATTAGCTTGGAACATGAAGACACCAATTTCTTGAGATGAATGATCTTTGTTCTAATAGAAGACCTCGGTTGGGATATTCGAACTGTTGGTAAACAAAAATATTACAGGGTATCCCAAGATGGCGAGAGTCTTTAACAGGATATTCCAGCACCAAGAAGATAGCTTAGAGGAGGAAAATAAAAGTTTAGACAACACTCCAGTGGTCGATAGAGTGTGGACAAAGGAATGTTATGTCTTCACTAGAGGATTCGATAGAGCAGGAACCTCCAAAGCAAAAAGAATGAAGTATGTCAACCTAGTCTTGGGGATAATCGAGTTTGTTTAGTTCAAGGCAGTCACGCAACCCAAAATGGTTACTTCCATGTTAAAGACTAAGTAATGTGATGGTTTTGAGTTTTGAATAAATGGGATTTCATTCTTATTCCAAAGAAATAAGTATCTCTTTTGTTTGGTTGGATTAAATAGTAGAATAGTTGAATAATTGGGCATATGAGATTATTAGTCTTAGATTGTTTATACCATAGAACAATCTGTTCCATTAGGTCCTTGTCTCCATACTAAGATGATACCCTCACTAAATTTATAGATTGTTTATACGATAGAACAATTTGATTATTTTAGGGAAAATATTATTAATTTTTTATTCTATCTGACAAGATAAGATATTGTTCCTAGTATCCCAATTTGTAATAGAAATTCAAGACTATGTAGTTATTTCTAAAGAAAAGTTTGGTTGGTTGGATTTAATTTGATCAAGGTTTAATTTTAATTCGTGACTCCTACTTAAATAAGTGAACTATAACCCTTGTGTCTGATATTGACTTGAAACTTATTAAATTTTCACCATTTTATTGCAAATATAATATTTTTATTATTACACAACTCTAATTAATTCTTGACCAGTTTTATTATTGCAACTTATTGAAATATATTCATTACCAACCTGTTAACATGCAGTGCATAGACGTTTGAGATGCAGAAGATCAATAAACACATCCTAGAGTTCTCCATGTGCTTCTATGTAGGCCTGCAAAATGTTATAGAGTGGAGGAGAGATACTTCTGGTCATGAATTCTGAGGTGGTGGGGATTCTGTTATATTTTTTGTGCTAGATGTTATGCATTTTTCTAGCTATTTTTATGTTAAATTTGTTGGGGTATTGGAGATTGTGTTGGAAATTGTTTTCTGATATTTTTTGTTTGATGGAGATTTGTTGGGCGTTGTGGATTTTTTGTTTGTTTGAGAGGATAACAATATATGTGAAGAAGATCTTGCTCCTGACCTTAGTACGGTTCTGATAAAGACACCAATATCACAAAAAGAAGAAAGGAAGAAGACATACAAAGACTATCGAACACAAAGCTTCAAGATTTAGAGTCTAAGTCTTAGGTACTTCTATCCTTACAACTACTTTATTTACTTAGTTAACAATGCTAAAAAATTGTTTTCAAGAAAATCAGAAAAATCTAAGTGTGAATAAAAATAATTTTCAAAAACATGTAACGGATTACCATACTTGAGTAACAAGTTACATGAGTGAGAAAAGAGTTTTCAAACCTCTATCAACTATGAGTAATTCATTACAGACTTTTGAGTAAAAGATTACCATTTTTAGAAAACAGGGTAATCGATTACTCAAAGTAGTGTAATCGATTACACTAAGGCAAATTTACAAAGCTGTCAAACAATGTCATTGAGTAATCGTTACTCAAATCCAGTAATCGATTACACTGTGTGAATTTTCAAAAAGCTGTTAACAGGATTGTTGGGTAATCGATTACCCACTTGCAGTAATCGATTACTGAGAGATGTTGTATCAGTTTTCAGATTTCAAGTGAAAGGGTTTCACTCCAAACTGATTGTTTTTCATTCCAAACGAAACCTACTCATACCTAGGGGTATTATGGTTGATTGGAAGCCTATATAAAGGCATTGAAACAGTCTCACAAAAAATATACAATAACATACAACACATATACAAACAACTCATATTTCAAACTCTCTTTAAAAGCTCTCACACTTTCTGATTTTTCCTACACTTTTCAAGCAATCCACTCTTAAACTTTCAAAGTTATTTTGAAGTTGCTTCTAAGTGTTTTTCATATTGTTAAAGAGCATTATAATCTCAAGTATAAAGTTGTTGTTGGATTGCAAGTTCTAGAAATTGTCATATACACTTGTAAGGCAATCCAAGCCAAATTATAAATTCTTCACTTTTGAAAAGTTTACTTTCTTTCACAAGGGTGTGAAGAGAAAGGGGTTGAGTTACTTGGTATAGTGTTTACCAAGGGTGTAACTTGGTATAGTGTAACACCCCAAATTTATCCTCTTTGAAATTAGGTAACAGTCCTGAGGAATGGGGCATACTGCCAGATTCTCGCTTGAGCGAGAGGACCTCGCCCAAGCGAGAGGATCAGTGTTTTGAAATTGGAAAAATTCTGGGAGTCTCGCCCAAGCGAGGAATAGGTCGCTTGAGCGAGAGGAAGCCTGTTGGGACTGTGAGATTCTCGCTTGAGCGAGATTCCCTCGCTTGAGCGAGAGCGTCAGATCTGAAATTTTAAAAAGGCGGGATTTTCTCGCTTGAGCGAGAATGGGCTCGCTTGAGCGAGAACCCGACGACTCCTTTTAAAATAGAAACCCCAAACACATTTTAGGGTTAGAACTTTGAAGAGAAGAGAGAGAAGAGAGCTTTTCAAGAGCAAAAAGCCTTAGGACTCATCTTAGAGCTTGAGAAGAGGTAAACCTCTTGCTTCTAACTCTTCTTCTTCCTCTCTAACTTATTTTGGGGTATGTTGGATCTCTTTTCAAAACATGAGAAACTATGGAAACTCATCCTTTAGAGTTATGGTTCGTTTTATGTTGTTTTTCTCTTGTAAACTCTTGGTTTAGAGTTGATATTTGATGAATGGAAATGTTTTGTGGGTTATTCATGAAAACCCAAAAAACCCCCAAAATGAGAATATGAGTAAAAAGAGAAATGGATGAAATGTTAGATGTGGATGATGAGTTTGTGCTTTAATGTTGATATATGAGATGAACATGTATGTTTAGATGTTTGGAAACTTGTGTTGAAGTAGTTTTTGAAATCTTGAAAATATGTGAATCCCTTGTATGTTTGATGATTAAATACGAGTTGTTTATGTGTTATTTTGAATAAATGACTGACATTGTTGTTATTGGTGGAAATGAGGAAAGATCCTAAGGTTGGAGGAAATCGCGGAGGGGAATTTTAAAGTTACTCGGAACCGATCCCCAACACTCACCAAGGTAAGGGATAAGTGTCTCTAAATCATACTCGCTAATGTGAATGAGGTATGTGAAAGAGGTAATGTGTTTGTAAGAATACTGTTGATACTCTACCCGAAGAGGTAGTGGTTTATTGTTGATACCCTACTCGAAGAGGTAGTGGTTTATTATTGATACCCTACCCGAAGAGGTAGTGGTTTATGGTTGATACCCTACCCGAAGTGGTAGTGGATTATTGTTGTTATCCTACCCGGAGTGGTAGTGGATTATTGTGGTTATCCTACCCGAAGTGGTAGTGGAGTATTGTGGTTATCCTACCTGAAGTGGTAGTGGATTATTGTGGTTGTCCTACCCGGAGTGGTAGTGGATTATTGTGAACTCGACCTGCCCGATGTGGTATGCGGATAACTCAACCTGCCCGATGTGGTATGGATAATAAATCGACCTGCCCGATGTGGTATGGATAATAAATCGACCTGCCCGATGTGGTATGGATAATAACTCGACCTGCTCGATGTGGTATGGATAATAACTCGACCTGCCCGATGTGGTATGGATAATAACTCGACCTGCCCGATGTGGTACTGATAATAACTCGACCTGCCCGATGTGGTATGGATAATAACTCGACCTGCCCGATGTGGTATGGATAATAACTCGACCTGTCCGATGTGTTATGGATAATAACTCGACCTGCCCGATGTGGTATGGGGATAACTCGACCTGCCCAATGTGGTATGAAAATAAAATCGACCTGCCCGTTGTGGTATGGGAAATGAAATCGATGAATACAGTTAAAGGAAATATGAAGGATGAGAATGAGGATGTGAATGATAAAAGTAATATTCATGTTATAGAATATATATTATGGGATATATATACTATAAGGTGAATATGAAGGATGACAATGAGGATGTGGATGATCAAAGTAATATTCATGGCATAGGATATATATTATGGGATGTATATACTATAGGGTGAATATGAATGATGAGAAATGAGAATGTCAGAATGAAAGTAATATGCATGCTATAGGATATATATTATGAGATATATACACTAGGGTGAATATGAAGGATGAAAATGGAAGATGTTGAGAATGAAAGTAATATACATGCTATAGGATATATATTATGGGATATATGTTCTTTAGGGTGGATATGAATAATGAGAAGGACGATGCTTCGAAATAACGTAATATGCATGCTATAGAATATATATTATGAGATATATATACTATAGGATGAATATGAGTAACGTGGAAATTAAAGGAAGAAGATATGAATGTTTACAATTACGTATGTGTGGTTATGAATTATATTAAAGCTTAAATCGTATTTGAAATGTGGATTATAATGTAATGTTAGTTTTTGAACTAATGACTTACTCCCTTGTTTTGTGTGTTGTTTATGATAATCCCATTGTAGGTAAATGAAGGATTTGAGGAGGAAGCTCACTTAGGGAGCTTATGTGTTTATTATCTTGATTGTCTTTATCGCCGCTTGACATTGTAGTTGATTTGATAACATTTTGGGATGAATGTAAATCTGAATAGGACAATACTAAGTTATGTAGTTATGAAGATTATAAGTCTTAGAAAACCCATACTGGTCGTATGTGGTAATTACTAAATGCATGAATTATGTTTTTCCGCAACATGAATTGCATGATAACGTAATAGGTTAAAAGATTAGTGTCAATGAATTATTCATGAAGGTTTTTCAGTAAAATAATGAATGTATGTAAGGAAAGATTTTAAATAAAAAAAAAATTTCAAGGGTAGAATTTGGGTCCTTACAACTTGGAATAGAGTTTTCCAACGGATTAGATATAAGTGAGTGTGTAAGGTACAAGGAGATCTCGGGTGAGATAATTGTAATTGCAACTCATTATATTTAATAATGGAATCTCTTACGCGTCAAGAGTACTGGAGGTAGCCTTCGGTGACAAGAAGGTGAACCAGTATAAAACACATGTGTACTCTCTTTCCCTTCTCGTTGTTAATTTTCTATCATTCCTAGTAAATATTTTTCTGCATAATATTTCCACTGCACATTAACTTTGATATTGCAGAAAAATTGGCCATACTTATTGCTACAACTAATTCACCCCCTTCCTCTTAGTTGCAAACTCATTCTTACAATATCAATGTATTTATTGTTTTTTTCTGAGTTTTTTCTAATTCTCTTTTTTTAGGATTTTAGCTTCTTTATTTATAATTGCAAATATCCCACATGTTTTATCGTTTAAAAATGAATTCATGTTGATTTTAAAATTAAAAATTCGGATTTATATATTATCTTAATTAGAAAATTTTGAATTTGATGTTTTTAGGTCCGGAAGTACCTTAGAAAACGCCCTTATCATTCTAAAATTCCCCTATAATTTTTATTGAATAAATTTTTTTCCTGTAAACCCTTAAGTCCTTAAAAATAATTATTTGACCTTAAAAAAATATAGTAGTAGGTGGCAACCATTTTGGGTGAAAATATCATAACGATCTTAAAAAGCTTAAAATTTTTGCATTACCTTTAAATAGATAACAAATAATCATTTAATTTTCATAAAATCGCAAAAGATATTGTAAATTGAATTTTAATTTTTATTTAAATTGGGAAAACGAAAATTAAAAGAATTCAACATGTGATCTTTGAAAAATGGAATTTCCTTTGATAAAGAGACTAATAAATGACCTTTTCAATTCACATAAACAATTTTCAAATTTAATTTAAATGCAAAAATAAAATTGGATTGATTTTGTGTTATTATTGAGCCAATAAGTGCATGTAAAGCAATATTTTGATGATCCTTTTGATTTTGGTCGAAAATAAAAATTGGGCAAATCTTTATTTAAAATTATATCACCATCAATGCACAATTAAGAGAATATTTTATTTATTTATTAAAAAGAGACCTTTAGAATTAATGGCAGAATTTTCCAAATCAATGACTCTCATTATATATTTATTTTAATTTTTTTTTACATAAGTATATTTAAAGTTATTATTTTTATTTTTTAAAGTATTTTGGGTTGGACAAAATTGGTTTTCACAACTTCCCCTCTTTACTTAGTTCTTATTGGATAACATACAAACTAAGGTTTTAGTGCTATTATTATAAGTAACTCGTAAATAAATGAATGCTAATTTTGTTGAGGTACAAAAATACTTTATGTTGGGGTGTGATACGAAGCCAAGAACACATGTTAGTGTATTGCCGAAACATGAGGAAAGAGGTAAGGCCAAGGACACATGTTTGTGTACTGCCAAAACCTGGGGAAAGAGGTAAAGCCAATGACGCAAGTTTGTGTACGACCGAAACTTTGGGAAACAAGTAAACCCAAGGTCGTAGGTTTGTGTAGTGCAAAAACTTGGAGACCCAAAGATAAAGCCAAGAACGCAGGTTTGTGTACTACCAAAACTGGAGATCCAAAGTTAATGCCAAGGACGCAAGTTTGTGTACTAACAAAACTTGGGAAAATTGGTAGGGCCAACGATGTAGGTTTGTGTACTACCTAAACTTGGTTGCACGCACATCAAAAGTACAGGCCTTGGAATGCTTAGATTATACGTTGTAAGGACTCGATTTTTCATAACCCAAAATTCCTTTAAAATTTATTCATGAAACTAAAGTGATTACTTTTTTTTAAAAGACATTACTCAAATGATTTAGAAAACATCATTAAATATATACATATAAGTTCAATTCATATATCAGGTGCGGAAATAGTCAATCATTCACTTCATTAAAAGTATGTCATTACACTTCCTTTCAATTACATAATTTATACAATTATCCTTTCTCAAATAATACTTTTATTTCATGCATTAATCAATCTCATATTACATACATATATCATATACCATATTGAATATATAAGCAACTACCCTATCATGTCCTCTTCTCCGCAAGCGTCCAATGCGCTACCGCCACAACCTGAACTCAAATACACAACACATACGAGAAGAGACAAAAAGGGAGTAAGAACCAACTACGGCGACCGTAGCGTGGAATTACATAGAGTAATAACATTAAAGTATTACACCCTACATATCATCTAAAAGCAAGCATATTAGACACATACCAATCAATACTAAAACCATATAATGTTCATATTTCCAATTAGCATAATCATCATATCTCACTTAGACAAATCAATACAATATATCATAGGATATTCATTCTTCGGTCAACGCCTTTAACACTTACTCATACCATTTACCCAACTAAATCGTCATCATAAATCAACACACATTAATCTCATCCAACAAACAACGACAAACCTTATACTCAAGACATTTCCATACTTACACAACATTACTATACTTTCCAAATCAAAACCACACTTTCATTACAATACCATATTATACAGGTTTAATCATACGTTGCTACATAGAGCCAATACCACGAAGGGTAAGTCAGTCATTGCTCAACGATCCAATACCACAAAGGGCAAGTCAGTCATTGCTCAAAGAGCCAATACCACGAAGGGCAAGTCAGTCATTACTCGAAGAGCCAATACCATGAAGGGCAAGTCAGTCATTACTCAAAGAGCCAATACCACGAAGGGCAAGTCATACATTACTCAACCTCTTAAGAGAGCTAAAAATAGGTTTTATTCCCATTACTTCACAATCCGTATACAATCAGAAAATCCACGCATTCTCTATCATCAATACACTTAAACACTCCCCTTTAAATCATATCTCACCATAATACCCACAACTACAACCATATCATAATATTCATATTTATCCCATTCTTTACTACATATAAACAACTCACAACACAATCATTATCAGACAACATAATCACGTCCATTTATCGCCAATAATGAGCTCATCACACAGTCATTATTACAAACATACTCATATATGTTTATAACAAATAAGCGATTCACAACTTAGTCATTATCATAAATACACTCATATCTTGTTATCACAATAAACAACTCATAACATATTTATCATCATACAACATATTAACGACAAAACCATTTCTCATGACGACGTATTACCATAAATTAGCATATTGCATTTTAATCTAATAAAACGGTTTTTACCACTCATACATCTCTACATTTATGGCTAATACCTTTTCATGGAGAATAAAGACTCTAACATGGACCACAAACTTCCAAGAGAGTTTCTATCCGTTAATATTCTCCGATTCTTGAGGGAAATCGGAGAAGATGACTCTAATGAAATACTCTATGACCACAATGGTCTTCTCCCTAACCTTAGGTTGCGTAAGCTCCTTTGCTCCGCAAAAGAGCCACATATCCCTTCATCTCCTCCAAAATCCAATGTTCCATTTTCACCACCAAAGCCTTCCAATGTGCCACTAATGAGCAAGAGGAAGAAGTTTTGATGAGTTTTGAGGTTTAGTGGAGGGGAGAATGGTTCATTTGGGTGGAGCCGCCGTTGGGAGAGAAAGGGAAGAAAAGAAAATGAAGATTAGGGTTTGTGAAACCCTTTTTTTAATTTTATAGTTGGGTTGTCTCGCCCGGGCGAGAATGTCTCGCTTGGGAGAGAAGCCCACGATATTTTAAATTTCAAAACACGGACCCTCTCGCCTGAGTGAGATTCTCTCGCTCAAGCGAGAATCTCACAGCCTGCCCATGCATCTCTCGCTCAAGCGACCACTTTCTCGCTTGGGCGAGATTCCCAGAATTCTCAAATTTAAAACACTAAGTCTCTCGCTTGGGCGAGGCCCTCTCGCTCAAGCGAGAATCTAGCAGTATGCCCCATTCTTCAGGACTATTACCTCAACTTAAGGAGGATAAATTTAGGGTGTTACATACGTCGAGTTTGAGAAACTAGAAAACTTAGATTTCACGTCGAGGTAGAGGATCGGAAAAGTTTAGATTGCTTGTCGAGGTACAGGACCCGAAAAGCTTAGATTTAACGTCGAGGTAGAGGACCCAAAAAGTTTAGATTGCTCGTTAGGTTAAAGGACCCGAAAAACTTAGATTTCACGACAGGTATTGGAACCAAAAATATTTATTGTAAATGTTCATCGAGGTACACGACCCGAAAAGCTTAATTATAAAGTATACTTGTAATGATATGATTGTTCTGGGATGAGCAATACATGATCTTCATTTTGATGTTTGTAATGTAATGATTAATGTATGACTATGCATTGATTGGTATAAGGATGCATAGTAATGCTTACGATACATGTAAATGAGATGTGATTGATCTTTAATGTAGGAGTATGTGACTCATGCATAAATTTTGTAACGAATTATTCATGACTTTTTTGAGACAATGAATTTATTAATGATTTCAACAAAAGCGATTCCTTTTGACTACTATTGATAGATATGATATCTTCATTTTCATCAAAACTATTCCAATTTATTTAAAGACATATTTCTTTTAAAGTGATCCATAAAATTAACCTAGTATAGTATTGAGGACAATGACTAAACCAAAACGTACTATCCCAATTAAGCTGGATGAGGAATTCCTTTCAAAGTGTTGATGTTTTTTGTAACAATAAAATTTCCAAGTGTGCCTATTTTGAATTTTTGTCTTCATTCAGCTGGCCATTGTTCATATAGCTGTCCAATTTGGGTGATTGAGGATGAGTATTAAACCTTTATTTTGAAGGGGTTCATTTTATTTTCCCAAATTTTTTGCCATAATACCTTATATAGGTACCTATCAAGAACTCTATCATTTTAATATGATCATAAGCCGCCTTTGCAAGTATTCGACTTAGAACTACTCATCTTTTTCCTCTTCATTTTTTTTGTTTTTTGTAAACACTCCCAGATGTGATTGTCTCATTTAATAGGAAGTAGAAGATTTGTATGGGTTATTGCTTAGAGTTGATCCTGAAGATGATAACTTAAGATCTTTCCCTTTCTTGTTAAAGAGATTTTGTCTTCTTCTGATCGAATAAACTTGTAGAGTCATGAGAAGCTACTGGACTATTGCCCCAATTTTGGGATTTTTTACATTTCCACGAGAAAATGGGATCAACCCAAAGAAATGTCCCAATTTTGGGCTAATTGTAACTATCCAATAGAAAATATGATCAACACAAAAACTGCCCCAATTTAAGAGGCTTACAATTTTTCTTTTCATACTTCTTATTTAATGCATAACTCTTTAAAAAGAAAAACTAAAACAATGATCATGCAAACTTGGAAATTGTTTAAGCTATGAGTGATGATATGGTAATGATGGTAAAATTTAATTTTGGTTTGAGTAGATGTGTTGCTAGTTTTGATGTGTTTATGATAGAGTTTAATTTGGTTTTGGGCAAATATAGATGAGTTTATGTGTTTATAAAGAATACAAAATTGAGCTTGTATTTGGGATTTGAGTATGGTTGATGATATTTAATTTGTGTTTGGTCTTGTGTTGATGATGGTGTGATTTAATTTGGGTATGGGCTTTACTAGACGTGGTGGTAATGATAATAGAATTTAATTTGTGTTTTAGGTTATGAGACATGATGAAGTGATAATAATAGTGAGAAAATGAATTTTGACTTATGCATTAAATATAAGATATTTTTATCAAAATTTTATGAGATTAGTCGAGTCATTATTTCTCTGTTACGATGCATATCTTAGGCACATAAGTCCTCGACAATTTCTTTTACGATGCATATCTTAGGCTTGTATCATAGTGATGACCCTGAACATACATTTTCAGTTTCTTACATTAACTATCTCCAATTGCTGAAAAACATAATTCGCATTCATAATGTAAATAAGGGTCATCACATGTTGTAAGGACCCGATTTTCATAACCGAGAAATTTTAAAACTTTATTCATGAAGCCAAGTGATTACTTTTGAACGATATTACTTAAATGATTTGGAAGACCTGTGAGCATACAAATATCTCTTATGTTCATGATTCAAATGCGCAAATAACCAAAAGTATTACACTCATTAAAAATATACCATTACACTTCCATATACATACATAATCTATACAATTATCCTTTCTCAAATACTACTTTTAATACCATCAATAAATCAACTTCATTATACACTTAAGAGAAGTTCAATATTACAAAAGAGTTAATCCAACATAGTTCTCATATTACATACATTAATCACATATCATATCAATTACATAAAATAACTACCCTATCCTGTACTCTTCTCCGCAAGCGTCCATGCGCTATCGCCACAACCTGAACTCAAATACACAATACATACAAGAAGTGCCAAAAGGGAGTAAGAACCAACTACGGCGACCACATCGTGAAATTACATGGAGCGATAACATTAAAGTATTATAACCTATACAATGTCTAACATCAATTATATTAAACATATACCAATCAATCCATTATACCACATAATGTTCATATATCCATTTAGCATACTCATCATATCTCACTTAGATAATTCATTCAAATCCAAACAACATACCATTTATTCAACTCAATCTTCAATCAAGATCTCCACACAATAATCCCTTTCAATAAACAATGGCAATACTATACTGAAGCTATACCATACTTACATAGCATTAAATACTTTTCCCAAGCAACACAATACTCCCAAAACAATATTACACCCAAGGAATTAATCATACATTGCTCTTAGAGCCAATACCACATAGGGCAAGTCTACACCACAAAGGTGATTCAATACCACATCGGGTAAGTCTACACCACAAAGGTGATCCAATACCACATCGGGTAAGTCTACACCACAAAGGTAATCCAATACCACATAGGGCAAGTCTACACCACAAAGGTGATCCAATACCACATCGGGTAAGTCTACACCACAAGGGTGATCCAATACCACATCGGGTAAGTCTACACCACAAAGGTGATCCAATACCACATCGGGTAAGTCTACACCACAAAGGTGATCCAATACCACATCGGGTAAGTCTACACCACAAAGGTGATCCAATACCACATCGGGTAAGTCTACACCACAAAGGTGATCCAATACCACATAGGGCAAGTCTACACCACAAAGGTGATCCAATACCACATCGGGTAAGTCTACACCACAAAGGTGATCCAATACCACATCGGGTAAGTCTACACCACAAAGGTGATCCAATACCATATCGGGTAAGTCTACAACACAAATGTGATTCAATACCACATAGTGCAAGTCTACACCACAAAGGTGATTAAATACAATTATAAATCCATTATAGCACATCTCATTATCCTCATGATAAATCATACACTTAGTCATTCCATATCATCTCATAATTAATGGAAATACTTATCCATTACACCTCATTTCATACAACAACACAAAACTCTCAATATAATCATTTCCCTTGTGTTAATCTCACATTAAGACTTCACCACAACACAAAATGTCACATCAATGTCAAAAACAAAATGCATATCCTACCACAATAAAACCACTCACAACATCATCATCAAATAATATAATCATGTCCATTTATCACCAACAAGTCGCTCATCACAAAATCATTATTACAAACATACCCGTATATGTTTATAACAAATAAGCGACTCACAACTTAGTCATTTTCATAAATATACTCATATCTTTTTATCACAATAAACAACTCATAACATATTACTCATCATTCACACAATCGTTTACCGTTAGCACAATATCATTACACATACACACCATTAACGATAGAACCATCTTTTATGACGGTGTATTACCATAAATGAGTATTTCACTCTTAGTTTAACTAAATGGTTTTCATACACATCTATACTCATATTTATGGCTAATACCTCTTCATGAAAGATGAATACTCTCAAATGGACCACAAACTTCCAAGAGAGTTTCTATTCGATAACATTCTCTGATTCTTGAGGGAAATCGGAGAAGATGATTCTAATTAAATACTCTAAGACCACTATGGTCTTCTCCCTCACCTTAGGTTGCATAAGATCCGTTGCTCCGCAAAAGAACAACATCTCCCTTCATCTTCTCCAACCTCCATTGTTCCTTTTTCACCTTTAAGATTTCCCAAATGTGCCACCAAGTAGTAATAGGAAGAGGTTTTGATGAGTTTTGAGGTTTAGTGGAGGGGAGAATGGTTCATTTGGGTGGAGCCGTCGTTGAGAGAGAATGGAGAAGAAAGAATATGAAGATTAGGGTTTTTGAAACCTCTCTTTTACTTTTATAGTTGCGCAGCCTTGCCCGGGCGAGAATGGCTTGCTTGGGTTAGAATCAGACAGTATGCTAAGGCTCCTCTCTAGCCTTGGCGAAAATTCTACCTCAAGCTAGAATTTGACAGCTTTTCCAGATTTCTCTTTTGCTCAAACTACCACTCCTTCGCTTGGCCGATGTTCCCACACTTCTCAAACTTAAAACGTTGAGTCTCTTGCTTAGGCGAGACCCATCTCGTCCAAGCGAGAATTGTCAAGTATACACCTCAACACTCTAAGTTTTCCAATCATTCGGAAAACGAAATTTGAGGTGTTACAATCCTTCCCCCCTAAAAGAAATTTCGTCCTCGAAATTTTATTAGGTTACTCTTAGGAAAAACAAATACTATCATCAGCTAAACATTAGGCGTAAGATTTACTCGATCAACCTTAGATCTACCATCCAAACAATTAAGATTCACTTAGACGACACACAAGGACACATACCACATAACAGTGATGCCACATAGACAATTCATGGATTAACCTCTTAGAGTCTAAATAAAAAAGCCAAATATTAGGACAACTAGGACGACTAAGAGAAAATTATTACAACCGAAATAAAGATTCTCAAGTATTCATCAAGAACAATAGATCTCCCCGATCTGTCAAGATAACAATTGTTCAAAATGATCAACACATACAGTGAGATTCATGATAACACCTTCGAATTCGAAACGAAGTGGGACTCCATACCCATCATCTACCACGATGCATTAGATCGCATCCAACATGCAAAATCTAGATCAACATCCACTCGATGGAAATAGCGTCATTTCATTTCATACATGAGAAATAGTCACGGTTAATTCAAAATTCTCAATAACATTTCAAACTTGTACTCGTTACAACACAGAAACATGATAGTCATCCAACAAGTAGCATTTAGACAAACAAGATTTTTGGAGTTTTTCAGAGCACCAAATAAAATCACCAACTAATCATCCAATTCAGTCAAACATTCTTACAACAAACGGAGGCGGTAGAAGATGATTCACAAATTCATATCCTCAACTAGGCGTACAAGACCGTAGGCCCACTCAAATAACATGCTTTATTACCAATGATCATTTGCAAATTTACAAACATTCAATCCAATAACATACGTTAGATATGGATACCCTAATTACACTTGCAAATATACATTTAGTACTTAAATTTGCATCACGTCTAGAAACACATGGTCATAATTGCATCACCAAGTTTTTAACAACATCAAATACCGTTGTTAAAAATTTGAATCTTCAGCAAGGGAACTTAATTAATGCTTAGCCAAATGCTACACTTCACCCAAAATGATTTTCGAAATTAGATTAGATGTAAGATTCATGGCAATCACTTCGTGAAAACAAGGTTTTCATAACCATTTCAAAATAACTTAAAAAACCCTTCTCTCATGCGACACTGAACATCCAAATCACAATTTTTAAAAGGCTAGTTAGTTTTGGAGTTACATTCCATTCAGGACATGAGTGTCCCCACAGTCCATTTACCGAAACATACTTATGCAATAACATTGCAATTATGCATAACAATTACTGACGCACTTGAAACAGAAACAAGTTTTGTAACTACAATATCAAAGCAGAAAATTTGTGTTCATTACCACTATATCGTGCATTGCAAATATTCAATTACAAAAGGTCAATCATCATGGACCAAAAGTTTCATGTACTTAAATCAAAACAACTGTGTCATTCCCAATACTACTTTCTCCAAAGGGCATAGGAATAAAATTTTGTTTATCGATTAACCCGCTAAAACTTAAACAACACAACACCGATGTTCATCATCAAAGCTCATATTTATGCACATATAAGAAATCACTGGCACAATGAAAAGTTTCACTATAACATTTGCATGCTTATTCTTTTTCAAACTTACTCGTTTTGATCACCCACCATGAGTTACTTCCAAATAACAACATATCTAAATGTTCACGTATATTCAAATACATTCATCACAATGACGTGATAAGTAACTTAATTAACCACATTCATTACCTTGAAACATAAGTTTTACCCCTTAGCATAAATATACAGATAAATGCAAACAAGGGAGGATAACCTTTTGCAACTCATAAAAACAAAGACACCACCAGACTTAGTCTTTTCAAAACACACTAGGTATCTTTCATTTACATTTCCTCGTTAACACAATATTTTTAAAACCATTCCTTCATGCTCAGCACCTTCCATACAACATATCCATCCTTACTATTCAAGTCATTACCGAAACAATTAACATATTGCTTCTAGAATTCACACATGATGGAACAAATTATCGGATATTAACAATTAATCTCAAAGGGATATTTCACCATTGTCATACAGAAAATGTTACACACAAATTCCTCATTTCATTCAACTTTCTAAACTTTCATGCATTGTAAGCAAACTTGTATGCATGAATAAGTCAAGATGTACATGTTCATTTTCAGGCAAAACAGGCAAGTACATGCTAGTGGGCTTTTACAAAGTAAAACGACCTGGTTACATGTCATAAAATAAAATGTAGATATTTAGCCACCGAGTCTAATAACTAGTTAATCACTACATCATGCGTATTTCTTTTAATCCTAAGGAATGGGAAGATAATTAACAACATACATTAACTAGGAACATGTAGGAAATCACATAACATAACATACAACTTTTCATGTTATAGATTATCCTACTATTAGCGAAAGCTAACATTCTCCTTATTATCAAAAATCATCCATCAAATAAAATTCCAATTTTCAAGACATATGATATAGTTCTTTCAAAGTTTATACTCTCATGTTGCAAACAAGATATTTAATTCTCATTCATATGTCATAGCGGACGACTATTACCATAATCTTGTTCAACTAGAACCATAGAGACATATAAGCAAACATCCAAGAAAGTCAATTTAATCATTCCTCTTCAATTATCTTAATGTTAGTGATAAAAGAAAATTCACATCAAGAGGTTGACTAAAGCTCAAACAAGTGATCCACCACTAGGAACTCTCAACAAATAAATCTCACACTAAGAAATCCAACCGGAAAATCACAACCACAGACTACCCATAACAATTCCAACAAGATGTTCACAACCAAACAATTTCAGCAAGAGTTTCAACAGAGAATTCCCTACAAGTGACTCACAACAAGAAATTTAACAAGGAGTTCATACTAGAGAATTCAACAAGGGTTTTACAACAAGAAATCCACCACGAAATTCACAACAAGGAATTTTCAACAAGCACTTCATCAATAACTCACAACAAGACATCCAACGACATGTTCACAACCAGACGCTTACCGCAAGGAATTTAACAATCATCTTTCACATCAGCAGTTCTCACATAGTCAACAAACAATTCACATAAGTCATACAAAGAAGCATGTAAGGCCATATCCTAGGCCGCAAGATTAACTATGCTCTGATACCATATTGTAAGGACCCGATTTTCATAACACAAAAATTTTAAAACTTTATTCATGAAGCCAAGTGATTACTGTAAGGACCCAAATTCTACCCTTGAAATTTTTTCCTTATTTTATTCTTTTCACATACATTTTCCTATAACTTATAATCACAAATGCAACAACCTTATTTTTAAATCCCAATTTACAATTCATACTCATTCCATAACGCGATATTCACATACTCGTTCATTTAGCAGAAAATCATAATTCATTCAACTAGTATTTACCACATACAACCAGTTATGGGTTTCAAAAAGTCATAATGTCCATAACTACATATCTCCGGTTTTACCCTAATCAGAATTACATTTCTCCCAAAATATTATTCAATCAACTACAATGTCAACGTAAAGATGAAGACATTCAAGTCAATAAACACATAAGATTCCTAAGTGAGCTTCCTCCTCAAATCCTTCATTTACACCTACAATGGAATTATCATAAACAACACACAAAAACAAGGGAGTAAGTCATTAGTTCAAAACTAACATTACATGATAATCCACATTTCAAATACGATTAAGCATTGGGATAAATTATAACCACACATACGTAAATGTAAACATTCATATATTCTTCCTTTCATTTCCATGTTATTCATATCCATTCTATAGTATATATATTCTATAGTATGCATATTACATTTATTTCAACATCTTCATTCTCATCATTCATATTCATTCTATAGTATATATATACCATAATATATATCCTATAGCATGCATATTACTTTCATTCTTGACATCCACATTTCTCATCAGTCATATTCACCCTATAGAATATATATCCCATAATATATATCCTATAGCACGCATATTACTTTCATTCTGCGCACCCACAATTCTCATCATTCTTATTCACCCTATAGTATATATATCCCATAATATATATCCTATAGCATGCATATTACTTTCATTCTTGACATCCACATTTCTCCCCAGTCATATTCACCCTACAGAATATATATCCTATAGCATGCATATTACTTTCATTATGCACATCCACATTTCTCATCAGTCATATTCATCCTTAATCGTATTCACCGAATCCTTTCACAAAGATAATCCTCTACCACATCGGGTAGGTCTAGTTAATTCTCCATACCACATTGGGTAGGTCTAGTTAATTCTCCATACCACATCGGGCAGGTCTAGTTATTCATCCATACCACATCGGGCAGGTCTAGTTATTCATCCATACCACATCGGGCAGGTCTAGTTATTATCCATACCACATCGGGTAGGTCTAGTTCGTTCACCCATACCACATCGGGTAGGTCTAGTTTATTCACCCATACCACATCGGGTAGGTCTAGTTCGTTTACCCATACCACATCGGGTAGGTCTAGTTTGTTCTCCCATACCACATCGGGTAGGTCTAGTTTGTTCACCCATACCACATCGGGTAGGTCTAGTTTGTTCACCCATACCACATCGGGTAGGTCTAGTTTATTCACCCATTCCACATCGGGTAGGTCTAGTTTATTCACCCATACCACATCGGGTAGGTCTAGTTCGTTCACCCATACCACATCGGGTAGGTCTAGTTTGTTCACCCATATCACATCGGGTAGGTCTAGTTTGTTCACCCATACCACATCGGGTAGGTCTAGTTTGTTCACCCATACCACATCGGGTAGGTCTAGTTTATTCACCCATACCACATCGGGTAGGTCTAGTTCGTTCCCCATACCACATCGGGTAGGTCGAGTTTATTATCCATTATACATAATTCACTACCACTCCGGGTAGAACAACCATCATAATTCCACTACCACTCTGGGTATGACAATAACAAATAACCAATACTACCTCAAGTAGAGCATCAATAATAATCGACTACCACTTCGGGTAGGATAACAACAGTACTATGACAAACACGTTACCTCTTTCACATACCTCATTCACATCAGCTAGTATGAGTTAGGTACACTTATCCCTTACCTTGGTGAGCGTTGGGGGTCGGTTCCGAGTAACTTTAAAAGTCTCCTCCGCGATTTCCTCCAACCTTAGGATATTTCCTCATTCCCACCAATAACAACATTGTCAGTCATTTATTCAAAATATCTTATAAACAACTCGTATTTCATCATTAAACATACAAGGGATTCACATATTTTCAAGGTTTCCAAAACTATTTCAATACAAGTTTCCAAACATCTAAACATACATGTTCATCTCACATATCAACATTAAAGCACAAACTCATCATTCATATCTAACATTTCATCCATTTTCCTTTTTTTTTTACTCATATTCTCATTTTGGGGGTTTTTGGGTTTTTCATGAATAACACACAAAACATTTCCATTCATCAAATACCAACTCTAAACTAAGAGTTTACAAGAGAAAAACAACATAAAACGAACTTTAACTCTAAATGAAGAGTTTCCATGGTTTCTCATACGTTGAGAAGAGATCCATATACCCACAAACGAGTTTGAAATGGAGAAAGAGAGTTAAAGTCAAGAAATTTACCTCTTCTCAAGCTTCTAGATGATTTCCATGAGTTTTTGCTCTCAAAATCATTGTATCCTCTCTTCTCTCTCAATTTATAATCCTAAAATGTGTTTGGGGTTTCTATTTTAAAGTGAAATCGTTGGGTTCTCACTGAGGCGAGCCCATTCTCGCTCAGGCGAGAAAATCCCGCCTTTTTAACATTTCAGATCTGACGCTCTCGCTCAAGCGAGACAATTCTCGCTCAGGCGAGACATCTCTTGCTCAAGCGAGGTTCCTCTCGCTCAGGCGAGAATCACACAGCCTCGACAGGTCCTGAATGTCATTTTTCTCGCCCAGTCGAGACTACTCTCGATCAGGCGAGACCACCCTCGCTCAAGCGAGAATCCTTCAGTATAACCCAGGATTTCACCTTCCTAGGTGAGCCTCTCTCGCCCAGGCGACCATTCTCTCGCTCAAGCGAGACTCCCAAGACTGATACTATAATTTAATGACTTAAAAATCTAGGGTGTCACAATTACTTTTGAACGATATTACTTAAATGATTTGGAAGACCTGTGAGCATACAAATATCACTTATGTTCATGATTCAAATGCGCAAATAACCAAAAGTATTACACTCATTAAAAATATACCATTACACTTCCTTATACATACATAATCTATACAATTATCCTTTCTCAAATACTACTTTTAATACCATCAATAAATCAACTTCATTATACACTTAAGAGAAGTTCAATATTACAAAAAAGTTAATCCAACATAGTTCATATATTACTTACATTAATCACATATCATATCAATTACATAAAATAACTACCCTATCCTGTATTCTTCTCCGCAAGCGTCCATGCGCTATCGCCACAACCTGAACTCAAATACACAACACATACAAGAAGAGCCAAAAGGGAGTAAGAACCAACTACAAGGACCACATCGTGAAATTACATGGAGCGATAACAATAAAGTATTATAACCTATACAACGTCTAACATCAATTATATTAAACATATACCAATCAATCCATTATACCACATAATGTTCATATATCCATTTAGCATACTCATCATATCTCACATAGACAATTCATTCAAATCCACACAACATACCATTTATTCAACTCAATCTTCAATCAAGATCTCCACACAATAATCCCTTTCAATAAACAATGGCAATACTATACTGAAGCTATACCATACTTACATAGCATTAAATACTTTTCCTAAGCAACACAATACTCCCAAAACAATACTACACCCAAGGAATTAATCATACATTGCTCTTAGAGCCAATACCACATAGGGCAAGTCTACACCACAAAGGTGATTCAATACCACATCGGGTAAGTCTACACCACAAAGGTGATCCAATACCACATCGGGTAAGTCTACACCATAAAGGTAATCCAATACCACATAGGGCAAGTCTACACCACAAAGGTGATCCAATACCACATCGGGTAAGTCTACACCACAAGGGTGATCCAATACCACATCGGATAAGTCTACACCATAACGGTGATCCAATACCACATCGGGTAAGTCTACACCACAAAGGTGATCCAATACCACATCGGGTAAGTCTACACCACAAAGGTTATCCAATACCACATAGGCAAGTCTACACCACAAAGGTGATCCAATACCACATTGGGTAAGTCTACACCACAAAGGTGATCCAATACCACATCGGGTAAGTCTACACCACAAATGGGATTCAATACCACATAGCGCAAGTCTACACCACAAAGGTGATTAAATGCAATTATAAATCCATTATAGCACATCTCATTATCCTCATGATAAATCATACACTTAGTCATTCCATATCATCTCATAATTAATGGAAATACTTATCCATTACACCTCATTTCATACAACAACACAAAACTCTCAATATAATCATTTCCCTTGTGTTAATCTCACATTAAGACTTCACCACAACACAAAATGTCACATCAATGTCAAAAAGAAAATGCATATCCTACCACAATAAAACCACTCACAACATCATCATCACATAATATAATCATGTCCATTTATCACCAACAAGTCGCTCATCACAAAATCATTATTACAAACATACCCGTATATGTTTATAACAAATAAGCGACTCACAACTTAGTCATTTTCATAAATATACTCATATCTTTTTATCACAATAAACAACTCATAACATATTACTCATCATTCACACAATCGTTTACCGTTAGCACAATATCATTACACATACACACCATTAACGATAGAACCATCTTTTATGACGGTGTATTACCATAAATGAGTATTTCACTCTTAGTTTAACTAAAGGGTTTTCATACACATCTATACTCATATTTATGGTTAATACCTCTTCATGAAAGATGAAGACTCTCAAATGGACCACAAACTTCCAAGAGAGTTTCTATTCGATAACATTCTCCGATTCTTGAGGGAAATCGGAGAAGATGACTCTAATTAAATACTCTAAGACCACTATGGTCTTCTGTAAGGACCAAAATTCTATCCTTTAAAATTCTTCTCATTTTAATATAGATATTTCCTATCATCTCTATTTCTCTTCAATTAAACAACATTCAATACTCTAAAGTCAGTTATCACAATAAACTAGAACCCTTTTTCCCATGGAGCAGAAAAACATAATTCATACACTCCCTGCTTGGTAAATACCGCATATGACTAACTATGGGATTCCAAAATACCCATAGCTATTAATATCCAGATTTACAATAATATAGTACTAATCCAGTTAGGATTTACAATTATCCAATTAACAGTTTACATCAATCAAACAAAAAGAATAAGACTTCGAGTTCTAAGCTCCTCATGCCTCGAACAGGGTATCCTCAATTTCCTCGTTTACCCCTCTCCAGTTATTACATCCACCCTTTAGAATTCACTCATTCATCTCTGTTATACCTTGTCACCTTCTTCATCAATACCATTTCAAATCTTTATTTTCCAATTGCACGTTTACCTTTTCATCACCACTTGGGTCAGGTCATATGCAATACAACATAGGGCAAGTCATACACAATACCACATAGGGCAAGTCATACACAATACCACATAGGGCAAGTCATACACAATACCACATAGGGCAAGTCATACACAATACCACATAGGGCAAGTCATACACAATACCATGTAAGGCAAGTCATACACAATACCACATAGGGCAAGTAATACACAATACCACGTAGGGCAAGTCATACACAATACCACGTAGGGCAAGTCATACACAATACCACATAGGGCAAGTCATACACCGATCGTATACATAATCAGAAGATTCACACATTTTCTATTATCATATACCATTAATAACTTCTCCTTACCTTGGTGAGTGTTGGATTGGGTTCTTGGTATCTGCACTAGTTCCACTGACACCGCCGCCAACTCTAGGATCTTTCCTCATTCCCACCATACAACACAATGTTAGTCATTTATCCCAAATATTTCATAAACAATTTAGGTTGCAATGTTTAACCATACAAAATATTCCTCATATTTTTAATGTTGCTAAACTACTTTCATCATAAGTTTACAACATTTAAAACATACATATTCATCTCATATTTCATCATTAGGAAGTAAACTCATCTTCTACCTCTAGCATTTTACCCATTTTTATTTCTAGGGTTTTGGGGTTTTCATGTATGAACCCACAAACCCTCTCCTTTCTTGGAATACTAACTCTATATCAAGAGTTTACAAGATAAAATCATATAAAACAAACCATAACTCAAAAGGGTGAGTTTCCATGGTTTCTCTCATGTTGAGAAGAAATCCAAAATACCTCAAAACAAGTTTCAAAGGGAAAAAGAGAGTTAGAATCAAGAGATCTACCTCTTCTCAAGCTTCTAATGACTCAAAAGCCTCATTGCTCTTGAAAATACTCTCTCATCTCACTTCTCTTTAGGTTAACCCTAATAAATGTGTTTGGGGTCCCCTATTTAATGTAACAGCGTCCGGTTCTCGCTTAAGCGAGAGATTCTCGCTCAGGCGAGAAAATCCCGCCTATTTTAAAAACTCAAATCTGACTCTCTCGCTCAGGCGAGAATCTCACAGTCCCAACAGGCTTCCTCTCACTCAAGCGAGGGATTCTCGCTCAGGCGATAATCTCACAGTGTCAACAGCCCCAGTTTGCCATTTCTCGCCCAGGCGAGGCAACTCTCGTTCAGGCGAGAATCTTCCAGTATAGCCCAGGATTTCACCCTCCCAGGTGATCCTTTCTCGCTCAAGCGAGAATCTCTCGCTCAAGCGAAGATCCGAGGACTGATACTATAATTTTAAAGACTTAAAATTTGGGGTGTTACAATCTTCCCCCTCTTAAAAGAATTTTCGTCCCCGAAAATCAAACATACCTCGATTCGAACAAATGAGGGTAATCCTCCCTCATCTCTTGCTCAACTTCCCAAGTAGCGTCTCCTTCGTCCACTTGGCTCCACAACACTTTTACTAGGGCAATCTCCTTGCCTCTCAATCTCTTTATACTGGTATCCATGATCCTCACGGGCAACGTCGCAAAAGTCAAATTATCCTTCAGCTCTATCTGATCAGACTCAACCACATGAGATGGATCTCCAACATATTTCCTCAACTGAGACACATGAAATACATTATGGAGATTGGACAACAACGGAGGTAAAGCAATACGATACGCTACCGGTCCAATCCTTTTCAATATCTGATAAGGCCCAATAAATCGAGGAGTCAGCTTACGGGATTTCAAAACCCTACCGATACCGGTAGTCGGAACAACCCTCATGAAAACATGATCTCCCTCATTAAATTCAAGAGGTTTCAGTCTCTTGTCATAATAGCTCTTCTGTCGACTTTGGGCGATCCTCATGTTCTCCCGGATTTTCTTGATTTTATCAGTAGTCTCTTGGATCAGCTCGGGCCCCAATATCAAGTTCTCCCCGGTTTCAAACCAATTCACTGGAGTTCGGCACTTTCTACCATACAACGCCTCATAAGGTGTCATTCCAATACTCGAATGGAAGCTATTGTTGTAAGTAAATTCAATCAGAGGCAACATGCCATTCCAACTCCCTGGTTGTTCCAAGACACAAGCCCTTAGAAGATCTTCCAATGACTTTATAGTTCTTTCTGATTGACCGTCCGTTTGTGGATGATAAGCTGAACTTAACTTCAACTTAGTTCCTAATGCAGACTGCAAACTAGTCCAAAAGTTGGAAGTAAAACAATGATCTCTATCCGACACAATGCTCGACGGTATCCCATGCAACCGAACAACTTCCCGGATATACAGTTCCGCCAATCGTTCTAGGGAGTACCTCATGTTCATCGGTAAGAAATGAGCAGTCTTAGTCAACCGATCCACTATTACCCATATCGAGTCATACCCTTTCCGAGTCTTCGGGAAACCAGACACAAAATCCATGGAGATATTGCCCCACTTCCAAACGGGTATTTCTAGGGATTGTAATTCTCTTGCTGACCGTTGATGCTCAATCTTGGCTTTCTGACATACCAAACAACTCGAGACATATGAAGCCACATCCCTCTTCATCCCTGACCACCAAAACAATTTCTTCAAATCTTGGTACATCTTGGTAGTTCCCAGGTGAAAGCTCATCTTGTTCTTATGGGACTCCTCTAAAATACTCTTTCGTAACTCCTCATTACAAGGTACACACTCTCTCCCCTTATAATGTAACATTCCACTAGCGTCCGATGCAAAATCGGTTTCCTTACCGCTTAACATTAAATCCCGTTTAGCCATTAGTTCTTCATCCTCCACTTGCATCGTTCTGATTCGATCAAACAGTTCGTTGGTGACCTCCAACATTCCCAAAATCATACTATGAGGCTTTATCTGAACATCCAAGTTCATATCTCTGAACTCTTCAATCAGTTTCCCTTCCCTAATCATCAAAGCCGACATATGTAAAGATTTCCGACTTAGCGCATCAGCCACTACATTGGCCTTTCCCGGATGGTACTACAACCCAAAATCATAATCCTTGAGGAATTCTATCCACCGTCTTTGTCTCATATTCAATTCCTTTTGGTCAAATAGGTACTTCAGACTCTTGTGGTCGCTGTACACCTCAAATCTCACGCCATAGAGATGGTGCCTCCAAATTTTTAAAGCAAAGACCACTACAGCCAATTCTAAATCATGAGTAGGGTAATTTTGTTCGTGCGTTCTTAACTGACGAGAAGTGTAGGCAACAACTTTCCCTTCTTGCATCAGGACACAACCCAAACCTTGCTTGGAAGCATCACAATAAACACTGAAATCTTTATCGGTACAAGGAAGAACCAACACTGGTGCCGTAGTCAACCTTCGTTTCAACTCCTGAAAACTTTCTTCGCAACCAAATGTCCACACGTACGGTTCTCCTTTCCTAGTGAGCTTAGTCAATGGTAGTGCCAACTTCGAAAATCCTTCTATGAATTTCCGATAATAGCCTGCCAAACCCAGGAAGCTACGGATTTCAGTAACCGACTTGGGCACGGCCCATTCCGTAACCGCTTCTACCTTTGAAGGATCTACTGCCACTCCTTCCTTGGATATCACATGTCCAAGGAAGTTTACCGATTCCAACCAGAAATCACACTTTGACAGCTTTGCATACAACCAATTTTTACTAAGAAGTTCTAACACAACCCTCAGGTGCTCACCATGCTCCTCTCGGCTTTTGGAGTAAACCAAAATGTCATCAATAAATACCACTACGAATGAATCCAAATACGGATGAAAAATCCGATTCATGTAGTCGGTAAATATTGTTGGGGCATTTGTTACACCAAAAGGCATGACCAAATATTCAAAATGTCCATACATTGTCCTAAAAGCAGTTTTAGGAATGTCCTCCGACTTTACTCGAAGTTGGTGGTAACCCGACCGAAGGTCAATTTTTGAAAACACTACCGCTCCCCTCAACTGATCCATCAAGTCATCGATTCGAGGCAACGGATACTTGTTCTTAATAGTGACCTTGTTCAACTGCCGGTAGTCAATACACGACCGCATACTACCATCCTTTTTCTTAACCAACAAAACAGGCGCACCCCAAGGTGAGACGTTAGGACGAATGAACTTCTTTGCCAACAAGTCCTCAACCTGCTTTTTCAAATCCGCCAATTCTAACGGTGCCATCCTATAAGGAGCGATAGAGATGGGTCCCGTTCCTGGTACCAAATCAATAGAGAATTCGACTTCTCTTACTAGAGGTAATTCCGGAATTTCGCTAGGAAATACTTCAGGAAATTCACGAACTATCAGAATGTCCTCTACTTTGGGTTTTTCACTATCCTCCAGGGATGCCAACAACATAAACACGACCCCTCCCTCTTTACAAAAAGTCTTGACTTCTTTTGCCGACAATGGCTTCATGTCATTGCCTTCATCAGAAACCTCATCAAGATTTCCGAATACCAAGGTCTTATCCGCACAATTTAACATCACATGATTAGTCGACAACCAATCCATCCCCAAAATTAGATCCAGCTGGGTTAGTGGTAAACAGATCAAATCAACGGTAAAAGTTCTACCGTTTACCACTACTAGACATCGAGACACAACTGTCGATACCACCACAGGCACATTAGTTGGGGTGGACACGACCAAGTCGAAAGGCAACGACTCGGTTTGTAATTTCAGTTTATTCACGCAGTCTTTAGATACAAAGGAGTGTGTCGCTCCTGAATCAAACAACACTAAAAGCGGAATACCTGCCACCGTGCAGTTACCTTGGATTAGACCATCAACCTCTGATGCCTCTACACCACTCATGGTAAACACCCTACCAGTGTTTCTGGGTCTCTCGGCATTTCCACCATTTGTCCTATGGTCGAGTTTAGGACAAAACCTCTTCATGTGCCCTTGCTCTCCACAGTTGAAGCACCCATTCCCTGATCCAGGGCAAATGCTACCAATGTGTCTCCGATTACACTTACCGCACAATGGGTAGGAGTTCTGAGACGACCCCCTGGTAACAGTAGAGGCGGTTGGTCCTTGGAAACCTTGGTTGCGATGGTGGTGGGGTGGAGCATAAGGTCGTCGGTCCTGACTCATCCTCTCTTTACCCTTCCCTGGCACAATGTGCCGTTGGGGGCCATAATTTCGTGGAGGATTCACTTTACCAGCAGTAGCATCCCTCACCCGCATATTATCCTCATGCATTCTACACTTGTTCACTAGTGTAGGAAAATCAGCAATTTCTTCATGACCAAACGTCACCCTAAGTTCGGGCTTCAACCCCATCTCAAACTTCACACATTTGGACCTCCCGTCCAACTCTAGTTCAGCATAAGGGCAATATCGGATCAATTCTTCAAATTTTGCCGAATACTCCCCCACCGTCATGTTTCCTTGCTCTAATTGCAAGAATTCCATCTCCTTCTTCCTTTTCAGGTCGGCAGGAAAATATTTCTGGAGGAATTTTCCCTTGAAGGTTCCCCACACGATGATTTTCCCATCGGTCTCCATCTACCTTCGGGTCATCTCCCACCAATTCTCGGCCTCTTTTACTAACATGTAAGTGGCGTAAGCCACCTTCTGAGCATCAGAACAATTCATGGCTCTAAACATCCTCTCTAATCCTTGGACCCATTCAATTGCCGCATCAGGGGTGAATCCTCCTAGGAATTGGCTGGGATTCCTCCTGCAGAATTCATCCAGACCTCTGTACTCAGCCGGACCGGGTGGAACCAAAGGGTGTGAACTCGGGCTTGGTGTCGCATTCTGATTCAGGTGCTGCAAGTTCTCATTCATGTTCGTCAGCACTACCGCAATCTGAGCCAATAATGCGTTCTGATCCGATCCTCTTCCTCGTCCTCTTCCTCGTCCTCTTCCAGACATTTTAGTAACGGTTACCTGCACTCATTTGTTTATCAGTACTCAGGTTTTACCAGATAAATCACCACATAATCACATAACATTTACCAAAATCACATAATTTACATTAACTAAAAAGTTACAAAGAAGCAAGTAAGGCCATACCCTAGGCCGCAGGACTAACTATGCTCTGATACCATATTGTAAGGACCAAAATTCTACCCTTTAAAATTCTTCTAATTTTAATATAGATATTTCCTATCGTCTCTATTTCTCTTCAATTAAACAACATTCAATACTCTAAAGTCAGTTATCACAATAAACTAGAACCCTTCTTCCCATGGAGAAGAAAAACATAATTCATACATTCCCTGCTTGGTAAATACCGCATATGACTAACTATGGGATTCCAAAATACCCATAGCTATTAATATCCAGATTTACAAAAATATAGTACTAATCCAGTTAGGATTTACAATTATCCAATTAACAGTTTACATCAATCAAACAAAAAGAATAAGACTTCGAGTGCTAAGCTCCTCATGCCTCGAACAGGGTATCCTCAATTTCCTCGTTTACCCCTCTCCAGTTATTACATCCACCCTATAGAATTCACTCATTCATCTCTGTCATACCTTGTCACCTTCTTCATCAATACCATTTCAAATCATTATTTTCCAATTGCACGTTTACCTTTTCATCACCACTTGGGTCAGGTCATATACAATACCACATAGGGCAAGTCATACACAATACCACATAGGGCAAGTCATACACAATACCACATAGGGCAAGTCATACACAATACCACGTACGGCAAGTCATACACAATACCACATAGGGCAAGTCATACACAATACCACG
This sequence comes from Lupinus albus, assembly GCA_009771035.1. NCBI lineage: Eukaryota > Viridiplantae > Streptophyta > Magnoliopsida > Fabales > Fabaceae > Lupinus > Lupinus albus. The sequence continues at coordinate 8,318,801 of CM020006.1, read as the reverse complement.
TAGGGAAAGTCATACACAATACCACATAGGGAAAGTCATACACCGATCGTATATATAATCAGAAGATTCACACATTTTCTATTATCATATACCATTAATAACTTCTTCTTACCTTGGTGAGTGTTGGATTGGGTTCTTGGTATCTACACTAGTTCCACTGACACCGCCGCCAACTCTAGGATCTTTCCTCATTCCCACCATACAACACAATGTTAGTCATTTATCCCAAATATTTCATAAACAATTTAGGTTGCATTACTTAACCATACAAAATATTCTTCATATTTTCAATGTTGCTAAACTACTTTCATCATAAGTTTACAACATTTAAAACATACATATTCATCTCATATTTCATCATTAGGAAGTAAACTCATCTTCTACCTCTAGCATTTTACACATTTTTATTTCTAGGGTTTTGGGGTTTTCATGTATGAACCCACAAACCCTCTCCTTTCTTGGAATACTAACTCTATATCACGAGTTTACAAGATAAAATCATATAAAACAAACCATAACTCAAAAGGGTGTGTTTCCATGGTTTCTCTCATGTTGAGAAGAGATCCAACATATCTCAAAACAAGTTTCAAAGGGAAAAAGAGAGTTAGAATCAAGAGATCTACCTCTTCTCAAGCTTCTAATGACTCAAAAGCCTCCTTGCTCTTGAAAATACTCTCTCCTCTCACTTCTATTTAGGTTAACCCTAATAAATGTGTTTGAGGTCCCCTATTTAATGTAACAGTGTCGGGTTCTCGCTTAAGCGAGGGATTCTCGCTCAGGCGAGAAAATCCCGCCTATTTTAAAAACTCAAATCTGACTCTCTCGCTCAAGCGAGGGATTCTCGCTCAAGCGAGGGATTCTCGCTCAGGCGAGAATCTCACAGTGTCAACAGCCCCAGTTTGCCATTTCTCGCCCAAGCGAGGCAACTCTCGCTCAGGCGAGAATCTTCCAATATAGCCCAGGATTTCACCCTCCCAGGTGATCCTTTCTCGCTCAAGCGAGAATCTCTCGCTCAAGCGAGGATCCGAGGACTGATACTATAATTTTAAAGACTTAAAATTTGGGGTGTTACATCTTCTCCCTCACCTTAGGTTGCATAAGCTCTGTTTCTCCACAAAAGAGCAACATCTCCCTTCATCTTCTCCAACCTCCATTGTTGCTTTTTCACCTTTAAGATTTCCCAAATGTGCCACCAAGAAGTAATAGGAAGAGATTTTGATGAGTTTTGAGGTTTAGTGGAGGGGAGAATGGTTCAGTTGGTTGGAGCCGCCGTTGAGAGAGAAGGGAGAAGAAAGAAAATGAAAATTAGGGTTTTTGAAACCCCTCTTTTACTTTTATAGTTGCATAGCCTCGCCTGGGCGAGAATGGCTCGCTTGGGCGAGAATTTCACAGTTTTTCAGCTTTTCAACTCTGACGCTCTCGCCCTGGCGCGAATTTCTCGCTCGGGCGAGAATCGGGCAGTATGCTAAGGCTCATCTCTAGCCTGGCCAAAAATTCTAGCTCAAGCTAAAATTTGACAGCTATTCCAGATTTCTCTTTCGCTCAAACGATCATTCCTTTGCTTGGGCGAGGTTCCCATACTTTTCAAACTTAAAACGTTGAGTCTCTCACTTAGGCGAGACCCTCTCGTCCAAGCGAGAATTTTCCAGTATACACCTCAACACTCTTAAGTTTTCCAATCATTCCAAAAACGAAATTTGAGGTGTTACACATGTCAAGTCATGGGGTTACAAAATTAATGTACCCATAATTACAAACATTGTCAACAAATATTCAGGTAAGGCAAGAATATTCAAAGTCTTAAACATCCTTAAATCATTAAGGTTCCTAAAGCTCCTAATCAATGCTTCCATAAACCGTCTTTTACCTATAATGAGATTATCATTGACAAATACACAGAAAACACAAAGGAGTAAGTCATTAACTCAATAAAACATCAATATACGATAATCCACATTTTAAATAGGGTTAAAATAAACAATTTAAATGATCATACATAAAATAAATACATATAAAGAGTTATTTCACCTTAACCGAAAATTATAGTAATTTACATTAATGTAACCGTGCTACATAACTTGAGCCAAAGTTTGCTACATAACTTAAGCCAAAGTTTGCTACATAACTTCAGTCAATGTGTGCTACATAACTTGAGCCAAAGTTCGCTACATAACTTGAGCCAAAGTTCGCTACATAACTTGAGCCAAAGTGTTCTACAAAACTTGAGCCAAAGTTTGCTACATAACTTGAGCCAAAGTTTGCTACATAACTTGAGCCAACGTGTTCTACATAACTTGAGCCAAAGTTTGCTACATAACTTGAGCCAAAGTTTGCTACATAACTTGAGCCAAAGTTTGCTACACCACTGGGGGGGCTAAAAATAGGTTTCCCTTTTCTTTCTCATATAATCCATGATTAAACACAAAATTCAACACTATTCATTACAGAATATACAAGTATAATGCTTTTCCTTACCTTGGTGAGCGTTGGGGTTGATTTTTGGTAACTTTGCAAGTTCCTTCGTCACCTCCTCCAACCTTATGATCTTTCATCATTCCCACCATACAATAACAATAATCAGTCATTTATTTCACAATATCACATAAATAACTTAAACTACATATTCATCCATAAAAGAGGTTCATATTTTTAATGATTCTCAAACCATCTCCTTTTGGAATTTCAAACACGTAAAACATACATATTCACTCTTAATCAACATTAAGACTCATAAACCACATTTTCTAACCTAACATTTCCCCCTTTCACATCATTTTAGTTTTAGGTTTTGGGATTTTCATAACTCAACCACCAAATCAACCTCATTTCCAAATACAAACTCTAAACCATGAGTTTTCAAGGGAAAAGTTAGATAAAACGAACCACAACTCAAACGAGAGGGTTTAATGGTTTTTCAAGATAAGAGAAGAGATCCAACAAGAACAAATAGAGTTTCAAAACTAGATAGAGTATCAAAATCAAGTGATTTACCTCTTCTCTAGCTTCTAGTAGTTTCTATACGAACCCTTGCTCTCAAAATCGCCTCTACCTATCTTTTCTCACAAAAGATTCACCCTTTTTCGTGTTTGGGGCCCCTTTTCGCCTTTTAAAGTTTCAAACCCTGATGCTCTCGCTCAAGCGAGGGATTCTCGCTCAGGCGAGAATCCTCCAGCTTCTGCAACACTCCTCTCGCTCAGGCGAGCCAATTCTCGCCCAGGCGAGGATCTTCCAGCCTCCACAGCTTCCCTCTCGCCCAAGCGAGCCATCTCTCGCTCAGGCGAGAGTCCCAGAGAAATCCTAGGAGCAAACACTGAGCCTCTTGCTTGGGCGAGGCCCTCTCGCCTAGGCGTGAAACACTGAGTATAACCTAGACTTCCAGGACTTTCACTACACTTAGGGAAAATAAAATTAGGGTGTTACAATCCTCCCCATCTTATAAGAATTTTCGTCCTCGAAAATTAAACATACCTCTTATTCAAACAAATGAGGGTACTCCTCCACCATGTCATGTTCCACTTCCCAAGTTACATCCCCTTTATCTACTTGGCTCCATAGTACCTTTACCAAAGGAATTTCCTTTCCCCTCAATTTCTTGACACTTTTATCCATGATTCTCACGGGAAAAGTCTTAAACATCAGATTATCCTTCAATACTATCTGATCAGGCTCAACCACATGGGTTGGATCTCCAATATACTTCCTCAAATGAGACACATAAAACATATTATAGAGATTCGACAATAATCGGGGTAAGGTCACCCGATATGCTACCGGTCTAATCTTCTTCAAGACCTGATATGGTCCAATGAACCTCGGAGTAAGCTTATGAGATTTCAAGACTCTCCCAATTCCAATAGTCAGAACTACTCTCATGAACACATGATCCCCTTCATTGAACTCAAGAGGTTTCCGCCTCTTGTCATAATAGCTCTTTTGTCGAATTTGGGCTACCCTCATATTCTCCCTTATTCTCTTAATCTTTTCGGTCGTCTCATGAACTAACTCGAGTCCCAGAACCAAATTCTCTCTAGTTTCAAACAAACTCACCAGATTTCTACATTTTCTTCCATATAATACCTCATATGGAGCCATTCCGACACTTGAATGGAAACTATTGTTGTAAGTGAACTCGATCAAGGGTAGCATACTATCCCAACTTCCAGGTTGTTCCAAAATACATGCCCTCAAAAGATCTTCCAACGATTGTATGGTCCTCTCCGACTAACCATCCGTTTGTGGGTGATAAGCGGAACTCAATTTCAACTTGGTTCCCAAAGCAGATTGCAGACTAGTCCAAAAGTTCGAAGTGAAACGAGAATCTTTGTCCGATACAATACTCGATGGTATCCCATGCAATCTAACTATCTCTCGGATATACAGCTCCACCAATCGTTCTAAGGAATATCTCATGTTCATAGGTAAAAAGTGAGCAGACTTAGTCAACCGATCCACTATTACCCATATCGAATCATACCCTTTCTGAGTCTTTGGGAAACCCGACACAAAGTCCATTGAGATGTTATCCCACTTCCACACAGGGATTTCTAGTGACTGTAGTTCTCATGCCAATATTTGGTGTTCAATCTTAGCTTTCTGCCAAATCAAGCAAATCGATACATACAATGCCACATCCTTTTTCATCCCAGACAACCAGAACAACTTCTTTAAATCCTGATACATCTTTGTGGTCCCCGAGTTGAAGCTCATATTACTCTTGTGAGATTCCTCAAGAATACTTTTCTGCAATTCCACATTGATGGATGTACCCTTTTGAACGTTATATGAAGATATTAAAAGGGTATGTGAAGAATCGATCAAGACCAAAGGGTTGTATTGCTGAGCGATATATTGTTGAAGAAGCTCTTGATTTTTGTACTGGATACCTTGAAGATGGTGATTTTATAAGCATTCCAAAGCCTTGGTATGCAAAAGGAACATCTGGTGTAGGCATTAGTGGGAAAGAAATATTGAGCATATAAAGAAGCGAATTGGAGCAAGCACAGTTGTATGTTTTACATAATGCAGACGAGGTTGAGCCATATGTTGAAAGACACATGGAGATGCTTAAGAAGTCTAACCCAAGTAAGAATGAAAATTGGATTTCCAAATAGCATAATCGGTGTTTCATATAGTGGCTAAAACATCACATTGATGAAGAGTTGAATGTAAATGTGGATTTCGTTTCTGAAAGATTGAAATGGTTAGCGAATGGTCCAAGTATTCATGTCATATCCTATAGTGGTTACCTAATTAATGGGTTCACATTTTATACTGAAAAACAAGATAATCAAAGCAAAATGCAAAATAGTAGTGTGACTCTTGTTGCTCGAACTCTACATATGTCAAGTGCCAAATATAGAAACCCAATATATGCAAACATGTCATACTTTGGGGTCATTAAACAAATATGGGAGTTGGATTACACAATGTTTCGGGTGCCGTTTTTTGTTGTATGTGGGTTGATAACAATAATGGCTTTCGAGTTGATGAATTAGGGTTCATGCAGGTGGATCTTAATAGGCCGGGATATAAAGATGAACCATTATTCTAGCATCCTAGGCTCAACAAGTATTTTATGTTAGTGACCCAGCAAATAAGAAATGGTCTATTGTTCTATTGACCAACAAAATCATCATCGATAATATAGATGATCAAGAAGATATTGATGTTGAAGATGATCCTTTTTTGGAATATCATTGTCGCATGAGATAACTACTAATTATGATTTATATACAAGAGGTGATCATGATGAGGGCCTTTGGGTGAATGAAATTCTTATTGGAGAAGACAACAATATTACAATCCAGAAACCATCAAAGAAGAGGAAACATTAGATGCATATCTTTGTATAAGTATAGCATAAATTTATTTTGTTTGTAATTTACTTATAATTTTGTTTGTAACTTACTAGAGAATTGTTTGCATTATAATTTGTTGACAGTCTCGTGTAAGTTTGTTGCTTATATACACTACAACATTTTTGTCCTATGGCAACGGCTAAAAACCGTGGCCAAAACTAAAAAAACCGTTGTCTTTGCCAAAGGCAATGGTTTTTTAACTGTGGTAGTCTGAGGCGTTGCCTTTAGTTTAGGCAACGGTTTTTTCACTTTTGGCAACACCTTTTTAAAACCGTTGTCTAATACTTGAATAGGCAACGGTTTTTGTTCAATGTTAACAGCAACGGTTAAAAACCGTGGTCTAAAAGGGAAGCTCAAAACCGTTGCCATTGTGCCCAAAGGCAACGGTTATAAAACCGTTGCCATTGTGCTCAAAGGCAGCAATTATAAAACCGTTGTCATTGTGTTCATAGGCAAGAAAATCGTTGCCTTTGGTCTTGTGCCCATTTTGGAAATAGATAAATGTTGCATTTGCACCATATATACAATCCTTTTTTTAAGCAAAAAGGTGTTAAAGCACCCTGAATATATTAGATAAGAACGAAGTTTACAAAAGAAAAAAAAAACAAACTATAAATACTTGAACCTATAGTAAGGAAAGCCTTTTTCTAAAAATTCTAGCTCTAGTAACTGCTGTTATATAACATTAGTGTGAATAATGCATTGTATTTTGTTTGCATTGTAATGAATAAAGATTGTTTGCATTGTATGTTTGTTAATAGTATGTTGTAAGTTTGTTGCTTATATGGCATTAGTGTGAATAATGCATTGTATTTATTCTTTGTTGAGTTTGTGAATAATATTTCAGATGCGCGCTCCAGTAAGATTCCTGCAATGGACTAATAATGAACTCATGAATTTGTAAGGTTTTCTTCATTTTAGTGTTTCATTTTTTTTATTCTTTGTTGAGTTTGTGCTTTCCAATGCAGAAAAACATCACAATGAAATTGACAAATAAGCAGGTATTCTTTATTTACCATAATTTTACAATTCCTTTATTATAAGTTCAGATATAGTAAGTTTGTTTCATTGTTGAGTCAGTGCTTTCCAATGTAGAAAAACATCACAATGAAATTGACAAATAAGCAGATATTCTTTATTTACCATAATTTTATAATTCCCTTATTATAAGTTCATATATAGTAAGTTTGTTTCATTTTTGAGTCAGTGTTTTCCATTGCAGAAAAACATCACAATAAAATTAACAAATAAGCTGATATTCTTTATTTACCTTCAGATATAGTAAGTTTGTTTCATTGTTGAGTTGTGCTTTCCATTGTTGTGTTATAGTAAGTTTGTTGAGAGGTGGTTGTGTGATGTGGTTGAGATAATCAACAACGCAATCTAAGAGTAAATCTTTAAGCCGCTGTTGTAATAAATGTGTGGTCCTGCAAAAAACAGTGGCTGTTGCATTTTAATAAACAGCGCATTCTAATAGGAAATCTATACAGCGCTGTTGTAACAAGTAAATCTATACGGCGATGAACGTTGCACTTAATAATTCGTTGTCATACCTAAAACATAAGACAACGCAGTGTTTACGTTGTGTTGTCATACGTAACACATAAGACAACGCACTATTTCCGTTGTGCTGTCATACTAAACAATCAGACAGCGCTACTTAGACTTCTATCATACGTAAAACATTTGACAGCGCAGTGTTTTAGTGGTGCTGTGGACATAAACTTTACGACAGCGCAACTTATATAGTGTGTTGTCATACGTAATATATAAGACAACGCGATATTTACGTTGTGTTGTCATACGTAAACAATTAGATAGCGCTACTTAGACTGGTGTCATACGTAAAACATAAGACAACACAATATTTAGTGGTGTTGTGGTATACAAACTTTACGACAACGCAACTTATACAATGTGTTGTCATACCTAACATATAAGACAGCGCGATATTTAACACTACAACGGCGCAAGACATAGTGCTGTTAGGGATGGCAATGAAAACCGAACCTGCGGGTACCCGCCCGAACCCAACCCAAATTTAATGGAGAAAACCCGATGTGATTGGATTCGGGTTTTACCCGAGTTCAAATTTCGGGTTCGGGTTTGATATTAACAATATCAAACCCGAACCCGTCCCGAACCCGATTAATATATGTAAAACTATAAAATTACATATAACTACATACATAAAAGCTATATATATATATACATATATAAATTTCACATATACATATATATATATATATATGCTATATATGTATAAATTTCACATATATATAAGTTATACATATATAAATTTCATACACATATATATATATAAACTATATATAAAAAATATGTTTTTCGGGTTTTTTGCGGGTTTGGGTTACCCGAAACCCGACGGGTTCGGGGATGGTATCATTGTTTCCAACCCCACTTAATTCGGGTTCGGGTTCAGGTTTTGGATTTCGGGTTCGGGTTTGGGTAAGCACAAACCTGACCCCGACCCGCCCCGTTGCCATTCCTAAGTGTTGTGGTATACAACAATTACCACAACGCTACCTATATGGCCGTTGTTGTACTAGATTGTGTTATACAGCGCTACGTATGGGTTGCGCTGTTATATCTGTCCGTTCCTTAACAGTGCATCACTCAGTATTCGCTGTTATAACATGTGGTATTCAACAACGAGTTTATAAAGTGCAGTTAATGACTACCGTCTATGACTTTGGTCAAACAGACAGCGGCGGAACTCGCTGTCCTATAGCCAAAAAATGTGATGTTGCTCAACGTATCTGGCGTAGTGGTTTTATTTTTCTTAGATTTCTTTTTTGGGTATTGGAGATTGTGTTAAATATTGTTTTCTGATATTTTTTGTTTAATGGGAATTTGTTGGATTTTGTGGATTTTTCTGGCTTCCTTTTGTTGTTTGAGAGGATAAGACTATCAAAGTAGTTTTTGCTATTTCTAGAGTTTTTTCTAAGGATGACAATGGGTACCGAATCCGTGGATACCGACAATGGGTAAGATCTGGGTCTTTATTTTGGACCCATGGGTATTTGGCGTTGGATATTTTTCAGACCCGCTGTTGAATGGGGCGGGTCTAGGTAGTGTGGTACCCAGACCCCTAGTACCCAGACCCGTTCTTATATATATATATATATAAACATAACTCAATTTCCTTATTTTCTAATTTCTAACCCTAACAACTACTCTTCCTCCCTAAATCCTAATTCCCTTATTTTCTTTATTCTCCTCATATATATATATATAAACATAATCTAATTTCCTTATTTTCTAATTTCCAACCCTAACAGCTATTCTTCGTCCCTAAATCATAATTCCCTTATTTTCTTTATTTTCCTCATATATATATAAACATAACTCAATTTCCTTATTTTCTAATTTATAACCCTAACAACTACTCTTCCTCCCTAAATCATAATTCTCTTATTTTCTTTATTCTTCTCATCTTCTGTCTCCACTAGAGTCTCACTCCCTCTTCACCACTAATTCCCTCTTCAGCGTCATAAGTAATTAGAGGTTAGTATTCTTCATCTTTATATATATCAATAATTTTTTTAAGGGTTTAAATTATACTAATATTCTTATTCTCTATAATGAAACACTGAGAATTTGAAACAATGAGACAATGTACACCTAAAATGCATGTTTGTCACTGTTTATATATATATATATATATGTGCGCATATGACTCTCTCAATAGACCGCTACTTAGAGGGATCACTATTGCCTAGAACAAAATGTGAATTTAACATCTTAAATTGGTGGAAGACAAATGGGGCAAAATATCCTACCATGCAAATGATTGCTAAGGACTTGCTTGCAATTCCTATCTCTACTATTGCCCTGGAGTCTACATTCAGTACTAGTGGTCGATTACTTACTCCTTATCATATGAGGAGTAGATTACGCCCACATACATTGGAGGCATTAATGTGCTTTCAAGATTGGCTATGGACTGATGTCAGAGGTAATGCAATTTATTAATTTAATTATCCATGTTTAATTATCCATAAATTATAAAACTATATTTTGATACACCTATTCTTATGTTTTCAGGATCTTCCAAATCAAGAGATGATTTCAATTTTATTACAAATATTATACTAGATGATATAGATGATGATGATGTTAGTAAATTTATTGATGTTCTTATTTATAAAGTTAATTGTTATATCTTTAAATTGTATGTTTTTATTTTGCAAGAACCAATTGTTTCATGTGTTGTTGATGGAGAGATCCTAGACATTTGATGTGTTATTGTCTTATTTTAAATAATACTCTTAGTAAAAAATATTTGTATTTAAGTACAATTTAGAGTTGTGACTTATGTTTTAATTATATTTTATAATTTTTTATCATTTGTTTCTTTTTTATTCCCACACGTTGGATCATATTTTTTTTTTTACAATTTATAAATTTTTTGTAATTTTTAAAATATTATGTGAATTTTTGGGTACCCGTAGATCCGCTGGGTACCCATGGACCCGCGGGTAGCACACCCGACAGGTATCTGCCTGAGTCTGGGGCGGGTTTGAGTTCCAAAATGAAAGAACGGGGCGGGTCTGGGTAGTGTACTATCCAGACCCATCCACACTACCCGAACCCATCCAGACCCATTGTCATCCTTAGTTTTTTTTGGTTAACTTTTTTAGGATTTTATATTTTCTATTTATAAGTGCAAAATAAGACACATGTTTTATTTTGAAAAAAATCTCCTACACTAAAATGGGAGAGGATTAAGGGAAGATAATCTATCCCTTAATCATATTTTATTTCTTGTTTTAAATGTATTAATGTTGATTTTAAAATTAAAAAATCGGATTTATATATTGCCTTAATTTGAAAGGTTTGAATTTGATGTTTTTAAGTCTCACATACCTTAGAAAATGCTCTTATTATTCTAAAAATACCCCTATAATTTTTATTGAGTAAAAATTTATTTGTAATACGCTTGAGTGAATAAAAATAATGATTTGACCCTTAAAAAATATAGTAGTAGGTAGCAACTATTTTTAGATAGAAATATATCATAACGATTTTAAAAAACTTAAAATTGTTGCATTACCTTTAAATAGGTAACAAACTATCATTTAATTTTGAGAAAATCGCATATGATTTTTTTAATTCAATTTTTATTTTTTATTTAAGTTGGGAAAACGAAAATTAAGAGAAATCGGCAAGTGATCTTTTAAAAATGGAATTTCCCATATTAAAGAGGCTAATAAGTGACCTTTAATTCAAATAAACCATTTTCAAATTTCATTTAAATGTAAAAACGAAATTAGATTGATTTTGTGTTATTATTGAGCCAATAAGTGTTTATTAAGCAATATTTTGATGATCCTTTTAATTTTGCTCGGAAATAAAATTGGGCAAATCTTTGTTTAAAAATAGCATCACCACCAATGCTCAATTATAAGATTCTTTTTTACTTATTAAAACGAGACCTTTAGAATTAATGCCAAATTTTTCCAAATCTAGGATTTAAAGAAGTATTTTGGGCTTGAAAAAATTGGATGTTCACAATTATATATCAACTATATTCTGTTAAAATTAGTCCCTAGTTTTATAAATAGAGACTTGTAGAGTAAGCCATTCAACTTGATTCATTGTTGTATCTCCCCTTCTGTAAAATCTCATATTCTCTAAATAAATATGTATCTCGAAACTCTTTGTATCAAATACCATCCTCTTTATTGAAATTCTTGGAATTATAAAGTAATTCCTAGAATTTCCTTATTTTCATGTTTATCAATGTAGTCATTCAATATCTCTATAATGTAAGTTTCCAGTTTGAGGGTGGACTGGATTTTTCATGTTTGAGAGAAGTATGTTAATGGGGGAGGGAAAGAGGGTTAGGGATGAGTCACATGATTTTTTTTTTAAAATATAAATTATGAAAATACATCTATTATTAAACATACTATAACTAAAATGAGAAGGTTAATTTTGTCTAAATTTTTTGATGAACAATGCTAACCTACTCCAACTAAAAAGTCTTTTATCTAGGTTAGGTTAGCAAATTCCTATAAGTAATATTGTATAAAACGTTTTTTGAATTTAACAATTTATAAGTAAAAAAAATTACTTTAAGAAAAATATCTATAATGTAAGTTTATTATTTTTCCATATAAAAAATATATTATACCTTTTTATTTTATTTTCTAAAAATAAACAGAGTCAAAAACAACATAATTTTTCCCCTTCTAGACTTCCCAAATACAACTTCCAACGTAGCTTGACAGCATGTGGCCACCATCATTGTTTCTCCTTCTTCTGTTTCATAAACAATTCCAATGCCAACATTATCAAAACCTGCAACTCCATTGTTCCTCTACAACTATCGGTTTCTTTAGATCCATTATCTCAAGCATTCCCAATCCACTCCTAATTGGTGGCAAATATTATCTTTTACCATTTGATCTAATTGGAAAAATCAAATCTAATGAGCAATCGTACAAGGAAGATCTTTAGCGTTTGGATGCATCAAACTTTTATTAATAGGGGGTTTTAACATGATCTATTTATTCATAGGCCACAAGCAATTTTTGGGTTCTCTCTTTATAGCTTGATAAATCTTATTAGAACACTTCCCATTTACTCTACAATTTGCAAACAAAAAGGGGTTTCATTGAGATTTCCCCGAACTAAAGAAGTGTGTGTATGTTATTTGATTGCTTTGACACATATTTTGATTGATGAATAAATACATTTCATCCAAGGTGGATACTTATACTAGGAACAAAAATTTTAATTTTATTTGTACTATCAAGAATACTCCTTCAACTTTTTGGATAAAGAGTTAACCTACTTTGGGTGTGTGATTATCCATTTCTATAAATGTCGCTTTCAGGAATCGATAACAAATATATGATTAAAAAATAAATAAAAAATAAGTAATTAGAAAGAGAAAGGGATATATATATATATTAATTTGTCAAAATATTAATATTTCGACAAATAAAAATACAGTTTGGTAAAAACAATGAAAGAAGTAGTAATTCATGAGTTAATACATTTGTCAAAACTTTACTATTTTTACAAATTAAAGAAATATTTTTTTATAGAAACAATACAAAAAGTAAGTGATAATTCATGAAAGAATGAGAAAATTATTTAATGTGATTTACTTTACTACCAAATTAAACACACCTCTAAATAAAACACGCGTGTACACACTAAAAGGAAACACAAAAACACATAGCTTCACACGTTCATTGAATTGCATGCAATCTACTACATAGAGTTTGCAACCCTTATAAAAATCATTTCTAACTACACAAAGCAAGTCCTAATTTCTCTGTCTGTGAAAACCTAGTTTTGTATGGCTTCATCGGGGTCCAAACGAGGTCGTATTTCAGAATCTCCCCCACCTCGACGAGATGGTGCTCCCTTGTCGCTAATGACAGAGGGTGCTCGAAAACGTTCTCAAAATCGGAACTTGGCAATAGAAACAGGAAGAGAAAAAGAACCAGAAAGGAACAACGTTGTTCAAGTGGGAGAAAACTTAGGTATTATGTCTTTGGGTTTGGAAACAAAGCACCCAGCTGAAAGGGGTACCCCACCAGGGTTTGGAGAATTCCTGAACACTTGTGGTTGGTGCAATAAGAAGATCGGTGATCAAAGTGTATACATGTTTGGGTAAGACTTGCTTCTCCTTCATATTTGTTCTTCAACTACTTTAATTCACACAGTTATAACTTGAATCATGTTTCTTGTTAGTAGTATATATGTTTGTTATCTTCTTATCTTTTCTATTTCATTTGAAATATTAAAGTTGATATTTTAAATTCCAAGCTAAGAATACAATTATATTGGAATCCTATAAACTTGTTATTAGGACTAATATCTTTTTAAAAATTAAGGATATTTAACCCATTAGTATAGGATTGATGTGCAATATAGTCTATAAAATTTTAAAATTATGGAAAAAGATGGATCTTCCAACTCTAAATAAGATACAGAATAATCTAAATTATTTAGAAAATGTCAAAATTTAGATAAAAAGACTAAATCACACATTAATATATGTTATTGTGTGTTTTCTAAATTTTACAAAGAACATAATGAGTCTATGATATCACTTACGAGTGGTGGCTGGCTATCATAGCCAAAGTGGTTGTTTTGGAAAACTTCAAAACACCCTTTCAAATTGTGATTGATGTTTAATTTAGTCCTTATTTAGGATCATATGCCATCTTTGTGACTTTTCTGTCCAACTATTCGAGAAATATTTATACACATTTTAGAATTTAGATAAAAAATAACATGTTAACTCAATGAGTACCCAGGTCTGCGGGTATCCACAAATAATACTCACAATGAGTAAGGTTTAGGTCCATGTTTTATACCTGTGGATAATTGAGACTCACGATTTTAAGACTCGTTGTTAGATGAGTATGAGTCCAGTAATGAGATACTCAGACCTGTGGGAAACCATACCCGCTATTTCTTCCTAAATGTCATTACCCGCTATTTCTAGTAATGGGACACCGGTAGTTAAATTATAATATCATGTTAATCTATATTTTAATATCATATTAATACATAATTGTAATATTATTAATTCATAAATATTTTAATATCATATTAATACATAATTGTAATATTATTAATTCATAAATGTGATTGTTATATTGTTAAGTTGTGATATTATATTGTTAAGTTGTGATATTATATTTTTAAGCAATGATATTATATTGTTAAGTCATATGTATGATGTAATGTTATGTTAATTGAAGTTACTAAATGGATTTTTTATCCTAATGTTGAATTTGTTTTCAATGGTTATTTGAGTAAATGAGTTGTGTTTAATAATCAAATTAAGTTGTGTTTAAAAATTTTAAATTAAGTTTTATAATTTTTTCCTCTTGTTGATTGTCTAAATAACATATAAGATCGTAGAAAACAAATACACAAGTAAATAAATTACTTGCAATTATTTTTAATATTTTTTAAATTATGGGTACACATGAATCCGTTAGGTACCCAAAGACCTGTAGTTAGTATACTCAGCGGGTATTAGCATGAGTTTGGGTCCAAAAAATGAAGCAATAGAGCGGTTTCAGATAATGTACTACCCAAACTCATTGCAATTCCTAATATCAACCATTGTTAAATGAGAGTTGCACGACTTTTCCCTTAACCAATTATTTAGTTTGCGCCTATAGTCATAATTAAAATCATTAATTTACACTAACAAGTGATGTTTGGAAGCAAAGTGATAGAATTTAAATTTTAGTTGGAAGTAAAATAGATAGAAGACTACATTTAGTTTAGTGAAAAATAGAACTTTTAAATTATTAGAAGTTAATATAATTGACAATGTATGAATACTTGTTGGATACTTGTTGGATAGGGAGCCTTTTGGGTTGCTTCACTTCAAATGAACTCCCTCCCTATTTATAGCCTAAGTTTCGCACCCTCATCTAATTTTTTTAACATTGTTGTTTTTCTAGATGTTTCTACATGTTACAAGACACAACATATTCTATATAGTTCATGCTACCAATACACATTATTTTTCTTCTTCTACTAGTTGTTACCAGTTTCTTCTAAATAACTCTATAAGCTTATGAAAAATGGGCAACAACATATTCTTTAATACTCCTCCTTGATGCACATTTTTGTGACTCCTAACACTAGTTGCTCGAATTTCAGTCTTGGTAATGCCTTAGTGAATGTATCCACAATTTGATCTTCGGTCTTGCAATACTCGAACCTTATTTCTTTATTCTCATTTGCTTATCTAACAACATTATATTTAATTTTGATATGTTTTGTCCTTTTGTGATGGACTGGATTCTTTTCTATTGCTATCTCCAATTTGTTGTCAAGGTAGATTGTAGTAGGCTCTGTTTGTTGATCTCTCATATCACAAAGTATATGTCCAAGCCAAATAGTTTGGTTGGTCGTCTCTACAGCTGCTACATACTCAATTTTTGTTGTTGATTGTGCAATGATTGCTTGCATCTTAGATGCCCAAGAGAATAATCCTTATCAAAGTAAGAAGGCACAACCTGATGTGATTTTCATATCATCCACCGAACCTGCCCAACGACTGTCAATATAGTCAAGCAATGTTGAGTTGGTGTTGGTCTTATACCATATACCAAACTCTATTGTTCCTTGCAAGTATCTTAAACTTTTTTGCCAACTCTAGAGTGGATTTGACTTGGACTTTGCAAGAATCTTGATAAAAGAATTGTAGCATACATGATATCTGGTCGTGTGGTAATGAGATATAGAAGACTCCCAATCAAACTCCTGTAGAGAGATACATCTGCCTTTGGGTATCCATCATCCTCTTGTAGCTTCTCATTAGTCACGATTGGAGAAGCAATTGGTTTGCATTCATGCATCTTGAACTTCTTTAGTACTTGTTCTGTATATTTCATCTATCAGATGAATATGCCTTATTTTCTTTGATTAACCTCAATTCTAAGGAAGTAGTGCATTAAGCCTAGTTATGTTATCTCGAATGTCTTCATCATATCTTCTTTGAACTCTAATATCATCTTTATATTGTTTCTAGTGTATATAAAATCATCTACATGCAATGAAAATATTATAGTATCATATTGACCTTGGGTCTTAATGTATAGTGTAGGCTCACTCATACTCCTCCTGAATCCTTTATCGATGAAGTACTGATCAATTTTATCATATCAGGCTCGAGGAACTTGCTTCAAGCCATATAGAGTCTTCTTCAATCATAGCACTTTGCTTTTGTTGCCCTTGCTCATAAACCCTTGTGATTGCTCCACGTAGGTCTCTTATTGAAGTACTCCATTGAGGAATGTAGGCTTGACATCTAGATGGTAGATGTTCCATCTTCTTTATGCTACAAGAGCTATTAGAGATCTTATTATATCTAGATGAGGAACTTGAGCAAATGTCTCATTATAGTCGATTCTTGTTTTTTGAGAGTAGCCCTTAGGTACTAGTCTCGCCTTGTGCTTTGTGTAGTACCATTAGGATTGAACTATATTTTAGAGACTCATTTTAATGCAATAATTTCTTTATCTTTTGGAAATATACTAGCTCCCACATGTTGTTTTTCTCGATCATTTTTATCTCTTCTTTCATTGCCTTGACCAACACTTCTTGCTTTGATGCCTCTTCAAAGCTTTCAGGTTCAACTATGACCAAATTGCATGTATCATATATATCTACCAAAGATCTTACTCGTCTTGGATAAGATTTTGGTGAAGATTGTTCATGTGGGAGTGGATTAGGTGTACCTTGATCTTCTACTGCTTCTTAAACTTCTCCTGCTACTTGTGGTTGTAGCGTTGGTATGGAGATATCGTGTCTCTCAATCTTTCCTTCAATCCAATTCCAAGCAGCACTTTCATAAACTTCAACATCTTGACTGATGATAAGGTTTTTCGTTTTTATGTTGTATACCTGATAGCCTTTTCAATGTGTGTTATATCCCATGAATATGCCTCTTATTGTCTTGTCTTCTAGTTCTAGATGTTTTGTTGATGGTGTAAGAATAAGAATACAACTAAGAGAGAGGTGAATTAGTTGTTGCAAAACAATGGATAATTTTTCTGCAATATCAAAGTTAAAGTGCTGCGGAAATAGTATGCAGAAAAATATTGACTTTGAAAGATAGAAATATAACAAAGATAAGGAGAAGAGAGTAAACATGTGTTTCATATTGGTTCACCTTCTTTTCCACCGAAGGCTACGTCCAGTACTCTTGACGCGCAAGAGATTCCTTTATTAAATATAATGAGTTGTAATTACAAATATCTCACCCCGAGAACTCCTTGTACCTTACACATTCACTTATACTTAATCCTTTGGAAAACCCTATTCCAAGTAACACCCTTGGAAAACACTTTACCAAGTCACTCAACCCCTTTCTCTTCACACCCTTGTGAAAGAAAGTGAACTTTGCAAAAGTGAAGAATATACAATATGGCTTGGATTGCCTTTACAAGTGTATATAATAATTCTAGACTTGCAATCCAAAAACAACTCTAATACGATAGATAGTAATGCTCTTTTACTTTGAAAAGGTTTGGAAACCACTTAGAAGCTACTCTGAAATACTTAGAAAGTTTGAGAGTATGTTGCTTGTAAAGTGCAGAAAATTCAGAAAGTATGAGAGCTTTATGAGAGTTTCAATGAGAGTTTGTAATCTTAGTTGTGTTGTTGTTAAGAGTGTTTCAATGCCTTTATATAGGCTTCCCAATCAACTATAACACCTGTAGGAAAGTGTAGGGGTTCGTTTGGAATGAAACAAATCAGTTTTGAGTGAAACCTTTTCACTTTGAAATCAGAAAACTGATACAACAAATCTCAGTAATCGATTACTGTAAGTGGGTAATCGATTACCCAACTATCCTGTTAACAGCTATTTCGAATTTCACACAGTGTAATCGATTACCGAAATTGAGTAATCGATTACTCAACGTTACTGTTCAGCAGCTTTGTGAAATTGCCTTAGTGTAATCGATTATAACTCTTTGAGTAATCGATTACCCTATTTTCTCAAAATGGTAATCTGTTACTTCAAAGTCAGTAATGGATTACTTATAGCCGTTGGAGGATGGATAACTCGTTTCTCACTCATGTAACTTGTTACTCAAGTACAATAACCCGTTACATGTTGTTTTTGAAAATTATTTTTATTCACACTTAAATTTTTCTGATTTTCTTGAAAACAATTTTGAGCATTATTAACTAAGGTAATAAAGGAGTTTGGGGATAGAAGTACCTAAAGACTTAGACTCTAAATATTGAAGCTTTGTCTTCGATAGTCTTGCCAGGTCTTCTTCTTTTCTTCTTTTCGTCATGTTGGTGTCTTCATCAAAACCGTACCAAGGTTAGGAGCAAGATCTTCTTTACATATGGCTTTCTTCTGCTCCAAGATACTATAGGAGTTTTACCTTTGACTTCCTTTATTTGACACTTGTTCTTTGTGTAGACAGCTATGTAGACTACCTTAGACCAAAAGGTGTTTAGAGAAACTTACTCCTTGAGATTTGATCTAGCCATCTCCATGACTGTGCGCTTTTCATTTTACGCATTCCATTTTTTTGTGGAGTGTATGCGACTGTAAGTTAATGCTCTATGCCTTCATCCTCACAAAATTTATCAAACGCGAGAGTTGTACTCTTTACTACGAGCGCTTCTGAGTACTTTTATATGTTTCCCACTTTGCTTCTCGGCAAAGGCCTTAAACTTCTTGAATACTCCAAAGATTTCTGATTTTAATTTTATAAAATAGACCCATGTCATTATAGAGAAATCATACATGAAAAGTGATGACTTCCTCATTGGTCCACATACGTTAGTGTGGATAAGCTCCAACAAGCATTTTGATCTCCAAACTTTCCCACTTGAAAATGGTAGTTTGTGTTGTTTCCCAAGTAGACATCCTTCACAAGCTCCTCCATTCTCTTGGATGCACAGAAAATCCCTCATCGTTCTTTTTGATATAATATCTTTAAGGCGTGATTTTTAAGATGTCCAAATCTTTGATGATATAGTCATGATTCATCAACTTGCACCTTCATGAAAATTTAATAGTGTATTTCCTAGTTATTAGAAAACTTCTATTTCTTTTATATTGTTGTCATATATATTGCATGTATCTCCTACAAAATGGAGAGAGTAGCCTTTCTCCATCATTTAGCCAATAATGAAGAAATTTTCTTTAAGGTTGGGAACTAATAAGACATCTTTGATAAATCATGTACCTGACTGTGTCTCCATCACTTAGCCAATAATGCCCTTGCCTTTGGACTCCACCATGGTGCCATTACCCAATCGAACTAGAACTCTAACAGACACATCATTATCTCTGAAAATGTTCTCATCCTTATCCATGTGGTTATTATAATCATTATCCATATACCAATTTTCACCTTTATCACTACTGCAAACTTCGTTGGCATAGAATAGTTGGTCATGTTCACACTCTTCACTGAATTTAGCCTAATGATTATTTTTTTTGTGACAATTTTGCTCTCAATGCCCTAATTTTTTGCAATATTGGCATTGTGGCTTTCCTCGATGCCAACAATATTTTTCTGAATGGCCCGATTTCTTGCAATTTTTGGATGGAAGATATTTATTTTGATTGTTTCTAGAGAGATATTTAGAAATCTCATTACTTCTAGAAAAATATGGTGAAACCTCTTTGTTTCTAGAATGTTCCACGCCATTATTGTTTCTTCTTTCGTATTCTTTATTCTAAGATCTTAGTTTGAGCTTTGATTGAAATGCATTTTCTAGTGAACCTTCATCGTGCGTACTCAATTTTTGCTCATAAGCTTCTAGAGAACCCATTAGTTTTGTCACTGATAGAGTAGACAGATATTTGGTTTCTCAATCATAGTATTGAGTCATATTTTTGAGGAATAGAAATTAGAATTTTTTTCAAAAATTCCTTTTTCAAGAATATTTTTCCCATAGGCTTTCATTTGATTCACTATTTCTTTTCTTTTAGAATAATAGTCTTTTATGGTCTCAGTCTTTCTCATTTTAAGTAATTCAGACTCATATCTAAGAGTTTGAAGTTTAATGGTGTGGACATTGTCACTACCATGAAACTCCTCATTTAATGTATCACATGCTTCTTTGGCACTTGCAGCTGCCCTTATTTTTTGAAATATAGTCTCCGCCGAGGCTTGTTGTAAAATAAATAACATCTTCATATTTTTTTGCATATTCTCCTCCAACTCCCTTTTTTGAGTTGTGGTAAGAGTTGAAGTATTCTTTGGACCACTGAATCACATATATCTTAGGACTGAAAAAAGTAATCATTTTTGTGCTCCAATAGTCAATAGTTTTCTCCGGAAAAAATTGGGATAGGAATAGATGATAATTGAATAGTGCTAACCATAGTTCAAGAGATATAAATATGTTTTAGTATGGATAGAAGCTTTTTTAGAAGTAGTTAAAAAATGGATAGTATGAACGTTCATGACTGAATGTAACTTTGATGCCACTAATATAATTTAATAATTTTACTTGGTAGTAAAATAGATAGAAGACTTGATTTACTTCAGTGAAAAATAAAATTTTGAATGAACTTCAAATGAACTTCCTCCCTATTTAGTTTAGGTTTGTAGATGTTTCTACATGTTAGAAGACATGTTATATTTAAGATAGTTCATGCTACCAATATACATTATTGCTTTTCTTATTCTACCGGTTGTTACTAGTTTTTTTTCTAAATGACTCTAAGGTTTTAGAAAAATGGTAGCAACATATACTTTAATACAATTTCAAAAGTTTTGGGGTTTGCAACCCCTACGACCCTTTAGCGTTTTAAACCAATCATGATTATTCCTAAAATTGGTCAACGCATTCCTAAAATGTAGACCTAACCCATGTCAGATAGCAACAACTTCAGGTTCAGAACTTCAAACTTGTGATCAAAATTTAACCCTAGTATTTTAATTGTAAAAGAATTAGTATTAAAGGTAGTTTTATAATTTTTATCACAAAAAAATCCTATTCCTCATCCCTAACCTTCTCCACCTCCCCAATTAACACACTCATCCCAAAACACCAAATACTCCTTCACCACCATTGGAACCTCCGCACACCAAGTTTACCACCGCACACCGCCACACCGTATCACACCATCGCCACACCGCAACCACCGTCCCTCCCCCAAACAGAAACGAAAACTATACCGTGCCATCCCCAAGCAGTGCACGAACAACCGCAAAATACCCCAAGTATTCCCAAAACAACCCCTAAATAGACCACAAACAGTCCCAAAAACAGCCCATAAACAGAGACCCCCGCATCGCCTCACCGCAGCACCCCCGTCCTTCCCCCAAACAGCAACAAAACCTGCACTATAGCAGCCTTAAACAGTGCATAAACAGCCACAAAACATAGGATGAGCGGTGATGTGTTGCGGTGTGCGGCGATGCGGTGGTGTATTGTGGTGCAGCGGCGGTACAGTTGGTGTGTGGAGGTTTAGTGGTCGTGAGTGAGGTTTTGGTGTTTTGAGATGAATGGGTTAATGGGGCAGGGGGTGAAGGTTAGAGATAAGGAATATGTTTGTTGTGTGATGGAAATTATAAAACTACCCCTAAGTAATTATTTTATAAATAAAATGTGAACGTTAATTTTGTCCAAAATTTTTGGTGCACAATGCTAACTTACACCAACTAAAAACTACTTTCCCTAGGTTAGCAAAACCATATATATATATATATATATATAGAGAGAGCCTTATTTTAATGGTGATTAATTAGGCCACTTATCAGCACCTAATTTAGTTTAACTTTGTCAATTTTTAAAGGAACCCATTAGATATCACACATGTAAAATAAAACCTGAAATTCTATCAATCAGTTGGTCCACTTGGGAATGAAGTGTAGATTTTTTTTTAAACTCACTTTTTTGTTATATCTACATATTTTACAGCAATTAGCTTTTGGTTGTGAATTGAGAACATTCCTAATGAACAAAAAAACACGTTTTGAAAAATAAAATACCCAATCTAGTCACTACATAAACATGTCTCCAAAATTAAATAATCTCAGTTTCATCTTCGAAAATCTGCAATTGTTCTGATATGCATGTGTTTGAAACTTTTTGAAGAATCGATTGGAAACTTTTTACTTTCAAGGGTCATATGCATTTCCACATATTTTTTATGTACTAATTAATTAGTACCTTTATTATTAATTTTTTAAAACTATACAATTATGTTCTATTTATCTGAAATTAGTAACGTATGCATGTACACTAACACATTGATTAATTTTTAATGATGCAGCAACTTCAATGCATTTTGCAAACATGAATGCCAAGAAAAAATGGTTAGCTTACTTTACAAGACACATTTATTCGAATCAGGTTTGTCCAAGGTGGCTAACTTCTCTGAACCAAAGTTTAAGGTGGACAAATACGTAATCAATTCAAATAAGTAATCAATGATGTTTGTCCATTTTAGACCTTGGATCAAAACCAACATCGAATCTTTCAACTTTTAGCATTGTTGGTATAAACATAATTTCAATAATAAATATTGAGAACTATTTTTAGTGGAGCTCAATTCATTCATCTTTTCGTCTTAAAATATATGAATGCATGGATAGAGAGAGAAGAATTACATAGGACAGATAAGACAATGTCTATGAGAAACTCCTATTTGGACAATGAAGAAGGAATGTCGAGCGAACCTTTGGAACATTATTCCGTTGTAAATCTAACATCTTTATAATGAACGGATAAAATTGACAAACTTCTAAAAGATGGGATTAGATTGACGATTTCCTAATCGACAAATCAATCAATGAAATACCAAATTGGTTTGTCGCAAACAAATGTAAAAATTTATCGTATCCACAATGACTTGAGCAATATTAAGCTATTTGACAATAATTACGGTATTAAGTTAAGAGTTTATCAAACTAGGTTTTGATTTTGAAACTAAATACTAGACACTAAAGTGAAAATAAACGCGATAAAAGCATCGAGATTATATTTCGTTACTCAACCTTTCAATATTTGAATAATTTAACTTACAAAACTATTTATACTTTGATTTACTCAACACCATTTCTATCTAACATCGTTAGTGTCATTATGAGAAGATTAACAACTCATTTCCCTACCATCAATTCCTTGAGTGATTTATAAAGTGAATTGTAATAAGTTTGAATATTATGTTGACTAATCAATGTGCCTGTATTCCTAGAAATTAGTCCCGTTAGATGATATATTCTAATTCAAACACAAACGTGTGATATCCACCAACACATTCAAAATCTAAAGTCATGCTTTATTTGAGCAAACTAAAGAAAACATTAAGAATAAGAATCAAGCATATAAATCATTTCATAAGCATGAATAAATTGAAATAAATCAAAATATATGCATCAAAGTGAGTAGTTACATCTAATCCAACTAGAGAAGAGTTCATTACTCATTTCCACGACAACCAACACAATGGAGAAGAGAAGATGAAGACCTTCATGGAAGAGCATCAAGGTGAGCTTCAAAAGGTTGCATCAATTTTCGCATTTTCGCTCGGTGTGAGGGATTCTCACTAGCAAAAACGTTCCAACATTTTGTCTAATTATCGCTCAGTGAGGGTTACCTTTCATATTACGCTCATCCGACCGTTCATATTAAATTTCCATATCTTAGGAACACCATATACAATAATATTTTTGATCCAATAGTTAACTAATGTGGTGTCGTAGTGTTTCTCGAACTAACCATGGTTGTGGTCTCATTCTCACTAAGCAATTTTCGGCTTGCTCTGTCAAAACTTCATAGCACATTTCACCAACCAGGGCGTTCATATTAAAGTTCCACATGTTAGAAAATTATATTCAGATAAGTACTCAATCCAAAGGTGATCGAGTTTGGTGTCTTAATTTTATTTGTATTACTCTCTGGTTTGAATACTTGTTTTTTCTTCCAAAATATAGCTAAAAATAAAATATTAACTCAGACATTGATAACTGCATGCATATATAAATTATATTCAAATTGGGTCAATTGATTTGGAGTTAAAAATGTTAGAAAATTATATCCAAAATATATATAAATTGTACAGTTATCACCATTCTAAATGTTATAGGATCAAAATTAAATCTAAAAAGATAAGATGGAAAAGATTATTTTAGCCCATATTTTATCTTACCTATCTAATTCCTAAAGTGAAAAAATAAGTAATAGTTCATGAAGTAGAACATTATTTAATGTGATTTACATTACTACCAATTAAACATGCCTATAAATAAAACACTTATACGCACTAAAAAGGAAAACAAAAAAAGCACATATGATTGCTTTACACATTCATTGAATTGCAATCTCCTAAATAGAGTTTGCGACTCTTATAAAAAATCATTTATAACTATACAAACCAATTCCTAATTTCTCTCTCCATCAAACATAATTTTGTATGGCTTCATGAGGGTCGTGCAAAAGGAAGAAAACTATACGGGTATTATGTCGTTGGGTTTGGAAAAAAAGCGCCCAACTGAAGAGGGCTCCCCACCGGGGTTTTGGGAATTGCGGAACACTTTGGGTTGGTGTAATAAGAAGATCTCAAATCAAAAGTTTATGTGATCCCAAGTGTTACCCTACGATATTTTAGGAGGACCAATAAGTTTGTCACAATTTTGGAAAATTGTCACATTTTGTTTAAGTGTCTTTAATTTTAATTTTTTTATTTTGTAATAAATGAGATTATTTTCCATGGGTAGCTTAGGGTTTTAGTTGAGCATTTTATTTATTATTTACAAATTCATTTAATTTGAGGTTGTGATTATTATTTTTAATTCTTTGTAAAATGGATTAATATTGTAATATGGCACATTAGAGGATAAGGACTTAACCTAGGCGTGCAAGGAGGTCCAAGGAGCAAGGAATGAGTAAAGCTTGATCAACTCATGGGATTCCTGACTGTGTAGCCCAACTTGGAAGGCATGGAAAATTTTCATGCCCAAGACTTGTCCAAATCTTGGAATGCAAGCTTAGTAACTGTGTAGTTTGGTGTGGATGGAACCGTGGCCTAAAATTATGCAAGAGATAAGGGTGTCCCTATGTGCTAGCCGTGTAGAAAGAGTACAAGTTCTTTGTGCAACTTTTATGTGTCAATTCTCTATACCACCAATTATAACATGACACCTCGCAATACACTAACTAACTAAAAAGTTAACGGAGGTTTCTTTCCTATCGTAATTAATGCTATCCTTTCAGAACCACAACAGTCTCCTTTTTTTTTTATTAATATTGATGCAGTTAACTTTTGCAAACTAGTATATACAAATTAACAACCATTGAGTGAGGCATTTTGTTAAGTGTTCTCGTTCTACTTCATCTGTTTTATTATATTTTAATTGTGACTTTAATACTCACTTTTATTACTTTTTTCATTCAGTGTAATGAACAGTGACATGAGTAAGGGAAGATGAACCACTTAAATCAAAGTGTGGTAATCCCTCTTCAGTTTATCTTACAATTAGAAATATAAATTTAATTGCAACTGAAAAAGTGGAAATGGAAAGTTAACTAATCATGTCATTGATAAAAAAGAATAAAGAAAGTTGCTTAATAACATTTACTAAAATAGATAAATAAAAAAAACATAATCTAGCTAAAAACTATGGTGTTTATAAATAATATGTTTGACAAGTTGTATCATGAATGACCTTGTTGGTCTTTCCCTTTAGAATCCATGACATTCATTGAGCTATGTCTTGTGTCAATTGCTTGTGCTTGTACAAAATCTAAGTTTAGTAAAGGATGTTGAACTTCTTGTACATTTTTCTTTTTTTCCTCCTTCTCTCAAGAACACCTTTCAATCATTTAGAAGATCCACAAGATTTTTCTTTGATCTTCAATCCCTTAATATTATTATTATTCCCACATGCATTTTCAGTATTGATGATTGAAGCGCCATGGGTTTTTGTTTCCTTATAGCTACCTCTAAGACATGCATCCATAGCTTCCATTGTTTTGATCAAACCATTGACACCTATTTTATACACTTCTTCATTTTGTGCACCTTTAGTTGCTAAATCTGCATGCAACCTACACAAATCTATATACCAGCTAGCCATTTTGGCCTTAGGATCCTCTTGGAATACATTATGACATATATTTTTATCACTTCCAGATTTTGCATCCTTTGTCCATCTCTTCAATATATACATTTCAGGAATCTTCACTATGTTTCTTGACGAAAGAACTTTAAGAGCATGTGAACACAAGATTCCTGAAAATTCAAACTTCTTACAACTACATGTCACAACACTACTATTTGTATCATATTTGACAGTGTGTTGAAATTGTTTTTTGTAAGGGATAACTTTATATTCAATAATATTCTCTTCCTCATAGAAAACATGCATACTACTATCATATGCAATTGATACCTCAAATTGAATCATCTTAAAAACGAAGGAGTATAAATTGTTGATTCATGCCTTAAAATCTCCATATCAAAAGATAATGTCAAACTTTTTTGAGTTGCTTTAAAATCTGCCTTTGTCTCATCATAACGACGATCCTGAACTAACCTCTAAAAGTGATAAAAAAATCTCAATAAATCATGCTCATAGCTTACATATTTTTTATCAAACTACTCATGCTCTCACTACGTTGTGTGGTTGTCATATCAGCACAAAAATTATGTCGACCGTAAAATAAAGCCCATTTTTTCTTCAAAGCAAATGTTTGTTCCAACCAACTATTACATGTTAGAAAAATTAATATGTAAAATAGATGAATAAAGAGCATGTACAACACAATGTAATTAACATGATTAACACATAATGTTAACTATTTTTCAAATAATGTTTTTTAACAGTACCTTCAAGACCATACTTATTAAGCATGTTATTCCAGGCTTCAATAAAGTCTTCATCTTCTTCGTACTCATAAATGCACTTACTAAAATCCTTACTAAATTCACGAAATTCTGCAAATACATGACTAAGTTTCTTCATTGCATTTTGATACAAGTGCCATATACAAAGGCGATGACATGTCTTTGGCCATGCTTGTAACACCCTTAATTTAACCCTTTAAAGTTATAGTATCAGTCATGGAATTCTCGCTTGAGCGAGGGATTCTCGCCTGGGCGAGAAAGACTCACCTGGGAGGGTGAAATCTTGGGCTATACTGAAGGATTCTCGCCTGAGCGAGAGTTGGCTCGCCTGGGTGAGAAAAGTGACATCTTGGACCTATCGAGGCTGTAAGATCCTCGCTTGAGCGAGAGATGCCTCGCCTAGGCGAGAGGGTCAGATCTGAGTTTTTAAAATGGGCGGGATTTTCTCGCTTGAGCGAGAATGAGCTCGCTTAAGCGAGAACCCGACGAGTTGCATTAAATGAGAAACCTCCAAACACATTTTAGGGTTAAGAATTGAAGATAGGTGAGAGAAGAGAGTTTTTCCAAGGGCAGGGAGCTTTGATTCTCATCTAAGAGCTTGAGAAGAGGTAAAACTCTTGATTCTAACTATCTTCTTCCCTTTGAAACTCATTTTGGGTATGTTGGATCTCTTCTCAAAATGTGAGAAACCATGGAAACTCACCCTTTCGAGTTATGGTTCGTTTTATGTAGTTTTTCTCTTGTAAACTCTTAGTTTAGAGTTAGTATTACAAGAATGGAAAGAGTTTGTGGGTTGGTTCATGAAAACCCCAAAACCCTATAGGGAAATGTTGTTAAAGAGGAAAATGGATGAAATGCTAGAGGCAGAAGATGAATATGCATTCTAATGTTGAAATATGAGATGAATATGTATGTTTTAGATGTTTGTAAACTTATAATGAAAGTAGTTTAGAAACATTGAAAATGTGTTAAATCTCTTATGTGGTTAAAAATGCAAAATGAGTTATTTATGTGTTATTTGGAATAAATGACTAACTTTGTGTTATATAGTGGGAATGAGGAAAGATCCTAAAGTTGGCGGCGGTGTCGGTGGAACTTGCAAAGTTGCCAAGAACCAAACCCAACACTCATCAATGTAAGGATAAGTCTTAACTTATGCATTGTGATAGAAAATGCGTGGATTTTCTGGTTGTGGATAATGAATTGAGTTGTGAACCACTTAATTATTATAAGCATATATGGGTATGTTTGTAATAATGATGGTGTGGATTTAATGTTTATGAATTGATGGAGTGTCAATGAAAAGAAAACTCGTTTTTAGCCGACCATGATTGGTTAGCGACTTTGGCTCAAGTAATGTAGCAAGCTTTGGCTCAAGCGATGTAGCAAGCTTTGGCTCAAGCGATGTAGCAAGCTTTGGCTCAAGCGATGTAGCAAGCTTTGGCTCAAGCGATGTAGCAAGCTTTGGCTCAAGCGATGTAGCAAGCTTTGGCTCAAGCGATGTAGCAAGCTTTGACTCAAGCAATGTAGCAAACTTTGGCTCAAGTTATGTAGCACGGTTTTCAAAAGTATAAACGATAAGAATGGTTTTAAGTATATTTGATGTTAAATTGTTTACTTAATCTTATTAAAATGTGGATTAATGTTCATTGACAATTATTACGTTACTCCTTTGTGTTTTCTGTGTATGGTCAATGTTAATCTCATTGCAGGTAGGTGGGATGAGAAAGGACGTTTTGAATAGGAGCTTAAAGGCTTTTGGTTTTGAAGCCCTATTGTCCATTCTTTTTTGTAATCTAATTGATTGTATTCTGAAACTGACTATTTGTAATTATGGGCATGATTTTTGTACATGGATAATGGTAACTCTGGATATTTGTAGCTATGGGTGTTTTGGAAACCCAGAGCTTGTTGTATGCGATAGTTACTGAGCGGCATTAATATGAATTATGTTTTCCTGTCAAACGAATGTGCATGTGGTTATTTGTTTTGCCATGTTATTAGCATTGGGTCCTTACAATGCTAATCTTAGAGCTTATGCCATCGCTGCATCTTGATCGGTGAGGATAGTTTGTGGTTTTTTCCTAACATGGCTTTGGAAAAAGTATTAAACAACCAAACAAATGTTTCGGCCGTCTCATCATATAACAATGTTGCACCAAAGATAATACTTAGTTTGTGATGATTGACCCCAACAAACATTGCAAACGGACGACCTTCTCTATTTTTTCTGTAAGTAGTATCAAAACAAACTATATCACCAAAATATGAGTAGTCAACCATCATTTTTGCATCAGCCCAAAAAATATTAGTTATTAAATCATCCTCATCAACTTGTATTGCATAGAAATTTAGGATCTTCTAATTGCATTCTTCATAAATACTCAAGCATATCACTTGTGTCTCCTGTCCTCATCTGAATTGTTCTCTTAGAGTGTAAATAATTCATGTAATCGTCTGGGATGAAACCAAGATTTTCACGCCCACCAGCTTGCCTAGCCATTAATTCACAACTTGCTTTTGGAGTGATTCCACAACTCTCAGCTAAATCCACTTCAACTGCTTGAGAAAGGGTTATGTTTCTTTGAGATCTATGCAAATAACTCTAACTAGGGGTAGATGTTTGATGATTATGTTCACCAATAAATTCAGTAATAGATAACTTTCCAGTCAAACGATTACTTATTTTCATTCTAGCTAAACAACCAAATCTTGTTTGATCACGATGTTTTCTCACATAAACATCTCGTTTGTCATTTACACGATGACCTTCACATGAACAAAAAAGTAGTCGATCTACTACTTGACCATCAATGGCTTTGTGACTTCTTCCTCTCCTTATGCTAAAACCCACTTTATAAGCATAATAATTGTAAAAAGTGTAAGTTGCATCTTCACACTCAAATTCCATTCCAATTTTTGGAATAAGCTTACTAGCAATATTTTCATGAATTGCATCTGCTTCTCTCAAGTCCATCATGTAAAACTGAGATTGCAACTAGGGGGGGGGGGGGAATTAGTTGTTGCAATAAGTATGGCCAATTTTTCTGCAATATCAAAGTTAACGTGCAGCGGAAATATTGTGCAGAAAAATATTGACTTAGGAAGGATAAATAAATAACAAAGAGAAGGGAAAGAGAGTACACATGAGTTTTATACTGGTTCACCTTCTTGTCCACCGAAGGCTACGTCCAGTACTCTTGACACGCAAAAGATTCCTTTATTAAATATAATGACTTGCAATTACAATTATCTCACCCCGAGATCTCCTTGTACCTTACACACTCACTTTTATCTAATCCCCTTGGAAAACTCTATTCCAAGTAACACCCTTGGTAAACACTATACCAAGTTAGACCCTTGGTAAACAAACACTATACCAAGTCACCCACCCTTTCTCTTCACACCCTTGTGAAAGAAAGTAAACTTTGCAAAAGTGAAGAATGTACAATTTGGCTTGTATTGCCTTACAAGTGTATATGACAATTTCTAGAACTTGCAATCCAATAACAACTCGTATACTTGAGATAATAATGCTCTTTAACAATTTGAAAAACACTTAGAAGCAACTTCAAAATGACTTTGAAAGTTTAAGAGTAGGTTGCTTGAAAAGTGTAAGTAAAATCAGAAAAGTACAAGAGCTTTGTGTGATTTAATATCAGAGTTGTTGTTTTTGTTGTGAGAGTGTTTCAATACCTTTATATAGGCTTCCAATCAACCGTAATACCCTTAGGCATGAGTAGGTTTCGTTTGGAATGAAAAGCAATCAGTTTGGAGTGAAACCCTTTCACTTGAAATCTGAAAAACTGATGCAACATCCCTCAGTAATCGATTACTACATATAGGTAATCGATTACCCAACAATCCTGTTAACAGCTTTTTGAAAATTCACACAGTGTAATCGATTACTGGATTTGAGTAATCGATTACTCAACAACACTGTTTGACAACTTTGTGAATTTGCCTTAGTGTAATCGATTACACTACTTTGAGTAATCTGTTACTCCGAAGTCTGTAATGGATTACTCATAGTTGTTAGAGGTTTGAAAACTCTTTTCTCACACATGTAACTTGTTACTCAAGTATGGTAACCCGTTACATGTTGTTTTTGAAAATTATTTTTATTCACACTTAGTTTTTCCTAATTTTCTTGAAAACAATTTTTGAGCATTTTTATCTTAGTAACTATATGTGTTGTAAGGATTGAAGTACCTAAATTATTAGACTCTACATCTTGAAGCTTTATCTTCGATAGTCTTTGTCGGTCTTCTTCCTTTCTTATTTTTGTGATATTGGTGTCTTCATCAAAACCTCGCGAAGGTCAGGAACAAGATCTTATTTACACATCACCACTATTATTTTTTAGTGGTTCATATTTTCTTTCATTCATGATACTGTTCATTACATTCAATAAAAAATTGAAAAAATGAAAAAAAAATTAGTAGAAAAAGAAGTATATGATAGCAGTATAAAACATAAGACTTACACTTAATAGTATAAAGCATAAGATATAAAGGAGTCTATGATTGACATACCTGCAATGTGAAAATAAGTCCACTGGGTTCTGGACAATGGTTTATTATGTCAGAGATAAAATATTTTATTTAGGTAGAAGTTAAATTGATGGATTGCAAAAGTTAATTGCATCAATATTAAAAAAAAAATTGTTGTGGTTCTGAAAGGATAACATTAATTAGGATAAGGAAGAAACCTCCGTTAACTTTTTAGTTAGTTAGTGTATTGCAAATTTAATTGAGGTGTCATGTTATAATTGGTGGTATAGAGAATTGGCACATAAAAGTTGCACAAAGAACTTGTACTTGTGTAGAGCATAAGGGCTAGTCAAATTGGATTTGTCTTCCTTTTATCCTAGGCGTGGCTCTTATGGGACAAGTCAAGTTGGACTTGGCTTCTCGTGGTAGACGTGCTATTGTGTGCAACCAAGGAGAAGATCATGCTCATTTGAATTTATAAGACATTGATTTGATTCCAAAGCTAAGATAAGTGTATGGAACCGTGGGCTTATCTTATCCTAAGATCATAGAGTCGTGTGACAAGTGATCCTAACCTTCCTACAATCATGCTAGAGTTGATCTAGTTCGTTTTGAATTGCAACCTAGTTGTGACCTATCTTTAGCTGTCTAGGTAAGACAGATCAAGTTGGTTTCAGACTCTTACTATCCATGTGTGAGAGGTCATAGGCGTGTGGGAGTTTGAGAAAGAGATCAAATTGGACTCAAACTCTTGCCACCCATAGTTAGTCATGGATTAAGAATCCATTGCTTTAAGGAGATAATCTTAAAAGACATTTGAATGCATAGCTGTGTGGAACCTTTCCTCAATGGTGTAGTTGTGTACATGAAGGTCCGAGCCATATGGCCTATGGGTGCATGAATACAAGTTGACCTAGCTTAGCCGTGCAAGTCTTATGAGCTTTGCCATGAAATACATTGAACCTAGACTTAGTTACATGATTAGATTAGTTTATTCTTTGTTTTTATTACGCAGATTTCGTGGAGCCCTTTTTGGCCAGCCACAAGTCTATGTGTATTGAATTCATTCATGAATAAAGTTAAGTTTAATTGGGATTAAAGTTTGTTCCTTTTGTTGAGTGAGTATCCAAAGCATACTTGCTGAGCCAAGACTTGAACTTATCAAGAACACTTAGTTCTTATGACGTTATAAGGTTTATCACCTTTGGTGTTGCCTCTTAATCTTAGTTCTCATCAATGATCCTTCCTTGTGGCGAACATCATTTAGCTAATCAAGAATTCTTGCTTGTGGCACCTCCACTTTCATTTCTTTACCACATTCAACTATCAAAACCATGGCCTACACACTCGTACACAACCGAGCCAACAAACTCACCAAACACCCAAAGAACCGCATCAACATCCAAGCCAATAACTACACACAACCATGGCCTACACATAAACACACACCCAACCGAGCAAACAAATAGACCGCACCACAAACCAAGGCCAACATCAAGCCAAACACAATCCAACCGAGCAACACCAAGCCAAACATCCCAAAATTGAGCCTAACCCATAAACCACTCTAAAACCGTGAGCAAATTCACCACAGAGTCTAATTTCGCGAGTGTAAGTGTTGGAACCACCTTCGGGAAGCCCGACTACATTTACAGTAGCCCGAGAATTTTATGCCCGAATCCTGGCCAATGATGAGCACATGACGCGCCAGCATGTGTCCAACCGCCGCCGCACTGACTTAGTGTATGGGCCGGTGGACCAAATTGCTACTACATTGAACTTGGATGGTTCATCTTATGCTGGGAAATTCATCTGGGCTCGCCTAGATGAATATAAGGCTCAAGCTGCTTCGCCTGGGGATAGGCCTAACTACCCATAGTTCTGGGATTTAGAGAACCCATAGTTCTACTTTCTTGCATTTTTATTTAGTATTTGCTTTCTGTAATTTGCTTCAGCATCTCCCTTCTTGTATTTCAATTTAGTATTTGAATTCTATAATTTCAATTATGATGAATGAAATGAGTATTTGAGAATTGTGTAATCTTGTATCTTGTTAGGTTTCAATATTAAGTTCTGCTTTATTGCTCTATCTTCTAGGATAACTAAATATGAAAATGAGTAATGGATTTAAATGTGAAGTTCTAGACCAATTGGTTATGCATGTTGATTTACTCAAGAACTTGTTGTGAATAATGAATGTGTGTAAATGTGGATGATGTTGTTTGATACTAAGAAGGCATGAGAATGAGAGTTGAGTGATTGTGAGAATTATACATTGCTTTATATGAACTTGCACTAGATTAGTATTGTTGAATTTGTCTGAATCTCAATATTTGCTAAGAAATTGTGATACATGGATATGATTAAGGTAGTTGTTTCTTTGCACCCACTCGACCAAACACTAACCTAATTACATGATTATCCCTTACTAAACCCCATTGAGACATGATTCTTTATTGATGGAACTCTTGCTAGATTAAAAATTTATCTAGCCTACTTCTAGTAGGATAAGAGAGCTAAGTGTTACAATATTGCTATATGTTATATTGGGGATAGGGAAATGTATGTATGAAAGAATAGTGGGAAATAAGTGTTGTAGTACACCATTCATCCTATGAAAAATAAGAAAATAAATTTTCAACAAAAGGAGTGAAAATAATGAGAAAAGGAATGAATGGTGGAAGAAATAAATGAAAAAGGGAATTACAAACAAAGACTTATAGTACAAGTAGAAATTGATGCATAAGTCAAAATTAGCTCTCTTAGCCTATTAGAACTTTTGTATCCAGAAGAACCATATTGCTTGTAGCCCAACCACATTACAACCAAAAGAAAGACCTTAGTGATTCATGTTGAAACTATTTCTACTAATTGTATGAGGTGAATGCCAAATTTAGTTCGATGCTATTTTTGTGCTTAAGTTGAGAGAAACACATATACACTTATACATGAGTTGACACTTTGATGTCTTTCTTAGTTGATGAACAATTTGATTGCATGCTAAAAATATAACACTATCACAACTTGTTACTTGTTTGAATTAGTTTGAGAAGGCCTAATTGTTTAAAAACAATCATTTGGATTTTTTCTTGAGTATTGCTTTTGGGATAAAAGTCGATACACTTTGATAAAGCTAACTTAAAGTCTAAACTTTTATCTTGATTGGGGACAAACAAGGTCCTAATCTTGGGAATGTTGTTAAGTGCCAAAATTACCTTAATACATAGGCTAATTTAACATTTTTTTACTCTAAATACTTACTTTATATAATCATAGTCGAGATTTTAATGATAAATTGTACATATCCCACTTTCCAAGCTACCTAAGTGTTTCAGGCTGAAAAGGGGCTAATTGGGCCAAAATGGCATGAGCATACAAAGCCACAAATCAGATCACATGCGCTCAATGCAGGAGATGAGCTCAGCGTAGAGGCGCTGACTGTGGAAGCCACGACAATTGTGGGAAAATCCAGTTGAAGGGTCTGATGCAAAAGGAAGTGTGTTCAGCGCATTGTTGCTACGCTCACTGTAGGAGGAAAATTCAGAATTACAAAAAAGAGATCGAGGATGCCATTTGAAGAGAGCAGATCTACCTATGGGGTTAGGAACCGAGATTTTTACAATGTATTGTCTCAGAATAGTTTCTAGTCTTCTTAGTTTGTAGATTTATGTAGTTGGAAATATG
Source organism: Lupinus albus (assembly GCA_009771035.1). Lineage (NCBI taxonomy): Eukaryota > Viridiplantae > Streptophyta > Magnoliopsida > Fabales > Fabaceae > Lupinus > Lupinus albus. The sequence continues at coordinate 8,283,417 of CM020006.1, read as the reverse complement.
ATATAATGGCTAGGAAGAAGGAATAGTGAGGATTCTTGGTGTTCATGGAGGAATCGACACTTCTCCATGAACTATAAGTTCCGAATTCTACTTCTGTTGAATTATGTGGAAAATATTTAATTAGATTGCTTCTTAGTTTGGATTGGTTCTTCATATTCGTTGATATATTTGGAATTTGATTTATGAATAAAATGATTTGATTTTTATGAATTGTTCTTGATATACTTTACTACTTACTATGTGTTTGACGAAATGCATAGTTGCTAAAAATAGAGGTATGTGTTTGAGTCATAATCTTTAATCTTGTGTTTAAGGTTTAACCTTTATTTCATGAATTGCTAAGTAAACTAAAACTTTAGTTCTTAGTGCATTTGAGGTCAAATGTTATGTGAAATTATATCTGTTTCATTTGTGTAATTGTTGTCTAATCTACTGATATGATTAGTGAGTCAATCCCATATCTAAATCCCAACACCTTTATTATCAAAACTTTTCAACCAAACAAATAACAAATTGAAAATCCTTTTGAAAACTAGCTTAAAATAGTGATTTGATTTTGAAATACTAAGTTAGCAAATTCTTATGGATACGATAATTCCATAAGGAAATTTCACACTCCTAATTATCGGTTAAGCAATGATTCCCACCAGCATTGTGGACAAAAAAGGAGGCACCAAATGGTCGTGTTAGATTAAGAAACACCATCTCCAATAGTCCTATTAAAATGGTGCTATAATATTTAGCCCCCTTTCCAATTAATCTAACACGTCAATACGACAATACCTTGCTACATTATAATAAATGAATAACATTTGGAATTTGCAACTCAATACATGAATATTTATTTGTTCAATTTCGCATATATTAATCACGCGGGTTCGAAGTAGGGTATCATATGTACCAAACTCGAAAATTAATATCGGGTAAAACCTGAACCTAGTCACTGCTGGTTTACCCAATTAAATGTGGGTTGAGTTTGGATGGGTAGTCACAGGTTCGGGTTTCATTGTCATCCCTATAGAATAATGTGTATAACAAATAACAAGATTTGCTGAAATAAAAAAACATAAAGGAAAGAGTTAGATAGGTGAGGCATCCTCAAATCTAAGAGGTTGTGATCGTTGTAGGATAAAATAAAAGATAGGAGTTTGCGGGGAATCAATAAATGCAAAGCTTGTAAAGATAGATGAAGAGAGTCTTTGTTGACTTTTTTGGTATCAAATAACCCCGATTTGTGAAATCCTCAAATCAACCGAGGGACTGGATATAACGTCATTGTTAGTGTGAGCTAGTATAAAATCACCGACGTCATTTTTCTTTCTCTACAATTTTAAATTTTATTGTTTATAGTCATCAATCGATATAATTGATTATTTTGACTATTATGCATTAACTATTTTTACAATTAAATTGATTGATTCACAAATCAATTAGTTAATTTTGAAGCAAAATGAGTTTTATGGTCTCATTTATAATTAATTATTTAATCAATTATGTTAAATTTAACATTTCCTAATTGGAAATTAATTGCACATTAATTGATTATCTGCAGTTACAACAACTAAAATTCTATGTCCAATCGAATAGATAATCGTTAAGAGACCTAAAATTGAATATTGTGATTGAAGTAGCGAAGTAGTGATATGGTCACACACCAATGCGCAGAGACCTTGTATACCAACACTTTTCAAATTCCTCGGACTTGTTCTTTCACTTTGCAATCAATTGTTCATAAAAGCCTCACATGTGAAGATGGTGATCTTTCCCAACCTATGGCTAAGGTTTTGATGATGCTCACTATGTCATCAAATGCAAAAAGAATACTAGCAAATCAAAAGTCAAAGAAACTCATATGTGTAGTCTAAGTCTTTTAGGTAAAATGATACTTGAACTTAAAATCTCTTAACTATATGATAAAGGCTGATCTTTGAAAAACTCATGCATGAAACTAAGATCATTTGCACAAAAGCACAATGTTTTTTAAACAGTGTAATCGATTACACAATCCTGGTAATCGATTACATGCTGATAAACTAATCAGACTTGTGCATTTTACATGATGTAATCGATTACACTATACTAGTAATCGATTACAACATATTAAAAGCATCAGATATGTGCATTGTTCACATTGTAATTGATTATACCATGTTTGGTAATCGATTACATAAAACCGTTAAGTTTGTAATTTAAATTTTTAACTGGTGTAATCGATTACACCATATGGTAATCGATTACACTTATCATAACAGTATACTGGTTCTGTTTTGAGTGAACTGTTGTAGCTCTTAACGTTTCACAAACTCATACTGGTTCATGTGCACGAATTAAACACTATAAATAGGTGTTCCATGACTTGTTTTAATACACAATTCTGAATACAACTTTCATACTCACAAAGTTCTCATAATTTCTCTCATTCATTCATAAGTGTTAAGACTTTGATATCAATTTTCATATCTTTCCAATTCTGGAAATTATTCAAAGTCTTAAGTACAAACAAAAGCCTTTTTCCAAGTTATTTGATTCTAAATTAAGTGATCATTTAGTGAGTGATTCAATCCATAAGGTTTCAATTACTATTAGAGAGTCACTTATTAAAAAGCCTTGTAAAAATCATCTTAAGAATACAAGTTAGTGTCTTGTAAACATTTCACCAAGTGTGGTGAAGTGAAGTATATTATGAAAGAACGGTGTTGGCCTAATGCCTAGTGGAATAGGTGAGTAGTCTTGGAAGAAGACGAAGAAGGTGTATCATTGGTTCTTGCAATAGTGGAAAAATCTTCTTGGTAACAAGAAGGACTGGACGTAGCCTTCAAATTGAAGGTGAACCAGTATACATCATGGTGTGATCTTCTATTCCCTTAACTTTTTACATTTTGCAATTATCTTCTACTTCTATTCAAATATTCTGTTCACTACTTCCGCTCATAAACACTCTCTTTAACTTGCAAAGTTTTATAATAAAAGTAGAAAAATTCAGTTTAAGTCTCTACACCTAATTCACCCCTCTCTTAGGTGATCATATATCCTAACATTGGTCACACCAATACTGTAACTAGAACACTTATTTCATAAAAGAAAGCACACAACTTTTCTTTTTGTACAATCACTTACTAATCCCTACGATGACTCTTAGATTCGATAATATTAGAAGAAGACTTCATAGTGGCTAAGGATTTCTACGTCCAATCTATAATGATATAATCTTTGTCAATAACACTTTAAGATCAATATCACACTAGTCTCTTAATTTTCAGAATTTATGAAAGTTTGTAAAAGAAGAAGAAAAGCTCTTCTTTAAGTGGTTAAAGCACTTCTTGAATGAAGAAGAATGATGAATGAAGATGAAAGAGAAGAACAAATGCAAGAAAGAATATTAATTCTCTTTATTGATTGAATTGAATAAATATACAAGAGTTTTGAATACATCTGTTTATAGCAAAGAATGAGTAAACACACTAACTAACTTAACTGAAAATACAATGGCAAAAAGGTAAATAGTGAAGCTAATAAAAGGGTTGCTTAAGCCATAAGAAAAACAGTTTGACTTAGAATCTGTTGGCCTTGGCTTAGACTGGTGTAGCCTTGACTTAGTCTGGTGCGGTCTTGACTTGGCCTAGGGCTGCCTGTTGTAAGGACCCGATTTTCATAACCCACAAATTTTAAAACTTTATTCATGAAATTGAAGTGATTACTTTTTAAAAGACATTACTTAAACGAGTTGTAAAACCTGATTTGATACAAATATTAATTTCATGTGTAATTCAAAATGCAGAAATACTCAAAATACATCCTACTTTAAAAGCATGTTATTATTACACTTCCTTTCAAATGCATAATCTATACAATTATCATTTCTCAAAGAATACTTCTATTACAATCATTAACCCAATCTCATTACACATTTTGGAGGAGTTCAATTTTACAAAAGGATTAATACAACATGGTGCTCATATTACATACATTAATCATATATCATATCAATTATACAAAGTACTACTCTATTATGTGCCATTCTCCACAAGCATCCAATACGCTATAGCCACCACCTGAATTCCAATACATAACACATACAATTAGAGACAAAAGGGAGTAAGAACCAACTATGGTGACCGTAGCGTGGAATTACATAGAGTAATAACATTAAAGTATTACAACCTATACAACATCTAAAGTCAACCATATTACACATATGCCAATGATACACCAATCAATGCATAAAATCACATAATGTTCACATACTCAATCACATATCATCATTTCTCACTTTAACCAACATAGATCATAATTCACATATATCTATAATTATGTTGCATAACTTGAGCCAAAGTGTGCTACATAACTTGAGCCAAAGTTTGCTACATTGCTTGAGCCAAAACTTGCTACATAACTTGAGCCAAAGTGTGCTACATAACTTGAGCCAAAGTTTGCTACATTGCTTGAGTTAAAACTTGCTACATTGCTTGAGTTAAAACTTGCTACATAACTTGAGCCAAAGTTTGCTACATTGCTTGAGCCAAAGCTTGCTACATAACTTGACTACACTAACCAAGGATTCCCCATCGATCCTCATCACATTACTACTACCAACGCTATCACCTGACTATTATCGCGCTACTTGTTATCACCGATTATATTTATCGCTTTATCTTCTCACCATATCCCATAGTTTCCTTAAACATTCTAGTTGCCTCTCATAATACTTTCTCAACACCACATCAACTACCTAATACCACATAGGTGAATTGTGCGTCATCATAAAATCTCATGCTTCAAAAGCATCCCCAAACACTTATTTTACCACTCCCCAAATACAAGGAAGTAACCCATCACATATCATCACTAATAATTTCAAGGTTTATCCCTTGTATCACTATTTCACCATAATACCCACAACCACAATCATGTCATAATAATCATATCTATCTCATTCCATACCACAAATAGATAGCTCACAACATAATCATCGTCATATAACATAATCATGCCCTTATATCACAAATAACCAACTCACCACAAATTTATCATCACCTAATATATTCATGTCCATTTATCACCAATAAACATCTCATAACGCAATCATTTTCACAACATACTCATATCCACTTATTACAAATAAACAACTCATAACATATCATTATCATAAACATACTCATGTCTTTATATCACAAATAAACAACTCACAACATATTCTTCATCATATAACACATCAACGATAGAAACATCTTTCATGACAGTGTATTACCATAAGTGAGCATATTGCATTTCATTTAATAAAACGGTTTTCCTACACATATATCTCCACCTTTATGGCAAATACACCATCATGGAAAATAAAGACTCTCACATGGACCACAAACTTCCAAGAGAGTTTCTATCTGTTAACATTCTCCGATTCTTGAGGGAAATCAGAGAAGATGACTCTAATGAAATACTCTAAGACCATAATGGTCTTCTCCCTCACCTTAGGTTGCATAAGCTCCATTGTTCCGCAAAAGAGCTCCATCTCCTTCAACCTCCATTGTTCCTTTTTCACCTCCAAGATTCCCCACATGTGCCACCAAGAAGCAAGAGGAAGAGGTTTTGATGAGTTTTGAGGTTTAGTGGATGGGAAAATGTTTCATTTGGGTGGAGCAGCCGTTGGGAGAGAAATAAGGGGAAAGAAAATGAAGATTAGGGTTTCTGAAACCCCTCTTTCGCATTTATAGCTGTGTAGCCTCGCCCGGGCGAGAATGGCTCGCTTGGGCGAGAATTTCACAGCTTTTCAACTCTAACGCTCTCGCCCGGGCGAGAATTCTCTCACTCGAGCGAGAATCGGGCAGCCTACTCAGACTTCTCTAGCTTGGGCTAGAATTCTAGCTCGAGCTAGAATTCTAGCTCAAGCTAGAATTTGGGAGCTTTACCTGATTTCACTCTCACTCAAGCAACCACTTCCTCGCTTAAGCGAGGTTCCTAGAAAACTCATACTAGAACACCTAGCCCCTCACTTGGGCGAGGTCCTCTCGCTTAAACGAGAATTTTCCAATATATACTCCAACACTCTAAGTTTTCTAATTATTCCGAAAACGAAATTTGAGGTGTTACAATCCTTCCCCCCTAAAATAAATTTCCTCTCCGAAATTTTGTTAGGATACTCTCGGGAAAATACTACCTTCGTTTAGACACTAGGCGTATAATATACTCAACCAACTTGGATCCAACCATTTAAACAATTAAGATCGCTTAAACGACAAACAAGGACACATACCACTTAACAGTGATACCTCATAGACCATTCATGGACTAACCTCTAAGAGTCCAAATGCCAAGGCCAAATATCAAGACAACTAGGACGGCTAAGAGAAAATTATCACCATCGGAATAAAGATTTTCGAAGCATTCATCATGAACAATAGATCTCCCTGATCTATCTAGATAACAATCGTTCAAAACGATCCACACATACGGTGAGAGTCACAATAACACCTTTGAATTCAAAAGAAAGTGAGACTCAATACCCATTGTTTACGAAGATGTACTAAATCACATCCAAAATTCAATATCTAGATCGACATCCACTCGATGGAAACAACGTCATTTTGTTCTACACATGAGACATAATCACAATTAACTCAAAATTATCACTAGCATTTCAAACTTGTACTTGCTATTACACAAAAACAAGGTAGTCATCCAACAATTAGCATTTAGATAAACAAGATTTCTAGAGTCTTTCTGAGTACAAAATAAAATTACCAAGTAATTATCAATTTCAATCAAACATTTCTACCACAAACGGATGCGGTAGAAGAAGATTCGCTAGTTCATAATCTCAACTAGGCGTATAGGGCCGTAGGCCCACTAAAATCACACGCTTTGCTACCATTGATCATTGAAAATTTACAAACATTCAAATCGATAACATAAGTGTCATATGGATACTCAAACTATAATGGTAGACATACATTTTGCATTCAAGTCTACATCATATCCAGAAACACATGGTCATAATTACATCACAAAGTTTTTAACAACATCACATTCATCTAAGATACAGTTGTTACAAATTTGGATTTTCAACATGGAACTTAATTAATGCTTAGCCAATTGCTACACTTCATCCCAAATGACTTTCGAAAATAGATTAGACAGAAGATTCATGACAATCATTTTATAACAGCAAGGTTTAACACAACCATGACAAAATGACTCGCAACCAATTACTCATGCAATACTGAAAGACTTAACCACCATTTTTCAACTTTTCAACTTTGACGCTCTCGTCCGGGCGAGAATCGGGCAGCCTGCTCAGACTTATCTGGCTTGGGCTAGAATTCTAGCACAAGCTAGAATTTGGCAACTTTACTAGGTTTCACTCTCACTCAAGCAACCACTTCCTCGCTTAAGCGAAGTTCCTAGAAAACTCATACTAGAACCCCTAGCCCCTCACTTGGGCGAGGTCCTCTCGCTTGACTCTGACCTTGGGATGTCATGGTCAGAGTATGTGATGCTTAATTCTGATTCGGTCAGGATGACCTTATGTTCTTCGATCATGGTTAGGCTTCTGTCCTTGTGTTCTTCGGTCGTGGCCAGGCTTCTGTCCTTGTGTTCCTCAGTCGTGGCCAGGATTCTGTCCTTGTGTTCCTCGGTCGTGGCCAGGAATTTGGCCTTGGCGATCTTGATCACGAACTTGATTATGACTTTGGTTGGCTCGGTCACGATCAAGTATTTGGCCTTGGCTGGCTCGGTCAGATTGGGGCATCCTATCTTGAGCTTCTCGGTCAAAGGGCTCATTTTGCAGCTTGGGTTGGCTTTGTGATCTGTATCAGAATTCCCAACTAATACCCCCCCCCCCCCCCCACAAGATGGGGCACATATGTTAATGAGACCTAGCTTGAGATAAATGGAGATGAAATCCTTGGGACCCAATGGCTTTGTGAGGAAATCTACAAGTTGAAGAGAAGTATGGATGGGCAGGAGTTTTATCAAGCCCCTGCCACATTTTTCACAAATAGTATGGCAATCTAATTCAATATGCTTTGTTATCTCATGGAAAACAGGGTTAGGGGCAATGTGAATAGCAGATTGATTGTCACAAAAGAGAGTGGTATGTGTAATGTGAAGATATTGCAGATCATAAAGCATATAAGTAAGCCAAGTGATTTCACAACAAGTAAGGGTCATGGCTCTATACTCAGCCTCACAAGAACTCCTAGAAACAATCTTTTGTTTCTTATATTTCCAGCTAATGAGGGAGTTGCCTAAGTAAATACAGAAACCAGTTGTGGAGCTTCTTGTATAAGGACAAGAGGCCCAGTCACTATCACTATAGGCTTTTAACTGTAAGGGGAAGTCTGAAGGGTAACACAAACCAAGAGTAGGGGTGCCTATGATATATCTAAGAACTTTTATGGAAGCTAGATGATGTGTGGTGGTGGGTTTGGCCATGAATTGAGCCAACTGGTTTACAGAGAAGGCTAGATCAAGTCTGGTATTGGTGAGATATATGAGCCTACCAACCAATATTCTATAAGCAGGAGGATCAAAGTGGATTCATCATTGTATAAGTGAGTGGAAGAAGGCTTGCAGCCAAGTAAACCAGAATCAGAAAGTATCTCTAGAACATACTTTCTCTGGTTTATAGAAATTCCAATATGATTCCTAGCAATTTCAAATCCTAGGAATTTTTTAAGTCTCTAAGGTCTTTGATTTTAAAAGTGTGATCAAGGAGAGAGGTGATTTGAGTGATATCATGGATGTTATTTCCAGTGAGAATGATGTCATCTACATAAACCAAATGGATAGTGATAGAGGTCTTTGAAGACCATTTGATGAATAGTGAGTGATCACCATTGACTTTGTAGAAGCTATGCTGAATGAGGAAAGCAGAAAGTTTAGAAAACCATTGTCTGGCAGAAGTGAGGCCAGGAGGCAAGGACATGTAGACCAATTTCTTAAGATCCCCCATGTAAGAAGGCATTATTGACATCAAGTTGTTTGAGGGGCCATTTGTGAATGGAAGCCAAAGCCATGGTAAATGTGATAGAAGTCAGCTTTGCCACAGGAGAAAAAGTGTTAAGGTAATCAATCCCTTGAGTTTGGGTGTATCCTTTGGCAACAAATCTTGATTTGTGCCTCTATATGCTACCAACAGGGTTATGCTTAAGTTTGAAAATCCATTTGCAGCCTATGGGTTTGTGAGTTGAAGGTAGATCAGTGATAAGCCAAGTGTGGTGTATTGTAAAGCAGAAAGTTCCTGGTTGATGACATCTTGCTAGGCAAGGAACTTGATGGCTTGTTTGTAGGTCTTTGGTTCATAATGAGAGCTAACAGAAAGGGTGGTGGTTTTGTGAGTGATGGATAGGTTGTGGTAAGATAAGTAAGATGACAGATGATATTGGGATGTTGAAGGAATTTCACTATTGTGCAATAAAGCACAATGATAGTCCTGAAGGTATGTAGGAACCTTAGGAGTTCTAGAACTCCTTCTAATTGGGGGTGTTCCTTGGCTGATAGGTGAGTTGGTGGGAGGATTAAGGCTTTGTTGTTGATGATGGTCAAGAATATGAACTGAGGGCAATATGTCTTCATAGAAGGCATATGTAAGAATGTTGGTGGTAGGGTGAGATGGGTCAAGAGGATTAGAATGGGTGAGGGTGGTATATGGGAAGACATCTTCATGGAAGACAACATCCCTTGTAATCTGTATTGCTCTAGAGGTGAGATGTAAGACAATGAAGCCTTTGATCCCTTCTTGGAAGCCAAGGAACACATACTTGGAAGATCTAGGATCCAATTTGTCTCTAAGATGTTTGTAAGTGTTAGCATAACATAAACAACCAAAGACCTTTAATTGTTGATAATTGAAGTTAGTTTTATGTAAAATATCATGAGGTGAGCTATCACCTAAGGTGGGTGTAGGCAGAATGTTAATAATATGAATAGCATGCTTTATGGCATAACTCCAATAAACCTTGGGAAGGTTACTTTGAAGTAGGAGAGCTCTTGCCACATTCAAGATGTGTTGATGCTTCCTTTCCACAACACCATTTTGTTGTGGTGTATACACACAAGTGGTTTGGTGCAATATTCCCATGTTGGCATAAAAAGTTTTCAAAGAGAATTTAGGTCCATTATCACTTCTTACAACCTTTATGGTGGAGGAGTGTTGAGTATGTACCATATTAATGAAATTTTGTAAAGCAAAAGAAGCTTTTGCTTTGGATTTCATTAATATGACCCATGTGTATCTACTATGGTCATCAACAATAGTTAAAAAGTATTTGTGGCCATGTATAGATGTAATGGGAAAGGGTCCCCAAATGTCAACATGGATGAGATCAAAATTATTTTCAGAACATGTGTTGCTTAAGGGAAACGGAAGCTTTTTCTACTTAGCTTGGTAACATATTTCACAAATTTGTTGTTTATTGAATTTGATAAAAGGTAATCTGGTCTTAATCACATCCATACAAGTTCTAGAAGGATGAGCTAGCCTAAAATGCCAAAGACTAGATTTTGGTACAAGAATAGAATTTGTAACAGAAAAATTTACATTGTGACCAAGCTTAATTCCTTGCAACACATATAGTCCCTTTGAAAGCTTAGTTATACCAATCATCTTCAAAGTATTCTTCTCCTGTATTTTGCAACAAAAGGCATCAAAAGCTAAAATACAAGAGGATTGGGATGTTAACTTAGGTATGGATAACAAGTTATAAGAGAATGAGGGGAGATATAGCACATCATGTATGGTTAAACTATCAGAAATGGCTATAGTTCCAGAAACAGTGGCTAAGATTTCATGACCATTAGGTAATTTAACTCTAACATGTATTATTCTATAATGCACAGAGAAATGAGAGAGGTCAAAAGTAATATGGTCAATGGCACCACTGTCTAATATTCATTGAGATATAGAATTACCTTCTTCATGTTCCTCATTGGGTGAAGAGGTGGTAGAAAGAGTGTTGATCACATTCTGTGTGTTGGAAGAATCCTTTCTTTGATTGCTTTCTTGTAGCATATCCATTTGCCCTTAATATTGATCCTTAGTGAAGGCAAACAGTGTATCATCATCTTTCTGTTTGTCATGATCTTGATTTGAAACAACAGAGTTTGCTTGTGTGTTCTTGGTGAAATAGAAGTTAGCAGGAAACCAATATATTCTATAACAAGTTTCTATTGTGTGTCCTGGTTTCTTGCAATGAGTGCAAAATTTTCCTGAGCTGATTGATTTGCTCCAAGAGCCTTTATTGAACTGTGATGAACTACCTTTGATGAAAGATTTGTTGCTCTGATTCGAACCTTGAGTTGAGCTTGCATTCTTTTTCCAAGTTGTCCCTATGCTCATGGTCTTTACCTCTGGTTCATGGCCATTCATCTTATCCTCTTGTTGGGTTATCAAAGAAAGCACATTGTTCATGTTGGGAAGAGGCTCCATGAGCATGATTTGTGACCTCACACTTGCATATGAATCATTGAGGCCTTTCAAGAATCTAATGATCTTGTCTTCAGTCCTGCATTTCTCATTGTCACAAGTGTAAGCAGTGATAGGCCTAAAGACCTCTAACTCATCCCAAAGGGTCTTCATCTCAGTGTAGTATTTGTTCACACTGAGCTCACCTTGTCTGCAATTGGTGATTGAGTCTTGAAGGTCTGAAATTCTGAAAATATTTCCTCTAGAAAACCTTACTTTGAGCTCATCTTATATCACATTTGCCTTATCAATCCAGAGTATGCTTGGTGAGATTGAGGGAAAAACAGACCTTATGATCCAATATGTTACTATGTTATTGGCTCTTTGCCAAGCCTTGAAGCTTGGATCCTCCTTGGATGGCATCTGGATGGTTCCATCAACAAACTCGAGTTTATGCTTGGAGATAAGGCTTGATTATCATGGATCTCCTCCATTGTTGATAATTGTCTCCATCAAGTAGAGGTGTGACTAAAGCAAGCCCTGGATTTTCTGATGGGTGCACATAATATGGGTCTTGAGTGATATCCATTTGTGGATTTGAGAGAGTTGTTGAAGAGATGGGTGAAGACATCTTGAGTGTAGCAGAGCTATTTGTAGAAAGAGCTATGATACCATAAAAGGAGAAGAAAAGCTCTTCTTGAAGTGGTTAAAGCACTTCATGAATGAAGAAGAAGGATGAATGAAGATGAAAGAGAAGAACAAATGCAAGAAAGAATATTAATTCTCTTTATTGATTGAATTGAATAAATATACAAGAGTTTTAAATACATATGTTTATAGCAAAGAATGAGTAAACACACTAACTACCTTAATTGAAAATACAATGGCAAAAAGGTAAATAATGAAGCTAATAAAAGGGTTGCTTAAGCCACAAGAAAACAGTTTGACTTAGAATATGTTGGCCTTAGCTTAGACTGGTGCAGCCTTGACTTAGTCTGGTGTGGTCTTGACTTGGCTTGGGGTTGCTTGTGGCTTGACTCTAACCTTGGGATGTCACGGTCAGAGTATGTGATGCCTAAGTTTGATTCGGTCAGGATGACCTTATGTTCTTCGGTCATGGTTAGGCTTCTGTCCTTGTGTTCCTCGGTCGTGGCCAGACTTCTGTCCTTTTGTTCCTCGGTCGTGGCCAAGCATCCGGCCTTGGCGATCTCAGTCACGAACTTACTTCTAACTTTGCCTGGCTCGGTCACAATCAAGTCTCTAGCCTTGGATGGCTCGGTCACGAGCATGCATATGACCTTGGCTGGCTCGGTCAGATTGGGGCATCCTGTCTTGAGCTTCTCGGTCAAATGGCTCATGCTGCAGCTTGGGTTGGCTTTGTGATCTGTATCAGAATTCCTAGCTAATAATTTGTTCATAATTTATATTCTAAGATTCTATGAAAACTTGTCATAAGTAACAAGTGAAAGCTGTTGTACATTTTCATAGATTTAGGAGGGTATATGTAGAGTGTAAAGATGTCTCAAGGTCCAAAAAGGGAGTTATGCATTGTTTGCCGGCATTTTGGTACATTGAACATGTAATGGTTGAGTATCAAATTCAAAAAATGTATTCCCAAAAGTTGAGTAACAGGCTACAGTCCCATAGTAATTACTTAGCAGATTTTGGTAATATGTTACTCAATTTCTCGTAACCCATTACATAGTTTTAGGTAATATGTAATACAAAATCTTTATTAGTGTTTTCCACCTCTTTCAACTTTTTGAGAAACATTTTATTGCATACTTAATGAGCCTTAAGTGATACCAAATTTAAAATGAACTATCAAAGACAAGACTTCAACTAGAAACCGATAAAAGTTATCCACATTACTTGTGTTTCCGGTCTTCAAGATATTCAACGTTTTTTTTTGTTAATGTTGATGTCTTCAACAAAACCTATTCAAAGTCAAAGTGAGACTCTTCTTCACATAGACCAATTCCAGAAACAAAGTGTTGTAGATTGCTTTCGTCTTTGAGGCAGAGAACATTCATTTTAAATCAATAAATTCATTTTTTTTTATATAAAGTATACGGATAAGTTTTATTGCTTGACGCCGAAACAAATTTGTAATTGTTACAAGTAAATAGTATTTATGAAGGGATAAATCTCTTACTAGATTCAACAGTTCAATATGTTTATCTAATTTTCTGCAAACTTTAAGTAGAAAAATTAAAAAGTTCAGATGATTCAATATTATCACACTTGATCTATTCAGAATCATAAAAAACATAGAAAACAACACTTATCAATGTTTCCACACAACTAAGGTGCTAAAATTCGTTTCCAACGTATGTATATTTTCTCAGTACAAAAAGATCGTACAACAATAAATGAACCATCTTTTAATTTTACTTTGCTGAAAACCTTCAATTTCTTTCTTCTTCTTCAGCATTGAAAAATATAACATCTTGCTCATGCAGATAAAGTGGCAAATTAGAAACTTTAATAATTTCTTATTCTTCAAGTTGGAACATTATTTGAAGGTTTGATATTGATCCAATATTCCTTATCATTTTAGTTTGATATTGATCCAATATTTTCAATTTTGGTTTTCCTACAATTTTTATCTAAAAATAAGTTGGAACAATTGTTTGGGAGATGTCCGAGCAAACTTGAAATGTCGATTAAGCTTAAAGACATGTAGGCTAATAGTATGTTTGGTATAGATTATATTCGGTAGTTTATGTTTATTTTTTAAAAAAAAAGCTGAAAATATAAACTATGTATGTTTCACAACCAAATGAAGTTTATAAACTCAGTTTTTCAGCTAAAGTACTGAAACACAAACAAATTATAATCTTAACAGTTTATAATCTCACAGTTTATAAAATGAAAATAAAAACATAATATATACCAAACGCACAGTAAGTAATAAAAAAATGTGTTTAAATTTAAACTGTCTAACATATCTGAAATGTATTATAGAATTAGTGTAATATTTATTTACTATTGATGTAAAAATTTATTTACCATTTATTGGTAATACGTTTTTTTAAAGAATCATGATTAAAAATAAAAAATAATTAATGGATTGATAATATATAAAACTTTTATAGTGTCAATACTACATTTTTTTTTCTCTTATATAAATATAAATAACAAATACATGTTGACTGAGAAGGACATATTAGAGGTTGAGTGCTTTACTTATTATGAATTGTGTTTAAAATCTATATATAGAGAATATAACACTTTTTATACTTTTAAGTTTTAACTCATTATTCTTCTATTAATCATTATTATATCTTAAATAAAATAATTCATATAAATAGTAAATGATATATTAAGAGTATAATATCTAGGCACCAATAATATAAAGATTTATATATACTCAATGCATTATCGATCATTTATTTGTATTACTTTTATTTTAACAGTGAACGATGATTAACTATAAAAGTCGATGATACAATGATAGTGTAAAGAATTCTTACTCACTATCAATGTATACATATTTTTCTCATATATATATACTTTGGTGGGGATCCACTTACTCTAAGAGTAAGTTTTTTAAACTTACTTGACATCTTTGTCATCAATTCTAGGGAAATTCAATGGTTTAGATCGACGTACTAATTCAAATAATTGGATTCCCCTAGAATTGATGACGAAGATGTGGAGTAAGTTTAAAAAACTTATTATTGGAGTCAATGAATCCCTCCTCATATACTTTTATACTATATATTTTTCTATACTATTTAATAATACCAAAACCCAAAATTTCTACCACATCATGGTGTAATTTGTGATTCTCTATTTTGCTCTCACTATCTTCTAATTTCTACAAAAAAACAATATAACTTAATGGTATAATTTTATAATTTCATTTTAGCTCTCATTGTAACATCTATCTAAAACTCTTAAACGATTTCTCTCATGTTCTCTATCATTCTTTTTTTCCTCCCATTCTCCACAATTAATTCATTCATTAAGATTGAACAATTACTCAATCAAATATATTCAATTGCAAATTACAATATCTAACACAATTTAATATATTAGACATTTATTGCATGTAGAGTACAAATTACAAACAATACGAAAGCAATATATATCAACACGCTAATATATATAAAGACAAAATAATATATAACTTGAGTATTTTCCATTTTCATGTTTTCTCCTAACACTTTTTAATTTCTTAACAAAATAAAATAAGAATGTGGTTGAAAAAAATTATGGCCATTAAACAATGATGATTTAGATTTTGCCTATACGCCATATTTATTCCTAGATGACATGGCCTTGAGTTAGTGCGCTGGGAAAGTGTGAGAGAATCAAACATTTGAAGTGAAAATCTATTATCTATTACAGGCCACAAAAACATGTGGCCAAGAATGAAAACCACATGGTGACGTGGCACCAACTCTTGTTTAAATCAATCAAAATCCAACTCAACGTTGCTCCATTCCCACTGAGATCAACACCTTCAACCAAAAAAACCCAAACCCAAAAAAACTGAACACTTAAAACAATTTTGTTGTACCGAACTTCCTTGAACTACTAGAACCATCTTCCCGCCCTTTCTGTTTCGGCTTTGCTTTTTTTTTTGCACTTTCCATTAGGATTCCATAAGATGCTGGAAACTAAAGACCCCACAATTACGCTATTTGGCCATAAGATTCCCTTTCCGGAGGAGGCTCCTCCCATTTCCGGCGACTATATGGACTCCTCCGTGGCGGTGATGGATGTCTACAAAGAAGAAGAAGAGTTAGAGTCTGAGGAGGAAGAGAAATACCAAGAAGTAAAGGTAAAGTTCGAAATTATGAATTAAGCATTCAAACACAATACTCTCACGAACTTCTCTCGTAGCAATTCGTGGTTCTGTGAACTTTTTTACTTTAAGGAACCAACCGAATTTTTATATACTTTTTAAGTAAATGAAAAGATAATAATTGGTAATATAGAATGAGTTATAACAAACAAGAAAAAGTTTATCCTTCGGGTATTTCTCCTATAGTCTTGATTCAATCCTACAAGAAGCAGCACTAGAAACACAGAGAGATAATAGAAACCCTACTAAATATACCACTATTTGCTAGTATTTGATAGGCTAACGTGTACTACGAAGAGAACCACGTATCACGTGATTAAGGAATTAAGTAATGGGAATCTTATTATGTTGACTTTAACATGATTATGGATAATTGAGAAAAAATAGTTGTTATCATTGATAATATTTTTCTGTAGTTCGTTTTTACTTGCCCTTTTCTTAAAACGTTTTTTTGCATATTCAAAATCGTCTACTGGTATAAGGCCCCAAATGTTTGATTTCTGGTAGCTATACTTGTAATGAGGGGTAGTCACACACAAGGTGATAGTTCATTACTGTACGATGAGGGGATATCCTTTGATACATAAAAAATGCAAAACGATACTCTACCTTTTCTTTCTTTCTCTTTTATCTGATTGTTGAATTTCACTACATCCCTTTTTTACTATGGAATTTAGTTATTTTCTGGTTTTTGTGTATGCAGCATAAGAAGCAGAATATTAGGTTTGTTCACTTCCTTCTCTTGTCCATGGATGGAATAAAGTTTTTCTTTTCACTTTTAAAGTTGGGGATTAATTTTTGTTTTTGATATAATCAAAAGTTGGGGATTAATTTTTGTTTTGATATCATCAAAAGTTGGGGATTAAAACAATATACTGCACAGTTTTGCGGTTAAAAGTCCGTGAGGAAACTGAGTCTTAATTTTTTCATTGATTGGTTTTTGTTGTGAATAAAAACATAGCAACCCTGCTCAAACAGCAGTATTTTCTATCATCATTTTCTTAATTCTATTCAAATCTTTTTGTTAATAATCTTCTAATGACTGTAAGGATCAAATTCTGGATTTTATACCACCATTAGCTATGCAAGAGCTATATTTTTAGCTTGGAATATTCAGCTCATTGCTAGTTTATCGACACCAACAAGGTCCAACAAATTGGGCATATAGTTGGGTTTCTTAAGGGTGATGTCATGGGTTCAATTCCTACCGTGTTATGGAAAAGACTTCTTTGTCGGTAGAAGCAAATCCTACTTCGTTTATCTATGGCTCGAAAAGATCAATCTGTTGGAACTCTTGGTGCAAAAAAATCTTGTTTTTCGATGAAACTCCTTCATAAACCTCCGGGGTTGTTACTTTCTACACAAGTTTTAATGTCAAGGGTAACAAGTTTTAATTGCCATTTTTTTTGTTCCAACTAAAAATATACTCACTTGTACCAATTTACAAACAGACTCTACACAAATACTATCAGTCTATCACATATTTTTTTACTGCAATTTTCTTGATCCTTCTTGGTTTCCACTTGTTGGTCTTATAATTCCATTTTTATTAATATATTTGTGGATCTTTTATAGACATCTTGATATCTTAATATCATTTCTGTGGTATGCATTTCTCTAATTAAGAAAAATCATGTTGTCAAATTAATAGGATCCTCAAGCTGAAAATGTTTCTGAGAAAAAGAAAGAGGATGATTCTCTTCCAAATGCTGCAGAGACTAATAAGAATTCAGGGGCATTTCCTGAGGCTATTCTGAACCCAAAGACACCTTCAGTAGACGAAGAAACTATAAATTCAAAGAAGGGAGAGTTAGAGACCGATCAAATTGATTCAACCAACAACTCAGAAGATAAAACCCCGAATAAGCCAGATAAAGTGATTCCATGTCCACGCTGCAATAGCATGGACACAAAGTTCTGTTACTATAACAATTACAATGTCAACCAGCCACGATATTTCTGCAAAGCATGCCAAAGATACTGGACTGCAGGTGGCACCATGAGGAATGTACCAGTTGGGGCTGGGCGACGAAAGAACAAGAACTTAGCCTCACATTATCGCCATATCACAATTTCTGAGGGACTTCAGACTTCTAGAATTGAGGTTCCTAATGCAACCCATCTTCCTACTTTAAAAACAAATGTTAGAGTCCTCGGCTTTGGATTAGACCAACCAATTTGTGATTCCATAGCATCTGTCATTAACCTTTCAGATAAAGAAGTTCTTAATGGCACACAAAATGGGTTTCTTAGCAATGAGGATCAAAGGAACCCTTGCGTAGTTGGGGAGAAAGGTGGTGACTGCTCAACTACGTCTTCCATTACGGTTTCAAATTCCTTAGAGGAAAATAGCAAAAGCACTTCCCAGGAATCTTTACAACTACCACATAATGGTTACCCTCCTCATGTTCCTTGTGTTGCTAGTGTTCCTTGGCCTTATCCATGGAATTATTCAATTCCCCCACCTGCTTTCTGTCCTCCAGGGTTTCCCATGTCATTCTATCCAGCAGCCTTTTGGAATTGCAGTGTGCCCGGGAATTGGAATGTTCCCTGGTTATCCCCACATTCATCTGCCCCAACCCCAAACTCTCCAAGCTCTGGTCAAAAGTCGCCGACTCTTGGTAAGCGCTCAAGAGATGATGACATGACTGAGCAAGACTATTCACATAAAGATGAACCATCAAGGCAGAGGAACGGACCTGTTCTCGTCCCGAAAACCTTAAGAATTGATGACCCAAGTGAAGCTGCAAAGAGTTCTATATGGGCAACACTAGGAATTAAGAATGAATTTGTCAGTGGGGGAGGTATGTTTAAGGCCTTCCAATCAAAGAAAGATGGAAAGAAAAATAATCATGTTGTTGAAACCTTGCCAGCGTTGCGGGCTAACCCTGCAGCTTTGTCTAGATCCCTTAATTTTCATGAGAACTCCTGAATAAGCAACACTTACTATTTATCTTGTGCTGTATTTGAGGATTGAGATTAGTTACTTCTAAAGTGAGCAAGAGACAGTGACCATCTTTCAACAACAGAGACCATCTTTCACCCTCATTGACCTTGCAAAAAAGGGAAGGTTGGTAGTCTCTGATTTCCTCAGCACAATGGGTGAACTAATTTTGTCTTTCTTTTCATTTGAACCTATGAAAAAAGGTGCCAATTTTTAATGTGCTTAGTTTGCTGAGTTTTGAGTTGATGTACATATAATATTATGTAAAAATACTAGCTAGCCAGGGATGGAAAGATATTTACTATGTATAAAAATTCCAGAGGTAATGCATGTTCCGGTGAAACAGGAAAATGGGTCTTCTGTCTTCTTTTGTTTGGATTATCTTTGCAAAAATTATTAGAATATAAAGCAAACAAACTATTTAATTTTTATTTTTGCCCCGTTTTTACTAATGATTTAATATATTCCATCAAATAAAAGATTTTATGCTTAAATGTTTGAAAATAATAATAATTTGTAGTTGTTTTTTTCTAATTGTTCTTATTTGATGCAAGAACATTATGTTCAAATCCTTAATTTAAAATTATCATATTTCACACTTGAATATAAAATATATATAAAATTTAATTTAATAATTGGTTTTAATTAGAATTATTTAAAGCCCTCTTAATATAACACACTTTTATATAAGGCTGGGATGTTTAACAGAAGCTTAGACTACTATATTACATAGGTTGTTTCCATTTAAGGCAAAGTCTCATATAATTTATTTCACTTGAATGTGATAGCAATAATCTCCTATGCCTTGAAAGGTGCTAAATAATCATTAAGGTTTGTTTAGGAGTTAGTATTTGAAGAAGAATGTAAGAAAATGTAGAGCTTCAGAATTATGGCACACATTGTGTGGCTATAGTGGAATTGAATATCTTTCAATGAAGCCCTCCTTTGGGAATCAGTAGGATGAACTTGCACATGAAAATATGTCAGGCAGCTATCCTTTTACGCACCAAAGGATATACACAACTAGCGTAAGACCAGGACCACAAAAACTTTCTTGATTTTTTCCCTTCTTTTTTCATCCTCTTCATAGAGCAAATTAAGGATAGAAAAGGAAACCTATACATCTTTTTTATATGTCTTCTCGCCCTTTTGGGTAAGTAACTAATCTATTTCGAGGTTTGTGATTGTTTATTCTAACAAGTGTCAATCACAAGAATCGAACTTTTACCTTTTGGTCATCATGAACATTTAGTGGAGACTTATATCACTGGACCAACACCTTGTTGGTAAAGGAAACCTAAAGATGAAAATTAACATAGCAAATAAACGATATAGATAATTAAAGATTAAATTACAACGAAATTATACAAATCATTCATATTTTGTTTTCCGTATCTACATAAAATATGTAATGAATATAATTAAGTTATACAAAATGTGTAATGAGTATAATTAAGATATACAAAATATGATATATTTGAAAATAAATCCAAATAATATATGAGTCAATGTCTCATCATTATTTTTGTTTCGTTACAAAATAAAGTGATTTAAACAACAACTTATCGATGAGTTTTGTAACAACCCAAAAAATAATTAAAAAATAATGACTCTTATACTTTTTGAATTTGTCTCAACAATATATTATATTTTATTTAATTTAATTATATTCATCACATATTTTTTATTTGCGGGCACAAGAAAACATTGAGATATTTTCTAAGTTTCCAATCCAATACAAGCCACAACTTTTGCAATAAAATGAGTTGGGATGGGACCATAAAAATGATAAAAAAATGACACCTAGATGATATCCTCTTCCTCTTGGCAGTTGGCTATAGCACCAATAGTTACTTTTGGGCTTCCTCTCTTATCTCTTTCCCCTTTCCGTTTTCTCATTGAGAAAGCAACCCTTCATTTCTCTTCCTCCACATGTCTATGCCAAATTCATTAATTAGAGGGGACTCAAAGTTTATAAATATAGTTCGCTGGAAGTAAGCATCATCATCAATTTCTAGCCATCTTGCTGCAAATTTCATAATCTCTTTGTCCTCCAATACATGCTGCTTTATTATTCACATTTATTGGATATTTTGTTGTTTTTGTTTGTTTCCCATTTTACAATGGTGGATATGGAAGTGTTTCTTTTAATTTGAATTTTGGAGGATGACAGAAGTTAGGAAAATACTTTGGTAGTCATAAAATATATTTATAAGATGATTTTGTGCTAAATCGCTAAAGGATTCTTAATGTTTGTTTGTATTGATTGCGCAAAAGTTTTTGCCAAAATCAATTCATCTATAACCATGAATTATTTTGTGTTTGTTAAAAAGTTTATATAGCGGTTTTATTTCACAAAATAATATTGTGTTGATGGATATAATATAGAAAAAAAAATAGTTATGAAATTATAATAAAAAAGAACATTAAAAACACTTTTAAAACTGATATTGGTATAAAGAAAATATTTAACTTAATAATTTATTTTAAAAAAACTAAAAACTATATCAATAAAAGTATCATTAATCAAACTAAGTACCAACTTGCATTCAATAAAGTGAGAAGTAATTGTTGAAATTATAATGGTTTTCAAGTTAAATATATTTTATGGATCTAACTTATATTAATTTTTTTGTTGCTCCTCATATTTTAATGAATAACAAATAATTAAATTTAGGAAACAAAATATATCAACATTTATTTATGTTAAATATTTTTATATTTAAAAGGAATAAAAAAGAAGTTTTTAAATCTTGTCCAAATGTGTATATAAGAAAAATTAGTTTTGGAATGTTAATGTAAACGTTTCAAATGGTTATGTGTAAGGACCCGATTTTCATAACCCAAAAATTTTAAAACTTTATTCATGAAGCCAAGTGATTACTTTTGAACGATATAACTTAAATGATTTGGAAGACCTGTGAACATACAAATATCACTTATGTTCATGATTCAAATGCGGAAATAACCAAAAGTATTACACTCATTAAAAATATACCATTACACTTCCTTATACATACATAATCTATACAATTATCCTTTCTCAAATACTACTTTTAATATCATCATTAAATCAACTTCATTATACACTTAAGAGAAGTTCAATATTACAAAAGAGTTAATCCAACATAGTTCTCATATTACATACATTAATCACATATCATATCAATTACATAAAATAGCTACCCTATCATGTACTCTTCTCCGCAAGCGTCCAATGCGCCATCGCCACAACCTGAACTCAAATATGCAACACATACAAGAAGAGACAAAAGGGAGTAAGAACCAACTACGGCGACCGCAGCGTGAAATTACATTGAGTGATAACATTTAAGTATTATAACACATACAACGTCTAACGTCAATTATATTAAACATATACCAATCAATCCATTATACCACATAATGTTCATATATCCATTTAACATACTCATCATATATCACTTAGACAATTCATTCAAATCCACACAACATACCATTTATTCAACTCAATCTTCAATCAAGATCTCCACACAATAATCCCTTTCAATAAACAATGGCAATACTATACTCAAGCTATACCATACATAGCATTAAAATACTTTTCCCAAGCAACACAATACTCCCAAAACAATACTACACCCAAGGAATTAATCATACATTGCTCCAAGAGCCAATACCACATAGGGCAAGTCTACACCACAAAGGTGATTCAATACCACATCGGGTAAGTCTACACCACAAAGGTGATTCAATACCACATAGGGCAAGTCTACACCACAAAGGTGATTCAATACCACATCGAGTAAGTCTACAACACAAAGGTGATTCAATACCACATAGGGCAAGTCTACACCAAAAAGGTGATTCAATACCACATCGGGTAAGTCTACACCACAAAGGTGATTCAATACCACATCGGGTAAGTCTACAACACAAAGGTGATTCAATACCACATCGGGTAAGTCTACAACACAAAGGTGATTCAATACCACATAGGGCAAGTCTACACCACAAAGGTGATTCAATACCACATCGGGTAAGTCTACACCACAAAGGTGATTCAATACCACATCAGGTAAGTCTACACCACAAAGGTGATTCAATACCACATAGGACAAGTCTACACCACAAAGGCGATTAAATACAATTATAAATCCATTATAACACATCTCATTATCCTCATGATAAATCATACACTTAGTCATTCCATATCATCTCATATTTAATGGAAATATTTATCCCTTACATCTCATTTCATACAACAACACAAAACTCACAATATAATCATTTCCCTTGTGTTAATCTCACATTAAGACTTCACCATAACACAAAATATCACATCAATGTCATAAACACAATGCATCTCATATCCTACCACAATAAAATCACTCACAACATCATCATCACATAATATAATCATGTCCATTTATCACCAACAAGCCGCTCATCACAAAATCATTATTACAAACATACCCGTATATGTTTATAACAAATAAGCGACTCACAACTTAGTCATTTTCATAAATATACTCATATCTTTTTATCACAATAAACAACTCATAACATATTACTCATCATTCACACAATCGTTTACCGTTAGCACAATATCATCACACATACACACCGTTAACGATAGAACCATCTTTTATGACGGTGTATTACCATAAAGAAGTATTTCACTCTTAGTTTAACTAAAAGGGTTTTCATACACATCTATACTCATATTTATGGCTAATACCTCTTCATAAAAGATGAAGTCTCTCAAATGGACCACAAACTTCCAAGAGAGTTTCTATTCGATAACATTCTTCGATTCTTGAGGGAAAATCGGAGAAGATGACTCTAATGAAATACTCTAAGACCATTATGGTCTTCTCCCTCACCTTAGATTGCGTAAGCTCCGTTGTTCCACAAAAGAGCCACATCTCCCTTCATCTCCTTCAATCTCCAATGTTCCATTTTCAACGCCAAAGCCCTCCAATGTGCCACTAAGAGGAAAAATGAAGAGGTTTTGATGAGTTTTTGAGGTTTAGTGGAGGGGAGAGTCGAAATCCACGGGGAGCCGCCGTTGGGAGTGAAAGAGGAGAAAATAAAATGAATATTAGGGTTTGTGAAACCCTTTCTTCACTTTTATAGCTGGGTAGTCTTGCCCGGGCGAGAATGTCTCGCTTGGGCGAGAAGCCCACGACATTTTAAATTTGAAAACACGGACCCTCTCGCCTGGGTGAGATTCTCTCGCTCAAGCGAGAATCTCACAGCCTGCCCAGGCTTCTCTCGCTCAAGCGACCACTTTCTCGCTTGGGCGAGATTCCCAGAATTCTCAAATTTAAAACACTGAGTCTCTTGCTTGGGCGAGACCCTCTCGCTCAAGCGAGAATCTGACAGTATGTCCCATTCTTCAGGACTGTTACCACATCTTAAAGAGGATAAATTTATGGTGTTACATTATGTTCGTCCAACGAGTTATCGTGTCCAATGATAATTAAGTCTAGTGACTATTGTGTCTATTCACATGTGCCTATAACATGAAGTTTGTTAGAACCATAGTGATTTTAGTTTTCAAGTGAAAAATCTTTTTATGGAATCATATTGGTTTTAGTTTTCAAGTGAACATATTTTTCTGGAACCAACTTATTATTCTCTTACTTTCCCTTGTTTTGATGAATAACAAATAATTCAATCTCGGAAGAAAGATAGGTTAATAATTCAATCTCGGAAGAAAGATATGTTAATAATTCAATCTCAGAAGTCACGCCTTGAAATAAAAATCACGAGACTTAGAATAAAATAATTTGAAGAGTTTGAGTTTGTGTAACATTTGTTTTGATGAAGACAAAGTTTAAAGGCAAAGTTAAAGACAAATCATACAAGACTTCAAGACATTAACAACTAGTTAGGATTTACATTAATATTCTCTTAGATTTAATTTTATGGTGAATTTTATCTTTTATGTCATAAGCAATAAAACAACTCATAATTGGTTAAGCATGTTGAAAATGATTTAGATATAGCTATGTTTTAAAACATGAGTTATTCTCTCTACATACTCGATTATGCAATTCAATTGATTATGATCCAATTATTTGGATTAGTGTTGCCATGAAAATGATTTTGTAACAGATAGTCAGATATAAGTAAGTGATATTTGATTATGAGTTGTTGAAAATAGATAAATAATGATCATGGCTAGTTTGTTAATTGAATAAGTGATATTAGAAAACATTTAATTAATTAGTTTAGCAATAGTGAAAACAAATGATAGTTAAAAAAATTAGTTTATTAAAGGACAAAACTTAGGTAAAGTACCATAGGTGCTAGTGGTACAAGTGACATATTAAAGGATGACATGTATACATTTTTTGTTACTTTCAAAAAAGAAACATTTATTAGATTTACAATAAAGCATTTTTTGACCTTGAAAGTAACAAAAAGTGTACACGTATCATCCTCTAATAGGTCACTTGTACCATTAGCACATATGGTACTTTACCTAAGTTTTCTCCTTTATTAAATTACCTCTGGGATGGGAATGAAGTGTCTTGGATGCGTGAAACGTTCATTCACGGTAGTAGAAGCTTGAGGCCCCTCAACAAATTTACTTTGCATCAGACGTTCCATTTCAAGGAATTGTTCAGAGAGTAAATCGTATTTGTCCTGCAAGTCAGCTACATAAGCTTCTGTTGCACGCTTTGCAGGGGATAGGGTACGTTTGCTAACCTCAAATCCAGCACCGGGGATAGGGCCAGGGTACTGAAACAACCCTAATGCCTTTTCAAGTACCACTTGACTATCTGCGGTCCATAAACTTCCCTTTCTTTTAGGGTAACCTGAGACATCAAGAAAATACATAAATAACCATATTTATAAAGAAAGTATGGAAATCAACACGGTTTAATAAAATGATAAGCACTTACAACACGATTTACTACTTCTTGAACTTGTTCATTATCGATAACACCTTGCTTGTTCTTACGAGCATCCACCCATAGAACATCGAGGTCTACGGCTGCACTTGAAGGCGAAGGTGTCTCGCTTTGTTCAAGCTGCAAATACATAACCAATAATAATGTAATTAAATATGAATAAAAAACTTAACCAATTAATAATTAATGTATTACATACGAATTAACAATACTTACAATTTTTTCTTCGACTCCTCTATAGCCCATTCGAGAAGCTCTATATGGATGCAATGGGTTAGATGCTCTCTTGCGGTTTTCTTCACTTATTTTCTGCAAAAACAAACAACGTTAACATTATATTACACAAAAGCGCATAAGAATTTAAAGTCAATACAAAGAAATATTATATTACCAAGAATTTTTGGTCTTGTGTGCGATGAGATTTGCATATTTGGCTGGAGGCTTAAGGTTGACATTCCCATTAGCATCTCTGAGACATTTCTCGCAATCGGTTCTGAATTGTTGGAGAGCCTTGCCAACAGTTTTAATGTTGTAATCTTTGTGTTTCTCATCAACATCAAAAGTTTCCTAAACATAAAAATACATCAAAAGTTGCATGGAAACACATTCTATTACAGAATAGTTGCCTAAAAAGAATAGTTTCATAAACAGTTCCATGCATAACCATACAAATGTACAGATTGTCGTGTTCTTGATCCGAACAATTTCAGAATAGTTTCATAAACAGTTTGCATGGAATACAAATATACACACAAACACAAAATATAATGTTACATAAACACAAGAAAACACAAAGAATAGAAATATACAGATTGCATGGAAACTTACAGTTATATTCTCCCAAATAATATCATTCAGTGAATTCAACCTCTTATCAGACCAATGTTTGAACTTTATGGACACATTCTGCCTTACCAGAACTCTAAGGTGTTTCCACCTTTATTGTTACATGGTTGTGTGAAGAAGATCTCGCTCCTGACCTTGGCACGACTTTGATGAGGACACTAACATCACAAAAAAGAAGAAATGAAGAATACTTATCAAGACTAAAAAAGATAAAGCTTCAAGAAAAATAGAGTCTAAGTCTAATAGGTACTTCTATCATATACTCTTTAAATACCTTAGTAATAATGCTCAACAATTTTTAAGAAAATTGAAATATTCTAAGTATAATCAAAATAATTTCAAAAAATGGTATGTAACGAGTTAGTGTGCTTGAGTAACAAGTTACATGTGTGAGAAAAGAGTTATCCAACATCCAACGACTAAGAGTAATCCATTACTGTCTTTGAGTAACAGATTACCAGTTTAAGTAAAGTTGGATAATCGATTACTCAAAGTACTGTAATCGATTACACTAAGACATTTTTGTAATCCTGTTGGACAGGACATTAGAGTAATCGATTACTCAAAAACTGTAATCGATTACGCTAAGTGATTTTCGAAAATACTATTGGACAGGATGTTTGGGTAATCGTTTACTCACTGTCTGTAATCGATTACTGAGAGCTGTTACACCAGTTTTCAGAGTTCAAGTGAAAAGGTTTCACCCCAAACGAAAGTGTTTCATTCCAAACAAAACCTACACTCTCCTAGAGTTGTTATGGTTGATTGGAAAGCCTATATAAAGGCATTATAACACATAACTCATACAACAACTTAGATTACAACTTTCACACAAGTTTTCCAAAAGCTCTTACACCTTTTCTAAATATTTTCTGCACTTTTTAGCAACACACTCTCAAACTTTGAAAGTTATTTTTCAGAGTTGCTTCAAAGTGTTTTCTAAGTTTTTCTAAACTTACAAGAGCATTATTATCTATTGTATAAGAGTTGTCTGGATTGCAAGTTAGAATTGTCATATCAACTTGTAAAGGCAATCCTACCATTGTGTAAATTCTTCATTTTGCAAGATTACTTTCTTTCACAAGAGTGTGAAGAGAAAGGGGATAAAGTTACTTGGAATAGTGTTTTCCAAGGGTGATTACTTGAAATAGTGTTTTCCAAGGGTGTTTAAATATTAGTGAGTGTGTAAGGTACATAGAGATCTCGAGGTGAGATATTGTAATTGCAACTCATAATATTTAAGTAAAGAAATCTCTTGTGTTGCAAGAGTACTAGACTTAGCCTTCGTTGGGCAAGAAGGTGAACCAATATAAAATACCTGCGTACTCTCTTCTCCTTTAACTTTCCACTTTTAAGTCGTTATTTTTTCTGCACTCTTTTCTGCTGCACTTAAACTTCTGATTTTGCAGAAAAAGTGGCCATACTTTCACAACAACTAATTCACCCCCCTATTAGTTGCAATCTCATTCTTACAGGTTGTACCCTTGTGTTCCATTCAACCGTCAACTTGATATTCTTGCTTCTTGCACGAATGACACTCTTCACGGAAGTCACTCCACGTGGTGTACATTTTTGTGTTACTGGAGTTTGAATAGTAACCATTATTCCTTGTTCGTTTTCTTCTTTTTGAGAAGACATTGTTGAAGGTTTGAGAGTGTTGAAGGTTTGAGAGTGTTGAAAGGTTTGAGAGTGTTGAAGGGTTTGAGAGTGTTGAAGGTTTGAGAGGTTTCTGTGTTATTGGAAAGAGTATTGAAAGTTTGAGAAGTACGTAACCAAACGTTTGCGTATCAACTTTTGATATTTTAACTTTCCATATACAACAACGCAACTTTAAAATTAGGCTATGGAAATTTCCTCATCCACAACGCATCTTTAACATACGTTGTTGAAATTGCCACATTAACAGTGAACCTTATATGTTGCGCTGTTGAATGGGTACCAGTTAACAGCGAAATCTAATATAAACGTTGTTGAAGAGGTAACATGAAGAGTTTCATTTACAAATTCCAATCATGACTATTACGCATCTTTAACGCACATATCCAATATACAACAACACAACTTTAAAATTACTCTGTGGAAATTTCCTCATCCACAACACATCTTTAACATACGCTATTACAATTGCCACATTAACAGCGGAATTTATATGTTGCGATGTTGAATAGGTATCAGTTAACAGCGAATTCTAAAACAAATGTTGTTGAAGAGGTAACATGAAAAATTACATCTACTAATTCCAATCATGAGTACTCATAGACTTAAGGCACATATCCAATCATTTAAACGATTTAACTTATAATTCAAATTCATTTTTTTAAGTTAATCATTTCCAGTTATAAAATTATTATCAATTTTTTTCAGTTATAAATAAATCCTGAACATATCACTTAAATGATTTAACTAATTACAATTCAAATTCATTTTTTTAAGTTAATCATTTTCAGTTATAAAATTATTATCATTTTTTTTCCAGTTATAAATATGCAAGAGAAAATTATTATCATTTTTTTTCATTGTCAGAAAGGTTAAATCATTTTCGTTAAAAAAATAATTCCAATCTTCAACAATGCATCATATTATTTCGCTGTTGATCATTCATATTTTTCTATCTTCAATAGTGCAACATTTTAATTCGCTTTTGATCATTCATTTTTTCTATCTTCAACAGCGCATCGTTTTAATGTGCTATTGATCTTTCAATTTTTCTATCTTAAACAGCGTAATGTTAATTTTTCGTTGTTGAACATATGTTTTATCTTTTAAAACACGCCAAGTTGCACCTGCCAATAATGGCTTTAATTTCATCCCTTATTCATCATAGTTATAAATTGAACAAAACTGAAATTGTAGGCTAAATGTTAACAATACAAAAAACACAATAAACAGCTAAAATTATAAATGTTAATTGAAATTGAATGTTGTATATATTGAAAATTAAACGAAAATTATATTTTATGTATGTCAGGATATATAGTTCTATACATATATACAATGAAATCTGTCCTTATGTTAAAATCTATATTGAGTGTTGAAGGTTTGAGAGTGTTGCAGCAGAAAGGACCCGTTCCCTTTTTTGGTCAATATTGAAGAGCTAGGCCATGTTGGAGCAACCATATAATTATGTCTCATCTCATGCATGCAATGATATATATGGTCTTGATATTTTGATTGATGAGAATAATAGTGAAGAGAAAAAATGTGCACCACAAAGGACCCATTGCCATTTTTGTTCACTATTGAAGAGTTATGCCAAGTTGGAGCAACCATATAATTATGTCTCATCTAATGCATGTTATAATATATATGAGCTTGATATTTTGATTGATGAGAATAATTGTGAAGAGAAAAAGTGTGCAGCATAAATGACCCGTTCCCATTTTTGTTCAATATGGAAGAAGAGCAACCATATAACTCTCCCTCACAACAACCTCAATTTTATCCCCTTGTTACGTACATAAACATATAATATGTTGGATCAAATGAAAATCATAAATCATAAATGAATTTTTTTAAATAAATAACTAAATTAAAACACCTCATGATCAACGACAATCAACAAAACGCAAAGATCTCCATGAAAAATAGTTTGAAGTTTCATCATATCTCTTATGAACTTCATTTTCTTTCAATGAAATCCTTAAGTATAATTAACAGGCTAAATATATAGACTCAAAGATTTATGGGAAACTGATATCTTTATTGCTTCGTGTGAGAAACCCATATAACGAAACAAAATGAATTCTAGGGATTCGAAAACAATTTAATACATGAGAGAATGTTGTTCAGAAATTGTAAATTTTTAAAAAACTATCTAATAAACAGCGCATGTTATAGTGTACGCTGTATAAGATATCAAATCCACAACGCATATATACGAATTCGCTGTAGAAGTGTTTCCATCAACAGCGTAAACTAAAACTTGCTCTGTTAAACATATTACATTTAGATTGATCGTTCATTTTTTCTATCTTCAACAGCACAACATTTAGACTCGTTGTTGATCATTCATTTTTTTCTATCTTCAACAAAACATCATTTTAATTTGATGTTGATCATTCATTTTTCTATATTCAACACCGAATCATTTTAATTGAAATTGTATGTTGTATATATTGAAAATTAAATGAAAATTACATTTTATGTATGTTTGTTACATGGAAACATTAAATTCGTATGTTACAATCTATATACATGAAAATCCTTAAAATTTATACATGCAATGTTTTACAACTTACAATCTATACATATAAATCCTTAAAATCTATACATATAATTTGTTACAATTAATCTATTCTCAAACAAACATCTAACTTGATTGGAGAGTTGGACAATCTTGATTGCTGAATTTTCCAAATACTTGAATATATACAACAGAATTTTCCAAATAGAAAATAAAATAGAATTGCCAAATATAAATGTTCATCTATTGGTAATTAACATCCAAAATATATATTGTCCAAAATAGTAATTAATGTCCAGAAAATAACAGAAAAAAAGACAATAAAACAGAAAAAAAGTTAACATGCATGCATCAACGTTGTTCAATCAGAGAAATTATAGATTTGCTTCTTCAACATTCTCCAAAATAGAATTAAGAAAATCAATATACTATGGGTCAGCACCCCTGCAGTTGTGAATAATTCCCTGAAATAATCTTCATAAGATTTAATGAATAGTGGCTTTTAAACATGATTACAAATTCAATAATTACAAACAGAAAAAAATGAATCACCTCTTCAATATTGATCCATCTTGAAATATTAGCTTGTAAGGAGTTTTAGAAAATACACATAACCCATCATTTGGCACAACCTCAAAGTTATTTTCAAGAATATAGTTAAAACCTTGTCTAAGTTTAAATAAATAACTAAAACACCTCATGATCAATGAAAATGAACAAAACACAAGGATCTCCACATATTTCCATTCGATGAAAAATAGTTTTAAGTTCCAATTTCAGCATGCATTAAGTATTCTTACAAGATAGATCAATATCTCTGATGAACTTCATTTTCTTTCAATGATGTAGTTAGAATGAAATCCTTAAGTATAATTAACATGCTAAATATATAGACTCAAAGATTTATGGGAAACTGATATCTTTATTGCCTCGTGTGAGAAACCCATATCACGAAGCAAAACAAATTTTGGGGGTTCAAAAACAATTTAATACATGAGAGAATGTTGTTCAGAAATTGTAAAATTTTAAAAACCTACCTTATATACTGCGCATGTTTTAGACAGCGCTGTATAAGATATCAAATCCACAACGCATACCTATGAATTCGCTGTAGAAGAGTTTCCATCAACGTAAATTAAATATGCGCTGTTAAACATATTCCAATTAACAGCGTCGCAAAATAGTTGCACTATTAAAGATTACGAATTAAAACAAGCACTTATTCAACCACACATATTTTCTGTTGCGCTGTTGACGTTATATCTGCTTATCAATTTTAACAGCGAATTCTAAATGTTGCGCTGTCTAATTTTCCTCCGCCTTTTGTTTAACAGCATTTTTCCAGGATGCGCTGTTGAAGAACCGCTTTTAAAGACGTTCTCCGGCGTATTGTCAACTCCCTCCTAGGTGTGTGGGAAGTCAGGCCACATGAAGGCAGATTTGTAACGCCTCAAGTTACTAACACGGAAAAATTCAATTCTTTTTCTAACATAATAAAATTTCATACCATTTAAAATTTCCTTTCAATTAAGAATACTCTAATAGTAAGGTAAACCATAAAAAGGAAAACAACACAATGATTCCACAATACTAGGTTCTACACTTTTTAGTCTAATAAACTGAACATCAATTACATCAATGAAAATTCCCATGAAAGGGGTCCAATATCAACCATTACAAACTCCTAGAGTAATTCAAAAGCACACTAAATCCAAAGCAACGCAATCACCCCAAGGCTCGGCAATAACTTATTCCTTAGCTCCACCTACAATCCGATTACCACAGATTGAGTGAACAAAACAACATAGAGAGAGTCAGTCATTAAATACATGCAATATATAACATGGTGGGTTTACATAGAATAATAACATTAGAACATTGCAATACAGAAACCACACATCATTACAGCACAATACAAATCCATGATTTACAATTAACCTTTATGATAACCAGGTCATACATCTATAGTACAACCAACTCGAAACCAATCCGTACCTTAATCAAAAATCCACACTATACGTGCATATCCCGAAATCCATACCACGAAGGCAGGTCAATTTCCATACCACGAAGGGCAGGTCAAACTCCATACCACGAAGGGCAGGTCAAACTCCATACCACGAAGGGCAGGTCAAACTCCATACCACGAAGGGCAGGTCAAACTCCATACCACGAAGGGCAGGTCAAACTCCATAATCAAACATACCAATCACATCAGTAGGACTAACACGGTTAAATAGGAAACTCATGAGATTTCCCGTTTAATCGTGTTATCCCATTGAAATCCTCCAACTAGTGAGTGTCGCTGGAGTTTCCAATATCATGATTCTAATACCACAAAGTTTTAATGTTGCTCCCTCACCTGAGTAGTCGCTAACGCTTGCACTAGAGCTCAGTTGCGTTCTCCGCCGTCTACTCCAACCTTAGGGTCTCTTCTCCGGCCTCTTTCTTGACTCTAAGGGTGCTCAACTCCTCAAACCGTTCTTCTCCTCTTTGTTTTCCGAAAAATAACCCTTATCCTCACTTGGGACGTCTATTTATGTTTCCAGAGAATCTCACCGTGTTAAGTGTAATCGATTACCATAATGGTGTAATCGATTACAGTGTGAAAAAATGCACATATCTGATGCTTTTAATATGATGTAATCGATTACTAGTATAGGGTAATCGATTACATCATGAAAAATTGCACATGTCTGATTAGATATTATCATATAATCGATTACCAGGACCATGTAATCGATTACATCATGAAAATTACACATGTCTGATCAGATATCAGCATGTAACGATTACCAGGAACATGTAATCGATTACACTGTGTCAACAGTCCAAAATTGTCATTTCTCGCCCAGGCAAGACAACTCTCGCTCGGGCGAGAATCCTCCAGTATAACCCATGATTTCACCCTCCCAGGTGATCCTTTCTCGCTCAGGCGAGAATCTCTCGCTCAAGCGAGACTTCCAAGATTGATACTATAATTTTAAAGACTCAAAATTAGGATGTTACAAGATTGACCTACATTGAAGAAATATCTCTACAAAGTTATGGCTAAAAAGAAGGTGGGAAGGAGAGCGTATATTTCTTTGGAAGATAATGAAACAAGCTCCAATTCATAGCCCGAAGAGGTAAGTGAATCGAACTCTTAGATAAAACTTCATACTTTGAAATTAAAGATGCTTTTAATGATTTACATAATTAGTATGTTAAATTGTCAAAACTATTTTCAAAAAATAAAAGTGATTTTACTACTTTAGAAAAACAAAATCTCACTTTGAAAAAGGATTTAGAAATTTTCAAAATCTCTGCCCATTTATATTTGCAGAGACATTTTACAAATCGAAGAGGTCTCGGCTATTCAAATAGCCACACATCTAAGAAAATGATGTCTTAACAAAAATTAAATTTCAGAAACAAAGTATCCATACTTCTAATTATCATAAAAATAATCCAAGGATAATTAACCATCAACTCATTTGCTTTTACTGTAAAAATTTTGGTCACACACCCACTACTTGTATTATTAGAAAATTTGGGGTGCCTTCACACCAATATAAATGGATAGAGAAAGTTGCTAACCAACTAGCACCCAAATCAAATTCGGTACCTAATAAAACTTAACCTGTTTTGCAGGAATGCTTGGGAGCTGCCAATGAATTGTGGTACTTAGATAGCGGTTGCTCAAAACATATGAACGATGAGAAAAGAGAGTTCTCTATTCTCACTACAATGGATAAAAGCTTTGTAACATATAAGGAAAATAACAGAAATATAATTAATTGAGTGGGTCGTGTTGGAAAGTCACCTTTGTTGTGAATGCTTGAAATATGTTATTACATTAGTCTCACATCATCTAGTATTGGAATAAAGTAGAATAACCAATATTATATATTGGACTCAGGTCCCTTGTTGTAATGTGCACCAAATATAAGCACAAAAAAGAAACACCTCATGGGCACTTGGGCCCATGGGTGTGATAGGGTTTGTAATCCTTATTTTCTAATAATATCTTGGTAGCCGCTCAGCGCTCCCGGGGACGTAGGCACAATTGGTCGAACCCCGTTACCAAATTCCTTGTGTTATTCTCTTCTCTTTTACTATTTGATTGATTGCTTGTTCACAACAATTGGTATCAGATGGCTCTTAATCCAGGTGCCAAATTTGAGGTGGGGAAGTTCGATGGAACTGTTAATTTAGGATTGTGGCAAGTGATCAATGACTTGCAGAAACTTGATGTAAAGGTTGATGATGAGGACAAAACAATAATATTACTATGTTCTTTGCCGAATTCCTATGAACACTTGGTGACAACATTGACATATGGGAAAGACTCAATCAAATTGGATGAGATCACATATGCACTTCTGTCACACACTCAAAGAAGACAGAATGTAGGAGAAGGGTCTCAGGGTGATGGTCTGTATGTGAAAGGGAGCCAAGCTCGTGGGAGGAGACAAGGTAGAGGAGGTCCTGCCAAAGGGAAAAGAGCAAATTCTAGGGGCAGAACACTAGTAGAGTGCTTTAGATGCAAGCAGACTGGGCATTACAAAAAGGATTGTCCCAATGAATGGAGTCCTAGCAAGCCGGTGAGGAAAGATAGAGTTTCTACATATGCAAATGTTGCACAGAAAGATGACCCTGGTTACAACAGTGAAGTTGATCTACTATTTGTATCATCAAATAATGGCACAAATGAGTCGATACTTGACACTGGTTGTTCCCACCATATGACGCCAAACAGAGACTGATTCACCACATGCAGGGCAGACAATTTTGGTTTTGTGCATCTTGGAAATAATAAAGCATGTGGAATTATTGGCATGGGACAAATCAAAATTGGCATGGATGATGGTGTAGTGAAGACATTATGTGAGGTTATGAACATACCAGATTTGAAAAAGAATTTGATTTCTTTGGGGACATTGCAGGCCAAAGGATTTAGCTATAGAGCTGATGGAGACATTGATATTCTTCGAGTATGCAAAGGTGTTATGACTATGATGAAGGGTAAGAGGACTGTTGAGGGGAGTTAGCAAATGCAAACTAGATCTGTGCAAGTGTTGTGTGCTTGGGAAACAGACGCGAGTTAGTTTCAAGGCTGGCCAACACAGAACTCGGGTCATTTTAGACTATGTCCACACTGATGTACGGGGAACCACTCAGGAACCATGCCTAGGAGGTTCTAGGTATTTTGTTACATTCGTTGATGAATTTTCTCGCAAGGTCTGGGTATATTTTTTAAAGCATAAGTCAGAAGTCTTTGCCAAGTTCAAGGTTTGGAAGACAGAGGTAGAGAACCGGACTGGTAGAAAAATCAAATACTTGAGGTCAGACAATGGTATGGAATACAAGAAATCACAGTTTCAGAAGTTGTGTGAGGAACATGGTATTCAGAGGCACTTTTCAGTGAAGATGACTCCTCAGCAGAATGGTTTTGAAGAGATGATGAATAGAACTCTTACAGAGAGGGCCAGATGTATGAGACTGAATGTTGGACTTTCCAAAGGATTTTGGGCAGAGGCACTTAGTATGGCATGTCATGTCATCAATAGATCACCACGAGCTTCATTGGATGGTAAAATTGCAGAAGAATTATGGACAGGTAACCCAGTCAATTATAATATGCTACACATATTTGGTTGTCCTGCTTATGTACATGTACCTAGTGATGAACGATCTAAACTGGATCCCAAGTCAAAGAGGTGTATCTTCATTGGATATACCAAAGGTGTGAAGGGGTTCAAGTTCTGGGATCCAATTTCCAGAAAAGTGGTGTTGAGTAGAGATGCAGTGTGTGACATGGGCATTGGCTTTGATGCAAGAAGTGTAACATGGGCATTGGTAGAGATGCGGGGTGTGACATGAGCATTGGCTTGGATGCAAGGGTGTGGCACGGGCATTGGTTAGCATTACGCAAGATGTGTCTTGTGATTATACTCGTTATGGTGGAGTGTGATAGTTCTTTTGAACTATGATTGTTGGAATAGACAATTGTGGTAGCGGTTGAGGCTTTTCAAGGAAGCTCCAATGTTCAGTTTGACAAAGTATTGAAGAGGACGATTGTTAGTGAACTTTTGTGTAGATATTCCATATATCGAAAGACTTCCTAGCAATTGAAGGGCTAGGCGGCGTGTTCCATTAGATGGCGGTACAGGAAGGTGCACTAAAATTTTGGAGAGCTAGGCTCTTGGTAACATCATCAATGATACTTAGAAGGTTTATGCTGAATGGGAGCAGACTCTTATGTGAATTTTTTAAAGAGAATTATGCATTAAGCAAGGTGGAGTCAGATATTCGCTAAAGTGAAGAATCTTGTGTAGATTTCCTAAGGAGCGAGATATTTGTCTATTTCAATCAAGGTGGAGATTGTTGTGAATGATTGAAATATGTTATTACATTAGTCACACATCATCTAGTATTCAAATAAAGTAGAGTAATCAATGTTATATATTAGACTCAGGTCCCTTGTTGTAATGCGCACCAGATATAAGCACCAAATAGAAACACCCCATGGACACTTGGGCCCATGGGTGTGATAGGGTTTGTAATCCTTATTCTCTAATAATATCTTGGTAGCCGCTTAGCGCTCCCGAGGACGTAGGCACAATTGGTCGAACCCCGTTACCAAATTCTTTGTTTCCTTTCTTCTATTTATT
Source organism: Lupinus albus (assembly GCA_009771035.1). NCBI lineage: Eukaryota > Viridiplantae > Streptophyta > Magnoliopsida > Fabales > Fabaceae > Lupinus > Lupinus albus. Next base: position 8,245,666 of record CM020006.1, on the reverse strand, counting down.
CTATGCATTATTTGATTGCTTGTGACCAACGTTACGCAATGATCGCTTCCGCTGTACCAACAACCTTCTACCACCATAGAAGGAGTTCTATTTGTCAAGGGGCTCAAGAATAACTTGTTGAGTATAAGTAAACTATGTGACAAGGGGTTCCATTTGGATTTCTAACCCAACATATGCTTTATCGAGAGCAAGTGAATTTGGTAAGATGATGCAAGGTGAGTTTGAAAAGTCGATGATGGGAAAGTTGAACTACTTTCTTGGACTTCAAATCAAGCAACTAAAGGATGTCACCTTTGTTAGTCGGTGCAAGTATTTCAATGATTTGCTGAAATGCTTTGAAAAGGACGAATGAAAAGCTATTGTCACTCCAATGGGATCAGGAACATACATTGATAATGACAAAGCTAATAAATGCATAGATATTTCAAAGCATCGAGTTATGATTGTTTCCCTTCTTTATCTTACTTCTAGTAGACCTCATATAATGCTTAGTGTATACTTATGTGCATGTTATCAATATAAAGCTAAAGAGTCAGATCTTGTTGTCGTAAAAAGAATAATTAAATATTTGGAAGACACAACTAATGTTGGATTGTGGTATCCAAAAGGAAGTATATGTGAATTGGTGGGGTATTCAGATTCATATTTTGCTGGATGCAAAACTGATAGGAAAAGTACTAGTGGTATTTGTCATATCGTAGGTAATGCATTGGTCTCTTGCTCTTGTAAAAAGAAAGTATGTTGCTCTAAGTACTTCTGAGGCAGAATACATTGTAGAGAGGTGCCCAAATATTGTGGCATAAACAACAATTGTGAAACTATGGCTTAGACATAAGATGTGTTCCTTTCAAATGTTACAATATCAGTCTCATCAACCTGACAAAGAATCCTATAATGCATTCCGAACCAAACATGTTAATATAAGGCATCACTTCCTTAGGGATCATTTCCAAAAGAAGGATGTATTCTTATAGCTTGTTGATACACATGATCAACTAGCATATATCTTTACAAAACCTTTACCTGAAGAACCGTTTCATAATATTAGAGAAGAGTTAGGCATCCTTGATGAAGCTAACCTGCCTAAATATGTTCATATACTTATATGTTTTCTTCATTATGTTTATAGTATGCCTACTTGTGATTAAAAATGCTTTAAATTTCTTAAATTTCACATTTTTTAGGGTATGTAACCGATTACTTGTTAGCTATTTTCGTACGACAAGTGTACCGTATCGCTCAAGTAATAAAACCGGTAAATACCGGGATATCGTTCTCAAGGAGAAAATTAGATTTATCTTGATTTCTAAATATATAAATTGAGTAAATAATTACAGTTGGTAATTTGGATGAAAGTCATTGGTATTTTTGTATTTTCAAAAATAAGTTGATAAATTGTAAATAAAATGGTTGGGATTGACTTTCATCTTCTTCCTCTTCGTAAACATTTAGATTCAATTCTACAAAAGTTATTGATTTTGATGCACATCACGGATCATTTGTATCAATTCCTTGATTACAAAATCCTTAGATAATTCCTCAAACTCCAATTCCTTGGTAATTTGAATTATTATCTAGCATTAAACCCGATGTATAAGCAATTCATGTGTCATTGTCTATTCCTAGATCAACAACACATCAAGAAAACTTATCCGGATTCAACCACACATTTCGCTTTCCAGTTGAACATGGGGTAATAAATCAAGATTTCAATAACTAAATAAAACCAAGCATTACGCATAAGACAAGATTTCCAAAATCGAATAACTGAACATAAACTGAATTGAATCCAAGAATACAAAGGTTCAGAAAATTACATTCAATCCCACACCGAGAGTTTAGCCGCTCATTCTACACATTACAATGATGAAATGCATAAAACAACGGGAATCTAGGCCTAAGGTCGTTCCCACGACTCTATTCCTTCCTCTTCGTGTTTTCTTCTCTCTAAAGCTCTCAAAAATAGTGTAAATGGCAAAAATTAACCCCCAAAACTATTGGAAACCGCCTATATGAACTTCAGACTTTTGGTCTCTCGCTTGGGCGGGAGATCCTCGCCTGGGCGAGAGATCCTCGCCTGGGCGAGAATTCTTCATTAGCTGAGGCTTGTGGTCACTGGTCTCTCGCTTGGGCGAGAGATTCTAGTTTGGGCGAGGTTTCCTTGGCTTGGGCGAGAATCCATCAGTGTGTGTGATTTTGAGCAATTGTTCTCAATTTCTTCCCTTTTTCATCTCTTTCAATCCATTACCCTGCAATTGATAGCATTTGTATAAGTTTTTCAGACCAAGGCAATTATTCTAGATTCATGAAAGTTTGTCTAATATTTTCATCAAAATTCACAACTAAATGCCCCAATTCATGTTCAATTTCATTGTTATATGGCACTTAACAAATTCCCCCAAACCTAGAATCTTGCTTGTCCTCAAGCAAAGTATTGGAAATCAATTCAGCAAAATTTTGGAATTCAATTCAATTCATGCACCTTTCAACCAATCATGTCAATCACCTATAATCATTTACAAATGTTGTACAGAGATGTTTACTGATCAATCAAAGTGAACTAAGATCCAATTAAAATCATGATATGTGTGCACTTCAATTTCAAAAAGAATAGCAAGAATAATTACTCAGTCCAATCAAAGGAAATATGCTCCCAGGGCAAGTGTTTCACTCAAATTTTTACTGGACATATACAATTTGACTTTGCCTTTCATTTCAATTATGCCAACTAAACATGGTTAACAAAAGATCTCAAGGACTTAACTTTTGGTTGTAATGAGGCCTGGCTACAATGAAATATGGTTTTTCTGGATAAACAAAGGGAGTTAGAACACTGGTGCATATTCCTACTTCCTTCACTAAATCACTTTATAACCCAAACCACATCTCATTTTCTCAGCTATTTGACTGTCATTCTCTTTCACTTGACCCTTTTGTTTTGGGTCCTTTTAACAAACTGCATATTTTTACTAACATTTGATTATTTTTCTTTATATGCTTTTCAATTACACTTAGAGAATGAGATGTTGAGTTCCTTTTTTTGTAACCAACTGTATACACTACAGATCAAGTCATTGCCCATTATCACAGTTTCAAACTATATACACCAGTGTTCTTTCTCCATAGGGATGTGATTGATATATCTCAATTTAGCTCGGGTGCATTATGTTTAAAAAAATTAATAATTCGGCTCAAAAGGGCTACAAAGAACTGGATCATGATACATACAAGTTGGCTTTTTGGATGTAGCTCACTTATTCTAAACTAGGCCTTAGTCATTTCTATCATTTTTCATGAATAATTGGCAACACAAAAATCAGGCAAAGTTAATTTCTAAGGACCCGATTTTCATAACTCGAAAATTCTCTTTTAAAATCCTTATTCGTGAAAGTGAAGTGATTACTTTTGAAAGACATTACTCGAACAATTTGGAAACTTGAGTGAATATGTTTATAAATTTACAAGGCGGAAATATTCCAAACACCTTTCATTTCAAAAGCATGTCATTACACTTCCGTTCAAATACATTCTTTATACAATTACAAGAAAGTGGTTTATACTTCATATTTCAAATATTTATCATATAACATATCAATTACATATTATCCACTAATCTATCATGCACTCTTCTCCGCAAGCGTCCAATGCGTTACCTCCACAACCTGAACCCAAATATACAACACATACAAGGAAAGACAGAGGGAGTAAGAACCAACTACGGCGACCGTAACGTGGATTTACATGGAGTAATAACATTAAAGTATTAAAACCATACACATCTAACATCAATCATGATAAGCATATATCAATCAACACATATTATCCATATTCACCCTATAGTACACATATATCCCATATTATATGTGTTCTATAGTGTGCATACTTATTCATCACATATTATCCATATTCACCCTATAGTACACATATATCTCAAACTATATGTGTTCTATAGTGTGCATACTTATTCATCACATATTATCCATATTCACCCTATAGTACACATACATCCCATACTATATGTGTTCTATAGTGTGTATATTTATTTATCACATATTATCCATATTCACCCTATAGTACACATACATCCCATACTATATGTATCCTATGGCATGCATATGATTTTCATTCCGAGTATACACTTTTCATATCCTTCACATTCCGTAGTAATTTACCCTTGATCTCGTTCAACAATTCTGCACCGTACAAATAATCCCCATATCACATCGGGCAGGTCGAGTAATCCCCATACCACATCGGGCAGGTCGAGCTCATTCCCCATACCACATCGGGCAGGTCGAGTTTCCACATTACACTCACATCCATGTCATACACAATCAGCACAAGGCATCTCATTATTTTATCACCATAAATAACATACAACACCTTCATTGTCACAAACATACCTTTATCCATTTTAACACATTCACAACTCATCACACATTCATTGTTATAACACGCCCATACATGTTTATAACAATCAACCACTCACAACATACTCATTTTGATAAACATACTCATATCCATTTTAACACATTCACAACTCATCACACATTCATTGTTACAACACACCCATACATGTTTATAACAATCAACCACTTACAACATACTCATTTATGCTTATGACCAAAAATATCTCACACACCATCATTATCACACAACATAACCATTATCATAAACAAACCACACATAACATATTCTTCATCATATACACATTAACGTTAGAACCATCTTTAATGACGGTGTATTACCATAAAGGAGCATATAGCGATTTACTTAAATAGACGGTTTTCCTCCACACATATATCTCCACTTTTAGGCTAATGCATCCTCATGTAAAATAAAGACTCTCATATGGACCACAAACTCCCAAGAGAGTTTCTATCTGTTAATATGCTCCGATTCTTGAGGGAAATCGGAGATGATGACTCTAATGAAATACTCTAAGACCACAATGGTCTTCTCCCTCACGTTAGGTTGCGTAAGGTCCTTGGATCCGCAAAAAGCTCCATCTCTCTCCATCTCTTTCAACCTCCATTGTTACTTTTTATTCTCCAAAGCTCTCCAATGTTCCATTAAGAAGCAAGAGGAAGAGGTTTTGATGTGTTTTTGAGGTTTAGAGAAGGAATGAGTCGGAATCTATGGGGAGCCGCCATTGGGAGTGAAAGGGGAGAAAAGAAAATGAAGATTAGGGTTTGTGAAACCCTTTCTTTTTTTTTATAGTTGGGCACTCTCGCTTGGGCGAGAAACCCATGATATTTTAATGTTCCAGACATGGGTTCTCTCGCCTGGGCGAGAATCTCTCGCTCAAGCGAGAATTCACAGTCTGCCCAGGCTTTCTCTCGCTCAAGCGACCCATTCCTCGCTTGGGCGAGACTCCTAGAATTTCCAATTTCAAAACACTGATCCTCTCGCTTGGGCAAGATCCTCTCGCTCAAGCGAGAATCTGGCAGTATGCCCCATTCTTCAGGACTATTACCTAATTTCAAGGAGGATAAATTTGGGGTGTTACAATCCTTCCCCCCTTAAAGAAATTTCGCCCCGAAATTTTATTAGGTTACTCTCGGAAAGGTACTATCATCGCCTATACGTTAGGCATAAGATACACTCGACCGCACTTAGACTCAACCATCTGAACCATTAAGATCGCTTATACGACAAGCAAGAGTATATATCACGCAACAATGATACCACAGAGTCCCAATCATGGGCTACTCTTCTAGAGCCCAAATACCCAAGTCAAACATTAGGACAACCAAGAGAAAATTATTATAACTGAACTAAAGATTCTCGAGTATTTCCTCCCTCACAATAGACCTCCCTGATCTATTACCACAACAATCGTTCAAAAAGATCAACCTATACGGTCAGATTCGCCACAACATTCTCGAACCCAGTTCACAGTGAGACTCCATACTCATCGTTCACCAAGATGTACTAGCTCGCACCCAAAAATGCAATAGCTAGATCGACATCCACTCGATGGAAACAACATCATTTCATTGCATACATGCAAATAACCACGGTTTACTCAAAAATCTCCACTAGCATTTCAATTTATACTTGCTACAATCACAAAAACATGATATTCATCCAAGCAGAATTTAGACAAACAAGATTCTTGAAGTCTTTCACATACCAATCAAAATCACCAAGTCAATATCCAACTCAACCAAACACTCCTACTACAACGAATGCGGTTTAAGAAGATTTGCTAGTTCATAAATTTAGCTAGGCATACAAGGTCGTAGACCCACTCAAATCGCATACGTTGATACCATTGATTTTTGCCATTTACGAACATCCAATCCAAAAACATGAGTTTTATATGGATACCCAAAATACAATGATGGACATGCATTTCGTGCTCAAGTCTACATCATATCCAGAAACGTATGGTCATATTTACATCACACGATTTTTAACAACATCACACTTATCCAAGGTGAGGTTATTAAACATTCGGATTTTCAACATGAAACTTAATCAATGCTTAGCCGAATAGTACACTTCATTCAAAAATTATTTTCGAAAATAGATTAGATGTAAGTTTCATGGAAATCATCTTGTGGAGGCAAGATTTTTCATGATCGTTTCAAAATAACTTAAAACCCTTTTTCTCATTCGATACCGAATGCCCAAACCAAAATTTTCAAAAGCTAGTTATTTCTAAAGTTACATTTCATACAGGACATGAGAGTCCCCACAGTACACTTACAGAAACATGCTTATACCATAACGTTGCAATTATGCATAATAATTACTAACACACATGAAATAGAAACAAGTTTTGTACGCACAATATCGAAGCAGATAATTTGAATCCCTTACCACTATATCGTGCATTGCAAATATTCAACTACAAAAGGTCAATCATCATAGACCAAAAGTTTCATGCACAAAAGATAATCCACTACCTCTTCGGGTAGGCAATATAACGATAATCCACTACCACTCCGGGTAGGCAATTTCAACAATGGTCCACTACAACACCGGGTAGGAAATTTCAACAATGGTCCACTACCACTCCGGGTAGGCAATTCAACAATGATCCACAATGGAACAAGGTTAGTAAACCATTTTGAAATTCATTTTCCCTTGCTGCATCATTTAACATCCAATATGAAACGTAGTCACAAATTTTGCTCAAAATTTTACCCTAGCATTTTCATATTGTATTCCCTACCACAAAGAAACAGGGTAGTCATTCACAAAAGCGTCTAAACAAATAAGACTTTTAGAGACCCTCCTCAGGTACACAATGAAACCATTTATTCAATAATCTTATCGCATAGAGTCAATCAGACACTCATTACCATTAGTCTATACCACGAAGGGCAAGTTAGGCACTATACCACGAAGGGAAAGTCAGTCACTATACCACAAAGGGAAAGTCAGTCACTATACCACAGAGTCTAAACACATAATTGCAGACATGTTCACAATGCATAATTAAACAACTGAAAGCAAAAATTAAACATAAAACAACAAAACCAGTTTTTGCATGCCCCCCCCCATGATAACTCCTTTCACTCTTCATCAGTTGCTGTATCCTCATCACCAAGACCAGATGGTTCAGCAGCGCCTGTCCCCCCCCTGGAAATGTAGGGCTGACCCCAAGCCATGGAAAACAAGCAGTGAACTCATCAGGTCTCAGCCAGAAGTCATTGTTGGGGTATTGGTGCTGGTAGGATGCATAAAAACTTTGTTGCTGATTCAACCGACCCTGACGCAGCATGTCATTCTGAATCTCTACATGTTCCATGTGAAGAGTGAGTCGGTCTATTTTCTGTTCCAGGGTGAAGTGCTGCTGCGGTTGATGTTGTTGTTGCTGCTCTGGCTCCGGTGGTGGTTGATGTCCTTGAGGTCCAACAGTATCCTCCTTGCAATTCTGCTGGATGTACTTCTTGGTAATCGGTTTTTTTATTGGTTCTGTGGCGGTGATCGAGGCCGTACTCTGTAACACCCTAAATTTGAGTCTTCAAGATTATAGTAACAGTCCTGGAAGCCTCGCTTGAGCGAGAAATGGCAAATTTTGGGCTGTTGACACAGTATAATCGATTACACACTCCTGGTAATCGATTACATGCTGATAAACTAATCAGACATGTGCATCTGACACAGTGTAATCGATTACACACTCGTGGTAATCGATTACATCGTATTAAAAGCATCAGATATGCACATTTTTCACGTTGTAATCGATTACACCATGTTGGTAATCGATTACAACCCGACGACACCTCTTTAAAACAGAAACCCAAACACATTTTAGGGTTAAAAACTTTGAAGGGAGGTGAGAGAAGAGAGCTTTTCCAAGGGCAAGGAGTTTTGATACTCACCCAAGAGCTTGAGAAGAGGTAAAACTCTTGATTCTAACTCTCTTATTCTCTCTTAAACTCATTTTGGGTATGTTGGATCTCTTCTCCAAATGTGAGAAACCATGGAAACTCATCCTTTGGAGTTATGGTTCGTTTTATGTCATTTTTACCTTGTAAACTCTTGGTTTAGAGTTAATATTTCAAAAATGGAAAGGGTTGTGGGTTGAGTTATGAAAACCCCAAAACCCTAAAGTAAAAATGGGGTAAAAGGAGAGAATGAGTAAAATGCTAGAGGTAGAAGATGAGTTTAACCCCAAATATTGAAATATGAGATGTTATGCATGTTTTAGATGGTTGAATATTGATGATGAATATTTTGTATAATTAAATGATGCAATATAAGTTGTTTATGTGATATTTGGAATAAATGACTAACATTGTGTTATATGGTGGGATGAGGAAAGATCCTAAGGTTGGAGGCGGTGTCGGTGGAACTCGAGAAGTTGCCAAGAACCAAACCCAACACTCACCGAGGTAAGGGATAAGTATTTCTAAATCATACTCACCGATGTGAATGAAGTATGTGAAAGAGGTAACGTGTTGGTAGTTTATTGTTGTTACCCTACCCGAAGAGGTAGTGGTTTATTGTCGTTACCCTACACGAAGAGGTAGTGGTTTATTGTTGATACCCTACCCGAAGAGGTAGTGGTTTATTGTTGATACGTTACCCGAAGAGGTATTGGTTTATTGTGTCCTACCCGGAGTGGTAGTGAACGGTTATTGTGTCCTACCCGGAGTGGTAGTGAACTGTTATTGCGTCTTACTGGGAATGGTAGTGTATTATCGTGAACTCGACCTGCCCGATGTGGTATGGATAATAACTCGACCTGCCCTAAGTGGTATGGATAATAACTCGACCTGCCCTATGTGGTATGGATGGTAACTCGACCTGCCCGATGTGGTATGGATGGTAACTCGACCTTCCCTATGTGGTATGGATGGTAACTCGACCTGCCCTATGTGGTATGGATGGTAACTCGACCTGCCCTATGTGGTATGGATGGTAACTCGACCTACCCGATGTGGTATGGATGGTAACTCAACATGCCCTATGTGGTATGGATGGTAACTCGACCTGCCCGATGTGGTATGGATGGTAACTCGACCTGCCCTTTGTGGTATGGATGGTAACTCGACCTGCCCGATGTGGTATGGATGGTAACTCGACCTGCCCGATGTGGTATGGATGGTAACTCGACCTGCCCTATGTGGTATGGATGGTAACTCGACCTGCCCGATGTGGTATGGATGGTAACTCGACCTGCCCTATGTGGTATGGATGGTAACTCGACCTGCCCGATGTGGTATGGAAAATGAAATCGATGAATACGATTGAGTGTGAATACGAACTATGAGTAATGTGGATGTCACCAAGAGAGTCATATGCATGTTATAGGATATATAGTATAGAATATATATTCTATAGGGTGAATATGAATGATGAGAAGTGAGTATGTCACCAAGAGAGTCATATGCATTCTATAGGATATATAGTATGGGATATATATTCTATAGAGTGAATATGAGTGATAAAAGGGATGGCGTTACGAATGAAAGTAATATACATGCTATAGGAATATATTATGGGATATAGGTCCTATAGGGTGGATATGAATAATGAGGAGTCCGATATTTCGAAAGAACGTAATACACGTGCTATAGAATATATATTACGGGATATATATGCTATAGGACGAATAAGAATGAAGTGGAAAAGAAAGACAGAAGATATGAATGCTTACAATAGTGTATTTGTGTTTATAAATTATATTAAAGCTTAATCGTATTGAAATGTGGATTATCATGTGATGTTAGTTTTGAACTAATGACTTACTCCCTTTGTTTTGTGTGTTGTTATGATAATCCCATTGTAGGTGAATGAAGGATTTTGAGGAGGGAGCTCACTAGGAAGCTTTGTGTTTTTAACTTGAAAGTCTGGATTGTATTCTGACATTGTAGTTGATTTGATAAATGTTTTGAAATGAATGTAATCTGATTAGGATAATATGGTTATGGACTTATAACTCTGAAAAACCCATGACTGGTTGCATGTGGTAAATTTTAGTTGAATGAATTATGTTTTTCCGCAACATAAATCTGTATGATAATATGATAGGGTAAAGTGTATTTTCAAAGAATGATTCTTGAGAGTTTTTAACTAAAGTGACGACTGTAGGCAAGGAAGGATTAAAATAAATGAAATTTTTTTCAAGGGTAGATTTTGGGACGTTACATACTCGATACAAATAATATAACAATTAAGTATAGTACTAGGAAGTGACTCCTAGGTCGTTTCCCAAAGATTATCTTTCACACAATGGTTCAAACACCTTACACGCACACACACAATGGGGGGTTTTAGTGGTTGTTATGCTATGAAATTAAGCTAAAACAGAACACATAAAAAAACCAGAATAGTAAGGAGGCTAAATCCCTTTGGTTTCCTTGTTCACAACTCAATCCTCGGTTTCAGTATATCAAAATCAGATTCTCAGTGTTCCTTTGTTGAGAGTCGATTAACTTAGCGATGATCATCTAACAGTTAAATTGCTAAACCTCTAACTAAGCGAAATTGGCATAAGCAACAAACGTTTAACAAAGTCACACGAATCAAAGCATAAATTTCAGATTCTAAACATTGAATTCCTAATCTGTTCATAACTCTAATGTTTAAGCTTCAAACTAAGCGAATTCAACATAAACATAGAGCATTTACAGATTCACATAAACTAAGCGATTATGTGCTAGAGAACTAATTAACTAAGCGAAAATCAGTTCACAAACCTAAAACAACACCATGGAATTAAGCAAACCATAACATCAAATAAGATAGAAGCTTCAACAACATAAAACCGAAATTGCATTAACAACAACATAGAAACGAAAATGCATTAAGCACTAAACCTCAAGAGTGTGATACATTACCAAAGGAACTTAGTCCAAGGTCTAGCCTTCCATGGAGGAAGAAGCCAAAACCGAAATTGAAGAAAATGAAGAAGAAGAAGCAAAACGAAAATGAACCCTAAACCCCAAAAGGGGGAAAACGAAAATGCTCTCTCCCTAAAGCTGAAATGTTTAGTTCTAATGTAAAGTTGTGAGTGAAAAACGAAATCCTAAGGTATTAAAGGGTAAAACCGAAATGGGCCCTAAACCATGGGCCCAAAACCTAAAACGAAATTAAAAATCCTATAACTAAATACAATCTTCACTTTAGCACACATCTTCCACTTGTAATGCCTAAAATGTCCTTGGTGCCAAATATGTCATGAAAATGGAATTAGATTTAATTAGGCTAAATAATCCCAAATTAACTCATTTTAGGAATAATAGTCCAATAAAGCCTAAAACACTAAACAATGCCAAATAAAGTCAATTAGACACCAAGAATCATTAACAATGGTAAAATAAGGTTACTAATAGTGTGTAATATTTGATTCATCAAATACCCCCACACTTAACCTTTTGCACTCCTGGGCAAAATCAAGAAATAATGATATGCTAACTAGTGCACCAAAGTGAGTCATGTAAGAAGATTATTAAAAACTAGGAAATCAAAAATCCTAAAGATGACATACTTCACAATGAATTCTAAGAGATGCAAAGAGATGGGCAAAATCAAACACACTAGAATCAAAAGATCAAGAATCAAGATATCCATGTAGATCATTCAATCAATTCAAACATGCAAAGAAACCAATCAAATCAAGAGGTGAGTCACAACAATGATAGATCCTCACAAGATATACTCTCTAAAGTGTTTACACTCATGTGTCTTATGTTGTAATTATTTACACTCAAGGCACTTCATGAAAACAAACACAACCATAAGCTTGACAACACATGCACATAGTGATCAAAAGGACTTTTCAAGGTTGTAATGGGGCCAATGACAAGGTAGGATAAATTACGGAATATGTAGCTTAAAACCAAGGGAATAGAGGAGCAATGAGGAATAAGTAAAAAGTAAGACAAAATCAACCCCAACTTCAAACTCAAATTCCAATCCTCTTTGCCACACTAAACTTTTATTCACTTTTTTTTATCATTTTTTTTCTTTTGTTTTGTTTCTCTTTTTATTGCTTTTCTTTTTGCTATTTTTTTCTTTTTGTTTTTCAATACACCACACTTATGTACAAAAATGTATTAACCAACCCATGAGTCATACCCAAAAATTATAAGAAATGAAGAACAATGCACCCTTACTTTAATACCCATTCCCAAAACAATTCCAAAGCTCCAAAATTCCCTAAAGTTAGGATAATCATGGGTTTTCACTTATAGGCTTGTAATGAGCTATATAACAAAGAAAGGGGTAAAAAGGCTCAAAGGGGCTAGCAAAAAGATAATTTCATTCAAGGTAGGCTATATGGCATGTGGCTTATTCAAAAGAAATGCCTAAATCACTTCAAAATGTGCAATGGAAAATCAAGTATCAACAAGAAACATGTCAAGTTCTAGAGTGCAAGTAATCAAGAGTGCAACAATCACACATGAAAGAATACTAGATGGCATACATCAATCCATCCTCAATTAAGGCTCAAAATCTCACAAGGGACAAGACTATCACAATTGCCTCAACCTCTCAATTCTCAAAAGTAACTTAGCACACAGAAAATGCATGGATTCACAACACAATATCAAGAATCAACTAAAACAAAGCATGAGAGAAAATGCCCAAAATCTAAGTAAAATCTAAGAATCAAAGAAAAGCATGCATCAACAAAACCTACATTAATCTCCCCCCACACTTAAACTACACATTGTCCCAATGGAACACAGCCAGAATATCCACGCAGTTATATTAGAAATTGTAATTGGACAAGTGCAATAAAAAGTAAGGAATGAGAGAAAGAAAGAAAAACTCCCTTAATCATGGAGGGAGGAAATCAAACTCATAACTAGCAAGGACAGTCCCCAAAGCATAAACAACAATGTCGCACTCAAGGTCAAATGGGGGTGTCCAATCAGGTGCCTGCAAAACAGATGGAAAGAAAGTAGCAAAGCTAGGCTTTGTTGTAGCCTGCACCTGAACAAATAAATCAGATTGTTGACTGATTCCTGCATCAATTGTGTTAGTGCAATGTGAATGTGTAACAGGAGAATCAACAACAATATTAAGAAACTCATCAATACAAGAGTCACACAGCTCAGAATCAGTGCATGAATGGCAAGTGTACAATGAAGTGCAAGGAATATCAATGTCAATATCAATGTTCAAAAACTCATTAATGCAAAAACTACATGTTTCAGAATTAGTGCATGCATGACAAGTGTATGAATCAGTTAATGATGGAGCATGAAAATCATGGAGAAAATTAGAAAGGTGTGTATCATTGAACTCATGAAGCAAATCAAGGAGGAAAACAGAGTGGCCCTCGGATGGATGCTTTAAAGCATCAAAAATGTTAAACCGAGCCACTTTATCATCGAATTCCATAGAAAGTGTCCCAACATGGACATCGATCTTGGTTCGGGCTGTTCTCAAGAATGGTCTCCCCAAAATAATTGGAACTGTGTTACTGGGGGATCCCTCTTCCATATCAAGAATGTAAAAATCAGCAGGAAAGATCAGTTGATCAACCCGAACCAAGACATCCTCTACCAAACCGGCAGGGTATGCAGTACTCCTATTTGCTAATTGGATTACCACACCCGTAGGTTGCAAGGGTCCAAGTGAAAGGAATTTAAAAACATTCAAAGGCATAACATTAATGGATGCTCCTAAATCAAACATGGCATTTTCAAATTTTCTATTACCTATGATGCAAGGTACAGTAAATGTACCTGGGTCTTTACACTTTTCAGGGATGTGAGGAACGGACATACCTATCATGGCAGAAACATTCCTTCCCATGTTGATCCTTTCATTACCTTTCAGCTTCCTCTTGTGAGTGCACAATTCTTTCAGAAACTTGGCATATCTCGGAATCTGCTTGATGGCATCAAGGAGAGGTATGTTCACCTCAACCTTTCTAAATGTATCCAAGAGGTCCTTGTCCAGCTCTTCCATATTCCCCATCTTCTTGGTTGGAGTGATTTTTGGTGGAAATGGAAGAGGAATGGAAAATGGTTGTTGTGCAGCACTTGAGGAAGGTTTATTTGCATGAGTTTCTCTTGTTGTATTCTCATTTTCTTCTAAAACAAATTTATTCCTTTTTGATGCATCATGTTCTTTTTGAAGAAAAAAATCTGTTCTAGGTGTAGGCACTTCAGTCTGCTTGCCTGATCTGAGGGTGATGGCACTCACATTCCTTGGGTTAAGCACAGTCTGAGAAGGTAACTTGTCAGAATTCTGTGACTGCAATGTGTTCAGTGAAGCTCTGGTTTCTTGCTGGAACTGCATGTTCTGCATTGTCATCTGCCTCACCAATTCTTCCAAAAAGGGTTCAGTAGGTGCAGGAGTGTTAATCATTTGATGCCTCTGTTGTTGGATTGGTGGGGGCACATATGATGATCTATTCTGCCCAACATTATTGTTCTGAAATGGTGCATGATTTCTCCAACCAGGATTGTATGTGCTTGATGAGGGTGGATCATAATGTTGTTGCTGATGTGGAGGTCTGTTGTTGTATATGTTTGCAGCATACGCCTCAGGATGATCACCAGTTCTTGGCTCAAGCAGAGAAGGACACATATCACTATAATGGTCACTTGAGGTGCAAATGCCACATACTCTTGCCATTGAAGATTTTTGCTGATTTATCGATAATTGGGTGATCAAGGTGGTGATGGAATCAATTTTAGTCTCAAGCTTGTCTTGCCTTGCTGCATTTGTCCCAACATCATGGACTCCTCTTACAACTATGGCATCACCACTCCTTGCATTGAATTGTTGAGAATTGGAAGCCATCTTCTCAATCAAACTTCTTGCCTCAAAAGGAGTCATGTCCCCAAGTGCACCACCACTAGCAGCATCAATTATACTCCTATCCATATTGTTCAGACCCTCATAAAAATACTGCAGGAGGAGTTGCTCAGAGATCTGATGATGAGGACAACTAGCACACAATCTCTTAAACCTCTCCTAGTACTCATACTAGCTCTCACCATGTTGTTGTCTAATTCCAGATATGTCCTTTCTGATTGCAGTGGTACTGGATGTAGGGAAGAATTTACCCAAGAATGACCTCTTCAAGTCACCCCAACTTGTGATGGAACCAGGAGCCAGATAGTACAACCAGTCCTTTGCAAGGCCTTCAAGTGAATGAGGAAAGGCCTTAGACAAATGTGATCCTCCATAACATCATGTGGTTTCATGGTTGAGCAGACAATGTGGAACACCTTAAGATGTTTATGAGGATCCTGACCTGCAAGTCCATTAAACTTAGACAACAAATGGATTAGTCTAGTTTTAAGTACATATGGTACATCCTCATATTGGATACATAAACTGTCATAAGTAAAATCAGGGGCAGCCAACTCCCTTAATGTCCTCTCACGGGGACCAGGAGGAGTAGGTGGCTGAGCCATATTTTCAGAATGGACAGAATGGTCAAAATTAGGAAATGCAACAGAATACACAGAATCACTATATTCAGAATGCACAAAAACAGAATGCTCATAAGCAGTATTTTCAGCAACAGGATGTTCAGAAACAGAAACAAAATTAGTATCTAAAGTCCTATTTTGTCTAACTAAACTATGATATGTTCTATCAATTTCGGGATTTATTGAATGCAAAATGCCTGTATTCCTCCTAGTCATGCATTACAGTCAACAGTAGGAAGAAAGTAATGCAATAGTAATGGAAATTCATGTTATAATTGTAGAATCAACCAAGTATTTGCATCAATAACATCCTAAAATCATATAGAACATGTACAAAAAGTTTCTAGAAAAAATTCAAAGCCTAACTATGTTAAAAATGCAAAACAGTTTCACTATAAACCTTGAAAAATAAAAAATAAACCTTAAAAAATAAAAAAGAAATAGTAAAAAGGGTTTTTTTTGGATTTTTGATTGATGAGAATAATAGTGAAGAGAAAAAATGTGCACCACAAAGGACCCATTGCCATTTTTGTTCAATATTGAAGAGTTATGCCAAGCTGGAGCAACCATATAATTATGTCTCATCTCATGCATGTTATAATATATATGAGCTTGATATTTTGATTGATGAGAATAATTGTGAAGAGAAAAAGTGTGCAGCATATATGACCCGTTCCCATTTTTGTTCAATATGGAAGACGAGCAACCATATAACTCTCCCTCACAACAACCTCAATTTTATCCCCCTGTTATGTACATAAACATATAATATGTTGGATCAAATTAAAATCATAAATCATAAATGAATTTTTTTAAATAAATAACTAAATTAAAACACCTCATGATCAACGACAATCAACAAAACGCAAAGATCTCCATGAAAAATAGTTTGAAGTTTCATCATATCTCTTATAAACTTCATTTTCTTTCAATGAAATCCTTAAGTATAATTAACATGCAAAATATATAGACTCAAAGATTTATGGAAAACTGATATCTTTATTGCTTCGTGTGAGAAACCCATAAAACGAAACAAAATGAATTCTAGGGATTCGAAAACAATTTAATACATGAGAGAATGTTGTTCAGAAATTGTAAATTTTTAAAAACCTATCTAATAAACAGTGCATGTTATAGTGTACGCTGTATAAGATATCAAATCCACAACACATATATACGAATTCGCTGTAGAAGAGTTTTCATCAACAGCGTAAACTAAAACTTGCGCTGTTAAACATATTACATTTAGATTGATCGTTCATTTTTTCTATCTTCAACAGCACAACATTTAGACTCGTTGTTGATCATTCATTTTTTTCTATCTTCAACAACACATCATTTTAATTTGATGTTGATCATTCATTTTTTCTATATTCAACACCGAATCATTTTAATTGAAATTGTATGTTGTATATATTGAAAATTAAATGAAAATTACATTTTATGTATGTTTGTTACATGGAAACATTAAATCCGTATGTTACAATCTATATACATGAAAATCCTTAAAATTTATACATGCAATGTGTTACAACTTACAATCTATACTTATAAATCCTTAAAATCTATACATATAATTTGTTACAATTAATCTATTCTCAAACAAACATCTAACTTGATTAGAGAGTTGGACAATCTTGATTGCTGAATTTTCCAAATACTTGAATATATACAACAGAATTTTCCAAATAGAAAATAAAATAGAATTTCCAAATATAAATGTTCATCTATTGGTAATTAACATCCAAAATATATATTGTCCAAAATAGTAATTAATGTCCAGAAAATAACAGGAAAAAAAAGACAATAAATCAGAAAAAAAAGTTAACATGCATGCATCAACGTTGTTCAATCAGAGAAATTATAGATTTGCTTCTTCAACATTCTCCAAAATAGAATTAAGAAAATCGATATACTATGGGTCAGCACCCCTGCAGTTGTGAATAATTCCCTGAAATAATCTTCATAAGATTTAATGAATAGTGGCTTTTAAACATGATTACAAATTCAATAATTACAAACAGAAAAAAATGAATCATCTCTTCAATATTGATCCATCTTGAAATATTAGCTTGTAAGGATTTTTAGAAAATACACATAACCCATCATTTGGCACAACCTCAAAGTTATTTTCAAGAATATAGTTAAAACCTTGTCTAAGTTTAAATAAATAACTAAAACACCTCATGATCAATGAAAATGAACAAAACACAAGGATCTCCACATATTTCCATTCGATGAAAAATAGTTTTAAGTTCCAATTTCAGCATGCATGAAGTATTCTTACAAGATAGATCAATATCTTTGATGAACTTCTTTTTCTTTCAATGATGTAGTTAGAATGAAATCCTTAAGTATAATTAACATGCTAAATATATAGACTCAAAGATTTATGGGAAACTGATATCTTTATTGCCTCGTGTGAGAAACCCATATCACGAAGCAAAACAAATTTTGGGGGTTCAAAAACAATTTAATACATGAGAGAATGTTGTTCAGAAATTGTAAAATTTTAAAAACCTACCTTATATACTGCGCATGTTTTAGACAGCGTTGTATAAGATATCAAATCCACAACGCATACCTATGAATTCGCTGTAGAAGAGTTTCCATCAACGTAAATTAAATATGCACTGTTAAACATATTCCAATTAACAGCGTCGCAAAATAGTTGCACTATTAAAGATTACGAATTAAAACAAGCACTTATTCAACCACACATATTTTCTGTTGCGCTGTTGACATTATATCTGCTTATCAATTTTAACAGCGAATTCTTAATGTTGCGCTGTCTAATTTTCCTCCGCCTTTTGTTTAACAGCATTTTTCCAGGATGCGCTGTTGAAGAACCGCTTTTAAAGACGTTTTCTGGCGTATTGTCAACTCCCTCCTAGGTGTGTGGGAAGTCAGGCCACATTAAGGCAGATTGACCTACATTGAAGAAATATCTCTACAAAGTTATGGCTAAAAAGAAGGTGGGAAGGAGAGCGTATATTTCTTTGGAAGATAATGAAACAAGCTCCAATTCATAGCCCGAAGAGGTAAGTGAATCGAACTCTTTGATAAAACTTCATACTTTGAAATTTAAGATGCTTTTAATGATTTACATAATTAGTATGTTAAATTGTCAAAACTATTTTCAAAAAATAAAAGTGATTTTACTACTTTAGTAAAACAAAATCTCACTTTGAAAAAGGATTTAGAAATTTTCAAAATCTCTGCCCATTTATATTTGCAGAGACATTTTACAAATCGAATAGGTCTCGGCTATTCAAATAGCCACACATCTAAGAAAATGATGTCTTAACAAAAATTAAATTTCAGAAACAAAGTATCCATACTTCTAATTATCATAAAAATAATCCAAGGATAATTAACCATCAACTCATTTGCTTTTACTGTAAAAAATTTGGTCACACACCCAATACTTGTATTATTAGAAAATTTGGGGTGCCTTCACACCAATATAAATGGATAGAGAAAGATGCTAACCAACTAGCACCCAAATCAAATTCGGTACCTAATAAAACTTAACCTGTTTTACAAGAATGCTTGGGAGCTGCCAATGAATTGTGGTACTTAGATAGCGGTTGCTCAAAACATATGAACGATGAGAAAAGAGAGTTCTCTATTCTCACTACAATGGATAAAAGCTTTGTAACATATAAGGAAAATAACAAAAATATAATTAATTGAGTGGCTCGTGTTGGAAAGTCACCTTTGTTGTGAATGCTTGAAATATGTTATTACATTAGTCTCACATCATCTAGTATTGGAATAAAGTAGAATAACCAATATTATATATTGGACTCAGGTCCCTTGTTGTAATGTGCACCAAATATAAGCACAAAAAAGAAACACCTCATGGGCACTTGGGCCCATGGGTGTGATAGGGTTTGTAATCCTTATTTTCTAATAATATCTTGGTAGCCGCTCAGCGCTCCCGGGGACGTAGGCACAATTGGTCGAATCCCGTTACCAAATTCCTTGTGTTATTCTCTTCTCTTTTACTATTTGATTGATTGCTTGTTCCCAACAATTGGTATCAGATGGCTCTTAACCCAGGTGCCAAATTTGAGGTGGGGAAGTTCGATGGAACTGGCAATTTAGGATTGTGGCAAAGGAGGGTTAAGGATGTGTTGGCTCAATAAGGTCTATCAAAGTCGTTGCGTGAGAATAAACCAAATGGTATGGACCAACTGGATTGGGAAGAGGTGAAGTAGAAGGCTGTAGGAACCATACGACTTTGTCTATCAGATGAAGTGATGTATCATGTTATGGATTTGACGTCACCAACAGAGGTATGGGAGACATTAGAGAAGCAGTTCATGTCCAAATCTCTAACAAATAAGTTGTATTTGAAACAGATACTCTATGGTCTGAAGATGCATGAGGGTACTGATTTGCAACAACATCTCAACACTTTTAATCAAGTGATCAATGACTTGCAGAAACTTGATGTAAAGGTTGATGATGAGGACCAAACAATAATATTACTATGTTCTTTGCCGAATTCCTATGAACACTTGGTGACAACATTGACATATGAGAAATACTCAATCAAATTGGATGAGATCACATATGCACTTCTGTCACACACTCAAAGAAGACAGAATGTAGGAGAAGGGTCTCAGGGTGATGGTTTGTATGTGAAAGGGAGCCAAGCTCGTGGGAGGAGACAAGGTAGAGGAGGTCCTGCCAAAGGGAATAGAGCAAATTCTAGGGGCAGAACACTAATAGAGTGCTTTAGATGCAAACAGACTGGGCAATACAAAAAGGATTGTCCCAATGAATGGAGTCCTAGCAAGCCGGTGAGGAAAGATAGAGTTTCTACATATGCAAATGTTGCACAGAAAGATGACCCTGATTACAATAGTGAAGCTGATCTACTATTTGTATCATCAAATAATGGCACAAATGAGTGGATACTTGACACTGGTTGTTCCCACCATATGACGCCAAACAGAGACTGATTCACCACATGCAGGGCAGGCAATTTTGGTTTTGTGCATCTTGGAAATAATAAAGCATGTGGAATTATTGGCATGGGACAAATCAAAATTGCCATGGATGATGGTGTAGTGAAGACGTTATGTGAGGTTATGAACATACCAGATTTGAAAAAGAATTTGATTTCTTTGGGGACATTGCAGGCCAAAGGATTTAGCTATAGAGCTGATGGAGACACTGATATTCTTCGAGTATGCAAAGGTGTTATGACTGTGATGAAGGGTAAGAGGATTGTTGAGGGGAGTTAGCAAATGCAAGCTAGATCTGTGCAAGTATTGTGTGCTTGGGAAACAGACACGAGTTAGTTTCAAGGCTGGCCAACACAGAACTCGGGTCATTTTAGACTATGTTCACACTGATGTATGGGGAACCACTCAGGAACCATCCCTAGGAGGTTCTATGTATTTGTTACATTCGTTGATGAATTTTCTCGCAAGGTCTGGGTATATTTTTTAAAGCATAAGTCAGAAGTCTTTGCCAAGTTCAAGGTTTGGAAGACAGAGGTAGAGAACCGGACTGGTAGAAAAATCAAATACTTGAGGTCAGACAATGGTATGGAATACAAGAAATCACAGTTTCAGAAGTTGTGTGAGGAACATGGTATTCAGAGGCACTTTTCAGTGAAGATGACTCCTCAGCAGAATGGTTTTGAAGAGATGATGAATAGAACTTTTACAGAGAGGGCCAGATGTATGAGACTGAATGTTGGACTTTCCAAAGGATTTTGGGCAGAGGCACTTAGTATGGCATGTTATGTCATCAATAGATCACCACGAGCTTCATTGGATGGTAAAGTTGCAGAAGAATTATGGACAGGTAACCCAGTCAATTATAATATGCTACACATATTTGGCTGTCCTGCTTATGTACATGTACCTAGTGATGAACGATCTAAACTGGATCCCAAGTCAAAGAGGTGTATCTTCATTGGATATATCAAAGGTGTGAAGGGGTTCAAGTTCTGGGATCCAATTTCCAGAAAAGTGGTGTTGAGTAGAGATGCAGTGTGTGACATGGGCATTGGCTTTGATGCAAGAGGTGTAACATGGGCATTGGTAGAGATGCGGGGTGTGACATGAGCATTGGCTTGGATGCAAGGGTGTGGCACGGGCATTGGTTAGCATTACGCAAGATGTGTCTTGTGGTTATACTCCTTATGGTGGAGTGTGATAGTTCTTTTGAACTATGATTGTTGGAATATACAATTGTGGTAGCGGTTGAGGCTTTTCAAGGAAGCTACAATGTTCAGTTTGACAAAGTATTGAAGAAGACGATTGTTAGTGAACGTTTGTGTAGATATTCCATATATCGAAAGACTTCCTAGCAATTGAAGGGCTAGGCGGCGTGTTCCATTAGATGGCGGTACGGGAAGGTGCACTAAAATTTTGGAGAGCTAGGCTCTTGGTAACATCATCAATGATACTTAGAAGGTTTATGCTGAATGGGAGCAGACTCTTATGTGAATTTTTTAAAGAGAATTATGCATTAAGCAAGGTGGAGTCAGATATTCGCTAAAGTGAAGAATCTTGTGTAGATTTCCTAAGGAGCGGGATATTTGTCTATTTCAATCAAGGTGGAGATTGTTGTGAATGATTGAAATATGTTATTACATTAGTCACACATCATCTAGTATTCAAATAAAGTAGAGTAACCAATGTTATATATTAGACTCAGGTCCCTTGTTGTAATGGGCACCAGATATAAGCACCAAACAGAGACACCCCATGGACACTTGGGCCCATGGGTGTGATAGGGTTTGTAATCCTTATTCTCTAATAATATCTTGATAGCCGCTTAGCGCTCCCGAGGACGTAGGCACAATTGGTCGAACCCCATTACCAAATTCTTTGTTTCCTTTCTTCTATTTATTCTATGCATTATTTGATTGCTTGTGACCAACGTTACGCAATGATCGCTTCCGCTGTACCAACAACCTTCTACCACCATAGAAGGAGTTCTATTTGTCAAGGGGCTCAAGAACAACTTGTTGAGTATAAGTAAACTATGTGACAAGGGGTTCCATTTGGATTTCTAACCCAACATATGCTTTATCGAGAGCAAGTGAATTTGGTAAGATGATGCAAGGTGAGTTTGAAAAGTCGATGATGGGAAAGTTGAACTACTTTCCTGGACTTCAAATCAAGCAACTAAAGGATGTCACCTTTGTTAGTCGGTGCAAGTATTTCAACGATTTGCTGAAATGCTTTGAAAAGGACGAATGAAAAGCTATTGTCACTCCAATGGGATCAGGAACATACATTGATAATGACAAAGCTAATAAATGCATAGATATTTCAAAGCATCGAGTTATGATTGTTTCCCTTCTTTATCTTACTTCTAGTAGACCTCATATAATGCTTAGTGTATACTTATGTGCATGTTATCAATATAAAGCTAAAGAGTCAGATCTTGTTGTCGTAAAAAGAA
The DNA here is from genome assembly GCA_009771035.1 of Lupinus albus. Classification (NCBI taxonomy): domain Eukaryota; kingdom Viridiplantae; phylum Streptophyta; class Magnoliopsida; order Fabales; family Fabaceae; genus Lupinus; species Lupinus albus. The sequence goes on along the minus strand of CM020006.1, from coordinate 8,222,363 downwards.
TAATTAAATATTTGGAAGACACAACTAATATTTTCAAGCGAGAATTCACAGTCTGCCCAGGCTTTCTCTCGCTCAAGCGACCCATTCCTCGCTTGGGCGAGACTCCCAGAATTTCCAATTTCAAAACACTGATCCTCTCGCTTGGGCAAGATCCTCTCGCTCAAGCGAGAATCTGGAAGTATGCCCCATTCTTCAGGACTATTACCTAATTTCAAGGAGGATAAATTTGGGGTGTTACAATCCTTCCCCCCTTAAAGAAATTTCGCCCCGAAATTTTATTAGGTTACTCTCGGAAAGGTACTATCATCGCCTATACATTAGGCATAAGATACACTCGACCGCACTTAGACTCAACCATCTGAACCATTAAGATCGCTTATACGACAAGCAAGAGTATATATCACACAACAGTGATACCACAGAGTCCCAATCATGGGCTACTCTTCTAGAGCCCAAATACCCAAGTCAAACATTAGGACAACCAAGAGCAAATTATTATAACCGAACTAAAGATTCTCGAGTATTTCCTCCCTCACAATAGACCTCCCTGATCTATTACCACAACAATCGTTCAAAACAATCAACCTATACGGTCAGATTCGCCACAACATTCTCGAACCCAGTTCAAAGTGAGACTCCATACTCATCGTTCACCAAGATGTACTAGCTCGCACCCAAAAATGCAATAGCTAGATCGACATCCACTCGATGGAAACAACATCATTTCATTGCATACATGCAAATAACCACGGTTTACTCAAAAATCTCCACTAGCATTTCAATTTATACTTGCTACAATCACAGAAACATGATATTCATTCAAGCAGAATTTAGGCAAACAAGATTCTTGGAGTCTTTCACATACCAATCAAAATCACCAAGTCAATATCCTACTCAACCAAACACTCCTACTACAACGAATGCGGTTTAAGAAGATTTTCTAGTTCATAAATTTCAGCTAGGCATACAAGGTCGTAGACCCACTCAAATCGCATACGTTGATACCATTGATTTTTGCCATTTACGAACATCCAATCCAAAAACATGAGTTTTATATGGATACCCAAAATACAATGATGGACATGCATTTCGTGCTCAAGTCTACATCATATCCAGAAACGTATGGTCATATTTACATCACACGATTTTTAACAACATCACACTTATCCAAGGTGAGGTTGTTAAACATTCGGATTTTCAACATGAAACTTAATCAATGCTTAGCCGAATAGTACACTTCATTCAAAAATTATTTTCGAAAATAGATTAGATGTAAGTTTCATGGAAATCATCTTGTGGAGGCAAGATTTTTCATGATCGTTTCAAAATAACTTAAAACCCTTTTTCTTATTCGACACCGAATGCCCAAACCAAAATTTTCAAAAGCTAGTTATTTCTAAAGTTACATTTTATACAGGACATGAGAGTCCCCACAATACACTTACAGAAACATGCTTATACCATAACATTGCAATTATGAATAATAATTACTGACACACATGAAATAGAAACAAGTTTTGTACGCACAATATCGAAGCAGATAATTTGAATCCCTTACCACTATATCGTGCATTGCAAATATTCAACTACAAAAGGTCAATCATCATAGACCAAAAGTTTCATGCACAAAAGATAATCCACTACCTCTTCGGGTAGGCAATATAACGATAATCCACTACCACTCCGGGTAGGCAATTTCAACAATGGTCCACTACAACACCGGATAGGAAATTTCAACAATGGTCCACTACCACTCCAGGTAGGCAACTCAACAATGATCAACATTGGAACAAGGTTAGTAAACCATTTTGAAATTCATTTTCCCTTGCTGCATCATTTAACATCCAATATGAAACGTAGTCACAAATTTTGCTCAAACTTTTACCCTAGCATTTCATATTGTATTCCCTAACACAAAGAAACAGGGTAGTCATTCACAAAAGCGTCTAAACAAATAAGACTTTTAGAGACCCTCCTCAGGTACACAATGAAACCATTTATTCAATAATCTTATCGCATGGAGTCAATCAGACACTCATTACCATTAGTCTATACCAAGAAGGGCAAGTCAGGCACTATACCACGAAGGGCAAGTCAGGCACTATACCACGAAGGGAAAGTCAGTCACTATACCACAAAGGGCAAGTTAGTCATTATACCACAGAGTCTAAACACATAATTGCAGACATGTTCACAATGCATAATTAAACAACTGAAAGCAAAAATTAAACATAAAACAACAAAACCAGTTTTTGCATGCCCCCCCATGATAACTCCTTTCACTCTTCATCAATTGCTGTATCCTCATCACCAAGACCAGATGGTCTAGCAGCGCCTGTCCCCCCCAGAAATGTAGGGCTGACCCCAAGCCATGGAAAACGAGCAGTGAACTCATCAGGTCTCAGCCAGAAATCATTGTTGGGGTATTGGTGCTGGTAGGATGCATAAAAACTTTGTTGCTGATTCATCCGACCCTGACGCAGCATGTCATTCTGAATCTCTACATGTTCCATGTGAAGAGTGAGTCGGTCTATTTTCTGTTCCAGGGTGAAGTGTTGCTGCGGTTGATGCTGTTGTTGCTGCTCCGGCTCCGGTGGTGGTTGCTGTCCTTAAGGTCCAACAGTATCCTCCTTGCAATTCTGCTGGATGTACTTCTTGGTAATCGGTTTTTTCATTGGCTCTGTGGCGGTGATCGAGGCCGTACTCGATACAAATAATATAACAATTAAGTATAGTACTAGGAAGTGACTCCTAGGTCGTTTCCCAAAGATTATCTTTCACACAATGGTTCAAACACCTTACACGCACACACACAATGGGGGGTTTTAGTGGTTATTATGCTATGAAATTAAGCTAAAACAGAACACAGACAGAAAACAGAATAGTATGGAGGCTAAATCCCTTTGGTTTCCTTGTTCACAACTCAATCCTCGGTTTCAGTATATCAAAATCAGATTCTCAGTGTTCCTTTGTTGAGAGTCGATTAACTAAGCGATGATCAACTCACAGTTAAATTGCTAAACCTCTAACTAAGCGAAATTGGCATAAGTAAAAAACGGTTAACAAAGTCACACGAATCAAAGCATAAATTTCAGATTCTAAACATTGAATTCCTAATCTGTTCATAACTCTAATGTTTAAGCTTCAAACTAAGCGAATTCAACATAAACATAGAGCATTTACAGATTCACATAAATTAAGCGATTATGTGCTAGAGAACTAATTAACTAAGCGAAAATCAGTTCACAAACCTAAAACAACACCATGGAATTAAGCAAACCATAACATCAAATAGGATAGAAGCTTCAACAACATAAAACCGAAATTGCATTAACAACAACATAGAAACGAAAATGCATTAAGCACTAAACCTCAAGAGTGTGATACATTACCAAAGTAACTTAGTCCAAAGTCTAGCCTTCCATGGAGGAAGAAGCCAAAACCGAAATTGAAGAAAATGAAGAAGAAGAAGCAAAACAAAAATGAACCCTAAACCCCAAAAGGGGGAAAACGAAAATGCTCTCTCCCTAAAGCTGAAATGTTTAGTTCTAATGTAAAGTTGTGAGTGAAAAACGAAATCCTAAGGTATTAAAGGGTAAAACCGAAATGGGCCTTAAACCATGGGCCTAAAACCTAAAACGGAATTAAAAATCCTATAACTAAATACAATCTTCACTTTAGCACACATCTTCCACTTGTAATGCCCAAAATGTCCTTGGTGCCAAATATGTCCTGAAAATGGAATTAGATTTAATTAGGCTAAATAATCCCAAATTAACTCATTTTAGGAATAATAATCCAATAAAGCCTAAAACACTAAACAATGCCAAATATAGTCAATTAGAGACCAAGAATCATTAAAAATGGTAAAATAAGGTTATTAATAGTGTGTAATATTTGACTCATCAGGCGGAGACTCAGACTCCCTGCCTTGCACATAGTGATGTGATCAAAGATGGGAAACCCATTGTCCCTTTCTTGCCTCCTTTAACTGCAGCATTATAAATTTTTGTTGCCATGAGCCATGCAACATCAATCTCAACCCCCTCCAATATACAGGATAGTAGATGACAATCATACAAGGGTAGGGATGAGACGTGATTTTTACGGATAACATTGTGCAGGCAGAAGATCATCCATATCTAAGCCAACGTGGTCATATCTTTTCTATGGATCCGCTTTGGTCAACCAACAACTCTCCCAGGAAGGCATAGTGTCTCCACAATTTCATTTACCCTAAACCCATGAACCATTGTGCTGCTTTATTCCACCATTCGATGGTAACCATACGGATGACCATCTGTCACCTCATACGGGTTATTCAGCATTGTGTTGAGATAGTCCCGGTCATACCGGATGTCTTTGCCTTGGACCCATGATTTGTGCTCAAAAATTCCTCCACCCTCCTCCGGTGGGTAAGCATTTGCATAGAACTCTCTCACCACTTCAGGGTCAAATTTATCATGTGGTTGTGCTATGACCCCCCCACTTCAACGCATCCAATTTAGCCAAGAATTATGGGTACTCATTAGGTTCCGCTCGGGTACGAATGCCCATTGGTGGAGAGTAGAGTACCGTTCCTCTCTTTCTAATGAGGTGAATTTGTTGCGGTTGAAGGATGGGGTGGCTTGACCACTGGTGCCAGATCTTTGCATTTTGGGAGGAGGGTGGTCCCTATTAGCCGTGATTTTTAATCTCCTGCACACAGACAACGTTCATTAGTCACTGAACAGCAAACCAACCCTAATCTTAACACATTCTTTCCCAATTTATACATCCTCTCATACTATTTCGTACACTTTCACATTATCGCACATTTTCACTAAAGAGGACATTTTCCAAACTTATACACATTTTTCACCCAATACAATTTTTAAATGAAAACAACGCTACCACTAACATAACATTACACTAGAGGAAAGCTTGTTCATGATGTAAGGTTTTATACTCACATTTAGAAACCCTAGGTTTTCAATGTAATTTCCTCATAGTGTCCTTAAGCTAAATCAATGATAGTGAACATGCAAGTGAAGTCTAACAACACTCTAATCAACCTCTAACGTGTCTAAATCATATAAAGATTCAAAACATACACATTAGAGACAACGACGAGCACCGCCATAAGGAAATGAGAAAACACAAGATACTTACATTGGGCGGCTCATGATGTTAGAGTGAGTGTGTGTGAGGATGATTGAGTGCAAAAAATTTGAAGAGCTTGAAAAATGAGAGAAAATCGCCTTTTTTAAGCTTTGGGTGCTTTTTTTTTTAAGGTTTTGCTTGCAATGGGGAATGAAGGGTCTGACCCTGACCCCCCTTTTTAAAAATAGAATTTGTGCCTTCTCGCTTGAGCGAAAATATCTCGCCTGGGCGAGATTTTCTCGCCTCGGCGAGAATCCCAGAAAATTTTGACCTGATATCCTCGCTTAAGCGAGGGATTCTCGCCTGGGCGAGAATCAGCTAGTATGGTGGACTTGAGTGAAGCTCCGCCTCGCCGAGGCAAGGTATTCTCGCCTGGGCGAGGATTGTCAATTTTTTTTCTTTTTTTTAACACACAAAAGAAAGAAGAAAAGAAATAAAAACAAAAATATTCACAAAGCAGTAAAAGCTGGATTGCCTTCCAACTTGTTTAACGTCATTAGCTCGACGCCTGATTTTCATGTTGTCTGAGGATCTGTGAGATGGATGCTTGTGGTAAGCCTTTCGACTTCACCACCCATATAAGATTTTAGTCTTTGTCCATTTACTGTCCAACTCCTTTGTGAGGTGGGATCCTCAAGTTCAACTCCTCCATGTGATTTGACTTGTTTTACCAAGAATGGTCCCGACCACTTTGATCTTAGTTTGCCCGTAAATAATTTCATCCGGGAGTTGAATAGCAACACCAATTGACCCGGTTAGAAGTCTTTCCGTCGGATCTTCTTATCATGATAGAGCTTAACTTTCTCCTTGTACAGCATTGAGGACTCATAGGCATTTAGCCTCATTTCTTCCACTTGGTGCATTTGTAATTGTCTTTTTGCAACAGCAGCTTTTGGGTCCATATTGAAAAATTTCAACGCCCAGAATGCTTTATGCTCCAACTCCACTAGAAGATGACATGACTTTCCGTAAACCAGCTGATAAGGAGATAGGCCAGTGGGAGCTTTGTATGCTGTTCTATATGCCCAAAGTACATCATCCAGCTTCAAAGACTAATCTTTTCTTGATGTGGAGACTGTCTTCTCCAAAATTCTTTTGATCTCTCTATTTGACACTTCTGGTTGCCCATTGATCTGAGGATGATATGGAGATGCGACTTTATGTCGGACTCCATAGTGCTAAAGGACTTTCTAAAGTTGTGTATTGCAGAAGTGTGATCCTCCATCACTAATTAGAACTCGTGGTGTACCAAATCTAGTGAATATGTTTCTCTTCAAAAAATTTACCACGGTGTTGCCATCATCCTTGGACATAGCTATAGCCTCCACCCACTTGGACACATAGTACACCGCTACCAATATGTATAAGTGAGAATGAGATGGTGGAAATGGTCCCATGAAGTCGATCCCTCAACAGTCAAAGACCTCAATCTCTTGAGTATTAGACAGCGGCATTTCATTCCTTTTAGAGATTTCGCCCGTCCGTTGACATTTATCACACTACTGGGCAAAGTGATGAGCATCCTTGAACAAGGAGGGCCAATAGAAGCCTGACTGAAGGACCTTAGCAGCTGTCCTTTCTCCATTAAAGTGTCCCCCATATGGTGAATTGTGATAGTGTTAGAGAATGCTTGTAGCTTCTACCGAAGAGACACACCGCCTCAATAATCCATCAGACCCAATCTTAAAAAGATGAGGGTCATCCCAAATATACTGGCGGACATCTCTTGAGAACTTTTTCTTCTGATGCCATGTGAAATCAGAAGTGAGCACCCCTACAGCTTTAAAGTTGGCCATATCAGCAAACCATGGCCTCTCTTGTAATACCAACAGCTTTTCATCTGGGAACTCTTCCACCAACTCGAGTTCCCTTCTAGTCACTCCCTGGTTCACCAACCTTGACAGATGGTCCGCTACACAGTTCTCACTCCATTTTTTGTCCTTGATGATAATATCAAATTCCCACAATAGCAAAATCCATCGAAGAAATCTCGGTTTGGAATCCGATTTGGTTAGCCAATATTTGATAGCAGCATGATCAGAAAATATTATAATTTTAGACCCTATCAAATATGATCTAAATTTTTCCAATGCATACACTATGGCTAGTAACTCTTTTTCTATGGTAGCGTAATTAATTTGTGCTTCATTTAAAACTTTGCTAGCATAGTGTATAGAATGAAAAACTTTAGATTTCCGCTGCCCTGGTACAGCTCCGACTGCATAATCACTAGCATCACATATCAGTTCAAAATTTAAATGTCAGTTAGGAGCTACTATGATAGGAGCAGAGACAAGTTTTTGTTTCAACAATTCAAAAGCATTTGCACACTCAACATCAAATTGAAAAACAATATCTTTATTAAGTAGATTATTGAGTGGTTTTGAAATTTTAGAAAAATCTTTTATGAACCGTCGATAAAAACCTGCATGTCCAAGGAAACTTCTGATTCCCTTGACATTAGTTGGTGGCGGCAGCTCCTTGATGACTTCAATTTTAGCTTGATCCACTTCAATACCCCGAGCAGAGATTTTATGCCCCAAGACCACTCCTTCAGTCACCATGAAGTGACATTTCTCCCAATTCAGTACCAGGTTGGTCTCTATGCATCTTTTCAGCACTATGTCCAGATTTGCTAGGCAACCCTCATATGATGACCCAAAAATTGAGAAGTCATCCATGAACACCTCAATACAATGCTCCACCAAATTTGAGAAGATGGCAAGCATGCATCTTTGAAAAGTGGCTGGTGCATTACACAACCCGAATGGCATTTTCCGATACGCGAAGACACCAAATGGACAGGTGAAAGCAGTCTTTACCTGATCATTTGGGTCAACGGTGATCTGATTATATCCATAATAGCCATCCAGAAAGCAATAGAATGCTTGTCCATCTAGTCTCTCGAGCATCTGGTCCATGAATGGCAGAGGAAAATGATCCTTCCTGGTTGCCTGGTTCAATTTCCGGTAGTCTATACACATTCTCCAGCCTGTGACAGTTCTGGTGGGGATTAGCTCATCTTTATCATTTTTCACCACAGTCATACTCCCTTTCTTCGGTACCACATGAACCGGACTCACCCATGCACTATCAGATATGGGATAAATCATCCCTGTGTCCAGAAGTTTCATAACCTCCTTTTTTACTACCTCTTTCATTGTAGGATTCAGACGCCTTTGAGGTTGTGCAACAGGTTTGAAATCCTGCTCCATGTGAATCTTGTGCATACAGTAAGAAGAACTAATACCCTTAAGATCTGATAGTGTCCAACCGATAGCCCCCTTGTTTGCTTTCAACACATCAAGCAGTTTCCTCTCTTCCTCATCTGATAAAGTGTTGTTGATTACCACAAGTTTATTACCACCCTCCTCTAAAAATGCATACTTCAAGTGCGAAGGTAACATTTTTTAGTTCCAATTTCGAAATTTTTGAATTTTTATTTTCAGATAGTTCCTCAACTAGAACCTTCTGAGAGGGTATCTCTCGGAGTACATCCAACTCCGCTATACACTTTTCAATGCACAACTTCTCTTCAGCATCTAGACCTTCTAGCTCACCATGCAAAACTTTTTCTAAGGGACTACTTCTGTTAGCATACAGGTCCCTCTCCATATATATCTCATCCATGACATCAACTCTGAAACATTGTTGTTTATCCTTCGGGTAGTGCATTGGCTCAAAAACATTGAAGTTCACAACATCATCTTGCACTCTGACCTTTAACTTGCCCTCATCAACATCAGTAATTACTCTGGCAGTTTTCATGAAAGGCCTCCCCAAAATCAATGGAACTTCAGTATCTTCCTCTATATCCATAATCACAAAGTCAACTGGAAATACTAACTTATCCACCTCGACTAAAACATCTTCTGCAACTCCATAAGGATACTTCATAGATTTATTTGCCAGCTGCAGAGTCATCCTTGTAGGTTTTACTTCCAAGTCTCCAATTCTTCGTAACATGGATAGAGGCATTAGATTTATGCTAGCACCCAAATCAAGCAGTGCCTTTCCCATAGATAATTCTCCAATGGTGACTGGTATTGTGAAACTTCCCGGATCCTTAGACTTTTCCGGTAAAGATTTCTGAATAATAGCACTACACCCAGCTTCCAACGTCACCGTTTCCTCATAAAACTTTCTCTTTTTTGTCAACAAGTCCTTCATGAACTTAGCATAAGTAGGCATCTGTTCCATAGCTTCCATGAAAGGTATGTTGATCTGAAGGCTCTTGAATATGTCCATGAACCTTGTATATTGTCTCTCCTTATCCTTCTTTGAAATGTTTTTCGGATAAGGAAGACTCTTCAGTTGTGGCAGATCTGTCTTCTGCTCACTATTCACAATCTTTTTATCCTTGTTCTCTTCAGAAACCACTGAATCTTCCTCACTCTTCTTACCATTCAACACCTCTTCTTCCACTGCCAAATTTTTACCAAAATCTGGACTAGTCACCTTTCCACTCCGAGTAGTGATAGCTTTGCAATGCTCCTTAGGATTGGTTTGAGTATTTGCCGAAAACTATCGGCTATCGGAATGTTGCTCTGCCATCTGTTTTGCCAACTGACCCACCTGAGTTTCCAGATTCCTGATAGATGCTTCAGTATTTTTCTAGTTAGTCATTGAAGCTTGCATGAACTTCTCCAATGTATCCTCCAGATTAGTTTGCCTTTCATATATTGGTGGATGTTGACTTTGTTGGAATGGTTGTTGATAAGGTGGTTGTTTGTTTGAAGGTCCTGATTCTGGCCTCCAACCATAATTCTGATTCTGATTACACCTCCAACCTTGTGAAAATTGACCATTGTAGGAAGGGTTGTTGGGGGAATTGCCTTGTCGATGTGGATTGTTGATATACTGCACTTCTTCTTCCTAAGTGTTACTCTGAATTGCACAGTGACCGGTTGCATGCTCACCCCCACAAAACTCACATCTCAGAACTTGTTGTTGTCTCGGAGCAGATTGCATAACATGCAATGGTTGTGGTAACTTTGACATTTGCTTTGTCAGTGCCTCAATTTGTTGTGTCAGAATCTTGTTTTGTGCCAGAATTGCATCAGAAGTATTCAGATCCAGCATCCCTCTTTTCTGTACTGACCGCCGATTATGTTGTGCTTGCCTATCTGTTGACGATAAGGCAGTTATTATCCTTGTAGCCTGTTCAGCATCAACAACCATCATTGTACCACCTGCTGCAGCATCTAGGATCATCTTGGTTTCAGGTTTCAGCCCATTGCAGAATATGTTGAGTTGGTCTACATCCTCGAAACCATGATTGAGACATTTTCTCAGCAACACTTGGAAACGTTCCCAAGCTTCATAGAAAGCTTCATCAGCACCTTGTCGGAATGTTGATATTTTAAACTTTGCATGCACATACCGAGCTGGTGGAAAGAACCGTGTAAGGAACTTTGATTCCAAGTCATTCCAATTGGTTAAGCTTTGGTTTGGATGAGATTTTAACCATTCCCTAGCTTCACCAACTAGAGAGAACGGAAACATCATCATGTATGCACCTTCTCTTTCATTATTAGTGTACCCCATGGTTGCTACCAATTCATAGAAGTTGTCCAAATGAGCATAAGGATCTTCATAATCCTTCCCCGAGAATTGGTGTGCACTGATCAAGTTCAGAAAAGTGGGCTTAATTTCAACTGTCTTGGTAGTGTGTGGAATAATAATGCTGGAATAATGTCGCGAACCCTGATACATAATATAATCACCCAGTGTCCTTCTTGGAGGATTAGTCTGCTCATTATTTGTATTGGTTCTATTATCATCCATCTTGATGGATGGAGTGTCTGAATTCGGTGTCTGTTGAGAACTAGACGGAAGAGAATCAGGTTATGCACCCTGCTTCTTCTTTACTTTTGCTTTCTTCCTGTTACTTTTAGCTGATTTTTCAATCTCCGGATTGAACTGCAGTTGATCTTCAGTAGCCTTTCCTCTCAAAAGCATAAATGAGAAGACTACAACAAGGGTTAGCACAGAAATTAATACAGGCAAATAATTTTAAAGCAAAAAGTATTTACACTACTCAATAAAATATCTTCAAAAATTCAAAATAAATCGCCTATTTCTCCCCGGCAGCGGCGCCAAAAACTTGTTAGCTATTTTCGTACGGCAAGTGTACCGTATCGCTCAAGTAATAAAACCGGTAAATACCGGGATATCGTTCTCAAGGAGCAAATTAGATTTATCTTGATTTCTAAATATATAAATTGAGTAAATAATTACAGTTGGTAATTCGGATGAAAGTCATCGGTATTTTTGTATTTTCTAAAATAAGTTGATAAATTGTAAATAAAATGGTTAGGATTGACTTTCATCTTCTTCCTCTTTGTAAACATTTAGATTCAATTCTATAAAAGTTATTGATCTTGATGCACATCACGGATCAATTGTATCAATTCCTTGATTACAAAATCCTTAGATAATTCCTCAAACTCCAATTCCTTGGTAATTTGACAAATTATCTAGCATTAAACCTGATGTGTAAGCAATTCATGTGTCATTGTCTATCCCTAGATCAACAACACATCAAGAAAACTTATCCGGATTCAACCACACATTTCGCTTTCCACTTGAACATGGGGTAATAAATGAATATTTCAATAACTAAATAAAATTAAGCATTACGCATAAGACAAGATTTCCAAAATCGAATAACTAAACATAAACTGAATTGAATCCAAGAATACAAAGGTTCAGAAAATTACATTCAATCCCACATCAAGAGTTTAGCCGCTCATTCTACATATTACAATGATGAAATGCATAAAACAACGGGAATCTAGGCCTAAGGTCGTTCCCATGACTCTATTCCTCCCTCTTCGTGTTTTCTTCTCTCTAAAGCTCTCAAAAACAGTGTAAATGGCAAAAAGTAACCCCCAAAACTGTTGGAAACCACCTATATGAACTTCAGACTTTTGGTCTCTCGCTTGGGCGAGAGACCCTCGCTTGGGCGAGAGATCCTCCCCTAGGCGAGAATTCTTCAGTAGCTGAGGCTTGTGGTCACTGGTCTCTCGCTTGGGCGAGAGATTCTCACTTAGGCGAGAATTCTTGCTTGGGCGAGGTTTCCTTGGCTTGGGCGAGAATCCATCAGTGTGTGCGCTTTTGAGCCACTGTTCTCAATTTCTTACCTTTTTCATCTCTTTCAATCCATTACCCTGCAATTGATAGCATTTTTATAAGTTTTTCAGACCAAGGCAATTATTCTAGATTCATGAAAGTTTGTCTGATATTTTCATCAAATTTCACAACTAAGTGCCCCAATTCATGTTCAATTTCATTGTTATATGGCACTTAACATTACTCCAAGAGAGTAACCGATTACCAGGCATTGGGATGCCTGAATGATTCAATATTTGAGTATATTAACCAATTACTGGATGAGGAAAAATGGTTGGTTAACCGACTACTCTTGAGAGTAACCGATTACTCTAGAGAGTTACTGATTACTCTAGAGAGTAACTGATTACCTTAAGATGAATTTTTTAAAATTGGGTATTTATTCATTGAGTAACTAATTACTCTTGTTGGTTAACAAGGGCTCTAACACACCTAGAGGGGGTAAATAGGTGTATCGGTGTACAATTGAAACTTTTCGACTTTGAAAGATATTATCAGATTTTCCTTGATTTAATCGATTAACAACTTACTTAGTCCAATAATAGATTTATGTAGTTAATCAATTAACTCATGACTTAATCGATTAACTCGGTCAGTTTCATGAAAATCTTTAGTTCTTTGACACAATGATAAGCAATGATCGATTGATTCTTTCAATACTTTAACAAATCAATTTATACGATCAATTATGTAGAGAAAAATTATATAACAACGCTAATATGAATTCAATGCTAGATAATGGAAATTGATAATTGTGTAAACGTAAAAGATTTGGGATAAGATAAGTAAATCAAATCTCCCAAGATCAGAAGGGGAGTATTGGGTGTAGATTGCAGTGGTTGCCAATCGAACCTGGATAAATTGGTCATGTTATGTTCTTTCTTTCCCTGCACTTTTACTTACGTGCAATAGTTGTATTTATCTATATTTGATTACATTCATATAGATATTATTGCCTCAGTAAATTTGCATGATTAATCATTTTCATTGAACTATTTAAGTGCATATTAGATTAGATTAATCACTTCTTTCTTGCTTCATCAAGAAAAAAATATTTTCAAGAAAACCAGAAAGGTTAATAGATTAAGTCTCCTGTTAATCGATTAACTCAAGCTTTCTTTTAATTGATTAAGAAACCACTTAATCGATTAAAACCAGTAGTTTTTTAGATTATCTTTTGTATCCGTTTTTTTTCTTTTTCATTTTTACTTGAGACACCTATTCAACCCCTTAGGTGAAGTTAGAGCCATTGTTAACCAACAAAAACAACGACAAAGGAAAAATCCTTTGTATAGGTAGGATTGGTAAGCCACTTTTCACCACTATTGACGGTGTGCTATATTGACGGTTTAAAACATAGTTTACTAAGTATAAATCAACTGTGGCACAAATGTTTTAGTTTTGTTTTCAATTTAAATGCAGGCATAATTGAAGATAAGATGACCTATGATGCTCACCTAATTGGTAATAAGATAAACAAAATTCACATGATATATTTAGATGATTATCTTTAAAAGTTGAATGTCTTATAGTTGGTAATGATGATGTTTGGTTATGGCAAAAAGGGATAGCTCACATACTTATGGATCACTTAAATAAATTGATTAAACATGAGCTCGTTGTTGATTTTCCGAAGATTAAATTTGAAAAAGACGAATTGTGTGATGCATGTTAAATTGGTAAAAAAAATTAAAGTATCTTTCAAACCTTTCAACTACAAGACTAGGCAATTAATATATATGGATTTGTTTGGTTCAACTATGGAAAAGAGTTTTGGTGGAAACTTTTATGCTATTGTGATTTTGCTTTTATTGCTTTCAAAAAATATACAAAATGTATTCAAAATGAAATGTCCTTGAACATTTAATCAATAAGAAGTGATCATGGTGGAGAATTTCAAAATTCTTTGTTTGAAGAATTTTGTGATGAAAATGATATTATTTACATAATGTTTTAGAAGAATACGTATTTAGAAGAATTAGCTAGAACAATATAGAATGAAATAAATTTGCCTAAATATTGTTTTGGTTGATGCACTAAGCATTGCATGCTATGTGTGTTTATTAGACCTATTTTAAATAAAACCCATATGAACTATATAAAGGAAGAAAACTTAAAATTTCTCATGTGCATAAAGTTAATATTTCTCTGTGCATGCTTTTACCCGTAAAGCTTATAAATATTTAACAAGAGAATCCTTACAATTGAAAAATATGTACATGTTTCTTATGAAACTAACTCCTCTAAGGAGGAAAATGTTGTTATTCTTGATGAAGATGATGAAGGGAATTTGGCAAGTGCATCAAATGAAATTGGTACTTCAAACGAAGTTCGAAAACAAAGTGAACTTGTGCAAGTGAAGCACGACGATGAGATAACTCAAATTGAAGATCAAATTCATGATGATCTACCATAAGAATGAAGAACACATATAGACCATCCAACTGATTATGTCACTGGAGATTTTAGCAATGGAGTATCTACTAGACTTAATCTTAAAGATACATGCATAAATATGACATTTGTGTCTCAAATTGAACATTCTAAGATAAATGATGTTATAAAAGAGGAACTTCATATTTTAACCATGCAAGAGACACTAAATCAATTTGAGAGAAATCTCTGGGAACATGTTCCAAGACTAAAGAATAGGCAAATAGTTGGAACTCGATGAGTATTTAAATATAAATCAAATGAAAATGGGTCTATTGTTAGGAAAAGCTACAATAGTATTTGAAGGTTATAACGAAGAAGATGATATGAATTTTGATTAAATAAATGCATTTATAGCTAGACTTGAAGCTATAAAATTATTATTAGCTTATGCTTAATCTCTTAATTTTCAAAAATTGCATGTTTAAGTGGTTATATATACAAAAGGATGTTATGTAAAACAACCATCAGGTTTTCGAAGATCTCAAAAACACTTTTCATGTGTATAAGCTAAACAAAACACTTGATGAATTGATTCTAGCTTGTAGAGCCTGAGATGATAGACTAAATAATATTTTATGTCTTAAAGGATTTGAAAAGGGAAGGTGCAATATT
Source organism: Lupinus albus (assembly GCA_009771035.1). Classification (NCBI taxonomy): domain Eukaryota; kingdom Viridiplantae; phylum Streptophyta; class Magnoliopsida; order Fabales; family Fabaceae; genus Lupinus; species Lupinus albus. Next base: position 8,207,039 of record CM020006.1, on the reverse strand, counting down.
AGTCCAAATATATGTTAATATATTCTTAATGAATCTGCTAAGAAGTCCTCGTGTATTGATTTTGCTTTTCATATATGTAGAAGCCTCGAATCATGTGTATTTGTAGGTGATAACATAAAGTTCATTAAGATAGATGAAAGGCATGTCATTCTTTATTGAAAAAACATTGATTTCTTAGTCATTCTTAAATTTTTCGCTTACGGTTTTTCTGTATCGACCTCTTCCTCTTCCTCTATCGGTCTCCTTCACATTTGTCTAAATAACCTAACCCACGATTTGGCATCTTTTCTAATACAAGTTATTCCAACTTTTACCATGATGCGTTCATTTTTAATCCTATTTTGTCTAATGTGTTAATATATCCAACGCAATATTCTTACCTATATTACATTAATTATATTCTCTTGTTGGCATTTTATCACCCAACGTTTAGTCTCATATAACATTGCAAGTCTTATAGTCGTGTATGAGTAAAACTTCTCATTAAGATTGAATGTTACCTTTTTTATCACATATCACACGTAAAACACATGACTATTTCATCCAACCTACTTGAATCTCATGCTATGTCAATTGTCTTGTATAATTAACCCAAAATATCTAAATATAGTGATTCGTTGTATCAATGATTAACCCAACCTTTATGTACAGAGTAGGGTTTGTCCACCTCTTCATAAACTTATACTTCATATACTTCGTCTTACTTCAGTTCATACGAAATATATGTGCTTCTAAATCTCGTCTCCACGTATATAGCTTCTCATTTAATTCCTCTCCCGAGTCTATTACAAAGACAATATCATATCCGCAAAAAACATGCATCGTGACATTGATTATTGAATATGCTCACTAAGTACATCTAACACCAATATTAACAAGTAAAGGATCAATGTTAGGTCATTGGTGTAGTCCCATGGCAATAGGAAATTTTTTTAATACCCCGTTATTGTTGCAATAGGCAGAGAAGAAAGCCTTCAAAAAGTTGGACCATGATCTGACGGTACAAGATTTATTGGGCTCAAAGATAAGTTATTGTGATCGTCAAAATTGTCAACTTTTTAAAAGACCGAGTTTTCCTCATTTCATATTGCAGAAGTCAAACAGGGTACAATTTGTTCATAAACATCATCATGGTTAATTATTTAATTTATAAATCTTAAGTATGCGTTGAATTTCCATGTGCAAGACTTAACTAATCAAGTAAGCGATCTACAAACTCAACTTTCTGAAGTGCATCAGAGATCGAGGTGCACGTTTGGAGCTTTTTTTGGTTGTTGAAGTCTTTCTTTTTATTTGGGGTGTTGTTTTAGTCTTCTCTTGTCTTATCAAATTGAACTTTTATTCATTTAACCTAAGCTAGTCTTTTAGGTTTGATGCTGTTTAACAAATGGATATTTTCTTACTCTCCGATTAATATGACATATACGAGTTTGACTCCTCTTCATTACAGAAGATGGCAGTACACAATTGTGATGCTAACACGTGCCAAAAATAAAATTTAAATGGTGCAGATTTTTTCACTTTTTTCTAAATTAAACTTTTAAAAACATTCATCCCCTCACATACCCAGTACTAGAGAGTCCAGTACTGGAGAGGAATTCGACATATACATATGTGTCTTTTCTTTGGACATTTGAATTTTGGCATATTCTTTTTATGTCCTAGCATGTATACCACATATTCGTCATTCACATGCTCAAATAGTTATTGTGTGTATATGATAGTAAATAACATTTCTCTCTTTCTATGGTTGTTGTTCAAGTGATTTGTATATTCCTGGAGTGTTGTGTTCATCTATATTATAAGATTTCTATCCTTACCTTTGCATGCATTGGGGAATATAAATTACTTTTTATGTACAATCACTACATTGCTTTAAGAAATGTGAGCATTGAAACATTATGGAGATAATCAAACCTGTTGCATTTAAATTGCATATTTATTTAACTAGTGTCCGTTGGGAAGTAAGTCTCATATCGCCTATTGTATTGTCTCGGGAATGGTTTAAATACATGTTAGACTACTTCTTTCATTGCCAATTGGTTTTGAAATTGAAGCTTAACATGGTATCAGACTCACAACTCAACTTCTTTCCAGTTGTCATGTGCTAAAAGTTGCCTTTTAGTTATGGGTCAAAGGTAACATTCGCTTGTTTCAGCAGACTTATGTGAAGGGGCATGTTGGGAAGTAAGTCATACATCACCTACCTCATTGTCTCGGGAATGCTTTAAATATATGTTTGACTACTCCTCTCATTGCTAATTGGTTTTGAGATTGAAGCTTAACATGGTATCAGAGCCACAACCCAAAAGAGACCCTTTAGTTATGGGTGATGAGTCATATATTACACACTATTCATAACCTTATTTTACCATTGTTAATGATTTTTGGTGTCTAATTGACTTTATTTGGCATGGTTTAGTGTTTTAGGCTTTATTGGACTATTATTCATAAAATGAGTTAATTTATGATTATTTTACCTAATTAAATCTAATTCCATTTTCATGTCATATTTAGCACCAAAGACATTTTGGGCATTACAAGTTGATTATGTGTTCTAAAGTGAAAATTGTAATTTGTAATAGATTTTTAATTCTGTTTTGGGTTTTGGGCCCATTATTTAGGGTCCATTTCCATTTTAATCCTTTATAACCCTTAGCAATTCAGTTTTACACAACACATTCCATTACATTAGAACATTTTAGCTTGGGAATATAGAGAATTTCGTTTTCCCCCTTTTAGGGTTTTTGTTTTCTTCTTCTTCCTCTTGCATTTTCGGTTTTGCTTCTTTCTCCATGGAAGGCTAGACCTTTGACTAAGTTCTTTTGGTAATGTATCACACTTTTGAAGTTTAGTGCTTCATGCATTTCGGTTTCTCTTTATTCCTTTAATGCAATTTCGGTTCTTTATGTTTGAATCTTCTATCTATTTAAGATTGTGGTTTGCTTAACTCCATGGTTTTTTTGTAGGTATGTGAACTGATTTTCGCTTAGTCAATTAGTTTTCTAGCACATAATCGCTTAGTTTATGTGAATCTGTACATTTTCTATGTTTATATGTTTGTGTTGATTTCGCTTAGTTTGAAGCTTAAACATTAGAGTTATGAACAAATTAGGAATTCAATGTTTAGAATATGAAATTGATGTTTTGATTCGTGTGACTTTGTTAACTGCTTATTGCTTATGCCAATTTCGTTTAGTTAGAGGTTTAGCAATTTAAACTGTGAGTTGATCATCGCTTAGTTAATCGACTCTCAACAAAGGAACACTGAGAATATGATTTTAACATATTGAAACTGAGGATTGAGTTGTGAACAAAGAAACCAAAGGGATTTAGCCTCTTTATGTTTTGTTTTAGTTAATTTCTGTTTTTGTTCTGTTTTAGTTTTAAATTCATACTATAACAACCACCAAAACCCCTTTGTGTGTGACTGTAAGGTGTTTGAACAAATGTGTGAAAGATAATCTTTGAGAAACGACCTAGGAGTTACTTCCTAGTACTATACTTTATTGTTTTATTATTTGCATCGGGTACGACCTCGATCAGTCAAATGTAACTTTTCGCCTGTTCCGGGAAGTAAGTCCTACATCACGTACCTCATTGTCTCGGAAATTATTTAAATACCTGTTGAACTACTCCTCTCATTGTCAATTAGTTTTGAGATGGAACCTTAACATGGTATCAAAGTCAGAGTCTAACTTCTTTCCGGTTGTCATGGTCCAAAAGATGTCCTTTACTTATGAGTTAAAAACAACCCTTCGCCTGGTCCGGAAGGTTTATGTGGAAGAGACATGTTGTGAAGTAAGTCTCACATCGCCTACCTCATTGTCTCGGGAATGGTTTAAATACTTGTTACGCTACTCCTCTCATAATCAATTGGTTTTGAGATGAAACTTTAACCATATCTTTCTGGCAATAAGGCACAGGGAAAGGTCTTTATCTATAACTAAAATACTACAAATTATTGACTTAAAAATGAGATGGAGTTTTAATTATCTACTCCTTTTGTATCTTATATTTTATCACTGATGGATTTGGATTACACATCAATTTTTGTTTTAACTTGTGAAGCAAGGCTTTCAATTTATAGTAGTTTTGGTTATTTTTCATAATGTCCAAATCTTCCCTGCTGTATAATTAGTGCCCTAAGCCCTGTACATTGATTTTCTTCCCTTATACGGTCCCACTTATTTAAATTGTGGACGCATGATTGATGCGGCTGCAATATTGTAGTTGTGGTCGCTATCGCAACCGCATCATACCACAATTGCAGTATGATTCCAAACAATGTAACCTAATCGGAGCGCAACGCAATAGCATCGGACCATATTTGGACCGCATCGCATTAGACAACATCGAACCACATCAAATTAAAAAATATTGTTTTAATTATAAAATAATTCACACCGCAATAGGCGTAATGACCACAACCACAATAAATACAACCGTTATCGCAATCGCGACTGCAACCGCAATTTAAAACGCGATATAGTCAGTCCTTTGCGTTATATTTCACCCAGATTCCACTCAGAATTTCTCTTCAAAAGCCTTATGTTTGTGTTAGATTTATCTCGACGATCAACATACATAATTCTGATTTGCAGTGATTGTGTCACATTTTCATTTTTCCAGTTATTGGAGTAATCTAGAGAAGATCAATAATCCAGAACTTCTTAGGCAAACGGAAGAGTCACTCAGGGAATCAATTAATTGGGTGCAACAACAGAAGGTATGATTTTGTGCCTAGTCAAGTAGTTATATAATCTTATTCATTGTTAAATGCAAAAATTACCTTAGATGATATGGATATTTTACTCTAAAAATTTATATAGATATCATTCCTATTATCTATTAAGTTAAATAGTGATCAAATTCTATAATATTAATTTTTATGTCATTTTAGATATTCCATATAAAAAGATGATAGATATGAAAGTAGAAGACAAATCTGAGTAGAATCAATAGAGATATACATACTATTGATATACATTATGAAAAGAGAATAAATATGATAACATAAATAAATTTATTGTGATCTTTGAATATAATCAAACAATCACATCGAAATTGGGATTAATATGAGACTATGAGGGTTATCACAGAACCAGGGGAAGGATTGGAGACAACAACCACTCTAGGAAACTTGAAAAGAAGAAGAATATCAATCAACTAGATGATTATAACTTCCATAGGAATGAGTAGCAAAACTCTCACGTCTGGACTAGATGTAATTGTTTAAACTCAATGTGTCAAATATAACTATTTAATTGTTTAATATTATTCATTTGTTTTTATTTGATTATTCTTATTCTTTATGTTTGTTTTGATTTGATCACCCAATAAAGATGAGTAATAAGAATTTTCATGTTTAAACTAGACCTAAAATATACCTAAACTACAATATATCAAACTAGAAATTTCCATGCATTGTGTGATTAAACCAAATCAAGCATTAATAATAAGAATAATCAAGGAAAAACAATGGAATAACATTAAACAATTAAATAGTCGCATTAGACACATCGAGTTCAAATAATTACATCTAACCACAGCTAGAAGGATTTAGTTACTCATTATCATGGAAGCTATAGTCATCTGGTTGATTGACATTTTCTTCCTTCTAAGCTTCCTAGAGCAAAAGTGGTTGTTGTCTCAATTCTAATATTATTTATTCTAAGTGGTGATAAATGATGATGTCAACCCCTAGTTAATCTCCTAATTTTTTCTAGGTACTAATTAGCATTAGATGTTTGCGTCTTTATCTTCAAATATTTTGATTAGAATTAAGTGATTGCATCTTTATCTTCAAAAATCCTAATTACAATTAAGTAATTGTATCTTTATATTCAAATATTTTGATTAACATTATCCTTTGACAGTTTTTGCTCCTTTTAGCCTCTAATACATGAAATAGCATAGAAGTATACATCATAGGATTGATACAAATATTTAACTTAATACATATTATGAATTATATTCATGTAGACTTTTAAGGTTAAAAGGTGTTTAATTATTCTTATTATTTAAATTATTTCTCTCACTCACATATTCAACATCACAAGACTTGATATGATAATTTTTGAAATATTAAGATGACATTTCCGCAAGTACATATATAATATTTATATTATAGTTAGAGTATATCCTCTAAATATAACATAAAAACCATTTTTGTGCCCTTTCACCTTATTGTTTAAGCGTTTGGTTTTTTTTTGCTTTATGGCATAGTATCATAACTTCAATGGACAACTAGTAAATTACCCGTACATTTGCACGGAACGATATTTTATTATCGCATGATAAGAACAAACATAAAACTCGTATATTCGTATAGTTAAGAACATACATATTACCTTGTATTCATATGGCTAAGAACACATATATTACACGTGCATTCGTATGGTTAAGAACACATATTACACGTGCACTCACATGGTTAAGAACACACATGTTACACGTTCATTTTTATGGTTAAAAGAACACATGTTACTCATGCATTCGTATGGTTAAGAATGTACATGTTACCCATGCATTCGCATGGTTAAGAACGTACATGTTACTCGTGCATTCACCTGGTCAAGAACGTGCATATTACTCATGTACTCACATGGTTTAAAATGAACATGTTACACGTGCATTCGCATGAGACGAATTGATAAAGAGAGAGAAGATGATTAAAATGTGATAGGCCAACAAATAAGACAAATAAGCAGAACCTAACAGTAGATAAATATAAAATTGTCAATATCATCATCCACACCTATTTTGCAAGCAGATCTAAACATCTCCAATGAAGATCATAGTGGTCAATAACAAAGACCGTGTTGACCACTTCCAACCTCATTCAAAACAGGCATTGACAAACAAAGTAATTCACAAAATGACTGAAATCTCATAAGTCAAAAGGACACAACCTTCCTAGTGTTTAATACATTGACATATCAAAAGTTAAAACAATATAACCAACATTCAACAAATCCTGCGCGAAAGAAAGCATGTTTGGATATAACAAACAAAGCAAGGTTTGACTCAAGTGGCATAAAAGAAGCAACTTTTTCACTTCCACTTAAACTAAGGTGTTAAGACTTAAGATGTTCAAATGTAATTTCATTAAAGAAATTATTAGTTAAATTAAAGTTATGAATGAATATATTATAATCAACTCCAAAAAAGACAAATTTTCATCACCTAACATAACAAACGGGGATAGCTGTAAAATTGATAATCTCATCATTCACAACACAATGTATATGCAAATCTAAACAGCTTAAGCAATCAACATGAGACAAATTGAGAACGGTTATTATTTAATTAAACATAATAATAAACCTCAAATTACATAATCAATTTCAAACAAATACTATTACATTGTGATCTAAGAAGTAACTTACGATCATTATTGAGAACCTTGTATGCATGAACACCAACATTGACCGTTGTGTTGTTAACCTTCTCACGCATGATGTGCTTGATGTGGATTACCCGCTTTGCCCTCGCCTCTCGTCAACCTTCAAAACTGCCATTGAATCAACATTATACTTACAATGAAGATCCTGTGAGAAAGGTGTGTTGATCAGCTAGTGCGATGGTGATACGTTGTGTGAGTTGAACTTAAAAAATAAGAACATATGTACAAAATAAACAAAAAAATCACTAAAAATGGACTTTTATAAAAAATCAATGAACATATATAGAACCTTTAAAGTTTAAAAAAAAGAATTCTTGAAACATTTTCGCATGATAACATACATATCTTCCCACTAAAAAAAGAAACTTTTGAAATGGAGGATGAATAATAAGAACCAAGAAGAGGGAAAATTGGTTGAAGGGAAGAAGAGTGAGAGAGTGGTGAAATGAAGGAGTGAAAAGTAAAGTGAAAGAGTGGGTTATCTGCTTGTTGGTAATGAAATGGGGAATATAGTAATGAAATTAGAACGGGAGAGAGAGGGGATTGGAGGAGAAAGAGATAGAATTGAAAACTTATTCGACTATAATTTAATATGATGTGTAAGTGTTATTTGAATTTGGATTTAAATATTTACTATAATAATGAAAAAGTATAGAGACTCATATAGTCATATCCCACGTGTAACAGTTCATTATAAGACCATAAAGTTGTTTTGGATTGAAAAGTGAAGGAAAACAGATAGTTTGTTTTTTAAGGAACATCATTTTCTTATACAGTGAATAAAATACTTTAGAGTTTGATCCATAATTACAGGAAGGGATGAAGAGAATGAACTTGGTGTAATGTGTTAAGATTGTTACTTAATAATCATGAGATCGAAGATTCAAATTTTGGTTAATAGCCTGCAAGAAATCCAACCATGTCTTGGCTTCTAAATACTGATAACCATCACCTGATGTTATCCAGTGAACCAAATTTTCTGCCACTTCAGTGGGTTAACTGCTATTACACATCTGAAGTTCTCAATTTTCGAGAGGATGGCATGACTATAGTCCTAATAATTCAATTGCATTCCTGCCATGAAAACTTCAGCATTTTTCAGTGAGTTGTTTGTTATTCATTCTGGTTACTTTAAGCTTCATTGTCCTAATCATATGTCACCTTTCCTTTTTCAATGAAATGAATGATCGGGGTTGATGTTGTCAGAGTGATCCTTATACAATCTTACCCACAAACAATTAAATAAAAGACGTAAAAATAAGAAGAAAATAAAGTTTGTTAATGGGGTCGAGCAATTGTAGCTATGTCTCTCGCAATATTAAACGGCTACCAATATATTATAATAGAATAAGGATTATAAGCTCTAACATATAAATGAACCCAAATTCTCATAGGGTGTTTCTAATTCGAACAATATGTTGTCGCAAATTCTGTCTCGCACTAATAAAAACATATTATCTCAATTAAAAAATTTAAACATATATTATATTATTATTGTTTTTTTTTAGACAACATATCTTCGTTCTTCTAATTGATGCTTATATTTGGTACTAGTATTGTGATAATCGGATCGGTCCAATCGCTGATCGGACTTAAAAACGACTCTAGTTTGTAGTCTTAACCGAATGAGTGGTTGAATCGCTTTGAACCAGGGAAATTTCGGTTCAACCGTGCTAAACTCAGTTAAACCGGAATAACTCGGAATGTGAATCGAGTAGTTCACTTAAAATTTAAAAAATGGAACATTACTCGAATATTTTTTTTACTTCGGTACAAAAAATTGGAGAGATGTTACTTCAATATAGTTATATTAAATTATTAATTATATAAAATTTTACATAAATTATATATTTAAAGATAAAAATTATTAATTATATTTAAAATCACTCGATCCGACAGAATGGTTTAACTGTTTAAACCAGTTAAACCTAATAAGGAACCTCTTCGGTTTGATGTCTAACTCGGGTTTCACAACATTGTTTAATACACATTATAATAAGAAACATGTGTCCAATATAAAACATTAGTCACACACCTCCATTTAAATACTAGACAATGTGAGATAGGGTCATAGGGGTGAGCATGGCCTGGGGTGAGATGGATTAAAGTTTGTCCTTAGTTGGCCCTAAATGTTAGTTGGATCATTATTTGAACCCAAACCTTGACCTAAAGCTAACCTGACCCTAAATATCTAAAGGGTCAACATTTAAATCCGAACCCAACCCTAGATATATGTATAATATGATATATGTATATATATTATTAATCATACATATATTGATGAAAAAAATTAGAGAATCAATTATATTTTCGGCCAAAAAGGTATCATTACTATATACACATTTGAATAGAGACACATAAAAATATGATAAATGAGTGATAATGGGATGGGTCAGGTCATGCTTAGTCCCTATTCGGTCCTAAATATTGAACGAGTCTAATTTTTTATCTCGAATCCGGCCATAGACCCGACCCAATTCGGACTCGATCATAATCGGGTCATACCGGGTGAGCGGATATGATCGAGTTTTGCCCTAATGTGAGAATTCATACAATAATGCATTTAAAGCAACCTCAACAATCTTTACCTAAATTGAAATATACAAATATGTCACTCATTGAGAAATCTACATAACAATTCTCACCTTAACAAATATTCAGTTTACCTTGTCCAATATCAATGTCTCTTTGCCATCTCCTTCATATGAGAGTTTGATCCCCATTTAGCATAAGTCTTTTCGAGTATCCTTGGCAACATTACCAAGAACCTAGTTATCCAAACTTGTAGTACACCTTCCCATACTGTCGTCTAACAGAACATGCCGCATAGCTCTTCATTGTTAGGACACCTTTCGATTTCAAGGAACCTCTGCACCAAAGTTCATCAACAATCGTCCTCTTCAATACTCAACCAACATGGAGGCTTACTTACAAAATCTCAACCATTACCATCAATTTGATGGGAAATTCAACACAATAACAACTTAATCTATAACAGAGCAATATGCAGCAGATAATAATTTTCCATACTTGCAAGAATCTGAGGAGCAATCAACAAATATGGCAGCAACTAAAAATCACAAACACAAAGAGACACACGGTTTTAACGTGGAAAAACCTTCTCAACGTGAGAAGTAATCAACCACGGGCACAAGCCAGTAATAGAGCTCCACTATAATCAAATCAGGTTACAAGAGAATCTCAAGATGTAGCACAAATCGTGCTCAACAAGTGTACAAAGCAATAGAGCAATAAACTTGAAAAGGAGAACAATGAAAAACCATAAATCATCTCTTCTCTTCTCTCTCACTTTTCTCTTGCCTCTCTTTTTGCCTCTCTTCTCATCTCTGTTGCTAAAATCAGACATCTCTCTTGACTTAAGTGATACCAATGAGCTTTCTTATATTGGGCCTTTATCCACATAGGAAGGGAGCCCAAAACCCAACAAATCTCCCCCTCACAACTATGTGGAGGTGACCGCCAAATCGTCGATCTCACAGCAAATCTCAAACTTGCATCTAGGCAATGCCTTAGTCATCATATCAGCACCATTATCATCTGTATGAACTTTGGCCAACTCCAACAATCTAGAATCCAATGCATCACGTATCCAATGATACCTCACATCAATGTGCTTGGACCTAGAAAGAAATTTTGAATTCTTACCGAGATGAATTGCACTCTGACTATCACAAAATAGCAAGTATTTGTCCTTCCCAAAACCAAGCTCCTACAAGAATTTCTTCACCTAAAGCAACTCCTTGCATGCTTCTGTAATGACAATGAACTCTGCCTCAGTAGTGGACAATGCAACACACCTCTGCAATCTGGATTGCCATGACAAAGTTCCCCCTGCAAACTTAATCAAGTAGCCCGAAGTAGACTTTCTGGAATCAATATCTCCAGCCATATCAGAATTAGTATAACCCAAAAGAGTAGGTTTATCACCTCTAAAACAAAGCCTCAAACTAGCAGTACCACAAAGATACCTCATAATCCATTTCACAATATTCCAATGCTCTCTACCTTGATTAGACAAAAATCTATTAACTTTACCAACAACATGCACTATATCTGGTCTTGTACATATCGTTGCATACATCTAACTACCAACAGTAGATGCATAAGGAACTCGTTGCATATCTAATTTTTCAGTTTCATTTGAAGGACTCTGACTAACATTCAATTTAAAATGAGTAGCAAGAGGAATGCTTACAACCTTGACCTTTTCCATCTGAAATCTCTGCAACACTCTTTTAACATAGTGCTCCTATGACAGCCACAACTTCTTCTATTTCCTATCCCGCATCATTCTTATACCAAGAATCTACTTAGCAGCTCCTAAGTCTTTCATGGCAAATGACTCGCCCAATTGCTTCTTCAACTTGTCAATCATGAAAATATATTTCCCAACAATAAGCATGTCATCAACATACAATGACAGGATAATGAAATTATCACCATAAAGCTTCTTAATATAGACACACTGATCAGAAGTAGTCTTCTTGTAGCCTTGCCTACACATAATAGACTCAAACTTCTTGTACCACTGCCGCGAAGCCTACTTCAAACCATATAGGTTCTTTCTCAGTCTACACACATAGTCTTCCTTGCCTTCAACATGAAAGCCTTTAGGTTGCTTCATATAAATATCTTCCTCCAAATCACCATGAAGGGAAGCGGTTTTGACATTCATTTACTATACCTCCAAATCAAGAGTAGCAGCCAAACTCAACACGGTTCTAATGGATGACATCTTCACCACAGGAGAAAAAATCTTTTTGAAATCAACACCCTTTCTTTGTCTTAAACCTTTCACCACCAATCTGGATTTATATCTTGAATATGTAGAATTGCTCTCTTGTTTCATCCTGTAAATCCACCAGTTTTCCAAAGCCTTCTTGCTTTTTGGCAATTTCACCAAGTCAAAAGTGTGATTATCATGCGAAGACTTTATTTCATCTTGCATTGCATCCAACCACTTCTGCTTTTCTTCTGTCTCCATGGCCTTTAGATAACACTCAAGGTCACCTTCATCTGTCAAAGTAAAATAATCATCAGAAGAATACTTGGTAGATGGTTTCCTTTGCCTATTAGACCTCCAAGGATGAACTTGAGGTGGATCAAGAGCATCACCAAGATTCTCATCTTGTGACATCATTTTCCTCTTCAACATCATCAATAGGAACATCTCCAAGTTGCTGATCGACAACATCATCATGTTGCTCATCATTCTGAACATCATTCTCAACAGTATCTAGATCATGTACATGTATCCGAACTGGATCAACATCAGACAAATCACTATCTTTCTCAGGTGTAGTATTCTCCATCTTATCAATATCTTCAATGGTTTAGTCTTCTATGAATTTCACAACACAACTTCTAACTCCCTTCTTCTCAAAAGGATCATACAACTTGTAACCAAATTCATGTTGACCATAACCGATAAAGATACACAGACTTGTCTTCGAATCCAACTTGGATCTTTCATCCTTTGGAACATTCACATATGCCTTACAACCGAAGACTCGCAAATGATCATACTTGACATTCTTGCCAAACCAAATCATGTCTGGCACCTCTGCATTCAAAGCAACTGCAATACTGATATTAAAAACATGCACTGTCGTGTACAATGCCTCACCCCATAAATGCTTAGGCAATTTTGCTTCATAAAGCATACACCTAACTCTTTCAATCAAAGTCATGTTCATCCTCTCCGCTAAACCATTCTGTTGGGGAGTTTTATGAGGAGTCTTTTCATGTCTGATACCCTGCTGCCTGCAATAAACATCAAACGGTCCATAATACTCACCACCATTGTTAGTACGAATTCATTTAAGCTTCTTTCCCAACTGTCTCTCAACCAAAACATGGAATTCTTTGAATTTTTCCAGCATCTAGTCCTTTGTCTTCAAAATATAGACCCAAAGCTTTTTGGAACAATAATCAATGAAAGTAACAAAGTAAAGTGCACCACTAAAAGACTTTACCTTCAACGGGCCACAAACATCAGAATGCACCAATTCAAGCAACTCTGACTTTCTTGAGGGAGGATGCTTCTTGAAGGATACTCTAGTCTGCTTACAAGCCATGCAATGAGAACATTTCTCCAACTCTCCATTCTTGAATCCCGGAAGCACATCCTTTTTAGCTAAACAATTCAGCCTTTTTCACTAATATGACTAAGCCTTTGGTGCCACAAAAAAGCCTCCATATGCATGGCGTTCACACTATCTGTAGCAACCAAAGCTTTTGTCCAATACAGTTTATTGATTTTATCCCCTTTGGCCACAATCAAGTTACCTCTGGTGAGTTTCCATTTTCCTGAACCAAAATGATTATCATAACCACCATCATCAAGCATCTGCACATATATCAAATTAAAGGGAACATTTGGAGCATGTTTGACTCCTCTAAGCAACAACTGCGCTCCCATGTTGGTCTGCAAAGAAATATCACCAATACCAACTACCTTAGACACACTATCATTACCCATCTTCAACACTCCAAAATCACCATAAGTGTAAGATGTGAAGAACTCCTTCCTCGGTGTAACATGTGTAAGACTGGGATTGCAACTAAGGGGGGGGGGGGGGGGGGGGGGGGGGTGAATTAGTTGTTGCAATTAGTATGGCCAATTTTTCTGGAATATCAAAGTTAATGTGCAGCGGAAATATTATGCAGAAAAATATTGACTAGGAAGGATAGAAAATTAACAAAGAGAAGGGAAAGAGAGTACACAAGTGTTTTATGCTGGTTCAACTTCTTGTCCACCGAAAGCTACATCCAGTACTCTTGGCGCGCAAGAGATTCCTTTATTAAATATAATGAGTTGCAATTACAATTATCTCATCCCGAGATCTCCTTGTACCTTACACACTCACTTATATCTAATCCCCTTGGAGAACTCTATTCCAAGTCACACCCTTGGTAAACACTATACCAAGTCACTCACCCTTTCTCTTCTACACCATTGTGAAAGAAAGTAAACTTTGCAAAAGTGAAGAATGTACAATTTGGCTTGAATTGCCTTACAAGTGTTTATGACAAATTCTATAACTTTCAATCCAATAAAAACTCTTTATACTTGAGATAATAATGCTCTTTAACAATATGAAAAAAACTTAGAAGCAACTTCAAAATAACTTTGAAAGTTTAAGAGTAGGTTGCTTCAAAAATGTAAGTAAAATCAGAAAGTGTGAGAGCTTTTAAAGAGAGTTTGAAATCTGAGTTGTGAGTTGTATGTATGTTGTTGTGAGAGTGTTTCAATGCCTTTATATAGGCTTCCAATCAACCATGATACCCCTAGGTGTGAGTAGGTTTCGTTTGGAATGAAAAGCAATCAGTTTGGAGTGAAAAATCTTCACTAGAAATTTGAAAGCTGAGACAACAGCTCTCAGTAATCGATTACTGCAAGTGGGTAATCGATTACCCAACAATCCTGTTAACAGCTTTTTGAAAATTCACACAGTGTAATCGATTACTGGATTTGAGTAATCGATTGCTCAACAACACTGTTTGACAGCTTTGTGAATTTGCCTTAGTGTAATCGATTACACTACTTTGTATAATCGATTACCCTGTTTTCTAAAAATGGTAATTTGTTACTCCAAAGTCTATAATGGATTATTACTCATAGTTGTTAGAGGTTTGAAAACTTTTTTCTCACTCATGTAACTTGTTACTCAAGTATGGTAACCTGTTACATGTTGTTTTCGAAAATTATTTTTTAATCACACTTAGATTTTTCTGATTTTCTTGAAAACAATTTTAAGCATTATTAACTAAGTAAATATATGAGTTGTAAGGATAGAAGTACCTAAGACTTAGACTCTATTTCTTTGAAGCTTTATCTTTGATCGTCTTCGTATGTCTTCTTCCTTTCTTCTTTTTGTGATATTGGTGTCTTCATCAAAACCGTGCCAAGGTCAGGAGCAAGATCTTCTTCACAATCTCCCCCTTTTTGATGATGACAAACCAATGTCTTCTTGAAAGTGTAGTTTTTTAAGAGCAGCATACTTGATGATATATCTTGAATTGTCTTGAGTATGCTCCCCCTCTATGTATGCAGGTATTTTCTCCCCCTTTCTTTTGGAGTTATGTGCCTGAAAGAATATTACAGAAAATACACATCTCCCGACTTTTCTCCCCTTTTGACTTCATCAAAAAGAAGAAAAGTCAAGAGTCTAGCACAATAGACATTTGTAGAGCATAGCATACAATATTTTATAGTATATGAAAGTTCAAGTAATATAAAGCATAATAGAATTAACACCATGTATGAAAACATAAACAACATTGCATAATAACCAAAATAAAGATGTTCATATACGAAATCCATAAATAAAAGCAGAAATAAAATAAAATAATCCAAACAATGTGCAAATGGGAATGGAACTAGCACAGCCATAGTCATTACAAAAGCAAAAACCTATACAAATTATCTAAGACTCGGGCTCAGAACTATCTTCATCAACATCCATGTTGCTTAGCCTCGGTGAAAGACGATGAAGTTCGTAATGGATTTGTTGGCTCTGTGTATTGAAAACATCCATCCTTGTGGTGATGTAGCCTCGAAGGGAAACCAATTCATCCATAATCATCTGATTAGTGGGCATTGCAGCAGACGAAGAAGATTGAGCATGAGACTCAGACTGGTTTGGCTCAGCAGTAGGTTTTGGTTCATTGGTAGGAGCAGGTTGGCGGTCGGTATGATGCTTATAGGTTCGACGAGTGACAGGATCAATAACGAATCCCATCTTGTGGACAACCTCAATATCAACCTTGCTTTCGCGAAGATTGAGGGCCACTTTGGTCTCATCTTCTAAAGGTACGCCAAAATGCTCAAGGATTTTGGCAATGAAGATGGCGTAGGGTAACAGACTTTGGGAGCCGCGAACATGCCACATTTGTTGCATTATCATCTTAGTCTAAATAATTTTGATGTTAAACTTGATAGCATACATCAATTGGAGCTCTATGTCACTTATTTGCGAATGGTTTGAAAATTTTGGCAAAATGACATAGGTAAGAAAATAATGTATCAAACGATCTTCCAGCGTGAGATATCCAGCAGAGAGGATATCCCTGTTCTTAACAGTCTCTCCAAGGCTTTGTTGCTTTTTCCTTTCTATTTCCTCTTTAGAAATTTTACAAATAGAAAGATAGAATTTCTTGCGATTGTAATCGTCCCAATCACATACCATGCTGAACCTAGTGATGTCGCCTATCATCGGTATAATACAGCAAATAGAACTAAAGGTTTTGAAGTCCAAAACTATGTCTTTTCCCTTAACATGGGAAGTCGTAAGATTTTTCCTAAAGTTCATGTTGCAATAAAATACACGAACAAGCTCAGGGTAGATATCGTTCGCTTCGCAACAAAAGTCGAAAAGTTTTTGTTGCCGCAAAAGATAAGGAAATAAAAAATCTTCAAACTCAAAGTTCTCTATGTTACCATATTTAGGAGTGAAGATGGCGCGTCCATGGAAGTTTTCTTCGAAGACCTTCCTTTGAGCGTCATTTGCAAGAAGCCTCGTCAAGTTCAACAGGTTGGACTTGGAAGTTGATTCTCCTTGCTTAGACTTTGAAGAACATGGTCTCTTTGAAGAAGAAGCCATTGTTGGTTTTTGAAGGTTTAGGGTTTTTGAATTTTGGGGGTTTTAGATTGAAGCCACAAATCACGAAATAGAAGGTGTATAAGTATTTTAAATCAAGAATGTGATGTGATTTGCAACAAAAATCAATCAAAACGGAGCTAAAATGAAGTTTTTAGAGATTGAGAGGGTTTAGAGAGGGAAACTTCGAGTTACAGGAGAGAGAAAATGGAGGATTTTCTGAAAAAGTGCAGCACTTCATATATATAACTGCACAGAGTAATCGATTACACCGAGTGAGTAATCGATTACTCACTTTCAAAATTTCAAAATTTTCAAATAGTAGCACTGAGTAATCGATTACATGGTTTCCAGTAATCGATTACTGTAACCATTTTTCTCCCCACTGATGCTAAAAGTAATTTTTGGCTCTAAAAACTTGAAAATCAAAGTATAAAACATACAATTTAAGATCAATTAGACATTGGATATAAACAATGAAGCATACACATAAACATTTAAACATGTTAGGACAAGTTTCATCGAGAATGCATGATTCTCGTCTAATTTTATAGAAAGGTTCTTTTGCTAACGGTTTAGTGAATATGTCCGCTAGTTGGTTATGAGTATCTATGAACTCTACCAACACATCCTTCTTTTGGACATGGTCCCTAAGGAAATGATGCCTTATATCAATGTGTTTGGTTCTTGAGTGCATAATCAGATTTTTGGTGAGATTTATAGCACTTGTATTGTCGCATTTCAAGGGTGTGCAGCCTAAGTTTAAGCCATAATCCCATAATTGTTGTTTAAGCCACAACACTGTGCATAACAACTACCGGCAGCAATATATTCCGCTTCAGCGGTGCTTAAGGTAACACAAGCTTGTTTCTTGCAAGACCAAGAAACTAAAGCATTCCCTAGAATGTGGCAAGTACCACTTGTACTTTTTCTCTCAAACTTGCATCCTGCAAAGTCTGAATCCGAGAAGCCAACAAATTCGCATACGCTTCCCTTGGGATACCATAGTCCAACATCGGTTGTGCCTTTGAGATACTTCATGATTCTCTTAACGACAACTAGATGTGACTCTTTGGATTTAGATTGATATCGCGCACATAGACATACACTAAACATAACATCAGGTCTACTTGCAGTAAGATATAAAATGGAACCGATCATACCTCGATACTTAGATATTTCAATACATTTTCCAGTGTCATCAACATCGATATAGGTACTTGATCCCATAGGAGTAGCGATTGGCTTGTAGTCATCCATCTCAAATTTTTTCAACAAGTCTTTGCAATATTTGGACTGACTTACAAAGATTCCATCGCTAAGTTGCTTAATTTGGAGTCCAAGAAAGTAGTTTAACTTTCCCATCATAGACATCTCAAATTCTCCTTGCATCATATTGCCAAATTCACTACACAAACTATCGTTAGTAGAACCGAAAATAATATCATCAACATAGATTTGAACAAGTAAAGTATGATAATTTATTTTCTTAATAAATAGTGTAGTATCGACCTTGCCTTTTATAAAACCTTTTTCTGTTAGAAAGTTAGTTAGACGGACATACCAAGCACGTGGAGCTTGCTTTAAGCCATATAGGGCTTTCTTTAACTTGTATACGTGAGAGGGATGTTTGTAGTCCTCAAAACCAGGTGGTTGTTCTACAAATACTTCCTCTTGTATATACCCGTTAGGGAATGCACTCTTTACATCCATTTGGTAAAGCTGAAAGTTCAAAGATCATGCATATGCAAGTAGCAATCTAATCGCTTCAAGTCTAGCAATCGGAGCAAAGGTTTCATCAAAGTCTATACCTTCCTCTTGGTTGTATCATTGGGCTACTAGTCTAGCCTTGTTTATAATGATTATACCATTTTCATCTGATTCATTATGTAACACCCAACGAGTTCCTATTACATGCCTGTTCTTAGGTCTAGGAACAAGTTCCCAAACTTCGTTTCTCTCAAACTGGTTAAGTTCTTCTTTCATAGAAAGAATCCAGTGTTCATCCTCGATTGTTTCATCAATCTTAGATGGTTCTATTTGAGAAACAAAGGCCATGGTTAGACACCTATTTTATAGCATTAAGTGGGTGGTAACACCTTTGTTAATATTGCTAATAATGTTGTCTATAGGATGATCTCGATGAGTTCTCCACTCTTTAGGTAAATCGAAGTGAATATGCTCTTCTTGAATGGAAGGATTATCATCCACTTCCACATGCTCTATATTATGTTTAGTTTCAATAATAGCATTTTCATTAAAAGTGGGATTAGGCAAATCTTCTTCATCAATAGTCAACCTTCCCTTGATTAGAGGATTGGTTTCATCAAAGGAGACATGGATAGATTCTTCCATGGCTAGAGTTCTTTTGTTAAAGACTCTATAAGCTTTGCTCGTGAGAGAATAGCCTAGGAAGATTCCTTCATCTGCCTTTGCATCAAACTTGCCTAAGTTTTCTTTGCCATTATTGAAGGTGAAACATTTACAACCAAATACATGCAAGTGTGAAATGTTTGGTTTTCTTCCCTTGAAGAGTTCATAGGGGGTTTTTCTTTAGAATTGGTCTTATTAGAGTTCTATTTGAAGCATAACAAGCGGTGCTTACCGCATCAGCCCAAAAATACTTTGGGAGGTTAGTTTCATTCAACATTTTTCTAGCGAGCTCTTCTAAAGACTGCTTCTTTCTCTCTACAACACCATTTTGTTGTGGTGTTCTAGGAGCAAAAAAGTTGTGATTAATCCCGAGATCATTACAAAATTCCTCAAAAGAAGCATTTTGAAACTCTCCCCCATGACCGCTTCTTATAGCAGCAATTTTAAATGACTTTTCGTTTTGGACTCTTTTAGCATAAGTGCTAAAGGCTTTGAATGTCTCATTCTTATGTACTAAGAATAGAGTCCAAGTGTAGCGTGAAAAATCGTCTACTATAACAAGAGAATATTAGTTACCACCAAGACTTTTTGTACTTGAGGGGCCAAATAAGTCCATGTGTAGTAACTGCAATGGTCTATCCGAAGAAACCATATGTTTTGGCTTGAAAAAGGTTTTTGTTTGTTTACTCATTTGACATACACCACATAGTTTGTCTTTAACAAACTTCATCTTGGGTAAATCAACAACCAAATCTTTCTTGATTAACTTATTCAAATGGTACATATGTATGTGAGCAATTCTCCTATGCCAAAGCCATGCATCATGAATGTCATTTACAACTAAACATGTTATAGGAAGAGATGAATCTATATCTATCATGTAAATGTTATTAATTCTCTTACCAACAAGTTTAGAGTTTAGAAATTCCTTACTTTCAATGATGCACTTATTTGGGTAGAAAGATACATGGAAGCCCTTGTCGCAGAGTTGACTTATGCTTAGGAGATTGTGCTTAAGTCCTTCCACATATAGCACTCCTTCTATGGTTGATGAAGGTGGATTGCCGATTCTACCGACTCCAAGAATTCTTCTCTTGTTGTTATCACCATATGTGACATAGACTTTATCCCTTGGAGTGAGGACAGGGAACTTACTTTTATCGCCCGTCATATACTTTGAGCAACCCCTATCCAAGTACCATAAATTGCGGGCGGTGCTCAAATCTACCTGCAAAACAAGTTAAGTTATATTAGGTACCCAACTTGTCTTGGGTCCTATATTGTTAGATCCTTTCTCAACCCTAAAATGTCCTAAGGGAACACCATATTTTCTAATATGACAAGTATTTGGTGTGTGCCCATAGTTTTAACAATAAGATCAAATAGGTTGATGCATAAGTATCCTAGATTTATGTTTGTTATGTGTAGATGCATGGATACATGTTTTCCGAAAGTCTGTTATGACAGACTTACTTTATTTCTTAAGAGCAAGGCCTTTTCCATAGCGAAGACCTCTTCGGTCCGTAGAGTGTCTTTGATCATTAATGATCTTACTCAAGCTCTTGCTACTCTTGTTCATTTTGTTGAGTTCGAGACTCAATGTAGAAACTTTTTTGCCAAGAGTAATGCAATTTAAACATGAGGATGATGAAGGTATGTTTCTAAGAGAATCTAGTTCAGATTTTTGTTTTAGAAACATTTTTGATAATTTCATTCATTCATCATGTAGATCATTAAAAGCAGTTTGCAATTCGGAAGAAGAAAAATGGATAGATTCATTTACCTCTTCATCGTCTGAATGATGAGACACCATTAGGGAGTGATGCGTCTGCTCTTCGCTTTCTGGTTTAGAGGCTGAACTTGTGTCGTTGTCTTCCCAAGCGATGTAGGCTCTTCGTCCATTCTTTAATTCATTCTTTCCATTGAAAGAACTCTTCTTGATGTTTGGACAGTCCATCTTCATGTGGTCAGGTTTGCCGCAATCAAAGCATGTGAAATTCTGGTTTGAAGTGAAGGCCTCATTGCTTTTGGAAAACTTCTTTATTTGCCCGGTTCTTCTGCCTTTGTTCATTCTTAGGAACTTGCTGAACTTTTTAACGAAGAGGCTCATGTCATCAGTCTCTTCCTTGTCGTTTTCATCTTCCGATGAATCATATTTCTCAATTTTGCCTTGAGAGAATGTTCTTCTTCTTCTTCTCTAGTTCCTCGTGTTGATCAAGTTGACTCAATTCGAGTTCATGTTCCTGCAATTTTCCAAACAAAGAAGCCAAGGACATTTTCGAAAGACTTTTCTTTTCGGAAATAGCCGTTACCTTTGGTTGCCATTTTCTTGTTAGTGATCTTAGAACTTTTAAGTTCAAGTCACTATTTGACAGCACTTTGCCAAGTGCAATAAGATGGTTGGTGAGATGAGTAAATCTCTTTCCAGGTCTCATACGAAACATCTCGTATTCCTGGGATAGAGTGTTGAGTCTCGATCTCTTTACCTATTCGGTACCTTCGTGAGTTGTCTCCAAAGTGTCCCACATTTCCTTAGCAGATTTGTAGTTGGACACTCTAAAGAACTTATCAATTCCAAGCACCGATGTGAGGATGTTCTTTGCTTTCAAGTCATATTGCACCGTCTTCTTATCTTCATCATTCCATGAAGATTTTGGCTTTGTCTCTCTCATGTTGTTGACAACGGTAAATGGCACGTATGGTCCTTCCTCGATAGCATTCCAGATATCCAAGTCTTGCGACTCTATGAAAATCTTCATTCTGATTTTCTAGAAGTCGTAGCACTCTCCAACAAAGCTTGGAGGTCTGTTTATGTTGGATCCTTCTCCTAGGAATGATCTTGAGGCCATGTTGTAGTAGGATCAGATTTTGAGAGTATCTTTCTCAAAAATAGCTCTTGTGCCAATTGTAAGACTGAGATTGCAACTAAGAGGGGGTGAATTAGTTGTTTCAATAAGTATAGCCAATTTTTCTGCAATATCAAAGTTAATGTGCAGCGGAAATATTATGCAGAAAAATATTGACTACGAAGGATAGAAAATTAACAAAGAGAAGGGAAAGAGAGTACACATGTGTTTTATACTGGTTCACTTTCTTGTCCACCGAATGCTACGTCCAATACTCTTGACACGCAAAAGATTCCTTTATTAAATATAATGAGTTGCAATTACAATTATCTCACCCCGAGATCTCCTTGTACCTTACACACTCACTTATATCTAATTCCCTTGGAAAACTATATTCCAAGTCACACCCTTGGTAAACACTATACCAAGTCACTCACCCTTTCTCTTCACACCCTTGTGAAAGAAAGTAAACTTTGCAAAAGTGAAGAATGTAAAATTTGGCTTGGATTGCCTTACAAGTGTTTATGACAAATTCTATAACTTGCAATCCAATAACAACTCTTTATACTTGAGCATTATAACGATATGAAAAACACTTAGAAGAAACTTCAAAATAACTTTGAAAGTTTAAGAGTAGGTTGCTTGAAAAGTGTAAGTAAAATCAGAAAGTGTGAGAGCCTTTAAAGAGCGTTTGAAATCTGAGTTGTGAGTTGTATGTATGTTGTTGTGAGAGTGTTTCAATGCCTTTATATAGGCTTCCGATCAACAATAATACCCCTAGGTGTGAGTAGGTTTCGTTTGGAATGAAAAGCAATCAGTTTGGAGTGAAAACTCTTCACTTGAAATCTGAAAACTGATAGAACAACTCTCAGTAATCGATTACTGCAATTGGGTAACCGATTACCCAACAATCCTGTTAGCAGCTTTTTGAAAATTCACACAGTGTAATCGATTACTGGATTTGAGTAATCGATTACTCAACAACACTGTTTGACAACTTTGTGAATTTGCCTTAGTGTAATCGATTACACTACTTTGAGTAATCGGTTACCCTGTTTTCTAAAAATAGTAATCTGTTACTCCAAAGTCTGTAATGGATTACTCATAGCTGTTAGAGGTTTGAAACCTCTTTTCTCACTCATGTAACTTGTTACTGAAGTATGGTAACCCGTTACATGTTGTTTTCGAAAATTATTTTTTAATCACACTTAGATTTTTCTGATTTTCTTGAAAACAATTTTGAGCATTATTAACTAAGTAAATATATGAGTTGTAAGGATAAAAGTACCTAAGACTTAGACTCTATTTATTTGAAGCTTTATCTTCGATAGTCTTCGTAGGTCTTCTTCCTTTCTTCTTTTTGTGATATTGGTGTCTTCATCAAAATCATGCCAAGGTTAGGAGCAGGATCTTTTTCACAACATGCAGCGTAGCACCATTGTCAATTATCCACATGCTCTCATTTGATACAAGATTGACTGAATCATGGTCACAGAGAATAACAAGATCATCATGAGTAACAGTAGTAACACGATCATCATCATCATGATTCTTATCTCCCTGCTTGCTATTCTTGTTTATGTTCTCCCTTTTCCATGTGAAACAGTTCTTCTTTATGTGCCCTGTTTTGTGACAATAATTGCACTCCATATTCTTGTATCTGGACTTGGACTTACTTCGATTGCTCTCTCTACTCCCATTTTCGCTATTCTCTAGACACCATTTCGGTTCCTTTATCTGACTTCTCCCCCTGTTTTCAGTGACAAGTACCTCAGAATGAGATGAAGTACCATGTGCCTTCCTTCTCATTTCCTCATTAAAAACACAAATCTTTACATTTCAAAAGAGACAACACCATCAGAGGATGAATTAGTAATTGAAACCCGAAAAGTTTCCCAAGAATCTGGCAGAGTATTCAGTAGCCACAGTCCCAACACTTTATCATCAAACTTGATGCTCATTCCCGACAATCGATCTCGGAGCCCTTGAAACTCATTCAAGTGATCTGAAATAGAAGTCCCCTCCTTGTACCTCAAATTCATCAAGGAATTCAACAAATACAATTTATTATTCCCTGATTTAGAAGCATACAAAGACTCAATCTTATTCCACAAGGATCTCGCATGTTCTTCGTTTGCAATGTGATTATAAACATTATCTTCAACATATTGCCGAATAAAACCACAAACCTGCTAATGCTCAAAACTCCATTCCTCTCCAGTCATGGATTATGGCTTCTCAATAGCAAACACAGGACGATGCAATTTCTTCACAAATAACAAATCATTCATCTTTCCCTTCCACAAGTGATAATTAGTGTCATTTAAACACACCATCCTATTTGTATTTTCCTCCATCATTCAAGCAAGTAAAACAACCCCTTAACCAAAGAGCTCTGATGTCACTCTGATGGGAAATTCAACACAATAACAACTCAATCTATAACAGAGCAATATGCAGCGGATAATAATTTCCCCTACTTGCAAGAATCTGTGAGGAGCAATCAAAAAATATGACAGCAACTAAAAATCACAAACACAAAGAGAAACGCGATTTTAATGTGGAAAAACCTTCTCAATGTGAAAAGTAAACAACCATGAGCACAAGCCAATAATAGAGCTCCACTATAATCTAATCAGGTTATAAGAGAGTCTCAAGATGTAGCACAAATTGTGTTCAACAAATGTACAAAGCAATAAACTTGAAAAGGAGAACAAGAAAGAACCAGAAATCCTTTTTTCTCTTCTCTCTCACTTTTCTCTTGCCTCTCTTTTTGCCTCTCTTCTCTGTTACTAAAATCAGACCGCTCTATTGACCTAAGTGGTACCAATGGGCTTGCTCATATTGTGCCTTTCTCCACATAGGAAGGGAGCCTAAAACCCCAACACAATTTCTATTCAGACAGCCATAGTTCAAAAGAACTATCACACTCAATCATAAGGAGTGAATACACAACACACACCTTATGTCAATACCAACCAATACTCATGTCAAACCCTTGCACCCAAGCCAAATGCCCTTATCATACCTTGCATCTCTACCAATGTCTTTGTTACACCTTGCATCCAAGATAATGTTTGTGTTACACAATATATTAAAGTCAACCAGTGCCCATGTGCTTTAGTGGATCCTCTAATATCCTTCATCATGACGTTGTGGACACGCCATAAGGATACTCCACTTCCCATCTTAAATGAGATAATCATATATGACATATACAGAGATATTGTCACCATTTATCTCATAGTCTAACTCAGAGTTCTTATATTCACCTTGGTCCCAATTCGATACATGAACTTCCGGGGGACATCATTCACCCACATTTGATATTATCTGATTTGCATACTTTTCTTTAACACAAATGTTTATTCTCTAATACACAATGATAGACTTTAAATGCTCTGGAAGATGTAAATACAATTGGTCGAACCTCATTACCAAATCTTTATGTTATTCTCTTATCCCTATTCTCTTTTAATATTTGATTGATGACTCCTTAGACTGAATAACGTACAATAATAGTGCTAATTGAGATACTAAATGCTACATATGTCTCACTGCACGACCATTCTGGCTATATTGGCAGTATGAAACTTTTGAGGTTACCAGATATCCTCAAGTCACTACATTGTATCAGAATGGTATGAAAATTGTGAATATTTATATTTATTTATTTTTGCTTAAAAGTACAAAATTGTGAGAACTTTGCAGACCATCATCTCCTAGAAATGTGATAAACAGTAAACCCAACATTGAGGATTACCAAGTTCATAATGGCTATGATCTTCCTAGACCGGTTTTTGAAACTAGACATCCAAATCCTGCAAATGAGGATTACCAACATTTGTGGCATTGCCATGTACACTTGTGTATGCCCTTTATTATATTTAAATTTAATTTGTTCATAGTCCATCATAGTGAATTTATTTAACATTTAATTTGTACACTAACTCTTGCAAATGAGCTTCTGACACCCCCAACTTGAATTTGGTAGAAAATGTAATAGGATTTACATACTTTAGAGATTTTGTATTAGAAATTTGGTTCTTAAAAGTATCATGTTAAATTGCTAAATAATGGACTTGGATCTAAATTATAATATAACCATCTTAGTTCCTATGTACACGAGAACAGTTGGATCATTAGAATCATGCCCAAATCTCTCAAAATTCATCCACTCAGAAGTACAATAGAATATCACAGGCATTCATATAATTATACAAACTTAGTTGCCACTGAGTGTTTGGACAATGGTGTTGTGCCATGGGTCAGAGAGATGCTGAAGGAGGTTATCAAATGGTCCTTTGCCTGTCACATTGTGCTGAATTATAAATCCCAAGAATGCTAACATTGCCAATCTCCCTGTATACATTATAAAAAAAAGTTAGCACAATGTACTAAATTGCGAATGCAGTGGCGGTTGCAGTCACGGTTGTAGTTAATGCAATTGCAATCATTATGGTTGTTGCGATGTGGATTACGACCATTGTCGTGTAATTATTTGGTTATTAAAGAATATTTTTTGAGTTTGGGGTAGTCCGATGCAACTTGATGCGGTCCAATGTGGTTGTGTTGCGGCTAGATACAGCTACAATATTGTGATTTGGCATCACACCACAATAATGGTGTGATGTGGTCACCACAACCACAATGTTATGGCGCATCACGTGATGCGGTGCACAATTTGAATCACCAGACTCATGTGTACGAATTAAAGAGTTAATAAAGCATTTACCATTTGCAATTTCCTTCTCTTTGGCCTCCTGAGTTGGTGCAAAGTTCAAGGGGTTAAAAATGCCACCAGGGTAGCCAACATCATTTGGGGGCAAGCTGTATTGTTTAAAGATGGGATCTTGGTTAACACTTCCAGGGTTTTTAATGTCCTGCCACCTTCTGATTTCCACATAATGGAACAAAATGAACTCAACCACAAAGAGGGTTGAGGATGATGCAAAGTATTCTTCTTTCCCTGCATCATACCACTTAGGAACATTAATGATTCCAATGTTGGTAAAGACCTCTGGAAGTAACATTCCTGCAACACCCAACATGGCCCAACGTCCATTCACAAGCTCAGCTTGAACAAACCACTTCAAGTTCTCTGGGTCCTCAGCAAGACCCAGAGGATCAAACCCATTGTCACCAGCAAGACTAATAAAGCACCATAAAACAAACATTCATGCCAATAAGTTAATAATAATAATTAGAAATAAAGTTCAGAAACTATGTCATTTATGTCTGAAGATAGATTATATATTTCATAAGCTTGTGCAACTAAATCACAATCTGTGCCAATACTAAGACAATTATTATAAATAAATGCTTCTTTTCTGGCATATTCGACCAAATTTATGACTTAAATACTAACGTCATTATAATGTTTTGATGCCATGTTAGAATAACCAAGTCTACCCAATAGTTAGCTGATAAGTGGAGGATTGTTGAGTTACCAGAAATGGTACATCCCAACCAACGTGGACTTCAGTAACATGAAAATGTAAAGTTGCCATAAAAGTTATCCAAATATCTTTTTCTTACCCTGAATGAAAACACAGTTTAATATGTGTCTGACATCTTAACTTTTTTATGACATTACATGTAATTTTTTTTTATAGTTTAAAGATTTATATACACTCAATACATCATTCACCATCTATTTGTATTATTTTTAAATGATTAATGAGTATTAAATATGGATCATAAATAATGACATGCATTCATCTTATTTAAGATTTAATAGCCTTTGATAATGACGTGACTATATAAAAAAATAACTTTTACTTTTATCCAAATATATTTTACTTTTACTTTTAGTCATCAATTCTGTAGAAATTCAATGATTTAGATCTATCCATTAATTCAAATCGTTGGATTTTCCTAGAATTGATTTGTAAAATGTGAAAATTTACTCTTGAAGTCAATGGATCCCTTCTCTTTATAGAAACCCAACAACTCCCAAAAAATTAATGTCCTCATATCCCAAAAAATTCATGTCATCATATCTCATACTAATCATATTCTACCAATTAATAAAATCAAATTAATTTATGTTTTTATGAATTTTTTCATAATAAATTAGCATTTTTTTTATTGGATTAGTATTCATCCACTGCCCAAAAATTAAATTTTGACATTTTGATGATGTAGTATGATTTTACAAATGCCTGATTCCTTCCCAAGCAATATTACTAAACAAAACATATGATATACCTGCCGTTGAGGTAACCAGGGGAAGCTAGTCCTGGTAGCCACTCTCCTTTCTTAGCTTTAACCTTGAAAGAAGTAGAAGCAGGAGAACCCACTGGCCTAAAAGCTACTTCCCTATTGAATTTACCAGAAGTGCTACTGAGAAACCTAGATTTAGAAGCACATGGTCGGAAAATAGCAGCAGAAGCCTGTGTTGTAACGGTGGCCATGTTTTAGTAGTTACTAGTGAAAGTAGTAATGATTGGAAGATGAAGTGCTTTGTTTTCTGCACTTCTTAATTCATTTGTATATTTGCATTCTGAGGCATTCATGTGGTTCTTGTTGCTTGTTGGTTTTCCAACGTTGGATGTCATTGTATTTGAGATCGGACGGTCTGAGTCCATCTTAGCTTATCCTTTTATCTATGTAATATATCCGCAAGTCTGTTTCTTCATTGTTGTTGGAGGGGTGAAGATAGTGTGGGGTCACAATATATAGAAGAATAGTAGTTACCCATTCATTGCTTGACAAGTGGGTGGTTTCCAATTCAACTTCATGCAAGATATCCATGCCAAATCAACCAAGTTCACCATAAAGTTGGGAATAGTACACTTATTTCCTGAGTGAAAAAAACTTAATCTACATTTCAATTATCTAGTTTAAAAAAAATATAATGGTTTAAATTAATAAGTATATTTAAATTATTAGATTTTCCTAAAATGAATAGTTAAAATATAGGGTATGTTTTTCTCTCTGGAAATAAATCTATCCACTCCTTCTCTATTATTATGTTTAGGGATTTGATTTTTATCTAGTAATATGAAAAAGTATAGAAATTAAGCTTATTTTGATTAGTTAGAGAGAAATATATATATATATATATTTATATATATATATATTTATATATATATATATTTATATATATATATTTACAGTGTAAAAGTTTTATATAATGTCAATTCCCATAATTCATTTTCAATTATTTTTAATTCCCAAAAAAGTAATACAAATAAATGTTTAATGATGTATTGACTGTATAAAAAATTTCACACTCAGAGTTTATAGATATTATACTCTTAGCTATATGTGATGAAGAACCTCTTAAAGCTTTATTGCTTTCTAGTTTAATGTCTTACCTTAATAATTTATTTTAATTTTTGTATCACATAAAGCTAATGAAAATTGCTTTTCACAATTTTTAATAGATAGAAAACATTAACAATATCTCTCAAAATGAGTGTTTAGAAAACGAAGAATTTACTTGAAACAGAGCATACTACCTAACTAGACAAAAAGATCATGTAACTAATTATTGAGGTGGGCAACCCATTAGTGAGTGGACAATAAGGTCCAATGATCTATTACCACAAGTCAGTAACTGATTACTATGTGCTACAAGTGAGTTTTCAAATTTGAAACTGAATCGGTACATATCGAAACAAATCAATATTATCCCAAATATTTCATGTCTTTTGAACCTTGAAATCCCTCTAAACTCTATATATATCATCCTAAGTTTATGAAAAAATACAATACTTTCGCATTACATTTTGAAAATAGTGGGATATTAACTTTAAAGTGTTATTGAAAATGATTCCAACATCATTAGGTTGGGTAGAGTAATCCTTAGTCATTTAGGAAGTTTTGTTCTATTCTATCAAATCAAAGAATCACATATGTGTAAAAAGAAAGTGGTGTGCTTTCTTGAGGAATTGAGTGTTCTAGACGAGAATATTAATGTGAGGTATGTAAGAAACTCAATTACATAGTAAAAAATACCTTAAACTAGAAAATGAGACTAAAAGTATAGCCTTCAGTTGAAGAATGTGAATCACTATATATCTTGGTGTAAATCTCTCAATTCTTATTTCTTTTAATTTTCTACAACTATTGTTCTACAAGTTTTTGCTTCCGCTAAAAGTTCTAAATTGTCACTTAAAAAGGATAATATTATTGCAAACCCTCTCACTTAGGTTGATATCTAGTGTTTACAATAGGTGCAGAAGCAAGGTTGGGAAATTTATTGCTAGATTCTAGTAAAAATTACGTAGATGACTTCTTCCAAACCTTTTTTAGGTGAAGGTTCAAACATTAAGAGATCCCCAAAATTTATTGGAGAATGTTATGACTTCTAGAAAATCCAGATATATTCAAAATCCCAAGATTTAGACATTTGGAACGCTATCGAAGAAGGATTGTTTATCTTCAGTTTAGTCATTGGTGGGGTTAAACAAGCTAAGTCTAGAATAGGGATGACAAAAATACCAGGACCCGTGGGTACCCGTCAAAATATCTGTAATGGCTACCCACAATAATAGCTCACGGGTGGGAATGTGTATCATGATATCCGCCGCACAGGTACCCGCATATATATTTTAGTTAAATATTTTATACTTAATTAATATTAATTTAACATTATATTTGTCTTTTTATTATTATTTCATAATAAAATTTAGTAATGAGACTATGATCATAAAATTATTATATACATATCATATTATGTAAATAATATATTTTTATATATTAATTATTGTAAAATATATAAAAATATAATTAAAATTGAAAACTCGTTTGAAACCTGCGGATACCCGCTACCCGCATGGGTACCCGCAAATAGTGTGTATTGGCACGAGTATGCACTAATCGTGTCCGCCCAGCCCCGTTGCCATCCCTAGTCTAGAAGTGTTTGAAATGATGATGATAAGAAGAGAGTACAATATGATTTCAAGGCAAAAAATATTTTAACCTATGTCGTAGGAAGAGACGAGTTTTTTAGAGTTTCTAATTGCAAATATACTAAAACAATATGGGACACTCTAGAAATAACCCATGGGGGGAACAAAAGAAGTAAAAAGGTCTAAACTAAAGACCATTTCCCAAGAGTATAAAATGTTTAAATTGAAACTGAAGGAGAAAATTCTAGAATTACAAAAGAGGTTCACCCACTTAACAATCACTTGATTGCTCTTCGCAGTGTTCTCTAATAGTGATTTAAATCTGAAAGTTCTCATATCACTAACGAAATCATGACAACCAAAAAGGATAGTAATTTTTGGAAAGAAAAGTCTATCAAACATATATTTGACTATATTTTTTGGAAAATTATAAGAACTTGAATTGAAACTTAACTAATTAAGAGCAACACAAAAAACTATAAAAGAAATGCAAAACCATTTCTTTAAAAGCAAATGTTGATTCTTGTGAAAGTTCACAAGATGATGACTTAGAAGAAGACAATGTAACACCCTGAATCAGCGGAATTAAAATAAATAATAAAATGAAGAAAATATTTATGGCGGAAGCGAAACCATTTTGAAAATATGAAATAAACTTTTCAAAAAATGTTTTTCATATAAGGCTGAACTTGAACTTCAAAACGAATATGAATTGTCTTGACAAATCCTTCAAAAGCAATATAAAATTCTCAACTTGTCAAGGATAAAATATAATACACTGACTCAGGTTTTACATCCTACAACAGAGTGACACACTACCTATTCATAAGGATTGTCATTCCTTTCCTTCGGATGATGGCACAATCATTTTCTGTTAAGTCACATACTTCCTAAAATATTAGGAGAGTAAGTACTTCCACATAGGTATATAAATAGCGCATAAGGTATCAGATTCACATTGCAGATGTCATATAATAATTATCACATGGATGTAATCAAATGTGGAATGTCAATATCATGATGTATGAACATTTATAGTGTCTATCCTAACACAACTATCAACTCATAAATGAGTGCATGGAGAAATAACTCATAACAAGGCCCTTAACACATCATTAACAACTATGGTACCGACACTGGTCGAGCCCGACCAGTCTTATGTTGTTGTTAGGAAGCAAAAAAGATGACCACAACACCGTGCCAACCATTAGTAACTCATAGGCGAAATACCATGCACTCAGTAACTTTGATCTACCATTGGTAAAAAAATATAGCCATTGTTTCACCCTAAACACGACACCTTTAAGGGGATGTCAGAGGTCACTACAGTTATTGCGAAGACTTCCATCGACACAAGGGAGCTACCATATTCCTGACAGATCAATCCTCACACGAGTTGTCCCCTCAACCAAGTCACACAGACAAGGTACCCCTCTAGGTTCTCAACAGAAATCTGCAGTGTCGTATCTTCTTGTACACTATGCTAGTACACTTTAGACATAGCAACATAGATTATCTGATCCACACCAGACATGGCTTTAGTTTCTTTAAGAAGAACGAAGGAAAACTTTTCAGAGAAATCACAAAAACTTTAGTAAAACGTGATTCTCACCAGATGAATCAATTTATTTTAAGTCCAGACAAATTATTCTAATTTGACAATTTGAAAAAATAACCTTAGAAATACGGTTTCTCAAAGCGCTTTCTTTTGACTTAGAAAACCAAACTTTTTTTTTTAAATCCACATACCGACACATTATTCCAAAACAACGTTTTATCAGCTTTCTCAAAAAATATTATCAAGTGTTCATTTGAAAGAGCTTAGCTCGCGAAAACTCACTAAAACAAGTTCCTTTTCCTTCGTTACATTCTTCTCAGAAACACAGTCTTTTCAATCTTCATTCCATCAGAAATACTCATATGCCAGTTTTATCCTAATGCAATAGTTAATTCAACATTCTCAATAATCAATCCATTCAGGAAATACTCATTC
Organism: Lupinus albus; assembly: GCA_009771035.1. NCBI lineage: Eukaryota > Viridiplantae > Streptophyta > Magnoliopsida > Fabales > Fabaceae > Lupinus > Lupinus albus. The sequence goes on along the minus strand of CM020006.1, from coordinate 8,173,935 downwards.
AACACCAATATAATTTTCTCAATTAGTCATATCAATTACGGTTCCATTATCAGGATTGAGCAGTCATATCAAACATATAGCTAATTCACATTACTTGGAACCATCACACAATCATTTCATCAAAATAACATCAATCATACTAGTCATTTCAATTCTCAAGGCAAGTAAATAATCATGTTTATCTAAGAAAGATCACATATCCAATATAAAGTCATACACCAAGTAAAATCCATTCAATCAGAAATTATAAATTTACAAGTCAAAGGGCCTCAATACCTAGTTTCTCACGACCACAAAAATAGAATACGACTATATCTCTCTTAGGCCTAGCTTAAAGATGCACAACTTGTTGGACAACAAGGGCTTACAATCACCAAGAGGGGAGGGGGGGTGAATAGGTGTAGCGGTTCATAATTCTCGCTTTTCCAGTTAATAAGGTAAACTGAAAAGTCACCAACATAATTGATTATATTGTTGTTAATCGATTAACTTTTATCATCGTTTTATCGATTAACACTATGAATAATCGATTAACATGGATCTTTATTTCTTTGAAAAACAATTTTCTTGCACTGAAAGTTACTATGATTTCAACCAATTCAATATGCAATTTACTCAACGAATTTATGCCTAAGTATCAACAAAATTAAAACATGAAATAAACTCAGAAAGTAAATAAATTCAATTATAAAAAGCGTAAGTTGACTAAAATTAAATAGATGGGGGATAAAGAGAATCAAGAAGATGATCTTTTATCCTGGTTCGTTTGCGGATCCACCTGCAAACTACATTCGGGCCTCCCCTTATGATATTGGGAGATTTTTCTTCACTATTGGAAATCAATGTTATACAAACACACTTCCAAAAATACAAGAGTCCCTTTTTGGCCCTAGAGTCCTCAAAATGGTTTGACCTTCTATCCGCTTCTAATGGATATTCAACACCATTTCAAATGGTCCAACCTCAACAACTTATAACTCCCAACCAAGACTTTTATGTATGTTAAGACAACCACCTAACTGCAAATAGGATTTCCCAACACAATTCTATACCAAGTTGATACTATCACACCTAGAGAACTCAAGAAAATCGTCTATGAAATATTAAAGTTGTGTGAACCTCAAAGTTCTAATGTTACAATAAAAAAACCCGCACTAAAAACAGCTCAGAAATCGCACAAGAATTATGTGTGATTATGATAGGTTTTCCAAAAATAGATTTGACAACGATGCACAATACATAATATTTGAAACTATCTTATCTTTCTTTACATTGAATCGAAGAAAACTAAATCAACAACATGTGATTTTTCGCTCAAAATATTTGAAAGTGTTTGACCTAGAAATTCAGAATTATTAGTTAGTTATGAGAAAATGGGAAAAAATAAGATTTTTATACTTAACTATATTATGTTAGTCTTTAATCGATTAATACATGGCTTAATCGATTAACGAAGCCAAGAATTAAAATGTTTTAGCTATTGTCATCTCAGGTAATCGATTAATCCCTTACATAATTGATTAACAATGCTAAGATAAAAAAACTATAGCTACTATAACTCCTGATAATCGATTAATCTCATACTTAATCGATTAACGGGTTCCCCATAATATTTAATCGATTAACTTTGTTCAAAAAGTTTATTTGATGCATGATGAACCCTCTACATGATGTGTATATGTATGATCCATGATTTTGAAAGATGTAAGTGATAAACTAAGTTTAATACATCAAAATCATGCTGCCATTTTTAAATACATGAGCAAGTCAATCATGTATGAATGTATGTGAGTCTCATTTTAAGTTGGTTCAATTTTAGACTTTGTGAGACTTCTATTCAAGGTTCACCTAGCCTAGATTTTATCCAATCAAACATCTCAAGACTCTAGAAATATAAAATTTCACCTAAGTCTACTTGATAGAACTGTGAGCATTGACCTTATTGTTTGTTGAGTTGACTTAGTCTTCAAGCTTGTCTTTAACCTTGTCTTCATCAAAACAACATGATGATGCATACTTGCAATCTCGATCCCCTCTTTTTTATGATGAAAAACCCTTGACACTCTCTTGCGTGAGCATTTGTTTGAATGGCTTGATGACAATCAACTTGTTTTGCAATTGTTGCGAGTTCGATGCGTTGCTCCCTCTTACTCTATTCTTCCCCTCAATCCATGCCTGAGGTTAGTTTGTAAGGTATGCTTTTCTTTGTTTGCGGAAGCAAAAAGTGAAATTTTTACAAAATATCTGCAAAACTCAAACAACACAAATTTTATCCCCCTTTGGCATGATGAAAAAGTAATGATAAGGTAGGAATTATATAGCCAAAAGTACGAAATATACAAAAAAAAATTGTACTGCATTTAATCGATTAAATATATTATTAATCGATTAATATGCCTTAAAATAAGAAGTTTTTTTATTTAAGACTATACTCGAAAAAGATGGTTGCAATGATTATTGAAAATGTGATAGAAATCAACACGAAAATCACTCAAAACAGTAAGAAATGAAAATATTGAAAGTGGAGGGGAGTAAACACGGTTTGGAGGGTTGAAGGAAGAAGATGGAGTTTTTGAAAATGGAGGAAATTCTTTAAATATTGCACTATGTAATCGGTTACACTCCACAGAGTAATCAGTTACATATAGTGTAAATGTCTAGTTTCAGAAAATTCACTGAGTAATCGGTTACTCTCAAGAGTAATCAGTTACCATTCCTTATTGTTTCATTCAATAATTGATTACTCTTTTAAGTAATCTGTTATTGTCCATGATTTTTTGAAACCCTGAGGCATCTGATGTCTGGAATCGGTTACTCACTTGCAGTAATCGTTTACATACCCTAGAATATGAAGATTTAGAAAAATGTAAGCATATTTAAGCACAAGTAGGCATGAAATACATGATGAAGCAAACATAAAACATATGAACACATTTAGGACATGTTAACTTCATAAAAAATGCTTAATTCTCGTCTAATTTTATAGAAAGGATCTTTAGCCAAAGGTTTTGTAAATATGTCTGGTAATTAGTCATGTGCTTCAACGAATTCCAAAAGTACATCTTTCTTTTGTACATGGTCCCTGAGGATGTAATGCCTTATATGAATATGTTTGGTTCGGGATTGCATCACTTGATTCTTAGTGAGGTTTAGAGCACTAGTACTGATACATTTCAATTGAATTCATCATAAGTCCAAGCCATAATCTTTTAATTGTTTCCTAAGTTACAACACTTGGGCACAACAACTACCTACTTCAAAGTATTCTGCCTCAGCAGTACTTAGAGCAACACAAACTTGATTTTTACAAGACCAAAAGACCAATGCATTTCCTGAAATATGACAAGTATCACTTGTACTTTTCCTCTCAGTTTTGCATCCAGAAAAATCAGAATCCGGGTATCCCCCAAGTCACATAGACTTTCTTTCGGGTACCATAATCCTACATCAGGTGTGCCTTTCAAATATTTCATTATTCTCTTAACGACAACAAGATGTGACTTTTTGGGTTTTGATTGATGACGTGCATAAAGGCAAACACTAAATATAATATCAGGTCTACTTGTAGTAAGAGATAAAAGAGAGTCTATCAAACGTCGATACTTTGAAATATCAATGCATTTTCCTACTTCATTAGTATCGATGTATGTTCCAGAACCCATTTGTATGGTAATTTCTTTGTATTCATCCATTTCAAATATTTTCAGCGGATCCTTGCTATATTTAGATTGACTAACAAAGATGTCATCCTTGAGTTTTTTGATCTGAAGTCAAAGAAAGTAATTCTAATTTCCCATCATGGACATCTAAAACTCTCCTTACACCGTCTTACCAAAATTACCACACAATAGATCATTTGTAGAACCGGAAATATTTTCATCAACATAAATTTGAACAAGTAAAGTATGATGGTCTATTTTCTTACAAAATATTGCAGTGTTGACCTTTCCTTTGATAAAGCTTTTTCAAGTAAAAAGCTTGTTAGACGGTCATATAGGGCACGAGGAGCTTGCTTTAAGCCATAGAGCGCTTTCTTAAGTTTATAGACATAAGAGAGATGTTTAATATCTTCGAAACCCATTGGATGTTCGACATACACCTCTTCCTGAATATAACCATTAAGGAAGGCTCTCTTTACGTCATTTGATATAACTGAAAATCCAATGAGCATTATATGCTAGCAATAACCTAATAGCTTCGAGCCTAGCAACCAAAGCGAATGTTTTATCAAAGTCTATACCTTCTTCCTGGTTGTAGCCTTGGGCTACTAGTCTTACATGCTTATTCCTAGGTCTAGGAACAAGTTCTCAAACCTCGTTCCTCTTAAAATGGTTAAGTTATTCTTGCATTTCATGAATCTATTGCTCACCCTCAATTGCATCATCAATATTGGATGGCTCAACTTGAGAAATGAAGGTCGTGTTAAGATAAGCATCATTTAATTTAAGACGAACACTCTTATTTATATCAAATGATATTATCAATTGTCAGATCATGAGATGGTGTTAGCCATGAAAGATACTCAATCAAAAAACACCATAACCAAAATCAAAATTCTTGCGTAGGTTATAAATCATGAGGTGGCGTTATAAATAATATTATTCAAGAACGAGGGAATGATATGATCCTCACAAGATCATTTGACCCAAGTGACAAAGAAAAACTACTCATAACCAATTAAGGATCTTCATGTATCAAGAATAACCTTCTTAGGAGCAAAGAAAGGAACAAATGAGATCAAGAGGCCAAGGAAAATGTTCCTACTGACATGGTCATGTCCTAGAAGACGACCATGATGTGTTTCACATTGGATAGGGTCCACGACCGTGGAAAACCACACGTCTTGTCCCTGTGTCATTTCCAAGTTTTGGTGTTCTCGCAATTTTCTGAATAATTATACTTTCCCTTTTGAATAATTGGTTCTAGACCCATCTAGGTTGAAGCCACATTTCAAATTATGATTGTATGACCTTTCATCTTTTGCCTCTTCGTTTTCCGAAAGGCAATTAGTGGGGACAAGTTATTTAAGGCTTTTTTGAACTTGCTTTTCCATTTATGGGTGTTAGCTTCTTGTTTTTGCAGCTGCCCTTTATTTATAACTCAGATTTCATATATCAAACATCATGAATCTTTTGCTTAAACTTGCTTAGTGTGTATTGTGAATAGTATGTTCGCTAGTTCTTAGATAAATTGATTTCCAAGGCTTATCGTTGAACTAATTATTAGAATATATGATATTATATTAAAATATCTTAAGAGAATATATCATATTATGGTCATATATAGATTTGTTTAGAGTATCTTAGAAGATTTCTTAGGATACAGATTAGTTTATTATGATTTGTTTGTTATTTAATTAGGAGTATGATATTAGTATAAAGGGGTTTGCTAACATGGGGAATGTATATTTTCAGTTAGGTACATGTTAGCAATTTGGACAAAATTACCCTTGTAACATGTTTTAGTAACTAGGGGTACTTATGTAATTTAACTTCAAACAGTGTAATCGATTACACTATCCTGGTAATCGATTACATGAATAATGTAATCGATTACATTAATGATGTAATCGATTACACTATACTAGTAATTTTGTAATCGATTACACTATCAATTACACTATCCTGGTAATCGATTACATGAATAATGTAATCGATTACATTATTCATGTAATCGATTACACTATACTATACTAGTAATCGATTACATTAATGATGTAATCGATTACACTATACATGAATGATGTAATCGATTACACTATCGATTACATGAATGATGTAATCGATTACACTGTTTGAAGTTAAATTACACAAGTACCCCTAGTTACTAAAACATGTTACACAAAACTTTTAAGGGTAATTTTGTCCAAATCTTTTGGTACACCTTGCTAACATGTACCTAACTGAAAATACACATTCCCCATGTTAGCAAACAGTATTTGTCTTTTGGGTTTGGCAAACAGTATTTAAGGTTACGTTGGTCTATTTTGGCATCACACTTACTTTTTTGGACTATTTTAAAGAAATCGCTGATTAAATCCACCATTTACATGAAATCGTGGATTGCATCCACTACTTTCATGGTCTCGTGGTGGAGAAAACGAGACATTACTATCGTGCACTGCATCTACTAAACTCGTGGAGGGAAATTAATAAAATAAAAAAATTTGTGCATGTCAGACATGAGTTTAATAAAAAACACATAATATTTCAAAAAGTTACATCAGAACTATAATTAAAAAGTCAATATACATTAACACTGTAATTTTTCCGTGCTATTTGCTTTCTCACTTTCCAATATTTTAACTCTACTATTATTTCTTAAAGGATGTAGGTACTATATTCTTAAAGGATGTAGGTACTATATATTTATATTATGGAAAAATTGGGGAAAGCATCTATCATTGATACCTGAATAGTACTAGATCAATATGATACTACACAAATATAAGGATAATGATAATTTTTAAAATTCAAGATACAATACAATCCTAATATATTAATACAAATATATAAAAAAAAGTCAATACATTTGTTAGGTGATATTATCCATTTTTTCTAAGTGAAAAAAGTATATACATAGATAATATAATTTTATACATTGTTGTTGCATCTGTTGAGTAAAACACAAAGCCACTGCTTTGTGTGTTAACAGGAAACAGAAAGAAAGAAAGAGATTAGAGGAAGATGTAAAATGAGAGAGTTGTTGTGTGTGTGTGTGTGAGTTAGAGAGAAAAGAAATAGTTTTGAGGGAATGGATTTCTTGTATATTATTCATCCAATCACCAAGTGTACTTATACACATTTAACACATGGGTTTTTAACTTAATTCAACCACATGATAATAAAGGAAAGCTTGCTAACTAAACTAACTAACTTCACTTTCTCTTTTTGGGTTATCTTCTAACATCCACCCTTAAGCCAAAAAGAGTTTACAACATTAATCAAAGTACAACAAGTTTATTGAAACAAGCAAAAAACTGAAACTTTAACAAGGAAACTCAAGTGTTGATTAAGTAGGTTGTGAATCAAACTTCACCACTCCTAGCTTGTTCCTTAGCTTCTCAAACCTTTCAAACTTCAAAGGCTTCGTCATTATATCAGCTATTTGAAATTCAGTGGGACAATGAACTAATTCCACTCATCCTTTGGTAACTTGATCTCTTAAGAAGTGGAACTTGGTTTCAATGTGCTTACTCCTCCCATAGCTGACTGGATTTCTTGCTAAATTGATGGTTGATTTATTGTCCACCAATAGCTCGAATTTTTCTGCATCTCCACACTTCAAATCTGCCATTAATGAGTTTAACCACAAGTCTTGACAAGTTGCATTGCAGGCTGCAATGTAGTCAGCTTCACAGGTTGAGAGTGCCACTACACTTTGTTTCTTAGAATTCCATGAGATTGGTGCACCACACAAATAGAACACATGTCCAGAAGTGCTTCTCCTATCTTCTTTATCAACACACCAATATGAATATGAGAAACCAATTAGCTACAAGGTGCTTGTTGTTCTTAGTTTGGGAAACAGAATGTCATAGCTTAAGGATCCCTTTAGATACCATAAAATCTTCTTTGCTTCAACCATGTGTGCTTGAGTTGGATTAGCCATATGCCTACTTATTAATCCTGCTCCATAAGCTATCTCAGGTCTGCTATGACACACAAACCAGAGACACCCCACCATTTGCCTAAACAAAGTTGCATCAGCTGGATTTTGGTTGGCCAACTCATCTCATTTTGTGCCTGCTTCAACTGGAACAACAACTTGATTGCAATTCATCATCTTAAACCTTTTCAACACCTCTGCGATGTACTTCCTTTGATGCATTATAATCCATTTGTTTGTCTTCAATAACTCAATGCCTAGGAAGTATGCTAGTTCACCTAGATCTGTCATTTCCAATTCAGAGTTGAGTTTCTGTTTCAGCTCTTGTATGCCTACTTCACTGCTCCCTGTGATGACTAAGTCATCAACATATAGACATAGTAGGATCACTCCACCTTCACTTGTAGTATGCACATAGACTCCATGCTCAACTATGCACATTTGAAAGCCAATTGAGGTTAGGAAGGAGTCAATTCTTCTATTCCATGCTCTTGGTGCTTGTTTTAAGCCATACAAGGCTTTATTCAACCTCAACACCTTAGTTTCATCCCGTGCAATATCAAAGCTAGGAGGTTGGGTGATGTAGACTTCCTCCTCAAGAGGCCCATTGAGGAAGGCACTCTTGACATCAAGCTGCCATAACCTCCATCTTTTCAAGCTTGCTAGTGCCACAATCAACCTTATTGTCTCAAACCTTGCAACAGTTGCAAAAACTTCAGAATAATCATACCCCTCTTGTTGCATGAATCCCTTGGCAACTAGCCTTGCCTTATGCTTGGAGATGGTTCCAACTGGACTTAGCTTAACCTTATATACCCATTTGACAGCTATAGGTGACTTGCCAATGGGTAATTGAGTCACTTCCCAAGTCTTGTTCCTTACAATTGACTTGATCTCTTCCTCCATAGCCTTGAACTAGATATCTTATTGAATTCCTTGACTAAAGGTGATTGGTTTTGTTTCTGCCATTAGTGCTAGCTGAATTATATCACCCTCATCAGTGATTGCATCATCAGTTAGAACTTCAAAATCACTAAGTCTGGATGGTGCTTGTCTTGCTCTTGTAGGTCTTGATTCAATCACCTATGACTTTGAATTAGTGTCAACTATTGGCAAGTCTTCTTGTGTTTCCTCTTTTATTGGAATTAAAACACTTGCTTCCTTGTGTTCAAGCCTTTTCAGAAGCTCCTTCCATGTGCTCATCTCATTGAACTGCACATCTCTACTGAATGTGATTTGTTTTGTCATAGGATTGTAGAGTTTGTAGGATCCTGTCGGATTGTAGCCAACAAACACCATAAGCTCACTCTTGTCATCTAGCTTTTTCCTAACTTGGTCTGGTATGTGTTTCTAATAGGTAGAACCAAAGACTCTTAGGTGCTTCACTGATGGCTTTTTACCTGTCCATATCTCCTCTGGAACTAAGTTGCCAAGGCTCTGAGTTGGGCATCTATTGAGCACATAGGTAGCTGTTGAGAGAGGTATCCCCTTGCACCTGAGCATACACCTCACCATGTTCATCACTGTTCTGTTCCTTCTCTCAGCCAATCCATTGTGTTGAGGTGTGTATGGAGCAGTCACCTCATGTGTTATGCCATTCTCTTCACAAAATTCTTTTAACGCTCTTGAAGTGAACTCTCCACCTCCATCAGTTCTGAGAATTCTCAACTGTTTGCCTGATTGCTTCTCTACCATGTCTTTGAATCTCTTCAAGTTATCAAGAATTTCACTCTTGGCTTTGATAAGATAGATCCACATCTTCCTACTAAACTCATCTATGAAGGAAACAAAGTATTTGTTTCCTCCTATAGTAGGCACTTCCACTGGACCACAAACATTTGAGTACACTATGTTTAGTGGTGTTGTGGATCTATGGTGTGTATGGCTGCAAAAGTTTATTCTACTTTGCTTGCCCATCATGCAGCCTTCACATATTGATTTGTGGTCTTTGATATCAGGGAGTCCATGGACCATCCCTTTAGACTTCAATAGCTTTAAATCTTTGAAGTTAATATGACCATACCTCATATGGCAAAGCCATGACTCATCTTTGTTTGTTGATGCATTCAGACAATGTGATTCAATTGCTCCTAGTTTTACTTGAAATGTTCTGTTTTTTGATAGTGGTGCTCTTAGAATTCTTCTTTTCATAGAGTCATACACAGCCATGAAGCCAATAAGAAGCTCCATAGTAATTCCTTTTTCATGAAATTGACCAATACTTATGAGATTGGTTTTCATTTCTGGCACAAATAGCACATCTTTGATGAATGCTTTCCTTCCATTAGCCAAGGTGATTGGAATATCACATGTGCCTTCTGCCATGATTACTCTACTATCTGCAAACTTCACCTTGCTTCTTCTTGTTGGGTCAAAGTTCAGCAACCACTCCCTATGGCCTGTCATATTATTAGAACAGCATGAGTCAAGATACCAAGACTCACTGCCACAGCTTCATGTTGTCATCATGAGTTGCACAGCATTGTTGTCAACTTCATCACCATCTTTTTTGGCAAGATTCACTTTTGTGTCTTCTTTTTTATAGTGGTGATATTAGTTCTTGTAAGATGCCTGACACTCAGATGCAAAGTGTCCTATTTTGTCACATTTGAAGCATCTCACATTCTTCTTGTCTACTATTTTCTTCCAATTCTTGGCTTGTTTACCAAAATTCTTTATGCTCAAGAAATCAGTTTGATCTCGAGGGATCACATTGCTTGCTTGTGAGTCTCCTCTTGAGCTGCTATTCTGCTCAGATGATCTGCTAGTGTTCTTTCTTGACCACCTATCAAAGCTTGACCCTCTTCTATTAAAATGAGTCTGCAAAGCCTGATGAGAGTTTCTGTTTGCACTTCTCTCAATCAACCTCTGCTCATGAGCTTCAAGTGAACCTTGAAGATCTTCAACCTTCATCTTGTCAAGCTTACCAGACTCCTCAATAGCCACCACCACATGATCAAATCTTGGTACTAAAGTTCTGAGAATTTTTTCAAGAACAACAACATCTTCCATCCTCTCACCATAAGCCTTCATAGCATTGGTTTGTGTAAGGACCCAAATTCTACCTTTGGAAATTTTTCTCATTTTAATTCAATTCCATTCAATCACTCATAACTCACATTACCATTTTAATATCCTTACTTCAAAATCTTATTTCCCCTCCTTACACTCAATCCATGAATCAATAACCACATACATAATCATTTTACTTAGAAGTTCTCATGAATCATTCCTGGAACTAATCTTATAACCTATTATATTATCATACAATTAATCTTGCAGAAAAACATAATTCATGCATATCATTCCCTATGAGTACTAAGACCTCAAAGGTTCTGATCCTCCAAAATAACATTACGCATGGTTACAAATATCCAAATAACGGTTAGCCATGATTACAATCATTTAAATCCGCAAGTAGTCATTTAGAATACGAAAAACATAAATATTGAATCCAAAGTCTAAAGCTCCTAAAGCTCCCGATCTGGCATGCTTCATTCGTCTATTTACCTGCAATGGGATTATCAATGACAGAAGTACAAAACACACAAAGGAGTAAGTCGTTAATTCAATAAACGTCATTATAAGATAATCCACATTAGAAAAAAAGGTTAGTAAACCATTTTCAAAATTCATTTTGTCTTGCTGCATAACTTGAGCCAAAGCCGCTACACCCCTCAGGGTTAGCTAAAAGCAGATTCTCATCATTTTTACCAATAAAACACACCTCATAAACTCGGGCCGAAGTGTTGCTACATAAACTCGAGCCGAAGTCGCTACACCCCTTAGGGTTAGATAAAAACAATTTCTCATATCTTTTATAAGAAAACAAGCCGCATAAACTCGGGCCGAAGTGTTGCTTCATAAACTCGAGCCAAAGTCGCTACACCCCTTAGGGTTAGCTAAAAACAAATTCTCATCTCTTTTATAAAGAAAACATGCCGCGTAAACTCGGACCGAAGTGTTGCCTCATAAACTCGGGCCGAAGTGTTGCCTCATAAACTCGGGCCGAAGTGTTGCCTCATAAACTCGGGCCGAAGTGTTGCCTCATAAACTCGGGCCGAAGTGTTGCCTCATAAACTCGGGCCGAAGTCGCTAACCATTTCTGGTCGGCTAAAAATATACTTTTCCTTCCATCGATTTGCCATCAATCATTTCCCGTAAATCCACGTCATCTTTAGTATAAACACTTCATATCTGTTTATACTAAATACGTGATTTACAATATAATTATTGCATGGCCAGGAAACACACACCTTTTCCATCTTCCGTAAATCTACGCCTACTTTAGTATAAACACACCCATATATGTTTATACTAAATGCGTAATTCACAACTCGATCATTTCATAACCAGAAAATACCCACATTTTCCTTTTTCCGTAAATCTACGCCTTCTTTAATATAAACACACCCATATATGTTTATACTAAATGCGTAATTTACAATTTAGTCTTTGCATAACCAGAAAATACACATTTTCTATTTCAAATGCAACATTAAAGACTTATCCTTACCTCGGTGAATATTGGGGTTCGGTTTGTGAGTAACTTTACCAGTTTCCTCCGCGATCTCCTCCAACCTTAGGATCTTTCCTCATCCCCACCAATAACAACAATGTCAGTCATTTATTCAAAATAATACGTAACGACTCATATTTCACCATCAAACATACAAGAGATTCACATATATTCAAGATTTCCAAAACTACTTCAATATAAGTTTTCAAACATCTAAACATACATGTTCATCTCATATATCAACATCAAAGCATTTCATCTCTTTCTCTTTATACCCATATTCTCATTTTAGGGGTTTTTGGGGTTTTCATGAATAACTCACATAACATTTCCATTAATCAAATACCAACTCTAAACCAAGAGTTTATAAGAGAAAAATAACATAAAACGAACCATAACTCTAAAGGGTGAGTTTCTATGGTTTCTCATGTTTCGAAAATAGATCCAACATACCCAAAACAAGTTAGAGAGGAAGAAGAAGAGTTAGAAGCAAGAAGTTTACCTCTTCTCAAGCGAGGCTTCTAGGACTGTTACACAGGTCTGATTAGTTTATCAGCATGTAATCGATTACCAGGATTTCACCCTCCCATGTGATCCTTTCTCGCTCAAGCGAGGCTTCTAGGACTGTTACTATAATTTTGAAGACTCAAATTTAGGGTGTTACAGTTTGGGTGATGATTCTTGTGAAGAACTCAGAGATTCTTTCACTTTCCTCCATCTACATCAACTCATACTTCCTCCTTATTGTTTGCAGCCTTACTTTCTTTAGTTGAGCAGCTCCAGCATAGTGTTTTTCAAGAATTTCCCAAGCTTCCTTTGAAGTTGCAGATCCTGCAATCTTCTCGAAATGTGCATCATCCATGGCTTGATGCATTAGGCAAAGTGCTCTGCAATCTTTCTTTTTGAATTGCTTGTATGCACTCCTTTGAGCTTCACTAGCTCCTGCTTCCAAGGATGAGAATCTTTCTTCTACTACTTCAAGTACTTATTGGCTGATGGGCAGATTGGTTGCATAGTTTCCCGTTGATTGAGCCATCTAATTACAGCAAAAAGAAGAGAAATAATGGATCTTGCTAAGGCTCTTGATACCAGTTGTTGAGTAAAACACAAAGTCACTGCTTTGTGTGTTAACGGAAAACATAAAGAAAGAAAGAGATTAGAGGAAGAAGATGTAAAATGAGAGAGTTGTTGTGTGTGTGTGTGTGTGAGTTAGAGAGAAAAGAAATAGTTTTGAGGGAATGGATTTCTTGTATATTATTCATCCAATCACCAAGTGTACTTATACACATTTAACACATGGGTTTTTAACTAAATTCAACCACATGCTAATAAAGGAAAGCTTGCTAACTAAACTAACTAACTTCACTTTCTCTTTTTGGGTTATCTTCTAACAGCATCAATCCTAGTATATTAAAGTGAATGATATACTAATTGAATATAAATTTTTACATTAATAATATAATATGTTACACTCTTATCTGAAATATATAATTAACTTACAATCGCAATTAAAATAAATAAAATTTTCACGATATTTTTTATCCATATCATACTATATTATTTCTCTTATGTAAAATTGTCTACAAAAACAACACAAAATAAATTCCAATTCTATTCCATTCTGCATAGATAAGAAATTATGAAGCATATATTTATGTATCAGAGTAGTATCATATGTATTAGTATTATATACACGTACATGAATACTCTTAAACTATTACTATGTATATATACATACACACATGATATGATTAAAATCCATTACACCTGTCCATTTTTATTGCGATCATGTATTGAGAAAATAAACATTTTTCCAACATATGTTTGAATTTATTTTGTAAACAATAATGAAGGAAAGATCGCTGTTTTTTTTCAACATATGTTTGCGAATTCACTTGACTAATTCTTCCTTTTTGGCAGCTTCTTCAAGTTCCTTCAACCCTCCAACCTTTAGTTCTATCTCCTCAATCAGCTCCTCGCGCCATAAAGCTTCTCTCGCTTCTGCTTCCATAGTCTCTTGCTGCATAGTAATAATAATACTCACCATTATATTCAAAAGGTTCCTTCTTTGGACTCTACTTATTTCATGATTGCAATAATCACAAATAGATCAATAATACTCCCTTTAAAATTAAAGAAAATAATGGAATACCAACTTAAATGTTATTCATTTTTTGTAAAATTACATGAATTACCATTCTCAAACCAACCCTATTATATATATAATTACATTGATTATCCATGAAGGGGAGATGAATGTAATCTTTTAAACAAAAAAACTGATGATAAATGTAATTAAATTATAAACATCGAGGGATGTCAGTATACTTTACACATATTTAATTAATTACACATTAAAAAATTGATCATTAATTTCTAATCTACATAGAATTTGATTATAAAATCTCTCTTCTCTTTTATGTATTTAAGCAACATCTCCTTAGAATTATTAATACATTTTATAACAAACGAGTTGTTTATGGTTGACTTTATTTTTCCTTTGTATTATATGTCACTCATCATATAGGGAAGATGACAAGATGAGTGTTCAAATAATGATAATGAAATGACGATCCATATGTTTCGTTTAAATCATTTCTTGGTTCTAGCCTTATATTATTAACAACAACTAATTGAAGTGTTGTGGATAAAATATATGGAGATTGACTTTGAGTTTGAGTTTATGTGTGCTTATGAACCATTTCTTTTACAAAGAAGTATATATATGCTAAAGACAATGGTTATAGAGAAGAAATGATATAAGAGTCAATCTCATATAACTTTTTTTAATTCTACATAAGATTTCCACAATTTGATATACTATGGAGCCAAAGTTTAATTTAATTAAAAAAAATTTGTATAAAAGATTACTGTCATATCTTTTACAAAAATATTCAGTATAATATTTACATATAAATTCAGGGTAATTTGTGTGAGGTAAAAAAAGATAAATAGCCTATTTAATTTCAATAAAATTGAGAGGGGATAGTGTAATTAACTCTAAAACTTAATATTGTCAAAGTAATTATATTATAATTAATGCATATAATAATTTTTGGTAGAAACCAATTCATTTATTACTTAAAAAATCACTTAGCAATTAAGGAATTGCAATTTTAAGATTTTATTTATTTATTATTAGAACTCTAAGTTGGGACTTTTTGTTGTTGCAAATTACCAACAATTTGGGAAAGATGAAATATTATATAAAAACATGCATTTGGAACTTTGTTCTGTCATTTGGAAATTTGTCATGTCATTTCAATGTTATAGCAGTAACTTAGAGTTGGACTTGTCTTCCCCTGTTTGTGGTTTATAGTGAGGAAGAGAGTAACAAAATCATTCAAATAAAATTACCTTCTCATATATCCAGTTTCCAGTGCCATCTCCTCCATCTCCTCTATATGTTTCTGAGTCATAATATGGGTCCTAAATCATATTAAATGACACTATTAATGTAAAAATTGAACTGATTTTTCAAACATACATTCAGAATTTGAATGTAATAGAAGGGCTTTACCTTCATGGAACCATAGAATAAGCATCCCCAAACAGTGAACATTATATACCAAGAGTCTGCATCAGGAAGTTAAGATATATATCAAATTAAAGAAAATGATTTGGAAGAAAGAACTGAAAGAAGGAACTAAAATTTTTGAAACTCACAAACATTCTTTATTGCTTCATCACTAAGATGCGAAACTGATTTAATGGTTACCATATCTCTCTGACCTTCCATTTGCTCTACTATAACAGCCATTAATGGCCAATCTGGTAAACCATTCACTTTGCATAAGGAAGCTCTTTTCAACTTTCTCTCTTTCACCTTGTATACAAATTATATATACATAATATGATATATTCTATGAAGGTTCAAATTGAATTTGTTTTACCATTTTATAATTAACAACTTACCTTCTGTGATTCATTGAAAAGGGTAGAGGTTGAATGCTGATTAGGCTGAAAAAGAAACTATAACTTCATTTTTCACCTTTGAAACTAGCATGTGAAGTATGAAAATAATAAGCAAAAGGAAATGTTATTATTTTACCAATCTTGAAGAGTGCTTGAATACTTCAGATCTTCTTGCATGTAGAGATAATGAGCTATGTATATGTGATTTGAAAACGGTGAACCCCATGATAGCTTCTGCCATGCTTTTGAAGGATATGTGGAATTGGTTGTTATGCTAGCTAGTCCTTACATATGTGGGATAGAGTGGATAAGAGTAAAATTAAGAACCACCCTTCAAGTACAAACTCCAAATAATTGGGTTTGGGTGGAATTTTATAAATAACTCATCAAAATGACAACTATATCCTCATTTTATAATTGAAGAGAGATTACATGCCCAAATGGTATTACATTTTATGTCTCGAGCGAATCAGAATGTTATTTTTTATTTTAAGAAATTTTATTTTATTATTATCACCAAGAGCAACATAAAATTAACGTTATGTTTGTTTAGTGTTCATACAGATGATGAGTAACCTTTTATTTTGCATGACCATTCATTCACTTTTTCATAAGCAATGACAGAGAGCCAGATGGAGAAATTGTACACTCTGCAGAATATAAACACACTTGTGTTCATGTTTTACATTTCACAATTCTACTCTTATTGATAATAAATATTCACATTAAATAAATAAAAAGTAAAATATTTATACACCGTTAGTATAAATGTTTATACATAATCAGTATATTATTTATCATTCATTTACATTACTTTTTTGAAGAGTAAATGATAATTGAAAATGAATGATGAATAATGAACCGACGGTATATAAAATTCGTATACTGTTAGTCTATATATTTTCCCATCATAAAGTCTTATAATACCCCACTCTACTTAAGTAAGCTTAACAAGTAAAATTAAGATATTAAAGCTTTTCAAAAACTTAGGGTAATTAGTTACTAAAAATAGAGTTCCTTTTTATCTGAGAGTAAATTACACTCACATCCCCTGAATAATGAAATTACACAAATTACCTCTCCCTTCTTTGTCCTTACACCAACCATCTCTCCCTCCTACGCAAATCACTCATAAATTTATACATACATTACACTGATTACCCGTGTATCTTATAAAAATGTAATATTTTAAAGAAAAAACATGTGATGAAGGTAATTAAGTTAAAAAAATATTGTATATTGTGTCACAATTCAAATAGTACAAAAACGAGTGTTTCTTAATTATTTTTGTGTCATTAAAAAATACATTAATAATTTCAAATAAATGTTTAAATAATTCTTGTACTATTTTATAACGAGCCAAATAATGAAGACGTATTGACTCTTATATTATTTGAATTTGTCTACGCAATATACAATATTTTGTTTAATTGATTACACACATCATACGTTTTTTTTTTTAATATTACATTTTTATATCATGCAGGGGTAGTCAGTGTAACATATGTACAAAATTAGGGGTGGTTCGTGTAAGGACAAAAAAGTGAGGAATAGTTTGTGTAATTTCATTAAAACTCAGGGAATATGAGTGTAATTTACTCTTTATTTAATTAAAAACGTCAAATAAAAAATAGATGTACAATTTTTTCCGATTACCAATTCACATTTTAAGGGAATACTTCCAACAAGATAAACCATGTCTACACAAGCTTCCTTTTCGCTATTATTTCTTTATTTCTTGCTTCCCCCAGCATCAAGACTTCTCTTCCATCAAAATGGTGTTCACTCATTTTTTTTTACATTTTATGAATATTCAATTTTCACCTGTTCGATTTTTTTTCCTTTTTAAATAAAAATATGCGTGGTTATTTTTTAAGTTATTTACTATAAATATATCTCACAGAAAAATAAAAGGCACATAAAACCTATGCAAATTAGGATTATTAACCTAATTATTTCCTATATGCACTGTAATAACAGAGTGATTCCCAGGCTACCCTACCCTTTTTCATAGCAGCCAATGCCCAATAGCAACGACCCATAGTAACATTTAGTTACTAATGATTACAACTCGCAAAAAGTTTATACTTCCATATCTCAAGCCTCAAATAATATAAAAAAATAATTATTTTTTATTTTTACGATTTTTATTTTTAAGTAATTGACTTTTTTATTAGATTAGGATAAAATGAGACCAAAAAAATGAAAGGTGATCTATATTCATATTTAGTAGATGAAGATTCTCTACACTACTAGAAAGTCCAATACTATATGAGATTATGACATGTGTTAAAAAAACTTTTGTCAATGATGATTTCATGTTATTTTTCAATAAAAAATAAAATAAAAATAAAAAATTATTCTTATATTCCAGTACTAATCTTTCTGATACCGGAAAAGAGTTGCATTTAATTTTTTTTATAAACAAAATAAGATTTTATTAATAGGGATAGAATGTACAAAGAGAAAGTAAGAAAGAAGTTACAAAGTAATGTTCAAACAAAGTAGAGGATTAGATATCCAATTAGAAAAGGCAAAAGAGTTCAACCCCAAAATGTTCTTAACCCAAAGCCGATCGTTTGGCCTAGCAGCATCCAAAATTTGAAGTGGAGAGTACCTAACATTGTTAAAGATAGTGTCATTCCTCGAACGCCAAATTGCCCAAACAGTGGCAAACCAAATAATACTCCACGCTTTCCGACATTTCTGATCTTATAATTGTGTTTAATCTTATGTTGCATTTAATTGATTAACTTGTAACTGTGTTTAATCGATTACCACTAGATTTAATTGATTAACCTGAATCTTTTATTTCTCGAAAAAAAGATTTCTTGCATGGAAAGAAACTACGATTTCAATCAATTACAGACACAACTTACTTAATAAATTTACACCAAAGTATTAACAGATTCACAACACGTAGTAAACTTAATAAACAAATCAATTAAATCACGTAAATCATGAATTAACTGAAATTAAAGAGATAAGGGGTAGAGAAAATCAAACTACCTCCAGGCCTCCCCTTGTGATTTTATGAGATTTTTCTTTACTATTGGAAATCAGTGTTATACATACACACTCCCAAAACAATACAAGACTCCATTATTGGCCCCATAGTCCCAAAGATGGTTTGACCTTCCACTCGCTTCTAATAGATACTCAACACCACTTCTAACGGTCTGACCTCAACCACTTATCACTCCTAACCAAGACTCTTGTATATGTGAAGATCACCACCTAACTGCAGCTAGAGTTTTCCAACACATTTCTCTATCAAGGTGATACTAAATACATCTACAGAATTTCATAAAAATCGTCTAAAGAATTCTTCAAGTTGCATGAACTTAAATATGAAAATATACAGACAATAACAACACTAAAAACTAGCCCGTAGGAGTAGGCTAGATGTGTGAGCAGCTTGCATAGCCCACAATAGGCTGAGCCATAGTTTGACAAGGGCGGAGTAGGCTAAGCAGATCTATAGTTGGCCATCCGCTTAGCAAAATGAGGCAAACACTAGTTGAGTTGTAGGTGTTAGGCACACAAAGAAGGGGCTTAATAGGTCTGAAAAGTGTATATAAGGAACATGTTCCCTTCATTCAAAAGCATCCCATTTTCTCTTCTCCTCTCTTATTTAAGGAACCTTGGAGCATGTTCTTGGATCAACACATGGAGTTTAAAGCATCATAGACGAAAGGCTAATCAACTCACGGTTTTGGACTATGGTGTAACATTTCTTATTTTTGTATTGATTCTGATTTTGTTTTGTAAGTTATGTTTTTTTAATCTATTGTTTTATTTCATCTACTCTTAATTGTTATTTTAGATTGATCACTCAAAATATGTTTTCAAATATCCAAAATCTTTTGTTGGATGAAATAACAAGTGTCCTAAGGCCACAATGGTGTAATAGAACATTTGTCATTTCCAAGCATCTGAATTAAGCAACTTTTTTTTAAGGCTATCAAGCATTAGGGAATCTGAAATAAGATGTGCCAGACTTATTTAATTTCCAAAAATGATACCTAATGAGAGATAGTATATTAATCAAGGTTTGAAAATCAACTGACCTAACTCAAGTATGGGAGGGTGAGTTAAGAAATGATGTATGTTGGATTCAATCACATCAAAACAACATGCATAAACTAAATCTTGTTCATAGTGAAATGTTATGAAACTTTACAATCATATATTCAAATCAACTATTCTTCTCTTGAATTGTAAAAATGTAGTTTTACTTTTTCATGCTTAAACTTATTTTTTCTTTTGTAAACAAAACCAACCTTGTTTATGATCTAAAACTAAAGTATGTCTTTAACTAATAATCTATGTGGATCGAAAAAACTCTATTCTATACTACAATTGAATATTGAAAGAGATTAAAGGGTTAATATAGTAAAGGACGGTTATAAATTTTGTTTGTTAAAACTTTTGGAAACCGAAACCATTACTCTTCTTAAGTCAAAAAAAGCCTTTTAAGGAATTTATGGTTTGGGAAATTAGTTATTGATCTTATCAGTAGGGAACTAATGATGCTAGATATAAATGGTGTTGTGGAAATCAAAGTATAGATAGTTTTATGAGTTATAATATTTGGATGTTGAATGTATGAGTAGCGAAATCTAATATCAACACTTTTATCGCATTTAACTTGAATAGTTTACAATTACTGAGTTTGAAAATCAAAACCTCTTTTGATAAAACTCTTAGCTTAAGATCATAATTATTATTGAACGACTTAATATTGTTCAAGTCCAGGTGGATATGATACCCTTTATAGTTTTTACGATAACCAGATATGATATTATATTTACCTATTTATCAGTTAGAACTAATCTAGAATTGTTTCTTATGATAAGTCTGGATTCAACTAATTTATTTCTAAAGACCCATTTTGTGTTAATAGTATGGCAATTTTTAGGCTTAAGAACCAAGTCTAAAACTTCAATATGAGTAAAATAGTTTAGCTCTTCTTAAGAAGCTAAGATCCAATGCTCCTCCATGAATACCTCATCTATATTCTTGGGTTCTAATTGAGAAAAAATGCAACAAAGTTACAAATATTTTGGTTAGAGATCTGAGTTACTACTCCTTTGTTGATGTCACAAATGATCTTATCAATTGAGTGATCTTTCATTGTCTTCCTTATTCTTTGCAAGTTATACCTTCTCCTACAAATTTTTTAAGTTGGCCTCCATATGGTGTAAGTTTTTCCTCTATTAGCAAGAGCTTGTCAAACATGTCTTGAAATATGATGTCTGTGGAACTTCCCTCATCATCCAAAAGCCTTTTTATTGTGCTATTATAAAATTTCCATTGACAATCAAGGGGTCGTCGTACATGGATGTTTGTTTCGGTTTTTGGTAATCTCTGATTGAGAGATTCATTATTTCCCTTATGTATCTTTTACGATAGATTAAGAAGATTTGCCTTATGTTATCCAGCAATAATTCTCTTTAGTTAGGCCATTGTGCCCACACAATTATAATGCTCAACATGGTGAAACCCTTTGTGTTATCGACCTTCTTGGTGCTGTGATTCGTTTGGGAGAGTGTCATGGGGAAGGAAGCCTCTTGTAAGCCTTATTCTATGTCTCATTTCCATCATTGATATATTGATAAGTAACACATGCATCCATTAACATTAGTGTCCATTGATAAGTATGTCCAAGATAAGTTCATTAAAAGACAAATGTGTCCAAAGACCAGCATGTCCAAAACTTTATTGCTTTATTCATATAATTTTGTATTTTTTCGCCCATCTGATTATATTAACTTATTTCAAATAATTGGTAATGAGTATATTTTGTCTTTCCAATATTTATTCTTCATTTAAATATTGTATTTATTGGAAAGAGAAACTTAGAACTCTTAGAAAATAAATGTTGTACTCTAACATCTTTGAAATCAAGGAGACTGGATTACACATACAAAGAAAAATAAGAAAACAACTTTACATTGCTCAAGGTAGATGTGTCAAAATGGGCGGGTCCGATCGGGATGATCCGCCAAAGTCTGAATATTTATAGGGCTTGAGAATTATATTAGGTATTTTTCATTGAATCCATACTTTTTTAGCCCGGACAGGTTATGCTATATTAAAACTGGGTTCGGGCCGGCTTACCTGAGCGAGTTCGGACTACCCGTTTTTCCTTATTTTTTTTGGACCTTTGCTTAATAATTAGCCTTAGGTGAAAATTATTTTACAAAATAAATTATAATAAAAAATAGAAAATAAATATTGTGTTATAAATTACAATAATTTTATAAAGTTAAACATTATCATATTTTTCTTATTTAACATAATGTCCTTTTAAGCGTAATAACAAAATAGATAATCAAATAAAATGAGAAGACATCAAACCATATAAATCTCATTTTTCCTTTCTTAATTGTGTATTTAATTATATTTAACTTCTACAACAAAAATATAATAAAGAAAATAACTTTTACAACAAAACTAAAAGATAACATAATTGTTTACAATAGAGAATTTTCATACAACCAAATTTAACATAATAGTTCACAATGAAAGTGTTGATAAAATGCATACGGAAGATCTTCAAACAGAAAGTAAAACATAATGATCATATATTATGATAGTGGTTAAACTTTGACAGATAGAGTTCATTCTGAACTTAGAGTCTATACTACCATTACTATAAATCAAGATGATGTTATTTTTTATAGTGTCCAAAGATTTATATATTAAAATGAAGTTACAAATTATATTGTGTTAGAGAGTAAGAGTTCAATAGAAATAAGAGATTTAACATCACATCTTAACTCAAATAACAAGACATTGGATCTCTACGTTTGGTTGCATTAGGCATAAAAAGTGTATTAAAAATTTATAAATTAATATCATATGATATATATTTTTTAAATAGATTAAATATGTTAAAATTTAAATAATTTTTTTTAGTATTATGCAGGCTGACCCACCACAACCCGCTTAGGGTGTGTTTAGACTACAATTTAATATGCATAACTTGTATCCGTGCTTTTTAGTCATGTCCAGATTAGCCTGAACCTAATGTGGGTTAACCCAAACCCGTCTGAGTAACTCGTTTTGACACCTCTAGCTCAAAGCTATACTCCCTTGTGATCAAAGTTATTAGCAAAGAAAGCTTCTCCTAAATCAAGAACAAGATATCAGGTCCACTAGATCATGTGCATTAAATGATTTCTCTGAATTTAACGACTTTTAAGACTTAAAACATTTCTTACATTATATTATTTGCTATCTTTATATCAAACTCAAGAGATTCCTCGTAGTAAAAGTTATCTCTAAAGGGATATTAGTTTAAAGACCGTTGAAAGACCGTTGATGCAATTCTCTCTACCCCTTGGAGAACTTGTATTTAAGAAGGCTGTTTTTAAGGATGGCAATGGGTACCCGGATCCGCGGGTACCCGCAAAAAATACCCGCAATGGGTCGGGTCTGGGTCTGGGTCCATGTTTTGTAATATTGTATTAATCCATAATTATAATATCATATTAATTAATAAATATAATTGTTATGTTGTTAAGCTTTGGTGTTACGTTGTTAAGCATTGATATTATAGTGTTAATTTATATGTATGATATAATGTTTTGTTAATTGAAGAGTTCTCACTTAATGAATTTTATATCATAATGTTGTAGTTGTTTTTAATGTTTGTTTTAGTTAAATAAATTATGTTCAATAGTCAAATTAAGTTGTATTTAAAACTTTAAATTAAGTTTTATAATTTTTTTCTCTTGTTGATTGTCTAAATAACATATAAGATCGTCGGAAACAAATATACAATTGCATAAATTACTTGCAATTATTTTTAATATTTTTGAATTTATGGGTACTTATGGATCCGCTGGGTACCCAAGGACCCGAGAGTAGCATACACATCGGATATTAACACAGGTCTGGGTCCCAAAATGATGCAACGGGGCGGGTTCGGGTA
This sequence comes from Lupinus albus, assembly GCA_009771035.1. Lineage (NCBI taxonomy): Eukaryota > Viridiplantae > Streptophyta > Magnoliopsida > Fabales > Fabaceae > Lupinus > Lupinus albus. The sequence goes on along the minus strand of CM020006.1, from coordinate 8,149,951 downwards.
ATGCACTACCCGAACCCATCCAGACCTATTGCTATCTCTAGTTGTTTTTGAAGATCCAAAAAAACGACTATGATTTAAAAAGACGATAGGAAGCAATAAACTACTATGGAAAATATATTATTGTATAAAAGCAACCTAAGAGAAAAATTGCGAAAATACTTTGAGAGAATAACTTGCATATCTTAAATTGTTTATGTATGTTGAATGGTTTACAATTCATTTGATCTTAAAGTTTCATATCCTCCCATATAGTGCATCACTAAATATAAAAATATATATTTGCTTAGCGAGGTGTTGCATATTTAGTGCCTAAAGAGGTGATGAATACTATGTATGCATCAAGAGATATCGAATACATGTAAATTATTTAGAGAATAATGGGCATAACAAACTAGAAGTAGATCTTGATTGGATAAGAGCGAACCAAAATAGAATCATTAAGCGATTTTATACCCCTTATCTTTTAGTGTTTCCATTTAAACTAACAGTGGGATTTTGATCTTGTTGTTCACTAATATTTCAAAATCATTTTTAAAAGTTTATCTTTTTCTCTTGTATTTGTAAAAATTAATTTTAAAGGGATATTTTAGAAAATCATAACAAAAACAACTCAACCTCCCTTCTTATTTTTGCCTTTGCCAACTTCAACTCTATTTTGGTCCATTGTACCTAATGTTTCCACTCTTTCTATTTAATGCAGTTGGGTTCTAGGAAGGTAAACCATTATGGGGCCGCTCTCTTTCGTGTGAAGGGAAAAGCATGACACGTGATCAGATTATATGCGCCATGGAATAACATAAGGCTTCAGTAAGTGAGGGACGATCAAGATTAGTTAGTAAATGAAGTAGCATAATACTCAATGTAAATGGGGGCTTCTCCACATTTTCGGGAGGTGGGTTAGGGTTACACTTTGGCATGTAGTCCATGGACACGAGGAAGCGTGTTATTCACCTTGAGATTCTGCCTCTTTGCTAGTTTTTAGGTAGATAAAGGGAGTTTGGGATATATGTCAGGTCGTTTTTATTTGTTTTGGATTGTTCTATCTAGGACAAGATCTTGGCTTGTTGTTGTTCTAGTTGTTCTAGATGTGCAACAACTCCATATTAGAGAGTGTGAGAATTACATTTGGTAGTTTTGTTGCAACTAGAACCGAGTGAATTTAGTTATCTTGCCGGAAAGGTTTAAGGTGTTATTGCTAATGATAGGATGAGCCAAATTTCAAATTCATCTTTTTATCTAAAAAAAGGGTATAACAAGGCACGTTGCTTTGGATTTTCACTTGAACAAATATACAGTTATCGAATTTTAAAAATGATTGTGAAACCGAATGGTACATATTTTATTACATCTCTTATTGCCAGGGAGCCTAATGATTTTGATGTTTCATTAGTTATTTGAATTTTGGCTTTTGGAATGTTATTCTCAATGCTTTCAAGAATTTGGATTATTCAGTCAGGAATTGGTGTCTGGTCCTGCTGATTTTTGTTATTACATTCTAATGCTGATAAATATGTATAATATGAAGTATCTTTTGTCACACCAAGTGGGAAATCTGTGATGCCAATGCGTATTGTTCAACAACCACTATATCTTAACACAAAATAATCCATCATTAGGAACATGGTAAAGCTAAGAATAAAAGAATCCAAAGTAGCAATACAAACTTTTGCTTCCAGCATTTATATTCATTATCATTCCACTTAGTTCCGAGAAAGAACCAAGGCAACAGAACTAAAATAAACATTGGTGGTCTTGGATCGAAAACTCTGCCATCAAGGGAAGAAACCTCCAGGACTATACTTGTGGAAGAAGAGTTCTGAAAACCAGAAAATGTAAGACAAGAAGTTTTAATACAAATTCCAGGATACAAAGTTCATCTAGTTGGTGGAGGAAGATGATCCACTTCAAGAACAAGGCAAGAGTGGAAGATTGGTCCTTCTAAGCTTATCATCAAAACTAACAGAAAATAAAATGTGAAGAAGATCTCTGCATCTAACCTTGACACGGTTTTGATGAAGACACCAACATCACCAAAAAGAAGAAAATAAAGACTACTTATGAAGACAAAGAAGATCAAAGCTTCAAGATTATTAGACTAAGTCTCTTAGGTACTTCTATCCTAAAAACTCTTTAATACACTAAGTCATAATGCTCAAAAACATTTTCCTTAAAGTTTGAAACACTCTAAATGAATAAAAATAATTTTTCAAAAACAACATGTAACGGGTTACCATACTTGAGTAACAAGTTACATAAGTGAGAAAAACAGTTTTCAAACCTCTAACAGCTATGAGTAATCCATTACAGACTTTGGAGTAACAGATTACCATTTTTAGAAAACAGGGTAATCGATTACTAAAGTAGTGTAATCGATTACACTAAGGAAAATTAACAAAGCTGTCAAACAAGAAGTTTGAGTAATCGATTACTCAAATCCAGTAATCGATTACACAGTGTAAATTTTCAAATAGCTGTTAACAGGGAGTTTGAGTAATCGATTACTCAAATCCTGTAATCGATTACACTGTGTAATTTTTCAAATAGATGCAAACAGAGAGTTTGGGTAATCGATTACCCAAGTCAGTAATCGATTACTGAGAGCTGTTATATGAGATTTTCATATTTCAAAGTGAAATGGTTTCACTCCAAATGAAACCCCTTCACTCCAAACGAAATCTCTTCACTCCAAACAACTTATACACTTTCAGAAGAACACTAAGGGTGTTTGAGAAAATCTATATAAAGGCTCAAACTCTCACAATTCAAACCAAGATTTTATATACACAATTTTCATACAACTTTGTCACAACTCTAAAAAGCTCTTACACTTATTCTGAAAATATTTCTTTGAACTTTTGGCAACTAGTTCTTAAACTTTCAAAGTACTTTTTCAAAGTTGCTTTAGTTCAAGTGTTTCAAAGGTTTTCATATAAAGAACATTATTATCTTGGTATATATATTCAGAGTTGATTGGATTGCAAGTTATACAAATTTCATACTTGTAAAGGCAATCTGCCATTGTTATACATTCTTCATTTGTGTAAGATTACTTTCTTTCACGGGGTGTGAAACGAAAGGGGAATAGAATCACTTGGAAATGTGTTTACCAAGAGTGAATAAGAATTAGGGAGTGTGTAAGGTACATAGAAATCTCGGGGTGAGATATTGTAATTACAACTCATAATTCTTAGTGGAAAAATCTCTTGTGTGACTCGAGTATTGGACGTAGCCTTCGGTGGACAAGAAGGTAAACCAGTATAAAAATCCCTGTGTATTCTCTTCTCCCTTATCTCTTTCATTATTATTTTCTGCATATATTTTCCGCTGCACTTTAATCTTTTGTTTTGCAGAAAAAGTGGCCATTATTTTAAGACAACTAATTCACCCCCCACCCTCTTAGTTGCACTCTGATACTTACAATTGGTATCAGAGCTATACTTGGGTAATTTACTCTCAAAGTTTGATCCTAACCAATATGGCTGGAAGATCTTTCCTAGGAGAAGGTTCTAACATCAACCGCCCTCCAAGCTTTGTTGGAGAGTGCTACGACTTCTGGAAGATCAGAATGAGAATCTTCATTGAATCACAAGATTTGGATATCTAGAATGCTATAGAAGAAGGACCTTATGAACCCTTCACTGTCATCAATGGAGTAAGAGAAATTAAGCCCAAATCTTCATGGAGTGATGAAGATAAAAAGAAAGTGCAATATGATTTAAAGGCGAAAAACATCCTCACTTCTGCTCTCGGAATTGACGAGTTCTTTAGAGTATCAAATTGAAAATCAGCAAAGGAAATGTGGGATACGCTAGAGACTACTCATGAAGGAACTGAGGAGGTAAAAAGGTCAAGACTAAACACACTCTCTCAAGAATACGAAATGTTTCGCATGAAGCCTGAAGAGAAAATACTTGATCTACAAAAGAGGTTCACTCATCTCACAAACCATCTTATTGCACTGGGCAAAGTTCTGTCAAACAGTGACTTGAATTTAAAAGTTCTTAGATCACTCACCAGAGCCTGACAACCAAAGGTAACCGCTATTTCTGAAAAGAAAAGTCTATCAAAAATGTCCTTGGCTGCCTTGTTTGGAAAATTGCAGGAACGCGAATTAGAACTTTGTCAACTTGAACAACATGAGGAACAGGAAAAGAAGAAGAGAAATATCTCTCTAAAAGCAAAAGTAGATGAATGTAACTCATCTGATGATGAAAAAGATGACACGGATGACATGAGTTTCTTTGTAAAGAAATTCAGCAAGTTCCTAAAAAGGAACAAAAGTGCAAAAGGTGGTCAAGCAAAGAAGTTCATCAAAAACAATGACGCCTCCAACGCAAATCAAAACTTTACATGCTTTGAATGTGGTAAACCGGGCCATATAAAGATGGACTGCCCAAACTTAAAGAAAAGTTCTTTCAAAGGGAAGAACGATACTAAGACCGGACGAAGGGCTTACATTGCTTGGGAAGATAACGACACTAGTTCTGCATCTGAAGCAGAAAATGAAGAACAAGCTCACCTATCACTCATGGCATCTCATCACTCAGATGATGAAGAGGTAAACGATTCTAACCAATTTTCTTCCTCTGAATTACAATCAGCTTTCAATGAATTGCATGATGAGTACGTTAAATTAACAAAATTGTTTCTAAAACAAAAAACTGAATTAGACACATTTAGAAACATACCCTCATCATCCTCCTGTCAAAAGTGCATCACTCTTGAAAACAAAATTTCAACTTTGAGTCTTGAACTTAATAAATTAAACAAGAGTAGCAAGAGTTTAAAAAAGATAATTAATGACCAGAGACACACATCAGACTGAAGGGGTCTAGGCTATTCAAAAAGCCATGGTTTCAAGAAACCAAGTGCTCAAAAGAAAATTATCTTTCAAAAAGAAAGTATCCATACCTTTAAAAATTCTAGGATACATGCTCATCAACCCATATGCACATATTGTAACATTCATGGGCATACACCAAACACTTGCATGATTAGAAAGTATGGTGTACCCTTAGGAACATATGAGTGGGTTGAGAAAGGGACTAACCATTTAGGATCCAAGGAATATTGGATACCTGATAAAACTTAATCTGTTTTGTAGGAAAATTTGAGAGCCGCCAGCAACTTATGGTACTTGGATAGCGGCTGCTCAAAACACATGACGGACAATAAAAGTAAATTCTCTGTCCTGACTCCAAGGGACAAAGGATACGTCACATATGGTGATAACAACAAAGGAAAAATACTTGGAGTTGGTAGAATTGGCAAGCCACCCTCAACTACTATAGAAGGTGTATTATATGTTGAAGGACTCAAGCACAACCTTCTAAGCATAAGCCAATTATGCGACAAAGGATTTCAAGTGGCATTCTACCCTGATAAATGCATCATCGAAAGTAAGGATTCCAATAACTCTAAACTTGTTGGTAAGAGAATAAATAATATATATATGATTGACATAGATTTTGCTTTACCTATAACATGTTTAGTATCTAATGATAATCATGATGCATGGCTTTGGCATAGAAGAATAGGGCATATTCACATGGAACATTTAAATAAACTTATTAAGAAAGATTTGGTTGTTGGTTTACCCAAAATAAAGTTTGTTAAAGACAAACTATGTAGTGCTTGTCAAATGGGTAAACAAACAAAAACTTCTTTCAAACCAAAGCATATAGTTTCTTATGATAGACCATTGCAATTACTTCACATGGTCTTATTTGGTCCCTCTAGGACAAAAAGTTTTGGTGGTAATTATTATGCTCTTGTTATAGTAGATGATTTTTCTAGATACACTTGGACTCTCTTCTTAGTTCATAAGAATGAGGCATTCAAATCCTTTAGCATTTATGCTAAAAGAGTCCAAAATGAAAAATCTCTAAAAATCGCTGCTATAAGAAGTGATCATGGGGGAGAATTTCAAAACTCTTCTTTTGAAGAATTCTGTAATGATCTCGGGATCAATCACAATTTTTCTGCTCCTAGAACACCACAACAAAATGGTGTTGTAGAGAGAAAGAATCGGTCCTTAGAAGAACTGGCTCGAACAATGTTAAACGAAACTAACCTCCCAAAATATTTCTGGGCTGATGCAGTTAGCATTGCTTGTTATGTTTCAAATCGAGTTCTTATAAGGCCAATTCTTAAGAAAACCCCCTATGAACTCTTCAAAGGTAGAAAACCAAACATCTCTCATCTTCATGTATTCGGTTGTAAATGTTTTATTCTAAACAATGGTAAGGACAACTTGGGCAAGTTTGATGCAAAAGCGGATGAAGGGATTTTCCTTGGCTATTCTCTCACGAGTAAAGCTTACAGAGTCTTTAATAAAAGAACTCTAGCCATGGAAGAATCCATTCATGTATCTTTTGATGAAACTAATCCTATGGTAAAGGATGGGATTTCTTGCGATGACGATAACTTGCCAAGTTCCCCTGCTAAAGGTAATTCTATCAAAGACATTACAACTAATACTGAGGAATTGAGAATGGATGATGATCTATCTTCTCAAGAAGAGCATATCCACTCTGACTTACCAAAAGAATGGAGGACCCATCGAAATCATCCTATTGACAACATCATCAGTGATATAAGCAAAGGTATAACTACTCGTAGAATGCTTGATGCTTGTCTAAACATGGCCTTCGTCTCTCAAATAGAACCCTCCAAGATTGATGATGCAATCGAGGATGAACACTGGATTCTTGCTATGCAAGAAGAATTAAACCAGTTTAAGAGAAATGAGGTTTGGGAACTTGTTCCTAGACCAAAGAATAGACATGTAATAGGAACTCGTTGGGTATTTAGAAATAAATCTGATGAAAATGGTGTTATTATTAGAAATAAAGCTAGACTAGTAGCCCAAGGATACAACCAGGAAGAAGGTATTGATTTTGATGAAACCTTCGCTCTGGTTGCTAGACTTGAAGCTATTAGGATATTACTTGCATATGCTTGTTCTCTTAATTTTCAGCTATATCAAATGGACGTCAAGAGCGCATTTCTCAACAGCTACATTCAAGAAGAAGTGTTTTTAGAGCAACCTCCTGGCTTTGAAGATTACAAACATCCTTCTCATGTCTACAAGTTAAAGAAAGCCCTCTATGGCCTAAAGCAAGCACCACAAGCGTGGTATGATCGTCTAACGAATTTTCTAACAGAAAAAGGTTTTACAAAAGGGAAGGTCGACACTACTTTATTTATTAAGAAAATAAATCATCATACTTTATTAGTTCAAATCTATGTAGATAATATTATTTTCGGTTCTACTAATGAAAGTTTGTGTAGTGACTTTGGCAAAATGATGCAAGGAGAATTTGAAATGTCCATGATGGGAAAGTTGAATTACTTTCTTGGACTTCAAATAAAACAGCTTGATAATGACATCTTCGTGAGTCAATCCAAATACTGCAAAGATCTGTTAAAAAGATTTGATATGGATAACTGCAAGCCAATAGCTACTCCTATGGGATCTGGAACATACATTGACACAGATGAACCCGATAAATGCATTGAAATATCTAAATACCGAGGTATGATCGGATCTCTTTTATACTTAATTGCCAGTAGACCTGATATAATATTTAGTGTATGTTTGTGTGCACGATATCAATCTAAACCAAAAGAATCACATCTAGTTGCTGTTAAGAGAATCGTGAAATATCTCAAAGGTACAACTGAAGTTGGACTGTGGTACCCTAAAGGAAGCATATGTGATTTGGTTGGATATTCAGATTCAGATTTTGCCGGATGCAAATCTAAGAGGAAAAGTACAAGTGGTACTTGTCACATTTTAGGCAATGCCTTAGTCTCTTGGTCTTGCAAGAAACAGGCATGTGTAGCTCTAAGCACTGCTGAGGCTAAATATATAGCAACTGGTAGTTGTTGTGCCCAAGTGTTGTGGCTTAAGCAACAATTACGAGATTATGGCTTAGTCTTAGGCTGCACTCCGCTGAAATGTGATAATACTAGTGCTATAAACCTCACAAATAATCCTATTATGCACTCAAGAACCAAACACGTAGATATAAGGCATCACTTCCTAAGGAACCATGTTCAAAAGAAAGATGTATCTGTAGAATTTGTTGATACTCATAACCAACTAGCAGATATTTTCACTAAGCCCTTGGCAAAAGAACCTTTTTACAAAATTAGACGTGAACAAGGCATTCTTGATGAAGCTTACTTGTCCTAACATGTTTAAATGTTTATATGTATGCTTCATTGTTTATATTCAATGCCTACTTAATCTTAAATTGTGTGTTTTATGCTTTAATTTTCAAGTTTTTAGAGTCAAAAATCATTTTTAACATCAGCGGGAAAACAGTATGTTACAGTAATCGATTACTGTAATGGTGTAATCGATTACTCACTGCTACTGTTTGAAAAAATTTGAATTTTTGAAAGTGGGTAATCGATTACTCACTCAGTGTAATCGATTACTCTGTGCAGTTATATATATGAACTGCTGCATTTTTCAGAAATCCACCATTTTTCTCTCTCCTATAACTCGAAGGTTTCCCTCTCTAAACCCTCTCAATCTCTAAAAACCTCATTTCAACTCCGTTTTGATTTATTTTTGTTGCAAATCACATCACTTTTTCAATTCTAAACACTTCTACACCCTCTATTTCGTAATTTGTGGCCTAAATAAAAAATCCCCAAATTTCCAAACTCAAAACCTTAAACCTTCAAACACCAACAATGGCTTCATCTTCAAAAAGACCACGATCTTCAAAGTCTAAGCAAGGATAATCAACTTCCAAGACCAACCTTAAACCAAGGCTTCTTGCTAATGACGCTCAAATGAAGGTCTTTGAGGAAAATTTTCATGGACGCACCATTTTCACTCCTAAGTACGGTAACATTGGAAACTTTGAGTTTGAAGATTTTCTTTTTCCTTATCTTTTGCGGCAACAAAAACTTTTTGACTTTTGCTGCGAAGCGAACGATATTTATCCTGAGCTTGTTCGCGTATTTTACTACAACATGAACTTTAGGAAAAATCTTATGACTTCCCATGTTAAGGGAAAAGATATTGTTTAGATATGAAAACCTTTAGTTCTATTTGCTGTGATATACCGATGATAGGCGACATTACTGGGTTCGGCCTGGTATGTGAATAGGATGATTACGATCGCAAGAAATTCTATCTTTCTATTTGTAGAATTTCTAAGGAGGAAATAGAAAGGCGAAAGCAACAAAGCCTTGGAGAGACTGTTAAGAACAGGGATATCCTCTCTGCTGGATATCTCACGCTGGAAGATCGTTTGATCCATTATTTTCTTTCCTATGTCATTTTGCCAAAATTTTCAAATCATTCGCAAATAAGTGACATAGAGATCCAATTGATGTATGCTATCAAGTTTAACATCAAAATTAATTGGACTAAGATGATAATGAATCAAATGTGGCATGTTCGCGACTCCCATAGTCCGTTGCCCTAAGCCATCTTCATTACCAAAATCCTAGAGCATTTCGGCGTACCTTTAGAAGGTGAGACCAAAGTGGCCCTCAATCTTCGCGAAAGTAAGGTTGATATTGAGGTTGTCCACAAGATGGGATTCATTATAGATCCTGTCACTCGTCGAACCTACAAACATCATACCAACCGCCAACCTGCTCCTGCCGACGAACCAGAACCTACTGCTGCACCAAACCAGCCTGAGTCTCATGCTCAATCTTCTTCGTCTGCTGCTATGCCCACTAATCAGATGATTATGGATGAATTGGTTTCTCTTCGAGGCTACATCACCACAAGGATGGATGCTTTCAATACTCAGAGTCAACAAATCCATTACGAACTTCATCGCCTTTCTTCGAGGCTAAGCAACATGGATGTTGATGAAGATAGTTCTGAGCCGGAGTCTTAGAGTGTCTAGGATTTATTTTATTTTCTGGTTGTATCGTTGAAAGTTTTTATGTTTGCTAGTACTATGTTTGGACATCTAAAACTGCTATGATTTGCTTATGTTTAAACATGTTTCATTATTCTGATATGCACTACTATAACTGATATATTCATTGTGCTATAACTGCTATATCTGTTATGATATAAATCATGTATGCTATATATATGTTATATATTGTGTTGGACCCTTGGCTTTTCTACTTTTTGATGAAGTCAAAAGGGGGAGAAAAGTTGGGGAGTGTATTTTCTTTTGTCAAAATATTTTCCAGGCACTTAACTCCAAATGAAAGGGGGATCATACAAGATAGGGGGAGCATACTCCAAATGAAAGTATGCTACTCTCAAAGAAATTCAGAAAAATACACTGTCAAGAAGATATTGGTTTGTCATCATCAAAAAGGGGGAGATTGTGAAGAAGATCTCTGCTTCTGACATTGGCACGATTTTGATGAAGACACCAACATCACCAAAAAGAAGAAAATGAAGACTACTTATGAAGACAAAGAAGATCAAAGCTTCAAGATTATTAGACTAAGTCTCTTAGGTACTTCTATCCAAAAAACTCTTTAATATACTAAGTTATAATGCTCAAAAACATTTTCGTTAAAGTTTGAAACACTCTAAGTGAATAAAAATAATTTTTCAAAAACAACATGTAACTGGTTACCATACTTGAGTAACAAGTTACATAAGTGAGAAAAACAGCAGTTTTCAAACCTCTAACAGCTATGAGTAATCCATTACAGACTTTGGAGTAACAGATTACCATTTTTAGAAAACAGGGTAATCGATTACCAAAGTAGTGTAATCGATTACACTAAGGAAAATTAATAAAGCTGTCAAACAGGAAGTTTGAATAATCGATTACTCAAATCTAGTAATCGATTACACAGTGTAAAATTTTCAAATAGCTGTTAACAGGGAATTTGAGTAATCGATTACTCAAATCTAGTAATCGATTACACTGTGTAATTTTTCAAATAGATGCAAACAGAGAGTTTGGGTAATCGATTACCCAAGTCAGTAATCGATTACTGAGAGCTGTTATATGAGATTTTCATATTTCAAAGTGAAATGATTTCACTCCAAATGAAACCCCTTCACTCCAAACGAAATCTCTTCACTCCAAACAACTTATACACTTTCAGAAGAGTACTAAGGGTGTTTGAGAAAATCTATATAAAGGCTCAAGCTCTCACAATTCAAACCACGATTTTATATACACAATTTTCATACAACTTTGTCACAACTCTAAAAAGCTCTTACACTTATTCTGAAAATATTTCTTTGAACTTTTGGCAACTAGTTCTTAAACTTTCAAAGTACTTTTTCAAAGTTGCTTTAGTTCAAGTGTTTCAAAGGTTTTCATATAAAGAGCATTATTATCTTGGTATATATATTCAGAGTTGATTGGATTGCAAGTTATACAAATTTCATACTTATAAAGGCAATCTGCCATTGTTATACATTCTTCATTTGTGCAAGATTATTTTCTTTCACGGGGTGTGAAACGAAAGGGGAATAGAATCACTTGGAAAGGTGTTTTCCAAGAGTGAATAAGAATTAGGGAGTGTGTAAGGTACATAGAAATCTCGGGGTGAGATATTGTAATTACAACTCATAATTCTTAGTGGAAAAATCTCTTGTGTGACAGGAGTACTGGACGTAGCCTTCGGTGGACAAGAAGGTGCACCAATATAAAAATCCCTGTGTATTCTCTTCTCCCTTATCTCTTTCATTATTATTTTCTGCATATATTTTCCGATGCACTTTAATCTTTTGTTTTGTAGAAAAAATGGCCATTATTTTAAGACAATTAATTCACTCACCTCTTAGTTGCACTCTGATACTTACATAAAACACAAGATAGCTACTTTGGAAGGGGGAAATTTCAAACAACAAAAGGAAATAAAGAAGTTGAATAATCATCTTGCATCAGCATTCACAACAAAGAATCCTAATACAAAAGAAAACACATTCACGATCTTGGAGATAAGGAGCCAAGGGGTAACAGTTACTTGCATAAAGTTTCACTATAAAATAAAGGTAGCACTAAACAGAGATAATTAAAAAGAAGTGCAATCAGCCATGGTATTAACGATGAGGAACTCAAAAGATACAATCACAATGACATATTGAGCCGCAAGACATCATGCATATATCTTCCGACAGTTACACTTTGAAGTATTGATCGAAGGTATTAAGAGAAAGAGAAAACATAATCAGTAGTGATTGGAATTTCAGAAAATGCAAGCCAAGAGTCGATCACTTCAATTACAATTAGCAGTGCAAACCATTAATTAATTGTTTCAGTTACACTGGCTATAATTACAATCATCATAATCAACAATTTTCCTTGGGCAGAAATGGATATACATTGGCAGCCTAAGTGTTTGTCATCAAATAATTCTCAAAAAGTATAAAAGGGACAGCCAGGTAGAAGAAAAATATCAGAGATTGTACCCATGCATACACGAGAGAAATCAGATATATATCACATAATAGCCAGAAACCAACACATTACAAGTAATCACGGGATACTCATACACAAATATCACAAGTAATCAGAGAACATAGGTGCTATATATCATACGCATATGCACAAGCAATTACAACAGAGAAGAAAAGAAAGATACTTGGCACAAAAAGAGGAGTAATAAAAAGACGGAATATCAGCAGCTAGAGAAGAGAGGATTAGCAGCAAGTAGAGACAGTAACAACAAGGTGATATATATAGTGTTCTCATCAGGTAACAACTTCTCCTCCTTTACTCGATTGCTAATACTAAGTTCTGAATCTCTAATTGCTTTGTGTATATCATATTTATACATAAAAATGCATTTATTTGATTAAAATGAGAGCAGACAATGTGTCATAGTAATCTTAAAACAATTTTGATCATGATTTTTTCCTAAATGGACTGTCACCCAAACCTATTTTTATCTGAATATGACCACACAATAATAGCAACAACAAAGTAATATGAGAATAACTTAAATTTGAATAGAATGTTTTAGAAATTGTGAAACCATTGATACTTTGATTTAAGCTTGCTTGAACAAAAGGAACAAATGAATAACACTTTGAATGCAAAAGAAAGATATTTTTCATTAATTGAATTGAATAAGAGTATAAAGAAGAGCCTCTTAAATAGACCTTAAACAAACTCTCAACTAATTACAAAATAACAGAAAAACAGAAAACAAATGTCAACTGAATAATAAAACACAAAGAATAGTTCTTGAGCAAATTCTTGGATAAGAGCAAAGTTGACTTTTGCATCGACTAAGCCCATGATCCTTTGATATCTGCCCATGATCCTTTGATATATGCCCATGCCCAACTTCCTCATGTCCATTGTCAACACATGAAGTGATTTGGTAGCTTGCTTCATGTGGGCTAACAAATAAATCCAGAACCAAGCCATTTGACTGAAGATGACTAGCATGGCCTGCTCTCTAGTGCGCCTGGCCTGCTCTCTGGTGCGACTGGCCTGCTCTCTGGTGCGACTGGCCTGCTCTCTGGTACGCCTGGCCTGCTCTCTGGTGTGCCTGGCTTGTTGCCTTGTCTGCCTGGTGCAAGTCTGACCAAGCCTGACTTTCCCATGGCCACTTGAGTCAAACACCAAACAAAAAATTCCAGGGGAATCCTGACTTTCCCTTGTAGGTCAGCTTGTTGCACCAATTCTGAGTCAACTTCCTTCTACACACTTGAGTCAAACACCAAACTCTTCTCATCATAGGCAATCCTGCAACATTGAAGAACATGAGAATGAGTTAACTTTGACACCCCCACAAGTTGGAGTGTGTATATTACACAAACCAAGCTTGGAAACACTAGCTTTAAAAATTCCAGGGGTTTGAGTTTTGGTAAAAACATCAGCCACTTGTTTATTGCTGGATACAACAGCAAATGAACCACATCATCCAAGACCTTCTCCCTTATTGAGTGACAATCTATCTCAATATGCTTGGTCATTTCATGAAAAACAGGATTAGCAGCAATATACAAAGCATATTGATTATCACAATACAAAACAATAGGTCCTACATGGTTAATTTGCAAGTCAACCATCAAATAAAGCAGCCATTATGCTTCACACCTTGCCAAGGCCAAGGCTCTATTTCCAGGTCCTCTGCCTCTTGATTTTCTAGGAGATTAAAGACTCACCAAGAAAAAATCAATAGCCACTTACAGATCTTCTTGTATCCAAACAAGTAGCTCAATTTGTATCACTAAAACCTTTGAGATGAACAGTAGTTTTAGCAGGTAAAAACAAACCTGTTCCTGAAGCACCCTTTATGTATCTTAACATTCTTAATGTAGCTTTAAAATGATCCATTCTAGGGGCTTCTAGGAACTGACTAAGATGCCCAACAGAAAAGCGAATATATGGCAAGGTGTGTGTCAAATATATCAGTCTGCCAATCAGCCTTCTATAGGCAGTAACATCAGTGCATAAAGAACCAGAATTGTTGTGCAATTTGATGTTATTGTCTATAGACTAGAGCAAGGCTTACTAGCCATAAGTCCTGAATCTTGATGTAAATCAAGGGCATATTTCCTTTGGCAAAGGCTTGTGCCTTCATTGTTTCTAGCAACTTCTATACCAAGAAAAAATTTAAGGTTACCAAGATCCTTGATGCTAAATTTCTTGTCCAGCAAAGCCTTAACAGTTTGTATCTCATCCATGATATCCCCTGCAATAACAAGATCATCTACACACACAAGAATCACAATATAGCTTTGAGGCTTAATCTTATTAAACAAAGAGTAATCAGCCTTGGATTGGACATATCCAAGTTGAATCAAAACAGTGGTAAGTTTGGCATTCCACTGCGTGCTTGATTGTTTCAAGCCATAGAGAGACTTCTCTAATTTGAAAACAAGAGAATCACTAGGCATCTTAAGCCCAAGAGGGGGTTTCATATAGACTTCCTCAATCAAGTCACCATGTAAAAAGGCAGTGTTGACATCAAGTTTATGTAAATGCCAACCTTTAATGGAAACAAGGGCTATAATGGTTCTAATGGTGGTAGATTTAACAACACGGCTAAAAGTGTCAAGGTAGTCAATCCCAACTGTTTGAGTATAGACCTTAGCAATAAGTTTGGCTTTATATCTCTCTATACTCCCATCAGCATGGTGTTTCACCTTAAAAACCCATTTACAACCTATGACTTTCTTATCCTTAGGAAGCTTGGTTAAAGTCCAGGTGTTATTGTTTCTCAAGGCTTCTAATTCAGTGTTGATGGCATCAACCCAATGTTGATCTTTGATAGCTTCATTATAGCTATCAGGTTCAGTTATAGAGCTTAAGGCTAAAGCATAATGCCTCTGTTTGGTAGAAAGTCTATCATAAGATAGAAATTGAGATAAAGGATACTTGACTTTAGCATCATCTTTATGAGAACATTTTAGCATTCCTGATTTGATCATGGTCACTTTCAATATCAGAATCATTAACATTGTTATTAGGTTGATTGTCTGTTTCAATAGGAAGAGCATCACAATGCTCATTATAACTATGATTACTATGATCCAGAAAGTGGTCATTGATGTTAAAAGATGACGTAGGTAAGGAGATATCAAAGTCATGCCTTTGCAGACTTCTTTCATCATTAAAGGGAAAAACTTTTTTCATAAAAACTCACATCCCTAGATAAAAAGGTTTCCTTGTTAACAAAATCAAACATTATATACCCTTTGACCCCATGCTTAAACCCAAGAAAGACACACTTTCTTGCTCTAGGATCAAGCTTTCTTCTTTTGTTGCTTATAGTAGAAGCAAAGCAGAGACATCCAAAGACTTTCAAATTCATGAAGTTAGGTTCATGATTGTAAAGATGGTCATAAGGGGATTTGTTATTCAGTGAGAGAGAAGGTTGTCTATTGATCAAATATATAGCATGGGAGGCTCCATAATTCCAGAAGCACTTAGGAAGGGATGACTGATACATGAGTGCTCTAGTCACCCCTAGTATGTGTTGATGCTTCCTCTCAACAACACCATTTTGTTGAGGGGTTTCAACACAACTAGTTTGGTGCACAATCCCTTTCTGATAAGAGAAAGATTTCAGATTGAACTCAGGACCATTATCACATCTAATGGTCTTGACCCTTTTGTCAAACTGAGTTTCAGCCATGCTAACAAAAGACTGGATCAGGTTTCCAGCCTCTGACTTAGCCTTCATAAAGAAGAGCCATGTGTGTCTAGACTTGTCATCAAAAATGGTGAGAAAATACCTATGTCCTAGAATAGAAGAGATAGATATAGGTCCCAAATGTCTATATGAATTAGATCAAAAACATGATTAGAGTTGGTTTTACTATTTTGAAACTTTAATCTCTTTTGCTTAGCATAATGACAAACATCACAAGGCTTTCTTTCCTTTTTAACATGAATGAAAGAGTACTTTTATTCAAAACAGTGAGCTTGGTATTAGAAGGGTGACCAAGCCTCTTGTGCCACAAGTCATTATTGGAAGTATTTAATCTAGCCTTATGTATGTTGTTAATAAAATTACTTAAGCTAAAATTCAAGTCACTGCAGTAATGATGTATAGACATCTTCTCGCATCAGCTGCACCAATCATCCTCAATGTAGATTCCTCCTGCATAACACATTTGGAGTTGGTGAAAGTCAACTTGCAATTTAGGGCATAAGTGAGTCTAGAAACTGAAATGAGGTTAAATGTGGAGTTGAGTATATAGAGAACATTGCTCAAATAAAGATCTTTTGAAAATAAAATGGTTCCTGCTATACTACTCAAACTTCACTTCCATTAGGTAACCTTATTTTGATGGGGTCTATCTTTCTAAAAGATTGGAAATTTGAGAGACAGAGGCACACATGATCAATAGCTCCTGTGTCTAAAATCCAATCTTTGCCTTTAGCAGAATAAGAGGTATTTTGCATGTTACCTGGCCTGGAGAAATCAACATCATTGCCTTGGATAGTTATCTGATTAACTTGATGACTTGAGGGTTCCTTGTTCATGGCTATGATGGTTTTATGTTGTTCTGCGGTGAAGCCTCCTAATGTCTCTTTTGAGTATTCATCATCATCTTTAGCAGATCCTACCTTGGTGTTGAAGTTACCCTTTTTGAAATGTGGAGGGTACCAATTCTTTTCATAACATGTTTCAATAGTGTGTCCATTCTTGTGGCAGAATGAGCATATTTTTGAATATCCCCTCCCTCTGCCACCATTGTAACTGTATCCCTTACTTGATGCAGAATTTCCTCCAGCTACAAGACATTTCTCTTTAATCTTATTCTTGTTGTTGACCTCACTGGAAGTGTTGACAAGGATCTTAGCATCATCCAAATTGTTTCCAATTCCCATTATTTGCCTTTCTTGCTGCATAAGGAGGGAGAAAGTCTTGTTCATAGTGGGTAAGGGATCCATGAGCATGATCTAAGATCTAACAACATATTACTGCTCATTGAGTCTCTTCAAGAAACGAGTCACATAGTCTTTTTCTCTATAAGACTTCACAAGATTATATAGAACAGAATCACATTGACTTGGGCATGTGATCAAGGGTCTTAAATTGTCAAATTCCTGCCACAACCCCTTTAAGTGAGTATAGTAGGCATCTATGGATCTGTTTCCCTGCTTTGTGCCATAGAGATCTCTTCTTGAAGATCACTCACTTGAAAGATATCACCTTGTGAGTATCTTTCGCTCAAATCATGCAAAACCTCAAGGGGAGTCTCAAGCCACATACCACTTTGTAAGATGGACTTGTCTATGGATTGATTAATCCATGAGAGAATCAGAGTGTTATTTCTATCCCAAGTTGAAAAAGGTTGGGTCACTCACAAGAGGTTTTGCAAGAGTCCCATCGATGAATTTCAGTTTGTTTTTTAACTTCAGTGCCATCATCATGACTTTGGACCATGAGTGATAATTTGAACCTGTTAGTGGAGGAGAAACCAGCACAATGCCAGGGTTTTCATTTGGATTCAGATAGAACAAACTGGAAGGGTCATTGATGGGATTAGTCACAGCAACAGTGATAGCCATTTGTGTAGAAAAAGAAAAGCAGAGAAGAAAAGAGAAATAAAATCAGAGGGCACAGCAGAACATCAATAGATGCTCTAATACCATTTTAGAAATGATGAAGCCATTGATACTTTGATTTAAGCTTGCTTGAACAAAAGGAACAAATGAATAACACTTTGAATGCAAAAGAAAGATATTTTTAATTAATTGAATTGAATAAGAGTATAAAGAAGAGTCTCTTATATAGAGAGCTTAAACAAACTCTCAACTAATTACAAAATAACAGAAAAACAGAAAACAAATGTCAACTGAATAATAAAACACATAATAGTTCTTGAGCCAATTCTTGGATAAGAGCAAAGTTGACTTTTGCACTGACTAAGCCCATGATCCTTTGATATATGCCCAAGCCCAACTTCCGGATGTCCATTGCCAACACAAGAAGTGATTTGGTAGCTTGTTTCATGTGGGCTAACAAATAAATCCAGAACCAAGCCATTAGATTGAAGATGAATAGTCTGGTCTCTATTATGATGCATCTGGCCAACTCTCTGGTGCGCCTACCTTGCTCTCTGGTGCGCCTGGCCTGCTCTCTGGTGCGCCTGGCCTGATCTCTGGTGCGCCTAGCCTGATCTCTGGTGCGCCTGGTCTACTCTCTGGTGCGCCTGGCCTGCTCTCTGGTGCGCCTGGCCTGCTGCCTTGTATGCCTGGTGCAAGTCTGACCGAGCCTGACTTGCCCATGGCCAAGTCACAATAGGCATCCTGACCCTGGCTTGTAGGTCAGCTTGTTGCACCAATTCTGAGTCAACTTCCTTTTTCACACTTCAGTCAAGCACCAAACTCTTCTCATCATAGGCAATCCTGCAACATTTAAGAACATGAGAATGAGTTAATTTTGATAGAATGTGAAGCAACAACCACACTTAACCATCTTAGGCAGAAGCGACTTCATCCAAAGCTTAACTATCTACTTGGACAAAAGATTAAACCAACCAAACCAACCATAATGGATGGAAGAAAGAGAAAAAATGGATCTTAATCTTGATCCTAATATGCTGCTTCGATGAGAAAAATACACACTATAACAATGATGTGTTTAATGAGAGAGGTAAAGAAAATAAAGTATGGAGAAATGAAATCATTTGGGGGTAAATGATAAAGAGTAAGAAAAGAATTCATATCAACCAAAACCATGGATCAATGTTTGACGAATCTTTGATGAGTCTTTGACGAATCTTTGATGAATCTTGGATGTTATGAGTTTGAAACACCTACATGAGGTTCAGAAATCAGGAACAAAATAACATTCTTATATTGATCCTTGTCCACATTGAATCCAATAGTAGGAACAGTAAATAAATCCTCAGCATCAAGACCAAGCATCACAAAGTGTCATTCTCTGGTGCATTTGCATGTTCTTGTTTACTAAAGGAAAATAAATTGCCCAACCATCATTGAATCTTTGTTTGTTCAACATAGTATGCAAATTGATATGGCCAACATAGTATGCAAATTGACTTTCCTATACCCATAGGGGTATTTTTGTGGTCATTTTCTTGACCCTTTTATAACCATCAACAATGGATATGGGAACCATTCCTTGGTCATCCATCAAGGAAATAAGATAATGCTCATGCAACAAGCAACTTATTCTTTCTCTTCTTCTCAAATTCAAACAATGTCTTCTTAACTTTCTCTAAATTGATTAACAAAGTGAAGGAAAAGCAATAAACGTTGCAGACAAGAAAAGGAAGAAAAATGTTCAACCACCAATGCAACAATAGCGTGAAATGTTCCTCAAAAATCTAACACGCTTGAGTTCAGAAAAATATGTTTTGCTTTGGAAGAATGGGTCTTGCAGCAAGAAAACAACAAAGAGAACAACTTCAATGCTAGGCTGGTGAATGGAAGAGATAAGAGTCCTTCCCTCCAATGACATCTTCCTAGGCTTCATCATACTTGTATCATTATTCTTGCAATTATTCCATGGAAAGATTGCAGCAACTGATTGAGGAAGAGGAATTGCATGAGTGGAAGCCATCAAGGAATAATTATGCTCTGATATCATGTTAAAATTGTAGGAGCTATACAAGTAGCTTTCTTGATTAACAAGAAAGATGAAAAAAATATGAATGAGGTGAAATGAATTGAATGTAAAATTGAGTATTCCCATTGATGAAGAAGTGAGTCAATATGACTTATTTATACAAGAGAAAATAGGGAAAAAAAAGTTTGTAAACCAAACAACTAATACAAACTTACAAAATAACTACTAACTTCCTAACCACCTAACTTCTAAAATAATCTCCAAAATATCTTTAATAATCTTATTCATTATCTGTCCAAAATAATAAATATGAAAGTTCATTGATTAAAATTAGAGACTTATTATTATAATATGAATTATAATAACGAGAAATAAATCTTTTATAATTGTAATCTAGATTATTTTTTATCATATGATTATTAAGCTTATGACATTATTAATCCAGATAGATCAAAAGACTAATACAGCTTATGATTCCGCCTTTTGTTTTACAGCATTTTTCTAGGATACACGGTCGAAGAACCGCCTTTAAAGACGTATTCTGGCATAATGGTAGGAGCTGTATAAAAGACTACCCATCCCAACTCTCAAGCTCAGGTAATTAGTTCTTTAAACTATCATGGTAGAAAAGATTGTAATTATCTGCACAAATCTAATGGGATAATATTACATAAGTATGCTTTGATAGCAGTAACAAACCATAATTTAAAGTTGAATGCATACATAATATATTTAATAAAAATTTGAAAAACAAATGAACACCCACATATTTGTCTAAGGAGAGTTTGCATGGTAGATGCATAAATTTAAATTTTTGACTTACATTGCCATTACTTAATGAAGTTAGAATGCTATAATCGATGATACATATTTCAACTTTATAGTTTTAGCAATATTATGAATTTAATCCAGTACCCATATGTTTTTAATAGTGAATATGGATATGGGGATTTCATTCAAATCTGAAAAGTTTTACATTAAACCTAAAATAAAAGAAGGAAGAAATGAAAAACCAGATGGCCAAAATCGAAAATATAATAGAAAAATTAAACTTTTTGCAATAATATGAAAAATGATAGATCTAAAGAAAAGATGACTTACATATGTCATACGGAAAGAATAAAGAGGGAAGCAAAGAGAAGAAAAATAGAACTTGACAAGAGAAAGAAATGCAAGAATAAAAAGAAGAAATGTTTGGTGGCTTTGTACAAGAAGAAAGTTACAGATTTTTTAAATGACATGACATAATATTGATGGTCGGGATAAGGTTAGGGACACTAACTTGGGACAAGTGATCATCATCCATTCCCTGTTGGTTTAATTCAATTAATTTTTTTTTTGTTTTCTATTGTTTAATCATATTTTTATTTATATATTTTATTTTATTATTATTATTTATAGTATGATTTGTGGTGGCAATTATTTTAAGATGAAATAGTAAATATCAGGTTCTTTACTAATTATTTAAATAATGATTGTATATCTAATCCTAATTATATTAACATTAGTTTTTAATAAAACCTAATCAAAACTATCCTTTGACAATAAAAAAATACTATGAAAATAATTTAAATATCCTAAATTGAATTTTTATATTACGGTCATGGTTCGAGTCATATCTAACTTATCTAAAAATTGGAGGAAGGTCTACGACCAACACCATCTATACGCTATTAATTTCATATAAAGAAAATAATAATGGAAAACTATTTTATCACCTAATCGATTAATAGAATTTTATATTACAGTCATGGTTTGAGTCGTCTCTAACTTCTTTGATAATGAGAAGAAAGTCTATGACCAATATCGTATTTATATTATTAATTCCAAATTAAAAATAATTAAAAACTATGTTATCACCAAATTAATTTTAAGAAATATTTTCACATTTTATAACCTAAAATGGGGAGGATGATGGTCTTTTAGCAAATATTTCCAAATCAACAAAAATCAGCTGAACTAATTAATCATTCTTCGAACTAGAACTACATAGTATTAATTTCCCTATTGCACCTAGGGATATATCGGACCAAGATGAACTTTTGTCACACACAAACATAAAAAATAAAATATTTTTCTTTAGTAATTAATTTTTTAATAAATAATGTTTAAGGGTATAAAAGTTCATGTGATGAGCAATGGTATCGTTTTAATACGGGCGGATGATGTGCTAATACCTTCTCCGATCCGTAATCGACTCTCGAGCTTTGAATCCTTGTTAGAAGACCACACTATCCTAATTGGGCATACAATAGAGTTTTCTATGTTTTAATGGCAAAAAACGTAGTGGCAACTCCAAATCAATCGGGTGAGGTAGAAGTCGAGTTCGCCTCTCCCTAAGTCGTAGAGTCGGTCTTCAAACCGAAAACTGATTCGTGACAGCTGGCGACTCCACTTGGAACACTTCCCATAAGAGATTCAAGCTCAGGGCCATTAATTACACGGGCTTAAATACATTTACTTTTTTATGTTTACTTTTTATAATAACAAATGGTTATCTACTATATTTTCTTGATTTATTGTCTGTAATTCTGGTGATTATCTTTGCATTTTTTTTGTGGGAATTTATTTTTAACAACAAGGTTTGCACGCTTCCCCATACACTAACATTGTATGCTCGAGTTTGCACAAACATATGTCCTGAACCCCGGTGTTAGTGATTAGGATTTGAATAGGAGGGACAACTCTTTTCCCGGTGTTTGCCAAAATTCATATATGGTATTGGCAGGATGGATCACCCATAATGTTCCCAATATCATGAGTCAGCGGCTTGGAGGGCTCGAACCTTCTCGTTTCTAGCTCATGATATTTGTTT
The DNA here is from genome assembly GCA_009771035.1 of Lupinus albus. Taxonomy (NCBI): domain Eukaryota; kingdom Viridiplantae; phylum Streptophyta; class Magnoliopsida; order Fabales; family Fabaceae; genus Lupinus; species Lupinus albus. Next base: position 8,127,162 of record CM020006.1, on the reverse strand, counting down.
TCCTTTCTTTCGGGATTGTCTGCGATCTGGTGACCTAGAAGTCTAAGGTTTTTATGGAATCCGCATTAAATAAGACCTAATACCTCGTCATAGGGTTTTGACATTTAGACTACCAAAAATCATGTAAGTGTCATGAGGATGTCATTTCATAAACCATACAGGAAGTAGAACCTAAATTTTATTCATCACCATTATAATTTGGGACTATTGTCCCTCAAAAAAGTTTTCATGTCTGAGTATCATGAGGATGCCATTTCACTTTGATGTCTTTGTGATACAAGAACGGATAAATCATAGCATTCCCTATAATGGGCTCAACGCCCTAGCGATAATTTTTATTCTCTTCGATGGGCTAAACACAATAGAGATAACTTTCATTCCCTCTGATGGGCTAAACGCCCTAGGGATAATTTACATTCCTTTCTATGGGATCAATGCCCTAGGGATAATTTCATTTTCCTCCGAAGTGCTATGCGCACTTGAAATAATTTGTATTCACTCCGGTGGGCTTATCGCCCTAGGGATAAGTTCTCTATAATCCTAATAAGTTTGGAGCTATATTGTTTAACTTTGAGTTGGCCTTAAGAGTATAATAGATTTCAAATCCATCATAACATTTTACTATATTGTAATTAAGGCTATATTTCCTCAAAATAGAGTATTACACTCTCAGGCCTAAAAAATGCATTGAAATCATTTCATCATATTTATGCATATCATTCATTTATACATTCATCAAAATATACATCATTGAAAAGTCAATAAAAAATCATCATTTATACATTCATCAAAATATACATCATTCATAAATTCATCAAAAAGATAATCATCATTCATACATTCATCAAAGTATACATCATTCAAGCATTCATCTAAAAAATAAAATGTCATCATTCCAACATTAATTAAAAAAGTATGAGTCAACCATTCATCCATCTATTCATACGGAAAGTATGAGTCAAATGTGATCTTTATTAAAAGTAATGAAAGGTGGTCTAGTCTTAATTACATCCATACAAGATCTAAAGGGATGAGCTAATCTAAAATGCCAAAGACTAGTTAGGTACAAGAACAAAATTTGTAATTGAAAATTTTATATTGTGAACAAGTTTAGCTCATTGCAACACATATAATCCCTATGTAATTCTAGCTATACCAATCATCTTCAAGGAATCTTTCTCCTGTATTTTACAATAAGATGCATCAAATAATAAAATACATGAGGAGTGTGATGTCAACTTAGGTATAGATAGTAAGTTGTAAGGAAATGAGGGAAGATAGGTATGGTTCCTGAAACTTTGGCCAAGACTTTGTGGCAATTAAGAAATTTGATCCTAACAGTTTTTATTTTGTAATTTGCAGAATAATAAGAAATGTCATATGTAATATGATTAGTGACACCAATATTCAATACCCATTGAGGTTTAGGATTACCTTCATCATGTTCATTATTAGGTGAGGATGTTGTATATGTTGGAGAAACCAGAAATACACAAAATCAGAGAATGAAGAATGGCACAGCTCTACGAAGAAGATGATGAACAGTGACCTTAGTTGCAGAGTAAAATAGTGAGAGAAATTGTGTAGAAAAGAGAGAGAGATGAAGGAGAAGAGAGTAAAAGTAAGTATCTATGAATATACTTCTTTATTGATCACACTTTTATGAATTTGTATACAATGCCTTATATAGCATAACTACCAACTAACTCAACTAGAAAAACTATCAAAGCTTTCCTAAAACAGAAAGTTCCTAACTAAGCTTATTTGAATCACATTTTCAACATCATCCCTTGATTCAAATACTTATTACAAGCTAATTACATTCAAAGCTTCTCTAAGCTTCCTGAATTTCTCAAACTTTAATGGCTTTGTTAAAACATCAGCAACATTATCATTGGTGTTGCAATACTCCATTTGGATCTTGCCTTGACTCACTTGATTCCTCAAGAAGTGATACTTGGTATCAATGTGTTTGCTTCTCCCATGAGATATGGGATTCTTGGCAAGATCAATAGCTGATTTGTTGTCAACAAACAGCTTCACCATCTCTGAAACATCCAGCTTTATTTCCTTGAACAGTGAAGTTAGCCACCTTGCCTGGCATGCAGTAGAACAGGCTGCAATGTACTCAGCCTCACAGGTTGATAAGGCTACTATCTCTTGCTTCTTTGAACTCCAAGTGATCATAGATCCAGATAGCATGAAGACTTGACCCATTGTGCTTTTTCTTTCAATCAAATCCCCACCCCAATCTGAATCTGAGTAAGCAGTGAGTGTTAGGATAGTTTCACAGCTCTGTTTAGGGAAGATGACACCAAAACCCATGGTTCCTTTGAGATATCTAAGGATCCTCTTGGCTGCAATCATGTGTGGTTGTCTAGGATCACTCATGAACCTACTAATTAATCCAACACTGTATGCTATTTCTGTTCTGGTGTGGCATATATACCTCAAACTGCCAACAACTTGCCTAAACATGCTTGCATCAACCCTTGTTTCATCTTCACCCTTGTTCAGTTTCACATTTGTCTCAACTGGTATATCTGCAGCATTACATTGTACCATGTTGAACCTTTCTAACACTTCAGAGATGTATTTCTTTTGATGCATGAGGATGCCTTGATCTGTGTATGCAAACTCAAAGCCAAGAAAGTATGATAGGATTCCCAAATCAGTCATTTCAAACTCTTGCTTCAAACTTTGCTTCACCAGTTCAATCCTTTTTTGACTACTTCCAGTGATAACCAGATCATCTAAATATAGACATATTAGAAGAATGTTTGCTATGTTTATGACCTTCACATAAACTCCATACTCCACAGAGCACTTCACAAAGCCAATGCTTGCTAGGAATGCATCAATCCTCTTATTCCAGGCTCGAGGTGCTTGTTTTAAGCCATACAAGGCTTTCTTTAGCCTTAGCACCTTGTGCTCATTACCTTGGCATATAAAACCAGGAGGTTGAGTGATGAACACTGACTCATCAAGTGGCCCATTGAGGAAGGCTGACTTCACATCTAACTGCCACAACTTCCATCTCTTCAAGCTTGCAATGGCAATAATCACCCTTACTGTTTCAATTCTTGCTACTAGAGCATAAACCTCTGAGTAGTCGAAGCCTTTCTTTTGCATGAACCCCTTGGCTACAAGCCTACTAGCCTTATGCTTGGCAATTGATCCATCAGGATTGTGCTTCACCTTAAAAACCCATTTGACAGCAATAGGCTTCTTGTCTTTGGGCAGATTCACCATCTCCCATGTATCATTCTTTTCAATGCTTTTCAGTTCATCTTCCATTGCTAACCTCCATACTTTGTGTGAAATAGCCTCTTCAACATTAATAGGCTCAGCATCAGCTAGTAGAGCCATATGTTGAACTAGGTTTTCTTCACTAGTGACATTATCATCAAAGTCTAGCAAATAGTCACTAAATCTGGAAGGAAGAGTTCTATTTCTGGTTGGTCTGCCACTTGTGGTCTGTTGTGGTTCTGCTACTACTTCATCCTGCTCACCACTGTGATTTGCATTAGACTCATCACCTTGAGTTGTGCTAGGCTCATTCCAATTGATTTGAAGCCTTGGAGTTGAGACACTTATAGGTTGTGAATCACTCCAAGCTTCAGCCTCATCAAAGTCCACATCCCTGCTGAAAACAGCTTGCCTTGTCTTAGGATTATACAGCTTGTATGCACCAGTTGAACTATATCCTACAAGAATCATAGGTTCACTCTTATCATCAAGCTTCTTTCTCCTCTGATCTGGAATGTGCCTATAGCAGAGTGACCCAAATATTCTAAGATGTTTGATTGATGGCTTGATCCCACACCATGCCTCTTCTGGAACCATGTTGTCAAGCCTATTTGTTGGACATCTATTGAGTATGTATGAAGCAGTCATGGCTGCTTCACCCCAAAGATTGTGTGGAAGTCCCTTTTGCTTGAGCATACATCTCACCATATTCAGAATTGTCCTATTTCTCCTTTCAGCTATGCCATTATGCTGAGGAGTATAAGGTGCTGTCACCTCATGTGTTATCCCTTCCTTCTTGCAAAACACATCAAACTCCTTGGAATTGAACTCACCTCCACCATTTGTTCTCAAAGTCTTGATGTGTTTACCAGATTCCTTTTCAACCAATGATTTAAAGTCCTTGAAGGTGCATAATACTTCATCTTTTGTCTTGACGGGATACAACCACAACTTTCTACTCACATCATCCACAAAGGATACAAAGTACCTGCTGCCCCCAATAGTAGTCACCTCAAAAGGTCCACATACATCTGAGTAGACAATATTCAGAACTTCCTTAGCCTTAGACATTGTATATGTGCTGAATGCCTTTCTTGGTTGCTTGCTGATCAGACAATTTGCACAAACTCTCTTCTGATCTGTTGTTGTTGTTGGAAGTCCCAAGATCATGTTCTTTGAGCTAAGCAGACCCAAATCCTTGAAGTTTAGGTGGCCTAGCCTTAGATGCCAAAGCCAAGAATCATCTGCTAAGTCAATGGCTGAGAGGCAACTAGGATCCATTGCATTTAGATTCACCTGAAAGGTTCTGTTCTGGGCTAGAGGCATTGTCATGATCTTTTGTTCTGCAGAATCAAAGATTTCCATACTCCATTGAGTGTGCTGATTGAGAAGCCTCTCTCAAGTAGTTGACCCATGCTAATCAAGTTTCTCTTCATCCCAGGAACATAGAGCACCTTGTTCAAAGCTAAGCTTCTTCCATCTTTCCTTTTGATCATAATGTTGTCTATGCCTTCAGCTTGAATAGTTCTATTGTCTGCCAATCTGACCTTTGTCTTCTTGCTGTCATCAAATTCCACAAGCCAATCTTTATGGCCAGTCATGTGATTTGAACATCCAGAGTCTATGTACCAGACTTCACTGCCTTCAATTTCTTGGTTGGTTGTAGTCACCATAAGCATGATTGGTTGCTCTTTAGCACCTGCTTCATTATCTTCCATCACCATGTGTGCATCACTTGATTGGTTGCCTCTGTGAGTGTTATGGTTAGCTGACATACACTAATTAGCATAGTGTCCAATTTTATTACACTTGAAGCACTTGATCCTGCTCTTGTCTGTCTTCTTTCTTCCACCTTTCCAACCATTGCCACTGCTTCTGTTTGAGCTTTCTGCTTACTCATTATCAGCTCTGTTTTGACCCTTGTAGAGAACATGTCTTTGTTCTCTTTCTTTGTTCCAATGATTGTAAGCTTTTCTTGCACCAAAACTTCCTCTTCTTGATGCTTGAGACAGTAGCAGCTGATTCTCACTTGACTGCTTGTCAATGGATCTTTCATTGAGTCTTTGCTCATGTGCTTGTAAAGATCCTTGCAACTCCTCTACCTTCAACTCATCCAAATTCTTTGATTCTTCAATGGCTACAACAATATGATCAAATCTTGGATGAAGAGTCCTAAGCACTTTCTCCACTATTGACTTGTTCTTGATGTTCTTGCCACATGCCTTCATTGCATTAGTGATTGCAATGATTCTATTGAAGAAGTCAGCCACCTTCTCATTGTTCTCCATCTTCATCACCTCATATTGGCGCCTCAAAGTCTGCAAATTCACCTTCTTGAGTTGTTCAGCCCCCTCACTACATCTCTCTAGGATTCTCCATGCTTCTTGTGAAGTTGCAGCTCCTGCAATCTTCTCAAAGTGAGCTTCATCAACACATTGATGAAGCAAAAACTTCACTTTGTGATCCTTCTTCTTTCTTTCCTTAAAGTCTAGCTTTTGAAACTCTGTTGGGTTTTCTGGAAGCTCTTGGAGACCCTCTTCAATCATATCACCCAGATCTTGAAACCCAAGGATGGAATCCATCTGAATCTTCCATTTATTCCAATTCTTGCCATTTAGAATAGGTAGTGTGGTTGTGAAGTTTCCATTGTTTGATCCCATTGCTTTTAAATCTTTCTTCAACCTTGCTCTTGATACCAGATGTTGGAGAAACCAGAAATACACAAAATCAGAGAATGAAGAATGGCACAGCTCTACGAAGAAGATGATGAACAGTGACCTTAGTTGCAGAGTAAAATAGTGAGAGAAATTGTGTAGAAAAGAGAGAGAGATGAAGGAGAAGAGAGTAAAAGTGAGTATCTATGAATATACTTCTTTATTGATCACACTTTTATGAATTTGTATACAATGCCTTATATAGCATAACTACCAACTAACTCAACTAGAAAAACTATCAAAGCTTTCCTAAAACAGAAAGTTCCTAACTAAGCTTATTTGAATCACATTTTCAACAGTATACAGAGTGTTGATCACATTCTCAACATTGGATGAGTCTTTATTTTGGCTATTCTGCTACAACATATTAATAAGACCCTAATATTGTTCCATGGTGAAACCAAAAATAGGATCATCCTCCTTTTGTTGATCATTGTGTTGGCTAGAAGTGGCAGAATTGGCTTGTTGATTCTTGGTGAATTCAAAATTAGGAGGAAAGCCATGTATCCTATAACAAGTCTTTATGGTATGCTCTGGTTTCTTGCAGTGGGTGCAGTATTTCCCTGAGTTTTGGGTTTGTTCCAAAATCCTTTGCCAAATTGTGTTGAATTTCCCTTGAAGAATCCTTAATTATTCTTGGTTTTATCCCTTCCAGATATTCTATTCCTCTTCCAATTGGTTCCATCTTGGTGCATGCTCCTCGGTCACATCACTACTGTATTTGGGCGCATGCTCCTTGGTCAAGTCGCTGTATCTTGGCCCACGTCTCTCAATCAGTTGGCCTGATCTTTCCTGCCTTGGTATATGATCTGTTTGGGGAGTTTCATCTAGTAGAAACAAAGGCAATTATATGCAAAATTGCCAGCATGAATTTTGGCTAGAGAAAATGAAATATTTAGACCTTATGATATCTTGAGGTGGTAATGCAATTGATCCCATGAAGGAAACTCAGTTCTACAATGGGAAAGACATGCATCAATAATTGAAATAACAAGCTTCCTTGTTCAAGCAAGATACTACTATAATTTTATCTATTATTTTTCGTAGCTAGCTTTACCTTTAACTAAATTAACGTCGAAAAGCCAACATTTCGAATGATCCTAACAATGTGAAGACACATCAAAAAGGTAATTTTGAGTACTAATCTCCAATAGAAATCATCCCTGACCAAAATGGTAATATCCAAGTGTACTATGATACATCAATGTTGGATTTAGGATGTGTCTTACTGTATGATAAGAAGATTGTGGCATATGTGTCATGTTAATTGAGATTACATGCGGAGAACTATCCAACTCAAAGTCTAGAATTAATGACATTAGTGTTCACCTTGAAGATATGAAGATACTACTTATATGGATCGAAGTGTTATGTGATCATAATAGTTTGACATATCTCTTCAACTGAAATGAACATGAGGAAAAGGTTTTGTAACAAAGACTGAAGAAAGACATGATCAAATATGTCTCAATATGTGTAGACTTTCAAAAGGCCAAAATAGAACAACAGAGACATGGTGGTTAAATGCGACCCTTAGTAAACCCAAAATGGAAGTGGGGTAGCTTGACTATGGACTTTGTGTCACGATGACCCAAAAAACAAACTAGACAAGCTTTGATATGGGTTGTTGTGGATAAGGTAACCATGGATACTCATTTTATCCCTATTAGTCTTAAGTATTAATTGAAAAAGATGACTAACTATATATCAAGGAAGTGTTAAAACTTCATGAAGTACCAATTAGTATTGCATCTAACATAGATCCTAGGTTCACATCTAGTTTTTAACATTGCGTGCATAAAATTTTTGGGAGTTGAATGATACGATAAGAACATCTTATCCACATCTCTTTGATAAGTAGATCGTGTCAAATATTTTGGATGAAATTTCCTAAAATGGTGGGAGGAATGCAATATCCTCCCTTACCTCTCTACTTTTATGAGTAATATTTAGTAAATGATATTTTATAATAAAATATGTTTTTTTTATCTTAAATTACTTGAGAAAAATGTTATCTTACTTGAGTAAGAGATTTTCATAAAATATTAGTTGTTAATCAAAAAATTAGTTAACTAGAATGTGTCTAGTCATGAAATTTTATTAAGAGACTTGACATATATTAGAATTTAAATAATGATTATAATAGAAACTAATTTAAAATATAGAATTTCTGCATTTTTAAGAAATTACTACTTACATATTCAACTAAAGTCATTAAACTTCACCTAAAGTAAGGTAAGAGACCATGTTCCAAGTCTAAACTATATTATAAATTAATATATTTTCTATAACAATTATGTAGCAATGGATATTGCATATCATTCTCAAATAATGCATGCATACCAGTTTAAATTATTATTTATGCTTTTACATTTACTAAATTATTTATATTCCTTAATCTTATTTAATTTTATTTAGGAAAAGATTATGGTAAAAGGAAATTCAATTAAATTATAAAAATTCAATGAATTAATTCAAATTAAAAATATTCAACGTTTTTAAAAAAATATAATTAATTTAAAATTTATTTGTTGTTTATATTATTTTATTTGTGGTAACGTAAAGTAACCAGTCCTCCTACTAAATTCTCTTATTAATCCTCCTACCCACAAAAAAGTAATTATGTCATAAAATGATATTTTATTTATTAGTGATTGGTTTACATGTGACATATATAATGACTCAAAGTAGTGCCCAAGCTGTGTACATAGTGCCACCACAGTGTTGGTTTCCTTCTTCCCGTTGGTTAGTTTTCCCAAACAACACTGCAACCCACACAAAGTTTCCACACACATTGAAGTGTAATATACAAATACAATACAATTGAGTATTGAAATAAACTAAGGAAATGGTTCCAAAAATTATTTATATATAGATTAAATCAGACCATGAAATTTAGAATATTCTATTATGCATTTAGATGTGTGAATCATATCAAGGAATTGTCACTACTCCTACGACCAACCAATCAAGTGGGGTTAGTGGAGGAATATGGTTTGTCTTGTGGACAGTAATCGCAGAAGAATTTTAAAATGAAATGAGTTTGGAGGGTTAGGGCGAGAGGATAGTGTTATTTTTGTAGACATTGCTAACATGTAAAAATGGGGTAGACTCAACTTTGTAAACCTCATTTTATTTAATATTAAAATAACCTCATCATGGACGAGATACATGCTGGTTGTGTATTAAAAGTTATTGGACAAGTTTTCCTACGAAGAGTATGCTTTAATAATAATATCTGACACCTTTTCATTCAAAAATTACGTTAACCCTTTTTATAAGTATAAGATCAAAATTACCTCTAAAAATATTAGTGTAATTTTTTAGGTGATGTTAATGTAATTTTCTAATTTCATTTCAAAGCATAAGCTTTTGGCAGCTAAGAAAAAAGATAAAGCCCAAAACAGCTGTTCACAGTCCAATTGGTTCAGTTTTTAAATAAAAAATTGTCCGATCTAAATACGTAATTAACATGTGGTCTGGTCCGGTCTGGTCAATTTAAATTAAAATGTTGATCTAATCCGGTCCAAATATTATATGTGGTTTTGGTTCGGTTTGGATCAATTTTTTATTAAAAATTAAAATTGGACATATGCTCAAATGCTAGAGTTAATGAAAAAAACAAGATATTGGATAGGGGTCAAGATACAAAATTAAATTGAAAGGAAAAAGCATAAGAGAAATTTTATGAAGGACTTTAGCTATCTATCTTAAAAACATTCACAAAGAGAATTATATGAAACAATCAATTGAAACAATTTTACGTGAAGTAGTGTTTTTTTACTAACAATCATTATCATGCAACATAGAGGTATTTTATAAGAATGAATGAGAAATATATGTAAATATCGTGTTTCAAAAAAATTGCAAAATAATAAGCATAACGATAAAACAACGAAAAATTACTTAAAAGTGTTACACTTAAACAATTTCGGTCTGGCCTGGATCGGTCTGGATCTAAGAACTGAAACCGAAAACCGGACCAGACCAATTGGTCTTTAAAAAATAAATCTAATACGATCCGAACACATTCAATTTTTGCAGTTTCAGTCTATTTTGGATCGATTTTCGGTTTTCTTTTTGGATCGATCTGGAATTCAAATGATAGTCTCCACGTTCATTAAAGGATTGGACACAAGATGTTTAAAACTTTGTGCAATGATTATTGCAAAACGTTCTTCTACCAATTAATTGACATAACAGTGGCAGACCATGGGGACGTTGCAAAATTTATTTCAAAATAATTTAATCTGAAAGATTTTTTTATTTCTCTCTTTAATACAACTAATTTTGTTTGACAGTTACGTTAATATTTTCACGTCTTTTATTGCTACTTTGTGCTTTTGATTACCTTGTCTTTTACCGCATTAATGCCAACGTTCAAATAATCATGCTATTAAGGTTATTTATTAGACTCTAAGGGTAAAAGATGCATTTGGTTTTGGCATTAGCATTTTGTTTACACGGAAGTAGTGATAAACTTATTCAGAATACACCATACACAATCCAATTCAGTATAAATTAAAGATTGAATAATCGATAACCAAAAAAAAGAGTGAATAGTCATTTCCTTATAAATTTACATGTATATTAATTCGGTCTAAAAAATAAAATTCAAGTACTTAAAAATTTGTTTATGTGAATAAAAAATAATGTGTAAATAGTGATAAAAATGTTATTTGATCTATATTTTGTTGAAATTATAGAGTTGATGTATAGAACTAAGGATAGAGGGAATAATGATGTGATAATATTAATTGTTTGATACAAAAGACATAATATTAATTCATGTATGTTTGTATAAATATTAGATTTCTAATTAGATAAGGAAACAAATCATAAAAATATAAAATAAAATAATCTCAATCCTACACGATCTTCTAACATACTCTAAACACATCTAAAATATAATCAAGATGTGATGAGATATTATCACTATATCTATGTATCATATAAATATTTTATATAATATAATTTAAGATATTTTAAAAGTCCCCCAAACTAAAGTTTATTAAGCTTTACGTTTCATACAAATAATCCCAAGTGGTTGCAAACATTGAGTTGAAGAAGATGAAGACAATATGTTTAACCATTCATGTCAGAAGCTATCTCTAAGCTTAACCATCGTGGACAACAACAAACAATGATTAACCATACATAACAGAAGCTATCTCCAAGTTTAATCATAATAGACAGAAGTAGCAAAGTAACATAAATGAATTGAATTGATAGAGAAAGTGAATGATGAACAATTTGTGCCTAATAAGAAACAAAGGAAGAAGGAGAATAATTGAATGATGGCGTACAAGAGGCAACACAAAACAATAAGGACCAAATTTGAGAATTGATCAAGAATTAGAGAGCACTAGTATCTAGAAATCATCATCATTTATCTAGTGATCCGGACAACACGAAGAACATCGGGAAGAACCTTGATGAACAGAACAACACGAGCATTAACCACAACAAAGTCGTGATAGAGTTGAAGAACAATCAATCGTTTTACATCCATCACTCCCCCTCAACCCGAAGCCTTGAAAGTGAGATTACAAAAATAACTATGAACAAGTGAGAAAGAAACTAACAAACGAAAACCAGTCGACAAAAGAATTACAAGTCTAAGCTTCTCTTAAAGCGGTTATCATAACTCTGATACTATGCTAGAATTAGAATTATAGAGTTTAGATATAGAATAAGAAAATTGAGTTCTCAAAATTGTATTGATAATATTATAAGTGATAATATGATCATATTAATTAAACTATAAAAAAACATAATATTAACCTATTAATATTTTTCGGGTCACTTTCATTTTTTCAAATCTCAATTTAGATATAATTTGTGGTATATTAAAAAAAGAAGAGCTAAGTTCTCAATGATTACTAAGATCACGGTAGGTTTCTAAATTATTTTGGTACTACCAAATATATCTTTTTGTCTTATGAGTAAGAAATTACTATTTTTTTAGTGCGTATGGTTATCCCTCGTAACAAGTGTTCCTCCCCGAAATTGAACTTTGACCTTGTGGTCTTTTTAAGATATATTGAGATTTTCCTAGATCAATGTCTTTTTTGCAATGTTATTAATACTGTAACGATCATCAAACCAGTAGGGATACTGGTACAGTGATATAGCGATATAGCGATTTAACCGGTGGTTCACTACCGCATACCGGTAAAGATTGATATACATGTATAATATATTACCATTAATGTTAAAAAATCAATAAAAAACAATAATTATTTTTATTTTCATTAAAAAAATTAATTTTAAATAAAAATCGACCGATATGACCAGTACGGTTCAATTGAAAACCGGCCAGTATGGCCGGTTTTTACCGGGTTTGACCAGTTTTTATCGGTATAATTGCATGGTCAATATAATTATTGTATCGTGCTGATATTGAGACTGGTTCACCGGCCCGACACGAAATGCTGGTAATAAGTTTCTAAAATGTATGATAGTTTATAGTAATTTCAGATTAAATGAGAGAGCACTAATTTACTCCTTCAATAAATGAGAGAGCACTAATTTACCCATTAAATAAATGAGAGAGAACTAATTTACCTATTTAATGAGAGAGAGCTATTTTATCCGAGATGATAATCCATCTGCAATTTATTACCGACAACTGCCAGTGGTACAGGACCAGATAGGCAGATATCAATTACAATTTATTACTGATAATTACCTATTGAATGATAAAATTCAAGTATGGAAGCAAAAGAAAACTAACATATAATAACATAATTGTCCTTTTAAATATAACAAAATAATATATTTGTCACCAAGAATATATGAAAATTATAGTATTTGTCTTCTCATTAATGGAGAGATCCCTATTCAAATTTCACTCCATCACCAAATACTTGTGGGTAAAGGACAATGGGCCATCCTGAACTCTCTACTGCTTGTGAGTTGTGAGAGCTTGTGTATCAACTTATCAAGTTATCACTATAGGCCCAGCTATAATATATCTATCCCCACATATCATTACTTTTAAATACGGTGGAAATCATGTCTTATCTCACCGTATTCGATTTCTAACATTTTTCAGGAACACATATCAGATATCAGAGATTAAAGTTTTTGTTTCTCCATTTATTTTTAATAAAAAATATTATTTTATTATAATTAGTAGAATAAATATACTATTATCATATTATATTTTTCTTTATGAAAACTCTTACTCATTTTCATCATATAACCATGTTGCCTACTAATAGGCTACTTTACACTCACTTATACATGTTTGATTCAATTTGTGTATAGTTTATGAATCCAACCAAAGGAATTAATTTAGTCCGGTTTACATTGTTTTTCATTATTAGAATTAAATTGATCATAAATTGTTTGTTCAATGTATAGGTTAACTTTACTTAATAAAATGTGTTAAATTTTGTTACGTAGGTTTAGCAATATAATGATATATTATTCTTCCTCTATAAAATTTTGTTGTTTAACTTCACGAAGAGGGAAACAACTCGCGGTATAGTAGCCGCTAGGGGTAAACGTGGGTCAGGTTTGGACGAGTTAAGGTCTGTCTTTACCCGACCCTAAATATTGTTTGGGGTAATTTTTCTGAACCCAGACTCAACCCTAGACCCGGAGTTAACCCGACCCTAAATATTCACAGGGTCAGCCTTTAAACTCGGACTCGACCCTAGACTCGATTAAATATAACGTATACTCATTTTACATAAAGTCATCTAGATATTATTTATTATTGTGAATATGTAATTTGACATATAAAATAATATATGTGTATATATATTATTAAACATGTATATATGGTGAAAAATTAGAGAATCAATTATATTTTCGACCAAAAAAGTATCATTACTCTGTATATATTTGAACAAAGACACATACAAACATCATGAGAAAGTGAAAATGGGACGGGTCGGACGGGTCCTATTTGGTCCCTACTCGGCCCTAAATATTGACCGAGTCTAATTTTCGAACCCAAACCCGGCCCTAGACCCAATGAGACCCAACCATTTTTAGGCCCACAACGATCAGACCATATTAGATGAGCGGGTAGGGTCGGGTCTTGCTCACCCTAGTAGCCGCGGCAGAATGAACTTGAATGATAGTGTCCAGGTTCATTAAACTATTGGACACAATATGTTTAAAATTTTGTACAATGATTATTGCAAAACGTTCTTCTACCAATTAATAGACATACTCGTATACAGTGGCAGACCATGGGGACGTAGGGTTATTTATTTCAAAATAATTTATGTCTAAAAGATTTTTTTATTTCTCTCTTTAATACAACTAATTTTGTTTGACAGTTACGTATATTTTCATGTCTTTTATTGCTACTTTGTGGTTCTTGATTACCTTGTCGTTTATCGCATAATGGTTCAAATTATCTTGCTATTGAGGTTATTTATTCCACTCGAAGGGTAAAATATGCATTTGGTTTTGGCATTAGCATTTTGTTCAGATAAAACCATAGTTATTACATCTGTTTCGTGTCGGCCGGTTGAATTGTTAAACCGGTGAACCGGTCCCAATACTAGTACGATACAATAATTATATAAGTAAAAACCGGCCAAAATCGTAAAAACCGGTCATACCGGCCGTTTTCAATTGAACCGTATCGGTTATACCGGTCGATTTTTATTTAAAATTATTTTTTTTTAATAAAAATAAAATTAATTATTGTTTTTATTGATTTTTCAACATTAACGTTAATATATTATATATGTATATCTAACTTTACCGGTATGCGGTTTAATAAGTGAACCACCGGTTAAACCGATATATCACTGTACCAATCCCCTATCGATTTAATGACCGGTACGGTATTAATAACACTGGATAAACCTATTCAGACTACACCATAAAGAATACACAATCCAATTCAGTATAAGATTAGTGGATAACCGGAGTGATTAGTCATTTCCTTATAAATTTATATGTATATTAATTTGATCTAAAAAAATATCATTCAAGTACTTAAAATTTGTTAATGTTAATCAAAACAAATTCTCTCAATAGTGATAAAAATGCTAAAAAAATCTATATTTTGTTGAAATTATAGGGTGGATGTATAGAATGATAGAGGAAATGATCAAGATAATAAATTGTATTGGTAACATTGTGAATGATGATGTGATAATATTATTTGTGTGATACAAAAGACATAATATTAACTCATGTGTGTTAATTAGACTTCTAATCAGATGAGGAAGCAAATCATAAAATATAAGATAAAATAATCTCAATCCTTCTAAGATACTCTAAATTCATCTAAAATATAATCAACATAAGATGAGATATTATCTCTATATTTATGTATCATCTAGATATTTTATATAATATAATTTAAGATATCCTAATACCTCCGGACTAAAGTTGATTAAGTTTTAGGTTTGTTACGATTAATCCCAAAAAGTAAAGTAATCATAACAATTACACGAGCTCCGCCAAACATAGCATAAAGTTGTTGCATGAAGACAATATGTTTAACCATTCATGCAATGTTACAAACTATCTCTAAGCTTAACTATCATGAACAACAAACAATGATTAACCATACATGGCAAAAGTTATTTCCAAGCTTAATCATCATAGACAAAAGTAGCAAATTCACAAGAGAATGAATGGAATTGACAGATAAAGTGAATGATTAGTAATTTGTGCCTAATAAGAGAGAAATGAAGAAGGAGATTGAATTGAAATTGGTAATAAATTAAATTGTATTGAATTGAATGATGGCGCACAAGAGGCACCACCAAACAACACAGACCAAAATTGAGAATTAATCGAGAACTAGAGAACACTACCATTTAAAAATCACTATCATTTATCTAGTATTCGGGACAATGTTAAGAACATCGAGAAGAACCTTGGTGAACACAACAATATGAGCATTAACCACAATAAGGTCGTGATAGATTTGAAGACCATTCAACAGTTCTACATCCAACACTGCCCCTGAAAAGTTGAAAGTGAGATTACAAAAATAAATATGAACAAGTGAGAAATAAAGTAACATCCGGAAAACCAGTCGGCAAAAGAATTACAAGTCTAAACTTATCTTAAGACAAATATCACGACTCTTATACCATGTTAGAATTATAGGGTTTAGCTATAGAATGAGAAAAATGAGTTCTCAAAATTACATTGATAATATTATAAGTGATAATGTGATGATATATATTGTACTATAGAAAAACATAACACTAACCCATTGATATTTCTTTAGTCACTTTTATTTTTTCAATTCTCAATTTAGATATAATTTATGGTGTATTAAAAAAGCTGAGTTAAGTTCTCAATGATGACTAAGGTTAGGGTAGGTTTTTAAACTTTTTTTGATACTACCAAAGTATAATTTTACTCTATAGTAAGGAACTAATCTTTTTTATGATATATGTGGTGTCGTTCTCTAAAGTTAAACGTTGACATTTTGTTCTTTTTGGGATATAATGAGGTCACCAATATCTTGTTGGTAGCAAGTTTTTAGACTGAATGATTGTTTACAGTACTTTCAATTTAAATAAGAGAGAACTAATTTACCCCATAATTAAATGAGAGAGAAGTAATTTATCCATTAAATAAATGAGAGATAACTAATTTACCCGTTAAATAAATGAGAGAGAGGGTTTGTACTTTGTAGTTGATTATTTAATCAATTAGAATTTATTGCTAATAGTTTTCTATTAAATAATAAAAGTCCACTGGATCACCGGATACACGTGGGTAAAGGACAATGGGCCATCCTGAACACTTATGAGTTATGAGTTGCGAGAGGTTGTGTATCAACTTATCAATTACCACTGGTAGGTCCAACTATAATATATCTATCCCACATGTCATTAATTAGTTTTAAATACGGTGGAAATCACGTCTACTCTCAACGTATTCGATTTCTTGCATTTTTCAATAACTCATCTCACATACTTCATCATAAATTTAATTAGGATTTTTAGAGTTAGACATCATGTTATATATATGAAAATACTTAATTAGATTACTTTTTAGGTAAGATAGGTTCATTTATTTATTGATGTATTTCGATTTATGAATAAAATTTCTGTTTTTTATGAATTACTCTGGGTGAACTTTATAATGCTTATTATGTGTTTGATGAAATACATAGTCTGATTTTAGGAAAATAACGTTGAGAATAAATTTTGGTTCGATCATCATTTATACATAAAACGAGATATAGTTGTATGTTTAATTGTCACAATGAATATCTTTGTTCATATGTTTGATAGATATAGATTCATATTTGCATTAAAAACTCTCAAACATGATAGTATTTGTTACTAGAAATAGAGGTATGTTTGATGGTTCATAAACTATAAGTTTATCGATTTAGTTGCTAGACATAGATCTAATTTTGCTAAAGTGTTAGCATAGACCAAAATAATGACGGCTAACACATTTGAGGGTTTGCATTAATCTCAACTCATATGTATAGTTGCTAGACATAAAGATATGTGTGTGTCATAATTATTGATCTTGTGTTTAAGGTTTAGGCTTTATTTTATGAGTTTTTCAGTAGACTAAAGTATTAATTCTTAGTGTAATTGAGGTCGAATGTTGTGTAACATTATACTTCTTTCATTGCTTGATTGTTTATCAATTTACTGATATGAATAATGAGTCAATCCCAAATCTAAAATTCAACACTTTTAGTATCAAAACTTTTCCTCAAAACCAATCAAACTGGAAAACCCTTTTGAAAACTAGCTTAAGATAGTAGTTTGATTTTGAAAGGCTGAGTTAATAAGTCCTTGTGGATACGACAACCTCTTACCTTTTTTATTTGTTTGCGACACCATAGGTAGTATTTTTACACCTAATTTTCGGTTTAGCAAGGACCAAGTGGAGATAGAGACAAAAGTGTTGAGTCAGACGCTCGCAATATCTCTCTAGATGTTGAGAGGATAATCTCATTTGATACGAGAGTGGAATATCCTAATGGCGTGTCCACGACATCTTAGTAAATGATTTTAATTGCTAGCGGATCCACAAAAGCATATGGGCACTGGATGACTTTGATGGACGATGCAACACATGGATTGGCTTGAATGCAACGTTTAACATAGACATTGGTAGAGATGTAGAGTGTGACATGGGCATTAGCTTGGATGCAAGTGTGTGATATGAACACTGGTTAGTATTGACACAAGGATGTGTGTTGTGGGTAAACTCTTTCTGGTGGAGTATGATAATTCTTTTGAACTATGATTGTTGGAGACTTGGAGTAGACAATGGTGGTAGCAGTTGAAGCTTTCTAAGTAAGCTCCATGGTTTAGCTAGATTATGAGTATTGAAGAGGGTGATTGTTGGTGAACTTTGGAGTAGATGTTTCATAATATCGAAAGGCACCCTAACAATGTTGAGTTGTGTGGCGTGTTCTTTTAGACGCTGGTACGGGAAGTTGCACTACATGTTTAAGAGCTAGGTTGTTGGTAACATTATCAAGGATACTCATGAAGACTTATATTTTTTGGGAACAAACTCTTATGTGGATGAGGTGCTAAAGATAATTAGACATTGAACAAGTTGGAGCGGGATATTTAATAAGGTGGAATGCAGTAGAATGATCAATGTTATATATTAGACTCAAGTCCCTTGTTATTACTTGCACCACACTAATTATAAGCATCTAATTAGAAACATCAACTGAGCATTTGGACTCATGAGTGTGGTAGTGCTTGCAATCATTATTCTCTAATAATATTTTGGTAGTCGTTAAATGTTCTCGATGATGAATAGACAATTGGTTGAACCCCATTAACAAATTTTATTGTTTTCTCTTATATTTGTTGTTATGTCATTTATTTGATTGTTTGTAACCAATGTTGAGTCATGATCGCTTCTACTACAAAAAAAAAATGAAAAGTTATCAAATTCCAATGTATGAGAGTAAGGCAAACTTAATATAGTTCCTTACTCATAGGTGAAGAATATTATTGATTGAATAACATTGTAAGTGTTTAATTCATTATATTAACTTCTAAATTTTAGTTTGAAATAATATAAATATATCACAAGCATAAAAAATACTTTAAAATTAATACTTATAATTGTTTCTTTCCTATTCGCTTTTTGGAAATGGCGAAAATGATCTAATTTCAACACTAGGGACCGTCGCTACTCCAACGGAAATGGATAAAGTTTTTTTTTATGCTGATGAAGGAATCCAAAATTCTTTAACCAATAAGGTGAAAAAAGTAAAGCGTGAGAATATTTAATATTAGAGTTAATTACACAGCTCATTAGTTTTAGTAAAATTATATAAATCATTCATTTTTTTTTCTTTACAAGAACCACCCCTCGCTCTTATATAAATCACCCCTAATTTTATACATATTACACTGACTACACCTGATATGATATAAGTGTAATATTTTAAACAAAAAAATGTGTGGTGAGTGTAATTAAGTTAAACAAAATATTATATATTTGATAGATAATTCCAAATAGTACAAAATTGAGTGTCTTTTTATTATTTTTATTTCATGATATTAATAATTTTAATGAGATGTTTATATAACTCTTATATTAATTTTGTAATGAACCAAATAATGAAGATGCATTGACTCTTATATTATTTGGATTTGTCTATGTAAGGACCCAAATTCTACCCTTGAAATTTTTTCCTTTATTTTAATCCTTTTATACATGGATTCAACATCTTACTCTAATTTCCCCATAATCACTTCGTAAAACTACCTTTATAATATATTATGTTAACATACATCTCATGTTGCGGAAAACATAATTCATATATAACTTTCATTGGTAATTGCCGCATATGTTTAACTATGGGTTTCCAAAACACCCATAGTTACTAATATCTAGCATTACACAAAAATGTAGTGGGTTAAATGATTACGAATATAATCATCCAAACAACAATTTACGACACAAATAGAAAAATAGAGGATCCAAATCCTAAGCTCCTACAGCCTCGAAGCAAACATCCTCAACTACCCTGTTTACATGCAATGGGATTATCAATGGCAAATACACACAACATACAAAGGAGTAAGTCATCAAAACAATAAATACCATTATAAGATAATCCACATTTTAAAGGGGTTAGTAAACCATTTGTTTATAAATTCATTTTGTGCTACATTACTTGAGCCAAAGTTTTGCTACATAGCTTGAGCCAAAGCGTTGCTACATAACTTGAGTCAAAGTATCGCTACATAACTTGAGCCAAAGTATCGCTACATAACTTGAGCCAAAGTATCGCTACATAACTTGAGCCAAAGTATCGCTACGTAACTTGAGCCAAAGTATCGCTACATAACTTGAGCTAAAGTATCGCTATGAGCCAAAGTCGCTAACCAATTATGGTCGGCTAAAAACATATTTTCTTTTCATTGATACATCATCAATCCGTAAACAGTAAATCCACGCATTCCATTATTATAAACATACCCATATATGTTTACAATAACTAAGCGATTCATCACTTTATCATTATACACAATCAGAAAATCCACATATTATCCATTTCAATATGCTATTTAAAGACTCCTCCTTACCTTGGTGAGGGTTGTGTTTGGTTCTTGGCAACTTCGCAAGTTCCGCTGACACCTCCTCCAACTTTAGGATCTTTCCTCATTTCCACCATATAGCACAATTTTAGTCATTTATTCCAATATCACATAAATAACTCATATTGCATTATTTATCCATACAAGATATTTAACATATTTTCAATGTTTATAAACTACTTTCATCATAAGTTTACAAACATCTAAAACATACATATTCATCTCATATTTCAACATTAGAATGCTTAGTCATCTTCTACCTCTAGCATTTTACTCTTTTTCCTCTTTAACCCCATTTTCACTTTAGGGTTTTGGGGTTTTCATAAATAAACCCCCAAACTCTTTCCATTCTTGAAATACTAACTCTAAACCAAGAAATTACAAAATAGAAACAACATAAAACGAACCATAACTCAAAAGGATGAGTTTCTCTCATTTTGAGAAGAGATCCAACATACCCAAAATAAGTTTCAAAGGGAATGAGAGAGTTAGAATCAAGAGTTTTACCTCTTCTTAAGCTTCTAAATGACTCACAAGTCTTCTTGCTCTTGAAAAAAGCCATATTCTCTCACTTCTGTCTAGGTTAACCCTCATAAATGTGTTTGGGGTTCCCTATTTAATGTAATAGCGTCGGGTCCTTGCTTAAGCGAGCTCATTCTCGCTCAAGAGAGCAAATTCCGCCCATTTTAAAAATTCAGATCTGACCCTCTCGCCCAGGTGAGACACTCTCGCTCAAGCGAGAATCCTCCAGTATAGCCCAGGATTTCACCCTCCCAGGTGAGCCTTTCTCGCTCAAGCGAGCCAACCCTCGCTCAGACGAGAATCTTCCAGTATAGCCCAGGATTTCACCCTCCCATGTGAGCCTTTCTCGCTCAGGCGAGAATCATTCGCTCAAGCGAGAATCCCAGGATTAATACTATAATTTTAAAGACTTAAATTTAGGGTGTTACGGTCTCATCAAGGGTGATCAATATAATATACGTATAAAAATAGGAGTGATTCGTGTAAGGATAAAAAAATGATTGTTTGTATAATTTTACTAAAACTCAAGAGATTCGAATGTAATTAACTTTTAATATTATGACTTCATTTTAAGCACATTTAATGTATGCAAAGAAGGTCATGTTTGGGATGTAGTATTGCTGCATTATTTATTGACATTAAGTCAGGCAGCATAATTTCTTCTTTAATTCGGCCTTAGCATCACTATCAACTAGGGAGGATTTAGCCCATTTGAAATTTGTTTGAAAGATTTTATTGATTTTTTATTCATAATTACAAAGCATATCATTCTTCCTCTAATAAATTGGAAAATATAAGAGAATAAATTATTTTCTTATACTAGGAAATAAATTATCTTTTCCTGTCAATATAAACATAACATGTGTACTATTTTTTAGTTTTTAGAAATATTTGTTTAGAAAATGATAAAATTGGATATCATATTATGATTTTAGTGACTGAAAAATATAATTTCTCTCATGATATGAGGTTATACTTTATTTTAAAATATAAATAATATATATAAATAAACAAATTACAATTAAATATATACAATAAAAAATATTTGTTTGTGGTAAGAAATTAGAGTGGACTAAATTTTTTACTTTTAAAAGGAAAATCATTAAAGGATTTCATATTTATTAATTCAGTTTATTCACACTTTTAAGAATTTTAAAGTTGAGAATAAAATATCTCATTGTAACATAAGATAATTTATGCCCTTAAATTTATTTATTATTTGACATATATCTTATTCCTCTTTATTCTAAGAGTTTTTATTTTAAAATATTTAATAAAAATAAGAAATAAAACATCTATCAAACAATGAGTCTAGTTAAGGGGATAAATTATTTCCTGCTATAAGACATATTTTATTCTCTTAAAAAGTTTTGGGATACAAATATTATGCATACATTTCTAATAGTGTTGGCAAGTATCAATCTATTTTATTTTAAAATCATTAATTACATAATATAAAAAGAGAGCTTCTGTCAGAAAATGAATCTTGATATGTAGGTAATTTCTCACATATTTTGAATTAAAAAATTAAGAAATTCTATTGCCAATACTTCGGAATTAATGTGAGCAAACTCAATTATTATTTGTTTAACTGTTTATTGATTTAACAATAAATGCATAAATAATTCATCTATATATCTAATATTAATTGAAGGGGTTGGGGAATTTACTAAAATAGACATCTTATATGACTGACACGTGGCACTTTCAAGGGTAAAAAAGTCTTCCAGATTTCAGAATTAAAAAAATGAAAAACACAAAATTACATTAAATTCCTATTTGTAATGGTAATTTCACAAAAAGTAGGGGCTATTATGTCTTTTGCACAAATAATATAATAACTTAATACTATATTTATTATGGGACAGTGAATATTACCATAATAGGTTTAGGCAATGTATTATTTTAAAATTTAAACTAAGGGTAAAATAGACATTACAATTTTGTAATCATTGTAATAATAAATGCAAATAGAAAATTACTAAAACGGGTGCCCTTTTTCAAATTTATGTTTTATAAGGAATGAGGTATTTTTGTAAAACACTAAAAATGTACAACCTCTTCATTTCTCTCCATCTCTCTTCCTCTCTTCATTTCTTTTCTTCTTTCTTCCTTCAGCGGCGTTCCGCACAAAACCGTTTGACTTTCTTCTTCTTTATATGATGTGTTTATTTATTTTTGTTTATATTTATTTACATAGTACTACTACGTATTTATTTCGGTTCGTTTCGTTTCAGTGTTCATTCTATTTTCTTCTTTGTCTTCATTTTTTTCCTACGAAATCGTTCTCTCTCGATCTGCTTCTTCGTTAAGGTAATGCATGTTTAAAACGCCTTACATTTTCAATAGATCATGTTTACGAGATTGTTGGAACATTTTTGGTCATTTTTGTGTTTAAAGGTTTCACCTTTGAACCGATTTTTTGAAAAATAGGGTTTTTGGCTTACATGCAAGAATGTTTATGTTCAAAGTTGAAATTTTTTCCGAAACACTTTCAGTTCCGATCATCTTTTCAACTTTATTTTTTGCATTATTTTTACATTTTATGTTTAAAGTTTTCAACTTTGAACCAAAGGAATCAAGTTTTACCTTGAACATGGTTTATTCTTACTTTCCCACTTTGAACGTCTTCATACTTTTACATTGAAGACGACATTTAGTGGAAAGTTACATTAAACAAGGAAATAGATGTTATTATCATTCTATAATTATTTACAGTGTTTTCCTTTTATGGTTTTGTTTTCTTTTTCACAGAGTTTACATTTTCCGTTTTCATCTTCACGATGTTGTTATCATTCTATATTTTTTGATATTTTTACATTTTTTTAGAATATTTATCATTGTCCCCATATTGTGTCCTTGTAATATTGTTTCAAGTGAACTTTGGTTCACAAACAGTTTATCATTGAAGATAACATTGAGGGTTCAGTGAACATTTTAATTTTGTTGAATTTATGTTTTCGTCTACACGACATACTTGACTGTGATTTATTTTTCACAGTTCATATTCGTTGAAGACTATAGTAATCACAAAGGTTACAATCAAATGTACATCTTTGAAATTCTGATATTTTTTCATGGATATTTGAATATTTATCACTATCCCTATAATGTGTCTTTGTAATATTGTTTGAAGTGAACTTTGGTTCACAAACATATTATCAGTGAAGATATCATTGAGGGATTAGTGAACATTTTAATTTTGGTGAACTTATGTTTTGGTCTACACGACATACTAGACTGTGATTTATTTTTCACAGTTCATATTCGTTGAAAACTATAGTCAATGACAAAGGTTACAATGAAATGTACATCTTTGAAATATTCATTTTTTTTCCATATATTTGAATATTTATCACTATCCCTATAGTGTGTCTTTGTAATATTGTTTGAAGTGAACTTTGGTTCACAAACAGATTATCAGTGAAGATAGCATTGAGGGATCAATAAACATTTTAATTTTTACTAAAATGTTGAGTTTGTCTACACGATATTTAACTGTAATGTTTGGTTCACAGTTCATATTCGTTGATGACTATAGTCAATAACAGAAGTTACATTTTCAATGATAAAGATGTACATATTTGGGATTCTCTTATTTTTTTTCATATATTTTAATATTTATAGATAACTATTAAAATATCCTTATGTTCATATATCCTTATATGCTTCACAATTGATTTTATTAATGTATCTAAAATTTACTATAGCTGACTAGATCATTATATACATATTATATTATGTTATATTGTACAAGTGTGTTACTTTTATGTGATGTTTCAAATAACCTGTATAAGTTTTTAATTATGAGCACAAATATGTCTTTATTGCTGTCTACTTTTACTCATTGATGTGTTTTTATGTATCCAATTCATTGTAGACTTTCATCTAGGACATATTTGCCTGCTTATCTTTACACTTTGCTTTTACATTTACTTTGTATATACCAATACTACTTCTATCTGTTATGTCATTGCTACCTGTATACATATCTATTGTACAGATTGTATAATACCTTTATCTCTCATTCAATTTGTGAATGCATAAATGTATTACCCGTATATATCTATATGTCTAGAGGCATCTATAAATGTATTCTATTTTTCTCTTCATAATGCATTCTCTTTACACTCTCTACCTTTCATGTAGCCATGTTTACTGTTATATACATATTATGTTCATAATTTGTACCTTTTTCAGAAATATAACAACACATCCTTATATGCTTCTAAAGGTAGAGAATTTTTGTGTAGATATGTACACACTTATGTGTAGATATGTACACACTTATGATATGTCCACTTGACTGCTTCTATCTACTTCTAGGTTAGATATGTACCATACTTATGTATCGATACTTATGTCATTGCTGTCTGTATACATATCTATTGTACAAATTGTATAATACCCTTATCTCCATAATATTTTTGTCTATATAAATGTATTTTTGTCCCAGTTCATATTCGTTGAAGACAATAATCAATAACAGAAGTTACATTTTCAATGATAAAGATGTACATCTTTGGGATTCTGATATTTTTTCATACATTTTAATATTTATAGATAACTATTAAAATATCCTTATGTTCATACTATTTTTGTGTATATAACTGTATTTTTCTCTTTATCTATATATGTTTTTGATTGAAGGTAATGGTGAATAACTATTACATATACATAAGGTAATGGTAATATGTCATTCCTGCCTCTATATACATGTATATGTTTATTGATTGATGGTGAAAATCCTAAAATAGATAACTCTTATTTTATTTCTGTGTTCATCATGCATTCTCTTTACCCTCTCTCTACAATACAGTAAGTAATACTTTTACTGCTTATGCAGGTGATATAGTTTATGTATCAAGTGTTTATTTAAATGTTAGTATAATTTGAGAATATAGGTAATGTCTAACATGGTCACATGTTTATTTAAATGTTAGTATAATGTCTGCTTCACATTATTGTGACATGATCAAGGACATAAATGATTCGAAACAGCAGTGGAAAATTGCTGTTCGAATTACCAATCGTTGGTATGTTCAAATGCCACCCAGATCGGGCCGTCTTGATATGATTATGATGGATGAACATGTAAGAGTAATTCATAATTTCAAATTTTAGTGCAGTAGTTAATTATCCTTAAGTGCATACTATTTGGGATAACATAATTTTAATGAAGTAGACTAATAACTTATTTTTATGAAATATAGGGACATAGAATTTATGTGTCTGTCCTAAGGGCAACTTTCCATGAATGGAGACACTACTTAGTGGAAGATAGATCATATCTGATGGAAAATTTTGATGTTCTTCCGAACGATCTTGAATTTAAGTAATGTGATCATCTTTATCGTCTTAAATTCAATGACAGTACAACAGCGTGCCGAATTGATTTTCCTGATATTCCTCTATTTCAATATGATTTCAAAAAGTTTTCTGATATCCTTTCTGGCAAATTTTCTACTTATCTATATATAGGTTAGGTCAGATACATGAATTCTATTATTGTGAAATAGTTTAACAAAATTATCCACCGACATTTACTTTCTTTTAATTGTTATTGTAGAAATTATTGGTTTGGTCCAATTGAATTCAATCATCAAGCAGTTGTCAACCAGATTAAAGAAAGTGACATTTGACCTACTAGATTTGAGGTAATGTTTTTGTCATTAACTCTTAATAATAGAAATTGTGTTCCTTTAGTACTTTGTTTAGAAGTTAATGTTTCCATATTTTGTCTTTCTAATTGTTATCTTCAGTGGGGATATCATTACATGTCATCTTTATCAGTCACATGCACTCAGATTTATCAACCACACCAGAAAATTACAGAATGTTGACCCGATGATAATCATTTTAACAAATGCTAGGATCAGGGAGAGGAAAGGTTGGAGTTGTTGTACCTTTTCGTGTATGGAATTTTGTATTTTATACTGTCTAACAGTTTGTCAATTTTGTAGACTATGGTCCACGATGTGTTTCAAGTAATTGGAATGCATCAAGATTGCTGATTTGTTCATAAATATACGAGTTTAACAAGTATAAGGAAATATAATAACATTCAAAAAGGGTCTTCTTTTTATATTCTTTACCCAATTCTGCTACACTTATGGATAAGAATGTAATAAATATGTTGGTGTAGTTTTTCTACAATGCTTAGAAGTTTGGACTCAATCAATGCTGCTGACCAGCCACTTCCATCAACTCAGGTAATGGTTCTAACCAATTATGCAAATATACTTTCTCTATACTTTCTCCAATACCATGAAATGTTTGTTATTTTTCTCTATAGACTGAATCCTCTACTGATGAACATGACCCAGAGAACATTCAAGTCATAAGTTCATCGAAGAAAATGCGATGTGAGACTGATGCGGACAATTCTCTAACTCCTTTTAATTCTGAATCTGAAATGTCATTTCAAATGTTCATATCAAGACTTGATGAGTTGACTGCATTAAATTTTATGTCTTTTTTTGTGACCACTGAATTTTTTGTTGGATGATAAATGTGATGTATATTCACTGAGGTGTAAATTTTTGAACCTCACCTCAGTTATTAACATTTACTGATGGGATTGTTGACACTGTTTTTGTATATTTATTTTGTATTTCATGAATATATTACATGAATATATATGTATTTGGGTCAATGAATAGATATTTATTTGGGTTAGTGAATATGTATGTATTTGGTTAGTGAACCTATATGAACATATATGTATTTTTTAACATAAAAATGGACATATATGAACATATATGTATTTTAACATAAAAATGGACATATATGAACATATATGTATTTGAGTCATGTATAAATAGAATTTAGTTCACATTCTATCAATGAACATATATGTATTTGAATTTATTTTTTAATCTCATGTTTATAAAATTATTAACACAGATGCTATATATGTTCATCTATATTAATATAACTTTTGCTTACTTGAAAATTACTGTATGCTACTAAAATATATTCATCCTAAATACGATACTACCCGTGCGAATTATTATACTAGTTTTAATTGGAACCATAAGCATGTGATAATGTTTGAAATGATAACATTTATAATAATTTATGATTTTGGCAAAAAAAAGAGGTAATTCAATGTTTTATAATGTTTGATAATTTTAAAAAATGAATTAAAAATGGGATAATTTATGGTTTTGGCCGATATAATTGCACGACCGATATAATTATTGTACCGTACTGATATTGGGACCAGTTCACTGATTTACTGGTTGAACCGGCCAGGATGAATCAGTTTTTATAACTATCTATAAATAAATTTATTTTGGCTTGTTTATTATTGCATTGTAAAATATGAATCATTAATTAAACATTGGTCATAACACTTAACACCAATTTAATATATGTGTATGGACAATGCAAATTTTTATATTGTGAGCACATTACTATTATTTGTGTTAATTATTATTGTATTTTAAATAAAAAATTCACATGAATAATAGGCAATGTATTGGTCTTATAAAAAAACTTTACACCCACAAACTGAATTATGAATGATAAAATTTAACTAATTTTTTAATCAACTTTATCAATTTAAATACTAGAATATCAATTTAATTAAGATCAAAAGAATCTAAAAATAATTTTCTTTTGGAATAAAAATAATATTGACACGCACTGATTCTAATTAAAGACACACAAAAAAATCATTTTTTTCTTAATTTCATAAATATATAAGTATAATCCTAATCAAGTGCATTAATTTCAACGATTAAACTTCATAATAAAAAATGAAACTAAAACTCATAATGGTTGACTTAAACAATACATTAATAGAGATTGATAGAAAGTCCACTTTATTTTCAAATTAATATTATAATATTGTTGGAAGCTTTTAAATTATGTTTAAAATAATTTAAATTATGAGTGTTGCAAGGTAAGTGGATAACCAATCTTAGCAAGCCCACTAGAGTTTCAACTCAACGTCACTACTCATGCTCACCATTAATTAAGAGTAAAGTCTTGAGTGAAGAGATATGAAAACTATTATTATTATTATTTTCACTATTTTATTTTGGACTTCACTTTTTCTATTCACCATGGAGAGAGTGGATTTGAGCCTAAAATTGTAGGTGTTAGAGGAAGCATCCTTTTATTTTTTGAGACCAAACCCAATAAAGTATTGATTTGATTAAGGTTTTAAATTATATCATCTAATATAACCAAAATATGGTGTGGTTTTGAATCACATCGATATGGTTCTATTGGCTTACATCGCTGCTGCATTGAATAACATGGGGACCGCATCTTGTCACATCAGACCTTATCCAAAGTCAATATTTCCAAAATTCTTGCATATTAAATAATGGAGATGTTGATGCCTCATCGTTTAAATTCAATGTCCATATCTCATAATAAGACATAAAACCCTGTCTCTCACATGCATAGATCATCAATGTGCTAGTTGAATTCCATTCATTAATGCAAAAATGGGAAGAACACCTTGCTGCAATCACAAGCAAATGAAAAAGGGTGCATGGACAGTTGAAGAAGACCAGAAACTCATAACTTACATTCAGACACATGGCACAGGAAGCTGGCGTACCATGCCACAGAAAGCTGGTCAAATTTCTCTCTAAATCTTTTATAGCCATTATCTTAGTTTTATTGTATTTTTTATTATTCGACTTTATGTAGTACAAGTATATCGTTAATCTAGTTTTATTCTCTCTATGTAGAGTATTTGGGCAAATAATTTCTATCTCTATAGTTTATATTGTTACCACTTGCCTTCGGTAAGAAACAGAAATGTTGACGTCCAACTAGCTTGGCTATATTTAAGTAGTTGGGCTTTACATGTTGCAGCTAAGCCTGCCCCGAACCAATCAAAATGAATTAACTATTTAATTTTTTTAACTCACGTGACATATTTTGTTTAGTTTGAGATAGACTTGGGGACAACATATCTTTGTCCATCATAAGGTGGTCACGGGTTAAAGTAAAAGCTCAAAAAATAGAGTAATAAGGAGATTGACGGTTCAAGTCTCACTATCTATAAATATTCAAATAATAACGTAATAGCATTAAGCATTTTCTAGCTAGCTATGATTTTAGAAAACAGCTGAAGTAAGTAACTATGAAACATTATCCTTGTAAGTTAGCTTTTTGAGTACTTTCTACGTTTGGATTCCTTTTTATAGGTCTTCAAAGATGTGGAAAAAGTTGCAGGCTGAGATGGTTTAACTACCTCAGACCTGACATTAAGAGAGGACATTTAAGCGAAGAAGAAGAACAAACCATTATAAGACTACATGCTGCTCTTGGCAACAGGTTAAACTGCTGATTACTGTTTATAAGTAGTTACTCTACAGAATTAATGCATTTTACAAATAGAATAAACATCATTGGATTTTTTTGTAACAAATTTTAGTGCGATATAATCATTTGTAACTTTTTCTTTGCCTCCTAGGTGGTCAAGTATTGCCAAGCATTTGCCAATGCGGACAGACAACGAAATCAAGAACTATTGGAACTCATATTTGAAAAAACAATTAGATATTAAAGGTCTTGATACATTTAGTACCAAACCAATTTGCACTGTTAGTTCTTCATCGGATTCAGAACCTATAACTACCCAAAAATCGAAGTCCAATGACATGTACATGGTTCCATCGAAAAATATTGGCTTTCATGAACCAAACACAAATCAGGTAAGCGAATTCATGCTCACCTGCACTTTGTGTTTAAAATTGCGGTTGTGGTTGAGATTACGGTCACAGTTGCGGTCATTGAGGCGATTGCGACACAGAGTGTGGCCGTTGCGGTGTAAATTATTTTGTGATTGAAAAAATAATTTTGAATTCAATGCAATGCAGCCAAATAATACAATTGTGTTGCGGCTAGATGGGGCCGCACGATTGTGATTCAGTGTACCTCAATTGTGATATAATGCAGTTGTGGTAGGCACGACAACCGTAATATTGTACCCACATCACTTGATCTGGTTTGCAATTTGAATCACTGCCCCACTATTCAATATATTGTGTGTATATTATTTTGTATATATTTGGCCACTCTAATATTTTCTAGATCCTTCCCCACAGCAGGGCTCATCAAAATCAGAGTCATCTCAGCTACTGAACAAAGTTGCTAAAAAGATTGTTGGGTCAGGTTACCTTGATGCAGTAAAATCATTGCAACTTATTGCTGGGAATAACAGTAATGATGATAATATTGTCACAAAAAATGAATTAGAGTCTAAAAGTGACAGTATTATTAAGCAGTCTCATGTGCCTAATTTTAGCACCATTTCAAGTCATTCTTCAACTTCTGCTCAATTATTAAACAAAATGGCTACTTCTCTTTGTCAAAAATCTCATGTCCATGAAGCTGCAAGAGCAATGTTTTCAAAATTAATGGAAGGTGATGCAAAAAGTGAGGCTAGCACTGATGGTCTGAACCTTTTTGAGGATGAACCAAAGATAACAAGAATAATTGATTCTCCTTCTAGTCCTACACTAACATTTAACGAAGTACTTACACACTCATGCTTTTTAGATAATTGGCAATGTTTTTCATCAAATTATATATCTTTTGGAAATTGTGCTGCAAGTGGTGATGAAAGCAGTGTAATGATAAGGAGTAGCAGTTTTTGCATTGAATCCCCTAATAATTATTCTACGTTGTGCTTCTTAGATGAGAATGCACCAGCAGCTTCAGTTGCTGATAAATCAGATGATTACTTCAATGAAATTTTAATGTGTGAGGATGAAATAAGTAAGTACATTCAGTATTTGTAACCACTCCATGGAGAATCATGAATAAAAATATAGGGATATTGATCTTCTCAATTTGTTATTTCTATTCAGGATTGGTGGCTCTAATTTTTGTTTCATTGCCAAAGTTTTTCTGGGCAAACTTGCTAGTGTTTGAGGATAAGAAAAGATATATTTGAAGATATTTATGTTTTTTTTTGTGGTATTATTTAGGACTAAATTTTAATTAAAAATAAAATTTTAATGTGTTATTAATATTTTATTGTTTTCTCTTTACGTAGATACATATTTTACCTAAGTTTTTTTTAATATTTCATAACTCTACTGGATGATATGTCTTGCCTCATAGGGTCTATTTGGCCAATGGAATTTGAAGGAAAATTAAAGATTTGTTACTCATGCAATACACTTCTAACATGAATCTAAAATTTCCCTTTTATTTTTCCTTTTGCATTCCCACCAAAATTTAATTCAAAAAGGACACATAAGACTTTGGATAAAAGTGATTTTTTTATAAAACAAGAAATTTTAATTTTTCTACCAATTAATGGCTCGTTATATGATTTCAGTATGTGAAAAAGGTGTTAATGATAATGAATGGTTTTTGGCGTGATGAGATGTTATGAAGACTCCAAATATATACATTAACTAATAAGTACTTGTGCATACGTACGAGGTAGTATTTTTTATCATGGGATTAAGAACACGAATATTACATGATCATTAATATAGTTAAAAATATATATATGTTACACGTACATCCACATGGTTAAAAAAATACATGTTCTCTGTGCATTTGTATTGTTAAAAACACACATGTGAATAATGCATTTGCATGGTTAAAAACACACATATTACTCGTGCATTCTTATTGCTTTACCCGTGCATTCGTTTAGGTAAAACACTCGTACATTTACATTGTTAAGAACACAAATGTTATCCGTGTATTAGCATATTCAAACACATAATGAAAATAAATGATGATTTCAAATTTGAATATTCTAACAAAATTAAAATAAGAAATTGTAACATGAAACCGGAAAAGTTGTAGAAAATGAAACAATTTGATTTCAATTTCAATTTATTGTATTACCACGATAAATGAAAATTTGAAGTATGTAAAAACTTTTCATGTTCTTAAAATAGGCGATTTGAGACTTATTTTCCAACATGCCCCCTCCACATAAAAGTCTGTCGGATCAGGCAAAATGTTACATATGACCCATAACTAAAGACATCTCAAAACCAATTGGTAATGAGAGGAGTACCCAACATGTATTTAAATCATTCCCGAGACAATAAGGTAAGTGATGTGAGACTTATTTCTCAACATGATGCCGGCTGCAACCTCAATTTCAACTTTCAAACACTCATCGTAATTGTAATTTTATGAAAACATAAATATTAAATACATTTATTATTTCTGATTTTCAATTCCAATGATAAAAAAATTTCCAATAATAATAGATAATAAATTATGATTTTTGGGGAAATGAATTTGTTTCCTTTAAGTGCAATAATAGTGATATATATTGTTATAAGGTGTGAAACCTCACCATAAGCAACAAACATGTTTTGGAGGGAAAACTTTTATAGAGAGAGTGACATGTGTCATGAAGAACCTTTATTTCTTATATATTAGATAATAGTAGTATTTATAGGCAATTAAACTGTTATCTTATTTAAAGACACTTGTAAGTCAGAAATTCAAATTTATGCTAAATAAAATATGAAATCATAGCGCGTTGTTCATGAATGTAAATGCTCTGAAAAAGATGAGCGTGGAGCAACAAGTAGAAAAAAAATGACAGTGGATAAAACGGAATATGGTATTTCAAACTTTACCCAGTTTCAGAAAAAAGACTTAATATGTTTCAACTATAAATTACAACACTTTTGCTTCCAGTTTTATTTAAATGTATGCAATTTACATTCCATTTTCTTTTACTTTAAAACCTTTAAATTCCAGTTTCCTTTCATTTACTGCAAACCATTATTTACAAGTTCAAGTTCTTCCTTTCCAAATCAAATTCGAACAAAACTACCATAGAAACTAATCAAACCCACAAAATTCATATTAATATCATACAAGTTTCTGGGCGCTATCTATGTGAGCGCAGTAGTATATGTATCTTTTAACAACGCTTATGCGGACACTATTGTATATTAACTTTTAACAGCGCCACCTCCAACAAGCTTTATTATATATGTACATGACTTTTAATAGCGTTCTTCACAAGTGTTGTTGATATGCACTACGCCAAATACGTTAAGCAACAACGCTTATTTTGGCTTTATGACAGCGCATTCATCCGCTGTCTGTTTGATCGGAGTAGTAGATGGTATACATTAACCGCGCTTCGTTCTGGCGTTGTTGTATACCATATTTACAATAGCGCAACCTAAAACGTGTGTTGTTACACAACTGCCAAATATAACGGCGTGCACTACAAATAGTGTTGTCTTATGATAAATATATAACATTGCGACTTACACGTTGCGCTGTAAAAGACAATAGTTTTCAACGGTGGATGTTATAAGTTGCGTTGTTGTACTAATTGTATACCACATCGCACTTTTTATGTAAGTATTGCGCTGTCATATAGGTTATGTATGACAGCGCATTGTATAAGACGTGTTTTCTTATTGGTTATGTATGACAACGCATTGTATAAGACGCACCGTCTTATAGGTTACGTATGACAACATATATTTAAGCGGCCATTGTTTATGCAATGCTATATTTATGCAGTGCTCACATTAACAACGCATTATTACCACGTGTTGTTTCAAATACAACAACGTTTTATAGATCTCCTCTTAGCATGCGCTGTGGATTATTCTCAACAGCAAACTATCCACTGCACACTCTCAACCAACATACTCTCAACAAACTTACTATATTCAAGCTAGAACAACACATTAGCACAAAGCTAAATTATGTTTGTAATATTAAAACATCAAACCAAAATGCAAACCAAAAATATTATTCCAAATAGAGGTGTCAAAACGGGCTACCCGAACGGGTTCGGGCTAGCCCACATCGGGTTCGGGCTAATCCAGGCCGGGCTAAAAAGCCCATATACAAATTATGCATAGCAAATTGTAGCCCAAACCCGCCCTAAGTGGGTTGCGGGTCGGCCCGCATAATACTAAAATAAAATTATTTAAATTTTAACATATTTAATCTACTTATAATATATATATATATATATATATATCATATGATATTAATGTATAACTTTTTGTCACACTTATTATGTCAATTGCAACCACACTTATAAATATAATTTCATGTGTTTGAGTTAAGACGTGATGTCAAATTCACGTATATAAATTTTAACATAACTCATTTATTAAATCTCTAATTTCTATTGAATTTTCATTCCCTAACAAAATATAATTTGTAACTTCATTTTCATATATAAATCTTTAGACACTATAAAAAATAACATAATCTTGGTTTATAGTAATAGTAGTATAGATTCAAGTTCATAATAAACTCTATATGTTAAAGTATATCCCAATTGTAATATATGATCATTATGTTTTAATTTCTGTTTGAAGATCTTTTGTATGCTTTTTATCAACACTTTCATTGTAAACTATTATGTTAAATTTGGTTGTGTGAAATTCTCAATTGTAAACATTTACGTTGTCTTTTAGTTTTGTTGTAAAAGTTATTTTCGTTATTATGTTTTTTTTGTATAAGTTAAATCTAATTAAATACACAATTAAGAAAGTAAAATTGAGATTTATATGGTTTAATGTATTTTCATTTGATTTGATACAATATTTTGTTATTATGCTTAAAATGATATTATGTAAAATATGAAAAATATGATAATGTTTAACTTAATAAAATTATTGTAATTTATATCACAATGTCTATTCTATAATTTTTATTATAAGTTATTTTGTAAAATAATTTTCACCCAAAGCTAACTATCAAGCCAAAAGTCCCTAAAAATAAAAATAAAAAAGGAAAAAAAGGGTAGCCCGAACCCGTTCGGGTAAGCCCGGACCGAGCCCGATATTAATATAGCCCAACTAGGCCGATCTAAAAAGCTCCGCTTCAATGAAAAGTAACTTATATGATGCCCAAGCCCTACAAATTTTCGAGCTTTGACGGGCCGGACCGGTTGGACCCGCCCAATTTGACACCTCTAATTTCAAACAAACAAACAAAATTATAAACACAATGCTAATATAAGTAAAGTGTTAATTACAAAAAAAAAAAAATTATGCTATATTTATACAAAGATACATCTACTTTTTCCTCTTCTTTATGGTTTCTGACTTGTAATATTATTGTCTTCTCCGGTAAGAATTTCATTCACCCAAAGCCCCTCATCATGATAATCTCTTGTATATAAATCATCATTCGTAGTTATTGGTCTGCTCTTATGCGACAGTGATATCCCAAAAAAGGACCATCTTCAGCATCAATATCTTCTTGGTCATCTATATTATCGACGATAATTTTGTTAGTCAAAAGAACAATTTGACCATTTATTATTTGCTGGGTCACTAACATAGAATACTAGTTGAGCCTGAGATGCTAGAATAAATGGTCCATCTTTATATCCTGACCTATTAAGATCCACCTGCATGAACCTTAATTCATCAACTCGAAAGTCATTATTGTTATAAACCCACATACAACAAAAAACCGACACCCGAAACATTGTGTAATTCAATTCCCATATTTGTTTAATGACCCCAAAATATGACAAGTTTGCATATATTGGGTTTCTACCTTTGGCACTTGACATATGTAGAGTTCGAGCAACAACAATCACACCACTATTTTGCATTTTACTTTTATTATCTTGTTTTCCGTATAAAATGTGAACCTATTAATTAGGTAGCCACTATAGGATAAGACATGAATACTTGGACCATTGATTAAACATTTCAATCTTTCTAAAACCGAATCTGCATTTATATTCAACTCTTCATCAATGTGATGTTTTAGCCACTTTATGATGCTATTTGGAAATCCAATTTTCATTCTTACTTGGGTTAGACTTCTTAAGCATCTCCACGTGTCTTTCAACATATGGCTCAACCTCGTCGACATAATGTAAAACATACAAGTTTGCTTGCTCCAATTCGCTTCTTGATATAGTCAATATTTCTTTCCCAGTAATCCCTTCACCGAATGTTCTTTTTTCATAACGAGGATTTGGAATGCCTATGAAATCACCATCTTCAAGGTATCCGGTACAAAAATCAAGTGCTTCTTCAACAATATATCGCTCAACAATACAACCCTCTGGTCTTGACCGATTCTTCACATACCCTTTTAATATCTTCATATAACGTTCAAAAGGGTACATCCATCCCATGTTGGAAGGACCACATAGTTGTATCTCTCGAAAAAGATGAATGGTTAAATGGACCATTATGTCAAAAAAAGAAGGTGTGAAACACATCTCAAGCTCACACAAAGTCAAAATAATTTTTCTTTGCAATGCAGGTAATTTCTCTGGGTCAATCACTTTGCTACAAATTGCCTTGAAGGAGAAACATAAATTATTTATGGTTCTTTGCAATTTTTTAGGTAGAATTGACCGTATTCCAATAGGCAAGAAATGCTCCATGAGTACATGACAATCATGAGACTTAAGACCTATTAACTTGAGGATTTTCATTGATATGAGATTTCGAATGTTGGAAGAGTACCCCTCTAGAACTTTAACACCATCAATAAATTTATAAAATTCTATTTTCTCCTTCCTCGACAAAGTATAAGCTGCTGGAGGTAGAAATGTACGTTTTCCCTTCATTATTGGCCCCAATTCCTTTCTTATTCCCATACTGACCATGTCCAATCTTCCATTCAAGCCATCTTTGGACTTACTAGGGATATTGAGTAAAGTACCAAGGAAACTTTCAAATACATTTTTTTCAATATGTATAACATCGAGAAAATGTATTACATATAATGAGCTCCAATATGGCAATTCAAAGAAGATTGACATTTTCTTCCACCCACCAATTGTGCTCATTTGTCCAGCAAAAGGTTTACCAAAGTTATTATTCAAACCCTCTAGCTTTTGAAATAATTGGTCACCCGTCAATGGCAAAGGAACACGATTTTCTTCATTATTCCCATCGAGCGCTTTTCTCCATCGACAATATTGATGATCTGCATGTAAAAATCTACGGTGACCAAGGTAGACATTCATCTTATAGTGTGACAACCTCGTTGAATGAGTATTGTCTTCACATACAGGACATGCAAGATTCTCTTTTGTACTATATCCTGAAAGAATACCATATGCAGGGAAATCACTGATTGTGCTGAACAACAAAGCCCTCAAGTTGAACTTTTCTTCCATATACGCATCATATACATCTATACCGGTGTCCCACATGTGCTTCAAGTTTTCAATCAATGGAGCCAAATATATGTCTATGTCATTTCCTCATTGTTTAGGTCCATAAATTAACATTGATAACATCACATATTTGCGCTTCATGCACATGGAAGGAGGGAGGTTGTATATCACCAACATCACTGGCCATGTACTATGGGAGCTACTTTGAACACTATGTGGATTAATTCCATCATTTGACAATGCAAGGCGTAGATTTCTTGATTCTTGACCAAAACTAGGGTAGTCATGATCAATTTTTATCCATTAAGGAGAATCTGCAGGATGCCGAAGCTTGCCATCTTTAATCCTTTCATCAACATGTCATGTCAAATTCTTTACATCTTTAGTGTTGCTGAAGATACGCTTAAATCTTGATTTGATAGGAAAATACCATACAACCTTATTGACAATTGAGTCTTCCTTATTATAATGTGATGCATTACATTACATTTAGGACAATACTTCAACGAAACATGCTCATTAAGAAATAAGATGCAGTCATTTTCACAAGCATGTATCCTATGTAGTCCATGCCAATGGAGCATAACATCTGTTTAGCTTCATAGGTTTGAGAAGGAGCATATTATCCTCGGGAATATATCCTTCAAAAGTGCCAGTAGTTCTGTGAAATTCTTATCATTCAATCCATTAACAGATTTCAACTTGTACAACCTTGACACAGCTGCCAATCTTGTGAATTTAGTACAACCATCATATAATGGTTTCTCAGCATCACTTATCAACCGCTGAAACATCTCAAGACGATCCTGAAGATCCTCTTCGACAACGTTTACCATTTAATTGAAACGATCTCCTTCATATGCATTAGTGTTGTTTTCTTTCATATGCATCTCAAGGCTTTTCTCACCATGCCTTGTCCAACATGTATAACTATGATCGATACCATGACATATTAAATAAACTTTTAACTCAACCGTAGTAATTCGGTTGGAGTAACAACATTTCAGACAATGACATATAATTCGATCAGAGTTTTCAGAATTCTCAGATGCAAACTTAACAAATGATTTTACTCCATCCTCATACTCCTTCATCAATCGATTGACACTCATCCATTTTCGATCAATTCTTTCATCCATTTTCTAGAAAGAAATTGTCACAAAATATTGAGTTAATAATTGAAATTTATATTCAGGATCATAAATCCCTAAATTATTAAGTCGTCGCTCACCTTACAATCAAATACATTATTAGGGAAAACAAGCTAAGTGAGGAACCTTAACAAAATACAAGCTAAATTGGTGGGTGATTGAAATTTCATTTAGGGGAAACATAAATCTCTAAACATTGAGTTAATTTCACATAGCAAGGAAATACATTATTAGGAAAAATCCTAACTCATGTAATACAAGCTAAATGAGGAACTCTAACTAAATACAATCTAAATGATTGTATGATTGAAATTTAAATTCGGGCATACATAATAACTCATGTAATAAGATGAAATTTAACTCAATATAAGCAAGTATTTACAAAGAAAACTCACTTTCAATTCGGTGCATAATGAGTGAACTTTCGGTGTTGAACGAGAAAAAGAAAATTTGAGGTTGAATGCGTGAATGATTTTGAGGTTCAATGCGTTAATGATTTTCGATGTTGAATGTGTGAATGATTTTGATGGTGAATGTGTGAATGATTGAATGGGTGAAAGATAATGTGAGGTTTTAAGTTTCGTTGCTGCTGAGAAAAAGAGTTTTCAGTTTCAGTGTAAAAGAGGTTTTCGAATGGGGGTTAGTTTTAAGTTTTATTTGATAAGCCTTCAATGGTGAATTCTTGAGTTTGTGTTGTTGAAGATATCAAATCCACAGCGCATGTAGAACTTTGCACTGTGGAAGATATCAATTCCACAGCGAATATATAACATTACGCTGTTGAAGATATCAATTCTCTCTAGGGAGCTTCATTTGTTGTTGTTAATAAGATGTTATCTTGCACAACGCATGTAGAACTTTGCACTGTGGAAGATATCAATTCCATAGCGCATGTAGAACATTGCGATGTGGAAGATATCAATTTCACAGCGCATGTAGTACCTTGCGCTGTTGAAGATATCAATACTCTATTGGGAGCTTCCTTTGTTGTTGTTAATAGGATGTTCACTTCCACAGCGCATGTAGAACTTTGCGTTGTGGATGATATCAATTCCACAGCACATGTAGTACTTTGCGCTGTTGAAGATATCAATTCTCTGTAGGGAGTTTCCTTTGTTGTTGTTAATAGGATGTTCTCTTCCAAAGCGCATGTAGAACTTTGCATTGTGGAAGATATCAATTCCAGAGCGCATGTAATACTTTGTGTTGTTGAAGATATCAATTCTCTATAGGGAGTTTGCTTTGTTGTTGTTAATATGATGTTCTATTCAACAACGTATGTATAAATTGCGTTGTGGAATAGACCATATACAACAGCGTATGCTATAAATTTCGTTGTTGTATATGTTCTATTCCACAACGCAATTTATTAGAATTGTTGTTGAATATATCTCAGTTTCACATCAACAACGCATTTTGAAAGTTGCGATGTTTTATATGATGTCTTCGACAGCACAATCTTGAAAAGCGATGTTGAATTGCATGTTTCCTAAATCTAAACAGATAAGCAAACATCAAACAACTGAGACAAACAAACAACAAATTATCAAAACACAAAATGCATTGAACAACAGCAAAAAAATTACATTAACAACAGTAAAACACAAATTTCATTGAACAAAATAAGGCACAAATTGAACCAAAACAACTATTTATATTTAACAGAAACTTTACACATTTTATATTACAAATTGAACCATTACACAGTTTTAAAAGAATGTACAAATTTTGACCAATTTTCCCTAATCTTGTTGATTTGGTCATCTGTATATCTATCTACATTGAATTGGACTTCAGCTATGCATTTGTTAATGACCTCCTTCATGTAGTTAATCACGTAATAATCGCAATCTTTGTCATTGTTTGGCAAGGGGTCTACGAATATTTTGGACTTTATATATATTCAATGCCCTAAACAATAGAAAATAATGTTTAAATGAAAGTGATAATGAAAGTGTAACAAAATTCAGAAAGTTTAAATGAGTAGTCCACTTACCTAGTAAACATTTCTTTCATAGTGAAGTACTTGTTTGGATCGCCGTTTTTTAGTGAATCAAAATAGAACAATTGTTGACTGATCCGATTAATAACAACCAAAATCTAATGTTGCCTAATAAAACACATATATTCATACAGTTAAGAAATGTTAAACAAAAACATAGTTAAAGACAATTAAAAAATGATGCTTACCCGATGTTAAGAGGTGTAAGGAATAAGTCAGCATCCTCTTTATGTTTATTAAGAATGTCTGCAACATATTTTGTCTGCTCTTTCTTCCTTTTGTCATTGGTAATCGTAACCAATGTGGTAGAATGAGGGGACAAGAACATCAGCTTCTTTTGACTTTTGGAAATAAGGTTGTCATACAAGGACCTAACATATAACACAAATGTTAGTTAATTATAATACACCAATTAATGATTAAATGCGAAACTGAGAAGTTTACCTTATATACACAAATATAACAGATGCACCGATCCAATCACGATCGTATAGATCCTTCACTTCACTTATACCTATGTATTCATCGGCTAAAAAACCGTAGATGGGTAATGGAATTGATATCATAATCGTAAAATCGGCAGGTAACTTCTGTACATTCTTCATAAGTTTTGCACAGAAGTTGGTTTTCTTGGAGGCCACCTCCCCTGATAATTCTACATTTGATTTAGACCGTGGCTTAGACTTCACCACTTTGGCCTTTTTAGATGCATGTTCTACTCTGGGAGGGGATGTTGTACTATGGTCAACAATCACCTTTCCCAGAAATATTCAATACTTAGGTTATCAATTACAGATCAAAAATATGTATATTAATTAATGGAATAAGGTGAAAACCATACCATAGTAGGAACTAGGCACAACATACAATAATCCACTACCACTTCGGGTAGGGACAACACATAATAATCCATATCATAACTATTTCAACACAATGATTCATACTCATACCATGTTCACATTATCTCATAAATAATGGAGACACTTATCCCTTACCTTGGCGAGTGTTGGGTTTGGTTCTTGGTGACTTTGCAAGTTCCACCGACACTGCCTCCAACCTTAGGATCTCTTCTCAAGCTCTTAGATGATTCCTAAGACTCCTTGCTCTTGAAAAGTCTCTCTTCATTCACTTCTCTCTAGGTTATCCCCCAAAAATGTGTTTTGGGGTCCCTAATAAATGCAACAACGTCGGGTTCCCACTCAAGCGAGAAATCCCCCCCCCCTCCCTCCATTTTAAAAACTCAGATCTGACCCTCTCGCTCAAGCGAGAATCTCACAACCAAAGTAGGTTCCAAAATGCCATTTCTCGCCCAGGCGAGACAACTCTCGCTCAAGCGAGATCACTCTATCTCAGGCGAAAATCCTTCAGTATAGCCCAGGATTTCACCCTCCCGGGTGAGCCTCTCTCGCCCAGACGTCACTTTCTCGCTCAAGCGAGACTCCCAAGACTGATACTATAATTTTAATGGTTTTAAAATCTAGGGTGTCACAATCCTCCCCCTCTTATAAGAATTTTCGTCCCCGAACATTAAACATACCTCGATTCGAACAAATGAGGGTAATCCTCCCTTATATCACGCTCCACCTCCCATGTAGCATCTCCTTCGTCCATTTGGCTCCACAATACCTTCACCAAGCCAATCTCTTTGCCTCTCAATCTTTTGATACTGGTATCCATGATTCTTATGGGCAACGTCGAAAAAGTCAAGTTATCCTTCATCTCTATCTGATCGGACTCAACCACATGAGATGGATCCCCAACATATTTCATCAACTGAGATACATGAAACACATTTTGGAGATTCGACAATAATGGAGGTAAAGCAATCTGATATGCTACCAGCCCAATCCTCTTCAATATCTGATATGGTCTAATGAATCTCGACGTAAGCTTACGGGATTTCAACACTCTACCTATCCCAATAGTCGGAACTACTCTCATAAACACATGATCTCCCTCCTTAAACTCAAGAGGTTTCCGCCTCTTATCATAATAGCTT
Source organism: Lupinus albus (assembly GCA_009771035.1). NCBI lineage: Eukaryota > Viridiplantae > Streptophyta > Magnoliopsida > Fabales > Fabaceae > Lupinus > Lupinus albus. The sequence goes on along the minus strand of CM020006.1, from coordinate 8,083,887 downwards.
TTCTGTTGACTCTGAGCTATTCTCATATTCTTCTTGATCTTTTCCGTCGTTTCTTGGACTAACTCGGGTCCCAATACCAAGTTCTCACCGGTCTCAAACCAACTCATGGGAGTCCTACATTTTCTACCATACAAGGCTTCGTAAGGGACATCCCTATACTAGTATGGAAATTGTTGTTGTAGGTGAACTCGATCAAAGGCAACATATTATCCCAAATCCTAGGTTGTTCCAATACACAAGCCCTCAAAAGGTCTTCTAATGACTGTATAGTTCTTTCTGATTGACTGTCCATTGCGGATGATAAGCTGAACTCGATTTCAACTTAGTTCCCAAAGCGGATTGCAAACTAGTCCAAAACTTTGAAGTGAAACGGGGACCCCTATCCGATACAATATTCGACGGTATTCCATGCAAAAGAACTATTTCTCAGATATACAATTCCACCAATCGCTCCAAAGAATATCTCATGTTCATAGGTAGAAAGTTTGCAGACTTAGTCAACCGATCCACTATCACCCATATCGAATCATACCCTTTATGGGTCTTTGGAAAACTTGATAAAAAATCCATGGAAATACTATCCCACTTCCAAACAGGAATTTATAGGGACTGTAATTCTCCTGCTGGTCGCTGATGCTCAATCTTGGCTTTCTGACAGACAAGACAACTCGAAACATACATAGCCACATCCTTTTTCAACCCAGACCACTAAAACAAATTTTTCAAATCTTGGTACATCTTTGTAGTTCCCGGGTGAAAACTAATTTTACTCTTGTGTGACTCCTCTAGAATACTCTTTCGCAATTCCACATCACGAGGTACGCACACTCTCCCTTTGTAACGCATCATTCCACTATGGTCCGATCCAAAATCGGTCTCTTTCCCACTCATCATCAAATCTCGTTTAACCATTAGCTCACTATCCTCAACTTGCATCACTCAGATTTGGTCAAATAGTTCATTGGTGACCTTAAGCAATCCTAACATCATGCTATGGGGTCTTATTTGGACTTCCAAGTTCATATCCCTGAACTCCTCAATCAGTTTTTCTTCTCTAACCATCAAAGCCGACAAGTGTAAAGACTTCCGACTTAAAGCATCGACCACCACATTGGCTTTTCCTGGATGGTACTGCAATCCAAAATCGTAGTCCTTAACGAACTCCATCCACCTCCTCTGTCTCATATTCAGTTCCTTTATCAAACAAATATTTCAAACTCTTGTGGTTGTTGAACACCCCAAACCTTACGCCATAAAGATGGTGTCTCCAGATTTTTAAGGCAAAGACCACTGCAGCTAATTCTAAATCATGTGTAGGGTAGTTTTGCTCATGCGTCCTCAACTGTCGCGAAGCGTAAGCAACCACTTTTCCATCTTGCATCAACACACAACCCAAACCTTGCTTAGAAGCATCACAATACACACTGAAATCACGATCCGTACAAGGAAGAACCAACACCGGTGTCGTAGTCAACCTCCGTTTCAACTCTTGAAAACTTTCCTCACAACGGATCGTCCACACATACGGTTCTCCTTTTCTGGTAAGCTTAGTCAGAGGAAGTGCCAACTTCGAAAATCCTTCTATGAACTTTCGATAATAACCGGCTAATCCCAGAAAAGCTCCTGATCTCGGTAATTGACTTGGGTATTGCCCATTCCATAACCGCTTCGACCTTAGAAGGATCTACTACTACCCCTTCCTTGGATATTACATGCCCAAGAAAGTTTACCGATTCCTACCCGAAATCACATTTGGACAATTTAGCATACAACCGATTTTTACTCAAAAGATCTAGAACAACTCTCAGGTGTTCTGCATGTTCCTCTCGGCTTTTGGAGTAAATTAGAATGTCATCAATAAATACCACTACGAATGAATCCAAATACGGATGAAAAATCTGATTCATGTAGTCGATAAATATTGCTGGGGCATTCGTTACACCAAAAGGCATTACCAAATACTCGAAATGCCCATACCTCGTCCTAAAAGCAGTATTAGGAATATCCTCCGACTTCACACGAAGTTGGTGGTAACCTGACCGAAGGTCAATTTTTGAGAACACCACCGCTCCACTCAACTGATACATCAAGTCATCAATCCTAGGCAACATATACTTATTCTTGATAGTTACTTTGTTTTAACTGTCTGTAATCAGTACACAACCTCATACTCCTATCTTTCTTCTTGACCAACAAGACCGGTGCACCCCATGGTGAAAAACAAGGACGAATAAACTTCTTCGCCAACAAGTCTTCAACCTGCTTTTTCAATTCAGCCAGTTCCAACGGTGCCATCCTATAAGGAGCTATAGAGATGGATCCCGTTCCAGGTACCAAGTCAATAGAGAATTCAACTTCTTTGACTGGAGGCAATTCCGGCATATCACTAGGAAATACCTCAGGAAACTTACAAACTATCGGAATGTCCTCAACTCTGGGTTTCTCAATACTCTCCAGGGATGCCAACAAAACAAACACGGTTCCTTCCTCCTTAAAGGAAGTCTTGACTCCCTTAGCCGACATTGGCTTCATATCACTGCCCTCATAGGAAATCTCACTCAGACCTCCGAATACAACTGTCTTTTTAGCACAATTAAGCATCACATGATTCGCTGACAACCAGTCCATCCCCAGAATTAGATCTAACTGGGACAGTGGTAAGCAGATTAAATCCACGGTAAATGTCCTACCGTTCACCACTATCGGACATCGAGACACAAACGTCGACACCACATGCTTGGTTGACCGTCTGACTAACTTTCTAATATAAAAAGATTTTACAAAAGGAAAGGTCGATACTACACTCTTTATTAAGAAAATAAATCATCATACTTTACTTGTTCAAATCTATGTTGATGATATTATTTTCGGTTCTACTAACGAAAGTTTGTGTAGTGATTTTGGCAATATGATGTAAGGAGAATTTGAGATGTCTATGATAAGAAAGTTAAATTACTTTCTTGGACTCCAAATTGTGCAACTTAGCGATGGAATCTTTGTAAGTCAGTTCAAATATTGCAAAGACTTGTTGAAAATATTCGAGATGGATGAGTGCAAGCCGATTGCTACACCTATGGGATCAAGTACATACATCGATGCTGATGAGGCTGGAAAATGTATTGAAATATCTAAGTATCGAGGTATGATCGATTCCCTTTTATATCTTACTGCTAGTAGACCTGATATTATGTTTAGTGTATATTTTTGTGCGCGATATCAATCTAAACCCAAAGAGTCGCGTCTAGTTGCCGTTAAGAGAATCATGAAGTATCTCAACGGCACAACCGATGTTGGACTATGGTATCCCAAGGGAAGTGTATGCGAATTGTTTGGCTTCTCGGATTCAGACTTTGTAGGATGCAAGTCTGAGAGAAAAAGTACAAGTGGTACTTGCCACATTCTAGGGAATGCTTTAGTTTCTTGGTCTTGTGAGAAACAAGCTTGTGTTGCCTTAAGCACCGATGAAGCGGAATATATTGCTGCCGGTAGTTGTTGTGCACAAGTATTGTGGCTCAGACAACAATTATGGGATTATGGCTTAAACTTAGGCTGCAAACCCTTGAAGTGTGACAATACTAGTGCTATTAATCTCACCAAAAATCCAGTTATGCACTCAAGAACCAAACACATTGATATAAGGCATCATTTCCTTAGGGACCATGTCCAAAAGAAGGATGTGTTGGTAGAGTTCATTGATACTCATAACCAACTAGTGGACATATTCACTAAACCCCTAGCAAAAGAACCTCTCTATAAAATTAGACGAGAATTAGGCATTCTCGATGAAGCTTACTTATCCTAACATGTTTAAATGTTTATGTATATGTTTCATTGTTTATATCCAATGCCTACTTGATCTTAAATTATGTGTTTTATGCTTTAATTTTCAAGTTTTTAGAGCCAAAAATCACGTTCAGCATCAGTGGGGAGAAAATTGGTTACAGTAATCGAATACTGGAAACCAAGTAATCGATTACTCAGTGCTACTGTTTGAAAATTTTGAATTTTTTAAAGTGAGTAATCGATTACTCACTCAGTGTAATCGATTACTTTGTGCAGTTATATATATGAACTGCTGCATTTTTCAGAAATCGTTCATTTTTCTCTCTCCTGTAACTCGAAGGTTTCCCTCTCTAAACCATCTCAATCTCTAAAAACCTCATTTATACTCAATTTTGATTGATTTTTGTTGCATATCACATCCCATTTTCGATTCTAAACACTTCTACACCTTCTATTTCGTGATTTGTGGCCTCAATAAAAAAACCCCAAATTTCCAAAAACCCTAAACCTTCAAAAACCAACAATGGCTTCTTCTTCAAAAAGAACACGTTCTTCAAAGTCTAAGCAAGGAGAATAAACTTCCAAGTCCAACCCGTTGAACTTGACGAGGCTTCTTACAAATGACGCTCAAAGGAAGGTCTTCGAATAAAACTTACATGGACGCACCATCTTCATTCCTAAATACGGTAAGATAGGAAATTTTGAGTTTGAAGATTTTTTATTTCCTTATCTTTTGCGGCAACAAAAACTTTTCGACTTTTGCTGTGAAGCGAACGATATCTACCCTGAGCTTGTTCGTGTATTTTATTGCAACATGAACTTCAGGAAAAATCTCATGACTTACCATGTTAAGGGAAAGGACATTGTTTTGGATATGAAAACCTTTAGTTTTATTTGCTGTGATATACCTATGACTGGCGACATAACTGGTTTCGGCCGGGTATGTGAATGGGACGATTACGATCACAATAAATTCTATCTTTCCATTTGTAGAATTTCTAAAGAGGAAATAGAAAGGCGAAAGCAACAAAGCCTTTGTGAGACTGTTAAGAACATGGATATCCTCTCTGCTGGATATCTCACGCTGAAAGATCGTTTGATACATTATTTTCTTACCTATGTCATTTTGCCAAAATTTTCAAACCATTCGCAAATAAGTGACATAGAGCTTCAATTGATGTATGCTATCAAGTTTAACATCAAAATTAATTGGACTAAGATGATAATGCAACAAATGTGGCATGTTTGCGGTTCCCAAAGTCTGTTGCCCTACACCATCTTCATTACCAAAATCCTTGAGCATTTCGGCGTATCCTTAGATGGTGAGACCAAAGTGGCCCTCAATCTTCGCGAAAGCAAGGTTGATATTGAGGTTGTCCACAAGATGGGATGCGTTATAGATCCTGTCACTCGTCGAACTTATAAGCATCGTACAAACCGCCAACCTGCTCCTACCGACGAACCAGAACCTACTGCTGAACCAAACCAGCCCGAGTCTCATGCTCCATCTTCTTCATCTACTGCAATGCCCACTAATCAGATGATTATGGATGAATTTTTTCTCTTCGAGGCTACATCACCACGAGGATAAATGCTTTCGATATTCAGAGCCAACAAATCCATTATGAACTTCATCGTCTTTCATCGAGGCTAAGCAACATGGATGTTGATGAAAATAGTTCCGAGCCCGAGTCTTAGTTTATTTGTCTAGGTTTCTGATTATGTAATGACTATGGTTGTGCTAGTTCCATTCCCATTTGAACATTGTTTGGGTTATTTCTTTTTATTTTCTGCTGTTTTGGATTTGGTGTATGAACATCTTTATTTTCATTGTTATGCAATGCTTTTCAGTTTATGTTTTCATACATGGTGTTATTATATTATACTTTATATTACTTGAACTTTCATATACTATGAACTATTGTATGCTATGCTCTACAACTGTCTATTGTGCTAGACTCTTGGCTTTTCTTCTTTTTAATGAAGTCAAAAGGGGGAGAAAAGTTGGGAGGTGTGTATTTTCTGTTAATATTCTTTCAGGCACATAATTCCAAAAGAAAGAGGGAGTATACATGCATATATATAGGGGGAGCATACTCAAGACAAGTCAAGATATATCATCAAGTATGTTGCTCGCAGAAAATTACACTTTCAAGAAGACATTGGTTTGTCATCATCAAAAATGGGGAGATTGTTGAGAAGATCTTGCTCCTGACCTTGACACGGTTTTGATGAAGACACCAATATCACAAAAAGAAGAAAGGAAGAAGACCGAGAAAGACTATCGAAGATAAAGCTTCAAGATTTAGAGTCTAAGTCTTAGGTACTTCTATCCTTACAACTCATTTATTTACTTAGTTAATAATGCTCAAAATTGTTTTCATGAAAATCAGAATAATCTAAATGTGATTAAAAATAATATTCAAAAACAACATGTAACAGGTTACCATACTTGAGTAACAAGTTACATGAGTGAGAAAAGAGTTTTCAAACCTCTAACAGCTATGAGTAATCCATTATAGACTTTGGAGTAACAGATTACCATTTTTAGAAAACAGGGTAATCGATTACTCAAAGTAGTGTAATCGATTACACTAAGGCAAATTCACAAAGTTGTCAAACATTGTTGTTGAGTAATCGATTACTCAAATCCAGTAATCGATTACACTGCGTGAATTTTCAAAAAATTGTTAACAGGATTGTTGGGTAATGGATTACCCATTTGCAGTAATCGATTACTGAGAGTTGTTGCATCTGTTTTCAGATTTCAAGTGAAGAGGTTTCACTCCAAACTGATTGCTTTTCATTCCAAACGAAACCTACTCATGCCTAAGGGTATTATGGTTGATTGGAGACCTATATAAAGGCATTGAAACACTCTCACAACATAGAACAACATATACAACTCAGATTTGAAACGCTCTTCAAAAGCTCTCACACTTTCTGATTTTACTTACACTTTTCAAGCAACCTATTCTTAAACTTTCAAAGTTATTTTGAAGTTGCTTCTAAGTGTTTTTCACATTGTTAAAGAGCATTATTATCTCAAGTATAAGAGTTGTTATTGGATTGCAAGTTCTAGAAATTATCATATACACTTGTAAGGCAATCCAAGCCAAATTGTACATTCTTCACTTTTGCAAAGTTTACTTTCTTTCACAAGGGTGTGAAGAGAAATGGTGAGTGACTTGGTATAGTATTTACCAAGGGTGTTACTTGGAATAGAGTTTTCCAAGGGGATTAGATATAAGTGAGTGTGTAAGGTACAAGGAGATCCCGGGGTGAGATAATTGTAATTGCAACTCATTAGTTGCTATCTCAGTCTTACACTGTTTAGGCTTCTACTTACGGAACTCGCCTAATCCTCGGTACTCGGACGGTTCGGGTGGGACCAAAGGTTGCGAGCTAGGACTTGGTGCAGGGTTCTGATTCAGGTTTTGCAAGTTCTCGTTCACTTGTTGTAGTGCAACCACCATTTGAGTCAATAAATCATTTGGAACATTCTGACTCGTTCCTCTCCCTCTTCCTCTTCCAGCCATTTCTTAACCTGCACTCATTTGTCATTAGTATACAAATATAATTCACATAGTTCAGGTTGTCACATAGTCTCATATAATTCCAATAGTGAATTCACCTACATGTTACAAAGAAGCAAGCAAGGCCATACCCTAGGCCGCAAAATTTACTATGCTCTGATACCATATTGTAAGGACCGAAATTCTACCTTTGAAATTTTTTCTTTTACTTTAATCCTTTAAGTTTAATTCCCCATGTTACATCATGCATACATTTCTTTTAACCTATTAAATTATTCATTCCTTTAATTAACTCAATCTTTAAATCATACTAAATCAGTTTTATACTAGATTACCCTTAACTGCATAAAAACATAATTCAAATTAATACCTCCCACTAACTACTGCATACAACTAGCTATGGGTTTCCCAAATACCCATAGTTACACATATCCAATGTTACAATGATCAGAATTACAATTATCCCAAAAATGGCACATAGTCAATCATGTTACAAAACACAAAAGAAGGAAATCCGAATTTAAGAACTCTTAAGACTCCAAATCTGGCATCCTCAATTCATCCGTTTACCTACAATGGGATTATCATAGCAACACAGGAAACACAAGGGAGTAAGTCGTTAATTCAATAATAATCACATATGAAAATCCACATTTAAGGTGTACATAAACATTGAAATGAAATTCAATACTTAAATACATAAATATAATTGTTAGTATCTCTTTTTCTTTATTCCCCTTCAACCCACATTCATCCTATAGTATATGTATCCCATAATATATATTATATAGCATGCATATTCATTTATTCCAAGGCACTTTCAGTTCATCATTCACACTTTGCGTCAAATTTACCCTTGACCACATCCGGCCCATTTACAACTCAAGAAAATCCACTTCCACTTCGAGTAGGTCCACCACATAAAGATAATCCACTACCACTCCGGGTAGGTCCACAACTCACAATAATTCACTACCACATCGAGTAGGCACCACACAAAATAATCCACTACCACTTCGGGTAGGCACAACACTTAATAATCCACTACCATTCGGGTAGGCACAACATACAATAATCCACTACCACTTCGGGTAGGTACAACACTTAATAATCCACTACCACTTCGGGTAGGCACCACACACAATAATCCACTACCACTTCGGGTAGGCACAACGCTTAATAATCCACTACCATTCGGGTAGGCACAACATACAATAATCCACTACCACTTCGGGTAGGCAGAACACTTAATAATCCACTACCACTTCGGGTAGGCACCACACACAATAATCCACTACCACTTCAGGTATGCACAACACTTAATAATCCACTACCACTTCGGGTAGGCACCACACACAATAATCCACTACCACTCCGGGTAGGCACAACACTTAATAATCCACTACCACTTCGGGTAGGCACAACATACAATAATTCACTACCACTTCGGGTAGGCACAACACATAATAATCAATATCATAACTATTTCAACACAATGGTTCATACTCATATCATGTTCACATCATCTCATAAATAATGGAGACACTTATCCCTTACCTTGGTGAGTGTTGGGTTTGGTTCTTGGTGACTTTGCAAGTTCCACCAACACCGTCTCCAACCTTATGATCTTTTCTCAAGCTCTTAGATGATTCCCAAGACTCATTGCTCTTGAAAAGTCTCAATTCCTTCACTTCTCTCTAGGTTATCCCCCAAAAATGTGTTTGGGGGTCCCTAATAAATGCAACAGCGTCGGGTTCTCGCTCAAGCGAGAAAATCCCGCCCATTTTAAAAACTCAGATCTGACCCTCTCGCTCAAGCGAGAATCTCACAGCCTCGGCAGGTTCCAAAATGCCATTTCTCGCCCAGGCGAGACAACTCTCGCTCAGGCGAGACCACTTTCGCTCAGGCAAAAATCCTTCAATATTATCGAACAACGAGAGATGGACTTACCAGGTATGACAGTCGCTAGGCTTGGTCTTCTTTGTATCCAGAGTCAGTCTACCCAGAGAAAGGGGAAGCTCTAAAAGAAGGTTCGAGGAGCCTTGCCAATTAACAAAAGATTGGAGAGATGGGAATAATAATTGTGTATAGCCTAGGATTTCACCCTCCTAGGTGAACCTCTCTCGCCCAGTCGACACTTTCTCGCTCAAGCGAGACTTCCAGGACTGATACTATAATTTTAATGGTTTTAAAATCTAGGGTGTCACATGATGATTATTTATTTTTTAAATTGTTATTGAGTTTGTTACAAATTTATGTTTTAAAAATATAAAAAAAATGGGTCAGCCCGCCGGCTTGCTAGCCTTGCCAAATATGAGTTGAGCTCGCATTTTGAGCCCTTTTAGCAATAAGGGTTGGGTCGGGCCAGCCCATATTTTGGCGGGCCAAAGGCGGGGCGGGGCGGGCTGGCCTGTTTTGCCACCCATAGTAGGAACTACATCTATAAGATGTACTAGCCAAACCACATAAGTGCCTAAAGCTCCTCCAATTGTAATAGTATCCTCATCAAGAAGAATTCGAAGCAATGCATCATCTTCTATTGAAATATAAATTGAGACCCTCAAATTATTGGAGGGGATTTGTGCATTATTTATCATGGCATCCCGTGTGTTGTACATCGTGCCAATTCTCACTGCTCAGGTACATGAGATATCTAGAAAGAGTTTGCAATTATTGATTATTCCCAAGATGATAGTTAAAACTTATAATTAATTAGTTTAGCAATAGTGAAAACAAATCATAATTAAAACAAATAGCTTAAAATTAGTTTATTAAATTACCTCTGGAATGGGAATGTAGTGTCTTGGATGCGTGAAACTTCCATTCACGGTAGAAGCTTGAGGCTCCTCAACAAATTTACTTCTCACCAGACGTTCCATTTCAAAGAATCGGTGAGAAAGTTCGTCGTATTTGTCCTGCAACTCTTCTACATTAGCTTTTGTTGCACGCTTTTCAAGGGATTTTATTGTACGTTTGCTAACCCCAAATCCAACATCACGGATATGGCCAGGGTACTGACGCGGTCCTACTGTCTTTTCAAGTACCACCTGACTATCCGCGGTCCAGAAACTCTCCCTTTCTTTTAGGGTAACCTGAGCCATCAAGAAAATACATAATATTAAATAACCACATTGATAAAGAAAGTATGGAAATCAAGTTTAATAAAATGATAAGCACTTACAATACAACACTCGAAGGCGAATGTATCTCGCTTTGTTCGAGCTACCAATACATAACCAATAATAATGTAATTAAATATGAATACAAAACTTAACCAATTAATAATAAATGTACTAAATTACATACGAATTAACAATACTTACAATTTTTTCTTCAACTTCTCTATATCCCATTCGAGAAACTCTATATGGATATAATGGGTTAGATGCTCTCTTACGGTTTTCTTCACTTATTTTCTGCAAAATAAAAAAAAAATAACATCAACAATGATATATATACACAAAAGCGTATAAGAATAAAGTCAATGCAAAGAAATATTATATTACCAAGAATTTTTCGTCTTGTGTGCGATGAGTGACAAATTCCATCCAATCTGCCTCATAAATGAGATTTGCATATTTGGCTGGAGGCTTGAGGTTGACATTCCCATTAGCATCTCTGAGACATTTCCCGGCATCGGTTCTGAATTGTCGGAGAGTCTTGCCAGCAGTTTTGATGATGTAATTCTTGTGTTGCTCACCAACATCAAAAGTTGCATAAACATAAAAATAACTTAAAACTATTACATATTGCATGGAAACACGTATTTATAAAGTTGCATAAACAAAATAGTTGCCTAAATTGAAACTGTATTTTTTATACACATGCATAAACAGAATACAAGAAAATATGCATAAACATTTTGCATTATACACATTGCATGAAAATACAAGAAAACACAAAGAATACAAATATACTGTTACATTGCATGGAAACTTACAGTTATATCCTCCCAAATAAGATCCTTCACTGAATTTAGTCTCTCATCAGACCAAAATTTGAACTTTATGGACACATTCTATCTGACCAAAACTCCAATATAGCTTACTAAGGTGTTTCCACCTTTATTGTTACATGGTTGGCCCCTTGTGTTCCATTCAACCGTCAACTTAACATTTTTGCTTCTTGCACAAATGACACTCTTCATGGAAGTCACTCCACGTGGTGTACGTTTCTGTGTGACTGGAGTTTGAGTAACCATTGTTCCTTGTTCGTTTTCCTCATGTTGGGAAGCCATTGTTGAAGGTTTGAGAGTGTTAGAGATTTGAGAGGTTTTAGAATGTAAGAAAGAGTATTGGAAGTTTGAGAAGTACGTAACCAAACGTTGAAAATACATATTTTCCATATACAACAGCGCAACTTTAAAATTACGCTGTTGAAATTTCCTCATCCACAATGCATCTTTATCATACGCTGTTGAAATTGCCACATTAATAGCGATACTTAAATGTTGCGCTATTGAATAGGCATCAGTTAATAGCGAAATGTTAAACAAGCGTTGTTGAATAGGTATAAGTTAACAATGAATTAAATTGTTGCGCTGTTGAATAGGTATCACTAAACAGCGAAATGTTAAACAAGCGTTGTTGAATAGGTATAAGTTAATAGTGAATTAAAATGTTGCGATGTTGAATAGGTAACATGAACAATTACACCTACAAATTGCAATCATGGCTACTCCTAGACTTACGACACATATTCAATCACTTAAACTATTTGAATTATAATATTCTTTTAAATTATAATAATTAGTTACCATTCAAATTCATTTTTTAAAGTTAATCCAATAGAAAATTATTATCATTTTTTTCATTGCCAGTAAGGTTAAATCATTTTCGTTATAAAATTTGAAAAAAGAAATTACTTAAATAATTCAAATCGTTTTCGGTTGGTATATTCACTTAAAGATAATAACTTAGAAATTACTTAAATAATTCATATCTTCAACAACACATCTTATTAACTCACTGTTGATCATTAAATTTTTTCTATCTTCAATAGCGCATCATTTTAATTCGTTGTTGATCATTCATTTTTTCTATCTTCAACAGTGCATCATTTTTATGCGTTGTTGATCATTCATGTTTTAACTTCTACGCTCTTGAACATATGTTTTAACTTTTAAAACACACCAAGTTTCACCTGCCAATGGCTTTCATGCCTTACTCATAGTTATAAATTGAACAAAACAAATTGTAAGCTAAATGTTAACAGTACATGCACAAAAATCACAATAAACAACTGAAATTGTAAATATTAATTGAAATTGTATGTTCCATATATTGAAAATTAAATGAAAATTACATTTTATGTATGTTACATGGAACAACATTAATATACAATGAAATCCTTATATTTCAATTTAATGTACATCATGTGGCCTAATTGGTTGCGAAAAATGCGCAATTTATGTTACATTGGTGTTTTGTTGGTTTAGTCGGTAACAACGATTCAATCATCTTGCTCAACTCATTAGTGAGAACAGCTTGATGAAATTGATTACATCACATGTGATTGTAGCTAATAAAAGGGTCTGAATGTTAAGATATGTGGTTACTAGGAAGTTAGTTACATGCATTAGTTAAGTCTAAGCCATAATCTATCTATCTAAATAGAATAGAATGAAAATGAAGTAATTGGTTGCTTTTCCAACTCAGTTGAGGATGTGATGTGGTTATGAGGTAGAGGTAGTAGCTATTCTGAAGTTATATGTAGTTTTATCTCACAAATAAAGAGATTACTTGTATTTAAAGAGATACAATATGCAACACTCAAAAGTGATGAGAAAAGTATTTAATATGCAACACATGTTTGTGGATATGAATGAGTCTTTGGTCCACCATGAAATTAAGCACCTTATTTTGTTTTTAATATCATGACCTAACCAATTTGGCAAAGGCATACTATTGAATAAGTCTAAGGATGTGACATAGAGCTTAATAAAGTCTAAGTTATCTCCTTAATTAGTCTTTTGCACTACTCAACTCGGATTTATATTGGTTGAATTTGTTCATATCAACACAATAACAAAATTGACCAGGTAGCCTGAAAATGCTTAAACATTGAGATAATGAATTTATAAGAAAAAGTTTGACTTCCAATATTCATAAATATGTTTTGAATATAGTATTTAACATCATATACCCTTGAAAAAGCAGCAACAACAACTACAAAAAAACACAATATCATATCCTTATTTTGGAGTTCAAGGAACATTATTGCTAATACATATATGCTTCCATAGTAGATATATAAAAAATTGCCATCATGATATAAAACTAATCTTATTTTTCACTTGACAATACATGTAGGAAAAGTCATGAACTACCTGATTTAATTAAGAATGGGCATAACCTCTGTTTCACTGTTGATAATGGACAATGTATTAGACATGGAATATCCATCAAAAGATTGGTTGTCTTCAGTTCTTGCAAGCTCTATTTCTTCATGGTTTTGCTTTGCACTAAACCTTCTATCTTGCCTTTGTATCCTTTCTAGTTCCAATGTGACTTCTTTCATATTTGGTCGTTTTCTCCCATTCAACTCTAAACATGTAAATGCAAGATTGGCAACTGCAGTGATCTGTTCTTTCTGTGCTTCCTCTGCCACTCTTTTGTCAATAATCTCAAACAACTGATTCTCCTCCATAGAGAGAACAAAATATGAAGCTAAATTCCTTGCTTCCTCACAAATTAACAAAGATATTGGCTTTTTACCAGTTAAAAGCTCTGCAAGAACTACACCAAAACTGTAGACATCACTTTTATCTATAAATTGACTTGTATGAAAGTATTCAGGATCCAAGTAACCAAAAGTACCTTGAACTACTGTTGTGAGGTGAGTAGCTTCCATGGAAACTACTCTTGAAGTTCCAAAGTCTGCTACTTTTGCCCTATACTTTTCATCCAGTAGTATATTTGTTGATTTTATGTCTCTATGATAAATGGGCTGAGAAGCAATGGAATGTAGGTAAAATAGAGCTCCTGCAATTTCCTTCGCAATTCTTAAATGGATATCCCACGTCACTGGCAACTCTTCATTTTGGACATGTAAATATTCGAAAAGGTTGCCATTGGGAATGAATTCATAAACAAGCAAAGGAATTTTTGTCTCCAAACAACATCCTAACAACTTAACCACATTTCTATGGTTAATTTGTGAAAGAACAGCAAATTCATTGATGAATTCTTCAACCTTTTCTTGGACCTTAAACTTTTTCACTGCAACAATTTTACCATCTACTAGCATGCCTTTGTAAACTGTACCTTACCCCCCTTTCCAAGAACTCTATTCATATTAAAGTTGTCTGTGGCCTTTTCTATGTCCTTTAAGGTATAGAGTATTTTGGGAACACTAACATCTGCAGAAGACAATCTTTGTTGTAACCACAAACCTCCGTTTCGTTTGAAGAACTTTTCTTTGCGATTCTTTATCACTCTTTTTCTTACAGCTTTATATGTCCACCATAGACCAAAGAGTAAAATAACAGATCCCAACCCTGACGAAACTCCTACTCATTTTGGGCATGTTGGTAGACACTTAGAGCTATAATGAAGGCATAATTGCAGTCATGCCTCATACTTTTGTTATTAAGATCTGAAAGTGTTACATTATATTCTGAAAGGTGCAAAGGTAGTGAAGTCTCGCAGCAGGAGATGCCGTTGCAATCAATGCGTCCATTGAGGCTTTGGTCATTGGCATCACAAATAGACACACAACCACCAATTGTTGACCCATCTGAATGCATAAAAGCAAGTTTGCTGCAACCATAGGCCATAAATATGTTTTTATCTTGGGAATACCTGAAAGGACTTCCTTTCAGGTCTATGACTGGCTTATTAGTTTTACCATCGCAATTCGAATAGAAGACTGGATTCCTTATCCAAATATTATAATCATCAAAACTAAGGTATGACACCTCCAAATTCAGAGATTTAAGGTAAGGTTTATGACCAGAATTAGAAGTACTATTGTATCTGCATTCTATCTCAAACCACTTGTCCACATAGCAATTTGGATCTTTCATTCCAAATGGATAAGGGATGGAGACATTTCCACATTTTGAATCACAACCAGGTTGTGCTATAATCTCTGCTGCTAATGAATATAGAGGCAATATTATCAAAATTATTATATGAAATGTAAAATGCAGAATCATTGTAGCTAAAACAATGATCCTTATTTTGGAGAGAGTGTGTATCTATCTTAGATACAACATGTCTTCTTATACTCCATGTTTATGTATCACCTCTCACCTTCTATTTATCAACAAAAATCTTCAACGGTGACTTATTTGTTCTATATTACTTCTTTTGCTACCAAGACTTGTCGCTGCTTGACCCAAGTAACTTCCAAGACTTAGTTTAGTGGCTGCTTGACCCAAGTAACTTCCAAGACTTAGTGGCTGCTTGACCCAAGAAACTTTCGATAAATTATTAGCTTTACAAGCCAAAATATTATCTTCACTCAATTATATTATTCACAAATATATTTTATACTCAATATTCTACATCAGTCTCTTTATTACTAAAATAAACAATAACTTCTTTAAAAAACTAGTAGGTTATTGTTGCATTCGCATTGCATGATAATATATTTTGCATGAATTTATTTAAACAGTATTGTGAAACCTCGATTTTGTCCGGCCAATTTAAAAATATATATTTCAAAACACCCAAAATTTGAAAAGAACATTTTTTATATATCACTAGCAAGTAACCCGTGCATTTGCATGGGACAGTATTTTTTTGTCGTATGATTAAGAACACACATTACATGTGCATTCATATGGTTAAGAACATACACGCTGTTTGTGCACTTGCATGGGTTCGTGAAGACATGTTAGCTATACACTTTTGTACTTTTTTATTGATTTTGATATTATATAGTCTATATATTTTGTTAACTAATAAATACAATAAAAATTTATATTGATGATTCTTAATATAGACATACATATGAAGAACTTGTTTAGTTTTATGATCTATTGTGATTATTTCTTAATGTAACTTGTTTATAATTTCTTTTATTTCTATGATATTATTTCTCATTATTAGTTGTTAGTATAATTGGTTTATTATTTCATATTTTTTTGAAAGTATACAAAAGGAGAAATTGTAATTAATTACTTAAAAAAAATTTCAAAATAAATATGGATTTAATCATTTAATATGACAACTTTGACAATAATATTTTAATAGATAGAAATAAAATTTTAGTAATAAATGACCACTGAAATAGGAAAGTTGTAATTATATAGTTCGATTCTTTTTCAAAATAATGGAGGTCTTAATTATTTAGGATCAAAACTACTAAAATATTTTAAATATAGTAATGAAAATGTATGAACAATATTAGTAAATGGAAATATATATTTAATTTAGTTTTTTTTATAAATAAAGCACATATATTAATTTGCATGTAATGATTACTATACATTATTTTTCAACTTGAATAGCATCATCGATCTCACCAATAAGCACCGTATTAAATGACAATATGTGTTTTTATTCTCTTATATTCATTAGTTTTATTTCTTTCTTAATATTCGGAAGTATTTATTCTAATTAATCATTAATTATTAATTATTAGTTTGCAACTGATCTACGATATTTATTCAATGCTATCGATATTTATTCACTTATTCAATTACAAATTACAATAGTATAACAAAATTTATTGTCATTATTCACCTCTGCAGTTTTTATTCCGTTATGAATTTCCTTTATTGTCATTCTACTATGTTTTATCTTTAATTATTCATATTAATTACTCTTAAATCTCGAGAGAAATTATCTCCAACCGTTATTATTCCATAAGTATCCACAATTTATATAAATGACAATTTTAGTACTTTAAAAGTTTGTGTGGATGTAAAAGAAAAGAAAAATATAGGTTAGAATTTATGACATTTTATTAATTATTAATTATTAGTTTGCAACTGATCGGCGATATTTATTCAATGCTATCGATATTTATTCACTTATTCAATTACAAATTACAATAGTGTAACAAAATTTATTGTCATTATTCACCTCTACAGTTTTTATTCTGTTATGAATTTCCTTTATTGTCATTCTACTATGTTTTATCTTTCATTATTTACATTAATTACTCTTAAATCTCGAGATTAATTATCTCCAACCGTTATTACTTCATAATTATCCACAATTTATATAAATGACAATTTTTGTACTTGAAAAGTTTGTGTGGATGTAAAAAGAAAAGAAAACAATAGGTTAAAATTTATAACATTTTATTATCTTTAATTAACAATTAATAAAATTCACCTATGTGACATGGGAAATGGTCCATTAGAAATTCAAACATTAGTATTTTTGTGAGGTATTAAAAAATTATGGTACCATTTTTTAATAAATATATAACATATGTAATGGTTAATAAATTCAATGAAAGTATAAAATGAAGAAAAAATGTACTGATAGTATATTTTAATTAGATAACAATAAATTTTTGTTTTTATCATAACATAGACTCAAAGGTAAAAGAATATGATTAAGTTAACTTCCATGAACAGTTGCACATTTCTTTTTAGAACAACGAAGAAACTTTATATTTTTGACATTTGAATTATTGAAAGACGCATAATCAAATATCACATATGAGGATAAAACTTAAATCAAAAGAAAATTAAGAGGATGATATACTCTAGGTGTTTATAACAACATGCAAAACAAAAAATGAAAATATTGATTATTTGAATAAAAAAATGTATAAAAATAAAATAAGAGATAAAGATATAGAAAACTAACCTGGGAAGATGTTCTGAAGGAAGAACCAAAATGCAAATGAAAAGAGAAAATGATTATGGTAAAATATGATGAAGAGATAAATATGTTGTAAAAACAAAAAACAAAAAATATTGATTATTTGAATAAAAAAGTGTATAAAAATAAAATAAGAGATGAAGATAGAAAAAACTGACATACGAAGGTGTTATGAAGGTAGAACCAAAATGCAAATGAAAAGAGAAAATGATTATGGTAAAATATGATGAAGAAATAAATATGTTGTAAAAACAAAAAAAAATGAAAATGCTGATTATTTGAATAAAAAAATGTATAAAAATAAAATAAGAGATGAAGATAGATAAAACTAACCTGCGAAAATGTTGTGAAGGGAAAACCAAAATCCAAATGAAAAGAGAAAATGGTTATGATGAAAATATACATATGTTGTAGAAAAGTATTGAATCTTTGAATAAAAGATATATAAATACAATTAGAGATTAAGAGGGGAAAAAACTTAAAGGATAACCAAACTGCAAATGATGAGAGAAAATGATATTAGCGAGATATGATAAATAGATAAATATGTTAATAACAAAAGCAAACAAAAAATCAACAACCATAGATTTTAAAGGTTTGATCGTACTCGTGAATGATACTATTGCTTATAAGAAGCTAATGAAGAGAACCATCAGAAGAACAAATCTACAAAATAATAAAATCAGTTAGAACACATGTACAAAATAAGGAAATCAATGAAAAATAAACAAAAATCAATGATAAAATAAGAACAAAATCACAAAATAATAACATATATACAAAATGAACAATAAATAAATAAAAATGCACTTTAAATATGATATATACACAATAATTAAAAAAATAAACGAAAAAATGTATTGTAAAGAAGATTATTAGAAGAGAAAGAAAAAAACGATAATGAATATGCATAATGAAATGAAAAATGAGATAAAGAAAATTGTTGGGAGAAAAACTTATGTACCAAGGGATTAATAGAAATTAATATAAGAATACGAGTGTAGGGAAAATGAAGAAATATATGAATTGATTTAGGGGAATTAAAAAAAGATTTTTAGAGAGGAAAAGAATATGAGAATATGATAACATGAGAATTTGAATGAGTGTTTGATAGAAAAAATGAAGGATTAATAGAGTGTGGGAGAGAACATGATAAGGTATGAACTTGTTTAGGAGGGAAAAGAGTGAAGGAGAGTGTGACATGTGTCTAATGATGATGTGCTAGAACATTTTTTTCTTATAAAAAATGAACAATAAATAAATAAAAAATGTATTTTAAATATGATATATACAAAATAAATAAAAAAATCAACGGAAAAATGTATTGTAAAGAAAATTGTTGGAAGAGAAAGAAAAAAACGATAATGAATATGTATAATGAAATAAAAAAGGAGATAAAGAAAATTGTTGGGAGAAAAACATATATATCTGGTGATTAATAGAAATTAATATAAGAACATGAGTGTAGGAAAAATGAAGAAATATAAGAATTGATTTATGGAAAATAAAGAAATATTTTGGAGATGAAAAGAATATGAGAAATGAGAATATGAATGAATGTTTGATAGAAAAAAATGAAGGATTAATAAAGTGTGAGGAACATGATAAAGTATGGACTTGTTTAGGATAAAAAAAATTGAAGAAGAGTGTAACGTGTATCTAATAACGATGTGGTAGAACCTTTTTTCCTTATAGATATATAAATGTGAACAATTGTGTCTCCTTGAGGTATTCAGTACTTAACCAGAAGTTTGAAAATATTGGAGGCACCATGTGTTTCATTTCAGTCAACTCATTAAGAAAAATTAAATTAAATTTTTTGACTGTTACGTTTATAATAAAATGCAGTAGTTATATGTTGCACAACGTTAAAAATAAAAGAGTGGTAAAAGAAGTGAAAAGTGGAGAAATAAATGGAGTGAAAAGAAAGAATCAGGAAGAGGAAAACAAAGGGTGTGGGGGAATGTAAAATATAACGTATAACGTAGAAAGGAAGATAGAAGGCCTACCAATTGAGACTCCTGCTCCCTCTGAACCTCATCAACCATAGGTCTTTCTCCTAAAAAACCCTCCAACTTCTGAAAAACCGAACCTAATACCATCACTTATATGGGTATATGGCATGACATATAAACGGGTTTTACAGGTCATATCATGTAAGCAAGAGGGTAATAGTTGAGATTTTAAAGAGGGTAATAGTCCCATTTCCTGTCATCGATGGTGTCACGGTGTGTCACTTAATTAAAATGAAAAATTATAAAAATATAAAATAATAATTTATATTATTTAATGCATTTTTATTGGATAGGGACATAGAGATATAACTCATTTGGGACAGAGGATCCTGTTCTATTGTGTTATGTTGTGTTATAGTTATATTAATAACTAGCAAGTTAGCCGTGCATATGTACGGTGATAATTTTTGCTGCATGGTTAACAACATTCATATTATATATGCATTCACATTAGTAAGAACACACATGTTACCCATACATTCCTATGGTTAAAAATACATATATTATATATGCATTCATATTGTTAAGAACAAATATGTGACCAGTATATTTTAATGGTTAAAAACATATATTTTACTCGAGGTCTTTTGGCCTCCATGAGATTTTCCTTCATGAAGAAAGATTGAGTTTTGGAATTCACCCTATAGTGTACAACTAACTATGCCTTCTACAAAACAAAAGAAAACATAAGGTTAACAATGATTTTTTATAGTGTTAATGAATTTTACATAGTAAAAGAGTTCAATAAGTTTGAAGTTACATTTTGTCTCTAGATTATGGTTGTCTCATCTCAATGTCTACAAACTCTTCAATGATGTTTGGAAGTACTTTGAAATAAACATTGGTATCAACTAACGATATTAAGATTATGCCCTCTACAAAACAAAAGAAGACATAAGGTTAACAATGATTTTTTTATAGTACTAATGAATTTTACACAGTAAAAGAGTTCAATAAGTTTGAAGTTACATTTTGTCTCTAGATTATGGTTGTCTCATCTCAATGTCTAAAAACTCTTCAATGATGTTTGGAAGTACTTTGAAATAAACATTGGTATCAACTAACAATATTAAGACTATGCCCTCTACAAAACAAAAGAAAACATAAGGTTAACAATGATTTTTTATAGTAATAATGAATTTTACATAGTAAAACAGTTCAATAAGTTTGAAGTTACATTTTGTCTCTAGATTATGGTTGCATCATCTCAATGTCTAGAAACTCTCCAATGATGTTTGGAAGTACTTTGAAATAAACATTGGTATTAACTAACAATATTGAGCAAATATAAACAACAGGTATCACAAAAGACCTTAACACTAAAGAAATATATGCAAATATAAAAGTTCTTATGGAGGAAAATGAAAGAGTAAGAGAAACGGGAGCAAATATAAAATTACAAACGACTATGAGCAAAGTCGTGACACGTACGCCTGAGAGAGCATTGATCTATTGTCGTAATGATGATCAGAAATCTGGGTTTGAAGAGTCCTCAGATCATGTGTGGGTAGTTTGGTTACTCGGACTAATAATGATCAAAAGAGAGTAGTTGGAAGAAGAAAAGGAAGAGACAAAATATGATAAGTAGTTGGAGAAGTAAAGGAAGAGACCGGGTAATAATGATAATATCAAAACAGAGAGATAAGAAAATGCTAAAAACGATAATGAGTAGGCATAATGAAATAAAACATGAGAAAAAGAAGATTGTTGGAAGAGAAACATAAATACACGTGTTTTTGTGTTGACGATAAAATAAATCTGATGAATGAAACCTCTTATTATTGTAAGTATAGGAAAGCTGATGAGGTAAAGGATATGTAGGGGTATAAATGAAACGAAACTGGAAAAAGAAATAAAAAGTGTTAATATATTATTAATGAATTATTATGTTCAAATTGAAACAAATGGTAAAAGAAGGTTTTGATATAAGGAATGTGTATATATAATGATTTTTTTTATGAAATCATGAATGACCATTAAGTATAATAAATGTATGAATGTTAAAGAATTATCCATGAATGATGCTGATAGGGATGGCAATATGGGCTTGGCCCGTCGGACCAACCCGTTTTGGTTGACATTTTTAGCGGGCTGGGCTGGAGATTTTGACCCAAAAGCCCTAATTCAGCTGGGTTTGGAAGCCCGTTTTTTAGGCGGGCCAACATTAATATTGACATAGCATTTTAAGATTACATGTGATTCTAATTATGTAGCTAATTTAATATTATTTTCCAAACGAACATTTTACACTTACCGTGTGCAACCAATTTATTATTCATATATAAGATATTTATGAGTAAATTACTTATGAATGTAATTTATATCATATACAATACATTTACATATAAATGTTTAACTTATATCATATTTTGTTTAACTTAATTACATTTATCATTTTTTTTGTCTAAAAAATTACACTTCTCATGCATGATTGATCAATGTAAAGTATGTTTATAAATTATGGGTTTTTTTGTAAGTGTAGAAAATGGAATGATAGTTTGTGTAATTTCACTAAAACTCATGGAATATAAGTGTAATTTACTCTTTATATTATTAATAAATTTTTCAAAGGTTCTACATGTTATACTAAATTGGTTATACTATTATGTAATATTACAATTGATAAGTAATTTATATCATATAAAAATATTTATATTATATACAAGACATTTACTTATCAGTATAATTTACTCTTTAAATTGGTTAGTACTCATATACAAGCCTTCTCAAAAGAATATTTTTTGCATAGAAAAGTGGAGTCATATTCTTCCAACAAAGTATCTAATGTTTAAAACTTAGAAGTTTGAAGCTTTATTGTGAACTATGAGTCTAAAAGTTTAAGATCATGTTGGCTAGTTGTTTAGAACTTACAAGTTTTAAACCAAGACGATATATCATTATGAGATTGTGGACTTCAGTTTGTGATTTTTGTTTTAAAAGATATTTATGAGACGTTATAATTAATTATTTTTGATATTATGATTGAGTTGGTTATAAATGAGTTTTTGAAAAGAAAAGAAAAACGGGTCAGCCCACCGGTCTGTCAGCCCTGACAAATATGGGTCGGGCTGACATTTTGAGCCCTGTTAGCAATAAGGGTCGGGCCAGCCCAGCCCATATTTTGGCGGGCCAAAGGTGGGTCGGACAGGGTCGAGTCGGGCTGGCCCGTATTGCCATCTCTAGGTGCTGAATGGTAATGGTCATGAATGGTGATTAATTGTTGGGTATAATTTTAAACATATATATCTGATGACTAATTAAAAGGAATATATAAGGAATGTGCATAATGATTTTTTTATGAAACTAGTAGGTTACCCATGCATTCGCACGGGTAGTAATGTGTATTGCATGAATTTTATTAAAGAATAACACGATAATTTGTGAATATTAAAAATTACTTCCGACAATATTAAACATAATTTGATGAATACCTGATAATAAAGCAACTTTCTGTACATTTTTTATTCATAACAGTTGTTGGGGATTGACATAGTGTAAAACCTATTGTATGGAATAAGATGATGGTTAGAAATAGAATTTAAATAACATAATTAAAGATAATTTGATGAATAGCTGTTAAAGATTTTGAAAAACTTCTTTATAAACCACATTAGTTGTTGACTTTATTGGGTTACCATCCTTATCATGAATCACAATCTTCAATTTTTTCTTGCTTTTAACTCTTGAAATAGCGACATATAATTGACCATGACTGAATACTGGTTTTGGTAGATATAACCCAAACACTCTCTAGTAATTGGCCTTATGATTTATTGATTGTCATATCATATGAAACAATTATAGGGAATTGTCTTCTGATAAGCTTAAAATGCCATTGAGTTTGGGAGGGAGACATTGACATCTTCGGAATATATATGATATATCCAACATTCTTACCTGACATGATCTTTGCTTCAAGTACATGGTTTGCCATTTTAGTCACTACCAATCTTGTACCATTGCACAATCTTTCTGACTGGTCTAAATTCCACAATAACATAATTGGAGTTCCAACCTTCAACTTGATTTTATGATTAGGGATACCAGATGTTGAAAGTGTGTTTAGAAATTCTGAAGTTAATATGTTGACTGCTTCAATATCACTAACATCAGACATATCAACTGAATTTGAACTTAGGTATTCCTTTTCCTCCCCTATAGTTAAAAATTAGAACATTTATTAGTATAAATCTATAAATATATTACAGAGAATCATGTAAAATTTTCAGAGAAAAAAAGAAAATTTACCTGGAATTATGCTTAGCACATATTCATTGATTTGATCTACAATATCAATTGTTGATGCTAGTATTGCCCTACATTGAAGAAATTGTTCATCATTGTAATGAAGATGTAAGTATGGATAAGTGCTAGACACTATTGCTTCAATTGGGTTATCAAAATGAAGAATCAAAAGTTTCTCCGGAATATCAACTTCAACGCAACCATCATTAGGCTCTGATAATTTTCCATCCCCAACCTTTAGTATCCATTTTGAGAATTCCCTTATTTTTGTTGCGTTATCATCATTTTGCAAACGCATATTCTTAGTAAGATTCAAAATTGTACAATGATGCCAAAGATATGATGAATTAATTGTTGCATGCACAATCTTGTTACATGCACAATCTGAACGACACCTTCTTGAAATTACTGGCAAGATTTGTCTAAAATTACCACAAAAAACTACAACCTTTCCTCTAAATATAATTGAGTCATTTGTTGTTGTACCCATTATATTTCCTAGAATTTTATCAAGTGCCTCAAAGCAAAACTTATGTGACATGGGAGCTTCATCCCATATAATTAACTTTGTTTCTTTTAATAACCCAACAAGTTCTGAACCTTGATGAATGTTGCAAATAGAGATCTCAAGACTTGGTACTGGAATTTTGAATTTAGAGTGTGATGTTCTACCTCCTGGTAGCAATGACGAAACTATACCACTTGAAGCAATTGTTAGTACAATTTGTTTTTGAGATCTTAATGCATATGTTAGAGTTCTCCACATATGGGTTTTACCAGTTCCTCCATAACCATATAAGAAAAACATGTGTCTTTGTTCTTGATTTACAGGTTCCATGACAGTTTTGAATATTTTACATTGCTCGTCTGAAATATAATATATTAATATGTAAACAAAAAACTTAACACTATAATATAGTTTAATACATAGATATACCTGTAAGAGATTGGAAAATAAGATTGAAATTGTCATTTAATTCAGTTGTATCATAATTAAGTTCATCATATATCAGTCTGTTGCCCAATTGACTTGTGATATATCCCTTTGGGTATGGCATTGGGGGATAATCTCTCAAACTTCTTCGATTTCGCTGAAGTAGTTTCTCAATTTCCAACAAAGTTAGATTTTGCAATTCCTCGTCACTAAGCACCAACCCTGTAAACGGTATAAAAGGTTCTATATAATTAAATATATTTACAAATAATAAATATGAATTTAAAATTTTGAATGTAATAATTGAGTACCTTGATTATTAGCTATGTTTCCTTGATTGTAAAGTATTCCGTCACATAACCATTTCCAAGTTTCTTCCCATACATGATCTGGTTTATTCGTAGAGGTTGATAAATGCAAAGACCGAAATTCTACCCTTGAAAATTTTCTTCTTATCTTATTCATTATGCATTCATTTCCTCATAAATTTTACTGACAATTTCCAACAACCATATTTAACTCTCAATTTCCTATTCCTACCCATTTCATATTTCAAAATGACATACATACTTATTCGACAGAAAATCATAATTCATTTCAATATGTCATGCAACGACCGCATACAACTAACTATGGGTTTCCAAAATACTCATAGCTATGAATATCCAAAGTTACAATAAATCATGTAAGTTACATATCCATAGTTACAAAATATTTCAACTAATCCAATAAGCACTCATGTACAAAATAGTGCAAATAAGTGAAACCAAAACATAAGGCTCCTAAAGCTTCCAAAAATGAGACCACCTCATGTCACCTATTTATCTGCAATGGGATTATCAATGACAAAAGCACAAACACATAAAGGAGTAAGTCATTAATTCAATAAACGTCATTTTAAGATAATCCACATTAAAAAAGGTTAGTAAATCGCTTTGAAATTCATTTTTCGTGCTACATTACTTGAGCCAAAGTCGCTATTCCCCTTAGGGTTAGCTAAAAGCAATTTTTCATCTCTTTTATAAAGAAAACATGCCACATAAACTCGGGCCAAAGTGTTGCCACATAAACTCGGGCCGAAGTGTTGCCACATAAACTCGGGCCGAAGTGTTGCTACATAACTCGAGCCGGAGTCGCTAACCATTTATGGTCGGCTTAAAATATTTTTCCTTTTCATTGATTTCACCATCAATCATATCCAGTGAATCCACGCAATCCTTATTACAAACATACCCATATATGTTTATAATAAATACGTGATTTACCAATTAATCCTTGCACAACCAGAAAATACACATATTTTCCGTTTCAAATGCACAAATTAAAGACTTATCCTTACCTTGGTGAGTGTTGGGTTGGATTCTTGGTAACTGCACTAGTTCCACCGACACCGCTGCCAACTCTAGGATCTTTCCCATTCCCACCATACAACACAATGTTAGTTATTTATTTCAAATATCACATAAACAACTCATATTGCATTATTTAACCACACAAGATATTTAACACATTTTCCATGTTGCTAAACTACTTTCATCAAAAGTTTACAACATCTAAAACATACATATTCATCTCATATTTCAACATTAGAAAGCTTATTCATCTTCTACCTCTAGCACTTTACCCATTTTCTTCTTTAACCACATTTTCACTTTAGGGTTTTCATGAATCAACCCACAAACTCTTTCCATTCTTGAAATACTAACCTAAACCAAGAGGTTACAAGATAAAAACAACATAAAACGAACCATAACTCAAAAGGATGAGTTTCCATGGTTTCTCTCATTTTGAGAAGAGATCCAACATACCCAAAACAAGTTTCAAATGGAAGAAGAGAGTTAGAATCAAGAGCTTTACCTCTTCTCAAACTTCTAAATGACTCACAAGCCTCCTTGCTCTTGAAAAGGCTCTATTTTCTATCTTCTATCTAGGTGAACCCTCATAAATGTGTTTGGGGTCCCCTATTTAATGTAACAGCGTCGGGTTCTCGCTTAAGCGAGCTCATTCTCGCTCAAGCGAGAAAATTCCGCCCATTTTAAAAACTCAGATCTGACCCTCTCGCTCAAGCGAGAATCTTACAACCTCAACAGATCCAAAACATCACTTTTCTCGCCTAGGCGAGCCAACCCACACTCTGGTGAGAATCCTCCAGTATAGCCCATGAATTCACCCTTCCAGTTGAGCCTTTCTCGCTCAAGCGAGTCAACTCTCGCTCAGGCGAGAATCCTCCTGTATAGCCCAGGATTTCACCCTCTTAGGTGAGCCTTTCTCGCCCAGGCGATCAGGCGAGAATCTCAGGACTGATACTATAATTTTTAAAGATGTAAATTTAGGGTGTTACAATAAAAGCATTGTAACAAATAATTTTCTTAGGTAGAATCCAGAACCCCAGTCATAGGCTTCTTTCAATGCTTCAATGTATTCCCTATCATCTTGAAGTAAGCTCATTGCAAAACATGCATCTCTAAATGTAGAATATTGAATGTCTGAAACAGTTCTAATATCTTCATAACATGTTGCACCCTTAACCACGGTTAACATCAACCTAAGATAATAGATATCACTAGTACATGGAGAAACCCATATTAATCTACCAATTGTATATCCTAATTTTCTTGGTTTCCAAGTCCTACTCCTTTTGACATAAACAAATTTTGAGACATATTGACCATAACATAAATTTTGACTTTCTGGATATTGTTTATTAGATTTCATCCATGATGTAAACATGGATTATGAGACTGTAGGTCTTGAAAGTATGTTGTCAATCTCATCATTATCATTGAAGTACACAGGACGTTCTCCAGTATTGTGAAAATACAGTCTTTCAACTTCTGGTTGTCTTCCATGAATTGGAAATCCAAAAATCCTCCAACTTGATTCCGAGGGTGAAATATATCTACAATCAAGATAATGTTTTACTTCATCAATGTTTCTTTCATTTAGAGACCCACCATTTTTTGTTGATTCAATAACAGCAATGATTCTATCATACCCTTTGTTGATATACTTGAATAAGTATTTAATCAAAGTACTTTGGTTACAGCACTCCATATTAATGTGCGCTTGATATTTTGTTAATAAACTTGGATTGTAAGGCACAACATAACGATTGTCAAGAGAAATACCATTTTTGTCAACAACGTTTCCATTATCTCTTCTTCTATAAAGCGGATATCCATCTTCATCAACAATTGTAGTTTGGGAGAATTTCTTTGGGAAATATCGAGAGCATTTACCATCTTTCATACACGGAGAAGACCTATTAGAAGAACCACATGGACCATGAATCATATGTGATTTGACCAAGTTATGCAATTTAGGATTATTAGACTGATTTGGAATTTCTGCACAAATAATTCTGTCAATGTCATCGGGAGTTGGGTATTTATAAGACAGATGCAAAAATATAAGCAAGTGTGCATGTGGTAGCCCTCTTTTTTGAAATTTAATTGTGTACAAATCTGAAAAATAACAATAACAAACAACAATTAATATGTCAAATTACTTAACTTAAAAATATGCAACTATAATATGAATAAATGAAGTGTATTGAAATTTATATTACATGCAAGTACTTTACCCAAAACATGTCTTTTCTTCAAATCATGTAGTAATTCTTCAAACTTCATTTTGAAAACCCTTGAGATAATATCTGGGCGATCGTGTGGCTTCAACCCTCGGCTTAAGAATTCTAACAATTTCTGGCCAATTAGGATTGCATGTCATTGTCAAAAATAAACCAGGAAATCCTAATGAACTACAAATGGCCATTCCATTAAAATATAGTTGATCCATGTATCTTCGGCCACCAACAAAAGTTGAAGGTAATATGACTCTTTTTCCTCGATTAGATCCTTGACTTTGATCACTTCCTTGAGTTTCATTTAGATTTTTGTATTTATCCACCCTCAGCTTTTTTTCGTTTCTCTTGATAAAGGACAATCTTTCAAATTCTACCATTGTATAAGCATCAACCAAAAACTGATGGTATAGTCTTCTTGGAGACAACAAAGTTTGCGCCTCGCTTTTTCTACTTTGCAATCTAAATGACATTCATTCTCTTATTGTTACACGATTCCTTTATCTACCTTGAGAACTGAGTCTATCCCTATGACATATATCATGTCTATATCCATCCTCTCCATATGGAAACAACAAAGGATATTGGAAAGCCAACTAGCTTGCATGCAATTCGTTAATTCTTTTCAATTGACCACTTTGAGTTTCCATAATTATATCTCTTTGTGAAGTTGAGTCAATGTCTCCAACAATTAAAGCAGCAACTTCAGAAACTGTGGGTAAGTTATTTATTCTTCCATCTCAATTTCTTTCAGCAATTAGTTTTAACTTGAGGTTTGTAACATCACCATGTCTTAATCTTTCACTTGCCATTCTGAAAGATTTTGCATGCACATTGTTGTCATCCAACATCTTTGACAATTTCATAACCACTTGTGAATCAACATTGTTATCCCTAACATAATGAATTAGCAAGAAATAAATTATTAGTGGGAGTGCATTGAAAATAAGGAATAAAAAGTAAAATATGACATATTTACTTACCTTATTCCATTCATCCTATTTTGAATTTCATGTTCTGTATCATAAATATATAGCTGGGCAAACTATGGAAATTGTCCCGGCATAGGCAACATGCCACCAATACGATGACATGGTTGTCCTTGTATCGTGATTGTTGGTGGACCTCTACCATTGTTGACGGGTCTATCAATCTTGGCTCCTAATGACGTGAATGCAAACATCATGTTGTATAGACGAATATTATTTTGGTAATTCACACTATCATTTGATTTTAAATCAAAGAGAAGATGTTGAAGGGTAGGTGGAGGTGCTCTTAGTAACGTTATTTGTATTATGCCATCACTACAACAAAGTTAATACTTGGGACTTGTGGTATTCCTATGTTTTCTCTTTCTTTCTTGATACCACATACATCTCCACAATGTTCATATTCAATAACAAGATCACCAATATCGAAATATCCTAAAAAATAAAAATAAAGTTATAGTCTATATTTCTTAGAATGTAAAAAAACATACATTTAAATTACAAATCACCTTCTTCATTGCCAGTTATTGATGTGAAAGATGAATTGTCAAATTGTTCTTCATCTTTTGAACTGTATTCAATATCTATTCCTTAAAAAGATAAAGAATAAATTGTTTAAGTATGGAGTAACTAATTTAAATTTATTGTATAGTAAAAGTGTAATTAAATACCTTACATGGAATAATCATCGTCGTCATCATCTTCATTGTTGTCATTGGGAAGATTGTCACTAAAAGTTTGACTTTCGCAAACAGGTAATAAATTTTATTTATCTTTTTCAACATTTGTGTTAATTTCATCTTCGCAGAGGGTATGATATCTATTCATCAGGTTTATGCCCAATGATGTTTGATTGATAAATGTCTTTTTCCTTGTAATCTTATGTATGGTACTTGGTTGAGTATGAGAAGTAGAACTTGATGCTCCATTGCTGTTTAGCAAAGTATATAATCTATCTATTTGATTGATACAATTTAAAGAGATTTGAGAAAGAGGTGTTCTTTCTATTGGAGTAGGTGTTGAGTTTATCATATGAACATCCATTGATGAAGATTATTGTATTTTTGGTCTTGAATAACTTATCTCCTTGTCACGTAAAGCAGACCTTCTTTTTTTTCGTGCAATTGAAGCAAAATTGTTAACATTAATATTATCCATATCTGATTGAGAAGAGAATTGTTAACAAATTGTCCCATAAAATTTGTATGATATTAATTACAGTTCATAAAAAAATTAATAGTTACATAACCAAACTACAAACACCTTGTCTAATTTGAAACAAATAATTAATACTTACATAAACATGCTACAAACACATTGTCTTATTTGAAAAAAAACAAAGGTATTGAAGAATAACATCACAAAGGTTGTAAGAGAGAAAAAATCACAAAGGTTGTAATGTAGACAATATAAATCTTCTGATGATATGATTTTAGCAGATAGTATATGCGGTAACATCATAACATGTCTACAAAAAACAATAAAACAGAACACAGGTTTGTGAAACAAACAGTGAAAAAATGTTGGCTTATAATCTTCAAGTTAATAGCATTAGTGCATTAGTTGTATGAAATTCAATTCCAATATTAACGAAGTTAAACAGAATGTTTGTACACATATTACAGAGAATGAGAGAATAAGAAAGAAAACATCATGAAAAAATAGAAGTTAGAATTTAGAAAGTTATGTTGTATACCTTCAAAGATGACAAATAGAGGTGGGTCAGATTAAGTATGAAGGTTTGTCGATAAGGAACAATGAACGATAACGTACTATTTTTCATTAAGAAAAAATATAACACAGGTTTGTCAACAAAAATATAAAAAATCACATTATCCAGAATATCATCAGTTGTGTATATAAATAACAGCTGCATGTATCAATTTTTAAATAATTTCAACGTTTCAAAACAGTTGAAAAACCTTGCGAGAATAATGTTTAGTTTCTAATCTTCAAGTTAATGACAATACCTGTATGAAATCTAAGAACAATATTAACAAAGTTATGGATGGATTCTTTGGTAAATAAGTTACTCAAAATGTTTGAATAAATTTTAAAAGAACATGAAAAGGTAGAAGAGAGTGATTGTGTGTAGAATAACAGGTTTTTAATCACTTTACTATATAGAAAACAACTAAAACGATGAATTTTGAAAGAAAATCAATTTACCTTATGTTTGAAAACAGTTGAAACACCTCTTGAAAACAATGTTTATTTTATAATATTCAAGTTAAGAACAATACCTATATGAAATGAAAAAACAATATTAACAATGTTATGAAATGATTCTTTGGTAAAATAAGTTATTGAAAACAATGTAGAGAAAGAACAATAAATTGGTTTTTACCTTAGCCCTCTGAAAACGTAGATAGAGAAGTTGGCTGGTGACAATATGTTTTGCACAACGAAGATGTAGACTTTTCTTTGAAATGAGGAGCTAACAGCATTGTGATGAGTGTAGAAAAAGAGTTAAAATGTCACTTTTGTTCCTGTCATCATTGTTTTTGTAGTCACTTTTTAGTTGCAAAAAGGTAAAGTGGTACTAAAGACATAGTTTAGTATTAGTTATATACTTCAATCTTTGTAAAATAGTATTTGACTTTTTAGTTACAAAAAGTTACAGAATTTTCTTATACTTTTGAGACAAAGAAGTTTTATACTTACACAGCTGATTATGTTTCATGTCTACCAATGTCAAGTCTGAAAGACCACCATATCTTATGTCCTGCATTTTTAAATGAAAATTGATTAAGTAAAAGAGACATGTTCATATTTACTGCTTAGGAATTTCAAATATGTTTTGTTCTCCTCCTTAAATAAAAATATAGAATTTCAAATCACTTTTTATTATGTTATGTAATTACAATATTGCATTTGCCATCTAACATGATTAACAACTTCAAGCAACTGAAATAAATAAAATAGGGAAAATACAATTAGTATGTTTACTTAATTTCTTTAGAATTTGATAACAAACAAATTTATTTTTTATAAGTTGAATTTTACAGTTTATTTATAAGAATAACATTCATCTTATGTATTTTGAACTTAATATACTAAAACACAAATGTAGATATAATATTTACTATAGCATATAATAATATTTTTAGGATTCATAATTGCATGTCTAGGACTGAATAACAAATCAGCTTTGCATTAAACTGGAGCAAGTGGATGTTTTGATTGTGACAAATGGTATGTCCAGAAAATAGTGAGAGTTAGATAGGGTGTAAGAGAAGTACTGATGAATAACATCATCATAATGTGTTACCAAGTCAATAAGATGACTTAACAATGTGATGTTTGGCCAAAAAACATCACATTATAATGAACAAAAAAAAGTAGTTGTCAAAATGTTACACATAATTTGTCTTTTATATTTACTAAGTCATTATGTCTTCATATGTTTTGTCATCTTCGAGGATGACAACTGAGTGGAATTATAGACGAGGCTTTGTAGCAAGTCCAAGTCGGATTCAGCCGACAATCTTTTGATTGGAGTTACAACTTGAAACTACTCTGGATCATGATCAGCAGTCATAGACACAGACTAACATGAAATATAAAAATGTTTGACACCCATCAGTAGAGTCACATTAAAATTGACATTATTTTGTGAAAAAAATTATGTATTTCACTCACAGATTCTGAAGGAAATCACTGGAAACAAATTTCTCTTTTAAATCATCAGAAGTTGTTGCCTGATTGTATAGGAAATAACTACTCATATTAGTATTAATTATTAATTAAGTCATAAAAATAAGGTTTTCAAAAAATACCTCAAACACTCCAATTTGGTCAGGTACTTTTTTGATCAAATTTGGATCCTCAGATAATCTTATAACAGACGATTGGTTGTACTTTTACACGTAGGACCATAGTCCTTGCAAGCAGTTCATCAAGAACTGGAGGAAATGCCTTGGGATCATCTTCACCTTCCTATATACACAAATACAATATAATACATTGCTGAAGTTCAGAGGCAAAAATGCCAGTCAGCACATTGCCTATCCTATAATACAAATTTTCCACAACTATGTTCGTGATTAACCTTAATGTCTAGTTTGTATCTGTAATACAAATGAAACAATAAATCATTACAATGGAGTTTATTAAAATGTCAAAATGTAGCATTTAAAAGAGTTAATTACCTTGGAGTAGAGTTCTCATTAAAGTAGTCACACTTGCATGTGAAAGGACCATCTTTTATATCAGCTTTTTTCATGCACTTGGTACAATCATCATAGTACCATCCTTGCCTCCCAACCACAAACATTATTGTGGTGCCAACAGTTACACATGTTATTTCCTATAGAAAAGATAAATATGGTTAGATCCATAAGAGACAATGTTAAAAAATAAAAAAGATATAAATGTACAATACATCTCAGTTGATGTAAGGGACGAAATTTCATTGATACTCTTGACAAATGCTTTATACAAAAAACGACCATCATCCGATAAATTAGAATATTGAGACAATTGACTGTTGCACTAGGTCATTGTGTCATACGATAGAGATATAGTTGAAAAACTGTAAAATTGAGTCAAGTCATATAAATTCAGTATACATAATTAAACGAAAGCATACTAAATAAGACTATATTAAGCAATATTAACAAACCTCTCTTTATACTTCTGAATGTTGGTTATTTCTTCATCAATTAACAATTTTGAGCCGCACCATGAGTCAGAAACAGTAGATGGGTAATTACCTGGCAAAAACAATGAAAATAACATGAATCAACATGTAATTTAACATAATAAATTACATTTAAAACAATTCAACTTGTATTGGTGTCATCACCTTGGCCTTCTTTCACTCTAGCATTAGTTAACAGAATAATCAAAGTGACACTAGTAAAAAATTCAAACAATTTAACTCAATTATATTTTATACAAATAGATAAATATAAATATATAAAATCTTTTTAAATGTCAACCATATAACATATGAGCAAGACCAGATATAATATAGGTAAAGATAAAATATGATATAAGTAGGGATGGCAACGGGCACGGGTGAACACAGGTAGTTCATTCCCGTGCCCGTACCCATACCCGCACTATTTGCGGGTACCCGTGTGGGTAGTGGGTACTCACAGGTACCCAACGAGTTTCAAAAATTAATCTATAAAAATAATTTTTACTTAAATAATATGACATGTATATGATAAATTTATGATTATATTCTCATTACTAAATTTTATTATGAAATAATAATAAAATAATCAAATATAATGATAAATTAATAATAACTAAATATACAATATTTAATTAAAATATATATGCGGGTACCCGTGAAGTAAGTATCATGATACCCGTTCCCACCCATGAACTATTTTTGCGGGTACCCGTTGTGAGTATTTTGACGGGTACCAACGAATCCGGATATTTTTGCTATCATTAGATATAACTTTATTTATGAGCAAGATAAACTCTTATTCTAATGTTAATATCAAATTTTGGAGAAACCATCATATCCTGTCTTTTTATTATGTCTAGTGAACAAACATTATTTCATGAATATCAAACACCAAATAATATAAAAGTATATGTTAATTACTTACTAGACTACGATCATGCTCTTTATCATGACAACAAATGAGAAAGATTCATCAAAGAAAAAAATATTCGTTCCATTTTTAATAAGACTATTTTGGATAAGTTCAGGTAAATATAGAAATCTAATTAATATTGTTAATATTATTAGAATTTTAAGTAATTAATTTGATTTTTACAAATTTTTGTATGTAAATAATTTTAATTATTGTAAGATATTTTAATAACAAAATCACTCAACTAATAGTTCTATTTTCTGAAAGATATTTTGATAACTAAAGAAATTTTAGTGTTGATATAAGATAGATACACATTTTAACTAAAAATTAAAGACAACTCAATTTATGAGTTTTTAAATAAATTACACTTGTAACGACCCGATTTTCTACCCTTGAAAATTTTTCATTTATTTTAATCATTTCTTACATACAGTCGTCACTTTCATTGAAAACTCTCAAGTATCATTTTCGAAAATACTCTTTACCCTATTACCTTATCATACAAATTTATGTTGCGGAAAAACATAATTCATTCAAATAACATTTACCACATACAACCAGTTATGGGTCTCCCAAAGTTATAAAGTTCATAACTACACATATCCGTATTAATCTAAACGGATTTACAGTCATCCCATAATACTATTAAATCAACTACAACGTCAATTAGTAATAAAGACAAGTGAATAATTAAATACAAAAGCTTCCTAATTGAGTTTCATCCTCAAAATCCTTCATTTACCTACAATGGGATTATCATAAACAACACACAAAACAAAAGGGAGTAAGTCATTAGTTTATAAACTAACATCACATGATTATTCACATTTCAAATGCGATTAAACTTTAATATAAAATATAAACGCAATTACGTAAATGCAAACATTCATCTCTTCTTTCGTTCATTTCCACGTTATCCATATTCATCCTATAGAATACATATCTCATAATATATATTCTATAGCATGCATATTATGTTCATTCGAAGCATCGTTCTTCTCATTTTCCATATCCACACTATAGTATATATATCTCATACTATATAACCTATAACATGTATATTACTTTTATACTTAACAATCTTCCTTTCTATCACTCATATTCACTCTATAGAATATATATCCCATACTATATATTCTATAGCATGCATATGACTTTCATTGCAACCTTCTCATTTCCCATCATTCATATTCCAATTGCACGTTTACCTTTCCATTACCACTTGGGGCAAGTCATACACAATACCACATAGGGCAAGTCATACACAATACCACATAGGGCAAGTCATACACAATACCACATATCAAATGATAACCAGTTTACTCTATTATCATAACAATAATGTCAATACATTTACCTTTTCCATCAAATCATTAACTATGGAAACACGTCTCCCTTACAAACCTTTTACCTCTTTCACAT
Organism: Lupinus albus; assembly: GCA_009771035.1. Classification (NCBI taxonomy): domain Eukaryota; kingdom Viridiplantae; phylum Streptophyta; class Magnoliopsida; order Fabales; family Fabaceae; genus Lupinus; species Lupinus albus. The sequence goes on along the minus strand of CM020006.1, from coordinate 8,047,032 downwards.
ACCTCATTCATATCAGTGAGTATGAATTAGAGTCACTTATCCCTTACCTCGGTGAGCGTTGGAGATCGGTTCCGAGTAACTTTAAAAGTCTCATCCACGATTTCCTCCAACCTTAGGATCTCTTCTCATTATCACCAATAACAACGATGTCAGTCATTTATTCAAAATAACACATAAATAACTCGTATTTAATCATCAAATACACAAGGGATTCATGTATTCTCAATATTTCCAAAACTACTTCAATTCAAGTTTCCAAATATCAAAACATACATGTTTATCTAATATATCAACATCAAAACACAAACTCATCATCCACATCTAACATTTCATCTCTTTCTCTTTATACCCATATCTTCATTTTGGGGGTTTTTGGGGTTTTTCATTAATAACCCACAAAACTTTTCCATTCATCAAATATCAACTCCAACTCAAAAGTTTACAAGAGAAAAACAACATAAAACGAACCATAACTCTAAAGAATGAGTTTCAATGGTTTCTCATGTTTTGAAAATAAATCCAACATACCCAAAACAAGTTAGAGAGGAAGAAGAAGAGTAAGAAGCAAGAGGTTTACCTCTTCTCAAGCTCTAAGATGAGTCCTAAGGCTCCTTGCTCTTGAAAAGCTCTTTTCTCTCTCTTCCCTTCAAGTTCTAACCCTAACATGTGTTTGGGGTTTCTATTTTTAAAGAGCATTCGTCGGGTTCTCGCTCAAGCGAGCCCATTCTCGCTCAAGCGAGAATCTCACAGTGAGCAATTCTCGCTCAGCGAATAGATGTAATCGATTACCATATGGTGTAATCGATTACATCAGTTAAAAATGCACATATTTGATGCTTTTATCAGCATGTAATCGATTACCAGGACTGTGTAATCGATTACATCATGTAAAATACACATATATGATGCTTTTATCAGCATGTAATCGATTACCAGGACTGTGTAATCGATTACATCATGCAAAATACAAATATCTGATGCTTTTATCAGCATGTAATCGATTACCAAGACTGTGTAATCGATTACACTGCCCAAAATTGCCATTTCTCGCCGAGGCGAGACAACTCTCGCTCAGGCGAGAATCCTCCGGTATTGTAACGACCCAAATTCTACCCTTGAAGATTTTTCATTTATTTTAATCCTTTCTTACATACAGTCGTCACCTTCATTAAAAACTCTCAAGTATCTCTCTTTGAAAATATTCTCTACCCTATTATATTATCATACAAATTTATGTTGCGGAAAAACATAATTCATTCAGATAGCCTTTATCACATACGTCCAATTATGGGTTTTCCAGAGTTATAACGTCCATAACTACATGTCACCATATTATCCTAATCAGATTACATTTATCCCAAAATACTATCAAATCAACTACAATATCAAATAGCAATAAAGACAATCGAGTAAATAAACACAAAAGCTTCCTAATTGAGCTTCATCCTCAAAATCCTTCATTTACCTACAATGGGATTATCATAAACAACACACAAAACAAAAGGGAGTAAGTCATTAGTTCAAAACTAACATCACACGATAATCCACATTTCAAATACAATTAAGCATTGATTTAAATCATAACCACAAATAAATAAATGTAAACGTTCATATATTCTTTCTTTCATTTCCACGTTATTCATATTCGTCCTATAGTATATATATATCCCATAATATATATTCTATAGCACGCCTACTACGTTCCTTCGAAACCTCATACTTCTCATCATTCATATCCACCCTATAGAATATATATCCCATACAATATACTCTATAGAATGCATACGACTTTCATTGTGACATTCTCAGTTCTCATCCTTCATATTCACCTTATAGAATATATATCCCATACTATATATCCTATAACATGCAAATGACTTTCATTGTTCACATCTTCCACTTATCATCCATATTCACCCTATAGAATATATATCTCATACTATATATCCTATAGCATGCATATTCGTTTATCTCAAATCTTTTTGTCTCATTGCTTATTCTCGCCATCAGGCTTACTCTTTACCACCTCCGGTTCTACCACATCGGGTATGTAATTTCTCAATGATCCACTACCACTTCGGGTAGGCAATTTCCCTTAATGATCCACTATCACTTCGGGTAGGTCATATACAATACCACATAGGGCAAGTCATACACAATACCACATAGGGCAAGTCATACACAATACCACATAGGGCAAGTCATACACAATACCACATAGGGCAAGTCATACACAATACCACATAGGGCAAGTCATACACAATACCACATAGGGCAAGTCATACGCAATACCACATAGGGCAAGTCATACACAATACCACATAGGGCAAGTCATACGCAATACCACATAGGGCAAGTCATACACAATACCACATAGGGCAAGTCATACACAATACCACATAGGGCAAGTCATACGCAATACCACATAGGGCAAGTCATACACAATACCACATAGGGCAAGTCATACGCAATACCACATAGGGCAAGTCATACACAATACCACATAGGGCAAGTCATATACAATACCACATAGGGCAAGTCATACACAATACTTCACTACCATTCCCGGTAGGATAACAATAACAGTCCACTACCACTCCGGGTAGGATACCATAACAGTCCGCTACCACTCCGGGTAGGACACAATAAACAGTTCACTACCACTCCGGGTAGGACACGATAAATAGTTCACTACCACTCCGGGTAGGACACAATGATAAACCACTACCTCCTCGGGTAGGGTAACAACCATAAACTTACCAACACGTTACCTCTTTCACATACCTCATTCACATAAGTGAGTATGAATTAGAGCCACTTATCCCTTACCTTGGTGAGCGTTGGGGATCGGTTCCGAGTAACTTTAAAAGTCTCCTCCGCGATTTCCTCCAACCTTAGGATCTTTCCTCATTTCCACCAATAACAACAATGTTAGTCATTTATTCCAAATATCACATAAACAACTTACTTTGCATCATTTAATCATACAAAATATTCATCATCAATATTCAACCATCTAAAACATGCATAACATCTCATATTTCAATATTTCCAAAACTACTTCAATACAAGTTTCTAAATATCAAAACATACATGTTCATCTCATATAACAACATCAAAGCACTACTCATTATCCACATCTAACATTTCATCTCTTTCTCTTTATACTCGTATTCTTATTTTGGGGGGTTTTTTGGGGTTTTTCATGAATAACCCATAAAACTTTCCATTCATCAAATAACAACTCTAAACCAAGAGTTTACAAGATAAAAAAACAACATAAAACGAACCATAACTCTAAAGGATGAGTTTCCATGGTTTCTCATGTTTTGAAAATAAATCCAATATACCCAAAACAAGTTAGAGAGGAAGAAGAAGAGTTAGTAACAAGAGGTTTACCTCTTCTCAAGCTCCAAGATGAGTCCTAAGGCTCCTTGCTCTTGAAAAGCTCTCATTTCTCTCTTCTCTTCGAAGTTCTAACTCAAAAATGTGTTTGGGTTTCTGTTTTAAAGAGGTGTCGTCGGGTTGTAATCGATTACCAACATTGTGTAATCGATTACAACGTGAAAAATGCGCATATCTGATGCTTTTAATACGATGTAATTGATTACCATGAGTGCGTAATCGATTACCAGGAGTGTGTAATCGATTACCAGGACTGTGTAATCGATTACACTGTGTCAGATGCACATATCTGATGTTTTTAATACGATGTAATCGATTACCAGCAATGTGTAATCGATTACCAGCAATGTGTAATCGATTACCAGAAATGTGTAATCGATTACCAGCAATGTGTAATCGATTACCAGAAATGTGTAATCGATTACCAGCAATGTGTAATCGATTACCAGAAATGTGTAATCGATTACACTGTGTCAGATGCACATATCTGATGCTTTTAATACGATGTAATCGATTACCAGAAGTGTGTAATCGATTACCATCAGTGTGTAATCGATTACCAGCAGAGTGTAATCGATTACACTGTGTCAACAGCCCAAAATTGCCATTTCTCGCCCAGGCGAGAATCCTCCAGTATAGTCCAAGATTTCACCCTCCCAGCTGATCCTTTTTCGCTCAGGTGAGAATCTCTCGATCAAGCGAGGCTTCCAGGACTGATACTATATTTTTAAAGATTAAAATTTGGGATGTTACAGGTATAGCCCATGATTTCACCCTCCCAGGTGATCCTTTCTCGCTCAGGCGAGAATCTCTCGCTCAAGCGAGACTTCCAAGACTGATACTCTAATTTTTAAAGACTAAAATTCGGGGTGTTACAATCCTCCCCCTCTTATAAGAATTTTCGTCCCCGAAAATTAAACATACCTCGGAAATAATATCATCACCTAGACCTTAGGCACAAGGATACTCCACCAAAATCATAATCGATTATCTACTCCATTAAGATCGCTTAATCAGTCACTAAGGGCATACACCACTAAACCGTGACATCACCCACCACTTCATGAACTAATTCATCAATGTCCAAATATTAAGGTGTCAGCCTTTAATAACTCGAGTGCCATGGGAACTAATCCATAATTCAGGCTAAAGAATTTCCCTATATCCATCAAGAACCATAGATCTCTAGCACTTATCCATCTATCAATCCTAACATACGTTAAGAATCCCGATAACACTCTCGAACTTTAGCGAATGAGGAACTCCTTATCTCATATCTATCTAAATGCGCCCTTTAAAATCCATCATACACCAGCTAGTTTCATCTCCACTCGAGAATCTAGCACAATTTCATTTTACTTGATCAACAAAATACCTATACAAAAGACTTTTAATGTCTCATCCATTGTACACAATCAAACTATCCAGTAATTATCTAATTACATCAAATATTTCTACCGTCAAATCTTATCATTTAAAGAAATTACCAATTTCTAGCCTCCACTGAAACCATAAAACCATTGATTCACACCAAAACTAGATATTCTGTCCGCAATCGGCCAACACCAGTCGACCAACACTCAAGACTACAACTTGCGTTCGGTTTGATCATCCCAATTTCGTTAGCAAAGATAAACTTATTAACCCACTCGCATTATGTCCAACAAAACATGGGCGTCTTATATCACTAAACTTTTAACAACCTCATACTTATACCGATATGGTTGCTAAAATTTTGGAATTCTCCAACATGATACTAAATCATTTCTTAGCCACAGGCTATGTTTCACCCAATAGAAAAGGATTTTCGAAAATGGTTTGAATCCACGACTTATGAAACAAAGTTTACATAATCAGTTCAACACAACCCAAAACTCCTTCCCTCATATGGCTACATCACACTCAAACATCGTCATTACTGACGTTCACGAAACAACAACAACTTTTGTCGGTACAACATTTAACGCAGACAATTGAGGTACAACACCACTATTTCATGCATTGCCAATGTCCTACCGCAAAAGAATCGATCATTCATGACCAACAGTTTCACGTCTATTCCATTGCATTCATCACATTGACGGGGTAAGTAACTTAACTAGCCTCTTTTCTCGACTATCATTATAAGTCTTACCCTTTTGCACCCATATACATATCAATGCAACTAGATCTTAATTCTTCACCTCAACAAGTACACACAGTTAAACATAACACAATTTGCTGATCGCTAGTCCATTTCTAGGATTAAATCCAACTGGGACATCATCGCGCATATCAACACTATAGTAAAGGTTCTACCATTTACCCCAACCGTACACTGAGACACTCCCGATCCAAAATAAGTTTTTGAGGTTCAACATCCCCGCACATAGCTTGGTGTTCAATACCAATATACATTTGTTACGACGGGTACTCATCTTTAACAAAAAATTAAATTTCATAGACCAGAAGCTTCATACACAAGAATCAAAAATAACTTTTTCATACTTAATCGATTTTGGGGTACCAACCATAGGTCACCTCAAATGATAACACATCTGACTAGTCAACGTCCATGTAAACACATTAGTCGCAAGGACCTTTAAGTAATTTATCCAACCTCTATTTCATTTTCGAAATATGAGTTTCACCTCTTAGCGGGCGCACACACACTAAGGCCAACAAAGGGAATTAACCTTTAACAACTCATAAGAGAAAACAAGCATCCCCGACTTAAACATTTTTCTTGTCAGTATACTTATTATAAAAGTCAATCATTCATAGACGAAAGTCCACTTTCCAAGACAAAATAAATAGTTCTTTCAAATCTTAACATCTTGAAATACTAACGAGTTCTTAAATACCCTCTCGTGACATTTACTGAATAAATACCGATCTCTTTTTCAAAGGAGGGTCCTGACTTTCTTAGCCGATACTGGCCCCATACTACCAGCATGGTCAGAGATCTCGCACAGATCCCTAACCGCCACAACATTGTCAGCACTATTCAATCATAACATGATTTGCCAACAATCAGTCCATCCCCAGAATTATATCTAACTGGGATAACGACGAGCAGACTGAGTCTACGGTAAACATCACACCTTTTACCACAACCGGACACTAGAACATAAACGTCGACACCACCACCAGCACACAGATTTGGGGTGGACACGACCAAGTCGAAAATAATGACTTAGTTTACAATTTCAGTCGGTTTTCACATTTAACACATATAAGGGAGTGTGTCGCCCCCGAATCAACAACACTAAACAAGGAATACTTGTCACCATGCGTTTACCTCTCGCCGGATCATCAACACCCGATGTCCCTACGCCACTTGGGGTAACCATCCAACTGTGGTCCCTTGCCTCCCCAACATGCATGACATTAGGTCTCCGATCCAGCTTGGGACAGAGAGCCTGGACCTGGAGCCACGCTCTGATTCAAATTTCGTAAGTTTTCATTCATGCCCTGAAGCACCTCTAACATCTGTGCCAAGAGATCATCGGAAGTATTCTGACTCGTTTCTCTTCCTCTTTCAGCCATGCGTACCTGCACTCACGTACTTGTCAGTAGACTAATTTTATAACCAGACAAGCATCACATAACACACAATCGTCAATGCTAACCAAGCAATTCAAACACATAAAGATCACAAAGAAGCATGTAAGGCCATATCCTAGGCCGCAGGATTAACTATGCTCTGATACCATATTGTAACGACCCGATTTTCTACCCATAAATTTTTTTCATTTATTTTAATCCTTTCTTACATACAATCGTCACTTTCATTGAAAACTCTCAAGTATCATTTTCGAAAATACTCTTTACCCTATTACCTTATCATACAAATTTATGTTGCGGAAAAACATAATTCATTCAAATAACATTTACCACATACAACCAGTTATGGGTCTCCCAAAGTTATAAAGTCCATAACTACACATATCCGTATTAATCTAAACGGATTTACAGTCATCCCATAATACTATTAAATCAACTACAACGTCAATTAGCAATAAAGACAAGCGAATAATTAAATACAAAAGCTTCCTAATTGAGCTTCATCCTCAAAATCCTTCATTTACCTACAATGGGATTATCATAAACAACACACAAAACAAAAGGGAGTAAGTCATTAGTTTATAAACTAACATCACATGATTATTCACATTTCAAATGCGATTAAACTTTAATATAAAATATAAACGCAATTACGTAAATGCAAACATTCATCTCTTCTTTCGTTCATTTCCACGTTATCCATATTCATCCTATAGAATACATATCTCATAATATATATTCTATAGCATGCATATTATGTTCATTCGAAGCATCGTTCTTCTCATTTTCCATATCCACACTATAGTATATATATCTCATACTATATAACCTATAGCATGTATATTACTTTTATACTTAACAATCTTCCTTTCTATCACTCATATTCACTCTATAGAATATATATCTCATACTATATATTCTATAGCATGCATATGACTTTCATTGCAACCTTCTCATTTCCCATCATTCATATTCCAATTGCACGTTTACCTTTCCATTACCACTTGGGGCAAGTCATACACAATACCACATAGGGCAAGTCATACACAATACCACATAGGGCAAGTCATACACAATACCACATAGGGCAAGTCATACACAATACCACATAGGGCAAGTCATACACAATACCACATATCAAATGATAACCAGTTTACTTTATTATCATAACAATAATGTCAATACATTTACCTTTTCCATCAAATCATTAACTATGGAAACACGTCTCCCTTACAAACCTTTTACCTCTTTCACATACCTCATTCATATCAGTGAGTATGAATTAGAGTCACTTATCCCTTACCTCGGTGAGCGTTGGAGATCGGTTCCGAGTAACTTTAAAAGTCTCCTCCGCGATTTCCTCCAACCTTAGGATCTCTTCTCATTATCACCAATAACAACGATGTCAGTCATTTATTCAAAATAACACATAAATAACTCGTATTTAATAATCAAATACACAAGGGATTCATGTATTCTCAATATTTCCAAAACTACTTCAATTCAAATTTCCAAATATCAAAACATACATGTTTATCTAATATATCAACATCAAAACACAAACTCATCATCCACATCTAACATTTCATCTCTTTCTCTTTATACCCATATCTTCATTTTGGGGGTTTTTGGGGTTTTTCATTAATAACCCACAAAACTTTTCCATTCATCAAATATCAACTCCAACTCAAAAGTTTACAAGAGAAAAACAACATAAAACGAACCATAACTCTAAAGAATGAGTTTCAATGGTTTCTCATGTTTTGAAAATAAATCCAACATACCCAAAACAAGTTAGAGAGGAAGAAGAAGAGTAAGAAGCAAGAGGTTTACCTCTTCTCAAGCTCTAAGATGAGTCATAAGGCTCCTTGCTCTTGAAAAGCTCCCTTCTCTCTCTTCCCTTCAAGTTCTAACCCTAACATGTGTTTGGGGTTTCTATTTTTAAAGAGCATTCGTCGGGTTCTCGCTCAAGCGAGCCCATTCTCGCTCAAGCGAGCCCATTCTCGCTCAAGCGAGAATCTCACAGTGAGCAATTCTCGCTCAGCGAATAGATGTAATCGATTACCATATGGTATAATCGATTACATTAGTTAAAAATGCACATATTTGATGCTTTTATCAGCATGTAATCGATTACCAGGACTGTGTAATCGATTACATCATGTAAAATACACATATCTGATGCTTTTATCAGCATGTAATCGATTACCAGGACTGTGTAATCGATTACATCATGCAAAATACAAATATCTGATGCTTTTATCAGCATGTAATCGATTACCAGGACTGTGTAATCGATTACACTGCCCAAAATTGCCATTTCTCGCCGAGGCGAGACAACTCTCGCTCAGGCGAGAATCCTCCAGTATAGCCCAGGATTTCACCCTCCCAGGTGATCCTTTCTCGCTCAGGCGAGAATCTCTCGCTCAAGCGAGACTTCCAGGACTGATACTCTAATTTTTAAAGACTAAAATTCGGGGTGTTACAACACTCAGATAATTTAGGAGAAAAGAAGGATGAATAAAATTTTACTACATTCATATTTCGGAGAGAAAAAAAGGATGAATGAATTTTTTTAGTGCTGATATAAGATAGATACACAATTTAACTAAATTTAAAAGATAAATCAATTTATGATTTTTTAAATAAAGTATACTCAAATAAAAAATTAAAAACATATTAATTTTTTTGAAATATTTAATTTAAAATTAAATGAAAGAAAGACATTTTTTCAAATAATTATTTTTTTGAAAAAATAAGAAGATAAACTTATGAAAAAGTGGAACCTGTAATTTTTTTGAAAGAATCTAATTCACAATTATATATACTATAGAATTTAAATTTTGGATTGCAATAATACAAGAGAAATTATCCCACCTTCTCCATTTTAAGGGAACAACCCATTAGAGTATAGAATTCATTTAAAGAGTTATTTCTGGTATATTAAACACCAAGGTAAAAAGTATATGCTTATTATTACACTACTATTATGCTCTTTATTCTTTCCTCTTCACATGGTCACAACAAAATGAGCAACACATTATCAAAGAAAAATGTTTATTTATAGGATTTAATATGTATACTTTAACAATATAAGTATATTTTACATTGTCAATAAATCATTTACCATTCATGTATTAACTAAATACAAATCAATCGTGAGTAATGTGTTGTCAGTGTAAAAAAGCTGTACACTAATGTACATAAAATTTAAACTTTTTTTATAAGACTTTTTAGGTAATTTTTGATAAATATAGAAATGTAATTAATATTGTTAATATTATTAGATTTTTTAATAATCATATACATTTTTTACAAAATTGCTCTCCATAAATAATTTTAATAAGAAAATCAATCAAGTAATAGTTTTTCTATTTTTCTTAAAGATAATTGTTTTTGGACACAAAAATATACTTTGATAACAAAATAAATTAACAAAAAAAAAAACAAACTTCAATAATAATTTCGTCAGATAAAATGGGGAGGAAGGAGTGTATGCAAAAAAACAATGTAGTTTTAAACATTACAAACGATCCTGTAATAACTCCGAAGATACAGCCACTAACTCTACAAATTCGACACTCTCTTTTCCAATTCCATTCTCATAAAACTACCATTCCTAGGGTTCCGGCGACTCAATCTCCTTCACCTTCAATGGCTTCCGCCATCAGAGCCTACGCGCTTCCTTTCATTCTCTTTGCCGGAGCATTATACTATCAACTATTTCTCATTCCCAATGCCTTTCCTCCTTCTCATTACGACGGTTACTCCGATTATTCCGATTATCGTTTCTTCTCTTTTATTTATCGTTTATCGTTTTGGTGTTAGATTTAATTTTATTCGGTTTCTTTTGGTTATTGCAGTGCTGCAAATTGATAGGTATAGTTCGGTCGATAAGGTGAAGGAGGCTTACGATAAACTTGAATCTAAATGGTAATTTTCAATCTATGTTATGTCTATTTGGATCTGGTAACCGAATTATTCTATTGTTAGTTGCAAAAACTAGTATAAAGTTTTGCACTTATTTCTTTGAGAAATGCTAGCAGCGTACTATTTGACACTTAGGGTTCTAAGATTTGGTACACCGATAAGGTAAAATTGAGAATAGGATGGGTATAGTATTGGAAGAGTGGCGTTGAGATGTAAAACGAGGTAGGTTATTTGATCATTGGATTCATAGCTCTAAAGTTTTTTATTGAAGTAGACACTTTTGATGGGATCAATTTTTAAGTGCCTCGGATAAGGTTACAGGAGCACCTTATGGTAAAATGCTGAAATGAATTTGAAGGTGTAGTTCAAAGATTTTCCTAGGAGAGGATATAAATGGTCATGTAGGGAGTTCATATAGAGGATATGATGATTTTCATGAGGGATATAGCCTAGGGGAATTAAGTTGAGGGTAATTATCCTAGATTTCTCAATGACTTTCAATCTTACTATAGCCAACACTTATTTTAAGAAGTGGGAGGGGCATCTTATTATTACATAAAAAAGAAGAGTGGCATTCTGCCGTGCTCTCAAAATGGTTTCTTTATAGTAAGGAAATCAAGTAGAAAGCTTTGAATGGATTGCAAAGTCATACTTAGAAAGAGCTTGCTTATCCATCACAAAGACTCTCAGTTTTGGATGTAAAATTTAGGAGGAGGGTAGAGTGAAAAGGCTAATATAAGGTTTCAAGGATCAAGTGGTCTCAATTAAAGGATGATAAACAAATGATTTTGCAGCAAAGGGTTCAGGAGGAAGAGTTTTGGGAAGCTCAAGGAAGTATTGATTTTGATATGTGTGGTAAGATGGCCAAAGGAACTAGGAAGGTAGCGAAAGAGAATCTTGGTGAAACAAAAGGCTTTTGGAACTAAGGGTAAAGAAAGAATCTTGTTGGTAGGAAGAAAGTGTGCAAAATAAAGTCAAGATCGGGATGGAATTTTATAAAGCTTGGTCTTGCTTAAAAATGTTGAAAATTGATAAAACTATAATGGTTTGTTTGGATTGAGTAAAAGTTGTGTTTTCATTTTTATGTTTCATTAATAATCAATAATTACAAGTATGCTACCTTGTTTTCATTCTTTTTCTTGTTTTCAAAGATTTGTATATGATATAGGCAAAATATTTTTTTGTTTTCAAATTCTACTGTATTTTTGTAAAATTCATTAATAACAGGAAACAAAAGGAAAAAAAACATAGTTGTATCATTTTTACATTTCACAACCAAATAGGCACTAGGTAAGTAAGATAACGGGAAGGCAATGGGAGAAGTGGAATCTAGAGTATTTGATGGATTATACAATTCTGAGGCACCACAGTGTGGAAATAAATATTTTCAGGCTCACTAAATGTAGGGAAAGAAAGACAAGAAACTTGAACAAAGTGAAATACATTAATGATGAAGGAAAGAATGTCATGGTTATGAATCAAGATATCAAGGAAAGATGTAAAAATTTCCTTGCTCTTTAATGAAAACACAAATTTGTATTGCAATTTAATAGTGTTAATAGTAAATATAATATAAGAGGACCAAAATTTCACCTACTATCGTAGAATTTAGGAGGATAAAGGTAAAAGAAGCATCGGATAGGATAAATAATAGCAGAGCAATTGGATTATAATAAATACCCATTGAGGTATGGAAGGTCTACTTGAGAAAGACATTAGTTGTCTCATAAATTTGTTTAATGCCATTATAAGGTGCAAGAAATGTAAGACCATTGGAGGAAATATTCTCTAATCCCAAACTATAAGAACAAATAAGATTGACAAAGTTGCACAAAGTGTAGAGGGATTAAGCTCACAATTCATACTATGAAGCTAGATTAAGACAAGGTGAGGGGATATTCTTGGTTATTAAAAAAAAGTAATACTATGAAGCTATGAAAGAGAGTGATTGAGCGGAAATAAAGACAAGGGATTCACATTATTGAAAATTAATATGATTTTATGTTGGGGAGTTTGATCATGAAAACAGTATACTTGCTACAACATTTGATGGAGCAATATCCTAGGAATAAAAAACCTTACATGTGGTTTTCATTTGAGTTGGAAAAAGTGTATGATGCAGTGCCAAGAGAGGTGTTGTAGAAAGTCTTGTCTCATTTCTGCTTATTAAGCATATCCAAGAGTTAGTGTTGTGCTACATGTTCCCCAGATGATACAGTCCTAGTCGGAGAGTTGAGAAAGGAAATGAATGAGAAGTTAGACATGTGGAAACAAGCTTTGGACGCACATGATTTTCATTTAAGTGGAAGTAAGATGGAGTATAGGGAATGTAAATTTAATGGAGACAAATTAATCCCATTTAAAGGTAAAAATTGAAGACCACGCCAACATACCACAAATCACACGATTTAAGTATCTTGGTTCCATCATGTAAAAGAATGAGGAAACAGAGAGGTGTAAACCATAGGATTCAAGTAAGGTGAGTGAAATGGAGGTAGATTGAAATCAAGAAAAATTATGCTATAGATATGATTTATAATAGAATATTAAGACATCATTTAATACATGTAGTCGACTTCTCCTAGTATTAAAATGTTTGGTTTTTGTTACTTTGGATTACTGCCATTATACCTATTTTAGTGCTAGGATTTGCTTTTAATTATAGTTTCTAACTTTTGATATTATTACAAGGAGTTTAAGTAGTAGTAAAATAATTCAACTACTCAAATTTAGCCTACTAATTTTGTTTATTTTTTAGTTTGTTGAAGTTGTTGGTCTCTAGAAGTTTGTTGCCAATGTTCAAAAATCCTTGATGTATCATTCTTATTTTTTGGTTCCTGAGCTTGCTAATCAATGACCTTATGACACTAGTTACATTATCTTTCAGGAATTCAGCTGTGGAAGCTTCTGATACTCGTGAGTTTGTAAAGGTTAGTTTTGAGTGATGGCTTATGAGCTATCTTGTCTATTACTTACTGTATGATACAGAATCCTCATAAGCAAGAAGATCTTTGATAAAGAAGTTGTGTGTACATTATTTCTGGAGAATTCTTAAACCTGAAAGAGGAACAACTGTGTGTTAATGTGAGGAGGGGATCTATTGAATATGGCTTAAACACTGAATGAAATTATTCTATTGCTTTCAAATTTGTCTGAATTATTTTTTATTGTGCTGGTTTTCTAATCCAATTTCTTTTCTCAAGACTAATTTGATTCATATTCCATATTATTATGTTTTGTTGCTTGAAGTTAAAAACTACTGCTATGAATGCCATCATTATCTTTCTAAGACAATGAATCTGTTAGTCATAGATCTGCAGCTACAGTCTTGACATTGTGAACTGCATCTGACTTAAATAGTTGTTGCAAACACATTATGTGAGAAGTGATACGAGAAATTCAGAGATTTGTTTAGGTATGGGAATTTCAAATGCAAGACTGAAGTAATGTCATTGCAGTCACCCCAGCTTTGTGTGAATTGGGGTGTAGGATAAAAATAGTTAATTTCTTCAAGATGAGACAATTGCTATGGGCTTAATTCTATTTGCTTGTTAAATTTGACTGTTGTTGGAAAATGATGATATTGGTTTATAGATTGTTTCTATGCAAGGCAAATGAATTACACCAATGAATTTGAGGTGTGGGAACTGGATATCTTAATGTTTCTTGAATTTGTTTTGTAAAATTTAGAAATCACCCAGTTCCCCCCTCCCCGCAGGTTGAACCCTGGCATGCAATGAAACTCCTGAAACTTATATGCTGAAATTGTTTTGATATTATATTGGAATTGAATTCATGGAATGAAACTGTAATATTCTTATTTGTCACTTGGTATTCTCCCCTAACATATGCTTAGGGGCTAGGTACAGTAATATGGTTTTGTGTACAACATGTTCTATTTGATGTTCGTCACCATCATGACACAACACAATTAATAGTGGATTTACTACGATTTTGTTTGTGTAATTTGTTTCGAGTGCATGATTTACAGATTCGACATGCTTTTGAGTTGTGACAAATCCTAATAGTGGATTTACTATGATTTTGTTTGTGTAATTTGTTTTGAGTGCATGATTTACAGATTCGATATGCTTATGAGTTGCTGACAAATACTTTATGGAAAAGGGACTATGACTTATTTGGCGTTGATGAACAACTTGTGAGTAGTTGCATCCTTTAAAATCATGTCTTTTTTCAATGATATGTGCCATGAGTATTTCACTTATCCCTGAATTACCGATATCTCATTTTTTTTTAATTTACTAAATGCGATGACTTCTTGATGGTAGCATATTATTGAGAGTGCTAGCAAGCATTATGCTGGGAAACGTGTTTCAGAACTGGACCTCCCTTTACTTGATGTCCCCACTCCTGGTTAGTTAAGACATCCATTCGAACTTGTAGGAATTTATTGAGGCTTAGTTTCTAAGGATTTGTGACAAGGAAGTTTTTTCACTGATACATACATCCTTTTTACCACTCAGGGTCCATTGATCATTCCTCTAAAGTCATTACCACAAGTGACCTCAGGTCCATATTTCCAGATGCAAAGCCATGGCTAATTCAGGTACATAAATTGTAGAATATGATGATATCAAGTAACTTATGGGATCACATTCTAACTTTCTCCAATTATTCTTGTTATTATTAGATATAAATGGTATTTATAAAGACATGATTTATATTAGAGAATAGTAGTTAGTAGTAAACTTGTAAGCTTACTATCTAAGCTAGGCAGTTTGTATTATGCATACTATGTACGTTAGGGTTAAGTCAGGATGTTAGTCTTAGCTCTAACTCTATAAATAGAGCTAGCCTTTGTTGTAACAAACTAATCTTTCCAATAATAGAAAAAAGAAGTATTCAATTTTCAATTCTCTCTCTCCCTCTCCGTCTCCCACTCCCACTTCTATCTCAAAGAGATGATTATGCCATCCATGGCTAGCACCGGTGATCTTGGGTTCTCGTGATGACATAATATTATATCACCATCGACAACAATAACAATCAAACCTTAGTCCTACTATGTGGATCGGTTACATGGATCGAATGATGCCATAATTCTCTATCTAAATCATGTCCATCAACAAAGTATTGATCTCTAAAAATTTTCCTAATATTTTCGCCTATGGTTTTTATTGGCCTCTCTACCTCTAGAAATTGGACTAACCTCCATTTGATCTACTCTCCTTATTGGGGCTTCTAACGGTCTACTCCACACATGCCCAAACCACTATAAGGTGCGATTCTACCATCTTTTCTACATAGGAGCTACCCAACTTTATCTCAATTGCGTTCATTCCTAATATCTTGTCTAGTGTATTCATCTAATGCAACATTCTCATCTCTGACTATATGTGTTGGATGCTATAGTAGTTATATATAACCGGTCATAAGCTCGGATAAAAGGTGAATGTTGTATTAGGTTGTTGACAATGAACGTAAAACTTTGTCGAATCTCTATGATATGGATCATAATATATATCACCATAAATAAAAATGTCTAAATATTTGTATGATTTAACTTATATGTTGGTAAATGGTTTGATTCCACTCATGTTGTCTTAAGATTTGAAAAATATGAATTATGTTTGGTAATATTTGTAAATCAGGAAAGCATTCATAAGTTTTCATTTTAACCCAAGTTCACTTTTTGTCACTGTACTGTCTCTCAAAAAATAGATTGCATTGATCTTGCTTTCAAAGAGTCTTCTATATCACTATTCTTGCCTGATGAGATATTCTGATATCTTTATGTATTTCATTATTTAGAAGTTTCTGACTCGATATATTTTCTGAATGTGCATCAGTTGTATTCATTAGGGAGCAAACGTTCTGCCCACTTTTCTGAGTCCTGGAATAAGATTGGTATATTTTCTGAACTTAAACTATAGCATAACAAAATTACTTTGACTATATTGCTATAGGACATGAAAATTGTATTTTTACTATTTTCAGTTTATACATAGTAGCATTTAATTTTATTTAGAGGGCGAGTTTTGATGCGATAGTAAAACTTGTTGCCTTGTGACTTGGAGGTCAGTAGTTCAAATTCTGTAAACAATCTCTCTGCTCAAAGAGGTAAGATTGCATTCATATACTTTCCCCAGAACCTACCAATTGAGTGCCTTGTGCATTGACCTCCCATTTTTAGTGGATAATGCTTAAATGGCAATGATAGGAAAATGTCCCTTCTTTACAATAGGTGAAAAGAAGTATGATAAATATCAAAGTTTGTTTCACAATAAAGCTAGTTTCTGCTGTATTCAGCATTTCTCTCTGGTCCCAACCAACATTGGATCTCTTCTTAGAACAAAATATGAAAAGGCAGGACATTAGTTTTTTCCTTTCATAATGAGAATTATGCGTTTATGTGTTATTCTTTAGTTTATTAACTCAATCTTAGTCACCACTTTCATATGGATATGATTATTCTGATTAATTTGTGTGGTCAGCTGCTCTATTGCATAAGTTCACAAATATTGGTGTGGTGGAACTTGGTGAGACGGAGCTTGCTGTATACCTTGCTGATAAAAGATCATCAGGAAAACCATTTTTCAGAAATGGTATGTTCTGAATGCAGTCAATTTTATGTTTTCTGCCTTTTGCTTCTGTTTATCTTACAGGATATCTAGCAGAACAACTATTGCCACGTGGCCTTGTTTAAGTAGTTAACTCGTGACTTGTTTAAGTAGTTAACTCGTGAGAATTTCCTTATAGCAAATCTGTTAACTTCATTTGTCTACATATACCCTTAAAACAGATTTGTTGTTATTAATGACAAATACAAGATGGTGTAGGCCTGACAAGGGATTTGAAAAAATGATTTAATTTCTAACAAAAACCAGTTTAATGAAACCAGAAACTTTGGGTAATAAGGGCAAAGCCAATATGTAAAACATACAATTGCATAATTAAATTTCTACATGTTAGAGAACTAGGCTTGCTTACTATGAAAGACATAGAGTTAAGTATAGTTAGAGATAGTTAGAAGTGTCAGATATTGACAGCTGTAAGAAAACAGTTAAGTTTCCGTTATTTGATTTTACGAATTCTCATTGTACAAAGTGTACTACACTGATACAGATGTCAATAGTTGACAGTACAAGTGTACGGCAAGTGTAGAGCTGTCAATAGCTGACACTTCTAGCTATAAATGGCGGCCTAGTGTACTAGGCTCCACTTAGTGTGATCCCAGGAGGGCAGATGTACACAACCCTTGCAAGCGAAGAATCTGTTTCTAGGATTGAACCCATGACCTACAAGTCACAAGGCAAGCAATCTTACTGTTGCGCCAAGGCTTACCCCTCTTTAATAGTAAGCTACTCTAGTTCTCTAATACTACAGAATACAACAAATCACTCTCCTTTACTGTATGAATACAATAATTTCAATAAATTAAGTACATTAAACTCATTAAATGATTGAAGATTTATTTCCTGCCTTGGTAGTCAATTACGGATGGCAGTCGACCCCAAAAACACTATAGCACGATAATGGGTAGCAGAGTAGCTCCCACAGTTAAGGGAAGCACAGTAGGTAATCTATACCCTACAAATATAAATAGACAAATACTAAAATGAGAGCACTCTCAACATTGTTTGTTGTTGGTTTCAACAACACATCAAAAGGAGCGCACTATTGGGAGTGGGTAGTGAGAGGTTGGGATGAGGCCATGGTTGTGCAAATGCAAAGTGAGGGGAATGAGCTTTTCCTGAGAAGTGGGTATGTGGTAGGTCGTGAACAGATTGAGAGGAAGAAGCTTTGCCTGAACAAGAGAGGGGTCTGAAAGTGCAGATTGAAGAACATATTTTGCAACTTCTATGTTTCACTGCTTCTGCAGTTCACTGCCACTCCTGTTCAATGAGTTTTGTTGCTTTTGTTCACGTGATTCATATAAGGGAAAGAATGGTAGGGTTAAATTACCAAAAACCCTAAAAATCATTTGCTACATATTTAAAATTAGGTTCCACTTGCAAGAATGTTGGAGCAGGTACTAACCTTCGATTTGGTCAAGATTTAGCCGCAACTTGACCTGCGTTATGTGCAGTGGCCATCTGCCACTCCGTCGTGTGGAATGGGCATAAGTGACCGCAACATAGGTATCCCAGACGATAGCGCGCGATTGACTACCCAGTTTGCTACAAAGACCATTAATTAATAATGAGATATGATAAAGAAATATTAAATGAGATATAACAAAACTGAGTGGTTACCTTTTCACTTATTAAGTAATCTTCAAATATTAAAATCACCCAAGCAAGCAATATAGAAGAAAATGTCACACTGCTACAAGTCCACAAAGCCACTAATATTTAGATTTTTGAAGCCATACACATACACTAAATAAAGAATGATAATGCTTACTAGGTAATACACAATGCCCACTGCCCTGAATGTTTTCAGCATGATTGAGAGATGAAATATTTGTTACCACTCAAAGAGCTACTTCCTACCTGCCACCCCGGATTATTGTTGTGGGTTTTGCTGCTACTGGAAATGGGATGGTTGTTGTTTACAGATGAATAGATTTTAAATAGGGGAATTGGGAATTTGAAAGAGCCGAATTGGGAATTGGGAATTTTAAAGGTTTGATTTATTAGAGTGCTAGTCTAAGTTAAATCATGCTGAAATTGCTCATGACACAACTGATTTGAGGGGAGTTGCTAGAATATGTGCTGATAGGATAGTGAAATCATGTATGCTGCTGTAGAAATTGTTTCGTGTGGCAGCTGCCATCACTGATCTGTCTCTCAACAATAAATGGATATATGGTTATCTGAGTAATTATACTGGAAATGCATTTTCTTAGAAGTCTGAAGTTGTAGAATTTGGCAGTAATATTACTTGCTTTACTGTATACATGTTTTGTGTCTTCTATGGTTGATGACATTTTTAAATTTTAGCAGAGGAGGAAAACATGTGCTTTGTCTTAACCTATTGAAATTTTTTATCCAGGAATTCCATCCGTTGTTGCCGTTCCTCCTGGATGTCAGGCTGCAAATTGCTTAAGAAGGTGTTTTATTGTTTAACTTGGACAATTGCACAGTTTTTTGTCATTTTCTGTGCTTTGGATACTTGCATAAGTCATTCTATTTCTACTGCATGGAATTTACTACGTACAATTTATTCCCATGTTAGGTTCCATGGCGAGCTATCTGTTGACACGGTCACAAATTGGTTTGCAACAACTGTATTAGCTTTACCTCAAATTAAGTACTACTCAAAGGAATCACTGGTAATTTGGCCAAACTCTAAAGGATCATGCTCTTTTCCTTAATTATGCATGGTAATGGCAGTGTTCTTTTGTATGTTTCTATAGCAGTGATGTGAAATAAGGAAGTTTTTTTAAATAAGGGGATGCCTGTCGTTAATTATGTTTCTATGTCTACCCTCTAATCCCCCTTTTTCTTGAATCACTACAGAATAAGCTGAATGTAGTGTTTTTTATACCTTATCAAAACAGCTTAGCTCTGTAATTATGGCCATCTGCTTTTGTAATTCGAAGTAAGCTATAGTTAATTTTTAATTATAAGATAACTGCAATAGCAACAACCAAGTCTTGGTTCCTAAATCTTTCCATAATGCTAAATTTATAAATTTGTCTGTTGACAAAGCATTGGTTTCTTTCCTAACCGCTATTGTTTTTCTTGCCCAATTCTAAGTTAACGCTTAAGCTAAAAGCTTTCTGGTCTCTGTGGCTCCTTTTACTATAAGCTTTTCTAAACACATAAAAGTTACTTCAGACATATACTTATTTTAGAAACAAATTCAATGGCTTTCCCATCTTTAGCCCTTCTTGTTAACCTTACATCATATTCACTCTTGTCATTTCCAATTATAGCTTTAATGTCAGCCGGAAATCATGAGCCAATTTGGCTCACCGCAGTCCGCAGATATAAGTAGTCAATTGCAGATAGCGGCCAACCCCAAAAACAATATAGCAGGACAGTGAATATGACTAACAGAAAAATACAAGTAATTTATACCCTACACATATAAATACACAGAAATACTAAAATACGCCAAATTAAAGAAGCAGAAGAGGAGTAATGAAGCAGGAGTAAAGAAATGGGTATGTGCGGTAGGGAAAGAGAGAAAGACAGCGTTGTAGCTTGGCAGCAGGCACCAGGGAAAGAGAGAAGGACAGTATTGTAGCCTGGCAGCAGGCACCAGGGAAGTCAAGGCATTTTTTAGGCCTTGCAGGAAGACTGGAAGAGAGTATTGTATTGCTGCAGGCAGCAACAGGAAGGGATTAATGCTGCAGGCAACAGCAATAATGCAGCAGGCAGCAACAGGGAATGGATTGATGCAGTAGGCAGCATACACTAGGGAAGGATTAAATAATTAATTCAGAAAGAGTGTTTCTGAACGTGCAAAGACAAAGAACAGGGTATGTGCAACTTTATGCAAAAATGTATTGCAGCAGGGAAAGATTAATGATATTTCTGAAAGTGCAAAAAGAAAGAAGGGAAAAGATTTCTGTTATTGGCTCACCAGTTCCGTTACATGTTTTTCATGTGTTTATAAAAGAATAACATCATGTTTTAAAAGAGGGAAAGAAGTGGAAGTAATTTTTATGAAAAATTCTAAAATCCATACCATTACCTAAAAAATAAGAGCAAAAAAGACATTTCTCATGGAAAATTAGGGTTTTATTTACCATCAACTTGTTGTGGGTTTTGGATTGTGAAATGGAGCGCGATTTGGAGCACAACTTGACTCGTGACAGCAAGCTGCACCGCTATCAGCCATTTCATCACGAGGAGGGGCCGCCAACTTCCACGATCGGAGATTATATCATACCAAAAGTCACTATGTTTAAGTATCTTGGGTCAATCATACAACAAAATGGAGAATTGGCGGAAATGTAAACCACATTATTCAAGTGGGGTGTATCAAATTGCAGAGTGCTTCAGGTGTTATATGTGATAGAAATGTGCTACTGAAACTTTAGGGGAAGTTATACCTCATAACTATAAGACCCACAATGTTATATGGGAATGATTGTTGGACGATAAAATATCATCAAGAAAATAAACTCCATGTAATAGAGATGAGAATTTTGCATTGGATGAGTGAACACAATGGATAAAATATAAATGTATTAGAGAGAAAGTTAGAGTAACTCGTATTATAGAAAGGACGGTAGAGTCACATCTTATATGGTTTAGACATATATGGAGGAGGTCATTAGAAATCCATTGAGGAAAGTAGATCAAATGAAGGTTAGTACAATTTCAAGAGGAAGAGGTAGACCATGAAAAACCATAGGCGAAACGATTAGGAAAGATTAGTGTTATAATTGCGGTCGTTGACTTGAATATTTTTTTATAGGCGTCCAAGTGCATGAGGCTCTCACTTTAGTTGGATTTGAGGAGGATAGATGTATGCAGTCTTACCTTCGCTTGTGGTGATAAGTTTTTTGTGATTAAAAAAATGTTTTTGAATTTGATGTTACCCAAATGCGATCGCGTTACAGGCCGATCCGGTTGAGTCATTGTGATTCGATGTCACAAGGTAATTGTTGGATGGTGCGGCCGCAACTACAATAATGTGACCATATTAGATGATGTGGTCCCCAATTTGAGACAATGAGAAAGATTTATAGATAATGTTTAGTCAATGAACATGATGTATGATAAATCATTATGATGACACACGATCTATGTAGTCATTTCCACCTAGCGGGATTAATGCTTGATTGTTGTTAGTAATCCTACTTCATTGTCACGCAATATAATCCATCTTTGTTTCCCGCATTGTAATTTGCTTACTGCATTGAAGTTTATTTTGTATTCTACTTAAATTTCAGGTGTCAGATTTTTTTGGAAAAAGTAGTCCTCATAAGGTACAATTTCCTTGCTTTATTATTTCAATATGCTGCATACTTTCTTCCCTGATTTTCCATAAAAATTGATTCTCATAATATTTTTTGTTGATTTAAAGTCCGAATGTCTTATTGATATTAAGTAGCCAATTATTTGTGGGAGAATTGTAATTTTAGAAATTCCCATGGAAAATATTTCTAATTATAAAACTGGATTAGCAGTTAATAAAGTTAAGATGTGGTAAACATACTAACCACTTGTCTTGTTAATTTTTAATTTGAAATCTATTTGCCAGCACTTCCTAAAATGCAATTTTCACTTCTTCCTTTGGTTATTAAGAAGTTAAGAAGAACTAGGTGAGAAAGAGGATGAGGAGAAAGAAAGAGGCGAGAGAAAAAGTGGAATTGTTAGATGTTTTGTAGAAGAGAAAAAGAAAAGAAAAATAATATATAGAGAGTAAGACTTTATCTTTCCCACCTATGGAATAAACAACTATACCCTTAGTCACATTAATAATACTTTTCATTCTTAATTAAAAAGAAATATTAGTTTAAAATTTTAAGAAATATAATGTTAACATTAAATATATAATTTTACATCAATGATTAAATATATAGATATAATTAAAGTGTTTAAAAATAATATTGAACTAAAATTGAAATATTTAATTAAATAAATTGGTTATTTAAACGTGAACTGCCTTAATGGTAACGCAAACACACACAGAATAATGTTTTTAGGTTCGTGGGTGACTCACAATGTTGGTAGGGAGATATATTTGAAGATACATAATGAATATAATAATAGTAGATGATAGTGAAAGAAAGAGGGCAAACATGTCAAGATAAAAAAGAAAGAGGACAAGCATTTCAAGATAAAAAGGAATTAGGGCAAAATTGCCAAGAAAAAAGGAAAGAGGACAAACATGTCAAGATAAAAGAAAGAAGACAAACATGTCAAGATAAAAAAGAAAGAAGGCAAAATTGTGAAGATAAAATACTTCAAAATTAATGTTCATTTTCTTCCCACAAGGGGAAGAAGAGTTTTTGTATGGGACCATACATTTTTTGCTCCCTCCCTATTCATCTCTTGTACCAACCAAATGAGAGAAATGGCTAAAGTATCTTCGCTTTCTCTCTTCTCTCTTTCCTTCTTAAATCACCTCTACCAAACAAAGCTAAGAGTTTTAACTGGAATTCTCAATATAGTTTTTTGCAATTAATGAGAACTCAAGTTAGTCCAATGTTACTAGGTTAGGAATGTCTACAATTCATCTTTTAAACTGTTACCCATAACTCAATATCCTTTCTTAACAACTGCATTCTATTACACTTTTCAAAAGTGGGTGTAAAATTAGTTATCTGGTAGTATCTTATTCTTTTTTTTGCTTTTGCCATGTCTTTGGTGGTCTATTTGGATACTATTGACCCATAAAACTTAAGTTTCCAGTATAAAGCGGTAAAGCATCATCTTTTTTTTTTGTTTTCATTTTGGACCGCTCTTCCTCCGGGCGAATAGCATACTCTTGGGGGTCAATCCGTATACATGACTTTCAGCATCAATAGCATACTCTTGGGGGTCAATCCGTATACATGACTTTCAGCATCAATAATTCTTTAGTTAAATGATATTTTCAATAAATGTACAATTGATTGATATTAATGAGTTTCAGAAAAGACCTTTTAGCCACTGAATGTGGTGGTGGTACACAGAAGCAAACAACCAATTATTTTAACACTGATATCTTCGCAATAGTGCTATCGCACCGCTATAGCGTGCGATTGACTACACAGATTATTTTAACTCTCATATTTTATCTACTCTCTTGATTTTTCCACCTTAAAATCATTGAATGAACAATAACTTATGGTTAGACTATTTAACTAATCTACATTCTAGGCCCCCAACATTTGGCCCCTTATTCTGTATAGGATATAAGTGATCCGAAAGTGATCTTTCTACCCGGTTCCTTTTCCACTCTTGTAATGATTTGCAAGCAACCACAAGTGGAAAATAAACCAGAGGCCGTGGAAGGGGAATGGAGCTCTTTATTAGAGAGGAAGAACCAGGAAAAAGAATTGAGACACAGAGAAAGGGAAGCAAGGGGATGGAGGATCTGGCATGCCAAAAAGCCAACAGAAGGAAGCTCAATAGATCATATCTAGAAGGAGCTCGCCTATTTCTTCCCTTCATCTTTGCTCACCACCAATTTCTAGCTCTATTTAATATCCTTTCCTATTGATAAATACCTATTTACCCTCAACACAATTTTTGCCTAGTGTACAAGGCTCCCACCTACTATTGATGAAGGTAGATTTATGCAGTCTTGTCACTGCAAGTGAGAGGTTGTTTCAAATATTTGAGCTCGCAACCTTGTTGTTGGGAACAAGCGATCAATCAAATAGTAAAAGAGAAGAGAATAACACAAGAAATATGGTAACGAGGTTCGACCAATTGTGCCTACGTCCCCGTGAGTGTTGAGTGGCTACCAAGATATTATTAGAAAATAAGAATTACAAACCCTATCACACCCATGGGCCCAACTGCCCATGGGTGTTTCTATTTGGTTCTTATATCTGGTGCACATTACAACAAGGGACCTACGTCCAATATATAACATTGGTTACTCTACTCTATTCCAATACTAGGCGATGTGAGACTAATATAATAACATATTTCAAGCATTCACAACAATCTCCACCTTGATTGAAATAGACGAATATCTCGCTCCTTAGGAAATCTACACAAGATTCTCCAACTTAGCAAATATCTGACTTCACCTTGCTGAATGCATAATTCTCTTTAACAAATTCTCTACACAAGAGTCTGCTCCCCTTTAGCATAAACCTTCAAAGTATCATTGACAATGTTACCAAAAGCCTAGCTCTCCAAACTTGTAGTGCAGCTTCCCGTACCGCCATCCAATGGAACACGTCGCCTAGCCACCTATTGCTAGGAAGTCTTTCGATATATGGAACCTCAATACACAAAAGTTCACCAACAACCGTCCACTTCAATACTCAGTCAAGCTGAACCTTGGAGCTTCCTCGGAAAACCTCAACCGCTGCCACCATTTTCTAGTCCGACAATCATAGTTCAAAAGAACTATCATACTCCACCATAAGGAGTATAACCACACCACACACCTTGCGTAATGTTAACCAATGTCTGTGTCACATCCTTGCATCCAAGCCAATACTCATGTCACACCCTGCATCTCTACCAATGCCCGTGTTACACCTTGCATCAAAGCCAATACCCATGTTACACCTTGCATCAAAGTCAGTCAGCACATGTCTCAGGGTCAAACTCAACACATGAGTCCATATCTCTACCTTGATCCTAATCCAATACATGGACTTCTAGGATTATGGATTAACACATATCACCCCACCATAGTTTCGCCATGTTTTCTTCTCCTTCAACTCATCTCCTTTATCCTTGCATAATACCTTTGACGCATCTTGTCATACCAACATGCATTCACCATATTTTGCAATTATCTAGCATCTGGGTAAGAGCCATCAACCAATTGGCTCTGATACCAATTGTTGGGAACAAGCGATCAATCAAATAGTAAAAGAGAAGAGAATAACACAAGAAATTTGGTAACAGAGTTCGGCAAATTGTGCCTACGTCTCCGGGAGCGTTGAGTGGCTACCAAGATATTATTAGAGAATAAGGATTACAAACCCTATCACACCCATGGGCCCAACTGCCTATGAGTGTTTCTATTTGGTGCTTATATCTGGTGCACATTACAACAAGGGACCTGAGTCCAATATATAACATTGGTTACTCTACTTTATTCCAATACTTGGCAATGTGGGACTAATACAATAATATAGTTCAAGCATTCACAACACCTGTCACAAAAGGCAGTAATTTTACTTTTGCGTCGAGACTCACACTTTTATTTTACTAAAAATAATTTTTATATGATTAATGAATTGCTATAAAATTATTTAATCATTTATAGTTAATCTTGTTTTTAACAACCACAATATTTATTTTTTCTATATAACTAAAATTCATGTGTATTTTATTCATATGTTTTATGGTATATGAATAAGTGACAAGTTTAGGCATTTATATGTCACTGAATTTGTCATCCTACATTTTGAGCTTTCTCAGACACAGACATCTTGTGCCCAGGTTTATTAGGGTAGAAGTTATTGTTCATTTACTGATATTAGCTGGTAGAACAGTTTCTGCATGCTGCATATCAGCTAAAATAGCTGGCACGAGGTTTTCTGTCAAGTCACTGTTACAATTAGCAGTTCTGTTATACATACTCTTAAGCTAACTGATTCAATTAGTTATTAACATTAATAGTTTGATTCAATATTAGGTTGCTAATGCCATATACCTGTATCAGAATCGTTTGACATTTGAAAATAATATTTTCATTTTCAGAGTCAGATCTACTCTAGTTTCTCTCTACATTTTCCTTCACCTTTTAGTCTGAAGCAATTAGCTGGTGCATGCCAAGCTTATATCTCATTTTTATTTAATTTTCTATAAGCCACTGAACGTTGTTCTTTGATTCTGTAGATCTATATTTAAATTTATCTGATTTAATTAATGGTTTAGTTTTTGTGGAGCTCCCTCTTATAGGTGAAAGTCATATTTTTCTCAAACGGGGAGCGTGCTGCTCCATTTATACGACAAGCAGCTAAAGACTATTGGGCTTATGCTTCATTTGCATTCATTCTCTGGCGGGAAGAGGAATCTTCCTATTGGCAGGGAGCGTAAGTGGCGATTTTCACAAATCTAAACGAGAAAAACATTATTCTACTTGTTACACAGTCCATATTGAAGATGGTGCCAGTGATATTTTATTTTATTGACCAACTTATTGATTCCTTGCCTTTTCTGGTATGAAGTATTGAATTTATTTTTATTTATTTGTATTTTATGACAGATTTGGGGTGGAATCAGCACCTGCTATAGTATTTCTTAAAGACCCAGGTGTCAAACCTGTTGTGCACCATGGTCTGTCCCTTTTTTTTCATTCTAGTTCTTGAGAATGATTTTACTTCACTTTTGCTTTTTGTTTGACTCATTGTCTGCAATTTCTTATGCAGGCTCAGTTAACAATTCATTGTTATTGAATATGATGGAAAATAATAAACAGCAAGGTAAGCTTAGATTTATGGGTTGGGAGGTGATACTGCCAGGATTTATTTGAATGGTATATTGGAGTGAAACGGTCATGGTGGAGAACCTTTCTAGGGTGACTCCACCAACATCAACATTTCTTATCCTAAAATGGTGAAATTTCCGGTTTTGAAATAACTCGGAGATTGTTTCAACTTTCAAGAATAAAAAGTAATTCATCTCATAAGGATAAGATTGTTTACATCTATGCTGTAAAACTTCAGGTTGTAGAAAATTTTAGTATCTAGTTCATTAGAGAAAAAAAATGAAGGAAAAAACAGAGTGGACCCTGATTGCTGAAGTTGTGAATCTTGACCAATTTTCGGATTTCATCTTAATGCATGTAACCTTGACCACTTAATTAACCTGAGTGTTAGTCTTTTGGCTTACTAAAAGTGCTGTTGGAGTACCATGTATTATCAAATTGTGACTTTGTGATTCATATACTTGGCACTATGTTTGGTTTAATACGTGACTGTAGCTTGGGGGGAGAAGGGGAATGTTTTTAATTAAATTCCCTTGTTCGGCTCAATATTTTGGAGGGGAGAAGAGGGAAAATTTATAGACTAAAGTCCATCCTCTCCAAATGATGTCTTCCCTCCAATAATGGGGGGTTTTAGGAGGGAATGGAAAATGACTAAAGGATATTTTAACTCCTTCTCATCCTCTCCTCAACCAAACATGGGGCGGGAAAATAAAGGTTATTATTCTCCCCTTCTCTTCAAATTTATGAACCTAACGAGGGAATGCTATTTTTGTTCCACTTCCCTCTCTAGACACAGCTTCTTCACTCGCAAGAGTAAGATTGTGTACATCTACCCTCATTAAACCTTACTAGGTGAGAACATCATGCATTGGGCCTCCATTTTTTCTCTGCTCTCCCTTCCCCTCCATTAAAATTCATTCTCTCCTCTACTCTGAATCAAAAACAAGGTTCCTTGTATTTATTCTGTATTAGTGAACTCTTGGGATCAATAAGATTGGGTGATACTTAACTATCATCATTTGAGTTAGCAGGTGCTATTTTACAGTATATATAAATTAATTTCCATTTGATACACATTGGCCCGGTTTATTTAATCTTAAAATAGTGATTTTTAGAATATGTAAAAAGTGATTTACTTATAGGTTTTGGTGTAAAGCAGAGTCTATTTTTGTTCGGTTAAAATCAAGAAAATCAATTTTTATTTCAAAAGTTGCTTATGATTATAATTAGAAATTTGATTATTTTGAGATTTTTATTATTGAAGAGGGTGAGCCTTACCGTAACAGTAGGAGTAAAGTTGCTTACATTTACCCTCATTTTCATGAGTTTTCAAAATTCTTAACCCAACATATGTCAACATGGCTGACCTTTTTCAACAAAAAAACAAGATTTTGTTGAGAAAAGGGGATCATGTTATTATGTTCTAGGCATTATCATAATTACGTTTGGTATGTTAGTTTCCTTATTGTGCAGCTTTTGGTTATACGAAGAAATTTTATTATTTTGAGATTCTGATTATTGAAAATTCTTAACCAAACACATTCCAATATCTTATAAGTGATTCATACAAAAATTGATTTTCTTGAGAAATAATCCCTGACAAATGGGCTCATTATGTTATTCTATTCTTGGTATTATTATCATGCATTTTTGTTTGTAAGTTTGGTCCTTACAGTGTTTCTTTAAGTTTGGAGTTTAGGCAACTTATTTCTGAATCTTGATTAATCTGCTCCATTTTCTAATCTCCTCCCAATTTCTCCATCCAGAGCTTCCCCAACTAAGGAGTGTCACATCAATGGAGCTCGGCTGCGATCCCCATGGCTACTCTCGTGCTGGATATGATACAGTTATTTGGTATTGTGCTATTGCAGTTGGGCGGCCAAGTCGGGAATTAAATAAAATGCGTGAAGTATGTATATTTTGTCTTAGATATAATTTCTATGCCATGTTCCATAAAGTCATTCATCATTTACATTATGAATTATGCTTATTTCAATTCATTAAAAAAGTTAAATCATGGTTGCCATTGCCAAGGGAAGAAACCCCACGGTCGAACTAACATTTCAAAATGGAATGGCCTAAAAATCGAAGACCTAAATAACGCCTAACTTTTATTTCTATTGAAAATCTAGGGATTCGGTTCTGTGAATCTAATTCATCGAAACTTTGTCCAGTAAAACAAACAAATTATAAATCTCGAAAGTAACGGAAAGAAATATTGCAAAAAGAGCTATTAGAGATTAGTCTTTTTGTGGTATCTCATTGCTGTGTAATGTTAGCTTTTACTTAAGGCTTGCTTATTTATGTTGTTAAAGTTGTTAAGTGTAGGTTAGCTCATTGTACCTCATATAAATATCCTTCCCCTTTGGTTTGTTGTAACTGATTCAGTTTTGATTAATAACAATCACAATTACATGTTCTTCTCTAATTCTCTTAACCCTAGAATCATCCCCTTTTCTCTTTCACGTTTCTCTCATGAGAGCCCTTGCTAGTTTGCAACACCCATCAAAGCAGTAGTTCCCCACCCTGGAGCTACTTTACCATATTCTGAATGAAATAGTTTCAATAAATCCCTTACAACAGTTTGTCTTGATAGCTTTGATCAGGTTCCTAGTGAAGTAGATCCATGACTCCAGATCCAAATTTGTATACTTACTTGAAATGTAACAATAACTTATTATTTTGAGAAGATAAGCATGTTATGTCGCAAGTCCTTTTATTATCAGTGATTAGCTTTGTATATAGATGCATGGTTTTATTTAAGTAAATTATTTTATCATTATTCTTCAATGCATATCCTTTGTAAAAGTAGATATTTGTCTTAAACAAATATGTATTCTTCAAATTTATCAGATGTTTTAATTCAGGTCCATAGACTATGTGCAGGGTCCAACAAACATTGTCCAAGCGTACTGAAGTAGACAGTTTATCTGAAAATCAAACCATAGCTCCAGCTCTGGATGCGTTTCAGAAAAAGCGGTTGACATTTGCTTGGCTTGATGGTGAAAAGCAAAAGGTAATTATTTTCTTTCATTTGTTTAATATATTCTTACTTTTGTATGTCGTTCTAAATAAATTTAGTCTTTTTTGTCAATGAATTATGTGCTGATACTTTGCATTAGTGAATGAATTTGATATTTTTGCTTGGCCTGAAGGATGCCATCAAATTTTTTTTGTAAATAAAATGGCATGAAGGATTCACAAGATCTTTTCACAAAACTACTCAATTTTCATGCTACACATTTGTAAATACCCAAGGGAAGATCACTTGCAGGTTTCGTTTTCCCATTTTATCACGAATTCCTGTAGTCTACTTTTGTAAACCATTCTTGTTCTTCCCTTTGGATTCCAATTGTCCAGTGAAAGAGAAGGATAATAAAAAAAATCCCTTCTTTCTATTCATCTCTTCATTTTGAAACTTAATGTAGCTGTCCTTTAAAAAATGGAGCATATTTCTGTCCATTTTGTGATTCTTCGCTCCAGATAGTTTAATGTTTTTGGTTTGAAATGTATTTACAGAGCATTGAAGTCTTGGATAATTCTCTACTTTCTTCGGCATCCAATTTCAATTTGAATCACTTATCGCGTCTAAATTTTTCTTCTTTTTTAATGTAAATGGAATTGCCTTCTCTGCTTGTGGTAGTTAGTGTGATTGGAAGACCTAATTTCTGTGACCTCATTATGTACTTCTAGTGGGTGGTTACTTCAAAATTCTTTCATTGCATGTTTGAATAAGAAATACTAGTATCATCTTTGCGATTTTTTTATAGTGAGCTATTAATATACCTCATATCTATCTAGGACTACTGTCAATTTTACCTTGGTCAAGCTGGTGAGCATGCTTGTGGACAACCTAGGGGTATGACTGACATTCCTCAGCTATTTATTATTCGCTACCTGAGGAATAGTAGTAATGTTGATACAAGTACTCAGGAAACAAAAAGCTGGAAATCGTTACTTGTCCAAGATCTAGCTGCTGAAAATGATCAGGCAGGCCAGTTTGTAGCTAGGTACAAGGGTTCAGATGATATTTCACAGGTTTGCTAATGGCTTTTAAAATTAAATTTTGCAATGCACGCAATAGGGTTCTCTATATGGCGCTTGCGTTGTCTGCCATATGTAGTTTTACATTTCTTTCACATCTTATGTACAATGATGTTGATGACTTAATGTAATGAACATCTCTTTGTCATATTCTCAAATTTTCTTCTTTAGCAGATAACTGAATGGATTGCAAGTATAATAGCAGATGGTGACTCAAGAGATTTACCATTCTTTGTAAGTTTTAACTTGTGAATAAGTTCTGTTACCAAGCCTTAATGTAGGGCCTATATTCATTGTTGAATTAATAACTTGTGATGCTTCCTTTACATTCTTATTTTATCTAATCATACTTTCAAGAATGCCCTCTGTTGGTTGATGTGTAAAAATGAGATAGGTGTTGATGTGATTAACTATCTATAATTTTCTTATTATGCATACCATGTCATCTTTGCAGAGACTACGAACTCCTAAGTTTGTTGCAGATGACACAGAACCTATTTGGTCCAGAACTGCTCAAAATATTCCTATAAGTATGAAGCAGGGTATTTTGGGTGCTGTTAGTGGACTCTCTGTTTACGGGGATGATCCCAGAATTGGCCCTGCTTTGCTTCTTGCAGCATTAATTTCTCTGGGTACCATATGGTTACGAAGGAACCAAAAAGTTCAGCTTCCTAAATCAAATCAACCAAGTTCCGAGGTAATTTTTTTTGGCTAAACGAGGTTATCTTACATCTTTAAAATAAAACTTCCTAGTTATTTTTCATAAACTATTGGACTAGGATATGACCAATAGAAAAATCCACTTCAAGAGAGTAAACTAACTTTTTTTGATCATCTTGATGGCAAATCAGGTGTGATTATACCGATATTAATGCATCGGATCCCATCAGAACTCCGTAGTTAAGTATATTTGGATGTGAGTGTTGCTTGCCTTGTGACCTAGGTCATGAGTTCAAATCCTGAAAACAATCACTTCACTTGTGAGGGTAAGGCTATGCACATCTACTCTCCATAGACCCCACTTGGTGGGGGGAGGACTCTCGTGCACTTAGTTGCTCTTTGGATAGGCAAGTCCAACTATTGGTTTAGCTAATGAAGTAAATCGTATGAACACCGGAATTATAAAAACAAGAGACATATTTTGGAAATTTTGATCCTACCAGAACACTCCTTCCAACCAATTTTATTAGGAAAACATTTGTATGTAACTTGATGTATGATACAAGCAAAGACTAACTATCTCTGTATTTGACTCTAGCAGGAGGTGCCTTTCGAGGGTGAAAGAAAACAGCGACCAGCAGCAGGTCAGGTCCGTAGGCGATCAAATAAAAATGCGTCCCCTTCTATCACAGATTTGGAACCATCAGATGCATACCAGATGCCACTATCAGATTCTGACTGAGTTACTTTCAATTTATGTTTCTCTTTCAATGAAAGGAGGTTTTCAGGATACAATGTTTTATGGTCTGAAGGAGAAGCACTTGAGTTGTGTTCCTGGTTGGAGACTTATGATAGGTTCAAGATCGCTATATGACTTAAACAAGGATAATAACACCCCTGCAAGAGTTGCACTCCTGATGTCACTAATTTCAAGAGACTTGCATTTTATCATACGTATAAAGTTATTTATTACTTTAATTGTCACTTCATCATTTTTGTTATAGTATATCACTTCAGTAAATTAATAAGCATTAACTTTTTACTTTGCTTATACTTTTATCTTAGAGTAAATTACACAAACCACCTGTCCCTTTTTTGTCATTACACGAACCACCCCTAATTTTTTACATATGTTACACCGTCTACCCTTGCATGATATAAAAGTTAATATTTTAAACAAAAAAACGTATGACATGTTTAATTAATTAGATAAAATATTGTATATTGTGTAGGCAAATTCAAATAATATAAGAGTCAATGAGTCTTCATTATTTGTCTCCTTATTAAATAATATAAGAGTTATTTAAACATTTCTTTAAAATTATTAATGTATTTTGTAATGACACAAAAATAATAAAGAAACATTGGTTTTTGTACTATTTGAAGTGTTACATAATATATATAATATTTTGTACTATTTGAAGTGTTACATAAAGGAACTTGAAATAATATTAGAGATGTCTCCTAGTTGAAATCTGGTTCAATACCAATAGAAGTAGTATCTGTAAATATGAATGCGATGCAACGATTTCTCTTAAGGAGTGATGTCTCACACCTAATGTCTAATTATACCTTAAGGAGGACCATGATGAAGCACTCTAAAAGAACAATGTCATGAGGTGTGTACAAGCATGAGAAAATAATGGAGGAATTTAGGTATAGGATATTAAACTATGAGTTCATAGAAAGTGTTCACGTAAAGGTCCTATTTACAGTATCTAGAGCTGGTCTTCAATGAGGATTCCTTGGTGCATATTTACATCCTTTCAAATCTTCATTTGATCTAAGTTGATCCTTTACATGATTTGGCTGATCCTCATAAGATAGAAGTATATCTTAAGGAGTGTCTATATCATAGGACATTAGATTATAGTTGTTGTTATTGTAGCTCACAACAATGACACAAAATAATATTTACTCGTTGAGTTATGATCAGGTCAATTTTGTTAAGACGTTTCATGGTACTACTCAAAATGCACAAGTAAACTATCAAGCACGCTGTCCCCGGGATAAAATAACTTAGTTCTCTCATCGAATTCTTACTGCACTATAAGAACCGATCTTAAATACATCCACCACAACATGACTATCAGTGCTAATTATCGAAATTCGTACAATATGGCTACCCGTGCAAATTATTTTCCCACAATCTGACTATGAGTGTCATTTCTCGAAATTCCTACATATTGGCTATTTGTGCCAATTCTAGTACCACAGAAAGAAATAGGGATAAGTATACCGGAAAATTCCTTGGGACAAGAAAGTTGAGTAAGAGCGTATTCAACTTGGGAGAAGAAAATGTGAAGAGAGGAGACTTGTATTTATAGTATGAGATTTTTTTTCCTAGTTCCTCATATATCCTATGTGGGACTTGTGAGTTGTTTTCCAAAAATTCTTCCTATGTGGGTCTTGTGAGTTTTTTTATTTCACACCCAAAAATTCCCACTAATGGCATATAATAAAGCAAGTCCCAACAATCCCCCACTTGAAATTAAAAATGATTTCTGAGAATTTTTGTGATCTCAATAAGATTGTGTATAAACAAAGGTGTCATGCGACTTGAACCATTAGTGAATAAAATTCAGATTTTACTATAGTGACTTGTAGTCTTGAATTCTATCTCCGGCATCAAACCATACAACCTTTTCAAAGGTGTACTATGTAAAGTCTATGTGTTAAAGGTTATGCACGTTTATCCCATTATAGTGAACGCTCTAAAAAATTTTGCCCCTAAATTTCATAGGAAGCGACCCTTACTTCCACATTCACATAAATGACTCTATCAAGAGTACGCATGTAGTCTAGGTACTTCACTCCAATTGGAGTATAGATCTCGGTAAGAGTTTAACTCATCCTTACATCTAGTGCAAGAATCATGCTTCTCATAATTTTATAGTATGTTCATTCTCATATCACTTCACAACTTGTTATTACCATTGAACCTATTTCTTGGGATCTCCAGTCAGTTAGGTCAGATTATCATCATTATTGATATTCGTTTAAAGGACAATAGTCTCATACTCTTAGAAGTATTATGGAATTTCTCTCTAGCTAATCATTTCGTCAAATGATCTGCTAAATTATTCTAAGATTAAATGAGTTTTTCACCGACCATAACAAATGAGTTTTTAATAAATTATAAAAATTAAGTATTTTAACTTTTAAATAATGTTAGTATTTCTATTTCAGTAAATAAATGTTAAATGTATTTCAGAATATTAAATGTATTTCTAAAAACTATATGAAAGAAAAATTCCTTTGCTATGGCCGGTTTAGGAGAGAATGAAAAAAAAATGAAAAACTCCTTTGTTATGTCCGATTTCGGGGAGAGTACAAGAGAATAGAAAACTCCATCTTGAAAATCGATTTTGGGGAGAGGGGGAGAATGATAAAATCCATCTTGAAAGGCGATTTTGGAGAGAGGGAGTGAATGAAAAACTCTCATCCTAGAGAAAATTTAGGAGAGAGTCAAGAAAAAAAATATAATGCAAAAACTCTCATCCTATAATCGATTTAGGAGGGAGAAGAAAAAAAATGAAAAGCTCCAATTCAGTAGCCGATTTATGAGGCAGAAATAAAAAAATGAAAAACCCAATAGCATTCTCGAGTGTTTAAAAATTACATCAAAATGGTAAATACTGCAAAAGGTATACAAAGACTGTAATTTTACCGTCAAAGTGCACTATATATGTAAATTTGCCTCTTTTTGAAGGGGAACAATTTAATTTTTAAAAAAAGATTAAAACATAATTATGAGTGTGTTTGATGTGATTTCTAATGTTGACTCAACAAGAGAGATAATTAATTTAATATTTAATTCTAATTCTAGCTTATGTGCACACACATATAAAGAAAATTTAAGTCCAAACCACAACAAACACTTAAGCATGTATTGGAAGAGTCCATCATGTATATATTTGTGAATAGTCATTTTTATTCGGTCCATAAAAGACCTAAAATTCTTTTTTGTACTATCAAAATATTTTTTTCATAAAAAATATAGAAAATGCAAAAGAAAAAGAAAATGACAAATAAACTGGTTGATAGTGGAGGGCACTTTTTGATAATGGATGGAGGTTACGTAGTTTCAGGGGAAGTGGTTTATGGTTTGTTTCTATAAGATGATGATCTCTTTGGAGCAGTATTATTAGAGACCAATTTACCAATATAATTGTTGTACCGTATCGATATGAAGACCAATTTACCGGTTGAATTGGCTGACACGAACCATTTTTCTTAATGGTTTGGTGAAAGAGGGGAGGAAAAACAATAAATATAGTGACATAGAAACGCGAAATAGAAAAAAACACATGCACATAGAAAAACATCAAAATGAAAGGAATAAGAGGATATAGCACAAACATAGAGGTAGCAAAAAGGATTATTAGAGACTAGATCAGGTTAGTCATTCAATTATGTATTTAGCGGTCATTGTTTTTTTAAATTTTCCAGAGAAAACTACATAGTTCATCATCACATTATTAAGCATTTACCAAGTCATTTTAAGAGAAAACTAGACACTTTGATCTTCCCTCAATTCCTGTCGTTAGCGTAGGTGTGGCCGCTGGAACCACCTTCTTCCAAGGTTTGCCTCTAGCTCGAGTCCAGTGGTTGTCATGAATCAACGACTTCCTCCCATGGGTTTCTATTGGTTCGGTAGCTCGCAACAATGACACGAAATAATCCTTACTGGCTGAGTCACGACCATGTCGCTCTCTTTAAGACGTTTCGTGGTACTGCCCAAATTGTGCAAGCAAACTATCAACCACGTCGTCCCCAAGATAAAACAACCAAATTCTCTGTTATTCGATTTCTTACTACACTGTAAGAATCGTTCTCGAACACACCCACAATATGAATATCAGTGTCAATTCATAAACACACAGTATGGCTTCTCGTGCCAATTCTATTTCTATCTTGCTCTCTTACTTCTTCTAGTTCTGTTTCTAACTCATCATCACAATTTCTAATAACAGGTATGTGATTAGTTGATGTGGCTCCACTATTTCTCAATTTAAAAGGGAATTTCTTTTCATATAAGTCAGCATCATTAGACTCAATGATCACTTTGTTGTTAAGGTCATAAAACTTGTACGCTTTGTTGTTCACAACATACCCAATGAATACACATTCATAGGCTCTACTAGCGAGTTTAACTTTCTTGGGGTCTGATATCCGGACATAAGCCAGACAACCCCAAGTTCTCAAATAAGACAAGTTTGGTTGTCTATTCTTAAAGATTTCATATGGGGATATTTTACTTTTAGTCTTGAGGACTCTATTTAGCACATAACAAACAGTAAATAAAATTTTACCCCACCAAGAGGATACTACACCAGAACTTAACATGATAACGACTACTAATTCAGTTAAAGTACTATTCTTTCTTTCAGCCTTACCATTCATTTCACGTGAATATGGTGCAATTGTTTCATGAATAATGATATTTAATTTATAAAAATCATTAAACAAGCTAGAATCATACTCAATGTCTCTATCACTTCTAAGTTTCTTTATTTTCTTATTAAATTGATTTTCAATTTCAGTTACATATAGCTTAAACATGTTAAATGCTTCACTTTTATTTTTCATGAGATATACATAAGTGAAATCAGAGCAATCATCTATACAAGTTATAAAATATCGTTTATCACTTCTAGTTAACGTTCCATCTAATTCACATATATCAAGGTGTATCAAATCTAAAGACTCAGATTCTTGCACTACTGATTTAGGTGATGTTTTTAGTTATTTTAGCTTGACTACATGATTCACAATTTTCAAAATCATTTTTAGATAAATTATGAATTAATCATAAATTACTTAAATTCGAAATAACACGTTTATTAATATAACAAAGCCTAAAATGCCAAATATTAAAATCACACAACATGTAAATGGAATAAAAAAATTTAGTCATGGAAACATCAACATTTAATTTAAACATGTCATTAGTGGCGTACCCCTTCTTTATAAATAACTCATTCTTAGTAAGAGTATACAAGTCTGTCACTATGGTCTGGGTAAAACCAGTCTTTTTAAGAAGAAAACCAGAAACTAAATTCTTTCTCATCTCTGGAGTGTGCATCATATATTTGAGAATTACAGTCTTCCAGATGTAAACTTTAGCTCCACATCACCAGTTCCAGCAACAATAGTGGTATAAGAATCTCCCAACAACATTTTTTTGTCATCAGCATTTATAAATGTTTTGAATATAGCAAGGTCATAGAAGACATGGCAGGAGGCACATTATCCACCTACCACCCATCAGTTCCTCCAACCATAGTAACCTCAGATAACAATGCCATAAGTGGCTCCTCAATCATGTTGCCTTGTGGAGGATGATCCACTGGTTGGTTTATGCACTTGCGTGCCATATGACATGGCTTCCCACATTTGAAGCAAATAAACAGGTTACCAGATTCATTCTTAGCGGGTGGCTTAGAATATTGGACCTTCTAGGGGTTCCAATTCTTGTTGCAGCCGGTGTTCTTAGCCTTATTCTCATTGCGGTTTTGATTCTTAAAGTTGTTGCCTGTAGGCTTTAGAACTGCACTTCTTCTAAGTGCTTTTGTTGGAGATAATCAACACCTTATCTCTCTGATCTTGTCTACGAGCCTCTTCTTTAATGCGAAGACGAGTGATAAGAGATTCCAAAGAAAATTCTTTGGTCTTATGCCTCAAGACGTTTTTAAAGTCCTTCCAGCTAGGTGGCTGTTTGTCAATAATGGCAGCCACTTGAAATTGTTCATTTAGGGGCATACCCTCAGAAATGATATCATGAGCAATTTTCTGTATCTCGTGGGACTGAGACTCTATTGACTTATCATTAGTCATTTGATACTTGATGTAGCGTCTAATAACATATTTCTTAGTCTTAGTATCATATTTCATTTTAAGTGCATACCAAACTAATTTGGCAGACTTATATGAACTGTAGTAATCATATAGATCATCCGATAACCCATTCAGAATGAAATTCTTATATAAATAATCATTTTCACTCAAGAGAGTTATATCAATAGCAAGTTTATCCATTTCCTCTTTTTCAGCTTGTTCACGCACCATTGGGACATCAGTTTTCAAAACGTGGGCAACCTTTTTCACAGTGAGGAAAAAATCCATCTTGGTTTGCCAGCGTTTGAAATTAGTCCCATCAAACCGAAATGTTTTGTTCAGGTCGAAACTGTTTGGTCCAATAATATTATCTACGAATGCCATTGCAGTAGGAAACGTCTTAAAATTGTTGGTTCGGTAGCTCGCAATAATGACATGAAATAATCCTTATTGGCTGAGTCGCGACTAGGTCGCTCTCTTTAAGACGTTTCGTGGTACTGCCCAAATTGTGCAAATAGACTACCAACCACGTCGTTCCCAGGATAAAACAGTTCAGTTCCCTGTTATTCGATTTCTTACTGCACTGTAAGAATCATTCTCGAATACACCCACAATATGACTACCAGTGTCAATTCAGATATACCCACACTACGACTTCCCGTTCCAATTCTATTCCCACAGCCTGACTACCAGTGTCAGTTTCCGAATTTCGCACAATATGGTTGTCTTTGCCAATTCTTAGTGCCACGGAAAGAATGGGGAGAAAGTAGGCCGAAAATGCATCGGAAGAATATATTTGAGAGAGAAAGAAGAAGTCGAGGAGTGAGAGCCCGACTGGTGCGAAAAATAGTGAGGGGCGAGACCTCTATTTATAGTCTGAGCCTCCGACGGCGCCTTCATCTGACGACTCAAAAGAGAGGTCATGCAACTCCGTCCTATGGCCACGAGGAGCCAGGCGCGAATTTACCTCCATCAATACTAGGTCCAACGCGTGGTGACCCCTTGCTCTCAACTCCCTCTAACCATGTCTGACTCAACCACACGCAAGCCACATGTGTGTTGACTTGGTCAGGCATGGTCCAAGCCCAAAAGGCAAGCCAAAAAAATGAAATATTTGGTTTAAATAAAAAGAATGTTTGGCCCAAGCTGGCCGAACGACAGCGGAGGAGGTGGTGGTGCGCGTGTGTGTGGAGGGGTTTTATTTGTGTGTGTTTTCATCCACTCACAAAACTCATTGTATCCGTTGGGGCACACCTCAAAGGTAGGAGGACTTTAAGGCTTATAAAGCCTTTCAACTTTCCTCCTCCAACATATGTGAGACTTAAAGAGTTTTTTCAATTTTGAACTCAAAGTTTCCTCATTAATAGTCACATTAATATACTTTAATGTCACTTTGAAACCATCCATCCATTTCTTGCCACTTTGCTCATTTCAATTAGTATGGGGTTTTCTTTTTGTTGTGTGGTTTACCCACTGTGTACCACATAAAAGTAAATGTGTTTGTTATTTAGTTTAGGAAGTATGTCCACCTCTTAAAAAAACAATTAATCCCGGTAAGAAAGCCACAATTTGTTTTAATAAATGCTTCATTTTATTATGTAAATGGAATTGCTACACTTAGCCTATTACCAGTGTAGGTATTTATATAGTTAAATTAACTAAATTGCAAAGTAATCACTTCCTATCTTTATAATATTAAACCTACTATAACTAATTTACAAGTACATGAATAAAGTTTATTTACAATGAGTTTTCTAAAAATTAGTTGGAATTAAATATTTTCAAACATTTTTTTTCATTTATTTAATAATTTTAGGAATTTAATAGTGAGGTTATGACTCGTGTCGTATCTTACTTCTTACTCCGAGTCGAAAAAAAGTCGTGATCACTTGTACTATTTCATATAATTCATCGAAGTAAGAAGATGGTTAACGACCAAGGTCGACTCTTTACTTATTAATTCTCCCTTTAAAAATATTTAAGTTATTTAAAAGTAAAAATGGTTTAATTAGTTTTTTAGATTTAATAATGAAGTTACAACTTATATTGTGTCATTCTCCTTGCTTCGAGCTGAGAACTAGTCGCGGTCATTTGTGATGCTATGCTATCTATCAAAGTGAGAAGAGGATAATCAATCAATGTTTACTCTTCATCTATTAGTTTCACTTCAATTTTTTAATGAAATTTACTAATTTTCAAATCAGAACTACGTAACCTTGATCCCTAATACATATAGGCATACATAGGAGCAATATTTACTATTGTCAGATAAAAAAAATTGTTTTAAACAATTTAATTTTAATAAATGTAGGGAAAATTAAATTCATGAATTAGCTATGATACTGTTTAATTACGGGTGGACGAGGTGTTAATATATTCCCCGATCCGTAATCGACTCCCGAACTCAAGACTCTAGTTTGAAAGACCAATTTATCCTAATTTGGATTTTATTTTAGTTTTCCTTGTTTTAACTGCAAAAGACATGGTGACGATTCCAAAACAGATCACGTAACAAAAAATAGGTATATTTAATAATGCTTTAGACGACTTCATTCAAATAGATCAGTATTGGACGAGTCTATAGCAAATAAAAAAGGATTATAATATCATTGGACGAGTCCATTCAAATACGAAATGTTCTAGAAGCAGTCTATACTACACATGTGTAGTATTGGACGACTAAATAGAGAGTCCATTGGATGAAAGAGTAGTC
Organism: Lupinus albus; assembly: GCA_009771035.1. Lineage (NCBI taxonomy): Eukaryota > Viridiplantae > Streptophyta > Magnoliopsida > Fabales > Fabaceae > Lupinus > Lupinus albus. The sequence goes on along the minus strand of CM020006.1, from coordinate 8,004,917 downwards.
CACATAATATCATATTCAAATGTTTTCGAATGAAAACAAATCTATCCTTAGATACATGTCATGTAAAACAGTAAAGGAACTTTATTATTACACAGTAAAGGAACACTTCTCACAAAGTTGTTACACCCTTCTAGCTAATGTTTAACACAAAGTAATTGAGAGTCACAACCTACACTTGATATATACCCTACCTCGGTTATTGATAATGTTATGGTACACTGAATTTGCTTGGACAACAAGACTAGGTTTTCGCTAATGCAGTTAATGATGGATATTTCCGATTAATCCTAATCGTATCCCCGAAACTGAATGATTAGGACATTGTTCCGAAACTAAATGTTTATGCCCATACATAAACCCTAATGGAACAATCCTAATCCAGACCGAAGAAAACCCCAATTGGTTTCATAGTGAAGAAGAAAACGCATACCTTGGTTAGCCATTCCGAATGCTCCGAGGTATGTGGGTCCGGTCAGTGTTTAAAAAACCGTGCCGTACCGGCCGGTTCAACCGGAAAACCGGTGAACCGAACCCCTAACCGGTACGGTACGTATGTTATACCGCATATGCAATAGAACCGGTCAAAACCGGTCGGTTTGTACATTAATTTTTTTTTTTTTTAAATTTCAAATTTTCAATTCTTCACCTATTCTTCAACTTCAATGATTGATACTTGGGTCATTTATTTGTATTTTGCGTTTGTTAAGTGATAATTTTGGATTAATATATGTTTTGCACTTTAGACTTTGATTTTATTAAAGACTTAATGTTGTTTGTTTGTATGAATTTGAAGTAAATTATGAATATGAATTATAAATATGAATATCTACTTATTTGAAATTTTTTGTTATAGGTTTACATATATATATATATATATAAGTAAGTATGTACAGTTTAACCGGCATGCGGTTTAATTATTGAACCACTGGTTGAACCACTGTACCACTATACCAGTACCCTGACCGGTTTGATAACCGGTACGGTTTTAATAACATTGGTTCCGGTTGCTAAAGCCTGATGGTTTTCCGTTCGCTCCGCTAGAGGGGAATTCCAGAGAGAACGAGAGTCCCGATGTTCCTTTTTCCAAAGGGAGAGAGTGAAAAGGCTTTGCTTAACTTACCTTATGCCTTTCCCTTTTTCCTTTATATATATCTTGGTTTTGTGACTAAAGTCACATATCCTCATAAACCAATCCTTATAACATCAGTTACTCAATAAACCCGTTGCTCTGCAACTGGGGACCATAACCCATAAAGGTAACATTAACGGTTACCACTTAAGTTGCAATGTTCTAATTCAATCCTTTCATCAAACTAGAAATTGCCCGAAGGTATCTACACTCACAATATTTCATGACACATATGCCCTTAGCCACCGAATTAATCCATAAGACCATTTTATATATATTGGCTAAATACATAATGACTATAACACAATTATAAAATTATATTTGTGACCCATAAATTGTTAGAAATTCCACCAGTTGAAACCCAAATTATTGATCCAACATAGTCAACATCACATGATCAAACTAATATGTATTCTCTATTCTTTATAACAGAAACCCAGATTTGTATAACCATCCAAGTATATAAAAATTGTTTAACTAACACTGAATAAAATATCAGGTGTGTGGACAAAGTAAGATGTAAGAGAGATCTAATGATTCCTCTATATACCTTTTTGGTCCACCTATTTTGTCATTTTCATCTTTGCTTAGAATGGATATGGGATGCAAGATTGTATTCACCTGTTTAGAATCATCCATCTTAAAATTCTTTAGCAATTCTCATGTATACTTAGTTTGATGATGCATACATTGTCCTTCATTTGTTACACTAAGGGTCTGTTTGCACATTGAATTTTGGAGGGTAAGGAAGTGAAGACAAAGACTTCAAATCCATGAAATACAATTGTGATATGGCTCTGAAACCTTCCCTTTCCATTCACTCCCCTCGTAAATGAGTCCGTACGGTCCAAGAAAGAATTTCAATTCTCCCATCATGCTCATTTTAAATTCCCTTTTCCCTTTGCATCAACTTAGAAAATTCTTCACATAAAGATTTACCAATTGCATCAAGGATAATATTATCAACATATATTTGTACCCATAGTAAAATATAATTTATACAATTTTCTATAAAGATTAGTATCAATCTTTCCTCTTTTAGAATGATTATTAATAAAAAAATGAATTATGCCTTTCTTACCAATAATCTTTAGGTGCTTGTTTAAGTTCGTATGAAACTTTCTTAAGCTTTTATATGTTTAGGATAAATAACATCTTAAAAATTTGGGAACTTTTTCATTTATTAATCCATTTAAAAATGCATTTTTACATCCATTTGGTAAAGTATAATATTATGATGTGTAGCAAATGAAAATTATATTTGTGTACCTTCTAGTCTAGCTAGAGGGGAAAAAGGGATATTTAGTGCATCAAAATATAATAATCATAAAAGAGATTGAAAATATGAAACTTATTAGGGAGAAGATCTCATTAACAAAAATTTATCTCAAGGAGTGTATCAAAATAGTTAATGTATGAGTTGAAAATTAGCTAAAATATGAGGAGTTTTAATGATAACTATGATTCTGTTTTAATAGCTAATTTTTTGATAGTTATAATTCTATTTTAATATGGATGATTATCTGGAACTATTTTTTGGGGGAGTACCAATGGAAATAAGACTCGAATTATAATGACATAAATGGTAAATCACTTAGTCACTACAAATATATATGGGTATGTTTGTAGTGATGATGGGTGTATTTATGGTTTATGTATTGGTGGAGTGCCAATGAAAATAAAACTCGTTTTAGCTGACCAGAATGGGTTAGCGACTCTAGCTCGAGTTATGTAGCATGGTTTTTCAAAAGTATAGATGACGAAAAAGGTTTTTAAGAGTTTTTAAATCATATTACTGTCGAAACCTATTTAAATGTGAATTTACTGACATTGAGTTTTATTAAATTAATAACTTATTCCTTTGGGTTGTTTGTGCATGGTAAATGTTAATCCCATTGCAGGTAGGTGGACGGAGAAGGATGATCTTGAGTAGGGGGATTATGGACTTTTGTTTTGATGTCTCTTTATCCATTCTTTTGTAATTTCGATTTATTGTAATTGAAGTAACTTATGACACTATGATTATTATTTTTGTATATGATATTGATTAGGGGTACTAGTAAATCGGGATATATGTAGCTAAGGGTGTTTTGGAAACCCATAGCTAATTGTATGCGGGAGTTACTAGGTTACATTAATGAATTATGTTTTTCTGCTATCGAATGTTGTATGTTACTTATGGTTTAAAGATAGGGTGTGAGTGTGAAGCGAGACCTTTAAAGTAAATTTAATCACTCGGTAATTTATGATTGATTGTTAAATGTATGAAATTGGAATAAAAAAGGAAAAAATTTCAAGGGTAGAATTTCGGGTCGTTACATAAGGTAGACGCGGTTATGGAATGGGCGGTGCCCAAGTCGATCATTGAGATCAGGAGTTTGCTGGGTTTGGCTGGTTATTATCGGAAATTCATTGAAGGGTTTTCGAAGTTGGCACTCCCATTGACAAAACTCACTAGGAAAGGAGAACCGTATGTGTGGACACTTCGTTGCGAAGAAAGTTTTCAAGAGTTGAAACGAAGGTTGACTACAGCGCCAGTATTGGTTCTTCCTTGTACTGATCGGGACTTCAGTGTATACTGTGATGCATCCAAGCAAGGTTTGGGTTGTGTGTTGATGCAAGAATGGAAGGTTGTTGCTTATGCTTCTCGACAATTGAGGACACATGAACAAAACTACCCTACCCATGACTTGGAATTAGCTGCAGTGATCTTTGTCTTAAAAATCTGGAGACATCATCTTTATGGTGTGAGATTTGAGGTATACAGCGACCACAAGAGTTTGAAGTACCTATTTGATCAAAAGGAATTAAATTTGAGACAGCAAAGGTGGATGGAGTTCCTTAAGGATTATGATTTTGGGTTGCAGTACCATCCGGGAAAGGCCAATGTGGTGGCCGATGCTCTAAGTCGAAAGTCCCTGCATATGTCGGCTTTGATGATTAGAGGAGGGAAACTAATTAAAGAGTTCATAGATATGAACTTAGAGGTTCATATAAATCCTCATGGTATGATTGTAGGAATGTTGAAGGTCACCAATGAACTGTTTGATCGGATCCGGGCGATGCAAGTTGAGGATAGTGAACTAATGGCTAAACGAGATTTAATGCTAAGTGGTAAGGAAACTGATTTCGCATCGGACCCTAGTGGACTGTTATGTTACAAAGGGAGAGTGTGTGTGACTCTTGATGTGGAATTGCGAAAGAATATTTTAGAGGAATCACACAAGAGAAAATGAGTTTTCACCCGGGGACTACAAAGATGTACCAAGATTTGAAAAAGTTGTTTTGGTGGTATGGGTTGAAGAAAGATGTGGCTTTGTATGGCTCGAGTTGTCTGGTCTGTCAAAAAGCCAAGATTGAGCATCAGTTGCTAGCGGGAGAACTACATCCCTAGAAATTCCTGTTTGGAAGTGGGATAGCATCTCCATGGATTTTGTATCGGGTTTTCCAAGGATGCAGAAAGGGTATGATTCGATATGGGTAATAGTAGATTGGTTAACTAAATCTGCACACTTTCTGCCTATGAACATGAAGTACTCTTTGGAGCGATTGGCGGAATTGTATATCCGAGAAATAGTTCGTTTGCATGGGATACCGTCGAACATTATATCGGATAGGGATCCCCGTTTCACTTCAAACTTTTGGACTAGTTTGCAGTACGCTTTGGGAACCAAGTTGAAATTGAGTTCAGCTTATCATCCACAAACGGACGGTCAATCGGAAAGAACTATACAGTTATTGGAGGATCTTTTGAGGGATGTGTCTTAGAACAACCGGGGAGTTGGGACAACATGTTTCCTTTGATGAATTTACCTACAATAATAGCTTCCATTCGAGTATTGGGATGACACCTTATGAGACGTTGTATGGTAGGAAGTGCCAAACTCCAGTGAGTTGGTTTGAAACTGGGGAGAACATGATATTGGGACCTGAGCTGGTCCAAGAGACGACGGAAAAGATCAAGAAAATCCGGGAGAATATGAGGATCGCCCAGAGTCGGCAGAAAAGCTATTACGATAAGAGGCGAAAACCTCTTGAGTTTAATGAGGGAGATCATGTTTTCATGAGAGTGGTCCCGACTACCGACTACCGGAAGTTGGGATAGTATGTTACCTTTGATTGAATTCACTTACAACAACAGTTTTCACTCGAGTATTGGAATGGCACCTTACGAAGCTCTGTATGGGAGGAAGTGTAGGACTCCAATCAGTTGGTTTGAAACCGGAGAGAATTTGGTATTGGGACCTGACGTAGTCCAAGAGACAACCGAGAAGATTAGGAGAATAAGAGAGAATATGAAAACAGCACAGAGTAGACAAAAGAGCTACTATGATAATCGAAGGAAGCCGATTGAATTTCAAGAAGGGGATCACGTTTTTATGAGAGTCGTTCCTACCACCGGAATTGGTCGGATATTGAAAACCCGAAAGCTTACTCCGAGGTTTATTGGACCGTATCAGATTCTGAAGAGGATTGGTCCCGTTGCTTATCAGATCGCCTTGCCACTTTTGTTGTCTAATCTTCACAATGTATTTCATGTGTCTCAACTAAGGAAATACATTGGGGATCCATCCCATGTTATCGAACCAGATTGGATACAATTGAAGGAGAACTTGACCTTCAGGACTCCTCCGGTAAGGATTTTGGACAGAAGTGTCAAGAGGTTGCTTGGGAAGGAGATTCCTTTGGTTAAGTATTATGAAGTCAAGTAGACACGGGAGATGCTACTTGGGAAGTGGAGCATGACATGAGAATGGATTATCCACATTTGTTCGATGCAGGTATGTTAATTTTCGGGGACGAAAATTCTTTGAGGGGGGAAGAATTGTAACATCCCAAAATTTACAATTCTTGAATATAGTGGATATCAGGAAGTCTGGGAGCTACTGGGTGATTCTCGCTTGAGCGAGAGGAGCTCGCTCAAGCGAGGGACTCAATGTTGTTCCCATGTATTTTCCTGGGATTCTCGCTTGAGCGAGATGGAGCTCGCTTAAGCGAGGAAGAGGTGTGGCTACTGGAAGGATCTTGCCTGAGCGAGATAGAGCTCGCTTAAGCGAGAGAGAGGTGTAGCCACTGGAAGAATCTCGCCTGGGCGAGAAATTATGGCCCAAGCGAGAGCATCAATTCCTGAATGATGCGAAGAGTCGTGGATTCTCGCCCACGCGAGCCTACCCTCGCTTGAGCGAGAGTCTAAAATCTGAGAACCTAAAATAGACGTCCCAAGTGAGGATAGGGTATTACTTTTCGAAAAACAAGAGAAGAGGAACGGTTTGAGGAATTGTGCACCCTTAGAGTCAGAGAGGAGACCGGAGAAGAGGTAAATCGCCTAACTTAGCCTCTCTTAGGGTTGAATGTCTTGTTTTGGATAGGTTTCTTCTCCATGTTTAGGGATAAAACCCTGTAAACCCTCTCTTTGCTTTTCGGTTCGTTTTGCTTTGGAAAACCTTGTAAAACTCATAGAGTATGAGTTGTTTTTCGAGATGGGTGTGTGTGGGAAGTTGTTTTCAAAACCGTAGAGTCATTTCAATATTATGGAAACCTTCCTTTTGAGGATGAAGTGAATAGATAATGTTGTCTTGTGTTGTGATTGTTGTTGTTGTGGGTTGAAAGACCCTAAGGTTGGAGGAGACAGCGGAGAACGCAACTGAGCTTTAGTTCAAGCATTAGCGACTACTCAGGTGAGGGAGCAACATTAAAACTTGTGGTATTAGAATTATAACATTGGAAACTCCAACGATACTCACTAGTTGGAGGATTTCAAGGAGTAACACGATTAAACGGGAAATCTCACGAGTTTCCTATTTAACCGCGTTAGTCCTACCAATGTGATTGGTATATTAGACCTGCCCTTCGTGGTATGGAGATTGACCTGCCATTCGTGGTATGGAGTTAGACCTGCCCTTCGTGGTATGGAGATTGACATGCCCTTCGTGGTATGGAGTTAGACCTGCCCTTCGTGGTATGGAGATTGACCTGCCCTTCGTGGTATGGAGTTTGACCTGCCCTTCGCGGTATGGAGATTGACTTGCCCTTCGTGGTATGCAGTTAGACTTGCCCTTCGTGGTATGGAGATTGACCTGCCTTCGTGATATGGATTTTGGAATATGCACTTATAGTGTGGATTTTGATAGAGGTTCGGATTGGTTGCGAGTTGGTTGCACTACAGATGTATATCATGGTTATCATAAAGATTAATTGTAAACCCGAGATTGTGTTGTGCTGTAATGATGCGTGACTTCTGTATTGTAATGTTCTATTGTTATTATTCTACTTAAATCCACCGTGTTATATATTGCATGTATTAAATGACTGACTCTCTATGTTGTCTTGTTTACTCAATCCGTGGTAATCGGTGTAACCACCCAAATTCTACCCTTGAAATTTTTTCTCATTTTAATTCAATTCCATTCAATCACTCATAACTCACATTACCATTTTAATATCCTTACTTCAAAATCTTATTTCCCCTCCTCACACTCAATCCATGAATCAATAACCACATACATAATCATTTTACCTAGAACTTCTCATGAATCATTCCTGGAACTAATCTTATAACCTATTATATTATCATACAATTAATCTTGTAGAAAAACATAATTCATTCATATCATTCCCTATGAGTACTAAGACCTCAAAGATTCTGATCCTCCAAAATAACATTACGCATGGTTACAAATATCCAAATAATGGTTAGTCATGATTACAATCATTTAAATCCGCAGGTAATCATTTAGAATACGAAAAACATAAATAGTGAAACCAAAGTCTAAAGCTCCTAAAGCTCCCGACCTGGCATACTTCATTCGTCTATTTACCTGCAATGGGATTATCAATGACAAAAGTACAAAACACACAAAGGAGTAAGTCATTAATTCAATAAACGTCATTATAAGATAATCCACATTAGAAAAATGAGTTAATAAACCATTTGTTTTATAAATTTATTCTGTGCTACATTACTTGAGCCAAAGTTTTGCTACATAGCTTGAGCCAAAGCGTTGCTACATAACTTGAGCCAAAGTATTGCTACATAACTTGAGCCAAAGTTTTGCTACATAGCTTGAGCCAAAGCATTGCTACATAACTTGAGCCAAAGTTTTGCTACATAACTTGAGCCAAAGTGTTGCTACATAACTTGAGCCAAAGTGTTGCTACATAGCTTGAGCCAAAGCATTGCTACATAACTTGAGCCAAAGTATTGCTTCATAACTTGAGCCAAAGTGTTGCTACATAGCTTGAGCCAAAGCATTGCTACATAACTTGAGCCAAAGTATTGCTTCATAACTTGAGCCAAAGTGTTGCTACATAGCTTGAGCCAAAGCATTGCTACATAACTTGAGCCAAAGTATTGCTTCATAACTTGAGCCAAAGTGTTGCTACATAACTTGAGCCAAAGTATTGCTTCATAACTTGAGCCAAAGTATTGCTTCATAACTTGAGCCAAAGTATTGCTTCATAACTTGAGCCAAAGTGTTGCTACATAACTTGAGCCAAAGTATTGCTTCATAACTTGAGCCAAAGTATTGCTTCATAACTTGAGCCAAAGTGTTGCTACATAACTTGAGCCAAAGCATTGCTACATAACTTGAGCCAAAGTCGCTAACCATTTATGGTCGGCTAAAAATACATTTCTTTTTCATTGATTTCACTATCAACCATTTCCTGTAAATCCACGCCATCTTTAGTATAAACACATCCATATATGTTTATACTAAACACGTGATTCACAATATAATTATTGCATGATCAGAAATACACACGTTTTCCATCTTCCGTAAATCTACGCCTACTTTAGTATAAACACACCCATATATGTTTATACTAAATGCGTAATTCACAACTCAATCATTGCATAACCAGAAAATACTTACATTTTCTATTCCAAATGCACAATTAAAGACTCATCCTTACTTTGGTGAGTATTGGGGTTCGGTTCTTGGCAACTTCTCGAATTCTACCGACACCACCTCCAACCTTAGGATCTCTCTTCTCATCCCACCACATAACACAATGTTAGTTATTTATTCCAAATATTACATAAACAACTTATTTTGCATCATTTAATCATACAAAATATTCATCATCAATATTCAATCATCTAAAACATGCATAACATCTCATATTTCAATATTTGGGGGTAAACTCATCTTCTACCTCTAACATTTTACTCATTCTCTCCTTTTACCACATTTTCACTTTTGGGGTTTTTGGGTTTTCATGAATCAACCCACAACCCTTTCCATTCTTGAGATACTATCTCTAAACCAAGAATTTACAAGATAAAAACAACATAAAACGAACCATAACTCTAAAGAATGAGTTTCCATGGTTTCTCATGTTTTGAAAATAAATCCAACATACCCAAAATGAGTTTAAGAGAGAAGAAGAGAGTTAGAATCAAGAGTTTTACCTCTTCTCAAGCTCTTAGGTGAATATCAACACTCCTTGCCCTTGGAAAAGCTCTCTTCTCTCACCTCACTTCAAAGTTTTTAACCTTAAAATGTGTTTGGGTTGCTGTTTTAAAGAGGTGTCGTCGGGTTGTAATCGATTACCAACATGGTGTAATCGATTACAACGTGAAAAATGCGCATATCTGATGCTTTTAATACGATGTAATCGATTACCAGGAGTGTGTAATCGATTACCAGGACTGTGTAATCGATTACCAGGACTGTGTAATCGATTACCATGAGTGTGTAATCGATTACACTGTGTCAGATGCACATATCTGATGCTTTTAATACGATGTAATCGATTACCAGCAATGTGTAATCGATTACCAGCAATGTGTAATCGATTACCAGCAATGTGTAATCGATTACCAGCAATGTGTAATCGATTACCAGAAATGTGTAATCGATTACACTGTGTCAGATGCACATATCTGATGCTTTTAATACGATGTAATCGATTACCAGAAGAGTGTAATCGATTACCAGCAGTGTGTAATCGATTACCAGCAGTGTGTAATTGATTACCAGCAGAGTGTAATCGATTACACTGTGTCAACAGCCCAAAATTGCCATTTCTCGCCCAGGCGAGAATCCTCCAGTATAGTCCAGGATTTCACCCTCCCAGCTGATCCTTTTTCGCTCAGGTGAGAATCTCTCGATCAAGCGAGGCTTCCAGGACTGATACTATATTTTTAAAGATTAAAATTTGGGATGTTACAATCGGATTGTAGGTAGAGCTAAGGGATGAGAGATCCGAAGTCTTGAAGTGAATTAGCTTATATTGGAGTTTAGCTTGTGTTTTAGAATGATTTCTAGGAGATTGTTTATGTTGATTTTGGACCCGTTTATGGGAAATTGTTAGGCTATGTTTTGATATTCAGTTAATGGATTTAAAAGACTAGTGTGGAGGAATTACTGTACTGCATTTCCTTTTATGGATTTATCTATACTATTGGGGATTTCATGGTTGAAGTGAATTTTAAAATAGTATGAGATTTTATTTATGATATAAAATGATTGGAATTTTCCGTATTAGTAAATTGAGGCGTTACATCATTACCATATACTTACCTTATTCATTTCTTTCAACAAATTATTACATTATAATTGTTATTACAAGTAAAAAAACAGTTTCTTTATAAAAAAAATAAGCTTAAATTTCATTGAACCACCACAAGCTAAAAAATCAACAAGTTCAAACAATGTTCTTACCCGGTTCGGCGAAATCGAAAGTAACATAGAAAAAGCTCAACTTGCTCACAAAAATGTTCATCTTTTCAGAATTTAGAACACCCTTCAATGGCACTAAGAAACGGTGGAACGTGACAAATAACACCATGAAGTTTTGACTTCATAGGTAGCTTTTTAAGCATGTTCTTGACCATTTTGAATCATAAGCTGAAATCAAAGGGTTCCAAAGGTTCTAGATTGAACCCATTAAGGTAAAATCTGTACCAATCGAACCCCATAATGTAAGTTTTAAACAAAATCCACAAAAAAGGGGAAGTGGAAACCCTAAATCTAGGTCAGATAAGGGAGCTCAAATTTGGAGAAATGAGAGGAGTTCTATGAAATTGAGATCCATATCACAAATGGGTTTGCCAAAAAATTCGATTTTGCAGCGTCAATAGATGAAAAATCAAATCTTGAAGGTTATGTGGGTTGTGTGAAACGGTGAAGAAAGAATAGAAAGGGAAAGAGAAAATGTTAACGTTACGTTAATGCAAAATGCAAAATGCAAAATACAAAATGGGCCAAAACATGCTATCATAATTTTCACTTTCTAATTTTGCAATTAATATTTTTTTAATTTTTACAAAAAAAAATTGTATAATTTTAAGTAATCATCATTAATTTGTTAACTAATTGATGCAATCAATTATTTAATGGTCTAATTAATGATCCACTTGTCTAATCAATGATCCATTAATCAAATATGTTGATTGAGTTAATGAATAGTTTGAGTTTAATATAATCTTTTACTATTTAAATGGAATGTTATGATATTTTTATCTTTTAATATAAATTCAAAATCAATAACTTACATCATTTTCCCTACTAACAAAGATTTTCTTCTCCTAAAATAAGATTTGTCAATAAGGGTTAATTTAATTATAATATTAAACTTTAACTGAAAAGTGTATTATCTTAAATTTAAATTTTGACTTGAACATAGGAAATTAAAGTCTTAAAATTGATTCAAGCGGCACCGTTTGGTTGTAAAATAGTAAGCTAGAAACAGTGTAATAAAATAATGCAAGAGAAACGAATGGTACAATTGCTTTGTATTCATTAGGGTGGGCATGAGTGAGCCTTTTTCCCTCAACCAGTTTGGCTCAATCATGATTAAATCCAAATAAGGTTGGATTTCATCGGATGTAGGGTTAGATTCGAGTTAAATAATTAGACCAAACAACATTTAAGGTTGGGTAAGAGATAGTATGACCTGGCCCGACCTAGCCCATGATCACTTATCATATTTGTATGAGTCTCTATTTAATTGTGTATTGAATAATGACACTTCTTTGGTCAATCGAAAGTAACAATAGATCGTTTCATATGCCACCCACTTTTCATATATATACATGATTAACAATATATATATATATATATATATATTTCACTTTATCAATGGGAAGAAGAAGGTGAATGCTCTATCCTTTAATTTGTATTGCCTCTTATTTCTCTCCCTAAAACCTCAATCAAAAGTCTTTAACTTAGAATTCTAAAAAAGAGAAGAAAAAAAAGATGTATGCTTTGAAAGTGTAAGTGTTTTTTACACAATCACTTCATCATGCACTATTCATATTTAATTATCATTAATTTTTCAAAAAAAGTAATACAAATAAATGATAGATGCATGTACTTACTATATATAAATCTTTAGAGTAAAAGTGAATATATATTCCACTCTTCTAAAAAACCTATCAATAGTTTGATTACAATTAGGTTGAAGCCCATAAAGAAACCAAACTTAAATCATGATTCATTTCTATACAATCCTTCTTGTGGTTTTACCTTCTGACATTCATGTATTAACTAAGAATTGCATGCAAAATGATAAATATGATGCAATTTTATACCCATCACATAGTAGTTATAAAATTAAAATTGAGCCATAGTGGTTAATTAAAATCTACTTATTGTGATAACTTTAAGTTTGGAAGGTTTATAATCTATTGGGATAATACATTATCTTCTATGTCTTTCAACAATATAAGAATATTTTTCAGAACTGTTTTTTCTCTTTCCAGTCATTGAACTCAAATTCTAAAATTACATAGCATTCAATTTATAATACACGTGACTCTCATTAAATCTTATTAAATATTTTTTAATAAGATTTTTGATTGCATTGTTGAGAAGTTTGTGTCTCTCATATGTATATTAAATCTTATTAAATATTATAAGATTTTTCTTTCTTATTCACTTGCCTATAAAAGGGCAATGCTATGGCATATTATTACAACATCATAATTACAGAGAGTTTTAGATTTGCTACACAAATGTATTTTGGTGAGAATTCTTGTTCCATTTGAGAGAGTATTTGTGAGATTAAATATTGTTCTTTATCCTCGTTACTATAAGAGGATTTATCGTACTCTCCTTTTTTACATAGTGGAATTTTGCTCTTGAACGCCCGTGGTTTTTAACTCTCACACTGAGGGGGTTTTTCCATGTTAAATCTTGTGTCTTATTTTTTTCGCTTCTCTTTTGTTCTCAATTGATCTGATCTTGTGCTTCCGCATTGCGCTCTATCCCTAACAAGTGGTATCAGAGCTCTTACTCAATTGAGAATTTCAAAATGTCTAAATTTAACATTGAGAAGTTTGATGGCAAAATTAGCTTTTCTATTTGGCGAGTCCAAATGAGGGTCGTTCTTATCCAGAGCGGAATAAAGAAAGCTTTAGATGGGAAGTCAAAGAAATCAACTTCCATGACAGATGACCAATGGGACGAGTTGGATAAAAAGGCACTTTCAACAATCCAACTTTGTTTGTCTAAGGAGGTTCTTCGAGAAGTTGCCAATGAAGAAACCACTGCGGCTTTGTGGTTGAAGTTAGAAACATTATACATGACCAAGAGTCTCGCAAACAAGCTTCGTCTCAAAGAAATGTTATATACCTTTCGTATGGTTGAAGGTACTCCTATTCAAACTCATCTTGATGATTTTAACTCTATTATTATGGATCTGCAAAATATTGATATCAATATTGAAGATGAAGACAAAGTTGTTTTGTTGGTTGTCTCTTTACCTTCTACCTACAAACACTTCAAAGAAATCATGTTGTATGTAAATAATGATACCTTATCCTTTGAAGATGTTAAATCTAATTTATTGTCCAAAGAAAAGTTTGATCTTGAAGTTAATTCTATGGACAAGGGTGAGGGCTTAAGTGTTCGAGGTAGAACTCAAGAAAAGGGGAGTACCAGTTATAAAAAGTTCAGATCCAAATCTAGAGGCCACAAATCCAACAAAACATGTCGCTGTTGCAAGAAACCAGGACATGATATTCCTAATTGTTTCATCCTGAATAAAAGCAGGAAAAACAAGAAAGAGAAAAATCTCAACAATCCCCTGAAGCTGCTAATATTGAAGCCGACTGTGACGGTGATGTTCTTTCATCTGTTGTCTCTTCTAATAAGAGGAGTAAAATAGAATGAATTCTTGATTTTGAATGTACTTTTCATATGTGTCCTTATAAGGACTTATTCACCACTTTTGAACATGTTGACAGTGGTGTTCTTTTAATGGGAAATGATACCCAATGCAAAGTTGTAGGAATAGGTACAGTTTAGATCAAGACTCATGATGGTGTTGTCAGAACTTTGGCTAATGTCCGCTATATTCCATATTTGAAGCGAAACTTAATTTTTCTTGGCACCCTAGAGTCTCTCGGGTGCAGATATTCAGCTAAAGGTGGAATTATAAAAGTATCGAAAGGTGCTCTTGTATTATTAAAGGCTAACCGAGTTGGTAGCTTATATGTCTTGCAAGACTTTGTTGTGACAGGTTCAACAGTTGTATCTTTTTCAATGCCTGATAATGATGTTACCAAATTATGGCACATGCGTCTAGGCCATATGAGTGAAAAAGGCATGCACCTTCTGAGCAAGAAAGGTCATCTTGGTAAACATGTCATTGGTAAGTTGGAGTTTTGCAAACATTATGTTTTTGGGAAACAGAAAAATGTTAGTTTCTCTACTGCAACTCACCGTACCAAAGGTATTTTTGATAATATTCATTCTGAACCTTGGGGGCCTTCTAAAGTTCCTTCCCATGGAGGATGCCGCTATGTGATGACTATCATTGATGATTTTTCTCACAAGGTTTGGGTTTATTTTCTGCGGCATAAAAATAACCTTCTCCACTTTCAAAAAGTGGAAAACTCTTGTTGAAACTCAAACAGGGAATAAGGTGAAGAAGCTCAGAACAGACAATGAGTTAGAGTTCTGTAATGATGACTTTAATGAGTTCTGCACAAATCATGGTATTGCTAGACACAAAACCATTCCAAGGAATCCCCAACAAAATGGGGTTGCAGAACGGATAAACATGACTCTACTTGAGAGAGCTCGTTGTATGCTCTCAAATGCTGGGTTATGGAATCGGCGTGAACTTTGGGCTGAGGCAGCATCTACTGATTGTTACTTGGTCAACCGTTCTCCACATTCGGCACTTGATTTCAATGTTCTAGAAGAAATTTGGTCAAGTAATCCTGTTGATTATTCTAATTTAAGAATATTTGGATGTCCTACTTATGCACATGTTAATGATGGTAAATTAGCTCCAAGAGTTGTTGAGTGCATATTTCTTGGTTATGCATCTGAGTCTAAGGGATATCGCTTATGGAGTTCTGATTCAAAGTCACGAAAATTAATTCTTAGTAGAGATGTGACTTTTAACGAGGATGCATTATTATCTTCCGGAAAACAATATGTTGCATCTTCTTCTACTAGTACAGGTAATATGCAGGGTACTAGCGAGAAGGTGAAGTTGATAGTAAAGTCTGCAGCTCCTAATATTGATGTTTCATCTTCCCCTACAAATGAATCAAGCATTGGTGATCATTATGTTGATTGTGATGATAATACTACTTCTCATATTCATCAGCAAGAAGATGATTATTTTCTTGCTCGAGACAGAGCTAGAGGACTAATTAAAAGGCCAATTAGGTACACTGATGGTGATAATTTAATTGCTTATGCATTGTCAGTAGCACAAGAGGTAAATGATGGTATTGAACCTGTCAGCTATAGAGAAGCTGTTTTTTGTGCTAATTCTTCATAGTGGCTAGTGGTTATGAATGAAGAAATGGAAAGTCTTCATAAGAATGGTACTTGGGTTTTGACAGAGCTTCCCAAAGGCAAACGTCCATTAAGATGTAAATGGATCTCTAAGAAGAAAGATGGCATTTCTGGGGTTGAAGATCCAAGATGCAAAGCAAGATTAGTTGTTAAAGGCTTCAATCAAAAGGAAGATATTGACTTTAATGAGATATTCTCACATGTTGTTCGTCATACTTCCATTCGTGTTTTGCTTGCATTTGTTGCTTTATTTGATTTGGAGTTAGAGCAACTTGATGTAAATACAACTTTTCTACATGGAGAGTTGGAAGAGGAAATTTACATGGAACAACCCGATGGATTTATTGTTCCTGATAAGGAGCGTCTTGTCTGCCGATTGAAGAAATCTTTATATGGCCTTAAACAAGCTCCAAGATAGTGGTACAAGAGGTTTGACTCTTTCATGATTGGACAAGGTTATTACAATAGTCAATTTGATGACTGTATTTATTTCCAAAAATTTCCAGATGGATCTTTCATATACTTGTTACTTTATGTTGATGATATGTTAATTGTTTCACGTGACAAGTCTTTGATCAGGAAATTGAAAACTCAACTCAATAATGACAAGTCTTTGTTAATTGTTAAAGACAAACTATGTAGTGCATGTCAAATGGGTAAACAAACAAAGACTTCTTTTAAACTTTAGCATATAGTTTCTTCTGATAGGCCATTGCAGTTACTACACATGGACTTGTTTGGCCCCTCAAGGACAAAAAGTTATGGTGGTAACTACTATGCTCTTGTTATAGTAGACGATTTTTCAAGGTATACTTGGACTCTATTCTTAGTTCATAAGAATGAGACATGAAAAGCCTTTAGCACTTATGCTAAAAGAGTTCAAAATGAAAATCATTAAAAATCGTTGCTATAAGAAGTGATCATGAGGTAAAATTTCAAAATGCTTCTTTTGAAGAATTATGTGATGATCTTGGGATTAATCACAATTTTTCTGCTCGTAGAATGTAACACCCCGAATTTTAGTCTTCAAAATTATAGTAACAGTCCTGGAAACCTCGCTTGAGCGAGAGATTCTCGCCTAAGCGAGAAAGGATCACATGGGAGGGTGAAATCCTGGGCTATACTGGAAGATTCTCGCCTGAGCGAGAGTTGTCTCGCCTAGGCGAGAAATGGCAATTTTGGGCTGTTGACACAGTGTAATCGATTACACACTCCTGGTAATCGATTACATGCTGATAAACTAATCAGACCTGTGCATCTGACACAGTGTAATCGATTACACAGTCCTAGTAATCGATTACATGATGATTAAAAGCATCAGATATGTACATCTGACACAATGTAATCGATTACACCATGTTGGTAATCGATTACATAGCGACGATGCCTTTGTGATTTACTCTGTGTAATCGATTACACACTTATGGTAATCGATTACATCGTATTAATGTAATCGATTACACACTTCTGGTAATCGATTACATCGTATTAATGTAATCGATTAGACCATGTTGGTAATCGATTACATAGCGTCGATGCCTCTATAATTTACACAGTGTAATCGATTACACTATACTTGTAATCGATTACACTTATCGCAATGTCTATAAAATAGAAACCCAAAACACATTTTAGGGTTAGAACTTCGAAGAGAAGAGAGAGAGGAGAGCTTTTCAAGAGCAAGGAGCCTTAGGACTCATCTTGGAGCTTGAGAAGAGGTAAACCTCTTGTTACTAACTCTTCTTCTTCCTCTCTAACTTGTTTTGGGTATGTTGGATTCATTTTCAAAATAATGGAAACCATGGAAACTCATCTTTTCGAGTTATGGTTCGTTTTATGTTGTTTCTATCTTGTAAACTCTTGATTTAGAGTTGATATTGTATGAATGGAAAGGTTTTATGGGTTATTCATGAAAAGCCCCAAAAACCCCCAAAGTGAGAATATGAGTATAAAGAGAAAGAGATGAAATGTTAGATGTGGTTAATGAGTTGTGCTTTGATGTTGTTATATGAGATGAACATGTATGTTTTAATATTTAGAAACTTGAATTGAAGTAGTTTTGGAAATATTGAGAATACATGAATCCCTTGTGTATTTGATGATGAAATACGAGTTATTTATGTGTTATTTTGAATAAATGACTGACATCATTGTTATTGGTGATAATGAGGAAAGATCCTAAGGTTGGAGGAAATCACGGAGTAGACTTTTAAAGTTACTCGGAACTGATCTCCAACGCTCACCGAGGTAAGGGATAAGTGTTTTCTAAATCATACTAGCTGATATGAATGAGATATGTGAAAGAGGTAATGATTTAAAATAATACGTCTGTAATTTATGCATTATGTTGGAAAATGCGTGATTTTACTGTTATGGAAAAAGAAGGAAACAATTTATTTGGGGGAGTACCAAAGGAAATAAGACTCAAAACGAATTCAATTTATTTGGGGGAGTACCAAAGGAAATAAGACTCAAAACGAATTCAATCTATTTGGGGGAGTACCAAAGGAAATAAGACTCAAAACGAATTCAATCTATTTGGGGGAGTACCAAAGGAAATAAGACTCAAAACGAATTTAATCTTTTTGGGGGAGTACCAAAGGAAATATGACTCAAATGAATGTCGTATGCATGCTATAGGATATATAGTATGGGATATATATTCTATAGGGTGAATATGAATGATGAGAAATGTGAATGTCAAATGAATGTCGTATGCATGCTATAGGATATATAGTATGGGATATATATTCTATAGGGTGAATATGAATGATGAGAAATGTGAATGTCAAATGAATGTCGTATGCATGCTATAAGATATATAGTATGGGATATATATTCTATAGGGTGAATATGAATGATGAGAAATGTGAATGTCAAATGAATGTCGTATGCATGCTATAGAATATATAGTATGAGATATATATTCTATAGGGTGAATATGAATGATGAGAAATGTGAATGTCACATGAATGTCGTATGCATGCTATAGGATATATAGTATGGGATATATATTCTATAGGGTGAATATGAGCGATAAAAAAGAGGATGTTGAGAAAGAAAGTAATATACATGCTATAGAGTATATATTATGGGATATATATGTTATAGGGTGGATATGAATAACGAGACAGATGATGTTTCGAAACGAACGTAATATGCATACTATAGAATATATATTATTGGATATATATATACTATTGGATGAATATGAGTAAAGTGGCAATTAAAGGAAGATGATTATGAATGTTTACAATTCCGTATGTGTGTTTACGAATTATATTAAAGCTTAATTGTATTGGAAATGTGGATTATCCTGTGATGTTAGTTTTGAACTAATGACTTACTCCCTTTGTTTTGTGTGTTGTTTATGATAATCCCATTGTAGGTAAATGAAGGATTTTGAGGATGAAGCTCAAATAGGAAGCATTTGTGTCTATTTACTTGGGTGTCTTTATTGCTATTTGACATGTAGTTATGGACGTTATAACCTTGGAAAACCCGTAACTGGATGTATGTGGTAAATGTTATCTAAAGGAATTATGTTTTTCCGCAACATAAATTTGTATGATAATATAATAGGGTAAAGGGTATTTTCAAAGAGTGATACTTGAGAGTTTTCAATGAAGGTGACGACTGTATGTAAGAAATGATTAAATTAAACGAAAAATTTTCAAGGGTAGACAATCGGGTCGTTACATAGAACACCACAACAAAATTGTGTTGTAGAGAGAAATAATCGGTCCTTAGAAGAACTTGCTCGTACAATGTTAAATGAAACTAACCTCCCAAAGTATTTATGGGCTGATGCGGTAAGTACTGCATGTTATGTTTCAAATCGAGTTCTTATAAGACCAATTCTTAAGAAAACCCCCTACGAACTCTTTAAAGGTAGAAAACCAAACATTTCTCATTTGCTTGTTTTTGGTTGTAAATGCTTTGTTTTAAACAATGGTCAAGATAACTTAGGCAAGTTTGATGCAAAAGCCAATGAAGGTATCTTCCTATGCTACTCTCTTACGAGTAAAGCCTATAGAGTTTTTAATAAAAGAACTCTTGTCATGGAAGAATCCGTTCATGTATCTTTTGATGAAACCAATCCTTTGATAAAGGATGGGTTAACTCTTGATGAAGAGGAATTGCCAAGTTCTCTTTCAAATGAAAAATCTTTTATTGATTCTACAACTAATTTTGAGCATTTGGAAATGAATGATAATCTATCCTCACATGAAGAGCATATTCACTCTGATTTACCAAAAGAGTGGAGAACTCATCGAGACCATCCTATTGACAACATCATTGGTGATATAAATAAGGGTATCACTACCCGCTTAATGCTAGAAGATGCTTGTCTAAACATGACCTTCGTTTCTCAATTAGAACCCTCCAAGATTGGTGATGCAATCAAGGATGAACACTGGATTCTTGCAATGCAAGAAGAATTAAACTAGTTCGAGAGAAATGAAGTTTGGGAACTTGTTTCTAGACCTAAAAATAGGCATGTTATAGGAACTCGTTGGGTATTTCGCAATAAATCTAATGAAAATGGTATTATTGTTAGAAATAAGGCTAGACTAGTAGCCCAAGGATACAACCATGAAGAAGTTATAGACTTTGATGAAACCTTCGCTCCGGTTGCTAGACTTGAAGCTATTAGGCTATTACTTGCATATGTCTGTTCTTTGAATTTTCAGCTATATCAAATGGACGTAAAGAGCGCTTTTCTCAATGGATATATATATTCAAGAAGAAGTTTTTGTAGAACAACCTCCTGATTTTGAAGATTAAAAACATCCTTCTCATGTTTCCAAATTGAAGAAAGCTCTCTATGACTTAAAGCAAGCTCTACATGCCTGATATGACCGTCTAACAAATTTTATAAAGAAAATAAATCATCATACTGTAACGACCCAAATTCTACCCTTGAAGATTTTTCATTTATTTTAATCCTTTCTTACATACAGTCGTCACCTTCATTAAAAACTCTCAAGTGTCTCTCTTTGAAAATACTCTTTACCCTATTATATTATCATACAAATTTATAATGAAAGGTTCGCACGCTCATTTCGATACAACCCAAAACTTCTTCTCTCCTATTGTTACACCACACCCATAAACCGCAATTACTGACGTTCACGAAACAACAACAACTTTTGCCGGTACACATTCAACGCAGACAATTTCGGATCACCACCACTATTTCATGCGTTGCCAATGTCCTACCGCAAAAGAACCGGTCATTCGAGACCAAAAGTTTCACGTCTATTCCATTGCATTCATCACATTGGCGGGGTAAGTAACTTAACTACCCTCTTTTCTCGACTATCATTATAAGTCTTACCCTTTTGCACCCATATACATATCAATGCAACTAGATCTTAATTCTTTACCTCAACCAGTACACACAGTTAAACATAACACAATTTGCTGATCGCTAGTCCATTTCCAGGATTAAATCCAACTGGGACATCATCGCGCATATCAACACTATAGTAAAGGTTCTACCATTTACCCCAACCGTACACTGAGACACTCCCGATCCAAAATAAGTTTTTTTGAGGTTCAACATCCCCGCACATAGCTTGGTGTTCAATACCAATATACATTTGTTACGGCGGGTACTCATCTTTAACAAAAAAATAAATAAATTTCATAGACCAGAAGCTTCATACACAAGAATCAAAAATAACTTTTTCATACTTAATCGATTTTGGGGTACCAACCATAGGTCGCCTCAAAATGATAATACATCTGATTAGTCAACATCCATGTAAACACATCAGTCGCAAGGACCTTTAGGTAATTTATCCAACATCTATTTCATTTTTGAAATATGAGTTTCACCTCTTAGCGTGCGCATACCCACTAAGGCCAACAAAAGGAATTAACCTTTAACAACTCATAAGAGAAAACAAGTATCCCGACTTAAACATTTTTCTTGTCAGTATACTTATTATAAAAATCAATCATTCATAGACGAAAGTCCACTTTCTAAGACAAAATAAATAGTTCTTTCAAATCTTAACATCTCGAAATACTAACGAGTTCTTAAATACCCTCTTGTGACATTTACTGAGTGAATACCGATCCCTTTTTCGAATGAGGGTCCTGACTCTCTTAGCCGACACTGGCACCAAACCACTAGCCTGGTCAGAGATCTCGCACAGATCCCTAACCGCCACAACCTTGTCAGCACTATTCAATCACAACATGATTTGCTGACAATTAGTCCATCCCAAAATTATATCTAACTGGGATAACGACAAGCAGACTGAATCTACGGTAAATATCACACCATTTACCACAATCGGACACTAGAACATAAACGTCGACACCACCACCAGCACAAAGATTGGGGTCGACGCGACCAAGTCGGAAGTAATGACTCAGTTTACAATTTCAGCCGGTTTTCACATTTATCATATATAAGGGAGTGTGTCGCTCCCGAATCAACAACACTAAACAAGGAATACCTGTCACCATGCGTTTACCTCTCGCCGGATCATCAACACCCGATGTCCCTGCACCACTTGGGGTAACCATCCGACCGTGGTCCCTTGCCTCCCCAGCATGCATGACATTAGGTCTCCGATCCAGCTTGGGACAGAGAGCCTGGACCTGGAGCCACGCTCCGATTCAAATTTCGTAAGTTTTCATTCATGCCCTGAAGCACCTCTAACATCTGTGCCAAGAGATCATCAGAAGTATTCTGGCTCGTTTCTCTTCCTCTTTCAGCCATGCGTACCTGCACTCATGTACTTGTCAGTAGACTAATTTTATAACCAGACAAGCATCACATAAACACACAACCGTCAATGCTAACCAAGCAGTTCAAGCACATAAAGATTACAAAGAAGCATGTAAGGCCATATCCTAGGCCGCAGGATTAACTATGCTCTGATACCATATTGTAACGACCCAAATTTTACCCTTGAAGATTTTTCATTTATTTTAATCATTTCTTACATACAGTCGTCACCTTCATTAAAAACTCTCAAGTGTCTCTCTTTGAAAATACTCTTTACCCTATTATATTATCATACAAATTTATGTTGCGGAAAAACATAATTCATTCAGATAGCCTTTATCACATACGTCCAATTATGGGTTTTCCAGAGTTATAACGTCCATAACTACATGTCACCATATTATCCTAATCAGATTACATTTATCCCAAAATACTATCAAATCAACTACAATATCAAATAGCAATAAAGACAATCGAGTAAATAAACACAAAAGCTTCCTAATTGAGCTTCATCCTCAAAATCCTTCATTTACCTACAATGGGATTATCATAAACAACACACAAAACAAAAGGGAGTAAGTCATTAGTTCAAAACTAACATCAAACGATAATCCACATTTCAAATACAATTAAGCATTGATATAAATCATAACCACAAATAAATAAATGTAAACGTTCATATATTCTTTCTTTCATTTCCACGTTATTCATATTCGTCCTATAGTATATATATATCTCATAATATATATTCTATAGCACGCCTACTACGTTCCTTCGAAACCTCATATTTCTCATCATTCATATCCACCCTATAGAATATATATCCCATACAATATACTCTATAGAATGCATACGACTTTCATTGTGACATTCTCAGTTCTCATCCTTCATATTCACCTTATAGAATATATATCCCATACTATATATCCTATAACATGCATATGACTTTCATTGTTCACATCTTCCACTTTATCATCCATATTCACCCTATAGAATATATATCTCATACTATATATCCTATAGCATGCATATTCATTTATCTCAAATCTTTTTGTCTCATTGCTTATTCTCGCCATCAGGCTTACTCTTTACCACCTCCGGTTCTACCACATCGGGTATGTAATTTCTCAATGATCCACTACCACTTCGGGTAGGCAATTTCCCTTAATGATCCACTACCACTTCGGGTAGGCAATTTCCCTTAATGATCCACTACCACTTCGGGTAGGTCATATACAATACCACATAGGGCAAGTCATACACAATACCACATAGGGCAAGTCATACACAATACCACATAGGGCAAGTCATACGCAATACCACATAGGGCAAGTCATACACAATACCACATAGGGCAAGTCATACGCAATACCACATAGGGCAAGTCATACACAATACCACATAGGGCAAGTCATACGCAATACCACATAGGGCAAGTCATACACAATACCACATAGGGCAAGTCATACGCAATACCACATAGGGAAAGTCATACGCAATACCACATAGGGCAAGACATACACAATACCACATAGGGCAAGTCATACGCAATACCACATAGGGCAAGTCATACACAATACCACATAGGGCAAGTCATACACAATACCACATAGGGCAAGTCATACGCAATACCACATAGGGCAAGTCATACGCAATACCACATAGGGCAAGTCATACACAATACCACATAGGGCAAGTCATACACAATACCACATAGGGCAAGTCATACGCAATACCACATAGGGCAAGTCATACACAATACCACATAGGGCAAGTCATACGCAATACCACATAGGGCAAGTCATACGCAATACCACATAGGGCAAGTCATACAGTTCACTACCACTCCGGGTAGGACACGATGAATAGTTCACTACCACTCCGGGTAGGACACAATGATAAACCACTACCTCCTCGGGTAGGGTAACAACCATAAACTTACCAACACGTTACCTCTTTCACATACCTCATTCACATAAGTGAGTATGAATTAGAGCCACTTATCCCTTACCTCGGTGAGTTTTGGGATCGGTTCCGAGTAACTTTAAAAGTCTCCTCCGCGATTTCCTCCAACCTTAGGATCTTTCCTCATTTCCACCAATAACAACAATGTTAGTCATTTATTCCAAATATCACATAAACAACTTATTTTGCATCATTTAATCATACAAAATATTCATCATCAATATTCAACCTTCTAAAACATGCATAACATCTCATATTTCAATATTTCCAAAACTACTTCAATACAAGTTTCTAAATATCAAAGCATACATGTTCATCTCATATAACAACATTAAAGCACTACTCATTATCCACATCTAGCATTTCATCTCTTTCTCTTTATACTCATATTCTCATTTTGGGGGTTTTTGGGGGTTTTTCATGAATAACCCATAAAACTTTCCATTCATCAAATACCAACTCTAAACCAAGAGTTTACAAGATAAAAACAACATAAAACGAACCATAACTCTAAAGAATGAGTTTCCATGGTTTCTCATGTTTTGAAAATAAATCCAACATACCCAAAACATGTTAGAGAGGAAGAAGAAGAGTTAGTAACAAGAGGTTTACCTCTTCTCAAGCTCCAAGATGAGTCCTAAGGCTCCTTGCTCTTGAAAAGCTCTCCTTTCTCTCTTCTCTTCGAAGTTCTAACCCAAAAATGTGTTTGGGTTTCTGTTTTAAAGAGGTTTCGTCGGGTTGTAATCAATTACCAACATGGTGTAATCGATTACAACGTGAAAAATGCGCATATCTGATGCTTTTAATACAATGTAATCGATTACCAGGAGTGTGTAATCGATTACCAGGAGTGTGTAATCGATTACACTGTGTCAGATGCACATATCTGATGCTTTTAATACGATGTAATCGATTACCAGAAATGTGTAATCGATTACCAGCAATGTGTAATCGATTACCAGAAATGTGTAATCGATTACCAGCAATGTGTAATCGATTACCAGAAATGTGTAATCGATTACACTGTGTCAGATGCACATATCTGATGCTTTTAATACGATGTAATCGATTACCAGCAGAGTGTAATCGATTACCAGCAGAGTGTAATCGATTACCACTGTGTCAACAGCCCAAAATTGCCATTTCTCGCCCACGCGAGAATCCTCGTCCAGGATTTCACCCTCCCAGCTGATCCTTTTTCGCTCAAGTGAGAATCTCTCGATCAAGCGAGGCTTCCAGGACTGATACTATATTTTTAAAGATTAAAATTTGGGGTGTTACACATACTCTTTTTGTTCAAATTTATGTCGATGGTATTATTTTTGGATCTACTAATGAGAATTTGTGTAACGAGTTTGGCAAAATGATGCAAGAAGAATTTGAAATGTTCATGATGGGGAAATTGAATTACTTCCTTGGACTACAAATCAAACAACTTGATAATGGCATTTTTGTAAGTCAATCCAAGTATTACAAAGATTTGCTGAAAAGATTTGATATGGATGACTGCAAGCCAATAGCTACTCCTGTACACATTATAAAATGAATCCTCTAATTCTCATATAACATTACATTTCTCACTAGATGCATCCAATATATATAGGTGTATATGTATATGTATATGTGTATATATATGTATATGTATATGTATTTATATATATATAAACTATTTTTTATGTTTATTATGACCCATGCTTATTTAATATTTAGTAATTTATAAACTTAATTATTTGAGTTGTCCAAATGAATCAATTCAAACTGAGATGAACTGTTCGTAAACTTTAACCGAGCCGAACTCGTTTCATTATAGTTCACATATAAATTTGTAATTAATCTTAAACTACTCATCTTAGAAATCACATGTTTATTTATATGACAGAGTCTATTATGTCAAATGCCAAAATAACACAATATTTAAATAGAAGGAGAAGTTTTATCCATATCAATTTTATTTTAAACATGTCATTAGCAGCTTAACATTTCCCAACAAATACTAAATTCTTATATCAGACAGTCTACTATGTCAAATATAAAAATCACACAACATATAAATAAAATTTGTATTCTATTTTAATTTAAATATGTAATTAGCAGCGTAACATTTCCTAACAAATTCCATATTTTAGTATGAGTATACAAGTCTGCTCCTACAGTCTGGGTGAACACAACCTTGTTTAAAAGAAAGTCAGAAAGTAGATTCTTCTTCATATATGGAGTGTACATAACATCATTGAGAATCAAAATCTTTCTAGATGCAAACTTCATCTCCACATCTCTAATTCCAACAACATTAATGGTCTGGTAGTCATTGAACAACACTTTCTCATCATCAGTTATCGTATATGTTTTAATTATAGCACGATCATAACATAAATAGCGTGAGGCGCCTATGTCTACCACCACTCGTCTGATCCTCCAATCGTAGTGACCTCAAATATCATACTAACCAATGACTCTTCAATCATGTTGGCTTGTGGAGGACCACTCATCTGTTTGTTTACACACTTGTATGCCATATGACCTAGCTAGCCACATTTTCACCATATGTATGGTTCATCGGGGCCACTTCTCATAGATGGTCATTGTCTTGGAGTATGGACCTTTGGAGGGATCCAATTCTTGTTGTGGTTAATAAGGTTCTTATTCGTATCGCGGTTTTGATTCATGAAGTTTTTATGAAATGGCTTCAATACCACACTTATGAATTTCTTTTTAGATTTATTGTTAGAGACAATCAATACTTCATCTCACTAGTCTTGTCTGCATTCTTCCTGTGACACCCTAAATTTAAATTCATTAAATTATAGTATCAGTCCTGGGAATCTAGCTTGAGCGAGAAAGGTGTCGCCTGGGCGAGAGTAGCTCACCTGGGTGAGTGAAATACTAGGCTATACTGTAAGATCCTCGCTTGAGCGAGAGGATACTCACTTGTGCGAAAGGGTCAGATCTGATTTTTTAAAATGGGCGAGATTTTCTCGCTTGAGCGACAATTGGCTCGCTTGAGCGAGAACCCGACGCTGTTACATTAAATAAGGAACCCCAAACACATTTTAGGGTTAGAAATTGAAGAGAAGTGAGAGATGTAACACCCAAAATTTATCCTCCTTGAAATAGGTAACAATCCTGAGGAATGGGGCATACTGCCAGATTCTCGCTTGAGCGAGAGGACCTCGCCCAAGCGAGAGGATCAGTGTTTTGAAATTGGAAATTCTGGGAGTCTCACCCAAGCGAGGAATGGGTCGCTTGAGCGAGAGGAAGCATGTCGAGGCTGTGAGATTCTCGCCTAAGCGAGAGCGTCAGATCTGAAATTTTAAAAAGGCGGGATTTTCTCGCTTGAGCGAGAACCCGACGATTTCACTTTAAAATAGAAACCTCAAACACATTTTAGGGTTAGAACTTTGAAGAGAAGATAGAGATGAGAGCTTTTCAAGAGCAAAGAGCCTTAGGAATCATCTTAGAGCTTGAGAAGAGGTAAACCTCTTGCTTCTAATTCTTATTCTTCCTCTCTAACTTGTTTTGGGTATGTTGGACCTCTTCTCAAAGTATGAGAAACCATGGAAACTCATCCTTTAGAGTTATGGTTCGTTTTATGTTGTTTTTCTCTTGTAAACTCTTGATTTAGAGTTGGTATTTGATGAATGGAAATGTTTTGTGGGTTATTCATGAAAACCCCAAAAACCCCCAAAATGAGAATATGATTAAAAAGGGAAATGAATGAAATGTTAAATGTGGATGATGAGTTTGTGCTTTGAGGTTGATATATGAGATGAACATGTATGTTTAGATGTTGGAAACTTTTATTGAAGTAGTTTTGGAAATCTTGAAAATATGTGAATCCCTTGTATGTTGGATGATGAAATACGAGTTGTTGATGTGTTATTTTGAATAAATGACTGACATTGTTGTTATTGGTGGGAATGAGGAAAGATCCTAATGTTGGAGGAAATTGCTGAGGAGACTTTTAAATTTACTCGGAACCGACCCCCAACGCTCACCAAGGTAAGGGATAAGTGTCTCTAACTCATACTAGCTGATGTGAATGAGGTATGTGAAATAGGTAATGTATTTGTAAGAATATTGTTGTTACCCTACCCGAAGGGGTAGTTGATTATTATTGTTACTCTACCCGAGGTAGTGGTGGTTTATTGTTGTTACCCTTCCCGAAATGGTAGTGGTCTATTGTTGATGTCCTAACTGGAGTGGTTGTGTGTTATGTGGAATGAATAATAAACTGGACCTGCCCGATGTGGTATGGGGAATAAACTCGACCTGCCCGATGTGGTATGGGGAATAAAATGGACCTGCCCGATGTGGTATGGGGAATAAACTCGACCTGCCCGATGTGGTATCGGGAATAAACTCGACCTGCCCGATGTGGTATGGGGAATAAACTCGACCTGCTAGATGTAGTATGGGGAATAAACTCGACCTGCCCGATGTGGTTTGGGGAATAAACTCGACCTGCCCGTTGTGGTATGGGGAATGAACTAGATGAATACGATATAGGGTGAATATGAATGATGAAAATGAGGATGTTAAGAATAAAAGTAATATGCATGCTATAGGATATATATTATGAGATATATATACTATAGGGTGAATATGAATGATGAAAATGAGGATGTTAAGAATAAAAGTAATATGCATGCTATAGGATATATATTATGGGATATATATACTATAGGATGAATATAAATGATGAGAAATGAGGATGTTTAGAATGAAAGTAATATGCATGCTATATGATATATATTATGAGATATATATACTATAGGGTGGATATTAATGATGAAAATGAAGATGTTGAGAATGAAAGTAATATACATACTATAGGATGTATATTTTGGGATATATGTACTATAGGGTGGATATGAATAATGAGAATGACGATGCTTAGAATGAACGTATTATGCATGCTATAGAATATATATTATGGGATATATAAACTATAGAATGAATATGAATAACGTGGAAATGAAAGAAAGAAGATATGAATGTTTACATTTTACGTATTTGTGGTTATAATTTATATTAATGCTTAATCGTATTTAAAATGTGGATTATCATGTAATGTTAGTTTTGAACTAATGACTTACTCCCTTGTTTTTGTGTGTTGTTTATGATAATCCCATTGTAGGTAAATGATGGATTTGAGGAGGAAGCTCACTTAGGAATCTTATGTGTTTATTAATTTGAATGCCTTTAGACTTTGACATTGTAGTTGGCTAGATAATATTTTGAGATGAATGTAATTCTGATTAGGACAATACTAGAGATATGTAGTTGTGGACATTATGACTCTTGGAAACCCATAATTGGTTGTATGTGGTAATTAATAATTGATTGAATTTTGTTTTTCTTCAATTTGAATTGTATGATAATATAATAGGTTTAAAGAGTAGTTTCAAGGAATGATTCATGAGGGTTTTAAGTAAGATGATGAATGTATGTAAGGGAGGATTAAAATAAATGAAAATTTTTCAAGGGTAGAATTTAGGTCCTTACAATATGGTATCAGAGCATAGTTAATTCTACGGCCTAGGGTATGTCCTTACTTGCTTCTTTGTAACATGTTTATGATTTGACTAGTTGATATTGTGTGAATTGAATATTTAAAGCATGTAGCTTTGGTGTAGTGACATGTAAGGTGTTATGAGACTATGTGATAACCTGACTTGTGTGTGAGTTAAATTTATGTACTGACTATCAATGAGCGTAGGTTAAGACATGGCTGGACGAGGAACGAGTCAGAACGTTCCAAATGATTTGCTGGTTCAGATGGTGGCTACACTACAACAGATGAACGAGAACTTGCCTAATCTGAATCAGAATCTTGCACCAAGTCCGAGTTTGCAACCCCTAGTCCGATCCGGACCGGCAGAGTACCAAGGTCTGGATGAGTTTTGCAGAAGGAACCCCAGTCAGTTCCACGGGGGATTTGCTCCTGATGCTTCCATTGAGTGGATTCAGGGAATGGAGCGGATCTTTCGGTCCATGAATTGTTCGGAGACTCAGAAGTTGGCCTATGCCACTTACATGCTAGTGACAGAGGCCGATAACTGGTGGGAATTTACTAGACGCCAAATGGAGATGGAGGGACAATTGATTTCCTGGAGTACATTCAAGGCGAAATTCCTTCACAAATACTTCCCTGCTGATCTGAAAAGGAAGAAGGAAATGGAGTTCTTGAAGTTGGAACAGTGAAATATGTCGGTTGGGGAATATGCAGCTAAATTCGAGTAATTGGCCCGGTTTTGTCCCTACTCTGAGTTGGAAGTGGACGGACGATCCAAGTGCTCTAAATTTGAATCGGGTTTAAGATCCAAGCTGAAAAGGATGTTCGGACATCAGGAGATTGCTGACTTTGCTACTTTGGTCAACAAGTGCAGAATGTACGAGTATAATCTGAAGGCGGTTGAGGTGGCGACGCCCGAAACAAATTTTTCCCGGGACTATGGACCCCAACGCAACCATAGGCAAGGAAGAGGTAAAGAGAGAGTGGAAGATGATCGGAAACCTTATGCAGCAATTACTATACATCGTGACCGAAGTTTCCAAAGGTCTAGTCCACTTACCGTTCCTACCGAAGGGGTTTCTACTCCCATGTGCAATAAGTGCGGTAGACTCCATTATGGGAGTACATGCCCGGGAAAAGGGAATGGATGTTTCCACTGCAAGGAGTCGGGGCACATTAAAAGGTTTTGTCCCAAGCTAGATCGGAGACTTAGTGTCATTCAGGCTGAAGGGGCAAGGAACCATGGTCGAATGGGTACCCCGAGTGGCTTAGGGATATCATGTGTTGATGATCCGGCGAGAGGTAATTGCATGGTGGCAGGTATTTCTTTTAGTGTTGTTTAATTCGGGAGCGACACACTCCCTATATTTGCTGAATGTGTGAACCAACTGAGATTGTACACAAAGTCGTTGTTTTCGACTTAGTTGTGTCCACCCCACCTAGTGTACCGGTGGTGGGTATCGATATTGGTGTCTCAGTGTACGGTTGGGGTAAAGGGTAGAACCTTTACCATAGTGTTGATACTCGCAATGATGTCCCAACTGGATTTAATCCTGGCGATGGACTAGCGGTCAGCAAATCGTGTTATGCCTAACTATGTGATAATTGTTGATGTGAAAGATTATTTTTGAATATCTTAGTGAAGATTTAAGATATAGTTTGCATTGATCTGTGTATGTATGCTAAGAGGTAAAACTTATATAGCCCGGTAAGGAAGAAGGCTAGTTAAGTTACTTACCCGTCAATGTGATGAATGCATTCGAATAGACTTGAAACTTTTGGTCTATGATGATCGGTCCTTTTGCAGTAGAACATTGGCAATGTACGATATAGTGGGGGTGTACACCAATTATCTGCTTGGAATGTTGTACCGAAAAAAGTTGTTTCCGTTTCATGGGCGTCAGTAATCGCTATGCATGATTGTAATATAATCGTATGAGAGAAAGGGTTTTGAGTTATGTCGAAATGATTATGAAAACTTTGTTTCACGACACAGTTGCCATGAATCGTGGGTTCAAACCATTTTTGAAAATCATTCTTGGGTAAAACGTAACTTGTGGCTAAACATTGATTTAGTATCATGTTGAAGAATCACAAAATTTTAGCAACCGTATCTTGATTAATAGCAGGTTGATAAAAAAAAAATTGGTGATCCGATTATGACCATGTATTTCTAGACGTACTGCAAGTGGGGTACTGAATTTATATTTGATGGCGTGATTGGGGTATCCATTTCTAACGCATGTTAAGGAACTAAGTGTTTGTCAACTTGCACTTGTCGATTGGTGATAGAGTACCTAGTTTTGGGTTGAATCAATGGTTTTGTGTGTTCAATTGAGGCTGGGAAATCGGTAATTTCTTTCTACGGTAAGATTTGATGGCGGAAATGTTTGATGTAATTGGATAATTACTGGATAGTTTGATTGTGTACAAAGGAAAAGACGCTAAGAGTCTTAGTTGTTTAGATGTTTTGTTGAGTGACTACCTGGATTCTATGTGGTAGAGCGTGCAATGTTTGGAACGTTAATGAAAGCATTACGGTAGAGGAGGGGTAAGAAGTTCCCCATTCCTTTGGTTTCGGAAGAGTTATTGGTAATCCTTAACGTATGTGAAGATTGTTAGCTAGATAGGCCAGAGAGACCTATGGTCCTTAATGAATACTGAAAAAAAATCTTTAGTCTGGTTATAGTTCCGTCCTCTTAGGGATTCGAGTTGTTCGAAATTGGGATCTTAGTATTTGGACCTTGAGGAGATTGTACCTGAATTGGCCTTGTGATATCACGGTTTAGTGGTGTGCCCTTGGAGGTCGTTTAAGTAATCTTAATGGATTAGACGATCGAGTATAAATTTGGTTGAGTATAGATTATGCTTAAAGTTTAGGCGATGATATCATCTTCCGAGAATAGCCTAATAAAAGTTTTGGGGACGAAAATTCCTATAAGAGGGGGAGGATTGTAACACCCCAAATTTATCCTCCTTGAAATTAGGTAACAGTCCTGATGAATGGGGCATACTGCCAGATTCTCGCTTGAGCGAGAGGACCTCGCCCAAGCGAGAGGATCAGTGTTTTGAAATTGGAAATTATGGGCATCACGCCCAAGCGAGCAATGGGTCGCTTGAGCGAGAGGAAGTCTGTCGAGGCTTTGAGATTCTCGCCTGAGCGAGAGGAACCTCGCTTGAGCGAGAGCGTCAAATCTGAAATTTTAAAAAGGCAGGATTTTCTCGCCTGAGCGAGAATGGGCTCGATTGAGCGAGAACCCGACGATTTCACTTTAAAATAGAAACCCCGAACACATTTTAGGGTTAGAACTTTGAAGAGAAGAGAGAGAGGAGAGCTTTTCAAGAGCAAAGAGCCTTAGGAATCATCTTAGAGCTTGAGAAGAGGTAAACCTCTTGCTTCTAATTCTTCTTCTTCCTCTATAACTTGTTTTGGGTATGTTGGAACTCTTCTCAAAGTATGAGAAACCATGGAAACTCATCCTTTAGAGCTATGGTTCGTTTTATGTTGTTTTTCTCTTGTAAACTCTTGATTTAGAGTTGATATTTGATGAATGGAAAAGTTTTGTGGGTTATTCATGAAAACCCCAAAAAACCCCAAAATGAGAATATGAGTAAAAAGGGAAATGAATGAAATGTTAAATGTGGATGATGAGTTTGTGCTTTGATGTTGATATATGAGATGAACATGTATGTTTAGATGTTGGAAACTTTTATTGAAGTAGTTTTGGAAATCTTGAAAATATGTGAATCCCTTGTATGTTGGATGATGAAATACGAGTTGTTGATGTGTTATTTTGAATAAATGACTGACATTGTTGTTATTGGTGGGAATGAGGAAAGATCCTAATGTTGGAGGAAATTGCTGAGGAGACTTTTAAATTTACTCGGAACCGACTCCCAACGCTCACCAAGGTAAGGGATAAGTGTCTCTAACTCATACTAACTTATGTGAATGAGGTATGTGAAAGAGGTAATGTATTTGTAAGAATACTGTTGTTACCCAACCCGATGGGGTAGTGGATTATTATTGTTACTCTACCCGAGGTAGTGTGGTTTATTGTTGTTACCCTACCCGAAATGGTAGTGGTCTATTGTTGATGTCCTAATCGGAGTGGTTGTGTGTTACGTGGAATGAATAATAAACTCGACCTGCCCGATGTGGTATGGGGAATAAACTCGACCTGCCCGATGTGGTATGGGGAATAAACTCGATCTGCCCGATGTGGTATGGGAAATAAACTCGACCTGCCCGATGTGGTATGGGAAATAAAGTCTTAAGGACCAAGACACCATTTAGCCTTTTGACAATTATAACTTATCTTAAATTGACTGAAGTGTGCAGGAAGAGATATCAACACCAAATGAGCAAGTAAGTCATCTGATAACTCAAGCTTTAAAGCTTTAAGTTTGGAAGCAATATTAGACATTTTCATTATGTACTCCCTTACATTCCCTTTGTCTTTATATTTCATAGAAATCAAGCTTTTTAGTAGTGTTCTTGTTTCTTCCTTATCACTTTTGGCAAAGTGTTTCTCCATTTCGGCAAGGAATTCTTTTGCACTTGTTATCCTTTCAGATATAGCACCACTAAATGCCTCTGGAATGCCGTGCTTAATGATCATAAGACTTATGCGATTGGAGCGTTCCCACTTCTCATAAGTTTTCCTCTCTTCAGAGATACTAGAGTCCATAATAGAAGGGGGTTGCTCCATTCTCAGTGCAAAGTCAAGATCCATGCAGCCAAGAACAATTAAGATGTTCTCTTTCCAATCCTTAAAGTTATTGCCATTAAGGATTGTAACCGAATTCATGTTAGCAGATATAGTAGCAACATTAACTGAAAATAAAAAAAAGAACAAAATAAACAATATAAATATATACTCACATCATAATTCATATATAATCAAATTCAAATATGGTATAATTCAAGATACCTAGTGCAACATTAATGTTAAGTCTTTGGACAATAATATTAATTGCTAATGGTACTCTTGTTGTAATGGTCAAACATTGATAATAATGTATGTCAAATAACAAACTCTTCTTTGGAGTGATTTATTATTTACATATACAACTTTATAATTATCACATGTTTACCATCACATATGTGCATATAGTCCGGCCAAATATTAATTTTCCTTTGAGCCAATCAATATTCGCTTGGATATATATACACACTATCATTCAACATTTATCATGAGCAATCTACAACAAGAGATGTCACTTTGTCAACTTCTTATTTTAATTGAATCACTTAAAATGTTAAATATTTTATATCTAAAACACTAAATTCAAAATATGTTTTAAGATAAACTTAAGGCATGGAACGTGAACACTGAACAAACATAAACACGGTTGAAAACTTTAAATGATATTGAAATAGTGAAATATAAAACTTGAAATATTGAAGCAGTGAAACAAGCATTAAAATGCGAACACTGTGTAGTCTACGCAATTAGCCTATAACATTTACATGGCTATGCAATATTATAACTTTGTAACAAAGCAAATATACAAAGAAAAAAAAACGTTTGAACACCATTGAAAATTTATTCTGTAGAAACAATAAAACAAAACAGCGATGTTCAAATTCTGACAAGAACTAAATGCTTATATTGCAGTGTTGTATAAGGATGTAACTACAATGCGCAATTCATATAATATTCTCAAGAATGAATATACATATGAATTTAGAAATTTATATCTTAATGATTTAACATGAAAGTGGCTATGATACTACTTGTAATAATCTATATATCATGGAAGATACTAAACACCATTATCAAACAAATATATCAATCATGTCAAATCATCAAGAATGACTAGAAAGCGGAAGCGTACCTGAAGGATCCATGAAATCTTCTTTGTTAGAAATGAACTTCTTTATGGATTAGTGATCTTCCAATGTAGACTACCCTTAGTCCTTAGTTCCTCTTGCAATGAGATGAAGAGAATGAATATAGTTTTTGGTGTGTCTACAATTGGGGACCATAACCCCTATTTATAAGACATGCACTCCCTTTCATGAAGGGTGATGTCTTTTGCATTTATTTCTTATTTTTGCCCACAATAAAAATAGAAATAAGATGTTGGTATCTACACAATAATTATCATGATAAATATGTCTATAGCCATAAACCTTACTTCAACCAGATCACTTTAATTTGGCTAATCAACATAATGACACAAACACATTTAAATATTACATGTGTGACCCAAAATTTCTTACAATATAGTCCAACCTTTCATACATATGCTTCAATTTACCATACATTAAGAAGATTTTATGGGACAATTATGACTATCATGATATACATATTGTTCGCAAATATTACAAAGTCTTGTTCTCTTTTGTTGTTGTTCTATTGCCTTCTCTTTTTCCCCTTTCATATGTTTTCCATTTCCTTTAATATTTTAAGGTTCTGGTGGAAGAATTTAAATTTCCTTAGGTAAATTGTAGGCAGTAAAAGACCCAAATTCATGTATCTTGCTTGACACATCATTTCCATTTACTTGTTCCAATTTTAATTCAATACCATAAACTTCCTTTTGCACAAGCTGTGATTTTTCTTTGCAACTACCAGCCATATGCATGTATTTAAAGAGTTGTGCCCAGGTATCTGAAACCATCTTGGTGTGAATTTGTGATTTAGAACATGACTCCAATATATTGCCATCATATTCAAAAACTAGTTTGTTGGTTGCTATCTTTGTCCACCTATTGACAATGTAAATTTTTGGGATTTCACTTAAACATTTCCCCTTTAATACAAAAAGGATATGTCGACATGGCATGCCTTAAACATTTTACACGAACATTGTGCAATGTGATTACAAGAAGGATGATAAACAATTTCTCTAAGCTTCTTCACTTTGTTGTCATTGACCAATGTGTTATCAATTATATCAAAAATTGTTTTTCCGTTTTCCTCTTTTGTTCCTTTAACTCCACAATCAACACAAGCATTCCATAACTCACCTGGAAAAATGTAAAAATTTCATGAATGTAAATTTCTCTACCATGCTTCTCTATATCCTTATGTAACTTCAATTCACACATAGATGAAGGTTATCATTATCTACAAGTAATTCCTTGTGTCTCTGTGATTCTAGTGCAGATTCAAATCTCATCCAGAATTCTACAAAGCTAATGTTTTTATTCAAATATTTACCGAAAAATGAATTCTAACTCTCTAATCTTGAGGTAGTTCTCAAAATTCCATCCAAAAATATATCTTTAAAATAAACTGGTATCCACATACTTCGAAGGTCATACATTTGAATATGCCATCCATTTCCTTGTAACTTGAAATCTTCAATAATATCCTTCCATGTTAATTCAAATTCTTCTCGAGTCTTAATGCATGACTAAAGTCTACTATTAAAATCCAAAATGTGCCACATGCAAAATCTATGTGTAGAACCATTAAGAACCTCATCTCCAATCTTCATGGCTGGGTCTCGATCTGTTGTGATCACAATAGGTTTATGATCCTCTATTGCAATCTTCATCACAAGCGGGAATCCATTCATCTAATGTGCTCATTAGATCATTTATGCCTTTGGAAGACATAGCTAGACTAAATTTTGTATAGTTGATCTCCATGTAAATGTTCCTAATAAAGAAAACTAATAAATCAATTACTACATTTTTACAAAAATTCATGTACGGGAACAATTCATAATTGTGAGGGAAAATGCATAAAGATTCATTTTTAGAAAAATGTATCTACTAGAAAAATTGATAACTAATAACCCCTCTTGAACCCATTATATATTTTTACAAAAATTCACATACACGTGTTGAAAGAGACAAACAAAAAAATATTTTACTTAAACAAAAAATACACATTACATGTTTTAGTCTGCTTATTGTGGGTTTGTGATTGTACAAGGAGAATAAGTAAAGAAGAAAATCAATAATGTTTGTTGTGGGTTTTGGAAGACGGGTAAAGAAGAAGTGAAAAAGAAATGTCAATGAAGCAAACAGACAAAAAAGTGAAGAGAAAATCAATAATGTTTGTTGTGGGTTTTGGAAGACATGTGAAGAAGAAGTGAAGAAGAAATGTCAAATGAAGAAAACATAAGCTAAAAGGTCTCAAACAAGTGACCAGAACCAAATGCTAAAAATGAATCCTCTAATTCTCATATAACTTTACATTTCTCACTAGATGCATCCCATATATATAGGTGTATATGTATACATATGTATATGTATTTATATATATAAACTATTTTTTTTTTGTTTATTATGACCCATGCTTATTTTTAATATTTAATAATTTTTTAAATTAATTATTTTAGTTGTCCGAATGAATCAATTCAAACTGAGCTAAACTGTTCGTGAACTTTAACCGAGTCGAACTCGTTTCATTATAGTTCACATATAAATTTGGAATTAATCTTAAACTACTCATATTAGAAATCACATGTTTATTTATATGACATAGTCTATTATGTCAAATGCCAAAATCACACAATATTTAAATAGAAGGAGAAGTTTTATCCATATTAATTTTATTTTAAACATGTCATTAGCACCTTAACATTTCCCAACAAATACTAAATTCTTATATGAGAGAGTCTACTATGTCAAATATCAAAATCACACAACATATAAATAGAAGTTTTATTCATATCCATTTTAATTTAAAAATGTAACTAGCGGTGTAACATTTCCTAACAAATTCCATTTTTTTAGTACGAGTATACAAGTTTGCTCCTATAGTCTGGGTGAACACAACCTTGTTTAAAAGAAACTCAGAAACTAGATTCTTCTTCATATATGGAGTGTACATAACATCATTGAGAATCAAAGTCTTTCTAGAAGCAAACTTCATACCCACATCTCTAATTCCAACAACATTAGTGGTGTGGTAGTCATTGAACAACACTTTCTCATCATCAGCTATCGTGTATGTTTTAATTATAGCACGATCATATCATAAATAGTGGGAGGCGTCCATGTCTACCACCGCTCGTCTGATCCTCTAATCGTAGTGACCTCAAATATCATACTAACCAATGACTCTTCAATCATGTTGGTTTGTGGAGGACCACTCATCTGTTTGTTTACACACTTGCATGCCATATGACCTAGCTAGTCACATTTTCACCATATGAATGGTTCATCGGGGCCACTTATCATAGATGGTTATTGTCTTGGAGTATGGACCTTTGGAGGGATCCAATTCTTGTTGTGGTTAGTAAGGTTCTTATTCGTACTATGGTTTTGATTCATGAACTTTGTGAAATGGCTTCAAAACCACACTAATGAATTTCTTTTTAGATTTATTGCTCCAAATAATCAATACTTCATCTCACTAGTCTTGTCTGCATTCTTCCTCAATGCATACACGAGTTATCAGATTTTCCAGAGAAAATTCTTTAGTCTTGCCTCTTGTGTGTGAGAAGGTTTATAAAATCCTTCTATGTGGGGTAGTTTGTCAATGATGACACCTACTTGAAATTCCTTATCCATAGACATCCCATTAGATATAATTTAATGAACATTTTCTGTAACTCATGAGATTGAATCTCTAATGACTTTTTATCAATCATTTAAGGTATCGGCTCCCAACATATTTTTTTAGTATCATCTTCGAGAGTATCATATATTTTCTTAAGTGCATCACGTGTAAGGACCCAAAACCATATTGTAAGGACCCAAATTCTACCCTTGAAAATTTTTCTTTTATTTTAATTCTTGCATGCATATCGTCATCATACTACTTTGGTTTCTCAATTATCACTCCTTAAACACCTTTTAACATAAGATATTGTCATACGATTTATATTGCGGAAAAACATAATTCATTTAGTTAAACCCTAATGTCTACTGCATACGACTAGCTATGGGTTTCCAAAATACCCATAACTACGTATATGCGAAATTACAATCATTCGTATAAGTCATATATCCATAGTTACAAAATATTCCAAGTAATGTAATCAGCACTCATGTACAAAGCATTGCTAATAATTGAAATTCAAAAATATAAAGCTCCTAAGCTTCCAAAAATAAGACCACCTCAGGTTACCTGTTCATCTGCAATGGGATTATCAATGACAAAACACAAACACATAAAGGAGTAAGTCGTTAATTCAATAAACGTCATTATAAGATAATCCACATTAGAAAAAGGGTTAGTAAACCATTTTCGAAATTCATTTTGTCTTGCTGCATAACTAGAGCCAAAGTCGCTACACCCCTTAGGGTTAGCTAAAAGCATATTCTCATTTTTCTTAAAACAAATCGCGCTTATATACTCAAGCCAGAGTTTTGCTTATATACTCAAGCCAGAGTTTTGCTTATATACTCAAGCCAGAGTTTTGCTTATATACTCAAGCCAGAGTTTTGCTTATATACTCAAGCCAGAGTTTTGCTTATATACTCAAGCCAGAGTTACTAACCATTCAAGGTCGTCTAAAAATATATTTTCTTTTCATCGAATTCAGCATCAATCATTTCCCGTAAATCCACGCCATCTTTAGTATATTCACACCCATATATGTTTATACTAAATACGTGATTTACAATATAATTATTGCATGGCCAGAAAACACACACCTTTTCCATCTTCCTTAAACCTACGCCTACTTTAGTATAAACACACCCATATATGTTCATACTAAATGCGTAATTCACAACTCAGTCTTGCATAACCAGAAAATAGACATTTTCTATTTCAAATTCAACATTAAAGATTTATCCTTACCTCGGTGAGTATTGGGGTTCGGTTTGTGAGTAACTTTACCAGTTTCCTCCACGATCTCCTCCAACTTTAGGATCTTTCCTCATCCCCACCAATAACAACAATGTCAGTCATTTATTCAAAATAATACGTAACGACTCATATTTCATCATCAAACATACAAGAGATTCACATATATTCAAGATTTCCAAAACTACTTCAATATAAGTTTTCAAACATCTAAACATACATGTTCATCTCATATATCAACATCAAAGCATTTCATCTCTTTCTCTTTATACCCATATTCTCATTTTGGGGGTTTTTGGGGTTTTCATGAATAACCCACATAACCTTTTCATTCATCAAATACCAACTCTAAACCAAGAGTTTACAAGAGAAAAATAACATAAAACGAACCATAACTCTAAAGGGTGAGTTTCCATGGTTTCTCATGTTTTGAAAATAGATCCAACATACCCAAAACAAGTTAGAGAGGAAGAAGAAGAGTTAGAAGCAAGAGGTTTACCTCTTCTCAAGCTCTAAGATGAGTCCTAAGGCTCCTTGCTCTTGAAAAGCTCTCTTCTCTCTCTTCTCTTCAAAGTTCTAACCCTAAAATGTGTTTGGGGTTTCTATTTTAAAGAGCAGACGTCGGGTTCTCACTCAAGCGAGATCATTCTCGCTCAGGCGAGAAAGTCCCGCCTAGTTTAAAAACTCAGATCTGACCCTCTCGCTCAAGCGAGAATCTCACAGTCCCAACAGGCTTCCTCTCGCTCAAGCGAGGGATTCTCGCTCAGGAGAGAATCTCACAGTGTCTACAGCCCCCCAAAATGTCATTTCTCGCCTAGGCGAGGCAACTCTCGCTCAGGTGAGAATCCTCCAGTATATCCCAGGATTTCACACTCCCAGGTGATCCTTTCTCGCTCAGGCGAGACTTCTAGGACCGATACTATAATTTTAAAGACTAAAATTTAGGGTGTTACATCACACACTTTCATATTTTATGTAACACCATGTGCATGCTCTTCATTCATTCATATTATATATGACAATGCCCAATTTCTGTTATGACTTTAATAATAACAGAATGATAGTGTACACACAAAAACACAATTGGTATGTCGTATGCAACTACATGATTTGTGGCACAATGTGCTAATCCAATTAGCTTGGTGCATATTTAAGTTTTATATCCTCAATTTTATGGCCTAATCATCATACTCTCTTATTTATTTTTCTGCTAAATTTCATTGTATTCTAGATTTTTATATTCATCACTTTAGTCTCAAGTTCTATGATGTTGTTATATTTTTAATTCATGTGTGATTTGAAATGATTAGTAAATTGTGAATCAAAGTTAGAATGTAGTTGGTATATTTGGAGAGAAATAGTTAGGAGTTCTTATTTTTATTATTCACTGTTCCACTTAGTTTGATGGGACAACAAATGCAAGGTATAACGCCTCAAAGTATATTAATGATGTTGAGTTTTTCTAAAACTATGTTTGCACCAAATGAAAACCATAAGGAGGAAAAATTGCATCCTTATGCTAAATATTATAATACTTGTTCTAAAATGAGGGTTGTAATATTTAACCATCTAACAAGGTATGTGGTTGAAGATGAATATTGTAAGCACCCAAATTCTACCCTTGAAAATTTTTCTCATTTTAATTCAATTCCATTCAATCACTCATAACTCACATTACCATTTTAATATCCTTACTTCAAAATCTTATTTACCCTCCTCACACTCAATCCATGAATCAATAACCACATACATAATCATTTTACCTAGAACTTCTCATGAATCATTCCTGGAACTAATCTTATAACCTATTATATTATCATACAATTAATCTTGTAGAAAAACATAATTCATTCATATCATTCCCTATGAGTACTAAGACCTCAAAGGTTCTGATCCTCCAAAATAACATTACGCATGGTTACAAATATCCAAATAATGGTTAGTCATGATTACAATCATTTAAATCCGCAGGTAATCATTTAGAATACGAAAAACATAAATAGTGAATCCAAAGTCTAAAGCTCCTAAAGCTCCCGACCTGGCATACTTCATTCGTCTATTTACCTGCAATGGGATTATCAATGACAAAAGTACAAAACACACAAAGGAGTAAGTCATTAATTCAATAAACGTTATTATAA
Organism: Lupinus albus; assembly: GCA_009771035.1. Taxonomy (NCBI): domain Eukaryota; kingdom Viridiplantae; phylum Streptophyta; class Magnoliopsida; order Fabales; family Fabaceae; genus Lupinus; species Lupinus albus. The sequence continues at coordinate 7,961,930 of CM020006.1, read as the reverse complement.
GATAATCCACATTAGAAAAATGAGTTAATAAACCATTTGTTTTATAAATTCATTTTGTGTTACATTACTTGAGCCAAAGTTTTGCTACATAGCTTGAGCCAAAGCGTTGCTACATAACTTGAGCCAAAGTATTGCTACATAACTTGAGCCAAAGTTTTGCTACATAGCTTGAGCCAAAGCATTGCTACATAACTTGAGCCAAAGTTTTGCTACATAACTTGAGCCAAAGTGTTGCTACATAACTTGAGCCAAAGTGTTGCTACATAGCTTGAGCCAAAGCATTGCTACATAACTTGAGCCAAAGTATTACTTCATAACTTGAGCCAAAGTGTTGCTACATAGCTTGAGCCAAAGCATTGCTACATAACTTGAGCCAAAGTATTGCTTCATAACTTGAGCCAAAGTGTTGCTACATAACTTGAGCCAAAGTATTGCTTCATAACTTGTGCCAAAGTATTGCTTCATAACTTGAGCCAAAGTATTGCTTCATAACTTGAGCCAAAGTGTTGCTTCATAACTTGAGCCAAAGTGTTGCTACATAGCTTGAGCCAAAGCATTGCTACATAACTTGAGCCAAAATATTGCTTCATAACTTGAGCCAAAGTCGCTAACCATTTATGGTCGGGTAAAAATACGTTTCTTTTTCATTGATTTCACTATCAACCATTTCCTGTAAATCCACGCCATCTTTAGTATAAACACATCCATATATGTTTATACTAAACACGTGATTCACAATATAATTATTGCATGATCAGAAATACACACGTTTTCCATCTTCCGTAAATCTACGCCTACTTTAGTATAAACACACCCATATATGTTTATACTAAATGCGTAATTCACAACTCAATCATTGCATAACCAGAAAATACTTACATTTTCTATTCCAAATGCACAATTAAAGACTCATCCTTACCTTGGTGAGTATTGGGGTTCGGTTCTTGGCAACTTCTCGAATTCTACCGACACCACCTCCAACCTTAGGATCTCTCTTCTCATCCCACCACATAACACAATGTTAGTTATTTATTCCAAATATTACATAAACAACTTATTTTGCATCATTTAATCATACAAAATATTCATCATCAATATTCAACCATCTAAAACATGCATAACATCTCATATTTCAATATTTGGGGGTAAACTCATCTTCTACCTCTAACATTTTACTCATTCTCTCCTTTTACCACATTTTCACTTTTAGGGTTTTTGGGGTTTTCATGAATCAACCCACAACCCTTTCCATTCTTGAGATACTATCTCTAAACCAAGAGTTTACGAGATAAAAACAACATAAAACGAACCATAACTCTAACGGATGAGTTTCTATGATTTCTCATGTTATGAAAATAAATCCAACATACCCAAAACAAGTTAGAGAGGAAGAAGAAGAGTTAGGAACAAGAGGTTTACCTCTTCTCAAGCTCTAAGATGAGTCCTAAGGCTCATTGCTCTTGAAAAGCTCTCCTCTCTCTCTTCTCTTCGAAGTTCTCCCCCTAAATTGTGTTTGGTTTTCTGTTTTAAAGAGGTGTCGTCGGGTTGTAATCGATTACCAACATGGTGTAATCGATTACAACGTGAAAAATGCGCATATCTGATGCTTTTAATACGATGTAATCGATTACCAGGAGTGTGTAATCGATTACCAGGAGTGTGTAATCGATTACCAGGAGTGTGTAATCGATTACACTGTGTTAGATGCACATATCTGATGCTTTTAATACGATGTAATCGATTACCAGGAGTGTGTAATCGATTACCAGGAGTGTGTAATCGATTACCATGAGTGTGTAATCGATTACCAGCAATGTGTAATCGATTACACTGTGTCAGATGCACATATCTGATGCTTTTAATATGATGTAATCGATTACCAGCAGAGTGTAATCGATTACCATCAGTGTGTAATCGATTACCAGCAGAGTGTAATCGATTACACTATATCAACAGCCGAAAATTGCCATTTCTCGCCCAGGCGAGAATCCTCCAGTATAGTCCAGGATTTCACCCTCCCAGCTGATCCTTTTTCGCTCAGGCGAGAATCTCTCGATCAAGCGAGGATTCCAGGACTGATACTATATTTTTAAAGATTAAAATTTGGGGTGTTACAATCCTCCCCCTCTTATAAGAATTTTCGTCCCCGAAAATTAAACATACCTCCGAAAATAAAATCATCACCTAGACCTTAGGCACAAGAATATTCTACCAAAATCACTATTCGATTCTCTAATCCATTAAGATTACTTAATCAGTCACTAAGGGCATACACCACTAAATCACGATATCACCAAACCAATTCTTGAACTAACTCCTCAATGTCCAAATGTTAAGATCTCAGCCTTTAATAACTCGAGTGCCATGGGAACTAATCCATAATTCAGACTAAAGATTTTTCTTATATCCATCAAGAACCATAGATCTCTAACACCTATCCATCTATCAATCCTAACATACGTTAAGAATCCCGATAACACTCTCGAACTTCAGCGAATGAGGAACTCCTGATCCCATATCTATCTAAATGCATCTTTTAACATCCATCATACACTAGCTAGTCTCATCTCCACTCGAGACTCTAACACAGTTTCATTTTACTAGATCCACAAAATACTTACACAATAGAATTCTTAGTGTCTCATCCATTGTACACAATCAAACTATCCAGTAATTGTCTAATTACATAAAATATTTCTACCATCAAATCTTATCGTCTAAAAAAATTACCGATTTCTAGCCTCCACTGAAACCATAAAACCATTGATTCACACCAAAACTAGGTATTCTGTTACCAATCGGCAAGCACAAGTCGACCAACATTCAAACCTACAACTTGCGTTTGGTTTGGTCACCCCAATTCCGTTAGTAAATATAAACTTATTAACCCACTCGCATTATGTCCATAAATACATGGGCGTCTCATATCACTAAACTTTTAACAACCTCATACTTATTCCGATATGGTTGCTAAAATTTCGGAATTCTCCAACATGATACTAAATCATTACTTAGGCACAAGCTAAGTATTCCCAAAAATGATTTTCGAAAGCGGTTTGAATCCACGACTCATGGCAACCACGTCGTGAAACAAGGTTCGCACGCTCATTTCGACACAACCCAAAACTTCTTCTCTCCTATGGTTACACCACACCCATACACCGCAATTACTGACGTTCACGAAACAACAACAACTTTTGCCGGTACACATTCAACGCAGACAATTTCGGATCACCACCACTCTTTCATGCGTTGCCAATGTCCTACCGCAAAAGAACCGGTCATTCGAGACCAAAAGTTTCACGTCTATTCCATTGCATTCATCACATTGGTGGGGTAAGTAACTTAACTTGCCTCTTTTCTCGACTATCATTATAAGTCTTACCCTTTTGCACCCATATACATATCAATGCAACTAGATCTTAATTCTTCACCTCAACAAGTACACACAGTTAAACATAACACAATTTGCTGATCGCTAGTCCATTTCCAGGATTAAATCCAACTGGGACATCATCGCGCATATCAACACTATAGTAAAGGTTCTACCATTTACCCTAACCGTACACTGAGACACTCCCGATCCAAAATAAGTTTTTGAGGTTCCACATCCCCGCACATAGCTTGGTGCTCAATACCAATATACATTTGTTACGGCGGTTACTCATCTTTAACAAAAAAAAAAAATTTCATAGACCAGAAGCTTCATACACAAGAATCAAAAATAACTTTTTCATACTTAATCGATTTTGGGGTACAAACCATAGGTCACCTCAAAATGATAATACATCTGATTAGTCAACGTCCATGTAAACACATTAATCGCAAGGACCTTTAGGTAATTTATCCAACCTCTATTTCATTTTTCGAAATATGAGTTTCACCTCTTAGCGTGCGCATACACACTAAGGCCAACAAAGGGAATTAACCTTTAACAACTCATAAGAGAAAACAAGCATCCCCGACTTAAACATTTTTCTTGTCAGTATACTTATTATAAAAGTCAATCATTCATAGATGAAAGTCCACTTTCAAAGACAAAATAAATAGTTCTTTCAAATCTTAACATCTCTAAATACTAACGAGTTCTTAAATACCCTCTTGTGACATTTACTGAATGAATACCGATCCCTTTTTCGAAGGAGGGTCCTGACTCTCTTAGCCGACACTGGCACCAAACCACTAGCCTGGTCAGAGATCTCGCACAAATCCCTAACCGCCACAACCTTGTCAACACTATTCAATCACAACATGATTTGCTGACAATTAGTCCATCACCAAAATTATATCTAACTGGGATAACGACAAGCAGACTGAATCTACGGTAAATATCACACCATTTACCACAATCGGACACTAGAACATAAACGTCGACACCACCACCAGCACAAAGATTGGGGTCGACGCGACCAAGTCGGAAGTAATGACTCAGTTTACAATTTCAGCCGGTTTTCACATTTATCATATATAAGGGAGTGTGTCGCTCCCGAATCAACAACACTAAACAAGGAATACCTGTCACCATGCGTTTACCTCTCACCGGATCATCAACACCTGATGTCCCTGCGCCACTTGGGGTAACCATCTGACCGTGGTCTCTCGCCTCCTCGGCAGGAGTGGCATTAGGTCTCCGATCCAGCTTGGAACAATACCTTTTATTATGTTCAAACTCCTTGCAGTGGAAACATCCATTCCCCTTTCCTCACACATCCCACATCGGATCAGACTATCCGATTCTGATGCCTCTGCACCATACATGGTAACCACTCTGCCGATAGATTGAGGTCGTCCAGTCCCCATAGCATTCATACCCTGCCGTGACGTAGGACAATGCCTCTTTATAGGTCCGGTCTCTTTACAACGAAAACGGTGATTTGTAGTTCTAGAACACAATCATCCATCATGTTTCCGGTTACACTTGTTGCACCAAGGTGGAGAGTTTAACCGTGACCCTCCGGCATTCGCATGGGTCCTCGGTCCATACGAAATGCAACTCCGAGTACCAACACGTGGAAAATAATGCTTCCGCTCTTCACGATACCTCTTATCCTTGCCTCTTCCGTGCACAAAATTTCGTTGAGGCCCAAAGTCCTTGTGAGGAATGGATTCGGAGGTCGCCACTCCATCCACCTTCATGTTAGTACACTCCATTCCTTGGACCCACTCAATAGCAGCATTCGGGGTGAATCCGCCTTGAAACGGACTAGGGTTCCTTCTACAGGATTTATCTAACCCCCGGTACTCAGCCGGTCCTTGTTGAACTAGGGTGTGCAAGCTTGGACCTGGTGCCACGCTCCGATTCAGATGTTGTAAATTCTCACTCCTTTGTTGTAGTGCCGCCACCATCTGGGCCAAGAGGTCATTCGGAACATTCTGACTCGCTCCTCTTTCTCTTCCAGCCATGTGTACCTGCACTCACGTACTTGTCAGTAGACTAATTGTATAACCAGACAAGCATCACATAACACACAATCGTCAATGCTAACCAAGCAATTCAAACACATAAAGATCACAAAGAAGCATGTAAGGCCATACCCTAGGCCGCAGGATTAACTATGCTCTGATACCATATTGTAAGCACCCAAATTCTACCCTTGAAATTTTTTCTCATTTTAATTCAATTCTATTCAATTACTCATAACTCACATTACCATTTTAATATCCTTACTTCAAAATCTTATTTCCCATCCTCACACTCAATCCATGAATCAATAACCACATACATAATCATTTTACCTAGAACTTCTCATGAATCATTCCTGGAACTAATCATATAACCTATTATATTATCATACAATTAATCTTGTAGAAAAACATAATTCATTCATATCATTCCCTATGAGTACTAAGACCTCAAAGGTTCTGATCCTCCAAAATAACATTACGCATGGTTACAAATATCCAAATAATGGTTAGTCATGATTACAATCATTTAAATCCGCAGGTAATCATTTAGAATACGAAAAACATAAATAGTGAATCCAAAGTCTAAAGCTCCTAAAGCTCCTGACCTGGCATACTTCATTCGTCTATTTACCTGCAATGGGATTATCAATGACAAAAGTACAAAACACACAAAGGAGTAAGTCATTAATTCAATAAACGTCATTATAAGATAATCCACATTAGAAAAATGAGTTAATAAACCATTTGTTTTATAAATTCATTTTGTTCTACATTACTTGAGCCAAAGTTTTGCTACATAGCTTGAGCCAAAGCGTTGCTACATAACTTGAGCCAAAGTATTGCTACATAACTTGAGCCAAAGTTTTGCTACATAACTTGAGCCAAAGTGTTGCTACATAACTTGAGCCAAAGTGTTGCTACATAGCTTGAGCCAAAGCATTGCTACATAACTTGAGCCAAAGTATTGCTTCATAACTTGAGCCAAAGTGTTGCTACATAGCTTGAGCCAAAGCATTGCTACATAACTTGAGCCAAAGTATTGCTTCATAACTTGAGCCAAAGTGTTGCTACATAACTTGAGCCAAAGTATTGCTTCATAACTTGAGCCAAAGTATTGCTTCATAACTTTAGCCAAAGTATTGCTTCATAACTTGAGCCAACGTGTTGCTTCATAACTTGAGCCAAAGTGTTGCTACATAGCTTGAGCCAAAGCATTGCTACATAACTTGAGCCAAAGTATTGCTTCATAACTTGAGCCAAAGTCGCTAACCATTTATGGTCGGCTAAAAATACGTTTCTTTTTCATTGATTTCACTATCAACCATTTCCTGTAAATCCACGCCATCTTTAGTATAAACACATCCATATATGTTTATACTAAACACGTGATTCACAATATAATTATTGCATGATCAGAAATACACACGTTTTCCATCTTCCGTAAATCTACGCCTACTTTAGTATAAACACACCCATATATGTTTATACTAAATGCGTAATTCACAACTCAATCATTGCATAACCAGAAAATACTTACATTTTCTATTCCAAATGCACAATTAAAGACTCATCCTTACCTTGGTGAGTATTGGGGTTCGGTTCTTGGCAACTTCTCGAATTCTACCGACACCACCTCCAACCTTAGGATCTCTCTTCTCATCCCACCACATAACACAATGTTAGTTATTTATTCCAAATATTACATAAACAACTTATTTTGCATCATTTAATCATACAAAATATTCATCATCAATATTCAACCATCTAAAACATGCATAACATCTCATATTTCAATATTTGGGGGTAAACTCATCTTCTACCTCTAACATTTTACTCATTCTCTCCTTTTACCACATTTTCACTTTTAGGGTTTTTGGGGTTTTCATGAATCAACCCACAACCCTTTCCATTCTTGAGATATTATCTCTAAACCAAGAGTTTACGAGATAAAAACAACATAAAACGAACCATAACTCTAACGGATGAGTTTCCATAATTTCTCATGTTATGAAAATAAATCCAACATACCCAAAACAAGTTAGAGAGGAAGAAGAAGAGTTAGGAACAAGAGGTTTACCTCTTCTCAAGCTCTAAGATGAGTCCTAAGGCTCCTTGCTCTTGAAAAGCTCTCCTCTCTCTCTTCTCTTCGAAGTTCTCCCCCTAAATTGTGTTTGGGTTTCTGTTTTAAAGAGGTGTCGTCGGGTTGTAATCGATTACCAACATGGTGTAATCAATTACAACGTGAAAAATGCGCATATCTGATGCTTTTAATACGATGTAATCGATTACCAGGAGTGTGTAATCGATTACCAGGAGTGTGTAATCGATTACACTGTGTCAGATGCACATATCTGATGCTTTTAATACGATGTAATCGATTACCAAGAGTGTGTAATCGATTACCAGGAGTGTGTAATCGATTACCATGAGTGTGTAATCGATTACCAGCAATGTGTAATCGATTACCAGCAATGTGTAATCGATTACACTGTGTCAGATGCACATATCTGATGCTTTTAATACGATGTAATCGATTACCAGCAGAGTGTAATCGATTACCATTAGTGTGCAATCGATTACCAGTAGAGTGTAATCGATTACACTGTATCAATAGCCCAAAATTGCCATTTCTCGCCTAGGCGAGAATCCTCCAGTATAGTCCAGGATTTCACCCTCCCAGCTGATCCTTTTTCGCTCAGGCGAGAATCTCTCGATCAAGCGAGGCTTCCAGGACTGATACTATATTTTTAAAGATTAAAATTTGGGGTGTTACAAATATGATGTATGAATTTTTCAGGTGTGAAATGCTAGAAGACATGGATAATCGTTGCATGATGATGAACAAGATGTCATTTGGAGGTGTCACTGGAAAAATTGTTCAATTAGTTTGTTCAGAGTTAAACATTCATGTGCCTGATGATATCCTAAGATTTGCAATTAAGATGGGTGGAATAGATCTTCAATTAAATATGGGGAGGCCTCCCATTTACAGTAATCGATTACTGAGAGTTATTGCATCAGTTTTTCAGATTTCAAGTGAAAGGGTTTTACTCCAAATTGATTGCTTTTCATTCCAAACGAAACCTACTCATGCATAAGGGTATTATGGTTGATTGGAAGCTTATATAAAGGCATTGAAACACTCTCACAACATACAACAACATTTACAACTCAGATTTCAAACTCTCTTTAAAAGCTCTCACACTTTCTAATTTTTCTTACACTTCAAGCAACCTACTCTTAAACTTTCAAAGTTATTTTGAAGTTGCTTCTAAGTGTTTTTTCATATTGTTAAAGAGCATTATTATCTCAAGTATACAAGTTGTTATTGGATTGCAAGTTATAGAAATTTTCATATACACTTGTAAGGCAATCCAAGCCAAACTGTACATTCTTCACTGTTGCAAAGTTTACTTTCTTTCACAAGGGTGTGAAGAGAAAGGGTGAGTGACTTGGTATAGTGTTTACCAATGGAGTAACTTGGTATAGTGTTTACCAAGGGTGTTACTTGGAATAGAGTTTTCCAAAGGGATTAGATATAAGTGAGTGTGTAAGGTACAAGGAGATCTCGGGGTGAGATATTTGTAATTGCAACTCATTATATTTAATAAAGGAATCTCTTGCGAGTCAAGAGTACTGGAGGTAGCCTTTGGTGGACAAGAAGGTGAACCAGTATAAAAACACTTGTGTACTCTATTTCCCTTCTCTTTGTTATTTACTTATCCTTCCTAAGTCAATATTTTTCTGCATATTATTTCAGCTGCACGTTAACTTTGATATTGCAAAAAAATTGGTCATACTTATTACAACAACTAATTCACCCCCCCCCCCCCCCCCCCCCCCTCCCCCTCTTAGTTGCAATCTCAGTCTTACAATTGGCAACAGAGCTATCTTTGAGAAAGTTACTTTCAAATTATGATCCTACTACAACATGGCCTCAAGATCATTCCTAGGAAAAGGATCCAACATAAACAGACCTCCAAGCTTCGTTGGAGAGTGTTACGACTTCTGGAAAATCAGAATGAGGATTTTCATAGAGTCGTAAGACTTGGATATTTGGAATGCTATCGAGGAAGGACCATATGTGCCATTTACCGTTGTCAACAACATCAGAGAGACAAAGCCAAAATCTTCATGGAATGATGAAGATAAGAAGAAGGTGCAATATGATTTGAAAGCAAAGAACATCCTCACATCGGCACTTGGAATAGATGAGTTCTTTAGAGTGTCCAACTACAAATCCGCTAAGGAAATATGGGATACTTTGGAGACAACTCACGAAGGTACCGAAGAGGTAAAGAGATCGAGGCTAAACACTTTATCCCAGGAATACGAAATGTTTCGTATGAGACCTGGAGAGAAGATCTTGGATCTTCAAAAGAGATTTACTCATCTCACCAACCATCTTATTGTACTTGGCAAAGTACTGTCAAATAGTGACTTGAACTTAAAAGTTCTAAGATCACTAACAAGGACAAGGCAACCAAAGGTAACGGCTATTTCCGAAAAGAAAAGTCTTTCGAAAATGTCATTGGCTGCTTTGTTTGGTAAGTTGCAGGAACACGAACTCGAACTCGAATTTACTCAACTTGATCAACACGAAGAACTAGAGAAGAAGAAGAAGAACATTTCTCTCAAGGCAAAAGCTGAGAAATATGATTCATCGAAGGATAAAGACGACCAGCAAGAGACTGACGACATGAGGCTCTTCGTCAAAAATTTCAGCAAGTTCCTAAGAAGGAACAAAGGCGGAAGAACCGGGCAAATAAACAAGTTCTCCAAAAGCAATGAGGCCTCCACTTCAAACTAGTATTTTACATGCTTTGAGTGTGGCAAACCTGACCACATGAAGATGGATTGTCCGAACATCAAGAAGAGTTCTTTCAAAGGAAAGAATGAATTAAAGAATGGATGAAGAGCCTACATCGCTTGGGAAGACAACGACACAATTCAGCCTCTGAACCAGAAAGCGAAGAACAGGCGCATCTCTCTCTCATGGCGTCTCATCATTCAGACGATGAAGAGGTAAATGAATCTATCCATTTTTCTTCTTCCGAATTGCAAACTGCATTTAATGATCTACATGATGAATATATGAAATTGTCTAAAATGTTTCTAAAACAAAAATCTGAATTAGATTCTCTTAGAAACATACCTTCATCATCCTCATGGGCATACACCAAATACTTGTCATATTAGAAAATATGGTGTTCCCTTAGGATATTTTAAATGGGTTGAGAAAAGATCTAACCATGTAGGACCAAAAACAAGTTAGGTACCTAATATAACTTAACCTGTTTTGCAGGTTGATTTGAGCGCCGCCCACAATTTATGGTACTTGGATAGCGATTGCTCAAAACATATGACGGGCGATAAAAGTAAATTCTCTGTCCATATTTCAAGGGACAAAGGCTATGTCACATATGGTGACAACAACAAAGGAAGAATTCTTGGAGTCGGTAGAATCGGCAAGCCACCTTCAACAACCATAGAAGGAGTGCTATATGTGGAAGGACTTAAGCACAATCTTCTAAGCATAAGTCAACTTTGCGATAAGGGCTTCCATGTATCATTCTACCCAGATAAGTGCATCATTGAAAGTAAGGAATTTCTAAACTCTAAACTTGTTGACAAGAGAATTAATAGCATATACATGATAGATATAGATTCATCTCTTCCTATAACATGTTTAGTTGTAAATGATATTCATGGTGCATGGCTTTGTCATAGGAGAATTGCCCAAATACATATGGACCATTTGAATAAGCTAATCAAGAAAGATTTGGTTGTTGGTTTACCCAAGATGAAGTTTGTTAAAGACAAACTATGTGGTGCATGTCAAATGGGTAAACAAACAAAAACCTCTTTCAAGACAAAGCATATGGTTTCTTCAGATAGACCATTGCAGTTAATACACATGGACTTATTTGGCCCTTCAAGGACAAAAAGTCTTGGCCCTTAGTACATAAGAATGAGGCATTCAAAGCCTTTAGCACTTACGCTAAAAGATTCCAAAACGAAAAGTCACTTAAAATCGCTGCTATAAGAAGTGATCACGGGGGAGAGTTTCAAAATGCCTCTTTTGAGGAATTTTGTGATGATCTTAGGATTAATCACAACTTTTATGCTCCTAGAACACCACAACAAAATGGTGTTGTAGAGAGAAAGACTCGATCTTTGGAAGAACTCGTTAGAACAATGTTGAACGAAACTAACCTCCCAAAGTACTTTTGGGCTGATGCGGTAAGCACCACTTGTTATGTTTCAAATAGAGTTCTAATAAGACCTATTCTAAAGAAACCCCCCTATGAACTCTTCAAAGGAGGAAAACTAAACATTTCACACTTTCATGTATTTGGTTGTAAATGTTTCATCTTGAATAATGGCAAAGAAAATTTAGGCAAGATTGATGCAAAGGCAGATGAAGGAATCTTCCTAGGCTATTCTCTCATGAGTAAAGCTTATAGAGTCTTTAACAAAAGAATTCTAGCCATGGAAGAATCTGTCCATGTCTCCTTTGATGAAACCAATCCTCTAATCAAGGAAAGGTTGACCATTGATGAAGAAGATTTACCTAACTCTACTTTTAATGAAAATGTTATTATCGAAACTACACCTAATATAGAGCATGTGGAAGTGGATGATAATCCTTCCATACAAGAAGAGCATATTCACTCTGATTTACCTAAAGAGTGGAGAACTCATCGAGATCATCCTATAGACAACATTATTAGTGATATTAACAAAGGTGTTACCACTCGCATAATGCTAGAAAATGATTGTCTAAACATGGCCTTTGTTTCTCAAATAGAACCATCTAAGATTGATGAAGTAATCGAGGATAAACACTGGATTTTTGCTATGCAAGAAGAACTCAACCAGTTTGAGAGAAACGAAGTTTGGGAACTTGTTCCTAGACCTAAGAATAGGCATGTAATAGGAACTCGCTGGGTATTTCGCAATAAATCAGATGAAAATGGTATAATCATTAGAAACAAGGCTAGACTAGTAGCCCAAGCATACAACCAAGAGGAAGGTATAGACTTTGATGAAACCTTCGCAACGGTTGCTAGACTTGAAGAGATTAGACTGCTACTTGCATATGCATGCTCTTTGAACTTTCAGCTTTACCAAATGGACGTAAAGAGTGTGTTCCTTAACGAGTATATACAAAAGGAAGTATTTGTAGAACAGCCTCCTGGTTTTGAGGACTACAAACATCCCTCTCATGTATACAAGTTAAAGAAAGCCCTTTATGGCTTAAAGCAAGATCCACATGTTTGGTATGACCGTCTAACCAACTTTCTAACAGGAAAAGGTTTTACAAAAGGCAAGGTTGATACTACACTATTTATTAAGAAGATAATTCATCATACTTAACTTGTTCAAATTTATGTTGATGATATTATTTTCGGTTCTACTAATGAAAGTTTGTGTAGTGAATTTGGCAATATGATGCAAGGAGAATTTGAGATGTCTATGATGGAAAAGTTAAATTACTTTCTTGGACTCCAAATTAAGCAACTCAATAATGGTATCTTTGTAAGTTAGTCCAAATATTGTAAAGACTTGTTGAAAAGATTTGAGATGGATGACTGCAAGCCGATTGCTACTCCTATGGGATCAAGTACTTACATCGATGCTGATGACGCTGGAAAATGTATTGAAATATCTAAGTATCGAGGTATGATCGGATCTCTTATATCTTACTGCCAACAGACCTGATATCATGTTTAGTGTATGTCTATGTGCGTGATATCAATCTAAACCCAAAGAGTCACATCTAGTTGCCGTTAAGAGAATCATGTAGTATCTCAAAGGCAAAAACGATGTTGGACTGTGGTATCCCAAGGGAAGCGTATGCGAATTGGTTGGCTTCTTGGATTCAGACTTTGCAGGATGCAAGTCTGAGAGAAAAAGTACAAGTGGTACTTGTTACACCCCAAATTTATCCTCCTTGAAATTAGGTAACAGTCCTGAAGAATGAGGCATACTGTCAGATTCTCGCTTGAGCGAGAGGATCTCGCCCAAGTGAGAGGATCAGTGTTTTGAAATTGGAAATTATGGGAGTCTCGCCCAAGCGAGGAATGGGTCACTTGAGCGAGAAAAAGCCTGGGCAGGCTGTGAGATTCTCGCCTGAGCGAGAGAATCTCGACATGCGAGAGAGCCCGTGTCTGGAAAATTAAAATATCGTGGGTTTCTCGCCCAAGCATGATATTCTCGCCCAGGCGAAAGTGTCCAGCTATAAAAGTAAAGAGAGGATTTCACAAACCCTAATCTTCATTTTCTTTTCTCCCCTTTCACTCTCAATGGCAGCTCCTCATGAATTTCGACTCTTTCCTCCCCCTAAACCTCAAAAACACATCAAAGGCTCGTCCTCTTGCTTCTTAATGGAACATTGGAGAGCTTTGGAGAGGAAAAAGCAACAATGGAGGTTGAAGGAGATGGAGGAAGATGGAGCTCTTTGCGGATCCATGGAGCTTACGCAACCTAAGGTGAGGGAGAAGACCATTGTGGTCTTAGAGTATTTCATTAGAGTCATCATCTCCGATTTCCCTCAAGAATCGGAGCATATTAATAGATTGAAACTCTCTTGGGAGTTTGTGGTCCATGTGAGAGTCTTTATTTTACATGAGGATGTATTAGCCATAAAAGTGGAGATACACCGTCATTAAAGATGGTTCTAACGATAATATGTATATGATGAATGATATGTTATGCGTGGTTTGTTCGTGATAATGGTTAGGTTGTGTGATAATGATGGTGTGTGAGTTATTTATGGTCATAAATATAAATGAGTATGTTGTGAGTGGTTGATTGTTATAAACATGAATGGGTGTGTTTGTAACAATGAATGTGTGGTGAGCTGTTAATGTGTTCAAATGGGAATGAGTATGTTTATCTAAATGAGTATGTTGTGAGTGGTTGATTGTTATAAACCTATATGGGTGTGCGTGTAATGATGACTGTGTGATGAGTTGTCAAGGTGTTAAAATGGATAGGGTATGTTTGTGACAATGAAGGTGTTGTGTGGTATTTTATGGTGATAAATAGTGGGATGCCTTGTGTCGATTGTGTATGACATGGATGTGAGTATAATGTGGAAACTCGACCTGCCCGATGTGGTAGAGGGATTACTCGACCTGCCCGATGTGGTGCGGGGATTATTTGTACGGTGCAGAATTGTTGAAAGAGATCATGGGTAAATTACTACGGAATGTAAAAGATGTGAAAAGTGTATATTCGGAATGAAAATCATATGCATGCCATAGGATGTATATTTTGGGATATATATCTTATAGGGTGAATATGAATGATGAGAAATGAGTATGTTTGGATGAATAAAATATGCACATTATAGCACATATATATTATGGGATATATGTGTACTATAGAGTGAATATGGATAATATGAGATGAGTAAAATATGCACAATATAGAACATATATATTATGGGATGTATGTGTACTATAGGGTGAATATAGATAATATGTGATGGATAAATATGCACACTATAGAACACATATAGTATGGGATATATGTGTACTATAGGGTGAATATGGATTGATGTTAAATGTGTGTGGTTTTAATACTTTAATGTTATTACTCCATGTAAATCCACGCTACGGTCGCCGTAGCTGGTTCTTACTCCCTCTGTCTTTCCTTGTATGTGTTATGTATTTGAGTTCAGGTCGTGGCGGTAGCGCATCGGATGCTTGCGGAGGAGAGTACATGTTTTAGTAGTTGCTTTAAGTTCTCAATGTTGTAATTGAGTAATGCATGTAATATGAAGAGTATGTTAAATGGGATTTATGTATGAGTAACTTTCCCCTAAATGTATAGTTGGATATTTGATGATGAAAAAAAAAAGGAAGTATTATTGAGAATGGTTAATTGTATCTAAATTGTGTAATTAAAAGGAAGTGCAATGCCATGTTTTTAATGAAGTGAACGATTGATTGTTTCTGCACCTGAAAGATGAATTGAACTTATATATATATTCAATCAGGTTTTGCAAATCGTTCGAGTAATGTCTTTTAAAATTAATCACTTCACTTTCATGTATAAGGTTTTAAAAAATAATTTTTGGATTACGAAAATCGGGTCCTTATAATATGGTATCAGAGCATATGTCAACTCTGCGGCCTAGGGTATGACCTTACATGCTTCTTTGTGAAATTTGTGTGAGTTAACTACTTGACTTATGTGAATTGTGTTGACTATGTGGTAACTGCTAATGTGAAAGATGATTGTTAAATTCCTTACGGTAAGTGTTTGGTTGTGAATTTATCGTTGGATGTCTTGTTGTGAGTTATTGATGTAGTGCTTGTTGAAAACCTTTGTTGAAATTATTGTGTGAGACCCTTGTTGGGGATTCTCTGGTGAAACTCTTGCTAAAAGTTTTTGGTTGTGAGCATCTTGTTGAAATTGTTTATGGAGAGTTTGTGATTGTGATTTTCCAGTTGGATTTCTTGGTGTGAAATTTACTTGTTGAGAGTTCCTGGTAGTGGATCCCTTGTTTGGGCTTTGGTCAACTCTAGATGTGAATTTTCTTTTATCACTAAGATTAAGATAATTGAAAATAAATGATTAAATTGATTTTCTTGGACGTTGGCTTAACTATTTCTACGATTCTAATAACACAAGATTAAGGTAATGTAAGGATAAGTCGTTATTTGTGCATTCGAAATGGAAAATGTGTGTATTTTCTGGTTATGCGAGGATGGAGTTGTGAATTACGCATTTAGTATAAACATATATGGGTGTGTTTATACTAAAGTTGGCGTAGATTTACGGAAATGGAAAATGTGTGTATTTTCTGGTTATGCGAGGATGGAGTTGTGAATTACGCATTTAGTATAAACATATATGGGTGTGTTTATACTAAAGTGGGCGCAGATTTATGGGAAAACGATTTATGGTGAAATCAATGAAAAGAAAATATATTTTTAGCCGACCATGAATTGTTAGCGACTCTAGCTTGAGTATATAAGCAAAACTCTGGCTTGAGTATATAAGCAAGACTCTGGCTTGAGTATATAAGCAAGACTCTGGCTTGAGTATATAAGCAAAAACTTTGGCTTGAGTATATAAGCAAGACTCTGGCTTGAGTATATAAGCAAAACTCTGGCTTGAGTATATAAGCAAGACTCTGGCTTGAGTATATAAGCAAAAACTCTGGCTTGAGTATATAAGCAAGACTCTGGCTTGAGTATATAAGCAAAACTCTGGCTTGAGCATATAAGCAAGACTCTGGCTTGAGTATATAAGCAAAACTCTGGCTTGAGTATATAAGCAAGACTCTGGCTGGAGTATATAAGCAAAAACTATGGCTTGGGTATATAAGCGAAACCCTGGCTTTGGTATATAAGCGAAACTCCGGCTCGAGTATATGTAGGACGTTTTCAAAAAAAAGGGAACCTGTTTTAGCTAACCTTTAGTGGTGTAGTAACTTTGGCTCAAGTTATGCAGCAAAGAAAATAAATTTCAAAATGGTTTACTAACCTTGTTCCATGTTGAATTGCCTACCCGAAGTGGTAGTGGATCATTGTGAAATTGCCTACCCGGAGTGGTAGTGGATCATTGTGGGATTGCCTACCCGGAGTGGTAGTGGATCAATGTGGAATTGCCTACCCGAAGTGGTAGTGGATCATTGTGGAATTGCCTACCCGGAGCGGTAGTGGATCATTGTGGAATTGCCTACCCGGAGCGGTAGTGGATCATTGTTAAAATTGCCTACCCGAAGCGGTACTGGATCATTGCTGAATTGCCTACCCGGAGCGGTAGTGGATCATTGTTAAAATTGCCTACCCGGAGCGGTAGTGGATCATTGCTGAATTGCCTACCTGGAGCGGTAGTGGATCATTGTTAAAATTGCCTACCCGGAGCAGTAGTGGATCATTGTTGAATTGCCTACCCGGAGTGGTAGTAGACCATTGTTGAATTGCCTACCCGGAGCGGTAGTGGATCATTGCTGAATTGCCTACCCGGAGTGGTAGTGGACCATTGTTGAATTGCCTACCCAGAGTGGTAGTGGACCATTGTTGAATTGCCTACCCAGAGTGGTGGTGGATTATCGTTATATTGCCTACCCGAAGGGGTAGTGGATTATTTGTTGTGCATGAAACTTTTGGTCTATGATGATTGACCTTTTGTAGTTGGATATTTGCAACGCATGATATAGTGGTAATGGATTCAAATTAACTGCTTCGATATTGTGCGTACAAAACTTGTTTCTATTTCATGTGTGTCAGTAATTATTATGCATAATTGCAACGTTATTGTATAAGCATGTTTCTATAAGTGTACTCTAGGGACTCTCATGTCCTGGATGAAATGTAACTTCAGAAATAACTAGCTTTTGAAAATTTTGATTTAGGCATTCAGTTTCGAATGAGAAAAAGGGTTTTAAGTTATTTTGAAACAATTATGAAAAATCTTGCCTCCATAATATGATTTCCATGGAACTTACATCAAATCTATTTTCGAAAATCATTTTTTAATGAAGTATACTATTCGGCTAAGCATTGATTAAGTTTCATGTTGAAAATCTGAATGTTTAACAACCGCATCTTGGATGAGTGTGATGTTGTTACAAATCTTGTGATGTAAGTATGACCATGTGTTTCTGGATATGAGGTAGACTTGAGTGCGAAATGTGTGCCTACTATTAAAGTTGAGGATATGGACTAGCAAATCTTGTTTGTCTAAATGCTACTTGAATGAATATCATGTTTTTGTGTTGTAGCGAGTATAAATTGAAATGCTAGTGAAGATTTTGTAGTAAATTATGGTTATTTGCACGTGTAGAACGAAATGACGTTGTTTCCATCGAGTGGATGTCGATCTAGCTATTGCATTTGGAGTGCGAGCTAGTACATCGTGGCAACTGATGGATATTGAGTCCCACTTCGAATTGGTTTCGCAAGTGTTGTTGTGATTCTGACCGTTTAGGTTGATCGTTCTGAACGATTGTCGTAGTGATAGATCAGAGAGATCTATTGTGGTGGAGAGAGTACTAGAGAATATTCATTTCGGTTGTGCTAATTTTCTCTTGGTTGTTTTAATGTTTGACGTTGGAATTTGGACTCTTGAGGTTTAGTCCATAATCTGACAATATGATGTCATGGTCTTGTGATATGTGTCTTGGTTGTAACCTAAGTAATCGTAATGGGTTAGACGATTGGACCTAAGCTTGGTCGAGTTTATCTTGTGCCTACATTCTAGGCGAGGTTAGTGTCCTCATGAGAGTAACCTAATAAAATTTCGGGGACGAAATTTCTTTTAGGGGGGAAGGATTGTAACACCCCAAATTTATCCTCCTTGAAATTAGGTAACAGTCCTGAAGAATGGGGCATACTGTCAGATTCTCGCTTGAGCGAGAGGATCTCGCCCAAGCGAGAGGATCAATGTTTTGAAATTGGAAATTATGGGAGTCTCGCCCAAGCGAGGAATGGGTCGCTTGGGCGAGAAAAAGCATGGGCAGGCTCTGAGATTCTCGCCTGAGCGAGAGAATCTTGCCCATGCGAGAGAGCCCGTGTCTGGAAAATTAAAATATCGTGGGTTCCTCGCCCAAGCGAGATATTCTCGCCCGGGCAAGAGTGCTCAACTATAAAAGTAAAGAGAGGGTTTCACAAACCCTAATCTTCATTTTCTTTTCTCCCCTTTCACTTCCAATGGCGGCTCCCAATGGATTTCGACTATTTCCTCCCCCTAAACTCAAAAACACATCAAAGCCTCTTCCTCTTGCTTCTTAATGGAACGTTGGAGAGCGTTGGAGAGGAAAAAGCAACAATGGAGGTTGAAGGAGATGGGGGAAGATGGAGCTCTTTGCGGATCCATGGAGCTTACGCAACCTAAGGTGAGGGGGAAGACCATTGTGGTCTTAGAGTATTTCATTAGAGTCATCATCTCCGATTTCCCTCAAGAATCGGAGCATATTAACAGATTGAAACTCTCTTGGGAGTTTGTGGTCCATGTGAGAGTCTTTATTTTACATGAGGATGTATTAGCCATAAAAGTGGAGATATATGTGTGGGGGGAAACCGTTTATCTAAGAAAAACGCAATATGCTCCTTTATGGTAATACACTGTCATTAAAGATGGTTCTAACGTTAATATGTATATGATGAATGATATGTTATGTGTGGTTTGTTCGTGATAATGGTTATGTTGTGTGATAATGATGGTGTGTGAGTTATTTATGGTCATAAATATAAATGAGTATGTTGTGAGTAGTTGATTGTTATAAACATGAATGGGTGTGTTTGTAACAATGAATGTGTGATGAGTTGTTAATGTGTTAAAATGGGCATGAGTATGTTTATCTAAATGAGTATGTTGTGAGTGATTGATTGTTATAAACCTATATGGGTGTGCGTGTAACGATGACTATGTGATGAGCTGTCAAGGTGTTAAAATGGATAAGGGTATGTTTGTGACAATGAAGGTGTTGTGTGGTATTTTATGGTGATAAAATAGTGGGATTCCTTATGACGATTGTGTATGACATGGATGTGAGTATAATGTGGAAACTTGACCTGCCCGATGTGGTAGGGGGATTACTCGACCTGTCCGATGTGGTGTGGGGATTATTTGTACGGTACAAAATTGTTGAAAGAGATCAAGGGTAAATTACTACGGAATGTGAATGATGTGAAAAGTGTAAATTCGGAATGAAAATCATATGCTTGCCATAGGATATATATTATGGGATATATATCTTATAGGGTGAATATGAATGATGAGAAATGAGTATGGATACTATAGCACATATATATTATCGGATATATGTGTACTATAGGGTGAATATGGATAATATGAGATGAGTAAAATATGCACACTGTAAAACATATATATTATGAGATGTATGTGTACTATAGGGTGAATATAGATAATATGTGATGGATAAATAAGCACACTATAGAACACATATAGTATGGGATATATGTGTACTATAAGGTGAATATGGATAATATGTGTTGATTGGTATATGTTTATCATGATTGATGTTAAATGTTTGTGGTTTTAATACTTTAATGTTATTACTCCATGTAAATTTACGCTACGGCCGCCGTAGTTGGTTCTTACTCTCTCTGTCTTTCCTTGTATGTGTTATGTATTTGAGTTCAGGTCGTGGCGGTAGCGCATCGGATGCTTGCGGAGGAGAGTACATGTTTGAGTAGTTGCTTTAAGTTCTCAATGTTGTAATTAAGTAATGCATGTAATATGAAAAGTATGTTAAATGGGATTTATGTATGAGTAACTTTCCCCTAAATGTATAGTTAGGATATTAGATGATAAAAAAAAAGTATTATTGATTATGGTTAATTGTATCTAAATTGTGTAATTAAAAGGAAGTGTAATGCCATGTTTTTAATGAAGTGAACGATTGATTGTTTCCGCACCTGAAAGATGAATTGAACTTATATATATATTCAATCAGGTTTTCCAAATCGTTCGAGTAATGTCTTTTAAAATTAATCACTTCACATTCATGTATAAGGTTTTAAAAAAGAATTTTTGGATTACGAAAATCGGGTTCTTATAGTACTTTCCACATTTTAGGGAATGTTTTAGTTTCTTGGTCTTGTAAGAAACAAGCTTGTGTTGCCTTAAGCACCGCTGAAGCGGAATATATTGTTGCTGGTAGTTGTTGTGCACGAGTGTTGTGGCTCAAACAACAATTACGGGATTATGGCTTAAACTTTGGTTGCAAACCCTTGAAATGTGACAATACTAGTGCTATTAATCTCACCAAAAATCCGATTATGTACTCAAGAACCAAACACATTGATATAAGGCATCATTTCCTTAGGGACCATGTCCAAAAGAAGGATCTGTTGGTAGAGTTCATTGATACTCATAACCAACTAGCGGACATATTAACCGTTAGAAAAAGAACATTTTTATAAGATTAGACGAGAATTACGCATTCTCGATGAAGCTTACTTGTCCTAACATGTTTAAATGATTATATGTATGCTTCATTGTTTATATCCAATGCCTACTTGTTCTTAAATTGTGTGTTTTATGCTTTAATTTTCAAGTTTTTAGAGCCAAAAATCATTTTTAACATCAGTGGGAAAACAGTATGTTACAGTAATCGATTATTGTAATGGTGTAATCGATTACATAGAGACATTGTTTGAAATTTGTTGAATTTTTGAAAGTGAGTAATCGATTACTCACTCAGTGTAATCGATTACTCACTCAGTGTAATCGATTGCTCTATGCAGTTATATATGAACTGCTGCATTTTTCAGAAATCCATCATTTTTTCTCTCTCATGTAACTCGTGTTCTCCCTCTCTAAACTCTCTCAATCTCTAAAAATCTCATTTCTACTCCGTTTTGATTTATTTTTGTTGCAAATCACATCACATTTTCAATTCTAAACACTTCTACACCTTCTATTTTGTGATTTGTGGCCTAAATCAAAAACCCCCAAATTTCCAAAAACCCTAAACCTTCAAACACCAACAATGGCTTCATCTTCAAAGAGACCACGTTCTTCAAAGTCTAAGCAAGGAGAATCAACTTCCAAGTCCAACCCTTTGAACTTGACGAGGCTTCTTGCTAATGACACTCAAAGGAAGGTCTTCGAGGAAAACTTCCATGGACGCGTCATCTTCACTCCTAAGTACGATAACATTGGGAACTTTGAGTTTGAAGATTTTCTTTTTCCTTATCTTTTGCGCAACAAAAACTTTTTGACTTTTGCTGTGAAGCGAACGATATCTACCATGAGCTTGTTCGTGTATTTTACTGCAACATGAACTTTAGGAAAAATCTTATGACTTCCCATGTTAAGGGAAATGACATTGTTTTGGATATGAAAACCTTTAGTTCTATTTGCTGTGATATACCGATGATAGGCGACATTACTGGGTTCAGCCTGGTATGTGAATAGGATGATTACGATCGCAAGAAATTCTATCTTTCTATTTGTAGAATTTCTAAGGAGGAAATAGAAAGGCGAAAGCAAAAAAGCCTTGGTGAGACTTTTAAGAACAGGGATACCCTCTCTGCTAGATATCTCACGTTGGAAGATCGTTTGATACATTATTTTCTTTCTTATGTCATTTTGCCGAAATTTTCAAATCATTCGCAAGTAAGTGACATAGAGCTCCAATTGATGTATGCTATCAAGTTTAACATCAAAATTAATTGGACTAAGATGATAATGAATCAAATGTGGCATTTCGCGGCTCCCAAAGTCCATTGCCCTACGCCATCTTCATTACCAAAATTCTTGAGCATTTCAGCGTACCTTTAGAAGGTGGGACCAAAGTGGCCCTCAATCTTCGCGAAAGCAAGGTTGATACTGAGGTTGTCCACAAGATAGGATTCGTTATAGATCTTGTCACTCGTCGAACCTACAAGCATCGTACCGACCGCCAACCTGCTCCTAACGACGAACCAGAACCTACTGCTGCACCAAACCAGCCTGAGTCTCATGCTCAATCTTCTGCATCTGCTGTAATGCCCACTAGTCAGATGATTATGAATGAATTGGTTTCTCTTCGAGGCTACATCACCACAAGGATGGATGTTTTCGATACTCAGAGCCAACAAATCCATTACGAACTTCATCATATTTCTTCGAGGCTAAGCAACATGGATGCTGATGAAGATAGTTCCGAACCCGAGTATTAGATCATTTGTCTAGGTTTCTGATTGTATAATGACTATGGTTGTGCTAGTTCCATTCCCATTTGCACATTGTTTGGATTATTTTATTTTATTTCTGCTTTTATTTATGGATTTCGTATATGAACATCTTTATTTTGGTTATTATGCAATGCGTTTGCTTTATGTTTCATACATGGTAGTTATTATGTTATACTCTTTATTACTTGAAATTTCATATACTATGAACTATTGTATGCTATGCTCTACAACTGTCTATTGTGCTATACTCTTGGCTTTTCTTCTTTTTGATGAAGTCAAAAGGGGGAGAAAAGTTGGGAGGTGTGTATTTTCTGTCAATATTCTTTTAGGCACATAACTCCAAAAGAAAGGGGAGCATACATGCATACATATAGGGGGAGCATACTCAAGACAAGTCAAGATATATCATCAAGTATGCTGCTCTCAGAAAATTACACTTTCAAGAAGACATTGGTTTGTCATCATCAAAAAGGGGGAGATTGTGAAGAAGATCTTGCTCCTGACCTTGGCACGGTTTTGATGAAGACACCAATATCACAAAAAGAAGAAAGGAAGAAGATCGACGAAAACTATCGAAGATAAAGCTTCAAGATTTAGAGTCTAAGTTTTTAGGTACTTCTATCCTTACAACTCATATATTTACTTAGTTAATAATGCTCAAAATTGTTTTCAAGAAAATCAGGAAAAACTAAGTGTGAATAAAAATGATTTTCAAAAACAACATGTAACGGGTTACCATACCTGAGTAACAAGTTACATGAGTGAGAAAAGAGTTTTCAAACCTCTAACAGCTATGAGTAATCCATTACAGACTTTGGAGTAACAGATTACCATTTTTAGAAAACAGGGTAATCGATTACACTAAGGCAAATTCACAAAGCTGTCAAATAGTGTTGTTGAGTAATCGATTACTCAAATCCAGTAATTGATTACATTGTGTGAATTTTCAAAAAGTTGTTAACAGGATTGTTGGGTAATCGATTATCCATTTACAGTAATCGATTACTGAGAGTTGTTGCATCAGTTTTTCAGATTTCAAGTGAAAGGGTTTCACTCCAAACTGATTGTTTTTCATTCCAAATGAAACCTACTCATGCCTAAGGGTATTATGGTTGATTGGAAGCCTATATAAAGGCATTGAAACACTCTCACAACACAAAACAACATTTACAACTCAGATTTCAAACTCTCTTTAAAAGCTCTCACACTTTCTGATTTTTCTTACACTTCAAGAAACCTACTCTTAAACTTTCAAAGTTATTTTGAAGTTGCTTCTAAGTGTTTTTTCATATTGTTAAAGAGCATTATTATCTTAAGTATACGAGTTGTTATTGGATTTTAAGTTATAGAAATTGTCATATACACTTTTAAGGCAATCCAAGCAAAATTGTACATTCTTCGTTGTTGCAAAGTTTACTTTCTTTCACAAGGGTGTGAAGAGAAAGGGTGAGTGACTTGGTATAGTGTTTACCAATGGAGTAACTTGGTATAGTGTTTACCAAGGGTGTTACTTGGAATAGAGTTTTCCAAGGGGATTAGATATAAGTGAATGTGTAAGGTATAAGGAGATCTCGGGGTGAGATATTTGTAATTATAACTCATTATATTTAATAAAGGAATCTCGTGCGAGTCAAGAGTAGTGGACATAGTCTTCGGTGGACAAGAAGGTGAACCAGTATAAAAACACTTATGTACTCTCTTTCCCTTCTCTTTTTTATTTACTTATCCTTCCTAAGTCAATATTTTTCTGCATATTATTTCCACTGCACGTTAACTTTGATATTGCAGAAAAATTGGCCATACTTATTACAACAACTAATTCCCCCCCCCCCCCCCTCTTAGTTGTAATCTCAGTCTTACATAAAAAAATACACATTACCTGTTTTAGTCTGTTTGTTGTGGGTTTGTGATTGTACAAGGAGAATAAGTAAAGAAGAAAATCAATAATGTTTGTTGTGGGTTTTGGAAGGCGGGTGAAGAAGAAGTGAAAAAGAAATGTCAATGGATCAAACATGCAAAAAAGTGAAGAGAAAATCAATAATGTTTGTTGTGAGTTTTGGATGACACGTGAAGAAGAAGTGAAGAAGAAATGTCAATGGATCAAACATGCAAAAAAGTGAAGAGAAAATCAATAATGTTTGTTGTGAGTTTTGGAAGATACGTGAAGAAGAAGTGAAGAAGAAATGTCAAATGAAGAAAACATTAGCTAAAAGGTCTCAAACAGGTGACCAAAGCCAAATGCTAAAAATGAATCCTCTAATTCTCATATAACTTTACAATTCTCACTAGATGCATCCTATATATATAGATGTATATGTATATGTGTATGTATATATATGTGTATGTATTTATATATATTTATTTATATATATATAAATAAATAAATAGGACCCATGCTTATTTTTAATATTTAGAAATTTTTTAAATTAATTATTTGAGTTGCCCAAATGAATCAGTTCAAACTGAGCTGAACTGTTCGTGAACTTTAACCTAGCCAAACTCGAGTTAAAAATAACTCGTATTGAACCCGAGTCGAGTTTCGAGGTGAGCCAAATTTTATCGAACTGAACCGAGTTGAGCTTTAGTTCGACTCAGTTCAGCTCATTTCCAACGCTAGTTAAAATCATATTGGTTTATTTTACCATCATTTCTTTTTTTAATTTGGTATCATCCTCTTATAATTTATTTATAGATGGATATGTTTTCCCATAGTATAAAAGAATATAGATGAAAAAAGAAATGTGGTATTAAAAGAAGCCACATTTACCAATATTGAGTTCGTCCAGTAATATAAGTCAACAACTTATTCCAAGTGGTCAAAAATTAAACTAGAATCATGAGACTCCTAATTGATATGTGCATTTACCAATATAGTCAATAACATTCATATTATATGTGCATTCACATTATTAAGAACATACATGTTACTCATATATTCATATGGTTAAAAATACACATGTTAGATGTGCATTTATATTGTCAAGAACAAACATATGACCCATATATTTTAATGGGTAAAAACATATATGTTACTCGAAGTCTTCTACCCTCACAGGGCTTTCCCTTCATGAAGAAAGATTGAGTTTTGGAATTGGATATAGATTGTAATGCTTTTGTGACCTCTTCGTACTCGTGTTTCAGTGCTTGGAACTGTTGCTCTTCTAAGAGGGTTTGTTGTTGGGATTCTGTGAGTGGTGGAGGTTGGTTTTTGTTTAATTTGTTAAGTTTTCGGTTGTTTTTTTATTCTGTGAAGTGTTACTCATCATAAAAGCTATTCAATTTTAATAATGGTATTCAATTTTTTAACGTTATGGTAATGGTATTCATCATACTTACAACAAATCAATGCTGATATTAATTCACAGTCCTTACCTACCCTTATGTATTTGATGTTTTCTTTTCCATAACCGCGGTTTTCTCATCATTTCATTTTCTCAAAGAATATTTCAAAATTTCGTAGAAAAATCTTTAAACGTTACTCTTTTAGAGCATTTTCAAAAGGTATAAGACCAACTTTATTTTCTATCTTTCATTCCTTATCCCTTTGTGGCTTGCTTTCAGATTCTTTTTTGTGTGATACATTCACAACTTAGAAAACAAATTGTCCATCATTACAGGTTTTTATAATAGTATTCAATTTATAAAAATTATGGTAATGGTTACTGAATATATAACATTGATTTTAGTAATGGTTACCGAATATATAACATTGATTTTAGTAATACACGTTATGAGCAAAATTTCAATCTCAAGTTAGTGTTATTTTGATTGTTACTGAATATTACTAATAACCCTAATAATCATTATTGTACCCAAAAAATGCATAAAGAATATAGAAGTAACTTTATGCAAAACGGTTAAACATGAAAATTTAAATATAATACATAGCATTCCCTTAAATTAAGGAATTTGTAATAATTCATATAATTATAATTACCAAAGGTCAATCCTCCTAATAATTCAAACTATCATACTTTGGTGAATTTTTGGTTATAACAACTTTAAATATGATAATTAAAGTGTTGCTACTGAAAAATAATGTAATTATTATCACTTTGGTGGTTAGAAACCATCCTAAGGTGGTGGTTACCATAAGGGAATTAAAGAAGTTATTATTAGTTATTTCTTTTCTCATATGGAAATATAATGAAATAGTTGATTTTAATTATTACATTTCCAAAAGGCTTGAGACATGTATTGATGTCCTTGAAATGAAAAAATATGTGATTTGGTGGTGTTGCAAAATGAACTTATGAAGAATGAAATAAGGAGGTCTAAGAATATTTAAGGGTATGCATATAATTTAATAATTTAATAAATGATATAAATGTGGAATACAATTTAACTAAAATACCTTCATCTTATTTATATTGGAAGTTGAATTAGAAATGGACAAATAACGGTGAAAAGAGGAGTAATAAATAATGATATGTGAAATGGAGAGTACTTTTTAGTGATGAAGGCGACAACTTACATAGTTATTGGTTGATTAATTTTTCTATGATAACAAATTCATTATATAATATTATTATTATAAGAAAATAAATCATAATAATATCTAATAGGGAATTCATCATTAGACCATGCAATTTTTTATTACCCCATATTGTTATTACTAATAATTTAATTTATATCATACGACTTATAAATTGAATAATTTGTTAAATATCATTGTCTTGGAAAGAGTAGGTATACAAACAAAACTCGAGTTGTTGAGTCTAAAGAGATAATGAATAAAAAATAAAATTAGGAATATAACATTTACGCCTTTGAATTTTTGCACGAGTGAGAATGATAACAATAAGACCAAATTTGTGATTCTCTTCATATTGTAGCAATTGTGCAGCAAATTCACTCTATAGTGTACAACTAAGACTATGCCCTCAACAAAACAAAAGGTTAACAATGATTTTTTATAGTATTAATGAATTTTACATAGTAAAAGAGTTCAATAAGTTTGAAGTTACATTTTGTCTCTCATGGTGAATATAACCTTCTTTGGAATAGATTATGATTGCCTCATCTCAATGTCTACAAACTCTCCAATGATGTTTGGAAGTACTTTGAAATAAACATTGGTATCAACTAACAATATTGAGCAAATATAAACAACAGGTAACGCAAAGGACCTTAACAATAAAAGAAATATATGCAAATATAAAAGTTCGTAGGGAGGAAAATGAAAGAGAAAGAGAAACATGAGCAAATATAAAATTACATACGACTATGAGCAAAGTCGTGACACGTACGTTACACGTACACTTGAGAGAGCATTGATCTATTGTCGTAATGATGATTAGAAATCTTGGTTTGAAGAATCCTCAGATTATGTGTGGGTAGTTTGGTTACTCGAACTAATAATGATCAAAAGAGAGTAGTTGGGAAAAGAAAAGGAAGAGACACACTATGATAAGCAGTTGGAAGAAGAAAATGAAGAGACAGAGTAATAATGATAATATCAAAACGGAGAGAGAAGTAAATGAAGAAGTAGGGTAATGATAATAACAAAACAGATAGAGAAGAATATTGGAAGAGGAAAGTTGAAGGTATTAAAAAAAATTAAAACAGGATGAAAATATGATAGAATGTGAAGTAGTGCATTGTAGGTGTGTGGAGGTCTTGAGCGGGAAAAGTTTTTATTAGAGTTTGACATGTGTTAGAGTGTGAGTTGACAGGAGTTTTTTTGTTATATAGATAATAGATGAGCAAAATTCTATTAATTAAAAAAAATTAAAAAATGATTTTGGTTCCTCAATTTTTTTATACTAAATTGGTCCTTAAAATTTTTTAAAATTCAAAATAGTCTCTTAAAAGATTCATGTGAGTCAAACTAGTAATTTTTTATATTTTTGAATTAGTTTTAGGATTCTTTAGTCCCTATCGACGACTATTTTTTTATATCTATATTCATAAGTTTTGAGTACTAATTTCAAATTTTATTCTTTTAAGAATTAAATTTGTAACACTCAAATTTATGAGAAAAAATATACACACTGACAATGTATGAATTTTATATATTATTATTATATGATAAATTATTCATATTTAATTATCATTGATTCTTCAAAAAAGTAATTCAAATGAATAATGAATGATATAATAATTGTGTATAAATTTTTATACTAATATTGCATAAATATTATATTCAAAATTTATAAGGATTAACTTTTAAAAAAATGTATACACTAAAGGCATAATTTTTTTTACACTGTTACTATATTATTAACTATTTATTTTTAATTATCATTGACTTTTAAGTAAAAATAATTCAAATAAATGATGGATTATAGATTAACCGGGGACAAATGTTTACTTTGTCACATAGATGTTAGGCAAAAAAAATAGAACCATCTAAAAGCACCTGTTAAGGTCATAACGTGGGCTTGGATTATCTTGTCGTGTACATTGTTGGCCCAATGGATTTGTTGTCCGGTGATAGCGTAAATTCGAAGAACTAGGTGTGTTCATTCTCCACTACATTCAGTCATCATCTTTCATCGTTCTTCCTCGCCGCCCTTCACAGATTTATCAATCTGCGTTTTTCATATTCATTACAACTCAGGTTTTATACTTGTTCCTTTGTTCCTATTCATTATTTTCTCTTCATTTTAGCGTTTCAATTGCTTATGCTGTCTACACTTTTTTGGGTACTGTAACAGTAACACTTCACTGTTTCTGAAATTCACCACATTTCTCAATTACCATGTTCATATTTCCCTTTGCTTTACTCAAATTGCTTATCAATTATGTTCATAGGATACTATGCAATTATGTTCCTTTCTTTTAACCTGTTTTGTTATTGTCTATGCCTTAATATTGGTGGGTTTTGGAGTTGGGATTGCACGTGTTAGTGTATGACTGATTTTCCTAATAATACCTAAAGACTAGGTACACTTGAGCTGAAAATGAGAAGGCATTCATTCAAATTGTGGACTGCGTCACATGATGTGGCCAAAATATTGCGGTTGTGGTGACTGCCGCAAATGCATCACACGGCAATTTCTGTGACGCCGAATCACAATGATGCGGTCGCATTCGGGCTACACTGCAACCACATTGGATCGCATCAAATTCATAAATAATTTTTTAATCGCAAAATAATTCACACCACAAAGACCGCAATCTGCATCGCAATAACCGCAACCGTGACCACAATTGCGACCACAACCACAATTTAAAACACTGTGAAAGTGTAAAATTGAGTTTAGGAAGATTGACATTTTTCGTTTCAACCAAGTGTAGGCATAGTTTGTAGTTGTGTATGTTATCTTAATGGATATTGTTAGATTCATTTCCGTTAAACACATGAGGAATGATGGGTTGTCTGGAGTTGTAGAAATTGAGATGGCTAAGATCTCGTTCTGTGGAGTTGTAGAAATTTCCGTTAAATTTGTTGCTCCATTTTGTTAGTGTCATCCTTTTGTTAATTTCCTTATAGCTAGTTTCATTGAGCTGTTGACTTTTACTGGTAAACTTCTGTAATCTACAAACGTGCTTTTATTATTCAGGGGCACTCATTAAGTTGTGATAAGCATGGGAAAAGACGGAAAATCAAAGGAGTCGGGAGGTAAGGGAAAGGGGAAAGCAGGTGGCAGTGATGAGAGTGCATCTAAGGGAAAGGGAAAGGGGGCGAAAGGTGGAGATGGGCTTGGCACCTGCACCTATGTCAAAGGTAGAAAGTTTTTCCCCATCCGTGGTACCCATTGTAACCATATTATCAGTTTCTTGTTTTTATCTTAGACAGCAACATATCATAGAGATTCGACAAATTTGTACCTTAGTTGTCGATTGTAACACAACCTTCACCTATTATCAGGGCTTAAGACCAACTATGTATAGCATCGAGCACACATAAGCAGGTTTTCATTTAATTTTGTCTTTTTATTTGGTGCAGCAAGGCATATCCTATGTGAGAAGCAAGGTAAGATCAATGAGGCATACAAGAAGCTGCAGGATGGTTGGCTTAGCAATGGAGATAAGGTCCCACCAGCAGAATTTGCAAAGGTATTTTTCTTTTGGAGATTATACATTGATATTTGCTCGTTATTCTTTTTCGAATCCTTATTTGTTCTTTCTATTTATGATGGGGATAAGAATCTCATTTTGAGTTAAATACCATAATTATTCTGCCTGCTCCCAGTCTAAAATTATCAATGCCAAGTTGCTTGAAGGAAGAATAAATAAGAAATTGTTCATTTGATAAAATAAAATTGTCTTTTCAATTATTTATGATCAATATTATTTCACTATTCTCAGGTAGCCCAAGAATATTCAGAATGTCCATCAGGCAAGAAGGGTGGTGACCTTGGATGGTTTCCGCGAGGAAAGATGGCCGGACCATTTCAGGAAGTCGCCTTCAACACACCTGTCGGTGTTACCAGTGCTCCTTTCAAGTCTACGTATCTCTCTCGCATTCTCTCTAATTGTTATTCCCCCCTTTCCAGTCCTCAAATTAGGTACAATTTTTAATGTTTGTTTTGATGATGATGCAGGCATGGTTACCATATTATCTTATCTGAAGGAAGAAAGAACTGATCCTTGAAGAGAATGAGGCAGAATTTCAATGGCATTGGAGCACTTGAAGTATTCTTGTCTTGTTGAATGATTGGATGTTGCTTCCTTTCCTTTCTTGACTGTGATCTATAATTTAAACCTGTAGTTTACTATATGTATACTGATCTTGCTTTCTAATACTTATAATTGAGAGCATAGATGTGAATGTGGATGGTTTTGCTAACATTATATTACTGGGTTCGTCCTATTGAATAATTTATGTGCAGTAAAACTTCTTATTTTGTTCTAGAACTCAGTAGGCAACCCCACGGAGGAAATGGATAGAGTCAAGCATGAGTCACACGTGACTCAACTCGTCAAGGATTGACTCGAGTTGAGTTAGATGAGGACTATTTTTTAAGCTCAAGATTGGTTCAATTAAACTTCACAAAAGTTCGAATGCCATAAGAGTACAAATTTATATCGTTCATCGGTTTGATGATGACCATTGATATACATGCATATCTATATATGTACACACATGCGTAGGAGTGAGTTAAGTTTGAACAATTCTCATTATAAGGAAAATAAATTTGGTCATACATCAATGTATTGATGGTTATGATCATAAGTTAGTCTGGTGATGGTTTGTGGCTGAGAACGATGATAGTTGGTACTTAAGGGTCGTAGATGATATCAGTTTAGGCGATTGGATTGGGAGTGAATGTAAGAGAAGTTGAAGATGGGGTTCTTGGTCTTTGATTATATGTTAAAGAAGAATGAAGTTGGATGGAAGGGGTTTATGAGTGAGAGGAGTGAAAATTAACTAAAATTATTAATATACGCTTATTGCATAAACACAATTAATAAAATAATAAAACAATTCTAACATGCTCCTTCGTAAAAAAGGCAAGTCTTAGATTAACAAACCCTTATTTATTTATATATATATATATTTGTGTATGTGAAGTTTGGTAGCATGAGTAAATTGTGTTCACGAATAATCATGTGAGTATTGTATGCTTCAATTTTTACATTAAAAACTCAGATTTTGTATTGCCCACATATATCATATGTTATGTTAGTAATTCCCAAGTAGCCCACTCGCCAACCGGAAGTTATTGGACGGGTATGATACAAATTTTTTGTCATTTACTCATGCTTAGCTCGTAGGCTTTTCTAACGGGTATGGTAGATTACACGCAGATATTATGATCTTAATTATTAATTTTATGTTATGATTTTCAATATGAGTTGAAAGATATACAATTTTAATTTTTTTATTTTATACATTGTTATGTGTAATTTAAAAAATGTCATAGTGACATAAAATAATTTTTTAAATTTTGCATAATTTTATGTACTTTTTATTATTCCTTTTATTTTTTAATTGCATAGTAGGCGTCTCGCAAGCTCACTTTGCCTATATTTATGACAAAAAGAGCATGATTTTTGATGCCCTTTTTACAAACAGGCTTCTCCATAGTCACCCTAATTTAGGTGGACATTAGGCGGGCACAAATACAGCGGACATGGTGGCCCAAATTGCTAATGCTATTTATAACTCCATTTCAAAGATATGTTGTTTTATTTTTAAAAATATTTACTACATTTTATCTCTCATCTTATTTAATCCCACCTTTAATTATTTAGGATCTCCATACAAGTCATCTTTGTATCATTCCTCTAGTAGCTACTATGACACTTCATGGTAGATGATGTTGGACCAGACTGCGACCGGAAAGTCTCCAACCACCAGGGAGTTCCATTGTTACCGGGGTATAGGAAGAGTACAAAGCCACATATGATGCACAACGTCTTGAACCAAAACTTTAAAGCATTAGTTCCATGGGTCTTGTCTACTTATAAATTTTTTTCCTCTTCCCCGAATATCCAATGTGAGACTTCACACTTAAATAAACCCAACAATCTCCCCCTCAAGTGTGGGTACCACACACTTTCCGGTCCGCTCCCCCTTAACTCCACCATGTCCCAGCCGAACCATCGGTTCTGATACCACTTGTTGGACCAGACTACGACCGGGCAGCCTCCAACCACCGGGGAGTTCCATTGTTACCGGGGAATAGTACAGAGCCACAAGTGATGCGCCACGTCTTGAACCAAAACCTTAAGACATTAGCTCCATGAGCCTTGTCTACTTATAAACTCTTTTCCTCTTCCCCGCATATCCAATGTGAGACTTCACACTTGAATAAACCAAATAGATGAGATGTAAGGACCCAAATTCTATCCTTGAAATTTTTTCCTTTATTCATTTCCTTCCCATACATTTTTCATTTTAATTCTATTTACCTATTCATACTCATATATATCCTCATATTCGTATTCATTCTTTTCAGCATAAAATCATAATTCATATAAATATAATTCGGTAACCACCGCATATAACTAGCTGTGGGTTTCCAAAATACCCAGAGCTACAAATATCCAGAGTTACAACACCATGTACGTTAATATATATTCGTAGTTACATAATGCTTAAACTATCAAATATGCACTCATATACAAAATAGTGCAAATAAATGAATCCCAAATATAAAGCTCCTAAAGCTTCCAAAAATAAGACCACCTTATGTCACCTGTTTATCTGCAATGGGATTATCAATGACAAAAACACAAACACATAAAGGAGTAAGTCATAATTCAATAAACGTCATTATAAGATAATCCACATTAGAAAAAGGTTAGTAAATCACTTTAAAATTCATTCTCCGTGCTACATCACTTGAGCCAAAGTCACTACACCCCCTAGGGTTAGCTAAAAACGATTTCTCATCTTTTTTACAAAGAAAACATGCCACATAAACTCGGGCTGAAGTGTTGCCACATAAACTCGGGCCAAAGTGTTGCTACATATCTCGAGCCGAAGTCGCTACACCCCTTAGGATTAGCTAAAAGCAATTTCTCATCTTTTTTATAAAGAAAAACATGCCACATAAACTCGGGTCGAAGTGTTGCCACATAAACTCGGGCCAAAGTGTTGCCACATAAACTCGGGCCGAAGTGTTACCACATAAACTCGGGCCGAAGTATTGATACGTAAACTGGAGCCGAAGTGCTGCCACATAAACTCGGGCTGAAGTGTTGCCACATAAACTCGGGCCGAAGTGTTGCTACGTAAACTCGAGCCGAAGTCGCTAACCATTTATGGTCGGCTAAAAATATATTTCATTTTTCATTGATTTCACTATCAATCATATGTAGTGAATCCACACAATCCTTATTACAAACATACTCATATATGTTTATAATAAATACGTGATTGACCCATTAATCCTTGCACAACCAGAAAATACACACATTTTCCATTTCAATTGTACAAATTAAAGACTTATCCTTACCTTGGTGAGTGTTGGGTTGGGTACTGGGTAACTGCACTAGTTCCACCGACACTGCCGCCAACTCTAGGATCTTTCCTCATTCCCACCATACAACACAATGTTAGTGATTTATTCCAAATATCACATAAACAACTTATATTGCATCATTTAACCATACAAGATATTCATCATATTTTCAATGTTGCTAAACTACTTTCATCATAAGTTTACAACATCTAAAACATACATATTCATCTCATATTCTCAACATTAGAAAGTAAACTCATCTTCTACTTCTAACATTTTACCCATTTTCCATCTTAACCCCATTTTCACTTTAGGGTTTTGGGGTCTTCATGAATCAACCCACAAACCCTCTCCTTTCTTGATATACTGACTCTATACCAAGAGTCTACAAGATAAAATCACAAAAAACGAACCATAACTCAAAAGGGTGAGTTTCCATGGTTTCTCTCATTTTGAGAAGAGATCCAACATACCAAAAACAAGTTTCAAAAGGAAGAGGAGTGTTAGAATCAAGAGATCTACCTCTTCTCAAGCTTCTAAATGACTCACAAGCCTTCTTGCTCTTGAAAAATGTTCCCTTCTCTCACTTCTCTTTATGTTAACCCTCATAAATGTGTTTGAGGTCCCCTATTTAATATAACAGCATCGGGTTCTCGCTTAAGCGAGCCCTTTCTCGCTCAAGCGAGAAAATCCCGCCTATTTTAAAAACTCAAATCTGACCCTCTCGCTCAAGCGAGAATCTCATAGTCTCAACAGTCCCAAAATGCCATTTCTCGGCCAGGCGAGACAATTCTCGCTCAGGCGAGAATCCTCCAATATAGTCCAGGATTTCACCCTCCCAGATGAGCCTTTCTCGCCCCGGCGAGACTCCCTCGCTCAAGCGAGAATCTCAGGACTAATACTATAATTTTAAAGACTCAAATTTAAACGTACCTCGATTCGAACAAATGAGGGTAATCCTCCCTCATATCACGTTCCACCTCCCAAGTAGCATCCCCTTCGTCTACTTGGCTCCATAACACTTTCACCAAAGGAATCTCTTTGCCTCTCAATCTTTTGACACTAGTATCCATGATTCTCACAGGCAACGTCGCAAAAGTCAAGTTATCCTTCAACTCTATCTGGTTCGACTCAACCACATGAGATGGATCCCCAACATATTTCCTCAACTTGGACACATGAAACACATTGTGAAGGTTCGACAACAACGGAGGCAAAGCAATCCGATATGCCACCGGCCCAATCCTTTTCAATACTTGATACGGCCCAATAAATCTCGGAGTCAGCTTATGAGACTTCAACACTCTAACAATTTCAGTAGTCGGGACTACCCTCATGAAAACATGATCTCCCTCATTAAACTCAAGAGGTTTCCGTCTCTTATCGTAATAGCTTTTCTGTCGACTTTGGGCGATCCTCATGTTCTCTCGGATTTTCTTGATCTTATCCGTAGTCTCTTAGACCAGCTCGGGCCCCAATATCAAGTTCTCCCCAGTCTCAAACCAACTCACTGGAATTCGGCACTTCCTACCATACAACGCCTCATAAGGTGCCATTCCAATACTCGAATGGAAGCTATTGTTGTAAGTAAATTCAATTAGAGGCAACATGCCATCCCAACTCCCCGATTGTTCCAAGACACAAGCCCTCAGAAGATCTTCCAATGACTGTATAGTTCTTTCTGATTGACCGCTCGTTTGTGGATGATAAGCTGAACTTAACTTCAACTTAGTTCCCAATGCGGAATGCAAACTAGTCCAAAAGTTAGAAGTAAAACGGGGATCCCTATCCGGTATAATGCTTGACGGTATCCCATGCAAACGAACTATTTCCCGGATATACAGTTTCGCCAATCGATCCAAAGAATATCTCATGTTCATAGGCAGAAAGTGTGCAGATTTCGTTAACCGACCCACTATCACCCATATCGAATCATATCCTTTCTGAGTTTTAGGGAAACCCGATACAAAATCCATGGAGATACTATCTCACTTCCATACAGGAATTTCTAGGGATTGTAACTCTTCCGCCGGTCGTTGATGCTCAATTTTAGCTTTCTCACACACTAGACAACTCGAGACATACGAAGCCACATCCCTCTTCAACCCTGACCACCAAAACAATTTCTTCAAATCTTGATACATCTTGGTAGTTCCCGGGTGAAAACTCATCTTGCTCTTATGAGACTCTTCTAAAATACTCTTCCGTAATTCCTCATCACGAGGCACACACACTCTCCCTTTATAACGCAACATTCCACTAGGGTCCGATGCGAAACCAGTTTCCTTGCCACTTAGCATCAAATCCCGTTTTGCTATTATCTCGATATCCTCAACTTGCAATACTTAGATTTGATCAAATAGTTCATTGGTGACCTTCAGCATTCCCAAAATCATACTATGAGTCATTATCTGAATATCAAAGTTCATATCTCTGAACTCTTCAATCAGTTTCCCTTCCCTAACCATCAAAGCCGACATGTGTAAAGATTTCCGACTTAGCGCATCGGTCACTACATTGGCCTTTCCCGGATGGTATTGCAATCCAAAATCATAATCCTTTAGGAACTCCATCCATTTCCTCTGCCTCATATTCAGGTCCTTTTGATCAAACAAATATTTCAAACTCTTGTGGTCACTATACACTACAAACCTTATGCCATAGAGATGATGTCTCCAGATTTTTAAAGCAAAGATCACTGCAGCCAATTCTAAATCATGAGTAGGGTAGTTTTGTTCGTGCGTTCTTAACTGACGAGAAGCATAGACAACAAATTTCCCTTCCTGCATTAGAACACAACCCAAAACCTTGTCTGGAAGCATCACAATAAACACTGAAATCCTTATCGGTACAAGGAAGAACCAACACTCGTGCCGTAGTCAACCTTCGTTTCAACTCCTGAAAGCTTTCTTCACAACGAAGTGTCCACACATTCGGTTCTCCTTTCCGAGTGAGCTTAGTCAATGGTAGTGCCAACTTCGAAAATCCTTCAATGAATTTCCGATAATACCCAGCCAAACCCATAAAGCTCCTGATCTCAGTGACTGACTTGGGCACCGCCCATTACATAACCGCTTCAACCTTTGAAGGATTTACTGCCACTCCTTCCTTGGATATCACATGTCCAAGAAAGTTTACCGATTCCAACCAGAAATCACATTTTGACAGCTTCGCATACAACCGATTCTTACTAAGAAGTTCTAGCACAACCCTCAAATGCTCAGCATGCTCCTCTCGGCATTTGGAGTAAACAAAAATGTCATCAATAAATACCACTACGAATGAATCTAAATACGGATGAAAAATCCGATTCATGTAGTCGGTAAATATTGATGGGGCATTCGTTACACCAAAATGCATGACCAAGTATTCAAAATGTCCATACCTTGTCCTAAAAGCAGTTTTAGGAATGTCTTCCGACTTCACACGAAGTTGGTGGTATCCTGACCGAAGATCAATCTTTGAAAACACTACCGCCCCTCTCAACTGATCCATCAAGTCATCAATTTGAGGCAATGGGTATTTGTTCTTGATAGTAACCTTGTTCAACTGTCTGTACACAACCGCATACTACCATCTTTCTTCTTAACCAACAAAACAGGCGCACCCCACGGCGAGACACTAGGACGAATAAACTTCCTGGCAAATAAGTCCTCGACCTGCTTTTACAACTCGGCCAATTCTAACGGTGCCATCCTATAAGGAGCTATAGAGACGGGTCCCGTTCCAGGTACCAAATCAATAGAGAATTCCACTTCTCTTAGTGGAGGTAATTCCAGAATATCACCAGGAAATACCTCAGGAAACTCACGAACTATTGAAATATCCTCAACCTTAGGTTTCTCAATACCCTCCAAGGATGCCAACAACATAAACATGACTCCTCCCTCCTTACAGGAAGTCCTGACTTCCTTTGCCGATAACGTTTTCATGTTATTAGCCTCATCAGAAATCTCATTTAGATTCCCGAAAACCATGGTCTTATCGGCACAATTAAGCATTACATGATTCGCCGACAACCAGTCCATCCCCAGAATTAGATCCAACTGGGATAGTGGTAAGCAGATTAAATCCACAGTAAAACTCCTACCGTTTACCACTACCAAACATCGAGACACCACTGTCGACACCACCATAGGCACATTAGTTGGGGTGGATACGACCAAGTCGAAAGGCAACGACTCAGTTTGCAATTTCAGCCTATCCACGCATTCAATAGATACAAAGGAGTGTGTCGCTCCTGAATCAAACAACACTAAAAGGGGAATACCTGCCACCATGCAATTACCTTTGATCAGACCATTCATATTTGATGCCTCTGCACCACTCATGGTGAATACTCTGCCGGTGGATCGGGGTCGTTCAGCACTAACAACATTTATACCTTCCCGTAATTTGGGATAATGCCTCTTAAGATGCCCACTCTCCTTGCAGTAAAAGCAGCTAAGTGTGGTTCCGGGGCACGAATCACCAAAATGCTTTCGGCCGCATTTGTTACACCAGGATTGAGAGTGTGGATGCGACCCTCCAGTATTGGCATGAGTTCTTGACCCATGCGGAGTATATCCTCTGTTACCCATAGGCGAGGAATAAGGCTTCCCTTCTTCCGGAAACGCCTTACCCTTACGCTTCCCGTGCACAAAATTCCTTTGGGGCCCAAAATTCTTGGGAGGAAGTGATCTTAGCGCCATCACTTCATCCGCCTTCATATCATCCTCGACCATTCTACACTTCTTGACCAATGAAGAAAAGTCGGAGATCTCTTGATGCCTAAGCATCATTTTCAACTTGGGCTTCAAACCCAATTCAAACTTCGAACACTTGGACCTCCCGTCCGCTTCCAATTCAGAGTAAGGGCAAAATCGAGCCAATTCTTCAAATTTGGCCGTATAGTCCCCCACCGATAGGTTTCCTTGTTCCAACCTCAAGAATTCCATTTCCTTCTGACTCCTCAAATCAGCAGGAAAATACTTTCGAAGGAATTTCTCCCTAAAAGTACACCACATAATTACTTGCCCCTCCGCCTCCATTTGGCGCCGAGTGAATTCCCACCAGCTTTCGGCCTCCTTTTTTAACAAATAGGTGCCATACGCCAACTTCTGAGCATCAGAACAGCTCATGGCCTTGAAAATCCTCTCCAATCTCTGAATCCACTCGATTGCTGCATCAGGAGCGAAACCCCTTGAAACGAACTGGGGTTCCTCCTACATAACTCATCCAAACCTCGATACTCAGCCGGACAGGGTGGAACCAAAGGCTGTGAACTCGGGCTTGGTGTCGTATTCTAATTCAGGTGTTGCAAGTTCTCGTTCATGTTTGTCAGCACTGCCGCAATCTGGGCCAACAATTCATTCTGACCCGATCCTCTTCCTCGTCCTCTTCCAGACATTTTAGTAACGGTTACCTATACTCATTCACTTGTCAGAAACATAATTTTGTCTAGACAAAGTTCACATAATCACTTAGAAAATTAGTACAAATCAAACAATTTTCAACGTATAAGATCACAAAGAAGCATGCAAGGCCATATCCTAGGCCGTAGGATTAACTATGATCTGATACCATATTGTAAGGACCCAAATTCTACCCTTGAAATTTTTTCCCTTATTCATTTCCTTCCCATACATTTTTCATTTTAATTCTATTTACTTATTCATACTCATATATATCCTCATATTCGTATCCATTCTTTTCAGCATAAAATCATAATTCATATAAATATAATTCGGTAACCACTGCATATAACTAGCTACGGATTTCCAAAATACCCATAGCTACAAATATCCAGAGTTACAACACCATGTACGTTAATATATATTCGTAGTTACATAATGCTTAAACTATCAAATATGCACTCATATACAAAATAGTGCAAATAAATGAATCCCAAATATAAAGCTCCTAAAGCTTCCAAAAATAAGACCACCTTATGTCACCTGTTTATCTACAATGGGATTATCAATGACAAAAATACAAACACATAAAGGACTAAGTCATTAATTCAATAAACATCATTATAAGATAATCCACATTAGAAAAGGTTAGTAAATCACTTTAAAATTCATTTTCCGTGCTACATCACTTGAGCCAAAGTCACTACACCCCCTAGGGTTAGCTAAAAGCGATTTCTCATCTCTTTTACAAAGAAAACATGCCACATAAACTCGGGCCGAAGTGTTGCCACATAAACTCGGGCCGAAGTGTTGCTACATAACTCGAGCCGAAGTCGCTACACCCCTTAGGGTTAGCTAAAAGCAATTTCTCATCTCTTTTATAAAGAAAAATATGCCACATAAACTCGGGACGAAGTGTTGCCACATAAAATCGGGCCGAAGTGTTGCCACATAAACTCGGGCCGAAGTGTTATCACATAAACTTGGGCCGAAGTGTTGCTACGTAAACTCGAGCCGAAGTGTTGCCACATAAACTCGGGCCGAAATGTTGCCATATAAACTTAGGCCGAAGTGTTGCTACGTGAACTCGAGCCGAAGTCGCTAACCATTTATGGTTGGCTAAAAATATATTTCCTTTTTCATTGATTTCACTATCAATCATATCCAGTGAATCCACGCAATCCTTATTACAAACATACCCATATATGTTTATAATAAATACGTGATTCACCCATTAATCCTTGCACAACCAGAAAAAACACACATTTTCCATTTCAATTGTACAAATTAAAGACTTATCCTTATCTTGGTGAGGGTTGGGTTGGGTACTGGGTAACTGCACTAGTTCCACCGACACCGCCGCCAACTCTAGGATCTTTCCTCATTCCCACCATACAACACAATGTTAGTGATTTATTCCAAATATCACATAAACAACTTATATTGCATCATTTAACCATACAAGATATTCATCATATTTTCAATGTTTCTAAACTACTTTCATCATAAGTTTACAACATCAAAAACATACATATTCATCTCATATTCTCAACATTAGAAAGTAAACTCATCTTCTACTTCTAACATTTTACTTATTTTCCATCTTAACTCCATTTTCACTTTAGGGTTTTGGGGTCTTCATGAATCAACCCACAAACCCTCTCCTTTCTTGATATACTAACTCTATACCAAGAGTCTACAAGATAAAATCACAAAAAACGAATCATAACTCAAAAGGGTGAGTTTCCATGGTTTCTCTCATTTTGAGAAGAGATCCAACATACCAAAAACAAGTTTCAAAGGGAAGAGGAGTGCTAGAATCAAGAGATCTACCTCTTCTCAAGCTTCTAAATGACTCACAAGCCTTCTTGCTCTTGAAAAATGTTCCCTTCTCTCACTTCTCTTTATGTTAACCCTCATAAATGTGTTTGAGATCCCCTATTTAATATAACAGCATCGGGTTCTCGCTTAAGCGAGCCCTTTCTCGCTCAAGCGAGAAAATCCCACCTATTTTAAAAACTCAAATCTGACCCTCTCGCTCAAGCGAGAATCTCACAGTCTCAACAGTCCCAAAATACCATTTCTCGCCCATGCGAGACAATTCTCGCTCAGGCGAGAATCCTCCAGTATAGTCTAGGATTTCACCCTCCCAGGTGAGCCTTTCTCGCCCAGGCGAGACTCCCTTGCTCAAGCGAGAATCTCAGGACTGATACTATAATTTTAAAGAATCAAATTTAGGGTGTTACATGAGAGGTGGGTGAGTGTCGATATAATTATTCACATCCAAGATATATTCTTAATTATTCACGTAGTCATAGAAGATGAGAAGTGAGCGGTTCTCAAGTTCTTACCACTTTTGGATGAGTTATAAAATCTCCACTTGCATCCTAACATGAAGATATGGTTTTACTTTTCATTTAAAAAATTTCAATAAAAATACTTACTATTAAGTATTTTTCCATTTTGCTTTTCAAAATAAGAAAAAGAAGAACAAAATATTCTTATTCTTGTCTGAGTTCAATGAAAAAATTTCACTTAATTAAAAAGAAAAATTCTAATAATACAAAATAAGATTGTTATATTATTTGGAGTGTTGGTGCAACGGAAGCGATCGTTGCGCATCATTGGTCACAAGTAATCAAATAAAGTGCATAGAATAAATAGAAGAGAAGAAACAAAGAATTTGGTAATGATGTTCTGCCAATTATGCCTACGTTACCGAGAGCGTTGAGCGGCTAACAATATATTATTAGAGAATAAGGATTACAAACCCTAGCACAGTCATGGGCCCAAGTGCCCATGTGATGTTTCTATTTGGTGTTTATATCTGGTGCACATTTTAACAAGGGGCTTGAGTCCAATATATAACATTGGTTACTGTACTCTATTCCAATACTAGGTGATGTGAGACTAATGTAATAACATATTTCAAGCATCCACAACAATCTTCACCTTGATTGAAATAGACGAATATCTCGCTCCTTAGGAAATCAACACAAGATTCTCCACCTTAGCGAGTATCTGACTCCACCTTACTCAATGCACATTTCTCTTTAACAAATCATCTACATAAGAGTCTACTCCCCTTCAGCATAAACCTTCTAAGTATCCTTGACGATGTTACCAAGAGTCCAGCTCTCTAAACTTGTAGTG
Organism: Lupinus albus; assembly: GCA_009771035.1. NCBI lineage: Eukaryota > Viridiplantae > Streptophyta > Magnoliopsida > Fabales > Fabaceae > Lupinus > Lupinus albus. The sequence goes on along the minus strand of CM020006.1, from coordinate 7,918,445 downwards.
CATCTTCCCGTACCACCATCAAATGGAACACGCTGCCTAGCCACTTATTGCTAGGAAGTCTTTCGATATATGGAACCTCTAAACAAAAGTTCACCAACAACCGTCCTCTTCAATACCCAGTCAAACTGAACATTGGAGCTTCCTTGGAAAGCTTGAACTACCGACACCATTTCCTAGCCCGACAATCATAGTTCAAAAGAACTATCATACTCCACCATAAGGAGTATACCCACAACACACACCTTGCATCAATGTTAATCAATGTTTGTGCCATATCCTTGCATCCAAGCCAACGTCCATGTCACACCCTGCATCTCTATCAATGCTCGTGTTATACCTTGAATCAAAGTCAATGCACATGTTATACATAAGGGTGGAAATAGGTCATGCCGCCTATCAAGGGCCTATTACCTGACCTATAACAGGTCAGACCAGACCATACATTTTTAGTAAACAGGTCAGATTTAGGCTTCTCTGAAAGCCTATTTAACCGAAATAGACTAGGCTCAGACCTTTTAAAAAGCTTATTAAGTCTAACAGGCCGACCTATATAATGTTATTATATATTTATAAATTTTTTTTATAACATGTACAAAACACTAAATAAAAAAATTATGTAAATAATCCACTAGGACTTAGAGATTAGGCTATTTAATAATTGAATATTTAATTGTTGAGACTTGGGCTTAAGTACATAACTCAAGTCATGTTAAATATTGGAACAATATCATATTTTACCATGATATTATTAAAATACATTGTTTTGTATATTCTAACCTCAAAGACACCACAAATCCTTCGAATAAATTACGCAACATTAGAAGGTGATGAAAATAATTGTGACAACAGTGTAAAAAAATCACATTAATTGCTATAATTATAAAAAAAATTCTAGTTTTTATATAATTTTTTAAATTTGTTACCTTAGCAGGCATTTAAACAGTCTAACTATAACACCCCAAATTATAAGTCTTTAAAATTATAGTATCAGTCCTCGGATCCTCGCTTGAGCGAGAAAGGTTCACCTGGGAGGGTGAAATCCTGGGCTATACTTGCCAATTTTGGGTAATGTAATCGATTATACAGTCCTTGTTATCGATAACATGATGATTAAAAGCATCAGATATGTACATCTGACACAATGTAATCGATTACACCATGTTGGTAATCGATTACATCGCGACGATGCCTCTGTAATTTACACTGTGTAATCGATTACACACTTCTGGTAATCGATTACATCGTATTAATGTAATCGATTACACCATGTTGGTAATCGATTACATCGCGACGATGCCTCTGTAATTTACACAATGTAATCAATTACACTATACTTGTAATCGATTACACTTATCGTAGTGTCTATAAAATAGAAACCCAAAACACATTTTAGGGTTAGAACTTTGAAGAGAAGAGAGAGAAGAGAGCTTTTCAAGAGCAAAGAGCCTTAGGACTCATCTTAGAGCTTGAGAAGAGGTAAACCTCTTGTTCCTAACTCATCTTCTTCCTCTCTAACTTGTTTTGGGTATGTTGGATTTATTTTCAAAACATGAGAAACCATGGAAACTCATTCTTTAGAGTTATGGTTCGTTTTATGTTGTTTTTCTCTTGTAAACTCATGAGTTGGAGTTGATATTTGATGAATGGAAAAGTTTTGTGGGTTATTAATGAAAAACCCCAAAACCCCCCAAAATGAAGATATGGGTATAAAGAGAAAGAGATGAAATGTTAGATGTGGATGATGAGTTTGTGTTTTGATGTTGATATATTAGATAAACATGTATGTTTTGATATTTGGAAACTTGAATTGAAGTTGTTTTGGAAATATTGAGAATACATGAATCCCTTGTGTATTTGATGATGAAATACGAGTTATTTATGTGTTATTTTGAATAAATGACTGACATCGTTGTTATTGGTGATAATGAGGAAAGATCCTAAGGTTGGAGGAAATCACGGAGGAGACTTTTAAAGTTACTCGGAACCGATCTCCAACGCTCACCGAGGTAAGGGATAAGTGGCTCTAATTCATACTCACTGATATGAATGAGGTATGTGAAAGAGGTAAAAGGTTTGTAAGGGAGACGTGTTTCCATAGTTAATGATTTGATGGAAAAGGTAAATGTATTGGCATTATTGTTATGATTATAGAGTAAAATGGTTATCATTTGATATGTGGTATTGGATAGCCTTCGTGGTGTTGACTTGCCCTATGTGGTATTGCGTATGACTTGCCCTATTTGGTATTGTGTATGACTTGCCCTATGTGGTATTGTGTATGACGTTCCCTATGTGGTATTGTGTATGACTTGCCCTATGTGGTATTGTGTATGACTTGGTCTATGTGGTATTGTGTATGACTTGCCCTATGTGGTATTGTGTATGACTTGCCCTATGTGGTATTGTGTATGACTTGCCCTATGTGGTATTGCGTATGACTTGCCCTATGTGGTATTGCGTATGACTTGCCCTATGTGGTATTGCGTATGACTTGCCCTATGTGGTGTGTATGACTTGCCCTATGTGGTATTGCGTATGACTTGCCCTATGTGGTATTGCGCATGACTTACCCTATGTGGTATTGCGCATGACTTGCCCTATGTGGTATTGCGCATGACTTGCCCTATGTGGTATTGCGCATGACTTGCCCAATGTGGTATTGCGCATGACTTGCCTTATGTGGTATTGCGTATGACTTGCCCTATGTCGCATTGTTTACGACTTGCCCTATGTAGTATTGTATATGACTTGCCCCAAGTGGTAATGAGAAGGTAAACGTGCAATTGGAATATGAATGATGAGAAATGAGAAGGTTGCAATGAAAGTCATATGCATGCTATAGAATATATAGTATGGGATATATGTTCTATAGGGTGAATATGAGCGATAAAAAAGAAGATGTGGAGAAAGAAAGTACTATACATGCTATAGGATATATATATTATGGGATATATATATGTTATAGAGTGGATATGAATAACGGGATAGAAGATGTTCCAAACGAACGTAATATGCATACTATAGAATATATATTGTAACACCCCAAATTTTAATCTTTAAAAATATAGTATCAGTCCTGGAAGCCTCGCTTGATCGAGAGATTCTCGCCTGAGCGAAAAAGGATCAGCTGGGAGGGTGAAATCCTGGACTATACTGGAGGATTCTCGCCTGGGCGAGAAATGGCAATTTTGGGCTGTTGACACAGTGTAATCGATTACACTCTGCTGTTAATCGATTACACACTGCTGGTAATCGATTACACTCTGCTGGTAATCAATTACATCGTATTAAAAACATCAGATATGTGCATCTGACACAGTGTAATCGATTACACATTTATGGTAATCGATTACGCATTGCGGGTAATCGATTACACATTGATGGTAATCGATTACATCGTATTAAAAGCATCAGATATGTGCATCTGACACAGTGTAATCGATTACACATTTCTGGTAATCGATTACACATTGCTGGTAATCGATTACACATTGCTGGTAATCGATTACATCGTATTAAAAGCATCAGATATGCGCATTTTTCACGTTGTAATCGATTACACCTTGTTGGTAATCGATTACAACCCGACGACACCTCTTTAAAACAGAAACCCAAACACATTTTTGGGTTAGAACTTCGAAGAGAAGAGAGAAATGAGAGCTTTTCAAGAGCAAGGAGCCTTAGGACTCATCTTGGAGCTTGAGAAGAGGTAAACCTCTTGTTACTAACTCTTCTTCTTCCTCTCTAACTTGTTTTGGGTATGTTGGATTTATTTTCAAAACATGAGAAACCTTGGAAACTCATCCTTTAGAGTTATGGTTCGTTTTATGTTGTTTTTATCTTGTAAACTCTTGGTTTAGAGTTGTTATTTGATGAATGGAAAGTTTTATGGGTTATGCATGAAAAACCCCCAAAAACCCCCCAAAATGAGAATACGAGTATAAAGAGAAAGAGATGAAATGTTAGATGTGGATAATGAGTAGTGCTTTGATGTTGTTATATGATATGAACATGTATGCTTTGATATTTAGAAACTTGTATTGAAGTAGTTTTGGAAATATTGAAATATGAGATGTTATGCATGTTTTAGAAGGTTGAATATTGATGATGAATATTTTGTATGATTAAATGATGCAAAATAAGTTGTTTATGTGATATTTGGAATAAATGACTAACATTGTTGTTATTGGTGGAAATGAGGAAAGATCCTAAGGTTGGAGGAAATCGCGGAGGAGACTTTTAAAGTTACTCGGAACCGATCCCAAAACTCACCGAGGTAAGGGATAAGTGGCTCTAATTCATACTCACTTATGTGAATGAGGTATGTGAAAGAGGTAACGTGTTGGTAAGTTTATGGTTGTTACCCTACCCGAGGAGGTAGTGGTTTATCATTGTGTCCTACCCGGAGTGGTAGTGAACTATTTATCGTGTCCTACCCGGAGTGGTAGTGAACTGTTTATTGTGTCCTACCCGGAGTGGTAGCGGACTGTTATGGTGTCCTACCCGGAGTGGTAGTGGACTGTTATTGTTATCCTACCGGGAATGGTAGTGAAGTATTGTGTATGACTTGCCCTATGTGGTATTGTATATGACTTGCCCTATGTGGTATTGCGTATGACTTGCCTTATGTGGTATTGTGTATGACTTGCCCTATGTGGTATTGTGTATGACTTGCCTTATGTGGTATTGCGTATGACTTGCCCTATGTGGTATTGTGTATGACTTGCCCTATGTGGTATTGTGTATGACTTGCCGTATGTGGTATTGTGTATGACTTGCCCTATGTGGTATTGTGTATGACTTGCCCTATGTGGTATTGCGTATGACTTGCCCTATGTGGTATTGTGTATGACTTGCCCTATGTGGTATTGCGTATGACTTGCCCTATGTGGTATTGTGTATGACTTGCCCTATGTGGTATTGCGTATGACTTGCCCTATGTGGTATTGTGTATGACTTGCCCTATGTGGTATTGTGTATGACTTGCCCTATGTGGTATTGTGTATGACTTGCCCTATGTGGTATTGTATATGACCTACCCGAAGTGGTAGTGGATCATTAAGGGAAATTGCCTACCCGAAGTGGTAGTGGATCATTAAAGGAAATTGCCTACCCGAAGTGGTAGTGGATCATTGAGAAATTACATACCCGATGTGGTAGAACCAGAGGTGGTAAAGAGTAAGCCTGATGGCGAGAATAAGCAATGAGACAAAAAGATTTGAGATAAACGAATATGCATGCTATAGGATATATAGTATGAGATATATATTCTATAGGGTGAATATGGATGATAAAGTGGAAGATGTGAATAATGAAAGTCATATGCATGTTATAGGATATATAGTATGGATATATATTCTATAAGGTGAATATGAAGGATGAGAACTGAGAATGTCACAATGAAAGTTGTATGCATTCTATAGAGTATATTGTATGGGATATATATTCTATAGGGTGGATATGAATGATGAGAAGTATGAGGTTTCGAAGGAACGTAGTAGGCGTGCTATAAAATATATATTATGGGATATATATATATACTATAGGACGAATATGAATAACGTGGAAATGAAAGAAAGAATATATGAACGTTTACATTTATTTATTTGTGGTTATGATTTATATCGATGCTTAATTGTATTTGAAATGTGGATTATCGTGTGATGTTAGTTTTGAACTAATGACTTACTCCCTTTTGTTTTGTGTGTTGTTTATGATAATCCCATTGTAGGTAAATGAAGGATTTTGAGGATGAAGCTCAATTAGGAAGCTTTTGTGTTTATTTACTCGATTGTCTTTATTGCTATTTGATATTGTAGTTGATTTGATAGTATTTTGGGATAAATGTAATCTGATTAGGATAATATGGTGACATGTAGTTATGGACGTTATAACTCTGGAAAACCCATAATTGGACGTATGTGATAAAGGCTATCTGAATGAATTATGTTTTTCCGCAACATAAATTTGTATGATAATATAATAAGGTAAAGAGCATTTTCAAAGAGAGATACTTGAGAGTTTTTAATGAAGGTGACGACTGTATGTAAGAAAGGATTAAAATAAATGAAAAATCTTCAAGGGTAGAATTTGGGTCGTTACATATATTATGGGATATATATACTATAGGATGAATATGAGTAAATTGGAAATTAAAGGAAGATAGTTTGAATGTTTTCAATTCCGTATGTGTGTTTATGAATTATATTAAAGATTAATTGTATTTGAATGTGGGTTATCACGTGATGATAGTTTTGAACTAATGACTTACTCCCTTTTGTTTTGTGTGTTGTTTATGATAACCCCATTGTAGGTAAATGAAGGATTTTGAGGATGACGATTGATTAGGAATCTTTTGTGTTCATTTACTCGATTGTCTTTATTGTTATTTGATATGGTAGTTGATTTGATAACAATATGGGATGATTGTAAATCCGTTGAGATTAATATGGATATGTGTAGTTATGGGCTTTATAACTTGGGGAGACCCATAACTAGTTGTATGTGGTAAATGCTATTTGAATGAATTATGTTTTTCCGCAACATAACTTTGTATGATAATATAATGGGGTAAAGAGTGTTTTCGAAAATGATACTTGAGAGTTTTCAATGAAGGTGACGACTGTATGTAAGAAATGATTAAAATGAATGAAGAGTTTTCGAGTTTTGAAAATCGGGTCCTTACAATATGGTATCAAAGCATAGTTAATTCTGCGGCCTTGGGCATGGCCTTGCTTGCTTCTTTGTAACATGTTTATGATTTGATTGGTTGTGATTGTGTGAATTGGATGTTTAAAGCATGAAGCTTTGGTATAGTAACATGTAATGTACTATGAGATTAGGTGATAACTTGACTTGTGTGAATTAAAATTGTGTACTGACTATCCATGAGCGCAGGTTGAAACATGGCTGAAAGAGGAACGAGTCAGAACGTTCCAAATGAAATGTTGGTTCAGATGGTAGCTGCACTACACCAGATGAACGAGTGCTTGCATAATCTGAATCTGAACCCTGCACCAAGTCCAAGCTCGCACCTCAACGCAACCATATGCGGGAGAGAGGTAAAGAGAGGGTGGAAGATGACCGGAAGCCTTATGCGACAACTACTAGACATCGAGACCGAAATTTCCAAAGGTCTAGACCATTTACCATTCCTACCGAAGGGGTTTCTACTCCCATGTGCAACAAATGTGGTAGACGCCATCTTGGGAGTACATGCTCGGGGTCGGGAAACGGATGTTTCCACTGCAAGGAGTTTGGGCACATTAAAAGGTTTTGTCCCAAGCTAGATCGGAGACCAAATGTCATTCCTGCTGAGGAGACAAGGAACCATGGTCGAAGGTTTACCCCGAGTGGCGCAGGGACATCAGGTGTGGATGATCCGGCGAGAGGTAAATCGCATGGTGACAGGTATTCCTTTTAGTGTTGTTTAGTTCGGGAGCGACACACTCCCTATATTTGCTGAATGTGTGAACCGACTGAGATTGTACACCAAGTTGTTGTTGCCGACTTAGTTGTACCCACCAATCTAGTGTACTGGTGGTGGATGTCGATATGGATGTCTCAGTGTACGGTTAGGGTAAATGGTAAAACCTTTACCATAGTGTTGATATGCGCAATGATGTCCCAGTTGGATTTAATCCTAGAAATGGACTAGCGGTCAGCAAATAGTGTTATGTTTAACTGTGTGTACTTGTTGAAGTGAAGATTTAAAAATTGAGTATGCATTGATATGTATGTGTATGCTAAGGGGGTAAGGAGTATACTGATAGTTGAGAAAAAGCGGATAGTTAAGTTACTTACCCCGTCGATGTGATGAATCCATTTTATTAGTTGTGAAACTTTTGGTCTCGAATGACCGGTTCTTTTGCGGTAGGACATTGGCAACGCATGAAATAGTGGTGGTGTTCCGCAATTGTATGCGTTGAATGTGTACCGGCAAAAGTGGTTGTTGTTTCGTGAATGTCAGAAATTGCGGTGTATGGGTGTGGTGTAACCATAGGAGAGAAGAAGTTTTGGGTTGTGTTGAAGTGAGTATGCGAACCATGTTTCATGACGTGGTTGCCATGACTCGTGGATTCAACCGTTTTCGAAAATCCTTTTTGGATAAAACATAGCTTGTGGCTAAATAATGATTTAGTATCATGTTGGAGGATTCTGAAAATTTAGCAACCATATCGGAATAAGTGGGATGTTGTTAACAGTTTAGTGATATAAGACGCCCATGTATTTCTGGACATAATGTGAGTGAGTTAGTAAGTTTATCTTTGCTAACGGAATTGGGATGACCAAACCGAACGCAAGTTGTAGGTTTGAGTGTTGGTCGACTCGTGCTGGCCGATTGCTAACATAATATCTAGTTTTGGTGTGAATTGATGGTTTTATGGGTTCAGTTGAGGCTAAGACTCGGTAATTTCTTTAGACGATAAGATTTGATGGTAGAAATATTTGATGTAATTAGACAATTACGGAATAGTTTGATTGTGTACAGTTGATGAGACACTAAGAGTCATATTGTGTAAGTATGTTGTGGATCGAGTAAAATGAAAGTGTGCTAGTTTCTCGAGTGGAGATGAAAGCTAGCTAGTGTATAATAGATGTTAAAAGATTCATTTAAATATATATGAGATAAGGAGTTCCCCATTCGCTGAAGTTCGAGAGTGTTATCGGGATTCTTAACGTATGTTAGGATTGATAGATGGATAAGTGCTAGAGATCTATGGTTCTTGATGGATATAGGGAAATTCTTTAGCCTGAATTATGGATTAGTTCCCCTGACACTCGAGTTATTAAAGGCGTCAACACCTTAATATTTGGACATTGATGAATTAGTTCATGAATTGGTGGGTGATATCATGGTTTAGTGGTGTATGCCCTTAATGACCGATTAAGTAATCTTAATGAATTAGGGGATCGATTATGATTTTGGTGAAGTATCCTTATGCCTAAGGTCTAGGAGATGATTTTGATTTCCGAGGTATGTTCAATTTTCGGGGACGAAAATTCCTATAAGAGGGGGAGGATTGTAACACCCCAAATTTTAAGTCTTTAAAATTATAGTATCAGTCCTCGGATCCTCGCTTGAGCGAGAGGTACTCGCTTGAGCGAGAAAGGTTCACCTGGGAGGGTGAAATCCTGGGCTATACTTGCCCATTTTGGGTGTAATCGATTATACAGTCCTTGTTATCGATTACATGATGATTAAAAGCATCAGATATGTACATCTGACACAATGTAATCGATTACACCATGTTGGTAATCGATTACATCGCGACGATGCCTTTGTAATTTACACTGTGTAATCGATTACACACTTCTGGTAATCGATTACATCGTATTAATGTAATCGATTACACCATGTTGGTAATCGATTACATCGCGACGATGCCTCTGTAATTTACACAGTGTAATCAATTACACTATACTTGTAATCGATTACACTTATCGCAATGTCTATAAAATAGAAACCCAAAACACATTTTAGGGTTAGAACTTTGAAGAGAAGAGAGAGAAGAGAGCTTTTCAAGAGCAAAGAGCCTTAGGACTCATCTTAGAGCTTGAGAAGAGGTAAACCTCTTGTTCCTAACTCTTCTTCTTCCTCTCTAACTTGTTTTGGGTATGTTGGATTTATTTTCAAAACATGAGAAACCATGGAAACTCATTCTTTAGAGTTATGGTTCGTTTTATGTTGTTTTTCTCTTGTAAACTCTTGAGTTGGAGTTGATATTTGATGAATGGAAAAGTTTTGTGGGTTATTAATGAAAAACCCCAAAACCCCTCAAAATGAAGATATGGGTATAAAGAGAAAGAGATGAAATGTTAGATGTGGATGATGAGTTTGTGTTTTGATGTTGATATATTAGATAAACATGTATGTTTTAATATTTGGAAACTTAAATTGAAGTAGTTTTGGAAATATTGAGAATACATGAATCCCTTGTGTATTTGATGATGAAATACGAGTTATTTATGTGTTATTTTGAATAAATGACTGACATCGTTGTTATTGGTGATAATGAGGAAAGATCCTAAGGTTGGAGGAAATCGCGGAGGAGACTTTTAAAGTTACTCGGAACCGATCTCCAACGCTCACCGAGGTAAGGGATAAGTGGCTCTAATTCATACTCACTGATATGAATGAGGTATGTGAAAGATGTAAAAGGTTTGTAAGGGAGACGTGTTTCCGTAGTTAATAATTTGATGGAAAAGGTAAATGTATTGGCATTATTGTTATGATAATAGAGTAAACTGGTTATCATTTGATATGTGGTATTGGATAGCCTTCGTGGCGTTTACTTGCCCTATGTGGTATTGCGTATGACTTGCCCTTTGTGGTATTGTGTATGACTTGCCCTATGTGGTATTGTGTATGACTTGCCCTATGTGGTATTGTGTATGACTTGCCCTATGTGGTATTGTGTATGACTTGCCCTATGTGGTATTGTGTATGACTTGCCCTATGTGGTATTGTGTATGACTTGCCCTATGTGGTATTGTGTATGACTTGCCCTATGTGGTATTGGGTATGACTTGCCCTATGTGGTATTGCGGATGACTTGCCCTGTGTGGTATTGCGCATGACTTGCCCTATGTGGTATTGCGCATGACTTGCCCTATGTGGTATTGCGCATGACTTGCCCTATGTGGTATTGCGCATGACTTGCCCTATGTGGTATTGTGTACGACTTGCCCTATGTAGTATTGTATATGACTTGCCCCAAGTGGTAATGAGAAGGTAAACGTGCAATTGGAATATGAATGATGAGAAATGAGAAGGTTGCAATGAAAGTCATATGCATGCTATAGAATATATAGTATGGGATATATGTTCTATAGGGTGAATATGAGCGATAAAAAAGAAGATGTGGAGAAAGAAAGTAATATACATGCTATAGGATATATATATTATGGGATATATATATGTTATAGGGTGGATATGAATAACGGGATAGAAGATGTTCCAAACGAACGTAATATGCATACTATAGAATATATATTATGAGATATATATACTATAGGATGAATATGAGTAAATTGGAAATTAAAGGAAGATAGTTTGAATGTTTTCAATTCCGTATGTGTGTTTATGAATTATATTAAAGCTTAATTGTATTTGAATGTGGGTTATCACGTGATGATAGTTTTGAACTAATGACTTACTCCCTTTTGTTTTGTGTGTTGTTTATGATAACCCCATTGTAGGTAAATGAAGGATTTTGAGGATGACGATTGATTAGGAAGCTTTTGTGTTCATTTACTCGATTGTCTTTATTGTTATTTGATATGGTAGTTGATTTGATAACAATATGGGATGATTGTAAATCCGTTGAGATTAATATGGATATGTGTAGTTATGGGCTTTATAACTTGGGGAGACCCATAACTGGTTGTATGTGGTAAATGCTATTTGAATGAATTATGTTTTTCCGCAACATAACTTTGTATGATAATATAATGGGGTAAAGAGTGTTTTCGAAAATGATACTTGAGAGTTTTCAATGAAGGTGACGACTGTATGTAAGAAATGATTAAAATGAATGAAGAATTTTCGAGTTTTGAAAATCGGGTCCTTACACTAACAGGCGAGACCTGACTTTTAAAAGGCCATGCCTAGGCTTTGAATTTTTTTAAACCGGTTAACAGGCCAAGCCTAGGCTCCTATATGCTACATAGGCTTGGTCTGTTTAAGGCAAAGTCTGGCCTGGCCTGACCTATTTCCACCCCTAGTTATACCCTACATCAAAGTCAATCAACGCACCTGTGCTTTTGTGGATCTACTAAAAATTAATATCCTTCACTATGACGTCCCATACATGCCATCAGGATATTCCACTTCTCATCTCAAATGAGATCATTCTCTTAACATTTAGAGAGATTTTGTCATCACCTGTCTCAAGGCCAAACTGAACTCCTTAGTCCCTATCTCCACATTGATCCTAATCTAGTATATGAACTTATGGGTTCTGGATCAACATTATTGCCCTCATCATAGTTCCTCCATGTTTTATTCTCCTTCATCTCATCTCTTTTATCCATGTGTAGTACCTTTGACGCACCTTATCTAACCAACATGCCTTCACCCTCTTTTGTCATTATCTAGCACTTGGGTTTAGCGTTATCTACCAATTGGCTCTAATACCAATTGTTGGTGCAGCGGAAGCGATTGTTGCACATCGTTGGTCACAAGCAATCAAATAAAGTGCATAGAATAAATAGAAGAGAAGAAACAAAGAATTTGGTATCAGGGTTCCACCAATTGTGCCTACGTCCCTAGGAGCGCTGAGCGGCTACTAAGATATTATTAGAGAATAAGGATTATAAACCCTAACACACCCATAGGCCCAAGTGCCCATGGGGTGTTTCTATTTAGTGCTTATATCTGGTGCAGTTATAACAAGGGACTTGAGTACAATATATAACATTGGTTACTCTACTCTATTCCAATACTAGGTGATGTGAGACTAATGTAATAACATATTTCAAGCATCCATAACAAGCATAAAGTTGATTAACTAAGAACATTAAGACATAATCATTTTGGAATACTTTAGGAGCAAAGCTATACTAAACAAGAATTTTGATCTAAAATAAATTATTCATCTGTTTGTGCGTATACATATAGGGTTACAACTCTCATGGCTTTCAAACAAAGTAAACATGTTTCCCACTAAAATTGTTCTCTCCTCCTTAGGCTGCTTCAGCCAGCATGGCTCCCAATTCTAGTCTAGGTGCATTGTTGTCTCAAGAAGGAAAATATTTCAAACAAAACTCCTTGTAATTAGAGTTCCCACACACCTAGCTCTTCTTAAGGAAAGATAATAACTCCATGCAATCCGATTTGAAGAAAGCCACACAACTTGCTCCTTATTTAAGGCAAGAATCAGCCTTTGCTAGAATTCTCATGTTGTTGGCCCATTATGGTAATGAAGTACCATAACTCCTTCATCTGAATTTTGAAACATGCATTTGACTGGATTGAAAAGTGCCACACGGTTTGTAATTCCAAGAAAGGCAACTCCACTCAACTTGTGTTTCATATGACAAGTTTCTACATGGTTTTTCATGGTGGAGTTATGCTGGATGATTCTTGCTTATGCTCAACAAGGTAATACCATCCAAAGTACTCCATATATGGAAATGACCAACACAGTTTCATGGTGGAGTTATGTTGAGTGAGTCTTGATTTTGGCATGTATTGCAAACCATAAAGCTCACTCCTAACTTGAAAGGTTTTAAAACCTTGTATTTGAATTTGAAATGTGCTCATTAATCCCTCTTGAATGCTCCCACACAGCTGGTCATATAGTTCGGAAGAAATCTTCATGCTTGAATTTGTGCCACTTCATTTAGGCTAGAATACAACATGGCTCACTCCCAAAATTTGAAGGTTTGCATCCCATGTGTTTTGAACCTCAATTTGCACGCCTACTCCTTATGTTAGCTAGGAAGGCAACTCGATAAAAGGAAAAGGAACTTATAATGAATTCTAGCCCACTTCCCCACATAATGAACCCTTATTACATGCCTACTCCAAAAGAGGCAATACATGAAAATATAATGTCCAAATTAAATGGAAATAGAATGTAACCTAATTTAAATGTGGGACATAAGACCCCCACTTATTAAATGCAAGCAAAACGTCCTTAAGTCTTAAAAAAGGTGGCATCCACCGGGTGGTTCTACTAGTTAGGCCCCATCAGGTTGCCATCAGGTGCAGTCCTGGGCAATGGCACTTTGGCGGCAATGCGGGTTAGGGTGGGGCATGATGCTGACTTTTGGGGTACAGCGGTTCTCGCAGTGGAGGTTTTTTTTGGTGTTTTAAAATAAGTAAATTAATGAGGAAGGGAAAGAAGGTTAGGGATAGGGTGATTTTTTTTTTTAAATGGAGATTATAAAAATATATCTATTATTTAACCTATTACAACTAAAATAAGTGAGTTAATTTTGTCTATGCTAACTTACTTCAACTAAAAAACATATTTACCTAGGTTAATAAATCTCATGTATATATGGAGCGACTTATGTGAGAACAATGCGTTATTGTGATAAATTAGAACAATTAGTATGAACCATTGGACATGCATATGAGTATCATATAACCAATAAATAACTTTAAATCCTAATCATTCATCATTGGTTGTTAGACCCAAATTTATTTTTCTCACAGTTTTTATATGAGAACTTAGTTAGGAACATGTTAACCTTGTTTATCATAAAATCTGGCAATAAGTACTCATAATGCTAGTAGAGGGTTTTTTTAGTAAGTAGACTTCATTTAAACATAATCCAATTATAAATAATTAATCATTGAGTAAATTACATAGACCTCCCCTGAGTTTTAATGAAATTACACTAATTATCACTCTTTTTTTTGCACCTATGTAGAACTCCCCTCATTTATATGTGCATGTTATACACACTACCTCTACTGTTAGTTGACTGTTAAATAATAATGTCATGTGCATATCATATGTCATTTAATGAAATGTTATGATAAAATATTCTTTCAGGCTTCATATAAACATGTTTCAATATATTGTTCACAACTTATTTGATAAAATGCATGATATATATATATATATATATTAATAAATATTACTGAAACATGTTTCATTTTTTGGGTAATATATTGTTAAAGATGATTTATTTCTAACGTTTCTTATTTAACCCACACATAAATATTACTATAATACTTTTTGTAATATATAATGCAAAAATATTTGTAATATCATTCTTTTCTTTTAATATTTCTCCTTTGTTATCATGACCAATATGGCTATAATATGCAATGTTGCTGCTAAAAATTTCATATCGTTGTTATTATGATGTTTTGAACTAAATGGAAGACAAAAGAGCCTCATTTTCTCAGAATTTAATGCAAACAACTATGAGAAAGTGAAAATAGCATAGAAAAGATTATAACAGTAATCCGAAGAAAATCATAACACAATGAAGCCAATTTCACTCATATCTTTGAGCATGACGATTGAGTACACAATGAAAAATGCTTCAAAGAATTGTAAATCTATAAAGAGCTAGAACACAAGAATTGGAGTACAATGAAATATAACAAATGAAAAATCAGAATACAATAGAAAAATGAAAAACTAGATGAGAATAAAGTATAAAAAACTAAATATGAAAACAATATAAAACATGAGAATACAGTAAAAAAAAAATGTGATATGGTTTCTACTTACATCTTAATCGTAGGATAACCAGTTACCAAATTTGATTTTGATTTATTTGGATCATAGTTTGAGAAAGATGATTTACTTTGTTAAAAGAAAAGAGAAGAGTTGTATTTTTTGAACTAAAGAGTAGTTTAGTATTTTACTCAATCACTTTAACTTTTGGTTAAAATTGTTACATCAAAGAGAGATATTTGTAATTGTAAAAAGAGAAGGGGTAATATGTGCAATCTGATTAAAACTGAGGACTTTCTTTTATGGTTGAATTTATGATTATTATTTTCATTGCCGTAGTATGACCGCTGAATTGGTACTGTTATAGCTGGCATTACAAAACTTTAAATTGAGTATGAAATGCCTGTTAAAATACTAGATGATTATATGATATGAGAACTAAATTATTGTTTTGATATTAAAGACACTCATCTACGTGTTGATTGAAAACCTGAAAGAAAATATTTAAAACATTGATGAAACATTTTGCCATAAAAGAGACATTGGTATTAAGAAACCATTTGTTCAATGAGTCAGAACTTTTGTCACACAAAAATTCCTCACTGCATTTCAAGCTCCAGATCAAAAAATTGGTCAAGCATACTTGTTGGTAGCAATGAACTGAGAAAAAGAGGTCTGGTTGGAAGATGATAAGGACTAATTATTACTTGTTGGATTATGTTTAAATGAAATGAATGATGGAGATAGAAAGTTAAAGTAGTTTATCTCTCTTCATATCAATTTACTAAAATACTCCCTCATTATTACTTATCTATAAGAAAAAAATTCTCTATTATTAGTCTTGGACACATGTCATCTTCTCATGCAAAGTTTTTCTACCCAAACACTTCCAACAACTACCATACATAGTCTCACATTGTATCATTACTATCTACATTCATATCATACACCAAACCATCAACTACCATGCATAGTCCCACATTGTATCATTACACTCTACATTCATATCATACATCAAAATGACATATGCATGTCACTTCTCACATCATACATCAAAATGACACATGCATGTCACATTTATTAATCCTTCAATTTTTCTACCAAACACTTAATCATATTCACATATTCTCATATTCATTTTCCATCAAAAAATCTTTCTTCATTTTCACTAAATCAATTCTTATATTTCTTCATTTTCCCTAAAATCATATTATAATTAACAATTCTATTATATTATTATGCACATTTATTATAATATTTTCATATTAATTTAAATTAAAGATATATGAGTTTAGGGGGAAAAATAATTCTTATCCTATTATGTTGTTTGATTATGTAAAAACAAAAATAATTCTTTAAATTCTCATCCACATTATCCCGAAAATGATGAACTCTCTGTAACAAAAATCACAAAGTCAGAAAAATGAAAAGATTAGAATGAGAAATAAAGAAAATTAAAGTATGGTGAAATATAATGTTACCTAAGAAGAAGAAAAAGAATCACCAGATTGTAAGATTATCCTATTACGCACATATGCAATTATCATTACCTACAAGAAATTGCGGTTTGATTATGTAAAAACAAAAATAATTCATTAAATTTTGATCCACATTATCCCGAAAATGATGAACTCTCTAACAAAAATTAAAAAGTCAGAATATTAAAAAACTTAGAATGAGAAATGAAGAAAATTAAAGTATGATGTAATATTACCTAAGAAGAAGAAAAAGAATCATGACATTGTAAGCAAAGAGCGTTGGTAATAATTTTAAAATATCAGTGCTATGATGTGGTGTGAAAGTAATTCTATAAATATCTCATACTCTGATTAGTAATTCTATTATCTTATTATTATGCACATTTCTTATATATTAATTTCTATTAATCAACATGTACATATGTTTAAAATATTTCTTTATTTCCCTAAATCAATTCTTATATTTCTTTCTTCTTATAATATTGTGCACATCTATTGATATCTCATAATCTCATTAGCAATTCTATTATTATATTATGCACATTCATTATATATTTTCCCTAAATCAATTCTTATAAGTGATGCTTTAAATTCATATAATATTCTGAAAGTAATCCTATTAATATTAAATACTCTAATTAACAATCCTATTATACACATTTCTTATATATTCCCTGTAAGGACCCAAATTCTACCCTTGAAATTTTTTTCCTTATTTAATCTAATTTCATGCATTTAATGATAATTAAAATTACCGAGTGAATGAACATATTTAAAAGATCTCACTTCCTTCCTCAAACCCAATCTATAAACTGAAAGTAACGTACCAAATTAGATAGTAGAAAAACATAATTCATATTAATGTAACTTAGTAACGGCCACATACAATTAGCTATGGGTTTCCAAAATACCTACAGCTACATATGTCCCGAGTTACTAGTTTTCATGATTAATGTCATGTACAACAATCAAGTTTATAATTACAAAATAATTAGTTCAAGTACAATCAACGAGGTTACAAAAGAATGGATAAGAGACATCAAAATAAAAGTCTCTAAGCTCCTAATCAAAAACACCCATACTCCTTCCAAGAAACACAAAGGAATAAGTCGTTAACTCAACAAATATCAATGTAAGTTAATCCACATTTAATAAGGTTAAATAAACGGTTTAAAATCAAGTTTTCTTAAAAGCCGATTTCAACGTTCATACTTTTGAAAACCATGCTACATAACTTGAGCCAAAGTTTGCTACATTGCTTGAGCCAAAGCTTGCTACATTACTTGAGCCAAAGTTTGCTATATTGCTTGAGCCAAAGCTTGCTACATTACTTGAGCCAAAGTTTGCTACATTGCTTGAGCCAAAACTTGCTACATTACTTGAGCCAAGTCGCTAACCAATCATGGTCGGCTAAAAACGAGTTTTATTTCCATTGACACTCCACCAATACATTTTTCCGAGTTTTATTTTCATTGGCACTCCACCAATACAAAAACAGTAAATGCACCCGACATCATTACAAATATATACATATATGCTTATAACTACAGAGTGATTTACGAATCATTTTATTACTCCGAGTTTTATTTCCATTGGCACTCCACCAATACATAAACGGTAAATCAACTCCTCGTTGTTATAAACATACCCATATGTTTATAACAACTAAGTGATTTACGCTTCATTGCATCATTCCGAGTATTATTTCCATTGGTACTCCACCAATACATAAACGGTAAATCCGCTCCTCGTTGTTACAAACATACCCATATATGTTTATAACAACTAAGTGATTTACGCTTCATTTCATCATTCATATAAGAAAATCCACACATTTTCTATCACAGTGCATAAGTTAAAGACTTATCCTTACCTCGGTGAGTGTTGGGTTTGGGTTCTTGGCAACTCTTCAAGTTCCACCGACACCGCCTCCAACTTTAGGATCTTTCCTCATCCCACCATATAACACAATGTTAGTCAATTATTCCAAATATCGCATAAACAACTTATATTGCATCATTTAATCATACAAAATATTCTTCATATTTACAACATTAGAAAATAAACTCATCTTCTACCTCTAGCATTTTAACGATTTTCCATTTTAACCTCATTTTCTCTTTAGGGTTTTGGGGTTTTCATGACTAACCCCACACACCCCCTCCTTTCTTGAAATACTAACTTTATACCAAGAGTTTACAAGATAAAATCACATAAAATGAACCATAACTCAAAAGGGTGAGTTTCCATGGTTTCTCTCACTTTGAGAAGAGATTCATAATACCAAAAATGGGTTTTCAAGAGAAGAAGAGAGTTAGAATATAGAGTTTTACCTCTTCTCAAGCTCTTGAACGAGAATCAAAGCTCCTAGACCTTGGGAATGCTCTCTTCTCTCATCTCTATTCAATTCTTAACCTAAAATGTATTTGGGGTTTCTCTCATTTAATGCTCTCGTCGGGTTCTCGCTTAAGCGAGCTTATTCTCGATCAAACGAGAAAATCCTGCCCATTTTAAAAACTCAGATCTGACCCTCTCGCCCAGGCGAAGTCTCAACAGTCCCAAAATGTCATTTCTCGCCCAGGCGAGACAACTCTCGCTCAGGCGAAAATCCTCCAGTATAGCCTAGGATTTCACCCTCCTAGGTGAACCTCTCTCGCCCAAGCGAGAATCTCTCGCTCAAGCGAGGATCCTAGGACTGATACTATAATTTTAAAGAATTAAAATTTAGGGTGTTACATTCCCCCCTAAATCAATTTTTATCAATATTATTATACACATTCCATATATTTATTTATATTAATTTCTATTTATCATCAGCTACATATGTTTAAAATTATACCCAACAATTAATTTCCCTAAATCAATTCTTATTATAAGTGAAGCTTTAAATTCTTATAATACTGTGAAAGCAATCCTATTGATATCTCATATTCTGATTAGCAATCATATTATCCCATTATCCACATTCCTTATATACTCCTCCCTAAATCAATTTTTATCTTTCTTCATTTTCCAAAAATCAATTCTTATAAGTGAGACTTTATATTGTCTCATACTCTGATTAACAATCATATTATCTTATTATTATGCACATTTATTATATATTCATTTATATTAATCACCAGGTACATATCTTTAAAATTATACTCAACAATTAATCACCATTCATCACCATTACCATACCGCAATATTCATAAATAATTCAATTAGACTGAATATACTTATTATACTTAATGGTCATTCATGATTTCATAAAAATATTATTATACACATTTATCCTCATATTCTTTTTCCCTCCAAAAATCTTCATTGATTTCCCTAAATCAACTCTTATATGGCTTAATTTTTCCTAAACTCATATTCTGATTAGCAATCATATTATCCTATTATACACATTCCTTATAATATTGTGAAAACAATTATATTAATATCTCATACTCTGATTAGCAATCCTATTATTTTATTATTATCCACATTTTTTATATATTCATTTATATTAATTTCTATTAATCACCAGGTACATATGTTTAAAATTATATCCAACAATTAATTTCCTTAAATCAATTCTTATAACTCAAGAATTAAATTTTCATTTACAATATTTAATACTAATAACCATTAACTACCATTACCATCAACTACTATATTGATTTACACGAATAACATGTGTGTTCTTAACAATATGGATATACATGTAATGTGTGTTCTTAATCATATGACAAAAAATAACGTCTCGTGCAAATTTACGAGTAACATGTTTGTTTTTAGCCATTAAAATGTATGAGTCACGCGTGTACTCTTAACAATAGGAATGCACGAGTAACATATGTGTTTTTAATCATGTGAATACACAAGTAACATGTGTATTTTTAACTATATGAATGCAAATATAGTACATGTCTATATTATCTATACAAATGTGAATAACACATGTGTCTTTTTAAAAATGTCAATGTGCGGATAACATGTGTGTTTTAACTATACGAATGCACGGGTAACATGTGTGTTTTTAGCAATGCGAATGTACGAGTAACATGTTTGTTTTTAACCATTAAAATATACGAGTCACATATGTGTTCTTAGCAATACGAATGCATGAGTAACATGTGTTTTTAATCATGCGAATACACAAGTAACATGTGTCTTCTTAACAATACGAATGCACGAGTAACATATGCGTTTTTATTCATACAAATACACAAGTAACATGTATGTTTTAACTATATGAATGTACATATAAAACGTGTATTCTTAACCATTTGGAAAAAAAAATGTCACCCAGTGCATCCGCACGGGTATCGCACGGGTATCTTGCTAGTTTCAACTAAAAAGGAGTTCTCATGTTAACAAATATATATATATATATATATATATATAACTATATGGGTTTGCTAACATGAGTCATCCCTTTTTATGAAGGAGCATATTAGTATTGTGTACCAAACTATTGGACAAATTTACCCCTTCTATTTTATTGAATTGCTTAAGTAACAAGGGTATTTTAATAATTTCAGTTAATTTTCACTACTCTCACCCACAAACCCTTTCAATCCAACTTCATTCTTCTTGAACACAATAAGAGACCAAGGACCCTATATTCTTTGTATCTTCCTTATTCCCTTAAGCACCAACCACAATCCATCTTGTTTGTCTCTACAACCTCTCCCACGTTTACTCCTAATCCAATCGCCCACCCCAACATTGTAACACCCTGAATTTTAGTCTTTGAAATTATAGTATCAGTCCTGGAAGTCTCGCTTGAGCGTGATATTCTCGCCTGAGCGAGAAATGATCACCTGAAATGGTGAAATCCTGGGCTATACTGGAAGATTCTCGCCTGAGCGAGAGTTGCCTCGCCTGGGCGAGAAATGGCAAACTAGGGCTGTTGACACTGTGAGATTCTCGCCTGAGCGAGAGGAAGCCTGTTGGGACTGTGAGATTCTCGCTTGAGCGAGAATCCCTCGCTTGAGCGAGAGGGTCAGATCTGAGTTTTTAAAATAGGCGGAATTTTCTCGCCTGAGCGAGAAAGGGCTCGCTTGAGCGAGAACCCGATGACTGCTCTTTAAAATAGAAACCCCAAACACATTTTAGGGTTAGAACCTTGAAGAGAAGAGAGAGAAGAGAGCTTTTCAAGAGCAAGGAGCCTTAGGACTCATCTTAGAGCTTGAGAAGAGGTAAACCTCTTGTTTCTAACTCTTCTTCCTCCTCTCTAAATTGTTTTGGGTATGTTGGATCTATTTTCAAAACATGAGAAACCATGGACACTCACCCTTTAGAGTTATGGTTCGTTTTATGTTATTTTCTCTTGTAAACTCTTGGTTTAGAGTTGATATTTGATGAATGGAAAGGTTTTGTGGGTTATTCATGAAAACCCAAAAACCCCCCAAAATGAGAATATGAGTATAAAGAGAAAGAGATGAAATGTTAGATGCGGATGTTGAGTTTGTGCTTTGATGTTGATATATGAGATAAACATGTATATTTAGATGTTTGGAAACTGGTATTGAAGTAGTTTTGGAAATCTTGAATATATATGAATCCCTTGTGTATTTGATGATGAAATACGAGTTATTTATGTGTTATTTTGAATAAATGACTGACATAGTTTTTATTGGTGAAAATGAGGAAAGATCCTAAGGTTGGAGGAAATCGCGGAGGAGACTTTTAAAGTTACTCGGAACCGATCCCCAACGCTCACCAAGGTAAGGGATAAGTGGCTCTAATTCATACTCACTGACGTGAATGAGGTATGTGAAAGAGGTAACGTGTTGGTAAGTTTATTGTTGTGACCCTACCCGAAGAGGTAGTGGTTTATGGTTGTAACACTACCCGGAGAGGTAGTGGTTTACTGTGTCCTACCTGGAGTGGTAGTGAACTGTTTATTGTGTCCTACCCTGAGTGGTAGTAGACTGTTATTGTGTCCTACCTGAAATGGTAGCGGATTGTTATCGTGTCCTACCCGGAGTGGTAGTAGACTGTTGTTGTGTCCAACCCGAAGTGGTAGTGGACTGTTATTGTTATCCTACCGGGAATGGTAGTGAAGTATTGTGAACTAGACCTACCCGATGCGGTATGGAGTATAACTAGACCTGCCCGATGTGGTATGGAGTATAATAGTAGACCTGCCCGATGTGGTATGGAGTATAACAATAGACTTGCCCGATGTGGTATGGAGTATAACTAGACCTGCCCGATGTGGTATGGAGTAAAACTAGACCTGCCCGATGTGGTATGAAGTATAACTAGACCTGCCCGATGTAGTATGGAGTATAACTTGACCTACCTGATGTGGTATGGAATATAACTAGACCTGCCCGATGTGGTATGGAGTAAAACTAGACCTGCCCGATGTGGTATGGAGTATAACTTGACCTGCCTGATGTGGTATGGAGTACGACTAGACATGCCCAATGTGGTATGGAGTGTAACAGTAGACCTGCCCGATGTGGTATGGAGTATAACTAGACCTGCCCGATGTGGTATGGAGTAAAACTAGACCTGCCCGATGTGGTATGGAGTATAACTAGACCTGCCCGATGTGATATGGAGTATAACTTGACCTGCCCGATGTGGTATGGAGTACGACTAGACCTGCCCGATGTGGTATGGAGTATAACTAGACCTGCCCGATGTGGTATGGAGTATAGCAGTAGACCTGCCCGATGTGGTATGGAGTATAACTAGACCTGCCCGATGTGGTATGAAGTAAAACTAGACCTGCCCGATGTGGTATGGAGTATAACTAGACCTGCCCAATGTGGTATGGAGTATAACTTGACTTGCCCGATGTGGTATGGAGTACGACTAGACCTGCCCGATGTGGTATGGAGTATAACTAGACCTACCCGATGTGGTATGGAGTATAACAGTAGACCTGCCCGATGTGGTATGGATGATGAACTAGACCTGCCCGATGTGGTATGGATGATGACCTAGACCTGCCCGATGTGGTATGGAGATGTAATTGGATCTACCCGATGTGGTAGGAGATTATAGTTGTGATAGAACTCAGTGAATACGATTAAGGATGAATACGACATATGAGAAACGAGGATGTTAATAGCGTAAGTCATATGCATGCTATAGGATATATATTATGGGATATATATACTATAGGGTGAATATGAATGCCGAAAATGAAGACGTAAGAATAAAAGTAGTATACATACTATAGGATATATAGTATGGGATATATATACTATAGTATGGATATGAATAATGAGAATAACGATGCTTCGAATGAACGTAATATGCATGCTATAGAATATATATTATGAGATATATATTCTATAGGATGAATATGGATAATTTGGAAATGAACGAAAGAAGATAAGAATGTTTGTATTTACGTAATTGTGTTTATAAATTATATTAAAGCCTAATCGTATTTGAAATGTGGATTATCATGTGATGTTAGTTTTGAACTAATGACTTACTCCCTTTTGTTTTGTGTTGGATGTGGCTCTCATATATATACACAACTTGCAAAGCTTCTTGCCACACTTCTTCTTAGAACTTGCTTGCCAAGTTTCAATGCTTGGTTGCCAAGCTTTCCAACTTTGCCTCCCAAACTTTCCAACCTTACCTCCCAAGCTTCCAACCTTGCTCTCCAAGTTTCTAAGTTTAATGAAGTTTCTTTGCTTATAAAAGCCACACACGGAGAGCTTCTAATAGCATCACAAATTCTTCAATTCATATAATACTACTTGCATATATATTTCAATATTTAATTTGTGTGAGTGTATTGTGGTGAAAATTCTTGTTCCATTTGAGAGAGTATTTGTGAGATAGATATTGTCCTTTGTCCTCATTACTATAAGAGGATTTATTGTACTCTCCCTTTTACATTGTGGAATTTTGCTCGTGATCGCCCGTGGTTTTTTTCCTCTCACATTGAGGGGTTTTCCACGTTAAATATTGTGTGTTATTTTCTTGTTTATTTTATTCCTTCTCTTTTGTTCTCAATTGAGCCGATCTTGTGCTTCCGCATTGCGCTCTATCCCTAACAAGTGGTATCAGAGCTATTACTCAATTGAGAATTTCAAAATGTCTAAATTTGACATTGAGAAGTTTGATGGCAAGATTAGCTTTCTATTTGGCGAGTCCAAATGAGGGCCGTTCTTATCCAAAGCGGATTAAAGAAAGCTTTAGATGGGAAGTCAAAGAAACCAGCTTCCATGACTGATGACCAGTGGGACGAGTTGGATGAAAATGCGCTTTCAACAATCCAACTTTGTTTGTCCAAGGAGGTTCTTCGTGAAGTTGCCAATGAAGAAACCGTTGTGGCTTTGTGGCTGAAGCTAGAAGCCTTATACATGACCAAGAGCCTCGCAAACAAGCTTCGTCTCAAAGAAAGGTTATATACCTTTCGTATGGTTGAAGGTACTCCTATTCAAACTCATCTTGATGATTTTAACTCTATCATTATGGATCTGCAAAATATTGATATCAATATTGAAGATGAAGACAAAGCTGTTTTGTTGGTTGTCTCTTTACCTTCTACCTACAAACACTTCAAAGAAATCATGTTGTATGGAAATAATGATACCTTATCCTTTGAAGATGTTAAATCTAATTTATTGTCCAAAGAAAAGTTTGATCTTGAAGTTAATTCTGTGGACAAGGGTGAGGGCCTAAGTGTTCGAGGTAGAACTCAAGAAAATGGGAGTACCATTTATAAAAAGTTCAGATTCAAATCCAGAGGCCGCAAATCCAACAAAACCTGTCGCTATTGCAAGAAACCAGGGCATGACAATTTTGATTGTTTCATCTTGAAGAAAAAGCAGGAAAAACAAGAGAGAGGAAAAACTCAACAATACCCTGAAGCTGCTAATATTGAAGCCGACTCTGACGGTGATGTTCTTTTATCTGTTGTCTCTTCTAATAAGAGGAGTAAAATAGAATGGATTCTTGATTCTGGATTGACTTTTCATATGTGTCCTTATAAGGACTTATTCACCACTTTTGAATGTGTTGACAATGGTGTTGTTTTAATGGGAAATGATACCCAATGCAAGGTTGCAGGAATAGGTACAGTTCAGATCAAGACTCATGATGGTGTTGTCAGAACTTTGGCTGATGTCCGCTATATTCCAGATTTGAAGCGGAACTTAATTTCTCTTGGCACCCTAGAGTCTCTCGGGTGCAGGTATTCAGCTGAAGGTGGAGTTCTAAAAGTATCGAAAGGTGCTCTTGTATTATTAAAGGCTAACCGAGTTGGTAGCTTATATGTCTTGCAAGGCTCTGTGTGACAGGTTCAGCAGCTGTATCTTCTTCAATGCTTAATAATGATGTCACCAAATTAGGGCACATGCGTCTGGGCCATATGAGTGAAAAAGGCATGCACCTTCTGAGCAAGCAAGGTCATCTTGGTAAACATGGCATCGGTAAGTTGGAGTTTTGCAAACATTGTGTTTTTGGGAAACAGAAAAAGGTTAGTTTCTCTACTGCAACTCACCGTACCAAAGGTATTCTTGATTATATTCATTCTGACCTTTGGGGGCCATCTAAGTTTCCTTCACATGGAGGATGCCGCTATATGATGACTATTATTGATGATTTTTCTCGCAAGGTTTGGGTTTATTTTTTGCGGCATAAAAATGAAACTTTCTCCACTTTCGAAAGGTGGAAAACTCTTGTTGAAACCCAAACAGGGAAAAAGGTGAAAAAGCTCAGAACAGACAATGGGTTAGAGTTCTGTAATGGTGAATTTAATGAGTTCTGCACAAATCATGGTATTGCTAGACACAAAACCATTCCAAGGAATCCCCAGCAAAATGGTGTTGCAGAACAGATGAACAAAACTCTACTTGAGAGAGCTCGTTGTATGCTCTCAAATGCTGGGTTATGGCATCTGCGTGAACTTTGGGCTGAGGCAGCATCTACTGCTTGTTACTTGGTCAACCGTTCTCCACATTCGGCACTTGACTTCAAAGTTCCAGAAGAAATTTGGTCAGATAATCCCGTTGATTATTCTAATTTAAGAATATTTGGATGTCCTGCTTATGCACATGTTAATGATGGTAAATTAGCTCCAAGAGCTGTTGAGTGCATATTTCTTGGTTATGCATCTGAGTCTAAGGGATATCGCTTATGGTGTTCCGATTCAAAGTCATGGAAATTAATTCTTAGTAGAGATGTGACTTTTAACGAGGATGCATTATTATCTTCTAGAAAACAATTTGTTGTGTCTTCTTCTACTATTACAGGTAATCTGCAGGGTACTAGCGAGAAGGTGGAGTTGATAGTAAAGCCTGCAGCTCCTAACGTTTGTAACACCCCAAATTTTAATCTTTAAAAATATAGTCCTGGAAGCCTCGCTTGATCGAGAGATTCTCGCCTGATCGAAAAATGGCAATTTTTGGCTGTTGACACAGTGTAATCGATTACACTCTGCTGGTAATCGATTACATACTGCTGGTAATCGATTACATCGTATTAAAAGCATCAGATATGTGCATCAAACACAATGTAATCGATTACACATTTATGGTAATCGATTACATATTGCTGGTAATCGATTACACATTGCTGGTAATTGATTACACATTGCTGGTAATCGATTACACATTGCTGGTAATCGATTACACATTTCCGGTAATCGATTACACATTTCTGGTAATCGATTACATCGTATTAAAAGCATCAGATATGTGCATCTGACACAGTGTAATCGATTACACACTCCTGGTAATCGATTACACACTCCTGGTAATCGATTACACACTCCTGGTAATCGATTACATCGTATTAAAAACATCAGATATGCGCATTTTTCACCTTGTAATCGATTACACCATGTTGGTAATCGATTACAACCCGACGACACCTCTTTAAAACAGAAACCCAAACACATTTTAGGATGAGAACTTCAAAGAGAAGAGAGAGAGGAGAGCTTTTCAAGAGCAAGGAGCCTTAAGACTGATCTTAGAGCTTGAGAAGAGGTAAACCTCTTGTTCCTAACTCTTCTTCTTCCTCTCTAACTTGTTTTGGGTATGTTGGATTTATTTTCAAAACATGAGAAACCATGGAAACTCATCCTTTAGAGTTATGGTTCGTTTTATGTTGTTTTTTATCTTGTAAACTCTTGGTTTAGAGATAGTATCTTAAGAATGGAAAGGGTTGTGGGTTGATTCATGAAAACCCCAAAAAAAAACCTAAAAGTGAAAATGTGGTAAAAGGAGAGAATGAGTAAAATGTTAGAGGTAGAAGATGAGTCTACCCCCAAATATTGAAATATGAGATGTTATGCATGTTTTAGATGGTTGAATATTGATGATGAATATTTTGTATGATTAAATGATGCAAAATAAGTTGTTTATGTAATATTTGGAATAAATAACTAACATTGTGTTATGTGGTGGGATGAGAAGAGAGAGATCCTAAGGTTGGAGGTGGTGTCGGTAGAATTCGAGAAGTTGCCAAGAACCGAACCCCAATACTCACCAAGGTAAGGATAAGTCTTTAATTGTGCATTTGGAATAGAAAATGTAAGTATTTTCTGGTTATGCAATGATTGAGTTGTGAATTATGCATTTAGTATAAACATATATGGGTGTGTTTATACTAAAGTATGCGTAGATTTACGGAAGATGGAAAACGTGTGTATTTCTGATCATGCAATAATTATATTGTGAACCATGTGTTTAGTATAAACATATATGGATGTGTTTATACTAAAGATGGCGTGGATTTACAGGCAATGGTTGATAGTGAAATCAATGAAAAGGAAACGTATTTTTAGCCGACCATAAATGGTTAGCGACTTTGGCTCAAGTTATGTAGCAACACTTTGGCTCAAGTTATGAAGCAATACTTTGGCTCAAGTTATGTAGCAATGCTTTGGCTCAAGCTATGTAGCAACACTTTGGCTCAAGTTATGTAGCAATACTTTGGCTCAAGTTATGAAGCAATACTTTGGCTCAAGTTATGAAGCAATACTTTGGCTCAAGTTATGAAGCAATACTTTGGCTCAAGTTATGTAGCAACACTTTGGCTCAAGTTATGAAGCAATACTTTGGCTCAAGTTATGAAGCAATACTTTGGCTCAAGTTATGAAGCAATACTTTGGCTCAAGTTATTAAGCAATACTTTGGCTCAAGTTATGAAGCAATACTTTGGCTCAAGTTATGAAGCAATACTTTGGCTCAAGTTATGAAGCAACACTTTGGCTCAAGTTATGAAGCAACACTTTGGCTCAAGTTATGTAGCAACACTTTGGCTCAAGTTATGAAGCAATACTTTGGCTCAAGTTATGTAGCAATGCTTTGGCTCAAGCTATGTAGCAACACTTTGGCTCAAGTTATGAAGCAATACTTTGGCTCAAGTTATGTAGCAATGCTTTGGCTCAAGCTATGTAGCAACACGTTGGCTCAAGTTATGAAGCAATACTTTGGCTCAAGTTATGTAGTAATGCTTTGGCTCAAGCTATGTAGCAACACTTTGGCTCAAGTTATGAAGCAATACTTTGGCTCAAGTTATGTAGCAATGCTTTGGCTCAAGCTATGTAGCAATGCTTTGGCTCAAGCTATGTAGCAATACTTTGGCTCAAGTTATGTAGCAATGCTTTGGCTCAAGCTATGTAGCAATGCTTTGGCTCAAGCTATGTAGCAATACTTTGGCTCAAGTTATGTAGCAATGCTTTGGCTCAAGCTATGTAGCAATGCTTTGGCTCAAGTTATGTAGCAACGCTTTGGCTCAAGCTATGTAGCAACGCTTTGGCTCAAGTAATGTAGCACAAAATGAATTTATAAAACAAATGGTTTATTAACTCCTTTTTCTAATGTGGATTATCTTATAATGACGTTTATTGAATTAATGACTTACTCCTTTGTGTGTTTTGTACTTTTGTCATTGATAATCCCATTGCAGGTAAATAGACGAATGAAGTATGGCAGGTCGGAAGCTTTAGGAGCTTTAGACTTTGGATTCACTATTTATGTTTTTCGTATTCTAAATGATTACCTGCGGATTTAAATGATTGTAATCATGACTAACCATTATTTGGATATTTGTAACCATGCGTAATGTTATTTTGGAGGATCAGAACCTTTGAGGTCTTAGTACTCATAGGGAATGATATGAATGAATTATGTTTTTCTACAAGATTAAATGTATGATAATATAATAGGTTATAAGATTAGTTCCAGGAATGATTCATGAGAAGTTCTAGGTAAAATGATTATGTATGTGGTTATTGATTCATGGATTGAGTGTGAGGAGGGGAAATAAGATTTTGAAGTAAGGATATTAAAATGGTAATGTGAGTTATGAGTGATTGAATGGAATTGAATTAAAATGAGAAAAAATTTCAAGGGTAGAATTTGGGTGCTTACAACGTTGATGTTCCATCTTCCTCTTCAAGGATCATTATGTTGATTGTGCTGATAGTACCACTTCTCCTATTCATCAACAAGAAGATGATTATTGTCTTACCCGAGACAGAGCTAGAAGACAAATTAAAAGGCCAACTAGGTACACTGATGGTGATAATTTAATTGCTTATGCATTGTCTGTAGCACAAGAGGTAAATGATGGTGCTGAACCTGCCAGCTATAGAGAAGCTGTTTCTTGTGCTGATTCTTCACAGTGGCTAGTGGCTATGAATGAAGAAATGGAAAGTCTTCATAAGAATGGTACTTGGGCTTTGACAGAGCTTCCCAAAGGCAAACGACCATTGAGATGTAAATGGGTCTATAAGAAGAAAGATGGCATTCCCGGGGTTGAAGATCCAATATGCAAAGCAAGACTAGTTGTTAAAGGCTTCAATCAAAAGGAAGGTAATGACTTTAATGAGATATTCTCACCTGTTGTTCGTCATACTTCCATTCGTGTTTTGCTTGCTTTTGTTGCTTTATTTGATTTGGAAATGGAGCAACTTGATGTAAAGACAGCTTTTCTACATGGAGAGTTAGAAGAAGAAATATTCATGGAACAACCCGAGGGATTTATTGTTCCATATAAGGAGCATCTTGTCTACCGATTGAAGAAATCTTTGTATGGCCTTAAACAAGCTCCAAGGCAATGGTATAAGAGGTTTGATTCTTTTATGATTGGGCAAGGATATTACAGGAGTCAATTTGATGACTGTATTTATTTTAAAAAATTTCCAGATGGATCCTTCATATACTTGTTACTTTATGTTGATGATATGTTAATTGCTTCACGTGACAAGTCTTTGATCAGGAAATTGAAAACTCAACTCAATAATGAGTTTGACATGAAGGAGTTAGGTGCAGCCAAGAAAATTCTTGGTATGATGATTCGCAGGGACCGTCAAACTGGTAAATTATTCTTATCTCAACAGAAGTATATTGAGAGAGTGCTTGAAAGATTTAATATGAATGATTGCAAACCTGTTTCTAATCCACTTGCTGCACATTTCAAGTTATCATCAGATCTTTGCCCACATACAGAGGAGGAGGTGGAGCGTATGTCACATGTTCCTTACGCCAATGTAGTTGGTAGTCTTATGTACGCTATGGTGTGCACTAGACCAGATTTAGCATATGCTGCTAGCATGGTGAGTCGATATATGCATAATCCTGGCAAGGATCACTGAAGTGCCGTAAAGTGGATTTTTCGCTATCTAAAAGGTACTTCTGACATTGGTTTGGTATTTGACAGAAGCAAGGCTACAACCGATGATGTTGTAGGTTATGTTGATTCAGATTATGCTGGTGACAATGACAGAAGGAGATCTCTTTCTGGTTACATCTTTACTCTATGCAATAGTGCTATCAGCTGGAAAGCTACTCTTCAGTCCATTGCTGCATTATCTACGACTGAAGCTGAATATATTTCAGCTACAGAGGGTGTGAAGGAGGCTATTTGGCTCCGAGGTTTGGTAAATGAACTTGGTTTAGCACAAGGTGTTCTTAGAGTATTTTGTGATAGTCAAAGTTCTATTCATCTGACCAAGAATAATCGTTATCATGACAAGACCAAACACATTGATGTAAAACGTCACTTCATCCGAGATATTGTTACTGTTAGTGAAATAATGGTGGAGAAAATTCACACTTCAGAGAATCCAGCAGATATGCTTACCAAGCCACTTCCAAATACCAAGTTCCAACACTGTCTGGACTTGGTTGGTCTCTACAACATTTGGCAGCCCTTCAGGGCTTTATTTGGCGATGAGAAACTTACCGAATTCGAGCCAAGGTGGAGATTGTTGGATGTGGCTCTCATATATATACACAACTTGCAAAGCTTCTTGCCACACTTCTTCTTTGAACTTGCTTGCCAAGTTTCAATGCTTGGTTGCCAAGCTTTCCAACCTTGCCTCCCAAGCTTTCCAACCTTGCCTCCCAAGCTTCCAACCTTGCTCTCCAAGTTTCTAAGTTTAATGAAGTTTCTTTGCCTATAAAAGCCACACACGGAGAGCTTCTAATAGCATCACAAATTCTTCAATTCATACAATACTACTTGCATATATATTTCAATATTTAATTTGTGTGAGTGTATTGTGGTGAAAATTCTTGTTCCATTTGAGAGAGTATTTGTGAGATAGATATTGTCCTTTGTCCTCATTACTATAAGAGGATTTATTGTACTCCCCCTTTTACATAGTGGAATTTTGCTCGTGATCGCCCGTGGTTTTTTTCCTCTCACACTGAGGGGTTTTCCACATTAAATATTGTGTGTTATTTTCT
Source organism: Lupinus albus (assembly GCA_009771035.1). Classification (NCBI taxonomy): domain Eukaryota; kingdom Viridiplantae; phylum Streptophyta; class Magnoliopsida; order Fabales; family Fabaceae; genus Lupinus; species Lupinus albus. The sequence continues at coordinate 7,886,165 of CM020006.1, read as the reverse complement.
TGCTTATTTTATTCCTTCTCTTTTGTTCTCAATTGAGCCGATCTTGTGCTTCCGCATTGCGCTTTATCCCTAACATTTTGTGTGTTGTTTATGATAATCCCATTGTAGGTAAATGAAGGATTTTGAGGATGAAGCTCAATTAGGAAGCTTTTGTGTTTATTTACTTGATTGTCTTTATTGCTATTTGACATTGTAGTTGATTTGATAGTATTTTGGGATAAATGTAATCTCATTAGGATAATATGGTGACATGTAGTTATGGACGTTATAACTCTGAGAAAACCTATAACTGGATGTATGTGGTAAAGGCTATCTGAATGAATTATGTTTTTCCGCAACATAAACTTGTACGATAATATGATAGGGTAAAGAGTAATTTCTAAGAGTGGGTCTTGAGAGTTTTAATTCAAGTGATGACTGTATGCAAGGAAGGATTAAAATAAACGAAAAATTTTCAAGGGTAGAAAATCGGGTAGTTACAAACATCACCCACGACCCTTAAACACCAACCATCGTCGTTCTCACCCACAAACCATCCCCATTCTTACCGTCACAACCTGTAAAACCTTTTTCTCTTCAGCAATAGAGATGAATCATGACCAACGTTTTCAAAGGACATGTAGAGATATATGTCAAGGGTTTGGGTTGTGGACTTGAGAGTAGGTCTTCAATCTCTCTCATACCATTTTTTTACATTTTTAATTAATGATATTTTTCCTTTATTTTTGAAGCTTTATTTGTCAATCATATGTAAATGCAAGCATGCAAGATCATGATTTTGAAGAAGACAAAAGACTAAAGCTGAAAGACAATGGACACTTCAACAACAACTTAACAAGACTCACATTCAAGCAAGGGTCACAAAGACTGAGAGTAATTATCTTCTTTTTTAAGTCTTTAACATGCTTCGATTGGATAGAGTCTAGGTTTGATGAACCATTGATAAATATCACATAATATGAGCATATTGCATCAAAAGAGATTTTCCATACATAACATGCTTAACATATATTTTAGCATGCATACATGATTTTGGGCACTTATACTTAAATCTTTTCAAAGACATGCATCATGCACACATCATACATGTTAAGAGTTTAATGCATAATCAACTAAGTCTTTTTTTGAAAACTCCATGTAAAATGGGAAATACGTTAATCGATTAAGCACTTAGTTAATTAATTGAATCAATTTTCTGTTTTGGAATCTTGGACGTTTTAAAGAAACATTAATTGATTAAGTGAACATGTTAATCGATTATTCCCAACAAAACAGTTTCAAAATAGAATGGTATTTCACCCTCTTTCAATGTGAAAAAGAAAGACAAAAAATTAGAACAAGATTTTCATATCTTTCAAGAATGAAATTTTGAGAACTAAAAAAAACAAGAGTGATTGTTTGAGAAAATAGAAAAACACATTTCATGAGAAAAGGGAAGATTTTTTTAATATCTTTGAAAAGGGAGAATTTTCATATCTTTAGGCTTTTTCAAAGATTTCCTTTAGTGAATCTCATTCATTTTGCATCTCTGTATGTGAGATTCATCAAAGGGCTAATGCAGAATTGTTGCGTATGTTTTAGCACATTCAAGGTACACTAGGAGTTGTACGCAAACTTTACGGTCGTTATTTGCAGATTTATGTCTTTTGTGGGTGTTAGGTATCACTTAGGAGAAAAGAGAGTTATGGAAGAAATCTTTGGCTGCGGTTAAGGTCCAAGAGAGATCTCGGTGGGATACTTAGTTAGAAGTGACAAGGTGTCAATAGAAGCTAGGTCAAGAACAGACTTGGTGAAGAAGGGTTTGTATCAAACATTGAATTTCTTCAAGTGAAGCAAATCTCCCAAGATCTAAATGAGAGACCTGAATGTAGTTTGCACGTGGACAAATAAACGAACCAGGATAAAACTGGTTGTGTCTTCTATGAAGAAGATCTTGCTCCTAACCTTGACACGGTTTTGATGAAGACACCAACATCACAGAAAGAAGAAAATTAAGAATACTTATGAAGATAAAGCTGTAAGACATTTAGAATCTAAGTCCATAGGTACTTCTATCCTTACACTCTACAATATACTATTAATGATAATGCTCAAAGGTATCTTTCAAAGGAAAATTAAGAATCATAAGTTTTAATGAAAACAATTTTCAAAACACTGTGTAACAGGTTACTAGATCCAAGTAACAAGTTACTGTGATTAAGTAACAAATTAATGGAACCACATAACATGTTACATGAGTGAGAAATGAGTTAACCAACAAAAACAAAAACACAATATGTAACCGATTACCGATTACTCAGTTTGATAATTAGTTACTCAGTTGGACAGTAGGTTTAGGTAATCGATCACCTATGTATTGTAATCGATTACTGAGAGCAGTTACACCAAAAGTAACCGATTACTCAATGTGAATTTTTTTTCCTGAGTTGGATAGAATGTTTGGGTAATCGATTACCCCTATGATGTAGTTTCATTCCAAATGTATCCTACCATTTCCTAAAGGTGTTATGCCTGATTGGAAAGCCCATATAAAGGCATTGAAACTCGTGATTCAACACACAACTCATATACAACTAACATAAGAAAATCTGAATTTTCTGAAACACTTTTTCTGCACTTTCAGATTAACTTTCTGAAGTTGTGTAAGTGAATGTTTCAAAGTATTTCAAACCTTATGAGCATTATAAACTAAGTATAAAAAGAGTGGTTGGATTGCAAGAGATTTTACTTGTCATATCTTGTATAAGAAATCCTTGCCATTGCTAAAGATTTTCGTCAAAGTTTGTGTAATACTTTCTATCACAAGGGTATGATTAGAAAAGAGATAGAGTCACTTGGAAAGGTTGTTTTCCAAGAGTGTGACATAGGTATTGGAGAGTGAGTAAGGTACAAGGAAGTCTCATGGTGAGAATTTGTAATTACTACTCTTGATATCTAGTGAAGAAATCTATTATGCTGCAAGAGTACTAGATGTAACTTTCACTGGACAAGAAGGTGAACCTATATAAATCCTTGTGTACTCTCTTTTTTCTTATCTCTTTGAATATCGTTTGATATTTTTCTGCATTATATTTTGTGCTGTTACTAACTCTGAAATTGCAGAAAAATCGATCATAATCTTAAGTCAACTAATTCACCCCCCTTCTTAGTTGCTATCTTAGTCTTACAATTGACACCAGAGCTTTTTTTGAGTTATCTATTATCAAAACTGATCATGTTTCGAAGATGGCATAAATATCATTTCTAGTAGAAGGTTCCAACATCAATTGTCCTCCAAGCTTTGATGGAGAATGCTACGACTTCTGGAAAATCAGAATGAGAATCTTCATAGAATCTCAAGATATGGATATTTGGAATGCGATTGATGAAGGACCCTATGAACCTTTCATTATTATCAATAGTGTGAGGGAAGTAAAGCCAAAGTCTTCATGGAATGATGAAGACAAAAAGAAAGTGCAATACAATCTCAAAGTGGAAAACATCCTCACTTCAACACTTGGCATTGATGAATTTTTTAGAGTATCAAACTGCAAATCGGCTAAAGAAATGTGGGATACTCTAGAGACTACACATGAAGGAACTGATGAAGTTAAAATGTCAAGGCTCAATGCTCTCTCCTAGGAATATGAAATTTTTCGTATGAAGTCTGGAGGGAAAATAATAGATCTCCATAAGAGATTTACTTATCTTACAAATCATCTTATTGTACTTGGTAAGGTTTTGTCAAACAGTGATTTGAACTTGAAAGTTCTTAGATCACTTTCTAGACAATGACAACCGAAAGTAACAGCCATTTCAGAAAAGAAAAGTTTATCCAAAATGTCAATGGCTACCTTATTTGGTAAATTGCATGAACATGAATTAGAACTCAGCCAACTTGATCAACATGAAGAACAAGAAAAGAAGAAAAGCATCTCTCTCAAAGCAAAGGTAGACAAGTATGACTCATCAGGAGATGAATCAGAAAAGGAAGAGATGGAAGACATTAGCCTTTTGGTAAGGCAAATCAACAAGTTCCTTAAAAGGAACAAAGGTGCTAAAATTGGTTAGATGAAGAAATTAACCAAGAACAATGACGCCTCCACCTCAAACCAAAATTTCACATGTTTTGAATCTGGAATGTCTGGTCACATGAAGATGGATTGTCCCAACCTGAAAAAGAATCCCTTCAAGGGGAAGAAGGAAATGAGGATCGGACGAAGAGCTTACATTGCTTGGGAAAACAACGATACTAATTATGCATCTGAACCATAAAATGAAGAACAAGCCTATCTCTCACTAATGGCATCTCATCATTCTGATGATGAAGAGGTAAGTGAAACTAAACCATTTTATTCTTCTGAATTACAAATGACATTTAATGACTTGCATGATGAATATGTCAAACTCACTAAATTATTTTTAAAACATAAAACTGAGTTAGAAATATTCAGAATTGCATCACTATTGAAAAGAAATATTCATCATTAAGTCTTGAACTTAATAAATTAAACAAGATTAGCAAAAATCTAGAAAAAAATAATAAAAAATCCGAGACATGCTATAGACCGAAGAGGTCTAGGCTATTCTAATAGCCAAGTTTCTAAGAAGCAAAATGTCTCAACAAAAATAAACTTTCAAAAACAAAGTATTCATGCATCAAACTGTAAAAACAATAAATTTAGAATACATAAGCATCACCCTATATGTACTTATTGTAAGAACCATGGGCATACACCAAATGTTTGCATGATTAGAAAATATTGTGTACCCTTAGGACATTAGACATGGGTAGAGAAAGGTGCTAACCATGTAGGACCCAAAGAAAATTGGGTACATGATACCAGTTAACCTGTTTTGCAGGAAAAATTGAGAGTCGTCTACAATATGTGGTACTTGGACAACGGCTACTCAAAACACATGACGTAAAACAAAGAAAAATTATCTGTCTTTACTCCAAGGGTCAAAGGATATGTCACATATGGTGACAACAACAAAGGAAAAATACTTGGAGTTGGTAGAATCGACAAGCCACCGTCAACAACTATAGAAGGAGTACTATATGTCGAGGGACTCAAGCACACCTTGTTGAGCATAAGTCAACTATGCGACACAGCATTCCATGTGGCATTCTACCCGAATAAGTGCATCATCAAAAGTAAGGATTCTAATAACTCTAAATTAGTTGGTAAAAGAATAAACAATATATATATATATATATATATATATATATATAATTGATCTAAATAATTCTTATTTTCCAATAAAATGTTTAGTTGTTAACAATAATAATGATGCATGGTTTTGGCATAGGAGATTTGCGCATATTCACATGGATCATTTAAATTAACTAATCATGAAAGATTTAGTTGTTGGTTTACCCAAAATGAAGTTTGTTAAAGACAAACTTTGTAGTGCTTGTCAAAAGGGTAAACAAACAAAAACTTCTTTCAAACCTAAGCATATGGTTTCTTCCGATAGACCATTGCAGTTACTACATATGGACTTATTTGGCCCCGCAAGGACCAAAAGTTATGATGGTAACTACTATGCTCTTGTTATAGTTTACGATTATTCAAGATACACTTGGACTCTATTCTTAGTTCATAAGAATGGGGCGTTTAATGGCTTTAGAAAATATGCTAAAAGAGTTCAAAATGAAAAATCTCTGAAAAACACTGCTATAAGAAGTGATCATGGGGGAGAATTTCAAAATGCTTCTTTCGAAAAAATTTGTGATGATCTTGGTATCAATCACAATTTCTCTGCTCCTAGAACACTACAACAAAATGGTGTTGTAGATATAAAGAATCAATCATTAGAATAACTTGCTTGTACTATATTAAATGAAACTAATCTCCCAAAATACTTTTGGGCTGATGCAGTTAGTACAACATGTTATGTTTCAAACAAATTTATTATAAGACCAATTCTCAAGAAAACCCCATATGAACTCTTCAAAAGGTAGAAAGCTAAACATTTATCATTTACATGTATTTGATTGTAAATGTTTTGTTTTAAATAATGGTAAAGACAACTTAGGCAAGTTTAATGCAAAAGTCGATGAAGGAATCTTCCTAGGCTACTACTCTCCTACGAGTAAAGCTTATAGAATCTTTAATAAAAGAACTCTAGCCATGGAAGAATTTGTTCATATATCTTTTGATGAAACCAATCCTATTATAAAGGATGAGTTAACTCTTGATGAAGAGGACTTGCTTAGTTCCCCTTGAAAATAATAGTCTTCTAATAGTACAACAGCCAATACTGAGCACTTGAAAATTTGATGATACTCTATCTTTTCAAGAAGAGCATATTCATTCTGATTTACCACAAGAATGGAGAACTCATCAAGACCATCCTATTGACAACATCATTCGCGATATAAGTAAAGGTGTAACCACCCTTTTAAAGCTAAAATGATGCATGTTTAAACATGGCCTTCGTCTCTCAAATAGAACCCTCCAAGAATGACAATGCAATCGAGGATGAACATTGGATTCTTGCAATGCAAGAAGAGTTAAACCAGTTTGAGAGAAATGAAGTTTGGGAACTTGTTCCTAGACCAAATAATAGGCATGTTATAGGAACTCGGGTATTTCGTAATAAATCATATGAAAATGAAATTATTATTAGAAATAAAGCGAGATTGGTAGCACAAGGATACGATCAGGAAGAAGGTATTGATTTTGATGAAACCTTCACTCCTGTTGCTAGACTTGAAGCTATTCGGTTATTACTTGCATATGATTGCTCTCTAAATTTTCAGTTATATCAAATGGATGTAAAGAGTGCATTTCTTAATGGTTATATACAAGAAGAAGTATATGTCGAACAACCTCCTAGTTTTGAAGACTACAAACATTTTCTCATGTATATAAACTTAAGAAAGCTCTCTATGGTTTGAAGCAAGCTCCATGTGCCTAATATGATCGTTTAACAAATTTTCTACTTGAAAAAGGTTTTACCAAAGGAAAGGTCGACACTACTCTCTTTATTAAGAAAATAAATCATCATACTCTTCTTGTACAAATATATGTAGATGATACTATTTTTGGTTCTACTAATGAGATGTTATGTAGTGATTTTGGCAAAATGATGCAAGGGGAATTTGAAATGTCAATGATGGGGAAGTTAAATTACTTCATTGGATTGCAAATCAAATAACATAAGGATGGTATATTTGTAAGTCAATCCAAATACTGCAAGGAATTGCTAAAACAATTTGAAATGGATGATTGCAAGCCCATTACCACTCCTATGGGTTCTAGTACATACATTGATACAGATGAAGCTGGAAAATGCATCGACATATCAAAGTATCGAGGTATGATTGGTTCCCTACTTTATCTAACTGCTAGTAGACCTGATATAATGTTTAGTATATGTTTGTGTGCATGTTATCAATCAAAACCAAAAGAATCACATCTAGTTGTTGTCAAAAGAATCATGAAAAATCTAAAAGGCACAACTAACAATGGACTCTGGTATCGAAAGGGAAGTATATGTGATTTGGTATGATATTCATATTCAGATTTTGCTGGATGCAAAACATAGAGAAAAAGTACTAGTGGTATTTGTCATATATTAGGAAATGCACTAGTCTCATGGTCATGTAAGAAATAAGCATGTGTTGTCTTAAATACTACTAAAGCAGAGTACATAGCGTCAGATAGATGTTGTGCACAAGTGTTGTGGCTTAAAAAACAACTACGAGACTATGGCTTAGACTTAGGCTGCATTTCCCTAAAATGTGACAATAACAATGCTATAAATGTTACGAAGAATCCAGTAATGCATTCTAGAACCAAACACATAGATATAAGACATCACTTCCTTAGAGACCATGTCCAAAAGAAAGATGTGGCTTTAGAATTTCTTGATACTCATGACCAACTAGCAGATATATTCACTAAACCCTTGGAAAAAGAACATTTCTATAAAATTAGACGAGAATTAGGCATATTTGATGAAGCTTACTTGTCTTAAAATTGCTTATGCATGATTATATTTTTATTTAATTATGTTTATCTTATGCCTACTTGTACTTAAAACTACTTAGATTTTCTTTAAATTTTAAATTTTTAGGTATGTAATCGATTACTTAGGGTAAATACTCTATTACCAAGTATCAGTAGGCCTGAAAATTCAAATTTCTGAGGTTTGCAATCGATTACTTTGGAGAGTAACCGATTACTGTAAATGACAGGAAGTTCAAGTAATCGATTACTTATAGGTGTAATTGATTACCAAAGGCTGCTGTTTGAAATCTGGGAAACTTTGCATGTTGAGTAACCGATTACTCTACTTAAGGTAATTGATTACTCTGACCAATATTTAATGATTTCTCCTCCATTTTTAAAACACTTCAGCTTCTTCCTCCATCCTCAAACTCGTGAAATCACTCATCTCTCTCTAAAAATCACATTTCTCATCCGTTTTAAGTGATTTTTGAGTCATTTCATATCATATTTTTAATTCTAAACAATTATATTCGATTGTTTTTGTGTTTAGTGGCCTTAATAAAAAAAAAACCCCAAATTCCAGAAATCTAACTTTTCAAACCTTCAACCATGGCTTCATCATCAAGAGCAAAGAGGCAACGTACTAGTATAGCTCACAAGAAGCAAGGAACTTCGTCTTCTGAAGCTAATCCATTGGACTTGGCACGACTTCTTGCAAATGATGAACAACGCAAGGTTTTCACAGAACACTTCATTGGAAGACCAATTTTTGCTCCTAAGTATGGCAATGTAAGTAATTTTGAGTTTGATGATTTCCATTTTCCTACTCTGTTAAGGCAACAAAATTTATTTGCATTCTGTGAGGAGTCAAATGACTATTATCCTGGTCTTGTTAGATGTAAAGACTTTCAGTTCAATATGTTGTAATATACCCTATGTGACACCCTTAATTTAAGTCTTTAAAATTAGAGTATCAGTCCTGGGAATCTCGCTTGAGCGAGAGAATTGTCGCCTGGGCGAGAGAGGCTCACCTGGGAGGGTGAAATCATGGGCTATACTGAAGGATTCTCGCTTGAGCGAGAATTGTCTTGCTTGAGAGAGGGTGGTCGCGCCTGAGCGAGAGTTGTCCCGCTTGGGCGAGAAGTGGCATTTTGGAACCTGTCGAGTCTGTGAGATTCTGGCTTGAGCGAGAGGGTCAGATTTTAGTTTTTAAAATAGGCGAGATTTTCTCGCTTGAGCGAGAATAGGCTCGCTTAAGTGAGAACCCGACGAGATTGCATTAAATGAGAAACCCCAAACACATTTTAGGGTTAGAAATTGAAGAGAGGTGAGAGAAGAGAGCTTTACCAAGGGCAAGGAGCTTTGATACTCATCTAGAAGCTTGAGAAGAGGTAAAACTCTTGATTCTAACTCTCTTCTTCCCTTTAAAACTTGTTTTGGGTATGTTGGATCTCTTCTCAAAATATGAGAAACCATGGAAACTCGCCCTTTTGAGTTATGGTTCGTTTTATATTGTTTTTCTCTTGTAAACTCTTGATTTAGAGTTGGTATTGCAAGAATAGAAAGAGTTTGTGGGTTGATTCATGAAAACCCCAAAACCCTAAAAGTGAAAATGTGGTTAAAGAGGAAAATGGGTAAAATGCTAGAGGTAGAAGATGAGTATGCACTCTAAGGTTGAAATATGAGATGAATATGCATGTTATAGATGTTTGTAAACTTACGATGAAAGTAGTTTAGAAACATTAAAAATATGATTAGTATCTTGTATGGTTAAATAATGCAATATGAGTTGTTTATGTGATATTTGGAATAAATGACTAACATTGTATTATATGGTGGGAATGAGGAAATATCCTAAAGTTGGTGGCGGTGTCGGTGGAACTTGTGAAGTTATCAAGAACCAAACCCAACCCTCACCAAGGTAAGGATAAGTCCTTAACTTATGCATTGCGTTAGAAAATGCGTGGATTTGCTGATTGTGGATAATGAATCAAGTTGTGAACCATTTATTTCTTATAAATATATATGGGTATGTTTGTAATAAAAATGGAGTGGTTTTATTGTTTATGAATTGATGGAGTGTCAATGAAAAGAAAACTCATTTTTAGCCGACTATGATTGGTTAGCGACTTTGGCTCAAGTTATGTAGCAATACTTTGACTCAAGTTATGTAGCGATACTTTGGCTCAAGTTATGTAGTGATACTTTGGTTCAAGTTATGTAGCAAAACTTTGGCTCAAGTGATGTAGCAAAAATGAATTTCTAAAGCGGTTTACTAACCCCTTTAAAATGTGGATTATCTTATAATGGTATTTATTGTCTTGATGACTTACTCCTTTGTATGTTGTGTGTATTTGCCGTTGATAATCCCATTGTAGGTAAACATGATAGTTGAGGATGCTTGGTTCGCGGCCTTAGAAGCTTAGAACTTGGATTCTTATTTTGCTTTTTGTGATGTAAATTGTTACTTGGATGCTTGTAATCCTAACTGATTGATGTAACATCCCGAATTTTAGTCTTTAAAATTTTAGTATCAGTCCTGGAAGTCACACTTGAGCGAGAGATTCTCGCCTGAGCGAGAAAGGATCACATGGGAGGGTGAAATCCTGGACTATACTGGAGGATTCTTGCTCGAGCGAGAGTTGTCTCGCCTGGGCGAGAAAGGACAATTTTGGGCTGTTAACATAGTGTAATCGATTACATGGTCCCTGTAATCGATTACATGCTGATATCTGATCAGACATGTGTAATTTTTCATGATGTAATCGATTACATGGTCCCTGTAATCGATTACATCGTATTAAAAGTATTAGATATGTGCATCTGACACAGTGTAATCGATTACACACTTATGGAAATCGATTACACACTTATGGTAATCGATTACACTCGTCGCTGTGACTATAAAAGTGAAAAAAAAGGGACCTAGAAACCCTAATTTTCATTTTCTTTCTCCCCATTTCTCTCCCAACGGTGGTTCCACCCAAATGGACCATTTTTCCCTCCACTAAGCCTCAAAACTCATCAAAACCTTCCTCTTGCTTCATGGTGACACATTTGGAAAAGCTTAGAGGTGAAAAAGCAACAATGGAGGTTGGAGGAGATGAAGGGAGATGTGGCTCTTTTGCGGAGTAACGGAGCTTACACAACCTAAGGTGAGGGAGAAGACCATTGTGGTCTTAGAATATTTCATTAGAGTCATCATCTCCGATTTCCCTCATGAATCGGAGCATATTAACGGATAGAAACTCATTTGAGTGTTTGTGGTCCATGTGAGAGTCTATATTTTACACGAGGATGTATTAGCCATAAAAGTGGAGATATATGTGTGGGAAAACCGTTTATTTGAGTAAAACGCTATATGCTCATTTATGGTAATACACCGTCATTAAAGATGGTTCTAACGTTAATGTGTATATAATGAACAATATGTTATGCGTGGTTTGTTTATGATAATGGTTATGTTGTGTGATAATGATGGTGTGTGAGATATTTATGGTCATAAGCATAAATGAGTATGTTGCAAGTGGTTGATTGTTATAAACATGTATGGGTAGATTGTACCAATGAATGTGTGATGAGTTGTGAATGTGTGATGAGTTGTGAATGTGTGATGAATTGTGAATGTGTTAAAATGGATATGAGTATGTTTATCAAAATGAGTATGTTGTGAGTGGTTGATTGTTATAAACATGTATGGGTAGATTGTACCAATGAATGTGTGATGAGTTGTGAATGTGTGATGAGTTGTGAATGTGTTAAAATGGATATGAGTATGTTTATCAAAATGAGTATGTTGTGAGTGGTTGATTGTTATAAACATGTATGAGTGTGTTGTAACAATGAATGCGTGATGAGCTGTGAATGTGTTAAAATGGATAAAGGTATGTTTGTGACAATGAAGGTGTTGTATGTTATTATGGTGATAAAATAATGAGATGTCTTGTGTTGACTGTGTATGACATGGATGTGAGTGTAATGTGGAAACTCGACCTGCCCTATGTGGTATGGATGGTAACTCGACCTGCCCGATGTGGTATGGATGGTAACTCGACCTGCCCGATGTGGTATGGATGGTAACCCGACCTGCCCGATGTGGTATGGATGGTAACTCGACCTGCCCGATGTGGTATGGATGGTAACTCGACCTGCCCGATGTGGTATGGATGCTAACTCGACCTGCCCGATGTGGTATGGATGGTAACTCGACCTGCCCGATGTGGTATGGATGGTAACTCGACCTGCCCGATGTGGTATGGATGGTAACTCGACCTGCCCGATGTGGTATGGATGGTAACTCGACCTGCCCTATGTGGTATGGATGGTAACTCGACCTGCCCTATGTGGTATGGATGGTAACTCGGCCTGCCCTATGTGGTATGGATGGTAACTCGACCTGCCCTATGTGGTATGGATGGTAACTCGACCTGCCCGATGTGGTATGGATGGTAACTCGACCTGCCCTATGTGGTGTGGATGGTAACTCGACCTGCCCGATGTGGTATGGGAAATGAAATCGATGAATACGATTGAGTGTGAATACGAACTATGAGAAGTGAGTATGTCACCAAGTGAGTCATATGCATGCTATAGGATATATAGTATGAGATATATATATTCTATAGGGTGAATATGAGTGATAAAAGGGATGACGTTACGAATGAAAGTAATATACATGCTATAGGAATATATTATGGGATATAGGTCCTATAGGGTGAATATGAATGATGATAAATGAGTATATTTGGACGAATAAGATATGCACACTATAGAATACATATAGTATGGGATATATGTGTACTATAGGGTGAATATGGATAATATATGATAAATAAATATGCACACTATAGAACACATATAGTATGGGATGTATGTGTACTATAGGGTGAATATAGATATTATGTGTTGATTGATATAAGCTTATCATGATTGATGTTAGAGGTGTGTGGTTTTTAATACTTTAATGTTATTACTCCATGTAAATCCACGCTATGGTCGCCGTAGTTGGTTCTTACTCCCTCTGTCTTTCCTTGTATGTGTTGTATATTTGGGTTCAGGTTGTGGAGGTAGCGCATTGGACGCTTGCGGAGAAGAGTACATGATAGAGTAGTGGATAATATGTAATTGATATGTTATATGATAAATATTTGTAATATGAAGAACATGTTAAAGTGGATTCATGTATAAACAACTTTCTTGTAAGTGTATAATGAAGTGGATCTAATGTTTGTATTTAAGGTACTTTTGAGAATGGGTAATTGTATAAAGGATGTATTTGAACGGAAGTGTAATGACATGCTTTTGAAATGAAAGGTGTTTGGAATATTTCCGCCTTGTAAATTTATAATCAATCAAGTTTCCAAACTGTTCGAGTAATGTCTTTCAAAAGTAATCACTGCACTTTCACGAATAAGGATTTTTAAAAGAGAATTTTCGAGTTATGAAAATCGGGTCCTTACAATTGACTTTCTACATTTTTGTAATACTGGATATTAATAGATGTGGGTATTTTGGAAACCCAGAGCTAGTCGTATGCGGTAATAGCTTTGGGTATTTTGGATAACTTGACTTACGTGAGTTAGATTTGTTTTATGACTATCAATGAGTGTAGGTTAAGAAATGGTTGGAAGAGGAAGAGGGAGAGGAACGAGTCAGAATGTCCCAAATGATTTGTTGGCTCAGATGGTGGCTGCACTACAACAAATGAACGAGAACTTGCATAATCTGAATCAGAACCCCGCACCAAGTCCTAGCTCGCAACTGTTAGTTCCACCAGGGTCAGCTGAGTACCGAGGGTTGAATGAGTTATGCAAGCATAATCCTAGCTAGTTTCAGGGTGGCTTCGCCCCCGATAGGGCGAACGAGTGGATTCAAGACTTAGAACGAATATTTTGAGCCATGGGTTGTAATGATGTTCAGAAAGTGACATATGTTGGTGAAGGAATCCAAAACTTGGTGGGAATTTACTCGGCGACAGATGGAAACAGAGGGACGAGTGATTACATGGATTGCCATCAAGGAGAAATTTCTTCAGAATTTTTTTCCTGCTGATCTAAAGAGGAAGAAAGAGATGGAGTTTCTGAGGTTGAAGTAGGGTAATATGTCAGTGGGAGAGTATGCGGCCAAGTTTGAGAAGTTGGCCCGATTTTGTCCATATGCTGAATTGGAAGTGGAAGGGAGGTCCAAATGTTCTAAGTTCGAATCGGGCCTGAAGCCCAAGTTGAAAAGGATTTTCGGGCATCAAGAAATTGTGGATTTTGCTACCCTGGTCAACAAATGCAGGATGTATGAGGACGACCTCACAACATATGAGGTGGTGATTCCTCGAACCAATCCTCTGAGGCACTTTGGCCCCCAAAGGAGTAATGGACAAGGAAAGGGAAAGAGTAAGGTCCTTCGAGATGAACGAAAACCATACTCCCCACTTATTGGAAATCAGGGAAATAGTTCGCATGGGTCGAGGACTCATGTCAATGCCGGAGGGTCACGGTTGAACTCTCCATCCTTGTGTGGCAAATGTGGCCGAACTCATGTCGGTGACTTATGCACCGGAACGACACTTAGTTGTTTTCACTGCAAGGAGGTTGGGCATGTCCGAAGATATTGTCCTAAGTTACAGCAGAATGTGAATGATGTGAGGGTAGAACGACCTCGATCCACTGGCAGTGTGTTCACCATGATTGGTGCAGAGGCATCGGGTGTAGATGGCCTAATAAAAGGTAATTGCATGGTGACAGGTAAGACATTTACCGTGGATTTAATATGCTTACCACTATCCCAGTTAGATCTAATTCTGAGAATAGACTGGTTGTCGGCAAATCATGTGGTGCTTAATTGTGCTGATAAGACCGTGGTGTTCGGAAGTCCGGATGAGATTTCTGATGAGGCTAGTGATATGAAGCCGTTGTCGGCTAAGGAAGTCAGGACTTCCTGTAAGGAGGGAGGATCCGTGTTTATGTTGTTGGCATCCCTGGAGGGTATTGAGAAACCCAAAGTTGAGGATTTTCCGATAGTTCGTGAATTTCCTGAGGTATTTCCTGGTGATATTCCGGAATTGCCTCCAGTGAGAGAAGTTGAATTCTCTATTGATTTGGTAGCTGGAACGGGACCCATCTCTATAGCTCCTTATAGGATGGCACCGCTAGAGTTGGTTGAGTTGAAAAAGAAGGTTGATGACTTGTTGGCAAAAAAGTTTATTCGTCCTAGTGTCTCACCGTGGGGTGTACCTGTTTTGTTGGTTAAGAAGAAAGATGAGAGTATGAGGTTGTGCACGGATTATAGACAGTTGTACAAAGTCACCATCAAGAACAAGTATCCACTTCCTAGGATTGATGACTTGATGGATCAATTGAGGAGAGCAGTAGTGTTCTCAAAAATTGATCTTCGGTCAGGTTACCACCAACTTCGCGTGAAGTCGGAGGATATTCCTAAAACTGCTTTTAGGACGAGGTATGGACATTTTGAATATTTGGTAATGCCTTTTGGTGTAACGAATGCGCTAGCAATATTTACCGACTACATGAATCATATTTTTCATCCATATATGGATTCATTCGTAGTGGTATTTATTGATGACATTCTGGTTTACTCCAAGAGCCGAGAGGAACATGCGGAGCACCTGAGAATTGTTGTAGATCTTCTGAGTAAGAATCGGTTGTATGCTAAATTGTCCAAATGTGATTTCTGGTTGGAATCAGTGAACTTTCTTGGACATGTGATATCCAAGGAAGGGGTAGTGGTAGACCCTTCTAAGGTAGAAGCGGTTATGGAATGGGCAGTACCCAAGTCAGTTACCGAGATCGGCAGTTTTCTGGGTTTGGCCGGTTGTTATCGGAAGTTCAAAGAAGGATTTTCGAAATTGGCACTACCTCTGACTAAGCTTACCAGAAAGGGAACCTTATGTGTGGACAATCCGTTGTGAAGAGAGTT
Organism: Lupinus albus; assembly: GCA_009771035.1. NCBI lineage: Eukaryota > Viridiplantae > Streptophyta > Magnoliopsida > Fabales > Fabaceae > Lupinus > Lupinus albus. The sequence continues at coordinate 7,870,293 of CM020006.1, read as the reverse complement.
TTCAAGAGTTGAAACGGAGATTGACTACGGCGCCAGTGTTGGTTCTTCCTTGTACTGATCGTGATTTCAGTGTGTATTGTGATGCTTCTAAGCAAGGTTTGGGGTGTGTTCTGATGCAAGAGGGGAAAGTTGTTGCCTATGCATCTCGACAGTTAAGAACGCATGAGCAAAACTATCCTACGCATGATTTAGAATTAGCTGCAGTGGTCTTTGCCATAAAAATCTGGAGACACCATTTGTATGGCGTAAGGTTTGATGTGTACAGCGACCACAGAAGTCTGAAATATTTGTTTGATCAAAAGGAACTGAATATGAGACAGAGAAGGTGGATGGAGTTCCTTAAGGACTATGATTTTGGATTACAATAGCATCCGGGAAAGGCCAATGTGGTGGCCGATGCTTTAAGTCAGAAGTCTTTACACATGTCGGCTTTGATGGATAGGGAAGGAAAACTGATCGAGGAGTTCAGGGATATGAACTTGGAAGTTCAGATAAGGCCTCACAGTATGATGATAGGAATGCTTAAGGTCACAAATGAACTGTTTGACCAAATCCGGGCAGTGCAAGTCATGGATAGTGAGCTAATGGTTAAACGAGATCTGATGATGAGTGAAAAGGAAACTGATTTCGCATCGGATCCTAGTGGAATGTTGCGTTATAAAGGCAGAGTGTGTGTGCCTCATGATGTAGAATTGCGAAGGAGTATTTTAGAGGAGTCACACAAGAGTAAAATGAGTTTTCACCCGGGAACTACAAATATGTACCAAGATTTGAAGAGGCTGTTTTGGTGTTTTGTGTTGAAAAAGGATGTGGCTTTGTATGTCTCGATGTGTCTTGTCTATTAGAAAGCAAAGATTGAGCATCAGCGACCAGCGGGAGAGCTACAATCCCTAGAAAATCCCGTTTGGAAGTGGGATAGTATCTCCGTGGATTTTGTATCGGGTTTCCCGAGGACTCAGAAAGGATATGATGCGATATGGGTGATAGTGGATCGGTTAACTAAATCTGCACACTTTCTGCCTATGAACATGAGCTATTGGCCGAACTATATATCCGGGAAATAGTTCGTTTGCATGGGATACCGTCGAGCATTATATCGGATAGGGATCCCCGTTTCACTTCAAACTTCTGGACGAGTTTGCAGTCCGCCTTGGGAACTAAGTTGAAATTGAGTTCAACTTATCATCCACAAACGGACGGTCAATCGGAAAGGACTATTCAGTCATTGGAGGATCTTTTGAGAGCTTGTGTTTTGGAACAACCAGGGAGTTGGGATGGCATGTTGCCTTTGATTGAATTTACCTACACCAATAGTTTCCATTCGAGTATTGGGATGGCCCCCTATGAAGCATTGTATGGCAGGAAGTGCCGAACTTCGACGAGTTGGTTTGAAACTGGGGAGAATTTAGTATTGGGACCCGAGTTGGTCCGAGAGACGACGGAGAAGATTAAAAAGATCCGGGAGAATATGAGAATAGCACAGAGTCGGCAGAAAAGCTACTACGATAAGAGGCGGAAACCTCTTGAGTTTAAAGAGGGAGATCATGTATTCATGAGAGTAGTTCTGACTACTGGAATTGGTAGAGTGTTGAAGTCCCATAAGCTTACTCCGAGATTTATTGGACCATATCAAATATTGAAGAGGATTGGGCCGATAGCATATCGGATTGCTTTACCTCCCCTATTGTCGAATCTTCACAATGTGTTTCATGTGTCTCAACTGCGGAAGTATGTGGGGGACCCTTCTCATGTAGTTGAGTCGGACCAAATAGAGTTGAAAGATAACTTAACCTTCGCGACCCTACCAGTAAGAATCTTGGACACTAGTATAAAGAGGTTGAGAGGAAGGGAAATTGCATTGGTGAAGGTACTATGGAGTCAAGTAGACGAAGGAGATGCTACTTGGAAAGTGGAGCAAGATATGAGGGAGGATTACCCTCACTTTTTTTAATCGAGGTATGTTTAATTTTCAGGGACGAAAATTTTTGTAAGAGGGGGAGGATTGTGACATCCTTAATTTAAGTATTTAAAATTAGAGTATCAGTCCTGGGAATCTCGCTTGAGCGAGATAATTTTCGTCTGGCTGAGAGAGACTCACCTGGGAGGGTGAAATCCTGGGCTATACTGAAGGATTCTCGCTTGAGCGAGGGTGGTCTCGCCTGAGTGAGAGTTGTCTCGCCAGGGCAAGAAGTGGCATTTTGGAACCTGTCGAGACTGTGAGATTCTCGCTTGAGCGAGAATCACTCGCTTGAGCGAGAGGGTCAGATTTGAGTTTTTAAAATAGGCGGAATTTTATCGCTTGAGCGAGAATGGGCTCGCTTAAGCGAGAACCCGATGAGATTGCATTAAATGAGAAACTCCAAACACATTTTAGGGTTAGAAATTGAAGAGAGGTGAGAGAAGAGAGCTTTACCAAGGGCAAGGAGCTTTGATACTCATCTAGAGGTTTGAGAAGAGGTAAAACTCTTGATTCTAACTCTCTTCTTCCCTTTGAAACTTGTTTTGGGTATTTTGGATCTCTTCTCAAAATATGAGAAACCATGGAAACTGTTAGGTATCAGTGATTACAATACACCTAGAAGGGGGGGGGGGGGGGGGTTGAATAGGTGTAGCGGTTAGAATGTCCGCTTTTCGAAAACAACACTTAATGCTGAAAAACACCTTGATTAATCGATTAACAAAACAGGGTAATCGATTAACACTTTCAACACAGTCCACTTAATCGATTAACAGACTGAAGTAATCGATTAACACACCACACTTAATCGATTAAACCGTGACAATAAGCAAATGCAAGCACAGTTTCTTGCTCGACAATTAATTGATAATGAAACGATTATATCAGGCTTAAAGAATTTTATCAGAGTACAAGTAATACAGTATAGAAACAGATTATCAATTAAATCTACTAAACAAATTAATCGATCAAATGCAATAAAGAGAGAGAGATAGAAAAAGTCATGCAACAAGAATTTTATCCTGGTTCGTTTGCTTGTCCACCGCAAACTACATCCAGGCCTCCCGGCTGATTTGGGAGATTTTTCTTCACTATAATTGAATGAATGTTAATTACATACACACTATCCAATTACAACAATTAGACACTTACAAGATAAAAAGAAACCTATTCTATGGTTTGACTCCCTTCCTACCGACAAAGAAAACCTTTCTTTCGGCGTAGCCCCAGCCAAGAACCTTGTTCTTTACTTATCCCTAAGTCTAACACTCAGTGAAGACACACTCAATCTCTTGGTGATATGACACCTTGAGATTCCCACAATTACAACACTTTTTCAAACAAAACAATACAGAGTAAACTTAAGCTATAACAAGACTTATATCTAACAAGATAAGGCTTTACTCTAATCACCTAATACAAGCTCATGCAGTATGAAAATGTATTAGTGAAAAACAGAATGCATAATATGTAAACATCTAATCAAGAATCATGTAAAAATGCAAGAACATGTGACAAGAAAAGATGAGAAATGTATCATGAAAAGCACTCAATCCTAAAGCATAGAATTCTCTCTTTTCTAAGCTCACAAATGCATTTACAACTAGATGCAACAATTAACACGAAAAAATGCTCTAACTCTCTAAAAATTTAACATGCAACTTATGAGATCAATTCTGAAAATGCAGTTTATAAAGAATTGAAATAAAAGCCCAGTTAATCGATTAACGACAGCTTTAATCGATTAAGCTTCACAAAAATGTTAGATTAATCGATTGACATTTGTTGTAATCGATTACACTGTGCAAACAGTTAGATTAATCGATTAGGCCAAGTGGTAATCGATTAACAGCACTCTTTCATGTGTAAAAACTTCAAATATGTTATGCACTTAAATTCATACATGTTTAATACTTAGATTATGCCTAGAATGCACATGTACATGTATTTATATGATGCATGAACATATTATGAATGACATATCTCAAGATGAAAAAGATTTAAAAGATTTATGCAATTGAGATATGTATTAGGTGACTTAAGCCTTGGACTCAACCTAAACTAATCTAGTCTAAGCAAGATACCAATCGGAAGGCTTAAGCATGTTGATTTGTTGATGATCTTCAAGCTCATGTTAGCACAAGTTGTCCTCATCAAAACCAAGTCATATAAGGAGAGCTTTCCAAAGTGTTCCTCTTGACATGCACACTTTCAATCTCCCCCTTTTTGATGATGACAAACTCCACATCAAATGTAAATAGCTTGAAGATTGTGTTGGCAAGGTTGATATGATGCGCAAATATCGGAAGCTGTTATTACGATCAACCTGCACAATCAGAAAAAAACAACAAAACAACCTTTCTCCCCCTTTTGACATTATCAAAAAGATAACTCGGGTCAAAGAAGAGGCAGAGATATGAGTAATGCATAAAACACAGTTAATGAGTTAATATTGGGATATAACAATTAACCTGTTTTACGTTAAAGAGGATTAAACAAGTGCGCAAGTTTATACAACAGAAATAGCCAAACAAGTAAAGTGAACGGCATACGAGATTAACCATATCAAGGCAGACAATCTCATACGATCAAGAACCATACACATAAACATAGTAGGCTATTCGACATAATTATAAAATAGCATAAAGAGTAACAATGTTTAGCAGCCAGATAAACCAGAAAACGTCAATTAACAACATAAAAGAGGCACGCAACAGAAATACTAGAATCCATAACAGTATCTAAATCCAAAGAGTGCCAAAAAGAAGAAATACACCTAAGGTAAGATATCCTAGGTCTAAAGTCTTCTAAGCTAAGGTTAAGGTGGAGGATGAGGATCGTCAGTGTGATCAGCAGAAATGACAATGTTCTGATCTCCCCTGATAAGCACAGATAGCTTCTGAAATTCTGAACAAAACAAGGCATTCTGAGCTTCAGCGGTAGATTGAATCAGATTCCTCAACTCCCGAAATTGGTTGTCCGAATACGCAGTTTGTCGCTCCTCATACTGTTCCATACCAGCAAAGTATGAGTCTTTTAGTCCTTGGAAGTGAAGATCCATACGGTTGTTAAGCCGTTGCTCCATAGCTTCCAACTGATCGAAGCCAAACGCAGAGTTCTGAGGTGCTGATCCAGAAGGCTCCCCCTGAGTTGTAGCATGCTGGTTATCTGTGCCATCCTGATTATCATCATCAGATAAATCCAGACCAAAAGTGGTGTAGTCCTCTTTGTATTGCCAAGTACTACCATACTTGTATATACCCATCTTATGTATGAGGCTTTCACCAACCATATGATCCTTGTCGGTATATTCAACAATGATAGTATCGGAAACGTCAATGCGCAAATAGTCAACGATGCGTGAGATGAAGATACTGTAGGGAAGCAGCTTCGACTGAGATAAAGATACACTGTTCATAATTTTCAAGATCTCCTCAGGCCAATTAATCATCACATTATTCTTCACTGCATACATGAAACGTAAATCATTCACAGTAGGCTGTGCGTGATTTGTGTTCCTCTGTACTAAGATGTAAGCAATAATGTAGTGTAGCAGCCTGTTCTCAACAGAAAGTGACCCAGCTTTGGTCAGTTGACCCTGAATGTATAAATGAGGGCCTCTTAGAAAAGACTTATAGACTTCAGTAGGATCAAAGTTTTCCTTTACCCAGGAACAATCTCCTATACTATATCCAGAAGAAGATAAACCACCGACATTCATGAAAATTTCATCGTTGAGTTCAAACAAATTGCCAGAAATCATTGACCAATATTTTCCATCCTTATATCTAAAATTAGCATAGAATTCCCTAACAAGAGCAGGGTAGACTTGTCCCTTTAATTCCATGAACTGAATAGTTCCCTGAGCTTCCATGTCATGCGGGAAGCTAAAGTTCTGTTCCGCTAACCAAGTTAAGTCAACATACCGTATATATGTAGGTTTCCGACCTTGAAATTTCGCCATACGGGTTTCTTGCAGAATGAGTGAATAGTAGGGGTCACCACGGTCCCGAGCGGAAGGCGAACCGACCTCTCGTCTTCGTACACGAGTGGCTGATGTTTTGACCCTTTTAGGACGACTTTGCTCCATAATGTGGCAGAAACCGAAATGGCAGTGAGAGGTCAAATATGGGTGTAGGCAAACCTAACCTAGGTTATGTTTAGTGGAACCTTGGAGATGTGATATAATGAGGATGAAGAGATATGATTCCTTGATGGTTTTAAGAGGGTTAGGAATAGGTGTTTCTAATTTTGATGCACTTTGGATTAGTTGTGTTATAGATTTAGAATCTCAAAGCAGAAAAGAGAAAGTGAGAAAGCCAGAAAAAGTGTGAAACCGAGCTACTGTTTGCCTTTATAAAACTGGTTTTAATCGATTAACGGGCAGAGTTAATCGATTAATCAGTGTAAAATTTCGAATTTTTAAGCAACTGATGCCCAGGTAATCGATTAAGTGAAAATGTAATCGATTACTTATAGCAGTATTTTGAATTTTCAAGCAACTAATGCCCAGGTAATCGATTAATTGAATATTTAATCGATTACGCATAGAAAAAAAAAAATTCAGGCAGTAAAATGGTTTCAACTTCTTAAGGCTTTGGCATGCAATGTGACAGATTTATTTAAGCATTCAGAATCACAAAAAAATAATAATCAAGAGATATACTTTTGCAATAAAAACAAATATCGAAAAGCTAAAGAAACAAAGACATAGAGAAACTAGACGATAATGTAAACACCTAAACAATTTTAATCAAGATATTGTTCATCAAGAATTCCAAGTTCTCTCCTTAGAACAAAGAAAGTATCCCTGGGAAGGGGCTTGGTGAAAATATCAGCTAATTGTTTAGAAGTTTCAAGAAATTCAAGAACGCAGTCACCTTTTTGTACATGATCACGCAGAAAATGATGTCTAATTTCTATATGCTTAGTTCTAGAATGCAAGACGGGATTCTTGGAAAGGTTTATGGCACTTGTGTTATCGCATTTAATAGGGATCTTTTCAATATTAAGACCATAGTCCTTGAGTTGCTGCTTCATCCAGAGGATTTGAGCGCAACACACACCAGCGGCAATGTATTCCGCTTCGGCGGTGGACAAAGCAACACAAGCTTGCTTTTTGCTGTGCCATGCTACTAATGAACTCCCCAACAAGTGACAAGTACCACTAGTGCTTTTCCGATCCAATTTACATCCTGCGAAATCGGAATCGGAATAACCTACCAAGGATAATGAGGCATCCCGAGGATACCATAATCCCATGTTAGTTGTTCCTTTTAAGTATCTCATGATTCTTTTAACGGTTGTAAGATGTGATTCTTTAGGAGATGATTGAAATCTAGCACACATGCATACGCTAAACATGATATCAGGCCTACTTGCAGTTAAGTAAAGTAAAGACCCAATAATTCCTCGATACTTTGTTACCTCTATAGTTTTTCCTTTTTCGTCCTTATCTAGGTAGCAAGCAGATGCCATAGGAGTGAAAGCTTCCTTACAATTGTTCATCTCAAATTTCTTGAGCAGCTCTTTGCAATATTTTGTCTGATGGACGAAAATACCACTTTCTAGTTGCTTTATCTGAAGTCCTAGAAAGAACGTAAGTTCTCCCATCATAGACATTTCGAACTCCCCCTGCATCATCTCAGAAAAATCCTTACACAAAATATCATTAGTAGATCCAAAAATTATGTCATCTACATAGATTTGCACAAGTAATACAGAGTTTTCTGATTTACGAATAAAAAGCGTTGTGTCAACCAAGCCTCTTTCGAACCCTTTTTCTAAAAGAAAGGTACTAAGTCTATCATACCAAGCTCTAGGAGCTTGTTTGAGACCATAGAGTGCCTTTTTAAGTTTATAAACATGGTTCGGATATTTAAAATTTTCAAAACCAGGCGGTTGGTTAACATAAACTTCTTCTTGAATATAGCCATTCAAGAATGCGCTTTTTACGTCCATCTGAAATAATTTGAAGTTCATAATCGATGCAAAGGAAAGTAGCATCCTGATGGCCTCTAATCTGGCTACAGGGGCATAGGTTTCGTCATAATTGATACCTTCCTCCTGGTTGTAGCCTTGGGCCACCAAGCGTGCTTTATTTCGAATGATCAAGCCTGATTCATCAAGCTTGTTTCTGAAGACCCATCGAGTACCAATCACAGGATGATCTTTAGGTTTAGGGACCAAGTCCCAAACATTATTGCGTTCGAACTGGTTTAGCTCTTCTTGCATAGCTATACCCCAGTGCACATCCTCAATGGCCTCATCAATGGTCTTAGGCTCAATTTGAGATACAAAAGCTACAAAGTTACAGAAGTTTCGTAAGGAACTACGGGTTACCACTCCCGTAGATATGTCACCTATTACTTTGTCGATCGGGTGAGCTTTCTTGGTTTTCCACACAACTGGCATATCTGAATGCTCCTGAGATTTGTTTTGGCATTCTTCATCGGTTGCTTCTACATTATCCATGTTTTTTGAGTATGCTTCTTCCAAAGCACCTGCAACATCATCAGATACAACCTTTCTCTTCTCTTTTGGAGAAGATTCATCAAACTGTACATGGATAGACTCTTCAACTTGCATAGAATACTTATTAAAAATTCTGAATGCTTTGCTATGAATCGAGTATCCCAAAAATATTCCCTCATCGGCTTTGGAATCAAATTTTCCTAAAGCCCGCTTTCCATTATTTAATATAAAACATTTGCAACCGAAAGCGTGAAGATGGGATATGTTTGGTTTACGGCCTTTTAATAGTTCATAAGGAGTTTTATTCAAATTAGGCCTTAACAATACTCGATTTATAACATAACATGCAGTATGAACTGCATCTGCCCAGAAATATTTGGGGGTATTACTTTCATTAAGCATGGTTCTCGCTAATTCTTCTAGCACACGATTTTTCCTTTCAACAACTCCATTTTGTTGTGGAGTGCGAGGAGCAGAGAACTGATGCATAATGCCATGCTTATCACAGAATTTGTCGAACTGAAAGTTCTCAAATTCTCCCCCGTGATCACTTCGTATATATACTATTTTCAGGTTAAGTTGGTTTTGGATTTGCTTGGCAAGATTTTTAAAAGAGTTGAAAGCGTCGCTTTTAGCAGATAAAAATAATGTCCATGTAAAACGAGAGAAATCATCAACAATAACTAGAGCATAGTAGCTACCACCAAAACTCATGATTTGTGATGGTCCAAACAAGTCCATATGGAGTAACTCCAAAGGTCTTGAACTGGATATCACATTTTTGTTTTTAAAAGAGTTTTTGGTTTGTTTACACTTTTGACAAGTGTCACAAATCTCTTTAGTTTTGAAATTTAGTTTTGGTAGCCCCTCAACTAGTTGGTTTGATGACAATTTATCTAGATGTTTTATATGGATGTGTGCAACGCGTCTGTGCCAGAGCCAGATGTCATCTTCTTTAGAAATGAAACATTTTGAAAATAATGTGGTGACATCATCCAAGTTAACCATGTAAATATTATTTATACGATGACCAACAAATTTAACATTATTAGATAAAATGTCACGAATGATGCAACAGTCAGAATCAAAAGATACTCGATTACCTTTGTCACAGAGTTGACTTATACTTAGAAGATTATGTTCTAGTCATTCAACATACAGAACATTTTCAATTTGAGTATGAGATGAGTTACCAACTGTTCCGGTACCAAGTATCTTTCCCTTATTGTTGTCTCCGTACGTGACGTATCCTTTTCCTTTAAGTGATAGATCCAGGAAATTTGATCTGTCACCTGTCATATGTCTCGAACATCCACTGTCTAAATACCATTTTTGTCCTTGTGTTCGAAGACATACCTGCAAAATAGATCACCTGCTTTTCTCAGGTACCCAAATTATGTTGGGTCCTTTTCTGTTAGTGATTAGGGAATTATCTCCCTTCTTTATCCATACATAAGCCCCGCTAGGTATACCATATTTTCTAATGTAACAAGAGTAAGAAGTATGACCATACGTATTACAATAAAAACAAGTAGGAGAGCGCCTACGATTTTTATCCTTAGTATTAACTACAGGTTTTCTATATGGTCTCTTGTTTTTAGCAGAGCGAGTATAACCTAGACCAGTACGATCACCAACGTTTCTTGTTTGACTGAGCAGAGTGTCTAATTGCTGTTTACTGTTTGTGAGACGTTCGAGTTTTTCTTTTAGTTTAAGATTGTCTTCTTGCAAAATCTCGCAAGTCTCACATACAGGCTTTTGACATAAATTATCAGCAGAGCAGTCACATGTGTTACAAGAATAGATGAGATCTAAAGTTTCATTTTCTAATTTTAATTCATCTAATTCTTTTTGTAATTGGCTTAGTTTCTTTTCATTTCTAAGGATTTCCCTTTTCTTATCAACATTTATTCTAGCCAATTTCTTTATTTCCTCATGTAACTCAACATAAGCATTATATAAAACTTCATAAGAGGGTAAGTCATCCGAAGTGGATGAGGTGTCGGAATATACCTCATCATTATCCTCGTGTGAGTCTGAGTTGCCATTGTTGTCAGATCTGACCATCAGACACAGCTTCGCTGACTCCTCCTCACTAGAAGTGCTTGATGTTGTTTCCTCCTCAGGTACATCCCATACAATGTAAGCTTTCTTGGATTTGAATTCCCTGGGAGTGCTCTTCTCTGAATCAACCTTTTTCAGATAGGTAGGACATTGAAATCTCATATGTCCGGCTTTTCCACACTCATGGCAAGTGAAGCGATCTTTGTTGTTCTTGCCTTTGTTGGTTGACTCTTTCGCTTCTTTCTTCTGAAACTTCTTGAATCCTCCTTTTCTTTTGATGAATTTGCTAAATTTGCGAACAAGGAGATTCATAGTTTCATCATCTAGATCGGAGTCAGATTCATCATCATCTTTATCTTCTTTTGATTTGGAGGTCGTGGCCTTTAATGTGATGTTTTTCTTTTTCCGATCTGAATCTTCGTGCATAGTCAAGCGCCCCAATTCCATTTCGTGCTCTTGAAGTTTTCCAAATAAAGTAGCTAGAGGCATAGAGTCCAAATCTTTGGATTCAACAATTGCAGTTACTTTTGGTTGCCATTTCCTGTCAAGACAACGCAAAACTTTATTAGTTAGTTCACCTCTGGCAAAAGATTTATCTAGAGCAACTAAATGAATAACAATATGAGTAAATCGCTTTTGCATATCACAGATTGATTCACTAGGTAACATGCGAAATAACTCATACTCATGGGTAAGCGCATTTAATCTAGCGCGCTTGACTTCGCTAGTGCCTTCATGAGTCACTTGTAAAGTGTCCCACATTTCTTTTGCATTTTGGCACTGCGATACTCTAAAGAACTCATCATAGGATAGGGCCGATGTGATGATATTTTTGGCGCGTAGATTATGCTGCACCTTTTTGCGCTCATCATCGGTCCATAGACTTTTAGGCTTGTCTTTAGGTTCATTGTCCACAAGATGTTGTGGAACGAAAGGGCCGTTGACTACGGATTCCCAAATATCCGAGTCTATGGCTTCAATAAAAATTTGCATGCGGACTTTCCAGTAGGCATACCCTTCACCACTGAATATAGGTGGTCGATTAATGGATGAACCATCACCACCAAATGGGTTTGACGAACCCATTCGTTTTTCCCTAAGGATCACGAATACGCGGTTGAGCTAGCACTTCGCACTAGCTCTGATACCACTTGTTAGGTATCAGTGATTACAATACACCTAGAAGGGGGGGGTTGAATAGGTGTAGCGGTTAGAATGTCCGCTTTTCGAAAACAACACTTAATGCTGAAAAACACCTTGATTAATCGATTAACAAAACAGGGTAATCGATTAACACTTTCAACACAGTCCACTTAATCGATTAACAGACTGAAGTAATCGATTAACACACCACACTTAATCGATTAAACCGTGACAGTAAGCAAATGCAAGCACAGTTTCTTGCTCGACAATTAATTGATAATGAAACGATTATACCAGGCTTACAGAATTTTATCAGAGTACAAGTAATACAGTATAGAAACAGATTATCAATTAAATCTACTAAACAAATTAATCGATCAAATGCAATAAAGAGAGAGAGATAGAAAAAGTCCTGCAACAAGAATTTTATCCTGGTTCGTTTGCTTGTCCACCGCAAACTACATCCAGGCCTCCCGGCTGATTTGGGAGATTTTTCTTCACTATAATTGAATGAATGTTAATTACATACACACTATCCAATTACAACAATTAGACACTTACAAGATAAAAAGAAACCTATTCTATGGTTTGACTCCCTTCCTACCGACAAAGAAAACCTTTCTTTCGGCGTAGCCCCAGCCAAGAACCTTGTTCTTTACTTATCCCTAAGTCTAACACTCAGTGAAGACACACTCATCTCTTGGTGATATGACACCTTGAGATTCCCACAATTACAACACTTTTTCAAACAAAACAATACAGAGTAAACTTAAGCTATAACAAGACTTATATCTAACAAGATAAGGCTTTACTCTAATCACCTAATACAAGCTCATGCAGTATGAAAATGTATTAGTGAAAAACAGAATGCATAATATGTAAACATCTAATCAAGAATCATGTAAAAATGCAAGAACATGTGACAAGAAAAGATGAGAAATGTATCATGAAAAGCACTCAATCCTAAAGCATAGAATTCTCTCTTTTCTAAGCTCACAAATGCATTTACAACTAGATGCAACAATTAACACGAAAAAATGCTCTAACTCTCTAAAAATTTAACATGCAACTTATGAGATCAATTCTGAAAATGCAGTTTATAAAGAATTGAAATAAAAGCCCAGTTAATCGATTAACGACAGCTTTAATCGATTAAGCTTCACAAAAATGTTAGATTAATCGATTGACATTTGTTGTAATCGATTACACTGTGCAAACAGTTAGATTAATCGATTAGGCCAAGTGGTAATCGATTAACAGCACTCTTTCATGTGTAAAAACTTCAAATATGTTATGCACTTAAATTCATACATGTTTAATACTTAGATTATGCCTAGAATGCACATGTACATGTATTTATATGATGCATGAACATATTATGAATGACATATCTCAAGATGAAAAAGATTTAAAAGATTTATGCAATTGAGATATGTATTAGGTGACTTAAGCCTTGGACTCAACCTAAACTAATCTAGTCTAAGCAAGATACCAATCGGAAGGCTTAAGCATGTTGATTTGTTGATGATCTTCAAGCTCATGTTAGCACAAGTTGTCCTCATCAAAACCAAGTCATATAAGGAGAGCTTTCCAAAGTGTTCCTCTTGACATGCACACTTTCAGAAACTCACCCTATTGAGTTATGGTTCGTTTTATGTTGTTTTTCTTTTGTAAACTCTTGATTTAGAGTTGGCATTGCAAGAATGGAAAGAGTTTGTGGGTTGATTCCTGAAAACCCCAAAACCCTAAAAGTGAAAATGTGGTTAAAGAGGAAAATGGGTAAAATGCTAGAGGTAGAAGATGAGTATGCACTCTAAGGTTGAAATATGAGATGAATATGCATGTTTTAGATGTTTGTAAACTTATGATGAAAGTAGTTTAGAAACATTGAAAATATGTTAAGTATCTTGTATGGTTAAATAATGCAATATGAGTTGTTTATGTGATATTTGGAATAAATGACTAACATTGTGTTATATGGTGGGAATGAGGAAAGATCCTAAAGTTGGTGCCGGTGTCGGTGGAACTTTCGAAGTTACCAAGAACCAAACCCAACCCTCACCAAGGTAAGGATAAGTCCTTAACTTATGCATTGCGTTAGAAAATGCGTGGATTTGTTGATTGTGGATAATGAATCAAGTTGTCAACCATTTATATCTTATAAACATATATGAGTATGTTTGTAATAAAAATGGAGTGGTTTTATTGTTTATGAATTGATGGAGTGTCAATGAAAAGAAAACTCGTTTTTAGCCGACCATGATTGGTTAGCGACTTTGGCTCAAGTTATGTAGCGATACTTTGACTCAAGTTATGTAGCAATACTTTGGCTCAAGATATGTAGCGATACTTTGCCTCATGTTATGTAGCAATACTTTGGCTCAAGTTATGTAGCGATACTTCGGCTCAAGTTATGTATTGATACTTTGGCTCAAGTTATGTAGCGATACTTTGGCTCATGTTATGTAGCTATAGTTTTGCTCAAGTTATGTAGCGATACTTTGTCTCAAGTTATGTAGCGATACTTTGGCTCAAGTTATGTAGCAAAACTTTGGCTCAAGTGATGTAGCAAAAATGAATTTCTAAAACGGTTTACTAACCCCTTTAAAATGTGGATTATCTTATAATGGTATTTATTGTCTTGATGACTTACTCCCTTGTATGTTGTGTGTATTTGCCGTTGATAATCCCATTGTAGGTAAACATGATTGTTGAGGATGCTTGGTTCGAGGCCTTAGAAGCTTAGAACTTGGATTCTTATTTTGCTTTTTGTGATGTAAATTGTTACTTGGATGATTGTAATCCTAACTGATTGACTTTTTACATTTTTGTAATACTAGATATTAATAGTTGTGGGTATTTTGGAAACCCAGAGCTAGTCGTATGCGGTAATTACTGGGGAAAGGAATATATGAATTATGTTTTTCTGTCATATGAAGAAATGGGTAGTATTGTATGATAACCGAGTTTTACGTAATGAATACTGAATATGTTAAGGTATAGTAAATAATGTAGGAATAAATGGATTAAATAAATAAAAAATTACAAGGGTAGAATTTGGGTCTTTACACCCTATCATGGAAGCATAAAAGATTTCGGTCTTGCATGTGACTGAGATAACTATGACAAAAAAGAGTTATACTACTCTATTTGTAGATTCTCTAAAGAGGAAATTGACTTGCGTAAGCAAATGACTTTAGGTGAAACTGTTAAGAATAGAGATATCCTTGCTTTAGGAAATCTCTATCTCGAAGATCGCCTGCTTCATTACTTTCTTAGATATGTCACAATTCCTAAGTTTTCAAACCTTTCTCAAATCAATGATATGGAATTACAATTTATGTATGCTATTAAGCATAACCTTGACATCAATTAGGCTTTGACTGTAATGAATCACATGTGGTCTATGCAAGAGACTAACAGCCGCTTCCCTTATGCAATCATCATCTCAAACATGCTTGAGCATTTTGGTGTCTCAATGGTTGGTGAATCTAAAATCACTCTCAATGCTCGCGATAGCAAAAATGATGTGGATGTGATCCACAAAATGGGCTTTTCAAGACATGACTGATCTAGTCTATAAGCATAGAAGTGATAAACCGGCTGCACCTATTGATCCCACTGTCAATGTATATGTTAACTCGCTTGCACCACAACCTTCTACCTTTCAATCAGAATCATCTTCATTTGCTCATACCCTTGTGAAAGAAAGTAATCTTAGCAAATTTGAAGAATATACAATATGGTTAGATTGCCTTTACAAGTAGATATGAAAGTTTCTAACTTGCAATCCAAAAACAACTCTTAATACAATAGATAAAAATGTTGTTGTACTTTGAAAAGTTTAGAAAAACACTTAGAAGCAACTTTGAAATAACTTAGAAATTTTAAGAGTATGTTGCTAAAAAGTGCAGAAAAAATTCAGAAAGTGTGAGAGCTTTTGAGAGTTTTTAATGAGAGTTGTAATTTGAGTTGTGTTTTAGTTATGTGTGTTTCAATGCCTTTATATATGCTTTCAAATCAACCATAACATCTCTAGGGAAGTGTAGGTTTCGTTTGGAATGAAACAAGTCAGTTTGGAGTGAAACCCTTTCACTTTGAAATCTAAAAACTGGTGCAACAACTCTCAGTAATCAATTACAGACAGTGTGTAATCGATTACCCAAACAACTTGTCCAACAACATTTTTGAAATTTACACAATGTAATCGATTACTGTAATTGAGTAATTGATTACTCAAGTATCCACTCCAACAGGTTTGTGAAAATGCTTTAGTGTAATCAATTACAGCTCTTTGAGTAATCGAATACCCTGTTTACTTAAAATGGTAATCTTTTATTTCAAAGATAGTAATAGATTACTTTTAGCCGTTGGAGGATGGATAACTCTTTCCTCACTCATGTAACTTGTTACTCAAGTACATTAACCCGTTACATTTCATTTTTTAAAATTATTTTTTTCACACTTAGAATTTTTCAATTTTCTTTAAAACATTTTTGAGCATTATTAACTAAGGTATTTAAAGAGTTTTAGGATAGAATTACCTATAAGACTTAGACTCTATTTCTTGAAGTTTTGTCTTCTTTAGTCTTGATAAGTCTTCTTCCTTTCTTCTTTTTGGTGATGTTGGTGTCTTAATCAAAATTGTGTCAAGGTCAGAAGCAAGATCTTCTTCACACACATCACAAAGTATGTTACTCTCATAAAAATACACTGTCAAGATGATATTGGTTTGTCTTCATCAAAAAGGGGAAGATTGTGAAGAAGATCTTGCTCATGACATTGACATGGTTTTGATGAAGACACCAACATCGCAAAAATAAGAAAAGGAAGAATACTTATGAAGACAATAAAGATAAAGCTTCAAGACATTTAGAGTCTAAGTCCATAGGTACTTCTATCCTTACACTCTACAATATACTATTAGTGATAATGCTCAAGGGTATCTTTCAAAGGAAAATTAAGAATCATAAGTTTTAATGAAAAATAATTTCAAAACACTTTGTAACAGGTTACTGAATCTAAGTAATAGGTTACTGAATCTAAGTAATGTAAGACTGAGATTGCAACTAAAAGGGGGGGGGGGGTGAATTAGTTGTTGCAATAAGTATGGCCAATTTTTCTGCAATATCAAAGTTAACGTGCAGCGGAAATAATATGCAGAAACATATTGACTTAGGAAGGATAAATAATTAACAAAGAGAAAGAAAAGAGAGTACACATGTGTTTTATACTGGTTCACCTTCTTGTCCACCGAAGGCTACATCCAGTACTCTTGACTCGCAAGAGATTCCTTTATTAAATATAATGAGTTGCAATTACAAATATCTCACCTCGAGATCTCCTTGTACCTTACACACTCACTTATATCTAATCCCCTTGGAAAACTCTATTCCAAGTAACACCCTTAACACTATACCAAGTTAGACCCTTGGTAAACACTATACCAAGTCACTCACCCTTTCTCTTCACACCCTTGTGAAAGAAAGTAAACTTTACAAAAGTGAAGAATGTACAATTTGGCTTAGATTGCCTTACAAGTGTATATGACAATTTCTAGAACTTACAATCCAATAACAACTCTTTATACTTGAGATAATAATGCACTTTAACAATATGAAAAACACTTAGAAGCAACTTCAAAATAACTTTGAAAGTTTAAGAGTAGGTTGCTTGAAAAGTGTAAGTAAAATCAGAAAGTGTGAGAGCTTTTTAAAAGAGAGTTTGAAATCTGAGTTGTATATGTTGTATTATGTGAGAGTGTTTCAATGCCTTTATATAGGCTTCCAATCAACCACAATACCCTTAGGCATGAGTAGGTTTCGTTTGGAATGAAAAGCAGTCAGTTTGGAGTGAAACCCTTTCACTTGAAATCTGAAAAACTGATACAACAGCTCTCAGTAATCGATTACTGCAAATGGGTAATCGATTAACCAACAATCCTGTTAACAGATTTTTGAAAATTCACACAGTGTAATCGATTACTGGATTTGAGTAATCGATTACTCAACAACACTGTTTGACAGATTTGTGAATTTGCCTTTGTGTAATAGATTACACTACTTTGAGTAATCGATTACCCTGTTTTCTAAAAGTGGTAATCTGTTACTCCAAAGTCAGTAATGGGTTACTCATAGTTGTTAGAGGTTTGAAAACTTTTTTCTCACTCATGTAACTTGTTACACAAGTATGGTAACTCGTTACATGTTTTTGAAAATCATTTTTATTCACACTTAGATTATTCTGATTTTCTTGAAAACAATTTTGAGCAATATTAACTAAGTAAGTAAATGAGTTG
Organism: Lupinus albus; assembly: GCA_009771035.1. Classification (NCBI taxonomy): domain Eukaryota; kingdom Viridiplantae; phylum Streptophyta; class Magnoliopsida; order Fabales; family Fabaceae; genus Lupinus; species Lupinus albus. The sequence continues at coordinate 7,852,357 of CM020006.1, read as the reverse complement.
TAAGGATAGAATTACCTAAGACTTAGACTCTAAATCTTGAAGCTTTATCTTCGATTGTCTTTGTAGGTCTTCTTCCTTTCTTCTTTTTGTGATATTGGTGTATTCATCAAAATCGTGCCAAGGTCAAGAGCAAGATCTTCTTCACAATCTTCCACTTTTTGATGATGACAAACCAATGTCTTCTTGAAAGTGTAATTTTCTGAGAGCAGCATACTTGATGATATATCTTGCCTTGTCTTGAGTATGCTCCCCCTATATGTATGCATGTATGCTCCCCTTTTCTTTTGGAGTTATGTGCCTGAAAGAATATTAACAGAAAATACACATCTCCCAACTTTTCTCCCCCTTTTGACTTCATCAAAAAGAAGAAAAAGGAAAGAGTCTAGCACAATAGACATTTGTAGAGCATAACATACAATATTTCATAGTATATGAAAGTTCAAGTTGTGACACCCTAGATTTTAAAGTCATTAAATCATAGTATCAGTCATGGGAGTCTCGCTGAGCGAGAGAGGTTCACCTGGGAGGGTGAAATTCAGGGCTATACTGAAGGATTCTCGCTTGAGCGAGAATTGCCTCGCTTGAGCGAGAGTGGTCTCGCCTGAGCGAGAGTTGTCTCACTTGTGCGAGAAAAGTGGCATTCAGGACCTATCGAGGCTGTGAGATCCTCGTTTGAGCGAGAGGATCCTCGCTTGAGCAAGAGGATCCTCACTTGAGCGAGAGATGCCTCGCCTAAGCGAGAATTGCCTCGCTCGAGCGAGAGTGTCAGATCTGAAATTTTAAAAAGGCGGGATTTTCTCGCCTAAGCGTGAATGGGCTCGCTTGAGCGAGAATCCGGTGATTTCACTTTAAAATATAAACCCCAAACACATTTTAGGGTGAGGAATTGAGAGAGAAGATAGGGGAAGCTGATTTTGAGAGCAAGAACTCGTGGAAATCATCTAGAAGCTTGAGAAGAGATACTAAGGTTGGAGGAAATCGCGGAGGAGACTTTTAAAGTTACTCGGAACCGACCCCAACGCTCACTAAGGTAAGGGATAAGTGTTTCTAACTCATATGAGCTGATGTTAACGAGGTATGTGAAAGATGTAATAGGTTTGTAAGAATACTATTGTTAGCCTACCCGAAGTGGTAGTGGATTATTATTGTTACCCTACCCGAAGTGGTAGTGATTTATTGTTGTTATCCTACCCGAAGTGGTGGTAGATTATTATTGATGTCCTACCTGGAGTGGTAGTGGATAAATGTGGTTGTCCTACCCGGAGTGGTAGTGGATTAATGTGGTTGTCCTATCGGAGTGGTAGTGGATTATGTGGTAAGAATAATTAACTAGACTTGCCCGATGTGGTATGAAGAATTAACTAGACCTTCCCGATGTGGTATGGAGAATTAACTAGACTTGCCTGATGTGGTATGGAGAATTAACTAGACATGCCCGATGTAACACCCTAAATTTACATCTTTAAAAATTATAGTATCAGTCCTAAGATACTCGCTTGAGCGAGGTATTATCGCCTAGGCGAGAAAGGCTCACTTGGGAGGGTGAAATCATGGGCTATACTGGAGGATTCTCGCCTGAGCGAGGGTTGGCTCGCCTAGGTGAGAAAAGTGATGTTTCGGACCTGTCAAGGCTCTAATATTCTCGCTTGAGCGAGAGGATCCTCGCATGAGCGAGAGGGTCATATCTGAGTTTTAAAAATAGACGGGATTTTCTCGCTTGAGCGAGATAGGGCTCGCTTAAGCGAGGACCCGACGCTGTTGCATTAAATAGGGGACCCCAAACACATTTATGAGGGTTAACCTAGATAGAAGTTAGAGAAGAGAGCCTTTTCAAGAGCAAGGAGGCTTGTGAGTCATTTAGAAGCTTGAGAAGAGGTAAATCTCTTAATTCTAACTCTCTTCTTCCCTTTGAAACTTGTTTTGGGTATGTTGGATCTCTTCTCAAAATGAGAGAAACCATGGAAACTCACCATTTTGAGTTATGGTTCGTTTTATGTTATTTTATCTTGTAAACTCTTGATATAGAGTTAGTATTTCAAGAAAGAAGAGAGTTTGTGGGTTGATTCATGAAAACCCCAAAACTCTAAAGTGAAAATGTGGTTAAAGAAGAAAATGGGTAAAGTGCTAGTGGTAGAAGATGAATAAGCTTTCTAATGTTGAAATATGAGATGAATATGTATGCTTTAGATGTTGTAAACTTTTAATGAAAGTAGTTTAGCAACATGGAAAATGTGTTAAATATCTTATCTGGTTAAATAATGCAATATGAGTTGTTTATGTGATATTTGGAATAAACAACTAACATTGTGTTGTATGGTGGGAATGGGAAAGATCCTAGAGTTGGCGGCGGTGTCGGTGGGACTAGTGCAGTTACCAAGAACCCAACTCAACACTCACCAAGGTAAGGATAAGTCTTTAATTTGTGCATTTAAAATGGAAAATGTGTGTATTTTCTGGTTGTGCAAGGATTAATTGGTGAATCACGTATTTATTATAAACATATATGGGTATGTTTGTAATAAGTATTGCATGGATTCACTAGATACGATTGATGGTGAAATCAATGAAAATCAAATATATTTTTAGCCGACCATAAATGGTTAGCGACTCCGGCCCGAGTTTTTGTGGCAACACTTCGGCCCGAGTTTATGTGGCAACACTTCGGCCCGAGTTTATGTGGCAACACTTCGGCCCGAGTTTATGTGGCAACACTTCGACCCGAGTTTATGTGTTAACACTTCGGCCCGAGTTTATGTGGCAGCACTTCGGCCCGAGTATATGTGGCAACACTTCGGCGAGTTTATGTGGCAACACTTCGACCCGAGTTTATGTGGCAACACTTCGGCCCGAGTTTATGTGGCAACACTTCGACCCGAGTTTATGTGGCAACACTTCGGGCCGATTTTATGTGGCATGTTTTCTTTGTAAAATAGATGAGAAATTGCTTTTAGCTAACCCTAAGGGGTGTAGCGACTTTGGCTCAAGTAATGTAGCACATAAAAGGAATTTCAAAGTGATTTACTAACCTTTTCTAATGTGGATTATCTTATAATGACGTTTATTGAATTAATGGCTTACTCCTTTATGTCTTTGTGTTTTTGTCATTGATAATCCCATTGCAGATAAACAGGTGACAGAGGTGGTCTCATTTTTGGAAGCTTTATGGGCTTTATGTTTTGGTTTCACTTATTTGCACTATTTTGTACATGAGTGCTTATTGGATTAGTTGAAATATTTTGTAACTATGGATATATAACTTACATGATTTATTGTAACTCTGGATATTCGTAGCTATGGGTATTTTGGAAACCCATAGCTAGTTGTATGTGGACGTTGCATGACATATTGAAATGAATTCAGATTTTCTGTCGAATAAGTATGTATGTCATTTTGAAATATGAAATGAGTAGGAATGGGAAAGTAAGAGTTAAATATGGTAGTTGGAAATTGTCGGTAAAATTTATGAGGAAATGAATGCATAATGAATAAGATAAGAAGAAAATTTTCAAGGGTAGAATTTCGGTCCTTACACCCGATGTGGTATGGGGAATGAACTAGACCTGCCCGATGTGGTATGGGGAATTAACTAGACCTGCCCGATGTGGTATGGAGAATTAACTAGACCTGCCCGATGTGGTATGGAGAATGAACTAGACCTGCCCGATGTGGGAATTAACTAGACCTGCCCGATGTGGTATGGAGAATTAACTAGACCTGCCTGATGTGGTATGGGGAATGAACTAGACCTGCCCGATGTGGTATGGGGAATTAACTAGACCTGCCGGATGTGGTATGAAGAATTAACTAGATCTACCAGATGTGGTAGAGGATTATCTTTGTGAAAGAACTCGGTGAATATGATTAAGGGTTAATACGATTAATGGGGAATGAGTGTGTTTGAATGATAGTAATATGCATGCTATAGGATATATATTATGGGATATATATACTATAAGGTGAATATGAATGACGAGAAATGAGGATGTTTGGAATGAAAGTAATATGTTTGCTATAGAATATATATTATGGGATATATATATATATATACTATAGGGTGAATATGAAATATGAGAAATGAGGATGTTTGGAATGAAAGTAATATGCATGCTATAGAATATAAATTATGGGATATATATACTATAGGATGAATATGAATAACATGGAAATGAAAGAAAGAAGATATGAATGTAAATTTTTACGTGTTTGTAGTTATAATTTATCTCAATGCTTAATCGTATTTAAAATGTGGATTATCATGTAATGTTAGTCTGAAACTAATGACTTACTCCCTTGTTTTTGTGTGTTGTTTATGAGAATCCCATTGTAGGTAAATGAAGGATATGAGGAGGAGGCTTACTTAGGAATTTTATGCATTTCTTGATTTAGATTTCTATATTTATACTCTCATATTATAGCTGACTAAATGCTATTTTTTGGATGAATATAATTATGATTATGGTAATACTGGAGATGTGTAGTGTCGCGACCCGATTTTCGGTTGGAAGACCGGCCCTACGACTTAGGGAGAGGCGAGCTCGATTTCTACCTCTTCCAATTGATTTGGAGTCGCCACTACGTTTTTTGCGGTTAAAACGTAGAAAACTCTAAACATGCCCAATTAAGATAATTTGGTCTTTAATCAGAGATTCTGAGCTCGAGAGTCGATTACGGATCAAGGAAGGTATTAGCACCCCGTCTGCCCGTATTAAAACGGTACCCTCGCTAATAACATGGACTTTTATACCCCTAAAATTATTTATTAAAATTCAGTAAATAAAAACAAAATGTTTTATTTTTTATTGTTGTGCCTGACAAGAATTCAACTTGCTCCTACGTATCCCTAGCTGCAGTAGGGAAATCAAGGCTACGTAGTTCTGGTTTGAAATTTAATTGGTTGATTTCGTCGATTTGAAGGTATCGATTTGATTGAGTAATAAAATAAGTTTTTACTAAAACATTTTTGATATGGAATTAATAGTTTAGAGACGGCACTGGTCGTAGACCTCCTTCCCATTTTCAGAGAATTTAGAGACAACACGGGCCCTAACCTTGCTATAAAAATTCCATTTGAAATTCATTTAAATAATAAAAATAGGTTTCCTTTGAAATATTTGACATGGAATTAATAGTTTAGAGACGACACTGGTCGTAGAACTCCTTCCCATTTTCAGATAATTTAGAGACAACACGGGTCATAATCTTGCTATAAACTCCGTTTAAAATCACTTGAATAAATAATGATTATTTTTGAAATATTTGATATGGAATTAATAGTTTAGAGACGACACTGGTCGTAGACCTCATTCCCATTTTCAGAGAATTTAGAGACAACACGGGTCATAACCTTGCTATAAACTCCGTTTAAAATCACTTGAATAAATAATGATTATTTTTGAAATATTTGATATGGAATTAATAGTTTAGAGACGACACTGGTCGTAGACCTCATTCCCATTTTCAGAGAATTTAGAGACAACACGGGTCATAACCTTGCTATAAACTCCGTTTAAAATCACTTGAATAAATGATGATTATTTTTGAAATATTTGATATGGAATTAATAGTTTAGAGACGACACTGGTCGTAGACCTCCTTCCCATTTTCAGAGAATTTAGAGACAACACGGGTCATAATCTTGCTATAAACTCCGTTTAAAATCACTTGAATAAATAATGGTTATTTTTGAAATATTTGATATGGAATTAATAGTTTAGAGACGGCACTGGTCGTAGACCTCCTTCCCATTTTCAGAGAATTTAGAGACAACACGGGCCCTAACCTTACTATAAAACTCCATTTAAAATCATTTGAGCAAATAATGAAATAAATTCCTTTGATAATGCATATAATTTGATAGTTTAAAATATAGAACAAACTAGTGGCTTTATGATTGGTACTATTATTACAATGGAAATAAATTAAATGTCATATGTATAAATAAAGAATACAAATAAGACATTAAAACAAAAGAATAAACAAAACCAAAAACAAATGGGTTCGGGTCAGGCCCAACAAAGAAAACCGGATTTGAGATGGAGGGGTTATGTTTAGGTTTGCCATTTTTCATTTTTAGGGATTTGAGTGAGATTAGAATAGGGTGAGAAGAAGAGAGAAAAACGAAAGTGAGAAGAATTCATGGTTTTCTCCTTCGGCGACAGAAGCGGCGTTTTCGCTCCGGTGACAACCTAAAAAGGAGCTCATCATCTGTTCCAACTCCTCCCTTCGGTTTTGTCCTTCTATTCCAGATTCAGAAAGGTATGAAAATCCTATTCTTCCTCTGCTTCTTTCCTCCTTTCCTTCTTAGAATTGTGAAGGAGATAGGAAACCACCACGGCTGACTTTGTCCGGCCAGAACCACCATCGGCGGTGGTGAATCAGCGGGTACCAATATGGGTTCTTCATAGAACCCTGGTTTGAGCAAGGGTAACCTCCTAATCCTCTATTTTACCTCTTTACTTTGTTAACAAATTGAAACTGAAACAAAAGGTGATGTATTATTCATGAGCATGTTTCAGTATAGGTTTTTTTTACGCGACTGTGTGATTGCTTTATGTAACGACCCGATTTCTACCCTTGAAATTTTTTTCATTCATTTTAATTCCCTCTTACATACATTCATCATCTTAATTAAAACCTTCAGGAATCATTCCTTAAAAATACTCTTTACACCTATTATATTATCATCTAATTTAAATTGCGGAAAAACATAATTCATTCATTATTATTCCCATTGGGTACTAAGAGCCCAAAAGTTATAATACTCCAAATATAACAATACCCATGGTTACGAATACCCAAATAAATGTCAGCCATGGTTACAATCATTCAAATCCACAAGTAGTCATTTAAAGTACAAAAACGCAAATAGTGAATCCAACGTATAAAGCTCCTAAAGCTCCCAAACTAGCATACTCCATTCGTCTATTTACCTGAAATGGGATTATCAATGACAAAAGTACAAAACATACAAAGGAGTAAGTCGTTAATTCAATAAACGTCATTATAAGATAATCCACATTAGAAAAAGGGTTAGTAAACCATTTTCGAAATTCATTTTGTCTTGCTGCATAACTTGAGCCAAAGTCGCTACACCCCTCAGGGTTAGCTAAAAGCAGAATCCCGTTTCTCTTAAAACAAATCACGCTTATATACTCAAGTCAGAGTTTACGCTTCTATACTCGAGCCAGAGTCGCTAACCATTCATGGTCGGCTAAAACATATTTTCCTTTCATCGATCTCCTCATAAATCATTTTCATGCTTCTATACTCAAGCCAGAGTGTATGCTTCTATACTCAAGCCAGAGTGTATGCTTCTATACTCAAGCCAGAGTGTATGCTTTTAAACTCAAGCCAGAGTGTATGCTTCTATACTCAAGCCAGAGTCGCTAACCATTCATGGTCGGCTAAAAATATACTTCTTTTTCATTCGTTTCACCATAAATCATTTCCAGTAAATCCACGCCCACATTAGTATAAACACACCCATATATGTTTATACTAAATAGGTGATTTACACTCAATCATCTCATAACCAGAAAGTACCACATACTTTCCTTTCCGTAAATCTACGCCTACTTTAATGTAAACACACCCACGTATGTTTATATCAAATGCGTACTTTACGTATCAATCATTGCATAATCAGAAAACTCACATTTTCGATTCCAAATGCTCAATTAAAGACTTATCCTTACCTCGGTGAGTGTTTGGTTTGGTTCTTGACAACTTCTCAAGTTCCACCGACACCGCCTCCAACTTTAGGATCTCTTCTCAAGCTCTTAGGTGAGTATCAAAACTCCTTGCCCTTGGAAAAGCTCTCTTCTCTCACCTTTCTTCAAAGTTTTTTAACCTTAAAATGTGTTTGGGTTTCTGTTTTAAAGAGGTGTCGTCGGTTTGTAATCGATTACCAACATGGTGTAATCGATTACAACGTGAAAAATGCGCATATCTGATGCTTTTAATACGATGTAATCGATTACCAAGAGTGTGTAATCGATTACCATGAGTGTGTAATCGATTACACTGTGTCAGATGCACATATCTGATGCTTTTAATACGATGTAATCGATTACCAGTAGTGTGTAATCGATTACCACCAGTGTGTAATCGATTACCAGAATTGTGTAATCGATTACCAGAAGTGTGTAATCGATTACCAGAAGTGTGTAATCGATTACCAGAATTGTGTAATCGATTACACTGTGTCAGATGCACATATCTGATGCTTTTAATACGATGTAATCGATTACCAGCAGTGTGTAATCGATTACACTGTGTCAACAGCCCAAAATTGCCATTTCTCGCCCAAGCGAGACAACTCTCGCTCAAGCGAGGCTTCCAGGACTGTTACTATAATTTTAAAGATTAAAATTTGGGGTGTTACAATCCTCCCCCTCTTATAAGAATTTTCGTCCCCGAAAATTAAACATACCTCGGAAAATAAAATCATCACCTAGACCTTAGGCACAAGAATATTCAACCAAAATCACAATTCGATTCTCTAATCCATTAAGATTACTTAATCAGTCACTAAGGGCATACACCACTAAACCATGATATCACCAAACCAATTCATGAACTAACTCTTCAATGTCTAAATATTAAGATCCTAGCCTCGAACAACATTGAATACTATGAGAACTAAACCATAATTCAGACTAAAGATCTTTTCTAAATTTTTCAAGAACCATAAGTATCCATCTATCAATCCTAACATACGTTAAGAATCCCGATAACACTCTCGAATTTCAGCGAATGGGGAACCCCTTATCCCATATCTATCTAAATGCATCTTTTAACATCCGTCATACACTAACTAGTTTCATCTCCACTCGAGAATCTAGCACAATTTCATTTTACTCGATCAACAAAATACCTACACAAAAGTCTCTTAATGCCTCATCAATTGTACACAATCAAACTATTCAGTAATTGTGTAATTACATCAACTATTTCTACCATCAAATCTTATCGTCTTAAGAAGTTACAAATTTCTAGCCTCTACTGAAACCATAAAACCATTGATTCACACCAAAACTAGGTACTCTGTTACCAATCGGCAAGCACAAGTCGACCAACACTCAAACCTACAACTTGCGTTCGTTTGGTCATCCCAATTCTGTAAGCAAAGATAAACTTATTAACCCACTCGCATTATGTCCAGAAATACATGGGCGTCTCATATCACTAAACTTTTAACAACCTCATACTTATTTCGATATGGTTGCTAAAATTTCGGAATTCTCCAACATGATACTAAATCATTACTTAGGCACAAGCTAAGTTTTCCCAAAAATGATTTTCGAAAGCGGTTTGAATCCACGACTCATGGCAACCACGTCGTGAAACAAGGTTCGCACGCTCATTTCGACACAACCCAAAACTTCTTCTCTCCTATGGTTACACCACACCCATACACTGCAATTACTGACGTTCACGAAACAACAACAACTTTTGCCGGTACACATTCAACGCAGACAATTTCGGATCACCACCACTATTTCATGCGTTGCCAATGTCCTACCGCAAAAGAACCGGTCATTCGAGACCAAAAGTTTCACGTCTATTCCATTGCATTCATCACATTGGCGGGGTAAGTAACTTAACTAGCCTCTTTTCTCGACTATCATTATAAGTCTTACCCTTTTGCACCCATATACATATCAATGCAACTAGATCTTAATTCTTCACCTCAACAAGTACACACAGTTAAACATAACACAATTTGTTGATCGCTAGTCCATTTCCAGGATTAAATCCAACTGGGACATCATCGCGCATATCAACACTATAGTAAAGGTTCTACCATTTACCACAACCGTACACTGAGACACTCCCGATCCAAATAAGTTTTTTTGAGGTTCAACATCCCCGCACATAGCTTGGTGTTCAATACCAATATACATTTGTTACGGCGGGTACTCATCTTTAACAAAAAAATAAATTTCATAGACTAGAAGCTTCATACACAAGAATCAAAAATAACTTTTTCATACTTAATCGATTTTGGGGTATCAACCATAGGTCACCTCAAAATGATAATGCATCTGATTAGTCAACATCCATGTAAACACATTAGTCGCAAGGACCTTTAGGTAATTTATCCAACCTCTATTTCATTTTCGAAATATGAGTTTCACCTCTTAGCGTGCGCATACACACTAAGGCTAACAAAGGGAATTAACCTTTAACAACTCATAAGAGAAAACAAGTATCCCCGACTTAAACATTTTTCTTGTCAGTATACTTATTATAAAAGTCAATCATTCATAGACGAAAGTCCACTTTCCAAGACAAAATTAATAGTTCTTTCAAATCTTAACATCTCGAAATACTAACGAGTTCTTAAATACCCTCTTATGACATTTACTGAATGAATACCGATCCCTTTTTCGAAGGAGGGTCCTGACTCTCTTAGCCGACACTAGCACCAAACCACTAGCCTGGTCGGAGATCTCGCACAGATCCCTAACCGCCACAACCTTGTTAGCACTATTCAATCACAACATGATTTGCTGACAATTAGTCCATCCCCAAAATTATATCTAACTGGGATAACGACAAGTAGACTGAATCTACGGTAAATATCACACCATTTACCACAATCGGACACTAGAACATAAACGTCGACACCACCACCAGCACAAAGATTGGGGTCGACGCGACCAAGTCGGAAGTAATGACTCAGTTTACAATTTCAGTCGGTTTTCACATTTATCATATATAAGGGAGTGTGTCGCTCCCGAATCAACAAAACTAAACAAGGAATACCTGTCACCATGCGTTTACCTCTCGCCGGATCATCAACACCTGATGTCCCTGCGCCACTTGGGGTAACCATCTGACCGTGGTCTCTTGCCTCCTCGGTAGGAGTGGTATTAGGTCTCCGATCCAGCTTGGAACAATACCTTTTATTATGCTCAAACTCCTTGTAGTGGAAACATCCATTCCCCTTTCCTCATACATCCCACATCGGATCAGACTATCTGATTTTGATGCCTCTGCACCATACATGGTAACCACTCTGCCGATAGATTGAGGTCGTTCAGTCCCCATAGCATTCATACTCTGCCGTGACGTAGGACAATGCCTCTTTATAGGTCCGGTCTCTTTACATCGAAAACGGTGATTTGTAGTTCCAGAACACAATCATCCGTCATGTTTCCGGATACACTTGCTGCACCAAGGTGGAGAGTTTAACCGTGACCCTCCGGCATTCGCATGGGTCCTCGGCCCATACGAAATGCAACTCCGAGTACCAACACGTGGAAAATAATGCTTCCGCTCTTCGCGATACATCTTATCCTTGCCTCTTCCGTGCACAAAATTTCATTTAGGCCCAAAGTCCTTGTGAGGAATGGATTCGGAGGTCGCCACTCCATCCGCCTTCATGTTAGTACACTCCATTCCTTGGACCCACTCAATAGCAGCATTCGGGGTGAATCCGACTTGGAACGGACTAGGGTTCCTTCTACAGGATTTATCTAACACCCGGTACTCAGCCGGTCCTTGTTGAACTAGGGTGTGCGAGCTTGGACCTGGTGCCACGCTCCGATTCAGATGTTCTAAATTCTCACTCATTTGTTGTAGTGCCGCCACCATCTGGGCCAAGAGGTCATTCGGAACATTCTGACTCGCTCCTCTTTCTCTTCCAGCCATGTGTACCTGCACTCACGTACTTGTCAGTAGACTAATTGTATAACCAGACAAGCATCACATAACACACAATCGTCAATGCTAACCAAGCAATTCAAACACATAAAGATCACAAAGAAGCAGGTAAGGCCATATCTTAGGCCGCAGGATTAACTATGCTCTGATACCATATTGTAACGACCCGATTTCTACCCTTGAAATTTTTTTCATTCATTTTAATTCCCTCTTACATACATTCATCATCTTAATTAAAACCTTCAGGAATCATTCCTTAAAAATACTCTTTACACCTATTATATTATCATATAATTTAAATTGCGGAAAAACATAATTCATTCATTATTATTCCCATTGGGTACTAAGAGCCCAAAAGTTATAATACTCCAAATATAACAATACCCATGGTTACGAATACCCAAATAAATGTCAGCCATGGTTACAATCATTCAAATCCACAAGTAGTCATTTAAAGTACAAAAACGCAAATAATGAATCCAACGTATAAAGCTCCTAAAGCTCCCGAACTAGCATACTCCATTCGTCTATTTACCTGAAATGGGATTATCAATGACAAAAGTACAAAACATACAAAGGAGTAAGTCGTTAATTCAATAAACGTCATTATAAGATAATCCGCATTAGAAAAAGGGTTAGTAAACCATTTTCGAAATTCATTTTGTCTTGCTGCATAACTTGAGCCAAAGTCGCTACACCCCTCAAGGTTAGCTAAAAGCAGAATCCTGTTTCTCTTAAAACAAATCACGCTTATATACTCAAGCCAAAGTTTACGCTTCTATACTCAAGCCAGAGTCGCTAACCATTCATGGTCGGCTAAAACATATTTTCCTTTCATCGATCTCCTCATAAATCATTTTCATGCTTCTATACTCAAGCCAGAGTGTATGCTTCTATACTCAAGCCAGAGTGTATGCTTCTATACTCAAGCCAGAGTCGCTAACCATTCATGGTCGGCTAAAACATATTTTCCTTTCATCGATCTCCTCATAAATCATTTTCATGCTTCTATACTCAAGCCAGAGTGTATGCTTCTATACTCAAGCCAGAGTGTATGCTTCTATACTCAAGCCAGAGTGTATGCTTCTATACTCAAGCCAGAGTGTATGCTTCTATACTCAAGCCAGAGTGTATGCTTCTATACTCAAGCCAGAGTGTATGCTTCTATACTCAAGCCAGAGTCGCTAACCATTCATGATCGGCTAAAAATATACTTCTTTTTCATTCGTTTCACCATAAATCATTTCCGGTAAATCCACGCCCACATTAGTATAAACACGCCCATATATGTTTATACTAAATACGTGATTTACACTCAATCATCTCATAACCAGAAAGTACCACATGCTTTCCTTTCCGTAAATCTACGCCTACTTTAATGTAAACACACCCACGTATGTTTATATCAAATGCGTACTTTACGTATCAATCATTGCATAATCAGAAAACTCACATTTTCGATTCCAAATGCTCAATTAAAGACTTATCCTTACCTCGGTGAGTGTTGGGTTTGGTTCTTGACAACTTCTCAAGTTCCACCGACACCGCCTCCAACTTTAGGATCTCTTCTCAAGCTCTTAGGTGAGTATCAAAACTCCTTGCCCTTGGAAAAGCTCTCTTCTCTCACCTCTCTTCAAAGTTTTTTAACCTTAAAATGTGTTTGGGTTTCTGTTTTAAAGAGTTGTCGTCGGGTTGTAATCGATTACCAACATGGTGTAATCGATTACAACGTGAAAATGTGCATATCTGATGCTTTTAATACGATGTAATCGATTACCAGGAGTGTATAATCGATTACCAGGAGTGTGTAATCGATTACCAGGAGTGTGTAATCGATTACCAGGAGTGTGTAATCGATTACCATGAGTGTGTAATCGATTACACTGTGTCAGATGCACATATCTGATGCTTTTAATACGATGTAATCGATTACCAGCAGTGTGTAATCGATTACCACCAGTGTGTAATCGATTACCAGAAATGTGTAATCGATTACCAGAAGTGTGTAATCGATTACCAGAATTGTGTAATCGATTACACTATGTCAGATGCACATATCTGATGCTTTTAATACGATGTAATCGATTACCAGCAGTGTGTAATCGATTACAATGTGTCAACAGCCCAAAATTGCCATTTCTCGCCCAGGCGAGACAACTCTCGCTCAAGCGAGGCTTCCAGGACTGTTACTATAATTTTAAAGATTAAAATTTGAGGTGTTACACTTTACCTGTGATTTACCTATCGAACGTACGAACCACACTTCTACCCGGCTATAACCTGACTGGAACTCCCTTTTCTGGTGCTTTGATTTTATCTGCGGCCAATGTCTGTGATAGGTAGGTGTAATGAGTCCACTTGCTTTTTGTGTATAGGAATTGGGAGGTGTATTGTGGATGATATTTTTGTGTTGGTGATTTTTTTTATGGATAGTGAAGATATCACCTCTGGATGATATGTGTATATTGAATAGAAAATGAATGTTGTAGGTCTCACAAAATGTCAAACGTGTGTATGATAGATAGCAGAGACTGGTTATAGCGTCATGTGTTTCTTTCTTTTAGACCCCCCCCCCCCCCCCCTTTTTGTGAATTGTGTTAGCCTTTTGTAGGTGGTTGGTTAGTGTAGAAAACCTTTTCAGTTGCTGACTGAATGCAACATTATTGACTTTTCCTTTGCTCTGATTGCTTGATTGTCCCATTATGTCACTTAACTACTCATCATTGTTGCCATTTATGCTTAATCGTAACTGACCATAATGCAACCTTGCATCTATTACCTACTGACCTCTTTTGTTTACAATTCTGAATGTTTTAAGGTATGTAACCAGAGAAGGATATACCCTCTGGTTTACAGTCCTTTAAGGCTACCAATTAGTACTTCGATTGGTGCAACTGTTTGGATCTTTTGTAACTGTTTGAACATGTGGAAATCTTGTCTGGTGTATTTGTTTTGCATTCCCTTGACACCTCAGGGTTATTTCTTTATGAGTATGCATTTGTAAAAGCTTTAATTTCTTTTACACATTTGTCACTACTTCCTTTTTATTTTGATACTTATTTTCACACTGTCAACTATATGACCTTTTGGTGACAATAATTAATGACTTGTTCATGCTTTAAAAGGCTTCCCCATGGAATTTCATTTGCCCTTTTTCTCTTTTATTATTTGTAGTTGCTTGACTGCCTTATACTTTCTCTGGTTATGATTCATGGTTGAACTATTTTCATCTCTCAAAGAAGATTCAAATTGTGATTGTCTTTTTTTGTTTGTAACTGAGTAACTCAAACTATAAATGCTTGCAGGGAAGTCAATTCTGGAAAATCCCTTGGTATTAGAGTAGTGAGCTTGGATCCATGCCATTCGTGACATCACAGGAGGGACATTGCTTAAGGAAGCAAGTAGCCTTGTCCCTCTCGCATATGTTGATCAAGAATTCTAGCCTAAACCAGCGGTGCTTGTCAACTCTTGTGAGGAATCTTAGGCGGATACCTAGCAGAGTTTAAGCTTCTTCAACCTTTCCACATCCTGTTGCAAAGCTCGTTTTATTTCATGGATATTGTACCTTTGATAGTGGGTTCAAGGATATGTCAACTTCATCACTCTAGAGTGCTTTCACTGTTTAGCTTGTTCTTATGTTTTCCAATATCCATCCCAAATTGAATGAGTGGATGATTAGTCCTTTTCACCTCTTCTTTTTACTGACAGATCATGGATTCTATTCAACATCTCCCATTGCACAAGCTTCTTGAACATCCTTGGATTACTCAGAACTCATGTATATAGGGGCTAGTGTATTCTTGTAACTTCTTTATATTTTATTAATGTGAAAATTGTAACCAGCTTCCTTTTGACAATATTTGGTTTATAGACGCTGAAAACATTAGCAATTCCAAGGTTATGAAGATTATAACATCAATTTGTAATAGATTGCCTTAGTTGTCTCTTTCACATCAATTTCCAACATCCCATTCCATAAATTCCCGATGTCTCACTAACAAGTCTTCTTATTGAATAACAAACAAAAAAAACGTCAGTAAAAGATCTTATGGTCGCCGATTAGAATGGGAAAGCCAAATGAGAAATAATTAGTTTTTCAAGACAAAACGTTGTTTTAAGACTTTTTTTGGATTTTTTATATATATATAGGCCGGACAAAATTGGGTGTTCACATGTAGTTATGGGCATTATGACCCTTGGAAACCGATAACTGGTTGTATGTGATAGTTACTAAGGATTAATTGAATGAATTATGTTTTTCTGCAATGTGAAATGTATGATAATTTACTAGGTTAAAAAGGTGGCCTTACGGAAAGATTAATGCGGGATTAAAGTAAGATGATGAATGTATGCATGAAAGGATAAAAATAAATGAAAAAATTTCAAGGGTAGAATTTGGGTCCTTACACAAGTAATATAAACAGAATAGCACCATGTATGAAACATAAACAGCATTGCATAACAGCAAAAATAACGATGTTCATACACGAAATCCAAAAAAAAAAGCAGAAATAAAATAAAATCCAAACAATGTTTAAAACCACATGGAAAATACACATCCAGTCATTACAAAGTCAGAAACCTAGACAAATAATCTAAGACTCGGGCTCGGAACTATCTTCATCAACATCCATGTTGCTTAGCCTCGAGGAAAGACGATAAAGTTCGTAATGGATTTGTTGGCTCTGGGTATCGAAAGCATCCATATTTGTGGTGATGTAGCCTCGAAGAGAAACCAATTCATCCATAATCTTCTGATTAGTGGACATTGCAGCAGACGAAGAAGATTGAGCATGAGACTCAGGCTGGTTTGGTTCAGGGGTAGGTTCTGGTTCGTCGGCAGGAGCAGGTTGGCGGTCGGTACGATGCTTATAGGTTCAATGAGTGACAGGATCTATAATGAATCCCATCTTGTGGACAACCTCAATATCAACCTTGACTTCGCAAAGATTGAGGGCCACTTTGGTCTCACCATCTAAGGATACGCTGAAATGCTCAAGGATTTTGGTAATGAAGATGGCGTAGGGCAACGGGATTTGGGAGCCGCGAACATGCAACATTTGATTCATTATTATCTTAGCCCAATTAATCTTGATGTTAAACTTGATAGCATACATCAATTGGAGCTCTATGTCACTTATTTGCGAATGGATTGAAAATTTCGGCAAAATGACATAAGAAAGAAAATAATGTATCAAACGATCTTCCAGCGTGAGATATCCAGCAGAGAGGATATCCGATGTTCTTAACAGTCTCACCAAGGCTTTGTTGCTTTCGCCTTTCTATTTCCTCTTTAGAAATTCTACAAATGGAAAGATAGAATTTATTGCGATCGTAATCATCTCATTCACATACCAGACTAAACCAGTTATGTCGCCAGTCATAGGTATATCACAGCAAATAGAACTAAAGGTTTTCATATCCAAAACAATATCATTTCCCTTAACATGGGAAGTCATGAGATTTTCCTAAAGTTCATATTGCAGTAAAATACACGAACAAGCTCAGGATAGATATCGTTCGTTTCGCAGCAAAAGTCGAAAAGTTTTTGTTGCTGCAAAATATAAGGAAAATTGAAATCTTCAAGCTCAAAATTCCCAATGTTACCGTATTTAGGAGTGAAGATGGCGCGTCCATGAAAGTTTTATTCGAAGACCTTCCTTTGAGCGTCATTTGCAAGAAGCCTCGTCAAGTTCAACGGGTTGGACTTGGAAGTTGATTCTCCTTGCTTAGACTTTGAAGAATGTGGTCTCTTTGAAGAAGAAGCCATTGTTGGTTTTTGAAGGTTTAGGGTTTTTGGAAATTTGGGGGTTTTTTTATTGATGCCACAAATCACAAAATAGAAGGTGTAGAAGTATTTAGAATCAAGAATGTGATGTGATTTGCAACAAAAATCAATCAAAACGGAGTAGAAATGAGGTTTTAGAGATTGAGAGGGTTTAGAGAGGAAAGAACTCGTGTTACAGGAGAGAGAAAAATGGTGGATTTCTGAAAAATGCAGCAGTTCATATATATGACTGCACAGAGTAATCGATTACACTGAGTAAGTAATCGATTACTCACTTTCAAAAATTCAAAATTTTCAAACAGTGTCTCTCTGTAATCGATTACACCATTACAATAATCGATTACTGTAATATATTGTTTTCCCACTGATGCTAAAAATGATTTTTGGCTCTAAAAATTTGAAAGTTAAAGCTTAAAACACACAATTTAAGATCAAGTAGGCATTGGATATAAACAATGAAGCATACACATAAACATTTAAACATGTTAGGACAAGTAAGCTTCATCGAGAATGCCTAATTCTCGTCTAATTTTATAAAAAGGTTCCTTTGCTAACAGTTTATTAAATATGTCCGCTAGTTGGTTATGAGTATCAATGAACTCTACCAACACATCCTTCTTTTGGTCATGGTCCCTAAGGAAATGATGCCTTACATCAATGTGTTTGGTTCTTGAGTGCATAATCGGATTTTTGGTGAGATTAATAGCAATAGTATTGTCACATTTCAAGGGTGTGCAGCCTAAGTTTAAGTCATAATCCCGTAATTGTTATTTGAGCCACAACACTTGTGCACAACAACTACCGACAGCAATATATTCCGCTTCAGCGGTGTTTAAGGCAACACAAGCTTGTTCCATGCAAGACCAAGAAACTAAAGCATTTCCTAGAATGTGGCAAGTACCACTTGTACTTTTTCTCTGAGACTTGCATCCCGCAAAGTCTGAATCCGAGAAGCCAACCAATTCACATACGCTTCCCTTGGGATACCACAGTCCAACATCGGTTGTGCCCTTGAGATACTTCATGATTCTCTTAACGGCAACTAGATGTGACTCTTTGGGTTTAGATTGATATCACACACATATACATACACTAAACATAATATCAGGTCTAGTGGCAGTAAGATATAAAAGAGATCCGATCATACCTCGATACTTAGATATTTCAATACATTTTCTAGCGTCATCAGCATAGATATAGGTACTTGATCCCATGGAGTAGCAATCGGCTTGCAGTCATCCATCTCAAATCTTTTCAACAAGTCTTTGCAATACTTGGACTGACTTACAAAGATTCCATTGCTAAGTTGCTTAATTTGGAGTCAAAGAAAGTAATTTAACTTTCCCATCATAGACATCTCAAATTCTCCTTGCATCATATTGCCAAATTCACTACACAAACTTTCGTTAGTAGAACCGAAAATAATATCATCAACATAAATTTAAAAAAGTTAAGTATGATGATTTATCTTCTTAATAAATAGTGTAGTATCGACCTTGCCTTTTGTAAAACCTTTTTCTGTTAAAAATTTGGTTAGACAGTCATACCAAGCACGTGGAGCTTGCTTTAAGCCATAGAGGGCTTTCTTTAACTTGTATACATGAGAGGGATGTTTGTAGTCCTCAAAACCAGGAGGTTGTTCTAAAAATACTTCCTCTTGTATATACCCGTTAAGGAACACACTCTTTATGTCCATTTGGTAAAGCTGAAAGTTCAAGGAGCATGCATATGCAAGTAGCAGTCTAATTGCTTCAAGTCTAGTAACCGGAGCGAAGGTTTCATCAAAGTCTATAACTTCCTCATGGTTGTATCAATGGGCTACTAGTCTAGCCTTGTTTCTAATGATTATGCCATTTTCATCTGATTTATTGCGAAATACCCATCGAGTTCCTATTACATGCTCCTATATTCATCATGTAGAAACATTTTTGTTTTAGTACTGGCAGTAAGGTATGTTTCTAAAAGAGTCTAGTTCAGATTTTTGTTTTAGAAACATTTTTTACAATTTCATATATTCATCATGTAGATCATTAAATGCAGTTTGTAATTCAGAAGAAGAAAAAGGATAGATTCATTTACCTCTTCATCGTCTGAATGATGAGATGCCATGAGAGAGATGCGTCTCCTCTTCGCTTTCTAGTTCAGAGGCTGAACTTGTGTCGTTGTCTTCCCAAGCGATGTAGGCTCTTCGTCCATTCTTTAATACATTCTTTCCTTTGAAAGAACTCTCTTGATGTTTGGACAATCCATCTTCATGTGGCCAGGTTTGCCACACTCAAAACATGTAAAATTATGGTTTGTAGTGGAGGCCTCATTGCTTTTGGAGAACTTATTTATTTGCCCGGTTCTTCCGCCTTCGTTCCTTCTTAGGAACTTGCTGAACTTTTTAACGAAGAGACTCATGTCATCGGTCTCCTCCTTGTCGTTTTCATCCTCCGATGAATCATATTTCTCAGGTTTTGCCTTGAAAGAAATGTTCTTCTTCTCTAGTTCTTCGTGTTGATCAAGTTGACTCAATTCAAGTTCATGTTCCTGCAACTTTCCAAACAAAGCAGCCAATGACATTTTCGAAAGACTTTTCTTTTCAGAAATAGTCGTTACCCTTGGTTGTCATGTTCTTGTTAGTGACCTTAGAACTTTTATGTTCAAGTCACTATTTGACAGCACTTTTCCAAGTGTAATAAGATGGTTGGTGAGATGAGTAAATCTCTTTTGAATATCCAAGATTCTCTCCAGATCTCATACGAAACATTTCGTATTCCTGGGATAAAGTGTTGAGCCTCGATCTCTTTACCTCTTCAGTACCTTCGTGAGTTGTCTCCAAAGTGTCCCATATTTCCTTAGCGGATTTGCAGTTGGACACTCTAAAGAACTCATCTATTCCAAGTGTCGATGAGAGGATGTTTTTTGCTTTCAAATATATTGCACCTTCTTCTTATCTTTATCATTCTATGAAGATTTTGGCTTTGTCTCTCTGATGTTGTTGACAACGGTAAATGGCACGTATGGTTCTTCCTCGATAACATTCCAGATATCCAAGTCTTGCGACTCTATGAAAATCCTCATTCTGATTTTCTAGAAGTTGTAACACTCTCCAACAAAGCTTGGAGGTCTGTTTATGTTGGACCATTCTCGTAGGAATGATCTTGAGGCCATGTTGTAGTAGGATCAAATTTTGAGAGTAACTTTCTCAAAAATAGCTCTGATATCAATTGGGGGGGGGTGAATTAGTTGCTGCAATAAGTATGGCCAATTTTTCTGCAATATCAAAGTTAACGTGCAGCGGAAATAATATGCAGAAAAATATTGACTTAGGAAGGATAAATAATTAACAAAGAGAAGGGAAAGAGAGTACACATGTGTTTTATATTGGTTCACCTTCTTGTCCACCGAAGGCTACGTCCAATACTCTTGACTCGCAAGAGATTCCTTTATTAAATATAATGAGTTGCAATAACAAATATCTCACCTCGAGATCTCCTTGTACCTTACACACTCACTTATTCTAAACCCCTTGGAAAACTCTATTCCAAGTAACACCCTTGGTAAACACTATACCAAGTTAGACCCTTGGTAAACACAATACCAAGTCACTCACCCTTTCTTTTCACACCCTTGTGAAAGAAAGTAAACTTTGCAAAAGTGAAGAATGTACAATTTGGCTTGGATTTCCTTACAAGTGTATATGACAATTTCTAGAACTTGCAATCCAATAACAACTTTTTATACTTGTTAACAGCTTTTTGAAAATTCACACAGTGTAATCGATTACTGGATTTGAGTAATCGATTACTCAACAACACTGTTTGACAGCTTTGTGAATTTGCCTTAGTGTAATTGATTACACTACTTTGTGTAATCGATTACCATGTTTTCTAAAAGTGGTAATCTGTTACTCCAAAGTCAATAATGGATTACTCATAGTTGTTAGAGGTTTGAAAACTCTTTTCTCACTCATGTAACTTGTTACTCAAGTATGGTAACCCGTTACATGTTGTTTTCGAAAATCATTTTTATTCACACTTAGATTATTCTGATTTTCTTGAAAATAATTTTGAGCATTATTAACTAATTAAGTAAATGAGTTGTAATGATAGAAGTACCTAAGACTTAGACTCTAAATCTTGAAATCTTCGATAGTCTTTGTAGGTCTTTTTCCTTTCTTCTTTTTGTGATATTGGTGTCTTCATCAAAACCATGCCAAGGTCAGGAGCAAGATCTTCTTCACAAGTAATAGGTTACTGTGACACCCTAAATTTAAAGTCTTTAAATTATCGTGTCAGCCCTGGGAGTCTCACTTGAGCGAGAAAAGTGTCGCTTGGGTGAGTGAAATATTGGGCTTTATTGAATGATTCTCGCTTGAGCGAGTGGATCCTTGCTTGAGCGTGAGCTGTCTCGCCTGAACGAGAGTTGTCTTGCTTGGGCGAGAAGTGGCATTTTGGGCCGGTCGAGGCTGTGAGATTATCACTTGAGCGAGAATCCCTCGTTTGAGCGAGAGGGTCTGATCTGAGTTTTAAAATAGGCGGGATTTTCTCGCTTGAGCGAGAACCCGACACTGTTACATTTAATAGGGAACCCCAAACACATTTTAGGATTAGGAATTGAAGAGAAGTGAGAAAAAATAGCATTTTCAAGAGCAAGGAGCCTTGATACTCATCTAGAAGCTTGAAAAGAGGTAAAACTCTTGATTCTAACTCCTTTCTTCCCTTTGAAACTTGTTTTGGGTATGTTGGATCTCTTCTAAAAAATGTGAGAAACCATGGAAACCCTTCCTTTTGAGTTGTGGTTCGTTTTATTTAGTTTCTTTCTTGTAAACTATTGGTTTAGAGTTAGTATTTAAAGAATGGAAAGGGTTTGCGGTTTGATTCAAGAAAACCCCAAAACCCCAAAATGAGAATGTGGTAAAAGAGGAGATGGGTGAAATGTTAGATTTAGAATGTGGTTTATGAATGTTGAATGTTGATTAGGATGTGAATATGTATGTTTTGATGTTGGAAACTTGTAACGAAAGTGGTTTTGGGAAACATTGGAAACATGTGAATATTATGTATGTTTATGAATGTAATATGAGTTGTGTGTATATTGTTGTGAATAAAGTACTGACTTCTGTTATTGTTGGTGGGAATGAGGAAAGATCCTAAGGTTGGAGGAAATCGCGGAGGAAACTTTTAAAGTTACTCAAAATCTACCCCAACACTCACCAAGGTAAGGATAAGTCTTTAACTTGCGCATTGTAATGGAAAATGTGTGGATTTTCTGGTTGTGAAAATGATTAAGTTGCGAGTCGCTTATTTATTATAAACATATATGGGTATGTTTGTAATAATGATTGTGTGGATTTACTGTTTATGAATTGAAGGTGTATCAATGAAAAGAAAACACGTTTTTAGCCGACCATGATTGGTTAGCGACTTTGGCTCAAGTAATGTACCAAGCTTTGGCTCAAACGATGTAGCAAACTTTGGCTCAAGTTATGTAGCACATTTTCAAAAGAAATGGGAAATTTGTTTTAGCTAACCGTAAGTGGTGTAGCGACTTTGGCTCAAGTAATGTAACAAGCTTTGGCTCAAGCGATGTAGCAAACTTTGGCTCAAGTTATGTAGCACGTTTTCAAAAGAAAAGGGAAATTTGCTTTAGCTAACCTTAAGTGGTGTAGCGGATTAGGCTCAAGCAATGTAGCAAAACTTTGGCTCAAGTTATGTAGCGATGTTTTGCCTCAAGCGATGTAGCGAAACTTTGGCTCAAGTTAGGTAGCGATGCTTTGGCTCAAGCGATGTAGCAATACTTACCGCAAAACCTCTTCACGTGCCCTTGCTCTCCACAGTTGAAGCACCCATTCCCAGATCCAGGACAAATGCTACCAATGTGTCTCCGATTACACTTACCGCACAATGGGTAGGAGTTCTGAGACGACCCCCTAGTAACAGTAGAGGCGGTTGGTCATTGGAAACCTTGGTTGCGATGGTGGTGGGGTGGAGCATAAGGTCGTCAGTCTTGACTCATCCTCTCTTTACTCTTCCCTGGCACAATGTGGCATTGGGGGCCATAGTTTCGTGGAGGATTCACTTTACCAACAGCAGCATCCCTCACCCGCACATTATCCTCATGTATTCTACACTTGTTCACTAGTGTAGGAAAATTAGCAATTTCTTCATGACTAAACGTCACCCTAAGTTCGGGCTTCAACCCCATCTCAAACTTCACACATTTTGACCTCTCATCCAACTCTAGTTCAGCATAAGGGCAATATCGGATCAATTCTTCAAATTTTGCCGAATACTCCCCCACCGTCATGTTTCCTTGCTCTAATTGCAATAATTCCATCTCCTTCTTCCTTTTCAGGTCGGCAGGAAAATATTTCTGGAGGAATTTTCCCTTGAAGGCTCCCCACACGATGATTTGTCCTTCGGTCTCCATCTTCCTTCGGGTCATCTCCCACCAATTCTCGGCCTCCTTTACTAACATGTAAGTGGCGTAAGCCACCTTCTGAGCATCATAACAATTCATGGCTCTAAAGATCCTCTCTAATCCTTGGACCCATTCAATTGCCGCATCAGGGGCGAATCCTCCTTGGAATTGGCTGGGATTTCTCCTGCAGAATTCATCCAGACCTCTGTACTCAGCCGGACCGGGTGGAACCAAAGGGTGTGAACTCGGGCTTGGTGTCCATTCTGATTCAGGTGCTGCAAGTTCTCGTTCATGTTTGTCAGCACTGCCGCAATCTGAGCCAATAATGCGTTCTGATCCGGTCC
This sequence comes from Lupinus albus, assembly GCA_009771035.1. Taxonomy (NCBI): domain Eukaryota; kingdom Viridiplantae; phylum Streptophyta; class Magnoliopsida; order Fabales; family Fabaceae; genus Lupinus; species Lupinus albus. The sequence goes on along the minus strand of CM020006.1, from coordinate 7,828,147 downwards.
TCTTCCTCGTCCTCTTCCAGACATTTTAGTAACGGTTACCTGCACTCATTTGTTCATCAGTACTCACGTTTTACCAGATAAATCACCACATAATCACATAACATTTTTCCAAAATCACATAATTAACATCAACTAAAAAGTTACAAAGAAGCAAGTAAGGCCATACCCTAGGCCGCATGACTAACTATGCTCTGATACCATATTATAAGGACCAAAATTCTACCCTTTAAAATTCTTCTCATTTTAATATAGATATTTCCTATCGTCTCTATTTCTCTTCAATTAAACAACATTCAATACTCTAAAGTCAGTTATCACAATAAACTAGAACCCTTCTTCCCATGGAGCAGAAAAACATAATTCATATATTCCCTTCTTGGTAAATACCGCATATGACTAGCTATGGTATTCCAAAATACCCATAGCTATTAATATCCAGATTTACAAAAATGTAGTACTAATCCAGTTAGGATTTACAATTATCCAATTAACAGTTTACATCAATCAAACAAAAAGAATAAGACTTCGAGTTCTAAGCTCCTCATGCCTCGAACCGGGTATCCTCAATTTCCTCGTTTACCTACAATGGGATTATCATAACAGATATACACAACAACAACAAAGGAGTAAGTTATCAATTTAATAAATATTAGTAAACGATAATCCACATTTTAAGTTTTACAATACAAGAGGTCATAAACTGATAAAATCTCCATCTCCTGTTTATCCCTCTTCAGTTACATCGACCCTTTTCAATTCACCCATTCATCTCTGCCATACCTTGTCACCTCCTTCATCAATACCATTTCAAATCATTATTTTCCAATCACACGTTTACCTTTTCATCACCACTTGGGTCAGGTCATATACAATACCACATAGGGCAAGTCATACACAATACCACATAGGACAAGTCATACACAATACTACATAGGGCAAGTCATACACAATACCACATAGGGCAAGTTATACATAATACCACATAGGGCAAGTCATACACAATACCACATAGGGCAAGTCATACACAATACCACATAGGGCAAGTCATACACAATACCACATAGGGCAAGTCATACACAATACCACGTAGGGCAAGTCATACACCGATCGTATACATAATAGAAGATTCACACATTTTCTATTATCATATACCATTAATAACTTCTCCTTACCTTGGTGAGTGTTGGGTTGGGTTCTTGGTAACTGCACTAGTTCCATCGACACCGCCGCCAACTCTAGGATCTTTCCTCATTCCCACCATACAACACAATGTTAGTCATTTATCCCAAATATTTCATAAACAATTTAGATTGCATTATTTAACCATACAAAATATTCCTCATATTTTCAATGTTGCTAAACTACTTTCATCATAAGTTTACAACATTTAAAACATACATATTCATCTCATATTTCATCATTAGAAAGTAAACTCATCTTCTACCTATAGCATTTTACCCATTTTTATTTCTAGGGTTTTGGGGTTTTCATGTATGAACCCACAAACCCTCTCCTTTCTTGGAATACTAACTCTATATCAAGAGCTTACAAGATAAAATCATATAAAACAAACCATAACTCAAAAGGGTGAGTTTCCATGGTTTCTCTCATGTTGAGAAGAGATCCAACATACCTCAAAACAAGTTTCAAAGGGAAAAAGAGAGTTAGAATCGAGAGATCTACCTCTTCTCAAGCTTCTAATGACTCAAAAGCCTCCTTGCTCCTGAAAATACTCTCTCATCTCACTTCTCTTTAGGTTAACCCTAATAAATGTGTTTGGGGTCCCCTATTTAATGTAACAGCGTCAAGTTCTCGCTTAAGCGAGGGATTCTCGCTCAGGCGAGAAAATCCCGCCTATTTTAAAAACTCAGATCTGACCCTCTCGCTCAAGCGAGGGATTCTCGCTCAGGCGAGAATCTCACAGTCCCAACAGGCTTCCTCTCGCTCAAGCGAGGGATTCTCGCTCAGGCGAGGATCTCACAGTGTCAACAGCCCCAGTTTGCCATTTCTCGCCCAAGCGAGGCAACTCTCGCTCGGGCGAGAATCTTCCAGTATAGCCCAAGATTTCACCCTCCCAGATGATCATTTCTCGCTCAAGCGAGAATCTCTCGCTCAAGCGAGGATCCGAGGACTGATACTATAATTTTAAAGACTTAAAATTTGGGGTGTTACACTTTGGCTCAAGTTATGTAGCAATGCTTTGGCTCAAGCGATGTAGCGATGCTTTGGCTCAAGCGATGTAGCGATGCTTTGGCTCAAGCGATGTAGCGACACTTTGGCTCAAGTTATGTAGCGATACTTTGACTCAAGTTATGTAGCGAAAATGAATTTAAAATGGTTTACTAACCCCTTTAAAAATGAGGATTATCTTATAATGATATTTATTGAATTGACGACTTACTCCTTTGTGTGTTTTGTGTATTTGTCATTGATAATCCCATTGCAGGTAAACAAATGAATTGAGGATGTTTGGTTGGGAGCTTTAGGAGCTTTAGACTTTGGATTCACTAATTACGTTTTTGTACTTTAAATGACTACTTGCGGATTTGGATGATTGTAACCATGGTTAATATTTATTTGGATATTCGTAACCGTGTGTACTTCTATTTTTGGAGGATTATAACTTTTGGGTTCTTAGTACCCATGAGGAATGATATAAATGAATTATGTTTTTCTGTCATCTGAAGAATGCTGTAGTATGGCATGTTAAAAGAGTTTTAAGTAATGATTAATGAGTGATCAAAGTGTAATGATGAATGTATGTATAAATGTATTAAATTAAGGAAAATTTTCAAGGGTAGAATTTGGGTTCTTACAGTTACTATGAGTAAGTAACAGATTAATGGAACCACGTAACAGGTTACATGAGTGAGAAATGAGTTAACCAACAAAAACTGAAACACAATAATCGATTAGTGGTATCAGTGTAACCGATTACTCAGTTTGATAATTAGTTACTCAGTTGGACAGTAACTTTAGGTAATCGATTACCTATGTATTTTAATCGATTATTGAGAGTCGTTACACCAAGAGTAATCGAGTTAATCAATGTGAAAATTGGTTTCTGAGTTGGACGAAATGTTTGGGTAATCGATTACTCCTATGATGTAATCAATTACTAAGAGTTGTTACACCAGATTTTCAGATTCAACCTGAACAACTTTCATCCCAAACGAAATGGTTTCATTCCAAACGTATCCTACCATTTCCTAAAGGTGTTATGGCTGATTGGAGCGCCTATATAAAGGCATTGGAACTCATGATTCAACACACAACTCATATACAACTCACATAAGCAAATCTAAATTTTCTGAAACACTTTTTCTGTACTTTTTCTACAACTTGCTTTTAACTTTCATATTAACTTTCTGAAGTTGTGTAGGTGCATGTTTCAAAGTCTTTCAAACCTTATGAGCATTATAAACTAAGTATAAAAAAAGTTGTTGGATTGCAAGAGAGTTTACTAGTCATATCTTGTATAAGCAATCCTTGCCATTGCTAAAGATTTTCTTCAAAGTTTGTGTAATACTTTCTATCACAAGGGTGTGATTAGAAAAGGGATAGAGTCACTTGGAAAGGTTGTTTTCCAAGAGAGTGACATAGGTATTGGAGAGTGAGTAAGGTACAAGGAAGTCTCAGGGTGAGAATTTGTAATTACTACTCTTGATATCTAGTGAAGAAATATCTTGTGCTGCATGAGTACTGGATGTAACATTCGTTGGACAAGAAGGTGAATCAGTATAAAATCTGTGTGTACTCTCTTTTCCCTTATCTCCTTGAATTTCATTTGATATTTTTCTTCATTATATTTTTCGCTGCTACTAACTGTGAAATTGCAGAAAAATCGATCATAATCTTAAGCCGACTAATCCCCCCCCCCTCCCCCTCTCCCGCTCTTAGTTGCTATCTTAGTCTTACATCTTCTTCTCTTAACCCTACTCTTACTTGCATTTAACACTTTATTACATTGATTGATTTCAATCTTTAAGTGATCATTTGTATAAGTAAACTTGTTTTGTTAATTGCACTTTGACTTCAACATTAAGAGCATAATCTTGTTATCTTGTTGTGTTGAAAGAAACAAGAACCAAAAGATTTTCGAAAAAGCTGTATGTTTAATCTATTAAGACTGCATATAGCCGATTAAATTTGTTTTGTGTTAATTGATTAAGTTTTCACCTAATCAATTATATTTGATTTGTGTTAATTGATTAACTTGTTTTTTAATCGATTTAAACCAGTACTATCTTGAAATATTTTTTTGCATTTTAAATCGAGTTAAATCGTATTCTTTATCACCTATTTACCCTTTCTAAGTGAAGATAGAGTCTTTGTTAATTAGCATCATATCCTTTATATTTGCAACTTTATTTGTTATATGAACTGGAATACTTTTTTTTTATTTCACGTTTGCTTTTTTCAGCAACAAAATGGCATATTATATAAATTCAGGGTTGTCCAACAAAATGTCTGTTTTTTGTTTTTGGAGATAAAAGCATGGCAATTAATATGATTAATAGAGGGGATGTTCATCATTGTCATGGAATTGTTAACTAACAGAGGACAGAACACATTTGGGAGTAAACGGTGGAGAAGTTGTAGAGTTAAACAATGATTCTGGATAGTGCTTAAGAAAAAAAAGGAAGTTGTAAAGAAGATGAGTCTTGGTTTCTGATTATGTTCAAGAAGAATAAAGTTGTTCAGATTTGGTGTACCTTGAATGTGAATTTACCGTTTTGATGCACCTTGACTGTAAATTTACCGTTTTGGTGCACCTTTAATACTTATTACTATTTTAGTGTATATTTGAAAAACTCGGCTACTAGAGTGGAGTGTTTTTTTTTATTCTCCCTCCTAACTCGGCTCCAAAGAAGGAGTTTTTCTTTTTATTTTTTACACCTTAAACTTATTTTATTAAAAGAATAGTCTTGAACTTGGAATTAGACTTGATCATTTAAAGGAATCAAAGTCAATCAACTCTTACCTTCATAGACATTATGAGCTCTGGAATATATGGTAAATATCTATTATTAGACATTAGATAGATTGTATATATATTTACATAATACATAATTATATTTTTAATTTTGAAAATCTAAAACTTTATTAAGCGTAAAAAAATTTGAATTATTTTTGTAATTGTAGGAATTATTTATGTAATGCTTTATAATTTAAAAATATCAAATTATATTATATTTCTTTTTATATATTTATCAATTATGAAAAATATCAAATTGTAGGGATTAATCGTAGTCAGTGCTTCCATCATTTCACGACCAGTTGAGTTGACGTTAGATAATGATTATAAGGAATTTACTAAACAAGTTGGAGGAGCACTCTGATCACAAATTCTTTTTGCAAATGTGTACTGAAAAAATAAGACAAAATTAGGAAAAAAAATAATTTAATTAAATAAACAAAATAATTAGTAAAAAAATAAAGAATTACAATTCCAGCAAAGTATGCTCCATCTCGAGAGATGTATCGTCTAGTCGTTGGAAAGTATCACTGCATATATTGCGAGTAGTGATGCAACATGAAGACTGTATTTGGAAGACCGTTGACCACATAATTTTCCCTATCATTCCACATTTGAATCCAGCGGCGATGCTTATGTAGCGAATTGTAGTCACTTTTGCCACGTAAGTCTATTTTGTGGAGCTTTTCAGAGTCCACTAGATCTTGTGGGATTGATTGATCCATACCAAATTGCCTCATAACCCAATCAGGAGCATGTCATTCCACAATTGTGAAACAAATCAGTGGCACACGTGATCGGCATATTTCAACGACATTTGGCAGGAAAGTCATTTGTATATATGGGGTCCATAAAAACTAATTATTTAAATGAAACATTTTTGTAAAAGTAATAATTGCTGAAGGTGGTAACAATATAATATATGTAATTCCTAATTCCTAACAAAAAAAACAATTAGATGTAATATATAATAATATCATGATTTCTAATAGAGTTATATCTAACATTAATATATAATATATAAGAGTGATATATAAATATATAATATATGAGAAATTATAATATAGCATAAATGTTGGTCGTAATATATAAATATATAATATATATACCTGATCGATGTAACACCCCAAATTTTAAGTCTTTAAAATTATAGAATCAGTCCTCGGATCCTCGCTTGAGCGAGAGATCCTCGCTTGAGCGAGAGATTCTTGCTTGGGAGAGAGAGGTTCACCTGGGAGGGTGAAATATTGGGCTATACTGGAGGATTTTCGCTTGAGCGAGAGTTGTCTCGCCTGGGCGAGAAATGACATTTTGGGGCTGTTGACACTGTGAGATTCTCGCTTGAGCGAGAGGGTCAGAGTTGAATTTTTAAAATGGGCGGGATTATCTCGCTTAAGCGAGAACCCGACGAGAACATTAAATGAGGGAAACCCCAAATACATTTTTAGGTTAAGAATTGAAGAGAGGTGAGAGAAGAGAGCATTCCCAAGAGCTTGAGAAGAGAGCATTGATTCTTGTCTAAGAGCTTGAGAAGAGGTAAAACTCTCTATCCTAACTCTCTTCTTCTCTTGAGAACCCATTTTTTTGTGTTATGGGTCTCTTCTCAAAGTGGTTATAAAATTGATGTGATATTTTGTGTTATGGTGAAGTCTTAATGTGAGCTTAATACAAGGGAAATGATTAAATGGTGAGTTTGGTGTTGTTGTATGAAATGAGATGTAAGGGATAAGTATTTCCATTTAAATATGAGATGATATAGAATGACTAAGTATATGATTTATCATGAGGATAATGAGATGTGTTATAATGATTTATAATTGTATTGGATCATCCTTGTGGTGTAAACTTGTCCGATGTGGTATTGGATCACCTTTGTGGTGTAGACTTGCCCGATGTGGTATTGGAGCATCCTTGTGGTGTAGACTTTCTCGATGTGGTATTGGATCACCTTTGTGGTGTAGACTTGCCCGATGTGGTATTGGATCACCTTTGTGGTGTAGACTTGCCCGATGTGGTATTGGATCACCTTTGTGGTGTAGACTTGTCTGATGTGGTATTGGATCACATTTGTGGTGTAGACTTGCCTGATGTGGTATTGGATCACCTTTGTGGTGTAGACTTGCTCGATGTGGTATTGGATCATCTTTGTGGTGTAGACTTGCCCGATGTGGTATTGGATCACCTTTGTGGTGTAGACTTGCCCGATGTGGTATTGGATCACCTTTGTGGTTTAGACTTGCCCTATATGGTATTGGCTCTTGGAGCAATGTATGATTAGCTCTTTGTGTGCAGTATTATTTTGGGAGTATTGTGTTGCTTGTGAAAGTATTTTAATGTTATGTAAGTATGGTATACCTTTGAGTATAACATTGCTGTTCTTTATTGAAAGAGACTATTGTATGATGATCTTGATGAAAATTGAGTTGGATAAATTGTATGAGTATCTTGTTATAAGAGTTGACCGAAGAAGACATCCTATGGCATGTTGTATTGAATTGTCTACATGAGGTACGATGATTATGCTAATTGTAATTGAACATTATATGTTCTTTTGTATTTATTGGTATATGTCTAACATGTTTGATTTTATATGATATGTAGGGTGTAATATTTTAATGTTATTACTCTATGTAATTTCACGCTACGGTCGTCGTAGTTGGTTCTTACTCCCTTTTGTCTCTTCTTGTATGTGTTATGTATTTGAGTTCAGGTGATGGCGGTAATGCATTGGAGGCTTGCGGAAAAAGTACCGATTAGTATAGTTACTTTATGTACACGGCATTGTAGTTGAATAAGGCATGTAATATGAAGAACACGTTTAAGTGAATTTATGTATAAGCGACTTTCTCCTACATGTATAGAGGTTATTTTGATGAGGTTAAATTGAAGTATTATTTGAGAAAGGATAATTGTATATAATATGTATGATAAAGGAAGTGTAATGGTATGTTTTAAATGAATGGATACATTTTGATTATTTCCGCATTTGAATCATGAACATAAGTGATATTTGTATGCTCATAGGTTTTCCAAATCGTTTAACTAATATGTTTCAAAAGTAATCACTTGACTTCATGAATAAAGTTTAAAGAAATTTTTGGGTTACAAAATCGGGTCCTTACAGAGAGCTTGGCATTACTAGAGAAAGGGTTTTTGCAACGGATTAGTTTGGTTATAAGTTGTATAACTCAACCATTGCTTAATACAAATAGATGGGCTACCATCAAATTTATTGCCTAATATTATACGCTATCATAGGCTAATAATATTTATATTGTAGCTAATATTAATCATACACTAATATTGAATAGTCAGTGTCACATACATGCTTGACTGCAATAATCGTTATATATATATATATATATATATATATATATATATATATCATACGCTAATATTACATACACTAATTGCTTGCAATATGTAAATTGCAATTTACTAAAAATATTGATTATTACATGGTAAAACTAAGGATTATAACATAAACTACTGATTATTGAAAGCCTACCTAGAACTCTCACCCAATTCTCTAGATCGCAATGGACATGTCTTTCTGTTATGCTCTTTGGTTCTACATCCTCCACATTTTTTAACTTGTTCAGGTTGAACTTCATCCATCTCATTGTGAATGTGTGTAATCTAGGGGTGAGCGTGGGCCGGGTTGGGACGGGTTAAGGCTTGTCCTTACCCAGCCCTAAATGTTGTTCGGGCCATTTTTCTGAACCCGGACCCGACCCTAGATCCGGAGTTAACCCGACCCTAAATATTCACATTGTCAGCCTTTAAACCCGGACCCGGCCCTAGACCCGATTAAATATAACGTATACTTATTTTACATAAAGTCTTCTAAATATTATTTATTATTGTGAATATGTAATTATGACATATAAAATAATATATGTGTATATATATTATTAAACATGTATATATGATGAAAAATTATATAATCAATGATATTTTCGACCAAAAAATATCATTACTCTGTATATATTTGAATAGAGACACATACAAACATCATGAGAAAGTGAAAATGGGACGGGTCGGGACGGATCCTGTTTGGTCCCTACCCGGTCCTAAATATTGACTGAGTCTAATTTTTGAACCTGAACCCGACCCTGGACCTGATGAGACCCGACCCTTTTCAGGCCTGACCACGATCGGGCCATATCGGGTGAGCGGGTAGGGTCGGGTCATGCTCACCCCTAGTGTAATCTTTGGTCTTCCAAATCTTTTCCTACGCATAATAGGATTGGGAATGAATGTCGGACCTGAATAAGGGGGTCAATATTGTTCATTACCAATCGATTGAAACTTATATCCATACGCCATTATAATATTATCTAGCCGAAAAATTGGTGATATAAATTGCCTGCACTCAAAAGCTAATGAAGCGCATGTTGCAATTGCATGAGAGCATGACAATCTTAATCGACTGAAATTCTCCACAATCACACCAATTGTTAGCTAGTCTCACAGTATACACCCTCACTTGACGACTGAAATACTCCGGTTTCCCGTGAAAACGTACGAACCAGATGACATGTAGATTATCGTTGATTTTCTTTAATCACTTTTGTCAACTCTTCGTAGTATACATGCCTTGCTTTAATCATATTAGATGCTTCATTTCGATGCTCAATGAACCACTCATTTAGCCTGTAGTATGTTGCTTTCACAAGGGCAGTAATAGGAAGAGCTCTAGATCCTTTCAGAACACCATTAATGCATTCTGCAAGATTAGTCGTCATGTGGCCATATCATCTTCCTTGGTCATATGCTTGACTCCATTTCTCTTTTGGAATCTGGTTCAACCATGCTCCAGCTCTCGGATTTTTTTGACGCAATATATTCAGCATGCGCTCGAACCGTGGTCGCATCAACTCATAACCCAAAAATTAAATACAAATCTATTAATATCCACAACATAAATGTGAAATATAAATAACTCATACCCATTTCAACAACTTTTTCTTTGAGATCAAAATATCTAAATTCCTTATTGAAATAACTTGCAATATGACGTATACAATAAACTGAATGTGCACTAGTCCATCCAGTCAGCTCGCTTCGGAGTACTGCTAACAAACCTGTACCCCTTTCTAATATGATACATATGTTTGGCTGATTTGTAACTTAAGTTCGAAGATTGAAAAAGAACCACTCCCAAGCTTCTGTTGTCTCGGCTTCAACGATGGCAAAGGCAACTGGAAATACACGTCTGTATCCGTCTTGCGAACTTGCTATTAACAATGTTCCAGTATATTTCCCAGTCAAAAATGTGCCATCCACTTGTAAAATTGGTTTGCAATATGCAAACTCTTCGATGCATGGTTTGAGAGACCAAAAAACTCTATCCATAATGAATCGACTAGGGTCTTCCACACCATCTACAATATGGTGATGTGCTTCATATTTCACAATTGTCTCAGGTGAGAAATATTGCACAACGTTCATCCAACGAGGTAACTCATTGTACGATCCCTCCCAATCAACATAAATTTGGGTCAAGGCCATTTGTTTTGCAATCCACGCTTTTCTATATGTGACTGTATAACCAAAACGGCTAACAACATCCTTCACGAGTGCCTTAACTGCTATACTCGGATCTGCAGATACCAAATTAATAACAAGGTATGAAATGAATGGCGAATTTAATTTGTTGTGATCTTGGGAAACTAACGTAGATACACAAGTATGAGTTCCGCTAATTTTCTTAATCTCCCAAATGTCATGCTTTATGTTAAGAGAAGCGTGAATTCTCCATTGACATCCTGCACCAAAATATTTACATCGGCCAACATATCTATCTGGCCTGGATTCTACAACAACATAGTCAAAGGAATTTTTAATATGAAACTCTTTAATAGCATTTACGGTTGTTAGCTTGGATTCAAATTGCATCCCAACAAGTAAATCATTATCAGTAATATCCATTACACTAGTAGTTGTATGTCCAAAATCACGACTGACTTCAGAATTTGTGCTACGAAAAATGATGATGGACTAGCATATGTTATAGAACGAAATGAACCAGCATCAAACTCGACATCCTCATCATCACTACATATCTCGATGTCATCTTCTTCACTAAAATCACAAATAATATCCCTTATAATAGTCATCTACATTTAAAAAATAAGAACATTATATAAATAATTTATAACAAACGTTAAATTTACTAAACTTATAAGAAGGAGAGAAAAAATAGTAATTAGATTAATATACTAACCTTTCGTCAACTTTAATAAATGAAGTGAAGAATGGAAGTTTGAATAAGTTTCCTCAGTAGGTAAAGAAAGTGGAAGCAGAAACCAAAACAATGAAAGTGAAATGAACCAAAGCAACTTCAAACAAAAATACTACTTGGAACAATATATATAATAGCAAAAGTGAAAAACTCCTCTTCCATATATATTTATAAAAATATTAAAAACTCCTCTCCCATAGCCGATTTTGGAGGGAGGAGAGAGATAAGTGAAATACTCCTACGGAGTATCCGATTTTGGAGATATGATAATAAAAAAATTTAACTAAAAGCAAATCTCCCACCTTATAGCCGAGTTAGGTGAGAGAAAAAAATTAAAAAGAAAAACTCATCCTTTGGAGCCGAGTGAGGAAGGATAATAGAAAAAAAAACACTCCATTCTAGTAGCCGGGATTTCCAAATATACACTAAAATGGTAATAAGTATTAAAGGTGCACCAAGACTGTAAATTTACAGTCAAGGTGCACCAAATCTGTAAATTTTCCGTTTATTGGTGAGAGGAGTGAAAAATTAGTGAAATTATTAAAATACCCTTGTTGCTTAAACACAATTCAATAAAATAGTAAGGGTAATTTTTTTCTAATAGTTTTGATATACAATGATAATATAAAATATAAAATACTCTCCATCCAACATTTTATGTTTGGGATAATTGATTCTTAAAAAAATCTGAACCAAAATCTTTTCTATTTTGTTGTTCTATTCAGCTTAATAATAGGCATTAAGGGTGCATTGTATTTTTCTTATTCTTAGGTGTGTGAGTGAATCAGGTACTTGAGTTCAAGTTTGTCTTGTGGATAAAAATGGTGGTTTAACCTTGATTTGTTCCTTTTATATTAGCCAAATATAAAGCTTGAATCGTAGAATTTAAATTTCTTAACTTTTTCCTGCATCAAATTTCCTCCATTCTCATGTTTGTGAACATTTGACACTAACAAACATTTTCATAATCGATAAATATATAAAAAGAAATATAATATAATTTGATATTTTTAAATTATAAAGCATTACATAAATAATTCCCACAATTACAAAAATAATTCAAATTTTTTTACGCTTAATAAAGTTTTAGATTTTCAAAATTAAAAATATAATTATGTATTATGTAAATATATATACAATCTAATGTCTAATAATAGATATTTACCATATATTCCAGAGCTCATAATGTCTATGAAGGTAAGAGTTGATTCATTTAAATGATCAAGTCTAATTCCAAGTTCAAGACTATTCTTCTAAGAAATTTTGGGTCACAAGTGTAATATTTCAATGTGTTTGTGTTATTATTTTTTATTAGACAAATTAAAGTAATCTGGTTCATGTAAGGTTTATGGTTATAGACATATTTATCATAAAATTATTGTATATATACCAATCATCTTATTTCTATTTGTATGGTGGACAAAAATAAGAAATTAGAAAATGCAAAAGACATCACCCCTCATGAAAGGGTATGAATGTCTTATAAATAGGGGTTATGGTCCCCAATTGTAGACACAACAAAATACATTCATTCTCTTCATCCCATTGCAAGAGGAACTAAAGACTAAGGGTAGTCTACATTGGAAGATCACTAATGCATAAAGAAGATTACAACATGAGAACATTAGGTACGCTTCCGCTTTCTAGTTATATTTGATGATTTGACATGATTGATATATATATATATATTTGATGATGATATTTAGTATCTTGCTTGATATAAGATTACACCAAGTGGTATCAGAGTCACTTTCATGTTAAATCATTAAGATATAAATTTCTAAATTCAGATATATATTCATCCTTGAGAATAATATATGAATTGTCTTTGATATGTATAAGCATTAATATAATAAGGCATTGTAGTTCCATGAAAGACAGATTTTTGTACAACACTGCAATATAAGCATTTAGTTGCTGTCAAAATTTGAAGATCACTGTGTTAGTAATTATCAATCTGATTTTCCTCAATTATATAAGAGACATTTTTCCTTCTTTTGTATATAGTCATTCCCTTAGAATTATTTATTAAAGGTGTGCTGTCTGGTAATTTTTATGTTGTTAATTTTTTGTGAACAATAATGACTTTTGATATGAAACATCATTTCGTAGAACCATTCTCTTTGTTAAAAAAATTTTGGAACCATTCTCTTGGTTGATGATTTTAGAACCATTCTTTAACACCTGGCAGTATAAGAATTTCCTGGTTCCACATCAGTCTTTAATTGCATAGTGTTTGTGATTCAATATTTCCCTGTTTCTAAATATTTCTATACATACACATTGTTTCAAGAACGTGTTGCATAGTGTTTGTGTTTCAATATTCACTATTTCTAAATATTATATTGTTTCAAGAGTGTGTTTCAATGTTGATAGTGTGTTCCATTATTCATTGCACAACATGGTTGTTACACATAATTTTTTATTTAAATTCCAAAAGTCTGACCTCTCGCCCGAGTGAGAGGCTAGAGCTTAAGCGAGAAATTCAAGGTCGAAGACCAAAGCTTTCTGTGGGTTTCTCGCTTGAGCGAGAGGATAGCGCTCAAGCAAGAAATCCATGGTCGAAGACCAAACTTTCTGTGGGATTCTCGCCTGGGAGAGAATCTATCGCCCAAGTGAGATACATCTATTCAGAAGATTGTTTGCCCATACATTTAGACATAAAGTTTTGGATATCTTTTAGACATAAAGTTATTTAACATTTTAAGTGATTCAATTGAAACAAGAAGTTGCTAAAGTGATCTCTCTTGTTGTAGATTGCTCATGATAAATGTTGAATGTTAGTGTGTGTATATATCCATGCGAATATTGATTGGCCCAAAGGAAAATTAAAATTTGACTGGACTATATGCACATATGTGATGGTAAACATGTGATAATTATAAAATTATATATGTAAATGATAAACCAGTCCAAAGAAAGATTTGTTATTTGACATACATTATTATCAATATTTGACCATTACAACAAGAGTACAATTAGCAATTAATATTATTGTCCAAAGACTTAACATGTTGCACTAGGTATCTTGAAGTATACCATATTTGAGTTTGATTATATATGAATTATGATGTGAGTATATATTTATGTTGTTTATTTTGTTCTTTTTTCTCTCCAGTCAATGTTGCTACTATATCTGCTAACATGAATTCGGTTTCAATCCTTAATGGTACCAACTTTAAGGATTGAAAAAAGAACATCTTAATTGTTCTTGGCTGCATGGATCTTGACTTTGCACTAAGAATAGAGCAGTCCCCTTCTATTATGGAATCTAGTAACTCTGAAGAGAGGAAAACTTATGAGAAGTGGGAACACTCCAATCGCATGAGTCTTATGATTATTAAGTGCGACATTCCAGAGGCATTTAGGGGTGCTATATCTGAAAGGATAACAAGTGCAAAAGAATTCCTTGCCGAAATGGAGAAACGTTTTTCCAAAAGTGATAAGGCGAAAACAAGCACACTACTTCAAAGCTTGATTTCTATGAAGTATAAAGGCAATGGGAATGTAAGAGAGTACATAATGGAAATGTCTAATATTGATTTCAAGCTTAAAGCTTTAAAGCTCGAGTTGTCAGATGACTTACTCGCTCACTTGTGTTGATATCTCTTCCTACACAATTCAATCAATTTAAGATAAGTTATAATTGTCAAAAGGATAAATGGTCTCTTAATGAGCTCATTTCATATTGTGTGCAAGAAGAAGAAAGGATGAAGCAAGAAAAGACGGAAAGTGCTCACCTAGCAAGCACCTCTAAAAATGTGGGCAAAAAGAGGAAATATAAGAATACTAAACGAAACTACAAAGGGTCCAATGCAAAAGAAGCAAAATATTGGCGAAAAAGGTTGCTTCTTTTGTAATAATATTGGGCATGTTAAGAATGAATGTACCAAGTATCATGCATGGCATGAAAAGAAAGGTATGTTCCTCGCTTTGGTCTGTTCTGAGGCAAATTTAGTTTCAGTACCTAGAAACACTTGGTGGTTAGATTAAGGTGTTACTACTAACATCAGTGTTTCAATGCAGGGTTGCCTAAGTTACCGAAAACCAATTGATGCTGAAAGACACATTTATATAGGAGATGGAAAGTCAGTGGATGTAGAGGCAATATGCCATTTTAGGTTTTTATTATGTACTGGCCATTATTTAGATTTAATATATACTTTTTTTGTACCGTCATTTAGACGAAATTTAATTTCTATTTCTTATTTGGACAAATCTGGTTATCATTGTTCATTTGGAAGTAATCAATTTAGTTTATCTATTAATTCAAATATTGTTGGAACTGATACTTTTATGGTGTATGACAATCTATATTTGTTCGACACTATTACATCTTATAATGAAACCTTGAATGTGGAATCGCGTGGTAGTAAGCGTAAAATTGACAATGTGAACTCAGAAATGTTCTAGCATAAACGTCTAGGTCACATCTCTAGAAATAGAGTTGAACGACTTGTGTCAAATGGGATCCTTGATTCCATCGACTTTACACACTTTAATGTCTGTGTTGAGTGGATTAAGGACAAACAGACCAAACATGAGAAATTAGGAGCATACAGAACTACATATGTCTTAGAATTGATATATACAAATATTTGTGGGTCATTTCCAACACCATCTTGAAATGGTCAGCAATACATTATATCATTCATAGATGATTATTCTAGATATGCATACCTATTTCTTATACATGAAAAGTCTCAATCTTTGAATGTGTTCAAATCTTTTAAGGGTGAAATTGAAAATCAACTCAATACAATAATTAAGTGTGTCAAATCTGACCGTGATGGTGAATATTATGGTAGATATAACAGTTCAGGTGAACAACGTCTAGGACCATTTTCCAAGTACCTAGAAGAATGTGGGATCATCCCACAGTACACCATGCTAGGATCACCTAGCATGAATGATGTTGCTGAAAGACGAAACTAAACTCTTAAGGATATGGTAAGGAGTATGATATGTCATTCTACATTAACAGAGTCACTTTGGGGAGAGGCATTGAAGACTGCGGCTTACATTTTAAATAGAGTACGAACTAAAGCAGGTGCAAAAACGCCTTATGAGCTTTGGACGGGTAGAAAGCCTTGTCTAAACCATCTTCATGTTTGGGGATGTCCAGCTGAGGCAAGGCCTTATAAGCCAAATGAAAGAAAATTGGATCCTCGAACAGCGAGCAGCTACTTTATTGGCTATTTTGAACGATCTAGGGGCTAAAAATTTTACGATCCCAAATTAAATACAATTTTCGAGACTAAAACTGCCATCTTTTTCGAGGTTGTTGAGTTTGGAGGGAGAAATAAGGTTAAAAATTTTGTTTTTGAGGAAGAATTGGTTTCAATTACAGGACCTATTCATACAATTGCTTCTAATGAAGTAGGTATAGAACCTCTTCAAGACATTGTTGTTCAAACTCCAGTTCAAGATGAAGAACAAACTCAAAATCCTCAAGAACACGTGCTTCAAGAACCAATACTTTTGCGAAGGTCCACTAGAGTAAGAAGAAATGTTATTCCGGATGATTACATAGTATTTCTCCAGGAACATGATGGTATGATGGAAAATGATCCAGTCAATTTCCGTAAAGCCATGAAAGATTCCAATTCAGAAAAGTGGATTGAAGCAATGAATGAGGAGTATAAGTCAATGCAGGACAATAAGATTTTGGAACTTGTCCCATTACCAGAAAATGTGAAACTCATTGGTTGCAAATGGATATTTAAGACCAAACGGGACTCCAATGGTAATATGGAGAGGTATAAGGCTCGTCTTGTAGCCAAAGGCTATACTCAGAAGGAAGGGATTGACTATAAAGATATTTTCTCTCCAGTTTCATCAAATGACTCTTTTAGGATAATCATGGCTCTTGTTGCACATTATGATTTGGAGTTTCATCACATGGATGTCAAGATATCATTTCTCAATGGAAACATTGAATAAAAGATTTATATGACGCAACTAGAAAACTTTGTGTTCGGACACCCAAAGAAAATGGTTTTCAAATTGACAAAATTCATCTATGGGCTAAAACAAGCGTCTCGTCAATGGTACCACAAGTTTCATCAAGTTATTCACTCGTTTGGTTTTGAGATGAATGTGGTTGATGAGTGTGTGTATCATAAATTCAGTGGGAGTAGATATATTTTCATCATCTTGTATGTTTATGACATACTCTTTGCCACCAACGATATAGGCATGTTGCACGAAACCAAGAAATTTCTCTCAAGAAATTTCCAGATGAAAGACTTGGTGAAGCCTCTTTTGTATTAGGGATCCAGATACACCGAGATCGTTCTCAAGGTATCCTAGGATTATCACAAAGAAGCTATATCGATAAGGTGCTCAAAAGGTTTGGCATGCAGGACTTCAAACCAGGTAACACCCTAGTAGCCAAAGGAGACAAATTTAGTCTCAGTCAGTGACCAAAAGGAAATCTTCAGATTCAGGAAATGCAAAAGATCCTTTATGCATCAACTATAGGGAGTCTAATGTATGCTCAAATTTGTACGCGTCCGGACATAGCGTACATTGTTGGAGTGTTAGGTAGATACTTAAGCAATCTAGAAACGGATCATTAGAAAGCAGCCAAAAGGGTTATGAGGTATTTGAAAAGAATAAGATATCATGTGCTCACTTATAGGAGGTCAGACTCTTTGGAGATCATTGGGTATTTCGACTCTGATTTTGCGGGGTGTCAAGATAGTAGAAGATTTACTTCGAGCTATGTCTATTTGTTGGTTGGTGGTGCAATTTCTTGGTGAAGTTCCAAGCAAAAACTAGTCACTTCATCCACCATGGCCGCAGAGTTTGTAGCATGTTATGAGGCATCAAATCAGGGATTTGGTTGAGAAATTTTGTCAATGGGCTGCAAATTGTAAAAGGAATTGAAATACCACTTAAGTTATATTGTGACAACAAATCAGTCGTCCTATACTCCAATAATAATAGGAGCTCAACAAAGTCGAAACACATCGAATCAAGTTCCTAGTTGTCAAGGAGATAGTACAAAGTGGACAAATTTCCATAGAACACTTAGGGACAAACTTCATGGTAGCAGACCCT
This sequence comes from Lupinus albus, assembly GCA_009771035.1. Lineage (NCBI taxonomy): Eukaryota > Viridiplantae > Streptophyta > Magnoliopsida > Fabales > Fabaceae > Lupinus > Lupinus albus. The sequence goes on along the minus strand of CM020006.1, from coordinate 7,809,857 downwards.
CTAACAAAGGGTCTTCCCCCATGGTCTTTCATGAGCATACTCCTCACATGGGTGTCATACAATTTGAGGATTCTTTGGTGTAGTGAGAGTTTATCATTGATATCATTTTACGTTCTGTTATGTATGCATACTCTTACAATTGAATATTGTTCTAATCAGAAATAAAGTTTGGTATTCAGTTTATTGCACTTTGTATAGTAAGTATTTAATGATCTCAATGAAGTAAAGTAGGACCAATTGAAAATCGACATGTATAGATCACCTTAATGTGATTTTCATGTTGCGCATTTCATGATTGATCTACGTCATTTAGTTGTGTCAATATTAGTGATCATTGATGAGTTTAGTTATGATTGATATAATGAAAGCCGCTTTGATTCTAAATATTAATATAATTAATGGACGAGATAGACATATGTCAAAGGTTTATAATGACATATTTCTCAGCTCATAAGGTCTAACACAATTTTTGTAAAATTACATATGTGACCAGTGGAAGATTGTAAGAAATTTTGGGTCACACATGTAATATTTCAATGTGTTTAAATCATTATTTTTTATTAGTCAAATTAAAGTGATCTGATTCAAGTAAGGTTTAAGGCTATAAACATATTTATCATGAAAATTATTGTGTAGATATCAACCATCTTATTTCTATTTTTATGATGGTCAAAAATAAGAAATAAGAAAATGCAAAAGACATCACCCTTCATAAAAGGGTATGCGTGTTTTATAAATAGAGGTTATGGTCCCCAATTGTAGACGCGACAAAATATATTCACTATCTTCATCCCATTGCAAGAGGAACTAAAGACTAAGGGTAGTCTACATTGGAATATCACTAATCCATAAAGAAGTTCATTTCCTACAAAGAATATTTCATGAATCCTTTAGGCACGCTTTCGCTTTCTAGTTATTCTTGATGATTTGACATGATTGATATATTTATATGATGATGATCACCTCATTTATGCCCCGACTTCTATGTGAAAAGCATGACTAAGTACATTTTAGTTCAAAGCTAACTAGTTAATATATAAAAAAGTATATTTAATAATCATATGACCACAAAAATCAATCACACGAATTCATGTTTTAATCTTAAAACGTTTACAATTCTAACATGTCTACTATATCGGTTCCATGGAAACTATAAATTTAAAATGAATTACCATTTCTATTGTACAACAAAATTTGCACTTTTAAGCAAATAATACATGACTGTCTTGCTAAACATGATTGTCTACAAGCTTAAGACCCCAGCTCATATCCTCACAGTGCTTAACATGTGGAACAATTTCGCCTGTGTCAGTTCCTCTCTTAGCCTTGCAGTCATAGAAGGGAGGGGCATGGAAACATGGCTCCATCGACATTGCTCGTCGACAAGGAGGATCCGGGGCTGTTCCATTCTCGGGTTTGTAGAGTATCCATGGTTTTAAACCTCCAAGCCCCTGTGCCACGTAGCCGAAAGTAGACCAGGAGCTAGTGACCAAATTGTCAGTTAAGCTTAAAAGATACATTTCTGCCAAAGCTTTTTGGTTGTGCATCTGCTTTTCGGATTGTTGATGTTCTTCATGGCTTGGCTGGTAAATGCCAACAACTTCTCCTGTTAAGGTAGGATATTCCCAATACATGTCTCTTACTTTTTCAAAATAACCAGAGCTTAAGGATGTCATTAATACCGATTTTGACTTCGGCTTTCCCGGTGAACTAATAACCTCTTTTGTCCGGGCAACATCAGGCAACAGATTCTCCTTCAAAGTACAAGCTATGATCTGATCCAGTACGTGTTGAAAAGGACCAGTTCCAGTGTCAAACACTCTTATTTGGATGCCTACTCTTTCATCAGCTTTAGCTAAATAAGCTTGATAATATCTTACAACAAGTCCCCATACCTTGTTTGTGGGGTGGAACAGATATCTACCTAAGAAATGGAAAACTGATTCCTTATTTGGGAAGAGATTACTCAGCTCCTGCTCAAAATCTGGCATTAAGAATAGAGATGGGATAAAGTAATTGTCCGTTCTCATCACTAACCAAGGTACTTTCTGGAGAAAATGTTGCTCTTCATCACAGAAGAAAAGCTTATCTTGGTCATCATAGTCATGGACTAGATGAAGGTAGACACTAGATGGCACCGTGGAACTTGTAACGGATTTATTTTTCAGCATTTTCCCATAACATTGAGCAGAATTTTGATTTAAATCATGTAATTGAGTGTTAATAGGGAAATCAGGAGGGAGAAACCAGGAAACATCTGGGAACGGTTCACAAAAGAGATCGATCATATCAACTCCAGGATCAACTAATAGAACACGGTTCGTTAGGAGAGCATAAAGAAATGCAGAAGCTAAGGTCAATATCCTATTCCCTAACCCACTATATGAGATCCATACTACATATTTACAATCAGAAGACTCACTTAAACGACCAGACTTAAGATCCTTTACCGTTTTATTATAGGATTCGGTATAAGGTCCACATTTTTTGTGGAGAATTTCATATGCCCTTAATCTAGAAGTGAGGTAAGAAGAAGGAATTTCTGATAGTCCATTAACTCCATTGCGATACATGACAGAATGATACCTGCTGAGGCAAGATACTTCATCAAATCTATCTGCTAGAAGGCCACTAAGCAGCTTATCTTTATGCAACGTGACAGAATCATTATTCAAACCTACGAGTCAGGGAAGACGAAATCCGATTACTTGACCATGATTAGCAAGGAAAAGCAAACTATCTACAAAACAAGAACATTTTTTTGGGTATGGGAAAATCAGTTCATTCATTAAAAACAATGTAAAACAATCTGATAAATGCTAGCAAGAGAGTCTACCAGGAGTGGAAAACAGAAAATTATGGAACAGGTCACCTTCAAATGCCTAAATAAAGTAGCCATTAGTTCTCTCAGTTTCCACCTTATATGTCAATTGTTATACACTTACACTCATACTCATACTCATACTCATACTCATACTCATACTCATCTCTCATCAAATACCTTTCTTGGTACTCTCATATTTACTCAATTATGCAATGCAAATATTGAATCAAACAAAAGCAAGAGAAAATCAACAAATTCATAACTATGATCAACCTATTACTTACGAAATGAAAGCAGAAAAGGACAGTAACTCACAATGAAAAGTTTGTTGTTAGGTGTAACTAGACCTGACAAAACGGGCTACCCTAAAGGGTTCTGATCTACATAGGGCTCAAGCTACCTAATGGGTTCAGACTAATCCGCATAGGCTCGGGCTATGCTAACGGGTTCTGACTGATCTGCATAGGGCTCAGGCTAAATCAGGTTGGCCTAGAAAAACATAGTTACAATTTATATATATCAACCTGCAACCAAAACCCGCCCTAGCTTCAGGTTGTGACAGGCCGGCTAGGATAACATTAAAAAAGTATTTAAATTTTAACCATTTTAAATTCTCTTTTAAGAAATTTATATCATTGTCAGTGCTATCAAATTGTCGCCATGGCGGAAAGCGGTGGCAGTTCCAAGCCAAATACTAGTCGCTATTTCGAAAAACCCTTTAAATGGCAATGTTCGCCATTAGGTGCTTTGGGACTGCCATGATGGTATAACGGTGGCGGATCTTGGAGAAAATGGAAGTAACCACATTGCTAATGGACCTTTTGCAGGTTTGTTTTGTGGGTTTCGGGTTATAATTTTAGGTTTCAGTTTTTTAAGGCCGACTTAACCAAAATTAGGAACCCTAAGCGGGAAATTGTCGTTATATGCAGTCACATCATTGTGACTCATTGTTACACCGCAATTATGATGTGATACGGTTGCAATGACTTAGGCTGCATCACATTATGCAGTTCGCAATTTAAATCACCATAAAATTAATTTTTTTATAGAATTATAATCATTTATATTTTGACATCAATAGATATAGTTTAGCAAATATTACATTATAATTTTATTGAATCTTATAGTGTTTATGTTGCCGGATTGTGATGCTATGTGGCTTATGCTATTATTTTCTAGTGTTAAATTTTAAAGTAAATTACACTAATATCCATTGAGATTTAATGAAATTACACAAACTACCCCTAATTATATACATGTGTTACACTGATTACCCCTGTATGAGATATAAGTGTAATTTCTTAAAAAAAATAGTGACAAATGTAATTAAGTTAAACAAAAATATAATATACAGTGAAGACAGATCCAAATAGTATAAGAGTCAACGTTTATTCATTATTTTGATTAGATATAATATAATATAACAGTGATTTAAATACCTCCTTAAATTATTAATTCAGTTTGTAAGTAACCAAAAATAATGAATAAACATTGATTTTTGTACTATTTTGATTTGTCTTCTCAATATATCATATTTTATTTGACTTAATTATATTCATCACTACTTTTTGTGTAAGAAATTACACTTATCTCTTTTATGGAGTAGTCGGTGTAATGTATGTAAATAATTAGGGATGATTTGTGTAGATTTAAAAATGATGTATAATTTATATAATTTCACTAAAATTGGGGGTATGATAATTTATTTATTTTCTCAACCTGTATTTGCCTGCAATGCCATCCCCAAGACCGCAACACCATGGTGGCCAAATTGGCAAACGTCATGGGCCCCATCCGCCTTCAACAACATTCATCATTGAATATTAATATATATCCTTTCTTAACATATTTTCTTTCTTAAGCTATATTTTATGAAGATTTTTTTTAACATAGTTCCTTTCTTAATAGTGTATTAAAAAAGTATTAGCAATAAATATTATATGTCCTTATAAATATATAACTTTTTTTAACACATTTCTTTATTAAGCTATATTCTATGAAGAGCGTATTAAAGAGGTATTAGTAATAAATATTATATGTACTTGTTTCTACTTCAATAACCAGATATCAAAGGCATTCTGTTCTGCTCACCGACATTCTCAAAAGCACTTAGATTTAAGTTTTCGAAAGTGTATTCCAAATTAAATGCGTAATAATTGTTTATAAAATCACTAAAATAGAAAAATTACCATAAAACCTACACAAATTGTGAAGCCTGAATGACAATAATTAATGAAAACACAAGGAAACTTCAAAGATCAACTAAAACAAACACATTGATAAATTGAGAGTGCAAATATACCTTGTTTCACTTGAAAGACAGTTGTTGTTGTTGTTGGAGATGGATATTGAGGGACAGAATCAGAGGGAGGATCTCGCAGAACCAAGGAAAGTGAGAAGAGAAGAGAGAAGAGCGTCAAAGAAAGGAAGAAGAAAGCCATAAGGTGAGTCAAACTAGGGACACATTTGATGTTAAGGTCCTTTGAAACGATGCGAGCGTCTTCCAAATCTGAGAGTGAGGGATCACTATCGTCGTTATTCCTATGAAGACGCTTCATGTGCAAAGAGTGAAGCTTTGTTTGTTTGTTTCTTTCACCGGATCTGGGATTGGGGTATATGGTTATTGAGTTATTGGTTAAGACAAACACGTTTGCGGGTTTAGATTTTTTTATTTTGGTATAGTAAATGATATCATTCAATTCACTATGGAATTAATAATTAATCTTAAAGATATAACAGATCTTGTATTATTACACTAACTCTTATTACACTAACTATTTTGTTATTTTAAGAGAAATCGATTGAAGATACTTAAATTCAAAATTAAGTTTATTTAAACTTAATATATTGACGAGAGATCTATTGACTTTAATAGATTTTTTTTAAATTTTTTTTTAATCATTAATTTTAGAAAAATCTAATAGCTTGAATTAGTGGATAAATCTAAACCATTGGATTTCCCTAGAATTGATGGCTAAGATGTGAAATAAGTTTAAAAAATTTGGAGTAAGTGAATCTCCACCCTAATATATATATTAGTCATCAATTCTAGATAATTCTAATGGTTTGAATTAGTAAGTATAATTCACATTTTAACCATCAATTTTAAGTTACTCCACATTTTAACCATAAATTTTAGAAAAATCTAATGGTTTAGATCTATCAATTAATTCAATCATTAGATTTCCCTAGAATTGATGGTTAAGATAAGGAGTAAGTATAAAAAACTTACTCTTGGAGTAAATGAATCTCTCCTCCAAGTACAATATTGTAATCAATATTTGAAATAGAGCATGAAAAAGAGAGAACGATGTAGAACAAGGAAGAGAGATATGACCTGGGAATGAGGGTTCAGCAAATTGAGGGGAATGAGGATTTGACAAATTGGGGGAATGAGTTTGAGACTGGGCTTCTGAGAAAGAAACCAGGTTTTGTGGGTTTCGGTCTAAATTATGAAATTTGTTACTGATAGATAGTGACATAGGTGGAAATCTGTAACTAAAAGCATCGGTATATGGCAAACTTCTGTTAGTATTTAGGAATGGGGCTATAAATGACTCTTCTTCATGCCCCTTTTAGTTGAAGCTATAAATGACATAGGATTTTATATGGTTATGATATAAAATGCAATAATGTATGATACAAACAAGGTGTTAGTCTAGTGGTGTAAGACACTATTAGATCTTTAAGACGACTAAAAAGTCAAAAGTTTATTTCCTAGGATCGCACGGTTCAGAGAGCACTTGTGTATGTGATGCAAGTGAACGTGTACGAAAAAGCTGTATCTAGGGTGAGTTCTTCGTTCCGTCGTCGACCCTATCTATGTTTCTACGATGGCCCAAGAACACGCTCATTCTTCAGCCGTAGAGAGACTTTTGAATTGCGAGGTACCATTACGAGCTCAATATATACGAGTGTTATTCCGTGAAATAACTCGAATTTCAAATCATTCACTTGCTTTAACTACTCATGCTATGGATGTGGGAGCATCCACTCCGTCCCTGTGGGCTTGTGAGGGCGCTTGTTGGGATGGACAATCATTGATGAAAATTGATGGTTTCAAAGAGACTTTAAAGCATATTAATGTGACCGTTAATGAGTTAACTTGAGTGTGAAATAGAAAAACTCTTTAAGTCAGGGAAGTTGAAAGGTTGTATAAGCCTTAAACTCGCCTTAAACTCACCTATTGGGGTGTGCCCCAAGGAGTAAAATGAGTTGTGAGTGAATGAAGACTCAAAAAAACAAAACCCCTCCCTCCACACAAGCGTGCGCTTGCACCACCATCGCCAGCCGGCTTTGGTTCTCATAATTTCTTGCATCAAGGTGAGTACGATTTACTCAGCTTTATTCTTTCTCCCTCTAAACTTCTGCCGACGCATTTTCGGCCTATTTTTTTCCCATTTCTTTCTGTGCCACTAAGAATTGGCACAAACAGTCATATTGTGAGAATTTCGGAAATTGACACTAGTAGTCAAATTGTGAGAATAGAATTAGCACGGGAAGTCATACGATGGGTATACATGCATTGACACTCGTAGATATAGTGTCGAAATTTCGATAATTGACATTGATAGCTATATTGTGGGTATACTTGATCGATTCTTACAATGCAGGTAGGTAAGTATTATTTCGTGTTATTATTGCGAGCTATCGGTCCAACAGTCATACACCCAAAATGGATTAGTTTTTTAGAGATACCTTTGATAGGATGAAAAAAATATCTACCATCAATGTCAAATGAACACAACTATATCAAAGTGTTGACACTAGTCTATTCCAATTCTTTCTCTCTTGCTTTCTATTGCATAGTTGACTCATATTTATATTATATGGGTGATGACCTAAAGTACGAGACTCCTATTTAATAGGGTTTATGATGGTATATATACATAGTCTTTTGAATATTATTACAAATTAAAGAGCAAAAATGGAATGTGTGTTTCATTGATTGAATGAATGATTTGAATTATTGAATTACAAAGAAAACCTATTATTTAGAAAATACAAGAGACTAACTCTAGTTAACTCCTAACAAACTAATATATTATACAAATTTTTTAGTCAAGGAAATTGATTTTATACAAACAAAAAAAAAGTGAATTTAAACTAATTATTACTCAATACAGTATAATATAAAGATATAAATAAAGCTACCATTGCCAAAAATAAGTAAATAAATATTGAACCATATAAAGCTGAGTGAGACTCCTCTCCATTAATGGAGAGACAAGTTATGTGAAAAGCAAAGGAAATACAACATGCATTGACATTTATATCATTTTTATTTAAAAAAAGATTACATTTTTACTCTTAGAATACACATAAAAAAGTCAGTTGTCTCTCTATTAATGCAAAAGAGTCCTATAAAACTACCATTATCAAAATAGTAAATAAAAATTAAAGATAGAAGATACTCCATACAGAAAACTAGTGCACATTTAGAAATGTTATAGAGAAGAAAAATCTCACGCTTTAAAACAACTTTAAGGATTTCTCAAGTCTATACTCTATACTGCACCCGCACAGACTTGATTGTGTACTCTAAGCAGCAGTGCAATATTTCCATAACATCATAACAAACGACCAAAAAATGAAAGTTAAATACTAATGGATTAGTTATCATAACAGTTTTACTAATAAAACATTTACTCAAGTCTTAACCCTCATTTTAACCCCATACCAAACTGAGCCATAGATTAGGTCCAGTTTCTGAGATATATGTTACTTACAACCAGTATTCTAGTTACAAAAATGGGCTGAGAGGGAAAAAGATCAAAGCAAAAAGGTTTGCTGAGTTAGCATGCAAATTTTAACACCCTTTTATATGTACTCTAATAAGCTACAAGGCCTTGGCAAGTGACCTTAACCTTACATGCTTCTGAACAAATGCTCAAGAACATATGATATTTGTCTTTAAAGGATGATTATAATCTGTGGTTACACATTCAATAAGCTCACTTCCCACCTCAATTGAGCTGCAACCAGGAGCTCTTGACTGTTTTATCTGATTCCTAGCAATCACTTTCTTATCCCACATTCCTTTATTTGCATAAATATTAGACATAGCAACACTGTCACTTGCATAACCAGGGTCCAACTTTAGCAGCTTATGCCTCACTTCTGCACCGAGCTCTAATTCACCATGGAGACTGCATGCCCCCAGCAAGGTTCGCCAGATTACCGCTTTTGGTGGCGCCGGCATCTCCAAAATGAATTCATAAGCATCTCTCAGATGCCCTGCTCTGCAGAAAAGATCTACCATGCAGCCAAAGTGAGGCTCTCTCGGCTTTATACCATAATCTTCAGTCATACTTCTGAAATGGCCTTTGCCTTCCTCAACCAATCCTGTATGGCTGCAAGCCATTAAAACTCCTATGAACGTCACATCATTCGGGGTTACGAGATAGCTGCAGGAATTCAAGTTTTTCTTCTCACTCCTAGTGTTCATTTCTTCAAAAAGTTGAAGAGCTTCATGTGCTTGCCCATGCAATGCATGCCCCACAATCATGGAAGTCCAAGTTGTAACATCTTTGTTCTTTGTGCTATCAAACAACCTCCTAGAAGTTACAATATCCCCACATTTCGCATACATATTAATGAGAGCATTATTCAAGCACAAATCCTTTTTCATACCCTGTTTACGCCGAACAAAATCATGGATCCTTTCACCCATTTCGAGTGCCCCAGTATCAGCACAAGCAGAGAGAGCAACCGTTATCGTGACTTGATCAGGTTCAACATTGTCCACCTGCATCAGCCTGAATACTTCTAAAGCTTTGTTTGGTTTGTGATTATCAACATAAGCAGATATTAAAGAGGTCCAGCATATAATATTCTTATCGGGTATTTCATCAAACAATTGGTGTGCTTCACACAGATTCTCCCATCCAGCATACAATTTAAGAAGCAATGTCTGAAGTTGAACTACATCCTGGAACCCAAATTTCAGTATGAGGCAATGCAATTGTTTTCCTTCGAACGAGCTATGTTTCTTTTCGCAGGACTTTAGAGCGAATAGAAAAGAAAAGCTATCAATAGAATTAAAAGTGGATCTTTCTCTGAGTAAGTATCTGAAATATAAAAGGACCTTGGTTTGGTTGTTGCATTGAAGGTACTTTTTGAGGGTCTGGTTTGGCTTTGGTGGCTTGAGGCTATTGTGGAATTCAGCATTGAGATGCCATGTGGACAAAGGAACATTAACCAATTTGTTAGCACTACTTTGTACCAAAGGGTTTAACCATTTCAAGTGTTTCATGAATGGCCGGTGCCACAAATTCAACTTCAGCCTTGTTATGTGGCTAGAATTTTATTTAAAAGTATCACTGTATCAGTTATGATTTACAAAGTCAAATATTATAGAGAAACTATATGAGGGTTCATGAATTCACTCTCGTCACATTCGAAGAACCTTGTCATAGATGCATTTACATTGGACTTTCAGTTATTTATATATATTCAGTATATCGTACATAATTTATTTGTTAAAATTGTATAAAATGCTTTTGCATATATTTTTTTCCTCATATTTATTTGATAATATTAAGAAAATCCAGTTTTCATGAATAAAAACTGAATATATTACATTCAAAATATTAAATAAATCAATTTTTCATAAGAATTTGATTTTCTTTGTTAATTATTTTTATAAAATCCTTTTTGGAAGAATTTTTTTTGTTGACTTTACCCCTCAAATGAAATACTATTCTACATTAGTTGACATGCTGGCATATTGTTACATGATTGCCATTTTGTTAGGTATTGACACGTCAATTTCCCTATTTATACTCTTCTCCCATTAATAATGATTTGATTTTTCTCTTTGCAAACTTATAATTTGTAAGTGATAACATAGATGAATACATTTCGAAAACCACTCTTTTTACGTAGACAATAATGTTGTGAGTCCTTCGAATTAAGATGTAGAGAATAATATTATGAATTAGTTTATCATCAACTTTCATGTGACCAGACTTTAAGGTTGTACGTCAAATGGTTGTGTAAACAAGATTTATAAACCAACAAATGATCAAAACCATACCAATTCTTGTTTCCATAATCATTAGGCATATTATCATCAAAGATTAACTCATGAACCATCTCAAATTTGTCTCTTTGTGGCTATCTATGGAGTAGAAGGATTACTAACATACCTTTGATGGAACTTCCAAAGGGTTGATCAAGATGTTTTATTCTTTATGGAAAAGGGACAAACATAAATGTATACTTGACTCTTTTTATTCCAAATGGATACCATAAAACGTCTTAAAGATTAAGACCTAGTGTGTGACTCGGCTAATAATCCTTCATATTAAAATTACTAGGTTGAAAAAGGAAAATTCTTGGACTAGTCTCATTATATTGAGAAATTGTTAAAAAATGTAATTTAAACCTACTATTACATTATTTGATTGAAGTTTAAAATTATTTTCGAATACAAATTAAGATTTACTATAAATTGTATAGGCAATCATAATTGGCAACCTTTGGTATACCAAGTGAATGTACTAGATCAGATCCTTGTTGTGAGATTATTGTGCATGTTTTGTGGAAGACTAGGTATAGAGCATTGACACGCCATTAAAAAGAGGGTCATGGGATACCTCAAGAAAACCATGAACCTTGGATTCTATTACAAAAAGTTTTCCGCCGTCCTTCAAGAATGTAGACATGATTACTCTTTCATATCATTCTAAAGCGAAATATGGCTATATAATTACCATACTTGGTGGGGCTATTTCTTGGAAGTGAAAGAAGTAGACTATTTTTGGATAAGGTCATATGGAATATGAGTTAATAGCACTATCAACTGCTAGTGGAGAAGCAAGTTTGCTAAGAAGTTTACCTTATGAGAAAATGGATACCAATTGTGTTGGTCGATTGCGATAATACCACAACTTTTGGAAAAGTTGAGAACTGTTCTTACAATAGTAAGAAGCTACAGATATGTCGTAAGAATGATATTGTTAGAGAATTACTCTTAATTAGAGTTATTATAGTGAATCATGTATGCATTGATGATAAATTATTAGATCCTTTGACAAGAATATGCTAGATAGAAATTCCAAAATACTTCTAAAAGAATGGGACTATATCCCTCAAAGAGATGAATCACTCTTGATTATAACTCAACCTAACTGATTGAAGATTCAAAGAAATAGGTAAAAAGAATAATAACAAGTCATGAAGAGATATGAGATGAACAAGCTTGATTCCTAAAGAGAAGTTGAGTTAATAAAATCTTTTAATTAGATTTATACTCTAATTGAAGTGGAGTACATAAGCTACATGAGTAGCCTAGATAGTCTCATCTATGTAAATGTGGAATTGGGGACTGCTTCCTATTAAATATTTGGAATAAATTTCTAGAGAATTCAATATACTAGGATAGACATACGTAACCTTCTAATGTGCAAACTTAATAGAATACACCATTTGAAAGATTGTCTGATTTGATCTTAAGATGAATTTCAAGGCTAAGAGTCAGTCTAATAAACTTAGAGTCCTTCTCACTATGCAAATGTACGAGTCGTAAGACACCTACATTTATGCATGATATTATAGGATATTTTTTATTCTTTTTTTATTTCCTTTTATAATTTCAAGTGAGTGAGTGTTGATATTTAATGTGAAATGGAAAAGGATAAGTCTTGCATTAGGTAGAGGAAATACTTGCATAATATTTATAAGTAAGGAAAGTGGTACATAGGGTGTGTCGTAAAGGGTACAAGGATTTTGTGGTAGGAAAGAACTCATACCACTTGACCACCACATGCATATGCATTGTCGCTGTCGTCTATCTGTCCGACTAGATTAGGTTCAATTTGTTCTTGAGCAATGTCATATATTTAATTTTTAATAAAAAATTGAATAAAATGAATTATTTTTATGAATAAATTAATAAATGCATCTAGAAATGGAGAAACTCGGATCCGATCACGATCCACAAATAGATAAGCTCACTTAGGCTAGAGGAGTAGAATGGTATTAGGACACGAGCTTTATAGAGATCTATGCTCTAATTGGATAAATGAATGAGATCTATACTCTAACTAGAGTGAAATACTTAGATTTCACAATTTCTCTTGATAAACTCAACTATGAGAATGTAGAAGTGAAGACTGCTTCCTGGAAAAAATTTGAGCATACATTTATACAATATTCTCTATAGTGAGATATAATTGAACCTTAAAGTGGTAACAAAACACGAGCTTTATAGAATACACCAATAAATTTTGTGTGTGGGTTGATGTTAAAGATAAAATTCAAGGCTACGAGATACTCTAGTAAAATTTGAATTTTACTCACTTTGCAATGGTTTAAGTGCAAGACAATTGTGTTTGTCAATAGTCTTCAAGAATCCATGATTATTCTTTTGTATTTCCTTTTATAATTTCAAGAGTGGGGGATTGTTGCTATTTAGTGTGAAATAAAAAAAAACAATGTCACACATTAAGTAGTAGAAATACTTGAAAGGTATTTATAAGTAAAGGATGTGGTATTTCGGGTGTGTATCAATGGGTGCAAGGGTTTTGTGTTCGAGAGCAATGCACATCACATGACCACCACAGACGTACGTATCATCATTTTCGTTTGTCCAACCAACTTGATGAGCCTCAGATGAGGCTTGGGCGATGTGGTATATTTATTTTTATTAAAAAATGAATTATTTGTTTGTGAAAAAATTAATAAATACTTCTAGAAATAGAAAAACTCGAATCCAGTCACGATCTACAATCAGTTAAAATCAACTAGATAAGTTTCCATTTGGTTACAAATAAGCTTGATCTACTTTTTTTTCTCATCATTTAATTTTTTTTGGATAAGCTTGTGTTTTAGACCATTGATTTTCCTGGTCATTTGTTATCTCACACAATAAGTAGAGGCTCCCACACTTCAAAAACGCTGACCAATTGAACCACAATTCCTCAACCATTTTTCTAATATGATTAATCATTGTGCATCTTGTGAGAGTAGTACGGATAAACTGAGCATGCTGGTGAAAATTGAATAGATTTGATAAATGAAGTGAAGTTACGTATGCCTTGTAAATTCTTTTACATCATTTTACATTTTTCAGTCTCATCCACCTTAACCCTTTAACATAGTTTTTTCAGCCAGCAGTGCCAAACATAGCTTTAAAAAAATAAATTATTCACCTAAAAGTATATCTGATTAATTTCAAAAGGAAACAACTAAGGTGTGTCTCAGTCCTCACTACTTAATTGATGAGTATAATCTCAAGAATCAAATTCCAATATATGCCTTTCTTTTCTTATGTCACAATCTGCCATAGTAGGAAAGCAAATCCCCTTCATTTCCTACAGTGCTCAGTGGTCATGAAGTAATGCTACCAGAACCATAAAAAAATGATTTATTTTATGCTCCTCACAAGTGCTCAAACACAAATAAGCATGATACAAGCAGCATAACACCCATTAAGGAGTCACAACTTGCACCTTCCTGGTATAGAAAACCCTACAATATTCCCTTAAATGTTTAGAACAAAAATTGGCTGATCTAAAATATCGATTCTCTCGATATCCCCTGGATAATACACGGCATATCGAAGTATTTCGCATAACACCCATCTTCAGTATGTCTGCATGCAACATCATTACATCAAGCATATGCTTGGATAGGAAATGTGACTGCAACATGGTAACATAAACTAGCATGTCTGGTTTAATCCCATTACATCTCATATCTTTGAAAAACTTAGATGCCTTAAAGATCTGTCCATCTTTACATAAACCTTGAATCAAAATGGTGTACATTACATTGTTTAAAGAGCAGAAGCTGCTATCGATCTTGAAACTAGATCCAGTTTTCTCCAAGAATAGTTTGATTGCATCGGATGTTCTTCCGTCTTTGAAAAGGCCATCAATTAAACAACTAACGGTAAACACGCTGGGTTTTAGTCCTACACTCAGCATCTCCTTGTGCAGCCTGAAAGCCTCTTTCATGTTCCCATCCTTGCAGTGCCCATCAATCAATGATGTGTAAGTTACCACATCCAGCACGAGACCTTTGATTACCATTTCCGTGTACAAACCCATTGCAGCCTTTACATCTCCTAATTTACAGAACCCATCAATTAAGGTAGAAAATGTGATGACATTGGGTTCTATTTTCGTTCCAGTCATTTGGGAACACACCTCCATAGCCTTCTTCATATGCCCCTTTTTAGAGTATCCATAAATTATTATATTGTATGTCACGCAATTTGAAAGTACCCCTACTGTGTCCATTTTCTGCATTAAATCCTCAGCTTCTTCCAATCTACCCGAGTCGCTTAGACCCTTAATGAGTATATTGAAAGTGAATACATCGGGGAAGATTCCACACCTTTCCATTTCTACTCTCAAATTCATTGCTTCATCCAAGTTCCCCACCTTACAGTACCCATCTATCAGAGAATTATAAGCATATGTATTAGGAACAACTCCAAATTTTGGCATGAAAGCAAAACAGTTCTTTGCAGCCTTCAAATCCCCCAACTTGCACAGAACATCTACAAGAGTAGCAAATGTCACAACATTAGGTCGCAAACCCTTCCATAGCATATCGCGATACAATGCAAAAACTCGTTCAACATCAGCCACCTTGCAGTACCCATCAATAAGAGTATTGTAAGTGTACAAATTGGGATTCACTCCAGATTCCTTCATCATCCTAACAACACCTTTCGCATCCTCCATTTGGCCCTCATTGCAAAACATACGAATAAGAATAGTGTAAATAATAACCGTCGGCTCAATCCTCCTGTCAAGCATTTCATCAAACACCTTACGTGCATTCACTAAATCACCTTGAACACAACAACATTGCATTAGAATGCCGTAGGTGATCACAGTGGGCGAAAACCCACGAGCTACCATATCCCTATACACATCCCAGGCGGAATCAAAGCACCGCGCCTTAACCAAACCATGAAGAAGTGCGTTGCAAGTACGTAACAGAGGCAATGTGTTCAAGTTTTTATAGGCCAGCAATGCTTTTTCGACGAGACCCATTTCGCAGAAATCATGTATACGAAGGTGGGGGTTGTTTGATGAGTCGAATTCCATGGAAACATGATTGCAGTAGAAAAGTGAGTTGTGGTGAGTTTTGCAGCGTAGAAGGGGGTTTGCTGTGATATTTGAAGAGGATGATGTAGAGATTGATGAAGAGTGGTTTGGTGTTAATGGTATGAGAACCGTTTTCCGACGAAGCTTCCACATTGAACTCGATGATGATTTGCTTCTTATCCTGCATCTACGTCAGAAAAGCCCGTACTGGCTCAAAATAAAACATTTGGATTGTGAAGTTGGTGAGTTCAATAACTTTTTATTTTTCAAATAAGCTTTGTATTTAATCTATATATCTAAGAAAAAAGTTCTCTCACATCATTACTAGACACATGTCATACTCTTCTTCACTTTTTTCTCTCAGAAACATGTTCATACATTATCATGTTCTATCACACACTCTATTAATCCTTCAATTTTTTCCCTATCAAACAGTTAATCATATTCACATATTCTCATATTATTTTTTCATCCAAAAATCTTTCTTCATTTTCCCTAAATCAATTCTTATATTTTTTCATTTTCTCTAAACTCATATTCTTATTATCAATCCTATTATCATATTGTGCACATTCCTTATAATATTGTGAAAACAATCCTATTATTTTGTAGATCTATTCTTATTTTGTATATCTCATATTTAAAGTGTATATTTTATTTATTTTTTGTTCATTTTGTATATATGTTCTTATTTTGTGATTTTGTTCTTATTTTATCATTGATTTTTTGTTTATTTTTCATTGATTTCCTTATTTTGTACATGTGTTCTAACTGATTTTATTATTATGTAGATCTGTTCTTCGAATCATTCTCTTCGTTGGCTTCTTATAAGTAAGAGTATCATCCATGTAAGAACCCGATTTTCATAACTCGAAAATTCTCTTTTAAAATCCTTATTCGTGAAAGTGAAGTGATTACTTTTGAAAGACATTACTCGAACAGTTTGGAAACTTGAGTGAATACGTTTATAAATTTGCAAGGCAGAAATATTCCAAACACCCTTCATTTCAAAAGCATGTCATTACACTTCCGTTCAAATACATCATTTATACAATTACACTTTCTCAAAATTTACCTTGAATACAAACATTAGATCCACTTCATTATACACTTACAAGAAAGTTGTTTATACATGAATTTCACTTTAACATGTTCTTCATATTACAAATATTTATCATATAACATATCAATTATATATTATCCACTACTCTATCATGTACTCTTCTCCGCAAGCGTCCAATGCGCTACCTCCACAACCTGAACCTAAATATACAACACATACAAGGAAAAACAGAGGGAGTAAGAACCAACTACGGCGACCGTATCGTGGATTTACATGGAGTAATGACATTAAAGTATTAAAACCACACACATCTAACATCATCATGATATGTATATATCAATCAACACATATTATCCATATTCACCCTATAGTACACATATATCCCATACTATATGTGCTCTATAGTGTGCATACTTATTCATCGCATTTTATCCATATTCACCCTATAGTACACATACATCCCATACTATATGTGTTCTATAGTGTGCATACTTATTCATCGTATTTTATCCATATTCACCTTATAGTACACATACATCCCATACTATATGTGTTCTATAGTGTGCATATTTACTTATCGCGTATTATCCATATTCACCCTATAGGATATACATCCCATAATATATATCCTATGACATGCATATGATTTTCATTCCGAGTATACACTTTTCACATCCTTCACATTCAATAATAATTTACCCTTGATCTCATTCAACAATTCTGCACCGTACAAATAATCAACATACCCCATCGGGCAGGTCGAGTAATCCCCATACCACCTCGAGCAGGTCGAGTTTCCACATTACACTCACATCCATGTCATACACAGTCAACACAAGGCATCTCATTATTTTATCACCATAAATAACATACAACATCTTCATTGCCAGAAACATACCTTTATCCATTTTAACACATTCACAGCTCATCACACATTCATTGTTACAACACACCCATACATGTTTATAACAATCAACTACTCACAACATACTCATTTTAATAAACATACTGATTCCATTTTAACACATTCACAACTCATCACACATTTATTGTTACAACACACCCAAACATGTTTATAACAATCAACCACTTACAACATACTCATTTATGCTTATGACCATAAATATCTCACACACCATCATTATCACACAACATAACCATTATCATAAACAAACCACACATAACATATTCTTCATCATATACACATTAACGTTAGAACCATCTTTAATGACGGTGTCTTACCGTAAATGACCATATAGAGTTTTATTCAAATAAATGGTTTTCCCCACACATATATCTCCACTTTTATGGCTAATACATCCTCATGTAAGATAGAGACTCTCACATGGATCACAAACTACCAAAAGAGTTTCTATCCGTTAAAATGCTCCGATTCTTGAGGGAAATCGGAGATGACGACTCTAATGAAATACTCTAAGACCACAATGGTCTTCTCCCTCACCTTAGGTTGCGTAAGCTCCGTTGCTCTGCAAAAGAGCCATATCTCCCTTCATCTCCTCCAACCTCCATTGTTGCTTTTTCACCTCCAAACTTTTCCAAATATGTCACCATGAAGCAAGAGGAAGGTTTTGATGAGTTTTGAGGCTTAGTGGAGGGAAAAATGGTCCATTTGGGTGGAGCCACCGTTGGGAGAGAAAGGGGAAGAAAGAAAATGAAGATTAGGGTTTCTAGGTCCCCTTTTTCACTTTTATAGTCACAGTTGTAACACCCCAAATTTTAAGTCTTTAAAATTATAGTATCAGTCCTCGGATCCTCGCTTGAGCGAGAGGTACTCGCTTGAGCGAGAAAGGTTCACCTGGGAGGGTGAAATCCTGGGCTATACTTGGCAATTTTGGGTATTATAATCGATTACACAGTCCTGGTAATCGATTACATGATGAAAAGCATCAGATATGTACATCTGACACAATGTAATCGATTACACCATGTTGGTAATCGATTACATCACGACAATGCCTCTGTAATTTACACTGGGTAATCGATTACACACTTCTGGTAATCGATTACACCATGTTGGTAATCGATTACATCGCGACGATGCCTCTGTAATTTACACTGTGTAATCGATTACACTATACTTGTAATCGATTACACTTATCGCTGTGACTATAAAAGTGAATAAAAGGGGACCTAGAAACCCTAATCTTCATTTTCTTTCTCCCCATTTCTCTCCCAA
This sequence comes from Lupinus albus, assembly GCA_009771035.1. Lineage (NCBI taxonomy): Eukaryota > Viridiplantae > Streptophyta > Magnoliopsida > Fabales > Fabaceae > Lupinus > Lupinus albus. The sequence continues at coordinate 7,790,706 of CM020006.1, read as the reverse complement.
CGGTGTCTCCACCCAAATGGACCATTTTTACCTCCACTAAGCCTCAAAACTCATCAAAACCTTCCTCTTGCTTCATGGTGACACATTTGGAAAAGCTTGGAGGTGAAAAAGCAACAATGGAGGTTGGAGGAGATGAAGGGAGATGTAGCTCTTTTGCGTAGCAACGGAGCTTACGCAACCTAAGGTGAGGGAGAAGACCATTGTGGTATTAGAGTAATTCATTAGAGTCATCATCTCCAATTTCCCTCAAGAATCGGAGCATATTAACGGATAGAAACTCTTTTGGGTGTGTAATACACCGTCATGAAAGAGAGTTCTAACGTTAATGTGTTATATGATGAAGAATATGTTGTGTGTGATTTATTTATGATAATGTTGTGTTATGGATGGTTGATTTGTTATAAACATATATGGGTGTGTTTGTATAAATGTTTGTGTGATAAGTTGTTGATTTGTTGATTTGTGGGTATATTTGTAATAATGATTTTGTGGGGAATGACTTGTTGGTGATAAATGGACATGATTATATTATGTGATAATGATGTTGTGAGTGGTTTTTATTGTGGTAGGACATATGATACATTGTGTTTATGACATAGATGTAGTGTCTTGTGTTTTGAGGAAGTTGCAATGCTAGAATAATGCAGTGGAAATATTATATTGTGATTGATGTGGTTGTATGGAATTTAGACCTGCCCTTCGTGGTATGGAATTGTGACCTGCCCTTCGTGGTATGGAATTGTGACCTGCCCTTCGTGGTATGGAATTGTGACCTGCCCTTCGTGGTATGGAATTGTGACCTGCCCTTCGTGGTATGGAATTGTGACCTGCCCTTCGTGGTATGGAATTGTGACCTGCCCTTCGTAGTATGGAATTGTGACCTGCCCTTCGTGGTATGGAATTGTGACCTGCCCTTCGTGGTGTGGAATTTAGACCTGCCCTTCGTGGTATGGAATTGTGACCTGCCATTCATGGTGTGGAATTTAGACTTGCCCTTCGTGGTATGGAATTGTGACCTGCCCTTCGTGGTATGGAGTTGTGACCTGCCCTTCGTGGTATGGAATTTAGACATGCCCTTCGTGGTATGGAATTGTGACCTGCCCTTCGTGGTATGGAATTTAGACCTGTCCTTCGTGGTATGGAATTGTGACCTGCCTTTCGTGGTATGGAATTTAGACCTGCCTTTCGTGGTATGGAATTGTGACCTGCCCTTCGTGGTATGGAATTTAGACCTGCCCTTCGTGGTATGGAATTGTGACCTGCCCTTCTTGGTATGGAATTTAGACCTGTCCTTCGTGGTATGGAATTGTGACCTGCCCTTCGTGGTATGGAATTTAGACCTGCCCTTCGTGGTATGGAATTGTGACCTGCCCTTCGTGGTATGGAATTTAGACTTGCCCTTCGTGGTATGGAATTGTGACCTGCCCTTCGTGGTATGAAATTTAGACCTGCCCTTCGTGGTATGGAATTGTGACCTGCCCTTCGTGGTATGGAATTTAGACCTGCCCTTCGTGGTATGGAATTGTGACCCGCCCTTCGTGGTATGGGATTTTGACTTGCCTTCGTGGTATGGATGTGATCTGCATTTGTGATGTTGATTTGATTGGTCCTTTGTGATATTGGGTGGTCGTAGTTGTATTGTATTGTTTTAGAAGTGTTGTACTGATGTGTTGAAATGTCTAAAAGAAATGTGATGATTATATTGATTGAATAGGTGCACATTATGTGGTTTAAGGTATTGACTGATATATAAATGGTATATGTTTACTATGATTGATCTTAGATGATGGTATTGGTTTTTATACTTTAATGATATTACTCCATGTAATTCCACGCTACGGTCACCGTAGTTGGTTCTTACTCCCTCTGCTTTTCCTTGTCTATGTGTTATATATGAGTTCAGGATGTTGCTGTTGCGTCGTGGATGTTTGCTGATGGGAGTATAGACTGGAGTAGTCGTTTTTATATTCCAAAATTGTATTTGTATAATGTATGTAATATGAGGAATATGTTGAAGTAAATGATCTCTTTCAAAATATGTAATAAGAATTAGCATATTACCTTTAACAGTGTTGTAATTGAAACAAAGGATAATTGTATGAATTATGGATTAAAAATAGAATGTGATGTAATGTTTTTGATGAAAATGTATTATTGATTATTTCCGCATTTTGAATTGAGAAACTTAACTAATATTTACATTTAATAAAGTTTTAAAATTTTGGGGTTATAAAAATCGGGTCGTTACAACAGTGATGAGTGTAATCGATTACCATATGCATCAGTTAAAAATTTAAAATACAAACTCAACAACTCGATGTAATCGATTACCAAACATGTTGTAATCGATTACAATGTGAAAAATGTACATATCTGATGCTTTTAATATGTTGTAATCGATTACGAGTATAGTGTAATCGATTACATCATGTAAAATACACAGATCTGATTAGTTTATCAGCATGTAATCGATTACCAGTATTGTGTAATCGATTACCAGTATTGTGTAATCGATTACACTGTTTCAGAGTGCCCAAAATTGCCATTTCTCGCCCAGGCGAGACAACTCTCTCAGGCGAGACTTCCAAGACTGATACTATAATTTTAAAGATTAAAATTCGGGGTGTTACAATCCACGAGTATCATTCAACCTCAAAATATATGGTTGTTGGTTGCTTGTGTGATTTTGTTATTAACTTATTTATCTCTTCATCATATCTCGCTTTTATCATTTTCTCTTATTATTTACAGTTTGGTTATCCCTTTAAATTTTTTTTCCTCTTAATCTCTAATTTTATTTATATATTTTTTATTCAAAGATTCACTACTTTTCTACAACATATTTATTTCTTCATAATATTTTAACATAATCATTTTCTTTTTTCATTTGCATTTTGGTTCTCCATTCAGAACATCTTCACAAGTTAGTTTTCTCTATCTTCATCTCTTATTTTATTTTTATACACTTTTTTAATTCAAATAATCAAATTTTCATTTTTTGTTTTGCATGTTGTTATAAACACCTAGAGTGTATCATCGTCTTAAATTTCTTTTGATTTAAGTTTCATACTCATATGTGATATTTGATTATGTGTTTTTCAATAACCAAATGTTAAGAATATAGAGTTTTTTCATTGTTTTAAAAAGAAATGTGTAACTGTTCATGAAAGTTAACATAATCATATTCTCTTACCTTTGAGTCTATGTTATGATAAAAACAAAAATTTATTGTTATTTAATTAAAATATACTATGAGTACATTTTTTCTTCATTTTATACTTTCATTTAATTTATTAACCATTACATATGTTATATATTTATTTAAAAATGACACCATAATTTTTCAATACCTCAAAAACACTAATGTTTGGATTTTCAATGGACCATTTCCCATATCACATATGTGAATTTTATTAATTGTTAATTAAATATAATAAAATGTCATAAATTCTAACATATTGTTTTATTTTCAAGTATTAAAATAGTCATTTATATGAATTATGGATAATTATGGAATAATAACGGTTGGAGAGAATTTCTATCGAAATTTAAGAGTAATTAATGTGAATAATGAAATATAAAACATAGTAGAATAATAATAAAGAAAATTCATAAGGGAATAAAAACTGCAAAGGTTAATAATGACAATAAATTTTGCTATACTATTGTAATTTGTAATTGAATAAGTGAATAAATATCGATAGCGTTGAATAAATATCGCCGATCAGTTGCAAACTAATAATTAATAATTACTTTGAATAAATCGCCGACCATTAAGAAAGAAACAAAACTGATGAATATAAGGAAATAAAAACACATTGTCATTTAATGTGGTGCTTATTGGTGAGATCAATGATGTTATTTAAGTTGAAAAATATGTATAGTAATCACTACATGCAAATTAGTATGTGTCGCGACCCGATTTTCGGTTGGAAGACCGGCCCTGCGACTTAGGGAGAGGCGAACTCGATTTCTACCTCTTCCAATTGATTTGGAGTCGCCACTACGTTTTTTGCGGTTAAAACGTAGAAAACTCTAAGCATGCCCAATTAGGATAATTTGGTCTTTAACTAGAGATTCTGAGCTCGGGAGTCGATTACGGATCGGGGAAGGTATTAGCACCCCGTCCGCCCGTATTAAAACGGTACCCTCGCTAATAACATGGACTTTTATACCCTTAAAATTATTTATTAAAATTCAGTAAATAAAAACAAAATGTTTTTATTTTTTATAGTTGTGCCTGACAAGAATTCAACTTGCTCCTACGTATCCCTAGCTGCAATAGGGAAATCAAGGCTACGTAGTTCTGGTTCGGAAATTAATTGATTGGTTTCGTTGATTTGAAGGTATCGATTTGATTGGGTAATGAAATAAGTTTTTACTAAAACATTTTTGATATGGAATTAATAGTTTAGATACGGCACTGGTCGTAGACCTCATTCCCATTTTCAGAGAATTTAGAGACAACACGGGCCATAACCTTACTATAAAAAATTCCATTTTAAATCATTTGATTAAATTTATTTAAAATATTGGATATGGAATTAATAGTTTAGAGACGACACTGGTCGTAGACCTCCTTCTCATTTTCAGAGAATTTAGAGACAACACGGGTCATAACCTTGCTATAAACTCCATTTAAAATTACTTGAATAAACGATGATTATTTTTTTGAAATATTTGATAAGGAATTAATAGTTTAGAGACGGCACTGGTCGTAGACCTCATTCTCATTTTCAGAGAATTCAGAGACAACACGGGTCATCACCTTACTATAAAACTCCATTTAAAAACTTTTGAATAAATAATGATTATTTTTGAAATATTTTTTGATATATTAGATGAAGATTACATGATTATTTGATTGTACTACTACTACTATAAATGAAAATAAGTAAATAATAATTTAAGTGTCATGTATATAATAAAAGGAACAAAAAAATGAATTAAAATTACAATAAAGGTGGGTTATTCGGTTTGGGCCCAAACAAAAAACTGGATTGAAGGGGAGAGGGGTTAGGTTTACTCCCTTCATTTTGGCTTTGGGATTTTGGGAGAGTTTAGAAGAGGGAAGTGAGAAGAAGAGAGAAAATCGCGGAGGTGAGAAACGAAGGCGATTCGTCGCGATGAGAAGACGAAGGCGGTTCGTCACGGCGGGAAGACGAAGGCGATTTGGTTCTCTGGTCTTCTTCTCCGACTATCTTCTCCATTAACAGTGACGCGGTGGTTTCGACGAAGGTAAACCCTTAAACCTCTTTCATTTCAATCTTCTTCGTTATTCGTACGTATTTGATCCTTCTTCTTTTCGGTTTCGTCGATAGCGGCTACGAAAGTGAAGAAAGCCAAATGAAGGTGGTTGAAGTGATTCTATCGATAGCACTATGAATCCGCTTTGTGAAGACAGGGAGAACCGCCATTGCCAACTTCGTCCATTCAGAATCACCATCATTGGTGATGATTCGAAGGGTACCAAAATGGGTTCTTCGGAGAACCTTTCGAATGCACGATTCACCTCTGTCTGACTTTAATCTGACTGGAAGTCTGTCTTCGCTTGCTCTGATTCGTCCTGAATGTATACCTTTAGCCTTTTTGGAGGTTAACCCTCTCTTTTTGGTTGTTTTTTTTCAATATGTTTGACCCTTTTTGTGTAATGTCTGCCTGTTGTTCCTGGATTATTGGATATAATGTGTGATATGTGGGATATCAAGGTATATAGCTGTGAGTATGGTTTCTTTGGGTTGTTTTGTGTTTTTTTTCTGATTCGCGATATGTGAGTAATGGCTGGGTGAGGAAGATAAGAGTTGTGTGAAGCTCTGGTTGTTGGTAAAATGTTAATGTGTGTATGTTTGCTCTCTGATTGCTTTTGTCCTTTATATCCCACATGAGTTTCTTCAGTTAACTTCTAAAATCCCTTTGAGTTGCCAATTGTTATCTTTCTGAATGTATGAATGTGTAACTGTAGGGGAAATGAATTCTGTTTTAACGCGTTAAAGGCTCTCCATCATTGCAATTTGCAACTGAAATAGGATAGTAATTTCAGAGTTTGATTTGCAGCCTACTCATAACAGCCATGACCCCTTGTGACTACCTCTTTAATGTCTTGATTGCTCTGATTTGCAGCCTGCTCATAATTGACATCTTAATGCTTGTTGTTTCTGATTTTTGCATTCAAGATTATCTACTAATGCCGCTTGATGATTCTGATTGTAACTGAAAACTATTGATTTTGACATTTTTCAGAATTGTGTTCACTGCTGCCCCTTGGTTGGTTTAGAGAGATTAATTAGCCTCAAATCTTCCTTTACGGGCGTATGATCAATTCCAATGTTAGGTGCAGGACCCATCTTGTTCAATCTTTCTCCGTCGCTTTCCTTTCTCTTGATTTCCTTTTATTATAGTCTAACAAGTATCATTGTTTGCAGGGAAGGGAAGTTGAATGATGCTCTTTTTGGCCTAGTTGATTTGAGGTCGTTGCCGGACTTTATAGGCCGTGCACTTCATTCGACTATTTAAATACACTCTGTGTCTTCCGGCTACAGAGCACATTTCCTTTTGTAAGTTCATGTGGGTTCTACTTTGGACAAGGCATGTGAGGCTATTGGTGAAGACTTGGTTGGTGCCATGCCAATCCCATGCAGCATCTAATATAGTCTCAAGACTGCATTGTACTAAGTGTTTTTAGAAAGACAGCTACGTTATGTGCCTTTTGCTAGCGTGCGTCACAATCCTCTGCTCAGATGGGTCGAAACTCCAGCAGCTTCCGATGAAGAGTGAGTGGCTCAATAATTTGAGTGGTGAATGAATTTATGATTGCATCTCCACCCTTTCTACTCGACACGGACTTTGTTTGTCTTCGCTGGACAAAAGTTTGTCTTTTACTTTTGTCAGTCAAATAGACAATAACGTCAATCACTGTTTTTTCCTTTTGAGTTTTGCCATTTTATTAGTTACTCTGGATGCCGTAGAACACTGTTAGGAATGATTGTTTTGTTGGATTAAGAACTCCTGCACTTTGTTGTTCTATTACTTCATAAGCCTATGTATGTAATGTAATCTGCTTGTGAAAAAGTGAGACAAGTGTGTAGTCCTATTCAGGAGAATATGTATTACCATTGAATACAATTGAATACAGGCTTCCTGTCATGCAGCAAATGCTACAGAACTAAGTTATCATTTCCTCTCACTCTTTCATGCGAATATATTATATAGCACCCCCAACAAAAAGAAGAGAAACAACAAATCAATGTAAAAAAAATTGGTGGAATCAAACTAGAATGCACAAATGTTGTCCCACCACAAAAGTTACCCCCACCTATGTATGTATCCCAGTATTTGGTCAATCCAAATTATTGTCACTGAAGGTTAGCAATCTTGTATCCACGAGGCAGTAAATTCCTCAGATGCCTTATTATTACTTTTTTGGAATATAGGCCGGACAAAATTCAGTGTTCACAGCTGCCCCTCTTTACTTGTTGTTTACTTGATAGCAAACAAACTGAAGTTTGTATGCTATTATAGTAAGTAACTAGTAAAGAAATGAACATGAATTTTGTCAAGGCCTAGACAATGACCACGTGAGCACCTTGGGCTCCAGACGATAAAATAAATTTGCGAGCTCCCAGAGGCTCGAAACAGAAAAAATAAATTGTGAGCTCTCAGTGGCTCGTGACAAAAAATAAATTTGCGAGCTCTCAGTGGCTCGGGACATAAAAATAAATTGCGAGCTCTCAGTGGCTCGAGACATAAAAATAAATTTGCGAGCTCTCAGTGGCTCGAGACATAAAAATAAATTGCGAGCTCTCAGCGGCTCGAGACATAAAAATAAATTGCGAGCTCTCAGTGGCTCGAGACATAAAAATAAATTGTGAGCTCTCAGTGGCTCGTGACAGAAAAATAAATTTGCGAGCGCTCAGTGGCTCGAGACATAAAAATAAATTGCGAGCTCTCAGTGGCTCGAGACATAAAAATAAATTTGCGAGCTCTCAGTGGCTCGATGCGGAAAATAAATTGTGAGCTCTCAGTGGCTCGAGATTCACATCAGGCTCGGGGTCCTAGAAAGTTTTAAAATCACATCAGACTCGGGGTCCTGGAAAGTTATAAAAGCACGTCAGGCTCAGGGTCCTGGAAAGTTATAAAACCACGTCAGGCTCGGGGTCCTGGAAAGTTATAAAATCACGTCAGGATCGGGGTCCTGGAAAGTTATAAAATCACGTCAGACTCGGGGTCTTGGAAAGCAAATTATGTAGAGTAATGATTTGAATTCTTGAGAGCATGTTATGATATGGTCATGTTTTGAATGATGCATGCGATGTCATGTATGAGTAATGCATGTTTAGATGTTCTAGTTTGTCAGGTTGTGATGAAACAAATTGGTTTTATATGGACTCGACTGAAATGCGATCTATGCTGATCTCTTGTTGAAAGGGACTATCCTCCAGCACCTTACTATCCATTCTGCCCCCAATGTCATGTTATGAGGTTATTGGAAGATTATGATCGTCCAATAAACTGCCCCAGTATATTGTCAAGGATTTATTGGAAGAGTATGATTCCAATAAATTGCCCCAGTATCTTTGCCAATGATTTGGTGAGAATCTTTCCAAATGGAGGTTGTGATTCTGACATCAAAAACTGCCCCAGTTTGCACAGTTGAGGATGAGCAACAATGAGTCTTCACTAGATGGTGTTCATTTCTCTTCCCTAATTTTTGCCCAGAGTACCTAGTGTAGGTACCTGTTAGGAATTCTCTCTTTTTTATTTTGATACTAAGTCGCCATTGGAGGTTTTCGGCTTAGCATCGCTCTCATTTTCCTAGGTTGCCCTTGTGGGTTTTCAACCTAGCACTCCTTTTTTATTCTTTGTTTGTTTGTTAGTTTGTTTTTTTTTTTTACTATTTTTTTTGAACACCCTCAAGTGTGACAGTGTTAAATGCATCGGAGCATTGATAATCTTTTAGAGCCTAAAGGTGAGAATATGAGATCTTGTCTTTGCTTGGTTGAGAGATTTTGGACTAATCCGTGAGGAGTAACTTCAGTCTTGCCTCAGTTATGGGTTTCTTGGTACTTTTGATTCGAGAACTCAAATCATACCCCATAAGTTGCCCCAGTTTGGACTGACATCCTTATCTTGATTTCCACTTGTCGTGAGTTTGTTTTCATGCGCAACTCTTTAAAAAGAAATACTTAAAAAAAAGATCATGCAAATTTGATTTGATTTTTTTGTGTGTTGATGTGGTAGTGATTGTGATGGGTGGTTGGAATTTAATCTGATGCATTAAAAGTGAGATATTTTCGTCAAAACTTTACGAGATTAATAGAGTCAGCGTTTCTCCGCCCAAGTGCATACCCTAGGCAAATCGAATCCTCAACAAGGTCTTTTAAGCTTGTATCTTGGCATGGTTAATGGTTACCAAGAAAAATGATATAGGCTCGAATAAGTGTTTCCCAAACTCCTTTTCCTTTCTCCTATCTCCATTGTCCTATTTCAACAATTTTCTGACATGACATTCAACTATTGAAGTTTTGGATTTTTATGATGGAATGAGTGAAAGTCTAATATTTAGGCGATAATCTAAGCGAGAGGATTTCGAATTGTCCTTTTGGTGGTCATTGATAGTGCGTTTTGTTTAGCCCTGAATTTTGCCTGAGATTTTTGTTTTGAAATCTCAGCGGGCCCTTTTTTTTTGCATTTTTTCTTTTTTCGCACTTTGACCGATAAACATTTTTATTGGACTTGATGTAGATTTTCAATCCTCGGGTTAGATACGACAAAAGTTGTAGGTAGAGTGTGTTTATTCCTTAGTAATTGAATGTCAGGGAAAATAGTTGAATATTTAGGCGATAATCTTTGCGAGAGGATTTCAAATTGTCCTTTTGGTGGTCATTGATAGTGCGTTTTGTTTTGCCCTGAATTTTGCCTGAGATTTTTGTTTTGAAATCTCAGCTTTGCATTTTTGCTTTTTTCGCACTTTAACCGATAAACATTTTTATTGGACTTGATTTGGATTTTCAATCCTCGGTTAGATAGGACAGAAAGTGTAGGTAGAGTGTGTTTATTCCTTAGTAATTGAATGTCAGAGAAAATAGTTGAATAACTACCCTGTCCCAAGTTATTGATATTTTCTGGGTATTTAGAATAAATATCATTTTCATAAAGTCTAAGGCTCAAATTGGGTGACTAGGGATATCTTCTTTGTGTTTGGTATTTTCAAGGATGCCTTGTGTCATCAGAAAAAACTTGCTTAAGGACTTACACTATTCTGGGTCTTACATTTGCATCATCCTCCACTTCATATAAATTATTGAGTCAAATATATCATATTAATGCATGAATTAGTTTGTTTTGATTTTGTTTGTCTTTGGTGAATGAGAGATGTGGAATATAGTATGTGATATAAAATCCGCATGATCAATGCAGTTAGTATGTAATCTTTAAAAAGATGTGCATGAGAAAATAAACATTTATTCATGATAAGTTAAACATGGGTGCCACATTATTTATGACTCTAAAGCCTTGGGAAGAGCAATAGAGTTAGGAATTTCTCAAACCAAGATATTTCCTTGGAAACGGATCAACCTTGAGTTAATCAGATATTACACTTTGCTCTTCAATTGATCACAATCCTCTGTGAAATGACCAATTGCCCCAATATGATATTCACAGCTAGCATCCGGGTTGAATCCTTGTGGATATGGGGGGTCTACCCTTTTTTGAAGAGATCGAAGTCAACAATGATCTTTGGAAAAGTTGCGGCAACAATTCAGCATATGACATTGGGATTGGGTCATACAAACTCTTCCTTTTTCGCTTTCGGGATTGCCCTTCTCTTCCATTTGTAAAGGTGTAACATGATGCATGTGGAAAATAAGGTGGCTGAGGTTGGCTGAGGACTTTTGTGAATGAAGTTTCCTCTTCCATATCTTTGTCTGCGATATCATTTTGAATAACCTTGTTGGCGAAGCTTTTCTTGATTTTGTCGCTCTCGAAGTGATTCTCAATTCTCTCCCCTATTCTTATTATTTGGCGGAAGTCTGAATGGTCATTTCCAATCATTCGATCAAAGAAGGGTGGTTGCAGAGTATTGATAAACATTGAGGCACTTTCCTCATCAGACAATTTGGGCTTCACCTGAGCAGCCAATCCTGCCCATCTTTGGACATATTCCCTGAAGGTCTCGTTACTCCTCTTGGACAACTGCTTGAATAGCATTATATCAAGATCTTGATCAATATTATAGTTGTAATGTTTAAGGAAAGCGTTACACAAATCCTTGAAACATCTGATTTGGGGACGCTCGAGGCGCGTGTACCAAGTGATGGCAGCTCCCGTAAGGCTCTCCTGGAAGACATGGATTAGCAAATTGTCATTCCCAATATATGGAGTCATTTTTCTGGCATACATGCTGAGGTGATCCTTAGGAAAAGAAGTTCCTTGGTATTTCTCAAATTCTGGCATCTTGAACTTTGGTGGTAATACCACACTCAGGACCAAGCACAAGCTCGTGACGTCCTTCAAATCATAGGAACTTGCTTCCTTGATAACTTTAATTCTTTCTTCGATCGCCATAATTTTCTCCCAAACTTGAGGATTTGTAACATTGTTGGGAGCAGATGAGTGGTTAGGATTACCATCGACAACTGGGGTCTCCATATATAGGAAAGATTGATGACCTCGTCCTGAAATTGGAATGTCACTCTGGGGACTAAGCTTGTTGTTTGTAGTCTCAGTTGCAGACGAGTATTCTATGATGGCAAGATTTTTCCTCTTTCTGAAGTGGCTTCAATCGAGTCCTTTAAAACCAATTTAAAACACATGAGTGTAGAAAATGATTTATATTTTGGATGTCTGCACACAATTTCAAATAAGTGTTTTTTTGTTTGTTTTGGAAGGATGGTTTTAGACTAATTTTTTCATTGAGAAATGTAGGTATATTAAGACATTTCATCCCGCATTTGGTTACTATGAGGCATACCACAATAGTTTCTCCTGCGTTGATGACAATCTAAGAGGAAACACAAGGCCTCAGACCAAGATTGCATCTAGATCGTTTCTTAGCATTGCCCAATAAATATCTTGTCCTGCATTTGGTGCCTTGGGAGCGTACTCCACAAGGTCGCCTGCAGTTGATGACAACTTCAGAGGAAACACAAGGTTTCAGACCTAGATTGCATCTATTATTTACAAGATATTTTTTACTTTTTTCAAGTTAGTTTGGGTAGTAAGGTATTGTCGTAATGCTAAGAACTGATGTATATATCTTTACCAAATTTGTCTCAGGAAAGGAATTTGATCATGAATTTTTTATTTATAGATGGTATGCATTGTGTATGAGATGAGATTTTTTATGCATGTGATGCATGAATGAAAGAAAAAGTCAAAACACCTTTATCTTTTTTTTGCATGCATATGAAGTGCATGAATTTACTTATTTTTAATTTTTATGGTAATGCATGAAATGCATGGCATGTTATTAAAGTTTGAATGATTTTTTTTTCATATGTATATGAATGTATTATGATATATCCTTTTTTGTGTGGATAGATGAAGGTTTCATTTGATGAAATTTTTTTATTTTTTGAATGCATGTATGAATGTGTGAATGATATTTTTTATTTTTGATCCTTTATATGATTTTTTATGAATGTTGGGATCAAGATTTTTTTTGATGAATATTTGAATGATGTATGAATGATATGCATGAATATGATGCATAAATACATGAACATGATTCTTTTGTACGCCCGTAGGGCGTGATAGACCCTAATTAGGGGAATGTAGCCTGAATTTACAATATAGTAAAATGTCATGGTAGATTTGACCTTTATTATACTGTTAAGGCAAACTTTGAGTTAAACAATAAAACCTCAAGTTTATTGAGACATCGGAAAATTGATCCTTAGGGCGCTTAGCCCATGGTAAGGAATAGAAAATTATCCCTAGGGCGCTTAGCCCATGGTAGGGAATAGAAAATTGTTTAGCCGTCCTCGTGGAACAAGGACATCAATGTGCAATGACATCCTTTTCAACACTCAGGCTTGAACATTTTTATGTCCCCGAATTATGAATGATGATGGGTAAAATTTAGATTATGCTTCCCGTGTCCTAAACAAGGTACACTCACAAGGTTTTGGATAACCTAAAGGTCACAACCATATGGTGAGGTACTAAATGTCAATTAAAGTGGAATCGATGAAAAATGTTCTGGGTTTATACGTCGCCAGATTGCAACCAGTCTCGAAAGAAAGGAAAACCGAATATTACAGGTTAGAAACGAAAGGAGACGAGCTCCCTAAGCGGTTTAACTCATAATACCGGGAACAATCTGGGTGGTTCATCTCGCCAATGTAAGATTTGACACAAGGCCAACACCGACAAGGCAAATGTCCCTTTTTAAAAAAAAACCTAATCTCTAATACCCGGGTATAGGGCATGTGTGTGTATAACTTAAGTGTATTGTGTTCGTGTGTTGGGAAGCATGCAAACATTTATTAAAAATAAATTCTCACCCCACAAGATATATGCAATGATAATCGCATGAATTAAAAGATAAATAAGCAAGAAATTAAAGGAAATTGTAAATAAAAAAAATAAACACAAAAATAAATAAACAAAACAAAAAGGGTATTTAAGTCCACGTGATAAACGGTTTTGGGCCTGACTCTCTTACGGGTAGTCCCCAGCGGAGTCGCCAGCTGTCGCGACCCGATTTTCGGTTGGAAGACCGGCCCTGCGACTTAGGGAGAGGCGAACTCGATTTCTACCTCTTCCAATTGATTTGGAGTCGCCACTACGTTTTTTGCGGTTAAAACGTAGAAAACTCTAAGCATGCCCAATTAGGATAATTTGGTCTTTAACTAGAGATTCTGAGCTCGGGAGTCGATTACGGATCGGGGAAGGTATTAGCACCCCGTCCGCCCGTATTAAAACGGTACCCTCGCTAATAACATGGACTTTTATACCCTTAAAATTATTTATTAAAATTCAGTAAATAAAAACAAAATGTTTTTATTTTTTATAGTTGTGCCTGACAAGAATTCAACTTGCTCCTACGTATCCCTAGCTGCAATAGGGAAATCAAGGCTACGTAGTTCTGGTTCGGAAATTAATTGATTGGTTTCGTTGATTTGAAGGTATCGATTTGATTGGGTAATGAAATAAGTTTTTACTAAAACATTTTTGATATGGAATTAATAGTTTAGATACGGCACTGGTCGTAGACCTCATTCCCATTTTCAGAGAATTTAGAGACAACACGGGCCATAACCTTACTATAAAAAATTCCATTTTAAATCATTTGATTAAATTTATTTAAAATATTGGATATGGAATTAATAGTTTAGAGACGACACTGGTCGTAGACCTCCTTCTCATTTTCAGAGAATTTAGAGACAACACGGGTCATAACCTTGCTATAAACTCCATTTAAAATTACTTGAATAAACGATGATTATTTTTTTGAAATATTTGATAAGGAATTAATAGTTTAGAGACGGCACTGGTCGTAGACCTCATTCTCATTTTCAGAGAATTCAGAGACAACACGGGTCATCACCTTACTATAAAACTCCATTTAAAAACTTTTGAATAAATAATGATTATTTTTGAAATATTTTTTGATATATTAGATGAAGATTACATGATTATTTGATTGTACTACTACTACTATAAATGAAAATAAGTAAATAATAATTTAAGTGTCATGTATATAATAAAAGGAACAAAAAAATGAATTAAAATTACAATAAAGGTGGGTTATTCGGTTTGGGCCCAAACAAAAAACTGGATTGAAGGGGAGAGGGGTTAGGTTTACTCCCTTCATTTTGGCTTTGGGATTTTGGGAGAGTTTAGAAGAGGGAAGTGAGAAGAAGAGAGAAAATCGCGGAGGTGAGAAACGAAGGCGATTCGTCGCGATGAGAAGACGAAGGCGGTTCGTCACGGCGGGAAGACGAAGGCGATTTGGTTCTCCGGTCTTCTTCTCCGACTATCTTCTCCATTAATAGTGACGCGGTGGTTTCGACGAAGGTAAACCCTTAAACCTCTTTCATTTCAATCTTCTTCGTTATTCGTACGTATTTGATCCTTCTTCTTTTCGGTTTCGTCGATAGCGGCTACGAAAGTGAAGAAAGCCAAATGAAGGTGGTTGAAGTGATTCTATCGATAGCACTATGAATCCGCTTTGTGAAGACAGGGAGAACCGCCATTGCCAACTTCGTCCATTCAGAATCACCATCCTTGGTGATGATTCGAAGGGTACCAAAATGGGTTCTTCGGAGAACCTTTCGAATGCACGATTCACCTCTGTCTGACTTTAATCTGACTGGAAGTCTGTCTTCGCTTGCTCTGATTCGTCCTGAATGTATACCTTTAGCCTTTTTGGAGGTTAACCCTCTCTTTTTGGTTGTTTTTTTTCAATATGTTTGACCCTTTTTGTGTAATGTCTGCCTGTTGTTCCTGGATTATTGGATATAATGTGTGATATGTGGGATATCAAGGTATATAGCTGTGAGTATGGTTTCTTTGGGTTGTTTTGTGTTTTTTTTCTGATTCGCGATATGTGAGTAATGGCTGGGTGAGGAAGATAAGAGTTGTGTGAAGCTCTGGTTGTTGGTAAAATGTTAATGTGTGTATGTTTGCTCTCTGATTGCTTTTGTCCTTTATATCCCACATGAGTTTCTTCAGTTAACTTCTAAAATCCCTTTGAGTTGCCAATTGTTATCTTTCTGAATGTATGAATGTGTAACTGTAGGGGAAATGAATTCTGTTTTAACGCGTTAAAGGCTCTCCATCATTGCAATTTGCAACTGAAATAGGATAGTAATTTCAGAGTTTGATTTGCAGCCTACTCATAACAGCCATGACCCCTTGTGACTACCTCTTTAATGTCTTGATTGCTCTGATTTGCAGCCTGCTCATAATTGACATCTTAATGCTTGTTGTTTCTGATTTTTGCATTCAAGATTATCTACTAATGCCGCTTGATGATTCTGATTGTAACTGAAAACTATTGATTTTGACATTTTTCAGAATTGTGTTCACTGCTGCCCCTTGGTTGGTTTAGAGAGATTAATTAGCCTCAAATCTTCCTTTACGGGCGTATGATCAATTCCAATGTTAGGTGCAGGACCCATCTTGTTCAATCTTTCTCCGTCGCTTTCCTTTCTCTTGATTTCCTTTTATTATAGTCTAACAAGTATCATTGTTTGCAGGGAAGGGAAGTTGAATGATGCTCTTTTTGGCCTAGTTGATTTGAGGTCGTTGCCGGACTTTATAGGCCGTGCACTTCATTCGACTATTTAAATACACTCTGTGTCTTCCGGCTACAGAGCACATTTCCTTTTGTAAGTTCATGTGGGTTCTACTTTGGACAAGGCATGTGAGGCTATTGGTGAAGACTTGGTTGGTGCCATGCCAATCCCATGCAGCATCTAATATAGTCTCAAGACTGCATTGTACTAAGTGTTTTTAGAAAGACAGCTACGTTATGTGCCTTTTGCTAGCGTGCGTCACAATCCTCTGCTCAGATGGGTCGAAACTCCAGCAGCTTCCGATGAAGAGTGAGTGGCTCAATAATTTGAGTGGTGAATGAATTTATGATTGCATCTCCACCCTTTCTACTCGACACGGACTTTGTTTGTCTTCGCTGGACAAAAGTTTGTCTTTTACTTTTGTCAGTCAAATAGACAATAACGTCAATCACTGTTTTTTCCTTTTGAGTTTTGCCATTTTATTAGTTACTCTGGATGCCGTAGAACACTGTTAGGAATGATTGTTTTGTTGGATTAAGAACTCCTGCACTTTGTTGTTCTATTACTTCATAAGCCTATGTATGTAATGTAATCTGCTTGTGAAAAAGTGAGACAAGTGTGTAGTCCTATTCAGGAGAATATGTATTACCATTGAATACAATTGAATACAGGCTTCCTGTCATGCAGCAAATGCTACAGAACTAAGTTATCATTTCCTCTCACTCTTTCATGCGAATATATTATATAGCACCCCCAACAAAAAGAAGAGAAACAACAAATCAATGTAAAAAAAATTGGTGGAATCAAACTAGAATGCACAAATGTTGTCCCACCACAAAAGTTACCCCCACCTATGTATGTATCCCAGTATTTGGTCAATCCAAATTCTTGTCACTGAAGGTTAGCAATCTTGTATCCACGAGGCAGTAAATTCCTCAGATGCCTTATTATTACTTTTTTGGAATATAGGCCAGACAAAATTGAGTGTTCACAGTATGTGTGCTTTATTTATAAAAAAAAAACTAAAAATTAAATATAATATTTTCATTTTCAATTATTAATATTGTTCATACATTTCCTTTACTATTTTTAAAATATTTTAGTAGTTTTGATCCTAAATAATTAAAGCCCTCATTATTTTGAAAAAGAATCAAACTATATAATTACAACTTTCCTATTTCAATGTTAATTTATTACTAAAATTTCCTTTCTATTTATTAAAATATTATTATCAAAGTTGTCATACTGAATGATTAAATTCGTATTTATTTTGAAAAAAATATAAGTAATTAATTACAATTTCCCATTTTGTATACTTTTAAAACAAATATGAAATAATAAACCAATTATACTAACAACTAATAAGAAATAATATTATAGAAATAAAAGAAATTATAAACAAGTTACATTTGTAAGGACCCAAATTCTACCCTTGAATTTTTCTTCCTTATTTTATTCCTTTTTCAAAAGTAATACACATTCGTCTGACAGAAAAACATAATTTGTATTAATGCAGCTAAGTAAATACTGCGTATAACTAGCTATGGGTTTCCGAAATACCCATAGCTACAAATATCCAGAATCACCATTATCCATGATCACTAACACGTACAAAAATCAAGCCAATGATTACAAATAGTCAATTCATAATACAATCAGTTAGGTTACGCAAGAGTGGAAATAAGAACTTCAAAATAAAAGCCCCTAAGCTCCAAAATCAAAACATCCTTACATCTTCCAACTACCTGCAATGGGGTTAACATTGACCATACACAGAGAAAATACAAAGGAGTAAGTCGTTAATTCAATAAATGTCAATACAGGTTAATCCACATTTAAAATACAAAGGAAACATTAGAGTAAGACACATAACGTAATTACATAAATGTAACCAATCATATATCCTTTCTTTTCTTTTTTTTCATTTTAGTCATATTCACCCTATAGTATATATTATAGCATGCATATTCATCAATTCCAACTCACTTTCCTTTTCATTTTAGACATATTCACCCTATAGTATATATATCCCATAATATATATTATATAACATGCATATTCATCCATTCCAACTCACTTTCCTTTTCATTTTAGACATATTCACACTATAGTATATATATCCCATAATATATATTCTATAGCATGCATATTCATCAATTCCAAATCACTTTCCTTTTCATCGCGTAAAGTCCATGTACTCCTATCTAATACGATTAACATTTAATTATTCAATGCCACTTCTGGCAAGACTACACCACGAAGGTGATTCAATACCACATTGGGTAATTCTACATCACGAAGGTGATTCAATACCACGTTGGGTAATTCTACACCGTGAAGGTTATTCAATACCACGTTGGGTAAGTCTACACCGTGAAGGTGATTTCAATACCACGTCGGGTAAGTCTACACCGTGAAGGTGATTTCAATACCACATCGGGTAAGTCTACACCGTGAAGGTGATTCAATACCACCTCGGGTAAGTCTACACCGTGAGGGTGATTCAATACCACATCGGGTAAGTCTACACCGTGAAGGTGATTCCAATACCACGTTGGGTAAGTCTACACCGTGAAGGTGATTTCAATACCACATTAGGTAAGTCTACACCGTGAGGGTGATTCAATACCACATCGGGTAATTCTACACCGTGAAGGTGATTCAATACCACATCGGGCAAGTCTACACCATGAGGGTGATTCAATACATTTACAAACAGCAATTCCACGCATAGTTTATTACGGACATACCCATATACGTTTATAATAACTAAGCGACTTGCATCTTAACCCCTTTCACAACCAGAAAATACACACCCTTTTCCATTACAAAATAGAATGAAAGACTTCTCCTTACCTTGGTGAGCGTTGGGGTCGTTGTAACGACCCGATTTTTTACCCTTGAAAATTTTTAATTTATTTTAATCATTTCTTACATACAGTCGTCACCTTCATTAAAAACTCTCAAGTATCTCTCTTTGAAAATACTCTCTACCCTATTATATTATCATACAAATTTATGTTGCGGAAAAACATAATTCATTCAGATAGCCTTTATCACATACGTCCAATTATGGGTTTTCCAGAGTTATAACGTCCATAACTATATGTCACCATATTATCCTAATCAGATTACATTTATCCCAAAATACTATCAAATCAACTACAATATCAAATAGCAATAAAGACAATCGAGTAAATAAACACAAAAGCTTCCTAATTGAGCTTCATCCTCAAAATCCTTCATTTACCTACAATGGGATTATCATAAACAACACACAAAACAAAAGGGAGTAAGTCATTAGTTCAAAACTAACATCACACGATAATCCACATTTCAAATACAATTAAGCATTGATATAAATCATAACCACAAATAAATAAATGTAAACGTTCATATATTTTTTCTTTCATTTCCACGTTATTCATATTCGTCCTATAGTATATATATATCCCATAATATATATTCTATAGAACGCCTACTACATTCATTCGAAACCTCATAATTCTCATCATTCATATCCACCATATAGAATATATATCCCATACAATATACTCTATAGAATGCATACGACTTTCATTGTGACATTCTCAGTTCTCATCATTCATATTCACCTTATAGAATATATATCCCATACTATATATCCTATAACATGCATATGACTTTCATTGTTCACATCTTCCACTTTATCATCCATATTCACCCTATAGAATATATATCTCATACTATATATCCTATAGCATGCATATTCGTTTATCTCAAATCTTTTTGTCTCATTGCTTATTCTCGCCATCAGGCTTACTCTTTACCACCTCCGGTTCTACCACATCGGGTATGTAATTTCTCAATGATCCACTACCACTTCGGGTAGGCAATTTGCCTTAATGATCCACTACCACTTCGGGTAGGCAATTTCCCTTAATGATCCACTACCACTTCGGGTAGGTCATATACAATACCACATAGGGCAAGTCATACACAATACCACATAGGGCAAGTCATACACAATACCACATAGGGCAAGTCATATGCAATACCACATAGGGCAAGTCATACGCAATACCACATAGGGCAAGTCATACGCAATACCACATAGGGCAAGTCATACACAATACCACATAGGGCAAGTCATACACAATACCACATAGGGCAAGTCATACACAATACCACATAGGGCAAGTCATACACAATACCACATAGGGCAAGTCATACGCAATACCACATAGGGCAAGTCATACACAATACCACATAGGGCAAGTCATACGCAATACCACATAGGGCAAGTCATACACAATACTTCACTACCATTCCCGGTAGGATAACAATAACAGTCCACTACCACTCCGGGTAGGACACCATAACAGTCCGCTACCACTCCGGGTAGGACATAATAAACAGTTCACTACTACTCCGGGTAGGACACGATAAATAGTTCACTACCACTCCGGGTAGGACACAATGATAAACCACTACCTCCTCGGGTAGGGTAACAACCATAAACTTACCAACACGTTACCTCTTTCACATACCTCTTTCACATAAGTGAGTATGAATTAGAGCCACTTATCCCTTACCTTGGTGAGCGTTGGGGATCGGTTCCGAGTAACTTTAAAAGTCTCTTCCGCGATTTCCTCCAACCTTAGGATCTTTCCTCATTTCCACCAATAACAACAATGTTAGTCATTTATTCCAAATATTACATAAACAACTTACTTTGCATCATTTAATCATACAAAATATTCATCATCAATATTCAACCATCTAAAACATGCATAACATCTCATATTTCAATATTTCCAAAACTACTTCAATACAAGTTTCTAAATATCAAAGCATACATGTTCATCTCATATAACAACATCAAAGCACTACTCATTATCCACATCTAACATTTCATCTCTTTCTCTTTATACTCGTATTCTTATTTTGGGGGGGTTTTTGGGGGGTTTTTCATGAATAACCTATAAAACTTTCCATTCATCAAATAACAACTCTAAACCAAGAGTTTACAAGATAAAAAAAACAACATAAAACGAACCATAACTCTAAAGGATGAGTTTCCATGGTTTCTCATGTTTTGAAAATAAATCCAACATACCCAAAACAAGTTAGAGAGGAAGAAGAAGAGTTAGTAACAAGAGGTTTCTCTCTTCTCAAGCTCCAAGATGAGTCCTATGGCTCCTTGCTCTTGAAAATCTCTCATTTCTCTCTTCTCTTCGAAGTTCTAACTCAAAAATGTGTTTAGGTTTCTGTTTTAAAGAGGTGTCGTCGGGTTGTAATCGATTACCAACATGGTGTAATCGATTACAACGTGAAAAATACGCATATCTGATGCTTTTAATACGATGTAATCGATTACCAGAAGTGTGTAATCGATTACCAGAAGTGTGTAATCGATTACCAGCAGAGTGTAATCGATTACCAGCAGAGTGTAATCGATTACCAGCAGAGTGTAATTGATTACCAGCAGTGTGTAATCGATTACACTGTGTCAGATGCACATATCTGATGCTTTTAATACGATGTAATCGATTACCATAAGTGTGTAATCGATTACACTGTGTCAACAGCCCAAAATTGCCATTTCTCGCCCAGGCGAGACAACTCTCGCTCAAGCGAAGCTTCCAGGACTGTTACTATAATTTTAAAGATTAAAATTTGGGGTGTTACAATCCTCCCCCTCTTATAAGAATTTTCGTCCCCGAAAATTAAACATACCTCGGAAAATAAAATCATCACCTAGACCTTAGGCACAAGAATATTCAACCAAAATCACAATTCGATTCTCTAATCCATTAAGATTACTTAATCAGTCACCAAGGGCATACACCACTAAACCATGATATCACCAAACCAATTCATGAACTAACTCCTCAATGTCCAAATATTCAGATCCTAGCCTCGAACAACATTGAATACCATGAGAACTAAACCATAATTCAGACTAAAGATCTTTTCTACATTTTTCAAGAACCATAGGTATCCATCACATATCCATCTATCAATCCTAACACACGTTAAGAATCCTGATAACACTCTCGAATTTCAGCGAATGGGGAACCCCTTATCCCATATCTATCTAAATGCATCTTTTAACATCCGTCATACACTAACTAGTTTCATCTCCACTCGAGAATCTAGCACAATTTCATTTTACTCGATCAACAAAATACCTACACAAAAGTCTCTTAATGCCTCATCTATTGTACACAATCAAACTATTCAGTAATTGTCTAATTACATAAAATATTTCTACCATCAAATCTTATCGTCTAAAGAAATTACCGATTTCTAGCCTCCACTGAAACCATAAAACCATTGATTCACACAAAAATTAGGTATTCTGTTACCAATCGGCAAGCACAAGTCGACCAACACTCAAACCTACAACTTGCGTTTGGTTTGGTCACCCCAATTCCGTTAGTAAATATAAACTTATTAACCCACTCGCATTATGTCCAGAAATACATGGGCGTCTCATATCACTAAACTTTTAACAACCTCATACTTATTCCGATATGGTTGCTAAAATTTCGGAATTCTCCAACATGATACTAAATCATTACTTAGGCACAAGCTAAGTTTTCCCAAAAATGGTTTTCGAAAGCGGTTTGAATCCACAACTCATGGCAACCACGTCGTGAAACAAGGTTCGCACGCTCATTTCGACACAACCCAAAACTTCTTCTCTCCTATGGTTACACCACACCCATACACCGCAATTACGGACGTTCACGAAACAACAACAACTTTTGCCGGTACACATTCAACGCAGACAATTTCGGATCACCACCACTATTTCATGCGTTGCCAATGTCCTACCGCAAAAGAACCGATCATTCGAGACCAAAAGTTTCACGTCTATTCCATTGCATTCATCACATTGCCGGGGTAAGTAACTTAACTAACCTCTTTTCTAGACTATCATTATAAGTCTTACCCTTTTGCACCCATATACATATCAATGCAATTAGATCTTAATTCTTCACCTCAACAAGTACACAGTTAAACATAACACAATTTGCTGATCGCTAGTCCATTTCCAGGATTAAATCCAACTGGGACATCATCGCGCATATCAACACCATAGTAAAGGTTCTACCATTTACCCCAACCGTACACTGAGACACTCCCGATCCAAAATAAGTTTTTTTGAGGTTCAACATCCCCGCACATAGCTTGGTGTTCAATACCAATATACATTTGTACGGCGGGTACTCATCCTTAACAAAAAAATAAATTTCATAGACCAGAAGCTTCATACACAAGAATCAAAAATAACTTTTTCATACTTAATCGATTTTGGGGTACCAACCATAGGTCACCTCAAAATGATAATACATCTGATTAGTCAACATCCATGTAAACACATTAGTCGCAAGGACCTTTAGGTAATTTATCCAACATCTATTTCATTTTTGAAATATGAGTTTCACCTCTTAGCGTGCGCATACCCACTAAGGCCAACAAAAGGAATTAACCTTTAACAACTCATAAGAGAAAACAAGTATCCCGACTTAAACATTTTTCTTGTCAGTATACTTATTATAAAAATCAATCATTCATAGATGAAAGTCCACTTTCTAAGACAAAATAAATAGTTCTTTCAAATCTTAACATCTCGAAATACTAACGAGTTC
The DNA here is from genome assembly GCA_009771035.1 of Lupinus albus. Classification (NCBI taxonomy): domain Eukaryota; kingdom Viridiplantae; phylum Streptophyta; class Magnoliopsida; order Fabales; family Fabaceae; genus Lupinus; species Lupinus albus. Next base: position 7,766,822 of record CM020006.1, on the reverse strand, counting down.
TTAAATACTTTCTTGTGACATTTACTGAGTGAATACCGATCCCTTTTTCGAATGAGGGTCCTGACTCTCTTAGCCGACACTGGCACCAAACCACTAGCCTGGTCAGAGATCTCGCACAGATCCCTAACCGCCACAACCTTGTCAGCACTATTCAATCACAACATGATTTGCTGACAATTAGTCCATCCCAAAATTATATCTAACTGGGATAACGACAAGCAGACTGAATCTACGGTAAATATCACACCATTTACCACAATCGGACACTAGAACATAAACGTCGACACCACCACCAGCACAAAGATTGGGGTCGACGCGACCAAGTCGGAAGTAATGACTCAGTTTACAATTTCAGCCGGTTTTCACATTTATCATATATAAGGGAGTGTGTCGCTCCCGAATCAACAACACTAAACAAGGAATACCTGTCACCATGCGTTTACCTCTCGCCGGATCATCAATACCCGATGTCCCTGCGCCACTTGGGGTAACCATCCAACCGTGGTCCCTTGCCACCCCAACATGCATGACATTAGGTCTCCGATCCAGCTTGGGACAGAGGAGCCTGGAACTGGAGCCACGCTCCGATCCAAATTTCGTAAGTTTCCATTCATGCCCTGAAGCACCTCTAACATCTGTGCCAAGAGATCATCGGAAGTATTCTGGCTCGTTTCTCTTCCTCTTTCAGCCATGCGTACCTGCACTCACATAATTGTCAGTAGACTAATTTTATAACCAGACAAGCATCACATAAACACACAACCGTCAATGCTAACCAAGCAGTTCAAGCACATAAAGATCACAAAGAAGCATGTAAGGCCATATCCTAGGCCGCAGGATTAACTATGCTCTGATACCATATTGTAACGACCCGATTTTTTACCCTTGAAAATTTTTCATTTATTTTAATCATTTCTTACATACAGTCGTCACCTTCATTAAAAACTCTCAAGTATCTCTCTTTGAAAATACTCTCTACCCTATTATATTATCATACAAATTTATGTTGCGGAAAAACATAATTCATTCAGATAGCCTTTATCACATACGTCCAATTATGGGTTTTCCAGAGTTATAACGTCCATAACTATATGTCACCATATTATCCTAATCAGATTACATTTATCCCAAAATACTATCAAATCAACTACAATATCAAATAGCAATAAAGACAATCGAGTAAATAAACACAAAAGCTTCCTAATTGAGCTTCATCCTCAAAATCCTTCATTTACCTACAATGGGATTATCATAAACAACACACAAAACAAAAGGGAGTAAGTCATTAGTTCAAAACTAACATCACACGATAATCCACATTTCAAATACAATTAAGCATTGATATAAATCATAACCACAAATAAATAAATGTAAACGTTCATATATTTTTTCTTTCATTTCCACGTTATTCATATTCGTCCTATAGTATATATATATCCCATAATATATATTCTATAGAACGCCTACTACATTCCTTCGAAACCTCATAATTCTCATCATTCATATCCACCATATAGAATATATATCCCATACAATATACTCTATAGAATGCATACGACTTTCATTGTGACATTCTCAGTTCTCATCATTCATATTCACCTTATAGAATATATATCCCATACTATATATCCTATAACATGCATATGACTTTCATTGTTCACATCTTCCACTTTATCATCCATATTCACCCTATAGAATATATATCTCATACTATATATCCTATAGCATGCATATTCGTTTATCTCAAATCTTTTTGTCTCATTGCTTATTCTCGCCATCAGGCTTACTCTTTACCACCTCCGGTTCTACCACATCGGGTATGTAATTTCTCAATGATCCACTACCACTTCGGGTAGGCAATTTCCCTTAATGATCCACTACCACTTCGGGTAGGCAATTTCCCTTAATGATCCACTACCACTTCGGGTAGGTCATATACAATACCACATAGGGCAAGTCATACACAATACCACATAGGGCAAGTCATACACAATACCACATAGGGCAAGTCATACGCAATACCACATAGGGCAAGTCATACGCAATACCACATAGGGCAAGTCATACGCAATACCACATAGGGCAAGTCATACACAATACCACATAGGGCAAGTCATACACAATACCACATAGGGCAAGTCATACACAATACCACATAGGGCAAGTCATACACAATACCACATAGGGCAAGTCATACGCAATACCACATAGGGCAAGTCATACACAATACCACATAGGGCAAGTCATACACAATACTTCACTACCATTCCCGGTAGGATAACAATAACAGTCCACTACCACTCCGGGTAGGACACCATAACAGTCCGCTACCACTCCGGGTAGGACACAATAAACAGTTCACTACTACTCCGGGTAGGACACGATAAATAGTTCACTACCACTCCGGGTAGGACACAATGATAAACCACTACCTCCTCGGGTAGGGTAACAACCATAAACTTACCAACACGTTACCTCTTTCACATACCTCTTTCACACAAGTGAGTATGAATTAGAGCCACTTATCCCTTACCTTGGTGAGCGTTGGGGATCGGTTCCGAGTAACTTTAAAAGTCTCCTCCGCGATTTCCTCCAACCTTAGGATCTTTCCTCATTTCCACCAATAACAACAATGTTAGTCATTTATTCCAAATATTACATAAACAACTTACTTTGCATCATTTAATCATACAAAATATTCATCATCAATATTCAACCATCTAAAACATGCATAACATCTCATATTTCAATATTTCCAAAACTACTTCAATACAAGTTTCTAAATATCAAAGCATACATGTTCATCTCATATAACAACATCAAAGCACTACTCATTATCCACATCTAACATTTCATCTCTTTCTCTTTATACTCGTATTCTTATTTTGGGGGGTTTTTGGGGGGTTTTTCATGAATAACCTATAAAACTTTCCATTCATCAAATAACAACTCTAAACCAAGAGTTTACAAGATATAAAAAACAACATAAAACGAACCATAACTCTAAAGGATGAGTTTCCATGGTTTCTCATGTTTTGAAAATAAATCCAACATACCCAAAACAAGTTAGAGAGGAAGAAGAAGAGTTAGTAACAAGAGGTTTACCTCTTCTCAAGCTCCAAGATGAGTCCTAAGGCTCCTTGCTCTTGAAAATCTCTCATTTCTCTCTTCTCTTCGAAGTTCTAACTCAAAAATGTGTTTAGGTTTCTGTTTTAAAGAGGTGTCGTCTGGTTGTAATCGATTACCAACATGGTGTAATCGATTACAACGTGAAAAATACGCATATCTGATGCTTTTAATACGATGTAATCGATTACCAGAAGTGTGTAATCGATTACCAGAAGTGTGTAATCGATTACCAGCAGAGTGTAATCGATTACCAGCAGAGTGTAATCGATTACCAGCAGAGTGTAATCGATTACCAGTAGAGTGTAATCGATTACCAGCAGAGTGTAATCGATTACCAGCAGTGTGTAATCGATTACCATAAGTGTTTAATCGATTACACTGTGTCAGATGCACATATCTGATGCTTTTAATACGATGTAATCGATTACCATAAGTGTGTAATCGATTACACTGTGTCAACAGCCCAAAATTGCCATTTCTCGCCTAGGCGAGACAACTCTCGCTCAAGCGAAGCTTCCAGGACTGTTACTATAATTTTAAAGATTAAAATTTGGGGTGTTACAGTCGTTTCCGAGTAACTTTACAAGTTTCCTCCACGATTACCTCCAACCTTAGGATCTTTCCTCATCCACACCAAACAACAACAAAGGTCAGTACTTTACACAAAATAATACATAAAGAACTCATGTCTCATCTTTTAAACATGCAAGGCATTCACACATTTTCAATGTTTCTAAACTACTTCCATTAAGAGTTTCCAAACATCTAAACGTACATATTCATCTCATACATCAACATTAGAGCACAAACTCATCTTCTACATCTAACATTTCATCCATTTCCTTTTTACTCACACTCTCATTTTGGGGGTTTTGGGGTTTTCATGAATAAACTCACACAACCTTTCCATTCATCAAATACCAACTCTAACCCAAGAGTTTACAAGATAAAAACAACATAAAACGAACCATAACTCTAAAGGATGAGTTTCCATGGTTTCTCATACTTGGAAAGAGATCCAACATACCCAAAACAAGTTAGAGAGGAAGACGAAGAGTTAGAAACAAGATGTTTACCTCTTCTCAAGCTCTAAGATGATTCCTAAGGCTCTTTGCTCTTGAAAAGCTCTCCTTTCTCTCTTCTCTTCAAAGTTCTAACCCTAAAATGTGTTTGGGGTTTCTATTTTAAAGTGACATCGTCGGGTTCTCGCTCAGGCGAGGAAATCCCGCCATTTTAAAATTTCAGATCTGACGCTCTCGCTCAAGCGAGGCAATTCTCGCCCAGGCGAGGCATCTCTCGCTCAAGCGAGGCAATTCTCGCCCAGGCGAGGCATCTCTCGCTCAAGCGAGGATCCTCTCGCTCAGGCGAGAATCTCACAGCCTCGACAAGTCCTGAATGCCACTTTTCTCGCCCAGGCGAGACAACTTTTGCTCAGGCGAGACCACCCTAGCTCAAGCGAGACCATTCTCGCTCAAGTGAGAATCCTTCAGTATAGCCTAGGATTTCACCTTCCCAGGTGAGCCTCTCTCGCCCATGCGACAATTCTCTCGCTCAAGCGAGACTCCTAGGACTGATACTATAGTTTAATGACTTTAAAATCTAGGGTGTCACAACATTCAGAAATAATCACAATAAATCATAAAACTAAACAAGTTCTCCATATGTAAGTGTATATTAAGAATGATAAATATAAGTTTTTATTGTATTTTTAGTTAACAGAATATATAGACTATAGAGTATGAAAATCAATAGAAAAAGGTGCAAAAGTATATAACTAACATGTCTTCACGAAACCATGCAAACACACAAGCAGCGTGTATGTTCTTAGCCATATGAATGCACATATAATGTGTATTCTTAATCATATGACAAAAAATATCGCCCCGTGTAAATGCACGGGTTACTTGCTAGTTGATTTATAAAACCAATATAAGAAAGAAAAAATTGTTTTAAAAAAGAAGATGATGAAAAGGAATGAAGTAATAAAGTTGAATGTACCAACAATAAGGTGTTGGTATAATAGTATAAGACTTTGCTAGATCACAACAATAGAAAATAGTTTCTTATCCATTGAGAATGACACCCATTGAGAAGGACACTTATTCACACTTCTTTGAAATTGATTAGTTTCTTATCCATAAATTGAGAGATATCTAGTTAGAAAAATGATGAAAGTTTGAAGTTAGAGCCTGTGAAATGATACTAATTCTCCCCACAACCATCCCTAATAAAAAATATCTATAGTTTGATTAAAATAGATAATGCATCCTAAGTCTAAAAAATCATACAACCTTAAGTATATTATTTATTTGTATTAGTTTTTTTTTTGTAAAGTCTTTATTGATTAAAAATAAATAATAGATGAAGGATTGATAATGTATAAAAAATTTATATTATCGGTACATATATTTCCCCTCTCAAATAACATTCATGGGAAAATAATTCCCCTCTAGTTATGATATGTAATAACAGAATTGATACAATTGTTAATAAGGGTGTAAACAGGTTAGACCGCCTATAAGGGACTTAGTACCTAGCCTATAACATGTTAGACTTCGGCTTTTCCAATAGCCTATTTAACCTAAATAGGTCAGACTCGAGCCTTTTAAAAGGCTATTAAGCCTAACAGGTCGACTTATGTAATGTTATTATATATTTATAAATTATTTTTTATAATATGTACAAAAAAAGTAAATAATGATTTTTTATGTAAATCCACTAGGACTTAGTGTAACACCCCAAATTTTAAGTCTTGAAAATCATAGTATCAGCCCTCGGATTCTCGCCTGAGCGAGAATTGTCTCGCCTGGGCGAGAAATGTCATTTTGGGGCTGTTGCCACTGTGAGATTCTCGCTTGAGCGAGAGGGTCAGATTTGAGTTTTTTAAATGGGCGGGATTTTCTCGCTTGAGCGAGAACCCGACGAGACAACATTTAATGAGGAACCCCAAAACACATTTTAGGGTTAAGAATTGAAGAGAGGTGAGAGAAGAGAGCTTTTCCAAGGGCAAGGAGCTTAGATACTCATCCAAGAGCTTGAGAAGAGGTAAAACTCTTGATTCTAACTCTTTTCTTCTCTTTAAAACCTATTTTTGGTATGTTGGATCTCTTCTCAAAAATGAAGGAAACCATGGAAACTCATCCTTTTGAGTGATGGTTCATTTTATGTCATTCTTAACTTGTAAACTCTTGGTTTAGAGTTAGTATCTCGAGAATGGAAGGGTTGTGGGTTGATCCATGAAAACCTCAAAACCCTAAAAGTGAAAATGTTGTAAAAAGAGAGAATGAGTAAAATGCTAGAGGTAGAAGATGAGTTTACCTCCAAATATTGGAATATGAGATGATTATGCATGTTTTAGATGGTTGAATACTTATGATGAATATTTTGTATGAGTTAAATATTGCAATATAAGTTGTTTATGTGATATTTAGAATAAATGACTAACATTGTGTTGTATGGTGGGAACGGGAAAGATCCTAGAGTTGGCGGCGGTGTCAGTGGAACAAGTGCAGTTACCAAGAACCCAACCCAACCCTCACCAAGGTAAGGATGAGTCTTTAAATGGCATATGGGAATAGATAATATGTGTATTTTCTGGCTGTGAATACGATAAAGTGATGAATCGCTTAGTTATGGTAAACATATATGGGTGTGTTTATGATAATGGTATGCGTGGATTTACTGTTTACGAATTTATGAGGTATCAATGAAAAGAAAATATGATTTTAGCCGACCATGATTGGTTAGCGACTTTGGCTCAAGTTATGAAGCAAAACTTTGGCTCAAGTTATGTAGCAACACTTTGGCTCAAGTTATGAAGCAAAACTTTGGCTCAAGTTATGTAGCAATGCTTTGGCTCAAGCTATGTAGCAATACTTTGGCTCAAGTTATGTAGCAATGCTTTGGCTCAAGTTATGTAGCAAAACTTTGGCTCAAGCTATGTAGCAATACTTTGGCTCAAGTTATGTAGCAATACTTTGGCTCAAGTTATGTAGCAACTCTTTGGCTCAAGCTATGTAGCAAAACTTTGGCTCAAGTAATGTAGCACAAAATGAATTTATAAAACAAATGGTTTACTAACCCCTTTAATATGTGGATTATCTTATAATAGTATTTATTGTTTCGATGACTTACTCCCTTGTGTGTTGTGTGTATTTGCCATTGATAATCCCATTGCAGGTAAACAGGGTAGTTGAGTATGCTTGGTTCGGGCTTTAGGAGCTTAAGACTTGGATCTTCTATTTTTGCTTTTTGTGTTGAGAAATTGCTATATGGATGATTTGTATTTGTAACCATTTAACCTATCAACATTTTTGAGTAATGTTGGATATTAGTAACTATGGTAATTTTGGAAACCCATAGTTAAACATATGCGGTAATTACAGATGAAAGTTATACATGAATTATGTTTTTCCGCAATATGAGATATATGTTAACTTCATGTACTGTAAGGGTGGTTTTACGAATTGAGTATGAGAAAAATTAGAGTAAGATGTGGAATGTATGTATAAAAATGATAATATAAAAATAAAATTTTCAAGGGTAGAATTTGGGACCTTACACTTAGAGATTAGAATATTTAATAATTGGACATTTGGTTGTTGAGACTTGAGCTTAAGTACATAACTCAACCCATGTAAATATGTAATTTTTCCTAGCTTGTAAATAATGTGCTGAATTTTTTACCTTAACAGACCTTTAAACAAACTAACAGGTCAGACCTAGGCCTTGAATTTTTTTAAACAAGCTAACACGTCATGTCCAGACTCTTATATGCTATATATGTTCGATCTATTTAAGGCAAAACCTGGTCTGACCTTGCCTATTTCTACCCCTAATTGTTAACTTTTGTCAATTCCCTATAAGGGAATGTTTAAAATTAGTTGTTTACATTTTAAAATTATATCAAAAAATTCAAAAAGAATAATAGATCCAAGTCATCAAACTAGTTAGAGTATTTGTATAGTGATTTAACTAATAGTTCACTAATTAAACCACATATAGGTGAAGTTATATATATATACTAACATTAATGTTGAAAATCATTAAGAAGACAATAACAATTTTTATTTATACAATTTGTTAAAACAAAAAATGTATCACTTGATGGTAGAGGATGTTTTATAAGTATAAAAAATGTACTATTTGTGTATTTGATCTCCCATACTAACAATAAGTTATTTTCATTAAAAATAATTTTTAATGAAACTAGTCGATATGACCGATACAGTTCAATTGAAAACTGGTTGGTATGGCCGATTTTGGTCAATTTTGACTTGTATAATTGTATGAATGATATAATCGTTGTACCGTACCGGTATTGAGACTGATTCATTAATATTGAGACTAATTCATTGGTTAACCAACCTGATATCTTTTCATAACACTCAATAGTACTGATAAATTTTTGAAGAAAAATCTCATTAAATAGATTGTTCATATTGGCAAAATACTGAAGTAAAATATCCTTAAAAATGAAATAAGGAAAATGAGTAATTCAAAAATGAAAAAAAAAATCAATTTTCAATGACGGGAAAATTACTGTTGCAACAAAAGTTAGTAAACTATATCATGCATGGGTTAAAAACTAATATTTAATGATATCTCTTTATAAGGGAAATGTGTATATAAAATAAAAATAAAACTAGATGAGTGATAAAGATAAATACATATAGCGTAAACCAATTTGTTGCTAAAATAACGGAACCCGTACAATAATATGTTGTGCTTTTATTTTCATAAGTTATTTTTGGGAATAAGGATGTGAATGATAACTGAACCAGCGGGTATCCGTTTGAACTCAACCCGAATTTAACGGGGAAAACCCGATGTGATTGGGTTTGGGTTCAAGTTTTACCTGAGTTCAAATTTCGGGTTCGGGTTTGGTATTGTTAATACCGGACCCCAAACCCGCCTCGAACTCAATTAATATATATATATATAATTATAAAATTACACATAAATACATATATAAAAACTATATATATATATAAATTTCACGCACATATATATAAAAGCTATATATATAAATTTCGCACACATATATATATAAATATATGTTTCAATTGGGGTTTTTTCGGGGTCAGGTTACCCGAAACCCAAAGAGTTCAGGATGATATTATTATTTCTAACCCCACTTAATTCGGGTTCGGGTTTTAGATTTCAAGTTCGGGATTGGATAAGCACAAACCCGACCCGCCGCGCCCCGTTACCATTCCTACTTGGGGAAGCCTGTGTGCATAAAAATATACAAGAGAGACAAAATAATTTTATTTGTTGTGATTGAAGTTTGTGAAATTCTTGTTGTATAAATAACATAACTCACATGCTAACTATCCCATGTTTGTTCTATGTCTCTAATTTTTCTTTTCAAAGAATAGAGTGTAATATTTATGTACCAACAGTCTAAAGATTCATACATATTCAGTGTATCATCTACTATTATTTATATTATTCAATCCTTCATTTGCATTACTTTTATTCAAGAGTCAATGATGATTAAAAATCAATGATGAATGCTACATTAACATTATAAAAAATTCTATAAATTTTTTTCTTTTAAAAAATAGGGCCCCGTTTTCTTTAAATAAACATTAAGTTGGTAATATACTTGGTGGAAGTTTCTGGGTAGTTCAAATCCACTCCTATAGTCCAAAGTAACACAACTAAGAGAGTTGAATTATGTGTTCAAACTTTTTAGTCAAAAATTAAAACTTTGAATATGTTAAATGATTTAAACACTCCTTTAAAAGTTCAAACAACTAATTTGTTTTTTATGCAAAAGACATAATAATTTGCTCATCTTAATTAATACTTCAGCGAAAAGTTGTTTAAGAAAAATATTTGGTATGAAAATGCAAAATTCCTTAATCCAATACTTCTTCCAGCAAAAAAAATATTATTTTGCACACCTAACCTCTTCCAGCTCAATAACTCAGGTATTGTTTTGTATTGCACATCTTGTTTATTTAGGTTCAACATTTGGTTTGGGTTAGAAAAGAGTTTACAACTTGTCTGTCTTTTAATTGCACTTGGAGAGTGGAATAAATATGAAAGAGAAAAACTACAAATTTAATTAATATCAAATGATTTAAAATTTAGCTCGGTGTTACTTAATAAGAGATGAACAAAAAGTTCCAAATAAATGAGAACTTTAAATGCTTTTCAAATTATTGTCTCTTGTTCTTTGTTGTTATATATTTCGTTCTCGGATGCATAGGCTATTTGTAGGTGAGATAATGTAGGTGTTACATTAATCATTGAAGCTTTGCTGGAATTTCTTCTTAAAATTAATATTCATTGAGAATTGTTTTCTCTTCAGTTTTATTTTCTCTTGTACTTTTATTTTCTCTTGTACTTTTGTAACACCATTAATAATTCATAGTAAAAAGGGTATGATATATAAGAGAGAATTATTGAGAATTCTTGAGCATTTAATGCTTCAAGGTTGTAAAAGGGTATGATATAAGAGAGAATGTTTGTTATGTGTAATAGTCTAAAAAAGTGATAACTATTAGACTTCTCTAGTACTTATAATAGGAGCTATACTTTTCTACAATAAATTGTTTTTTGCTTTCTACAAAAGCATGTGGACCATTTGAGCTTTTTCTCTCAATAATTCATTCCTACTTTTTTTATTTGAATTCAATAGAGTCTTTAGGGTTGTCGACGAGGCTTTTACTTCATCTTGATTCAACTAGGTTGATTATTCGTTCTTTCCTAATTGTCATCTTGAATTCTAGATTCTAAACTTTGTTGATATGCCACACCCTTGTGTGAGTAAGATTATTCTTGTTCAATGGTATGATGAATCTTGAGGTGTAGAAAAGTATTGAACACAAATGTGTCTTGAACATAGACGAGTCTTGAATACATACGAGTCGTGAACACATAGAAGTCATTTTTTAGACAACTCCAAAAGTACACTTCTATCATTGTCTTAAGGATATATAAATGATTGAAAAAACAATTTTTTTTATAAAGAAGAAGGTATACCAAGGAAGTGTTTTGTAAATATGTCGGCCAATTGCTTTGAAATCTCAACAAACTCAATATTACAATCTCCCTTTTTTCATACGATCTCTTAGAAAATGATGTCTAATTTTAATATGCTTATTTGTTGAATGTATTATAGGATTATTTGTTAAGATAATCATACTTATCTTGTTATACTTGATTGGTATATGGTCAAGTTGAAGATCATAATCAACCAGTAATTGTTTCATCAAAAGGATTTGTGCACATCAATTACGAATAACTATGTATTCAACTTCGACTTTTGACAAAACAACACATCATTACATTTTACTATGCTATGAAACTAAAGAGTACATTATCAACTGACAAGTACTACTAGTATTTTTCTATTAATTTTATATCCAACAATGTCTGAATCAGAATAAACCATAACTTTTAGATTTTTATCCTTAACATACCACAAATCCATATTAGTTGTAACTTTTAAGTATTTCAAAAAAAATTAGTGGTAGTTAAGTGTTATTTTTTAGGATTTTGTTGATATCTAGCACATACACTAAAGATAATATCGACTCTACTAATAGTTAAGTACAATATTAAACCAATTAAATCACAATAATTTATAACCTCAAACACTTTTCCTTTCTCATTCTTATCCAAGTAGCATGACATTGTCGTAGGTGTGGTAGCTTCCTTTGCATTCATCATATCAAACCTTTTTAATATCTCTTGACAATACTTGGCTTGATAGACAAATACTTCATTATCCATTTGCTTAATTGAAAGTCTCATTAATAATGTCAACTCACCATATTTCTAACTCCCTAGTCATAATCTTTGAAAAGTTCTAGAATAAAATTTTGTTAGTTGCACGAAAAATGATATCATCAAAATAAATTTAAACTAATAACATGCCAAGCAAATTCATATGAAAGAATAAAGTTGTGTCAGTTTTCCCCCTTTCAAAGCCTTTATCTAAGAGGAATTTACTTAGCCTATTATACTAAGCTCTTGGAGCCTGTTTTAATCCATATAGGGACTTTTCTAGTTTGAGAGCATGGCTTGGAAATTGGTAGTTTTCAAAATCAGAGGGTCCTCTTGTATGAAACCATTTACGAAATCACTCTTAACATCCATTTCATATAACTTAAAATTCATGGATGAAACAAAAGCTAAATACATTCGAATTTCCTCTAACTTAGCAACGAGTACATAAGTTTCTTCATAATCTAGGTTTTCTTCTTAGTCATACCCTTAGCAATTAATCTAGCATCGTTTCTTATAATAAGGTCTGATTCGTCTATTTTGTGCCTAAAAAACCATTTTGTACCTATAGTAGGATGATCTTTAGGATTAGGGACTAAGCCCCAAATTTCATTATGAGTAAATTAATTTAGCTCTTCTTCATTCATTTTGATTTCTTGTCCCTCCTAATAATTTAAACATCATAAAAAATACCTTTCTTTTCCTTTTGATCATTAGATTCATAAAATACAATATGAATAGATTCTTCAATAGTCATAGTTCTTTTATATTAAACCCTATATGTTTTGCTCTGTGATGAATACTCGAGAAAAATGTTTTCATCAAATTTTCTGAAAAGCTCTTTTCCTTTGTTTAGTGCAAAACGCTTACAACCAAATGCATGAAAGTATGAAATGTTAGTTTTTCGACCTTTAGACAAATCGTATATGAGATTGCAAGAGGATTCATGTGAAAGGTTGCAACAACGATCTTCTGATTTGGTTTTGATGAAGACAAAGACACTATGGAAAAGCTTGAAGACATGACAAATCAACAAACAACATATCAAGGCTCAAGATCGTCTAAGGCTTAGGGAAGTTATTTTTCTATTTTTAGAAGTCTTAAGATGGTTGCTTAGATTGAGTTTAGGTAGGTAAACCCAAGGATGAGATTCTCACATAAGCTTAAAATATATTTAACTAAAATGAGTCATCATTCATCCATATTTGATCAGGTTGCATTAAAATGATAGGTTTTTCAAAATCATTCATTGCATCAACTTACATCATATAAGATGGTTACTTTAAAACCAAGAAACTATTTTATGTTTAACTCTTAATTGATTATATGTTTCATTAATCGATTAAGTAATTATGGAAGCCTGATAATCGATTAAGTTCTGAGTTAATCGATTGATGGGAGTTCCAGTAGCTACCATTTTGAAATTTATGATGTCGTTAATCGATTAAGTATGGGTTTAATCGATTAAATAAACTTCCAGTAGCTAAATATCTTGAATTTCTTGGTGACACTAATCGATTAAGGTTCTTGTTAATCGATTAAGTTCAACAGAAGTATGTTATTTTTAAAACCCGTTAATCGATTATTCATTGGGTTAGTCGATTAATTACTGTTGAAATCAATTAGCTATAAAATCTGTTTTTCCATAACTTTGCTCATAAGTCACATTCTAAAATTTTCAATTCTAATCAAGATTCTATGAGCGAATTGTTTTGTCATAGAAAAACTTTTGAGAAAGTTTCTTGAGTTGTTTTAGGGAAAAAAGTTCTTAAGTGTTTTACTATTGCTTTAGAGTGCATATTAAAATCTTGTTTTTACAAACCATATCATACTCACTCACTTGGTCTTTAGGTTGTGTGAGGGATTCAATCTTGGGTTTGTAGGAATCATCTCTGTAAGATAAACATATTGCTTTAGGCGCTTTAAGTTCAAGATTTTGTTTCTTTCGTAAGAAGAAGTTGTTTCTCTAGGATTAGAGAAAGTGTGAGAATATCACTACATGTGGTTAGTTGGTATAGTCTTCATTTGCAAGTAACTCGGCTGGGAGTGAGAAGTGAGTTGACTGAGTCGTTAGAAGTAGTGAGGATAGCCATTAGAAGCGGAGGGAAATTGCCAAACTTATCTTAGAGACTCGAGTTCCAAGAGAGAAAGACTTGTGTATTTGGAAGTTTGTTTGTAAGACATTTTTTCCATATAATGAAGCAAATCTCCCGAGATTAGAACGGGAGACCTGAATGTAGTTTATACGTGGACAAACAAACGAACCAGGATAAAATCTCAGACTCACAATCTTATTATCCCTATCTCTTTATAATTCAGTCAGTTAGTATACTTTGTGTGCTTAAAGAAATTGCTCAACATATATTGTGATGACATTTTTTTAGGGATTCGGGGTTTTTTGTTCACTACATTATCTTTGTCTTTAATGGTTTCGCATTTTTATTCGGTCCATTCCGTCTTCATTTTTTTAAAGATGACATCTTTATGGGGATTCGAAGTTTTTTGTTAACTGCATTATCTTTGTCTTTAATGGTTACAAATTTTTATTCCATTTTCATAAAAGATGACATTTTTCTGTGTTTATCTTTCATAAGTTTCCATTTTTTTCCATTTCCTTTTCCATTTCAATGTTAAACTTAGGTCTTTTAAATTCATTTTTTCCTCCCATGTAACTTGAAGTCATGAGTGACTTCATTTTTTTAGGATGTCTGTTTTTTAAATAATTTTATACTGACTCTTAAGTTTTCATCATTTAATATTTTTATTATTGTCTCTTAAAGTGTCTATTTTAGAGATGTTCGGTTGAATTACTCATGACTTCTTTTTTTGACCATTTAATATTTTTTTATAAATTTATTTATTCTATGTTTCTTATTTGTTAATCATTTAATATTATGAACATAAAAGATGACATTTTTATTACATTCCGTCCTCATTTTTTAAAGAAGATGAGATTTATTTACGTTTTGTCTCTTATTTGTTGATCATTTAATACTATGACCAAAGAAATGAAATCTTTTGTATGTCATCACTAATTTATAAAATTTATATTTTAGAGATCTTGGTTATGACCCATATCTAACCTATGACATTCAATTTGTTCATTTGAATCATTTGTTAACTTAACACATATGAACAATATCTAACATGTGACATTCTATTTTTGAATTTTATATCATGACCATAGTTCTTCAAACTTTTTGATGTGATCAGTTATGGGTGGAAATATATTTTGGAGATTTTGGTTATGAGTTTTATCTAACATGTGACCTTCTATTTGTTTATTTGAATCATTCGTCACGTTAACTGTAACACCCCGAATTTTAGTCTTTAAAAATTATAGTATCAGTCCTGGAAGTCTCGCTTGAGCGAGAGATTCTCGTCTGAGCGAGAAAGGATCACCTGGGAGAGTGAAATCTTGGGCTATACTGGAAGATTCTCGCCTAAGCGAGAGTTGCCTCGCCTAGGCGAGAAATGGCAAACTGGGGCTGTTGACACTGTGAGATTCTCGTCTGAGCGAGAATCCCTCGCTTGAGCGAGAGGAAGCCTGTTGGGACTGTGAGATTCTCGCTTGAGCGAGAGTCCCTCGCTTGAGCGAGAGGGTCAAATTTGAGTTTTCAAAATAGGCGGGATTTTCTCGCCTGAGCGAGAATGGGCTCGCTTGAGCGAGAACCCGACGATTGCTCTTTAAAATAGAAACCCCAAACACATTTTAGGGTTAGAACTTTGAATAGAAGAGAGAAAAGAGAGCTTTTCAAGAGCAAGGAGCCTTAGGACTCATCTTGGAGCTTGAGAAGAGGTAAACCTCTTGCTTCTAACTCTTCTTCTTCCTCTCTAACTTGTTTTGGATATGTTGGATCTATTTTCAAAACATGAGAAACCATGGAAACTCACCCTTTAGAGTTATGGTTCGTTTTATGTTATTTTTCTCTTATAAACTCTTGGCTTAGAGTTGGTATTTGATGAATGGAAAGGTTTTGTGGGTTATTCATGAAAACCCCAAAAAACCCCAAAATGAGAATATGAGTATAAAGAGAAAGAGATGAAATGTTAGATATGGATGATGAGTTTGTGCTTTGATGTTGATATATGAGATAAACATGTATGTTTAGATGTTTGGAAATCTTGAATATATATGAATCCCTTGTACATTTGATGATGAAATACGAGTTATTTATGTGTTATTTTGAATAAATGACTGACATGGTTGTTATTGGTGAAAATGAGAAGAGAGATCCTAAGGTTGGAGGAAATCGCGGAGGAGACTTTCAAAGTTACTCGGAACCGATCCCCAATGCTCACCAAGGTAAGGGATATGTGTCTCTAAATCATACTTGCTGATATGAATGAGGTATGTGAAAGAGGTAATGGTTTAAAATGATACGTTTGTAATTTATGCATTATGTTGGAAAATGCGTGACTTTTCTGTTATGGAAAATGAAATTAATATTATTGGGGGAGTACCAATGAAAATATGACTCAAATGAAATTAATATTATTGGGGGAGTACCAATGGAAATATGACTCAAATGAAATTAATATTATTGGGGGAGTACCAATGGAAATATGACTCAAATGAAATCAATATTATTGGGGGAGTACCAATGGAAATATGACTCAAATGAAATTAATATTATTGGGGGAGTACCAATGGAAATATGACTCAAATGAAATTAATATTATTGGGGGAGTACCAATGGAAATATGACTCAAATGAAATTAATATTATTGGGGGAGTACCAATGGAAATATGACTCAAATGAAATTAATATTATTGGGGGAATACCAATAAAAATATGACTCAAATGAAATCAATATTATTGGGGGAGTACCAATGGAAATATGACTCAAATGAAATAATTATTATTGGGGAGTACCAATGGAAATATGACTCAAAATGAAATCAATATTATTGGGGGAGTACCAATGGAAATAAGACTCGGAGTAATGAATGTCGCTTGAATGTCATATGCATGCTATAGAATATATTGTATAGGATATATATTCTATAGGGTGAATATGAATGATGAGGAGTAATAAATGTCGCTTGAATGTCATATGCATGCTATAGGATATATAGTATGAGATATATATTCTATAGGGTGAATATGAATGATGAGGAGTAATGAATGTCGCATGAATGTCATATGCATGCTATAGGATATATAGTATGGGATATATATTCTATAGGGTGAATATGAATGATGAGAAGTGTGGATGTCACAATGAATGTCATATGCATGCTATAGGATATATAGTATGGGATATATATTCTATAGGGCGAATATGAATGATGAGAAGTGTGGATGTCACAATGAATGTCATATGCATGCTATAGAATATATATTATGGGATGTATATTCTATAGGGTGAATATGAATGACGAGAAATGAGAATGTCACAAAGAGAGTCATATGCATGCTATAAGATATATAGTATGGGATATTTATCCGATAGGGTGAATATGAGCGATAAGAAGGATGATGTTTCGAACGAACGTAATATGCATACTATAGAATATATATCATGAGATAAATATATACTATAGGATAAATATGAGTAAAGTGGAAATTAAAGGAAGATGATTTGAATGTTTACAATTCCGCATGTGTGTTTACGAATTATATTAAAACTTTATTGTATTCGAATGTGGATTATCATGTGATGTTAGTTTTGGAACTAATGACTTACTCCCTTTTGTTTTGTGTGTTGTTTATGATAATCCCATTGTAGGTAAAAGAATGATTTTTAGAAGAACGCCCACTTAGGAAGCTTTTGTGTCTATTAACCTATTTGTCTTATTTGCTACTTGACATTGTAGTTAATTTGATAACATTATGGGATGACTGTAAATCCGATTAGATTAATACGGATATGTGTAGTTGTAACGACCCAAATTCTACCCTTGAAGATTTTTCATTTATTTTAATCCTTTCTTACATACAGTCGTCACCTTCATTAAAAACTCTCAAGTGTCTCTCTTTGAAAATACTCTTTACCCTATTATATTATCATACAAATTTATGTTGCAGAAAAACATAATTCATTCAGATAGCCTTTATCACATACGTCCAATTATGGGTTTTCCAGAGTTATAACGTCCATAACTACATGTCACCATATTATCCTAATCGGATTACATTTATCCCAAAATACTATCAAATCAATTACAATATCAAATAGCAATAAAGACAATCGAGTAAATAAACACAAAAGCTTCCTAATTGAGCTTCATCCTCAAAATCCTTCATTTACCTACAATGAGATTATCATAAACAACACACAAAACAAAAGGGAGTAAGTCATTAGTTCAAAACTAACATCAAACGATAATCCACATTTCAAATACAATTAAGCATTGATATAAATCATAACCACAAATAAATAAATGTAAACGTTCATATATTCTTTCTTTCATTTCCACGTTATTCATATTCGTCCTATAGTATATATATATCTCATAATATATATTCTATAGCACGCCTACTACGTTCCTTCGAAACCTCATACTTCTCATCATTCATATCCACCCTATAGAATATATATCCCATACAATATACTCTATAGAATGCATACGACTTTCATTGTGACATTCTCAGTTCTCATCCTTCATATTCACCTTATAGAATATATATCCCATACTATATATCCTATAACATGCATATGACTTTCATTGTTCACATCTTCCACTTTATCATCCATATTCACCCTATAGAATATATATCTCATACTATATATCCTATAGCATGCATATTCGTTTATCTCAAATCTTTTTGTCTCATTGCTTATTCTCGCCATCAGGCTTACTCTTTACCACCTCCGGTTCTACCACATCGGGTATGTAATTTCTCAATGATCCACTACCACTTCGGGTAGGCAATTTCCCTTAATGATCCACTACCACTTCGGGTAGGTAATTTCCCTTAATGATCCACTACCACTTTGGGTAGGTCATATACAATACCACATAGGGCAAGTCATACACAATACCACATAGGGCAAGTCATACACAATACCACATAGGGCAAGTCATACACAATACCACATAGGGCAAGTCATACGCAATACCACATAGGGCAAGTCATACACAATACCACATAGGGCAAGTCATACGCAATACCACATAGGGCAAGTCATACACAATACCACATAGGGCAAGTCATACGCAATACCACATAGGGCAAGTCATACGCAATACCACATAGGGCAAGTCATACGCAATACCACATAGGGCAAGTCATACACAATACCACATAGGGCAAGTCATACGCAATACTACATAGGGCAAGTCATACGCAATACCACATAGGGCAAGACATACACAATACCACATAGGGCAAGTCATACACAATACCACATAGGGCAAGTCATACACAATACCACATAGGGCAAGTCATACACAATACCACATAGGGCAAGTCATATACAATACCACATAGGGCAAGTCATACACAATACCACATAGGGCAAGTCATACGCAATACCACATAGGGCAAGTCATACGCAATACCACATAGGGCAAGTCATACACAATACCACATAGGGCAAGTCATACGCAATACCACATAGGGCAAGTCATACGCAATACCACATAGGGCAAGTCATACACAATACCACATAGGGCAAGTCATACGCAATACCACATAGGGCAAGTCATACACAATACCACATAGGGCAAGTCATTCACAATACCACATAGGGCAAGTCATACGCAATACCACATAGGGCAAGACATACACAATACCACATAGGGCAAGTCATACGCAATACCACATAGGGCAAGTCATACGCAATACCACATAGGGCAAGACATACGTAATACCACATAGGGCAAGTCATACACAATACCACATAGGGCAAGTCATACGCAATACCACATAGGGCAAGACATACACAATACCACATAGGGCAAGTCATACGCAATACCACATAGGGCAAGTCATACGCAATACCACATAGGGCAAGACATGCACAATACCACATAGGGCAAGTCATACGTAATACCACATAGGGCAAGTCATACAGTTCACTACCACTCCGGTAGGACACGATGAATAGTTCACTACCACTCCGGGTAGGACACAATGATAAACCACTACCTCCTCGGGTAGGGTAACAACCATAAACTTACCAACACGTTACCTCTTTCACATACCTCATTCACATAAGTGAGAATTAGAGCCACTTATCCCTTACCTCAGTGAGTTTTGGGATCGGTTCCGAGTAACTTTAAAAGTCTCCTCCGCGATTTCCTCCAACCTTAGGATCTTTCCTCATTTCCACCAATAACAACAATGTTAGTCATTTATTCCAAATATCACATAAACAACTTATTTAGCATCATTTAATCATACAAAATATTCATCATCAATATTCAACCTTCTAAAACATGCATAACATCTCATATTTCAATATTTCCAAAACTACTTCAATACAAGTTTCTAAATATCAAAGCATACATGTTCATCTCATATAACAACATTAAAGCACTACTCATTATCCACATCTAGCATTTCATCTCTTTCTCTTTATACTCATATTCTCATTTTGGGGGTTTTTGGGGGTTTTTCATGAATAACCCATAAAACTTTCCATTCATCAAATACCAACTCTAAACCAAGAGTTTACAAGATAAAAACAACATAAAACGAACCATAACTCTAAAGAATGAGTTTCCATGGTTTCTCATGTTTTGAAAATAAATCCAACATACCCAAAACAAGTTAGAGAGGAAGAATAAGAGTTAGTAACAAGAGGTTTACCTCTTCTCAAGCTCCAAGATGAGTCCTAAGGCTCCTTGCTCTTGAAAAGCTCTCCTTTCTCTCTTCTCTTCGAAGTTCTAACCCAAAAATGTGTTTGGGTTTCTGTTTTAAAGAGGTTTCGTCGGGTTGTAATCGATTACCAACATGGTGTAATCGATTACAACGTGAAAAATGTGCATATCTGATGCTTTTAATACAATGTAATCGATTACCAGGAGTGTGTAATCGGTTGCCAGGAGTGTGTAATCGATTACACTGTGTCAGATGCACATATCTGATGCTTTTAATACGATGTAATCGATTACCAGCAATGTGTAATCGATTACCAGCAATGTGTAATCGATTACCAGAAATGTGTAATCGATTACCAGCAATGTGTAATCGATTACCAGCAATGTGTAATCGATTACCAGAAATGTGTAATCGATTACCAGCAATGTGTAATCGATTACCAGAAATGTGTAATCGATTACACTGTGTCAGATGCACATATCTGATGCTTTTAATACGATGTAATCGATTACCAGAAGAGTGTAATCGATTACCAACAGAGTGTAATCGATTACCAGTAGAGTGTAATCGATTACCACTGTGTCAACAGCCCAAAATTGCCATTTCTCGCCCACGCGAGAATCCTCGTCCAGGATTTCACCCTCCCAGCTGATCCTTTTTCACTCTAGTGAGAATCTCTCGATCAAGCGAGGCTTCCAGGACTGATACTATATTTTTAAAGATTAAAATTTGGGGTGTTACAGTAGTTATGGGCTTTATAACTTTGGAAGACCCACAACTGGTTGTATGTGGTAAATGCTATTTGAATGAATTATATTTTTCCGCAACATAAATTTGTATGATAATATAATAGGGTAAAGAGTATTTTCAAAGAGTGATACTTGAGAGTTTTCAATGAAGGTGACGACTGTATGTAAGAAAGAATTAAAATAAATGAAAAATTTTCAAGGGTAGAAAATCGGGTCGTTACAATATGGTATCAGAGCATAGTTAGTCTTGCGGCCTAGGGTATGACCTTACTTGCTTCTTTGTAACTTATAATTGATGGGACTATGTGGTTTAAGTGAACTGTTGTGTGGTTATGTGCTGATTTGTCTGGTTTGATAATTAGCTTACTGACTAGTACATGAGTACAGGTACGCATGGCTGAAAGGGGAAGAGGAACGAGCCAGAATGTTCCCAATGATCTCTTGGCACATATGTTAGAGGTGCTTCAGGGCATGAATGAGAACTTACGAAATTTGAATCGGAGCGTGGCGCCAGGTCCAGGCTCTCTGTCCCTAAGCGGATTCGCTCCGAATGCTGCTGTTGAGTGGGCCCCAGAGATGGGGTGTACTAACATGAAGGCGGATGGAGTGGCGACCTCCAAATCCAATTTCCCCAAGAACTTCGGGCCCCAAAGAAACTTTGTACACGGAAGGGGCAAGGGCAAGATGTTTCCCGAAGAGCAAAAGCCTTGTTTTCCACCTGCTGGCACTCGGAGGTACACATCGCATGGGCCGAGGACCCATGCAAATGCCGGAGGGTCACGGCTAAACTCCTGATCCTGGTGTAGCAAGTGTAACCGAAAACATGACGGAGGATCGTGTTCGGGAACGACAAATCACTGTTTTCGTTGCAAAGAGACCAGACATGTCAAGATGTATTGTCCTATGTCACGGCAGAGTATGAATGCCATGGAGACTGGACGACCTCAATCTATCGGGTGAGTGGTTACCATGTGTGGTGCAGAGACATCAGAATTGGATGGTCTGACCCGATGCGGGATGTATGAGGAGAAGGTGAATGAAATCCAACGATCATATGCTCTAACTGGTGTCCGTCGTAACCCTGGGTACCAAGGGTCGAAACCTACCGTTCCTACCGAAGGGGTTTCTACTCCCATGTGCAACCAGTGCGGTAGACTTCATTATGGGAATACGTGCCCAGGAAAAGGGAATAGATGTTTCCACTGCAAGGAGTTTGGGCATATTTGTAACACCCCGAATTTTAGTCTTTAAAATTTTAGTATCAGTCCTGGAAGTCTCGCTTGAGCGAGAGATTCTCGCCTGAGCGAGAAAGGATCTCCTAGGAGGGTGAAATCCTGGGCTATACTAGAGGATTCTCGCCCGAGCGAGAGTTGTCTCGCCTGAGCGAGAAATGACAATTTTGGGCTGTTAACACAGTGTAATCGATTACATGGTCCTTGTAATCGATTACATGCTGATATCTGATCAAACATGTGTAATTTTTCATGATGTAATCGATTACATGGTCCCTGTAATCGATTACATGCAGATATCTGATCAGACATGTGTAATTTTTCATGATGTAATCGATTACATGGTCCCTGTAATCGATTACATGAAAATATCTGATCAGACATATGTAATTTTTCATGATGTAATCGATTACACAGTACTCGTAATCGATTACATCATATTAAAAGTATCAGATATGTGCATCTGACACAGTGTAATCGATTACACACTTATGGTAATCGATTACACTCATCGCTGTGACTATAAAAGTGAAAAAAAAAAGGGGACCCTAATCTTCATTTTATTTTTACCCCTTTCTCTCCCCACGGTGGCTCCACCCAAATGGACAATTTTTCCCTCCACTAAGCCTCAAAACTCATCAAAGCCTTCCTCTTGCTTCATGGTAACACATTTGGAAAAGCTTGGAGGTGAAAAAGCAACAATGGAGGTTGGAGGAGATGAAGGGAGATGTGGCTCTTTTGCGGAGCAACGGAGCTTACGCAACCTAAGGTGAGGGAGAAGAGCATTGTGGTCCTAGAGTATTTCATTAGAGTCATCATCTCCGATTTCCCTCAAGAATCGGAGCACGTTAACGGATAGAAACTCATTTGAGTGTTTGTGGTCCATGTGAGAGTCTATATTTTACATGAGGATGTATTAGCCATAAAAGTGGAGATATATGTGTGGGGAAAACCGTTTATTTGAGTAAAACGCTATATGCTCATTTATGGTAATATACCGTCATATGGTTCTAACATTAATGTGTATATGATGAAGAATATGATATGCGTGGTTTGTTTGTGATAATGGTTATGTTGTGTGATAATGATGGTGTGTGAGATATTTATGGTCATAAGCAAAATGAGTATGTTGTAAGTGGTTGATTGTTATAAACATGTATGGGTGGATTGTATCAATGAATGTGTGATGAGTTGTAGATGTGTGATGAGTTGTGAATGTGTGATGAGTTGTGAAAGTGTAAAATGGATATGTGTATGTTTATCAAAATGAGAATGTTGTGAGTGGTTGATTGTTATAAACATGTATGAGTGTGTTGTAACGATGAACGTGTGATGAGCTGTGAATGTGTTAAAATGGATAAAGGTATGTTTGTGACAATGAAGGTGTTGTATGTTATTTATGGTGATAAAATAATGAGATGCCTTGTGTTGACTGTGTATGACATGGATGTGAGTGTAATGTGGAAACTCGACCTGCCCGAGGTGGTATGGGGATTACTCGACCTGCCCGATGGGGTATGGTGATTATTTGTACGGTGCAGAATTGTTGAATGAAATCAACGGTAAATTATTATGGAATGTGAAGGATGTGAAAAGTGTATACTCGGAATGAAAATCATATGCATGCCATAGGATATATATTATGGGATGTATATCATATAGGGTGAATATGGATAATACGTGATAAATAAATATGCACACTATAGAACACATATAGTATGGGATGTATGTGTACTATAGGGTGAATATGGATAAAATGCGATGAATAAGTATGCACACTATAGAACACATATAGTATGGGATGTATGTGTACTATAGGGTGAATATGGATAAAATGCGATGAATAAGTATACACACTATAGAACACATATAGTATGAGATATATGTGTACTATAGGGTGAATATGGATAATATGTGTTGATTGATATATACATATCATGATGATGTTAGATGTGTGTGGTTTTAATACTTTAATGTCATTACTCCATGTAAATCCACGCTACGGTCGCCGTAGTTGGTTCTTACTCCATCTGTTTTTCCTTGTATGTGTTGTATATTTGGGTTCAGGTTGTGGAGGTAGCGCATTGGACGCTTGCGGAGAAGAGTACATGATAGAGTAGTGGATAATATGTAATTGATATGTTATATGATAAATATTTGTAATATGAAGAACATGTTAAAGTGGATTCATGTATAAACAACTTTCTTGTAAGTGTATAATGAAGTGGATCTAATGTTTGTATTTAAGGTACTTTTGAGAATGGGTAATTGTATAAAGGATGTAATTGAACGGAAGTGTAATGACATGCTTTTGAAATGAAAGGTGTTTGGAATATTTCCGCATTGTAAATTTATAATCAATCAAGTTTCCAAAATGTTCGAGTAATGTCTTTCAAAAGTAATCACTGCACTTTCACGAATAAGGATTTTTAAAAGAGAATTTTTGAGTTATGAAAATCGGGTCCATACAATATTAAAAGGTATTGTCCCAAGCTTGATCGGAGACCTAAGGTCATGCATGCTGAAGAGGCAAGTGACCACAGTCGGATGGTTACCCCAAGTGGCGTAGGAACATCGGGTGTTGATGATCCGGCGAGAGGTAAATCGCATGGTAACAGGTGTTACTTGTTTAATGTTGTTGATTCAGGAGCGACACACTCCCTGACATATGTGTTAAATGTGAAAAAAAGGGGCTGAAATTGCAAACTGAGTCAGTACTTCCGACTTGGTCGTGACCACCCCAATCTATGTGCTGATGGTGGTGTCGAAGTTTATGTTCTAGTGTCCGATGGTGGTAAATGGTGTAATATTTACCGTAGATTCAGTCTACTTGTTGATTATCCCAGTTAGATATAATTATGGGGATTGACGGATTATAGAAAAATCATGTTATGATTTAATCGCGCTGACAAGGTGGTGGCGGTTGGAGGTCTGTGCGAGATCTCTGATCAGGCTAGTGGTATGGGGCCAATGTCGGCTAAGAGAGTCAGGAATCCCCTTCGAAAAAGGGATCGATGTTTATTTTGTAAAACGTCACGAGAGGGTATTTAAAAATTCGTTAGTACTTCAAGAGAATACAATTGGAAAGAACTATGTATTTTTGGAAAGTGAAATTTTATTCTATGAATGATTAACTTTTAGAATAATTATACTGACAAGGAAAAGGTTTAAGTCGGGGATCCTTATTTCATTCTATGAGTTGTTAAAGGTTAATTCCTTTTGTGGGCCTTAGTATGTATGTGTATGCTAAAGGGGTAAGACTTATGCTGATAGTCGAGGATAGAGGCTAGTCAAGATACCTACCCGTCAATGTGATGAATGCAATGGAATAGACGTGAAACTTTTGGTCTCAAATGATCAGTTCTTTTGCAGTAGGACATTGGCAAGGCACGATATAACGGTGGTGTACCTCAAATATCTGCCTTAAATGTTGTGTCGGCAAAAGTTGTTGTTGTTTCGTGAACGTCAGCAATTGCGGTGTATGGGTGTGGTGTAACCATAGGAGAGAAGAAGTTTTGGGTTGTGTTGAAATGAGTATGCGAACCTTGTTTAACGACGTGGTTGCCATGAGTCGTGGATTCAAACCGTTTTCGAAAATCATTTTTTGGGTAAAACATAGCTTGTGGCTAAGTAATGATTTAGTATCATGTTGGAGAATTCCGAAATTTTAGCAACCATATCGGAATAAGTATGAGGTTGTTAAGAGTTTAGTGATATAAGACGCCCATGTATTTCTAGACATAATGCGAGTGAGTGAATAAGTTTATCTTGCTAGCGGAATTGGGGTGACCAAACCGAACGCAAGTCGTAGGTTTGAGTGTTGGTCAACTTGTGCTTGCCGATTGGTAACAGAATACCTAGTTTTGGTGTGAATCAATGGTTTTTTGGTTTCAGTTGAGGCTATAAACCGGTAACTTCTTTAGACGATAAGATTTGATGGTAGAAATCTTTGATGTAATTAATCAATTATTGGATAGTTTGATTGTGTACAATGGATGAGACACTAAGAGTCCTATTGTGTAAGTATTTTGTAGATCGAGTAAAATGAAATTGTGCTAGATTCTCGAGTGGAGATGAAACTAGCTAGTGTATGATGGATGTTAAAAGATGCATTTAGATAGATATGGGATAAGGAGTTTCCCATTCACTGAAGTTCGAGAGTGTTACCGGGATTCGTAACGTATGTTAGGATTGATAGAGGGATAGGTGCTAGATACCTAGGGTTCTTGACAAATATAGGAAGGATCTTTAGTCTGAATTACGGTTTAGTTCTCATGGCATTCGAGTTATTAGAGGTTGAGGTCTTAATAGTTGGATAGTGATGAATTAGTTCATGAATTGGTTGGGTGATATCACGGTTTAGTGGTGTATGCCCTTAGTGACCGACTAAATAATCTTAATGGATTAGAGAATCGATTATGATTATGGTGGAGTATCCTTGTGCCTAAGGTCTAGGTGATGATATTATTTTCCGAGGTATGTTTAATTTTCGGGGACGAAAATTCTTTTAAGAGGGGGAGGATTGTAACACCCCGAATTTTAGTCTTTAAAAATTATAGTATCAGTCCTGGAAGTCTCGCTTGAGCGAGAGATTCTCGCCTGAGCGAGAAAGGATCACCTGGGAGGGTGAAATCCTGGACTATACTGGAAGATTCTCGCCTGAGCGAGAGTTGCCTCGCCTGGGCGAGAAATGGCAAACTGGGGCTGTTGACACTGTGGGATTCTCACCTGAGCGAGAATCCCTCGCTTGAGCGAGAGGAAGCCTGTTGGGACTGTGAGATTCTCGCTTGAGCGAGAGTCCCTCGCTTCAGCGAGAGGGTCAGATATGAGTTTTTAAAATAGCGGGATTTTCTTACCTGAGCGAGAATGGGCTCGCTTGAGTGAGAACCCGACGTCTGCTCTTTAAAATAGAAACCCCAAACACATTTTAGGGTTAGAACTTTGAAGAGAAGAGAGAGAAGAGAGCTTTTCAAGAGCAAGGAGCCTTATGACTCATCTTAGAGCTTGAGAAGAGGTAAACCTCTTGCTTCTAACTCTTCTTCTTCCTCTCTAACTTGTTTTGGGTATGTTGGATCTATTTTCAAAACATGAGAAACCATGGAAACTCACCCTTTAGAGTTATGGTTCGTTTTTTGTTATTTTTCTCTTGTAAACTCTTGGCTTAGAGTTGGTATTTGATGAATGGAAAGGTTTTGTGGGTTATTCATGAAAACCCCAAAAACCCCCAAAATGAGAATATGAGCATAAAGAGAAAGATATGATATGTTAGATATGGATGATGAGTTTGTGCTTTGATGTTGATATATGAGATAAACATGTATGTTTAGATGTTTGGAAATCTTGAATATATATGAATCCATTGTACAATTGATGATGAAATACGAGTTATTTATGTGTTATTTTGAATAAATAACTGACATGGTTGTTATTGGTGAAAATGAGAAGAGAGATCCTAAGGTTGGAGGAAATCGCAGAGGAGACTTTTAAAGTTACTCGGAACCGATCCCCAATGCTCACCAAGGTAAGGGATATGTGTCTCTAAATCATACTTGCTGATATGAATGAGGTATGTGAAAAAGATAATGGTTTAAAATGATACGTCGGTAATTTATGCATTATGTTGGAAAATGCGTGACTTTTCTGTTATGGAAAATGAAATCAATATTATTGGGGGAGTACCAATGGAAATATGACTCAAACGAAATCAATATTATTGGGGGAGTACCAATGGAAATATAACTCAAACGAAATCAATATTATTGGGGGAGTACCAATGGAAATATGACTCAAACGAAATTTATTTTATTGGGGGAGTACCAATGGAAATATGACTCAAACGAAATTTATATTATTGGGGGAGTACCAATGAATATGTGACTCAAACGAAATTAATATTATTGGGGGAGTAGCAATGGAAATATGACTCAAATGAAATCAATATGATTGGGGGAGTACCAATGGAAATATGACTCAAATGAAATCAATATTATTGGGGGATTACCAATGGAAATATGACTCAAATGAAATCAATATGATTGGGGGAGTACCAATGGAAATATGACTCAAATGAAATCAATATTATTGGGGGAGTACCAATGGAAATATGACTCAAAGGAAATCAATATTATTGAGGGAGTACCAATGAAAATATGACTCAAAATGAAATCAATGTTATTGGGCGAGTACCAATGGAAATAAGACTCGGAGTAATGAATGTCGTATGCATGCTATAGGATATATAGTATGGGATATATATTCTATAGGGTGAATATGAATGATGAGAATTGTGGATGTCACATGAATGTCGTATGCATGCTATAGGATATATAATATGGGATATATATTCTATAGGGTGAATATGAATGATGAGAATTGTGGATGTCACATGAATGTCGTATGCATGCTATAGGATATATAGTATGAGATATATATTCTATAGGGTGAATATGAATGAAGAGAAATGAGATTGTCACATGAATGTCATATGCATGCTATAGGATATATAGTATGAGATATATATTCTATAGGGTGAATATGAATGAAGAGAAATGAGATTGTCACATGAATGTCGTATGCATGCTATAGGATATATAGTATGAGATATATATTCTATAGGGTGAATATGAATGATGAGAAGTGTGGATATCACATGAATGTCGTATGCATGCTATAGGATATATAGTATGGGATATATATTCTATAGGGTGAATATGAGCGATAAAAAGGAAGATGTTGAGAAAGAAAGTAATATACATGCTATAGGATATATATTATGGGATATATATGTTATAGGGTGGATATGAATAATGAGAAGGATGATGTTTTGAATGAACGTAATATGCATAATATAGAATATATATCATGGGATAAATATATACTATAGGATGAATATGAGTAAAGTGGAAATTAAAGGAAAATGATTTGAATGTTTACAATTTCGCATGTGTGTTTACGAATTATATTAAAGCTTAATTGTATTCGAATATGGATTATCATGTGATGTTAGTTTTGGAACTAATGACTTACTCCCTTTTGTTTTGTGTGTTGTTTATGATAATCCCATTGTAGGTAAAAGAAGGATTTTGAGAAGAACACCCACTTAGGAAGCTTTTGTGTCTATTAACCTGTTTGTCTTATTTGCTACTTGACGTTGTAGTTAATTTGATAACATTATGGGATGACTGTAAATCCGTTTAGATTAATAGGATATGTGTAGTTATGAGCTTTATAACTTTGGGAGACCCACAACTGGTTGTATGTGGTAAATGCTATTTGAATGAATTATGTTTTTCCGCAACATAAATTTGTATGATAATATAATAGGGTAAAGAGTATTTTCAAAGAGTGATACTTGAGAGTTTTCAATGAAGGTGACGACTGTATGTAAGAAAGGATTAAAATAAATGAAAAACTTTCAAGGGTAGAAAATTGGGTCGTTACATAGAACACATATAGTATGAGATGTATGTGTACTATAGGGTGAATATGAATAATATGTGATGAATAAATATGCACACTATAGAACACATATAGTATGGGATATATGTGTACTATAGGGTGAATATGGATAATATGTGTTGATTGGTATATGTTTATCATGATTGATGTTAGATGTGTGTGATTTTAATACTTTAATGTTATTACTCCTTGTAAATCCACGCTATGGTCGCCTTAGTTGGTTTTTACTCCCTCTGTCTTTCCTTGTATGTGTTGTATATTTGGGTTCAGGTTGTGGAGGAGGGAATTAGACGCTTACGGAGAATTGTACATGATAGAGTAGTGTTTTATGTAATTAACATGTTATATGAAAAACGTTTGTAATCTGAGAACCTTGTGGTTTTACTCTTTTGTAAAATGGAACTTCTCCTAAAGTGTATAATGAAGTTGATTTAATATTTGTAATTAAAAGAACTCTTTGTTAAAGGGAAATTGTTTAGATTATGTATTTGAAAGGAAGTGCAATGACATGCTTTTGAAATGAAATGCATTTGGAATACTTCCACCTTGTAATTTATAAATGTATTCACTCAAGTTTCCGAACCATTCAAGTAATGTCTTTCAAAAGTTCACTTCACTTTCATGAATAAGGTTTTAAAAAGAATTTTTGGATTACAAAAATCGGGTCCTTACATTACCTTCTCTCACCGATCTGTAAAATGTCTATTTTAGAGATCTTTGGTTGAATTACTCATGACTTCTTTTCTTGACCATTTAATATTTTTGTTTATTTTATTTATTTGGCATTTTTACTATTTTCTCTTATGGGTTTATTTTATTTATTTGACATATTTTAAGCTTGACTCCTTTTAACTTTATATGTTCAATTATGTTAGGATTGAATATATTTTTTTCCATTTGATCCTTAAAAAGCAGTCCTTTTAACTTTGCATGTTAAAGGTCTCTCAGATTGATCATCTAATTTTTTCACTAGGATTGTTAAAAATCATACCTTTATATCATTTACTGAGTTTCTTCCCTTGATGGTTTCTGGGTTTATTTTATTTATTTGACATTTTGAAGCTTAAAGCATCATTGATGATTTATGGGTTTACTTTATTTATTTAACATTTTTAACCTTAAAGATGACTCATTTTAACATCCAAAGTTCAATATTCTTATCATTGTATATTTTTCTTTCATTTTGAAGCTTAAATTTTTTTAACTCTGCATCTTAAAGGAACCATACTAATCATTCATTTGCTATTTTTTTCGGTCTTGAGCTGTATCACTAAGCATATTCATATCCAAAAATGAAGTTTAAAATTCTGGGTTATGGCCATCATAACAATCTGTTTAGTGGTTCCTTTTTTCCCTTTGCATAATATTTTTCAGAGCTTAACTCTATGCATTACCTCTATTAATTGGTCTCTTTTATGGTATTTAATTGATTTTGACATGAGTTTCATACTTAGTCCATTCACTGAAATATGCCTTTCATATTTTTGGATTTTTTTATGAGCTTCACTTGATTGACTGACACTTTAATTGATATATTCAGTCTATATTTAATTGATTCTGGCATGAGTATCATATTTAGTCCAATCCATATTTTGATATATCTATATATTAATTGATAGACACTTGACTTTTTTCATGTACAAAATTGTCTTTGCACAATAATGTTTCTGTGCTAAAAATAAAAAAAATTATATACTATTTTATTAAAAAACACATATATCTTTATAACTCTTTATTGATAAAGAATGTGTCCTGAATATTACAAATATGGGTTTGTTGATAAAGATGCTGTACTGAAAAAATACCTTCACATATTTTGTTCTAAAAGATTGATTTATTTAAACTCTGTATACGTACCATTCTCAAAGTTTAGTGCTTTATTTCTGCATGTTTTTATTGTCAATTTTACATCGAAATAAATGTGGCCTTTGCATCATTATGTGCCCCTGTCGACTTCAATTTGTTTCTTTGTTATTTATGAGCTTGACTCTTTGCATATCACTTATTCAACAAAGAGCAATTCTTTGCTTTTTTTTGTTTGTGTGTTTTGAGGTTTAATATTTTTGTGAAGTTCTTTATAATGTCAACTATTACATTATATGAGTTTTGAGTTTTTATATTTCTATGGAGTTCTTTATAATGTCAACTATTACATTACATGTTTTTTGAGGTTTTGCATTTCTATGAAGTTCTGTCAAATAGCCTGCTACATTATGTGTTTTATCTGTCACCATTTTGATATATAAAATTGAGTCTTTATTATATAATCAAGCTCTTTGCAATAATTAAGGTCTTTACATTATGAGGTGGTTAACTTAATAACTAACAACAGTATTAAAAAACCTTCAC
Source organism: Lupinus albus (assembly GCA_009771035.1). Taxonomy (NCBI): domain Eukaryota; kingdom Viridiplantae; phylum Streptophyta; class Magnoliopsida; order Fabales; family Fabaceae; genus Lupinus; species Lupinus albus. The sequence goes on along the minus strand of CM020006.1, from coordinate 7,734,389 downwards.
ATTTTTTTGTTCTAAAAAATTGATTTATTTAAACTATATACATTTAAAATTTATGAAATTTCATACATCTATGTATATTTATCATTTATGAAATAATTTGTTTTTATATCAGCATAATGGTAATATCATGTCCGTTTGATATGATAAAGGATTTGAACGACACAAAACACATATGGGAAATTGCAGTTAGAATCACTGATATGTGGTATGTCCAGTTACCACCCAAATCAGGACACTTGGAAATTATCTTACTAGATTTTGAGGTAATAATTTCTCCTATTTAAATTTATATAATATTTTTTTGTGTTTTTTAATAAATTGTTCATTTTTTCAATCAATACAGGGGGACAAGATACATGTTTCTGTTAGAAATGATGAATTTAATGAATGGAGAGAACATTTAGTGGAGTATCACACATATGTGATGTACAATTTCAATGTCATGCCCAACTACCTTCAATTTAAAGCATGTGACCACCTTTACCGTATGCAATTCACTGCTGGTACAACCATAAAGAAAATAGACTTTCCTGATATCCTTAATAAAAAATATGATTTCAAAAAAATTGGAGACATTTTAGCTGACAACATTCACAATGATTTTTTAATAGGTTAGGTCAAAATCATTATATATTAATCTATTTACTTAAATTTTGTTGTCTGTTATGATTAAATTTGGTTGTCTGTTTGAGGTAGAGATTATTGGAGCTGTTGAATACAAGTCCATCTTCATCCAGACACAATTTTTTTTTAAAGAAAGTTAACTTTAGTCTCAAATTTTAGGTAAGTTTTTCTCCCTTTAATTTTATGTTATGAAGCTGAGATATACATTGTTTTTATATTTTTTTTCCTATTTATGATGAACGGTGATGTCATTTGTAACACCCCGAATTTTAGTCTTTAAAAATTAGAGTATCAGTACTGGAAGCCTCGCTTGATCCAGAGATTCTCGCTTGAGCGAGAGAGGTGCATCTGGGAGGGTGAAATCTTGGGCTATACTGGAGGATTCTCGCCTGAGCGAGAGTTGTATCACCCGAGCGAGAAATGGCAATGGGCAGTGTAATCGATTACACAGTCCATGTAATCGATTACATGCAGATAAAAAGCATCAGATATGTGTATTTTACATGATGTAATCGATTACACAATACATGTAATCGATTACATGCAGATAAAAGCATCAGATATGTGCATTTTACATGATGTAATCGATTACACAATACATGTAATCGATTACATGCAGATATCTGCATTTTACATGATGTAATCGATTACACAATACATGTAATCGATTACATGCAGATAAAAGCATCAGATATGTGCATTTTACATGATGTAATCGATTACACAATACATGTAATCGATTACATGCAGATAAAAGCATCAGATATCTGCATTTTACATGATGTAATCGATTACACAATACATGTAATCGATTACATGCAGATACAAGCATCAGATATGTGCATCTGACAGAGTGTAATCGATTACACATTTCTGGTAATCGACCACACATTGCTCGTAATCGATTACACATTTCTGGTAATCGATTACATCGTATTAAAGCATCAGATATGCGCATTTTTCATGTTGTAATCGATTACACCATGTTGGTAATCGATTACAACCCGACGACACCTCTTTAAAACAGAAACCCAAACACATTTTAGGGTGAGAACTTCGAAGAGAATAGAGAGAGAAGAGCTTTTCAAGAGCAAGGAGCCTTAGGACTCATCATAGAGCTTGAGAAGAGGTAAACCTCTTGTTCCTAACTCTTCTTCTTCCTCTCTAACTTGTTTTGGGTATGTTGGATTTATTTTCAAAACATGAGAAACCATGGAAACTCATCCTTTAGAGTTATGGTTCGTTTTATGTTGTTTTTATCTTGTAAACTCTTGGTTTAGAGATAGTATCTCAATAATGGAAAGGGTTGTGGGTTGATTCATGAAAACCAAAAAAAAAAAAAACCCCAAAAGTGAAAATGTGGTAAAAGGAGAGAATGAGTAAAATGTTAGAGGTAGAAGATGAGTTTACCCCCAAATATTGAAATATGAGATGTTATGCATGTTTTAGATGGTTGAATATTGATGATGAATATTTTGTATGATTAAATGATGCAATATAAGTTGTTTATGTGATATTTGGAATAAATGACTAACATTGTGTGATGTGGTGGGATGAAGAGAGATCCTAAGGTTGGAGGCGGTGTCGGTGGAACTCGAGAAGTTGCCAAGAACCAAACCCAACACTCATCGAGGTAAGGATAAGTCTTTAATGTTGCATTTGAAATAGAAAATGTGTATTTTCTGGTTATGCAAAGACTAAGTTGTAAATTACGCATTTAGTATGAACATATATGGGTGTGTTTATACTAAAGTAGGCGTAGATTTACGGAAAAGGAAAATGTGGGTATTTTCTGGTTATGAAATGATCGAGTTGTGAATTACGCATTTAGTATGAACATATATGGGTGTGTTTATACTAAAGTAGGCGTAGATTTACGGAAAAGGAAAATGTGGGTATTTTCTGGTTATGAAATGATCGAGTTGTGAATTACGCATTTAGTATGAACATATATGGATGTGTTTATACTAAAGTAGGCGTAGATTTACGGAAGATGGAAAAGGTGTGTGTTTCCTGGCCATGCAATAATTATATTGTAAATCACGTATTAGTATAAACAGATATGGAGTGTTTATACTAAAGATGACGTGAATTTACGGGAAATGATTGATGGCAAATCGATGGAAGGAAAAATATATTTTTAGCCGACCAGAAATGGTTAGCGACTTCGGCCCGAGTTTATGAGGCAACACTTCGGCCCGAGTTTATGAGGCAACACTTCGGCCCGAGTTTATGAGGCAACACTTCGGCCCGAGTTTATGAGGCAACACTTCGGCCCGAGTTTATGTAGCAACACTTCGGCCCGAGTTTACGCGGCATGTTTTATTTATAAAAGAGATGAGAAGTTGTTTTTAGCTAACCCTAAGGGGTGTAGCGACTTCGGCTCGAGTTTATGTAGCAACACTTCGGCCCGAGTTTACGCGGCATGTTTTCTTTATAAAAGATATGAGAATTTGTTTTTAGCTAACCCTAAGGGGTGTAGCGACTTCGGCTCGAGTTTATGTAGCAACACTTCGGCCCGAGTTTACGCGGCATGTTTTCTTTATAAAAGAGATGAGAAATTGTTTTTAGCTAACCCTAAGGGGTGTAGCGACTTCGGCTCGAGTTTATGTAGCAACACTTCGGCCCGAGTTTATGAGGCGTGTTTTATTGGTAAAATGGATGAGAATCTGCTTTTAGCTAACCCTGAGGGGTGTAGTGACTTTGGCTCAAGTTATGCAGCAAGACAAAATGAATTTCGAAATTGGTTTACTAACCCTTTTTCTAATGTGGATTATCTTATAATGACGTTTATTGAATTAACGACTTACTCCTTTGTGTGTTTTGTACTTTTGTCATTGATAATCCCATTGCAGGTAAATAGACGAATGGAGTATGCTAGTTCGGGAGCTTTAGGAGCTTTAGACGTTGGATTCACTATTTATGTTTTTCGTATTCTAAATGATTACCTGCGGATTTAAATGATTGTAATCATGACTAACCATTATTTGGATATTTGTAACCATGCGTAATGTTATTTTGGAGGATCAGAACCTTTGAGGTCTTAGTACTCATAGGGAATGATATGAATGAATTATGTTTTTCTACAAGATTAATTGTATGATAATATAATAGGTTATAAGATTAGTTCCAGGAATGATTCATGAGAAGTTCTAGGTAAAATGATTATGCATGTGGTTATTGATTCATGGATTGAGTGTGAGGAGGGGAAATAAGATTTTGAAGTAAGGATATTAAAATGGTAAATTGAGTTATGAGTGATTGAATGGAATTGAATTAAAATGAGAAAAAATTTCATGGGTAGAAAATTGGGTCGTTACATCATTACATGTAGTCTTTGGCAATCACATGCCATAAAATTTATCAACTACTACAACACTCAACCAATTGGTGAACTTATCATCATTATCTTAACACATGCTAGAATCAAGAAAGGAAAAGATTGTAGTTAGGGATGATAATGGGTCTGGATGAGTCTGGGTAGTGAATTACTCAGACCTGCCCCGCTGCTTCATTTTTAGACCCAAACTCATGCTAATACCCGTTGGGTATACTACTCACGGGTCTTTGGGTACCCAACGGATCCATAGGTACTCATAAATTCAAAATATTAAAAACAATTGCAAGTAATTTACGCACTTATGTATTTGTTTCATACGGTATTATATGTTATTTAGACAATTAACAAGAGAAAAAATTATAAAACTTAATTAAAAGTTTTAAATACAACATAATTTGACTATTAAAAACAAATCATTTTACTCAAACAAACATTAAAAACAACTTCAACATTAGGATGAAAAGTTCATTTCGTAAGAACTCTTCGATTAACATAACATTACATCATAGATATGAATTAACAACATCATATCATTGCTTAACAACATAACATCACAGTTTAACAACATAACAATTACATTTATGAATTAATATGATATTATAATTATGGATTGATATGATATTACAATATAGATTAACATGATATTACAATTATGTTGTTATATATATAGAGAGAGGAAAAAATAGCGGGTCCAGGTAATCACGGGTATGGGTACCTTATTACCCGGACCTGTGACACCCTAGAATTAAAGTCATTAAATTATAGTATCAGTCCTGAGAATCTCGCTTGAGCGAGAAAGGTGTCGCCTGGGCGAGAATAGCTCACCTGGGTGAGTGAAATACTGGGCTATACTAAAGGATTATCGCTTGAGCGAGAGGATCCTCGCTTGAGCGAGAGTGTTCTCGCCTGAGCGAGAGTTGCCTCGCTTGAGCGAGAAGTGGCATTCTGGGGCTGTCAAGGCTGTAGGATTCTCGCTTGAGCGAGAATAGGCTCGCTTGAGCGAGAGTGGTCTCGCTTGAGCGAGAAATTCCTCGCTTGAGCGAGAGCGTCAGATCTGGAATTTTAAAAAGGCGGGATTTTCTCGCTTGAGCGAGAATGGGCTCGTTTGAGCGAGAACCCGACGAGTTTGCTTTATAATAGAAACCCCAAACATATTTTAGGGTTAGAAATTGAGAGAGAAGAGATGATAAGGTGATTTTGAGAGCAAGAGCTTGTGAGAATCATTTTGAAGCTTGAGAAGAGGTAAATCTCTTGATTCTAACTCTCTTTCTCCCTTTCAAACTCGTTTTTGGGTGTATGGATCTCTTCTCAAAGTGTGAGAAACCATAAAAAATCTTCCTTTAGAGTTATGGTTCGTTTTGCGTTGTTTTTCTCTTGTAACCTCTTGGATTAGAGTTAGTATTTGATGAATGGAAAGATTTTGTGGGTTTATTCATGAAAACCCCAAAACCCCCAAAATGAGAATGTGAGTAAAAAGGGAAATGGGTGAAATGTTAGATGTAGAAGATGAGTTTGTGCTCTAATGTTGATATATGAGATGAATATGTATGTTTTAGATTTGGAAACTCGTATTGAAGTAGTTTTGGAAACCTTGAAAATATGTGAATCTCTTGTATGTTTGACGATGAAATATGAGTTGTTATGTGTTATTTTGAAAAAATGTCTGACATTGTTGTTATTGGTGGGAATGAGGAAAGATCCTAAGGTTGGAGGAAATCGCGGAGGAGACTTTTAAAGTTACTCGGAAACGACCCCAACGCTCACCAAGGTAAGGGATAAGTGTTTCCATTTTATATGAGATGATGGGAATAAGGTACGTGTAAGAGGTATTATGTTTGTAAGAATATTGTTGTTATCCTACTCGGAGTGGTAGTGGATTATTGTTGTTATCCTACCCGAAGTGGTAGTGGATTATTGTGGTTATCCTACCCGGAGTGGTAGTGGATTATTGTTGTTATCCTACCCGGAGTGGTAGTGGATTATTGTTGTTGTCCTATCCGAAGTGGTAGTGGATCATCGTGGTATAGATCTGCCCTATGTGGTATGGAGAATCACTAGACCTGTCCTATGTGGTATGAGGAATTACTAGACCCGCCCTATGTGGTATGGGGAATCACTAGACCTGCCCTATGTGGTATGGGGAATTAACTAGACTTGCCCTATGTGGTAGGTGATTAACTAGAGCTACCCGATGTGGTAGAGGATTATCTGTATGGTGTAGACTTGTGGAATGTGATCCAGGGTGAATCACTATGGAATATGAATAATGTGAAAAGAGTATGTTTAGATGAAAGGGATATGCATGCTATAGAATATATATTATGGGATATATATACTATAGGGTGAATATGAATAATGTAACACCCTAAATTTTAAGTCTTTAAAATTATAGTATCAGTCCTGGGATCCTCGCTTGAGCGAGAGATTCTCGCATGGGCGAGAGAGGCTCAACTGGGAGGGTGAAATCCTAGGGTATACTGGAAGATTCTCACTTGAGCGAGAGTTGTCTCGCCTAGGCGAGAAATGGCACTTTGGGACTGTTGAGACTGTAAGATTCTCGCTTGAGCGAGAGGGTCAGATCTGAGTTTTTAAAATAGGCGGGATTTTCTCGCTTGAGCGAGAAAGGGTTCGCTTAAGCGAGAACCCGACGCTGTTACATTAAATAGGGGACCCCAAACACATTTATGGGGGTTAACCTAAAGAGAAGTGAGAGAAATGAGCATTTTCAAGAGCAGGAAGGCTTGTGAGTCATTTAGAAGCTTGAGAAGAGGTAGATCTCTTGATTATAACTCTCTTCTTCACTTGGAAACTTGTTTTGGGGTATGTTGGATCTCTTCTCAAAATGAAAGAAACCATGGAAACTCACCCTTTTGAGTTATGGTTCGTTTCATGTGATTTTATCTTGTAAACTCTTGGTATATAGTTAATATTTCGAGAAATGAGAGGTTTTGTGGGGTGATTCATGAAAAACCCCAAAACCCTAAAAATGGAAATGAGTAAAATGCTAGAGGTAGAAGATGAGTTTACTTTCTAATAATGAAGTATGAGATGAATATTTAGGTTTTAGATGTTGTAAACTTATGATGAAAGTAGTTTAGCAACATTGAAAATATGATGAATATCTTGTATGGTTAAATGATGCAATATAAGTTGTTTATGAAATATTTGGAATAAATGACTAACATTTTGTTGTATGGTGGGAATGAGGAAAGATCCTAGAGTTAGCGGCGGTGTCGGTGGAACTAGTGCAGTTACCAAGAACCCAACCCAACACTCACCAAGGTAAGGATAAGTCTTTAATTTGCGCATTTGAAATGGAAAATATGTGTATTTTCTGGTTGTGCAAGGATTAATTGGTGAATTACGTATTTATTATAAACATATATGGGTATGTTTGTAATAAGGATTGCGTGGATTCACTGGGTGCGATTGATAGTGAAATTAATAAAAAAGAAAAGTATTTTTAGCCGACCATAAATGGTTAGCGACTTCGGCTCGAGTTTACGTAGCAACACTTCGACCCGAGTTTATGTGGCAACACTTCGGCCCGAGTTTATGTGGCAACACTTCGGCCCGAGTTTATGTGGCAACACTTCGGCTCGAGTTTACGTAGCAACACTTCGGCCCGAGTTTTTGTGGCAACACTTCGAGTCGAGTTTATGTAGCAACACTTCGGCTCGAGTTTATGTAGCAACACTTCGGCCCGAGTTTCTGAGGCATGTTTTCTTGGTAAGAAGGATGAGAAATCGCTTTTAGCTAACCCTAAGGGGTGTAGTGACTTTGGCTCAAGTGATGTAGCACGGAAAATGAATTTCAAAGTGATTTACTACTTTTTCTAATGTGGATTATCTTATAATGACATTTATTGAATTAATGACTTACTCCTTTATGTGTTTGTGTTTTCGTCATAGATAATCCCATTGCAGATAAACAGGTAACCTGTGGTGGTCTTATTTTTGGAAGCTTAGGAGCTTTATATTTTGGATTTCAATTATTAGCACTATTTTGTACATGAGTGCTTATTGAATTACTTGGAATATTTTGTAACTATAGATATATGACTTATACGATTTATTGTACTTCCGCATATACGTAGCTATGGGTATTTTGGAAACCCATAGCTAGTTGTATGCGGTAGACACTAGGATTCAATTGAATGAATTATGTTTTTCCGCAATATAAATTGTATGGTAATATAATATGTTAAAAAGTGTTTTAAGGAGAGATAATTGAGAAATCAAGGTAGTATGATGACTGTATGCATGAAAGGATTAGAATAAAAGAAAAAAATTTCAATGGTAGAATTTGGGTCTTTACAAATAACATGGAAATGAGTATGTTTGGATGAAAGGAATATGCATGCTATAGAATATATATTATGAGATATATATACTATAGGGTGAATATGAATAATGTAAAAGGGTATGTTTGGAATGAAAGTAATATGCATGCTATAGAATATATATTATGGGATATATATACTATAGAGTGAATATGAACAACATGGAAATGGAAGGAAGGAGATACGAATGTTTATATTTATGTGCTTGTGATTATAAGTTATTCCAATGCTTATTTATACTTAATATGTGGATTATCTTGCAATGTTAGTTTTGAACTAATGACTTACTCCCTTGTTTTATTGTGTGGTTATGATAATCCCATTGTAGGTAAACGGATGAATTAAGGATGCTTGATTTGGAGTTTTATGCGCTTTTAGTTTCGTAGGCCTTATCTGCATTGTTTTTTAATCTAACTAATTGTGTTATGAACTGAATATTTGTAACCATGGACATGATATTTGGACATGGTTAATTGTAACTTCGGATATTTGTAGCTATGGGTATTTTTGGAAACTCATAGCTAGTTGTATGCGATAGTCACTGGGAGACTTTAATATGAATTATGTTTTTCCGCAATTAAGAGTATTATGATATGAAACCGAAGTTGTATGGTTAGAGTTATTATATAATTAAAGAAATGAATGAATTAAAAGGGTAAAGGGAATGTATGTTTGGTGTATAACATGGAAAAAATTAAGTATGAAGGATTAAAGTAAAATAAAAAATTTCAAGGGTAGAATTTGGGTCCTTACAGGACCCAGACCCATCTAACAGCGGATCTTAAAATCACGGGTCTCAGTTACCCACAGGTCCAAAACATGGACCCAGACCCGACCCATTGCGGGTATTATTTGCGGGTACCTGCGGATCCGGGTACCCATTGCCATCCTTAATTGTAGTAGTTGCAGACTTTTATTTTTGACCTGACTGTAGTGTACATATTCTACTTATTTATAATTTTTGATAGTTAAGTACCCACCATATGTTTCAAGTTCATGGTCTAGATCAAAACTATTGATTGATGAAGAAATAAGTGACATCCATAAGCATAAGGAAATGTAGTATGGATATACTTTAATGAACTTATCTACCTATAGTATGGTGCATATGTTGTAAGGACCCAAATTTTTCCCATGAAATTTTTTCCTTATTTTAATTCATTCATACATGCATTTTTCCTATAACTTATAGTTATAAACCTAATAACTTTACATTAGTCATCTTTCTTAGTTCATGATCATTTTATCAAGCATTATTCATACATACATTCACTATGCAGAAAAACATAATTCATATTAATGTCTTCCAGTACTTACGATATACAAATAGTTATGGGTGTCCAAAATAATAATACCCATTGTTACAAATATCCAAATCAGCATTTAGTCAGTTATGATACAAAAGAGAATAATAAAGGAATCCAGATCTAAAAGTTCCTAAGGCGCCTAATCAAGCACCCTCAATTCATCTGTTTAACTGCAATGGGATTATCATAAACAAATACATAGAAAACACAAAGGAGTAAGTCATAAACTCAAACATAATCATATGATAATCCACATTCAATAAGGTTAGATAAACAGTTATATCGTAACATATAAATACTACTCCAACATATATCCACTATACTAACTTTGGAATTCAACATGGTCAAAACTCATTACTATTCAATTTCCTCATACTTATATACCATTTAACCCTTTTCTTTATTAGTCATCCACCTCGTAAGCCTTTACCTTGGTTCATTAATCTTACCAAATAGGACCAGTCAGACATATATTACGAATAGCCAATACCACGAAGGGCAAGTCAGTCATTGCTCAACGAGCCAATACCACTAAGAGTAAGTTAGTCATTGCTCAACGAGCCAATACCATGAAGGGCAAGTCAGTCATTGCTCAACGAGCCAATACCACAAATGGCAAGTTAGTCATTGCTCAACGAGCCAATACCACAAAGGGTAAGTCAGTCATTGTTCAACGAGCCAATACCACTATGGGCAAGTCAGTCATTGCTTAACGAGCCAATACCACTAAAGGCAAGTCAGTCATTGCTCAACGAGCCAATACCACTAAGGGCAAGGCAGTCATTTATTCATAATAACATATAAACAACTCATATTTCATATTTAATCATACAAGAGATTCACACATTTTCAAACATCAAAACATACATATTCATCTTCTATTCAACATTAGAACACATAATCTTCTTCCACATCTAACATTTCACCCATTTTCCTCTTTAACCACATTTTCATTTTGGGGGTTTTGGGGTTTCCATGAATCAAACAACAAACCCTTTCCATTTTTCGAATACCAACTCTAAACTAAGAGTTTACAAGAGATAAACTAAATAAAACGAACCATAACTCCAAAAGAATAGTTTCCATGGTTTCTCACATTTTGAGAAGAGATCCCAAATTCCCAAAACAAGTTTCAAAAGGAGAAGGAGAGTTAGAATCAAGAGATTTACCTCTTCTCAAGCTTCTAGATGATTCTCACGAATCCTTGCTTTTGAAAATGCTCCCTTCTCTATATTCTCTCCAAAGTTCTAACCCTAAAAGTGTTTGGGGTTTCTATTTTAAAGTTCAATCGTCGGGTTCTCGCTCAAGCGAGCCTTTTCTCGCTCAAGCGAGAAAATCCCGCGAATTTTAAAAACTCAACACTGATGCTCTCGCTCAAGCTAGGGATTCTCGCTCAAGCGAGGATTCTCCAGCCTCCACACTTCTCTCCCTTGCCCAGGCCAGCCAAATCTCGCTCAAGCGAGAATCCTTCAGCATCTCCTAGTTTTCCACTCACCCAAGTGAGCCATCTCTCGCCCATGCGAGCCCTCTCTCGCTCAAGCGAGAATCTGGCAGTGTGTCTCATTCTTCAGGACTGTTACCACATCTTAAGAAAGATAAATTCAGGGTGTTACATATGTGAATTTGATAATGGTAAATCTGTTGTTGTAGTTTGTCTACTTTTAAGCAGCCTTCAGTTTCTGATGATATGAACGAGAAGTCAGATTCCAATGAATCACTACAATTCAAAAATGTGAGTGGATAGAACCTTTTCTTTACCTAATTTCCAATGCAAAGATAATTCATGTAATAATTATGATATATTTAAATTTGTGGAATTTTGTGGTTAGTCTCTGTCTGTTATTGCTGACCATGATCCAGACCATCTCCAAGTCGTAACTCCAGCCAAGAGATTGTCGCCTTACTTAGTTTTGGACTTTCTTCAAAGCTCTCTCTATAATTCCAGCCAATTGTCATATTCGAAGGTGACAAAACATATCAAGATTGAATGACTTTTGATATTAATGTTTGAAGTTGTATGTAACCACTAAGCTTACAACCTTTTTTATTGCATTACAAGTGTGATGTATATGATACACTGACTTAAGCATCTCTGACCTAATTTTTTGTTGACCTCATCTCGCTGACAAGGAAACAACTCTCAGATGTTAGCACGAGACACTTACCAACCAAGTACCTCATCCTATATATGTTTTATAGAACCTAATTGTGATTACCAAGGCTCACTTTGACTAAAAAACTTCAAGTACAAATTTATATTACAAAGTTGCATTACTTATACATATTACAGACCTAAAGTATTTATTCACATTCTTAAGAAGTTCCACCTATTTATAAATTATAACTAAAAAAACTCATTTGAATATGTAACTTATGACTAAATACAATAAACACTATTTTGACAATCAATAAACACGGTTTTGAAAATAATATTTCATTTCTACCTCATTCTCTTGATGAATTCACCTTATAATCATGTAAAAGTAATAAGTTATTTAGTTTTGTTTTTAGTGAATTAGTTATAGCATTACCATTTCTCACTGACCTTGTTCTGCTCATTTCTTTATATTTTTTAATTTGCATTCACGATCAATGTTATTTTCATTATTACTTATTATCATGCTACCTATTGTAATTTACCTCTTTATGGATGTTAAAAATATTATGGTATAATTTATAGATAATGTTGCTAATCAACTAAAAGTTATATTTTTTATACATTGTTTCAGCGCTAATATTACATTACACACTAACCGAACTAAATTTTTTATTTATGTACAATGATTCTTGCACCATAAGTTTTATTTTAATTCTTCGTTATTGTTGTAAACAATTTACTTTTTTATTGCAGATAAAATATCATTCTCTGAAAACATCAACCAATGACCGAATTACTGAACTTCAGTTCATCTTAACCTTTTCAAATAATTTAACTACATTTTTATAAATAACAATCAAGTGTGAATTTTGATTATTAATGTTTTGTCTGAATAAACTTTCAGGTCTATATATCCTCTTGTGGAATACATAGTTATCAAAGCCAATAATATCTGTCACCGTTCAGGTAGTACAGACATTATACATACCCAAAGGTGACTAAATCAGGTCAACAAACAGTATCAAAGCTAATGATATCATGCTACAAACTTTTTTTTAATCCACAAACCAAATTTAAGCAAGTAGACAAACCAAAGATGACTAAATATTATAGAAATTCCATTGAAATCTTTTACTTTTTGTGCACGTTACTATCATAGAATGAACAAAAAAAATAGAACCTATAATAATAAAAATAATGAAAAATAATTTATATTAAAAGGGTTTCGTTCTTTTTTTCCATTTTATATTAATAGCTTCACTTTATCCATGGCCACTATTAGATATAATGGTCACAGGAATGATATACATATTCATTAGAATTGTTAATTTTTATTGATAAAGTTTAGTCTTTTTGGTAGAGTAAGTCTTTACAAAAATTTGGTTGCTTTACTTCATTGTGATGCTTTAGTTAATATTAAATCATTTCTTCAAAAATATTGCAAAAGATTAATCTATAAGAAAAAAAGGTTTTGCCACATCATCACTAGACACATGTCACACTCTCCTTTATTTTTTCCCTCCTAAACATGTCCATACATTATCATGTTATCTCATACATTCTATTAATCCTTCATTTTTTCTATCAAACACTCAATCATATTCACATATTCTCATATTCTTTTTTCATCCAAAAATCTTTCTTCATTCTCCCTAAATCAATTCTTATATTTCTTCTTTTCCCTAAACTCATATTCTGATTAACAATTCTATTATCATATTATGCACATTCCTTATAATATTGTGAAAACAATCCTATTATTTTGTAGATAGATTCCTATTTTGTATATCTCATATTTAAAGTGCATATTTTATTTATTTTTTGTTCATTTTGTATATATGTTCTTATTTTGTGATTTTGTTCTTATTTTATCATTGAATTTTGTTTATTTTTCATTGATTTCTTTATTTTGTAGATTTGTTCTAACTGATTTCATTATTTTGTAGATCTGTTCTTCGAATCGTTCTCTTCGTTAGTTTCTTATAAGCAAAAGTATCATCCATGAGTACCATCAAACCTTCAAAATATATGGTTGTTGATTGTTTGTTTGTTTTTGTTATTAACTTATTTATCTCTTCATCATATCTCGCTTTTATCATTTTCTCTTATTATTTGCAGTTTGATTATCTCTTTAAGTTCTTTATCTTAATCTCTAATTTTATTTATATATCTTTTATTCAAAGATTCACTATTTTTCTACAACATATTTATCTCTTCATCATATTTTACCATAATCATTTTCTCTTTTAATTTGCATTTTGGTTCTCCATTCACAACATCTTCACATGTTACTTTTCTTTATCTTCATCTCTTATTTTATTTTTATACACTTTTTTATTCAAATAATCAGATTTTCATTTTTTGTTTTGCATGTTGTTATAAACACCTGGAGTGTATCATCCTCTTAAAAAAATTTGATTTAAGTTTTATCATCATATGTGATATTTGATTATGTGTTTTTCAATAACTCAAATGTCAAGAATATAAAGTTTTTTCATTGTTCTGAAAAGAATTGTGCAATTGTTCATAAAAGTTAACATAATCATATTCTTTTACCTTCGAGTCTATGTTATGGTAAAACAAAAAATTTATTGTTATTTAATTAAAATATATTATGAGTACATTTTCTGTTCATTTTATAATTTCATTGAATTTATTAACCATTACAAATGTTACATATTTATTAAAAAATGGCACCATAATTTTTTAATACCTCAAAAACACTAATATTTGGATTTTCAATGGATCATTTTCCATATCACATAGGTGAATTTTATTAATTGTTAATTAAAGATAATAAAATGTCATAAATTCTAACATATTGTTTTCTTTTCTTTTTACATCTACACAAACTTTTCAAGTATTAAAATGATCATTTATATGAATTATGGATACTTATGGAATAATAACTGTAAGGACCGAAATTCTACCCTTGAAAATTTTTCGTTTATTTTAATCCTCTCTTACATACATTCCTCATCTTACTTAAAACCCTCTTAAATCATTCCTTGAAAATACTCTTTACACCTATTATATTATCATACCATTTATATTGCGGAAAAACATAATTCATTTAATGAGTAATTACCACATACAATCAGTTATGAGTTTCCCAGAGTTATAACGTCCATAACTACATATCTCCAGTAATATCCTAATCAGATTTAGATTCATCCCAAAATATTATCTAATCAAATACAATGTCAAAGTAACAATAAAGGCATTCCAGTTAATAAACACATAAGATTCCTAAGTGAGCTTCCTCCTCAAATCCTTCGTTTACCTACAATGGGATTATCATAAACAACACACGAAACAAGGGAGTAAGTCATTAGTTCAAAAACTAACATCACATGATAATCCACATCTCAAATACGATTAAGCTTTAATATAATTTATAACCACACATACGTAATTGTAAACATTCATATCTTATTCCTTTAATTTCCACGTTACTCATATTCATCCTATAGTATATATATCCCATAATATATATTCTATAGCATGCATATTACGTTCTTTCGAAGCATCATCCTTCTCATTATTCATATTCACCCTATAGAACATATACCCCATAATATATATCCTATAGCATGTATATTACTTTCATTCTCAACATCTTCCATTTTCATCCTTCATATTCACCCTATAGTATATATATCCCATAATATATATCCTATAGCATGCATATTACTTTCATTCTGACATTCTCATTTCTCATCATTCATATTCACCCTATAGTATATATATCCCATAATATATATCCTATGGCATGAATATTGTAACACCCTAAATTTTAAGTCTTTAAAATTATAGTATTAGTCCTGGGATCATCGCTTGAGCGAGAGATTCTCGCTTGGGTGAGAGAGAGACTCACTTGGGAGGGTGAAATCCTGGGCTATACTGGAGGATCCTCGCTTGAGCGAGAGATTCTCGCCTGGGCGAGAGAGGCTCACCTGGGAGTGTGAAATCCTGGGGTATACTGGAAGATTCACGCCTGAGCGAGAGTTGTCACGCCTAGGCGAGAAAAGGCATTTTGGGAATGTTGAGATGTAAGATTCTCGCTTGAGCGAGAATCCCTCGCTTGAGCGAGAGGGTCAAATATGAGTTTTTAAAATGGGCGGGATTTTCTCGCTTGAGCGAGAAAGGGCTCGCTTAAGCGAGAACCCGACGCTGTTACATTAAATAGGGGACCCCAAACACATTTATGGGGGTTAACCTAAAGAGAAGTGAGAGAAAGGAGCATTTTCAAGAGCAAGAAGGATTGTGAGTCATTTAGAAGCTTGAGGAGAGGTAGATCTCTTGATTCTAACTTTCTTCTTCCCTTTAAAACTTGTTTTGGGGTATGTTGGATCTCTTCTCAAAATGAGAGAAACCATGGAAACTCACCCTTTTGAGTTATGGTTCGTTTTATGTGATTTTATCTTGTAAACTCTTTGTATATAGTTAATATTTCGAGAAAGGAGAGGGTTTGTGGGTTGATTCATGAAAAACCCCAAAACCCTAAAAATGGAAATGAGTAAAATGCTAGAGGTAGAAGATGAGTTTACTTTCTAATAATGAAGTATGAGATGAATATGTAGGTTTTAGATGTTGTAAACTTATGATGAAAGTAGTTTAGCAACATTGAAAATATCATGAATATTTGTACGGTTAAATGATGCAATATAAGTTGTTTATGAAATATTTGGAATAAATGACTAACATTGTGTTGTATGGTCGGAATGAGGAAAGATCCTAGAGTTGGCGGCGGTATCGGTGGAACTAGTGCAGTTACCAAGAACCCAACCCAACACTCACCAAGGTAAGGATAAGTCTTTAATTTGCGCATTTGAAATGGAAAATGTGTGTATTTTATGCTTGTGCAAGGATTAATTGGTGAATCACGTATTTATTATAAACATATATGGGTGTGTTTGTAATAAGGATTGCGTGGATTCACTAGGTATGATTGATAGTGAAATCAATGAAAAGGAAACGTATTTTTAGCCGACCATAAATGGTTAGCGACTTCGGCTCGAGTTTACGTAGCAACACTTCGGCCCGATTTTATGTGGCAACACTTCAGCCCGAGTTTATGTGGCAACACTTCAGCTCGAGTATATGTAGCAACACTTCGGCCCGAGTTTATGTGGCAACACTTCGGCCCGAGTTTATGTGGCAAAACTTTGGCTCGAGTTTATGTAGCAACGCTTCGGCCCGAGTTTATGTGGCATGTTTTCTTATAAAAGAGATTGAGAAATTGTTTTTAGCTAACCCTAAGGGGTGTAGCGACTTCGGCTCGAGTTTATGTAGCAACACTTCGGCCCGAGTTTATGTGGCATGTTTTCTTTGTAAAAAGGATGAGAAATCGCTTTTAGCTAACCCTAAGGGGTGTAGTGACTTTGGCTCATGTGATGTAGCACGGAAAATGAATTTCAAAGTGATTTACTAACTTTTTCTAATGTGGATTATCTTATAATGACGTTTATTGAATTAATAACTTACTCCTTTATGTGTTTGTGTTTTCGTCATTGATAATCCCATTGTAGATAAACAGGTCACCTGAGGTGGTCTTATTTTTGGGAAGCTTAGGAGCTTTATATTTTTGTATTTCAATTATTAGCACTATTTTGTACATGGGTGCTTATTGAATTACTTGGAATATTTTGTAACTATGGATATATAACTTATACGAATTATTGTAATTCCGCATATACATAGCTATGGGTATTTTGGAAACCCATAGCTAGTTGTATGCGGTAGACACTAGGGTTCAATTGAATGAATTATGTTTTTTCCGCAATATAAATTGTATGGTAATGTATTATGTTAAAAAGTGTTTTAAGGAGTCATAATTGAGAAATTAAGGTAGTATGATGACTGTATGCATGAAAGGATTAAAATAAAAGAAAAAATTTCAAGGGTAGAATTTGGGTCTTTACAAGTATTACTTTTATCATTCATATCCTCATTGTCATCCTTCATATTCACCATATAGTATATATATCCCATAATATATATTCTATACCATGAATATTACTTTTATCATTCACATCCTCATTTTCATCCTTCATATTTCCCTTAATCGTATTCAACGATTTCATTTCCCATACCAAATCGGACAGGTCGAGTTATTCCCCATACCACATCGGGCAGGTCGAGTTATCCCCATACCACATAGGGCAGGTCGAGTTATCCCCATACCACATAGGGCAGGTCGAGTTATCCCCATACCACATAGGGCAGGTCGAGTTATTCCTCATACCACATCGGGCAGGTTGAGTTATTCCCCATACCACATCGGGCAGGTCGAGCTCAGGCGTAGATTTACGGAAAAGGAAAATGTGGGTATTTTCTGGTTATGAAATGATTGAGTTGTGAATAACGCATTTAGTATGAACATATATGGGTGTGTTTATACTAAAGTAGGCGTAGATTTACGGAAAAGGAAAATGTGGGTATTTTCTGGTTATGAAATGATCGATGTAACACCCCGAATTTTAGTCTTTAAAAATTAGAGTATCAGTCCTGGAAGCCTCGCTTGATCCAGAGATTCTCGCTTGAGCGAGAGAGGTGCATCTGGGAGGGTGAAATCTTGGGCTATACTGGAGGATTCTCGCCTGAGCGAGAGTTGTATCACCCGGGCGAGAAATGGCAATTTTGGGCAGTGTAATCGATTACACAGTCCATGTAATCGATTACATTCAGATAAAAGCATCAGATATGTGCATTTTACATGATGTAATCGATTACACAATACATGTAATCGATTACACAATACATGTAATCGATTACATGCAGATAAAAGCATCAGATATGTGCATTTTACATGATGTAATCGATTACACAATATATGTAATCGATTACATGAAGATAAAAGCATCAGATATGTGCATTTTACTTGATGTAATCGATTACACAATACATGTAATCGATTACATGCAGATAAAAGCGTCAGATATGTGCATTTTACACGATGTAATCGATTACACAATCCATGTAATCGGTTACATCTATGCGTTAAGCGAAAATTGCTACTCTGAGATTCTCGCTTGAGCGAGAATGGGCTCGCTTGAGCGAGAACCCGACGACTGCTCTTTAAAAATAGAAACCCCAAACACATTTTAGGGTTAGAACTTGAAGAGAAGATAGAGAAGGGAGCTTTTCAAGAGTAAGGAGCCTTAGGACTCATTTTAGAGCTTGCGAAGAGGTAAACCTCTTGTTTCTAACTCTTCTTCTTCCTCTCTAACTTGTTTTGGGTATGTTGGATTTATTTTCAAAACATGAGAAACCATGGAAACTCATCCGTTAGAGTTATGGTTCGTTTTATGTTGTCTTTATCTTGTAAACTCTTGGTTTAGAGATAGTATCTTAAGAATGAAAAGGGTTGTGGGTTGATTCATGAAAACCCAAAAAAAACCTAAAAGTGAAAATGTGGTAAAATGAGAGAATGAGTAAAATGTTAGAGGTAGAAGATGAGTCTATCCCAAATATTGAAATATGAGATGTCATGCATGTTTTAGATGGTTGAATATTGATGATGAATATTTGGTATGATTAAATGATGCAAAATAAGTTGTTTATGTAATATTTGGAATAAATAACTAACATTGTGTTATGTGGTGGGATGAGAAGAGAGATCCTAAGGTTGGAGGTGGTGTCGGTAGAATTCGAGAAGTTGTCAAGAACCGAACCCCAATACTCACCAAGGTAAGGATAAGTCTTTAATTGTGCATTTGGAATAGAAAATGTAAGTATTTTCTGGTTATGCAATGATTGAGTTGTGAATTACGCATTTAGTATAAACATATATGGGTGTGTTTATACTAAAGTAGGCGTAGATTTACGGAAGATGGAAAACGTGTGTATTTCTGATCATGCAATAATTATATTGTGAATCACGTGTTTAGTATAAACATATATGGGTGTGTTTATACTAAAGATGGCGTAGATTTACAGGAAATGGTTGATAGTGAAATTAATGAAAAGGAAACGTATTTTTAGCCGACCATAAATGGTTAGCGACTTTGGCTCAAGTTATGAAGCAATACTTTGGCTCAAGTTATGTAGCAATGCTTTGGCTCAAGCTATGTAGCAACACTTTGGCTCAAGTTATGAAGCAATACTTTGGCTCAAGTTATGTAGCAATGCTTTGGCTCAAGCTATGTAGCAATACTTTGGCTCAAGTTATGTAGCAATGCTTTGGCTCAAGCTATGTAGCAACACTTTGGCTCAAGTTATGTAGCAACACTTTGGCTCAAGTTATGAAGCAATACTTTGGCTCAAGTTATGTAGCAATGCTTTGGCTCAAGCTATGTAGCAACACTTTGGCTCAAGTTATGTAGCAATGCTTTGGCTCAAGCTATGTAGCAACACTTTGGCTCAAGTTATGTAGCAATGCTTTGGCTCAAGCTATGTAGCAATACTTTGGCTCAAGTTATGTAGCAATGCTTTGGCTCAAGCTATGTAGCAACACTTTGGCTCAAGTTATGTAGCAACACTTTGGCTCAAGTTATGAAGCAATACTTTGGCTCAAGTTATGTAGCAATGCTTTGGCTCAAGCTATGTAGCAACACTTTGGCTCAAGTTATGAAGCAATACTTTGGCTCAAGTTATGTAGCAATGCTTTGGCTCAAGCTATGTAGCAATACTTTGGCTCAAGTTATGTAGCAATGCTTTGGCTCAAGCTATGTAGCAACACTTTGGCTCAAGTTATGAAGCAATACTTTGGCTCAAGTTATGTAGCAATGCTTTGGCTCAAGCTATGTAGCAAAACTTTGGCTCAAGCTATGTAGCAAAACTTTGGCTCAAGCTATGTAGCAAAACTTTGGCTCAAGTTATGTAGCAACGCTTAAGCTATGTAGCAAAACTTTGGCTCAAGTAATGTAGCACAAAATGAATTTATAAAACAAATGGTTTATTAATTCCTTTTTCTAATGTGGATTCTCTTATAATGACGTTTATTGAATTAACGACTTACTCCTTTGTGTGTTTTGTACTTTTGTCATTGATAATCCCATTGCAGGTAAATAGACGAATGGAGTATGGTAGTTCGGGAGCTTTAGACGTTGGATTCACTATTTGCGTTTTTGTACTTTAAATGACTACTTGTGGATTTGAATGATTGTAACCATGATTGACATTTATTTGGGTATTCGTAACCATGAGTATTGTTATATTTGGAGTATTATAACTCTTGGGCTCTTAGTACCCAATGGGAATAATAATGAATGAATTATGTTTTTCCGCAATTTAAATTATATGATAATATAATAGGTGTAAAGAGTATTTTTAAGGAATGATTCCTGAAGGTTTTAAGTAAGATGATGAATGTATGTAAGAGGGAATTAAAATGAATGAAAAAAATTTCAAGGGTAGAAATCGGGTCGTTACAATATGGTATCAGAGCATAGTTAATTCTGCGACCTAGGGCATGGCCTTACTTGCTTCTTTGTAACATGTGTAAAAATTTGACTAGTTGAGATTGTGTGTATTGAATGTTTAAAGCATGTGGCTTTGGTATGATGACATGCGACTTGTTATGAGACTATGTGATTTCCTGACTTGAGTGAATTAAAATTAGCTTACTGACTAGTGTAACAAGTGCGGTAGACTTCACTATGGAAGTACGTGCCCGGGAAAAGGGAATGGATATTTCCACTGCAAGGAGTTTGGGCATATTAAAAGGTATTGTCCCAAGCTGGATCGGAGACCTAATGTCATGCATGCTGGGGAGGCAAGGGACCACGGTCGGATGGTTACCCCAAGTGGCGCAGGGACATCGGGTGTTGATGATCCGGCAAGAGGTAAACGCATGGTGACAGGTATTCCTTGTTTAGTGATGTTGATTCGGGAGCGACACACTCCCTCATATATGTTAAATGTGAAAACCGGTTGAGATTGTAAACTGAGTCATTACTTCTGACTTGGTCGCGTCGACCCCGATCTTTGTGCTGATGGTGGTGTCGACGTTTATGTTCTAGAGTCCGGTTGTGGTAAAAGGTGTGATATTTACCATAGACTCAGTCTGCTTGTCGTTATCCCAGTTAGATATAATTCTGGGGATTGATTGATTGTCGGCAAATCATGTTATGATTGAATAGCGCTGACAGGGTTGTAGCGGTTGGGGATCTGTGCAAGGTCTCTGACCAGGCCAGTGGTATAGGGCCAATGTCGGCTAAGAAAGTCAGGACCCTCCTTCGAAAAAGGGATCGATATTCATTCAGTAAATGTCACAAGAGGGTATTTAAGAACTCGTTAGTATTTCGAGATGTTAAGATTTGAAAGAACTATTTATTTTGTCTTGGAAAGTGGACTTTCGTCTATGAATGATTGACTTTTATAATAAGTATACTGACAAGAAAAATTGTTAAGTCGGGGATGCTTGTTTTCTCTTATGAGTTGTTAAAGGTTAATTCCCTTTGTTGGCCTTAGTGTGTATGCGTACGCTAAGAGGTGAAACTCATATTTCGAAAAGGAAATAGAGGTTGGATAAATTACCTAAAGGTCCTTGCGACTAATGTGTTTACATGGACGTTGACTAATCAGATGTATTATCATTTTGAGGTGACCTATGGTTGGTACCCCAAAATCGATTAAGTATGAAAAAGTTATTTTTGATTCTTGTGTATGAAGCTTCTGGTCTATGAAATTTTTTTTTTAAAGAGGAGTACTCGCCATAACAAATATATATTGGTAGTGAACACCAAATTATGTGCGGGGATGTTGAACCTCAAAAACTTAGTTTGGATCGGGAGTGTCTCAGTGTACGGTTGGGGTAAATGGTAGAACATTTACCATAGTGTTGATATGCGCAATGACGTCCTAGCTGGATTTAATCCTGGAAATGGACTAGCGGTCAGCAAATCGTGTTATGTTTAACTATGTGAAATTGTTGAGGTGAAGATTTAAATTTGGTATGCATTGATATGTATTTGTATGCTAAAGGGGTAAGACTTATGCTGATAATCGAGGAAAGAGGCTAGTCGAGTTGTTTACCTCGTTGATGTGATGAATACATTTTATTAGACGTGAAACTTTTGGTCTCGAATGACCGGTTCTTTTGCGGTAGGACATTGGCAATGCATGAAATAGTGGTGGTGTACCTAAGTGGTCTGCATTGAATGTTGTACCAGCGAAAGTTGTTGCTGTTTCGTGAACGTCAATAATGACGGTGTATGAGTGTGATGTAGCCATATGAGAGAAGGAGTTTTGGGTTGTGTTGAACTGATTATGTAAACTTTGTTTCATAAGTCGTGGATTCAAACCGTTTTCGAAAATCCTTTTCTTTGGGTGAAACATAGTCTGTGGCTAAGAAATGATTTGGTCTTATGTTGGAGAATTCTGAAATTTTAGCAACCATCTCGGGATAAGTATGAAGTTGTTAAGAAAATTTATTGATAAAAGACGCCCATGTATTTCTGGGCATAATGCGAGTGGGTTAATAAGTTTATTTTGCTGACGGAATTGGAGTGACCAAACCGAACGCAAGTTGTAGGTCGAGTGTTGGTCGACTTGTGCTTGCCGATTGGTAACGTAACACCTAGTTTTGGTGTGAATAAATGGTTTTATGGTTTCAGTGGAGGCTAGAAATTGGTAATTTCTTTAGACGATAAGATTTGATGGTAGAAATATTTGATGTAATTAGACAATTATTGGATAGTTGAATTGTGTACGATGGATGAGACACTAAGAATTCTATTGTGTATGTACTTTGTTGATTGAGTGAAATGGAATTGTGCTAGATTCTTGAGTGGAGATGAAACTAGCTAGTGTATGATGGATGTTAAAAGACGCATTTAGATAGATATGAGATAAGGAGTTCCCCATTCGCTAAAGTTCGAGAATGTTATCGAAATTCTTAACGTATGTTAGGATTGATAGATGGATAGGTGCTAGATACCTATGGTTCTTGACGAATGTAGGAAAGATCTTTAGTCTAAATTGCGGTTTAATTCTCAGGACATTCGGGATATTAAAGGCTGAAACCTTAATATTTGGACATTTATGAGTTAGTTCATGAATTGGTGGGTGATGTCACGGTTTAGTGGTATATGCCCTTAGTGACTGATTAAGTAATCTTAATGGATTAGGGAATCGATTATGATTTTGGTGGAGTATCCTTGTGCCTAAGGTTTAGGTGATGATTTTGATTTCCGAGGTATGTTTAATTTTCGGGGACGAAAATTCTTATAAGAGGGGGAGGATTGTAACACCCCGAATTTTAGTCTTTAAAAATTAGAGTATCAGTCCTGGAAGCCTCGCTTGATCCAGAGATTCTCGCTTGAGCGAGAGAGGTGCATCTGGGAGGGTGAAATCTTGGGCTATACTGGAGGATTCTCGCTTGAGCGAGAGTTGTATCACCCGGGCGAGAAATGGCAATTTTGGGCAGTGTAATCGATTACACAGTCCATGTAATCGATTACATTCAGATAAAAGCATCAGATATGTGCATTTTACATGATGTAATCGATTACACAATACATGTAATCGATTACATGCAGATAAAAGCATCAGATATGTGCATTTTACATGATGTAATCGATTACACAATATATGTAATCGATTACATGAAGATAAAAGCATCAGATATGTGCATTTTACTTGATGTAATCGATTACACAATACATGTAATCGATTACATGCAGATAAAAGCGTCAGATATGTGCATTTTACACGATGTAATCGATTACACAATCCATGTAATCGGTTACATCTATGCGTTAAGCGAAAATTGCTACTCTGAGATTCTCGCTTGAGCGAGAATGGGCTCGCTTGAGCGAGAACCCGACGACTGCTCTTTAAAAATAGAAACCCCAAACACATTTTAGGGTTAGAACTTGAAGAGAAGATAGAGAAGGGAGCTTTTCAAGAGCAAGGAGCCTTAGGACTCATTTTAGAGCTTGCGAAGAGGTAAACCTCTTGTTTCTAACTCTTCTTCTTCCTCTCTAACTTGTTTTGGGTATGTTGGATTTATTTTCAAAACATGAGAAACCATGGAAACTCATCCGTTAGAGTTATGGTTCGTTTTATGTTGTTTTTATCTTGTAAACTCTTGGTTTAGAGATAGTATCTTAAGAATGAAAAGGGTTGTGGGTTGATTCATGAAAACCCAAAAAAAACCTAAAAGTGAAAATGTGGTAAAATGAGAGAATGAGTAAAATGTTAGAGGTAGAAGATGAGTCTATCCCAAATATTGAAATATGAGATGTCATGCATGTTTTAGATGGTTGAATATTGATGATGAATATTTGGTATGATTAAATGATGCAAAATAAGTTGTTTATGTAATATTTGGAATAAATAACTAACATTGTGTTATGTGGTGGGATGAGAAGAGAGATCCTAAGGTTGGAGGTGGTGTCGGTAGAATTCGAGAAGTTGTCAAGAACCGAACCCCAATACTCACCAAGGTAAGGATAAGTCTTTAATTGTGCATTTGGAATAGAAAATGTAAGTATTTTCTGGTTATGCAATGATTGAGTTGTGAATTACGCATTTAGTATAAACATATATGGGTGTGTTTATACTAAAGTAGGCGTAGATTTACGGAAGATGGAAAACGTGTGTATTTCTGATCATGCAATAATTATATTGTGAATCACGTGTTTAGTATAAACATATATGGGTGTGTTTATACTAAAGATGGCGTAGATTTACAGGAAATGGTTGATAGTGAAATTAATGAAAAGGAAACGTATTTTTAGCCGACCATAAATGGTTAGCGACTTTGGCTCAAGTTATGAAGCAATACTTTGGCTCAAGTTATGTAGCAATGCTTTGGCTCAAGCTATGTAGCAACACTTTGGCTCAAGTTATGAAGCAATACTTTGGCTCAAGTTATGTAGCAATGCTTTGGCTCAAGCTATGTAGCAATACTTTGGCTCAAGTTATGTAGCAATGCTTTGGCTCAAGCTATGTAGCAACACTTTGGCTCAAGTTATGTAGCAACACTTTGGCTCAAGTTATGAAGCAATACTTTGGCTCAAGTTATGTAGCAATGCTTTGGCTCAAGCTATGTAGCAACACTTTGGCTCAAGTTATGTAGCAATGCTTTGGCTCAAGCTATGTAGCAACACTTTGGCTCAAGTTATGTAGCAATGCTTTGGCTCAAGCTATGTAGCAATACTTTGGCTCAAGTTATGTAGCAATGCTTTGGCTCAAGCTATGTAGCAACACTTTGGCTCAAGTTATGTAGCAACACTTTGGCTCAAGTTATGAAGCAATACTTTGGCTCAAGTTATGTAGCAATGCTTTGGCTCAAGCTATGTAGCAACACTTTGGCTCAAGTTATGAAGCAATACTTTGGCTCAAGTTATGTAGCAATGCTTTGGCTCAAGCTATGTAGCAATACTTTGGCTCAAGTTATGTAGCAATGCTTTGGCTCAAGCTATGTAGCAACACTTTGGCTCAAGTTATGAAGCAATACTTTGGCTCAAGTTATGTAGCAATGCTTTGGCTCAAGCTATGTAGCAAAACTTTGGCTCAAGCTATGTAGCAAAACTTTGGCTCAAGCTATGTAGCAAAACTTTGGCTCAAGTTATGTAGCAACGCTTAAGCTATGTAGCAAAACTTTGGCTCAAGTAATGTAGCACAAAATGAATTTATAAAACAAATGGTTTATTAATTCCTTTTTCTAATGTGGATTCTCTTATAATGACGTTTATTGAATTAACGACTTACTCCTTTGTGTGTTTTGTACTTTTGTCATTGATAATCCCATTGCAGGTAAATAGACGAATGGAGTATGGTAGTTCGGGAGCTTTAGACGTTGGATTCACTATTTGCGTTTTTGTACTTTAAATGACTACTTGTGGATTTGAATGATTGTAACCATGATTGACATTTATTTGGGTATTCGTAACCATGAGTATTGTTATATTTGGAGTATTATAACTCTTGGGCTCTTAGTACCCAATGGGAATAATAATGAATGAATTATGTTTTTCCGCAATTTAAATTATATGATAATATAATAGGTGTAAAGAGTATTTTTAAGGAATGATTCCTGAAGGTTTTAAGTAAGATGATGAATGTATGTAAGAGGGAATTAAAATGAATGAAAAAAATTTCAAGGGTAGAAATCGGGTCGTTACAATATGGTATCAGAGCATAGTTAATTCTGCGACCTAGGGCATGGCCTTACTTGCTTCTTTGTAACATGTGTAAAAATCTGACTAGTTGAGATTGTGTGTATTGAATGTTTAAAGCATGTAGCTTTGGTATAATGACATGCGACTTGTTATGAGACTATGTGATTTCCTGACTTGAGTGAATTAAAATTAGCTTACTGACTAGTGTAACAAGTGCGGTAGACTTCACTATGGAAGTACGTGCCCGGGAAAAGGGAATGGATATTTCCACTACAAGGAGTTTGGGCATATTAAAAGGTATTGTCCCAAGCTGGATCGGAGACCTAATGTCATGCATGCTGGGGAGGCAAGGGACCACGGTCGGATGGTTACCCCAAGTGGCGCAGGGACATCGGGTGTTAATGATCCGGCAAGAGGTAAACGCATGGTGACAGGTATTCCTTGTTTAGTGATGTTGATTCGGGAGCGACACACTCCCTCATATATGTTAAATGTGAAAACCGGTTGAGATTGTAAACTGAGTCATTACTTCTGACTTGGTCGCGTCGACCCCGATCTTTGTGCTGATGGTGGTGTCGACGTTTATGTTCTAGAGTCCGGTTGTGGTAAAAGGTGTGATATTTACCATAGACTCAGTCTGCTTGTCGTTATCCCAGTTAGATATAATTCTGGGGATTGACTGATTGTCGGCAAATCATGTTATGATTGAATAGCGCTGACAGGGTTGTAGCAGTTGGGGATCTGTGCAAGGTCTCTGACCAGGCCAGTGGTATAGGGCCAATGTCGGCTAAGAAAGTCAGGACCCTCCTTCGAAAAAGGGATCGATATTCATTCAGTAAATGTCACAAGAGGGTATTTAAGAACTCGTTAGTATTTCGAGATGTTAAGATTTGAAAGAACTATTTATTTTGTCTTGGAAAGTGGACTTTCGTCTATGAATGATTGACTTTTATAATAAGTATACTGACAAGAAAAATTGTTAAGTCGGGGATGCTTGTTTTCTCTTATGAGTTGTTAAAGGTTAATTCCCTTTGTTGGCCTTAGTGTGTATGCGTACGCTAAGAGGTGAAACTCATATTTCGAAAAGGAAATAGAGGTTGGATAAATTACCTAAAGGTCCTTGCGACTAATGTGTTTACATGGACGTTGACTAATCAGATGTATTATCATTTTGAGGTGACCTATGGTTGGTACCCCAAAATCGATTAAGTATGAAAAAGTTATTTTTGATTCTTGTGTATGAAGCTTCTGGTCTATGAAATTTTTTTTTAAAGAGGAGTACTCGCCGTAACAAATATATATTGGTAGTGAACACCAAATTATGTGCGGGGATGTTGAACCTCAAAAACTTAGTTTGGATCGGGAGTGTCTCAGTGTACGGTTGGGGTAAATGGTAGAACATTTACCATAGTGTTGATATGCGCAATGACGTCCTAGCTGGATTTAATCCTGGAAATGGACTAGCGGTCAGCAAATCGTGTTATGTTTAACTATGTGAAATTGTTGAGGTGAAGATTTAAATTTGGTATGCATTGATATGTATTTGTATGCTAAAGGGGTAAGACTTATGCTGATAATCGAGGAAAGAGGCTAGTCGAGTTGTTTACCTCGTTGATGTGATGAATACATTTTATTAGACGTGAAACTTTTGGTCTCGAATGACCGGTTCTTTTGCGGTAGGACATTGGCAATGCATGAAATAGTGGTGGTGTACCTAAGTGGTCTGCATTGAATGTTGTACCAGCGAAAGTTGTTGCTGTTTCGTGAACGTCAATAATGACGGTGTATGAGTGTGATGTAGCCATATGAGAGAAGGAGTTTTGGGTTGTGTTGAACTGATTATGTAAACTTTGTTTCATAAGTCGTGGATTCAAACCGTTTTCGAAAATCCTTTTCTTTGGGTGAAACATAGTCTGTGGCTAAGAAATGATTTGGTCTTATGTTGGAGAATTCTGAAATTTTAGCAACCATCTCGGGATAAGTATGAAGTTGTTAAGAAAATTTATTGATAAAAGACGCCCATGTATTTCTGGGCATAATGCGAGTGGGTTAATAAGTTTATTTTGCTGACGGAATTGGAGTGACCAAACCGAACGCAAGTTGTAGGTCGAGTGTTGGTCGACTTGTGCTTGCCGATTGGTAACGTAACACCTAGTTTTGGTGTGAATAAATGGTTTTATGGTTTCAGTGGAGGCTAGAAATTGGTAATTTCTTTAGACGATAAGATTTGATGGTAGAAATATTTGATGTAATTAGACAATTATTGGATAGTTGAATTGTGTACGATGGATGAGACACTAAGAATTCTATTGTGTATGTACTTTGTTGATTGAGTGAAATGGAATTGTGCTAGATTCTTGAGTGGAGATGAAACTAGCTAGTGTATGATGGATGTTAAAAGACGCATTTAGATAGATATGAGATAAGGAGTTCCCCATTCGCTAAAGTTCGAGAATGTTATCGAAATTCTTAACGTATGTTAGGATTGATAGATGGATAGGTGCTAGATACCTATGGTTCTTGACGAATGTAGGAAAGATCTTTAGTCTAAATTGCGGTTTAATTCTCAGGACATTCGGGATATTAAAGGCTGAAACCTTAATATTTGGACATTTATGAGTTAGTTCATGAATTGGTGGGTGATGTCACGGTTTAGTGGTGTATGCCCTTAGTGACTGATTAAGTAATCTTAATGGATTAGGGAATCGATTATGATTTTGGTGGAGTATCCTTGTGCCTAAGGTTTAGGTGATGATTTTGATTTCCGAGGTATGTTTAATTTTCGGGGACGAAAATTCTTATAAGAGGGGGAGGATTGTAACACCCCGAATTTTAGTCTTTAAAAATTAGAGTATCAGTCCTGGAAGCCTCGCTTGATCCAGAGATTCTCGCTTGAGCGAGAGAGGTGCATCTGGGAGGGTGAAATCTTGGGCTATACTGGAGGATTCTCGCTTGAGCGAGAGTTGTATCACCCGGGCGAGAAATGGCAATTTTGGGCAGTGTAATCGATTACACAGTCCATGTAATCGATTACATTCAGATAAAAGCATCAGATATGTGCATTTTACATGATGTAATCGATTACACAATACATGTAATCGATTACACAATACATGTAATCGATTACATGCAGATAAAAGCATCAGATATGTGCATTTTACATGATGTAATCGATTACACAATATATGTAATCGATTACATGAAGATAAAAGCATCAGATATGTGCATTTTACTTGATGTAATCGATTACACAATACATGTAATCGATTACATGCAGATAAAAGCGTCAGATATGTGCATTTTACACGATGTAATCGATTACACAATCCATGTAATCGGTTACATCTATGCGTTAAGCGAAAATTGCTACTCTGAGATTCTCGCTTGAGCGAGAATGGGCTCGCTTGAGCGAGAACCCGACGACTGCTCTTTAAAAATAGAAACCCCAAACACATTTTAGGGTTAGAACTTGAAGAGAAGATAGAGAAGGGAGCTTTTCAAGAGCAAGGAGCCTTAGGACTCATTTTAGAGCTTGCGAAGAGGTAAACCTCTTGTTTCTAACTCTTCTTCTTCCTCTCTAACTTGTTTTGGGTATGTTGGATTTATTTTCAAAACATGAGAAACCATGGAAACTCATCCGTTAGAGTTATGGTTCGTTTTATGTTGTTTTTATCTTGTAAACTCTTGGTTTAGAGATAGTATCTTAAGAATGAAAAGGGTTGTGGGTTGATTCATGAAAACCCAAAAAAAACCTAAAAGTGAAAATGTGGTAAAATGAGAGAATGAGTAAAATGTTAGAGGTAGAAGATGAGTCTATCCCAAATATTGAAATATGAGATGTCATGCATGTTTTAGATGGTTGAATATTGATGATGAATATTTGGTATGATTAAATGATGCAAAATAAGTTGTTTATGTAATATTTGGAATAAATAACTAACATTGTGTTATGTGGTGGGATGAGAAGAGAGATCCTAAGGTTGGAGGTGGTGTCGGTAGAATTCGAGAAGTTGTCAAGAACCGAACCCCAATACTCACCAAGGTAAGGATAAGTCTTTAATTGTGCATTTGGAATAGAAAATGTAAGTATTTTCTGGTTATGCAATGATTGAGTTGTGAATTACGCATTTAGTATAAACATATATGGGTGTGTTTATACTAAAGTAGGCGTAGATTTACGGAAGATGGAAAACGTGTGTATTTCTGATCATGCAATAATTATATTGTGAATCACGTGTTTAGTATAAACATATATGGGTGTGTTTATACTAAAGATGGCGTAGATTTACAGGAAATGGTTGATAGTGAAATTAATGAAAAGGAAACGTATTTTTAGCCGACCATAAATGGTTAGCGACTTTGGCTCAAGCTATGTAGCAACACTTTGGCTCAAGTTATGTAGCAATGCTTTGGCTCAAGTTATGAAGCAATACTTTGGCTCAAGTTATGTAGCAATGCTTTGGCTCAAGCTTTGTAGCAACACTTTGGCTCAAGTTATGAAGCAATACTTTGGCTCAAGTTATGTAGCAATGCTTTGGCTCAAGCTATGTAGCAAGACTTTGGCTCAAGTTATGTAGCAATGCTTTGGCTCAAGCTATGTAGCAACACTTTGGCTCAAGTTATGTAGCAACACTTTGGCTCAAGTTATGAAGCAATACTTTGGCTCAAGTTATGTAGCAATGCTTTGGCTCAAGCTATGTAGCAACACTTTGGCTCAAGTTATGTAGCAATGCTTTGGCTCAAGCTATGTAGCAACACTTTGGCTCAAGTTATATAGCAATGCTTTGGCTCAAGCTATGTAGCAATACTTTGGCTCAAGTTATGTAGCAATGCTTTGGCTCAAGCTATGTAGCAACACTTTGGCTCAAGTTATGTAGCAACACTTTGGCTCAAGTTATGAAGTAATACTTTGGCTCAAGTTATGTAGCAATGCTTTGGCTCAAGCTATGTAGCAACACTTTGGCTCAAGTTATGAAGCAATACTTTGGCTCAAGTTATGTAGCAATGCTTTGGCTCAAGCTATGTAGCAAAACTTTGGCTCAAGTTATGTAGCAATGCTTTGGCTCAAGCTATGTAGCAACACTTTGGCTCAAGTTATGAAGCAATACTTTGGCTCAAGTTATGTAGCAATGCTTTGGCTCATGCTATGTAGCAAAACTTTGGCTCAAGCTATGTAGCAAAACTTTGGCTCAAGCTATGTAGCAAAACTTTGGCTCAAGTTATGTAGCAACGCTTTGGCTCAAGCTATGTAGCAAAACTTTGGCTCAAGTAATGTAGCACAAAATGAATTTATAAAACAAATGGTTTATTAACTCCTTTTTCTAATGTGGATTCTCTTATAATGACGTTTATTGAATTAACGACTTACTCCTTTGTGTGTTTTGTACTTTTGTCATTGATAATCCCATTGCAGGTAAATAGACGAATGGAGTATGGTAGTTCGGGAGCTTTAGACGTTGGATTCACTATTTGCGTTTTTGTACTTTAAATGACTACTTGTGGATTTGAATGATTGTAACCATGATTGACATTTATTTGGGTATTCGTAACCATGAGTATTGTTATATTTGGAGTATTATAACTCTTGGGCTCTTAGTACCCAATGGGAATAATAATGAATGAATTATGTTTTTCCGCAATTTAAATTATATGATAATATAATAGGTGTAAAGAGTATTTTTAAGGAATGATTCCTGAAGGTTTTAAGTAAGATGATGAATGTATGTAAGAGGGGATTAAAATGAATGAAAAAAATTTCAAGGGTAGAAATCGGGTCGTTACAATCGAGTTGTGAATTACGCATTTAGTATGAACATATATGGATGTGTTTATACTAAAGTAGACGTAGATTTACGGAAGAAGGAAAAGATGTGTGTTTCCTGGCCATGCAATAATTATATTGTAAATCACGTATTAGTATAAACAGATATGGAGTGTTTATACTAAAGATGACATGGATTTACGGGAAATGATTGATGGCAAATCGATGGAAGGAAAAATATATTTTTAGCCGACCAGAAATGGTTAGCGACTTCGGCCCGAGTTTATGAGGCAACACTTCGGCCCGAGTTTATGAGGCAACACTTCGGCCCGAGTTTATGAGGCAACACTTCGGCCCGAGTTTATGAGGCAATACTTCAGCCCGAGTTTATGAGGCAACACTTCAGCCCGAGTTTACACGGCATGTTTTCTTTATAAAAGAGATGAGAATTTGTTTTTAGCTAACCCTAAGGGGTGTAGCGACTTTGGTTCGAGTTTATGTAGCAACACTTCAGCCCGAGTTTACGCGGCATGTTTTCTTTATAAAAGAGATGAGAATTTGTTTTTAGCTAACCCTAAGGGGTGTAGCGACTTCGGCTCGAGTTTATGTAGCAACATTTCAGCCCGAGTTTACGCGGCATGTTTTCTTTATAAAAGAGATAAGAATTTGTTTTTAGCTAACCCTAAGGGGTGTAGCGACTTCGGCTCGAGTTTATGTAGCAACACTTCGGCCCGAGTTTATGAGGCGTGTTTTATTGGTAAAAAGGATGAGAATCTGCTTTTAGCTAACCCTGAGGGGTGTATGACTTTGGCTCAAGTAATGCAGCAAGACAAAATGAATTTCGGAAATGGTTTACTAACCCTTTTTCTAATGTGGATTATCTTATAATGACGTTTATTGAATTAACGACTTACTCCTTTGTGTGTTTTGTACTTTTGTCATTGATAATCCCATTGCAGGTAAATAGACGAATGGGGTATGCTAGTTCGGGAGCTTTAGGAGCTTTTGACGTTGGATTCACTATTTGCGTTTTTGTACTTTAAATGACTACTTGTGGATTTGAATGATTGTAACCATGGCTGACATTTATTTGGGTATTCGTAACGATGGGTATTGTTATATTTGGAGTATTATAACTTTTGGGCTCTTAGTACCCATGGGAATAATAATGAATGAATTATGTTTTTCCGCAATTTAAATTATATGATAATATAATAGGTGTAAAGAGTATTTTTAAGGAATGATTCATAAAGGTTTTAAGTAAGATGATGAATGTATGTAAGAGGGAATTAAAATGAATGAAAAAAATTTCAAGGGTAGAAATCGGGTCGTTACACTTTTCTCTTGAGAAGCTCTCCTCTCTCTCTTCTCTTCAAAGTTCTAACCCTAAAATGTGTTTGGGGTTTCTATTTTTAAGAGGAGTCTTCGGGTTCTCGCTCAAGCGAGTCCATTCTCGCTCAGGCGAGAAAATCCCGCCTTTTTAAAATTTCAGATCTGACGCTCTCGCTCAAGTGAGGTATTCTCGCTCAAGCGAGGGATTCTCGCTCAAGCGAGAATCTCACAGTCCCAACAGGCTTCCTCTCGCTCAAGCGACCCATTCCTCGCTTGGGCGAGACTCCCAAATTTTCTAATTTCAAAACACTGATCCTCTCGCTTGGGCGAGGTCCTCTCGCTCAAGCGAGAATCTAACAGTATGCCCCATTTCTCAGGACTGTTACCTAATTTCAATGAGGATAAATTTGGGGTGTTACAATAACGGTTGGAGAGAATTACTCTCGAGATTTAAGAGTAATTAATGTGAATAATGAAAAATAAAACATAGTAGAATGACAATAAATGAAATTCATAAGGGAATAGAAATTGCATAGGTGAATAATGACAATAACTTTTGTTATTCTATTGTATTTTGTAATTGAATAAGTGAATAAATATCGATAACGTTGAATAAATACCGTCGATCAGTTGCAAACTAATAATTAATAATTATTTTGAATAAATATCGCCGACCATTAAAAAGAAATAAAACTGATGAATATAAGAGAATAAAAACACATATTGTCATTTAATGTGGTGCTTATTGGTGAGATCGGTGATGCTATTCAAGTTGAAAAATAATGTATAGTAATCACTACATGCAAATTATCTTGTGTGCTTTATTTTAAAAAAAATTAAAAATTAAATATAAAGTTCTCGTCTCCATTTACTAATATTGTTCATACATTTCAATTACTATCTTTAAAATATTTTAGTAGTTTTGATCCTAAATAATTAAGGTCTCCATTATTTTAAACAAGAATCGAACTATATAATTACAACTTTCATATTTCAATGGTCATTTATTACTAAAATTTCATTTATATCTATTAAAATATTATTATCAAAGTTGTCAAACTAAATGATTATATCCGTATTTATTTTGAAAAAAATCTAAGTAATTAATTACAATTTCCCATTTTGTATACTTTTAAAAAAATATGAAATAATAAACCAATTATACTAACAGCTAATACGAAATAATATTCTAGAAATAAAAGAAATTATAAACAAGTTACATTAAGAAATAATCACAATAAATCATAAAACTAAACAAGTTCTCCACATGTAAGTCTATATTAAGAATGATCAAATTTTTATTGTATTTATTAGTTAACAAAATATATATACTATAGAGTATGAAAATCAATAAAAAAATACAAAAGTATATAGCTAACATGTCTTCACGAAATCATGCAAACTACAAAAGCGTGTATGTTCTTAACCGTATGAATGCACATATAATGTGTGTTCTTAATCATACAACAAAAAAATACCGCCCCGTACAAATGCACGAATTACTTGTTAGTGTCTTAATAAAAAGAGAACTTGAATCATTTCATTATCTACTTTAGTTAACACATTTGAATATGTGCTATTTATTTACTATTTTATTGCATTTAATGTTATCTACTTTTTCTTTTTACACTCTCCTCCATAGAGTTATCTGTTTATCAAATAATAAGGTCTTTAATTCAATGTGGTGCTTTAGTTAATATATCACCTATGCAACAAAGACCTTGACATTGTTGTATGGGAGAGGATCTACTTACTTCAAGAGTAAGTTTTTAAACTTACTCCACATCTTAGTCATCAATTCTAGGGAAATCGAATGGTTGAAATTGGTGAGTAGATCTAAACCATTAAATTTCCATTGAATTGATGGCTAAGATGTGAAGTAAGTTTTTTAAACTTACTCTTGGATTAAGTGAATCCCCTATCTTGTCGTACACCTAATCCTAATATTCATACTTGCATTTTCTGTTATATACATTATTATTTAATACTACCTTATTTATTGCACTTCTAGCTTATTATCTTTATGAATTCACCTTATATTCATATAAATATAATAAGTAATTTAGTTTCTATTCTTAGTGAAATTGTTATAGCATCTAGCATGTCTGAATGACCTTACAGTTCATCATGACATTGTTTCTTATTATGTTGATTTCTTTATATTTTTGGCATTCAATATCAATGTTATTATCATTCTTTTTTATTGTCATTCTACCTGTGACACCCTAATTTTGAGTCTTTAAAATCATAGTATCAGTCCTGGAAATCTGGCTTGAACGAGAGATTCTCGCCTGAGCGAGAAAGGATCACCTAGGAGGGTGAAATCATGGGCTATACTGGAAGATTCTCGCCTGAGCGAGAGTTGCCTCGCCTGGGCGAGAAATGACAAACTAGGGCTGTTGACACTGTGAGATTCTCGCCTGAGCGAGAATCCCTCGCTTGAGTGAGAGGAAGCTTGTTGGGACTGTGAGATTCTCGCTTGAGCGAGAGGGTCAGATATGAATTTTTAAAATAGGCGGGATTTTCTCGCTTGAGCGAGAATGGGCTCGCTTGAGCGAGAACGCGATGACTGCTCTTTAAAATAGAAACCCCAAACACATTTTAGGGTTAGAACTTTGAAGAGAAGAGAGAGCAGAGAGCTTTTCAAGAGCAAGGAGCCTTAGGACTCATCTTAGAGCTTGAGAAGAGGTAAACCTCTTGCTTCTAACTCTTCTTCTTCCTCTCTAACTTGTTTTGGGTGTGTTGGATCTATTTTCAAAACATGAGAAACCATGGAAACTCATTCTTTAGAGTTATGGTTCGTTTTATGTTGTTTTCCTCTTGTAAACTCTTGGGTTAGAGTTGATATTTGATGAATGGAAAGGTTTTGTGGGTTATTTATGAAAACCCCAAAAACCCCCAAAATGAGAATATGAGTATAAAGAGAAAGAGATGAAATGTTAGATATGGATGATGAGTTTGTGCTTTGATGTTGATATATGAGATAAACATGTATGGTTAGATGTTCGGAAACTTGTATTGAAGTAGTTTTGGAAATCTAGAATATATGTGAATCCCTTGTATGCTTGATGATGAAATACGAGTTATTTATGTGTTATTTTGAATAAATGACTGACATTGTTGTTATTGGTGGAAATGAGGAAAGATCCTAAGGTTGGAGGAAATCGCGGAGGAGACTTTTAAAGTTACTCGGAACCGATCCCCAACGCTCACCAAGGTAAGGGATAAGTGTCTCAAATTCATACTCACTGATGTGAATGAGGTATGTGAAAGAGGTATTGTGTTGATAAGTTTATTGTTGTTACCCTACCCGAAGAGGTAGTGGTTTATTGTTGTTACCCTACCCGAAGAGGTAGTGGTTTATTGTTGTTACCCTACCCGAAGAGGTAGTGGTTTATTATTGTTACCCTACCCGAAGAGGTAGTGGTTCAATATTGTGCCCTACTTGGAGTGGTAGTGGGCTGTTATTGTGTCCTACCCGGAGTGGTAGTGAACTGTTATTGTGTCCTACCCGGAGTGGTAGTGAACTGTTATTGTGTCCTACCCGGAGTGGTAGTGAACTGTTATTATGTCCTACCCGGAGTGGTAGCGGACGGTTATCGTGTCCTACCCGAAGTGGTAGCGGACTGTTATTGTATCCTACCCAGAGTGGTAGTGGACTGTTATTGTTATCCTACCGGAACGGTAGTGAAGTATTATGACTAGACCTGCCCGGTGTGGTATGGAGAATGACTAGACCTGCCCTATGTGGTATGGATGATGAACTAGACCTGCCCTATGTGGTATGGAGAATGACTAGACCTGCCCTATGTGGTATGGATGATGAACTAGACCTGCCCTATGTGGTATGGAGAATGACTAGACCTAGACCTGCCCTGTGTGGTATGGAGAATAACTAGACCTGCCCTATGTGGTACGGATGATGAACTAGACCTGCCCTATGTGGTATGGAGAATGACTAGACCTGCCCTATGTGGTATGGATGATGAACTAGACCTGCCATATGTGGTATGGAGAATGACTAGACCTGCCCGATGTGGTATGGATAATAACTAGACCTGCCCGATGTGGTATGGATGATGACTAGACCTGCCCGATGTGGTATGGATAATAACTAGACCTTCCCCATGTGGTATGGATAATAACTAGACCTGCCCCATGTGGTATGGATGACGAACTAGACCTGCCCGAGGTGGTATGGAGATGTAATTGGACCCACCCGGTGTGGTAGGGGGTTATATTTGTGAAAGAACTCGGTGAAAACGATTAAGGATGAATACGACACATGAGAAACGAGGATGTTAAGAGCGAAAGTCATATGCATTCTATAGGATATATATTATGGGATATATATACTATAGGGTGAATATGAATGTTGAAAATGAAGACGTAAGAGTAAAAGTAGTATACATGCTATAGGATATATAGTATGGGATATATATACTATAGTGTGGATATGAATAATGAGAAGAACGATGCTTCAAATGAACGCAATATGCATGCTATAGAATATATATTATGGGATATATATTCTATAGGATGAATATGGATAACGTGGAAATGAACGGAAGGAGATATGAATGTTTATATTTACGTAATTGTGTTTATAAATTATATTAAAGCTTAATCGTATTTGAAATGTGGATTATCATGTGATGTTAGTTTTGAACTAATGACTTACCCCCTTTGTTTTGTGTGTTGTTTATGATAATCCCATTGTAGGTAAATGAAGGATTTTGAGAAGGAAACTCGCTTAGGAAGCTTTTGTGTTTATTAACCTAGTTGTCTTTATTTGCTACTTGACGTTGTAGTTAATTTGATAACATTATGAGATGACTGTAAATCCGTTTAGATTAATACGGATAGGTGTAGTTATGGTTTTTATAACTCTGGGAAACCCATAACTGGTTGTATTTGGTAAATGCTATTTGAATGAATTATGTTTTTCCGCAACATAAATTTATATGATAATATAATAGGGTAAAGGGTATTTTCACAGAGTGATACTTGAGAGTTTTCAATGAAGGTGATGACTGTATATAAGAAAAGATTAAAATAAATGAAAATTTTTCAAGGGTAGAATTTGGGTCGTTACACTACCTACTATAATTTACGTGTTTATGGATGTTATGAGGGCAGACAATGTAAGGTTTTAGATGTTGTATTATATACTATAGATAATAGATTGTTAAAATTAGTTGCCGATTTTTTAGTTATTCTATATAATTGTTCTAATGATTTTTAAAAAGGAGTGTACTGTTATACTAAGAACATGTTACACAGTACTTTCTAATGTTTGTTATTTCAATTTTATTGTGGATTAGTTTCGGTTTATTTTCGGTTTGACATAGAATAAGATAAATAACACCATATCTATTTATTATTCTTGCATGAAGAAAATTATTGTCTATTTATTGTATATAACGATATTGAGAAATTTAGATATGTCTAAAGGTTTATGTACTACTACAAGATTAGATGTCAATAAAATGTGGAATTATATTTACCTATACTAATGTTAAATCATTTTCAGTTGTGTATAGTTATTTTATTCTTTAAATAAATTCATGCAAAATGTAAAGACCCAAATTCTGTAAGGACCCGATTTTCATAACCCGAAAAATCTTTTTAAAACCTTATTCATGAAAGCGAAGTGATTACTTTTAAAAGGCATTACTCAAACGATTTGTAAAACCTGATTGAATATACATATAAGTTCAATTCATCTTTCAAGTGCGGAAACAATCTATCGTTCACTTCATTAAAGCATATCATTGCACTTCCTTTCAATTACATAATCATTACAATTACCCTTTAACCAATGACACTTTTAATTACAAGTATTACTCAACTTCAATATACACTTTAGGATAAGTTCCATTTTACAAAAGAGTGAAACCAACAAGGTTCTCATATTACAAACGAGTTTCATATAGCGTTTCAATTACATAAAAACACTACCCCATCATATATTCTTCTCCGCAAGCGTCCGATACGCTACCTCCATAACCTGAACTCAAACATACAACATACCAGGAAAGAAAGAGGGAGTAAGAACCAACTACGGCGACCGTAGCGTGGATTTACATGGAGTAATAACATTAAAGTATTAAAACCACACGCATTTAACATCAATCATGATATGCATATATCAATCAACACATATTATCCATATTCACCCTATAGTACACATATATCCCATACTATATGTGTTCTATAGTGTGCATACTTATTCATCACATATTATCCATATTCACCCTATAGTACACATACATCTCATACTATATGTGTTCTATAGTGTGCATATTTATTTATCACATATTATTCATATTCACCCTATAGTACACGTATATCTCATACTATATGTGTTATATAGTGTTCATATTTATTTATCACATATTATCCATATTCACCCTATAGTACACATACATCCCATACTATATATGTGCTATAGTGTGCATATTTTATTCGTCCAAATATACTCATTTCTCATCATTCATATTCACCCTATAGGATATATATCCCATAATATATATCCTATGACATGCATATGATTTTCATTCCGAGTATACACTTTTCACATCCTTCACATTCCGTAGTAATTTACCCTTGATCTCGTTCAACAATTCTGCACCGTACAAATAATCCCCATACCACA
The DNA here is from genome assembly GCA_009771035.1 of Lupinus albus. Lineage (NCBI taxonomy): Eukaryota > Viridiplantae > Streptophyta > Magnoliopsida > Fabales > Fabaceae > Lupinus > Lupinus albus. The sequence continues at coordinate 7,693,853 of CM020006.1, read as the reverse complement.
TCGGGCAGGTCGAGTAATCCCCATACCACATCGGGCAGGTCGAGTTTCCACATTACACTCACATCCATGTCATACACAATCAACACAAGGCATCTCATTATTTTATCACCATAAATAACATACAACACCTTCATTGTCACAAACATACCTTTATCCATTTTAACACATTCACAACTCATCACACATTCATTGTTACAACACACCCATACATGTTTATAACCATCAATCACTCACAACATACTCATTTTGATAAACATACTCATATCCATTTCTACTTTTTGCCATTAAACAACACATCTCAGAATCCTTGTTACAAACATACCCATGTATGTTCATAACAAATCAAACATCCATAACACACCATTATCATAAACAAACTACACACAACATATTCTTCATCATATAACACATTAACGTTAGAACCATCTTTCATGACGGTGTATTACCATAAATGAGCATATGGCGTTTTAATTAAATAAACGGTTTTCCCACACATATATCTCCACTTTTATGGCTAATACAACCTCATGTAAAATAAAGACTCTCACATGGACCACAAACACTTAAATGAGTTTCTATCCGTTAACGTGCTCCGATTCTTGAGGGAAATCGGAGAAGATGACTCTAATGAAATACTCTAGGACCACAATGGTCTTCTCCCTCACCTTAGGTTGCGTAAGCTCCGTTGCTCCGCAAAAGAGCCACATCTCCCTTCATCTCCTCCAACCTCCATTGTTGCTTTTTCACCTCCAAGCTTTTCCAAATGTGTCACCATGAAGCAAGAGGAAGGTTTTGATGAGTTTTGAGGCTTAGTGGAGGGAAAAATGGTCCATTTGGGTGGAGCCACCGTTGGGAGAGAAAGGGGGAGAAAGAAAATGAAGATTAGGGTTTCTAGATCCCCTTTTTCACTTTTATAGCTCTGACACTCTCGCCCGGGCGAGAACGGCTCGCTTGGGCGAGAATTTCCTGACTTTTTCACATTTCACACTGGAAAGCTCTCGCCCGGGCGCGGATTTCTCGCTCGGGCGAGAATCGGGCAGCATGCTAAGGCCCCCCTCTAGCCTGGGCGAAAATCCTAGCTCGAGCTAGAATTTGACAGCTTTTCCAGATTTCACTTCGCTCAAACGACCACTTCTTAGCTTAGGCGAGGTTCCTATACTTCTCAAACATAAAACGTTGAGTCCCTCGCTTAGGCGAGACCCTCTCGTCCAAGAGAGAATGGTCAAACATGCACCTCAACAACCTAAGTTTTCCAATCAATCCGAAAACAAAAATTGAGGTGTTACAAATTCTACCTTGAAATTTTTTCCTTATTTTAATTCAATTTCATGCATTTAACTATAAATTATATTTACCGATTGAGTGAACTTAATCAAAAGGTCTCACTTCCCTCATTACACCCAATCTATAAACCAAAAGTGACATTCCAAATCAGATGACAGAAAAACATAATTCGTATATTTCCTTATCGGTAAGTACCGCATATGACTAGCTATAGGATTCCAAAATGCCCATAGCTATTAATATCCAGCATTACAAAAATGTAATACTAAATCAGTTAGAATTTACAATCATTCATTTAACGGTTTACATCAAACAAAAAGCAAAATAAGGATTCCGAGTTCTAAGCTCTTCATGCCTCGAACCGAGTATCCTCAACTACTTCGTTTACCTGCAATGGGATTATCATGACAGATATACACAACAACAAAGGAGTAAGTTATTAATTCAATAAATATCAGTAAACGATAATCCACACTTTTAAAGTTTTGATAGACGACTTGACGTTAAAAGATAAAATCGACATATCATCATTGTTCGTCTCATGTTACCACATCCAACACTTTGGATCTACCCGTTCATATCTACCATACCTTGTCACCTCATTCATCAATACCATTTCAAATCATTATTTTCCACTTGTACGTTTACCTTTTCATTACCACGTAGGGCAAGTCATACACAATACCACATAGGGCAAGTCATACACAATACCACATAGGGCAAGTCATACACAATACCACATAGGGCAACTCATACACAATACCACATAGGGCAAGTCATACACAATACCACATAGGGCAAGTCATACACAATACCACATAGGGCAAGTTAAATACAATACCACATAGGGAAAGTCATACATGATGTAACCTAGGACAAGTCATTCTCTATACCACATCGGGCAAGTCATACACATATCATATACGTAATCAGAAAATCCACACATTTTCTATCATCATATACCATTAATAACTTCTCCTTACCTTGGTACGTGTCGGGGTTGGTTTTGGGTAAATTTGCAAGTTCCTTCGCTCCCTCCTCCAACCTTAGGATCTTTCATTATCCCCATCACATAACAATAATGTCAGTCATTTATTTCCAAATATCCCATAAACAATTTATATTGCATTACTCAACCATACAAGATATTCATCATATTTTCAATGTTTATAAACTACTTTCATCATGAGTTTACAACCATCTAAAACATACATATCCATCTCATATTTCAACATTGGAAGGTTTAATCATCTTCTACCTCTAGCATTTTACTCATTTTCTACTTTAACCACATTTTCACTTTAGGGTTTTGGGGTTTTCATGAATCAACCCTCAAACCCTTTCCATTGTTGAAATACTAACCCTAAACCAAGAGTTTTCAAGATAAAAGCAACATAAAACGAACCATAACTCGAAAGGATGAGTTTCCATGGTTTCCCTCATTTTGAGAAGAGATCCAACATACCCAAAACAAGTTTTCAAAGGGAAGAAGAGAGTTAGAATCAAGAGCTTTACCTCTTCTCAAGCTTCTAAATGACTCACAAGCCTCCTTGCTCTTGAAAATGCACTCTTCTCTCACTTCTCTCTAGGTTAACCCTCATAAATGTGTTTGGGGTTCCCTATTTAATGTAACAGCGTCGGGTTCTCGCTTAAGCGAGCCCTTTCTCGCTCAAGCGAGAAAATCCCGCCTATTTTAAAAACTCAGATCTGACCCTCTCGCTCAAGCGAGGGATTCTCGCTCAAGCGAGAATCTCACAGTCTCAACAGTCCCAAAATGCCATTTCTCGCCCAGCCAAGACAACTCTCGCTCAGGCGAGAATCCTCCAGTATAGCCCAGGATTTCACACTCCAAGGTTAGCCTTTCTCGCCCAGGCAAGACAACTCTCGCTCAGGCGAGAATCCTCCAGTATAGCCCAAGATTTCACCCTCCCAAGTGAGCCTTTCTCGCCCAGGCGAGAATCTCTCACTCAAGTGAGGATCCCAGGACTGATACTATAATTTTAAAGACTTAAATTTAGGGTGTTACAATCCTCTCCCTCTTATAAGAATTTTTGTCCCCGAAAATTTAACATACCTCGATTCGAACAAATGAGGGTAATCCTCCCTCATGTCACGCTCCACCTACCAAGTAGCATCCCATTCGTCTACTTGGCTCCACAACACTTTCACCAATGGAATCTCTTTGCCTCTTAGCCTCTTGACACTGGTATCCATGATCCTCACAAGCAACGTCGTAAAAGTCAAGTTATCTTTCAACTCTATCTGATCAGACTCAACCACATGAGATGGATCCCCAACATATTTCCTCAACTGAGACACGTGAAACACATTGTGGAGATTCGACAACAACGGAGGTAAAGCAATCTGATACGCTATCGGCCCAATCCTCTTCAATATTTGATATGGCCCAATAAATCACGGAGTCAGCTTACGAGACTTCAACACTCTACCAATACTGGTAGTCGAGACTACTCTCATGAAGACATGATCTCCTTCATTAAACTCAAGAGGTTTCCGCCTCTTATCGTAATAGTTTTTCTGCCGACTCTGGGCGATCCTCATATTCTCCCAGATTTTCTTGATCTTCTCCGTCGTCTGTTGGACCAGCTCGGGTCCCAATATCAAGCTCTCCCCAGTTTCAAACCAACTCACTGGAGTTCGGCATTTCCTACCATACAAAGCCTCATAGGGTGCCATCCCAATACTCGAATGGAAGCTATTATTGTAGGTAAATTCGATCAAAGGCAACATGCTATCCCAACTCCCTAGTTGTTCCAAGACACAAGCCCTCAAAAGATCCTCCAAAGACTGTATGGTTCTTTCCAATTGACCGTCCGTTTGGGGATGATAAGCTGAACTCAATTTCAACTTAGTTCCCAATGCGGACTGCAAACTAGTCCAAAAGTTTGAAGTGAAACGGGGATCCCTATCTGACACAATGCTTGACGGTATCCCATGCAAGCGAACAATTTCCCGAATATACAGTTCTGCCAATCGCTCCAAAGAGTACCTCATATTCATAGGCAGAAAGTGAGCAGATTTAGTTAACCGATCCACGATCACCCATATCGAATCATATCCTTTCTGAGTCTTCGGAAAACCCGATACAAAGTCCATGGAGATACTATCCCACTTCCAAACGGGAATTTCTAAAGATTGTAACTCTCCTGCTGGTCGCTGATGCTCAATCTTGGCTTTCTGACATATCAAGCAACTCGAGACATACATAGCCACATCCCTCTTCAACCCAGACCACCAAAATAACTTTTTCAAATCTTGATACATCTTGGTAGTCCCCGGGTGAAAACTCATCTTGCTCTTGTGGGACTCCTCTAAAATACTCCTTCGTAACGTCTCATCACGAGGCACACAAACTCTCCCTTTGTAACGCAACATGCCATTAGGGTCCGATGAGAGATTAGTTTCCTTGCCCCTTAGCATCAAATCCCGTTTAGCCATTATCTCACCATCCTCAACTTGTATTACCCGGATTTGATCAAACAGTTCATTTGTGACCTTAAGCATTCCTAATATCATACTATGTGGTTTCACTTGGACTGTTAAGTTCATATCCCTGAACTCCTCAATCAGTTTCTCTTCTCTAATCATCAAAGTCGACATGTGTAAAGACTTCCGACTTAGAGCATCAGCCACCACATTGGCCTTTCCAGGATGGTACTGCAACCCAAAATCATAATCCTTAAGGAATTTCATCCACCTTCGCTGTCTCATATTCAATTCCTTTTGATCAAACAGGTACTTCAGACTTTTGTGGTCGCTGTATACCTCAAATCTCACGCCATAAAGATGGTGCCTCCAGATTTTTAAGGCAAAGACCACTGCAGCTAATTCCAAGTCATGGGTAGGGTAGTTTTGCTCATGCGTCCTCAATTGTCGAGAAGCATAGGCAATAACCTTCCCTTCTTGCATCAACACACAACATAAGCCTTGCTTAGAAGCATCACAATACACGCTGAAATCACGATCAATATTAGGAAGAACCAACACGGGTGCCGTAGTCAACCTCCGCTTTAACTCTTGGAAGTTCTCTTCACAGCGAATCGTCCACACATAAGGTTCTCCCTTCCTGGTAAGTTTAGTCAGGGGCAAAGCTAACTTAGAAAACCCTTCTATGAACTTTCTGTAGTATCCAGCTAAACCCAAAAAACTTCTGATCTCAGTAACATACTTGGGCACCGCCCACTCCATCACTGCTTCGACCTTAGAAGGGTCTACTGCCACCCATTCTTTGGATATTACATGTCCAAGAAAGTTTACCGATTCCAACCAGAAATCGCATTTTGACAGCTTCGCATACAATAGATTCTTACTCAGAAGTTCTAGAACAATCCTCAGGTGCTCAGCATGTTTCTCTCGGCTTTTGGAGTAAACCAAAATGTCATCAATAAATACCACTACGAATGAATCTAAATAGGATGAAAAATCTGATTCATGTAGTCGGTAAATATTGTTGGGGCATTCGTTACACCAAAAGGCATGACTAAATACTCAAAATGGCCATACCTTGTCCTAAAAGTAGTTTTAGGAATATCTTCTGACTTCACCCGAAGTTGGTGGTAGCCCGACCGAAGATCAATTTTTGAAAATACCACTGCTCCTCTCAACTGATCCATCATTTCATCAATCCGAGGCAATGGATACTTGTTCTTAATAGTGACTTTGTTCAACTGTCGGTAGTCTGTACACAACCGCATACTACCATCTTTCTTCTTAACCAACAAAACAGGTGCACCCCACGGCGAGACACTCGGACGAATAAACTTCTTTGCCAACAAGTCCTCCACCTACTTTTTCAACTCAGCCAACTCTAACGGTGCCATTCTATAAGGAGCTATAGAGATGGGTCCCGTTCCAGGTACCAAATCAATAGAGAATTCAACTTCTCTCGCTGGAGGCAATTCCGGAATATCACCAGGGAATACCTCGGGAAACTCACGAACTATCGGAATGTCTTCAACTTTGGTTTTCTCTATACCCTCCAGGGATGCCAACAACATAAACACGGCTCCTCCCTCTTTGATGGATGTTCTGACTTCCTTAGCCGACAATGGCTTCATATAATTAGCCTCATCAGAAATCTTATTTGGATTTCCGAATGCCACAGTCTTATCCGCACAATTAAGCACCATACGATTCGCTGAAACCAGTCCATCGCCAGAATTAGATCTAACTGGGATAGTGGTAAGCAGATCAAATCCACGGTAAAAGCTCTACCGTTTACCACTACCGGGCATCGAGACACCACTATCGATACCACCACATGTACATCAGTTGGGGTGGATACGACTAAGTCGAAAGGCAACGACTACGTTTGCATATTCAGTCTATTCACTCAGTCAATAGATACAAAGGAGTGTGTCGCTCCCGAATCAAACAACACTAAAAGCGAAATACCTGCCACCGTGCAGTTACCTTGGATCAGACCATCAACCTCTGATGCCTCTACACCACTCATGGTAAACACCCTACCAGTGTTTCTAGGTTTCCCAACATTTTCACCATGTGTCCTCTAGTCAAGTTTAGGACAAAACCTCTTCACGTGCCCTTGCTCTCCACTGTAGAAGCACTCATTCCCTAATCCAGGACAAATACTACCAAGTGTCTCCGATTACAGTTACTGCACAAAGGGTAGGAATTCTGGGACGATCCTCCGGTAGCAGTAGAGGCGGTTGGTCCTTGGAAACCCTGGTTGCGATGGTTGTTGGGTGGAGCATAAGGTCGTCGGTCATGACTCATCCTCTCTTTACCCTTCCCTTGCACAATGTGGCGTTGGGGGCCATAGTTTCGTGGAGGGTGCCCCTTACAAGCAGCAGCATCCCTCACCCGCACATTATCCTCATGCATCCTACACTTGTTCACTAGTGTAGGAAAATCAGCAATTTCTTCATGACCAAACGTCACCCTAAGTTTGGGCTTCAACCCCATCTCAAACTTCATACATTTGGACCTCCCATCCAATTCTAGTTCAACATAAGGACAATACCGAGTCAACTCCTCAAACTTGGCCGCGTACTCTCCCACCGACATGTTCCCTTGCTCTAATTGCAAGAATTCCATCTCTTTCTTCCTCCTCAGGTCTGCAGGGAAATACTTCTGAAGGAATTTACCCTTGAAGTTTCCCCAAGTGATGATTTGCCCTTCCGCCTCCATCTGTCTCCGTACCATTTCCCACCAGTTTTCAGCCTCCTTTACTAGCATGTAAGTGGCGTATGCCACTTTCTGAGCATCAGAACAACTCATGGCCCTGAAGATCCTTTCCAATCCTTGGACCCATTCAATGGCCGCATCAGGGGCGAATCCTCCTTGGAACTGGTTGGGATTCCTCCTGCAGAATTCATTCAGACCTCTATACTCAGTAAGTCCAGGTAGAACTAAAGGTTGGGAACTCGGGCTTGGCGTTGCATTCCGGTTTAGCTGCAAGTTCTCATTCATGTTCATCAGCACTGCCGCAATCTGGGCCAACAGATCATTCTGACCTGATACCCTACCTCTTCCTCTTCTAGACATTTCCGTAACGGGTACCTGCACTCATTGGCTCATTATCAAACCACGTTTTAACCAGATAAATCATCACATAACCACACAACAGTTCGCCTAAATCACATAGTTAAATCAAACAAAGGTTACAAAGAAGCAAGTAAGGCCATACCTTAGGCCGCATGATTAACTATGCTCTGATACCATGTTGTAAAGACCCAAATTCTACCCTTGAAATTTTTTCCTTATTTTAATTCAATTTCATGCATTTAACTATAAATTATATTTACCGATTGAGTGAACTTAATCAAAAGGTCTCACTTCCCTCATTACACCCAATCTATAAACCAAAAGTGACATTCCAAATCAGATGACAGAAAAACATAATTCGTATATTTCCTTATTGGTAAGTACCGCATATGACTAGCTATGGGATTCCAAAATGCCCATAGCTATTAATATCCAGCATTACAAAAATGTAATACTAAATCAGTTAGAATTTACAATCATTCATTTAACGGTTTACATCAAACAAAAAGCAAAATAAGGATTCCGAGTTCTAAGCTCTTCATGCCTCGAACCGAGTATCCTCAACTACCTCGTTTACCTGCAATGGGATTATCATGACAGATATACACAACAACAAAGGAGTAAGTTATCAATTCAATAAATATCAGTAAACGATAATCCACACTTTTAAAGTTTTGATAGAAGACTTGACGTTAAAAGATAAAATCGACATATCATCATTGTCCGTCTCATGTTACCACATCCAACACTTTGGATCTACCCGTTCATCTCTACCATACCTTGTCACCTCATTCATCAATACCATTTCAAATCATTATTTTCTACTTGTACGTTTACCTTTCCATTACCACGTAGGGCAAGTCATACACAATACCACATAGGGCAAGTCATACACAATACCACATAGGGCAAGTCATACACAATACCACATAGGGCAAGTCATACACAATACCACATAAGGCAAGTCATACACAATACCACATAGGGCAAGTCATACATGATGTCACCTAGGACAAGTCATTCTCTATACCACATCGGGCAAGTCATACACATATCATACACGTAATCAGAAAATCCACACATTTTCTATCATCATATACCATTAATAACTTCTCCTTACCTTGGTACGTGTCGGGGTTGGTTTTGGGTAACTTTGCAAGTTCCTTCGCTACCTCCTCCAATCTTAGGATCTTTCATTATCTCCATCACATAACAATAATGTCAGTCATTTATTTCCAAATATCCAATAAACAATTTATATTGCATTACTCAACCATACAAGATATTCATCATATTTTCAATGTTTATAAACTACTTTCATCATGAGTTTACAACCATCTAAAACATACATATCCATCTCATATTTCTACATTGGAAGGTTTAATCATCTTCTACCTCTAGCATTTTACCCATTTTCTACTTTAACCACATTTTCACTTTAGGGTTTTGGGGTTTTCATGAATCAACCCTCAAACCATTTCCATTGTTGAAATACTAACCCTAAACCAGGAGTTTTCAAGATAAAAGCAACATAAAACGAACCATAACTCGAAAGGATGAGTTTCCATGGTTTCCCTCATTTTAAGAAGAGATCCAACATACCTAAAACAAGTTTTCAAAGGAAAGAAGAGAGTTAGAATCAAGAGCTTTACCTCTTCTCAAGCTTCTAAACACTCAGAAGCCTCCTTGCTCTTGAAAATGCACTATTCTCTCACTTCTCTCTAGGTTAACCCTAATAAATGTGTTTGGGGTTCCCTATTTAATGTAACAGCGTCGGGTTCTCGCTTAAGCGAGCCCTTTCTCACTCAAGCGAGAAAATCCCATCTATTTTAAAAACTCAGATCTGACCCTCTCGCTCAAGCGAGGGATTCTCGCTCAAGCGAGGGATTCTCGCTCAAGCGAGAATCTCATAGTCTCAACAGTCCCAAAATGTCATTTCTCGCCCAGGCGAGACAACTCTCGCTCAGGCGAGAATCCTCCAGTATAGCCCAGGATTTCACCCTCCCAAATGAGTTTTTCTCGCCCACGCGAAAATCTCTCGCTCAAGCGAGGATCCCAGGACTGATACTATAATTTTAAAGACTTAAATTTAGGGTGTTACACAAAATACATTATTATTCGTGCATTAATGCAAAATATATTCTCATTCCTACATGCATTGATATCCTACTAATTTACTCTTAATAGAATAATATAGTCATTTGATATTTTGGCCTTAAAGTAGTAAAATGGTAAAAATTTACATACAATTAATATATTATTTATCATTCATTTACATTAGCTTTTTTTGAATAATTAATAATAATAAAACATGAATGATAAATAATACAATAATATCTATCGTATAATGTCACCACATAGATTTTAGATTTTGTTCTCGAAGTAAAATGCTGCAAGAAAAAGTGACTACTTCATCTAACTTTCTTTCGTCACAACATTAAAACCTAAGAAAACAATGATGAAAATGGTACACGTGCTAAAACAGGTGTTTGTATAATGAATTTTGGCGTGAAATTGTCAAAAAAGACTTTATGGATTAAAGTTATGATTCTCCCTCATAATTATTACCATTTAAGTTTGTGGAAGTACCTCAAGCAATTTGATAATGGGCTTGGATCCCCTAATTTAAATAGTTTAATCTCAATGTATTATTAGTGTAATTTTTTTTATAATTAATCGTTTATTATTTATCAACAAGACGTTGATCTAGTGATATAAAGTCGTGTTAGATTCCTAAAATAACTAAAAGACCAGAAGTTCGATTATTCAGAGCAATAATTATTAGGACTGACAATTATACACCCCAAAATTGATTAGTTTGTTACCTTGAGAGGATACCATTCGTGGTACCATAAAAATCATTAATCATTTTTAATACTTTTATTTAAGAGTCAATGACGATAAACACATAAATGTTAAATGAAAGATAAAATACATGCTAACTATAAAAACTCTTGCATTATTATACATATTAAATTATTAATTAAAAGCTTTAAATGTAAAAAAAAAATAGCCATGTTTTTATTTATTTCTTCATGAAAAAAAGATATAATCCATTATTTACCATTTATATTTAGGAGAGTGATTTATTTACTTCAGAAGTAAATTTTTTAAATTTACTTCAAACCACAAATTCTAGAAAAATATAATGATTTAGACTACTAAATAATTCAAATCATTAAATTTTCCTATAATAAATGAGTGAATTCATTCTATTATATTTAACAATATTAGGTTTTTAGATATAAATCATACAAATATCATTTTTATCCGGAGGGACAAGATATTTTGGTGATCTTTGTGCAGGTGACGTGGCCTTCTCTCTATCTCTACCCAACTATCTAGACACCCACTATCTTTTCTTTTTCTATTGTACTTTTTTCTCTCTCATGCCCTTTTACTTACCACGTCCATCTTTGCTCTATCGCAGGCTCTATGCGCATAGCGCACCCTTACATCACAATCTATGCTTCTTAACTCACGCTTACACCTTCTTCCCTTACCCGGTGCACGTTAGTAGCCATCAGTATCCCAATTAAGTAATTGCAACTTACGCAGCTAAAAGCTGAGATTACAAAAATAAAAGATTGAGTGCTCTATTCGAAAGCACTGCTAACGTGCGCTACCATCTAAACGCAGTCGTTTTATTATCTCTTCGTTTCGTTCCTCGTTTTATGCTATGGAGAGCAACTTGAATTGAACAAAGGGTTTCATCGGTTTTGAATTCAGTGACGCATAAATCGTTTTCCTAATTGAGATTGTGGAAATTTCATAGAAGTTCTATAGTGTTGCGGTTGTTTTAGGATTTGGTTTATTATTTGTTCTATTGAGTGAGTGGAATGGATCCTGAGGAAGTTAATTTGAACAGAGAAAGTGGGAAAAGTAGTGATGGATTTGTTGATAGAAGTAAAGTACGGATTTTATTGTGTGATAACGATTCCAAGAGTTCTCAAGAGGTTTTTACTCTTCTTCTCAGATGCTCTTATCAGGGTATGAATGACTCTGAGATTTTTCCTTTATGATTGTTGATTTATGTGTGCATAATCTTAACTGTTCTATATACTTCTATGGTAAATGAGTCATATGTGAGTTATAATTGTTATGATTGTTTTACTTATGTACTGTGCAAAAGATGTTTAATTTTAATTTTGTGCTAGAAAAGGTTACTGGATCCAAGCATGCTTTGGTTGTGAATTTTTCGATGTCTGGTTTTTTTTAGAGAGTAACCATATGGAAAGATGCTAGAATCTCGTTTTAGATGATTTCGACGTGTGTAGAGATTGGAGAAGGTGTGTAAGAATTGTTGGTGAAACCCATAGCCAATAGCAAGAGAGAGAGGTAAATGAAGAAATTTTTTATAGATGAAGCCATTAAAACGATTTAGATGTCAAGGGTTTGTCACATGATATAATATTAGGACATGCTTGATACATATAGTTGGCCCCACCTAATGTGAAAAGGCTTGGCTTTTGTTCTTGTTTTAGGTAAGTAACCCTTAGGTGTATGTTGGCAACAATTTAAAAGGAAGATTTAGTCAAACTTAAATTGCGTCAAGCCAAATTGCTGTATCTTCTTGTAGTTGAGTTACATTTTACATCAATTGTTGTGGTTCACAATCATTCCTTTTGGAGCTCAACTTTTGTTCTTCGTCGTGGTATTTAACTTCCATGAAGGAAACATAATACCAAGAGCAATAGTTACCACTTGCATGCGAGTTGCTTGGTGCAACTTTCAGATACGTAAACATTCTTGATTCTCCTAAGTCCTCAGGTGATTTTGGTTTCAAGGTAAGTCTTTTCTTTAAATCATTAGTATGAACACATGGAGAATGTTTTTCTATCAGTGGAAATGACTCAAAGTGATGATTTTATTGAATGCTTTCTGATTTCTACTGTGTGGATGCATTTGACTCCTCTGATTTAGAGCTTATGCATCTTATAGCATGCTCCCAGATATTATATGTGAGCTCTTGATTTTCTTTTGTTGCTCCACAGTTACATCCGTAAAGTCAGCCAGGCAGGTGATTGATGCACTGAATGCAGAGGGCCAACATATAGATATCATACTTGCTGAACTTGATCTTCCAATGAAGAAAGGTATGAAGATGTTAAAGTACATAGCACGGGACAAAGAATTGCGCAGAATTCCTGTCATAAGTAAGCTTTGATTTTTTATTTGCTAACAAATCAGTAAGACTCTTTAATTTAAGAAATAATATTCTGCTCCTCATCAATGATTTTGGATATCTTGTTTTGGTAAGTGATGTCCGCACAAGATGAGGTATCCACTGTTGTTAAGTGCTTGAGACTTGGAGCAGCAGACTATCTAGTAAAGCCTTTGCGCACTAATGAACTATTAAATTTGTGGACGCACATGTGGAGAAGGAGGCGCATGGTTTGTATTGCCCAACTTCATATTTATGGATTTTACTTATTTTGCATTATTTCATTCTATTGTTACTTTTCTACCTACCGTCTGAACTTTGGGCAACATGAAATGTATGCTGGCAACTAACTTATCTTTGGGGTTTAAGCACCTTTGTTTTGTGTTCTCAACGTTCGTAGTTGCAGTGTTTTGAAAACCATCAGAGTCATTATACTAGAAAATTAGAGTGTACGATATATACCTCATATAGTTTGGTGGCATATGAAAGGCCTTTAATAAACTTATAAGATTTTATACATACTTTTTTTAATTAAGTGAGTTTAATAACATTTATGAATTAATTTGACCAATCTACCAACAGTTCTATAGATTTTCTGATTGGTGCATTGGGCCACTTGATTATTGAGATCTATCAGTAAATTAGTGGCTGGATACACTTTTAGATAAGTTGAAGATTGAGTCAAAATGTTCAAGAAATTGCAAACTTTATGCATGTTGCCATCTTAATAGTTTCATTTCGCATGAAATTGTGTTACATGACTTTGTCAGACAGTAAGAATGTAGACCATAGAATGTCAAAAATGAGTAGTAATTCATCCACATTGAACATGAAACTTAATATGGAAATACTTTACATAGAATACCATTTCTTGAAGATAGAATGTTAGGGTTTACATGGAACAACCAGGAATGGAATTTAGATTTCTGTCTGGCCTATGCCCTTATCCTGCCTTGAATCTCTTGATACTGCTCTTTGCATATGCATGTTGCCATTATACTTTTCTCAGTATTTTTCCATTTAACACTTAGACCTTCCCATATTGAAATGTTGTTTTATGTCTATGCTTGCAGCTTGGACTTGTAGAGAAGAACATCTTGAATTATGACTTTGATCTGGTGGCATCAGACCCTAGTGATGCCAATACAACCAGTACGACCTTGTTTTCTGATGACACAGATGACAAGTCCAAGAGAAGCACTAATCCAGAGACAGGAATGTCAACCCAACAAGAGCTAGAGGTGAATGCTAAAAATCAGTATTTAAATAATGAAAGAATGTAAGCAATGGGTTCAACAAGTTCTCAAATCAACGAGCTTGTGGACCATGGTAAACCTTGAAATTAATTTAATCTATAAAGAGATGATGTCTTTTTAAATCAATTTTCATCTGATTTTGCAAATCATCCTACCTTTTAGAATATAAACTTTGTCATTGCCATGCTTCTAAGTTTTCTTATTGCCTTCCCTGTAAAGGTCATATCAGGCGTGATGCCTATAGAGATTGAGTTATAGAACCCAGAAATCATTGTTACTAGAATTTGTTGATTACTGTTTTACTGAGTATCTTATAATATTTTATAGTATCCTAGATGATCTCTTAGGATTTATTTCCTATTTATATTCCCTAATTTTTATTTATTTAATTAATTAGGACTAAGATTCTGTTATTCGTATAATAGAACTATTGGGTTTGCCTTTTGTTTCCCAAAACATCAATCACATTATATCCTTAGTTCACAGCTGTCTCTCTTTTTCGTATTAGTCACTCTATTATTGAGTCTTCATTCTCTCCTTTTCTCCCTTCTTACCAAAAACCCTCCAATTCAACATGCTATTAGAGTGATACTATCCTCCGTGACCTATCCCATCATCGGTCCACTGTCGAGTTCACAAAAAATTGGAACTTTGGTTAGCCATCTCTTTTAGTGTTGTCTCTCTGACATACTCTGTCCCCTCTGGCTCAAGCACCATCTCTTCACTTTCTTGCGATATTTTCAGCCAGCGATTGCACCATCAAACTTGTCTTTTCCCAATTTGTCACTTCTGACACCTTGTCGATTGGCCACATGTTGTCTTTCCTATCGCGCCTAGCGGCACATTTGGCGAAATTTCTGCCCTCCATTTGTTGCACAGCAGTCGCCCTTTTCTACATATTCTTCAATTCATTCAGACATTGGGGGATAAAAACCGATGTCTCAACTTATTCTTCAATTTTGATATTTATCACTTCTTTCTTTTAACTCTGGGTGATCATACCAATGGCTTCTCTTCCCACTAATGATAATTCTTTAGGAGTGCATAAGGGGATGCAATGGGAGTACATGTGTCATCAGTAATACTTTTTCTTCACCAGTTACTGGTGTTGGTGTTTAAGTTATGAACAGAAATATTGCTATAGCACTACTAATAAGTTCAGTTCCGAGATGCTATAATCACATGTTATGTGATCTTTTATGTATTTAATTTAACTTTTCAGTCTAATATTGCCATTGCTGCTGCTGTTGTTGAGGTGCCACCCGACGTTCATGCATCAGAGTGTCGACCTGATGTGCCTAGAATTAGTGATCTCCGAACAGGTGTGTTCCTCCTCTTCATTCAACTATTTCTTAAGATCTGGAATTATACATTGTTTTGAACACATGGAAGTTATGCATTGTAATATGCCGAACTGGGTACATAAAATGATTGTATGACATGTTTTGTATACCATAAAATGACACATCTTATTATAGAAATTGGCAAAATCACGTGCTCACATCTTATGGTCATTATGTTTATGTAATAGCTTGCATGTGCTCACATCTTATGGTCATTATGTTTATGTAATAGCTTGCACCCTCATATTTTGCCTTGTTCTATAGATCTGTAGTTTTTAATTCTGAAATGGCTTCAATGTTAAATAGATTTTTGAGTTTCTTAGGTTGAACAAAATTTCTGATGTGAATAATACAAATCCTTTTTCAGTGTTATAATTTTTCTCTCTGATTTTGCCATAATTTTTGTAGGACATTTTTCATCTGGTCCAAAGAAGAGTGAACTAAGGATTGGGGAGTCATCAGCCTTCTTCACTTATGTTAAAGCATCCGTGTCAAAGAGCAAGTTTGAAGGAATTGTTCATGTTGACAACAATGCTGCTATACGCATGAGGGTGGAAGATGCACATCAATCATGTGCCCAACAACGGGTTATTGACCTTCAAACACATGCAAATGGAGAGACCTGTGAGAGTCAATCACAAGATGACTTTCCCAGCAGCAATAGTTTTCCTGATTCTTTCTCTATAGAGAGGTTTTGTACTCCACCTGCATCTATGGAAGTTTCGCCGCAAAATCACTCCAAGGAAGAAAATCTGCCTCCAGGTGTGGTGCATCCAAGAAATGGAACTCATGGTTCTGAGGTTGATGTTTCTATGATGGCTACTCAACATGCTTATCCATGTTATATTTCTGGAGGTTTTAATCATGTTATGATGCCCTCATCAGCACAAATGTATCAAAAGAATATCCAGAACCTGCAGAATCAGGCTTGTTCAGCTATGATTGCTCAATATAATCATCTCCCCCAAGGTCCTCCACATGCAATGGGGATGACATCCTACCCATATTACCCGATGAGTACATACTTACAACCTGGTCAGATTCCTACATCTCATCCATGGCCATCATTTGGAGGTTCAAGTTCATCTGAAGCAAGATTAAGTATAGGTGATAGGAGAGAAGCAGCATTGATAAAATTTAGACAGAAAAGAAAAGAGCGTTGCTTTGATAAGAAAATCAGATATGTTAATCGGAAACGACTTGCTGAGCGTCGGCCTCGTGTGAAGGGACAGTTTGTCAGAAAGTTAAATGGCGCTAATGTGGATCTTAATGGACAACCTGCTTCCATTGACTATGACGAAAATGTTGACGAGGAAGATGAGCAGGGAGCAAGAGATTCCTCTCCTGAGGATGCTTGAGTATGTCAAAGGACAAAATTTAGGTATTGTTTCTTTAGGTGCTTGTAGCACATTTATCCAATATAAATATAATAGTGTAATTTATATTTTCACAGATGAGCTATACTACCCATGTTATGTTCTTAATTGAAAATAAGACCACAAGCACCTAGACAAAGTCCTAAATCAAATTGCTATAATGACCAAAGGATGAAGTGCCACTAGGTTCCTTCCTCAATGTCAAGAATATGCTTCTGTTCTATGCTTTAATGGAAAGTTGTTGCCTCAGCATTAATTGATCAGTATGCACCCTCATTATTTGGAGTTAAAACAATTTCTTGTTTAGTCACTTTATCCCTTAGTCAAATGATCCCTGCTACTTATCTCCTCCAGAAGAATTCATTCCGGTTATGCCCAAAGAGGGTGAAAGTATCACTGTTTTATATTGAAACTTTTAGAAGCAAGCTGTGCATGCTTATGTTTATGGAGAAAAGGCAAGAAGTCTTTGAATTTGTCTGAGAAATGAGTTATCATTTCTCAAATTTTACCATCAAAGAAAATTTCACCACTATCTAAGGCTTTTCTCCTCCCTAATTTTTTTTTGGTTCAGTGCTGTTTTTTACTATTTTATAATGGATAAAGTCAAGCTTCGAAATGGCTGGGTTCAGTGCTTTAATTATTACGGGGACTCAACTGAGCTTTAATTCTAGCTACACATTTTTAAGCTAGGATACTCATTTTAGTCCTTATATATCAAATTAATCCTGAAAAAGTCCAAAATAGTATTCAACGATCATAAATGTAAGTCAAAAAGTTCGTATCATGTGTCATAAAACATGTTAAAAATAATTAATTTGACATACATTTGGTATTTTTGGGGATAATTTTGAGTTTTTCAATTTTTTGAGAGATCAAACTGACACATAAAATTTTGAGAAATCAAAATATGTATTCTATCATAAATTATGTTTATTGATAAAATTTCGATCTTTAAATTTTGGCTAATCATTTTACTTGTAGTTTTTTGACATGTATTTCTCAAAGAATTGGACTAACCTCTATTTTATCTATTCTCCTTACTAAAGTTTCTTCCGATTTTCTTAACACATGTTCAAATTATTTAAGCTTAATTTTATTTTATTTTTAAAATAGAAGCTATTTTTACTAATGTATTCATCTCTAAAAACTCATATTTGAAACATGTCACTGGTTGAATGAACAACAAAAAAATCTACTGATGAGTTGAGGAAACAAATTATGAACGGTTAAAATTTCCACCTGCTGTGATCTTATTTTATATTTTTCATTATTTCTTAATTTCAAGAAAAATGATAGACCCTCTTATAAAAACACTTTTAGTGTTGTCAAATTTCTACCATGGCGGAAAGTGGTGGTGGTTCTAGTAGCAACATTCGCCATTTGGAAAAACCTGCCAAATGGCGACATTCACCATTTGTTGATTTTGGTCCGCCATGGTGATATAGCAATGGTGGCACATGGGATCTTTGGGTTAAAATTTGGGGGTTTGCCTAAAAATTATAAACCCTTAATTTGGGGTTATGCAAGACGAATGTGTTTCTACACATATTATTGCGACTTGATATTCGATTGGAACACCGGCCTTGCGACTTAGGATAGGCGAACTCGATTGTTACCTCTAGCAAGTGATTTGGAGTCACCACTATGTTTTTTGCGGTTCAAACATAGAAAACTCTCTTATGAGCTCAATTAGGATCATATAGTCTTTAAGCATAGATTCTGAGCTCGAGAGTAGATTACAGACCAGAGAAGGTATTAACACATCGTCTGCTCGTATTAAAACAGTACCCTGACTAATAACATGGACTTTTATACCTTTAAACATTATTTATTTACAATTCAATTAATAACATAAAATATTTTATTTTTATATTTGTGTCTGACAAGAGTTCATCTTGCTTCTACGTATCCCTAGGTGTTATATGGAAAATCATGACTACGTAGTTCTGGTTTAAAGATTGACTAATTTGTTTGATTTGGTTTGGTTCAATTAAAATTATAACACTCATGGTAGAAATATTTTTTTATAATTTTGTGGAAATAAGAATTAATTGCAAAAAATAGCACTAGTTAGAGACCGACTTTCCACTTTTATGATGGAAAGGAAGAAACAACATAGGTCATAGACCAGACTATCTAAATCACATAAATTGTACTTAGAATATTAAAGATAATTTTTAGAAATAATTTATTTTATAGAAGTGAAATTGACAGCAAAGTGACAACACATGTCGTAGACTTTCCACTTTTAGGGTGAAAAAGTAGAAACAATACGACCATAGACCATACTATTAAATTTCATTTAAATTTAGTGATAAAATATGTTTATAACTCTATGACCGTTACATAAAATGAAATTGATTATTATTTTATTAAAAACGAAAAATTTAAAAATGAAATAAGAAGTTACCTCTTAGTTGTAGTAGATTGTTTGAAGTTAGTGAATGCAACATGTATTCATTTGTATCCCATCATAATGAGTCTTCAATAATGAGACCACGCTTACATGTTTAGTAAAAAAGATCACTTTCGTTTCAATAATATAGTCCAACAGTGAACTAAATCCTTTCTTCTTTCCAATCCATGTATAGATAGAATTGTGAATTAGGAGAGTAAACAATATCTTGCTTGTGAGTGTAAGAAAGCTCTAAGGGCAGTAATAGCATCCCCAACTAGCCGCTCCATGATTCTTTTCCACCATCCTAATCAATCTCATTATACTCATAACTAAGGTGTTACACTTTAAAATACTTTATGAACATTTAATGGTTCATAAGAACCCTTTAATTAGGACCTTCACATTATGACATTCACATGTGATAAATGAAGAGATCGAAGAATACATGGTTCCATTGCGGTATCTCTTCTACTGCACTTTCAGGTTGCCTTTCTGGTTGCCTTTCGGATTGCCTTTGTTCTCACCTCCCCGCCTTCCCTTTCTGTGTTCCTTGATGATTAGGAACTCAGTTTCCTTCCTTCTCTATATGGCACTGCACTTGCCTTACTCAACCACTAATGCTTCTCTAATTACCACTTTGTGTTTGTGTTTCTATTCATGAGATAGTAAAGAATAGCATGACTTCTACAATGCACAAGTGCCTCTATTTATAGAAGGAGATTGAGAGGAGTTACAACTCCTCCTCTATCATGGAAACTACCCATGAAGTGAGAGGGGAGGGAGTTACCAATAACCCCCACTAGTTTGATCTATCAATTGCCAACCACCATCAGATTAGGTAATCTCATTCAAACTAGTAACTTCTAAGAACATGAATCACTCATTTGTTGAATTAATCTAACAATCTCCCACTTGGTCCATGTGATGACTTGAAGATTCATAACTTTAATTGCACACTTTAATTGAACCTTACAAATGATCATCCTTGATTGAATTGAAATTGTTGAATCATGGCGGTCACAAATTATATGATACAACCTGATCCCTTTCATATATCACAATCAACTCAACTAACTTTAATTTGAGTTTTCATTTACCTTTCGAAAACTCAACAAGTTATCTCATTAAAACCATACAAGTACATTTTTTAATATGAATAACTTAACTTTAATTACGGAAATGAAACTTTCATTGAATTCAAATGTGTCATACAATGATAAGCAAACATCTTTACATGTATATATACATCAAGTACTATCACATTAATAAGGACTCATCTATAATGTCCATCATTTCTACTGGCCAACGTAAAATTTGGGCGACAATTCCTTAGTTAACGGATCCACTACCATTAGATCGGTACCAATACGCTCTATAGATACTGTAAGGACCCAAATTCTACCCTTGAAATTTTTTTCCTTATTTTAACACGTTTATACATACATTCATCATCATCTTTTTTATCTCTCATTAATCATCACTTAAAACTCTTTTAAGATGTCATGCTATAACACTCCTCATATGACAGAAAAAACATAATTTATTCATATCATTTCCCATGAGTGCTAAGACCTCAAAGGTTATGATCCTCCAAAAATAATATTACGCATGGTTACGAATATCCAACTAATGGTTAGCCATGATTACAATCATTTAAATCCGCAAGTAGTCATTTAGAGTACAAAAACATAAATAGTGAATCCAAAGTCTAAAGCTCCTAAAGCTCCCAACCTAGCATACTTCATTCATCTATTTACCTGCAATGGGATTATCAATGACAAAAGTACAAAACACACAAAGGAGTAAGTCGTTAATTCAATAAACATCATTGTAAGATAATCCACATTAGAAAAGGGTTAGTAAACCATTTTGAAATTCATTTTCTTTGCTGCATAACTTGAGCCAAAGTATCGCTGCATAACTTGAGCCAAAGTATCGCTGCATAACTTGAGCCAAAGTATCGCTGCATAACTTGAGCCAAAGTATCGCTACATAACTTGAGCCAGAGTTTCGCTTATATACTCAAGCCAGAGTATCGCTTATATACTCAAGCCAGAGTTTCGCTTATATACTCAAGTCAGAGTCGCTAACCATTCATGGTCGGCTAAAAATATATTTTCTTTTTATTGATTTCACCATCAATCATTTCCCGTAAATCCATGCCATCTTTAGTATAAACACACCCATATATGTTTATACTAAATACGTAATTCACAATATAATTATGGCACAACCAGAAAATACACACATTTTCTATTTCAAATGCACAAGTAAAGACTTATCCTTACCTCGGTGAGTGTTGGGATTCGATTTGTGAGTAACTTTACTAGTTTCCTCCACGATCTCCTCCAACCTTAGGATCTTTCCTCATTCCTACCAATAACAACAATGTCAATTATTTATTCAAAATAACACATAAACGACTCATATTTCATTGTCAAACACACATGAGTTTTATATATGTTCAATGTTTCTAAACTACTTTCATCATGAGTTTCCAACCATTCTAAACTTACATATTCACCTTGTATTCAACATTATAACACATACTCATAACACAATCATTCTCATATCACATAATCTCGCCCATTTTTTACCATTGAACACTTATCACTCAATCATTGTTACAAACATACTCATATATATTTATTGTAATGACCATTCACCTCTTATAACAAATCACCAACTCATAACACATCATTGTTATAAACAAACCACACCAAACATATTATTCATCATATAACATTTAACACATTCACTCTTATGACCACATTTTTCTTTGGGGGTTTTCATAAATCAACCCACAAACCCTTTCCATTCTTTGAATATTAACACTAAACCAAGAGTTTACAAGAGAGAAACTAAATAAAATGAACCATAACTCAAATGGAAGAGTTTCCAAGGTTTCTCATATTTTTGAGAAGATATCCATACACCCAAAACAAGTTAGAGAGGAAGAAGAAGAGTTAGAAACAAGAGGTTTACCTCTTCTCAAGCTCTAAGATGGATTTCTAAGGCTCTTGCTCTTGAAAATCTCTATTCTCTTCAAAGTTCTAACCCTAACATGTGTTTGGGGTTTCTATTTTAAAGTGAAATCGTCAGGTTCTCACTTAAGCGAGTTCATTCTCGCTCAAGCGAGGAAAATCCCGCCCATTTTAAAAACTCAGATCTGACCCTCTCGCCCAAGCGAGGGAACTCTCGCTCAAGAGAGGATCTTACAGCCTCGATAGGTCTTGAATGCCTCTTTTCTCGCCCAGGCGAGACAACTCTCGCTCAGGCGAGACCACCCTCGCTCAGGCGAGACCACCCTCGCTCAGGCGAGACTATTCTCGCTCAAGCGAGACTATTCTCGCTCAAGCGAGAATCCTTCAGTATAGTCCAGGATTTCACCCTCCTAGGTGAGTCTCTCTCACCCAGGCGACGATTCTCTCGCTCAAGCGATACTCCCAGGACTGATACTATAATTTTATGACTTTAAAATCTAGGGTGTTACAGATACCTTCTCTTTTCATACTTCTTCTTTAACTGACGGAAACTTTAAGTCCATATGTTTGGTACCTCTAGAATATCTGTCATTCTTAGAAAAGAAGACAGCTGCAAAATTATCACAATAAAACTTTAGCGGCCTAGCTACACTGTCTATAATGCCAAGCCTTGAAGTAAAGTTTCGCAACCACAATGCATGGTTTGTGGCCTCAAATCATGCCAAAAACTCAGCTTCTATGGTGGACGTAGCAATTACAGATTGTCTACAGCTTCTCCATGATGATGTGAACCCAAGTGAGCCTAAACTGGATAATGATAATTTAAGGGGCATAGGTGGCCCCATGACAAGGGCAAGGGTCAAACGGGTACAAGAGGCACTAGGACAAGTCATGGAAGGCATCAAAGAGAATGCTCCACGTTCAAATTAAGGGAGTCCTCACTTCATTCATTATGTGACTTTGCATATTGGCCGAAATGGGGAAAATAATTCCCAAACATCTTAATTGGGCCAAGGCCGTGTCTAAGGCATGGCTAGGACATCTTTAATGTGTCCTAATTGTTTTTACTACTTCTAACTTACTTTTGTGTATTTGAATTCAGAATAAAGGTTGCCTTAAACTCGTGGGGACCATAGCATTAACTTCATTCAACATCAATAAAAGCTGGAGAGAGGATGTACTTGTTGCACCAAATTGGGAACTCAAGCATGATAAATGAGGGTGTGAGTTTCGTGCACTCACTTAATGTATCCAAATGGGAAACTCCATATTGATAAGAGGATGATTTTTGTGCAAAGCCTCCTCCCATTTAATACAACCGAATGGGGAACTCAATCATGATAAATGTGGGTGTGAGTTTCATGCAATGCATCCAGCCAAGACCTGTGCACAATTTAAAGTCCAAAATTGCTTCCTTAAACTCGTGGGGACCAAGGCAATAAAGGATGACCGAATTTCTCTTTCAATTGGTCTGGACCACTTCATGGAAATTTAATTACTTTGGAATTCCCATGTAGGACATTTACTTGCATTATTTTCGTGTTGAACATGGCCGGAAAGGTGCAATGTAACTAGCCATATATTAGGATTAATCTAGTCCAAAATAAGCATTGATTCATGGTAGAGTCACGTGGGAACCATCATGGTTTGCCTATAAGTGTACTTCTAATTTGCTGAATGAGATCAAGTTTTGTTGGAGTTAAAAATTAAGGAGTATTTCCTTGTGTGAGAGCTTTGTCTTCTCCAAACTTCTTGGCTAAACCAAGATTAAAAGTTCTTATCAAGAACCAAGTTCTTGTGGCGAACATCACCCGGCTTATCAACAATCAAGTGTTGTGGAGCCTACCACCCCATATCTTACCCATCTTTTTTTATCTTACAATATCATTTCGCTGCCAAAATTCATCCACAAAATAGCCCATAAAAACGTGGGCAAAGTGCAACACCATTCAAGATAGATCAATACCAAGAACTTCCTAAAGAGGTTCACATCACATGATATGGCTCCTTCAGCCATTAATAAGACATACCCAAATGTAGATTTCCTTGAGTCCACACATCCTGCATAGTCTGAATCCGAATAACGATCACCTCAAGATGATCTGACCTTTTATACGTGAGCATGTGATCCTTAGTGCCTTGCAAATATCTTATAACCTTCTTTGCAGCCTTCCAGTGGTCCAACCGGGGTTACTTTGATATCGACCTAACATTCCAACAGCAAAGCTGATATCCGGCCGAGTACATGTCTGAGCGTACATTAAACTCCCAACCACTTATGCATAGGGAATAGATTCCATTTCCTTACGTTCCAAATCATTCCTTGGACATTGCTTTTCACTGAACTTGTCCTTTTTATGGATTGGAACTCTCCCCGTGGAACACTTTTCCATTCTGAATTCTAATACTTTATTGATATATCCTTTCTAAGATAATCCCAACAATCTTTGTGATATATTACGAAATATTTCTATTCCTATCACATAGGATGCCTCACCCATATCCTTCATTTCAAAATTATTAGAGAGAAACTTCTTTACATCATGTAAAAATATTTTATCATTTGCAACAAGCAGAATGTCATCAACATATAGGACTAATATTATAAACTTGCTCCTACTTACTTTCATGTAGATACACCAGTCAACAGTGTTTTCTACAAACCCATATGACATAATTGTATCATTGAACTTTATATACCATTGTCTAGAAGCTTGTTTTAGTCCATATATTGACTTATTTAATCTACACACTAGATTTTCCTTTCCTATGGTCACGAGCCCTTCGGGTTGGTTCATATAAAATTTCTCGTTTAAGTCACAATTCAGAAAAGCTGTATTTATGTCCATTTGGTGAAACTCTAAGTCATAATGAGCCACCAAAGCCATAACAATTCTTAAAGAATATTTCTTAGACATTAGAGATAAATTTTCTTTATAATCAATGCCCTCTTTTTGAGTGAAACCTTTGGCGACAAGTTTAGCCTTATATATTTCAATGTTGCCTTTCGAGTCACGCTTGGTCTTAAAGACCCATTTACA
Organism: Lupinus albus; assembly: GCA_009771035.1. Classification (NCBI taxonomy): domain Eukaryota; kingdom Viridiplantae; phylum Streptophyta; class Magnoliopsida; order Fabales; family Fabaceae; genus Lupinus; species Lupinus albus. The sequence goes on along the minus strand of CM020006.1, from coordinate 7,668,479 downwards.
GCCAAATCGTTTTGAACCCTTAGGCAACTCAACTAGATCCCAAATTTTATTATCGTCCATTGATTTCAACTCTTCTATCATAACATTGAGCCACTTTTGAGAATTGTCATTTTCCATGGCTTGTATGAACGAGACTGGATCCTTATCAATGCTCAAGTTACATTCATGTTCAAGTGAATATACAATATAATCGTTAGAAATTGCTGGTCTTATTTTCCTTTCAGACCTTCTGATGTGAACCTCTTTAGGAAGTTCTTGGTATTGATCTATCTTGATTGGTGTTACACTTTGCCCACATTTTTATGGGCTATTTTGTGGATGAATTTTGGCAGCAGAATGATACTGTAAGATAAAATAAGATGGGTAAGATATGGGGTGGTAGGCGCCACAACACTTGAGTGTTGATAAGCCGGGTGATGTTCGCCACAAGAACTTGGTTCTTGATAAGAACTTTTAATCTTGGTTCAGCCAAAAAGTTTGGAGAAGACAAAGCTCTCACACAAGGAAATACTCCTTAATTTTTAACTCCAACAATACATGGCTGGTTACATTGCACCCTTCCAGCCATGTTCAACACGAAAATAATGCAAGTAAATATCCTACATGGGAATTCCTAAGTAATTAAATTACAAAATACAAGACACTTTGAATTTCCATGAAGTGGTCCAGCCAATTGAAAGAGAAATTCGGCCATCCTTTAATGCCTTGGTCCCAACGAGTTTAAGGAAGCAATTTTGGACTTTGAATTGTGCATAGGTCTTGGCTGGATGCATTGCATGAAACTCACACCCACATTTATCATGATTGAGTTCCCCATTCGGTTGTATTAAATGGGAGGAGGCTTTGCACAAAAATCATCATCTTCATTTATCAATATGGAGTTTCCCATTTGGATACATTAAGTGAGTGTACGAAACTCACACCCTCATTTACCATGCTTGAGTTCCCAATCTGGTGCAATAAGTACATTCTCTCTCCAGCTTTTAATGATGTTGAATGAAGTTAATGTTATGGTCCCCACGATTTTAAGGCAACCTTTATTCTGAATTCAAGTAAACAAAAGTAAGTTAGAACTAGTAAAAAGCAATTAGGACACATTAAAGATGTCCTAGCCAAGCCTTGGACACGGCCTTGGCCCAATTAATATGTTTGGGAATTATTTTCCCCATTTCGGCCAATATGCAAAGTCACATAATGAATGAAGTGAGGACTCCCTTGATTTGAACGTGGAGCATTATCTTTGATGCCTTCCATGAGTAGTCCTAGTGCCTCTTGTACCCGTTTGGCCCTTGCCCTTGTCATGGGGCCACCTATGCCCCTTAAATTATCATTATCCAGTTTGGGCTCACTTGGGTTCAGATCATCCCCTCCTTGAAAGGATTTCGACCTCGAAATAAGTTCGCCATCATCTACATCAAAAGGAGTTAAATCAGAAACATTGAAGGTGGCACTTATGTTACCATACTCACTTGGAAGTTCATGTTTGTAGGCATTATCATTCACTTTGTTCACAACACGAAATGAGCCATCTCCTCTAGGAAGGAGTTTGGATTTCCTTTGTTCAGGAAACCTTTCCTTCCTCATATGTACCCAAACCCAATCTTCGGGCTCAAATATCACTTGTTTCCGCCCCTTTTTAGCTTGTTTTGCATAGCTTGCATTCATTTTCTCAATTTGAGCCTTGACTTTCTCATGCAATTTTTGGACATACTCAACTTTAGCCCATCCATCCCTATGCTTCAAAATAGAATCATTAGGAATTAGTAACAAATCAAGTGGTGTTAATAGGTTAAACCCATATACAACTTCAAAAGGAGAAAAATCAGTAGTGCTATGAGTTGTTCTATTGTAGGCAAACTTAACATGGGATAAACATTCCTCCCATGACTGAATATTCTTTTTTATCACGGCCCTTAGGAGGGTGGAAAAAGTCCTATTGAATAGAGAAGCTTAGTGCCAAGCTTTCCCTATAGGGTCCTCCAAAAGTGACTAAGGAACTTGGTGTCCCTATCACTCACTATACTTTGTGGTACTCCATGGAGCCTTACCACTTCCCTGAAAAACAAATCAGCAACATGGTTAGCATCATCAACTTTCTTGCATGGGATAAAGTGTGCCATTTTAGAAAATCGATCAACAACCACATAAATTGAATCATTGCCTTTCTTTGTTCTAGGCAGCCCTAAAACAAAATCCATGGATATATCCATCCAATGTGAATCTGGAACAATTAATGGGGTGTAAAGGCCATATGGCATGACCCTTGATTTGGACTTTTTACATGTTATACACCTTTCACAAAAGTTTTGCACGTCTTGTTTCATACATGGCCAATAAAAATGTTCTTTCAACATGTCTAAAGTCTTTTGAGCACCGAAGTGCCCCATTAGACCCCCCTCATGGGATTCCTTCACCAATACTTCCCTAATGGAGCTTTTAGGCACACACAATTGTTTTTCTTTGAATAAAAAGTCATTGTGCCTAAAATACCCATTATAGGCCGAATGCATACAAGCAACATAGACTTGTGAAAAATCTTTGTCATGCTCGTATTGTTCCTTGATGCATTCCAAACCAAACAATTTGGTTTCCAAAGTGGAGAGCAATGTGTGCCTCCTTGAAATAGCATCAGCCACCACATTGACCTTGCCTTTCTTATGCTTTACCACATGAGAATTGTTCCAAGAACTCAACCCATCTTGCATGCCTTTTGTTCAACTTACCTTGGCCCTTAAGATATTTAAGGGACTCATGATCACTATGAATCACGAATTCCTTTGATAGAAGGTAGTGTTGCCAAGTTTGTAGTGCCCTTACCAAGGCACACAATTCCTTATCATAAGTAGAATAATTAAGGGTTTCTCCACTTAACTTCTCACTAAAATAAGAAATCGGATGTCCATCCTGCATCAAAACAGCTCTAATGCCAATGTTAGAAGTATCACACTCTAATTCAAATGATTTAGCAAAATTTGGAAGCAATAAAACAGGTGCACTGGTAAGTTTGGCCTTAAGCTTGTTAAAGGCCTCTTCTTGTCTCTCACCCCAACGAAAGACAACATTTTTCTTTACAAGCTCATTAAGGGGTGATGCCAAGGTACTAAAATCCTTAACGAACCTCCTATAAAAGATTGCTAATCCATGGAAACTCCTTACCTCGATCACGGTTTTAGGAGTAGGCCAATCCTGGATGGCCTTTATCTTTTCTTGGTCCACATGGACCCTATTGACATTTATCATGAATCCAAGAAAAATCACATGATCAACACAAAAAGTGCATTTTTCAACATTAGCATATAACTTTTCCTTTCTCAAAAAAAGCAAAACAGCTCTTAGATCTTCATGATGCTCATCTAAGGTTTTAGAGTAAATCAAAATATCATCAAAGTAGACAACAACAAATTTACCCATAAATTCCCTCAAGACATGATTCATTAGACGCATAAAAGTACTTGGGGCATTAGTTAGCCCAAATGGCATGACAAGCCATTCATATAAACCATAAGTGGTCTTAAAGGTAGTTTTCCATTCATCACCTTCTCGGATCCGAATTTGATGGTAACCACTTTTTAAGTCAATTTTTGAAAAGATGGTGGCACCATATAATTCATCCAACATGTCATCCAACCTTGGGATTGGATGCCTATACTTTATTGTTATGTTGTTCACAACTCTACAATTAGTACACATCCTCCATGTGCCATCCTTTTTGGGCACCAAGATGATTGGAACAGCACAAGGGCTTAGGCTCTCTTGAACCCATCCTTTTTGCATCAATTCTTCAATTTGGTTTTGAATCTCCTTTATTTCAGTGGGTTTGCACCTATAGGCTGGCCTATTAGGTAGAGATGCACCAAGTATGAGATCAATTTGATGCTCAATTCCCCTTATAGGTGGTAAACCGTGAGGTACCTCCCTAGGGAACACATCACCAAATTCCTGCAATAAATTCTCAACAAACAAAGGCAATTCTCCTTCCTTATAAGGGTTAGTAGTTAGACAAAACTCCCTACTAAAAAGTAGGTACAAAGATTGTTTTGAAATCAAAGCATGTTTTATCTCCCCCTTGGTTGCTATGTACCCCTCTCTTTTTACAAACTCACTATTTTTGTCTTTGTGTGTATCCTTTTTTCCAATCATTTTCACTTTCTTTTCACTCGGATTTTCACACAATTTTTCACTCTCCCTTTATTTTCTCTCCATCTCAATCTTTTCTCTCAATTTCTTTTGATCCTCACCAACTTGTTTAGGTGACAATGGAGTAGCACAACCTTGCGGTTTTGGTGCTGAAAAAAAAACTTATTGGAACGCCCATCATGGGTGGTTCCCTTATCATATTGCCATGGACGACCCAAGAATAAATGGCTAGCCTCCATGTCAACAACATCACATAAAACAGAATCCTTATACTTTCCAATTGAAAATGGAATTTCAGCTTGCTTGTTAACAATCATTTCCCCTACCTCACTTAACCATTGTAATCGGTAAGGAGTTGGATGTAACTTAGTCACAAGATTAAGTTTTGACACCAATCTTGCACTAACCACATTAGCACAACTTCCACTATCAATTATTAAAGAACATAGCTTACCATCCACGAAACATCTTGTGTGAAAGATGTTTTCCCTTTGACTTGTATCATGTTCTTTGATTTGGTTTCCTAAGAGCCTCCTCACCATGAACAGATCTCCTTTGGGAATGGTATCCTCCTCCTCTCCATGATTATCCTCTTCATCACTAGAAGCTTCGGATTGAGACTCCACTTCTCCATTCTTCAAAATCATGGTTCTTCTAGTTGGACATTGAGAAGCAATGTCCAAGGCCTAAGCACTTGAAACATTTAACATCTCAGCTCCTTTGGTTGGACTCCATTTTTTGCTTGCCTTGGCTTGTGGCCACGGCCTCCTTGGTACTAGGTGTACCATTTTTGAATGGTCCTCCCTCCCTCTTGGACTTGTCCATCCACTTTGAAGCTTGAAATTTGGAACTATAACTTGAGGAAAATTTTGACTTCTTCCTCCTCAATTGTTGTTCCACTTTCATGGCTTGTTGAACCAAATCATCTAATTCAACATAATATTGCAATTCAACAACATCTTGGATATCTTGGTTTAGTCCATGTAAAAACCTAGCCATAATAGCCTCCCTATCCTCCTCGAAATTGGACCTTAGCAAAGCTAATTTCATCTCCTTAAAGTATTCATCAACACTCTTAGACCCTTGAGTGAGTCTTTGGAGTTTGTTATGAATATCCCTTTGGTAAGAACTAGGGACAAACCTCCTTCTCATGATCAACTTCATCTCAAGCCATGAATCAATAGGTTCGGCCCCTACTCTCCTTCTCTCCTTGTTAAGTTGATCCCACCAAATCAAGGCATATTCCTTGAATTCAAGTGCAACCACCTTAACCTTCTTATTTTCTTGGTATGAGTTGCACTCAAAGACTTGCTCCATTTTGAGCTCCCATTCCAAGTATGCTTCCGGATCGTTTTTCCCGATAAAGGTGGGAACCTTTATCTTGACTCCTTCAAGCCTATCCTCCTCATGTCTCCTTTCCCTACGTGCTTCTCTCCTTGCTCTCCTCCTTCCTCCTTCTTCATCATCACTTGAGTAATCATTTGCACGATAACGCAACCTCCTATCATACTCCACTCTCATTTGCTCCATCTCCCTTCTTAAGGTTTGGAATTGTGTTGTCATCATTTCATGAAGTGTTGCTGTCCTTGGGGACAGTGGTGGACTCTCACTCTCATTAGACATATTCACTCAACTCTCTGTGTTTCACTCAAATTTTTGGTGGAAAATGTTTCACTCAATACTCACTTGAACACTCAATATTTTGTGGAAAATGTATCTCTCAACACTCACTCTCCTTCACGGCCCTCTTGAATGAACCAAGGGTAGAACCAATAATTTGTGAAAGAAAAACTAAACTTACCAAGAAATTTTTTGACACGAATTTATTAGGAATTTCGACTCTTTGACACTTTTGAATTTTTTTTGTTTTGGATTATGACACTTTGACACTTTTTTTTTTGTAAGAAGAAAGAAATGGAAGAACACAGCCAACAAGAACACTTTTAAACACCAAGCAAGAGCCTTAGCTCTGATGCAACTAGATGTGAACCTCTTTAGGAAGTTCTTGGTATTGATCTATCTTGATTGGTGTTAGACTTTGCCCACATTTTTATGGGCTATTTTTTGGATGAATTTTGGCACCGGAATGATATTGTAAGATAAAAGAAGATGGGTAAGATATGGGGTGGTAGGCGCCACAACACTTGAGTGTTGATAAGCCGGGTGATGTTCGCCACAAGAACTTGGTTCTTGATAAGAACTTTTAATCTTGGTTTAGCCAAGAAGTTTGGAGAAGACAAAGCTCTCACACAAGGAAATACTCCTTAATTTTTAACTCCAACAAAACTTGATTTCATTCAGCAAATTAGAAGTACACTTATAGGCAAACCATGATGGTTCCCACGTGACTCTACCATGAATCAATGCTAATTTTGGACTAGATTAATCTTAATACATGGTTGGTTACATTGCACCCTTCCAGCCATGTTCAACACGAAAATAATGCAAGTAAATGTCCTACATGGGAATTCCTAAGTAATTAAATTACAAAATGCAAGACACTTTGAATTTCCATGAAGTGGTCCAGCCAATTGAAAGAGAAATTCGGCCATCCTTTAATGCCTTGGTCCCCACGAGGTAAAGGAAGCAATTTTGGACTTTGAATTGTGCATAGGTCTTGGCTGGATGCATTGCACGAAAATCACACCCACATTTATCATGATTGAGTTCCCCATTCGGTTGTACTAAATGGGTGGAGGCTTTGCACAAAAATCATCCTCTTCATTTATCAATATGGAGTTTCCCATTTGGATACATTAAGTGAGTGCACGAAACTCACACCCTCATTTATCATGCTTGAGTTCCCAATTTGGTGCAATAAGTACATCCTCTCTCCAGCTTTTAATGATGTTGAATGAAGTTAATGCTATGGTCCTCACGAGTTTAAGGCAACCTTTATTCTGAATTCAAATACACAAAAGTAAGTTAGAACTAGTAAAAACAATTAGGACACATTAAAGATGTCCTAGCCATGCCTTAGACACGGCCTTGGCCCAATTAAGATGTTTGGGAATTATTTTCCCCATTTCGGCCAATATGCAAAGTCACATAATGAATGAAGTGAGGACTCCCTTAATTTGAACGTGGAACATTCTCTTTGATGCCTTCCATGAGTAGTCCTAGTGCCTCTTGTACCCGTTTGGCCCTTGCCCTTGTCATGGGGCCACCTATGCCCCTTAAATTATCATTATCCAGTTTGGGCTCACTTGGGTTCACATCATCATGGAGAAGCTGTAGACAATCTGTAATTGCTACGTCCACCATGGAAGCTGAGTTTTTTTTATGATTTGAGGCCACAAACCATGCATTGTGGTTGTGAAACTTTACTTCAAGGCTTGGCATTATAGACAGTGTAGCTAGGCCGCTAAAGTTTTATTGTGATAATTTTGCAGCTGTCTTCTTTTCTAAGAATGACAGATATTCTAGAGGTACCAAACATATGGACTTAAAGTTTCCGTCAGTTAAAGAAGAAGTATGAAAAGAGAAGGTATCTGTAACACCCTAGATTTTAAAGTCATAACAATCCACCATGAATGATCCTTCCTTTTCAATCTCTAATTTCATTTCCTCCATGCAAGGAGCCTAACATGGAGAACCAAAAGAATCCACCTTTTATTTTTCAAGACCCTTAGAAACCATCATCATTATAGCGTCTGCTAACTAGGGATGGAAATATGGGTTTGGCCCGACGGGTCAGCTTGTTTTGTTCGACATTTTTAGCGGGCCGGACTAGGGATTTTAGCGCAAAAGCTCATATTCAACCCGATTTGAAAGCCCGTTTTTTAGACGGGCCACGGTGGGCTGGGACAGACTAGCTCGACGGGCCAACCTTAATATTGCTTTACCATTTTAAGGTTACATGTGATTTCAATAATGTAGTCAATTTAATATTATTTTCCAACCGAACATTTTACACTTACCGTGTGCAACCAATTTATTATTCATATATAAGACATTTATGAGTAAACTACTTATCAATGTAATTTATATCATATACAATACAAGACATTTACATATCACTCTGTAATGTATATCATATATTATATTCTTTTTAACTTAATTACATTTATCACTTTTTTGTTTAAAAAATTACATTTCTTATGCAAGGTTGATCAATGTAATGTATGTTTAAAAATTAAGGGTTTTTTTTGTAAGTGTATAAAATGGAATGATAGTTTGTGTAATTTCACTAAAACTCATGGAATATTAGTGTAATTTACTCTTTATATTATTAATAAACTTTTGCAAAGGTTCCACACATTATACTAAATTGATTAGTAATATTAATACTAAATTGATTATACTATTATGTAATATTACAATTGATAAGTAATCTATGAGTAATTTATATCATATACAAAAGAATATTGATTATACATGCTTTCTCAAAAGAATATTTTTTGCATAGAAAAGTGGAGGCATACACTTCCAACAAAATATATAATGTTTAAAGCTTAGGAGTTTGAAGCTTTATTGTAAACTAGAAGTCTAAAAGTTTAAGACTGTGTTGGCTAGTTGTTTTGAACTTACAAGTTTTAAACCAAAATGATATATTATTGTGATATTATGGACTTTAGTTTTTAATTTTTTGTTTTAAAATACATTTATGAGGTGTTATGATTATTTAATTTTGAAATTGTGATTGAGTTGGTTATAAATGTGTTTTTGTAAAAAAAAAAACGGGTCAGCCCGTCGGCCTGTCAGTCTTGCCAAATATGGGTCAGACTGACATTTTGAGTCATTTTAACAATAAGGGTCGGGCCAGTCCAACCCATATTTGGTGGGCCAAAGACGGGCCGGACAGACCCGTTTTGTCACCCCTAGTGCTAACAGTTCCCACTGATAGCAACTATGAGGAACAATAGGGTCCATGGAAACCCTTCCCATAGGTGACAATATCATGTGTCCACTTTAGTTTATTAGTAACTGTGAGGATTTAAACTTAAAGGAAATAATATTTCCAAATTGTTTAAGTTTTTTCCTTATATTACTTTTGAATTAAATACATCTCTCATCTCTATCATTTTGTCTGTATTATATTGCTGGTTAAGTAAAGTATTTTTGAAAAATGATGTTTTTGGAATTAAGTTAATTAGCAAACACAATTCAACCCCTTCTTATATTTGCCTATGAAACTTCAATTGGTATCAGAGCTAGCTCAACCTCTAATTAAGGTTGAGTATTTAACTAGTGTTAAGGTAGTACAATCAAAACCATGTAGCATGAAGAACAAGCAATCAATATATGTTAACAACCATGGATTATAAGAATTCAAATATCAAGGATTTGATTGAGAATGGGTATTCAAAACCGAATGATAATGTTGGTGCCCTCTCTAGAAGTGATGAGGTAAACACTAAACTTCACCTTAAAGCTAAGCACTACCTCATGTATGCTATCTCTTTGACATCTATTACCACCAATTCAAAGTGTTTCCAAGTAGGTAAAACAAATTTTCGTTTCATAACCTCGATTTCATTTTTAGTTGAGTATAGAGTATCATATTTATTTGCAGTTATTTCCACATTCATATGGGCTGAATTTGACTCCCAATATTTGATGGAGTTTGCACGATAAAGTCTTCTTGGGTAGGATTACAATATTGTGGATTTTACATTCTACCTATAACAAAAACAAAGTTGGGAATAAAGTTTAATTACAAAATAACAATAATGATTAAAATGAATAACAACACATTATTAATTGGAATAGATTGTAAAAATAGCATTAAAGCCAATAAGTAATAAATTAATTGGAATAACATGTAACAATAGCATTGAACACATTAAAAAGAATGTCAATAAAGTTTTGCAGTTTCGAATTTTGAAGACAAAATAAATAGTAAATATCATTAGAAATGCATAAAAGGTTTTGGCATTACTAAGTACTAACTTATAATCATGCAAAATAGAATTAAAGCCAACTTTTGGCAACATTCTATAGTGGAAAGTGTGTGTATAAAAGGTAACATAGCATTATTAATTGCCAATTTCATAGAAACGTATATATGGCTAAAATGTCTTATAGCATAGGCATATAAAAAGCAGAGAAAATAGCAGAGGCAAAGATAATAGCAGAAGGAGAGTGAATGAGTGATGCAGAAGGAGTGAGGGGCATAGACGGGAGACCAGAGGCATTTGACTGGGAGTGAGGGATGGAAAGTAATAGTAGCCGCTCGGGTTAGAACTTAGAAATTTCGTTCCATGATCACTCCTTATAGATTAAATTTTCAAGATCATTTTATTTTGAACACGCTTTGCATATTTTTTATAAGCATGAAAAACATCATTTTTTATACTAAAAAATAATGTCCAAATAAATCTTGAATAGTCCTCAAATATCATAAGAGCAATTTGTATTTAACAAATTTAATCTTTTGCAAACCAAAATTAAGCTCATGCTTAATCAATTTACTTAAATAACCCATATGAATGTTCGTTATCCTTCAATACCATAACCATGCATCATCACTACTTACTATATGATAACTCACCTTCAAAGATAAGTCATCTATTGATATCATTCAAATATTGTTTTTCATGTTACCAATTTGTTTAGTGTCATGGTTCATCTTACCTTTTTGATGTATGTATTTGAGTTGAAAACACAACATTAGAGCTTTTGTAACATAGTTGACTTATACTAAGTAAATTATACTTTAAACCATCAACATATAACACACCATTAATATTAGTGAAAAGTGGTTTACCAACTCTACCTAACCAAAGATTTTTCCTTTGTTGTTGTATTCATAGGTGACAAATCCATTATTTCTTGAAGCTAGCATTGAGAATTTGGATTTGTCTCTCCATGTGCTTTGAGCAGATACTATCAAGATACCAGATTTTCCTTACAGCTTTCAAGCACTTCAACAAAATAAATTAGAATAGCATGTTAAGTACCCAATTTGATTTTGTTCATTTAGGGTTAGCACATTTCTCCACCTATATATATTGAATACTTTGGTACACCAAATCTTCTAATATGACATGAATTAAGAGTATCTCCTTTAGTGTTACAGCAAAACAATTGGATTTCTTATCATGCATTTTTCATTTAGGAAGATAGAAAGATTTGATGTTATATGTCTTTCAAGTGTGAACATATTGACTATCATTATTACTGGATTTTACAAAAATGGTTTTCTTTATTTCACTTTTTTGACCTTTTGTGGAATAACCTAGTCCACTCATATCCTTAGCTTGTCTTTGTTTGCTTAACAATTTATCTAATTGATTTTCACCTTTCTCATAATACCTCATAACCCTATTTAACTTATCAACTTTTATTTCAAGAGAGGTACATTTCTCATACGTTAAGCAATTATCGTTTATACCATACTTAGGTTTGTATATGTCTAAAAACATTTGCCAAGTTTTATTACTATTTTTAAGAATCTCTAAATTATTCTTTGTTTAGCACATAGCCTCTAGAGCTTAATAGATTAAATATGTAATTCGTTAAAGACATTTTGTAACTCATCATAAGAATGTTTATCAATTAATTCAGAGTCATTGACCTCGTCATCATAAGATTGATGTAAAGCCATAAATGAAAGATGTGTTTGTTCTTTCCTTTCAAGCTCTAAGTTTGACCTGACTTCATTATCTTCCCATGCAATATATGTTATTCTAGACTTTTTGTCCTTATTTTCTTTGAATCAATTCTTCTTATGAAGAGAAGGGTAATCAAACTTGATCTGTCCTGGTTTTTGACATTCAAAGCAAGTAAATGTTTGACCTGATGTATATGCCTCATTGTGTTTTATGAACCTTTTACTTGTTCTTATTTCATGGCCTTGTTATTTCTCAAAAACTTGCAAAAATTCTTTACTAGGAGAGTTATGTTTTCGTTCTTGTCTTCTTCCAAATTTTTGCCTTGTAAAATTTCACATGAATAAGCCTTTTCCTTCAAGGAGATAGGCATTTGTTTCTTTTCAAGTTCTTCATGATGTTCCAATTGGTTAAGTTTTAATTTTTCAAAAAAAAAATGCAGCAAAAGTCATTTTTTGACATACTTTTCTTTTCTAATATTGTTGTCACTTTTAGTTGTCACGCTCTTGTCAATGATCTAAGAACTTTCCACTACGCCGCCAGATATGTAAAGCAATAATGCTCATTTTAGGCATATAATAGCGCTTTTGTGCATTGTCTGTTTGATTGCACTAGTATATAGTATACTTTAATAGCGTTGTTGTATACCATACATACAACAACGCAACCTCGAACAAACAATGTTATATTATTGACAAATATAATAGAGCAAACTTAAAAGGTATGTTGTTAGATAAATAACATACAACAACAGACAATGTAAGGAACGATGTTGTATTGATCATATACAACATCGTACATTATCATGTGTGTTGTTGTATGTAATCAATACCACAACGAACATTGTAAGTAAAGGAGCGTTGTTGTATGTAATCTATACCATAACGTGGAATAAAAGGAGCGCTTTTGTATTGGATATGTACCACAACGCTTGTTACAATGAGTGTTGTGATATAGTTTACATATAACATGCTCAATTTAAGCAGTCACAGTTTATGCACCGCTCAATTTATGCAGCACTCAATTTAACACCGCCCTATTTAGCCTATGTTGTTATATGTTTCAAATACAAAAGCGTTTGTTAGATCTCCTCCTAGCATGCGTTGTTGATTTGTACAATAATACCAGCATATACATTCTAAAAAGTACACTCTCAACAACATATATATTCAAGCTAAATTATCCATAGAAGTAACTATATTCTCAACAACAATACATTCTCAACACAATATCCATAGTACTAACTATATTTAAGCTAGAACAGACAATGAGAACATTAACACAATATCATGTTAAATTATATTTGTAATATTAAAATATCAATACAAATTACAAACGAAGAATATCATGCCAATTATGTTTGATTGAGTGCATAAAATTACAAACAAATAATATAAGTACAATGTATATGCAAATTACAAACAAACAAAAATTATGCTATATTTATACGAAGATATGCATCTACTTTTTTATTTTCTTTGATGATTTTTGGCTTGTAATATTATTGTCTTCATGAAGAATTTGATTCACCCAAAGCTCCTCATCATGATCATCTCTTGTATATAAATCATCACTTGTAGTTGGTCCGCTCTCACGCGACAGTGATGTCCCTAAAAAAATGATCATTTTCAGCATCAATATCTTCATATTCTTGGTCATAAAAATTATTGAGGATTATTTCGTTAGTCAAAAGAACAATGAACCATTTCATTTAAAAATAAATAGAAATGAAATAAGAAAATCATAAAAATGAAGAGAAATGAAATGTAGGTACAATTTCGTTTAAGAGTGTTAAAATAATCGAAACTGAATCTACCATCCAAATCATATAAATAAACCACAGATTTCTTTTTAGGAATTTCTAGGCAATACTATTAGGTCAATTGTTTAAATATGATGATGTCTTTATGATGATAAACTTAGTATCACTAGGAGAATGGATTTCTATTGGTTGATAATTATCTATATTTATAATTAATAAGGTCAACTATAATATTTTTAGACTTAGAAGTCAGAAGTTGATAATTGCATTTCATTAGTCATTCATTTAAGATCATAATAAACCTTTACATAGATACACATTGAGAGCTATGGTGTATTATATTGACTCCCAATAAGAAGTTGCGTGGATCATTATGTGATCAAAATTTGTGGTATGCATAGTTACATTGATTATACTATCTTTTAACCTAAAATAAAGATGATAAGTCATATATTTTAATAGAATAAAAGGTAAAAGGCTTCACAAATAACCATCAAACTTTAGTAGATGCCTTACCTAAGGGGATTTTGATAAGAATGAATATTTTGCTATGAGTCCTATTTTGGGATGCGGGTCCAAAATTACTATGCGGGTCCAAAATTATACTATCCAATGAATACATTACTATGTAGTTCTGACTTATCACATCCACTTGGAAGAATAACTTTGATGACAATTTAATAGCTAACATTACATAGAGATATTTGAAACTGTATAGAGTTAATTATACATATTATTTCTAATTTATGAAGTACTCGTGTACTAAAAAAATACACTTTATTTAAATTAAATGTCATTCATCCAATTATATCCAATCAGTAATTACACTGTAATAATAACACCGTTAATGGATTTGAATAGATCCAAATTACAACTGTATGGGATCTGGATCTAAAAGTCCATGCCGGTGAGAATTTGATGTGACGCTCAATATAAACAGTTAATTAAAAATTTAAAAATTGAGCTATAAACAAATAATATAAATAGATCATTATTATTGTTGAGATGAATCTTACCATTATAGAAACATAAATGGAAGGATCTTCAATGCTTCATCCTAAGGGAGTGGGAAAAAAAAGGAAAACCGTTAGATCTTGGAAAGAATTAGAAAAACCAAAATGGTAATGATTTAAATTATGAAAAATCAATATTTACAGGGAGAAACAATCATAAATTTAGATATTTTTGTAGGTAAAAAAAAAAGAAAAAATTAAATAAATAATATAATACCCAGAAAGTCGGTGGACACGTCTTTCTTAGTCTCTGTTTCCCTTTCTATTTTCTAACACGGTGACACAGGTAGACACGAAAACCAGTTGTTGGCTTTATATCTTTTATTTCACCTCAAAATTCTTCACTCTCTCTATTCTCCATCACCAAAACCTAACCATGTTTTTCTTTTTCTCTTCACACTCAATCTAAGTTAATTATAACACGACCAACCAATAAAAATAATAATTATTATTATTATACAAATTTGGAAGCTACATTTTACTAAATAATTTCATTGAGTTTGTGTTTGTGAGAGAAAGAGAGAGATGGGGCAAGACAACCTCTCAGCTCAGAAGAGAACCACCACTGCCACCTTGCCCACAACCACCGCAACTAACAGATCCCGCGGCGGCGTTCTGCCACGTGGCCGTCAAATCCAAAAGACTTTCAACAACATTAAGATCACAATCCTGTGCGGCTTCGTCACAATCCTTGTCCTCCGCGGCACAATCGGCGTCAACCTCGGATCCTCCGACGCCGACGCTGTCAACCAGAACCTCGTGGAGGAGACCAACCGTATCCTCGCCGAGATACGATCGGACGCCGATCCCAACGATCCCGATGAGGAAACATTCTTCAACCCCAACATCACGTTCACGCTTGGCCCCAAGATCAAGAATTGGGATCAGGAACGAAAAACATGGTTGGATCAGAACCCTGAGTACCCTAATTTCATCAAAGGTAAACCTCGTGTGTTGCTCCTAACTGGGTCACCACCGAAACCATGTGATAATCCAATTGGGGATCATTACTTGTTGAAATCAATTAAGAACAAGATTGATTACTGTAGATTGCATAACATTGAGATTGTGTACAATTTGGCACATTTGGATAAGGAACTTGCTGGGTATTGGGCCAAATTACCTATGATTAGAAGGTTGATGCTTTCACACCCTGAGATTGAGTGGATTTGGTGGATGGATAGTGATGCACTTTTCACTGATATGGTGTTTGAGCTTCCGTTGTCGAAGTACGATGAGTACAATTTGGTCCTTCATGGGTACCCTGATTTGTTGTTTGAGCAGAAGTCTTGGATCGCGGTCAATACCGGAAGCTTTTTGTTTCGGAATTGTCAGTGGTCATTGGATTTGCTTGATGTTTGGGCTCCGATGGGTCCAAAGGGGCCGGTTCGAGAAGAGGCTGGGAAGATCTTGACAGCGAATCTCAAGGGGAGACCGGCATTTGAGGCAGATGATCAGTCGGCATTGATATACTTGTTGCTATCCCAGAAAGAACAGTGGATGGGTAAAGTGTTTTTGGAGAACTCATTTTATTTGCATGGTTACTGGGCCGGGTTGGTCGACCGGTACGAGGAGATGATGGAGAAGTACCATCCGGGGTTAGGTGATGAGAGGTGGCCATTCGTGACACATTTTGTGGGTTGTAAGCCTTGTGGGAGCTACGGAGATTATCCGGTCGAGAGGTGCCTGAGTAGCATGGAGAGGGCTTTCAATTTTGCAGATAATCAGGTGCTCAAGCTCTACGGCTTTAGGCACCGTGGTCTGTTGAGCCCTAAAATCAAGAGGATCCGAAATGAAACGGTTACTCCTTTGGAGTCTGTAAACCAGTTTGATATAAGAAGACATCCTTTGGAGAACACTGGTTCGAAAAGCTAGCAACCGCGGCGTTTAAATGCGATGGCTGTTACAGGCAATAACTAGAGGTGGAATTTGCTTTGGTAACAGTTCACATGTAGCTTCTGTTTATTCAATGTTTGTCTTGATAATACCTTGAGAACTTATAGGATAGAATTCTTTCATAACTTATCTTCTTGCTACAATGTTTGACTTATGAGTAAACAAATTTTGTTTACTGATCTTCTGTAAAACTAAGCTTCAATTGACTTTGTTCTTATCGTGCATGAATTCATGAATCTAATATAGTTTCTTGTTCTCTTCAATTATTGAATTTGTTGTAACATGAATGACCATTAGTTTCTGTTTCTGTTTTCCCTATTTTCTTACTCTCTTGAAATGTATGATTTTTAACTGAACTAATAGTGTCTTCTCAATTTAATGTTTGGAAGTAAGTTCTTTTAATGACATGCAAATTTGACTTCTAGACATCACATTTACCCTAGTTATAACTATGAAACCACAATGAGATGGTGCTTTCACATATCTATATCATGTAGCAGCATCCATGAACTATAGCATTGTTTTGTCTCATGTTAATTCTTATAATGATAACATAGGCAGAGAGATGATATTTGAATAACATGTTTTACAAGGTGATTGTTATTGTTAGATACCGATACGAAGTATCCAATATTTTTACGCATATTCTTAAAATGTGCAATATGATATGTTCGGGATAAGCATATAAAATGTGTAGATAAGATTTATAAAACATAATAAACATATAATCGTTGTTATGAATTATATTTTTTATAAATCATTAAATACAAAATAAAAATCATATTATCGGAAGAAGTCACTGCTTAGTTTCCACAATTCCACAATTAGGAATTGTATCAATCTTGTTTAAGACTTGATCTACATTATTTAAAATCGTATATATAAGCTTTGTCTTTTTTTCCTCTTAATACAAGCCCATTTAGTAGATTGAATATTATGTTTCTATTTTATACTTTTTTTTTTTAATTTTGTGTTATGATTTCTTTCCTTTTCTCTCTCTTTAAATGTTTTTGTATGATATATTGGACGTTTGCAATGTATTGGAAATATATTTTAAGAGTATCGTAGAGTATCTGAAAAAGTATTGGACTTATAATTTTTATTTTTCAAAAAAATCATTTTGATATTCTATTGATACATATCTAGAAGAGTATTAATATTGTTTATGTATGAAGGATATTGAGGTATAAGTACTTCATAAGTTTATTGCATAATAATGAGTTATATGGTATTCTAATTTCCTTTTGTAATATGTTACCATTAGCAGTTTGCTCTTCTGCCAGAACTTCACAAAACTTTTCATGAAACTAAAAAGATTGAATTATTAAATTATCTTCTATAAAATTAGAGAGCCTTATAAGCTTCAGTCACTTTTGGTCTTAATCGATACTATCCGGATTTCTTTTCTCCTTGAGTCAAGAATTTGGGAACTTGATCCATTAGGAATTAATAATTATTTTTCCATAGGAATTATTAATTTAACTAGACCTATAAATCACATGCATAAAAGTAAACTCGGGTGTGATAGAATTATGCAAGAATATAATAAATTTAAGATAAAGAGAGCATATTTATATAACATTTCACATTTATTTATATTATGGAAGCATATCTTACGTTAAAATAAAGTAGGTTATTATTGTCAACAACAAAAATAGTTATTTAGTATGTTGTTGGTAAAATTACTCTTTCGATCTATATGAAGTTAATTATTTTTTTATCAGTTAATATCAAGTTGGTTCTTAATTATTTTAGGTGGTTGAATCAATTTGATATTTTAACATTTATGGGTGTTAAAAAACTTAATACTAGGATTGACAATGTTAATTTAACAAACAAATAATTATAATTATGTGACTAAATAAAAAGTTGAACTTGGCTTGTATGACCTTGCTTAGTTAAGGATTTACTATGGAGTTTAATTTCAAAATATTTTTTTATATCATATAAATTAAAATTCATGAACTTTTGAGCGAGTTAATGAGTTTAAATTTATATTGCTCATCATCAAAATTTAAAGACCAACAAGAAGTTGGTGGATTATACATTTACATGAAGGTGAAGTTTGTGAATTTCAATAATAATTTTAGCTACTAATTAAAGTTTTATGTAGTAAAATTCTTCTATGTGTGTGTATATATATAAAGTTAGAAAAACGGTTAATATGATAAATGATAATAATTAATAAGTGTCATTAAATCTTATTTCAACTGTTTGATTTAAATATAAATGTACATAATTATTAACTAATTAATTTTTAATCTTATGGTTTTATGACTATAACTTATTGTTCTTTATGAGTTTTTTTTTAATTTCGTCACTCTCATGCATAAATGTATATAATAAAGTTATGAACAAGTTCAATTTTTAGTTTAATTTCATGTTTTGTAAATAAATAAACTTTATTGAAGTGAGTAACAAGTCCAATTTTGAATGAATGTTGAGTTGCTTAGTTGGTTGCGAACCTTAATCAAAAGTTTAATTTTGTCCTGGTTTTGGAATGCTTAATCCTAATGAACAATTTTTTGTTGAAGAAACTAACAAATGATATAAAGTAATCCTCTTTATCTTTGGTAATATGTTGTTTTAAAATGAAATTATCTCTCGCTAAAACAACTAAAGTAATTGTTTCTACACTACAAATAATAATCAATGGTTGAGTGAATTCGACCCTTATTTCGTGTATATAAAATATACAATTGGGGTGAGTTTTCATTTATGTATCTAGCCATACTCAAGGAAAATAATCTCTCACTTATTAGATAATACTTTGAAAAATATACAAAATAGAGATGTAAAACTTTAAATTGTTTGTAAACTAAAATTACAATTTATTCTTTTAGCCCAATTACATTGGGCTTTAGATTTATGATATCCAGGTTCGGGAGTCAGTTACAGATTAGGGAAGGTATTATCACTTTATCCGCCCGCTTTAAGCGGTACCCCTCACTAAGTTATATAGCATATTTTTTACTTTCATAATTATTTGGTTTATTTAATTAATTATTAGAAGTGACATAATTTTATTTTATTTTTGTTGTGCCTGACAAGGTGATACCTTGGTCCTACATATCCCTGTAAAGGGAATCAACGTTACGTAGTTCTTTAGTTGAAAAATGATTGTTGATTATGTTTTAATTAGGGAAAGAAGTAGCGTAGTGCGTGTAAGGACCCGATTTTCATAACTCGAAAATTCTCTTTTAAAAATCCTTATTCGTGAAAGTGCAGTGATTACTTTTGAAAGACATTACTCGAACAGTTTGGAAACTTGATTGATTATAAATTTACAAGGCGGAAATATTCCAAACACCTTTCATTTCAAAAGCATGTCATTACACTTCCGTTCAAATACATCCTTTATACAATTACCCATTCTCAAAAGTACCTTAAATACAAACATTAGATCCACTTCATTATACACTTACAAGAAAGTTGTTTATACATGAATCCACTTTAACATGTTCTTCATATTACAAATATTTATCATATAACATATCAATTACATATTATCCACTACTCTATCATGTACTCTTCTCCGCAAGCGTCCAATGCGCTACCTCCACAACCTGAACCCAAATATACAACACATACAAGGAAAGACAGAGGGAGTAAGAACCAACTACGGCGACTGTAGCGTTGATTTACATGGAGTAATAACATTAAAGTATTAAAAACCACACACATCTAACATCAATCATGATAAGCTTATATCAATCAACACATATTATCCATATTCACCATATAGTACACATACATCCCATACTATATGTGTTCTATAGTGTGCATATTTATTTATCATATATTATCCATATTCACCCTATAGTACACATACATCCCATACTATATGTGTTCTATAGTGTGCATATCTTATTCGTCCAAATATACTCATTTTCTCATCATTCATATTCACCCTATAGGACCTATATCCCATAATATATTCTTATAGCATGTATATTACTTTCATTCGTAACGCCATCCCTGTTATCACTCATATTCACCCTATAGAATATATATATGTCATACTATATATCCTATAGCATGCATATGACTCACTTGGTGACATACTCACTTCTCATAGTTCGTATTCACACTCAATCGTATTCATCGATTTCATTTCCCATACCACATCGGGCAGGTCGAGTTACCATCCATACCACATAGGGCAGGTCGAGTTACCATCCATACCACATAGGGCAGGTCGAGTTACCATCCATACCACATCAGGCAGGTCGAGTTACCATCCATACCACATAGGGCAGGTCGAGTTACCATCCATACCACATAGGGCAGGTCGAGTTACCATCCATACCACATAGGGCAGGTCGAGTTACCATCCATACCACATCGGGCAGGTCGAGTTACCATCCATACCACATCGGGCAGGTCGAGTTACCATCCATACCACATCGGGCAGGTCGAGTTACCATCCATACCACATCGGGCAGGTCGAGTTACCATCCATACCACATAGGGCAGGTCGAGTTTCCACATTACACTCACATCCATGTCATACACAGTCAACACAAGGCATCTCATTATTTTATCACCATAAATAACATACAACACCTTCATTGTCACAAACATACCTTTATCCATTTTAACACATTCACAGCTCATCACGCATTCATTGTTACAACACACTCATACATGTTTATAACAATCAACCACTCACAACATACTCATTTTGATAAACATACTCATATCCATTTTAACACATTCACAACTCATCACACATTCACAACTCATCACACATTCACAACTCATCACACATTCATTGGTACAATCTACCCATACATGTTTATAACAATCAACCACTTGCAACATACTCATTTATGCTTATGACCATAAATATCTCACACACCATCATTATCACACAACATAACCATTATCATAAACAAACCACACATAACATATTGTTCATCATATACACATTAACGTTAGAACCATCTTTAATGACGGTGTATTACCATAAATGAGCATATAACATTTTACTCAAATAAACGGTTTTCCCACACATATATCTCCACTTTTATGGCTAATACATCCTCATGTAAAATATAGACTCTCACATGGACCACAAACACTCAAATGAGTTTCTATCCGTTAATATGCTCCGATTCTTGAGGGAAATCGGAGATGATGACTCTAATGAAATACTCTAAGACCACAATGGTCTTCTCCCTCACCTTAGGTTGCGTAAGCTCCGTTGCTCCGCAAAAAAGCCACATCTCCCTTCATCTCCTCCAACCTCCATTGTTGCTTTTTCACCTCCAAGCTTTTCCAAATGTGTCACCATGAAGCAAGAGGAAGGTTTTGATGAGTTTTGAGGCTTAGTGGAGGGAAAAATGGTCCATTTGGTTGGAGCCACCGTGGGGAGAGAAAGGGGTAAAAATAAAATGAAGATTAGGGTCCCCTTTTTTTCACTTTTATAGTCACAGCGATGAGTGTAATCGATTACCAAAATGTTGTAATCGATTACAATATGAAAAATGCACATATCTGATGCTTTTAATATGATGTAATCGATTACGAGTGTAGTGTAATCGATTACATCATGAAAAATTACACATGTCTGATCAGATATCAGCATGTAATCGATTATCATGACCATGTAATCGATTACCATGACCATGTAATCGATTACCATGACCATGTAATCGATTACATCATGAAAAATTACACATGTCTAATCAGATATCAGCATGTAATCGATTACCAGGACCATGTAATCGATTACACTGTGTCAACAGTCCAAAATTGTCATTTCTCGCCCAGACAACTCTCTCTCAGGCGAGAATCCTCCGGTATAACCCAGGATTTCACCTCCCAGGTGATCCTTTCTCGCTTAGGCGAGAATCTCTCGCTCAAGCGAGGCTTCCAGGACTGTTACTATAATTTTTAAAGACTAAAATTCGGGGTGTTACAATCCTCCCCCTTTTATAAGAATTTTCGTCCCCGAAAATTGAACATACCTAGGAAAATAATATCACCACCTAGACCTTAGGCACAAGAACACTCAACCAAAATCACAATTCGATTCTCTATTCCATTAAGCTTACTTAATCGGTCACTAAGGGCATACACCACTAAACCGTGATATCACCAAACCAATTCATCAATGTCCAAATATTAAGATCTCAACCTTTAATAACTCGAATGTCATGAGAATTAACCCATAATTCCGACTAAAGAATTTCCCTATATCCATCAAGAACCACAAATTCTCTAGCACATATCCATCTATCAATCCTAACGTACGTTAAGAATCCCGATAACACTCTCGAACTTCAGCGAATGGGGAACTCCTTATCCCATATCTATCTAAATGCATCTTTTAACATCCATCATACACTAGCTTGTTCCATCTCCAATCAAGAATCTAGCACAATTTCATTTTACTAGATCCACAAAATACTTACACAATGGGACTCTTAGTGTCTCATCCATTGTAAACAATCAAACTATCCAGTAATCGTCTAATTACATCAAATATTTCTACCATCACAATAGATCTCCCTGATCCATCACTACAACAATCGTTCAAAACGATTAACCTATATGGTCCGAATCGCAACAACACTCTCGAACCCAGTTTGAAGTGAGACTCCATACTCATCGCTCACCAAGATGTACTGGCTCGCACCCAAAAATGCAGTACCTAGATCGACATCCACTCGATGGAAACAACATCATTTCATTGCATACGTGCAAATAACTACGGTTCACTCAAAATTCTCCACTAACATTTCAATTTATACTTGCTACAATCACAGAAACATGATATTCATCCAAGCAGCATTTAGACAAACAAGACTCTTGGAGTCTTTCACATACCAATCAAAATCACAAAGTCAACATCTAACTCAACTCAACACTCCTACTACAACGAATGTGGTTTAAGACGATTTGCTAGTTCATAAATTTCAGTTAGGCATACAAGGTCGTAGACCCACTCAAATTGCATACGTTGATACCATTGATTTTTGCCATTTACGAATATTCAATCCAAAAACTTGAGTCTTATATGGATACCCAAAATACAATGATGGACATGCACCTCGTGCCCAAGTCTACATCATATCGAGAAACACATGCTCATAATTACCTCACAAGAGTTTTAACACATCACATTCATCCAAGATGAAGTTTTTTAAAAATTCGGATTTCAACCTGAAACTTAATCAATGCTTAGTCGAATAGTACACTTCATTCGAAAAACGATTTTCGAAAATAGATTAGATGTAAGTTTCATGGAAGTCCTCTTGTGGAAGCAAGGGTTTTCCTAATCATTTCAAAATATCTAAAAATCCTTTTTCTCATGCGACACCGACTGCCCAAATCAAAATTTTCAAAAGCTGGTTATTTCTGAAGTTACATTTCATCCAGGACATGAGAGTCCCCACAGTACACTCACAGAAACATGCTTACACCATAACACTGCAATCACGTATAATAATTACTGACGCACATGAAATGGAAACAAGTTTTGAAAGCACAATATCAAAGCAGTTAATTTGAGTTCGTTACCACTATATCGTGCATTGCAAATGTTCAATTACAAACAGTCAATCATCACAGACCAGAAGTTTCATGCACAAAAGATAATCCACTACCTCTTAGGGTAGGCAATTCAACCATGGTCCACTACCACTCCGGGTAGGCAACTCAACAATGATCCACTACCGCTTCGGGTAGGCAACTCAACAATGATCCACTACCACTCCGGGTAGGCAACTCAGCAAGGGTCCACTACCACTCCGGGTAGGCAATTCAGCAATGGAACAAGGTTATTAAACCATTTTGAAATTCATTTTTCTTTGTTGCATAACTTGAGCCAAAGTCGCTACACCATTTAAGGTTAGCTAAAAACGAGTTTTATTTCCATTGATTTCATCATAAATCGTTTTCCCGCAAATCTACGTCCACTTTAGTATAAACACACTCATATATGTTTATACTAAATGCGTAATTCACAACTTCATCCTTGCATAACCAGAAAATACACACATTTTCCATTTCCGTAAATCTACGCTCACTTTAGTATAAACACACCCATATATGTTTATACTAAATGCGTAATTCACAATTCAATCATTCATCGTCAATTATCTTAATCTTAGTGATAAAAGAAATTTCACATCAAGAAATCAATCGGAAAATCACAATCACAAACTTTTAGCAAGAATTTCACCAGAGAATCCCCAACAAGGGTCTCACATAATAAATTCGACAAAAGTTTTACAACAAGAAGTTTTCAACAAGCACTTCATCAATAACTCACAACAAGACATCCAACGATAAATTCACAACCAAACACTTATCGCTGGAAATTCAACAATCATCTTTCAAATCAGTAGTTACCACAGTCAACAACAATGCACATAAGTCAAGTAGTTAACTCACACAAATTTCACAAAGAAGCATGTAAGGTCATACCCTAGGCCGCAGAGTTGACATATACTCTGATACCATATTGTAAGGACCCGATTTTCATAACTCGAAAATTCTCTTTTAAAAATCCTTATTCGTGAAAGTGCAGTGATTACTTTTGAAAAGACATTACTCGAACAGTTTGGAAACTTGATTGATTATAAATTTACAAGGCGGAAATATTCCAAACACCTTTCATTTCAAAAGCATGTCATTACACTTCCGTTCAAATACATCCTTTATACAATTACCCATTCTCAAAAGTACCTTAAATACAAACATTAGATCCACTTCATTATACACTTACAAGAAAGTTGTTTATACATGAATCCACTTTAACATGTTCTTCATATTACAAATATTTATCATATAACATATCAATTACATATTATCCACTACTCTATCATGTACTCTTCTCCGCAAGCGTCCAATGCGCTACCTCCACAACCTGAACCCAAATATACAACACATACAAGGAAAGACAGAGGGAGTAAGAACCAACTACGGCGACTGTAGCGTGGATTTACATGGAGTAATAACATTAAAGTATTAAAAACCACACACATCTAACATCAATCATGATAAGCTTATATCAATCAACACATATTATCCATATTCACCATATAGTACACATACATCCCATACTATATGTGTTCTATAGTGTGCATATTTATTTATCATATATTATCCATATTCACCCTATAGTACACATACATCCCATACTATATGTGTTCTATAGTGTGCATATCTTATTCGTCCAAATATACTCATTTCTCATCATTCATATTCACCCTATAGGACCTATATCCCATAATATATTCCTATAGCATGTATATTAATTTCATTCGTAACGCCATCCCTGTTATCACTCATATTCACCCTATAGAATATATATATCTCATACTATATATCCTATAGCATGCATATGACTCACTTGGTGACATACTCACTTCTCATAGTTCGTATTCAAACTCAATCGTATTCATCGATTTCATTTCCCATACCACATCGGGCAGGTCGAGTTACCATCCATACCACATAGGGCAGGTCGAGTTACCATCCATACCACATAGGGCAAGTCGAGTTACCATCCATACCACATCGGGCAGGTCGAGTTACCATCCATACCACATAGGGCAGGTCGAGTTACCATCCATACCACATAGGGCAGGTCGAGTTACCATCCATATCACATAGGGCAGGTCGAGTTACCATCCATACCACATCGGGCAGGTCAAGTTACCATCCATACCACATCGGGCAGGTCGAGTTACCATCCATACCACATCGGACAGGTCGAGTTACCATCCATACCACATAGGGCAGGTCGAGTTACCATCCATACCACATAGGGCAGGTCGAGTTACCATCCATACCACATAGGGCAGGTCGAGTTTCCACATTACACTCACATCCATGTCATACACAGTCAACACAAGACATCTCATTATTTTATCCCCATAAATAACATACAACACCTTCATTGTCACAAACATACCTTTATCCATTTTAACACATTCACAGCACATCACGCATTCATTATAACAACACACTCATACATGTTTATAACAATCAACCACTCACAACATACTCATTTTGATAAACATAGTCATATCCATTTTAACACATTCACAACTCATCACACATTCATTGGTACAATCTACCCATACATGTTTATAACAATCAACCACTTGCAACATACTCATTTATGCTTATGACCATAAATATCTCACACACCATCATTATCACACAACATAACCATTATCATAAACAAACCACGCATAACATATTGTTCATCATATACACATTAACGTTAGAACCATCTTTAATGACGGTGTATTACCATAAATGAGCATATAGCGTTTTACTCAAATAAACGGTTTTCTCACACATATATCTCCACTTTTATGGCTAATACATCCTCATGTAAAATATAGACTCTCACATGGACCACAAACACTCAAATGAGTTTCTATCCGTTAATATGCTCCGATTCTTGAGGGAAATCGGAGATGATGACTCTAATGAAATACTCTAAGACCACAATGGTCTTCTCCCTCACCTTAGGTTGCGTAAGCTCCGTTGCTCCACAAAAAAGCCACATCTCCCTTCATCTCCTCCAACCTCCATTGTTGCTTTTTCACCTCCAAGCTTTTCCAAATGTGTCACCATGAAGCAAGAGGAAGGTTTTGATGAGTTTTGAGGCTTAGTGGAGGGAAAAATGGTCCATTTGGGTGGAGCCACCGTGGGGAGAGAAAGGGGTAAAAATAAAATGAAGATTAGGGTCCCCTTTTTTTCACTTTTATAGTCACAGCGATGAGTGTAATCGATTACCAAAATGTTGTAATCGATTACAATGTGAAAAATGCACATATCTGATGCTTTTAATATGATGTAATCGATTACTAGTGTAGTGTAATCGATTACATCATGAAAAATTACACATGTCTGATCAGATATTAGCATGTAATCGATTACCATGACCATGTAATCGATTACCATGACCATGTAATCGATTACATCATGAAAAATTACACATGTCTGATCAGATATCAGCATATAATCGATTACCAGGACCATGTAATCGATTACACTGTGTCAACAGTCCAAAATTGTCATTTCTCGCCTAGATAACTCTCTCTCAGGCGAGAATCCTCCGGTATAACCCAGGATTTCACCTCCCAGGTGATCCTTTCTCGCTTAGGCGAGAATCTCTCGCTCAAGCGAGGCTTCCAGGACTGTTACTATAATTTTTAAAGACTAAAATTAGGGGTGTTACAGTGCGACCCTCCAAAGGATGAGTTGAGGAAAAGAAGCTGTAATGGGCAACCGTTCCTCCATCCTTAATGTATTTGATAATTTTTTAGATTTTTTTCGTAAAAGAAGGTTGCATTTCATATTTATTTATAAAAAAAAAGACTTTATTGATATTAGTTATTAAAAAATGTATTTTATTGATTTTAAGAATTAATCGGGTGAAGAGAAGCAGCGTAGTGAGTAACACCTCAAATTTCATTTTCAAAAGGATTAGAAAACTTAGAGTGTTGGGGTGTATACTGGACAATTCTCGATTGAGCGAGAGGATCTCGCCCAAGCGAGAGACTCAGTGTTCTAGTATGAGTTTTCTGGGAACCTCGCCCAAGCGAGGAAGTGGTCGCTTGAGCAAGAGAGAGGTATGGGCAAGCTATGGGATTCTCGCTTGAGCGAGAGAATCTCGCCTAGGCGAGAGAATCTCGCCCAGGTGATAGAGGTCTGAGTAGTCTGTGAAATTCTCGCTTGAGCGAGAGAATCTCGCCCAGGCTAGAGCGTTAGTGTTTGGAAAGTTGAAAAGTCGAGGGCTTCTCCCCCAAGCGAGCCATTCTCGCCTAAGCGAGGTTACGCAGCTATAAAAGTGAAAAAGGGGATCCAGAAACCCTAATCTTCATTTTCTTTCTCCTCCTCTCACTCCCCACGACGACTACACATCTAACTCGTGTATCTCCTCCCCTAAACATTAAAAACTCATCAAATCCTCTTCCCCTTACTCCTTAGCGGCACAATGGTGGACTTTGGATGTGAAAAGGGAACGTGAAGGTTGAAGGATATGTATGGTGAGAGGTGTTGCTCTTTTGCAGAACAACGGAGCTTACGCAAACTCAAGTGAGGGAGAAGACCATTGTGGTCTTAGAATATTTCATTAGAGTTATCTTCTCCGATTTCCCTCAAGAATCGGAGAGTGTTGTTGGATAGAAACTCCCTTGGAAGCTTGTCTTTTCATGTGAGAGTCTTTATCTTCCATGAAGATGTATTAGCCGTAAACATGGAAATATATGTGTAAGAAAAACCGTTTTGTTATAATAAATGTGAAATACTCGTTTATGGTAATACGTCGTCATGAAAGATTGTTCTATCTTTATTTGTGTGTATGAATGCTGATATTGTGATAAAGATGATATGATTATGTTATGTGATACTGATTAAGTTGTGGGTTATCTTATTGTGGTAAGGAATGAGAATATTGTGATAAAATTGGATGTTGTGTTCGATGGTAAAACGTTATGGAAAACGATGATTTAAGAATGGCTAAATGGTAATGTGTATATTGTGGGTTGTGTATTGTTTTATGAAAATGAGATTTTAAGTAATGATGACATTGAATTAGTGTTTTGTGAATGAAATTGATGATTGTGTTATGTGATGAGATGTTAATGTAAAGTCATGATTTGAGAATAACTAAATGGTAATGATTATATGGTGGGTTGTATTGTTGTATGGAATGAGATGTAATGTGATTGGAGTATGGATTTTGTGGATACACAAAATGGATATTGTGTTGATGAGAAATCATATAAATGAATTGTGGTATTGAATGTCTTGCCCTGAGTGGTATTGTAATGAATGTTTTTCCTAAGTGGTATTGTATTGAATGTTTTGCCCTAAGTGGTATTGTATTGAATGTCTTGCCCTAAGTGGTATTGTATTGAATGTCTTGACCTAAGTGATATTGTAATGAATGTCTTGCCCTAAGTGATATTGTAATGAATGTCTTTCCCTAAGTGGTATTGTAATGAATGTCTTGCCCTAAGTGGTATTGTAATGAATGTTTTGCCCTAAGTGGTATTGTATTGCCCTATGTGGTGTTGAATGTCTTTCCCTAAGTGGTTTTGAAGTATTATATTGTTTTAGAAGTGTTGTATTGCTTTGAAAGTATGGTATTGCCTTCGGAAATGGAGTTGCCGTTGTGTATTGTGAATGACTATGGGATTGTGATTTTGATGACGATTGAATTGGATAAATCGTATAAGTAAGTTATGATAGATACTAATTGAAGACGTGAATGTCCTACGGTATGTTGTAATAATTGTGTGTATCGTTTATATATGTTGACATGGTTGATTGTAGTTGTTGTATAGGTTGTAGTACTTTAATGTTATTAAACCATGTAAATCCACGTTGCGGTCGCCGTAGTTGATTCTTACTCCCTTCTGTGTTTCCTTTGTCTATGTTATGTATATGAGTTCAGGTGTTGTTGTTGAGCCTCAGATATCTGCTGACGAGAGTACAGACTAGGGTAGTTATTTTACGTGTTCGAAAGTGTATTTATATAATGTATGTAATATGAGAAACATGTTGAAGTAATTCTTTTGCATAAATGACATTTTTCTAAAGATGTAATAAGAATAATATAAAGACCTTAATAAGTGATTTAATTGAACATGGAAAATTGTATGAGATTATGGATTGGAAGTTGAGCGTAATGATATGTTTTTGTTGTAAGGATATAATTGAATATTTCCATATTTTGAATTATGAAACTTAACTAATATTTGAATCCACTCAAATTTTTCAAATTGGTTAAGTAATATCTTTTAATGAGCAACCACTTCTCTTTCATAAATAAAGTAGTTTTTAAAAAAATTGGGTTATAAAAATCGGGTTGTTACATAGTGCGACCATTCAAAAATGATGATTTGAGGACAAGAAGCATTTTCGAGACCCTCCTCAATCTTTGATTAATTCTTACGATTTATATTATTATAAGGAAATATGATTACTATTTCAATTGGTGCTGATATTTATTTATTTTTAAAATTGTTTTTTTTTATTAATGGCTATTGATTTAATTAAAAAATTATTTTTGCTGATTCTAAGGATTTTATAAAATATTATCATATAAAATTATTTTTTCTTTAGTAAATGATTATAGATTTATAGTATAGAAATAATAGGAATAGATAAAAAATAGAAAAAATAAAATTAAAACACATAAAAACCTCATTGGATGACAATGCTCCATGGAAAGTTAGTGTACAGTGGGTTGAGCACATGTCAGCTGCAAATTGGCTCGCACTACACTCACGAATGGAGGGAGCACGATTTTACTGTGTGCTTGATTGTAGTGGATCACCCAACTCAACAATCTACTTTCTCTCTTTTAGGCAGAGTTTCTTTCATAAAAATTTACTTTTATTGTAGTATTTTCACGACTTTTTGTATTAGAATTTTTGGGTATTGGAAATTGTTTTGGAGGTTGTTATCTAATATCTTTTGATGTGTGATGAGTATTTGTTGGGTGTTGAGAATTTTTGTATCTAGGAATAAAAGTATCAAAATGCTTTTGGTTATCTTCTGGATGTTTTTGAGAGAAAGATTGAGAGAGATTTTTGGCCAATTTTTAAAATAAATTTCCCCTTTACATTAGGCAATGTGCACTATTTATAGTGTCACACATATATCATTGAAATTAATGACAAAATAATATTTTCTTAATTTAAAATGGGAGAGAAATCATATCTTATTATTGCATATAATCACATTTATTTTGTTGCACATTTTTTTTGTTTTATTTTAGGAAATATGGAATATGTAGGAATTTTATCTTTTTAATGAATTTCAACACATGTTTAAAATAAATAAGGCAACTCATAATTCTCATGATCAATTTTTATTCTAAAAAATTATCATATCACTAATTCAAATATCCGAAAGAATGATTTATTTTTGGGTCCTGGGACATATAAATGAAATATATTTTTTTCTTAAAAAATAGTCCAATAATTTTTATAAAGCCAAATAATTATTGTGATGCCAAAAAGTGAGTACACCATAATTATTTGACATTTTTTAAAGATAGTTGTAGCTGAAAACCTCTTTTTTGATAGAAAATTATGTAATAATTCTATAAAATCCCAAAATTATCACATTACTCATAAATAGACAAAAATCAATCATTTGACTTATATAAATTCACAAAAGAGATATTTTAAGTACACTTTTATTTTACAATTAAATAAAAAACGAAAACTAAAGGATTTTGGGATATGGTTTTGCAAATTGGAATCCTTCCATAATTAGGATGATAAATGACTATTAATTCACTTAAAATCTTTTTTTTATTTGATTTTATATGATTTGTAATCTCCAATTTATTTGACCAAAATCTCTAAGGAATTAGTTTTCTATTAAATTTTCTAATCAAAATGATTTGTGCAACCCTATCACATTAATATGAAATTTTATAGTATGATTTGATTTGTATATTGTAATCTTGATTTATTTATTGATTCAATTTTGATGAGAATCAATTACCAAAGAAATTATTTTTCTTAAAATGTTTTTTTTGTAAAAATGTTGTTTTTTAATAAGTAAGATTTTTTTGGGCCGGACAAAATTGGGTGTTCACAGTCGCCCCTCTTTACTTGTTGCTTACTGGATAGCTAGCAAACCGAGGTTTGAGAGATATCATGGTAAATCACTAGTAAAGAAAAGAACACTAATTTTGTTAAGGACAAAAAAGAAATGATTTTTTCATACCTTGCATTAATGGGAAATCTGATTTGGTGAAGCAGTCCCAGAATCTGCTATGGTGTACTAGAGATTTGTTGTGGCAGTTCTCACCCGTGCCATGATGGACCATGGATTTGTTGAGGCAATTCTCGCGTTTTGTCGTGGTGGACCAGGGATTTGTTGAGGCATTTCCCGCGTTTTGTCGTGGTGGACCAGAGATTTGCTGAGGTATTTCCCGCGGTTTGCCATGGTGGACAAGAGATTTGTTGAGGAAGTTCCCGCATTTTGCCATGATGAAGGTGAACCAGGTATTTGTTGAGGCAGTTCTCGCGTTTTGCCGTGATGAAGGTGGACCAGAGATTTGTTGAGGCAGTTCCCACGTTTTGCCATGGTGTTTCAGTGGTTTTTTGAGACAGTTCCCGCGTTTTGCCGTGGTGGACCAGGGTTTTGTTGAGGCAGTTCCCACGTTTTGCCGTGGTAGACCAGGGATTTGTTGAGGCAGTTCCCGCGTTTTTCCATGATGAAGGTGTTGGTATTGTTCGAAAATTTACTTTGGGAATGAGATGGTTCGAGACCGATAGTTATACAGTTAAGATGTTGAGGTGCATGGTTATTTGTGAATGTGTAATGTAATGTTTTTTTCCTATTGTGGGGATATGTGTAGTTATAATGATTGATGCATGAATATGACTATGCATTGATTTATATGGTGATACAGAGTGTAACACCTCAAATTTTGTTTTCGGAATGATTGAAAAACTTAGAGTGTTGAGGTGTATACTTGAGAATTCTCGCTTGGACGAGAGGGTCTCGCCTAAGCGAGAGACTCAACATTTTAAGTTTGAGAAGTATAGGAACCTCACCCAAGCATGTAACGACCGAAATTCTACCCTTGAAAATTTTTCCTTTATTTTAATCCTTTCATGCATACATTCATCATCCTACTTTAATCTCTCATTAATCACTCCGTAAAACCACATTTTAACATATTATATTACCATACATTTTATATTGCGGAAAAACATAATTCATTCAATTGAACCCTAGTGACTACCGCATACAACTAGCTATGGGTTTCCAAAATACCCATAGCTACGAATATGCAGAGTTACAATAAATCAGGTAAGTTATATATCCATAGTTACAAAATATTCCAAGTAATCCAATAAGCACTCATGTACAAAATAATGCTAATAATTGAAATCCAAAGCATAAAGCTCCTAAGCTTCCAAAAATAAGACCACCTCATGTCACCTGTTTATCTGCAATGAGATTATCAATGACGAAAACACAAACACATAGTTACAAAATATTCCAAGTAATCCAATAAGCACTCATGTACAAAATAGTGCTAATAATTGAAATCCAAAACATAAAGCTCCTAAGCTTCCAAAAATAAGACCACCTCATGTCACCTGTTTATCTGCAATGGGATTATCAATGACGAAAACACAAACACATAAAGGAGTAAGTCATTAATTCAATAAACGTCATTATAAGATAATCCACATTAGAAAGGGTTAGTAAATCACTTTGAAATTCATTTCTCGTGCTACATCACTTGAGCCAAAGTCACTACACCCCTTAGGGTTAGCTAAAAGCGATTTCTCATCTCTTTTACAAAGAAAACATGCCACATAAACTCGGGCCGATGTGTTGCCACATAAACTCGGGCCGAAGTGTTGCTACATAACTCGAGCCGAAGTCGCTACACCACTTAGGGTTAGCTAAAAGCAATTTCTCATCTCTTTTATAAAGAAAACATGCCACATAAACTCGGGCCGAAGTGTTGCCACATAAACTCGGGCCGAAGTGTTGCCACATAAACTCGGGCCGAAGTGTTGCTACGTAAACTCGAGTCAAAGTGTTGCCACATAAACTCGGGCCGAAGTGTTGCTACGTAAACTCGAGCCGAAGTGTTGCTACGTAAACTCGAGCTGAAGTGTTGCCACATAAACTCGGGCCGAAGTGTTGCTACGTAAACTCGAGCCGAAGTGTTGCCACTTAAACTCGGGCCGAAGTGTTGCTACATAACTCGGGCCGAAGTCGCTAACCATTTATGGTCGGCTAAAAATATATTTCCTTTTTCATTGATTTCACTATCAATCATATCCAGTGAATCCACACAATCCTTATTACAAACATACCCATATATGTTTATAATAAATACGTGATTCACCAATTAATCCTTGCACAACCAGAAAATACACACATTTTCCATTTCAATTGTACAAATTAAAGACTTATCCTTACCTTGGTGAGTGTTGGGTTGGGTACTGGGTAACTACACTAGTTCCACCGCCGCCAACTCTAGGATCTTTCCTTATTCCCACCATGCAACACAATGTTAGTCATTTATTCCAAATTTCACATAAACAACTTATATTGCATCATTTAACCATACAAGATATTCATCATATTTTCAATGTTGTTAAACTACTTTCATCATAAGTTTACAACATCTAAAACATACATATTCATCTCATATTCTCAACATTAGAAAGTAAGCTCATCTTCTACTTTTAACATTTTACCCATTTTCATTTTAGGGTTTTGGGGTTTTCATGAATCAAACCACAAACTCTCTCCTTTCTTGAAATACTAACTCTATACCAAGAGTTTACAAGATAAAATCACATAAAACGAACCATAACTCAAAAGGGTGAGTTTCCATGGTTTCTCTCATTTTGAGAAGAGATCCAACATACCCTAAACAAGTTTCAAAGGGAAGAAGAGGGCTAGAATCAAGAGATCTACCTCTTCTCAAGCTTCTATATGACTCACAAGCCTTCTTGCTCTTGAAAATGCTCCCTTCTCTCACTTCTCTTTAGGTTAACCCTCATAAATGTGTTTGGGGTCCCCTATTTAATGTAACAGCGTCGGGTTCTCACTTAAGCGAGCCCTTTCTCGCTCAAGCGAGAAAATCTCGCCTATTTTAAAAAATCAGATCTGACCCTCTCGCTCAAGCGAGGGATTCTCGCTCAAGCGAGAATCTCACAGTATCAACAGTCCCAAAATGCCATTTCTCGCCCAGGCGAGACAATTCTCGCTCAGGTGAGAATCCTCCATTATAGTCCAGGATTTCACCCTCCCAGGTGAGCCTTTCTCGCCCAGGCGAGAATCTCTCACTCAAGCGAGGATCCCAAGACTGATACTATAATTTTAAAAACTCAAACTTAGGGTGTTACAAAGCGAAGGAGTGGTCGTTTCAGCGAAAGAGAAATCTCGGCAAAGCTGTGAAATTCTAGCTCGAGCTAGAATTTTCGCCCAGGCTAGAGAGGAGCCTTAGCTTGCTTCCCGATTCTCGCTCGAGCGAGAAATCCGCGCCCGAGCAAGAGCGTCAGAGTTGAAAAGTTGAAAAGCTGAAAAGCTGCGAAATTCTCGCCCAAGCGAGCCATTCTCGCCCGGGCGAGGCTGTGCAGCTATAAAAGTAAAAGAGGGGTTTCAAAAACCCTAATATTCATTTTCTTTCTCCTCCTTTCTCTCCCAACAGCGGTTCCACCCAAATGGACCATTCTCCCCTCCACTAAACCTCAAAACTCATCAAAATCTCTTCCCCTTGCTTCTTAGTGGCACGTTGGAGGGCTTTGGTGGTGGAAATGGAACATTGGAGATTGAAGGAGATGGAGGGAGATGTGGCTCTTTTGCGGAGCAACGGAGCTTACACAACCTAAGGTGAGGGACAAGATCATTGTGGTCTTAGAGTATTTCATTAGAGTCATCTTCTCTGATTTCCCTCAATAATCGGAGAATGTTAACGGATAGAAACTCTCTTGGAAGTTTGTGGTCCATGTGAAAGTCTTTATTTTCCATGATGATGTATTAGCCATAAAGATGGATATATATGTGTAGGAAAACCATTTTATTAGATGAAATGCAATATACTCATTTATGGTAATACACCGTCATGAAAGATGGTTTTATCGTTAATATGTTATCTGATAAGTCGTTAATATGGTTCTATGTATATGTTATGAGTTGTTTATTTTTTATAAGTAGACATGAGTATGTTTGTGATAATGATTGTGTGATGAGATGTTTATTGGTGATAAATGGACATGAATATATTATGTGATGATGAATATGTTGTGAGTTGTTTTATTGTGGTAAGAAATGAGATACATTGTGCGTATGACATTGATGTGGTATTTGGTGTTATGATGAAGTTGTGATGTGAGAAGAATGTAGTGGGAATGATTATATTGTGAATGATGTTGTTGTAAGGAGAAGCTTTTAACTTATATATGATGTTAGAACATGTGTGGATTTTCTGGTTGTATATGGATTTTGAAATGATGGTGAGAAAACCTATTTTTAGCTCCCTTTCGAGGTTGAGCAATATGAGTTACCTTCGTGGTAATGGCTATTCATAGCAGTGTATGAGTTACCTTCGTGGTAATGGCTATTCATAGCAATGTGTGAGTTGCCTTCGTAGTAATGGCTATTCGTATCAATGTATGACTTGCCCTCGTGGTATTGGCTATTCGTAGCAATGTATGACTTGCCCTTAGTGGTATTGGCTCGTTGAGCAATGACTAACTTTCCCTTAGTGGTATTGGCCCATTGAGCAATGACTGACTTGCCTTTAATGGTATTGGTTCGTTGAGCAATGATTGACTTGCCCTTCATGGTATTGGCTCTTTGAGCAATGACTGACTTGTCCTTCGTGGTATTGGCTATTTGTAGCGATGAATGATTTGCCCTTCGTGGTATTGGCTCTTTGAGCAATGACTGACTTTCCCTTCATGGTATTGGCTATTCGTAGCGATGACTGATTTGCCCTTCATGGTATTGGCTCTTTGAGCAATGACTGACTTGCCCTTCGTGGTATTGGCTATTCGTAGTGATGACTAACTTGCCCTTCGTGGTATTGGCTATTCGTAGCGATTATTGACTTGCCCTTTGTGGTATTGACTCTTTGAGCAATAACTGACTTGCCCTTCGTGGTGTTGGCTATTCGTAGCGATGATTGACTTACCCTTCGTGGTATTGGCTCTTTGAGCAATGACTGACTTGCCCTTCGTGGTGTTGGTTATTCGTAGCGATGACTAACTTGCCCTTCGTGGTATTGGCCCTTTGAGCAATAACTGACTTGCCCTTCGTGGTATTGGCTCTTTGAGCAATGACTGACTTTCCCTTCGTGGTATTGGCTATTCGTAGCAATGACTGACTTGCCCTTCGTGGTATTGGCTATTCGTAGCAATGACTGACTTGCCCTTTGTGGTATTGACCTTTATGGCAATGACTAACTTGCTCTATGTGGTAGTGGACTTTATGGCAAAGACTGACTTGCCCTATGTGGTATTGGATCATTGTACAAGTATTGTATTGTTTTAGAAGTGATGTATTGCTTTGAAAATTTAGTGTACCGCCTTTGGGTATGAGATTGTTGTTGGGTATTTGTGAGTAACTATGGTAATAGGAATCTTGATGAAGATGGAATTGGATAAATCGTGTAAGTAAATTGTAAAGGATGTTAATTGAAGAAGTAAATATGCTATGGTATGTTGTACTGATTGGTTGAATTGTCTAAGTGAAATATGATTATTATAGCGATTGAATATGTGAATATTATGTGGTTTAAGGTATTGACTGGTGTATAATTGATATATGTTTAATATGATTGACGTTTGATGTTGTATAGGTTGTAATACTTTAATGTTATTGCTCCATGTAATTCCATGATGCGGTCGCCGTAGTTGGTTCTTACTCCCTTTTGTTTTTTCTTGTATGTGTTATGTATTTGAGTTCAGGTTGTGGTTGTAGCGCATTGGATGATCGCTGAGAAGAGTACATGATTGAGTAGTTACTTTATGTATTCAAGGTGGTATTTGATTAATGCATGTAATATGAGAATCATGTAATTGATTTATGTATCTAATATGAGAACCATGTGGTAGTGACTCTATTGTGAAATTGAACTCCTCTAAATGGTGTAATGAGATGGGATTAATGATTGTAATAAAAATATTATTTGAGAAGGGATATTGTATAAATTTTGTAATTGAAAGGAAGTGTAATGACATGTTTTTAATGAAGTGAACGATTGATTATTTCCGCACCTGAAAGATGAATTGAACTTATATATATATATAATATATATATATATATATATATATATATATATATATATTCAATCAGGTTTTCTAAATCATTTGAGTAATGTCTTTTAAAAGTAATCACTTCACTTTCATGAATAAAGTTTCAAAAAATTTCAAGGGTAGAATTTGGATCCTTACATAGAGTGATATGTATAATGCAAATTGATGTTTATGATGTATGTAACTCATATTGATGATATTATGATTAATGTGATATGCATTGATTTGAATATGAATTTTTTTATGTATGTAAGTCATGTATGATACGAGTATTAGATATTTATTTGAATGAAATGAAAATGTTCTAATGTATCACTTATGGTTTATTTCCTCAAGGGAACTCATCAATATTTGTAGACTCGACTGAAGTGACCATTGTTGTTTGTTGTTGATTGGTACTATAGCTTTTCAATCCATCAAATGTTGACCTAGTTTATTGCGTTGAGGTCCATAGTACCGGGGAGAAATTGTTTCGGGTGTAGCCAACTTAACCGACTTCAGGTTGTCCTCGTACATTCTACACTTGTTGACCAAGGTAGCGAAATCGGCAATCTCCTGATGTCCGAACATTATTTTCAACTTGGGCCTTAAACCCGATTCAAATTTAGAACATTTGGATCGTCCATCCACTTCCAACTTCGAGTAGGGACAAAACCGTGCCAATTCCTCGAACTTAGCCGCATATTCCCCCACCGACATATTTCCCTGTTCCAACTTGAAGAACTCCATTTCCTTCTTCCGCTTCAGATCAGCTGGGAAGTATTTATGAAGAAACTTCTCCTTGAATGTACCCCAGGAAATCAATTGTCCTTCTGTCTCCATTTGGCATCGAGTAAACTCCCACCAGTTCTCGGCCTCCTTCACTAGCATATACGTGGCGTAAGCCAACTTCTGAGCCTCCGAACAATTCATTGCCCGAAAGATCCGATCCATTCCCTGAATCCACTCAAGGGCAGCATCAGGAGCAAATCCCCTGGGGAACTGACTGGGGTTCCTCTTGCAAAACTCATCCAGCCCCCAGTACTCTGCCGGTTCGGGTGGGATTAGGGGTTGTGAACTCGGACTCGGTGCAGGGTTCTGATGCAGATTATGCAAGCTCTCGTTCATCTGGTGTAGTGCAGCTACCATCTGAAGCAACAAATCATTTGGAACGTTCTGACTCGTTCCTCTTTCAGCCATGTTTCAACCTGCACTCATGGATAGTCAGTACACAATTTTAATTCACACAAGTCAAGTTATCACCTAGTCTCATAGTACATTACATGTTACTATACCAAAGCTACATGCTTTAAACATTCAATTCACACAATCTCAACCAATCAAATCATAAACATGTTACAAAGAAGCAAGTAAGGCCATGCCCTAGGCCGCAGAATTAACTATGCTTTGATACCATATTGTAACGTTCCGATTTTCTACCCTTGAAAATTTTTCATTTATTTTAATCCTTTCTTACATACAGTCGTCACCTTCATTGAAAACTCTCAAGTATCACTCTTTGAAAATACTCTTTACCCTATTATCTTATCATACAAATTTATGTTGCGGAAAAACATAATTCATTCAAATAGCATTTACCACATACAACCAGTTATGGGTCTCCCAAAGTTATAAAGCCCATAACTACACATGTCCGTATTAATCTAAAAGGATTTACAGTCATCCCATAATACTATTAAATCAACTACAACGTCAATTAGCAATAAAGACAAGCGAGTAATTAAACACAAAAGCTTCCTAATTGAGCTTCATCCTCAAAATCCTTCATTTACCTACAATTGGGATTATCATAAACAACACATGAAACAAAAGGGAGTAAGTCATTAGTCCAAAACTAACATCACATGATAATCCACATTTCAAATACGATTAAGCTTTAATATAATTTATAAACACAATTACGTAAATACAAACATTCATATCTTCTTTCGTTCGTTTGCACATTATCCATATTCATCCTATAGAATATATATCTCATAATATATGTTCTATAGCATGCATATTACATTCATTCAAAGCATCGTTCTTCTCATTATTCATATCCACACTATAGTATATATATCCCATACTATATATCCTAAAGCATGTATACTACTTTTATTCTTACGTCTTCATTTTCAGCATTCATATTCACCCTATAGTATATATATCTCATATCCTATAGCATGCATATGACTTTCGCTCTTAACATCCTCGTTTCTCATATGTCGTATTCATCCTTAATCGTATTCACCTAGTTCTTTCACAAATATAACCCCTACCACATCGGGTAAATCCAATTACATCTCCATACCACATCGGGCAGGTCTAGTTCATCATCCATACCACATCGGGCAGGTCTAGTTCATTCTCCATACCACATCGGGCAGGTCTAGTCATACTCCATACCACATCGGGCAGGTCTAGTTATAATCCATACCACATCGGGCAGGTCTAGTCATACTCCATACCACATCGGGCAGGTCTAGTCATACTCCACACCACGTCGGGCAGGTCTAGTCATACTCCACACCACGTCGGGCAGGTCTAGTTATACTCCATACCACATCGGGCAGGTCTAGTTATACTCCATACCACATCGGGCAGGTCTAGTTATACTCCATACCACATCGGGCAGGTCTAGTTATACTCCATACCACATCGGGTAGGACACGATAACAATCCGCTACCATTTTAGGTAGGACACAATAACAGTCTACTACCACTCCGGGTAGGACACAATAAACAGTTCACTACCACTTCGGGTAGGACACAATAAACAGTTCACTACCACTTCGGGTAGGACACAATAAATAGTGCACTACCACTCCGGGTAGGACACAATAAACAGTTCACTACCACTCCGGGTAGGACACAATAAATAGTTCACTACCACTCCGGGTACGACACAATAAACAGTTCACTACCACTCCGGGTAGGACACAATAAACAGTTCACTACCACTCCGGGTAGTGTAACAACAATAAACTTACCAACACGTTACCTCTTTCACATACCTCATTCACATCAGTGAGTATGAATTAGAACCAATCCCTTACCTTGGTGAGCGTTGGGGATCGATTCCGAGTAACTTTAAAAGTCTCCTCCGCGATTTCCTCCAACCTTAGGATCTTTCCTCATTATCAGCAATAACAACAATGTCAGTCATTTATTCAAAATAACACATAAATAACTCGTATTTCATCATCAAATACACAAGGGATTCACATATATTCAAGATTTCCAAAACTACTTCAATACAAGTTTCCAAACATATAAACATACATGTTCCTCTCGTATAACAACATCAAAGCATAAACTTATCATGCACATCTAACATTTCATCTCTTTCTCTTTATACTCATATTCTCATTTTGGGGGTTTTTGGGGTTTTCATGAATAACCCTCAAAACCTTTCCATTCATCAAATATCAACTCTAAACCAAGAGTTTACAAGGTAAAAACAACATAAAACGAACCATAACTCGAAAGAATGAGTTTCCATGGTTTCTCATGTTTTGAAAATAGATCCAACGTACCCAAAACAAGTTAGAGAGGAAGAAGAAGAGTTAGAAGCAAGAGGTTTACCTCTTCCCAAGCTCTAAGATGAGTCCTAAGGCTCCTTGCTCTTGAAAAGCTCTCTTCTCTCTCTTCTCTTCAAAGTTCTAACCCTAAAATGTGTTTGGGGTTTCTATTTTAAAGAGCAGTCATCAGGTTCTCGCTCAAGCGAGCCCTTTCTCGCTCAGGCGAGAAAATCCCGCCTATTTTAAAAACTCAGATCTGACCCTCTCGCTCAAGCGAGAATCTCACAGTCCCAACAAGCTCCCTCTCGTTCAAGCGAGGGATTCTCGCTCAGGCGAGAATCTCACAGTGTCAACAGCCCCAGTTTGCCATTTCTCGCCCAGGCGAGGCAACTCTCGCTCAGGCGAGAATCCACCAATATATCCCAGGATTTCACCATTCCAGGTGATCCTTTCTCGCTCAGGCGAGAATATCACGCTCAAGCGAGACTTCTAGGACTGATACTATAATTTCAAAGACTAAAATTCAGGGTGTTACACCATACCCACCTTTCGCCTTTCTTCTTTATCTTATTTTCAAGAGTTTTCTAGCATGACATTCAACAATTAAGATAAATTTTTAGGTTGAGATAATATAGGAAAAAAATTCTTATGAAATGTTCCTTTTGTGATTATTGATATTGCACTTTTGCCCTAACTTTTGTCTATGATATTAATTGAGGATTCTCAGTGGGCTTTTATTTTTGTTTTTCTTTTTAACTCTTTTTCTAGTTATGAACATTCCACGTATTCTCTTATCGTTCAACCACATGATGAGTATGATAGAATTTATTATTTTATTTAATAATTGAATGTCAAGGAAAACAGTTGAAAAACTACACGCCCGGGGTTAATGGCATATTGAGGGTTATTTAAAAATTATCTCCTTTCATGATGTCTAGGCTCAAATGGGGTGACTAGGGGTATCTTCTTAGTGTTTAGGAGTTCCAAAAATTCTTTGTGTCATCGGAAATATTTGCTTGAAGATGCTCATAATTTTGGGTCTTATATTTGCATCATCTTCCATTTTATTTTTGAATCAAATATCTCATAGTAATGCATGAATTAATTTTGAGTTATTTTTGTTGTATTTTTTTGGGTAAATATAGTTAGTGAGGTTAATATTGTTGGCAGGGTTAGGTATGAGTTGGTGAAATTTGCATGATCAATGCATTAGTATGTACTTGTTAAATAGACATGCATTGGAAGATATTTTTACTAAGGACAAAGGAAACATGAGCAAGTGTAAGATTGGTTTGGCCTTAACTGGTGCCCTCAAGTGAGAAATTTTTCAAGATGATTTCCAATTTAGCTGGGGTTGGAGACAATGCATTATCTTGTGTGATGAGTGTAGCTCATGTGTGTTAGGGTACCGGTCAATCAGAATATAACACCTAGAGTGGGGTGAATAGGTGGAAGCGATTACTATATCCGCTTTTCGAATTTATGCACAAAGAATCAAGAGACACAGAAATATTCAACAATAATCGATTAAATGAAAATATAATCGATTGTCTGGGACTACTTTTAATTGATTAAGAGATTGTGATAATCAATTATCTGGAGCAGAAAAACCAAAAACAACAGTTTGTAAAGATATGGTTTCTAGGTGAGCAAGTTATCCAAGAATCATGCAAACTCACACTATGATATCACAAACAGCACACATCAATTTATAGATATCAAAGAATCAATCTTTACTAACAAAGATCCAATCTTTCAAGATAAAGAATTGCAAGAAACTTAATAAACTTGAAAACAGTAAAAAGATTAGGGAAAGAGAAAGAAGATCAAGAATTTTATCCTGGTTCGTTCGCTTGTC
This sequence comes from Lupinus albus, assembly GCA_009771035.1. NCBI lineage: Eukaryota > Viridiplantae > Streptophyta > Magnoliopsida > Fabales > Fabaceae > Lupinus > Lupinus albus. Next base: position 7,624,960 of record CM020006.1, on the reverse strand, counting down.
CACTGGGAAACTACATCCAGGCCTTCCTTTCCGATCTGGGAGATTTGCTTCACTAGATTTGAAAATGTTCTTTACACACACACTTCCAAATTGAGACTTTCCTACTTGCTATGCGAACCCTATTTCGCCAAGCCTTGACTTCCCTACATTCGCAAACGGTTGCCAATCTTGCTACTTGATACGCCAAACAAGATACCCAGTGAAGACTATATCCAACCAACCACAGCTAGCCGATATTACAATTTTCTCTAAACCTTAGAGACTTACAACCAAAGTTTACAAGAAAAACAAGCTTTTGAAAGAAACTCTCAAAGAAGAGTTCTATGGCTTACACAAGCCACTATCAACCCACAAGATGATCTACTCACACTCACTCACAAGGGTATGATAAATCAGAGGATTGAAACAAGAATTGGTGCACTCAAATTTGCACAATTTTGAAAAAGCTTTGTTTTTACTAAACAAGAAATCAAGAATGCTTTCTACAAAGCAAGGGTTTTTCTCTCAAGATTTGACAATGAGAACAAGTGAATATCACACTATGGAACTTGGGATTTCGAAAATTAAAGCTCTAAAGCGAGTTATGAAAAATTTTAAAATTTGTAAGTTGTTCCAATTGTGAGAGAAAATGGGTCATTTATAGTTTTCTGGTTTCAACATATTTAATCGATTAACTAATCTCTTAATCGATTAATGGTTTGAAAATTAGTACATTTCTGTTGAACATAATCGATTAATGAAAGTCATAATCGATTATTACTGCCAAGAACCAAAAACCCAGAGCTACTAGAACTCTATTTAATCGATTAAAAATTCCTCTTAATCGATTGAAGTAACCCTCCAAAAAGATACTTAGTATGATGCATGATTTTCGTAGAAAATATATTTTGATGCAACCAACTAAAATAAAGAATGATGACTCTCAAAAAACATATTTTTAGGAATCTTATGAGCACGTGAGACGATCATCATTTGGGTTACCTAACCTAGACTCAAAGCAAAACAATCATCTTAGGACTTCTAGAAAAATTAAAAACCTTTCTAAAGTCAGAGTATTGGTCATGTTGGATGTTGATGCGTCCAGTCTTCAAGCTTTTCAAGTCGGCTTTAAGTCGGCTTTGTCTTCATCAAAACACAGGCAAGAAACAGATGTTGCAATTTGACTAGTACTTGCAATTTCAATGTGGTCTTAATCACAAACTGGGAACTCTTCATATTCTGGATTTCTTCATTTTCAATCATGATTGCTTTCAGTCGAGTCCAACAATAGTTTTCTTAAAACAAATATTCAATTGATGAGTACCCTTAGCACTGAGATCATGAAGTGCACATACATATTTTTGATGTATGATTTGTATGAAGTAAACACTTTTATTTTTTTATTTTTTAATTGATTGAAATGTAAGCTATAATTCAAAATGATGCGTGAAATGCAAGTAATGCTGACCTTGAGCTATACTACTTTAAAATGCATGAGGTGCATACGAGGATGTATTTGATTTATTTGGGATGTATGAATGACTCTAGAATTCAAATTTTGATGCATGAGAGTGCATGAGGATGCATGTGATGTTGTCAAGGGATGCATGTGATTTTTTTTTTACTGCATGATATTCTTAGAAAATGCAATTTATGATGTATATGCCTTTGAATGCATGAAGTCTATGAGAAGATGTATGGAATGATTATTTTTTTACTTTTTATGATGAGATGAGAATGTTTTTGACAATGAATGCAATGATATGGTAATGTATAAGATAAAATGTTTGAATAATTTATTTATTTTTTATGAATGTATGTATATGTATTTATGAATGAAATATTTTTTCTTTTTTTATACAAGCTTGAGATTGTAAAGCAATGAATGGTGAATTTTTCTTCATGATTGAATTAATGAATAAATGTTTAAGTTATATTTTTTTACATGAATGAATAAACGTTTGAATTATATTTTTCATGCATGAGTGAATTAATGAATATATAAATAAGTTGAAGAATGATATGTATAATGTATTTTCTCTTTTTTATATGTGTGTGTGCATAAATGAATATATAAATGAGTATAAGAGTGTAAATAATATATGCATGTGCGTTAGATGAATAAGTTGATGTATGCATGAATGATGTGTTTTCTTTTGAGTGAATGCATAGGCCAATGAATGAAGAATTTTCTCTTTGAATGTCAGAATGAATGTGTAGTAGGCCAATCAATGAAGATTTTTCTTTTTGAATGCATGAATGAATGAATACATAAGTCAATTAATAAAGATTTTTATTTTTGAATGCAATGAATGAATGCATAAGTCAATCAATGAAGATTGTATTCTTGAATGTATTGAATGAATGAGTGAATGAATACATAAGTAAATCAATGAAGATTTTTATTTTTGAATGTAATGAATGAATGAATGAATGTTTGGATATGTATTTTTTGAGTTAATGTATGCATAGATGTAATGTGTGATAATGCAAAATGCATACCCCTTAGGGTAATGGACAATATCTTAGGGTAACTTGGCCATCATTACGATTAACATGTAACTTTATAAAATATTATTTTTCCTTATCGTTCAGGCTGAACTAGGGCAAAGATGAATTGCCCTGTTTTTAGTGATAATCCCTTTTTGAGGAATAGGAACTCCCCTCAAGGTTCACTGTACAAAAGTCTATGTTGCAAGATGAGATCTCTCACCATTTTAAATGACATGTAGTTTTTATTCTGAGGGACAACAATCCCAACTTGTGCATGATGGTACATGTTTCTCAAGGTTTATAATGGGTACACCTATAAGGTTTTTGGAATATCTAAGGAACAACATCCTAAGGCAGAGTTCTAAGGTAAAGTGTATACCTTAGCAAGCCCTAGACTTCCTATAAGGTACCCATATTGCATCTCTTCAAAGAAGAGAAACCCAAATATTATGGGGGTTAGAATCAAGAGCCAAGCTCAAGCCTCTAACTCATAATACTTGGTAACAATATGAGTGGTCCACATCACCAACACCAGAAATGACTAAGGCCATGACCAGCGAGGCTAGTGTCTCTACTATCCAAAAATATACCACTAATACCCGGGTGACATATTTATGTGCGAGAACTTGTTTACTATACTCTTTAGGAAACATGTAACTTCAACCACAACACATATCACAAGTTGAAATAAAACAATATACATTTATTTTATAACAATAAACAATCGCAATATGTTTTTTTCCAAGAAATTTAAATAACCAAATAATTAAAAGTATAATTAGCCATATAATATAGTGATTATGGGTCAGACTCTCTTAAAAGATTCCCCAGCAGAGTAGCCAGTTGTCGCACCCCGATTTTTTGGCCACGCGACTTTCATAGAGTCTCCACTACATTTTATGGTAAAAAATGTAGACAAATCTTTTAGCCTATTACATTGGGCTTTGGATTTCATATATCTAGGTTCGGGAGTCATTTACGGATTAGGGAATGTATTAGCACCCTATCCACCCGCTTTAAGCGGTACCCCTCACTAAGTTATATGGCATATTTTTTACTTTTAAAATTATTTGGTTTATTTAATTAATTATTAGAAGTGTCAAAATTTTATTTTATTTTTGTGTGCCTGATGTAAGGACCCAAATTCTATCCTTGAAAATTTTCCCTTATTTTAATCTTTTCTCATACATTTTTCCTATAATTTAGATTCACCAATTCAACAATCTCATCTTTAAGTCTACTACCTCATACATACACTTTCCTTAAAGCAATATCCACATACATGTTCATTTAACATAAAACATAATTCATATTAATGTATTCGAGTAACTACCGCATACAACTAGCTATAGGTTTCCAAAATACCCATAGCTACAAATATTCAGCGTTACAATTATCCAAAAAAAATGATAGCGACCATAGTTACAAATACTTAGATCCACAAATATTCAATCATGATACAAAAAAGTGTAAATAAAAGAATCCAAGTTAAGCTCCTAAGGCGTCAAACTGAGCCTCCTCAATTTACTTGTCTACCTGCAATGGGATTATCAATGACAAATACACAAAACATACAAAGGAGTAAGTCGTTAATTCAATAAATATCATTAAGCGATAATCCACATTTTAAGATATTTAAATAAACGATTTGCCGTTCGAATATAAAATCAACATATCATATTTCCCATCTCATACTACCTCATTCATCAGCTTTGTCTATACATTCATCCTTACCACACCTTGTCACTTTACTCATCATTACCACACCATATAATTACATTCCACATATATATTTACCTTTACATTACCACATGGGGCAAGACATACAATTCAATACCACGTAGGGCAAGTCATTCACAATACCACGTAGGGCAAGTCATTCTCATTATCACGTAGGGCAAGTCATTCACAATACCACGTAGGGCAAGTCATTCTCATTACCACGTAGGACAAGTCATTCGCAATACCACGTAGGGCAAGTCATTCTCATTACCACGTGGGGCAAGTCATTCTCATTACCACGTAGGGCAAGTCTTCCGCAATACCATGTAGGGAAAGTCATTCTCATTACCACGTGGGGCAAGTCATTCTCATTACCACGTAGGACAAGTCATTCGCAAAACCACGTAGGGCAAGTCATTCTCAAATCACATACAAAATCAGAAAATCCACACATTTTCTATCATCATATACAATTAACCATTTCTCCTTACCTTGGTACTGTCGGGGTTGGTTTTGGTTAACTTTGCAAGTTCCTTCGTTACCTCCTCCAACCTTAGGATCTTTCCGCATCCCCACCAAACAACAACCAAGTCAGTAATTTATTCACAACAACATATAAACAACTCATAGTTCATATTTAACCATACAAAAGGTTCATACATTTTCAATGTTTCCAAAACCATTCTCATTAGAAGTTTTCAACATTAAAACATACATATTCATCTTCTATTTTACAATAGAACACATACTCATCTTCTACATCTAACATTTCACTCATTTCCCTCTTTTACCACATTTTCATTTTGGGGTTTTCATAAACCAACCCACCAAACCTTTCCATTTATCCAATACCAACTCTAAACCAAGAGTTTTCAAGAGAAAGACAACATAAAACGAACCATAACTCTAAAGGATGAGTTTCCATGGTTTCCCACATTTTGAGAAGAGATCCCACACACCCAAAACGAGTTTGAAAGAGTGTTAGAATCAAGAGATTTACCTCTTCTTAAGCTTCTAGATGATTCCCACGAGTTTTTGCTTTCAAAATCACCTTCTTCTCTCTTCTCTCTCAATTTATAACCCTAAAATGTGTTTGGGTTTCTATTATAAAGTAAACTCGTCGGGTTCTCGCGCAAGCGAGCCCATTCTCGCTCAGGCGAGAAAATCCCGCCTTTTTAAAATTTCAGATCTGACGCTCTCTCTCAAGCGAGGGATTCTCGCTCAAGCGAGAATCTCACAGCCTCGACAGACCCAGAATGCCACTTCTCGCGTAGGTGAGAAAACTCTCGCTCAGGCAAGACAACTCTCGCTTAAGCGAGGATCCTCTCGCTCAAGCGAGAATCCTTCAGTATAGCCCAGTATTTCACTCACCCAGGTGAGCCTCTCTCGCTCAGGCGACACTTTTCTCGCTCAGGCGACACTTTTCTCGCTCAGGCGACACTTTTCTCGCTCAAGCGAGACTCCTAGGACTGACACTATAATTTAATGACTTTAAATTTAGGGTGTCACACCTGACAAGGTGAAACGTTGGTCCTACGTATCCCTATTAAGGGAATGAAGGCTATGTAGTTCTTTAGTTGAAAAATGAATGTTGGTTTTGTGTTTTAATTAGGGAAATAAGCGGCGTAGCGCGACCCTCCAAAGGATGAGTTGAGAAAAAGAAGCCGTAATGGGCAAACCGTTCCTCCACCCTTGATGTATTTGATAATTTTTAGATTTTTTCGTAAAAGAGGGTTGTATTTCATATTTATATATAAAAAAAAGACTTTATTGATATTAGTTATTAAAAAATGTATTTTATTGATTTTAAGAATTAATCGGGTGAAGAGAAGCAGCGCAATGCGACTATTCGAAGATGATTTGAGGACAAGAAGTATTTTCGTGACCCTCCTTCATCTTTGATTAATTATTAAGATTTATATCATTATAAGGAAATATAATTACTATTTCAATTGGTGGTGATATTTATTTATTTTTAAAAATGTTTTTTTTATTAATGACTATTGATTTAATTAAAAAATATATTTTTCTTGATTTTAAGGATTTTATAAAATATTATCATATAAAATTATTTTTTCTTTAGTAAATGATTGTAGATTTATAGTATAGAAATAATAGGAATAGATAAAAAAATAGAAAAAATAAAATTAAAACCATAAAAACCTGGTTGGATGGCTATGCTCCATGGAAAGTTAGTGTAAAGTGGGTTGAGCACATGTCAGCTGCAAATTGGCTTGCACTGCACCCGCGAATGGAAGGAGGACGATTTTACTATGTGCTTGATCGTAGTGGATCATCCAACTAAACAATCTACTTTCTTTAGGCCTAGAGTTTCTTTCACAAAAATTCACTTTTATTGTAGTATTTTCGCGGCTTTTTGTATTAGAATTTTTGGGTATTGGACATTGTGTTGGAGGTTGTTATCTAATATCTTTGTTGTGTAATGAGTATTTGTTGGGTGTTGGGAATTTTTGTATATAGGAATAAAACTATCAAAATGCTTTTGGCTATCTTCTGGATGTTTTTGAGTGAGTTTTGAGAGAAAGAGTGAAAGAGATTTTTGGCCAATTTTTAGAATAAATTCCCCTTTTTTTCATTAGCCAATGTGCATTATTTATAGCGTCACACATATATCATTGAAATTAATGACAAAATAATATTTTCCTAATTTAAAATGTGAGAGAAATCATACCTTATTATTGCATATAATCCCATTTATTTTGTTGCACATTTTTCTTTGTTTTATTTTAGGAAATATGGATTGTGTAGGAATTTTATCTTTTTAATGAATTTAAACACATGTTTAAAATAAATAAGGCAACTCATAATTTTCATAATCAATTCTTATTCTAAAAAATTATCATGTCACTAATTCAAATATCCGAAAGAATGATTTATTTTTGGGTCCCAGGACATATAAAGGAAATATATTTTTTGCTCAAAATATAGTTCAATCATTTTTATAAAGCCAAACAATTATTGTGATGCCCAAAATTGAGTACACCATAATTATTTGACATTTTTTAAATATAGTTGTAGCTAAAAACCTCTTTTTTGATAGAAAATTATGTAATGATTGTATAAAATCTCAAAATTATCACATAATCATAAATAGACAAAAATCAATCATTTGACTTATATAAATTCAAAAAAGAGATATTTTGAGTGCATTTTTATTTTACAATTAAATAGAAAACGAAAACTAAATGATTTTGGAATATGGTTTTGGAAATTGGAATCCTTCCATAATTAGGATGATAAGTGACTATTAATTCACTTAAAATCCTTTTTTTATTTGATTTTATAGGATTTGAAATCTCCAATTTATTTGACCCAAATCTCTAAAGAATTAATTTTCTATTAAATTTTCTAATCAAAATGATTGGTGCAACACTATCACATTAGTATGAAATTTTATAGTTTGATTTGTATATTGTAATCTTGATTTATTTATTGATCCAATTTTGATGAGAGTCAATCTCCAAAGATTTTATTTTTCATAAAATGTTTTTTTTGTAAAAATATTGTTTTTTTAATAAGTACTAGCGTGTTGACAGACATTGTCGTGCTTGTTAATTTGCTTTCTTATCATTTATAATGTGTAGTCTACTTGTAATAAATATCTAATGTAGTAAATTGTGTTATACATTATAATTTGCAGTTGAATATATTCGATTGAGGTAATTATTCAATGTTAATGAATGAAAAATGTATTGCACTCCAATTCTTTATTACTTAACAATGAACAATTACCCCATGTTGTGATAAATTGAACCCTGGGCACGAAATATATAGATATCACGTCCAGTTGTGGCTAAGTTGTTATCAGGATGAACATGTTCTATGTTGATGTGTTGATTCAATTAATTTTGTGTTATATGTTCTATTTTATATTGAAGAACAAAATATTAAGTTGATGGATTAAATATTTGACATTTTTCTAATAAAAAGTATATTGATTTAACTTGATGAATCAAATATTTGGCCATAATTCCATTTTCCTATTTCTAATAAAAGATATTTATGCATTAATTATATTTTCTCTTCTTATTGAAAACAAAAAGCCAATAAACCTAACCTATGAATTATATATCAAATCTTTCTTGTTCAATGAATTTCGGGTGTTGTTTCATTCAATCACCTTGTTAAAAAAACATGAAAAAATGATATGATGTATTTATGTGGAAATAATCATCTATAAAAACATTAGTAAGTAAATTGTAAGTAATTTATATAATTTTATTACATTTTTTCATAACATATTCTCTTCATGATTACTCATATTCCAAATAAGTTATGTACCATAAAATATACTAAAAAAATTAAATTATCAATTATCTTTCCATATTTACATTGAATATTTCTTTCATATTCATCTTGCATAAATAACATGGTCTACATACATAATTACATGAAAGTTTATTAATGTGAATATGGAAGTTTATGGAAGTTTATTAATGGTATGCTCAAAGTTTATTTATAAATATTAAATTTTAGATTATGAAGGGTAAAATGGGTACACAAATTACATCATGAGTGAATAGTTAATTTGTGTTTTCCCTTTATTAAGTAGTATAGATATTTCTTTTTGGGCCAGACAAAATTAGGTATTCACAATGTTGGTAGATAACTCATTATTATGCAATAATCTCTCACATATTATTAGAATGATGAACATAATTTTGATGCATATGAGATTTTCATTCATACCTGATTTAGATGCATTAGCATTCATACATGATTTTGGTGCATTAAACTAAGTTGAACTTATAACATTACAAAATCATATATCATGCATTAGTTAATCATGTTAGAGGTTAATGGAATACTAACTAAGTATTTTCAAAAAACAATTAACCGATTAAGACTATAGTTAATCGATTAAGTCTTTGCGGATGAAAAACTTGTTACTCGATTAAGGACATGGTTAACCGATTAAATCATTTTTAGTTTTGGAATCTTGGATGTTTTAAATAACGTTAATCTTTTAAGTGTCTACGTAATCGATTAACACAACAGAAAACAGTTTGAAACTAAATGGTATTTTGAATATCCTTTCCCATGGGCAAACCAATTATATATGTTGTTAGTCGATTAACTCGTTAGTGTGTTTAATCGATTAACACTAGGTTTAATCTATTAACCTAATTCTTACTTTTTTGAATAATAGTTTTCTTGCACGAAAGGATACAGTGATTTCAATCAATTTCAGATGCAATATACTCAATGAATTCATGCCTAAATGTTAATAGACTCAAAACATGCAATAAACTCAGTAAATGAAGCAACTCAATTATACAAAGCGTATAAAATGACCAAAATTAAAGAGATGCAGGATAAAGAGAATCAAGACGACGATCTTTTATCCAACTTCATTTGTGGGTCCACTTTTAAACTACATTCAGGCCTCCCCTTCTAATCTTAGGAGATTGTTTTTCACTATCAGAAATCAGTGTTAAAAAAATACATTTCCAAAACAATACAAGACTCTCTTCTTGGCCCTAGAGTCCCAAAGATAGTTTGACCTTCTACCCGCTTATAATGGATACTCAACACCACTTCTAACAGTTTGGTCTCAACCACTTATCACTTTCAACCAAGACTTTTGTATATATGAAGATAACCACCTAACCTCAACTAGGATTTCCCAACACACTTCTCTATCAAGGTGATACTAAACACACCTAGATAACTTCAAGAAAGTCATCTAAAGAATTCATCAAGTTGCATGCACCTCAATATGCAAATATACAAATAATAACAATACTAAAACCAGCCCAAAAATCTCACCAGCATTCAAAAGGTATTATGTGGGATTAAGCTAGTTTTTCAAAAATTGATATGAAAATTGATGCACAATGTAAGGACCCAATTTTCATAACCCAAAAATTGTAAAACTTTATTCATGAAGTCAAGTGATTACTTTTGAAATATATTACTCAAACGATTTAGAACACCTGATTGAATATACATATAAGTTCAATTCATCTTTCAGGTGCGGAAATAATCAATCGTTCACTTCATTAAAAACATGTCATTACACTTCCTTTTAATTACATAATTTATACAAATATCCTTTCTCCAATAATACTTTTATTACAATCATTAATCCCATCTCATTACACCATTTAGAGGAGTTCAATTTCACAATAGAGTCACTACCACATGGTTCTCATATTACCTACATAAATCAATTACATGATTCTCATATTACCTGAACTCAAATACATAACACATACAAGCAGAAACAGAAGGGAGTAAGAACCAACTACGGCGACCGCAGTGTGGAATTACATGGAGTAATAACATTAAAGTATTAAACCTATACAACGTCTAACATCGATCATATTAAACATATATCAATCAACACATTATACCACATAATGTTCATATATCCAATTAGCATGATTATCATCTCTCACTGAGACAATTCATTCCAAATCATTACAACATACCATAGGATAGTCGCTCCCTCATTTAGCACCTATTACAACTTACTTATATGATTTATCCAATTCAACCATTATCCTAATGCAACATACATATATATCTAAAATCATGCTACATAACTTGAGCCAAAGTTTGCTACATTGCTTGAGCCAAAGCTAGCTACATTGCTTGAGCCAAAGCTTGCTACATTGCTTGAGCCAAAGCTTGCTACATTGCTTGAGCCAAATCTTGCTACATAACTTGAGCCAAAGTCGCTATACCATTTCGGTTAGCTAAAATATGTTTTATTTTTGAAAATCAAGCTACATAACTTGAGCCAAAGTTTGCTACATTGCTTGAGCCAAATCTTGCTACATTGCTTGAGCCAAAGCTTGCTACATCGCTTGAGCCAAAGCTTGCTACATCGCTTGAGCCAAAGCTTGCTACATCGCTTGAGTCAAAGCTTGCTACATCGCTTGAGACAAAGCTTGCTACATCGCTTGAGCCAAAGCTTGCTACAGCTTGAGCCAAAGCTTGCTACATAACTTGAGCCAAAGTTTGCTACATTGCTTGAGCCAAAGCTTGCTACATTGCTTGAGCCAAATCTTGCTACATAACTTGAGCCAAAGTCGCTATACCATTTCGGTTAGCTAAAATATGTTTTCTTTTTTAAAATCAAGCTACATAACTTGAGCCAAAGTTGGCTACATTGCTTGAGCCAAAGCTTGCTACATTGCTTGAGCCAAAGCTTGCTACATCGCTTGAGCCAAAGGTTGCTACATCGCTTGAGCCAAGGCTTGCTAAATCGCTTTGCCAAAGCTTGCTACATCGCTTGAGCCAAAGCTTGCTATGTAACGACCCGATTTTCTACCCTTGAAAATTTTTCCTTATTTAATCCAATTCCATGCATTTAACGATAAGTCATAATTACCAAGTAAATAAATTTATTTAAAAGATCTTTCTCTTCATCCTCACACCCGATCTATGAAGCAAAAATACATACACAATCCGATAGCAGAAAAACATAATTCATATTATTATAACCTAGTAACTACCGCATACAATTAGCTATGGGTTTCCAAAACACCCATAGCTACATATATCCCGAGTTACTAGTCTCCATGATCAAAATAATGTACAAAATAGTATTCATAGTACAATTAGTTGATTCAATTACAATCAATTGAAGTTACAAAATAATGGATAAAGAGACATCAAAATAAAGGTCTCTAATCTCCTACTCAAAAATCATCTTTTCCCCGTCCACCTACCTGCAATGGGATTAACATTTACCATACACAAATAACACAAAGGAATAAGTCATTAACTCAATAAAATTTCAATGTAAGTTAATCCACATTTAATAGAGTTAAACAACGATATAAGTTAAATCCACTTAAAACCATTTTCGTCATTTGTACTTTTGAAAAACCATGCTACATAACTCGAGCTAGAGTCGCTAACCCATTCCGGTCGGCTAAAACGAGTTTTATTTTCATTGGCACTCCACCAATACATAAACCATAAATCCACCTGTCATCACTACAAACATACCCATATATATTTGTAGTGACCAAGTGATTTACCATTTATTACTTTGTTTCCGAGTTTTATTTCCATTGGCGCTCCACCAATAAATAGACAATAAACGCACCCGACATCATTACAGCATAGCGTATATGCCTGTAACTACAAAGTGACTTACAGTTTATTGTGTTATCCGAGTTTTATTTCCATTGGCACTCCACCAATAAATGGACAATACATGCACCCGACATCATTACAGCATAGCGTATATGCCTGTAACTACAAAGTGACTTACAGTTTATTGTTTTATTCGATTTTTATTTCCATTGGCACTCCACCAATAATTAGTCAATAAATGCACCCGACATCATTACAACATAACGTATATGCTTGTAACTACAAAGTGACTTACAATTTATTGCTTTATTCCGAGTTTTATTTCCATTGGCACTCCACCAATAATTAGTCAATAAATGCACCCGACATCATTACAACATAACGTATATGCTTGTAACTACAAAGTGACTTACAATTTATTGCTTTATTCCGAGTTTTATTTCCATTGGCACTCCACCAATACAAAAATGATAAATACACCCGACATCATTACAAACATATCCACGTATGCTTATAACTACAAAGTGATTTACATTTCATGATTTCATTTCGAGTCTTATTTCCATTGGTATTCCCCCAATAAGTAAACCGTAAATTCACTTCTAACCATTATCAACATACCCATATATATTCATAATGATTAAGTGATTCACATTTTATCCATTATCCATAACAGAAAATCCACGCATTTTCCAACACAATGCATAAATTAAAGACTTATCCTTACCTCGGTGAGTGTTGGGTTTGGTTTTTGGCGACTTCGTAAGTTCCACCGGCACCACCTCCAAACTTAGGATCTTTCCTCATTCCCACCACATAACACAATGTTAGTCATTCATTCCAAATAGCAAATAAATAACTTATATTGCATCATTCAACCATACAAGACATTTATCATATTTTCCATGGTTCTATACTATTTTCATTATGAGTTTTCAACCATCTAAAACATACACATCATCTCATATTTTAACATTATAAAGCAACTCGTCTTGTACCTTTAGCGTTTTACCCATTTTTCCTCTCTAACCACATTTTCTCTCTCTAGGGTTTTGGGGTTTCCATGAGTCAACCCACAAACCCTTTCCATCCTTGGAATACTAACTCAAAACCAAGAGTTTACAAGGTACAAGCGACATAAAACGAACCATAACTCGAAAGAGAGAGTTTCCATGGTTTTACACACTTTGAGAAGAGATCCATAATACCAAAAATGGGTTCTCAAGAGAAGAAGAGAGTTAGGATGGAGAGTTTTACCTCTTCTCAAGCTCTTGAACAAGAATCAAAGCTCCTAGACCTTGGGAATGCTCTCTTCTCTCACCTCTCTTCAATTCTTAACCTAAAAATGTATTTGGGGTTTCCCTCATTTAATGTTCTCGTCGGGTTCTCACTTAAGCGAGCTTTCTCTCACTCAAGCGAGAAAATCCCACCCATTTTAAACACTCAACTCTAACCCTCTCGCTCAAGCGAGGGATTCTCGCTCAAGCGAGAATCTCACAGTGTCAACAGCCCCAGAATGCCATTTCTCGCCCAGGCGAGACAACTCTCACTCAGGCGAGAATTCTCCAGTATAGCCCAGGATTTCACCCTCCCAGGTGAACCTCTCTCGCCCAAGCGAGAATCTCTCGCTCAAGCGAGGATCCTAGGACTGATACTATAATTTTAAAGACTTAAAATTTGGGGTGTTACATGCTACATAACTTGAGCCAAAGTTTGCTACATAACTTGAGCCAAAGTCGCTAACCAATCATGGTCGGCTAAAAATATGTTTTATTTTCATTGATCCACCACCAATTCATCTCATAACACAATCATTATCACAAACATCCTCATTCCCACTTATAACAAATAAACAACTCATCACTTCCTCATTATTACAAACACACGCATATATGTTTATAACAAATAAACAACTCATCACTTCATCATTATTAAAAACATACCCATATACGTTTATAACAAATAAGGGACTCACAACTTAGTCATTTTTATAAATAAACTCATATCCTTTTATCATAATAAACAACTTATAACATATTTATCATCATACAAACAATCGTTTACCGTTATCACAATATTATTACACATACACACCGTTAACAATAGGACCATCTTTTATGACGGTATATTACCATAGATGAGTATTTCACTCTTAGAACAAAAGGGTTTTCATACACATCTATACTCATATTTATGGCTAATATATCTTCATGAATGATGAAAACTCTTAAATGGACCACAAACTTCCAAAAGAGTTTCTATTCGATAACATTCTCCGATTCTTGAGGGAAATCGAAGAAAATGACTCTAATGAAATACTCTAAGATCACTATGGTCTTCTCCCTCACCTTGGGTTGCGTAAGCTCCGTTACTCCGCAAAAGAGCCACATCTCCCTTCATCTTCTCCAATCTCCATTGTTCCATTTTTCACTTCCAAGATTTCCCAAATGTGCCACCAAGAAGTAATAGAAAGAGGTATTGATGAGTTTTGATGTTTAGTGGAGAGGAGAATGGTTCATTTGGGTGGAGCCGTCGTTGGGAGAGAAATGAGAGAAAAGAAAATGAAGATTAGGGTTTTTGAAACCCCTCTTTTACTTTTATAGTTGCGCAGCCTCGCCCGGGCGAGAATGGCTCGCTTGAGCGAGAATTTCACAATTTTTCAGCTTTTCAACTATGACGCTCTCGCCCGGGCGCGGATTTCTCGCTCAGGCGAGAATCAGGCAGTATGTTAAGGCTCCTCTCTAGCCTGGGCGAAAATTCTAGCTCAAGCTAGAATTTGACAGCTTTTCCAGATTTCACTCTCACTCAAGCGACTACTTCCTTGCTTAAGCGAGATCTCCGGAAAACTCATATTAGAACACTGAGTCTCTCTCACGGGTGAGGTCCTCTCTCTCAAACGAGGATTTCCCAATATATACTCCAACACTCTACTTTTTCCAATCATTCTGAAAATCATTTCTTTGATGCATGACCTTCTACAAGATGTGTATTGCTTGATTCATGATTTTGAAGATGTAAGTGATAAATTCAGTTTAATTGTATGAAAGTCTCATTTTAGGTTGGTTCAATTTTAGACTTTATGAGACTTCTATTCAAGGTTCACATAGCCTAGACTTTATCCAATCAATCATCTTAAGAGTCTATAAATGTAAAAAATTAACCTAAGTGTACTGGATTGATCTTGAGTTTTGGCCTTGTCGTTTGTTGAAAGTTCGCATTGAACTCTCGAACTAGATAGGGGTAACTCCAAAATATGTAACTACCCCTTGTACCTCTAGTTCATGAGGAAAATTGAACCTTTGCTCGACCATCCATGCAATATCGGCATAGCGGACATAAGTAGGCTTGTGGTTAAAAAATTTAGCCAACCTTTCTGCTTGAAGAGCAGGAGCATAGAAGGGATCCAAGCCAAAGGTGGGATTTTGTCTAGTACCCGATGATGAAACTTTGTCACCTTGGTTTCTCACACGCCTAGGTTGGTGAGGAGCTCGATTAGCAATGGTCTTAACTCTTTTAGACCTTCCTTCACTCATATTGCCATAAATGAGGGTGAATAATCGATTAAAGGTATAAATCGAGTTAGGGTTTGAAAACAGGGTAAATCTAGGTTAAGCGATTTTGAGACGAATTGATGGGTTAAAGGTTAAGAGGAAAAAGGAATTGAGTTAGGATAACTCAGTTTTGAGTTTGAGGACAAAATCCAAGATGAATTTAGAAGAAGAAGACAAAGCTGACGAGGTTGGGTGTTTCAAACAAAACTGAACATAGAACTATACTTGAATATGTTATGTGACTCGATTTAATCGATTAAGCTTTGTGTTATTCGATTAGCGGGTTTAAAATTTAACACAAATTATCTATTGTGTCTCAGTTTAATCGATTAAAGTTTTGGTTAATCAATTAACGTCCTGGTTGTGGTTGCCCTTGGAACTCAAAATTAGTCCAGTTAATTTATGAAGATGCTAATTAATCAATTAAGCATTTAAGAAATTTCCGAAGTAATCGATTAAGGGAACACATAATCGATTAACACTCTTATAAAATCCCCATGTTATCGATTAAAACACATAACAATCGATTAAATGAGTCATTATGAGAGATATTAGCATAAGAATCCACTATAAAGAACCTATCCTAAACAGTTAATACACAATAAACCAGAGCCAAAACACATGAAAGCGTATACAATCAAGAAAGCATTCATTTATTAGCTATAAGTGCTTCTTTAGGATTATCTAGGCATCTAGCATACATGCAAACACTAAGCATTATATCAAGCAGAATATATGATAATACACTAAAGAAAGAAACATGCCTCGATATATGTTTACCTCTTTATTTTTACCTTTTTCCATCCTTATCAAGATACTAGAAGATTGCCATATGTTAAATCTTCTTTGGCCTTTCTTCAAGTTCTTGATTCTTGTCTTTCTCAATTTGTATAGCAATATTATCTTTAGAATGTGCATTCTCAAGAGCACCTACAAAACAATACAAATATTTTTCCTCTCCTCTTTTGGAGATGGCTTACCAAATATAAAGTTTGAATAGACTTTTCAAAACATTGGTCATTAGTCTTAACATGAGATGTAACTTTTTGTACTTAATCATGATTAGTATATCCTAGAAATATAGTTTTTGGCCTAACAAATGATTTTAGGGGGGTTTACACAAAAGAAAACATTGGCATCACTAGGATTTCCTATAATATAACATAATCTATGTCACTTAAAAGATTACGTAACACTTAGAGTTAGAAAAGATATCTCATTACCTTTGTAGCACAAACTTTCTAACTTCAAGAATTTGACTTTAACAATTTTGTTCATAAGTGACATTGACCGTTTCTTTAGGTGATAGGTAAATGAAACTTGATCTTCTCACATATCTTGTGCCTAGAACATTTGTTGTCCAAGTATGATTTGATGTCCATATGTCCTTAGGTACACCTACAAAACAAGTTTACTTACATGTCTTGGGTACAGAAATTATATTGGGTCCCTTCTTGTTAGTAACCTTGGGAACTTGTCCCATTTGTATCTACATATATTTTTTATTTGCACACCAGACATTCTAATTTATATGAACTCAAAGTATGACCATGCACTCCATAATAAAAGCATGTAGGGAACTTAAGATATGAAATTTTCGAAACATCTACCTGTTTTTTATGAAATTTGTTCTTTGCTTCATATATCCCAAACCAGACATGTTCCCAACATTTTTACATGTAGCAAGTAAGTTTTTCAAAGTGTGACTACTTGTGAAAATTGCAATTTTGTCCTTTCAAATTTCATTTTATTTTTTCCAAGAAAGTGCAATTTTCACAAGTAGGTGTCCTATTTAACTTAGTAGAACAATCACATGAAGAGTTAGCATATATAAGGTCCAAGGTTTCATTTTCAAATTTTAACTCATCAATAAAAATTTGCAATTCACAAATTTTCTTTTCATGTTCAAGAATCACCATTTTCCTATTCATATACTTTTTCACTAACTTTTTAAGTTCTAAATTCATTTTAACATACACACTATAAAGCACATCATACATGGGGGAATCATCATAATTAGAACTAGAATCATAAGAGTTTACCTCACTAGATTCATCTTGCTCACTTACTTTGCAAGAATTCAGATTTTGAGCCATTAGGCATAACTTGTTCGATTCTTCATCTTCCGAGATGTTTGTCGATGTAGTATCCTCTTCGGAAACATCCGAAATGATGTAAGCCTTATTAGCTTAGATGTCCCTAGAGTTTTTCTTTTTATCATGCTCAATATTCTTGAGATAAGTAGGGCATGTGTACTTCACGTGGCTTACTTTCCCACACTCATGGCAAGTTGCTTTGTCTTTGGGATACTTGCCCTTCTTGATTGAGTCTTTTGCATCTTCCTTATGAAACTTTATGAATCCTACATTTCTTATTATGAACTTTCTGAATTTGTTAAAAAAGGGGGACATAGTTTCAACTTCGATGTCAGAATTGGACTCTACATCATCAATTCTCTCTTCTTGAAGGAGATTCCTTTGATGTTATTGTTCGTTTTCTCATGGAGTGTCAAGCATCATATCAAGACATCCATTATAGCCGTCACCTTTGGTTGTCATTTCCTATCAAGATATCTTAAAACTTTGCTAGTCAATTCACCATTAGCAAACACTTTATCTAATGGCACAAAATGGTTAACAATGTACGTAAATCGCTTTTGCATATCACTAATAGATTCATGTGGAAACATGGGAAATAACTCACACTCTTGTATCAATGCAATTTATCTAGCTCGCTTGACCTCACTAGTGCATTCATGGTTTATTTTTAAAGTATCATATATTTCCTTGGTACTTTTGCATTGAGAAACCTTAAAGAACTCATCATATGAAAGTGCATAAGTTATATCATTTTTTGTTTTCAAATCAAGCTGCACTTTTCTCTTTTCCTCATTAGTCAAGAGACTTCTTAGTTTATCTTTGGTTTCTCTTTCCACCAAGAATAGTGGAATATAAGGTTCATATTGTACAACATCCCAAATATTTTTATTAATAGCCTCAATGAATGTCCTCATTCTGACTTTCCAGTGGGCGTACCCCTCACCACTGAAAATTGGACGGCGGTTGATGGATGAACCTTCACTACCGAAAGGGTTAGTAGAGTCCATAGTGAAAAATGTATAGGATCAATGATCTAAGCGGTTAAGCTAGCACTGTCCTACTAGCACCGATACCACTTGTTAGATAATAAGGGCTTAAAGACACCTAGTGGGCGTAAATAGGTATACAAGATCAAAGTTTTTAATCGACTAACTAGATATACCATTGTCGTCTGCTCTTAATCGATTAACTCGTCATTATGTTTAATCGATTAACATCAGGTTTAATCGATTAACCTAATTTTTGCTTTCTCGGAAAAAAATCTTGCACGAAAAGATGCAGCGATTTCAATCAATTTTAGATGCAATCTACTCAATGAATATATGCCTAAATGTTAGCATAATACAAACATGTAATAAACTCAGTAAGTAAAGCAATTCAATTATACTAAGCGTAAATTGACTAAAATTAAAGAGATCGGGGATATTAAAAATCAAGAGGATGATCTTTTATCCTGGTTCGTTTGCGGGTCCACTTGCAAACTACATTCAGGCCTCCCCTTCTGATCTTGGGAATTTTTCTTCCCTATCGGAAATCAATTATGTACAAAAACACTTCCAAAACAATACAAGACTCTCTTCTTGGCCCTAGTGTTCCCAAGATGGTTTGATCTTCTACCCGAGTTTAGTGGATACTCGACACCACTTCTAACGGTTTGGCCCCAATCACTTATCACTCCCAACCACGACTCTTGTATATGTGAAGATAACCACCTAACCACAACTAGAATTTCCCAACACACTTCTATATCAAGGTGATACTAAACACAATGGATAATTAAAACCAGCCCATAAATCTCATAAAGACTTAAACAATATTATGTGGGATTAAGCTAGGTTTTCCAAAATTGATATGAAAATTGATGTACAATGGATAATTCTTGAAACTATCATATCTCTCTTTATGAATCAAAGAAAACTTATGACTTTTCTCACAGCAAGAAATTCGCTTAGAGATATGAAAATTAAAATCAAAGATGTATGTGACTTTATGAGCAAGCTTATGAGCACATGGGGAAAATTAGCTTTTATACAAATTTTTTTTCTATTGGACTTAATCGATTAACTTGTAGCTTAATCGATTAACAATCCCAAGAAATCCAAGATTTCAGCTAGTGTAACTATATTTAATCCATTAATCTGATACTTAATCGATTAACGGGTTGCCATATTTATTTAATCGATTAACGCAAGTTGTAATCGATTAACTGTGTTGAAAAGCATTTCTTTGATGCATGATGAACCTTCTACATGATGTGTATATGCATGATTCATGATTTTAAAGATGTAAGTGATAAACTCGATTGAATGCACTAAAATTATGTTCCTATATGTAAATGCATGAACATTTCATTCATCTATGAATGTATGAAAGTATCATTTTAGGCTGGTTCAATTATAGATTTTGTGAGACTTTCATTCTAGGTTCACCTATCCTACACTTTACCCAATCAATCATCTTAAGACTCTAAAAATATAAAAACTTAACCTAAGTCTACTTGATTGATCTTGAGCCTTGGCCTTGTTGTTTGTTGAGTTGTTTGTGTCTTCAAGCTTGCCAATTGTCCTTGTCTTCATCAAAATAATGTGATGATGCATACTTGCATTCTCAGAAGTGGTGTGGTATCCATTAGAAGCTAGGTCCAAGATATTCTTGGTGGATGAAGTGTTTGTAAAGACATTTGATTTCTTCTTAGTCAGATCAGAAGGGAAGGACTGAATGTAGTGTGCAATGGTTAGCAATCAAACCAGGATAAATCGATCGTGTCATAATTTCTCTTTTCCCTACACTTTTACTTTCGTGCAATTATAATTTTTCGTAATCTTGGAGTACATTCATATCAAGATTATTGTCTAAGTAAATTTGCATGATTAGTTACTTTAAATGAACTTTTTAAGTACATATTAGATGAGATTAATGTGAAGAAGATCTTGCTCCTGACCTTGGCACGGTTTTGATGAAGACACCAATATCACAAAAAGAAGAAAGGAAGAAGACCTACAAAGACTATCGAAGACAAAAGCTTCAAAGATTTAGAGTCTAAGTCTTTAGGTACTTCTATCCTTACAACTCATATATTTACATAGTTAATAATGCTCAAAATTGTTTTCAAGAAAATCAGAATAATCTAAGTGTGATTAAAAATAATTTTCAAAAACAACATGTAACGGGTTACCATACTTGAGTAACAAATTACATGAGTGAGAAAAGAGTTTTCAAACCTCTAACAGCTATGAGTAATCCATTACAGACTTTGGAGTAACAGATTACCATTTTTAGAAAACAGGGTAATCGATTACTTGTAACGACCCGATTTTCTACCCTTGAAAATTTTTCTCATTTTAATTCAATTCCATTCAATCACTCATAACTCAATTTACCATTTTAATATCCTTACTTCAAAATCTTGTTTCCCCTCCTCACACTCAATCCATGAATCAATAACCACATGCATAATCATTTTACCTAGAACTTCTCATGAATCATTCCTGGAACTAATCTTATAACCTATTATATTATCGTACAATTAATCTTGTAGAAAGACATAGTTCATTCATATCATTCCCTATGAGTACTAAGACCTCAAATGTTCCGATCCTCCAAAATAACATTACGCATAGTTACAAATATCCAAATAATGGTTAGTCATGATTACAATCATTTAAATCCGCAGGTAATCATTTAGAATACGAAAAACATAAATAGTGAATCCAAAGTCTAAAGCTCCTAAAGCTCCCGACCTGGCATACTTCATTCGTCTATTTACCTGCAATGGGATTATCAATGACAAAAGTACAAAACACATAAAGGAGTAAGTCATTAATTCAATAAACGTCATTATAAGATAATCCACATTAGAACAATGAGTTAATAAACCATTTGTTTTATAAATTCATTTTGTGCTACATTACTTGAGCCAAAGTTTTGCTACATAGCTTGAGCCAAAGCGTTGCTACATAACTTGAGCCAAAGTATTGCTACATAACTTGAGCCAAAGTTTTGCTACATAGCTTGAGCCAAAGCATTGCTACATAACTTGAGCCAAAGTTTTGCTACATAACTTGAGCCAAAGTGTTGCTACATAACTTGAGCCAAAGTGTTGCTACATAGCTTGAGCCAAAGTGTTGCTACATAGCTTGAGCCAAAGCATTGCTACATAACTTGAGCCAAAGTGTTGCTACATAGCTTGAGCCAAAGTGTTGCTACATAGCTTGAGCCAAAGCATTGCTACATAACTTGAGCCAAAGTTTTGCTACATAACTTGAGCCAAAGTGTTGCTACATAACTTGAGCCAAAGTATTGCTATATAGCTTGAGCCAAAGCATTGCTACATAACTTGAGCCAAAGTATTGCTTCATAACTTGAGCCAAAGTGTTGCTACATAGCTTGAGCCAAAGCATTGCTACATAACTTGAGCCAAAGTATTGCTTCATAACTTGAGCCAAAGTGTTGCTACATAGCTTGAGCCAAAGCATTGCTACATAACTTGAGCCAAAGTGTTGCTACATAGCTTGAGCCAAAGCATTGCTACATAACTTGAGCCAAAGTTTTGCTAACCAATAATGGTCGGCTAAAATCATATTTTCTTTTCATTGATACAACATAAATCCGTAAACAGTAAATCCACGCATACCATTATCATAGACACACCCATATATGTTTACCATAACTAAGCGATTCATCACTTTATCGTACTCACACTCAGAAAATACACACATTATCCATTACCATATACCATTTAAAGACTCCTCCTTACCTTGGTGAGTATTGGGGTTCGGTTCTTGGCAACTTCTCGAATTCTACTAACATCACCTCCAACCTTAGGATCTCTCTTCTCATCCCACCACATAACACAATGTTAGTTATTTATTCTAAATATTACATAAACAACTTATTTTGCATCATTTAATCATACAAAATATTCATCATCAATATTCAACCATCTAAAACATGCATAACATCTCATATTTCAATATTTGGGGTAAACTCATCTTCTACCTCTAACATTTTACTCATTCTCTCCTTTTACCACATTTTCACTTTTAGGGTTTTTGGGGTTTTCATGAATCAACCCACAACCTTTTTCATTCTTGAGATGCTATCTCTAAACCAAGAGTTTACAAGATAAAAACAACATAAAACGAACTATAACTCTAACGGATGAGTTTCCATGGTTTTTCATATTTTGAAAATAGATCTAACATACCCAAAACAAGTTAGAGAGGAAGAAGAAGAGTTAGAAACAAGAGGTTTACCTCTTCGCAAGCTCTAAGATGAGTCCTAAGGCTCCTTGCTCTTGAAAAGCTCCATTCTCTCTCTTCTCTTCGAGTTCTAATCCTAAAATGTGTTTGGGGTTTCTATTTTTAAAGAGCAGTCGTCGGGTTCTCGCTCAAGCGAGCCCATTCTCGCTCAAGCGAGCCCATTCTCGCTCAAGCGAGCCCATTCTCGCTCAAGCTAGCCCATTCTCGCTCAAGCGAGAATCTCACAGTAGCAATTTTCGCTTAACGCATAGATGTAATCGATTACATGGATTGTGTAATCGATTACATCGTGTAAAATGCACATATCTGATGCTTTTATCTGCATGTAATCGATTACATGTGTTGTGTAATCGATTACATCATGTAAAATGCAGATATCTGATGCTTTTATCTGCATGTAATCGATTACATGTATTGTGTAATCGATTACATGTATTGTGTAATCGATTACATCATGTAAAATGCCATATCTGATGCTTTTATCTGCATGTAATCGATTACATGTATTGTGTAATCGATTACGTCATGTAAAATACACATATCTGATGCTTTTTATCTGCATGTAATCGATTACATGGACTGTGTAATCGATTACACTGCCCAAAATTGCCATTTCTCGCTCGGGTGATACAACTCTCGCTCAGGCGAGAATCCTCCAGTATAGCCCAAGATTTCACCCTCCCAGATGCACCTCTCTCGCTCAAGCGAGAATCTCTGGATCAAGCGAGGCTTCCAGAACTGATACTCTAATTTTTAAAGACTAAAATTCGGGGTGTTACATTACTCAAAGTAGTGTAATCGATTACACTAAGGCAAATTCACAAAGCTGTCAAACAGTGTTGTTGAGTAATCAATTACTCAAATCCAGTAATCGATTACACCGTGTGAATTTTCAAAAAGCTGTTAACAGGATTGTTGGATAATCGATTACCCACTTGCAGTAATCGATTACTGAGAGTTGTTGTATCAGTTTTCAGATTTCAAGTGAAAGGGTTTCACTCCAAACTGATTGTTTTTCATTCCAAACGAAACCTACTCATACCTAGGGGTATTATGGTTGATTGGAAGCCTATATAAAGGCATTGAAACACTCTCACAACAACATACATACAACACACAACTCAGGTTTCAAACTCTCTTTAAAAGCTCTCACACTTTCTGATTTTACTTATACTTTTCAAGCAACCTACTCTTAAACTTTCAAAGTTATTTTGAAGTTGCTTCTAAGTGTTTTTCATATTGTTAAAGAGCATTATTATCTCAAGTATAAAGAGTTGTTATTGGATTTCAAGTTATAGAAATTGTCATATACACTTGTAATGCAATCCAAGCCAAATTGTACATTCTTCACTTTTGCAAAGTTTACTTTCTTTCACAAGGGTGTGAAGAGAAAGGGTGAGTGACTTGGTATAGAGTTTACCAAGGGTGTGACTTGGAATAGAGTTTTCCAAGGGGATTAGATATAAGTGAGTGTGTAAGGTACAAGGAGATCTCGGGATGAGATAATTGTAATTGCAACTCATTATATTTAATAAAGGAATCTCTTGCGTGTCAAGAGTACTGGACGTAGCCTTCGATGGACAAGAAGGTGAACCAGTATAAAACACATGTGTATTCTCTTTCCCTTCTCTTTGTTAATTTTCTATCCTTCCTAAGTCAATATTTTAGAAAATCACCAAGATTAATTAATTAAGCCTTATGTTAATTGATTAATTGGAGCTTTCTGTTAATTGAATAAGTAGTCGTTTAATCAATTAAAACAAGTAAATTCTACGATTATCTTTTGTAACCAAATTTTTTTAATTCTTACTCAAACCACCTTTGAAGTTAGAGCCCTTCTTAATCAAAAGAGTTATTAGATTTTTTTTTTATCATTGACCTCATTTGCACTTGTTTCTGCAGCATGGTTGGTCATGATGCATAGCTTTGCTTATTTTGCATTGTCCAATCCACTTTAATGCGTTTCCTTTTTCCTTCACTACATACTATGTAGGCTATTTTATTTCTTTTACCATTATCCTTCTTAGAATTCTTATCTTTATCATTCCTTTTGAGTTAATCGGGACATGAAACCTTGATATGTCATTGCTTCCGGCACACATAGCATGTGACTTTATCTTGAAAACAATTGTTGTTCCTTCTACATGAATTTTTCCCTGCTTGATTTTGGAACTTTCTATAGACACACATTTCTTCAGAAACTTTTCAAGTTTTCTCACTGAGAAACCCCAAATCATTTACATCAACTTTGGAAGAATCAGAGCTATCATTTTCATTTTTCTCTTACCTACCTTTTACTTTGAACTTATGTAGCATTGAGAGAAATATTTTTCTTCTTTCTTGTGAATGCAAGCAGCAAGAACATGATTTTGGTGCATACAAAGACTAAAGCTTAAAGACAATGGACACATCAAAAACAATAACAAAAGACTCATATTCAAGCTTTAAGAAATGATCGTGAAGACTAAGAGTAATTATTTTATTTTTAGGTCCTAAGATGTTTCGAATGGGTAGAGTCCACGTTAGGTGAACCTTTTGGTAAATCTCACATAATATGGACATATTGCATAAAAGAGACTTTTCATACATAACATGATTTAAACATATTTTAGCATTCATACATGATTTTGGGCACTTATACTTCTATCATTTTCAAAGTCATGCATCATGCATACATCATTCATGTTAGAGGTTCATGCAAATTCAACTAAGTCTTTTTAGTAAATCCTTAATCGATTAAGACTTTATCTAATCAATTAATTCTTTGTAAATGAGAAACCCGTTAATCGATTAAGGACATGATTAACCGATTAAGTCAGTTTTTGTTTTGGAATCTTGGACGTTTTTAAACAAACGTTAATCAATTAAGTAACAATTTAATTTATTATCCCTAACAGAACCGTTTCAAATTGAATGGTATTTTACCATCCCTTCCCATATGCAAAGTAACCAAGAAAAACTCAAAATAACAAGAACAAGAAATTTTATACTTATGCAAAAGTGATACACGTTTTCAAAAATTATTGTTGAGAAAAGAGAAAAAAATTCATGAGAAAAGATAGAGTTTTAACTATCTTTGAAACGATTTATTTTTATATCTTAAGAGTTTCAAAGATCTTATTCATTCAATTTCATCTTTGTATATGAGATTCATCAAAAGGGTTGTGTTCTGAATTCTTAATGTATGTTTTAGCACATAGAAAGGTGCATTAGAAAGTTGTACACTTCTTTTACGGTCGTTTTTACGAATTTGTCTCTTTGAGGATGTGAGGTATCACCTAAGAGAAAGAGAGAAATTTGGGAGAAATCCTAGGCTGCGGTCAAGGTCCAAGAGAAGTCTCGTTGGGATAGTTAATTATAAGTGGCAAGGAAGCCATTAGAAGCTAGGTCCAAGAGAAGTCGTGGTGAAGAAGTGTTTTGTAACAAACCTTCGATTTCTTCTAGTGAAGAAAATCTCCCAAAATTAGAAGGGGAGACTTGATGTAGATTGTGTGCGGATTAGCAATCGAACCAAGATAAATCGGTTGTGTGATCTTCTCTCTTACCCTATCTGTTTACTTGCAATTATTGCATTTTCGCATTATTTGATAGCATTTATTTTGTGATTTTTGAATAAGCGAATCTGCTTTGTTGATCATATTTTGTAATCATTTTAAGAGCATATTAGATTAGTATAATCACTGCTTTCTTGCTGCATCAAGAACCAGAAGATTTTCAAGAAAACCATTTGATTAATCTATCAAGTCTGCATATAATCGATTAAGTTTTTATTTGTGTTAATTGATGAACTCTTCCTTTAATCGGATAAGATCAATAGTTTTTTAGAATATCTTTTGCATTTGGAATCAAGGTTAATTGTTATTTGAACCACATATTCCCCCCTCCCCTCCCCCCCTCTAGGTGAAGATAGAGCCCCTTATTAACCAACATTTCTATCCTCTTATTCCTATAGTGTAAGATGTACAAGCTCCATTCTATGTTCCTTTAGCTTTTCAAATAAAATAAAATGAACAAGGTTGAAATATTCTTTTGCTTCCATGATATAGGTCACTTTGGGATGTCAAGACCTATCAAGACATTTTAACACACATTATTAGTTAATTCATCATATTAAGAGTTTTTCCTAAACCACTAAGATGATTAACAATATGGAAAAATGTTTTTGAACATCAGTAATGTTCTCATTCAGTAGCATGCAAAGCAATTCATATTCATGAATCAATGTATTCATCCTAGAATACTTAACCTCACTAATTCCTTCATGAGTAACTTGTAAAGAATTTCACAGTGTTTTGCACTAACGTAATGAAAAACTCTATAGAATTCATATATGATAATGTAGAGGTGATGATATTATTTTCCGTAAGATTGTTTTGGGTCCTCTTTTTCTCTTCACCAGTCCATAAAGATTTGGGTTGGTCCATTGGAAAGCAATCAACCAAATATTGTGCCACCTTACGTTCATTTCCTATGGACTCCCAAATACTTATACCTATAACCTCAATGAAAATTTTCATTCTTGACTCCTTTGTCAACACTCTTTTGATCATTATTAAAGATTGTGGCCTATTCATTGAAACATGTTCACCATTAAAGTCCACCCCTTTGGATATATTTGTTATCAAGTTATTAACCATCTATCAAATTGTAGCTCTAATGCAACTTGTTTAGGTAAATAAGGCCTCTACACACACCTAGAATGATTAGTTAACATGTGTGAGGTTACTTCATTGTTTCAATATGCGCAAAACACAAAATTATCCTAGATAATTAATAATCGACTATGCAATAACTATTTTCAATATAAATCGATTATGCATAGTGAATAAGACTCTTCTTGTTGTAGATGATACACCTTGATGTGCTGAGATATGACACTATGAAAATCAGAAATCGTCACTCAACTTTTAATCAATTAACATGGCTATGAAAATATGATTGTATAATAGAGATGATGAAGTGTATGAGTTTCTCTCTTGGTTCTAAGAACCGCATTATCAGAGAATTCGAAAGAAAAAAAAATCGACGATGATAATTGAAAGCGAAATTTGATTGTATGAATTTGGGTGGTTGTATAAAACTACAAGCATTTAAAAATATTTGTTTTTTAGTTTTTTATTATGAGTTAATTGATTAAGCATCAGTCATAGCCAATTATATGTTTTCAACAGCTCATAAGCGATTATCACAAAACCATAATCAATCAACTGTTATAGGAATGAGCGAATATAAATCTAAGTGAATATAAGATGTAAAGCCTAGTTTGTTGTTGTTTTTAAGTCTTGCATTAAGTGTTTTCAACCATGTCTTTTAAATCTTTTGTCTTTATCAAAATATATGTTGCACAAACTCAAACTAGCTGAATGTCTTCGTGTTGAGTGTTGAGTCTTGTGTTTTTGCTTTCAACTTGAATTTATTGTACGTTTATATGTGTATCGCTTGTTGATTTTTTTGGTTATAACAATCCTGTTGTAATTGATGTAAAATCATTTTTTTTTAACAAGTTTAACAATCCTGTTGTAACAATCTTATTGTAATCCTTCGTATTAAAATTACATTGAGAATATCTTTAAGAAATATAATTACTTTGAATTAAAACTGATTGTACAACTTATGGCCATAGTATAAAACTATGTAAGAACATTAGTAAAGGTATAAGACAACCATTTGTGACCATCATTTGAAGTATCCACTATGCAAATGAATGTACTATACTTGTTGTTAAAAGGGTAATGATATAACTTAGTAGAACTATAAATCTTGGGTTACATTATCAAAATTCTCCCACTATCCTTAAATGACAATTCATATTGGAAAACATGCTATATAGGCTCATTCCACCATGGAATATGAGATAATAGCATTGGTTATAGCTAGTTAAGAATCAAGTTGTTTAATATACTTGCTTGAACAGATTAGCTATAGGAAAAATCGATATCATGTGCGTTGATTCATTGTGAAGGTATTGTAACTATTACAAGAGTTGAGAACCATTGTTACAAAATTATGGAACGATGGATAGGTTGTAAGCATAATATTGTTAGATATTTATTAAATACATCAGTTGTTACAGTGAATCATGTATGCACTAATAATAATTTAGCAAATCCTTTGACAAAAGGACTTACCATAGAGAAGTTCTAAATGATTCTATAAGAATGAGACTAATGCCCTTATAATGATGAATAATTCATGATGGTAATTCTACCTAATTGATTGAAGGTCGCAATAAATAGGTTCAATTGATAATGATAAGTTATGAATGATATTAGATCGGACATGTTATAAGAGTGAGTGGATAGGGTGAGATCCTACTCACCCTATTACACAGCCAACTGCCACTCTACCACACTGCCTCTTATTTTTTAGGAGCTTTACTATACCCTGTAAAAAAATCCTCATAAAGATTGAATAAGTAGAAAATGTACACTTTGACAATATAAAAAACATTTAAAACTTTCTGTCTACTACTAATTAGGAGCATTTAGAATTATTGGGTCCCAACCTTTTCCTAATCAACCCATTCAATCTTTACTCAAAGGCATGCAGCCTATTGGCCTAACTCAACAATTTCTGATACTATACACACTTATACACACTATGCCTTCAAAAAAAAGCACTACACTGTGATAATAATAATAATCATAATTTGATTGTAACCAGAATTCAAATAGTTCTAACAAGAACATGTCACAGTTTATAGTTAATAGTTCTGTCTACAAAGCCTGCTGTTGAAGTCAAAGATGTTAGCCTCAATCCCTTGTTATTATACCTTATGTGCTGTACCATGTCATGATACATAGGAAAGAACCTCGTCTTAATTGCTGAGCAAGAGATGTATGGTATTAAGGTTGTGATGGATACAAAGAGAGTCAGAATCCAATAGGAAGCAGAAGGAGCTAGAGTTTCAATGAAGACTTTGTATGCATTTTTAGAAAGGTTTGGAGGCATTGCTCCATATACCATGAGGAAAATATACCATAGAGCAATAGAACCCCAGATGACAATATGTTGTATCAAGGTGAAGTACCTTAGAGAAAGTGCCATCTGCAAGTTTACGACCCAAACCACGCAAGTATACATCGATGCTCCTAATATATCCCTCCCTGCGGTTCTTCCCTCTGCATCATACGCCTGGAGCTCCATTGTTTTTTTGCAGAAGAAGAAAATCATTATGGCACTAATAAAACCATTAAGCATCCAGCTAAGAATTCGACGCCACCTAAAGAGGAGATTTTGTACACCTTCTTGGTATAAGATAGGAAACTGCCACATTAAACAGAAATATCAAGGAATGATCATCATCACTCATCACATGAGCAAACCATGAAGCTTATAAAGATGACAAATCAATGCTTAGTTGCTTATGGTCACTTGGGGGTGTATGTATGAGATGATCTATTCATGAATCCCTGAACTCGGCTCGTTATAAACTCGATCAAACCCATTTGTTAGCTAAACAAACAAGCTCAAGCATGGAATATTTAAATGAGGCAAACTCAAGATTTGTAGGCTCAACATTAATAGTTCATGAGTCATGAATAACAAGTTTGGTAGGGTTGAAAAACAATGTCACCACTTTACTACCCTATAAAATGAGCTTACCAGGTTATGTGAATGTCAAGATGCAACTAAATGGCACCATGAAGAAGAAAAATCAATTAGGTCTACAGATTATGCTAGGTATAATGTACAAATATGTAATCATAGAATTAGTGCAAGGATTTTGCTAGCTTTTATTTCTAATTTTAATTTTTGTGGGTTCTCTCTTCTCCTTTATAAACCACCATATGGTTTTATTGAACATTTTCATTTCACAACCATGAATACAAAAAGGAGAACGTATTAGATGGTAAATATAAGCTTACCTTGAGACAGTACCTAGCAGATACATCCTGATCAAAGACCCCAAGGGCAATCACAGGAAGTGATGAAAATAAAATACTGTAGAGAGACAAAAACCAATCATTGTATGCAGGCTCTCCGGAGAATGATGCATACACCTCATATAAGAACATAGTGAAGCCAAATGTTATATTCTTGTAGAAAAAATAGCATATCTGTCATAAGAAGAATGAACAAGTTAATATAAATGCCAAAGATTTCATAATAAAGAATCATGAAGCGCCTAAATTTATAGAATGATGTGATCCAGATAAGCAACAGTACCATGGATGACATCCTCCGGTAACACCAATGACCATGTACAAGAAGTAATCGTTCCAAATACCGGAACTGTGCAATTGCAATATCACTAGACATAACAGCCTAGGAGAGACGATACAAAACAAAAGATTTTAATGAAAACATATGGAGTCAAACAAAGATAAAAGGATATGAGAGTGAAAATCAATATAAACAAGACAAATAGTTGTGACTACCTGCATTCCTTCAACACCACTGATTCCAATACCTATATCTGCTTCTTGAAGCATTCCCACATCATTAGCTCCATCACCAATAGCTAATGTTGTTTTACCAGTTCCAGATTTGACCAGCCTGGTTACCTAAAGAGAAATTAATGATGCTTAATCCTTATTTTACATGCAAATCCCTATCTCAATCATACTTTTAATCAATCTTTTTTGCATTATGACTTAGATCAGATTAAATGACGGTTTGTTATTTTGCAAAGATTTAATAAAAAAACTTGAAATAAAGATCAATATACTAAAAGATGATTTGACAATGGTGGCCCACTTGCTAAAGGATGAGATAAAATGAAGATAATGTAAGAATTAAATTGGATTCATTCTGATTATAATTATAAATCATATTGCCAAAGATAAATCTAATGTCTAATAAAACAAAGATTGAGATAGTTTTATTTGATTTCTCTTATTGATTTGTACGGGTTGGTAACCACAATTATACCTATAAATAGAAGCCTTGTGACCGAAACATGAGTTACACTCACGATTAGAGAATAGGCTTTATTTACTCACTCATTTATTCTTCAATAAAAATATCTTTCTATTTCTCTATTATCATGAGTGAGTAGCTCTATAGTTTTTGGGGTAAAGGCTCTGCCCTTCGACCATGGTGGGTTAGATTTACCACTATTCATTCTAGTGAGTGACACGGTTAGGATAATAGAGAGCAAACATGTGTGAGGCCATATAATCACACCTTTTAGGTATACAGGGGAAGGATTGAGGGTGAACCTAAATGCCTAACCTATAATACTAAACTTGAATCCTAATTTATGAGAGTAGTTTTAGGATTCTTGGGGGCACCATTGGGCAACCACACAGAGATTGGCAAGAGGCTAAGTAAGGGATTCGCTTGAATCTTGTACCACGACACTAGATGCAGGCTTCAAGTGAATATGGGTTTTATTACTCAAGAGAGAATATTACCCACTATTGGATTGACTACCTTCCCGGTTTAAATTTCATAGAAGGATGTGGTAAACATTAATTCATTAATGCCGCTTGATAACCTCTATCCTATAATCTCTTCTTTGATATATTTTTAATTCTCTTTAATTCTAGATATTGTTTAGTATTTCACTCTTTAAATTTATATTATTTTCTGAAAAAGTGCCTAGAATAATTAATCAATTGAATAATTAGTCCTTATAGGATCAAACATTTTCTAACTTGACAACAAGGCTATACACTTGCAGTATTGCTTGCATCAACTAACAGGTCTTATCATCAGAATTAACCAAAATATTAATGTACCAGGACAAGACTATCATAGAGGGGAAGAAACACAAAAAAGACTAACATACCAGTGCCTTCTGCTTTGGCGATGAACGACAGCAGATAACAGATGCACAATGAATTGCAAGCTCTAGAAACGTGTTCTTCATATTATCCTCTAGAGCATAAGCAAGTGATTTTCCATCAATAATCAGGGCAAATTCCAGGTGAGAGGTCCCTGTGTTTGCAGTAATCTGTCGAGCACCTTCAGATATCTGAAGGTGGACACATTCCCTTGATGCCTAAAACATGAACTAGCATAAAAAAATCAGGATTCTGATTTTAATTTTATACTTTCACTATGCTACTTAAACACCAAGTAATCCATTCCAACAAAAGTGCAGAAAAGTTATAAAGGAAAAAACAACAGAAACATTATAACAGAAAATTTATTGTCACAGGTTAAACAAATTAAGCAAACAACATATAGGTCAAAGCATACACGCACGAATTGTCTTTCTTTTATCTTTTGAAACATAAGTGAATATTCCAATGCATATGAAGTTACAGGAATTTTTAATAACGCAATATTAGCAGCTTTTTCGCAAAACTTGACTTGAATGCATAAAATAAGTTTTGAAATAAATCCAGCCAAACAGTGGCAAACACAACCAAAACTAGCCAAAAGGCCCAACACAGATAACAGCAAAACTTGGAGAACACATGCCCAAACAGCATTAGATCGACACAGAGGATAATCCACATTAGATACACAGCCAAGCAACCCTTTGGAGTTGCCGAACCAAGGCACAGGAGGTGAATTGGCTGGTAAAGGGCCACCGGTCTATCGCTGTTGAAGTCTCTGCTGGAAAAGGTGGCATGAGAGAATGCACCAGAAAATGCTGAGCCCAAATAAAGAAAGAGGGCACTGGTGGAAGGAGAAAGCCACAGCTGACTGCTTCACAGTGCAGAAGAATTGAGGCAGTGGCATTAACTCACCCCAATTGAGGTACAAATGGGTTAAGGCTGTAAACCAGGGATGCTAGACTGTAAACCATTAGCTACTCCAATGTATCTGAATGATAATCTCATACTAGAAGCTAGAGAACCCTACTTACACCCAAGCGGATATTGAAGACTCGTGTGGAAAGTAAATTATCTTGCTATGGGCAGACTAAATATATGTTTTTATGTTAATTTTGTAAGTCAGTTTCTTGATTGTCCATGAGATGATCATAGTGATGTAGTCGTTCGGATCTTGAGGTGTATCAAAGGTTCTCCAGGAAGGGCTAATCTATGAAAATAAGGATGACTGGACGACACAGACAATCTTGCTTATACAGATAAAAACTCAATAGGATCTCCTATTGATAGAATATTTACCTCGAGATATTTTGTTCATATGAAATAGTTGCTAGGTCAAGTTTATATAAGGAGGTATCTTATTCTATAATGTACAAAATAAGGAATGAGAGGAAATCCAAAATCAGCCCATAAGTGTGTATCAGGAGGTTTCCTATTCTATAGTGTACTAATATTAGGAAACTGTAATTAGTTTAGCTGTTTTCCTTTTGTATGTTCTAGTTTAGTGCAAGTCATTCGTCAAGCTAACATCAGTAGCTTGCTAAGGACGTTCCCTCTCTTTATAAATATAGCAGTGGCTCACAAATTGTAATCTGAGTTTTCAGTTTAATAAAATTCAGATACGACAGTTTCAGATTTCTCTCATTCTTCTCTCTCTCTCTCTCTTGGCAGTTACTTTTACATGGTGTCATGTCAGACATGGCTGGCACCTCAGATCCTGGTTCCAATGGTGGTTCACCATCTCCTGTTTTGCCTTTTCCTTCGTCTTCTCACACTGCTGCTCCATTGCAAGCTTCTCCTCCAATTCTCAATCTTCCCTTACCTTTTATCAAACTCACAGAAAAGAATTTTCTCGTATGGCGTCAATTCGTCTTAGCTGTTTTGAAATTAAACCGTGCTGAGAGGTTTATTGCTAAGTGTGATATACCTGTTCAGTTCCTCACTGATGTTGATCATATTCAACATCATGTCAATCCAGATTTTCTGAGCTGGGAGGAAAAGGATCAAATGTCCTTTCCTGGATTATAAGTTCTCTCTCAGAAGAGTTACGACCTCGTGTTTGTAGGATGTGTCAATTCAAGCCAATTGTGACTTTGAAATCATTGATTATTGTCAAGCTCAGACTAAATCCAAAGCAAGACAGCTAAGGTCTCAATTACATTCTATAACTAAGGGTTCTAGTTCTGTTTCTGAGTATTTCACAAGGATTAAGGGTCTTGTTGATTCACTGATCTCAATTGGCTCTCCAATCTCCCATGTTGAGCATATTAATTTGATATTAGATGGCTTATGTGAAGATCTTCAGCATGTCATCACTTCTCTTGAGAGTCAGAATGAATTGCCTAGTGTCAATGCTCCTTAGTCCTTCCTTCTTACATTTGAAGCTCGTTTGGAAAGTAATATTTTTTTGATAGGCAAATGTTAGTATGTAAGTATTTTGTGGTGGGTGAGAATTGAACCCTCAACCTCCTTATCACTCCACTCCCTAAGCTCTTCACCCTTACCATTTGACCACCTTATGACTCCCTGTTTGGAGTATAATAGAAGTCATTCCATCCTGGATGCTCTTTTTGTGAACATTGCAGCATCTTCTCCTTTGCATTCGTTTGATTCTATCTCCTCAGGCAGGCCTGTTGCACCTACATCTCAATTTCACACTCGACCAGAAGGTTTTAGGGCTCAGTTTCGTAGTTCTGGTGGTTCTGTTGGCTTTCGTGGTGGTTTTCGTGGATATGGTGGTTTTAGAGGTGCACGTGGTGGTGGTGGTAGGTTTCCCGACAAAAGCAGTTACTTTTGCAACAGATTTGGACATGAGTTGTCCTTCTGTTACTATGCACCTCCTAATTTTAGTGCACAGTATTCTCATGTCTATGATGCATCCCCTATTTTTGATCCATACAATACACTTTTTAATTCTGGATTGCCATGTCATCCTCTAAAATCTTCTAACACTTTTTACTCTTGTCAGCCCTTCATTCCTCCTCCATACATGGACAGAGAGAGAGTTGTGTAGCCATGAAAGGATCAAAGACAGAGAAGATAACATTCTTCACTAAGATACTTCTCTAGAATATCAGTGCCAGAAACAAACCTAAAGGCACGATTTGATGTGACAACATCAACGGTGAACTGTTGCCACACAAGGAAGTTAAGCTCTGTGAGTTTTGTTGTTGCAAGAGGCAGAGTTAAAGAAGGAGGAGAAGAGCACAGTGGAACCGCCATTGAAGGAGAAGGAGAACCATGAGTCCATGATCTTTAGCAGCATGAGCCATTAGAGGTCTGATACCATGTACAGAGGGATGAAAAACAAAGAGAGGAAAGAGAGAGAGGGAGAGAGAGGGGGGGGCGAGAGAGAGAGAGAGAGAGAGAGAGAGAGAGAAATGTAAATGCTTCTGTTATAGCAGTTACAGAATTTGTTATTATTCAATCAATGAATTACAAAGAGTGTGTACCTCTATTTATAGAGGTGTACAGTTGGCAAGCTTGTTCATCAAGCTAATAATAAGAAGAACTAAAGTATTAGCTTGCATAGGAAGCTAATCTAACATAAGCTAATATTACAAGCCAAACCTAATTAACTAACACACTGTTAACATAAAGATAACTGTGCTCTCTAATAATTAATAGCCTAGTTTATTTCTTTCCTTAGTTTGGACGATATGTTTATTAGTTGTTCAACTTAAGAGATTTGTTTTTCCTTGTCGTCTCCTTGTCTCTCCTATACAAAGACCGTGTGTAAAACACCTTTTGAAGTGAAAGGAAAGTGGGGCCATGTTGATGGCTCTTCTACTGCACCTAAGGACAAAGCAGAGTTGGATGAGTGGGAGACAAAGGATGCTTAGAATATTTCCTGGATTATGGGATTCATTAAGCCTCAAATGGTCAACAATTTACTTATTAACAGCCAAGGAGACGTGGGATTACCTGAAGCGCATTGATAGTGAAGACAACAATGACAAGCACTTTCTATTGAAACTAGACATGGCCAATTACAACAAAGGTAATATGTCCACTCTAAACAAAAACTTTGGCTTCATTAAACAATGGGGTGAGCACTCCACCCTTCAACTGCGAATGTTCCAAAAGAATTGCTGATCGCAATTCATAAATTATTCTCAAAACGTGTATGCATCCTCCCTTGCACATGCTTCTAATTTAATTTTGATTGGAGAATTAGTTGATAACAATTGTAATTTGAATTTTCTCGGGCTAGTTGTCTTGTCCATGATCAGGAGTCGGGGAAGGTAATTGCGAAGGGGCCTTAAGTGAGCAGATTGTTCCGTCTCTAGTGTACTCTTCCTAGTCTTTTGCCTTTACCATGTAATGGTGTCACAAGTAAATATGAGGTCTGGCATAGACAGTTGGGTCAACCAAATCATCTTGTTGTCTCATTTAATAAAACATGGTTTCTTAGGAAATAAAAATGTGGTTTCTTCTTTGCTCTTTGACTGTTCTGTAAGTAAGCTTGCTAAAAGCAAAACCTTTCATTTTTCATTTAATGATAAAACTCAAGAATCAAATCTAAAGTAGAACTGAAACTGCTACAGTGCTACTGCTTTGTTGATTTGAATACAGATACAGTAGTGTGAGTACACCAAGAAAACACAAGACAAACACTGAATAAACATACCAACACAGGGCCTGCCCCTAACACTGAGAACTCTATCTCTCAGTCGCAAAACACTCACAAACTGACCAAAATGCCAATCTAACTACCCCTACACAATCTAATAATTGTCCCTACATCAGTACCCCACACACAAATAGTGCTAACTGCCTATGACCATCAGAACCCAACACACAACTAGTGATAACTGCCAGTACTAACTCTCAGCAGTGTTATTTATTTTTTTCCCTCACATAAACCCTCCAGGTCTTTCGACCATCATATTCCAGAAAACAATCTCAAGTCTAACAGTGTAAACAGTAAAGAAAATAGGAAAGAGACTAAAAAGAATAAGAGTGAGTATAAAGAGAGAGAGAAGAGGAAATAATGCTTCTGATTTTATTTCTGAAAAGCTTAAAGATAGAGTACAATCAAGGTTTGTATTTATAGATGAGTTGGACAAAGTAACTGAATGCCAGCTCATCACTATCTAAGTAACAGACTTAGTTACAAAACAGACTTAGTTAGTTAGACTAACTAAGTGCAGATACATGAACAGAAAATACAAATACATAAAATGAAATACAAGAATTACAATCTAATGTATATTCTAATATATTCCCCTGAAGACTAAGGTGTAGATCTCTACTGTTCTAGGTCAAGTTCTCAGCACTAATGTCTAGAATATGAAGTTGATTCCTTAATGCTACAAACTGACTATTGGATAGAGGTTTTGTGAGTATATCTGCAGTCTTCTATTCAGATGGTACATGCTTGACAAAGAGAGTCTTGTTCTGAATTTTGTCTCTAACAAAGTAGAGATCTAGTTCAATATGTTTTGTTCTGTTATGTAGAACTGGATTGTGGGACATGGCAATGGTGCTTAAGTTGTCACAGTAAACAGTAGGAGTGTCATAGGAGACCTTAAGTTCTTTGAGAAGAGATTCTATCCACATGATTTCTTGAGAAGCTAGAGCTAAGCTTCTATACTCTGCTTCTGTACTGGATCTAGAAACAGTCTGCTGTTTCTTAGACCACCAGGTTACTAGATTAGTCCCTAGATAAAGACAAGCCCCTGAGGTAGATCTCCTGTCATCCAAATCTGATGCCCAATCAGCATCACAATATGCAACCAGAGGTAAGGATGTCATGTTGTTTGCAGGAGTGATGGAAAGGCCCAAAGTTTGAGTGCCTTGTAGATATCTAAGGATTCTTTTAACAGCAATCCAGTGAGAGTTCAATGGTTTTGACAAGAATTGACACACCTTGTTTACACTGTAGGTGATATCTGGTCTGGTTACGGTGGCATACTGAAGAGCTCCTACTATGGATCTATAGAAAGTTGGATCTTCAAAGATGTCTGATCCATGTCTTGTTAGTTTGCAATTAGATGCCATGGGAGTGATACTAGGCTTAGTAGATGTCAGATTTGCCTTGGCAAGCAGATCCCTAATGTACTTTGACTGAGACAGAAAAAGTGATCCATCTGTCTTGTGTTTAACTTCAATCCCTAGAAAGTAATCCAGGGTGCCTAACTGCTTTAGTGCAAAAAATTTGCTGAGATCCTGAATAGTCTGCTTTACTAAGGAAGAAGAGGATCCTGTAACTATGATGTCATCAACATATACCAAGATATATAGTTGATGACTAGATGAAGTGTGAATAAACAGTGAGTTGTCACACTTGTTAACCTTAAAGCCTAGATGAATAAGAGATCCTTTTAGCTTTTCAAACCACTGCCTAGGGGCTTGTTTTAAGCCTAGATAGCTTTGTTGAGTTTGCAAACCAAAGCCTTGTTTGAATGTTGAAAACCAGTAGGCTGGGTCATGTATACTTCTTCAAGAGTGCCATTAAGAAAGGCATTGTTGATGTCAAGCTGTTCAATTATCCAATGATGAATGACATCTAGTGTGAGCAGAATCCTAATGGTGACTGGTTTGACAACAGGAGAGAAAGTCTCATTGTAGTCCACCCCATGCTTCTGATGAAAGCCCTTGGCAACAAGTCTGGCTTTGTATTTGTTAACAGACCCATCTGGATTTTCTTTTACTCTAAACACCCATTTGCATCCAATGGCTTGCTTATGAGGGGGTAGTGGAACCAAGGTCCAAGTACCTAAAGCCATCAGAGCATCATACTCAAGCTGCATAGCTTGCTGCCATACTGGATCTGCCAAAGCACTTTTAGTACTAACTGGTTCACATTGAACAAGTTGAACACTTGGAACAGCAGTGTTAGTAATTCCAGATTTAGATCTGGTTATCATAGGGTGTGAGGAGGTAGGTGGAGAGACTCTAGGTGAAGAAGATGTCAAAGATGAAGGAGATGGAACATATTCAGAAGGAGAAGTGAAGCCAGAAAGAGAAGAGGATGAACTAGTAATAGGAGAAGACATAGAATGAACAGGTGAAAAGACAAGTGACTGGTTTAGTGGAGAATTGGACAAAGGTTGAGGAGAATTAGAAGGAAGATGAATAGCAGAGCTTGGTGAGGTAATTGGATGAGGTGTAGGTTGATAGATCATTGTTGAAGAAAGATTATTAGCTATAGGATCAGTAAGAAAATGTGAATTATAGGGAAAATGATATTCATTAAAGACTACATCTTTGGAAATATAAATCTTTCCAGTAGGTGAAAGGCACTTGTATCCCTTATGATTTAAGGAATAGCCTAGAAAGACACACTCAAGACTTCTACGATTTAGTTTATGCTTATTGAAAGGACTCAACAGAGGATAGCAGGCACAACCAAAGACTTTGAATTCTTTATAGTTAGGAGTCTTGTCAAATAGAAGAAAATATGGTGATTTAGA
This sequence comes from Lupinus albus, assembly GCA_009771035.1. NCBI lineage: Eukaryota > Viridiplantae > Streptophyta > Magnoliopsida > Fabales > Fabaceae > Lupinus > Lupinus albus. Next base: position 7,584,633 of record CM020006.1, on the reverse strand, counting down.
CTCTAAGGTTAATGAAGGCAGTCTGTTTATGCAAAAGACAGCAACTAAAAAAGCATGATCCCAATAAGATAAGGGTAAATGGGCATGATGCAATAGAGTGAGACCAGTCTCAACAATATGCCTATGCTTTCTCTCCATTGTTCCTTGTTGGTGATGTGTATGAGGACAAGATATCCTATGCACAATCCCAAGGGATTTTAGGAAAGCAGTGAAGGGCCTAAATTCACCCCCATAATCACTCTGGACAGCTTTAATAGAGTGATTGAATTGGGTGTTTACAAACTTAACAAAATACTGAAAAATAGAAAGAGTTTCAGATTTTTGTTTTAGCAAGAAAAGCCAAGTATGTTTGCTATAAGCATCTACTATAGAGAAATAGTATCTGAACCCATTAACATAGTAAATAGGAGCAGGCCCCCACAAATCTACATATACAAGATCAAAACAGGAAGTGTATATTGTAGTAGAACTAGAAGCATGAAGTCTATGTGCTTTTCCTATACAACAAGAGGAACAAAAATCCAGAGTATTTTTATTAGTGTGAGGAATTTTGCACAATTGTAGAACAGTTTTTACAACAGTTTGATGAGGGTGTCCTAATCTAGAGTGCCAAAGAGCAAAACTGGAAATAGGAACTGAAAAATTACAATGACTAGAACTAGAGTTATTACATTGACTTACAACAGACTGATTACAATTCGAAACTGTAGTAGCAGAGAAATCATAACTCTTGTTGTTGTGATTGAAACTTGATGACATATTACAAAACTTTGAGTTGGGAAGAAGACCACGAAACACATATAGTCCCTCCTTGGTGAGAGATCCATGAAGAAGAATTTCATTAGTAGCCTGAGATTTAACAAAGCAATTGTGAGAATGAAATTCAAAATAACACTTGTTGTCTTTTGCAAATTAAGACACACTGAGTAGATTCTTTTTAATAGAAGGAACATAAAGAAGATTCTTCAATTGTAAAGAAAATTTTGAATTAAGAGAAGTAAGATAAGAATTTCCAACTGCCTTTATAGGAATTCCAATACCATTACCCATGAATATTTGGTCATGACCAAATTTTTCTGTTGGTTCATGAAGAAGAGATGCATCTGCAGTCAGATGATGAGTTGCTCCAGAATCTGGAAACCAAGTCACATTTTTAGTGTCCTTTGTAGGAGGAAGATCATTAGTGTTACCAATTTGTGCATTCATGACATAGGAAGGAGTATATGCAGGATGTGATTGTCGGAGACCTCCTTTTGGACCAGGCCCAAGCAGTGACTCAGATTTAATGTTGGAAGTATAAGGTGGAGCTTGTTGAGTGTAAAAATCCATTGGATATTCCGGATAGAAGTGGGTCGGATATTGAGAGGGTCCATATCCAGGTAAAAAGGAAGAAAGATGAGGTGTATAGTTACGTGGCAGAGACTGAGCCAAGTGTTGCATGTAGTTGCCATGTGGATATTGACTTGTAAAAGGTGGAGGCGCATGATAGCAAGACATGACGTCATGGCCATGGCGATTGCAATAAGAACAGAAGAGCTGTGAGCGAGGCGAAGTCCTTCCCCCACGAAAACGTCCACCAAAACCAGATCTTCTCCCTCGATTTCCACCATAAGTACCACGAAAGTGATTGGGAGAAGTATTGAGGTGAGAAGGATGTTGATGATACTCAAACCGCGATGCATGTTGTGAAGAAGAAGGTCGAAGAGAAGAAGTTACAGGTTGAGAAGAAGGAGAAGAATGTGATGCTATATTAACCGAAAGAGCATCAGATAAAGCTTTTTGTTTACCTTTTTCCATTCTTGCTTCAAAGGTCAAGAGAAAAGATTCAAGGTTGTGTATTGTCGGAAGATCAATTTGGCTTTCAACAGAGGTGATGACAGGTTGATATTCCTCATTTAGCCTATCAAGAATGAAATCAATGTGTTCAGAATTCGAAATCGGTGTTCCAATGAAGATTAGGGCATCGACAAACCCTTTGATTTTCGTGAAATATTCTGAGATTGAACTCGATCCTTGACAAATAGAACGAAGCTGTGAGCGAAGTTGTCGACTTCTTGCTTTTGTTTGAGAGTTACAAAATGAATCAAGCTCTTCCCAAAGTTGCCATGAGTGAACACAACCAACAACATGAGGTTGTAAGCTTTCTGAAAGTGAGTTTAGAATCCAGGAGAATATGGTTTGATCAAGTTCCTCCCATCGAAGATAAGAAGGATTGATGTTGTTAATGAGTCGATCATCGTCGTTAAGAAACCGATGTGGAATTTTTGTCCCTAAGACAAATCGATTGGCTCGATTTGAAGTTAGGGTTGCGATCATGAAATGTCGCCAACCCAGATAGTTCTTCTCAGTGAGCTTCATCGAAGGTAGAGGAAGAACAAGAGGAGTGGAAACCGCTTGCAGCGGTGAAGGAGCGGAAGGTGAACTAGAGCGAGGAGGCGAAGATGGCAAGGTCCCAGTGTTTGTGGTGGTAGTCGCCATGGTGGCGTGATACCATGTAAACAGTAAAGAAAATAGGAAAGAGACTAAAAAGAATAAGAGTGAGTATAAAGAGAGAGAGAAGAGGAAATAATGCTTCTGATTTTATTTCTGAAAAGCTTAAAGATAGAGTACAATCAAGGTTTGTATTTATAGATGAGTTGGACAAAGTAACTGAATGCCAGCTCATCACTATCTAAGTAACAGACTTAGTTACAAAACAGACTTAGTTAGTTAGACTAACTAAGTGCAGATACATGAACAGAAAATACAAATACATAAAATGAAATACAAGAATTACAATCTAATGTATATTCTAATAAACAGTAATTTTAAAATGTCATCACCTTAAACACATTCAACCCAATCTCAACTCCATGTACGATGTTATGGGGATATTGGAATGCTTTAACAAAACCATTTTGTTAACATGCTTTCTTAAAGTACACATAATGCTCAACATGTAAACTACATCTTGTATATAGAAATTAGATTAGGGGACAAAACCTATTTTACCTTGGCGATGGCTGTCTTGTCTCCACCCTTCTCCAATGCTTGTATTTCCGGAATCTCCAAATGAATTATAATTTGTTTCATACCTTGTCTAAGCAAACTACAAGAAAATCTGCATTTGTATATTTATGTCAAACATCTTGAAAAGTAACTCAAGTGTTGAAGCCAGTGTAAAAAATAAAAGAACAATATTATACCCAATATTGATGGCAGTCTCCATTTTATCCCCAGTCAAGACCCAGATCTTAATTCCAGCTTTGGAAAGCTTGTCAATGCAATCAGGAACCTAGCAAAACAATATCATGAGGAATAATTCCAACTCATATACCAAATGATAAATCTTCCTATGTAAAATGCTCCCTAACCTACCCCATTTTGGAGCTTGTCCTCTACAGCAGTGGCACCCAAAAGGATTAGATCTTTCTCAACCTTATCGGATACTTCCTCAATAAGTGTTTCCCGATGTTCAGTAACTAAATTTTTTACTTCAGAAAATTTAGTAGCAAACTCTTTGTATTTTTCTTCATCGAGTTCACGATAAGCCAGTATTAAGGTTCTTAGACCTGCATCAGCATATTCCTGTACGTGTTCCAAGGTTTTTCCTTCAAACTCTCTCCCATTAACGGAAAGCCTTTCAAACATGACACTGCATGAATATATGAGTTAAGGAAAGTATGGAAGTTAAATGCAAAGGAAAAAACTCTAAAATACCAAAGGGTTACAGTTTATTTTATCACAAACCTGTCAGCACCTTTACAGAATAACAGAATTCTCCCTTCATTTTTCACTATCACTGACATTCTCTTCCTTGAGCTATTGAATTCTAAAACATGGAGAAGCTCATACGTCCTGTACAATGAAATTAGTTACTGACTTACAGTATATCTTATCCTTTTAGAATTACTTGACATGAAGACAGTAAATCTGGAAACATGCAAACTATAAAAATAACGGAATTTATAAGTCAACATTTCTTGTAAAATACGAGCAACACCAAACCCCTAATGCTATTTTAAGTAATCAAATAAGCATTTTGCATGTATAAAGTGAAATCCCTAATCTCAAATATGAAAAAATAATAGATAAATATACAAAATGGAAAAGATTGCTTCAACAACCGTTCAACCAACTTTTTCCAGCATTTATATGTTTTAGCACAAATACCAAAGCATCAACTACTAGTCTTTAGGTCCATATGAGGATACAAATTCCACATCAAAGGTTACTGAACAGGGAAACAAGTTTTTGTGTAAATTTCTTGAGTGATTAGCACCCAGCTGATTAGTTGTTTATTTATTACACTTTAGGCATAAATACATTTCATGCTTATAAGGGGATTAGTGGTATTCCTAAGTACACAGATGATACACCCTACATACACAAATTGCTAATTACTACTCCAGATGTAATTGTTAAGTATTACGTTGAGAAAAGCACATGCAATCGCATAAACATGCACAGGCTTGACCAACCAATTACACTGTTGGAATTCATGTATCTTACATTTAATGATTACAAATTCCAACGTTGTAATTGGTCAGTAAATCCAAATGCAGAAAATATCAATATCAGACACCACATGCATGTGCATGTTTATGTATTGTGTGTGCTTTTCTCAAAGTAGCTACTTGTACGCTTCTTTTCTTCAATTGAAAAATAACTATCCATCACAAGATAAGTTATTATGTGATTGCATGTGCTTCTTTCAATGAGAATTCGGCTAAAAACTTTGCATTTTTATTAACAATGACAAATGCAGCGGTCGAAATATCATGTTACTAAATAGACAAAGCAATTGAAAAGAACTAACCTTTCCACTTTATCACCAGAAACTGGATCCAGCTCATACATTGATAAACTAGTCTGAGTCCTTTTGTAGAATTCAAAACCAACTTCTCTTGCAGCAATCACAAATGCTGCTTCATCTGGAGATTCAGCCTCATATGAGACATTTCCTGTGTGATCATCCACTTCTGGTATGGCAGTGTGACAGATTGCCAATAAACGAAAAAAATTCTGGACAACATCTGAATAGGGCTCATTAACCCAGTTTCCATTCATTATCCTTTCATCTTTAAAGTTAAAACCTCTGATGGGTGCTTTCAGATCAGGTGGTTCCCTGAATTCACCTGATTCTGACCCATTAGCATGCTCATCACTCAAAGTTGAACCATTTCTTCTACTCATAGCCTTGTCAACCTCTGTAACAGTACGACCATAAGGTACTCCAGCAACAGAACATTTGATGAACTCCATTGAGTTGCAGGTCAGAGTTCCAGTTTTATCAGAAAGTATTGTGTTAACTTGGCCAAGTTCCTCATTCAAGTTTGAAGTACGAGCATGGGCTGGCTTGTCAGCTTCTTCAGAGTACATATGGATATCTTGATTTATGAAGATGCTCTGAAGGACTTTGACAATTTCTATTGAAAAATACAAAGAAATTGGAATGAAGAAGCCATATAACATCAAGGCCGTCAAAAAATGAAATGTAGCAGCTGCAGCTGCTCTTTTTGGATCAAAGAAAATTGTGGAATCATCTGGTCTTAGATACCATCTTTTCATCAATCCATTATCCAAATCATCTTTAGTTATAATGCCAAAGAGAATAGATCCAACAAAAGCAATTAGAATTAGAATACAAAACAAGAAATATATAACTTTATCCATCTTCTTCTCAATTTTGCTTCTTTTTGAAGGGGGGTCAACAGAGTTTTGAATAACCTTCGTGTCATGACCGGTGAAAATGACTGCTCCAAATATGAAGTCTGTATTACGAAGTTTGGAGTCTCTTAGAAGAAGTTGCTGTGGAGATAGGGGATACTTTTGTTCTTCAAACTCCATGCTCCCAACAAATGTGTACAAATTAGCATTTGGATCTTCACATTTGACGGTAGCTTTAAAATCACGGAATTCGATGTCCTCATATAAGGAAGAAGTTACATCCAATCCTTGTTTTAACTTCAAATTTGTCTCCCCATCCAAGTTCATGGTCTCAACATAGCAGACCGCATCCTCATAACTGGATGAAAGTAGTAGGAGATCTGCAGGGAAGAATCCATCCTTTTCTATCTTCACTATATTCCCCACTCTCAGATTCTTCCACTCAGTATATTCGAAAATGCCATCACCTTTATGCACTTTAACTTTTCTATTGTTCACCTCAATATCCTGCAGCAGTAATCAGTTTGATAAATTATATACCCTATATTGATAGCTCTCCATAAAAACCAACCTTTTTGCCCCCACCCCAACTTATGGTTATGAAATAAACAATGGTAAATGAACATTTTTTTCTTTCAAACACATAACTGCTGGTTCATTACTTTAATTATATGTAGACATTTCATTATACAGGAAAAAATGAAAACCATAACCAAATTTGCACAGACCATAAAATATGGGACACATCGTAGCAGAATATTAACAATGTAAATGCACACTACTTTGTTATTATGGCAAATTCTTAAAGAGACTCTTCAAGCGCAGTAAGAAAATGATCATGGAATCTTAGATTATTTTAGAAAATACTAGAGTTGTGACCAAACCACTAAGTAATTGCACTTCAACCTTTTTCAAAGAATTCATACCAATGATCTAAATAAACAAGCTAGAATCTTCCTTAAGCTATTCATCATGGATCATGAAAATGAACATCCTCTTTCTTTTCTTTTCTTTTTGATAGGCAAATGTTAGTATATTTTAGTGGGTGAGAGTTGAACCCTCAACCTCTTTGTCACTCCACTCCTTAAACCCTCCACCCTAACCACCTTATGACTCCCATAAACATCCTCTTTCTGTCCACAATTTAAACGAAGTTATTATCAAATAGAACCCTTTAGCTTCTTAAACCAAAATAAGCTCATAATCTCAGAAAAACTTACCGGTACTATTCAAGCTATTGGACTCTTAATGTCCCATATGTTTTATACATGAGTCGCATAGAAAATGAAAATATAAACACAATAGGAAACTATATATCATATTTAAGAAAAGATCAATCTTATTCAGTTTGAATCTACACATTTGTGCATTCGCTGTGAGACAAGAAGGAGTTGAATGAGAAAAAACTAAATATCATTGCTCTGTGAATATCTATCTATACAAGATTCTGTTACAATATGCAGAGTAAGGGCATTAATTAGTTGCCCAAAATGAAGGCAAAGAATAAGGAAAAGAATAATATATCTTAACTAATGTACAATCTACAATAACTATATAACAATTCAAATTACACAATAAAATGTTAATGTAAGACTGGTACAACATAAGGTTTAAGAAAATTGAACTTACAACATGAAATCAAAGTTCAAACAAGGACAGAATATAGTACCTGCGTTTTCCTACGCCAATCTTCAACGCCCTCTTTCACCATAGTTGCCCCGACAATGACACACAGAGGAAGGATAGCACTGACAGCTGTATAAGGAGCAAGCTGTGTAAGCGCCAAGACGCCGATTACCAAGAAAAAGAAATTAGCTACCCTCCTAAACTGCTCAAACAGTGATTTCGGCACGAAATTGGCAACAGTGTATTTTGTAGACCTAACAGAATTATCTGCATAATCCCTAATTTCGCCATCGAATCTATCCGGTTCATTAAAAAAGACTACCCTGGAAAAGCCATGTTCCCCAATATGTGAATGATCTCCCTTGAAGGTTGTTTTACCACGACCAAATGTATAGATTTTGCTAAAATGCAGCTTCTTTTTTATCCTACTCACACCCTTCATTCTTCTTCTTTCACCACTCAAATTAATTACTTTACTTACTCTCCTCAAATTACAAAATCAGAACTAACAACTTCAAAAAATGAGATCAATTTTCTAAGTCAATCACAAAACAAACAATCACAGACCCTAAACTTCAGAACCCTTTTGGCTTTGTCATAAACACAAATTTCAAGGAATGATAAAATTGAAGCACACAATTTAAAAACTCCAAAACCCAGTAATTTAATTAAATAAGCAAAGGAAGGAAATTTAAAAAAGGGTAAAAAGGTAAAAGGGTGATGACATTAGAACAATGAAATATTGCTGGAGCTGAGAAATATGAAAACCCAGAGGCCAAAAAACGTTGTAATAATTTCTGAAAACAGTGCTACGGTTTCAATCTTTAATTTCAGAAAAAGGCTCGAATGGCATAAATTGTTGGGTTATTTTCTCTCTCTCTCTATATATATATATATATATATATATGTATATATGTGTATATATATATATATGTGTGTATATATATATATGTAAAAGGAAGTTAGTTACGACGTGCCAACCAAAATAGATAATAGTATTTCATTTTGACCGTTGAAAAAACCTTGACGACGCGCTTTCAAGTTTTGCTACTATTTCCAAGAAATAAAAATATGTGAACACATAAATGCTTATTTTTCATAGGAAGAGAAAAAGGAAATATTTGCATAGGGAAAATCGGAAAATACAAAATAATTACCTATGATGGTATATTTTTTGTTTTTTATTTTGTCCTTATTGATCTATATTTTCTACCAAAAAATCATATAATTTATTTCCTCATTTTATATTTCATGTTTGTTTATGTAACTTTTACAGTTTTTCCATTTGAACACGACAGTTTTTCCACATATATCAATGCAATATTTGAACACGATACTTTATCATTTTCATTTTTTAACATGCAAAATTGTAATTCATTTAATAGAAAAGCGGATTGAGAGACACGTGAGTGTCTATCAACACGCTAATGTATATAGAAGGCTTTTTAAGATCAATTAATTTCATGGAAAGTATGTATCTACTATATTATGAATATTACTTCAATATCTATCTCATTTTACTAACTTTAATCTATAGCGCCAAAATAGGAATGGATTAAGGTTATGAATTTATATTTTATTTGCATGTTTGTACTTTGGTATCTATTAGCTCACATTACCTTTCGAGTAAAATAAGTCAACAATTTTTTTTATTGTATTTCAAAACTTTTTATCTGAAATGTCTTATTTGAAATCATAGTTGTAAAAACTGATTCGTGTCGGCTGGTACAATCGGTAAATTGGTGAACCAATCACAATATTGGTACGGTACAACAATTATATTGATCATGCAATCATACCAGTCAAAACCAGCCAAAATTGGTCATACCGGTCGGTTTTCAATTGAACTATACCGGTCAAACCGATTGATTTTTATTTAAAATTAATTTTTTAATAAAATAAAAAAATTATTGTTTTTTATTGATTATTGAACATTAATGTTAATATATTATATATGTATATCTAACTTTCACCGGTATGCGATATATGTATATCTAACCCTACCGATTTGATAACTGATACAGTATTAATAACATTGTTTGAAACTATTTTTCGCTGCAGAGAAATGAAGTAAAGATAAGCTAAAGTTTTGATTTTGTGTTATTGAGGATGGGGAAAGAGAGACTAAAAAATCAAGAGCCAAACTCAAAAAGAAAAAATAATTATTAAAAATCTTGTGAGTTAAAATTTTTTTGCTTATCATAGAGATAGGTTGATAACTGAGATACATTTTTTCTCTACGTGTTGATGTCGGATTTCATTAATGAAAATATATTATATTATTTGGATGGCAAGTACAAATTTCATATTGTTTGACATTTGCTCTAAGAATGCCATTTACATAACATCTCTTGCAGTGATTAATGAAAAATGAAACTTAATTGATTTTAAAAATAAATAAAAATTAGAAAACGAAAATAAATAAAAATACTAAAATAAAATTGTTTTGGATAATTATTGTTATAATATTTAGCATATACAGGTTGTGTCCCCTTACAGTTTCCATGTAGTAATGTGTGTCACTAAACTGCACTGATATACCACCTCTGCCTACTGTGTGTGAAATCTCATATTCATATAAATTACAATTTTTATGTGTATTTTGTATCTTTCTTGGAATTTGTGTGTATATGTAGCAAATTCTACATCCAAGATGTACCAAAATTTCCTCTATTTTATTTCTGTCACTTAATTCTTTTTTATGATAATTGTTGTAAATAATACTAATTTTTTACATAAATTCCATATTCATAATAATATAAGAATAAAAATTATAAATAATAAGAATAAAAATGGTAAATATGTCCTTTTAATAATAAAATTAATTATTATAAATATATTATTTCTTATGCAATAATTTATTTTTTATTCTTCTTTTTTATCCTTGTTATGATTAATGAGATTGTAACAGTTAAAAACATATTTACCATTCTTTTAAGTTGGGATATGGTATCATGCATAGGGTTATATTTCACTCTCTTAAATGGGCAAACAAATAATGGAAAATAGTTGACCATCTACATAAACTTTATAATAAAAAACCTTTATGCATTAAAAAGTGAACATGATCCTACTTTCTTTATCCTTAAGTTGATATGCAGTATTAGACATATAATTGTATTTCACTCTCTTAAGATAAGGATGATAGAATACGACTAAACATTGTTTCTTATCTTCAAATCTTAAAATAAAAATCATTCAACCAACAAATATTTTTTATCGAAGAAATGTGTAGTTTTGATTCCTTAATACTCATGAGAATACGTAGGTGGAAGATATAATATTGTCAACATAAAATAAAAAGTAAGTTTTCTCTTTTATAAATAAAATAATCAATCAATTATATGGTATAAAAATAGTCAATGCAATATCTAAGGGTATTGTCTAATACATGTGCAAATGGTGTTATTATCTTCCTCAATCCATAATCAACTTTGAGTCTGGATTTCAAATTTAAAAACCAATGGAATCAAATGGTGTGTGTAAAGAGAGTTTTCTACATATTTATTACAAAAATTGTTGTGGTAAATCCAGTAAGTCTTGCATTCAATGTTCAACCGAAAATAAAGGCGTGACAACTAGTGACTTCATTAAAGAACTTTTTAAGAGAGACATGCATATAACCACTGCTTTGACTTATTTTTAAATAAAAAAAGAAATCAAATCTTGCATGCTTCCAACTCACAACATAATATACTTGCGTTTTACGTACACATATGCTCTATACTTGAGCATTATATATTATAGGACGATAGACCACTTTGTTGGTGTGAACTTTGGGTCTCACTTGTATTAGGATGATAGACCACTCAAATTGTCACCAAATATCATGAGTTAGGCACTTGGGTAATGACCTCTCATTTCTAGCCTATAATTAGCCATGGAGATCATGATTAATTATTGGAACACATATTTTAGGGTCTTTTAATTCCCTAACCTAGATGCTTTAGCTATGATAGAGGAGTTTGAGATCTTGTTGACATTCATTTACATGTGACCGGGAAATATGAAAATATTATATCATAAAGATGATAAGGGTGCGACCATGAACCCAAAATATTATCAAGCAAGGGAAGTTCGAAGGTATAGAGTAGACTTTCATGAAGAGACACTTCGCTAAAATGGAGGAGCGGAAAAATTGGGACTCATTCAAACTGTCATTTAGCTATTTATAGTTTGATCTTGTTTCCTTTTGCTTCCCATGATTTATTGAGCGGCCCTGGACATATTCTACAAGGTTAATAGGTTTACAGCCAGCCTAGTACCCAGATAATTGGTTGAGACTGTCCTCTAATTTCACAAGGATTGCAATAAGGCCCCTGAAAAGGTAAAAAATATATATTTTGTACAACTATTGTATGTGTGGATAATTATTATATTCAAACACCGCCATTTGATGTGGGGTCTTGTTATCCACTAAGAAGGCCACTTAAAGGGTAAAAATTAGATATTGTGTATAACTATTCTATGTGTGGATAATAAATATATTCAACCAGTGCCAATTGATGTGGGTCTCATTATCCACTAAGAAGGTTCAATAATATAATTGATGATATGAACCCGAGGGGTACCCAAAGATTTCTATGAGGACCAACATATGGTCACGATTCTGGAAAAATGTCACATTTTTTAGTGTTTTTTAATTTTAGTTCTTTTATTTTGTAATAAGTGGGATTATTTTCCCATGTGTAGCTTATGATTTTATTTTGAGCATTTAATTATCTTTGCTAATAAATCTGTAATTTGGGTTGAGATTATTTTTGTAATTCTTGTCAAATGGCACATTAGTGACCAAGGGCTGGGCCTAGGCGTGCAAGGAGAGTGAGGCGCATGGAATGCGTCAAAGCTTGATCAACCCATAGGGTTCTTGACCATTTGGCCAACTTGCAAGCATAGGAGATTCTCATGCCCAAGACTTATCCAAATCTTGGAGTGCAAGCTTGTAGCCGTGTGGATTATGTGTGGATAGAGCCATGATCTGTTTGTGCACGAGATAAGGATGCTCTTAAGTCCTAGTCGTGGAGATCACTAAGGCAAGTCAAATTGGACATGACTTTCTTCCGTCCTAGGCGTGGCTCTTATGAGAATAGTCAAGTTGGACTTGACTTCTTACCAAAATAGGTGTGGCTTATTGTTATGCGACAAAGGAGAATATCATATTGATTTGAATTAAAGATAAATGGACGTGTGAATTGACAGATAAGATATTCATCTTGTTGACACATGGAGAATATTAGGAGATTTGATTCCAAAGCCATGATGAGGAAGCAATAGATATTTAAGGTTACAAACTAGCCAAAGCCAAGCTAGTTGGTTGTGGGACTTACCTCCTAGTAGGAGTGTGGAGTTGTGTGATAATGCATCTTATCCAAGCCATCCTATAATAATGCAAGGCTTGATCAATTTCCTTTTGAATTGCCTAAGTTTGAGCTGTGTGGATAATGAGGGAGTTTAAACTAGATTCAAACTCTTGCCACCCATGTGAGAGAGATCATAGGCGTGTGGGAGCTTGAAGAAGAGTTCAAATTGGATTCAAATTCTTGCCATCTACGTGGGAGAGATTATAGGTGTGTGGGAGCTTGAAGAAGAGTTCAAATTGGACCCAAACACTTACCACCCATGTGGATAGATTATAGTAGTCTTGGATCAAGTATCCCTTACTTTATGGAGCTATTATTGCAAGCCATTTGAAGTACATGGCCATGTGGATTGAGCACTTTGATAGGAAATCCCTTAAGACTAGTTATTACATGTTAAGTTAGCTACTTTTATGCATTTTATTACCTAATTTCGTGGAAGCCATTGAGCCACCCATAAATCTATTTGTATTTTCATTTTATTGATGAATAAAATATTTTTTGAATTTTAATTGAATTTGGAATCTGATTTCCTTTGAGTTAAGCCAGGGCTCCTTACCCTAGAACTTATCAAGAAACATTTTATGTGAAGTTCATAGACTTATCACCATTTGGTGTGGCATCTAACCATAGTTCATATCATGGATCCTTCCTTATGGCGAACATCCTAGGTTTATCAAGCAACCTAGCTTGTGGGCCTTCAATCATTCATACCTTAACCATTTCCCTTAATCACCCACATAGAATCGTGAGCTTAATCACTCACCCAACCAAAACTGTGACCAACATTCACCACACACTTAACCATACACATTTTCATACACTTATCCCAAATACATAAAAACATATACCAAAACGTGAATTTGACATTCAAGTCACATTCTGTGAGTCCAATTGAGTTTCAAGCAAGAACGGTCGCTCAAGTAGGACAACCAAGTACTTCTTGCTTGAAAGCCACAGTAATGACATTCAAGTCACTTTTTGCTTGAAAGCCACAGTAATGCCAAATAGGGAAGGCAACCAAAGGAACAACATCTTTCATTTAAGATGTTTGGTCCAAAAATGTAGGGTATGCTTATTAATTATTGATAGAGGTAGTTGTGCCAATATGGTTAGTCCAAAGTTAGTCTCAAAGCTAAACCTTGTAACTATACCACATCCCACTCCTTATCGGCTTCAATGGTCAAGTGAGGTTGGGGAATTCATTGTGAATAAGAAAGTTGGAATTCCATTTTCAATATGGAGATCTGAAGATTTTAATTTGTGTAATGTTGTTCAAATGGAAGCGAGCCATATGCTTATGGGTCGTACATGACACTTTGGCAAGAAAGTCATTCATGATGGTTGTACAAACAAATTCTCCTTCTTACACCAAAACGGAAAGGTGAAGTTAAATCCTTTGCCTCCAAAGCAAGTGGTTGAGGATCAAAAGAGATTGAAATAAAAAGTGGAGGATGAAAGAAAAGAGAGGGGGCGTGAAAAAGAGAGAAAAGAAAGAAAAAGTGAAAATAGGTGAAAAGAATATTGAAAACAAAAATGACGGTGAAGAGGAAGAAAAAAAGATTGTTCTTGCAAGACAAAGTGAGCTTAAGAGTGTCTTGATTTCAAGGCAACCCTTGTACCTAAATTCTTGTGAGCAATTTTTCTTGATTATTGGCCCTACTAATGAAACTTGTTTGTCAAATATTATTGGACACCTCTTACAGAACATGGGTGAAATCTTTCTTGAGGAATTAATTCATTTTCTTCCACCCTTAAGGGATAATAATCATCATAATGATCTTAATCAAGTTGTTTCTTTGGATTATGTGGATTTGTTGAGGACAATGCATGAAAAGGATTCGATTCTTATGGTTAAATATGGGTTCCTGAAAAATGCACAATGTTTGCCATCCAAAGAAATCATTGGAGCTTGCCATTTTTCTGAATTATTCATGAAGGGAGTCCATCATGAATATATGAAGAGACGCCCTAGACAATTGAAGAGGATGGTCTTTGATCCGGGAGGAAATGGTGACTAAAAATTTGAGGATAAATTTTCACCAAGAAGGAATGACTGATGCGAACCTATGGTGGTACCCTATGATTTTCTAGGAAGACAAACAGGTTTGCCATGATTATGGAAAATCGTCACATTTTTTAGTGTCTTTTAATTTTATTTGTTTTATTTTATAATCCTCATATTGCTTCTGCATACTCTTAGGTTAAATAGGGAAATTAAGACTACGTAATTATTGGTTTAAATCTGTTTAATAATTGGTTGACTAAAATCTTAGAAATAATTTTAATTGGTCGAAGAAGAATTAACACCAAAAGATACACTATTGGTCATTAACTGACTTCTCACTTTGGTAAATAGAATAAGCAGCACAAATGATCGCAATTGTTTCTCGACTCGAATTAGAAAACAAGATACAACAGGAGCTGCAATCTCGTTATTAAATTCCAAAAAATATTTAATTAAAACATTTTTATTCTTATTGAATCATTTATTTTTTGAACTAGAATTGATAGCAGAAGAGTCGACATTGGTCATTATCCAACATTTCACTTTGATAAATAATAGTGACGATACAAATGGCTACAAGAGTTCATCAGAATTGAAGCAGAAATCAATATATGTCAAAAGCCATAAGCCCACTATTAAATTCTCAAAATAAATTTTAGTACATTTTTTTATTTTTACTAAATATTTTTTAAATGGAATTAATAGTTGAAGATTCGACATTGGTCATTAGCCGACTTTCTACTACGATAAATAACAGAGGGAATACAAATGATAATAATTGTTTCTCAACTTAAAGTAGAAAGCAAGAAGCAACATTGAGTCGTAATCATATTATTAAATTCTCAAAATATATTTTACTATATTTTTATATATTTAAATTTTATTTGTACTTAATGACTTATTTATTTAAGATTTTTTAAGACAATGTTTATTTATTTAATATTAATTAGCTAGCTAGTATAGAGATATTATTCAATTTTAATACATATATGAAAAATGGTATACTAGAATTTTATATGAAAATGTAGGAGACTTACCAAATTTGTCACGTGTTCACGCTGAGTTGGAAGATTGGCTACAATATACAAGTTAAAAGGATAATGGTGGCACGAAAGTCAAGTTGCGAGACAACTCTTTTTTTTCTTTCTCCGTAGCCTTTATATGTGATTTCCTTTCAACACGTGTTAGAATAGGTTGATGAGCAACATTTTTAAGTTTTTTAATTCGAAATCAACTCTACACTTTATTGACTTTATTGAAAATTCCAATATATGAATTTGGTATAAGATTAATTCTCAGAAATCTACAAAAGTGCTATTCATGATGAAAAATATTTTAATAATTTCTACATAGTAATACAAATATTATAATACTCATAAATGAGTACAAATGTTTTTATCTAAACGCCCAATTTTATCTAAAAAACAAATAATAACAAATATTAAAAGTATATTTATAATAAAAACGACCAGTTTCATAAAAAAAATTAATCAAACTTGAATCCATACAACAACAATAATAAATCAAATATTTAGATTTGTAAAATAATTTTAGAAGTTAGATAGTTTAGGATTTATAAAAGGTGTTTAAATGACTTAAAAGAGTATCTATTTGCTCAATAATGACCATATATAATCTGAAAGTCAATTTCTCCTCCCAATTTTCGTTTTCGTTTTAAAATAAAAATACAAAACTTTAATGAACAATTATTTAACTAAATAATGGTGAGATATTATTTTAAATTAATTTCCCCCCCCCCCCCCCCCCCCCAAATTTTTGTTTTCCATGTAAAATAAAAAAGGTTTAATAACATTTAAGTGGTTTAATGAACATTTATTAGTATATTAGATTTTAAAAACTCATCTAATTTTCTTTTGATTTTTGTTTTTAAAACAAAAAAACAATATAGTTATCTTTGTAACTTTATAGAAGTATGTAATGTAATATTTTTGGGGTTTTATAAAGTGCTATGAAATTTCTTTCTAAAAATAAGCATTCCAGATATTTTTCAAGTTTTATAAAGTCGAAATAATATTTTTACTCGTTTATGAATATAAATGAGTAATGATATATCCTCCCACAAATCCTGCTAACCACACAAAATTGATATGTGTCTCTTATAAATTGATTATTAATAACCAAAATATCAGTTTTGACATATGTTACTTTCTTTTGAGTATGAGGATTGTTAGAAAAATGTAGTTGGAGAATAATTTTTTTTTTGTATGAATACTATAAAAAAATAAAGGCGGTATAGAAGTTATTAAAGTATTTTTCATCACAAAAACATTTTTGTAGATTTCCTAGAACCAATCTTATACCAAATTTAAATATTTGAATTTTCAATTAAGTCAATTAATTGCACATTTTATTTTGAATTAAAAATTAAAAATATTTTAATTGAACAACAATAATTGAAAATATCCTATAAATTGAATGGAAATAACCAGTGTTGTTTGGACCGGACCGGACGGACCGGTCCAACCGTCAACCGTTCCTGCAAACGGTTCTGTAAAAGTAGTAAACCGGAACTGGTTTCCAGCCGTTTTGGGCCGTGGAAAATCCGGTCCAACCGGGTTAGACCGGGTAAAACCGGAATAACCCGGTTGATTAAACCGGACGGGTTCATAAAATAAAAAAAAATGTAAAAAATGCACATATCTGATGCTTTTAATATGATGTAATCGATTACGAGTATATTGTAATCGATTACATCATGTAAAATTCACATATCTGATGCTTTTAATATGATGTAATCGATTACGAGTATATTGTAATCGATTACATCATGTAAAATTCACATATCTGATGCTTTTAACATGATGTAATCGATTACGAGTATATTGTAATCGATTACATCATGTAAAATTCACATATCTGATGCTTTTAATATGATGTAATCGATTACGAGTATATTGTAATCGATTACATCATGTAAAATGCACATGTCTGATTAGTTTATCAGCATGTAATCGATTACCAAGATTGTGTAATCGATTACACTGTTTAAAAATGCAAATAATCTTAGTTTCATACATGAGTTTTTCAAAGATCAGTATTATACATATTTTCTAATTATTATACATATTTTCTAATTATTATACATATTAATCTAACGTATATTCTAATTTGTAGGTATGGTTGAAGGACAAAATATTACTATTGATGGATTGCTTAATTTAGACTCTTTTCCTCAAGAAGATGTAGATAGTTACACTCAAAGTACATCTTTAACCAACAATGTAAACTTAGGATCTAACCAAGACAATGATACATGGATGAATTAGAATGTTTACTCTCTAAATGAGATGTGTTTTGATTTATTGCTCTAATTATGTAAGACTTAAGCTTTGATGCACTTTTATTTTGATTCACGTGTGAGCTTTGTGCAAAGTTATTCACTTATTTTAATTAATTATATAATATATGTATATATATATAATTATATATGATATTATATTGTCGTCCGATCCGACCGGACGGCTTAACCGGTTAAACCGGTTAGAACCTGTACAAGACCTCGTCCGGTTTGACGTCCGGCTCGGGTTTCACAACATTGGAAATAACATGCTTCATCCCCATTTTTGTGTAGTCGTTATCCTTTAATTTGTTTCCTATAACTGATCCGCCAACTAAGCAGCGATACATGGTGGAGGTGGTAAGTCTCCTACCTTTTCATATTTATTTATTCTTTGTAAATTTCTATTAATTTATATACCATTTTTCATATATGTAACAAAATTGAATTAAATCTCTATAGTAGCTAATTAATTAATATCAAACAAATAATAAAAAATGTCTTATAAAATGATTAAAATAATTATGTCTTTAACTAGAAATAAAATTTAAATATATAAAAATGTAGTAAAATGATTGTAATAAAATTTAAATATATAAAAATATAATAATTATGTCTCATATTGTAACTCGCTTTCTACTTCGAGCCGAAAAATGATTGTGATCTTTGGTAGTGCATTTTCTATTTATCGAAGTAGAAAGTTGATTAATAATCAATGTTGACTATTCTGCGGTTAATTCCTCTGCCACAAATTAAAATAATTTCTATTGAATTCCCTAAAAATGTAATTAAAATATTTTTATTTCTATTATAAATACATTATAAATTAAAAAGAATTAATAACACAAGAAAACACATCATTAACTCCTATGAGTAGTAGGAAACAAAAGAAGATGAGTAAAAATGATGGTAAAAGAAGAAGAAATAAAGTGTTGAAGATAAACACATTCATGATTACTAGTATGTAATTTTAATGGGTGGTAGGTTTATGGACACATACCACTTGTCCCAGATTAAACGAAATATTGCAGTATGAATAAATGAAAAATTTGTGGTCATTTGTATTGCTTCTACTATTCATCGAAGTAGAAAGTTGATTAACGACCAATGTCGATTCTTCTACTATTAATTATCCTTTAAAATATAAACTATTTATAAAAATAAAGACCTTTTAATTATTTATATTTTAGAATTTAATATTGAGATTATGGCTCATATTGTAACTCGCTTTCTACTTCGAGCCGAGAAATGATTGTGATCTTTGGTAGTACCTTTTCTATTTATCGAAATAGGAAGTCAATTAATAATCAATGTTGACTATTCTACGGTTAATTCCTATGCGACAAATTAAAATAATTTCTATTAAATTCCCTAAAAATGTAATTAAAATATTTTTATTTCTATTATTAAATAAATTAGAAATTAAAAAGAATTAATAACACAAGAAAACACATCAGTAACTCCTATGAGTAGTAGGAAACAAAAGAAGATGGGTAAAAATGATGGTAAAAGAAGAAGAAATAGAGTACCGAAGATAAACACATTCATGATTACTAGTGTGTAATTTTAATGGGTGGCAGGTCTATGGACACAAACCACTTGTCCCAGATTAAACGAAATACTGCAGTATGAATAAATGAAAAATTTGTGGTCATTTGTACTGCTTCTACTATTCATCAAAATAGAAAGTTCATTAACGACCAATGTCGATTCTTCGTCTATGGACACAAACCACTTGTCCCAGATTAAACGAAATACTGCAGTATGAATAAATGAAAAATTTGTGGTCATTTGTACTGCTTCTACTATTCATCAAAATAGAAAGTTCATTAACGACCAATGTCGATTCTTCTACTATTAATTATCCTTTAAAAAATAAACTATTTATAAAAATAAAGACCTTTTAATTAATTATATTTTAGAATTTAATATTGAGATTATGACTCATATTGTAACTCGCTTTCTACTTCGAGCCGAGAAATGATTGTGATCTTTGGTAAGTGCCTTTTCTATTTATCGAAGTAGGAAGTCAATTAATAATCAATGTTGACTATTCTGCGGTTGATTCCTCTGCGACAAATAATAATTTCTATTAAATTCCCTAAAAATGTAATTAAAATATTTTTATTTCTATTATTAAATAAATTAGAAATTAAAAAGAATTAATAACGCAAAAAAACACATCATTAACTCCTATGAGTAGTAGGAAACAAAAGAAGATGGGTAAAAATGATGGTAAAAGAAGAAGAAATAAAGTACCGAAGATAAACAAATTCATGATTACTAGTATGTAATTTTAATGGGTGGTAGGTCTATGGACCAATGTTGTGAAACCCGAGCCGGACGTCAAACCGAAGTAGGTCTTGTATAGGTTCTAACCGGTTTAACCGGTTAAGCCGTCCGATCGGACCGGACAACAATATAATATCATATATAATTATATATATACATATATTATATAATTAATTAAAATAAGTGAATAACTTTGCACAAAGCTTACACATAAATCAAAATAAAAGTGCATCAAAGTTTAAGTCTTACATAATTAGAGCAATAAATCAAAACACATCTCATTTAGAGAGTAAACATTCTAATTCATCCATGTATCATTGTCTTGGTTAGATCATAAGTTTACATTGTTGGTTAAAGATGTACTTTGAGTGTAACTATCTACATCTTCTTGAGGAAAAGAGTCTAAATTAAGCCCTCCATCAATAGTAATATTTTGTCCTTCAACCATACTTACAAATTAGAATATACGTTAGATTAATATGTATAATAATTAGAAAATATGTATAATACTGATCTTTGAAAAACTCATGCATGAAACTAAGATCATTTGCATTTTTAAACAGTATAATCGATTACACAATCTTGGTAATCGATTACATGCTGATAAACTAATCAGACATGTGCATTTTACATGATGTAATCGATTACAATATACTCGTAATCGATTACAGCATATTAAAAGCATCAGATATGTGCATTTTTTACATTTTCTTTTGTTTTTTTATTTATTTTACCAACCCGGGCGGTTTAACCAACCGGTTTTACCCGGTCTAACCCGGTTGGACCGGATTTTCCACGGCCCAAAACGGCTGGAAACCAATTCCAGTTTTCTACATGTACTGGACCGTTTACTCAAGCGGGTGACGGTTGGACCGGTCGGTCCGGTCCGGTCACAACAACATTGCTATGGACACAGACCACTTGTCCCAAATTAAACGAAATACTGCAGTATGAATAAATGAAAAATTTGTGGTCATTTGTACTGCTTCTACTATTCATCGAAGTAGAAAGTTGATTAACGACCAATGTCAATTCTTCTACTATTAATTATTCTTTAAAAAATAAACTATTTATAAAAATAAAGACCTTTTAATTAATTATATTTTAGGATTTAATATTGAGATTATGGCTCATATTGTAACTCGCTTTCTACTTCGAGCCGAGAAATGATTGTGATCTTTGGTAGTGTCTTTTCTATTTATCGAAGTAGGAAGTCAATTAATAATCAATGTTGACTATTCTGCGGTTAATTCCTATGCGACAAATTAAAATAATTTCTATTAAATTCCCTAAAAATGTAATTAAAATATTTTTATTTCTATTATTAAATAAATTAGAAATTAAAAAGAATTAATAACACAAGAAAACACATCATTAACTCCTATGAGTAGTAGGAAACAAAAGAAGATGGGTAAAAATGATGGTAAAAGAAGAAGAAATAGAGTGCCGAAGATAAACAAATTCATGATTACTAGTATGTAATTTTAATGGATGGTAGGTCTATGGACACAGACCACTTGTCCCAAATTAAACGAAATACTGTAGTATGAATAAATGAAAAATTTGTGGTCATTTGTACTGCTTCTACTATTCATCGAAGTAGAAAGTTGATTAACGACCAATGTCGATTCTTCTACTATTAATTATCCTTTAAAAATAAACTATTTATAAAAATAAAGACCTTTTAATTAATTATATTTTAGAATTTAATATTGAGATTATGGCTTATATTGTAACTCGCTTTCTACTTCGAGCCGAGAAATGATTGTGATCTTTGGTAGTGCCTTTTCTATTTATCAAAGTAGGAAGTCAATTAATAATCAATGTTGACTATTCTGCGGTTAATTCCTATGCGACAAATTAAAATAATTTCTATTAAATTCCCTAAAAATGTAATTAAAATATTTTTATTTCTATTATTAAATAAATTAGAAATTAAAAAGAATTAATAAAACAAGAAAACACATCATTAACTCCTATGAGTAGTAGGAAACAAAAGAAGATAAAAATGATGGTAAAAGAAGAAGAAATAGAGTGTAGAAGATAAAAGCATTCGTGATTACTAATGTGTAATTTTAATGGGTGGTAGGTCTATGGACACAGATCACTTGTCTCATACTAATCGTAATACTGTAACACGAATAAAAGAAAAATTTAAAAATAAAAAATAAAAAATAGTAACATTTTAATTGGAATGAGACATGAAGTGAAACATGTAATCTGTGTGCGTAGGTCTATTGCTCCGGTACCTAATTAAATTCTTTGCCATGGTTGCTCTCCTATGGGAGGGAAAAATAGGCAAGTGGTAGATAGGGTCCTCTATTGTTAACCTTCTAAAAAGGTTATTCCATTGAGTGATTGTGGTGTTAACCTTCTAAATAGCCACTATGGTGTTCCTGAATCATAGCATGTATGAGATTTGTTACTATGAGTTTCATGCACCATGGATGACTCGACTTTGATGAATGTTGCCTATCTCTTGCAGGTTGAAATGGAGTTAGTTTTGAGTAATGATGTGCTGAGCATATTCTGTAATTGGCTGCCCACCCTGGAATTTGTAATTGCCAAGTGGTTGATACAAATGCATCTCATATTGTGTTAGAAAGCGTTGTTGAATGACTGTTGTTAAATGTGAATTCTGACATAGTGATTACGTTTGACTACATCTACTGAGCAAGAAGCAATGGTTGCTGCTACTACGGTTCAGCTCCTCCTGGTCATGAATCTCTACTTACCCTTCAAGGAATGAGATGACACAACCTCTATATCATGGCTTCTCACAAAGAACATTATTACTAAAACTGCATATGATTCGTGAATCGTGATGATGGAGTATAAAAATGGTCAAAACAATAAGAACATCAAGACATGTATCCTTATGTTGTTTTGTCTTTGTATAAAAGAAATGTACTCAAATTTTTGTATTTACGGAGGGACAAAATTGAGTATTCACACACATATATAAAACAAATTAAAAAATTTAAAGCAACACAACACATATAACCGATCTCATTTATTATTGGAACAATAAGTACGCTGTCTATTTCAAAATCTATATAATTCAAGAGTACAATTAATCTATAGTACTTGTATATCTATCTATAGTAATTATTCTACAAATGTTCTCTAGTTATCTTGATCATCAAAGTATGTCAATACATTATTCAATTCACATAAAGTCTCAGTTTGTACCTTGTTCTTTAGTTGTTGGTTGATGATCTCCTTCAGCATATTGGTTTGGGCACTGCAATGAAAAACAAAATAACATTAACATTTTAACATAGGGCAAATACCTTTACATAAAATTTGTATACATGAATCTATTTTATGTTGTTTGAAGTAGCATTCAAGCCAACTGATGAAGTACATAGCTATAATCAATATATATCCTTCAAACCAAGCTACAATCTAAATGAATCCACCTACCTTGTGAATATTTCCTTCATGTCAAGGTATTAGGGTATTTGTCTGCATCATTATGAACCATTGAATCAAAATTGTATATTTGTTCTTTAATGCGATTTATGATGATCAACAACCAATAACACCTACACAAAATGTGCAGTGCAGTTAGAAAATGTTAGGCACACTAAGTTCCATAGAAAATAAATTAAGTTTACAAAAAAATGCTCCCTCAATATTATAAAGTGCAATGAATAATTTCTTATCGAAATTCTCTTGAAGAATATCAACAATATATTGTGGTTACCCCTTTTTTGCATCAAAGCTTCTATCCTTCAATAAAAAAGACATCCTTTGTGGGGACAAGAATATAGCCGACTTTTAATCCTTGAAAAATTTCATACAATTACCTAAAATATAGATAAGGTGATCAATTACGAACAATATAGTAAGACCAAATGAAAAGTGAATAATTAAAAGAAATAATTTATCACATATATGCAAATGACAAAGGCACTCAACCAATGGTGCTCAAAACTTCTTTCATTTCATTCATATTAAGGAATTCATTTGTGCTATACCCAAACACATCATCCAATATATTTATTATAAGTACAAGATCATCTCCCATTGCTTGTCCATGCATCTTTAGAAGATTGCAAATTTTGAGTTTTTCATATCCTATTTCTTTCCTAAGTGGGGTCCCAATTGGATCATTCCTAGGTTTGATTTGTTTGGACCTCACTTTGGATTTTATTCCTTACATGAATACTTTGTTGCCATTTTTCTCTCAAAGCGGATGTCACTAACCCCTTTGTTTCTTGAGATATTTTGCCATTGAGTCATTTATGTACCTAGAAAATTAGAGTTAATATGTCAATTATCATAACAAAAGCAAAATTGTCCATGTACCTTAGGATCTATACCAAGAAGGTGTGTTGCCAAACATATAAGTACCTATAGCATCCCTCGTTGTAATTGTAGCCTTAATCGGTATCGGTAGCAATGTATCTCCATCTAGTGCAACATCAATTCCAACCTTCACATGATTGATGGGGAGATGTGCATTATGCAGCATAGTATTTGGAAAGTTGTGCATTTTACCAATACCAACCAAACGCTTAGATGAAATATACAAATATAAATGACAAGTATTGACACCTAAAATATTAGTTCAAACATTGGTTATTAAACAATATCAACACTCATATTTGTAATAAGGTGGTCTGGTGTTTAAGGTGGAAAACTTAAGGAATATGGTGAGGGTTCAAGTCTCACCCATAGCAAATTTTCAAAAAAATGAGTTATAAGGTGGATTGACGATTAAAGAGAAGGGGTGAAGTTGAGAAAGTTGAGGTTTCGAGTCTCGTCCACAACAAATACTAACATAACATACTAACAACTAACATTTGTCGATAAAAAAGAACACTCACTTTTGTCATGCCAAGAAAAAAGCCCAAAACTTTTTTGCGAGTAAATATAATAAACAAATTATTTTATTTATTTATTTGAAATTATAATTTTTAGACTAAAAAAAGTTAATCAAATCTATTTTGATTGATTTTTCAAAATTTATTTCAAATTTATAAAAATTAATAATAATAAGGGAAAATTCCAACTATCCTTATTTTGATTTTTTTTCGAATTGATCCATGACTTTTTCGAGTGACTAGAATTTAAGACGAGATTTTACCCCTTAAGAAAATTTAGGAAACAAAAAAGGAATCATATCCCTTAATGTAGGCAAAGAAGAAGGAGAAAATAAGATTTGCTGAGATTTGAGTGATATGGAGTTTTAGTATAAATATGTGGGATGGGTAGAAGATAAAAAGGGGAAGAGAAAAAGATAGAAAGAGAAAAGGATGAGAAGGAGAAAAAGTTAAAGTGGTAGACCGTGTGATCCTATGCGGGTATGCCCATCGTAAGCAGCATTTTCCCGCCCGTAGAACGGTTATATCAGTTGAATGATGCATTGACCAAAGGCAGAACGAACGAAATTACGACACACCAACCACATCCACATGCACCTCACTGCAGCAGATCCACAGCTCTGTGATAGTGTGGGATCCCATACGTGTGAGTGCACCGTGCGCCCTGCATCTAACCAACTCGTCTCTCACACGTGTTGCCAACACGCATTGCCTTCCATCCAGCCAGTCGTGACGTGACACGAGGCGTTGCAATGTGCTCTTGTTTCCACTGAATCTCAGCTCATACCAGGTTTACATTTTTATTTATTTTTGTTGTTGTTTCTATTTTATTTTGTTGACATTAATTATATTATGGGCGGAGATCCACTTTACTATAAGAGTAAGTTTTTTAAACTTACTTCATATCTTAGCATCTATCAACTAATTCAAACATTGGATTTACTTAGAATTAATGGCTAGGATGTCAATGGACCCTTCCTCTTATATTATTACTACACTATTAAACCATAATCATTTATTAAATAAAACGTAATTATATTGGAATATTTTTTTATAATATCAAACATATATCCAATCATAGAAATAAAATAAATATTGTTTTAGAATAAGTAATAAATAATAAAATAATAGGAAAGTCTCTTTTATGCAGCAATTAACTAACAATTTTTTTTTTGTATAAAATTGAATTTTTTATGTACCAGAATCATAATAACCAAAAAAAAATTGTAGATAATAAAAACTAGTAAAGATGTGATTTTTTTTATTAAATAAAAATGCAAAGGAATTAAATAATAATTAAAGTAGCAATTATCCTAAATTTAAGGTATGATGCGATGTCAGACATTAGAGTTGCAGTTCACTTTCCTAACATTTAAGAATAATTACTACAATAGTTTTTGTTAGTAAATCGAATTTTTGTTATAAAATAAAAAAGGTGATAAGATCATAAACAAGCCCTAATATGAGAATCGATATGGGAGGCATGAAGTGTACTTTACTCATATTAATAGGAGTATTAGAAAGGATTTAGCACCATATCTTAAACATTTAACAATAAAATTGACTCAATCTATAAAGGTTATAAAATCACAATTAATCCCTACTTTGAGGCGCGATATCAAATATATGAGTTGTATTTCACTCGTATTAATATGATTATTAGTTGATATTTAAAACCATTTTATTTTAAAAAATAGTAAATTTAACCCAACCAACAAACATTTTTCTACCCAAAGAATTACTTAACCTTGATTTCCTATCGACCATAGGGATACGTAGGAGCAATGTTTCACCTTGTCAGACACAACAAAAAAGAAATAAATTTTTTTCTTTTGTTAATAATTAATTAATTAACCAAATAACTTTAAAGTATAAACTAAATCAAGCAATTTAGTGACGAGTACCATTTAAAATAGGTGGATATGGTGCTAATATCTTTCCTACTTCATAACTGACTCTCGAACCTGAATATCAGAAATCCAAAGTCCAATGTAATTGGACTATAAGATTTTTATACATTTTTTACCAGAAAATACTGTGGTGACTCTAACAAAGTTGTTCAGTCGAAAATCGTGACTCGACATAGTACAAGTTTAAAGGGGTAAGTACAAATTCAAACATCAGAAAATTGATAAATAAGTTTACCTCTGGAATGCTATAAGGTGCAAATATTTATAATTAGGAATAAAATTATTTGATTTAAAAAAGTTTATATAAAATAAATAAAAAAGGTCACAATATAATTGTATATTTATTATTTTTCAAGTGCTTGTACTTTATTGGTTCAAAAAATACTATGAATTAATGCAAAGGTTAAGGACACGTGTCATGTTTGGCTAGAACGAAAGTTGAAAGGTTAAGGACACGTGCCACGTTTGGCTAGAATTGAGGGAACACAACACCTACAATGTACACATCTGCATGGGATCATAGACTGGGAAAAAGGGTATTGTTGGCCTACCGGAAGAGAGTTACGCCCGCCTTGGTGTCACGCTCTATTTGGAAGGACCATTGGGAGCACAACTTCCAACTACGCCTCGTCACGCTAGATCTCTCTACCTAGGAGAGGGGACTTAGTTTTGTTGTGGTCATGCCTACGCTATGAGATTTATACCCTCCTACGTGTCGCCATCTGATTGGCTACCCCATAAAGTCAATGCGTGTAAAGACCCAAATTGTACCCTAAATATTTTTTGTTCGTTTATTTTAAACTTGAAAATCTTAAGAATCGGTTTCTTACTACCTATTTCCATTTTCAACATCTTCAATATAATTATGATTCAAATTCAATAATGACTAATTAATCTACCAAAATAATTTGGGTTTCATAACCCATAATCCTTCGCATGTTAATTTCAAAAGAGGACTCTGTCCCTACATACATGTCAATCATACATCAGATCCCTAGAAACGAGAATACATATCAATTAATTCATGTAACAGATACAAATACGTGCATAATACAAAACAACACACTAATATTCCTATTACATCAAAAATCGGAAAGCTACACTACAACACCGCCTGGATCTACTAGTCATTTGCTTTACCTGTACACCGATTATCACAAATACAACCAACAAGAAACACAAGGGAGTAAGACATAAAACTCATGATAATCACCCTTTATAAAGCAATATAAAATAATTATTCAAACATAAATAAATCCAAGTTTAACATAAATAAATAATCAATCCAATTGAAAGTCATCCCACGGTTATTTAACCACATTATATATATATCAGTAATTCCAATACCACACCAGACAAGTCATACATTGCCATAATGCCAATACCACGTCGGACAAGTCATACATTGCCATAAAGGCCAATACCACATAGGGCAAGTCATACATCACCATAAAGGTCAATACCACGTCGGGCAAGTCATACATAAGTTTACCAATTTCCTTCACACAACATATAGCATTATACATTTACCTCGAACATTCACAATGCTTATCCATTACCTTGGTGTGCGTTGGTGGTAGGTTAGACAACTTGTTAGTTTCTCTTTCGCTTCCTCCAACCTTAAGGTCTTTCCTCATTCACATCACACACAATAACCATAATCAATAACATATTCATATTATCACATAAACAACTTAATACCACACATTTATTCATAAAAATAGTTCATATTTCGATATTTTCTAAAATCATCTCTATTAGGAATTTCAAGCATGTAAAACATACCTATTCACTTCTATTTAACATTAGAATCCATAAACCACATTTCTAACCTAACATTTCCCCCTTTCAACATCATTTTCGTTTAGGGTTTTGGGGTTTTCATGAATCAACCACCAATCATCCCCATTTTCGAATACAAACTCTAAACCTCGAGTTTTTCAAAGGAAAATCTAGATAAAAGTTAACTAAAACTCAATAGAGAGAGTTACATGACTTTCTATATCAAGAGAAGAGACCCAAATGCCCATAATGAGTTTCAAAGTGAGAATGAGTGTTAAAATTAAGAGGCTTGCCTCTTCTCTAGCTTCTCTAAGCCTCTACACGAGCTCTTGCCAAGAAGATTGCCTCATCTTCTCTTTTCTCCCAAAAACCTCCTCTCTTTTCATGTTCGGGGCTCTATTTTAGCGTTCATTTTCTTTAGATTCTCGCCCAGGCGAGAATACGTCGCCTAGGCGAGAAAGCCCCACCTTTTAAAGTTTTAAACTCTGGTGCTCTCGCTCAAGCGAGAATTCGACAACTTCCAGAGCAACTCTCTCGCCCAGGCGAGCCAACTCTCACTCAGGCGAGAAATCAACAGCCTCTGGAGTGCCTCTCTCGCCCAGTCGAGCCAACTTTCACTCAGGCGAGAATTCTAGGGAAAATCCTGGGAGAATTGCTGGGCGAGGCTCCTCTCGCTCAAGCGAGAATCCTTCAGTATACCCCAGATTTTTGAATTTTACCAAACTTTAGGAAAATGAAACTTAGGGTGTTACCACACGCAATCAAGCGATCCAGCTGTGGGCAATGGCAGATGCACACTGTCTACCGTGTGATTAACCCCATTGGATCTCTTTGTTTTTTCTCATTCTCTTTCTTGTTTTACTAGTAGGTTACCCGTGCATGCGCATGGGTAGTAATGTGGATTACGTGAATTTAAATAAATATTAAAAATAAAAGTAGTTAATGATTTTTTTGTAGAAATAAAATTTAAAATATTGTTTATAAGTAATACATTTTTGATGTAAAGCTGTTGACATAATTGAATGATATTCCTCCTATAATGTTATTGTAAGAAAATATGATAAGAACAACATTTTAGAACATAATGTCAAATAAGTTGTAGGATATCTGTTAGAGATTTTGAAAAACTTCTTTGTAAACCACATTTGTTGTTGATTTGAGTGGTTTACCATCCTTGTCATGTATTAAAATCTTCAAACCCTTTTTTGTTTGGACTCTTGAAATAGCCACATATAATTGCCCGTGACTAAATACTAGTTTTGGTAAATACAATCCCACACTTTGTAATGACTGGTCTTGAGACTTATTAATTGTCATCGCATATGAAACAATTATAGGAAATTGTCTTCTTATAAGCGTGAATGGTCATGGAGATTGTGATAGAGACATTAACAATCGAGGAATATATATGATATTTCCAATATTTTTTCCCGACATTATCTTCGCTTCGAGTACATGATTTTCCATCTTAGTAACCACCAACCTTGTATCATTACATAATCCTTCAGATTGGTCTAAATTCCTTAAAAGCATTACCGGAGTTCCGACTTTCAACTTAATCTTATGATTTAAAAGTCCAGATGTTGCAAGTGAATTTAGAAACTTAGGAGTTAGTATGTTGAATGCTTCTCTATCATTGGTGTCAGACATATCAAATGAATCTGAACTCAAGTATTCTTTTTTGTTACCTATAAATGTAGAATAGAATATTTGTTAGTATTTGTATAATAACGATGTTATTTTAAGATAATGATTACTTAAACATAAGTGAATATAAAATACATGGGATTTTGCTTAGAACATAGTCATTAATTTGATCAACAATCTCATTTGTTGACGAAAGTATTGCTCTACATTGAAGAAATTGTTCATCTTTGTATTGATCTTGTAAATTTGGGTAGGTGCTAGATACGATGGCATCAATTGGATTACCATAATCTAAAATTAGAAGTTCTTCTGGAATATCAACTTAAGCACACCATCATTAGGCTCAGATAATTTTCCATCTCTCATATTTAGTATCCATTTTGAGAATTGTGCAATATTTGTTGCATTGCCATGATTTTTTAGACGCATATTCTTTGTAAGAGTGAGAACTGTACATTGATGCCAAAGATATGATGCATTAATTGTTGCATGTACAATATCTGAACGACAACCTCTTGGAATAGCTGATAATATTTTTCTAAAATCACTTCCAAATACTACAACATTTCCTCCAAAAAAAGATCAGTTATTTGTTGTTGTACCCATTATGTCACCAAGACTTTTATCAAGTGCCTCAACGCAAAACTTATGTGCCATTGAAGCTTCATCCCATATAATTAATGTAACACCCCAAATTTTAAGTCTTTAAAATTATAGTATTAGTCTTCGGATCCTCGCTTGAGCGAGAGATACTCGCTTGAGCGAGAAAGGTTCACCTGGGAGGGTGAAATCCTGGGCTATACTTGGCAATTTTGGGTAATATAATCGATTACACAATCCTGGTAATCGATTACATGATGAAAAACATCAGATATGTACATCTGACACAATGTAATCGATTACACCATGTTGGTAATCGATTACATCACGACAATGCCTCTGTAATTTACACTGTGTAATTGAGTACACACTTCTGGTAATCGATTACACACTTCTGGTAATCGATTACATCGTATTAATGTAATCGATTACACCATGTTGGAGGAGATGAAGGGAGATGTGGCTATAAAAGTGAATCGATTACACTTATCGCTTACACTTATCGCTGTGACTATAAAAGTGAAAAAAATAGGGATCTAGAAACCCTAATCTTCATTTTCTTTCTACCCCTTTCTCTCCCAACGGTGGCTCCACCCAAATGGACAATTTTTACCTCCACTAAGCCTCAAAACTCATCAAAACCTTCCTCTTGCTTCATGGTGACACATTTGGAAAAGTTTGGAGGTGAAAAAGCAACAATGGAGGTTGGAGGAGATGAAGGGAGATGTGACTCTTTTGCGGAGCAACGGAGCTTACGCAACCTAAGGTGAGGGAGAAGACCATTGTGGTCTTATAGTAATTCATTAGAGTCATCATTCTCCGATTTCCCTCAAGAATCGGAGCATATTAACGGGTAGAAACTCTTTTGGGTGTTTATGTCCCATGTGAAAGTATGTATTTCACCTGAGGATGTATTAGCCATAAAAGTGGGAATATATGTGCGGGAAAACCGTTTATTTACATAAACCGCTATATGCTCATTTATGGTAATACACCTTCGTGAAAGCTGGTTCTAACGTTAATGTGTTATATGATTAAGAATATGTTGTGTGTGGTTTATTTATGATAATGTTGTGTTATGGATGGTTGATTGGTTATAAACATATATGTGTGTGTTTGTATCAATGATTGTGTGATGAGTTGTTGATTTGTTGATTTGTGGGTATATTTGTAATAATGATTTTGTGATGAACGGCTTGTTGGCGATAAATGGAAATAATTATATTATGTGATGAAGAGGTCGTGAGTAGTTTTTATTGTGGTAGGATATGAGATACATGGTGTTTATGACATTGATGTGGTGTCTTGTGTTTTGAGGAAGTTGCAATGTTAGAATAATGCAGTGAAAATATTATACTGTGATTGAAGTGGTTGCATGGAGTTTGACCTGCCCTTCGTGGTATGGAGTTTGACCTGCCCTTCGTGGTATGGAGTTTGACATGCCCTTCGTGGTATGGAGTTTGACCTGCCCTTCGTGGTATGGAGTTTGACCTGCCCTTCGTGGTATGGAGTTTGACTTGCCCTTCGTGGTATGGAGTTTGACCTGCCCTTCGTGGTATGGAATTGTGACCTGCCCTTCGTGGTATGGAATTTTTATATGCCTTCGTGGTATGGATGTGACCTGCATTTGTGATGTTGATTTGATTGGCCCTTTGTGATATTGGGTGGTCATAGTTGTATTATATTATTGTAGAAGTGTTGTACTGATGCGTTGAAATGTCTAAAAGAAATGTGATGATTATACTAATTGAATAGGAGCACATTATGTGGTTTAAGGTATTGACTAGTATATAAATGGTATATGTTTACTATGATTGATTTGAGATGATTGTATTGGTTTTTATACTTTAATGATATTACTCCATGTAATTCCACGCTACGGTCACCGTAGTTGGTTCTTACTCCCTCTGCTTTTCCTTGTCTATGTGTTATATATGAGTTCAGGATGTTGCTGTTGCGTCGTGGATGTTTGCTGATGAGAGTATAGACTGGAGTAGTCGTTTTTGTATTCCAAAATTGTATTTGTATAATGTATGTAATATGAGGAATATGTTGAAGTAAATGATCTCTTTGAAAATATGTAATAAGAATTAGCATATTACCTTTACCAGTGTTGTAATCGAAACAAATGATAATTGTATGAATTATGGATTAAAGTAGAATGTGATGTAATGTTTTTGATGAAAATGTATTATTGATTATTTCCGCATTTTGAATTGAGAAACTTAACTAATATTTACATTTAATAAAGTTTTAAAATTTTGGGGTTATAAAAATCGGGTCGTTACTACATGGTATCATAGCATATGTCAACTTTGCGGCCTAGGGTATGACCTAACATGCTTCTTTGTGAAATTTGTGTGAGTTAACTACTTGACTTATGTGCATTGTCGTTGACTATGTGGTAACTGCTGATTTGAAAGATGATTGTTGAATTTCCTACGATAAGTGTTTGGTTGTGAATTTATCGTTGGATGCTTTGTTGTGAGTTATCGATGAAGTGCTTGTTGAAAATTTCTTGTTGTGAATTTCGTAGAAGATTTCTTGTTGTAAAACTTTTGTTGAAATTATTGTGTGAGACCCTTGTTGGGGATTCTTGCTGAAAAATCTTGATGAAAATTACTGGTTGTGAACATCTCATTGGAATAGTTTATGGCGAGTTTGTAATTGTGATTTCCGGCTAGATTTCTTGGTCTGAGATTCATATGTTGAGAGTTCCTAGTGATGGACCTTTTGTTTGAATTTTGGTCAACCTTTTGATGTGAACTTTATTTTCTCACTAAGATTAAGATAACTGAAAATGAATGATTAAATTGACTTTCTGGGATGTTAACCTAATTGTTTCTATGATTCTAATAACACAAGATTAAGGTAATGTAAGGATAAGTCTTTAATTTATGCATTATGTGGAAAATGTGTGGACTTTCTGTTACAGATGATGGATAAGATGTGAATCATTTAATTATTATGAACATATATGGGTATGTTGATAATGATTAGAGGTGCATTTACGAAATCATTTATTGGGGAGTCCCAATGGAAATAAGACTCGGAATCATTTATTGGGGGAGTCCCAATGCAAATAAGACTCAGAATCATTTATTGGGGGAGTCCCAATGGAAATAAGACTTGAAATCATTTATTGGGGGAGTCCCAATGGAAATAAGACTCGGAACCATTTATTGGGGGTGTCCCAATGGAAATAAGACTCAGAACCATTTATTGGGGGAGTCCCAATGGAAATAAGACTCGAAACTTATTGGGGGAGTACCAATGGAAATAAGACTCGAAATATAATGACATAAATGATAAATCACTTAGTCACTACAAATATATATGAGTATGTTTGTAGTGATGATGAGTGTATTTATGGTTTATGTATTGGTGGAGTGCCAATGAAAATAAAACTCGTTTTAGCCGACCAGAATGGGTTAGAGACTCTAGCTCGAGTATATGTAGCAAGTTTTCAGAAGAAAAAGGGAACCTGTTTTAGCTAATCTTAAGTGGTGTAACGACTTTGGCTCAAGTTATGCAGCAAAGAAAATAAATTTCAAAATGGTTTAATAACCTTGTTCCATTGTGGAATTGCCTACCCGGAGTGGTAGTGGACCATTGTTGAATTGCCTACCATAAGAGGTAGTGGATTATCTTTTGTGCATGAAACTTCTGGTCTGTGATGATTGACCGTTTGTAATTGAACATTTGCAATGCACGATATAGTGATAATGAACTCAAATTAACTGCTTTGATATTATGCTTCCAAAACTTGTTTCTATTTCATGTGCGTCAGTAATTGTTATACGTGATTACAGTGTTATGGTGTAAGCATGTTTCTGTGAGTGTACTGTGGGGACTCTCATGTCCTGGATGAAATGTAACTTCAGAAATAACTAGCTTTTGAAAATTTTGATTTGGGCAGTCGGTGTCGCATGAGAAAAAGGATTTTAAGATATTTTGAAATGATTAGGAAAACCCCTGCTTCCACAAGAGGACTTCCATGAAACTTACATCTAATCTATTTTCGAAAATCGTTTTTCGAATGAAGTGTACTATTCGACTAAGCATTGATTAAGTTTCATGTTGAAATCCGAATTTTTAAAAAACTTCATCTTGGATGAATGTGATGTGTTAAAACTCTTGTGAGGTAATTATGAGCATGTATTTCTCGATATGATGTAGACTTGAGCACGAGGTACATGTCCATCATTGTATTTTGGGTATCCATATAAAACTCAAGTTTTTGGATTGGATATTCGTAAATGGCAAAAATCAATGGTAACAACGTATGCGATTTGAGTGGGTCTACGACCTTGTATGCCTAGCTGAAATTTATGAACTAGCAAATCGTCTTAAACCACATTCGTTGTAGTAGGAGTGTTGGGTTGAGTTGAATGTTGACTTGGTGATTTTGATTGGTATGTGAAAGACTCCAAGAGTCTTGTTTGTCTAAATGCTGCTTGGATGAATATCATGTTTCTGTGATTGTAGCAAGTATAAATTGAAATGCTAGTGGAGAATTTTGAGTGAACCGTAGTTATTTGCACGTATGCAATGAAATGATGTTGTTTCCATTGAGTGGATGTCGATCTAGGTACTGCATTTTTGGGTACGAGCCAGTACATCTTGGTGAGCGATGAGTATGGAGTCTCACTTCGAACTGGATTCGAGAGTGTTGTTGCGATTCGGACCATATAGGTTAATCGTTTGGAACGATTGCTGTAGTGATGGATCAGGGAGATCTATTGTGATGGTAGAAATATTTGATGCAATTAGACGATTACTGGATAGTTTGATTGCGTACAATGGATGAGACACTAAGAGTCCTATTGTGTAAGTATTTTGTGGATCAAGTAAAATGAAATTATGCTAGATTCTCGAGTGGAGATGAAACTAGCTAGTGTATGATGAATGTTAAAAGATGCATTTAGATAGATATGGGATAAGGAGTTCCCCATTCGCTGAAGTTCGAGAGTGTTATCGGGATTCTTAACGTATGTTAGGATTGATAGATGGATAGGTGCTAGATACCTATGGTTATTGACGAATATAGGAAAATTTTTTAGTCTGAATTACGGTTTAGTTCTCATGGCATTCGAGTTATTAGAGGCTGAGATCTTAATAGTTGGACAGTGATGAGTTAGTTCATGAATTGGTTGAAGTGATATCACGGTTTAGTGGTGTATGCCCTTAGTGACCGACTAAGTAATCTTAATGGATTTGAGAATCGAGTATGATTTTGGTGGAGTATCCTTGTGCCTAAGATCTAGGTGATGATATTAATTTCCGAGGACGAAAATTCTTTTAAGAGGGGGAGGATTGTAACACCCCAAATTTTAAGTCTTTAAAATTATAGTATTAGTCCTCGGATCCTCGCTAGAGCGAGAGGTACTCGCTTGAGCGAGAAAGGTTCACCTGGGAGGGTGAAATCCTGGGCTATACTTGGCAATTTTGGGTAATATAATCGATTACACAGTCCTGGTAATCGATTACATGATGAAAAGCATCAGATATGTACATCTGACACAATGTAATTGATTACACCATGTTGGTAATCGATTACATCACGACAATGCCTCTGTAATTTACACTGTGTAATCGATTACACACTTCTGATAATCGATTACACACTTCTGGTAATCGATTACATCGTATTAATGTAATCGATTACACCATGTTGGTAATCGATTACATCGCGACGATGCCTCTGTAATTTACACTGTGTAATCGATTACACTATACTTGTAATCGATTACACTTATCGCTGTGACTATAAAAGTGAAAAAAAAGGGATCTAGAAACCCTAATCTTCATTTTGTTTCTACCCCTGTCTCTCCCAACGGCGGCTCCACCCAAATGGACCATTTTTACCTCCACTAAGCCTCAAAACTCATCAAAACCTTCCTCTTGCTTCATGGTGATACATTTGGAAAAGCTTGGAGGTGAAAAAGCAAAAATGGAGGTTGGAGGAGATGAAGGGAGATGTGGCTCTTTTGCGGAGCAACGGAGCTTACACAACCTAAGGTGAGGGAGAAGACCACTGTGGTCTTAGAGTAATTCATTAGAGTCATCATTCTCCGATTTCCCTCAAGAATCGGAACATATTAACGGGTAGAAACTCTTTTGGGTGTTTATGTCCCATGTGAAAGTATGTATTTCACCTGAGGATGTATTAGCTATAAAAGTGGGAATATATGTGCGGGAAAACCGTTTATTTACATAAACCGCTATATGCTCATTTATGGTAATACACCTTCGTGAAAGCTGGTTCTAACGTTAATGTGTTATATGATGAAGAATATGTTGTGTGTGGTTTATTTATGATAATGTTGTGTTATGGATGGTTGATTGGTTATAAACATATATGGGTGAGTTTGTATCAATGATTGTGTGATGAGTTGTTGATTTGTTGATTTGTGGGTATATTTGTAATAATGATTTTGTGATGAACGGCTTGTTGGCGATAAATGGACATAATTATATTATGTGATGAAGAGGTCGTGAGTAGTTTTTATTGTGGTAGGATATGAGATACATGGTGTTTATGACATTGATGTGGTGTCTTGTGTTTTGAGGAAGTTGCAATGTTAGAATAATGCAGTGAAAATATTATACTGTGATTGAAGTGGTTGCATGGAGTTTGACCTGCCCTTCGTGGTATGGAGTTTGACCTGCCCTTCGTGGTATGGAGTTTGACCTGCCCTTCGTGGTATGGAGTTTGACCTGCCCTTCGTGGTATGGAGTTTGACCTGCCCTTCGTGGTATGGAGTTTGACCTGCCCTTCGTGGTATGGAGTTTGACCTGCCCTTCGTGGTATGGAGTTTGACCTGCCCTTCGTGGTATGGAGTTTGACCTGCCCTTCGTGGTATGGAGTTTAACCTGCCCTTCGTGGTATGGAATTGTGACCTGCCCTTCGTGGTATGGAATTTTGATATGCCTTCGTGGTATGGATGTGACCTGCATTTGTGATGTTGATTTGATTGGCCCTTTGTGATATTGGGTGGTCGTAGTTGTATTGTATTGTTGTAGAAGTGTTACTGATGCGTTGAAATGTCTAAAAGAAATGTGATGATTATACTGATTGAATAGGTGCACATTATGTGGTTTAAGGTATTGACTGTTATATAAATGGTATATGTTTACTATGATTGATTTGAGATGATTGTATTGGTTTTTATACTTTAATGATATTACTCCATGTAATTCCACGCTACGGTCACCGTAGTTGGTTCTTACTCCCTCTGCTTTTCCTTGTCTATGTGTTATATATGAGTTCAGGATGTTGCTGTTGCGTCGTGGATGTTTGCTGATGGGAGTATAGACTGGAATAGTCGTTTTTGTATTCCAAAATTGTATTTGTATAATGTATGTAATATGAGGAATATGTTGAAGTAAATGATCTCTTTCAAAATATGTAATAAGAATTAACATATTACCTTTAACAGTGTTGTAATCGAAACAAAGGATAATTGTATGAATTATGGATTAAAGTAGAATGTGATATTTTGATGAAAATGTATTATTGATTATTTCCGCATTTTGAATTGAGAAACTTAACTAATATTTACATTTAATAAAGTTTTAAAATTTTGGGGTTATAAAAATCGGGTCGTTACAATTAACTTTGTCTGTTTCAATAAATCTGCAAGTTCAGACCCTTGATGAATGTTGCAAACAGAGTTGTCAAATGTTGGTACAAGAATTTTGAATTTAGAGTGTGCTGTCCTACCATCTGGTAATAACAAAGAAGCTATTCCACTTGAAGCTACAGTAAATACAATATGATTTTGAGATCTCAATGCAAAAGTTAGCGTTCTCCACATATGTGTTTTTCCAGTTCCTCCATAACCATATAAGAAAAACATGCGACCCTGTGGATGCTTAACAGCTTCCATGAGAGTATGGAATATGTTACATTGTTCTTCTGCATAATATGTCAACATTAACGTTATTAATGCATATACATTAATTCAAAATAATTTTTACAAATATAAATATGTAAAGAAATATAATTACATGTTAGAGAGTTGAAAAGAATATGGAAACTTTTCTTCAATTCATCTGTATCATGGTTAAAAGTTCTTCATATATTAGTCTGTTCCCTAATTGACTTGTTATGTACCCATTTGGGTATGGCATGCAAGGATAGTCTTTCAAACTACATCGATTTAGTTCAAGTAGCTTTTCAATCTCCAATAGAGATAGATTTTGTAGTTGTTTATCGGTAAGCACCAATCCTAAATATTATCAAACAAATTAGTTAATGATAGAAATAATTTACATGTAATTCAATTTTAGTAATAATTGTATTGGCTATAATCCATACCTTGATTGTTTGATATATTTCTTTGGGTGTAAAGAATTCCATCGGATAACCATTATCATGTTTCACCCCAAACATTCTTTGGTCTATTCATAGATGTGGATAAGAGCATTGTGACAAATGCATTCCTCATGTAATAACCAGAACCCCAATCATTTGCTTCTCTTAAAGCTTCA
The DNA here is from genome assembly GCA_009771035.1 of Lupinus albus. Classification (NCBI taxonomy): domain Eukaryota; kingdom Viridiplantae; phylum Streptophyta; class Magnoliopsida; order Fabales; family Fabaceae; genus Lupinus; species Lupinus albus. The sequence goes on along the minus strand of CM020006.1, from coordinate 7,545,136 downwards.
ATATATTCTTTATCATCCTTAAGTAAACCAATAGCAAAACATGCATCCCTGAATGTTGGATATTGAACATTTGATACAGTTCTATTGTCTTCATAACATGTTGGTACTTTAACCACTGCCAACATCATCCTAAGATAATACAACTCACCGGTAAATAGAGAAACCCAAATTAGTCTTCCAATTGTATAACCTGATTTTCTTGGTTTCCAAGTCCTTGTTTTTTTTAACATAAACCAATTTGGAGTCATATTTAGCATAAGTCAAAGATCTACCTTCTGGATATTGTTTATTAGCTTCCATCCAGGATGTAAACATTAATTCTGATATTGTAGGTCTTAAAAGAACGTTGTCAATATCATCATGATCATTAAAGTATACTGGTTGTTCTCCTGGAAGATGAAAGTACAGTCGTTCAACTACAGGTTGTCTTCCATGAATTGGAAACTTAAAAATTCTCCAACATGCTTATGATGGTGATACATATCTACAATCAAGATATTGTTTAACCTCAATGTTTCTTCGAGTTTGTGATCCTCCATCTTCAGTTGGTTCAATAACCGCAGTGATTCTATCATAACATTTGTTTATATACTTAAATAAGTATATAACTGAAGTACTTTGATTACACTATTCCATATTAATGTGAGTTTGATATTTTATTAATAGATGTGCGTTGTAAGATACAACATAACGGTTATCAAGAGATGTCCCATTTTTTTCAACTATGTTTCCATTATTTCTTCTCTTATAAACTGGATAGCCTTCTACATCAACAATTGTAGAGTGTTGAAATTGTTTAGGAAAATACCTTGAACATTACCGTCCTCCATACATGGAAAAGACATATTGCAAGAACCAGATGGACCATGAATCATATGTGACTTCACCAAGTTATACAATTCAGGATCATCATTTTGACTTGGAATTTCCGCAGAGATAATTCTATCAATATCATCTAGAGATGGATATTTGTTAGATGGATGCAAGAAAATGAGCAAGTGTGCATGTGGTAAACCTCTTTTTTGAAATTTAATGGTGTACATATCTGAAAAATGAACCACATAATTATAGTAAGTATGCAAATTTCAGAAGTAAATAGAAATATATAAAACATAATTTTGGAATTATATCAATATACACTTACATGCAATGACTTTGCCCAATGTAAGAACCGGAATTCTACCCTTGAATTTTTTTTCCCAAATTAGTTCAATTACATGCAATCTCTCCTATCTCACGCTACCAACTTATTATCTTTCCTTAAAATTCTTATTTCCCTATTCACAATCTATCTCATTATTAACACACAATCGTTCGACCGAAAAACATAATTCGCATTAATTAAATCTTGTAACCACCCCATATAACTAGCTATGAGTTTCCAAAATACCCATAGCTATACATATCCAAAGTTGCAGTCTCAAGTTTTCAAAATATCATATATGCACTCATGTAAAAAATAGTGCAAATGAATAACTCCAAAATGTAAAGCTCCCTAAGACTCCCCAAAAATGAGTCCCCCTCATATCACCTGTTATCTGCAAAAGGATTATCGATGACAAGTACAAAAACATACAAAGGAGTAAGTCGTTAATTCAGATAAACATCATCATAAGATAATCCTTAATATAAATTGGGTTAGTAAACCATTTTTAGAAATTCATTTTTACTTTGCTACATAACTTGAGCTAAAGTCGCTACACCCCTCGGGGTTAGCTAAAAGCAGATTCTTATTTCCATTTTAAATAAAATATGCTTATATACTCAAGCCAGAGTTTTGCTTATATACTCAAGCCAGAGTTTCGCTTATATACTCAAGCCAGAGTTTCGCTTATATACTCAAGCCAGAGTTTCGCTTATATACTCAAGCCAGAGTTTCGCTTATATACTCAAGCCAGAGTTTCGCTTATATACTCAAGCCAAAGTTTCGCTTATATACTCAAGCCAGAGTTTCGCTTATATACTCAAGCCAGAGTTTCGCTTATATACTCAAGCCAGAGTTTCGCTTATATACTCAAGCCAAAATTTCGCTTATATACTCAAGCCAGAGTCGCTAACCATTCATGGTCGGCTAAAAATATATTTCCTTTTCATTAATTTCACCATAAAACGATTTCGGTGAATCCACGCCCACATTAGTATAAATACACCCATATATGTTTATACTAATTACGTGATTCACAACTCAGTCATCGCATAACCAGAAGTACACATCTTTCTTTTCCGTAAACCTACGCCTACTTTAATATAAACACACTCATATATGTTTATACTAAATGCGTACTTTACAAATCAATCATTGCATAATCAGAAAATACACATTTTCGATTTCAAATGCACAATTAAAGACTTATCCTTACCTCGGTGAGTGTTGGGTTTGGTTCTTGGCAACTTCTCAAGTTCCACCGACACCGCCTCCAACTTTAGGATCTTTCCTCATCCCACCACATAACATAATGTTAGTCATTTATTCCAAATATCGCATAAACAACTTATATTGCATCATTTAATCATACAAAATATTCATCATAAATATTCAACCATCTAAAACATGCATAAACATCTCATATTCCAATATTTGGAGGTAAACTCATCTTCTACATCTAGCATTTTACTCATTCTCTCCTTTTACCACATTTTCACTTTTAGGGTTTTTGGGGTTTTCATGAATCAACCCACAACCCTTTCCATTCTTGAGATACTATCTCTAAACCAAGAGTTTACAAGGTAAGAATGACATAAAATGAACCACCACTCAAAAGGATGAGTTTCCATGGTTTTCTTCACTTTTGAGAAGAGATCCAACATACCCCAAAGTGAGTTTAAAACAGAAAAAGAGAGTTAGAATCTAGAGTTTTACCTCTTCTCAAGCTCTTAGATGAATATCCAAGCTTTTTGCCCTTGAAAAGTTCACTTCTCTCACCGTTCTTCTTTTCTAAACCCTAGATTGTGTTTAGGGGTTTCTCATTAAATGCTGTCTCGTCGGGTTCTCGCTTAAGCGAGAGATTCTTGCTCAAGCGAGAAAATCCCGCCCATTTTAAAAACTCAAATCTGACACTCTCGCTCAAACGAGGGATTCTTGCTCAAGCGAGAATCTCACAGTGGCAACAGCCCCAAAATGACATTTCTCGCCCAGGCGAGACAACTCTCGCTTAGGCGAGAATCCTCCAGTATAGCCTAGGATTTCACCCTCCTAGGTGAACCTCTCTCACTCAAGCGAGAATCTCTCGCGCAAGCGAGGATCCGAGGACTGATACTATGATTTTCAAGACTTAAAATTTGGGGTGTTACACCCAAGATATGTCTTTTCTTCAAATCTTTCAGTAATTCTTTAAATTTAATTTTGAAAACCTTGAAATGTATCTAGCCTATCACGTGGCTTCAAACCAATAGGATTAAGAAATCTAACAATTTCAGACCAATTAGGATTGCATGTCATTGTTAAGAACAAATCAGGAAACCCTAATGAACTACAAATAACCATCCCATCAAAGTATAACCGATCCATGTATCTACGACTACCAACAAATGTTGAAGGTAGTATTACTCTTTTTCCAATATTTGATGATTGACTTTCCTCATTTGTATGAGATTCATTCAAATTTCTATATTTATTAACCCTTAGCTTTGACTGGTTTCTTTTGATAAAAGATAGTCTTTCAGACTCCACCATAGTGTAAGCGTCTACTAAAACTTGATGAAATAGCCTTCTTGAAAGTAACAAAGTTTGAGGCTCATTATTTGGTGTTTGTAATCTAAATGACATTCATTCTCGTACAGTAAGACGATTTCGTTTTCTATTATAAGAATCAACTCTTAGTCTATGACAAACATCATTTCGATAACCATCTTCTCCAAATAGAAACAACAACAGATATTGGAAAGCCAAATAGCTTGCATGTAATTTATCAATTCTCTTCAAATGACCACTTTGTGTCTCCATAATTATATCCCTTTGTGAAGATGAGTCAACATCTCAAACTATCAAAGCAGCCACTTTAGAAACAGTCGGTAAATTATTTACCGTACCATCAGAATTCCTTTCGGAGATTAGCTTTAACTTTAAATTTGGAATAACACCATCTTTTAATCTTTCCCTTGCCATTCTGAAAGACTTTGCATGAACATTATTTTCAACTAACATTTTTGATAACTGCTTAACTACTTTTGTATCAACATTGTTATTCATATATTCATAGAGTAATTAAACAAAGAAATAATAATGGTTAGTTTCATATAAAAAAATGTGACTTAATTGTATAGTAATTGGATATTATGTACCTTATTCCTTCCATTATGTTCTCAATTTCATGTTCTGTATCATAAATATATAGTTGAGCAAACTTCGGGTAGTTACCAGACATAGGTAACATACTACCAATTCGATGACATGGTTGTCCTTGTATTCGAATAGTTGGTGGACCTTTATCATTGTTGATAGATCTATCAAATTTTGCACCAACAGAAGTGAAAGCAAACATCATGTTGTATAAGCGTATATTAGTTTGATAATTAACTCTATCGCTTGAGAAGTTATCAAACTGAAGATGTTGAAGGATTGCTGGAGGCATTTTCAGTAGTGGGATTTGTACTTATCCATCACCACAACAAAGTTCATATTTAGGTGTTGTAGTATTTCTATTTTTACGTTTTCATTCTTGATACCACATGCATGCTCCACAATAATCACATTCAATAACATGATCACCAATATCATAATATCCTACAAACATAAAGTAATATTAGATCTATATGGGATGGTTGGAAAAAAAGAACTTCATAATATATAATATATAGTAAAAAACCTTGTTGATTAAACATTGGAGCGGTAGTGAAATCATGACAATGATCTTCATCCTTTGAATAGCTTTCAATATTAACATCTGAATGAATATATAGTAAATTGGTAATGTTAGAATACTATAGTCTAAATAAGCTAAATTGTTTCATTACTAATAATATGCTGATATTTTAGATAAATACCTTGTATGTCAATATCTGAGTTGTCATTATCCTATGTTTTATGACGATTGAATTGTTGACTATTACTTTGAATTGTGGATAAGGGACAAACATTTCCTTTTCCTTGAACCATATTGTTCACGTGTTCATCATCAAACATGGTATCATATCTACTCATTAGATTTATCCCTAAAGAATGTTGTTCCAATAATCTCTTCTTTCTAGTTTGCTCATGAATTGTACATGGTTGGGTATGGGATGTAGAAGTTGAAGCACCATTTTTATTAAAGAGACCATAATTCTATTTCACATTTCCAGAATTTAATGATGCGGTTGATAGAGGAGTTCTACTCATTTGAATTGGGGTTGAGTTTTTTGTGTGTGAATGCATTGACGAAATTGGTTGTCCATTTGATCTTGAATAATCTATACCTTTATCTCAGTCTTTCTTTTATATCTTGCAATTGAAGAACAAATGTTTGGATTATTACTGTCCATGACTTGATTCGTAATAATTGTGCATACAAGTACTAAAGTACCTATTTTCAAAATGTATAAATGTAATGTGAATTGCTGGGAACATAACACAATATAGGAGATGACACATGTATTGCACAAAGATAACACAAAGATAAATTGTTGTGAACATGTACGAATGCACGGTTAAGCAGAATGACCTTGCATTATGAAGCATTAAATGAGTCTGTTAAAAAATAAACAAAATGACAAATGAAAATGACCTATATGAGAGACATTGATGAACATTACCTGAATCTCAGTATATCATATGATTTTACTTCTCTTTTGTTATCTGATTCCGGAATTATGGTTGTATAAATGAAAAAAATAAGATTAAGAATAGGGTAGTTACCCATCTGATAAAAAAGAAAATAATGAGTTTAAGAATAGGATATTTACCTGTTAACTTTATGGAGATTGCAAAATAGTGACATTGTTTCGAAAACCCCAGTTTGAAACTCAGAGATTAATAGAGGTCCGTTTTTAAAACAAATTCATTATTCTTCATTATTTGCAAAGACGTTATCACTTTTTGAATTTGTTGCATGGACCCACTTATATCATTCATCAATTCCTCTTTATTCTTGGTCAATTATTATTCTTTTAGCATAGCAAGAGACACCTCACTACTACATTCATGTATAGAGGAATATGTCCTTCACTAAGAAGATAGTGGGGTTGAGTTTTTTTGTGTGTGAATGCATAGACAAAATTGGTTATCCGTTTGATCTTGAATAAATTATACATTTATCTCGTAAGATTAAAAAAATAAGATTAAGTGGAGAGATGTTATAGTATCATATACTACGTGGAGTTTTTTGCAATTATCATATTAAAATAATCTGAAATGTTTCAATCATGTGAAAGCCTAAAAGGCTAAAGATAAACTCACCCAGTCGGTTGAAATGACAAAGAGAGTATTAGATAAGACAATCTACTATCTTCAGAAGCATCAGAAGGAAAGTTGTTGACTGACACAAAGCAGAGAGAAATTTCTCATCATTTCATTGTGGTTGCCAATATAATTTTGCCATTAATAAGAAGTAGACCCTTTAAAAAATCATTGGACATAGCAACTAATATCTAATGTTAATATATTATCATATGCAAATGCTATAAAAAAATTATCCTTGGTTAGGTATTGTTTTTACATTATATTGAAGTGAGATGATCAATTCATAATCTAAAAGACATGCAATTTTTCTTTACAATGAATAAATGAATGTCATTATCATGAAAAAATTGAAACATTGATTCTTAAGTTTTAATTAAATGATGCTATGTATATCCTTAATCAATTGCTTGAATGATGAAGGTAATAAAATGTAATTTGATATAGGAAGGTAATAATGTAATAAAATCACATGTCTATCATTAAGTGTCATCGTGATGCTATGTATATCCTTAATCAATTGCTACTACATAGCATAATAAGTTTTCATAATATTAAGCAAATTCTATTACTGAAGTGACACAGATGGAACAAAATTCACATGTTACGAAATAGTCACAGCTGAAAGCATGTTAACATAATTTATATGAGAGGCAGTGTTGTGTTCCAGATGGGACCAAGTTTTTGAGTACTAAAGGATGAGGTAACAAAAAATACATCATACTATGATGTATCAAAAGATAGTTTTAAAAAATGTTCTACTTAAAAAAAATGCAGTTGTCATTCATTCGGTTTTGATCTGCTTTGCCACCTTGGAGGATGACAATTGAGTGGATTTATATATGGGGCTTTGTAGAATGTCCAAGTTTAAGTCATCTGTGGTTCTCTTGACCGGAGTTACCACTTGAAGATTGTTTGGACCGTGATCAGCAATGATCGAGAAAGACTACCAATCAAGTTAAGAAAATGTAAATATATAGAAATTAATAGTGTATTTATTTTTCATCTATAAATAGTATATTTGATATTATTTCATTCACGTTATCATAAACATTATATATTCATGTTATATCTGATTCATTAGGAAATATCATATTATCATAAACTTCAACATTCAAATGGGCGCACACAGAACAATTTATAGAGCATCTCTGAAAGAACTTCAAACAAATACCAAACATAACAAACAATATATTTAAAAAAATGGATTCCTCCAGATATGCTTATAAATTTTATAACAAAATGGTTTTGATGATAATACATATCTACAATCAAGATATTTGATATTATTTAATTCATGTTATTTTGTTCATTCATAAACAGTTATTATACATGTTATTTCTGATTAAATAGGAAATGTCATGTTATCATAAATTTCAACATTTAAATGGGTGAACATAGAAAAATTTATAGAGCAGCTGTGAAAGAACTTCAAACAAATACCGAACATAACAAATAATATATTAAAAAAATGGATTCCACTCACACATTCATATTCAATGATGTCGTTTACATCATGCTTTCTTTTGACGTCATCTGACAGTATGACCTTTGATAATAAAATGAAAATATCATTAATAGATTTCCAAATAATGAATTTAAAAAAAAATAGGTAAATATAAAAATGGTCACTAAATGATATCCTTTACCTCTAATATTCCAAACTGATCAACAATAGACTTGATGAGAACTGGATTTTCAGATAGTATTATAACAGAACATTGATTGTAGGATGGTTGTACTTTCACTCTTAGTGTCATTGTCCTTGCAAGGATCATGTCAAGGATGAGAGAGAATGTCTTTGGATCATCTTCACTTTCCTGCACTGTGCAAAAAAAAATTGAAAATTGTTAAAGATTAAATTGGACTTTTTCTGTTGAACATTTTTTAGATGGAGATATGTAAAATAGATTACCGCCACCATATGATTTTTAAGCATGCATTCTGACAGCAATCTCCTAGTGGGGGTTGGTGTAATTTGCGATCGTTTTGCTTGAAAACTTAACAATGGTGCAAAATTGAGTATATTTTATGATTTCTTGGTTGTATGTTTGTAGTTTGGGTTGAAATAAGTTAACTTTCAGATTTGAGAAGGTAGGACTAATATTTTTAGGTTTATGTTGGAATGAGGGAAATGAATGGGAAATGAGATGGTTGTGGTGGCTGTTTTGCCGTGTATGAATGAAATGAGTGGGGAATGGGTGTAGTTGGATAAAAGAATGTGGGAAAAGATTTGAAGTGAAGGCGCCACAAGTTTTAATTTGATAAGCCAAAGAAATTATGCTACAATAAGGATGTTGATGAAGAGGAGGGAAAGCACCACACTAATGAAGGTGATAAGCCAAGAACGCCACAAGACAAGTCTTGATAAGTTCAAAGGTGTAGGAGTAAGACTCAACTAAAACACAAATGTTTTCTTCAAAATTCAAAGTTTGTTTCTGGCCAGAATTGCCTTACAAATAGTGGCTGGCCATTGAGGCTTCCGCGACCAACCAGCAAAAAGGGTGCTATTCATTATTACATGAAGTAATTGGGTGCAGTGTAATTTAAACTAGGTATTAAAATGCTCATAAAAGATTCCCTAATGTGTATTTTCGTTTTGATGAGACTGGATGATCTTTAGCTTCATGTTCCCAATGCATTGATGGCTCTTTTCCTTGGCCAACTTGCTTTATTTGTCCAGATTCACCATGATCCAATTTTGGAAAGAATTGTGCTCATGAAAAATCATTTATGTGAGATTTTGGTTTGGCCCCAATATCTCCACGTTTTGAATTATGTGGCTGGAGATAAGCACATGTGAAAATCCCACACGGCTAGTTAATGTGCCACATGGCTGGTCAGGCAGCTTTGATTGTTCCTTGCACTATTCTTGGAAATTCATTAATTGACTTTAAGGCTTGGCTAAAAAAATGGTAAGCTGCTTGAATTTCCAGCTTGGTGTGCCATACTGAGTCACTCATTAATGCTGGTTAAGACAACTCCACCTGCCTTGCCTTGTTTTTAGCCATGCTGACTTGAAAAATGGTAGGCTGAATCTTCCTTGCTTGGCCTCTTTAAGGCTGATTTGAATTTGAATGAAATGCCTTAATTTCTAGGCTGCTTGAATGTCCAGCTTCATTGTGCATAAGTGAGTCATTAAAGTCTGGCTGAAAAAAATGGTGGGCTGTCCGAATTTCTTGCTAAGTGTGCATAGGCTAAGTCAGCCATTGAATGTTGGATGAAAAAATGGTGGGCGTGTTAGCTTGCTTTGTTTCCTAGTTCCCTAGCCTTGATGCCTAACCAAGTATCCATCTTGGTGGGTCAGCTTTGAATGCTGACTGAAGAAAAGGTGGGCGTGTTGGCATTGATGGTTTGGCTGAAAACATGATCCGTCTTTGTGCACCATTCATTCCATGCAAGCTAGACTTCCACAGCTCCTTCTTTATGTGGCAATTATAGGTTACATGGCACATGACCAATAATGAACAAACACACGACTATAAAGCTTATTACAAAACATTAACTTATTGTCCAAGCAAAATAAAGCATAAATTAAAATAATTGTGGGACATAAGACCCCCACTTATTTAAGTAAAACGAAAAAGTCCTTAATTATTTAAGGGGATGCGGCCTTCTTAGTGTTGGGCCTAGTTAGGTTGCAATCACATGCAGATATTCCAATGATGTCAACACATTGGCAATCCTAGAAGACAAACCTACCGCTGCCATTTTGATGAACAACCTTAATATCAAGCTTGTACCTAATCAGAAATGCGCATGGTTAGGTTGTTTCATGTTAATACCATTTGAAATGTTATAGAAAATAGAAATAATGTAAACATCTTGCCTTGGGGTAGAATTCTGATTATATGCTCCACACTTGCAAGTGAATGGACCATCCTTAAACTCGGCCTTCTTAGTGTATTTTATACACCTATCATAATACCAGTCATGTTTGTCAACAATAAACATTGCCGTAGTACCAACAGTAACACAAGTTATTTCCTGTACAGTTGCAAAATTAGTTATAAATAAAACAAAGAAATTATGTACATGAGAGAGTAATTTACCTCAGATGATGTTAGAGCAGTAATTTCATATATACTCTTGACCATAGCTTTATACATGAATCGGAATCATGAGATAAGTTAGTATATTGTGACATTTGACTGATACCTTGACTCATTGTGTCATAGTTTAGTGACAGTAGAAAACTACAAAAAAAAAATGTTTTCCAGTAAGTTCAGTATCATACATATAAAAAAATATTATAATAGGAGTAATATCATTGTACCTCTCTTTAAATTTTTTACAAATGAGGAATTTCTTCATCAATCAGTGTTTTTGATCCACACCATGAATTACTTACATTTAGTGGATACTTCCCTACAACAACAAAAACTATAATTTAGAACATGAAAATTTTATTACATCGAATAGTAATAAATAAAAATGAATGAAATAAGCCATGTCTACCTTGTCATTCCTTGACTCTGGCATGTGTTAAAAGAATGATCGTGAGTTCACTGGTACTTTGGTTGTTGTAGTGGTTAAAAACTTTATGGCATGAGATTCCCATAGAGTACATGTAATAACATCACCACTTATTAAAAAATCCAAGAGTAAGATTTTGTAAAAAAGGTGAACTCATTAATAAAAATTGAAAAACAAAGATAAACATTTCAAACTTACATAAAATCTTTGAGACTAAAAACAATCTTCTTCAAATTTGACTGGGTCTGTGAGAAGATCAGCTTGTCAACCGACCCAATGATCTCTATCATTTGATATACATAAAAGTGTTACAATTATATAAATTAATCACAAATAAATAAATTATAACATATATGGTAAAAAACTGACCTACTAACAGATCAATTTGAAAGTTCCCAGCAAGTATTTCACCAAATTTCATAAAATCATATTCAACTTCAGGAATATCGAGGAAGTCTTTCTCTTTAAGGGTTGTACCAGCAGTAAACTGTAAATTGTAGGCATGATCACATACCTTAAATTGTAGATCATTGTGCAAAACATTGAAATTGTGAATAACATAGGTGTTATTCCCCACCAATTTTTCTCTCCATAAATTGAACTCATCCCTTTTAATAGACACTTGGATTTTGTCTCCTGAATTAAATTAAAGGATTAAAATTAGATATAAGGATAAAATAATTTGCAATGTTCTTTAAGGTAAAGAAATATACTATTACCTTACAATCCAGAGAATATCATATACAATCCATCAATATCATTTCAAGATGTCCAGGTTTTGGTGGTACTTGAACATACCAAATCTCATTAACTCTCACTGCAATTTTCCACACGAGTTTTGAATCATTCAAATCCTTTAACAGGTCGAACAGGCGTGATATTGACATTATGATGGTTATTTCGGTTGCAACTATTGTATACTCAAAAAATCTAACATAAAAAGATTAATTCATTAAAAATGAAATCAAATAAAGATTAAGTATTTCATGCAGTATAAAGTAAATATAAGTAATACATGTTGTCACTATTAAAGTTCAAAATATAAGATCAACAATAATTTATCATACAATATTACAAACCTTGAATCTTTAAAGTTTTGTCCTTTAAAGAAACAGTGTTAGAGCAACCTACCTAGGCCATGTTTCTTTAAGGGCTTAGATGGTATTTTCTTTATTTTGTTGCATTAAATAAGTGGGGTCTTATGTCCCACCTTTTATTTCAAGTCATATTTTTTTATTTTACTAAGTAATTTCGGTTTTGAACATTATAAGTCGTGATGGGCTTACTAAAGCTTGCCAAAAATCGGCCAAGCCAAGGCTAAGACAAGGAGGCGTGTTATCATGCATGGAAACACAAGAATTTCGGCCAAGCATGCATGTGAATGACTCAAGTCAAATTTTGGTGCTCACAAATTAAAATCCACCGTCCACATTAAAGGAGTCATGAAGATTACAAAGCATATTTAAGGGTGAGTAAACTTGTGGTCCCCCCTAAGAATAAATAAGGTGGCTGCCTTAATGGGAGCGTGTTGGGACCACTTAGGATCTTAAATAAAGCGTAGAGATTACAAAAAGAATGTGGGCTGCCTTAAAGACCACAGCCACACCTTGCCACCAACTTCCAAGCAAGCCAAAGTCCTCATTCACATCCACATGTATTGTTAAATTTGTTTCATGTATTTTCGAATTTCAAATTTGTATTTTCACTTATTTTTGGGAGCCATTTTCGTGGCCAACCCTCTTTATATGTAAACCAAAACATGATGGAATGATAACTTGAATTTGAATTAAGAAAAACCTTTGTGTTTAAGTTGAGCTTTGCTCCTACCCTTTAAACTTATCAAGCTTTTGCTTGTGGCGTTTTTGGCTTATCATCCTTGTGGTGTGGCGCCTCCAAACAAGGATGATAAGCCTTGTGGCGGGCTCCAATCCTTATCAACATCCTAGTTCTGGTGGATATCACTCAACTTATCAAGCTTAGACTTGTGGCGTTTTCCCTCTCAAGTCTACTTCCATCTTCTTTTATCCAATTACACCTATTTCTCACTCATATCCTTCATACACGGCCAAACAGCCACCACAACCATCCCATTTCCCATTCATTTTCCTCATTCCATCATAAACCCAAAAATACCAAAAATATTAGTCCTACCTTCTCAAATTCGAAAGTTAACTTGTTTCAACCCAATCTACACACATACAACCAAGTAATCACAAAATATACTCACTTTCGCACCATTGTTAAGTTTTCAAGCAAAACGATCATAAAGATACACCAACCCCACAAGGAGGTTGCTGTCACAGTGGATGTAAAATGTCAAGGATGTGAAAAGTCATAATTTTTTAAAATCAAAATGTGAAGTAGAAATAACTTAAGTAAGGATGAACAAGAAACAAATATTAAAACTAATAAAAATGACATTTTTAACAACATGAAGAGACTAAAAATATGAGATCTGAAATGAAGAACAAAAATGATTTTGGCATTTCTGTAAACATAGAAAAGAGATAAAACGCCTTATATTATGGATTCACAACAAAAAAATGTGAAATCATGTTCAACAATGGGTATTGGTTTTGTGAGAAGGTGGAATGAGGTTACCTTAACTAAAAGTGAGAAGGTGAAATGATGTTATCTTAACTAAAAGTGAGAAGGTGAAATGAACGGGTGAGAGAGATGAGTAAACAATAGATATGAAGAAGATTTGGAAGACAAAAGAACTAAGAAAGAAGATGAAAGAAAAAAATGGGGGAACTGAATAGTTAGAGGATCAGTGAGTTTTTTTAGATTGTAGAATGCAGTTAATGTCTGTGATTAAATTACACTTACAACCTTGCATTTCAAATTTGTGCAGAGACAATAAGATGTCCAGTATTGTAATCTTCAAACGTAATAATTATCCTCAAATTCCTACAATAATTATAGTTATAATTACAAAATTATCACCAAATTCTCATTTATTGCTTTTCGGTAATTATTATATATTTTCACTTTAAATTACATATTAATTCCTACAACAATTACATTAATTATTACAGTAATAATTACATAATTATAGTAATAATTACAAAATTATCCCCAAATTCCTATTTATTGGTTTTCGGTAATTATTACACATTTTTCAGTTTCAAATTATAGATTTTTGTATTACACTTACAACCTTGCATTTCAAATTTCAGCATAGACAATAAGATGTCTAATATTGTAATCTTCAAACGTAGTAATTATCCTTAATTCCTACAATAATTACAGTAACAATTATAAAATTATCTTCAAATTCCTATTTATTGCTTTTTGGTAATTATTACACATTTTTAATTTAAAATTACAGATTAATTCCTACAATAATTACAGTAATAATTACATAATTATGGTAATAATTACATAATTATGGTAATAATTAAAATATTATCCCCAAATTCCTATTTATTGGTTTTCGGTAATTATTACAATTTTTTTTGTTTAAAATTAGAGATTAATTCCTACAATAATTACAGTAATAATTAGAAAATTATCCTCAATTCCTATTTATTGGTTTTTGGTAATTATTACACATTTTTCAGTTTAAAGTTACAGATTTTTGTATTTCAGTTTAAACCCTAGAAATGCCAAGTGTCAACAATTAGAACTAAGAAAGAAGATGAAACAAAAAAGTGGGGGAACTGAATAGTAAAAGATCACTGGGTTTTTGGAGATTGTAAAATGCAGTTAATGCCTATGATTAAATTACAATTACAACCTTGTATTTCAAATTTGTGCAGAGACAATAAGATGTCTAGTATTGTAATCTTCAAACGTAGTAATTATCCTCAAATTCCTACAATAATTAGAGTTATAATTACATATTACAGTAATAATTATAAAATTATCTCTGAATTCCTATTTATTGGTTTTCCGTAATTATTACACATTTTTCAGTTTAAATTACATATTAATTCCTACAATAATTATTATAGTAATAATTACATAATTACGATAATAATTATAAAATTATCCCCAAATTCCTATTTATTGGTTTTCGGTAATTTTTGCATATTTTTCAGTTTAAAATTACATATTTTTGTATTACACTTACAACCTTGCATTTCAAATTTGTGCAGAGACAATAAGATGTCTAATATTGTAATATTCAAACGTAGTAATTATCCTCAAATTCTTACAATAATTACAGTAATAATTACATAATTACAGTAACAATTACAAAATTATCTCTAAATTCCTATTTATTGCTTTTCGGTAAGTATTACACATTTTTTCAGTTTAAAATTAGAGATTAATTCTTAAAATTATTATAGTAATTATTACAGTAATAATTACATAATTACGGTAATAAATAAAAAATTATCCCCAAATTCATATTTATTGGTTTTCGGTAATTATTACACATTTTTCAGTGTAAAATTACAGATTTTTTTATTCCAGCTTTAACCCTGGAAATGCCAAGTGTCAACAATTAGAACTAAGAAAGAAGATGAAAGAAAAAAGTGGCAGAACTGAATAGTTAGAGGATAAGTGGGTTTTTGAGATTGTAAAATACCGTTAATGTTGTGATTAAATTACACTTACAACCTTGCATTTCAAATTTGTGCAGAGACAATAAGATGTCTAGTATTGTAATCTTCAAACGTAGTAATTATCCTCAGATTCTTACAATAATTACATAATTACATTAATAATTACAAAATTATCTCTAAATAACTATTTATTACTTTTCAGTAATTATTACACATTTTTCAGTTTAAATTACAGATTAATTTCTACAACAATTGCATTAATTATTACAGTAATAATTACAAAATTATCCCCAAATTCCTATTTATTGGTTTTCGATAATTATTACACATTTTTCAGTTTAGAATTACATATTTTTGTATTCCAGTTTTAACCCTGGAAATGCCAAGTTTCAACAATTAGGAGTGTGTTTTTATGTTATAGCACCAACCCCTTCCATTCTTATTAAGATAGTAGATTTTTCAAATTTTTTTTTTCTCTTTTGAGATTTATCTATCTTTTATTCTCATCCCACTTAACACCCTAATAACGCTATTTATACTAAATTCACTCAAACCCAACAAAACCTATCTCCAACCCCTCTATTTTTGCATGTATCAAGGGATTTAATCTCATTTTAATTCTGAAAATTCTTAGGGTATAAGATCTCATCCTAAACTATGGTCATTTGATTAAGTTATTTTATTTATTTAAAAATATGAAAAAGACCAAAAAAGCATGATTCCTAAGAATATTCCCTTTAACAATTACTATTTATTTTTTAGAAATTCGAAATTAACTATAATAAATCAACAATAAATTAATTTGAATTTTTGTTGTTCTAAATTATAAAATTTAAAAAATATAAAAAATAAATTAATTCACCTTGTTATTTGATTTTTTTTATTACTTTTTTAGGAAAATGATATAGGTTTCTAAAAACTTATTTAACATTTAGTTCTTTTTTTAATTTTAATTACAAACTTCTGAATTCAATTTTTTATTATTACTTTGATAAATTAATTATTTTGTGAGAAATTATTTGTTCGATGATGAAGTTTATCCCCCACCGTCTCACTGTCCGACCTTGACCCTTATTATTTTTAGGTCATATCTAGTATTTAGAGTTTGCCTCGAATGGTATCGCTTTCGCGACCTGCACTATTCAAAGTTCATAGACTCCCTCTAAGGCGTTTTGGAAAACCCGCAGTTGAACTTGATTAATCGCCCTTTATTGTTTACCCCATGTAAATACTCTACCAGTATGAAAAGTTCTTAATGTTAGTTGAGTATCTGGTCTCCAATAGATTGACCCGCAATAATACCGACAAGTTCTCCCAATTCCAATAAAAATGATTTTAAAAAATTTGGGCTTCTAGGGTGGACAAAAATAGGTGTTCACAGTTGCCCATCTTTACTTGTTGCTTACATAATAGCAAACAAACTGAGGTTTGTGAGGTATCGTGGTAAGTAACTAGTAAAGAAATGAACTTTATTTTGTCAAGGCTCAGAAAAAGCCTAAAGGAATTAACGAATTTTGATGGAGCAGTTTGAGGCTCGACTAATATACCATGGATTTGTTGAAGCATTTCCCGCACTTACAATGATGGACTTGAGACTTGTTGAGGTAGCTTTTTCACTTGTCGTGATGAACCATAAATTTGTTGAGGCAGTTCCTGTATTTGTCATGTTGAACTAGTGATTTGTTAAGGCAGTTCTCGTGCTTGTCATGCTAAATCAGGGATTTGCTGAAGCAGTTCTCGTGTTTGCCATGTTGAACTAGAGATTTATTGAGGCAGTTCCCGCGTTTGTCGTGATGGAACAGGGATACTAGAGATTTGGTCAGGAAGTTCTCGTGCTTGCCATGATAAACCAGGGGTTTGTTGAGGCAGTTTCCACACTTGGCATAATGAACAAGAGATTTTTTGAGGCAGTTCCCACGCTTGCAGTGATGGACCAGGGATTTGTTGAGGCAATTCCTACACTTGTCATGATGAACCAGGGATTTGTTGAGGCAGTTCCCACACTTATTATGATGATTCAGGGATTTGTTGAAGCAGTTCTCGTGCTTGTCGTAATGGACCAAAGATTTGTTGAGGCAGCTCTTGCGCTTTCCATGATGAACCACAGATTTGTTGAGTCGTTTCCCGCGCTTGCAATTATTAACCGGGAGTTTGTTGAGGTGGTTCCCCCACTTGCCATGATGAACCATAGATTTGATGAGGCAATTACCGCGGTTGCCATGATGAACCAGAGATTTGTCGAGTCAGTTCCCATGCTTGCCATGATGAACCAAGGATTTGATGAGACTGTTCTCGCACTTGCCATGATGGAAGTTTCGTGTTGCTAGAAAATTTACTTGGTTATAGGATAGTCCCAGACCGATAGTTTATGCAGTTAAGATACAAAGATGCATGTTTAAAGCAAAGTTATTTGTGAATGTGTAATGTGGTGTTTGTTTTTCTATAATGAAGGATAAAGTTCAAATTGATTATAGTTATAATGATTGATTCATGAATGTAACTATGCATTGATTGATATGGTGACATAGAGTGATGTTCATGATGCATGTGTATTGATGATATTATGATTAATGTGAATATGCTTTAGTTTGAATATGGTTATGTTTTGAAGTATGTATGTCATGTATGATATGAATATTATATGTTTGTTCGAATGTAACCCATTGAAATTTGTTCCATATTACTTGAAGATGCATTTCTCTTAAGGTGGTCCATACAATTTCCCCAGTATAATCTTGAGCACAATGATTAAAATCAGCCATATCGCCTTCATTTAGGACGTTTGAGGAATTATTTCCAAAGTGTTGATGTTTTCTTAACAACAAAATTGTCTCAGTGTGCCTATTTTGAACTCTTGTCTTCATCCATATGGTTATTGTTCATAAACCTGCCCGAGTTTGGATGATTGAGGATGTGGAGTAGTAAGATTTCATATTGAGGGTGCTCATTTAATTTTCTCAAATTTTTTCCCATAATACCTTATGTAGGCATCTGTCGGGAATTCTCCCATTTTATTATGATCCTAAGTTGCCTTTGCATGTTTTCAACTTAGAATCAATCTCCCTTTCCTAGGTTGCCCATGTGGGTATTCAGCCTAGCACTCTTTTGTTTTCCTCTCTTTTTTTTTGATTTTTTTGTTTTGTTTTTATGAACACCCTCAATGATGTGATCTTAGTTCTTAAGATCTTTCCTCTTTTTGCTTGAAGGTTTTTGGCTTCTTAGTATCAAATCAATTTATAGAATCATGAGAAGCAACTTCATCGTTGCCTTAGCTTTGAGCTTTTGCAAATTTCCACAAGAAAATGGGGATCATGCCAAAAGTTGCCCCAATTTGGGGCTTCTTATGGCTTTCCAGTGGAAAATATGATCACCATATAGTTTCCCCCAATGCGTGATATTGACAATCATCACTCACTTCAAATTATGGTGGTGGACTTGGACTGGAAGGCCCTAGACCATGAAACATTACAAATTTTGCCCCAATTTGAGAGGCTTTAATTTTTCATTTTGCTTTAATACTCTTTATTTAATTAATAACTCTGTAAAAAGTAATACTAAAACAATGATCATGCAAACTTTTATAAGTGTTTGGGGGTATGAGTGTCGATGTGGTAGTGATGATAAAATTGAATTTGGATTTGGTCTGTGTAGATGCGGTGGTGGAAGAATTTAATTTGGGTGTGGCTAATATAGATGTGTTGATGTGTTTATGAAGAACAGAGAATTGAGCATGTGTTTGGGCTTTGAGTGTGGTTGATGATATTTATTTTGTGTTTTTACTTGTGTTGTAGTGGTGATGGTGATAATGAATTTAATCATATGTACTAAAGATGATGTAACACCCTAAATTTAAGTATTTAAAATTATAGTATCAGTCATGTGATACTCGATTGAGCGAGGTATTCTCGCCTGGGCGAGAAAGGCTCACCTGGGAGGGTGAAATCCTGGGCTATATTGGAGGATTCTCGTCTGAGCGAGAGTTGGCTCGCTTGAGCGAGAAAGGCTCAACTGGAAGGGTGAAATCTTAGGCTATACTAGAGGATTCTCGCCTGAGCGAAGGTTGGCTCGCCTAGGCGAGAAAAGTGATGTTTTGGACCTGTCGAGGATGTAAGATTCTCGCTTGAGCGAGAGGGTCAGATCTGAGTTTTTAAAATGGGCAGGATTTTCTCACTTGAGCGAGAATGAGCTCGCTTGAGCGAGAATGAGCTCGCTTGAGCGAGAATGAGCTCGCTTGAGCGAGAATGAGCTCGCTTAAGCGAGAACCCGACGCTGTTACATTAAATAGGGGACCCCAAACACATTTATGAGGGTTAACCTAGAGAGAAGTGAGAGAAGGGAGCATTTTCAAGAGCAAGAAGGCTTGTGAGTCATTTAGAAGCTTGAGAAGAGGTAGATCTCTAGATTCTAACTCTCTTCTTCCCTTTGAAACTTGTTTTGGGTATGTTGGATCTCTTCTCAAAATGAGAGAAACCATGGAAACTCACCCTTTTGAGTTATGGTTCGTTTTATGTTATTTTATCTTGTAAACTCTTGGTATAGAGTTAGTATTTCAAGAAAGGAGAGGGTTTGTGGGTTGATTCATGAAAACTCCAAAACCCTAAAGTGAGAATGTGGTTAAAGAAGAAAATAGGTAAAGTGCTAGAGGTAGAAGATGAATAAGCTTTCTAATGTTGAAATATGAGATGAATATGTATGTTTTAGATGTTGTTTATGTGATATTTGGAATAAATGACTAACATTGTGTTGTATGGTGGGAATGAGGAAAGATCCTAAAGTTGGAGGCGATGTCGGTGGAACTTGAGAAGTTCCCAAGAACCAAACCCAACACTCACCGAGATAAAGATAAGTCTTTAACTTATGCATTGTGATAGAAAATGCGTGAATTTTCTGTTGTGGATAATGAAATGTAATGTAAATCACTTAGTCGTTACAAGCATATATAAGTATGTTTGTAGTGATGAGGAATGGATTTACTGTTGATGTATTGGTGGAGTGCCAATGGAAATAAAACTCGGAATAATGAAATGAATCGTAAATCACTTTGTAGTTATAAGCATATATGGATATGTTTGTAATGATGTCGGGTGCATTTACTGTTTTTGTATTGGTGGAGTGCCAATGGAAATAAAACTCGGAAAATGTATTGGTGGAGTGCCAATGAAAATAAAAATCGTTTTCAGCCGACCATGATTGGTTAGCGACTTTGGCTCAAGTATGTAGCAAGCTTTGGCTCAAGCAATGTAGCAAACTTTGGCTCAAGTAATGTAGCAAGCTTTGGCTCAAGCAATGTAGCAAACTTTGACTCAAGTAATGTAGCAAGCTTTGGCTCAAGCAATGTTGCAAGCTTTGGCTCAAGTTTTGTAGCATGGTTTTCAAAAGTATGAACGATGAAAATGGTTTTAAGTAAATTGATTTTTAAACCATTTATTTAATCTTATTAAATATGGATTATCTTACATTGATATTTGTTGAGTTAACGACTTACTCCTTGTGTTTCTTTGGTGTACTGTCAATGTTAATCCCATTGCAGGTAGGTGGAAGGAGTAAGGGTGTTTTTGATTAGGAGCTTAGAGACTTTTATTTTGATGTCTCTTATCCATTTTGTGTAACCTCATTTGTTGTACTTGAACTAACTATTTGTAACTATGAACATGATTGTTGTACATGACATTAATCCTGGAAGCTAGTAACTCGGGATATATGTAGTTCTGGGTGTTTTGGAAACCCATAGCTAATTGTATGCGGTAGTTACTAAGTTACATTAATACGAATTATGTTTTTCTGTCATCTGATTTGGTATGTCATTTTTGATTTATAGATTGGATGTGATGAGGGAAGTGAAATCTTTTAAATAAGTTCATTCAATCGGTAATTATAATTTATAGTTAAATGCATGAAATTGGATTAAAATAAGGAAAAAATTTCAAGGGTAGAATTTGGGTCCTTACAATATGGTATCAGAGCATAGTTAATTCTGCGGCCTAGGGTATGACCTTACTTGCTTCTTTGTAACCTTTAGTTGATTTAACTATGTGATTTAGGTGAAATGTTGTGTGATTATGTGATGATTTATCTGGTTAAACGTGGTTTACTGATGAATGAATGAGTGTAGGTACCCCTCACTAAAATGTCTGGAAGAGGACGAGGAAGGGGATCGGGTCAGAATGAATTGTTGGCCCAGATTGCGGCAGTGTTGACAAACATGAACGAGAACTTGCAACACCTGAATCAGAATACGACACCAAGCCCGAGTTCACAGCCTTTGGTTCCACCCTGTCCGGCTGAATATCGAGGATTGGACGAATTCTGCTGGAGGAACCCCAGTCAGTTTCAAGGTGGGTTCGCTCCTGATGCTGCCATAGAATGGATTCAGGGACTGAAGAGGATTTTCAAGGCTATGAGCTGTTCTGATGCTCAGAAATCGGCGTATGCCACTTATATGTTAGTGAAGGAGGCCGAGAACTGGTGGGAATTCAGTAGGCACCAAATGGAGGCGGAAGGGCAAGTAATTCTGTGGTGTATTTTCCGGGAGAAATTACTTCGAAAGTATTTTCCAGCTGATCTGAGGAGTCAGAAAGAAATGGAATTCTTGAGGTTGGAACAAGGAAACCTGTCGGTGGGAGAATATGCGGCCAAGTTTGAAGAGTTGGCCCGGGTTTTCCCTTATACTGAATTGGAGGCAAACGGAAGGTCTATATGTTCGAAGTTTGAATCGGGTTTGAAGCCCAAACTGAAAATGATGCTTAGGCATCAAGAGATCACTGATTTTTCTACATTGGTCAACAAGTATAGAATGGTTGAGGATGATATGAAGGCGGATGAAGTGATGGCGTCAAGATCACTTCCTCCCAAAAATTTTGGGCCTCAGAGGAATTTCTCGCACGAGAAAGGGAAGAGCAAGGTGTTTCAAGAGGAACGGAAACCTTACTCTCGTTCGACGGGTAGTCAAGGTTATACTTCGCATGGGTCGAGGACTCATGCCAATGCTGGAGGGTCACAATTGAACTCTCCATCCTTGTGCGGCAAGTGTGGCCGAACCCATGTCGGTGACTCGTGCCCCGAAATAACACTAACCTGTTATCATTGCAAGAAGGTTGGGCATATCCGAAGACATTGTCCCAAGCTATCGTAGAGTGTGTATGCGGTAAGGGTTGAACGTCCTTGATCCACCGGCAGAGTATTCACCATGAGTGGTGCAGAGGCTTTGGGTGCAGATGGCCTGATAAAAGGTAATTGCATGGTGGCAGGTATTCCCCCTTTAGTGTTGTTTGATTCGGGAGCGACACACTCCTTTGTATCTATTGAATGCATGGATAGACTGAAATTGCAAACTGAGTCGTTGCCTTTCGACTTGGTCGTATCCACCCCAACTGATGTGCCTGTGGTGGTGTCGATAGTGGTGTCTAATGTCCGGTAGTGGTAAACGGTAGGACTTTTACCGTGGATTTAATCTGCTTACCACTATCCCAGTTGGATCTAGTTCTGGGGATGGACTGGTTGTCGGTGAATCATGTAATGCTTAATTGTACCGATAAGACCGTGGTATTCGGGAATCTAGATGAGGTTTCTGATGAGGTTAATAACATGAAGCCGTTATCGGCAAAGGAAGTCAGGACTTCTTGTAAGGAGGGAGGAGACGTGTTTATGTTGTTGGCATCCTTGGAGGGTATTGAGAAACATAAGGTTGAGGATATTCCGATAGTTCGTGAGTTTCCTGAGGTATTTCCTGGTGATATTCTGGAGTTACCTCCAATAAGAGAAGTAAAATTCTCTATTGATTTGGTACTTGGAACGGGACCCATCTCTATAGCTCCTTATAGGATGGCACCGTTAGAATTGACTGAGTTGAAAAAGCAGGTTGATGACTTATTAGCCAAGAAGTTTATTCGTCCTAGTGTCTCGCCGTGGGGTGTGCCTGTTTTGTTGGTTAAGAAGAAGGATGGTAGTATGCGGTTATGTATCGACTACCGACAGTTGAAGAAGGTTACTATTAAGAACAAGTATCCATTGCCTCGGATTGATGACTTGATGGATCAGCTGAGAGGGGCGGTAGTGTTTTCAAAGATCGATCTTCGGTCGGGTTACCACCAACTTCGTGTGAAATCGGAAGACATTCCTAAGACTGCTTTTAGGACGAGGTATGGACATTTCGAGTATTTGGTCATGCATTTTGGTGTAACGAATGCCCCAACAATATTTACCGATTACATGAATCTGATTTTTCATCCGTATTTGGATTCATTCGTAGTGGTATTTATTGATGACATTTTGGTTTACTCCAAAAGTCGAGAGGAACATGCAGAGCACCTAAGAATTGTTATAGAACTATTGAGTAAGAACCAGTTGTATGCTAAATTGTCTAAATGTGATTTCTGGTTGGAATCGGTGAACTTTCTCGGACATATAATATCCAAGGAAGGGGTAGCTGTTGATCCTTCAAAGGTTGAAGCGATTATGGAATGGGCAGTGCCCAAGTCGGTTACTGAAATCCAGAGTTTTCTGGGTTTGGCTGGCTATTATCGGAAATTCATTGAGGGATTTTCGAAGTTGGCATTACCATTGACTAAGCTCACTAGGAAAGGAGAACCGTATGTGTGGACACTTCGTTGTGAAGAAAGCTTTCAAGAGTTTGTTAGGTATCAGTGGTTACAATACACCTAGAAGGGGGGGGGGGGGGGGGGGGGGGGGGGGTTGAATAGGTGTAGCGGTTAGAATGTCCGCTTTTCGAAAACAACACTTAATGCTGAAAAACACCTTGATTAATCGATTAACGAAACAGGGTAATCGATTAACACTTTCAACACAGTCCACTTAATCGATTAACAGACTGAAGTAATCGATTAACACACCACACTTAATCGATTAAACCGTGACAGTAAGCAGATGCAAGTACAATATCTTGCGCGACAGTTAATTGATAACGAAACGATTATGCCAAGCTTACAGAATTTATCAGAGTAAAACCAATACAGTACAGAAACAGATTATCAATTAAATCTACTAAACAAATTAATCGATCAAATGCAATAAAGAGAGAGGGATAGAAAAA
The DNA here is from genome assembly GCA_009771035.1 of Lupinus albus. Classification (NCBI taxonomy): domain Eukaryota; kingdom Viridiplantae; phylum Streptophyta; class Magnoliopsida; order Fabales; family Fabaceae; genus Lupinus; species Lupinus albus. Next base: position 7,520,724 of record CM020006.1, on the reverse strand, counting down.
GTCCTGCAACAAGAATTTTATCCTGGTTCGTTTGCTTGTCCACCGCAAACTACATCCAGGCCTCCCGGCTGATTTGGGAGATTTTTCTTCACTATAATTGAATGAATGTTAATTACATACACACTATCCAATTACAACAATTAGACACTTACAAGATAAAAAGAAACCTATTCTATGGTTTGACTCTCTTCCTACCGACAAAGAAAACCTTTCTTTCGGCGTAGCCCCAGCCAAGAACCTTGTTCTTTACTTATCCCTAAGTCTAACACTCAGTGAAGACACACTCAATCTCTTGGTGATATGACACCTTGAGATTCCCACAATTACAACACTTTTTCAAACAAAGCAATACAGAGTAAACTTAAGCTATAACAAGACTTATATCTAACAAGATAAGGCTTTACTCTAATCACCTAATACAAGCTCATGCAGTATGAAAAATGTATTAGTGAAAAACAGAATGCATAATATGTAAACATCTAATCAAGAATCATGTGAAAATGCAAGAACATGTGACAAGAAAGGATGAGAAATGTATCATGAAAAGCACTCAATCCTAAAGCATAGAATTCTCTCTTTTCTAAGCTCACAAATGCATTTACAACTAGATGCAACAATTAACACGAAAAAAATGCTCTAACTCTCTAAAAATTTAACATGCAACTTATGAGATCAATTCTGAAAATGCAGTTTATAAAGAATTGATTTTAATGCCCAGTTAATCGATTAACGACAGCTTTAATCGATTAAGCTTCACAAAAAAAGTTAGATTAATCGATTAACCTTTGTTGTAATCGATTACACTGTGCAAACAGTTAGATTAATCGATTAAACTAAGTGGTAATCGATTAACAGCATTCTTTCATGTGTAAAAACTTCAAATATGTTATGCCCTTAAATTCATACATGTTTAATACTTAGATTATGCCTAGAATGCACATGTACATGTATTTATATGATGCATGAACATATTATGAATGACATATCTCAAGATGAAAAAGATTTAAAAGATTTATGCCATTGAGATATGTATTAGGTGACTTAAGCCTTGGACTCAACCTAAACTAGTCTAGTCTAAGCAAGGTACCAATCGAAAGGCTTAAGCATGTTGATTTGTTGATGATCTTCAAGCTCTTATTAGCACAAGTTGTCCTCATCAAAACCAAGACATATAAGGAGAGCTTTCCAAAGTGTTCCTCTTGACATGCACACTTTCAATCTCCCCCTTTTTGATGACAAACACCACATCAAATGTAACAGCTGTGATGAAAATAGCTTGAAGATTATGTTGGCAAGGTTGATATGATGCGCAAATATCGGAAGCTGTTATTACGATCAACCTGCACAATCAGAAAACAACAAAACAACCTTTCTCCCCCTTTTGACATTATCAAAAAGATAACCCAGGTCAAAGAAGAAGCAGAGATATGAGTAATGCATAAAACACAGTTAATGAGTTAATTTGGGATTTAACAATTAACCTGTTTTACGTTAAAGAGGATTAAACAAATGCGCAAGTTTATACAACAGAAATAGCCAAACAAGTAAAGTGAACGACATACGAGATTAACCATATTAAAGCAGAAAATCTCAAACGATCAAGAACCATACACATAAACAGAGTAGGCTATTCGACATAATTATAAAAAGTAGCATAAAGAGTAACAATGTTTAGCAGCCATATAACCAGAAAACGTCAATTAAAAACATGAAAGAGGCACACAACAGAGAGACTAGAATCCATAAAAACATTTAAAAACTCAAAGCATAAACGAGAAAGTGAAAAAGCCAAAGAAAGTGTGAAACCGAGCTACTGTTTGCCTTTATTAAAACTGGTTTTAATCGATTAACGGGCAGGGTTAATCGATTAACCAGTGTAAAATTTCGAATTTTTTAAAGAACTGATGCCCAGGTAATCGATTAAGTGAAGATGTAATCGATTACTCATAGTAATATTTCGAATTTTCAAGCAACTGATGCCCAGGTAATCGATTAAGTGAAGATGTAATCGATTACTCATAGTAAAAAAAAGGTTTTCAGGCAGTAAAATGGTTTCAACCTCTTAAGGCTTTTGTATGCATTGTGACAAATTTATTGAAACATTCAGAATCACAAAAAAATAATCAAGAGACATACTTTTGCATTATAACAAATATCGAAAAGCTAAAGATACAAAGACATAGAGAAACTAGACGATGATGTAAACAACTAAACAATTTTAATCAAGATATGGTTCATCAAGAATTCCAAGTTCTATCCTTAGAACAAAGAAAGTATCCCTGGGAAGGGGCTTGGTGAAAATATCGGCTAATTGTTTAGAAGTTTCAACAAATTCAAGAACGCAGTCACCTTTTTGTACATGATCACGCAGAAAATGATGTCTAATTTCTATATGCTTAGTTCTAGAATGCAAGACGGGATTCTTGGAAAGGTTTATGGCACTTGTATTATCGCATTTAATAGGGATCTTTTCAATTTTAAGACCATAGTCCTTGAGTTGCTGCTTCATCCAAAGGATTTGAGCGCAACACACACCAGCGGCAATGTATTCCGCTTCGGCGGTGGACAAAGCAACACAAGCTTTCTTTTTGCTGTGCCATGCTACTAATGAACTCCCCAACAAGTGACAGGTACCACTAGTGCTTTTCCGATCCAATTTACATCCGGCGAAATCGGAATCGGAATAACCTACCAAGGATAATGAGGCATCCCGAGGATACCATAATCCCATGTTAGTTGTTCCTTTTAAGTATCTCATGATTCTTTTAACGGTTTTAAGATGTGATTCTCTAGGAGATGATTGAAATCTCGCACACATGCATACGCTAAACATGATATCAGGTCGACTTGCAGTTAAGTAAAGTAAAGACCCAATAATTCCTCGATACTTTGTTACCTCTATTGTTTTTCCTTTTTCGTCCTTATCTAGGTAGCAAGCAGATGCCATAGGAGTGGAAGCTTCCTTACAATTGTTCATCTCAAATTTCTTGAGCAGCTCTTTGCAATATTTTGTCTGATGGATGAAAATCCCACTTTCTAGTTGCTTTATCTGAAGTCCTAGAAAGAACGTAAGTTCTCCCATCATAGACATTTCGAACTCCCCCTGCATCATCTCAGAAAAATCTTTACACAAAATATCATTAGTAGATCCAAAAATTATGTCATCTACATAGATTTGCACAAGTAATACAGAGTTTTCTGATTTACGAATAAAAAGCGTTGTGTCAACCAAGCCTCTTTCGAACCCATTTTCTAAAAGAAAGGTACTAAGTCTATCATACCAAGCTCTAGGAGCTTGTTTGAGACCATAGAGTGCCTTTTTAAGTTTATAAACATGGTTCGGATATTTAAAATTTTCAAAACCAGGCGGTTGATTAACATAAACTTCTTCTTGAATATAGCCATTCAAGAAGGCGCTTTTTACGTCCATTTGAAATAATTTGAAGTTCATAATCGATGCAAAGGAAAGTAGCATCATGATGGCCTCTAATCTGGCTACAGGGGCATAGGTTTCGTCATAATCGATACCTTCCTCCTGGTTGTAGCCTTTGGCCACCAAGCGTGCTTTATTTTGAATGATCAAGCCTGATTCATCAAGCTTGTTTCTGAAGACCCATCGAGTGCCAATCACAGGATGATCTTTAGGTTTAGGGACCAAGTCCCAAACATTATTACGTTCGAACTGGTTTAGCTCTTCTTGCATAGCTATACCCCAGTGCACATCCTCAATGGCCTCATCAATGGTCTTAGGCTCAATTTGAGATACAAAAGCTACAAAGTTACAAAAGTTTCGTAAGGAACTACGGGTTACCACTCCCGTAGATATGTCACCTATTACTTTGTCGATCGGGTGAGCTTTCTTGGTTTTCCACACAACTGGCATATCTGAATGCTCCTGAGATTTGTTTTGACATTCTCCATTGGTTGCTTCTACATTATCCATGTTCTTTGAGTATGCTTCTTCCAAAGCACCTGCAACATCATCAGATACAACCTTTCTCTTCTCTTTTGGAGAAGATTCATCAAACTGTACATGGATAGACTCTTCAACTTGCATAGAATACTTATTAAAGATTCTGAACGCTTTGCTATGAATCGAGTATCCCAAAAATATTCCCTCATCGGCTTTTGAATCAAATTTTCCTAAAGCCCGCTTTCCATTATTTAATATAAAACATTTGCAACCGAAAGCGTGAAGATGGGATATGTTTGGTTTACGGCCTTTTAATAGTTCATAAGGAGTTTTATTCAAATTAGGCCTTAACAGTACTCGATTTATAACATAACATGCAGTATGAACTGCATCTGCCAAGAAATATTTGGGGGTATTACTTTCATTGAGCATGGTTCTCGCTAATTCTTCTAGCACACGATTTTTCCTTTCAACAACTCCATTTTGTTGTGGAGTGCGAGGAGCAGAGAACTGATGCATAATGCCATGCTTATCACAGAATTTGTCGAATTGAAAGTTCTCAAATTCTCCCCCGTGATCACTTCGTATATATACTATTTTCAGGTTAAGTTGATTTTGGATTTGCTTGGCAAGATTTTTAAAAGAGTTGAAAGCGTCGCTTTTAGCAGATAAAAATAATGTCCATGTAAAACGAGAGAAATCATCAACAATAACTAGAGCATAGTAGCTACCACCAAAACTCATGATTTGTGATGGTCCAAACAAGTCCATATGGAGTAACTCCAAAGGTCTTGAAGTGGATATCACATTTTTGTTTTTGAAAGAGTTTTTGGTTTGTTTACACTTTTGACAAGTGTCACAAATCTCTTTAGTTTTAAAATTTAGTTTTGGTAGCCCCTCAACTAGTTGGTTTGATGATAATTTATCTAGATGTTTTATATGGATGTGTGCAACGCGTCTGTGCCAGAGCCATATGTCATCTTCATTAGAAATAAAACATTTTGAAAATAATGTGGTGACATCATCCAAGTTAACCATGTAAATATTATTTATACGATGACCAACAAATTTAACATTATTAGATAAAATGTCACGAATGATGCAACAGTCAGAATCGAAAGATACTCGATTACCTTTGTCACAGAGTTGACTTATACTCAGAAGATTATGTTCTAGTCCTTCAACATACAGAACATTTTCAATTTGAGTATGAGATGAGTTACCAACTGTTCCGGTGCCAAGTATCTTTCCCTTGTTGTTGTCTCCGTACGTGACGTATCCTTTTCCTTTAAGTGATAGATCCAGGAAATTTGATCTGTCACCTGTCATATGTCTCGAACATCCACTGTCTAAATACCATTTTTGTCCTTGTGTTCGAAGACATACCTGCAAAATAGATCACCTGCTTTTCTCAGGTACCCAAATTATGTTGGGTCCTTTTCTGTTAGTGATTAGGGAATTATCTCCCTTCTTTATCCATACATAAGCTCCGCTAGGTATACCATATTTTCTAATGTAACAAGAGTAAGAAGTATGACCATACGTATTACAATAAAAACATGTAGGAGAGCGCTTATGATTTTTATTCTTAGTATGAACTACAGGTTTTCTATATGGTCTCTTGTTCTTAGCAGAGCGAGTATAACCTAGACCAGTACGATCACCAACGTTTCTTGTTTGACTGAGCAGAGTATCTAATTGCTGTTTACTGTTTGTGAGACGTTCGAGTTTTTCTTTTAGTTTAAGATTGTCTTCTTGCAAAATCTCGCAAGTCTCACATACAGGCTTTTGACATAAATTATTAGCAGAGCAGTCACATGTGTTACAAGAATAGATGAGATCTAAAGTTTCATTTTCTAATTTTAATTCATCTAATTCTTTTTGTAATTGGCTTAATTTCTTTTCATTTCTAAGGATTTCCCTTTTCTTATCAACATTTATTCTAGCCAATTTCTTTAGTTCCTCATGTAACTCAACATAAGCATTATATAAAACTTCATAAGAGGGTAAGTCATCCGAAGTGGATGAGGTGTCAGAATATACCTCATCATTATCCTCGTGTGAGTCTGAGTTGCCATTGTTGTCAGATCTGACCATCAGACACAGCTTCGCTGACTCCTCCTCACTAGAAGTGCTTGATGTTGTTTCCTCCTCAGGTACATCCCATACAATGTAAGCTTTCTTGGATTTGAATTCCCTGGGAGTGCTCTTCTCTGAATCAACCTTTTTCAGATAGGTAGGACATTGAAATCTCATATGTCCGGCTTTTCCACACTCATGGCAAGTGAAGCGATCTTTGTTGTTCTTGCCTTTGTTGGTTGACTCTTTCGCTTCTTTCTTCTGAAACTTCTTGAATCCTCCTTTTCTTTTGATGAATTTGCTAAATTCACGAACAAGGAGATTCATAGTTTCATCATCTAGATCAGAGTCAGATTCATCATCATCTTTATCTTCTTTTGATTTGGAGGTCGTGGCCTTCAATGTGATGTTTTTCTTTTTCCGATCTGAATCTTCGTGCATAGTCAAGCGCCCCAATTCCATTTCGTGCTCTTGAAGTTTTCCAAATAATGTAGCTAGAGGCATAGAATCCAAGTCTTTGGATTCAACAATTGCAGTTACTTTTGTTTGCCATTTCCTGTCAAGACAACGCAAAACTTTATTAGTTAGTTCACCTCTGGCAAAAGATTTATCTAGAGCAACTAAATGATTAACAATATGAGTAAATCGCTTTTGCATATCACAAATTGATTCACTAGGTAACATGCGAAATAACTCATACTCATGGGTAAGCGCATTTAATCTAGCGCGCTTGACTTCGCTAGTGCCTTCATGAGTCACTTGTAAAGTGTCCCACATTTCTTTTGCATTTTGGCACTGCGATACTCTAAAGAACTCATCATAGGATAGGGCCGATGTGATGATATTTTTGGCGCGTAGGTTATGCTGCACCTTTTTGCGCTCATCATCGGTCCATAGACTTTTAGGCTTGTCTTTAGGTTCATTGTCCATAAGATGCTGTGGAACGAAAGGGCCGTTGACTACGGATTCCCAAATATCCGAGTCTATGGCTTCAATAAAAATTTGCATGCGGACTTTCCAGTAGGTATACCCTTCACCACTGAATATAGGTGGTCGATTAATGGATGAACCATCACCACCAAATGGGTTTGACGAACCCATTCCTTTTTCCCTAAGGATCACGAATACGCGGTTGAGCTAGCACTTCGCACTAGCTCTGATACCACTTGTTAGGTATCAGTGGTTACAATACACCTAGAAGGGGGGGGGGGGTTGAATAGGTGTAGTGGTTAGAATGTCCGCTTTTCGAAAACAACACTTAATGCTGAAAAACACCTTGATTAATCGATTAACGAAACAGGGTAATCGATTAACACTTTCAACACAGTCCACTTAATCGATTAACAGACTGAAGTAATCGATTAACACACCACACTTAATCGATTAAACCGTGACAGTAAGCAGATGCAAGTACAATATCTTGCGCGACAGTTAATTGATAACGAAACGATTATGCCAAGCTTACAGAATTTATCAGAGTAAAACCAATACAGTACAGAAACAGATTATCAATTAAATCTACTAAACAAATTAATCGATCAAATGCAATAAAGAGAGAGGGATAGAAAAAGTCCTGCAACAAGAATTTTATCCTGGTTCGTTTGCTTGTCCACCGCAAACTACATCCAGGCCTCCCGGCTGATTTGGGAGATTTTTCTTCACTATAATTGAATGAATGTTAATTACATACACACTATCCAATTACAACAATTAGACACTTACAAGATAAAAAGAAACCTATTCTATGGTTTGACTCCCTTCCTACCGACAAAGAAAACCTTTCTTTCGGCGTAGCCCCAGCCAAGAACCTTGTTCTTTACTTATCCCTAAGTCTAACACTCAGTGAAGACACACTCAATCTCTTGGTGATATGACACCTTGAGATTCCCACAATTACAACACTTTTTCAAACAAAGCAATACAGAGTAAACTTAAGCTATAACAAGACTTATATCTAACAAGATAAGGCTTTACTCTAATCACCTAATACAAGCTCATGCAGTATGAAAAATGTATTAGTGAAAAACAGAATGCATAATATGTAAACATCTAATCAAGAATCATGTGAAAATGCAAGAACATGTGACAAGAAAGGATGAGAAATGTATCATGAAAAGCACTCAATCCTAAAGCATAGAATTCTCTCTTTTCTAAGCTCACAAATGCATTTACAACTAGATGCAACAATTAACACGAAAAAAATGCTCTAACTCTCTAAAAATTTAACATGCAACTTATGAGATCAATTCTGAAAATGCAGTTTATAAAGAATTGATTTTAATGCCCAGTTAATCGATTAACGACAGCTTTAATCGATTAAGCTTCACAAAAAAAGTTAGATTAATCGATTAACCTTTGTTGTAATCGATTACACTGTGCAAACAGTTAGATTAATCGATTAAACTAAGTGGTAATCGATTAACAACATTCTTTCATGTGTAAAAACTTCAAATATGTTATGCACTTAAATTCATACATGTTTAATACTTAGATTATGCCTAGAATGCACATGTACATGTATTTATATGATGCATGAACATATTATGAATGACATATCTCAAGATGAAAAAGATTTAAAAGATTTATGCCATTGAGATATGTATTAGGTGACTGAAGCCTTGGACTCAACCTAAACTAGTCTAGTCTAAGCAAGGTACCAATCGAAAGGCTTAAGCATGTTGATTTGTTGATGATCTTCAAGCTCTTACTAGCACAAGTTGTCCTCATCAAAACCAAGACATATAAGGAGAGCTTTCCAAAGTGTTCCTCTTGACATGCACACTTTCAGAGTTGACTACGGCACAAGTGTTGGTTCTTCCTTGTATCGATAAGGATTTCAGTGTTTATTTTGATGCTTCCAAGCAAGGTTTGGATTGTGTTCTGATGCAGGAAGGGGAAGTTGTTGCCTATGCTTCTCGTAAGTTAAGAACGCACGAGCAAAACTATCCTACTCATGATTTAGAATTGGCTGTAATGGTCTTTGCTTTAAAAATTTGGAGACACCATCTCTATGGCATAAGGTTTGTGGTGTACAGTGACCACGAGAGTTTGAAATATCTGTTTGATCAAAAGGAGCTGAATACCATTTTGGATTGTAGTACCACCCAGGGAAGGCTAATGTAGTGGCCGATGCACTCAGTCGGAAGTCCTTGCACATGTCGACTTTGATGGTTAGAGAAGGGAAACTGATAGAGGAGTTCAGGGATATGAACCTGGACGTCCAAATAAGACCTCATAGTATGATACTGGGTATGCTTAAGGTCACAAATGAACTATTTGATCGAATCCGAGTAATGCAAGTTGAGGATAGTGAGCTAATGGTCACACGAGATTTGATGATGAGCGGGAAGGAAACCGACTTTGTATCGGACTCTAGTGGGATGATGCATTACAAAGGGAGGGTGTGTGTACCTCGTGATGAGGAATTATGGAAGAATATTTTGGAGGAGTCCCATAAGAGTAGGATGAGTTTTCACCCGTGGACAACGAAAATGTACCAAGACTTGAAGAAGTTATTTTGGTGGTCAGGATTGAAGAGATTCGTATGTCTCGAGTTGTCTGATATGCCAGAAGGCCAAGATTGAGCATCTTCGACCATCAGGAGAGTTACAAACCCTAGAAATTCCCGTTTGGAAGTGGGATAGTATCTCTATGGATTTTGTATCGGGTTTTCCGAAAACTCAGAAGGGATACGACTCGATATGGGTAATAGTGTATCGGTTCACTAAGTCTGCTCATTTCTTGTCGATGAACATGAGGTACTCCCTAGAACGATTCGCGGAGCTATATATCCGAGAAATTGTTCGTTTGCATGGGATACCGTCGAGCATTGTGTCGGATAGGGATCCCCGTTTCACTTCAAACTTTTGGACTAGTTTGCAGTCCGCTTTGGGAACCAAGCTGAAGTTGAGTTCAGCATATCATCCACAAACGGACGGTCAATTGGAAAGAACAATACAATCATTGGAGGACCTTTTGAGGGCTTGTATCTTGGAACAACTAGGGAGTTGGGATAGCATGTTGCCTTTGATTGAATTTACCTACAACAATAGCTTCCATTCGAGTATTGGGATGACACCTTATGAGGCGTTGTATGGTAGAAAGTGTCGAACTCCAGTGAGTTGGTTTGAAACTGGGGAGAACCTGATATTGGGACCGGAGCTGGTCCAAGAGACTACGGATAAGATCAAGAAAATCCGGGTGAACATGAGGATCACCGAGAGTCGGCAGAAAAGCTATTACGATAAGAGGCGAAAACCTCTTGAGTTTAATGGGAGATCATGTTTTCATAAGAGTAGTCCCGACTACCGGAATTGGTAGGGTGTTGAAGTCTCGCAAGCTGACTCCGATATTTATTGGACCGTATCAAGTATTGAAAAGGATTGGGCTGGTAGCATATCAGATTGCTTTGCCTCCGTTGTTGTCGAACCTTCATGATATGTTTCATGTGTCTCAGTTAAGGAAGTATGTTGGAGATCCATCTCATGTGGTAGAATCTGATCAGATAGAGTTGAAGGATAACTTGACCTTTTCGACGTTGCCCGTGAGGATCACGGATACCAGTATCAAGAGACTAAGAGGAAATGAGATTCCTTTGGTGAAAGTACTATGAAGGCAAGTAGACGAAGGGGATGCTACTTGGGAGATGGAACGTGACATGAGGGAGGATTACCCTCATTTGTTCGAATCAAGGTATGTTTAATTTTCGGGGACGAAAATTCTTACAAGAGGGGGAGGATTGTAACACCCTAACTTTAAGTATTTAAAATTATAGTATCAGTCCTGGGATACTCGCTTGAGCGAGGTATTCTCGCCTGGGCGAGAAAGGCTCACATGGGAGGATGAAATCATTGGCTATACTGGAGGATTCTCGCCTGAGCGAGAGTTGGCTCGCTTGAGCAAGAAATGCTCAACTGGAAGGGTGAAATCCTGGGCTATTCTAGAGGATTCTCGCCTGAGCGAGGGTTGGCTCGCCTAAGTGAGAAAAGTGATGTTTTGGACCTGTCGAGGCTGTAAGATTCTCGCTTGAGCGAGAGGGTCAGATCTGAGTTTTTAAAATGGGCGGGATTTTCTCGCTTGAGCGAGAATGAGCTCCCTTAAGCGAGAACCCGACGCTAACTCTCTTCTTCCCTTTGAAACTTGTTTTGGGTATGTTGGATCTCTTTTCAAAATGAGAGAAACCATGGAAACTCACCCTTTTGAGTTATGGTTCGTTTTATGTTATTTTATCTTGTAAACTCTTGATATAGAGTTAGTATTTCAAGAAAGGAGAGGGTTTGTGGGTTGATTCATGAAACCCCAAAACCCTAAAGTGAGAATGTGGTTAAAGAAGAAAATGGGTAAAATGCTACAGGTAGAAGATGAATAAGCTTTCTAATGTTGAAATATGAGATGAATATGTATGTTTTAGATGTTGTAAACTTATGATGAAAGTAGTTTAGCAACATTGAAAATATGATGAATATCTTGTATGGTTAAAGGATGCATTATAAGTTGTTTATGTGATATTTGGAATAAATGACTAACATTGTGTTGTATGGTGGGAATGAGGAAAGATCCTAAAGTTGGAGGCGGTGTCGGTGAAACTTGAGAAGTTGCCAAGAACCAAACCCAACACTCAACGAGGTAAGGATAAGTCTTTAACTTATGCACGCTGATAGAAAATGCGTGGATTTTCTGTTGTGGATAATGAAATGTAATGTAAATCACTTAGTCGTTACAAGCATATATGGGTATGTTTGTAGTGATGAGGAGTGGATTTACTGTTTATGTATTGGTGGAGTGCCAATGGAAATAAAACTCAGAATAATGAAATGTGTAACACCCCAAATTTTAAGTCTTTAAAATTATAGTAACAGTCCTGGAAGCCTCGCTTGAGCGAGAGTTGTCTCGCCTGGGCGAGAAATGGCAATTTTGGGCTGTTGACGTAGTGTAATCGATTACACACTCATGGTAATCGATTACATGCAGATAAACTAATCAGGCCTGTGCATCTGACACAGTGTAATCGATTACACACTCCTGGTAATCGATTACACACTCCTGGTAATCGATTACACACTCCTGGTAATCGATTACATCGTATTAAAAGCATCAGATATGTGCATCTGACACAGTGTAATCGATTACACACTCCTGGTAATCGATTACATCGTATTAAAAGCATCAGATATGCGCATTTTTCACGTTGTAATCGATTACACCATGTTGGTAATCGATTACAACCCGACGACACCTCTTTAAAACAGAAACCCAAACACATTTTAGGGTGAGAACTTCGAAGAGAAGAGAGAGAGGAGAGCTTTTCAAGAGCATGGAGCCTTAGGACTCATCTTAGAGCTTGAGAAGAGGTAAACCTCTTGTTCCTAACTCTTCTTCTTCCTCTCTAACTTGTTTTGGGTATGTTGGATTTATTTTCAAAACATGAGAAACCATGGAAACTCATCCTTTAGAGTTATGATTCGTTTTATGTTGTTTTTATCTTGTAAACTCTTGGTTTAGAGATAGTATCTTAAGAATGGAAAGGATTGTGGGTTGATTCATGAAAACCCCAAAAAAACCTAAAAGTGAAAATGTGGTAAAAGGAGAGAATGAGTAAAATGTTAGAGGTAGAAGATGAGTCTACCCCCAAATATTGAAATATGAGATGTTATGCATGTTTTAGATGGTTGAATATTGATGATGAATATTTCGTATGATTAAATGATGCAAAATAAATTGTTTATGTAATATTTGGAATAAATAACTAACATTGTGTTATGTGGTGGGATGAGAAGAGAGATCCTAAGGTTGGAGGTGGTGTCGGTAGAATTCGAGAAGTTTGCCAAGAACCGAACCCCAATACTCACCAAGGTAAGGATAAGTCTTTAATTGTGCATTTGGAATAGAAAATGTAAGTATTTTCTGGTTATGCAATGATTGAGTTGTGAATTACGCATTTAGTATAAACATATATGGGTGTGTTTATACTAAAGTAGGCGTAGATTTACGGAAGATGGAAAACGTGTGTATTTCTGATCATGCAATAATTATATTGTGAATCACGTGTTTAGTATAAACATATATGGGTGTGTTTATACTAAAGATGGCGTGGATTTACAGGAAATGGTTGATAGTGAAATCAATGAAAAGGAAACGTATTTTTAGCCGACCATAAATGGTTAGCGACTTTGGCTCAAGTTATGTAGCAACACTTTGGCTCAAGTTATGTAGCAATGCTTTGGCTCAAGCTATGTAGCAACACTTTGGCTCAAGTTATGTAGTAACACTTTGGCTCAAGTTATGAAGCAATACTTTGGCTCAAGTTATGAAGCAATACTTTGGCTCAAGTTATGAAGCAATACTTTGGCTCAAGTTATGTAGCAACACTTTGGCTCAAGTTATGTAGCAATGCTTTGGCTCAAGCTATGTAGCAACACTTTGGCTCAAGTTATGTAGCAACACTTTGGCTCAAGTTATGAAGCAATACTTTGGCTCAAGTTATGAAGCAATACTTTGGCTCAAGTTATGAAGCAATACTTTGGCTCATGTTATGAAGCAATACTTTGGCTCAAGTTATGTAGCAACACTTTGGCTCAAGTTATGAAGCAATACTTTGGCTCAAGTTATGTAGCAATGTTTTGGCTCAAGTTATGTAGCAATGCTTTGGCTCAAGTTATGAAGCAATACTTTGGCTCAAGTTATGTAGCAATGCTTTGGCTCAAGCTATGTAGCAACACTTTGGCTCAAGTTATGTAGCAACACTTTGGCTCAAGTTATGAAGCAATACTTTGGCTCAAGTTATGTAGCAATGCTTTGGCTCAAGCTATGTAGCAACACTTTGGTTCAAGTTATGAAGCAATACTTTGGCTCAAGTTATGTAGCAATGCTTTGGCTCAAGCTATGCAGCAATACTTTGGCTCAAGCTATGTAGCAATGCTTTGGCTCAAGCTATGTAGCAATACTTTGGCTCAAGCTATGTAGCAATGCTTTGGCTCAAGCTATGTAGCAAAACTTTGGCTCAAGTTATGTAGCAATGCTTTGGCTCAAGCTATGTAGCAAAACTTTGGCTCAAGTTATGTAGCAATACTTTGGCTCAAGTTATGTAGCAACGCTTTGGCTCAAGCTATGTAGCAAAACTTTGGCTCAAGTAATGTAGCACAAAATGAATTTATAAAACAAATGGTTTATTAACTCCTTTTTCTAATGTGGATTATCTTATAATGACGTTTATTGAATTAATGACTTACTCCTTTGTGTGTTTTGTACTTTTGTCATTGATAATCCCATTGCAGGTAAATAGACGAATGAAGTATGCCAGGTCGGGAGCTTTAGACTTTGGATTCACTATTTATGTTTTTCGTATTCTAAATGATTACCTGCGGATTTAAATGATTGTAATCATGACTAACCATTATTTGGATATTTGTAACCATGCGTAATGTTATTTTGGAGGATCAGAACCTTTGAGGTCTTAGTACTCATAGGGAATGATATGAATGAATTATGTTTTTCTACAAGATTAATTGTATGATAATATAATAGGTTATAAGATTAGTTCCAGGAATGATTCATGAGAAGTTCTAGGTAAAATGATTATGTATGTGGTTATTGATTCATGGATTGAGTGTGAGGAGGGGAAATACGATTTTGAAGTAAGGATATTAAAATGGTAATGTGAGTTATGAGTGATTGAATGGAATTGAATTAAAATGAGAAAAATTTTCAAGGGTAGAATTTGGGTGCTTACAAAATGAATTGTAAATCACTTTGTATTTATAAGCATATATGGATATGTTTGTAATGATGTCGGGTGCATTTACTGTTTTTGTATTGGTGGAGTGCCAATGGAAATAAAACTCGTTTTCAGCCGACCATGATTGGTTAGCGACTTTGGCTCAAGTAATGTAGTAAGTTTTGACTCAAGCAATGTAGCAAACTTTGGCTCAAGTAATGTAGCAAGCTTTGGCTCAAGCAATGTGGCAAACTTTGGCTCAAGTAATGTAGCAAGCTTTGGCTCAAGCTATAAGGACCGAAATTCTACCCTTGAAATTTTTTTCTCAATTTAGTTCAATTACATGCAATCTCTCCTAAGTCACATTACCAATTTAATATCTTTACTTCAAATCTTATTTCCTTCTTCACACTTTATCTCAATATTAACATACAAAATCATTCGACAGACAAACATAATTCGTATTAATTAAACTTTGTAACCGCCGCATATAACTAGCTATGAGTTTCCAAAATACCCAAAGCTACACATATCCAGAGTTACACCCGTCATGTTAGCAATTTTATCTACATCATTAGTTACATCATATTTCAAAATATCAACTATGCACTCATGTACAAAATAGTGCAAGTGAATAAATCCAAAATGTAAAGCTCCCTAAGACTCCCCAAAACGAGTCCCCCCTCATGTCACCTGTTTATCTGCAATGGGATTATCAATGACAAGTACACAAACATACAAAGGAGTAAGTAGTTTATTCAAATAAACATCGTCATAAGATAATCCACATTAGAAATTGGGTTAGTAAACCATTTTTGAAATTCATTTTACTTTGCTGCCTAACTTGAGCTAAAGTCGCTACACCCCTCGGGGTTAGCTAAAAGCAGATTCTAATTTCTCTTTATAAATAAAACATGCTTATATACTCAAGCCAGAGGTTTGCTTATATACTCAAGCCATAGTTTTGCTTATATACTCAAGCTAGAGTTTTGCTTATATACTCATGCCATAGTTTTGCTTATATACTCAAGCCAGAGTTTTGCTTATATACTCAAGCCAGAGTTTTGCTTATATACTCAAGCCAGAGTCGCTAACCATTCATGGTCGGCTAAAAATATATTTCCTTTTCATTGATTTCACCATAAATCATTTCCTGTAAATCCACGCCGACATTAGTATAAACACACCCATATATGTTTATACTAAATACGTGATTCACAATTCAATCATTATATAACCAGAAAATACAACATACTTTCCTTTCCATAAATCTACGCCTACTTTAATATAAACACACCCATATGTGTTTATACTAAATGCGTACTTTACAACTCAATCCTTGCATAATCAGAAAATACACATTTTCGATTCTAAATGCACAATTAAAGACTTATCCTTACCTTGGTGAGTGTTGGATTTGGTTCTTGGCAACTTCACAAGTTCCACCGACACCGCCACCAACTCTAGAATCTTTCCTCATCCCACCACATAACACAACGTTAGTCATTTATTCCAAATATCACATAAACAACTCATATTGCATTATTTAACCATACAAGATATTCATCACATTCTAGATGTCTCTAAACTACTTTCATCATAAGTATACAACCCTCTAAAATATGCTTATTCATTTCATATTTCAACATTAGAAGATAAACTCATCTTCTACCTCTAACATTTTACTCATTTTCACTTTAGGGTTTTGGGGTTTTTATGGCTCAACCCACTAACTCTTTCCATTTTCAAAATACTAACTCTAAACCAAGGGTTGTAAGAGAGAAACAACATAAAGCGAACCATAACTCAAAAGGATGAGTTTCCATGGTTTCCTTCATTTTTTGAGAAGAGATCCAACATACCCAAAATAGGTTTTAAAGAAAAGAAGAGAGTTAGAATCTAGAGTTTTTACCTCTTCTCAAGCTCTTAGATGAGTATCCAAGCTTTTTGTCCTTGAAAAAGCTCTCTTCTCTCACCCTTCTTCTTTTCTAAACCCAAGATTGTGTTTAGGGGTTTCTCATTAAATGCTGTCTCGTCGGGTTCTCGCTTAAGCGAGCTTATTCTCGCTCATGCGTGAAAATCTTGCCCATTTTAAAAACTCAGATCTGACCCTCTCGCTCAATCGAGGGATTCTCGCTCAAGCAAGAATCTCACAGTGTCAACAGCCCCAAAATGCTATTTCTCGCTGTAACATCCTGATTTTTGAGTCTTTAAAATTATAGTATCAGTCCTGGAAGTCTCGCTTGAGCGAGAAAGGACCACCTGGGAAGGTGAAATCCTGAACTATACTGGAGGATTCTCGCCCGAGCGAGAGTTGTCTCGCCTGGGCGAGAAATGACAATTTTGGGCTGTTAACACAGTGTAATCGATTACATGGTCCTTGTAATCGATTACATGCTGATATCTGATCAGACATGTGTAATTTTTATTATGTAATCGATTACACTATTCATGTAATCGATTACATCGTATAAAAATGTCAGATATGTGTAATTTTTCATGATGTAATCGATTACACTATGCATGTAATCGATTACATCATATAAAAATATCGCCACTGTGAGATTCTCGCCTGAGCGAGAATCCCTCGCTTGGGCGAGAGCGTCCGAGCTATAAAAGTGAAAAAGGGGATCTAGAAACCCTAATCTTCACTTCTTTTATCCCCTTTCACTCCTAGCGGCGACTCCTCATGGATTCCGACCATTCCCTCCACTAAACCTCAAAAAACACATCAAACCTCTTCCTATTGCTTCTTAATGGAACATTGGAGTGCTTTGGAGAGGAAAAAGCAACAATGGAGGTTGAAGGAGATGGAGGGAGATGGAGCTCTTTTGCGGAGCAACGGAGCTTACGCAACCTAAGGTGAGGGAGAAGACCATTGTGGTCTTAGAGTAATTCATTAGAGTCATCATTCTCCGATTTCCCTCAAGAATCGGAGCATATTAACGAATAGAAAACTCTTTTAGGTGTTTATGGCCCATGTGAGAAGATGGTTCTAACGTTAATGTGTTATATGATGAAGAATATGTTGTGTGTGGTTTATTTATGATAATGTTGTGTTATGGATGATTGATTTGCTATATACATATATGGGTGTGTTTGTATCAATGATTGTGTGATGAGTTGTTGATTTGTTAAATGTGGAGATGAGTATGTCTATGAAAATGATTAAGTTGTGAGTCGCTTAATTGCTATAAACATATGTGGATTTATTTGTAATAATGATTTTGTGATGAACCGCTTGTTGGTGATAAATGGACATAATTATATTATGTGATGATGATGTTGTGAGTAGTTTTGTTGTGGTAGGATATGAGATACATTATGTTTATGACATTGATGTGGTGTCTTGTGTTTTGAGGAAGTTGCAATGTTAGAATAATGCAGTGGAAATATTATATTGTGATTGATGTTGTAGTATGGAATTTTGATATGCCTTCGTGGTATGGAATTGTGACCTGCCCTTCGTGGTACGGAATTGTGACCTGCCCTTCGTGGTACGGAATTGTGACCTGCCCTTCGTGGTAGGGAATTGTGACCTGCCCTTCGTGGTACGGAATTGTGACCTGCCCTTCGTGGTACGGAATTGTGACCTGCCCTTCGTGGTACGGAATTGTGACCTGCCCTTCGTGGTATGGAATTGTGACCTGCCCTTCGTGGTACGGAGTTGTGACCTGCCCTTCGAGGTACGGAATTGTGACCTGCCCTTCGTGGTACGGAATTGTGACCTGCCCTTCGTGGTACGGAGTTGTGACCTGCCCTTCGTGGTACGGAGTTGTGACCTGCCCTTCGTGGTACGAAATTGTGACCTGCCCTTCGTGGTACGGAAATGTGACCTGCCCTTCGTGGTACGGAGTTGTGACCTGCCCTTCGTGGTACGGAGTTGTGACTGCCCTTCGTGGTACGGAGTTGTGACCTGCCCTTCGTGGTACGGAGTTGTGACCTGCCCGTCGTGGTACGGAATTGTGACCTGCCCTTCGTGGTACGGAATTGTGACCTGCCCTTCGTGATACGGAATTGTGACCTGCCCTTCGTGGTACGGAATTGTGACCTGCTCTTCGTGGTACAGAATTGTGACCTGCCCTTCGTGGTATGGAGTTAGACATGCCCTTCGTGGTATGGAGTTAGACCTGCCCTTCGTGGTTTGGAAGTTGACTTGCCTTGGTGGTATTGATTTGATTGGCCTTTGTGATATTGGGTTGTCGTAGGAGTATTGTATTGTTTCGGAAGTGTTGAATTGCCTAAGTGAAACGTGATAATTATACCGATTGAATATGTGAACATTATGTGGTTTAAGTATTGACTGGTATATAAATGATATATATTTACTATGATTGATTTTAGATGATTGTATAGGTTGTTATACTTTAATGATATTACTCCATCTAATCCCACGCTACGGTCGCCGTAGTTGGTTCTTACTCCCTCTGCTTTTCCTTGTCTATGTGTTATATATGAGTTCAGGATGTTGTTGTTGCGTCGTGGATGATTGCTGATGGGAGTATAGACTGGAGTAGTCGTTTTTGTATTCCGAAATTATATTTGTATAATGTATGTAATATGAGAAATATGTTGAAGTAACTATGTTGTATAAATGAACTTTTTCGAAAGATGCAATAAGATTAGCATGAATACCTTTATCAATGTTGTAATTGAAACAAAGGATAATTGTATGAATTATGGATTAGAATAGAATGTGATGTAATGTTTTTGATGAAAAAGTATTATTGATTATTTCCCATTTTGAATTGGGAAACTTAACTAATATTTACATTTAATAAAGTTTCAAAATCTTCGAGTTATGAAAATCGGGTCGTTATACTCACCCAGGCGAGACAACTCTCGCTTAGGCGAGAATCTTCCAGTATATTCCAGGATTTCACCCTCCCAGGTGAGTCTCTCTCGCCCAGGCGAGAATCTCTCGCTCAAGTGAGGATCCTCCAGTATAGCCCAGTATTCCACCCTCCTAGGTGAGTCTCTATCTTGCCCAAGCGAGAATCTATCGCTTAAGCGAGGATCTCAGGACTGATACTATAATTTTAAAGACTTAAAATTTAGGGTGTTACAATCTTCCCCCTCTTATAAGAATTTTCGTCCCCGAAAATTAAACATACCTCGATTCAAACAAATGAGGGTAATCCTCCCTCATTTCTTGCTCAACTTCCTAAGTAGCGTCTCCTTCGTCCACTTGGGTCCACAACACTTTCACCAAAGGAATCTCTATGCCCCTCAACCTTTTGATACTGGTATCCATGATTCTCACTGGAAACGTCGCAAAAGTCAGGTTATCCTTCAACTCTATCTGGTCTGACTCAACCATATGAGATGGATCCCCAACATATTTTCTCAACTGAGACACATGAAACACATTGTGGAGATTCGACAACAACGGTGGTAAAGCAATAAGATACGCTACCAGCCCAATCCTCTTCAGTATTTGATAAGGCCCAATAAATCGCGGATTCAGCTTACGAGATTTCAACACTCTACCAATTCCAGTAGTCGAGACTACTCTCATGAAAACATGATCTCCCTCCTTAAATTCAAGAGGTTTGCGCCTCTTATCGTAGTAGCTTTTCTGCCGACTCTGGGCGATTCTCATATTCTCCCGGATTTTCTTGATCTTATCCGTCGTCTCTTGAACTAGTTCGGGCCCCAATATCAAGTTCTCTCCAGTTTCAAACCAACTCACTGGAGTTAGGCACTTCCTACCATACAACGCCTCATAAGGTGCCATCCCAATACTCGAATGGAAGCTACTTTTGTAGGTAAATTCGATCAACGGCAACATGCCATCCCAACTCCCTGGTTGTTCTAAGACACAGGCCCTCAAAAGATCCTCCAATGACTGTATTGTCCATTCCGATTGACCGTCCGTTTGTGGATGATAAGCTGAACTCAACTTCAACTTAGTCCCCAAAGCGGATTGCAAACTAGTCCAAAAGTTTGAAGTGAAACGGGGGTCCCTATCCGACACAATGCTTGACGATATTCCATGCAAGCGAACAATTTCCCGGATATAAAGTTCTACCAATCTCTCCAGAGAGTACCTCATGTTCATAGGCAAAAAGTGAGCAGATTTAGTTAACCGATCTACGATCACCCATATCGAATCATATCCTTTCTGAGTTTTCGGAAAACCAGATACAAAATCCATGGAGATACTATCCCACTTCCAAACGGGAATTTCTAGGGATTGTAATTCTCCCGCTGGTCGCAGATGCTCAATCTTGGCCTTCTGACATACCAAACAACTCGAGACATACAAGGCCACATCCCTTTTCAACCCAGACCACCAAAACAGTGTTTTCAAATCTTGATACATTTTCGTGGTTCCCGGGTGAAAACTCAGTTTGCTCTTATGGGCCTCCTCTAAAATATCCCTCCGTAATTTCTCATTACGAGGCACACACACCCTCCCTTTGTAACGCAACCTTCTATTAGGGTCCGTTGTGAAATTAGTATCCTTACTACTTAGCATCAAATCCCGTTTATCCATTAGCTCACTCTCCTCAACTTGCATTATCCGAATTTGATCAAACAAATCATTTGTGACTTTCAGCATTCCCAAAATCATACTATGAGGCTTTATCTGAACTTCCAAGTTCATATCTCTGAACTCTTCAATCAGTTTCCCTTCTCGAACCATCAAAGCCGACATGTGCAATGAATTTCGACTCAGAGCATCCGCCACTACATTGGCCTTTCCCGGGTGGTATTGTAACCCAAAATCGTAATCCTTAAGGAATTCCATCCATCTCCTCTGTCTCATGTTCAATTTCTTTTGATCAAATAAGTACTTCAAACTCTTGTGGTCACTGTACACTTCAAATCTCACGCCATAGAGATGGTGTCTCCAGATTTTTAAGGCAAAGAGCATTGGTGCCAACTCAAGATCGTGGGTAGGATAGTTTTGCTCGTGCGTCCTCAACTGTCGAGAAGCATAGGCAACAACCTTCCCTTCTTGCATCAACACACAACCCAAACCTTGCTTGGATGCATCACAATAAACACTGAAGTCCGATCAGTACAAGGAAGGACCAAAACTGGCGCCGTAGTCAACCTTCGTTTTAACTCTTGGAAACTTTCTTCACATCGAAGTGTCAACACATACGGTTCCCCTTTCCTAGTGATTTTTGTCAAAGGTAGAGCCAACTTCGAAAATCCCTCTATGAATTTCCGATAATACCCAGCCAATCCCACAAAGCTCCTGATTTTAGTGACTGATTGGGCACTGCCCATTCCATAACCGCTTCAACCTTTGAAGGATCTATTGCCACTCCTTCCTTGGATATCACATGTCCAAGAAAATTTAATGAATCCAACCAGAAGTCGCATTTTGACAGCTTTGCATACAACCGATTCTTGCTAAGAAGTTCTAGCACAATCCGCAGGTGCTCAACATGTCCCTCTCGACTTTTGGAGTAAATCAAATGTCATCAATAAATACACTACAAAGGTATCTAAATACGGATGAAAAATCCGATTCATGTAGTCGGTAAATATTGCTGGGCATTCGTTACACCAAAAGGCATGACTAAATACTCAAAGTGTCCATACCTTGTTCTAAACACCGTCTTAGGAATATCTTCAGACTTCACACGAAGTTGGTGGTAACCAGACCGAAGATCAATCTTTGAAAACACCACCGCTCCCCTCAACTGATCCATCAAGTCATCGATCTGAGGCAACGTATACTTGTTCTTAATAGTGACCTTGTTCAACTGCCGGTAGTCGGTACACAACCGCATACTACCATCCTTTTTCTTAACTTACAAAACAGGCGCACCCCATGGCGAGACGCTAGGACGAATGAACTTCTTTGCCAACAAGTCCTCAACCTGTTTTTTCAACTCAGCCAATTCTAACGGTGCCATCCTATAAGGAGCTATAGAGATGGGTCCCGTCCCAGGTACCAAGTCAATAGAGAATTCAACTTCTCTTACGGGAGGTAATTCAGGAATTTCACCAGGAAATACCTCAGGAAACTCACGAACTATCGGAATATCCTCAACTTTGGGTTTTTCACTACCCTCTAGGGATGCCAACAACATAAACACGGCTCCTCCCTCTTTACCAGAAGTCCAGACTTCCTTGGCCGACAACAGCTTCATGTCATTGACCTCATCAAGATTCCCGAATACCACGGTCTTATCAGCACAATTTAGCATCACATGATTCGCCGACAACCAGTCCATCCCCAAAATTAGATCCAACTGGGTTAGGGGTAAGCATATCAAATCCACGGTAAAAGTTCTACCGTTTACCACTACCGGACATCGAGAAACAACCGTCGATACCACCACAGGCACATCAGTTGGGGTGGACACGACCAAGTCGAAAGGCAACGACTCAGTTTGCAATTTCAGTCTATCCACGCAGTCATTAGATACAAAGGAGTTGTCGCTCCCGAATCAAACAACACTAAAAGAGGAATACCTGCCATCATGCAATTACCTTTAATCAAGCCATCTACACCCAATGCCTCAACACCACTCATGGTGAATACTTTGCCAGTAGATCGAGATCGCTCAGCTCTCATAGCATTTACACTATGTGTTAGCTTAGGACAATATCTTCTGGTGTGCCCAACCTCCTTGCAGTAGAAGCAGGTAAGCATCGTTCCAGGGCATGAGTTACCTACATGAGTTCGGCCACATTTGCCGCACCAAGATGGAGAGTTCAACCGTGACCCTTCGGCATTACCATGAGTCTTCATCCCATGTGAAGGATTTCCCCGACTACCCGTTGGAGGAGAGTAAGGCTTCCGCTCCTCTTGAAACATTTTCCCTTTTCCTTTGCCGTGTGAGAAGTTCCATTGAGGGCCATAGTGTTTTGGAGGGTTATCTTTTCTAGAAGCAGCGTCCCTCCTCCGCACATTATCCTCAAACATCCTACACTTGTTCACTAGTGTAGGGAAATCAGAAATTTCTTCGTGACCAAATGTCACTCAGAGCTCGGGCCTCAACCCCATCTCAAACTTCACACATTTGGACCTCCCGTTCAACTCTAGTTCAGCATAAGGGCAATACCGGATCAACTCTTCAAATTTGGCCGAATATTCCCCCACCGACATGTTCCTCTGCTCTAATTGTAGGAATTCCCTCTCCTTCTCCCTTTTCAGGTCTGCAGGAAAATACTTCTGGAGGAATTTACTCTTGAAGGCTTCCCACGTGATGATCTGCTCTTCGATCTCCATTTGTCTCCGGGTCATTTCCCACCAATTCTCTGCCTCTTTCACCAGCATATAGGCCACTCTCTGAGCATCAAAACAACTCATGGCCCTGAAGATTCTTTCCAATCCTTGGACCCATTCAATGGCCGCATCCGGTGCGAATCCGCCTTGGAACTGACTAGGTTTTCTCCTGCAGAATTCGTCCAGACCTCGGTATTCAGTCGGCCCAGGTGGAACCAATGGTTGCGAACTCGGACATGGGGTCACATTCTGGTTCAGGTGCTGTAAGTTCTCATTCATGTTCGTCAGCATTGCAGCAATCTGAGCCAATAAGTCATTCTGACCCGATCCTCTTCCTCTTCCTCTTCCAGACATCTCTGTAATGAGTACCTGTTTATCTCGATTCTCATTTGTCAGTAAACCAGGTTTAACCAAACAAATCAACAAATAACCACACAACAGTTCACTTAAACCACATAGTCCAATCATTTTGAAGTTACAAAGAAGCAAGTAAGGCCATACCCTAGGCCGCATGACTAACTATGCTCTGATACCATATTGTAAGGACCAAAATTCTACCCTTGAAATTTTTTTCTCAATTTAGTTCAATTACATACAATCTCTCCTAACTCACATTACCAATTTAATATCTTTACTTCAAATCTTATTTCCTTCTTCGCACTTTATCTCAATATTAACATACAAAATCATTCGAAAGAAAAACATAATTCGTATTAATTAAACTTTGTAACCACCGCATATAACTAGCTATGGGTTTCCAAAATACCCATAGCTACACATATCCAGAGTTACACCCCTCGTGTTAGCAATTTTATCTACATCATTAGTTACATCATATTTCAAAATATCAACTATGCACTCATGTACAAAATAGTGCAAGTGAATAAATCCAAAATGTAAAGCTCCCTAAGACTCCCCAAAATGAGTCCCCCTCATGTCACCTGTTTATCTACAATGGGATTATCAATGACAAGTACACAAACATACAAAGGAGTAAGTCGTTAATTCAAATAAACATCGTCATAAGATAATCCACATTAGAAATTGGGTTAGTAAACCATTTTTGAAATTCATTTTACTTTGCTGCCTAACTTGAGCTAAAGTCGCTACACCCCTCGGGGTTAGCTAAAAGCAGATTCTCATTTATCTTTTTAAATAAAACATGCTTATATACTCAAGCCAGCGTTTTGCTTATATACTCAAGCTAGAGTTTTGCTTATATACTCAAGCTAGAGTTTTGCTTATATACTCAAGCCAGAGTTTTGCATATATACTTAAGCCAAAGTTTTGCTTATATACTCAAGCCAGAGTTTTTCTTATATACTCAAGCCAGAGTTTTGCTTATATACTCAAGCCAGAGTCGCTAACCATTCATGGTCGGCTAAAAATATATTTCCTTTTCATTGATTTCACCATAAATCATTTCCTGTAAATCCATGCCCACATTAGTATAAACACACCCATATATGTTTATACTAAATACGTGATTCATAACTCAATCATTACATAACCATAAAATTCAACATACTTTCCTTTCTGTAAATCTACGCCTACTTTAATATAAACACACCCATATATGTTTATACTAAATGCGTACTTTATAACTCAATCCTTGCATAATCAGAAAATACACATTTTCGATTCTAAATGCACAATTAAAGACTTATCCTTACCTTGGTGAGTGTTGGATTTGGTTCTTGGAAACTTCACAAGTTCCACCGACACCGCCGCCAACTCTAGGATCTTTCCTCATCCCACCACATAACACAACGTTAGTCATTTATTCCAAATATCACATAAACAACTCATATTGCATTATTTAACCATACAAGATATTCATCACATTTTAGATGTCTCTAAACTACTTTCATCATAGGTATACAACCCTCTAAAACATGCTTATTCATTTCATATTTCAACATTAGAAGATAAACTCATCTTTTACCTCTAGCATTTTACTCATTTTCATTAGGGTTTTGGGGTTTTTATGACTCAACCCACCAACTCTTTCTATTTTCAAAATACTAACTCTAAACCAAGGGTTGTAAGAGAGAAACAACATAAAGCGAACCATAACTCAAAAGGATGAGTTTCCATGGTTTCCTTCATTTTTCGAGAAGAGATCCAACATACCCAAAATAGGTTTTAAAGAGAAGAAGAGAGTTAGAATCTAGAGTTTTTACCTCTTCTCAAGCTCTTAGATGAGTATCCAAGCTTTTTGTCCTTGAAAAAGCTCTCTTCTCTCACCCTTCTTCTTTTCTAAACCCTAGATTGTGTTTAGGGGTTTCTCATTAAATGTTGTCTCGTCGGGTTCTCGGTTAAGCGAGCTTATTCTCGCTTAAGCGAGCTTATTCTCACTCAAGCGAGAAAATCCCGCCCATTTTAAAAACTCAAATCTGACCCTCTCGCTCAAGCGAGAATCTCACAGTGTCAACAGCCCCAAAATGTTATTTCTCGCCCAGGCGAGACAACTCTCGCTCAGGCGAGAATCTTCCAGTATATTCCAGGATTTCACCCTCCCAGGTAAGCCTCTCTCGCCCAGGCGAGAATCTCTCGCTCAAGCGAGGATCCTCTAGTATAGCCTAGTATTCCACCCTCCTAGGTGAGTCTCTCTCTCTCCCAAGTGAGAATCTCTCGCTTAAGCGAGGATCTCATGACTGATACTATAATTTTAAAGACTTAAAATTTAGGGTGTTACACAAGCAATGTAGCAAACTTTGGCTCAAGTTATGTAGCATGGTTTTCAAAAGTATGAACGATGAAAATGGTTTTAAGTAAATTGATTTTTAAACCATTTATTTAATCTTATTAAATGTGGATTATCTTACATTGATATTTGTTGAGTTAACGACTTACTCCTTGTGTTTCTTTGGTGTACTGTCAATTTTAATCCCATTGCAAGTAGGTGGAAGGAGTAAGGGTGTTTTTGATTAGGAGCTTAGATACTTTTATTTTGATGTCTCTTATCCATTTTGTGTAACCTCATTTGTTGTACTTGAATTAACTATTTGTAACTATGAACATGATTGTTGTACATGACATTAATCCTAGAAGCTAGTAAGTCGGGATATATGTAGCTCTCGGTGTTTTGGAAACTCATAGCTAATTGTATGCGGTAGTTACTAAGTTACATTAATACGAATTATGTTTTTCTGTCATCTGATTTGGTATGTCACTTTTGGTTTATAGATTGGATGTGATGAGGGAAGTGAAATCTTTTAAATAAGTTCATTCAATCAGTAATTATAATTTATAGTTAAATGCATGAAATTGGATTAAAATAAGGAAAAAATTTCAAGGGTAGAATTTTGGTCCTTACATATGAGATATTTTATCAAAAATTTATTACTTTAGTTGAGTCAACATTTTGGTCATGATACACATCTTAGGCAAATAAGTCTTCGACATTGTCTTTTTAAGCTTGTATCATGGTTTGGCTAAAAGTTTTCAAGAAATGATATAAGGCTCAAAAATATGTGTTTCCCATACTCACCTTTCGCCTTTCTTCCTTATCCTATTTTCAACACTTTTCTAGCATGACAATCAACTATCATGTGAATTTTCAAGATTGTGATAAGAATGACCACAAACTTAGGTGAAAATTTTCTATGAAATGTTCCTTTTTGCACTAATTGATATTGCACTTTTCCATCCCGAACTTTTACCTGAGATATTTATTGAGCATTATCAATAGATTTTTTTCATTTTTCATTTTTTTGTTACTTTAAGTCAGGAACACTCCTTACATTTTTTATTACATGGTCACAATAGTATTATGAAAGATTGCATTTTTCTTTAATAATTGAATGACAAGGAAAAATGATGAAAAACTACCCTCCTCGGGTTATTGACATATATGATGGTTGTTTAAAAATTATGTCCTTCTATGATGTCTAGACTCAAATGGGGTGAGTAGGGATATCTTCTTAGTGTTTGAGAATTACAAAAAATGCCTTGTATAATCAGAAAAATTTACCTAAAGATCATATTTGCATCACCCTCCATTTTATTTTAAATCAGATATCTCATGGTAATGCACAAATTTTCTTCATTTGGATTTATTATGTAATGTGCTTTGTGGATAAATATGGTTAGTGAGGTTAATATGGTTGGTAGTGTGAGGTACGAGATGGTAAAATTTGCATGATCAATGGCTTAATATATGCTCGTTACAAAGGTATGCACAAAAAAATATTTACTCAAGAAATATGGATGAGGTTCACACGTGAAGAGGTTTTATATCTTCATTTTGTGTGAATGGTTTAGGTAATTTAGTCTCGGTCACAAACTAGGATTTTATATCTTCATCTTCGATCATGATTGCTTTTAGTCGAGTCCAATAATAGTGATCTTAAAATCAATTGAGTGTCCCTAGCAATAGGATCATGAAATGCATGTAGAAAAATGATTTTTATAGATGCATGATATGCATGAAGTGAACAAAATTTCTTTATTTTTTATCATGTTACATTGATTGGTATGCAATTTATAACTAAAAATGATGCATGAGATGCAAGTAATGCATGACTATGTATTTCATTTATGTTGGGATGTATGAATGATGTGAGAATGCAAATTTTCATATGTGATGTATGGAAATACATGGGATGCAACTAAGGAATGCATGCGATTTTTTACTTCTTTGAGACTCTTAGAAAATGTAAGTTATGATGTGTCTAACTTTGAATGCATGAAGACTATGATATATGAGAAGATATATGATTTTTTTGTTTCCTTTTTATGATACCGAATGAGGATATTAACAATAGTTAATAAAATGTTATGCTAGATTAGAATGCATGATATGGTAATTAATGAAATATAATGTTTGAATGACTTATTTTTTATGAATGCATTAATGAATGAACCAATGAGTGTATGTATATTTATTTATTTTTAAAAGTGCATGCATAATATTTTTTCTTTTTAAATGTGTGAATGAATGAGCAATTAAATGAGTAAATGAGTGAATGAATGTTTACTTATATGTTTTTTTTTCTTTTTATATGAATGAATTAGTCGATGAATGCTTGAATCATATTTTTAAATGCATGAGTGAATAAATGTTTGAATGATATATTTTTTTATCTATGAATGCATGAGAATACAAGAAAAATGTAATTTACGATGCATATGATTTTGAATGCATGATGACTATGATATATGTGAAGATGCATGAAATGATTTACAGTAATTATGGAAATGATATAGTAAGATAGCGGATTAGAGTGCATGATATGGTAATGCATGATATACAATATTTGAATGATTTTTTCTATGAATATATGCATGAATGAATGTATTTTTCATCAATGAATGATGTATTTTTCATCAATGAATGACAACATAAGCTAATGAAATTTTCCTCTATTTTGAGTGAATGGATTAAAAAAAGTATATCAATGTATGAGTAACGTATTTTTTTTAAATACGTAGTTCTTTAGATAAAAAAAAGGTTTGTTGGTTGGATTGATTTTTTTTTTTAAATAGTGTTAAATCTTAATTAATAACCATATTAATACCAGTGAAGTAAACCCACGTGTCTAGTCTCACGCATCATATTAGGGATTAGTTAGAATTTTACCAGCTTTTTTATTTTATAAAAATTCATTTTACCAAGAAAAATATTGTAGCAATTATTCCTGGCTTTTAAAAAAATAAAATGCAACCCTAATATTCGTCATCACATCATACCTTAAAATTTTGGGTAATTACTACTTTAATTATTACTCAACTCCTTTGCATTTTTTACTTAATAAAAAGAACATTTCATACTTTTAATAATTTTTATTATTTACAGATTCTGGAATTTATAATTAGGAATAAATTTATTTGATTTAAAAAAAGTTTGTTCACAAATTGCTACAAAAAATGGATTTTCTTACTACTTTGTTATTTATTATTTAAATCTTAGAACATTATAATTATTATTTATTTTAATTATGTGATTTAATTTAAAAATAAATAAAAAGGTAACAATATAATTGTATTTCTATTATTTTTTAAGTGCTTATAATTTATTGGTGCAAAAAAGTACTATGAATTAATGCAAAAAAGGAAAGAAAACAAATCTGATGGATCCTACACATAGAAAAGGAGTACAGTTCCGCTAAAGTCGCGCCTATGGGAAGAGAGTTAAGCCTGCGTTGTTGTCGCGCTATGTTTTGTTGGACCAGTGGGAGCACAACTTCCAACTACGCTCGGTCACACTAGATCGCTAGTTGGGAGAGGGGACTTAGTTTCAATGTGATTGCGCGTACGCGATGAGATTTATACCCTCCTACGCGTCGCGATTTGGTTAGCTACATTGGAAGGTCAAAGCACGGTCAATATTTCCAACGGTGAGAGTCTACCTTGTGGCTGAACACACTAAATCTCTTTAATTTCATTTTTTTTTCTCTTTTCAGATTTCTGTATTTTTTTTATCTTTTCAAATTTTTGTATCTTTTTTTCTCTTTTCATATTTCTGTATCTTTTTTTTTATAATACCCTAATACCCCTATTTGAATGTATTAAGGAATCTAATCTCATTTTT
Source organism: Lupinus albus (assembly GCA_009771035.1). Classification (NCBI taxonomy): domain Eukaryota; kingdom Viridiplantae; phylum Streptophyta; class Magnoliopsida; order Fabales; family Fabaceae; genus Lupinus; species Lupinus albus. The sequence goes on along the minus strand of CM020006.1, from coordinate 7,490,288 downwards.
TTTCTGAAAATTCTTAGTGGATAAGATTCGGTCCTAAATTATGGTCATTTGACCAAGTTATTTTATTTATTTAAAAATATGAAAAATACAACAAAACATGATTCCAAAGAATATTCTCTTTAACAATTACTGTTTATGTTTTTATAAATTCGAAATTAACCATAATAAATCAACAAAAAAATTAATTTGATTATAAGAGTCATACTTTCCAAGACTTACTCCAACATTATAAATTGGGCTTCATACTTTCCAAGAGTCATTGGAAGTGTCATAATTGAATGTGTACAATGGTTCATCTACCAAGTTGCATTGGTTATACTTCCACATCAATTAGGAAGGATTCCCAACAAATCTCCCTTTTCCTGAATTAATTGAGGGGTATCACCAATCCTGCACCTCTGCAACAGTTTGTTAGCTTCTTGAGTGAAACTGTCTTGGTCATCATGTCGGACCAGTTGTCATTTGTATGAATTTTCTCTAGCTGTAACTCACCATCCTCCAAAGCATTTTGTATCCAATGATAACGATAATCAATGTGATTTTTCCGAGAATGAAATGTAGGATTCTTAGCTAGGTGAATTGCACTTTGGTTATCATAGTGCAAAACATAACTTTCTCGAACATGACCCAACTCATGCAAGATGTTTTTCATATAATTTATCTCCTTGTCAGCTTCGGATGCTGCAATGTACTATGCTTTAGTTGTTGATAATGCAACACATCTTTGTAACTTGGATTGCCAAGATACAACTCCCCCTAAAAAGGTAGTTAGATAACCTGATGTAAATTTTATGAAATCTACATCTCTAGTCATGTCAGCATCTGTGTATTCTACCAACATAGGATCTTCATTACCAAAACATAAGCATCTTTTGGTAGTTCCCCTCGGATATCTCAATATCCACTTCACTGCATTCCAATGCTCTTTGCCGGGATTGGATAAGAACCGACTCACAACTCCAACTGCATGGGCAATATCTGGTCTTGTACAAATCATGACATACATTAGGCTTCCTACCACAAAGGAATAAGGCATTCTGCAAATTTCTTTCCTTTCTTCATCACTAGTTGGACATTGCAGTGTTGTTAACTTGAAATGTGCAGCAAATGGAGCACTAACAGGCTTTGCCTTATCCATGTTGAATCTCTTGAATACTTTCTCAATATACTTCTCTTGTGATAGCCATAACAACTTCTTGGAACGATCTCTTATTATCCTTATTCCAAGGATCTGCTTTGTTGGACCCATGTCTTTCATAGCAAAAGACTTGCTTAAAGCATTCTTCACACCAGCAATCTTGGTCTTGTCATGCCCAATGATTAACATATCATCAACATATAATAGGAGGATAATAAAGTTTTCATCTTCATACCTTTTGATTAATACACAATGATCACCAATTGTCTTCTTGAAACTGTGTTTGGTCATGAAGGATTCAAACTTCTTGTACCATTGTCTAGGGGCTTGCTTTAGACCATATAAACTCTTCTTCAGACGACACACTAAGTGCTCCTTGCCTAGTTCTTCATAATCTTTTGGTTGTTCCATATAGATTTCTTCTTTGATGTCTCCATGTAAGAAAGCTGTTTTGACATCAAGTTGCTAAACTTCTAAATCTAGGCTAGTTGCTAGACTCAATGCTACTCTTATGGAGGAATACTTCACAATCAACTCATTTCTTCTAATTGCACCCTTTTACAACAATCCGAGCTTTGTATCTTGGTCTCGAGTTTCCTTCTTCAACTTTAAGCCTATAAACCCATTTGTTTTTCAAGACTTTTCTTCCTTTGGGCAACTCCACCAAATCATAAGTTTGGTTCTCAAGTAATGAGTTCATCTCATCCTCCATGGCTTTAATCCACTTTGCTTTCTCAGTGGTCTGTATAGCTTCTGAGAAGTCTTAAGGTTCACCATTGTCTGTCAATGTGATATAATCTTCTTCCGAATACTTTGAAGAAGGTATTCTGCCTCTTCCAGAGCGCCTCAATTCAAGTTGCATCGGATGCTCTACTTGCTCGGATTCTTGATGCATTTGTGTGTCTACCACCACTTCATCTTGATCTGACTCTTCATTAATTTGGCCAAGTTCTATGTGAGTAGGATCTGCCTGTTGGTCAATCTGTTCTGGATTAATCTGATGATCAGGATCTGTCTGTTGAGTAATCTCTCCCATTGAATCAATGCGATCTTTGGCCATGCACTGATTTTTCTTCTGAACATCTTTGATAGTCTGTTCCTAAAAGAACACAACATCTTTACTTCTCACAACTTTCTTGTTTATCGGATCCCACAATCTGTACCCAAATTCATCATTTGGAGACCCAAGGTAAATGCACTCCTTGGTCTTAACATCCAGCTTCTTTCTCTCATCTTTTGGAATGTGAACGAAGGCTCTGCACCCAAATACTCTTAGGTGGTTGTAGGATGCCTTCTTATTGTACCACACTTCATCTAGAATTTCTCCGTTCAGGGGTCTTGAATGTGTTCGATTTATGAGATCTACTGCAGTCTTCACTACTTCACCCCAGAAAGACTTGGGGATATTAGCATCTTGCAACATGCATCTGATATTCTCTTCAATTGTGCGGTTCATCCTCTCAGCTACACCATTCAACTGAGGAGTATTTGGTGGTGTCTTCTTTATTATGATACCATAAGCCTTACAATAGGTTGCAAATGGACCACGATACTCTCCACCATTGTCTGCTTTCAGACACTTCAACTTCTTTCCAATCTCACGTTCCACTAGTGCATGGAACTCTTTGAATGCTGATAGTACTTGATTTTTGCTTTTCAACAAGTACACTCAAACTCTTCTCGAGCGATCATCTATGAATGTGACAAAATAATAGGCTCCTCCAAGAGATCTTTCTGATGGTGCGCAAACATCTGAATGCACCAATTCAAGTACCTCATCTCTCCGTGAGGGAATGTCAGATCTCTGAAAATTGACTCTATGTTGTTTACCATTAAGACAATCAGTACACGAGTCTAAATTTGATCTTTTATACTTGGAAGGTGGTCTTTCGCGAGCATTTGAACTGCCTTCTCACTCATATGCCCCAATCGTCTATGTCAAAGATCTTTGGAGTCAGTAACAACATTTGCTTCTCCAGAATAAATCCCTCCTTGCATAATGTATAAATATCATTCCTTTGAGCCTCTAGCAAATGACTAGGTTGCCTTTTGCTAGTTTCCACTTTCCAGCACCAAAGTGACTTGCAAAACCAACATCATCCAACTTACCCGTTGAGATAAGGTTGAGACGCATATATGGGACATGTCTCACCTTCTTCAGTACAAGTTTGCCTCCTGTGTCTGTTAGCAATACAATATCACACTTTCCCGCAATCTTGCTTGTAACATGGTTTCCCATTTTCACAGTACCATAATTACCTTTCTTGTAGTTTGAGAAAAAACCTTCATATGGACTTACATGGAAAGAGGCACCAGAATCAACGATCCAAGAGCAATCACCATATGCAATATTCAGGTAATTGTCTTCTCCAATGAAGAGAACATCATCGTCTGCGGCAATGGTTGTGGTAGGCTTATGACCATTTTTCCTTGGATCAACTAAGTCTTCATGAACATTTCCAGCTTTCTGGTCTCTCTTTAGGGATCTACATTCAGATCTCTTATGCATTCTTTACAACAATAGTAGCATATCATTGACCTCATGCGAGATTGAGAGTGACATCTGAATTTGCTTTTGCTTCTTCAACGAGATCCATTCTTCCCATGAGTTTCACTTCTTCCACGTCTCTCCACAACATTTGCTTCAGAATGGAAATATATACTCCGTTCTTTCCTTCTAGATTCTTCATTCAATAGACTGTCTGAAACAGTGTCCATTGAGACCTTCCCATCTGGGACAGAGTTGCTGAGTGTGACCACTAATGTATCCCAACTCTTAGGCAACGAACTTAGTAGTAGAAGTGCTTGCAGCTCATCATCAATCTTCATATCTGTCTTTGTCAATTGATTGACAAGACCCTTGAATGAATTCAGGTGTGCCCATCTCTATAGTCGAGTTTCACCAGTCTTCTAACAAGAGATGCTTTATTTCTAGGAGTTTTCTTTTGAATCACAGATTCAAGTTTTGACCACAACTCATAAGCATTTGTGTATGTGGACACATGCTCGAACAAACTTCTATCGATATACTTTCGAATCATTGCGACAACTTTTCGATTGGAAAGCTCCCAGTCTTTGTCATCCTTACCTTCGAGCTTGTCTTTGCAATAAATAAGCTCATGCATATCCTTGCAGTATAAATGATCCTCCATCATGGGTTTCCAATAAGAAAAGTTTCGCTGTCAACTTGAACATGTCTCCATCAAATGAGACATTAGCGGCTCCTTCCATCTTGGACTACACAAGCTAAGCTCCCCGAATGAACCTGGGAGCTATGATACCACTGTTGGGAAATTCAGAACAAATTTGCCTCCTCGGTGTGATGCAAAATGGGCACTTGCGGAAGCGACAAGTGAATACAAAAAATAGAGAAGAGTAGAAGAATGACACCAAGAATTTTAACATGGAAAACCTCCTCAATGTGAGAAGGAAACAACCATGGGACCTAGTCTAGAAAATATCTCCACTATAGAAAATTAGGATTACAATATTTGACTCTCTCTTACAAAGAGGATAACACTCAATCTCACCCGAAATTCTACCCTTGAAATTTTTTCCTTATTTAATCCAATTCCATACATTTAACAATCAATCATAATTACCGAGTGATTAATTTTATTTTAAAAGTCTCACTTCACACTCACACCCTATCTTTGAACCATAAGTAACATACAACATTCGATAGCAGAAAAACATAATTCATTAATATAACCTAGTAACCACCGCATACAATTAGCTATGGGTTTCCAAAACACCCATAGCTACATATATCCCGAGTTACTAGTCTCCGTGATCAGTATCATACACAAAAATAGGATTCATAGTACCATTAGTTACTTCAATTACAATCAATTAAGGTTACAAAAGAATATAATAAGAGACATTAAAAACAAAAGTCTCTAATCCCCTACTCAAAATCATCATTCTCCGTCCACCTACCTGGAATGGGATTAACATTTACCACGCACAAACAACTTAAAGGAATAAGTCATTAATTCAATAAAACTCCATGTCAGTTAATCCACATTTAATAGTTTTCACAGTGATATAATTTAAATACTCTTAAAAACCTTTTTTGTCATCTATACTTTTGAAAAATCATGCTACATAACTCGAGCTAGAGTCGCTAACCCATTCTAGTCGGCTAAAACGAGTTTTATTTTCATTGGCACTCCACCAATACATAAACCATAAATACACCTATCATCACTACAAACATACCCATATATATTTGTAGTGACTAAGTGATTTACCATTTATGTCATTATATTTTGAGTCTTATTTCCATTGGTACTCCCCCAATAAGTTTCGAGTCTTATTTCCATTGGTACTCCCCCAATAAGTTTCGAGTCTTATTTTCATTGGTACTCCCCCAATAAGTTTCGAGTCTTATTTCCATTGGTACTTCCCCAATAAGTTTTGAGTCTTATTTCCATTGGTACTCCCCCAAAAAGTTTCGAGTCTTATTTCCATTGGTACTCCCCCAATAAGTTTCGATTCTTATTTCCATTGGTACTCCCCCAATACAGAAATGATAAATACACCCGACATCATTATAAACATATCCACGTATGCTTATAACTACAAAGTGATTTACATTTCATGATTTCATTTCGAGTCTTATTTCCATTGGTAACTCCCCCAATAAGTAAACCTCAAACTCACTTCTAACCATTATCAACATACCCATATATGTTCATAATGATTAAGTGATTCACATTTTATCCATCATCCATAACAGAAAGTTCACGCATTTTCCACATAATGCATAAATTAAAGACTTATCCTTACCTCGGTGAGTGTTGGGTTTGGTTTTTGGTGACTTCGCAAGTTCCATCGGCACCATCTCCAAACTTAGGATCTTTCCTCATTCCCACCACATAACACAATGTTAGTCATTCATTCCAAATAACAAATAAATAACTTATATTGCATCATTTAAACGTACAAGATATTTATCATGTTCTCAATGGTTCTATACTACTTTCATTAAGAGTTTTCAACCATCTAAAACATACACATCATCTCATATTTTAACATTGTAAAGCAACTCATCTTCTACCTCTAGCATTTTACCCATCTTTCCTCTCTAACCTCATTTTCTCTCTCTAGGGTTTGGGTTTCCATGAGTCAATCCACAAACCCCTTTCCATTCTTGTAATACTAACTCAAAACCAAGAGTTTACAAGGTACAAACGACATAACATGAACCACAACTCGAAAGAGAGAGTTTCCATCGTTTTACACATTTTGAGAAGAGATCCATAATACCAAAAATGGGTTCTCAAGGGAAGAAGAGAGTTAGGATAGAGAGTTTTACGTCTTCTCAAACTCTTGAACAAGAATCAAAGCTCCTAGACCTTGGGAATGCTCTCTTCTCTCACCTCTCTTCAATTCTTAACCTAAAATGTGTTTGGGGTTTCCCTCATTTAATATTCTCGTCGGGTTCTCGCTTAAGCGAGCTTTCTCTCGCTCAAGCGAGAAAATCCCGCCCATTTTAAAAAATCAACTCTGACCCTCTCGCTCAAGCGAGGGATTCTCGCTCAAGCGAGAATCTCACAGTGTCAACCAGCCCCAAATGCCATTTCTCGCCCAGGCGAGATATCTCTCGCTCAGGCGAGAATCCTCCAGTATAGCCCAGGATTTCACCCTCCCAGTTGAACCTCTCTCGCTCAAGCGAGGATCCGAGGACTGATACTATAATTTTAAAGACTTAAAATTTGGGGTGTTACACAACTTTCTAAGTTGCACTTCATAGTTCTCAAGAGTCAAGGAGCAATTCTAAGACTTACTCCAACTTTCTAAGTTGGGCTTCATACTTTCCATGAGTCATTGGAAGAGTCATCATTGAATGTGTACAATGGTTCATCTACCAAGTTGCATTGGTTATACTTCCACATCAATTAGGAAGGATTCCCAACACAACCTTATATGTGTTGATTCCTAACTCATCAACTCATACATTTACATCTAACACATTGTAGTAGGAGCTTCCAACCAAAATGAAAAACTTAGACACTAGACATAGTGATAGCAATGAAACATGATGGATGTGAGTAGTGCTAACTTGTCACTGTTGAATATTAAGAACAGAAAAACATGATTGAAGTTCTGCAAACACTCTGTATTATTCAGAAACAAAGCACTGACTTATATAGCCTTACATAGACAACATAACAGAATATTCCTTACATTTTCCACTCCTATAATATAATTGTCTTGAAAAAGAAAACTGCAATATCCTAATAAATAAGATTTATTAACATAATCAAAATAAAACAAGCCCTAATAAAACACTCATTTATTGGCTAATTCAACAATTTCCTCCCTTAAACTAATTTGCACTTTGCAAACAGTTTACTTCTGGTATCATACAAACACCAAGTTGTTCTCTGAGCATCAAGAATAATGAAACTTCAAAGGTTTGGTCATAATATCTGCAACTTGATTTTCATAAAAACAGTGAATAAGTTCAACCAGACCATCCCTAGTAAGGTCTCGAAGGAAATGGAACCTTACATCAATATGTTTACTCCTCCCATGCAGCACAAGATTCTTTGACAGCTTAATGGTGGAGTTATTGTATTTGGTGTTCCTTTCTTGAACATGACCAAGCCACTCTAATACTCTTCTCATCCAAATTCCTTGGCAAGCACATGAGGCAACAACTACAAACTCTGCCTCAGTAGTGGATAGGGTTACAATTGGTTGTTTCTTTGAAGACCATGCTACAACTCCACTGCCCAACAAGAACACATATCCAGAAGTGCTTTTCCGATCATGTAAATCACTTGTATAATCACTATTAGTGCAACCAAGCAAATTCTCATTTCCATCCCTCTTATACAAAATTCCCAAATTCACAATGCCTTTCACACATCTTAGAACTCTTTTTGCAGCTTGCTAGTGTAATTCAGTGGGACTTCCCATAAATCTACTGATCAAACTAACAACAAACATCTGATCAGGCCTTGTCACAGTTAAGTACATAAGACTTCCAACCATTTTCTTGAAGGCAATATCATCAAACTTAACTATCATCTCATCTCTCACCAATTTAGAACCTGGTACAATGGGATTATTGACTGAATTGCTATTTCCCATTCCAAATCTTTCTAGCACATCCTGGGCATATTTCTTTTGGCTGATGTAGATCCCATCTTCATTTTGTAAGACTTCAACTCCTAGAAAGTACTTCATTCTGCTAAGATCACTCATTACAAATTTCAGCATCATAGACCTTTTAAAATTATCAAACATCTCCAAATCATTCCTAGTGAATATAATGTAAGACTGAGATTGCAACTAAGAGGGGGTGAATTAGTTGTTGCAATAAGTATGGCCAATTTTTTTGGAATATCAAAGTTAATGTGCAGCAGAAATATTTTGCAGAAAAATATTGACTTAGGAAGGATAAATAAATAACAAAGAGAAGAGAAAGAGAGTACACATGTGTTTTATACTGGTTCACCATCTTGTCCACCGAAGGCTACGTCCAGTACTCTTGACACGCAAGAGATTCCTTTAGTAAATATAATGAGTTGCAATTACAAATATCTCACCCCGAGATCTCCTTGTACCTTACACACTCACTTATATCTAATCCCATTGGAAAACTCTATTCCAAGTAACACCCTTGGTAAACACTATACCAAGTTACACCCTTGGTAAACACTATACCAAGTTACACCCTTGGTAAACACTATACCAAGTTACACCCTTGGTAAACATTATACCAAGTCACTCACCCTTTCTCTTCACACCCTGGTGAAAGAAAGTAAACTTTGCAAAAGTGAAGAATGTACAATTTGGCATGGATTGCCTTACAAGTGTATATGACAATTTCTAGAACTTGCAATCCTAATAACAACTCTTATACTTTAGATAATAATGCTCTTTAATAATATGAAAAACACTTAGAAGCAACTTCAAAATAACTTTGAAAGTTTAAGAATAGGTTGCTTGAAAAGTGTAAGTAAAATCAGAAAGTGTGAGAGCTTTTAAAGAGAGTTTGAAATTTGAGTTCTGAGTTGTATGTAAGTATGTTGTGAGAGTGTTTCATGTGAAGATGGTGATCTTTCCCAACCTATGGCTAAGGTTTTGATGATGCTCACTATGTCATCAAATTCAAAAAGAAGACTATCAAATCAAAAGTCAAAGAAGCTCAAGAGTGTAGTCTAAGTCGTCTAGGTAAAATGATACTTAAACTTAAAATCTCTTAATTATACGATAAAGGCGGATCTCTGAAAAACTCATGCATAAAACTAAGATCTTTTGCACTAAAGCATAAGTATTCTGTTTTAAAACAGTGTAATCGATTACACTATCCTGGTAATCGATTACATGGTGATAAACTTGTAACGCCTCAATTTACTAACACGGAAAAAAAATTCAATTCTTTTCTAACAGACTAAATTCTCAAAAGATATACTCCTAAAGATTCAATGCTATCAAAATTCACTCTAAAAGTATGAGTGCAACAATAGCAGAAAAGCAGTACGGTAATTCCATAGCAATGGTTTTTACACCTTTTCGTCTATTAAACCAAATATCTAAAACATAATGAAACTCCCATAAACGGGTCTAAATATCAACATAAATAATTCCTTCAAAATCATAACAAAACACATGCTAAAACTCCAAGGCAAGCTAATTCACTTCAAGATTCTGATGCCTCTTATTACTTGGCTCCACCTACAATCCGATTACCACGGATTGAGTAAACAAGACAACAAAGAGAGAGTCAGTCATTAAATACATGCAATATATAACATGGTGGATTTAAATAGAATGATAACATTAGAATATGGTAACTATACATAACGTTTTAGCACAATCACATCCATGATCCTCAATGGACCAATAATCATAACCATATTATCAATCCATAGTACAAACAACGGTCCACCATCCGAACCACAATCAAAACTACACTACAAGTGCATACCCAAAATCCATACCACGAAGGCAGGTCAAAATCCATACCACGAAGGCACGTCAAACTCCATACCACGAAGGCAGGTCAAAATCCATACCACGAAGGCAGGTCAAACTCCATACCACGAAGGCAGGTCAAAATCCATACCACGAAGGCAGGTCAAACTCCATACCACGAAGGCAGGTCAAAATCCATACCACGAAGGCAGGTCAAACTCCATACCATGAAGGCAGGTCAAAATCCATACCACGAAGGCAGGTCAAAATCCATAACACGAAGGCAGGTCAAAATCCATACCACGAAGGCAGGTCAAACTCCACACCACGAAGGCAGGTCAAAATCCATACCACGAAGGCAGGTCAAAATCCATACCACGAAGGCAGGTCAAACTCCATACCACGAAGGCAGGTCAAAATCCATACCACGAAGGCAGGTCAAACTCCATACCACGAAGGCAGGTCAAACTAACCATTCACAACCATGGGACTAACGCGGTTAAATAGGAAACTCTTGAAATTTCCCGTTTAATCGTGTTAACCAAATGAAATCCTCCAACTAGTGAGTGTCGTTGGAGTTTCCAAAATCATGATTCTAATACCACAAGGTTTAATGCTGCTCCCTCACCTGATTAGTCGCTAATGCTTGCACTAAAGCTCAGTTGCGTTCTCCGCCGTCTCCTCCAACCTTAGGGTCTTTCAACCCAACAGAACACAATTACAACATATCAATTTACACATCAAAACATTAATAATACTAACCAATAATCCTACAACACAAGAAAATATTATCCATTCATTTCATCTTCTAAAAAAGGTTTCCCTAATGTTTCCATGACTCTACGGTTTTGAAAACAACTTCCCACACACCCATTTCGAAAAACAACTCATCCTCTATGAGTTTTACAAGGTTTTCTAAAGCAAAACGGACCAAAATGCAAAGAGAGGGTTTATGGAGTTTTATCCCAAAACATGGAGAAGAAACCCCATCCAAAACAAGACATTCAACCCTAAGAGAGGCTAAGTTAAGCGATTTACTTCTTCTTCGGCCTCTTTCTTGACTCTAAGGGTGCACAACTCCTCAAACTGTTCCTCTTCTCTTTGTTTTTCGAAAAATAACCCTTATCCTCACTTGGGACGTCTATTTTATGTTTTCAGGTTTTAGACTCTCGCTCAAGCGAGGGATTCTCGCTCAGGCGAGAATCTCACAGTGATAAGTGTAATCGATTACCATATGGTGTAATCGATTACATCAGTTAAAAATTTAAAATACAAACTCAACGACTTGATGTAATCGATTACCAAACATGTTGTAATCGATTACAATGTGAAAAATGCACATATCTGATGCTTTTTATATGTTGGAATCGATTACGAGTATAGTGTAATCGATTACATCATGTAAAATACACAGGTCTGATCAGTTTATCAGCATGTAATCGATTACCGGGATTGTGTAATCGATTACACTATTTAAAAAAAACAGAATCTCACAATGTCAACAGCCCAAAATTGCCATTTCTCGCCCAGGCGAGACAACTCTCGCTCAGGCGAGAATCCTCCAGTATAGCCCAGGATTTCACCCTCCCAGGTGATCCTTTCTCGCTCAGGCGAGAATCTCTCGCTCAAGCGAGACTTCCAGGACTGATACTATAATTTTAAAGACTCAAAATTAGGGTGTTACAATCCTTCCCCCCTCAAAGAATTTTGGTCCCCGAAAATTAACATACCTGCATCGAACAAATGCGCATAGTCCATTCTCATGTTATGCTCCACTTCCCAAGTAGCATCTCCTGTATCTACATGACTCCATAATACCTTAACCAAAGGAATCTCCTTCCCACGCAACCTCTTGACACTTCGGTCCAAAATCCTTATCGGAGGAGTCCTGAAGGTCAAGTTCTCCTACAATTGTATCCAATCTGGTTCGATAACATGGGATGGATCCCCAATGTATTTCCTTAGTTGAGACACGTGGAATACATTATGAAGATTAGACAACAACGGTGGCAAGGCTATCTGATAAGCAACAGGACCAATCCTCTTCAAAATCTGATACGATCCAATGAACCTCGGAGTAAGCTTTCGGGTTTTCAATATCCGACCAATTCCTGTGGTAGGGACCACTCTCATAAAAACGTGATCTCCTTCTTGAAATTCAATCGGCTTTCTCCGATTATCATAGTAGCTTTTTTGCCTACTCTGCACTGTCTTCATATTCTCTCTAATTCTCTTAATCTTCTCGGTCGTCTCTTGGACTACCTCCGGTCCTAACACCAAATTCTCCCCAGTCTCAAACCAACTGATCGGAGTTCTACACTTCCTTCCATACATAGCTTCATAAGGTGCCATTCCAATATTCGAGTGGAAACTGTTGTTGTACGTGAATTCAATCAGAGGTAACATACTATCCCAACTTCCGGGTCGTTCTAACACGCACGCCCTTAACAAGTCTTCCAAAGAGTGAATCGTCCTCTCGGACTGACCGTCCGTTTGCGGGTGATAAGTAGAACTCAATTTCAGCTTAGTGCCCAAAGCAGATTGTAAACCATTCCAGAAATTCAAAGTAAAACGAGGATCTCTATCTGAGATGATACTCGCTGGAATCCCATGCAACCTCACTATTTCCTTTATGTATAACTCTGCTAACCTTTCCAATGAATTCCTTACATTAACCGGTAGGAAATGTGCAGACTTAGTCAATCGGTCTACAATGGCCCAAATCGAATCATAACCTTTCTGTGTTCTCGGAAAACCAGAAACAAAGTCCATGGAGATACTGTCCCATTTCCATACTGGAATCTCCAATGACTGAAGTTCTCCCACTGGCCTCTGATGCTCAATCTTAGCTTTCTGACAAGTCAAGCAACTAGACACATACTGAGCTACATCTCTTTTCATTCCAGACCACCAAAACATCTTCCTTAAGTCCTGATACATTTTTGTTGTCCCCGGGTGAATTCTCATCTTACTCTTGTGCGCCTCATCTAGAATATCTATTCTCAACTCGGCGTCTTGTGGCACACAAATCCCTCCTTTGTATCTCAACAAACCATTAGTATCAATCTGAAGGTCTTTTCCTTTGTCGTCACCTACCAAGGTCCTCTTAACCTGTAGTTCATCATCCAACAACTGCATGGTTTTAATTTGATCAAAGAACTCATTAGTCACCTTGAGCATTCCCAGTACTACACTCTTCGGCGTCATTTCTACTGCCAAGTTCAAATCCCGAAATTCCTCGATCATTTTCATCTCGTGCACCATAAGGGCAGACATATGTAAGGATTTACGACTCAATGCATCCGCTACCACATTAGCTTTACCAGGATGATACTGTAGGCTAAAGTCATAATCCTTCAAAAATTCCATCCATCTTCTTTGCCTCATATTCAACTCCTTCTGATCAAATAGATACTTCAAACTTTTGTGGTAGCTAAAGACTTCAAACCGTACACCATAGAGATAGTGTCTCCAAATTTTTAAAGCAAACACTACTGCTGCTAACTCCAAATCATGAGTAAGGTAGTTTTACTCATGAGGTCTCAATTGTCTGGAAGCATAAGCAACCACTTTCCCCTCTTGCATTAACACACAACCCAAATCTTGTTTTGAAGCATCACAATACACGTTGAAGTTCGTTTCCGAGCAAGGCAACCTCAACACTGGTGCTGAGGTTAGTTTCCGCTTCAACTCTTGGAAGCTCTCTTCACACCGAACTGTCCACACAAAAGGTTCCCCTTTTCTGGTCAGCTTAGTCAAAGGCAAAGCTAGTTTCGAGAATCCTTCTATAAACTTCCGATAGTATCCGGCTAGTCCAAGGAAACTCCGGATCTCCGTCACCGACTTTGGTACTGCCCATTCCATTACTGCTTCAACCTTAGATGGATCTACTGCAACTCCTTCCTTGGTTATCACATGCCCAAGAAAGTTCACAGACTCGAGCCAGAAGTCACACTTGGACAACTTAGCATACAACTGGTTGTCTCTCAAAATCTTCAATACCATTCTTAAATGTTTAGTGTGTTCCTCCCGACTTTTAGAGTATATCAAGATGTCGTTGATGAAGACTACCACAAACGAATCTAGATAAGGATGGAAAATCCTATTCATATACTCCATAAAGATTGCAGGAGCATTGGTTACACCAAAAGGCATCACTAGATACTCATAGTGCCCATATCTCGTCCTGAAAGCAGTCTTAGGAATATCTTTCGTTCGTACTCTCAACTGATGGTAACCCGACCGGAGGTCGACCTTCGAGAATATTACGGCTCCTTTCAACTGGTCCATCAAATCATCAATCCTAGGCAGAGGGTAACGATTCTTGATCGTAACCTTGTTCATCTGTCGATAATCAGTGCACCACCTCATGGAACCATCCTTCTTCTTGACCAACAAAATCGGTGCACCGCAAGGTGAAACACTCGGACGGATGAACTTCTTAGCCAATAAGTCTTCTACCTACTTCTTCAATTCCGCCAACTCTAGAGGAGCCATTCTATACGGAGCTATCGAGATAGGTCCGGTTCCAGGCACTAGCTCAATCGAGAACTCCACCTCTCTAACTGGTGGTAACTCAGGAATTTCCGCCGGAAACACATCCGAAAATTCGCACACTATTGGCAAGTCATTCATCTCTGACTCCTTCTCCCCTTTCAAGGAAGCAAACAGCACATAAACTAGTGTTCCTTCCTTAAGGGAAGTTTCAACCTCACGGGTCGATAACAATTTCGGATCATTAGGAGTGTCAGACACCCAATCCGAATTCCCAAACATCATAGTCTTATCAAAACAATTTAGCAGGACCCTATGTTCGGATAACCAGTCCATACCCAGAATCACATCGATTTGGGATAGTGGCAAACATATCAAATCTACCAAGAACGTCCTATCGTAAACAATCACGGAACACTTGTGGCAAAAGGTCGACACTACTACAGGTGCATTTGTAGGTGTAGAAACCATCAAATCATAAGGCAATACATCAACTTTCAAGCTCAAACGTTCTACACAATCGAAAGATATAAAGGAATAAGTGGCACCTGAATCAAGCAACACACACAAGGAGGTACCATTCACCACACAACTACCTTTGATTAGACCTTCAGCATCGATGGCTTCAAAACCATTCATAGTGAAAACTCTGCCATTAGTCTTGGGTCTCTCAACATTCGGAGGGTTGACATTCCTATTCAGCTTAGGACAAAACCTCTTCATGTGTCCAGGCTCCTTACAAAAGAAGCACCCATTCCCCACTCCGGGACATATGTCACCAAAGTGAGTCTTACCACACTTGTTGCACAAAGGTGGTTGTTATCCGCTAGCAATAGATGAAGATTTAAACACTTGCATAGTAGGCCCCCGATATCCAGTAGGTGGGGTATAAGGCCGTCTGTTGTCAAAGGACGCCTTACCCTTCCCTTTCCCATGCACGAAATTTATCTGAGGCCCAAAGTTTCTGGGTGGATTGGCCTTCTGCTTAACTGCATCCCTAGCCCTTCGATCATCCTCATACATCCTACACTTATTGACTAAGGTAGGGAAATCGGCTATCTCTTGATGCCCGAATGCCATTTTAAGCCCTGGCCTCAAACCAACCTCAAATTTGGCACACTTGGACCTCCCATCTGCATCCATATCATAGTAGGGGCAATACCTTGCCAGCTCTTCAAACTTTGCTGCATATTCACCTACAGATAGACTTCCTTGCTCCAGACGCAAGAACTCAATATCTTTCTTCCTCTTCAAATCCGCAGGGAAGTACTTATTGAGGAACCTCTCTTTGAATAATTCCCAGGTAATTGCCTGTCCTTCAGCTTCCATTTGCCTCCTGGCGTATTCCCACCAAGTCTCTGCTTCCTTAGTCAGCATGTAGGAAGCATAGATCACCTTCTGACCATCCTCGTAACCCATGGCTCGGAAAATTTTCTCTAACTCCTGGATCCATTCATTAGCAGCATCAGGAGCAAATCCTCCTTGGAATTGACTCGGATGTCGTCGGCAAAATTCATCCAATCCCCGGTACTCCGCCGATCCTTGTGGCACGAGTGGCGGTGGGTTAGGATGATGGTTGAAATTCTGATTCAGGTGTTGCAGGTTCTCATTCACGTTCATTAAAGCGGTTGTCATCTGTGCCAATAGTTTGTTCTGTCCGTTTCCTCTACCACGCCCAACCATCTCTTAACCTGCACTCTCCTCTTATCGGCATACATAAATTTTACACAAACAGTTTATCACTTACTCATAATTCAAACAATCCAAACACTGCAAGCAATCCAAACAGTCCAAACACTTCAAGCAAATCAAACAACTCACATCAGTCAAACAAGTCAAACACACTACACAATCCATTCAATCACACAAAGAAGCACGTTAAGCCATACCCTAGGCCGTAGGATTAACCTCCGCTCTGATACCATAATTGTAACGCCTCAATTTACTAACACGGAAAAAAATTTCAATTCTTTTCTAACAGACTAAATTCTCAAAAGATATACTCCTAAAGATTCAATGCTATCAAAATTCACTCTAAAAGTATGAGTGCAACAATAGCAGAAAAGCAGTACGGTAATTCCATAGCAATGGTTTTTACACCTTTTCGTCTATTAAACCAAATATCTAAAACATAATGAAACTCCCATAAACGGGTCCAAATATCAACATAAATAATTCCTTCAAAATCATAACAAAACACATGCTAAAACTCCAAGGCAAGCTAATTCACTTCAAGATTCTGATGCCTCTTATTACTTGGCTCCACCTACAATCCGATTAACACGGATTGAGTAAACAAGACAACAAAGAGAGAGTCAGTCATTAAATACATGCAATATATAACATGGTGGATTTAAATAGAATGATAACATTAGAATATGGTAACTATACATAACGTTTTAGCACAATCACATCCATGATCCTCAATGGACCAATAATCATAACCATATTATCCATCCATAGTACAAACAACGGTCCACCATCCGAACCACAATCAAAACTACACTACAAGTGCATACTCAAAATCCATACCACGAATGCAGGTCAAAATCCATACCACGAAGGCAGGTCAAACTCCATACCACGAAGGCAGGTCAAACTAACCATTCACAACCATGGGACTAACGCGGTTAAATAGGAAACTCATGAAATTTCCCGTTTAATCGTGTTAACCAAATGAAATCCTCCAACTAGTGAGTGTCGTTGGAGTTTCCAAAGTCATGATTCTAATACCACAAGGTTTAATGCTGCTCCCTCACCTGAGTAGTCGCAAATGCTTGCACTAAAGCTGAGTTGCATTCTCCGCCGTCTCCTCCAACCTTAGGGTCTTTCAACCCAACAGAACACAATTACAACATATCAATTTACACATCAAAACATTAATAATACTAACCAATAATCCTACAACACAAGAAAATATTATCCATTCATTTCATCTTCTAAAAAAAGGTTTCCCTAATGTTGCCATGACTCTACGGTTTTGAAAACAACTTCCCACACACCCATTTCGAAAAACAACTCATCCTCTATGAGTTTTACAAGGTTTTCTAAAGCAAAACGGACCAAAATGCAAAGAGAGGGTTTATGGGGTTTTATCCCAAAACATGGAGAAGAAACCCCATCCATTTCTCTGCCCTCTTTCTTGACTCTAAGGGTGCACAACTCCTCAAACTGTTCCATTTCTCTTTGTTTTTCGAAAAATAACCCTTATCCTTACTTGGGACGTCTATTTTATGTTTTCAGGTTTTAGACTCTCGCTCAAGCGAGGGATTCTCGCTCAGGCGAGAATCTCACAGTGATAAGTGTAATTGATTACCATATGGTGTAATCGATTACATCAGTTAAAAATTTAAAATACAAACTCAACGACTTGATGTAATCGATTACCAAACATGTTGTAATCGATTACAATGTGAAAAATGCACATATCTGATGCTTTTAATATGTTGTAATCGATTACGAATATAGTGTAATCGATTACATCATGTAAAATACACAGGTCTGATCAGTTTATCAGCATGTAATCGATTATCGGGATTGTGTAATCGATTACACTGTTTAAAAAAAACAGAATCTCACAGTGTCAACAGCCCAAAATTGCCATTTCTCGCCCAGGCGAGACAACTCTCGCTCAGGCGAGAATCCTCCAGTATAGCCCAGGATTTCACCCTCCCAGGTGATCCTTTCTCGCTCAGGCGAGAATCTCTCGCTCAAGCGAGACTTCCAGGACTGATACTATAATTTTAAAGACTCAAAATTAGGGTGTTACAAAACTCATCAGACCTGTGCATTTTCCATGATGTAATCGATTACACTTTACTAGTAATCAATTACAACATATTAAAAGAATCATATATGTGCATTTTCTACAATGTAATCGATTACACTATACTTGGTAATCGATTACATCAAGCCGTTGAGTTTGTATTTTAAAAATTTTAGTTGGTGTAATCAATTACACCATATGGTAATCGATTACACATACCAGAACAATATACTGGTTCTGTTTTGATTGAACTGATGTAGTTCTTAACTTTTCACAAACTCATACTGGTTCATGTGCACGAATTAAACACTATATATAGGTGTTCTAAGACTTGTTTTTAAACACACAATTTTGAATACAACTTTCATGCTCACATACTCTCAAAGTTCTTAAAATTTCTCTCATTCATTCTTAAGCACAAACAAAAGCATTTGTCCAAGTTATTTGATTTTAAATTAAAGTGATCATTCAGTTAGTGATTCAAATCCATAAAGTACCAATTACTATTAGAGAATCACTTATTCAAAAGCCTTGTAAAAACCATCTTAAGAATACAAAATAGAGTATTGTAAACATTTCACCAAGTGTGGTGAAGTGCAGTATATTGTGAAAGAACGGTGTTAGCCTAGTGCCTAGTGGAATAGGTGAGTAGTCTTGGAAGAAGACGAAGAAGGTGTATCATTGGTTCTTGCAATAGTGGGAAAATCTTCTTGGTAACAAGAAGGACTGGACGTAGCCTTCAAATTGAAGGTGAACCAGTATAAACCTTGGTGTGATCTTCTCTTCCCTTAACTTTTTACATTTTGCATTATCTTCTACTTCTACTTAAATATTCTGTTTATTACTTCCGCTCATAGAAAAACTCTCTTTAACTTGCAAAGTTCTAAAACAAAAGTAGAAAAATTTAATTTAAGTCTCTACACCTAATTCACCTCCCTCTTAGGTGGCCATATATCTTAACAAACAATGCCTTTATATAGGCTTCCAATCAACCATAGTACCCTTAGGCATGAGTAGGTTTCGTTTGGAATGAAAAACAATCAGTTTGGAGTGAAAACTCGTCACTTGAAATCTGAAAACTGATACAACAACTCTCAGTAATCGATTACTGCAAGTGGGTAATCGATTATCCAACAATCTTGTTAACAGCTTTTTGAAAATTCACACAGTGTAATCGATTACTGGATTTGAGTAATCGATTACTCAACAACACTGTTTGACAGCTTTGTGAATTTGCCTTAGTGAAATCGATTACACTACTTTGAGTAATTGATTACCCTGTTTTCTAAAAATGGTAATCTGTTACTTCAAAGTCTGTAAGGGATTACTCATAGCTGTTAGAGGATTGAAAACTCTTTTCTCACTCATGTAACTTGTTACTCAAGTATGGTAATCCATTACATGTTTTTGAAAATCATTTTTATTCACACTTAGATTTTTCTGATTTTCTTGAAAACAATTTTGAGCCTTATTAACTAAGTAAATAAACGAGTTGTAAGGATAGGAGTACCTAAAGACTTAGACTCTAAATCTTGAAGCTTTGTCTTCGATAGTCTTTGTTGGTCTTCTTCCTTTCTTCTTTTTGTGATATTGGTGTCTTCATCAAAACCGTGCCAAGGTCAGGAGCAAGATCTTCTTCACATATAAGGTCATCAACATATAAACTAACAACAATATTTTCCTCCAATTTCAGACTTAATAAAGAGTGTATGCTCAAAGCAACATCTTTCAAACCCCTGCCTCATAAAATATGATTCATTGTGGCTATACCATGCCATTGGAGCTTGTTTAAGACCATATAATGCCTTCTTGAGCTTATAGACTTTATACTCTTCTCATTTCCTTTCATAACCTTGTGGCTGCTCCACAAAAATATCTTCTGCCAACTCACCATACAAGAAAGCACTCTTCACATCTAGTTGAAAAATATTCCAACCCTTTTGTGCTGCAAGGGCAATCACCATCCTGATTGTGTCCCATCTTGCAACTGGGGCAAACACCTCATTATAATCAATTACATGCTCTTGTGCATATCCCTTAGCCACAAGTTGTATTTTTCATTTGTCTACTTCCCCGTGTTCATTAAGCTTTGTTTTAAACACTCATTTCACACCCATTTTCTTAGCTCCATGAGGTAGAGTGGTTAGCTCCCATGTCTCATTTTTTTCAATTGCTCTTATTTCTAAATCCATAGCTTCTATCCACTTCATGCTTTTCACAGCCTCTTGAAATGAAACAGGATCAGCAGCAACAAACATGACAAAATTGTCAACATCTTCTTCAGATAAATCTAACCACTCTCCACTAACATAATCTTCCATCCAAACTAGAGGCATTATGCTTCTCCCTTCATCCGAGCTTGATGAACTTTGATCTAAAGACTCACTTGAAGATGAAGTGACTCCACCTTCTTCATCATGCTCATTGTTCTCGTCTTCATTGCCTTAATCATATTCATTTTGTTCATCTTCATCTTCCCATTCTAAAACATCAAGCTTCCTTCTTCTATAGTTCTTCCCCAATTCCAACTCAAATTCTCCTAAAATATTACATCCCTTCTAACAACAATGCATTTAGATGCAGGATCATAAATTCTATAGGCCTTTGATTCTTCACGCAATCCCAACAATACACATTGAAATCTATTATGATCTAATTTTACTCTCTTCTTGTCCATAATGTGTACATGTGCAACACATCCAAACACTCGAAAATAGTCCACTATAGGTTTGACACCACTCCATGCTTCTTCTGGGGTGACATCCTTCAGTGCAATTGTTGGACTTCGATTCAACACATGCGCACTCCAATTTACTGCTTCTGGCCAAAACACCTTAGGCACCTCCTTTTCAGACAACATAATTCGAACCATATTCATTATAGTTCGATTCTTTTGCTCAGCTACCCCATTCTGTTGAGGGGTATACGCTATTGTCAATTGCCTTTTAATTCCATTCTCCCTACAAAAATTATTGAACTCCAAAGAAGTAAATTCCCCACCACTGTTTGTGCGCAAGCATTTTATGAAAACAACAAATTGCTTTTCAACATACTGCTTAAAATTCTTGAACACCCCAAATGCTTCTGAGTTTTCACACAAAAAATAAATCCAATTTTTTCTGCTAAAATAATCAATGAAAGTAATCAAATACCTCCTTTTAGAGTTTGAATCTGGTTTGATTGGCCCAAAAATGTCTGCATGGATCAGTTGAAGTCTTTTGCAAGCCCTCCATGAACTTGTCTTTGGAATAGTGTTCCGATGTTGCTTCCCCACTAAGCAATTTACACATGTCTTGCTAAGAGTCTCAAGAGTAGGTAATCCCTTCACCATCTTCTTGTGTTGTAAAGCTTTTAAGCTCTTGAAATTAATATGACCATACCTACTGTGCCATAACTATGACTTATCTTCTAAAGTAGTTTGAAAACATGTAGAGTCACTAGGCAACATTGTGGTTGAAAGCACAAACATTCGGTTCATAGACATTCTTATCTCCATGATTAGGCCTCTCTCTGGATGATACATTTTACACTGTCCTCCCTGGATCAAGATAGTTAGACCTTTTTCTCGGAGTTTCCCAATGCTAAGCATGTTGTTTTTCAACTCTGGTATGTAGAATACATTTGTGATCATATGTTTTATCCCACTAACCTCCAATCTAATGCTTCCTTTTCCAGTGACTGACATCTTAGAATTATTCCCGAGCTTTACAAATTGTTTAAAGCTTTCATCAAGGTGTGCTAACCATTTTTTGTTCCCACACATATGGTTACTACAGCCTGAATCAAGAAACCACACATCATCTCTTCTAGAATCTTGAAGTTCCACATGAGACATTAGCAACATCTCATTTTCTTCTTCAGCATAGTTTGCATTCCTTTCCCAACTAGGACGTTCATATTGAAAGTGTCCTAGTTTATGACACTTGTAACACTCCACAAATGCTTTGTTGAATGGTTGTCTTCCTATACCTCGACCTCGTCCTCTTCCTCTACCTCCAAATCTGTCATCATAAGCAATTTTGAGAGCTTGTTCATCACCTTCATGCCCTTGCATTATTTTCTCGTGGACTAAGAGGTTGCCCTGTAGTTCATCAATTGTTAGAGTATCCAGATCATTTGATTCCTCCACTGAACAAACTACATAATCAAATTTTGAGGTCATAGACCTTAAAAGTTTCTCAATGATAACCGCATGATCCATCTTCTCACCATGTATCTTCATCTTATTAGCAATGGTTAGAGTACGAGCAAATTACTCATCTACTCCTTCTCCTTCCTTCATTTGCATAATCTCAAACTCTCTTCTAAGTGCTTGTAATTGTGCCCGCTTCACCCTTGTTGATCCATAGTACTTTTGCTTCATGAAGTCCCAATTCTGCTTTGATGTATCCTTGACAAGGATAGTTTCCAAAGCTGTCCTGTCTATGGTCTGAAACAAGTAATTCTTGACTTTGAGATCCTTTAATTTCTGCTCCTCAATCAGTTTGCATTGAGCCTCATTTAACTCTCCTCCATTGGATGCAGTAGGTATTCCATTCACAATTGAAGTCCAATATTCATTGGATCGAAAGAAGTTTTCCATAAGCATACACCAGTGATCATAATGACCATCAAACTTAGGGATTGCAGGTTGTACAAAATTGTTTTCCGTAGCCATAACCCTTTCACTCTTTTTGCTTTCTTTCTTATCAGGCCCCTGTGATGGGGCTCTGATACCAAATTTGTTGAATATTAAGAACAGAAAAACATGATTGAAGTTTCTGCAAACATTGTGTATTATTCAGAAACAAAGCATTGACTTATATAGCCTTACATAAACAACATAACAGAATAATCCTTACATCTTCCACTCCTGTAATGTAACTGACTTGAAAAAGAAAACTACAATATCCTAATAAATAGGATTTATTAACATAATCAAAATAAAATAGACCTTAATAAAACACTCATTTATTGACTAATTCAACAGTCACCATACCTATTAGTAATTATCTTAATGAGTAACAAACTATCCAAAAAAAATTCAAGTTTAATTATATATTTATATATTTTATAATAGTCAATATATATATAAATAATTATTATATAAGTAATAATATATGTATATCATACATTTGTCACTAGAATTCAATCACAAAAATTCATATTGAAGGAAATTATATATAATTTTAAAGTACTAAAATATTATAATATATATAAGTTATTCATTAAAAAATAAATTTATGATGTATCTTCAAATCAAACATCATATTATATATTATCACTTATAAGATATTAATATGAATATTTGTTACATATATTTGAGAGAGTAAATTATATTCACGTCTTCTAAGTTTTAGTGAAATTACATAAATAATCTATTTTTTGCACATACACAAATCAATTCTAATTTATATACGTACATTACACTAATTATTTGTGCGTAGAAGATGAGGGTAATCTTTAAAACAAAAAAGTGATGATTGTAATTTTTACTTAAATTTCAATGGGTGTTAGTGTAACTTAATTATATTCATAATCATAGTAAATTAAACTAATCTATAATTAATTAATAGTAAATTAAACTAATTTTGAAGTTTAACTTAATTATATTCATAATCATTTTTTTGTTGTTTAAAAGATTATAGTAATACCCCATGTAAGGATAACTAATGTAATGTACATATATAAATTAAGAGTGATTTATATTT
This sequence comes from Lupinus albus, assembly GCA_009771035.1. Taxonomy (NCBI): domain Eukaryota; kingdom Viridiplantae; phylum Streptophyta; class Magnoliopsida; order Fabales; family Fabaceae; genus Lupinus; species Lupinus albus. Next base: position 7,466,266 of record CM020006.1, on the reverse strand, counting down.
GTGCAAAAAAGAAATAATAATTTGTGTAATTTACTAAAACTTAGGAAATGTAAATATAATTTTTTATACAAGAATGTACATATTATTATCATGCATAAGCTTCAAAAGCATGTTTGACACAAGCTATGCAAATTTGAGGAGTTGACATCCTTTTATCCTAAAACTAGCAAGATACCCGTGCGGATGCACGGGGTGTCATTTTTTTCCCATATTGTTAAGAATACATGTTTCATATGTACATTCATATAGTTAAAACATACATGTTACTTGTGTATTTGTATGAATAAAAACGCATACGTTACTCTTGCATTCGTATTGTTAAGAAGACACATGTTACTTGTGTATTCGCATGATTAAAAACACATGTTACTCATGCATTCGTATTGCTAAGAACACATATGTGACTCATATATTTTGATGGTTAAAAACAAACATGTTACTCGTACATTCGCATTGCTAAAAACACACATGTTACCCGTACATTCGTATATTTAAAACATACATGTTATCTGTACATTGACATTTTTAAAAAGATACATGTGTTATTCGCATCCGTATAGTTAATGTAGACATGTACTATATTTGCATTCATATAGTTAAAAATACACATGTTACTTGTGTATTCACATGATTAAAAACACACATGTTACTTGTGCATTCCTATTGTTAAGAGTACATGTGTGACTCGTACATTTTAATGGCTAAAAACAAACATATTACCCGTAAATTTGCACGAGACGTTATTTTTTTGTCATATGATTAAGAACACACATTACATGTACATCCATATGGTTAAGAACACACATGTTATTCGTGTACATCCATATGGTAGTTGATGGTAATGATAGTTAATGGTTATTAGTATTAAATATTGCAAATGAAAATTCAATTCTTGAGTTATAAGAATTGATTTAACGAAATTAATTGTTACATATAATCTTAAATATATGTATTTGGTGATTAATAGAAATGAATATATACAAAATGTGGATAATAATAAGATAATAAGATTGCTAATCAGAGTATGAGATATTAATATAATTTTTTTCACAATATTATAAGAAATGTAGATAATGTGATTGATAAACAGAATATGAGATATTAATAGGATTGTTTTCAAAGTATTATAAGAATTTAAAGCTCCACTTATAATAAGAATTGATTTAGGGAAATTAATTGTTGGGTATAATTTTAAACATATGTAGCTGATGATTAATAGAAATTAATATATATGGAATGTGTATAATAATATGATTGCTAATCAGAGTATGAAATATTAATAGGATTGCTTTCAGAATATTATACGAATTTAAAGCTTCACTTATAAGAATTGATTTGGGAGAAATATATAATGAATGTGCATAATAGGATAATAGAATTGCTAATGAGATTATGAGATATCAATAGAATGTGCACAATATTATAAAAATAGAGAAATATAAGAATTGATTTAGGGAAATAAAGAAATATTTTTGGTGAGAAAAAATATATAAGAATAAATGTGTATAATGATTTTTTTATGGAATCATGAATGATCATTAAGTATAATAATTATATTCATTCTAATTGAATTATTCATGAATATTCCAGAATAGTAAAGGTGATGAATGTTGATTTTAAACATATGTACATGGTGATTAATATATAAGAAATGCGCATAATAATAAGATAATAGAATTGCTAATCAGAGTATGAGATATTTATATAATTGCTTTCACATCATAACACCGATATTTTACAATTATTACCAACACTTTTTCCTTACAATCTCATGATTCTTTTTCTTCTTTTTAGGTAACATTACACCATACTTTAATTTTCTTCATTTCTCATTCTAAGTTTTTTAATATCCTGACTTTCTGATTTTTGTTAAACAGAGTTCATCATTTTCGAGATAATGTGTATGATAATTTTCTTCATTTCTCATTCTAATAAAATCACAATTTCCTGTAGGTAATGGTAATTGCATATGTGCGTAATAAGATAATCTTACAATCTAATGATTCTTTTTCTTCTTCTTAGGTAACATTATATTACATCATACTTTAATTTTCTTCGTTTCTCATTCAAAGCTTTTCATTATTTTGACTTTGTGATTTTTGTTACAGAGAGTTCATCATTTTTGGGATAATGTGGATGAAAATTTAAAGAATTATTTTTGTTTTTACATAATCAAACAGCATAATATGATAATAATTATTTTTTCCCCTAAACTCATATATCTTTAATATAAATTAATATGAGAATATTATAATGAATGTGCATAATAGTATAATAGAATTGCTAATCAAAATATGATTTTAGGGAAAATGAAAAAATATAAGAATTGATTTAGTGAAAATGAAGAAAGATTTTCGGATGGAAAATGAATGAGTATATGTGAATATGATTAAGTGTTTGGTAGAAAAAATGAATGATTAATAAATGTGACATACATGTGTCATTTTGATGTATGATATGAGAAGTAACATGCATGTGTCATTTTGATGTATGATATGAATGTAGAGGGTAATGATACAATGTGGGACTATGCATGGTAGTTGATGGTTTGATGTATGATATGAATGTAGATGGTAATGATACAATGTGTGACTATGCATGGTAGTTGGTGTGAGTGTTTGGGTGGGAAAACTTTGCATGAGAAGATGACATGTGTCCAAGACTAATAATGGAGAACATTTTTTTCTTATAGTATAATAGAAGTGTAGTACTCCATATGATACTGTTTAAGGTTGATCAGAAAATAATTAATTATTAAATTTTTAACTTAATTATATTTTTTTTTATGAAACCAACAAACTATAATATTGTAATACACTTTTATGAAACCATAGATATGAAGGGATGGCAAAAATACCCGCACCCGTGGGTACCTGTCAAAATACCCGCAACGGGTACCCGCAAAAATAGCTCATGGGTGGGAATGGGTATTATGATACCCGCCCCACGGGTACCCGTGTACATATTTTAATTAAATATTTTTTAATTAGTTATTATTAATTTAACATTATATTTGTTTATTTTATTATTACTTCATAATAAAATTTAGTAATGAGACTATAATCATAAAATTATCATATACATGTCATATTATTTAAGTAAAAAATATTTTTATAGATTAATTATTGTAAAATATATAAAATATAATTAGAATGAAAAACCCGTTGGGTACCCGCGGGTACCCGCTACCCGCACGGGTACCCACAAATTGTGCGGGTATGGGCATGGGTATGCACTATCCGTGCCCACCCGTGCCCGTTGCCATCCCTAGATATGATGTTATATTTGAGCTACTTTGAAGAAAAAAAACATGTGTGATGTGTGCAAGAATTTATTACAGATTATATTATTCCGTCCTTTATATATAATCGCACCTAACTTTTATTAAGAGGGCATACGTAGTTGAATTTGGTCCGTGTATGTAACGAAGGAGCAGGGATGAACACGATGCCCCTCTCCCTCTAATATAAACCATCAAATTTTCCACCCTTCCTCTTCTTCTTTCACATTATTCAAAAACAAGACACAATTACGAACACTCTCTTCTCTCCTTCAATGACTTCTACTCAATCCACTCTGTCTTCTCTCCACGACTCTCTCTCTGATGTCGATGACTACGTTTCTGTCAGTTCTCTTTTCCCTTTTCTTTCTCTTTCTCTTCTATCCTTTATAATCAATTCTTCAATTCTGTGCATATCCTTATACATTATTGATTTTGTATCATAATTCTTTACTCGTTTCTATTTTCCATTCTGGCATAGACAGAATATGTGCTCCCTTTATATTTCAACTGATTCGATTCGAGTCGAAAAAAGGCGACACAGTGTACGAGTTTACGCAGCCTTACCCTTGCCACAAGGGTATAGACTTGTTTCTCACCCACTTAAAGTGGCAAAAGTCTTCTGGCACCTGTCTTTTATATTCATAAGATGATTTTGTATGATTCTGATTATGTTCAATTGTTTTAATTAATTGTTTTGTTGTGTTTTCCTTTTTTTTTTATGTTTTTTTTTCTATTTTAAATGTTCACATTTATTCCATGTTTTCTAAATGTCATGCCATAAGGCGAAATTCCATTCAATGTGATTTCTTTGTTATTTTTCACATCCAATGTGTGTTTTTCTGTTGTTTCAAGTATTTTACTGTTTTAATTGTTTGGAAATCAAGGTAAGTAAGTTAAGAATTCTCCTGTGTTTCGGAACCGTTTTATTTTGTTGCCTTCATAAACGAAGCATAGTATCTTTTGTTTGCATTTTCCTCTCTTTTTGTTTGATTAGAAGAACATATGAAAAGATAACTGCTCCTGTTGCCTTATTTTCCTTTTTCTCTCTCTCTTTAACACTTAATTGTTATGTGAGAAATCCCAGGACATGAAAAGACAATCGAAAATGTGATTCGTATTTTTGTGTTTTTTGCATCCTGTCTAATAGCTTTTCAGATGTGATGTTGCTGCAAAATTAAAAGAACTTACACTGTATTTGGTAAACATGCTAGTATAGAACATGACAGAACATAGCAATATACGATTCTATTATATGTTTGGTGTGGAACGGAACTAGATATGAGGATTAAAAAATGAAACGTTTGCTTCTACTAAAAGGGTGAAACCGAAGAGAGCAGAACCAGATTCTCACACCAAAGACTAGCATAACTTTGTGTAATAATGTTATTAATGGTTTAATTTAAGGGTCATAAAATGTTGATTCCTCACACTCCCCAGTATCTGGTTACTTTTTGACCTAAAAATTATCATAGTAATATAGAGATATAATTCAACCAGATCACCCTCTTACATATCGAACATTCAAAACAGATGTTGTAGATTTATAATTTTAACAAAGCAAATTTTTCATTGAGAATCTAACATAGTAATGTGAAGACTGAACTTTGTTTGTGTTGCAGGCAAATGAGCTGGAAGGTTTTGCATTGGATACATTTCGTGATGTTTACGAGCTTGTGCATAATGGTAATGCAGCATTTCGAGAGAACAGAATGGAAGAGGTGGTGAAATTTTTTGATGTGTTAATAACTTTTTTCTGTTCTGTTTGATGAATGCAGCCCATTTCCGTATAATGTTCGCTTGCAATTCTTATTTCTTTCTCTTGGAAATAATGTCCACTAATTTATCGAATAATTGATTTGGTGCTTCATTGCAATTAAATGAGGGATGAAATTCTCGTGCTTTACAAGCCTTATTGCAGAATATTACAGAAACGATTAGGAATTATTAATATAATAGTAGTTTTGATGCATTATTATTTATACTATATCCATCTAGTTTTGACCTTTGAGATTATTTATTCAGGCAATCAACTTTTACTCAAGGGCCAATAACATCAAATATGGTGATCCGATTATCCTCAGCAATCGAAGTGCAGCTTATATTAGGTTCAGCATAGTACAAAAACTTTCTTTTATATTAATGATTGCAAACTTATTTTCTATCATCTTTTGTATAACTCTTTTTTTAGTTTTGTGAAGTTAGTAGTCTCATTGAAATCAGTATTTTTCAACCAGAATTAGTCAATATTTAAAGAATAGAGCTGCATCAGCTTCAGAACAAAGACCATTGAGTGGGCTTGATCCTACAACACTTGCTGAAGTATGTTCCATCGCATCATTTTTATCATGCTGAAATACAACTGTCCTTCTAAACCTACCTTGCTAAGTTGATTCTTGACTATCATTTCAGTTAGGTTTGAAGGATGCTGATAAACTTGTTGATCTCCAAAGTAATTCAGTAAAACCATACATTTTAAAGGCCAATGCTTTATCTCTGGTAAGAGTCTCTCATTCTCTCTTAATCAGTTCATTTCTGTTGTAATTTATGGGGACATCGTAATTTAGTTTTTATTTTGTAGGAAATATATCGACTTATGCTTTCTATTATTATTATTTTGAAAATATGTGTTGTCTGTGTGTGTCCAGTGGATGAGCTTGAAGGAGAACATTGAGGGTGCCAAAGTGCAAAGTAAAGTTGTAAATAAATATTGTTAAATTTAAGTCTTGAAGATATATTTTTTTTAATTATTTAAAAAAAATTAATCACATAGTAAAAGTTTAAGATTTTGAATTTAAAAGGAGGATTGAACCAAACCTTGAAACAAGCCAGCACTCCAAAATCAAACATAGACTAGACATCATTTAAATTTCTTTTTTTTAAACGCATTCACTCAATTTACTGGAAACTTTTGTAAAATAAACCTATTTAACTGCATAAGTATCTTTATAAAACAATTGGTATGTGAAATTTTTTCAAATGGCATGAGCTATAATTAACTCTCTTTGCATGATCTAGTTATCTTGTTGCACACAAATATACACCCACACAGTGCACGAGATTCCCTCCAGTCTAGAGATGGTAAATGTACACAAGATTACTGTGCAAGCGGAGATATATTTTTTAAATAGGAAACATTAAAATATTAATTGATTGAAGTGTAAATAGCAAGTAGGAGTGGTGGAGTGAGCCAGGTCACAGAAGATCCTCCCTGGTATATATCCCCGTTTGATTTACACTTCATAGGTGGTTGAAATGCCGTTTCCTATTAAGGATCCTTGAATTTCTTTACTTTTCTCTGTGCATTATTGTTCTAACTCATACTACTAGTTGAAGAGAATACTCCCTAGTTAGTCTGTAGTTACTTGACTAGGAACTCTTGAATGAAGTGCAAGTGTGGAGTTGGACGTGCGTACCATTATGGTGATTGAAGAAAATTAATATGGGACAATAGCAGGCAAAATTGTTTCAGTTATTGCCAGTAATTCTAGGGAATAATTTTAATTTTAAATATAAAACGGCCTTCCCATTCATTAATTCTGTATGAAAACCACCAGAAAGTAGCACACAACATTTTGCATTTTTCTTCCAATAAAACAAACAAATAGTTGCAACTGTGATTCTTCAAAAGCCTCTTTACAAATAACGATTGTCTCATACCATGTGTTTTTGTTATGTTCTGGGTCTTCTTTGGTTGATATGGTTATATTGTGTAGAGTGTCCCACTCAACAAGACATTGTTTTGCTTCATAGTGAGCTTTGTGAAATGAGAGAAAGCCATATATTGTTGGTGCAGGTCATGTCTTTATATTATAAGGTTGGAGTAGGATAGTAGTGCTACTTAGCACGAAGTAGCATGGATGATGAAAATGCCTTGAGATGCATGAAAAATATGCTTGATACACTACTAGAAAGTTTGAACAAGTGAAATTTTGCTTAGGATTAAGTGCTTGTGTAAAGCTAGATATCTCAATTGACTTCTTGTATGTAGGTTCCATAGGACTAAGTGTCCTATGATACAAAAAATTGTATCACCTTAGTGTTTTCCCATTGTTAATTGCTAATCCTTTTTACTGCTAACATTTTATATGAAAGAAAAGGTCTTAAGTCTTAATACTTGCTTTTCTGGTCTACTTTTACATTATGATTGAATCCAGCATAGAATGTAACACATGATGTTGTATTATACTGACAGTTGGAGAAATTTGAGGAGGCCCGAGATGTTATTCTTTCAGGCCTTCAAGTTGATCCCTTTAGGTACTACACATTTGCAGGTCTTCTCTTGTTTCTTTTTTATTTATTGTTTTTATTTTAATTTTTCTATTCTGAATTTCTGCAAAAATGTCGATGAAACTATATACATCTGTGCTTGCCATTTCTTTGATATCATGCAGTGATTCTCTTCGGACTTCTCTTCAAAATTTGGAAAGAGAGTCATGCAGATCAACTGGCACAAATACGCATGGACAACCAGAGCGAGATGATGACTTTGATTGCACTCTTTGCCTGAAGTTACTATATGAACCTGTTACAACTCCTTGTGGACATTCTTTTTGCCGATCATGTCTATTTCAAGCAATGGATTGTGGTCGGTACCAACTCTTGTTGATTATTTTTTTCTGTTCCGCATATTTCACATTATGTTGATTCTGGTCCTCATTTGTTAGGGAACAGATGCCCATTGTGCAGGACAGTTCTGTTTTTTAGTCCTAGAACGTGTTCCATCAGGTGAGTCTCTCATAAGATGTCACAAAGTAGTATAGAAAACAACAAAAATATTATGTATTTATTTTTGTTGATTGCATGACCAAGTTACTTTCTTGAGCAACATATCTAAGCTAAAAATGTGATATTGTATACCTCCATATTAACAACTGATCTAAGTTTCTCTTCAGAATTTATACTAGGCATATCTTATTGGCATATGAGAATGAATTTCTCTTAATTCCAGCTTATTAAAGTTTTAATAGATTTGATGCACATTGTTTTGCTAATTTATGTTCCTGTCAATGGGTTCTAGTGTGACATTAAAGAACATCATAGAAAAGAACTTTCCTGAGGAATATGCTGAACGGAAGCAAGAGCATGATAGTTTAGTCAACTCTGGTGTAGATTTGCTCCCTCTATTTGTTATGGATGTTGTCATACCATGTCAAAAGTTTCCACTCAATATATTTGAACCTCGGTATAGACTAATGGTGAGTTGGTAAACATATTTAGATTTTGATATATCTTGAATGTACAAGTTGATGTTTAGTTTCTTTGTGGATTGATTTTAGGAAATAGCTGTGCATTTCAGTGCCCTTTGCTAATTGTTGCTTGGGACTCAGTTGGGAGGGGATGCATCTTCATATGAATTAAAATATTTGATTAATTTTATTTCGAGGGGACACTTGAAGTAAAATTAGAACTTATGGGTATTTATTGTTAGGTTGTCATAAAGTGTAGAATGTAGGTATCTTAAGATAACGTATACTTAGTATAGTAATTTATATAGAAAATATTCCTCAAATTACCAATAATCAACTTGAATAGATAGGGCAAGGGGTGTGGGAGCAGATTTAAGGTTTAAAATTACCAATAATCATCTTGAATGCTGATATGATTTTTATTCTTGAGAAAAAAAAAATATGCACTGACAATGTAAGAGTTTATTATGTTGTCACTACATCATACACCATTCATATTTAACCATCATTGACTCTTAAATAGAAGTAATACAAAAGAATGTGAATGACATACTGACTGTGTATAAATCTTTATAATATATTACACTCTTTATTCTTTGGTTTTTAGGTCACTCTCTTAACAAACTTAAATCATTATACATCAGAGGACTTTTTTAATTCTTAATTTATCCAAATACACTTTGTTCAAAAGTTCAGTTCCAGGTAGGATTCTAAGGTACTGCTAAGCTATTTGTACCTTATATTATGCTACATGATTGCAACTGTTGAGGAGTGGAGGAATGGTGACTACCTCTTGATATATTGTGTGTGATATTTGTATATTATGATTAAATTTTCATAAAATCTGTTGGGAGACATTAATGGGAATTATTTACCGTATTTGATTTGTGGAAATAATCCATTTCCCTAATTATAAAAATTGATAAAGGTTTAAATTTCATCATATCTCTCTGATTTCATTAATTTTATTCTTTTCGTTTTTTACCTTTATCGGTATAAAAAACAGATAAGAAGAGTAATGGAAGGCAATCATCGGATGGGAATGGTAGATTATTTCACTTATCTTCTTGTTTGCCCTTTTCCTGCTTTACATATATAATTGGGCAGACCATATTCACCAGTTACCTTGTATGATTGCCCATTGATCTTGTAGGTTATAATTGAGTCTTCAACAGGTTCGTTAGCCGAGTATGCTTGTGAAGTTGAAATCACAGAGTAGGTGCCTGTCATCCTTTTCCCCATGAGTCCCCTTCTCATGTATGCGACATGCTGTTAATAACTTTTTTCCGTTTTGATTTTTTCCTGTGTTTGATGGTGTAGATGTGAGCCACTTCCTGATGGTCGTTTCTATATAGAGGTGAAAATATAATTGGTTTCACTCTATATGACATCTCTGCGCTAGTTATGAACTTATGATACTGGATTGGTGAAGAACTGAAAATGAAGTTCGGAAATTCTTTTTATCTTGTTTTGCTATAACATTCAAGAAAACCACGCTTCTATATTTCATCGTTTTTGGCAGAGGGCCTTTTTATTGTTCCTTTTTCTATTTTGTTTGAGCATCTGTCTTGTGCTGTTCTCCACATCACAATGGATTCCAAAAATACCAAAAGATTCTCCATATTTTAAATCCCCACTTTTTCACTCATAGAAACTTGAGGGGCTTTTGATTTTATTTTTTTAACTTTATTTAGGAGGACTTAGTTTTTTTTATTAATGGGGGTGGGGGGTGGGGGGGGGGGGGGGGTTTACATGGTTGATGATATATTGCAAAATTGACATGAGCTGAATTAGGGCTAACCACATAAACTAAAAGCTAAGTTTAGTTAGAATGGTTATGTATGGACTATAAATCATTATGAAGTTAAGAAGCTGTATTTTTATATGATTCTGATTGTCTATACTGTTTCCATATGGTTAAATATAATTTAATCCCATATTCTGATATGTTTTGATGAATCCTTGATGCAAGTTATTGAAACCAATGACTCTTGCTTGTTTAAACATACTCTAAAGTATTTCCTGGACAATTGGTGAATAGTACTACTTCACGGTACGTTAGATTAGTAACTGCTGGAACGGTGTTAAACTGTTCTGGCCCCTAAGAAAAGTTTCATTCTAACTGTTTTCTTTTAAAGTAGACTTTCTCTCTCTTAATCCTTTTAGTGTGTAAGAAGGTATGATTATGTGCAGATTGAAAGTCGCAGGAGATTTCGTATCATCCGTTCTTGGGATCAAGATGGGTGAGTTGTCAGTGGTCTCTCACTTTTGATCTGCCTGTTTTTCTTTGATGTTAATTTAGCTTTATGCTTTAACATTTTATGCAGATATCGTGTTGCAGAGGTTGAATGGATACAGGATATTATGCCACCAGAAGGGACAGGAGAAAAAGAGACCGTGAGTTAATTGTTTTGGCATGAATTTGTTTGTAGGCTTTTTTGTCATGTTAGAGAGCATAATAACTTATATGGACCTTCAAAGATGTATTAATTTGGACTAAAGGGTAATCAGGAGATAGGCTTTTAGGTTTAATTAAAGAACTCATAATTGTCATTCTTAAATGTTAGAATTTTACCTTGACAATAGGTTTTGTTCCTTGTTTTGTTGATCTTGGTCTCGGCTGCAACAAGTAGCGTTATATTCAACATCAACATGCAAGTAACTGTATACTGCAACCCAAATATGAAATGGTGGATTGTTGAAAATTTAGATATTTGATTGTTAGAAAATCCTGGAAACAACCTTTCCGCTTGTGGGGGTAATGCTGCATAAATATACCCTCCCAAACCCTACTAAATGAGAGCCTCGTGCATTGAGTCGCCTTTTTTTATTGTTCTCAAAATTTAAATTCTCTGATGCTTATTTTTTTTCATGCTAAGCTTTGGTTAACTCTGATGACCTTTTATATTGAGTGCATTATTGTAAGAAATCTCCATCTTTCTAAGCAATTGACATTTTTGTTGTTACAGTTACTGGAATTAACACAAAATGCAGCAGAAAGTGCTCGATCATGGATAAGAAGAGCTAAAGAAGCCGCAAGACATGGTACTCCTCATACCATATTTTTACTTAGGATTTCTCTTTACATAATGTCGTGAGTGAAAATCAAGGTATATTATATTGGTCATCTCTCTCGTCGTTCTCCAACAAAGGAAGAGAGAACGAAACATACTGAAATGGAGAATTGTTTCCAGTACTATCATAGGAACTCAGTCTATTATGGTTTGTGTTATCCCATTTAACCAATGGGGATGAACTATTTTTCTTCATTGCACCACTACAAATGACAGTCGATTCCTATCATACTTAACTACCGAAATATCATACACAGATCAAAGAAGACTTGAGAGACTCGCGAGTGTTGAAGCAATGATGCCTTCGCTTGGAGACCCTGAGCGCTTCAGTTTTTGGGTGACTATCCGTGATTTCACATCACTATTTTTCTTTTGTTGTTGTTTGTGAAACCTCAGCTTTTACTAATTCAGGCTTCATTGCAGCTGACTACTCTTTCGAATCGGAGGCCTTCGGAAAGATTGGATCTCCTATCCATGAGAAATACTACTGAGGTATTATTAAGCCTATTTTTATTAGAACCTGATCCTCTGATTATGCATTTTATGCTATAATTAAGCATTCTATGGATAACTTAATTTTGAAGTTGTACACTTTGTCTCTTAAATCCTATAAAAATAACATTTCTCTGGTTTCCTTGTAGAGGATTAGGCGAGGCCTGATATATCTCCGAGCAGAGGAACAAGGCTGCAGAATTCAATAACAAAACCTGTGAAGGGCTTTCATTATTATTACAATTGAATATTTGTTTATTGTACATTCATTTACAAGTCACTCAATAGTATTATTTGGCTTCATAAATGACTTTTAATAAGGTCACTTTTTATTGTACTTTAGGCTGATTTGAAACTATATTTTTATTCCCATATTTCATTACTTAAAGTGAGACTAATTTTTTGGGATATTGTTAGGGCTTCCAAATTGAGACTCCCTTGTAATATTTTTTCCATACATGTATTAATATATTAAACATACAACCAAATGATGTTTATTAATACGAATTCTCCCTGTGGTGTTTTTTTTTACACAATAACCCATTTTTCTAGTAATATTATTATAATGTTTTTTTGTGTACTGTGAAGGGTATTATCTCACCTTAGATAATGAATTAATCATTTTCGAGGTACATGACTATTACTTTCAATAAGTTTTTTTTGGTCGTTCTGGGAATCTAGTGGAGTCTTACGTCACTTGACTAACACTTTGTTGGTTATTATGGTAAAATTTTAACTTAAGCTATTTTTGAAATTTTATCTTTCTTTCATCCTCTCCTTTCCACACATTAATTATTTTTCCCTACATTATCTACCCATTAAAAAAGAGTGTTAAATTATTAAGCATGGCATACATAATATGCGAATTCATATTTAGTTCGCATGCATGCGAACTATTGTGGTTGCCGTTGGATTAGAAAATTCAGATCTCCACCGTTGATGGGATTACCGGGTAAGGGTTAGATAGGAAGTCGGTTTGGGCCGGCTATACGTCATACAGTTTAAAAGTCGGTATGGGCCCATTTCCTCATAGAAGTCGGGTTACATGAGTGTAACATATGGATGTTCAGAAGTCGGTAATGGGCCGACCGACTTCTGTGTAGTGTGGAGTTATTTTTTTTGTTTTTTTGTGTATGGGCCGAGTTATTTTTTGTGTAGTTTAGTGGGCCTAGTGATATTTTTTGTTGATGTATGTTATTTGTTAAAAAACTATATTAAATGTGAAATTCAAAATGTAATATAAGATATTTATAAATAAATGATATTAAAAAATGTATTAAATAATTATTTACAAATAAATGATTTTTTTTTACAAATTCCCTAAATGACCACCCGTTCCACACCTAGGAGGTTGCCTAGGACGTCTTGACCTCCCTCTATGTTCAACCGTTGGAGGGTCTTCAGTCGTATTTGTCTGCCCCGTTGGGAAAATATTATCATTAACCATGAAAGAGCTTGGTCCAGCACCATCTTGATTGAAGTTGAAGTCGATATGATTAAGATGCATGTTTGCCGACTCAGGTGTACCGAGTAAAGTAGTGAAGAAGTCATTATGGTCGGTAGAAAATGAGTGGCGTTGAGGCATCAAATCATCAACTCGATCGCGATGGTTCATAATGAAAAGACATTCTCCCTGGCTGAATATTGTAAGATGAAGACGATGGTTGAGACATTGGAAGTTGTGACGTCATAGGTTGGTTCATCATAGGTTGGTTCATCATAGGTTGGTACATTTGTGTTTGAGTTGTGGGAGTTTGTAAATTTATTTGGCGTGGGTCTCGGAGTTGTGTTTCGGAAGATAAGAATAGTTTAGAATTTATTCTATACCAAATATTATATTCTTGTGTGTGGATAGGATATTGGATTTCAGGTCCTCGTAGGACTTGATCCCTACGTTGACTCCAATATTCAATCCAGTGTGCATGTTTGGTAGCCCAATTTGCATCTTGATTACCCCTTTTGTCAACTCTATGTATGGCATCAAGATTCTTTGGTTCTTGTGGTATATCTTGGACTAATCCAAATTGCAGTCTTACTCGATCTGTTTGATGCCATTCTACAATGGAGAAACAAATCAAAGCTGTGCATGCACTCCACACCCTCTTATCTTGTTGGACTTGACGTGGGAGATTGTTGATATAAGTCTGATAAGGGAGCCATTTAAACTGCAAATTTAAGAATAAATATTGTTAGGAAATTGATTTTTGTGTTAATTGTTATTGATAAAGAGTTTAAGATGATTTACATCGCTGGCTTCCATATGATCCAAGCGTGACCTATAACCCGTCAAGTCTCCACGTGGAACTCCTTGAAAGATTAATTGTGTTTGACCCCACCTTCAAATAAAGAATTATTGATTATATAGTTAAAAGTAAGAAATATTTTAAGTAATTGTTAATGATAATTAAGAATTTATATTACCTTTTAGCAAATGGATAAGTTGGTAGGCCATTAAATCTGGGTGCTAGAAAAGGCAGTCGATACCATGCCCAAGATTGTAGCAGCATCAAACACCCACCCATGGCCTTTGCATTTGGTTTTGTTGCCCGACACAACTCCCTATACAAGTTTGCCAAACAAGCTGAACCCCAGCTATATCGGTTAACTCTTGATAGGTCTCGAAGTAAATGTAAGTACATTAGATGTACTATACTGTTGGATTTGTCGGGCAACAATTCACCTCCTAAAATATATAGGATACGTGCCCTACAATACTGTTGTAATTGTATTTGTGTAGGGTTAAGGGGGAGTTGACTAAAGTTATCAACTAGCCAAGCTAACTTTAACTCACACCCCCTCATATCTTCTTCAACTATTGGGACTTTTCCCAATAGTTCTCCACACATTTCATCCCAATCAAAATATGTAGGTCCTGTTATCGGCCGACCGTTAACATTCACTCCTAGTTGTAGTGAAACATCTTCTAGTGTGATTGTACATTCACCACATGGAAGATGAAATGTTTGTGTCTCTGGCCTCCATCTTTCAACTAGAGCAGTTATTAAAGATGGGTCTATGTTGAAACATCGGAGGCTAGACAAGTTAGAAAACCCAGCAAGTTGCATTAATTCATCTAGTAATGGTTCTTCTTCGAACAAATTTGCATGTCTCAT
Organism: Lupinus albus; assembly: GCA_009771035.1. Classification (NCBI taxonomy): domain Eukaryota; kingdom Viridiplantae; phylum Streptophyta; class Magnoliopsida; order Fabales; family Fabaceae; genus Lupinus; species Lupinus albus. The sequence continues at coordinate 7,451,118 of CM020006.1, read as the reverse complement.
TCTAAGAACATCTTTCCAAGGTTCCTGTAAAAAAAAATATTAAGTAGTTATCAATTATTAACTTAAAAATCCATGGGCCAGAATTTTTTTGGCCCAAACCGAGATCCTAGAATTATTGTGCAGGACCAGAAATTTTGTTTAATATATGGGCCAGAAGTTTTTTTGGCCCAAACCGACATCCTAGAATCGCCCAAACTGAGATGATGCTGGGCCAGAAGTTAATCTGGCCCAAACCGACATCCTACAACGTGCTCTGATGCTATACATCTATGAGCCAGAAGTTAATCTGGCCCATCCCGACTTCCGTGAATGTTTTTCACCTAATGGGCCAGAAGTTAATCTGGCCCAAACCGACATCCTATCTCATATTCCAAAAAAAAAAATATACTACAACAATTTGACATATTTTAAAAAAGATATATTACAACATTTATAAAAAAACATATATTTTATATTTTGCTTTGAGAAGTCGGTGTTCTTTGATGCTACACATCTATGGGCCAGAAGTTAATCTGGTCCATCCCGACTTCCGTGATTTTTTTTTTGTATACTGCACCTAATGGGCCAGAAGTTAATCTGGCCCAAACCGACATGCTATCTTATATCCCAAAAAAAAATATACTACAACAATTATAAAAAACATATATTGAAATATTTTAAAAAAGATATATTACAACATTTATAAAAAAACATATATTTTATATTTTGCATTGAGAAGTCGGTGTGCTTTGATACTACACAACTATGGGTCAGAAGTTAATCTGGCCCATCCCGACTTGCATGAATGTTTTTTTTATGTTGCACCTAATGGGCCAGAAGTTAATCTGGCCCAAACCGACATGCTATCTTATATCCCAAAAAAAAATATACTACAACAATTATAAAAACATATATTCCATAAAAAAACATAAATTTTCCAGTTATAAAAAACATATATTACAACTAGTAACATTAATATTTTGTATTGAAATTGATATATTATAATATTAATATTATATTTTACATTAACATTCATATAATAATATTAACATTATATATTAATATACTAGTAAGATTAATATTAATATTCACATATTTTATATATTAACATTCATCCATATAACATTACTACAAATATAATGAATTAAATGAACTAAAAAATAACCGAATAATGTAGGAATGATGATCTATGTTGATCTTCTAGCCTAAGCAATTGTGAATCAGCCATTAGAATGAATTTTTTTCTGAGTATAGAGAGATGTGGAATGTAGTGAGTAATGATAATGAGAGATTTGTGTGTAGTGTAGTTGTAGTTCTAAACTTCTCAATTTAAAGTGTAGGACTACCTACTCCACCTCTCCAATAGCCAATCAGAAAAACAAAAAGAAGAAATTATTGGGCTGTCAGTAGCAGGCTTGCGGGCAGTGTGTAAAACAGGCTTGGGCAGTGTGATGCAGGTTTTGCAGGGATATTTATTTGATTTTGTAGATGGGAAGTCGGTCTGGGTAGGAAATACTTCATAATGGGCCAAAAGTTCATGCGGCCCAGACCGACTTATGTGTGAAGCAGGGTACATTTTTTTGTACTTTTTAAAAAATAATGTGTAGAAGTCGGTCCAAATTAGAAATTCATTGTAGGCTATATTTTTTTATATTTTCAGGTTTCAGCTTTTCAGATTTTCAGCTTTTCAGGTTTGCAGGTTTTTAGGTTTGCAGCTTTACAGATTTTCAGGTTCTCCTTGGGAAGTCGGTCTGGGTAGGAATTACCTCTCAATGGGCCTGACGTTGATACGGCCCATACCGACTTCCTAGCATTTCAAGTTTTAAATTATTTTGGTCTTGCAAAGTCGGTCTGGGAAGGAATTACAACCTAGCGGGCCAGACGTTGATGAAGCCCACACCGACTTCCTAGCTTTTCAATTTTGCCCCTCTTAGGAAGTCGGTTTCGAAGTCAATTACATTAATATGGGCCTAATGTTGTTGAGGCCCAAACCGACTTCACTTCACTCCGCTATTTTAAAACTCCGTTATAAAAATTCCCCGTTTCAGTAATAAATCCTTGTCCGTAATAACTCCACTCCTTAATAAATCCTTCTCCGTAATAACTCCACTCCTTAATAAATCCTGTGCCATTCCTTAATTATTCACATGGATTTTAATGCTGAAGAACACACGGTAAGGATTGTTGTTTATTTATTACTCATTTGCTAATAACATTTGCTAATTAGTGAAACTTCATTATATTTGCTAATAACATTTGCTAATTATGCAGGTCTACTCCAATAATATTATTACGGATAAAAGTGAAACTTCATTGGTTGAGGTACTGATTGTAAACATATATATATATATATATATATATATATATATATATATATATATATATGTTACTGGTTATATAAATATTTTACTCATTCTAAACATATATATAAATGTTACTAGTTATATATATGTGAATGTAGTGAATGTCACTGATTATATATATATATATATATATATATATATATATATATATATATATATATATATATATATATATATATGAATGTTATTGATATATGTACATATATACATTTTACTCATTGTAAACATATATATAAATTTTACTGGTTATATAAATATTTTACACATTCTAAACATATATATAAATGATACTAGTTATATATATGTGAATGTGAATGTCACTGATTATATATATATATATATGAATGTTATTGATATATATGTACATATATACATTTTACTCATTGTAAACATATATATAAATTTTACTGATTATATAAATATTTTACTCATTCTAAACATATATATAAATGTACTGGTTATATATATGTGAATGTGAATGTCACTGATTATATATATATATATATATATATATATATATATATATGAATGTTATTGATATATATGTACATATATACATTTTACTCATTGTAAACATATATATAAATTTTACTGGTTATATATATATGAATGTTATTTATAGTTAACATATTTATTGTGATATATGTTATATAATGCATATAAATAAAGTATGCATGTTAATATGTATATGAATGTTAATATATAAACATGCATGCATTAATGTTATTTACTTATTATATAAATATTTAATGCTAATATTATTATATCAATGTCAATATAAAAGTATGCATGTTAATATTATATATGGATGAATAACATGCATGCATGAATAACTGTAATGCTAATATTATTATATTAACATGCATGCATGAACAACTATAATTATTATATAAGTATGCATGTTAATATGTATATGAATGTTAATATATCAATGTCAATATAAAAGTACATATTATACCATATTATATATGTTTTATTGTTAGTATACTGTTAACATATTTAGTACAGTCTGTCTATAATATAATATAATGTTAACATATTTTATTGTTACTATACAGCTGTTGATTGAACGTGTGGAATTGTTGGAGGAAGATGTTAGAAAACTAAAAGTACAAGTAAATGATCTTACAACTGGACGACAACAACTTAAAAATATGAATTTAACACCCGTTGACAATATCGTCACTATATCCGATGATGAGGATAATATCGATAAAAGAATTACTACTACTTCAAGAAGTCCATATCAAAGGAGTGAGAAGGTAATATTTATTTGTAAAATTTAAAACAAATTATAAGTTAATAATTATATGATAATTAATTATTCATTCATGTAGGGTAAATCTGTCATCAACGAGGGTAATGAATTAGTGAAGTCAGGAAAAAGATTATTTAATACACCACCGTCGGCCCAAAAACCAATTAAAAAGAGTAGAGCATCCAGTTCTGTTTCCCCTACCGTGAAAAAATACTGTAAGAAAATTATGACTCAGGCATCCAAGCCTAGAGGTCATACTATCCCAAAGGTATTTATTATTTCCCATTCACCATTGAAATTTAAGTAAACTTTTTTAAAATTTCTAATTTTATTACTTCTTTCATAGGAAGTGAAATCATGTTTTAGACCTTCTCCTGTTATGGATCTGACATGGGAGGAATCCCGACTATCTGCCTATATCTTCAATGACCAACTTGACCTAAAGTAAGACATTATATAATTTATTTTAATTTGATGTTTTGTTTTTATTAACTAACATTTTATTTTTTGTTATTTTTCTAGTGAGAATTTATTCATGATTGGTGACGAAACTGGTACTCGACGTGAATTTCTTTCTTTTGCTACCGGGAGAGATATCAATGATAAAGTCAATTTCATACCCTTTATAATTAACTTAGGATTTATAAACTTATAAACTTATTAATTTTATACTATAATAGATTTTCATATTGCTCGCCAAACTACGAACACATATACAAAGACATGCTGATTCTACAATAACAACTTGGTATTTACCTCCAACATTTTCGGTAAGTAATTTTGAACAAATAATATATGAATTTGTGGAACAACTAAATTTATTTAAATAACTATATTGATTAATACATTTGTTTAGATTGAAGTCCTTCTTGGAAAATGTGAAGAAGATATCATTACATCTTACATGAATTTGTGGATGCCCCCGTCTCGTGATCTGAAATATGTAATAATTTAATATTCTCGTTTTACTAAATTATATGTGATTAACTATAAAACCTATAATTTTAACATTTTTTAATTTTTTTAAAAGATCTACGTGCCCATAGTTGAAGACAATATGCATTGGTATCTAATGGTAGTGGATATTGATGACTATGCAATTTATAAAATGGACACGTGGGATATGAAAACTTTCAGGCACAGACGTCATTCTGATATAACAAAACTGGTTTGTACTATTTTAAATTGTGTTATAATTTAATCATTATATTATAATTGTATAGTAATAAGCATTTAATATGTACAATTTCCTCAAATTTTAGGCTTCCATCTTCGATAAGGTTCTTGATCAACCACAATATGAAATGGAAATGAAATATTTCCCTAAAAATTTGTCTTCGTGGGAAATAAAAAATGGAGATGGTATTCCAAACTTATGGAACAGGTAATGAATTTTACAAATTAATAATTTTATTTATCTATAATTATATTACAATATGACATTTTCTAATTTATCATAGTCGGAATTCTACCACGTGGGTTATCCAATGGCTCGAGATGGAGGATTCGTTCATGTCAACGGTTATTGGGGAGGTATAAATAAATGAATAATTTTAATGTAATTGTATTATTAACAATCTCGAACTAATGATTTATTTAATTGAAGTTACACGATGAAACGATACGCATGAAGACTGCTGTAAAATTGGTCATGCACGACATGAACAAGATGAAGAAAGAAGTAAAGACCCAAACTACGTTGATGTGGTCAAAACTACCCTTCATCTAAAGACAACATCCATTATTTTTGGTTTTTTTGAAACTGAAGTTATGTTATTAACTTTTTGAAAATTATGTTTTATTATGTAAGCTTGATATGGCCGTGTAAGTGTTTTTTAATGATTTGAACATGACTTACACTTTTGCATGAATTAGCTATTTTTTGCTACTCCGAATTTCTTCAATGTTGTTTGGCCAAAAAGGTAATAAAAACATCAAAAACTGCTCTGAAGTATAATGCAGCAAACAGCAATAGTTGCATACATAAACATACAAGATCAACCTTGGATAAAGAATAGACAGTGAAGAACATTTATTATGTATTTGGAGTTGAAAATTAACAATTAGGTGAGACAGCTAAAACTATTGGAGCTTTTAATGGAATAATTACTCTAATATAATTCATTAGTTACAATGTCATCCATTATATTATTATCAACATCATGTTTTGTTTATTACTCATCATTATTCATCGAAATTATACGTTCAAATTATACTCAAAATTATGCATTTAATATGAACCATGACACAAAAAAGAGAAAAAATATTACATAAAATTATACGTTAACAAGTACTACAATCATTCTTCATCGAAATCATTATCAAAAGTACGACTACAACTACCAACAACATTTGGACAACTTGCCCTATTGTGGCCAATTTCTCGACATATACCACAATGATTACCTCGCTTGGGCCTTGAGGTAATCCCCGGTACTCTTCCTTTAGCACGCACTCGAACTGGGTCTCTTACTTCATCTCCAGTGGCATTGTCAACATTTTCCATCGCACTAGAGTATTGTTTTGATCGGAGTCTACTACATTCGTTATAAACTTTTTCCAGCATCTCAGTAAAGTCTTCCTCCGTTTTGCAAGCAAGATTACATAACACCCTACAACTATCACTCAAAGCTCTATATCTACTACTATTAACTGATTCTTTACTTAATTCGCATTGTTGGAAATTGACACCTTGAACATCTTTCGCTTTCTTTGTCCATCTTTCAAGAACCAAACAAGATGGCAATTGTGATATGTCCAAAATTAGTAAGACAAAAACACTACGACTACATGGCATCCCAAAAGATTCCATTCTTTTACACGAGCATTTAATGTCCACGATACTGCCATTGTCATAATGTGATACATGCCATTTCTTGTTCGGACTGTAATGCTTCCCAATCTTGTATATTACATGAGTCGATGTTTGTTGGGTAGAAATAATCCTTAATTTTGCAGCTTCCAATAAAACTGCACGAAATTCTTTGAAAACAACCCTAGTATATATCGAAGCAGCATGACCCTCTAAATTATGATAAGGAGTTTGTAACAACTCATCACCATATGAAGATTTAAAATCTTCCATCACCTCATTGTTCCTCATGTGACTTAGACATCGTTGAAAGTGATGTAGAAATTCAGTAACGTTATACCCAGATTCTATATACCTCCCCATTTGTGAGTGTAATCCCTCACAACGTGATGTAGTATGCAAACCAGCATAGAACTTTCCTCGAATGTAAGACCTCGCCCACATACTTCTGCAATCAAAAATCTGAGCGGCCCATGCATTATTATGAAGTCCATGCTTAGCAATAAGTTCTTCCCACATCATATTAAAATCATCAATATCAACATCAGCATACATAACTTTTTGGAAATCCTTATGAAAGTTATTTTTCTTTATATTTTTCCCAGCATTGTTACATATATGCCAAGCACATAGTCTATGGTGTGCTTCGGGAAAAACTCTTTTGATTGCATTCTTCATCGACAAGTCACCATCAGTGATAACACACTTGGGTTGTTTCCCAATCATTGCCTCCAAAAATTTCTCCAAAAGCCAAATGTATGTTTCCTCTGTCTCATTTGACACAACAGCGGCGCCAAACACAGTCGTTTGCTTGTGATGATTCACACCAGAAAAAATTACAACTGGGAACTTGTATTTGTTTCGACCATAAGTTGCATCAAAAGCAAGAACATCTCCAAAAATTGAGTAGTCGAAAATGCTGCATCCATCAGCCCAAAATAATTGTTGTAACTTACCTTCTTCATCTACAATATGTCTCCAATACATTGCACAATCTGATTTTGATTGGTCCTTTAAGTATTGTAATGCTGATTCTGCGTCACCATTTCCTATTATTCTTTGCTTCTGAATTTGATTATACATGTCCTTCTTGGAGAACCCAATATACTGATATCCACCACATTGACCGGCAAACGAACCAAATATTTTTCCTGTCCCAATCCCCACTTCTCTCATTGTGTTCATCTGAGCCACGTCTGTCTCTGTCATTCTTCGGTTAGAGGCTATCATTGCACCGTAATGTTCACCCACCAATTCATGATTATGTTCATCAACAAAATAACTAACATACCAATCTCCTTTTTCATTGTCAATGTGGATTTTCATTCTTGCTAAACAACCACATCTAGTCTCTTTTCTCGGCGCCCTCTTCCGAACCAATTCATTTTTCTTATCTCTAAATCCTTCCCTATCACAAAAAAATGATTGCCATATAATTTCACCATCCTTGTTTCGCCGAGTATGATATTTTCTAATGCCAAATCCTTTCTTCATACCATACATCTTATTAAATTTGTAAGCGATATCATTGTTTAAAAACCTATATTTCTTCACTTCATCTTCATTTAATAATCGAAAATTTATCTCTTCAAAATCTAACTCCTCTACTTCATTCACATTTTCATCTTCACTACCATTAAATTCATCTAAACCCTAAAATCATAATAAACAAAAACATAAATTCAATATCAAAAATAATAATGAACATTAGTAATAAATAAGAAGCATATACAAAATTTCATACCTCTGCCTGACAGTGAGTTTCATTATTCGTGTTCATTTCTTCTTCCATCTAACAAAACAAAATGTAGAACCTATAAATTTAACATCACTAATATATAACATTAAATAAATATAAACAAAATTTTTAAATTCAAACTCACCTCAAAAATCTCAAAAATCTGTTTCTAGAAAAAAAATTAGAAAGTTACACTGTTTCTCTGTAAAAAAATTTCGCAATGAACCAGTACTGTCAAAAGTTTATTTATAATACATGTGCGTTTCTAGTCAAATTGACTTCCTATAGGAAGTTATAGTGCAACACACCGACTTCTATAAGGCACTAAACCAAATAAACTTTATTTATTTAAGAAGTTTTACTGAACCACACCGACTTCTACAAGGAAGTGGTGGGTTTCTAGCCAAACCGACATCTCCAAAGGCATAAACAAGTCATAGTCAACCAGACCGACTTCTACAAGGAAGTGGTGGTTTTCACACAGAAGTTGGTTTGCAAAATTATTTCATCCGATCCTTCTGAAGTTACCAAGAGAAAGACCGACTTCTGTATACAGTATGGGAAGTCCTTCACAGAAGTCGGTATCCCCTGTACCAACTTCTTGTCTCACTGAAGTTATCACCAGCCAGACCGACTTCTGAACTATTTTCACTTCCCGGTTGCCGGTAAAACACATTTTAAATCCAACGGTTATCATTCAGTTCGCATCCATACGAACCAACTTAAGGTTCGTATGTTAGATTTGGCCTACAAAATAGGGTTTTAAGATGTAAGGAAGAAGACTATCCTTATTGTGGTTTGACCCCAAGATGGCCAACAAAGATATGGCAAAATAACTTATATATGATTATTAGGATGGTTTATGTTAGATTTATGTGGCTTTCATTAAGCAACTTCATTGCAAAGAAATGAGGAGGTGCCTACAATTTGCATCCTTACATAATGAAGCCTACAACTTTTGCAGACCTATATTTTGCATCCCTGTGTCATCCACCACACAAGCTTTCTTTGGTGTTAAGAATGCAATAAAATATTGCATTCATTTTCCTATAAAAGGCAATGCATAAAAAAACAATTCAACATCACAAGAAAAGACTAGCTACAACACTTCATTTTTTCTTTCATATACACATACATTGTGAGTGTATTTTGGTAAGAATTCTTGTTCCATTTGAAAGAGTATTTGTAAGAGAAATTATTGTTCTTTATCCTCATTACTAGAAGAGGATTTGTTGTACTTTCTTTCTTACATAGTGGAACTTTGCTCGTGAGCGCCCGTGGTTTTTTAACTCTTACACTGAGGGGGTTTTCCACGTTAAATCTTGTGTGTTATTTTCTTGCTCCTTTATTTACTTCTTTTTTGTTCTCAATTGATCCGATCTTGTGCTTCCACATTGCGCTCTATTCCTAATGGTGAAAATCTTAAGTAGTTTGCGTAGATGCTACCCCTGATTTGTTGGCAGAAAATACATTTAGAAAACACAGGAACGAACTTGTAACCTAAATAGGTTGGTTATGAAAATGACATTTAGAATCCTTTGTGTCATGTGTGACTAGAATGTTAATGTATGACATTACAGCTAAATCAATTTTTTTAGAGTAAATTACACCGACATTCATTAGTTTTAGTAAAATTACACAAACCATTCCAACATTTTTTATACCTACAAAAACCACATACTTTTTATACATACATTACACTAACCTCACCCTGCATGAGAAAGAAGTTTAATTTTTCAAATAAAAAATGATGATAAGTGTAATTAAGTTAAACAAAATATGATATATTGTGAAGACAAATCGAAATAGTATACAAGTGAATATATTTTCATTAATTTTGGTTCATTACAAAATGCATAAAAAATTATGAGGAAATATTATTTAAATTACTCTTATACTATATTATAACAGGAAAAAAAATAATAAAAATGTATTGGCTCGTATACTATTGGATTTGTTTACACAATATACCGTATTATGTTTAACTTAATTAAATTTATCATCTTTTTTATTTAAAAAATCAAACTTATTTATCATACAGAGGTGATCAGGTAATATATGTTTACAAATTATGGGGATTTTTGTAGGTGTAAAAAATTGAGAGGTGATTTATATAATTTCACTAAAACTAGGTATAATTTATTCATTTTTTTTAATAGCCATGAGTCCAATAGTTCTAATATGGGTTTCTCACCCATCCATAATTAGTTTTAACATAGAGCCAACTCAAATATAAAGTGTGAACACATGCATTCAAACTTCGGTATGTGCACAATTCTCTTTAATGTAAAAATTGTTGCCTTCAAAAAAACTAATTTTTTCTCTAATTATTTGTTGTTTGAAAATGGTCTAGTTAATAATATACTCCAATCAAATGTCTTTTTATGAACGCTTACGACGCTATTGACACTATTAACAATGATTTCATATTAACTACTAGGATTTGCTAACATGATTTTCATAGTTAACATGATTTCATATTTCAATCATGACCGCTCATTAGTTGCGTGTGAAGTGAAGGAAAAATGAGGGTTGAGATCTATTATAGATGATGGTGAAAAGGACTACGTTAGGGTTTGCACGTTAAAATGACCCTAATCAATATTATATCAAATAGCACCACACTCTTAAGAGTAATGTTGAGTATGGCTTCTCATCCAACATCTTGTAAATGCAATGCAGGTCCTTAATGTGAATGCATCTATTGTTGATATTTTTATTATACCAAACATGTAAATAAATGAATCAAGGATCAAGTGCTTTATCATTATAATCTTAGGATTTCTTATCTGAAACATACTATCCTTAAGCAAGCTCTAATTTTTTTCTTATTAGTTCTATGTAGATGAAATCAATCATAGCTCTAAAATGGTTTTCTAAAAACAAGCTCTTGGTCTCAAGTAGACAAATAGATGTTATTATTTTTAATGAAGATCTGCTTTTGAACTTATGATTAGAAGTTGTTGGTGCCCTTACATGGTTTTAGTTGTAAAGGTAGTCAAATACTAAAAAGAGATAATCGAATACGACATTTTAAAATTGAAAGTACATTGGTACTTAATTACTAATTTTCAGTAGTGGATATATTTTCTAAGATAAGTAAAATTTTAAAGTAAATTAAACTGATAACTCTTGAGTTTTAATTAAATTATACAAATTATTTCTCCATTTTTAACCTTATATAAATCACTCATAATTTTATACATACGTTATAATGACTACTTTTGGAGGAGATATAAGTGTAAATTCTTAAACAAAAAAAGTGATGAGTGTAAATTCTTTACAAAAAGAGTGATAAGTGTAATTAACTTAAACAAAATATAATATTTTATTCAGACAGTTCATATAGTATAAGAGTCAATATTTCATCATTAATTTTGGTTCATTACAATATAGTATAATAGTGATTTAAACAACTCAAATTATTAATGCAGTTTGTAACGAATCAAAAATAATGAATAAACATTGAACATTTTACTATTTGGACTTGTTCAATAATATATCATATTTTGTTTAACTTAATTACACTTATCAATATTTTTTATTTAAGAATTTACACTTATCTCTCCTCCTAGGATAGTCAGTGTAATGTATGTATAAAACTATTGGTGTTTTATGTAACTTTTAAAAAAAGGAGGAATGATTTATGTAATTTAACTATCATGGCAATTTCCTCTAAATTTTATTAAGGAAAAATAGGGAGAAAAAATACAACAGGCATAGCCAATATATAAAGCAACAAAGTGAGATAAGTAATCCTATGAGTCACCTCTACTAAGCTTACAGCCAATTCTAAAGAAAAAAAACTAAAGTTCAAGCCAAAAAGAAAACTCTAACAATATATTCCAAACTAACAAATTAAATTTTTAAGAGGATGATAATCAGTGACCATCTTGTGCTATTGAATAAAAGATAATGAATAGGCATGTAATTATACATATTTACTTAATGTTTTGTAGGTATTTCTTAGCATAATTAATATTTTAATTATAGTTTTATTACATTTTGATTATTTTTCTTTAGTTTGGATTAAGCCTAAGTATTTTCTTTAGGAAGGTGGTGTATCCCTCTTCTCTCGCCCCATCCTAGTCTAATAATCATATTTAAACCCATTTTCAAACCATGAGCACCCTCAAATTGGTTTTTTATTTATGTAGGAGGTGTATGAATGGATGGGATGTGTTGGTGCAACAAATGATTATTATGGTGTGTTGCTAACAAACAAGAGAAGACAAGAGAATTTGTTAACAAGATTTGGTCAATTTGTGTCTATATCCCTGGGAACACTATAAGAGAGTAATGATTATAAGCTCTAACACACTCATGAGCCTAGATGTGCATGAAGTTACTCTACTCAATTCCAATATATAACATTAGTTACTCTACTCAATTCAAATGTTAGATAATGCGAGACTAATACAATAAAATATTTCAAGCATCTCCAACAATTTTTACCTTGATCAAAATAGACGAATATCTCTCTATTTAGGAAATCTACACAAGAATCTCCACCTTAGTGAATATCTCGTTTCACCTTGATCAATGCCTAATTCTTCTTAACAACTCATCCACATAAGAGCATGTTCTCCTTCAACATAAGTCTTTCTGAGTATCTGATGAGTGTGAAATTATGTTGCATTTGCATTGTATTTAACTTGCACTCTAAGACATAATTAGGACTTTAGGATTGTTTTTAGCTTTTTTTTTTCTCTTTGTTCGGGTTGAGTGGGTATTTTTGGCAATGTTGTGTAGAATGGATGAATTGAAGCAAAAAAGAGTAGGGATTGGTACAACAAGATGAAAGTTGGTGATGAGGCAATGCGAAGACCAATTGAAGGACCAAAATCCATCTAAATTCAATTAACATTCTTAATCGATTGTGTTGATATTTAATCGATAAACATTGTTTAAAAAATCCATGATTTTAAAACTAACACTACCTTAACCAATTAACTTTGAACTTAATCGATTAACGAGTTTCCCAAGACTTAATTGATTAACTATTACCGTAATCGATTAATTATTTTCTGAAAAACACTTAATTTGTACGCTAAGAACCTCTAACATGGTTTACTATTGTATGATGCATGATTTTGAAAACGACCTAAGTTTAATTTTGTTTAATGTATCAAAATCATGAAGTCATATATAAATGTTAATGCATAAAAATCATGTATGAATATTAATCTCATATTATAATTTGTGAGATTTTTATTTGGTTTATCTTTCCCGGACTCTACCCATTCAAAACATCTTAGGACCCAAGGAAATGAAAATTACTCTAAAACTTTTGTTGATCGTCGCTTGAACTTCAGTTTTCAATGTTATTGTTGATTTGGCTTTGCCCATATATTCATGTTTTGTCTTCATCAAAATTACATAATGCACATTTGTATTCACAACCCGTTAGCAAAAGAACCACAAATCGGTACGAACTGATGTTCTCTATCTTATTGAGAGAATCATGTTTCTATGCTTAAGTCATTTCCTCTTCATCTCTCCTCCCTCACAATTGTTTACCTTTCTTAACCTTAAGGTTTCTAAAACAATCACTTCCTCAGTCTTCACCCTTCCATTCACCCTCACCTTTCTCCTCATTGCAAAAGCATCCATATTTCAATCCTTCAACCACCATAAACTAACTTCGTCATCATCCTTCACTTCTATAATACACTATTACAAGCAACTCCTAACACACCTATATCTACAATTCTTTATTCATTCTCTCAGCAAATGCAACTTCTTTTCACCTTTTTTTTGCATTCCACTTCGCCCAAGGACTAGGCTACTCTTCCTCAAGTTGTGAACTCTTTCTTTCATTTGCAGGTGCAATTCTCTTCTTGTGATATGCAAAATGGCACTGACTGTATCTGGTACAGAGGGACATGGAGGGTACATGACAGAACCTATCACACTCCTGGAAAGTCATGGTCATCAATCGCTTTAGAGAGCATTTTCATTGCATAATTGTACTCAATTTTTATCACCCTTGACAATTGTGAGTTGCATTGGTGAGTAAAAACAAGTGTTTTAATTGAAAATAATAGGTATTTTAGTACCATTACCCATATAAATGTGCTCTCGTTCGAAAAGCTCAATTGGTTCATACACTAGGGATGAACGTGAGGTTATGTGATCGGTTGCACCAGAATTTGGAAACTACACTGAGTATTCAACATCTGGAACCCCAGTGCTAAAATTCATGGCATAAGGTTGAGCATTAGGAGAATGTGAGGCAATTGGTCTATGAACATAGGAGTGAGAAGAAGGATAACCAGATAGATAACAACTTGTGGCATAAATATGAGTGTAACCATGATAATGAGTTAAAGGTCTTGAAGCATGGTGATAGTAATGAGGTTCATACCTTGTAATAGCACCATGGCATGGCATGTCATGACCAGGACGATTATAATAGTTATAAAAGTAACTACCTCCTAAATTACAAGGTATAAACCTACCTCCTCCACCATGTGTGCTCCCTTGACTTTAAGAATATTGGGACAAAATTCATTGGCTTTGACGTCAACAGAGGGGATTGACAAGGAGAAGGAACATATGCTCCATTCAAAGGTCAAAAGAAACAACTATAGATTTTTGATAGAGGGGGTTCAATTTTGTTTTCAATAACAATATCCATATATTGAAATTCTTCATCTAGACCATCTAAAATGCAGTCCACTTGATTTGCAATTGAGATGGGTGTACCAATAGAGATGAGAATCGACAATCACTATCATTTTGAAGAAATTCTCATAAATTGAGATAAATCCTTGAGAAATAATGCAAAGTTTAGCTCTCAATTGACAACTTCAAGTCTTAGTGTGAGCATTGCAAAATGCTTTAAGTTCTTCTCATTACTGTCAGGAAGAACTACAAACCAACAACCCTAGATTGCAATGACTCAAAAATTGATTTCGATGATCAACAAAATATAGGTTAATTTTGTTCTTCCTAGATGTAACAAGATTATGAATTCTATCTATTAGAATAAAGTAGAGATTAGATATTTTGTGTTTAAGTCTATTGTAAAGTGAAGGAAGGTTGTGACTGCCTTCACTATGCTGAGCTGTCAAGCCTTCACTATATAAACTTCACTTTCCCTCCCTTTGTAACTAACAATTTCATAATATCAAAAATTCAAATTCCTTTTTCTTCTTTTCTCTGTTTTTCTCTGTTTCCTTATATGGTATCATGCCTTCAACCAATCTTGGTGCCGCTACTCCTTCTCCTCCTTCTTCACCATCACCTTCTCCGCTGCAGACGGTTGCGTCGCCGCTAGTTCTTCCAGCGCCGACAATGAAACTGACTGAACAAAATTTCTTAGTGTGGAGACACTTTATGATTGCAACACTTACTTCTAATAGAGCTGATAAGTTTGTTCTCGGAACTGAAATTCCTCTTCGGTTCCTCTCTGATGATGATAGATTGATTAACAAGGTGAACTCTACCTATTTACGATGGGAGGAACAAGATCAAGCTATTTTTTCCTGGATTTTGAACTCGCTATCTGAGTCATTGCAACCTTGTGTTGTCGGTTGTCAACACTCCTGGCAGCTGTGGGAGGAATTGCACAATTTCTGTAGTTCTCAGACGAAAGCGCGAAGTCGTCAGCTCCGTTCGCAGCTTCGCTCCATTACTCAAGGTTCGTCTACGATTTCTGAATATTTCCGCAAGATTAAGCAACTTGTTGATGCACTTGTGTTTATCGGAGCACCGATTTCTTCCACTGAGCATATTGAATTTGTGCTTGGCGGTTTGAATGAGGAATTTCAACCGGTTATTACAATGATTAAAGCACAAATTGATCTTCCTTCTTTGCATAATCTGGAGTCATTTCTTTTAACTTTTGAATCGAGACTTGAAAAGAACAAGACAAAGGTTCTTTCCAATGCACACTCAGTGAATATCGCATCGGTTCCTCCTACTTCAGAATCGCCGAGTTTGAGTTCTGCCAAATCTGGATCGTCTTCCTCAACGTTTCCAGATTCAGTGTTTCTGCCTCCTAATCGCCCTAATTTTGGTCCATCTGGTGCTATTGGAACACATCTTGGCTATCGTGGTGGACGTATGAGGGGAGGAAGAGGTTTTCAGCGATCCTCTTCTCTGTATTGCGAGTTTTGCAATCGTTTTGGTCATGAGGTGGCAACTTGCTACTATGCGCCGTATGGATACAGCTCGCTACCAAGAGATCAAGCTTTTCCTTATCACTCATATGCTCCTCAGGTCATGACTGCTCAAGCTGAAGCCCCTAGGACATCGACATGGTATCCAGACTCTGGAGCTACTAATCATCTCACTTCAGATCCGACACTTCTTCATACACCTACTGAAAACTTTGGTCCTGAACACATCTACATGGGTAATGGTCATGGTATTTCTATACAATCCATTGGAAACTCTTTGTTTACCTCTACTCACTCTCCTTTTTCCTTTTCCCTCAATAATCTATTACTTGTTCCAAAAATTACTAAAAATCTTCTCAGTGTCTCTCAATTTTCTAGAGATAATGCCTGTTATTTTGAGTTTCATACTGACAAATGTTTTGTTAAATCTCAGGTTTCTAATGAGATTCTTCTTCAAGGTTCTGTCAAAAGATGGTTTATATGCCTTTCATGATGTTGTGTCAAGCTATGTTCCTACATCTTCTAGTCATTCTAGTTGTAACTCTGTTTCTACTTTGAATAATGATGTTGTTGTTTCTAGCTTAAACTCTGAAATTGCTGTTAGTACTAATATTGTTAATGAAAATGTATGCAAGTCCTTCTGTAAGTCTAGTTCCTTTGGATTGTGGCATTGTAGACTTGGTCATCCTCATGAAACTATTGTTTACAATGTCTTAGATCATTGTAAGGTTCCTTATAGTAATAAAATGTCTTCTGACTTTTGTAATGCTTGATGCATTGGTAAGGCTCACAGGTTGCATGCTCCCTTATCCTCTACTGTTTATCATAGTACTTTTGATGTTGTGTTTGTTGACTTGTGGGGACCTGCTCCCTCTTATTCACATTCAGGGTTTAGATACTATTTTACCATAGTAGATGCCTATTCTAGGTTCACCTGGATGTTTCTCTTGAAACAAAAATCTGAAACCGTGACCTTGTTTCAGATTTTTCTGAATCTAGTCAAAACTCAATTTGGCAAAACTCCTAAGGTTGTCCAAAGTGATTTTGGTGGTGAGTTTAGACCTTTTACAGCCTATCTTAGGTCCTTGGGAATTCACCATCGAATTTCATGACCCCATACTCACCATCAACAGGGTACAGTTGAGAGGAAGCATAAACATATAGTTGAGATAAGCCTAACACTCATGTCTCATGCTCATCTTCCCATGACCTTCTGGGAGTTTGCTTTTACAGCTGCAGTTTATCTCATCAATAGTAATCCTACACCCACATTAAATAATGTGTCACCTTATCAACTCTTGTATGGTGTTGTTCCTAATTATAAATTCCTTAGGATTTTTGGCTGTCTTTGCTTCCCATTTCTTAGACCTTATAAAAAACATAAACTTGAGCCTAGAAGCACTGAATGTGTCTTCTTAGGCTATTCTCCTAATCACAAGGGATATAAGTGTATGGCCAGTGATGGTAAGGTCTTTATATCCAAGGATATTCTTTTTAATGAACATTCTTTTCCCTTTGCTGTCAATTCCTCTTTTCTTCAGGATATGCATTCATCATTTGTGTCATCATCTTCTTCTGGTGCACTTCCAACAT
The DNA here is from genome assembly GCA_009771035.1 of Lupinus albus. NCBI lineage: Eukaryota > Viridiplantae > Streptophyta > Magnoliopsida > Fabales > Fabaceae > Lupinus > Lupinus albus. Next base: position 7,433,249 of record CM020006.1, on the reverse strand, counting down.
CACCATATTTGTTCACTCCTCCAACATCTATTTCAACTATGTCCCCTCTTTCTAGCAATTCTCCTATGCAGACTTCAATTCCTTTTGGCAATCCTACTGATCAGTCTATACCTACATAGAATTCTGAGTCCTTTGAGTCCATCACTGATCAGCCTTCTCTTCCTACTCATCCCATGCAAACAAGGTCTAAATCTGATATTTTTAAACCAAAAGCACCTAGGGTGTTACTTGCTGAATGTGAACCTGTGAATACCAAAATTGCTCTAGCTACTCCTGTTTGGAAACAGGCAATGCAAGATGAATATGATGCATTGCTCACTTTGGGAACATGGTCTCTTGTTCCTCTTCCTCATGGAAAACAAGCTATTGGCTGCAAGTGGGTTTTTAGAGTCAAGGAGAATCCTGATGGCTCAATCCTCAAGCATAAAGCTAGACTGGTGGCAAAAGGTTTTCATCAAAAACTTGGGATTGACTACACAGAAACCTTCTCACCAGTTGTCAAACCTGTTACCATAAGAGTTCTTTTGACTATTGCTGTCACTTACCAGTGGTCTCTAGAACAACTTGACATAAACAATGCCTTCTTAAATGGTGTTTTAGATGAGGAAGTTTATATGCATCAACCACTTGGTTTTCAACATTCTGATAAATCCTTGGTCTGCAAGCTCCATAAAGCTATTTATGGTCTCAAACAAGCTCCAAGGAAATGGTTTGAGAAGCTTAAGTCCACACTTTGTTCTCTTGGATTTGCTGTGAGTAAGTGTGATAACTCTCTGTTTATGCACACTTCCTCTGCTTCTCCTCTCTTTGTTTTGGTGTATGTTGATGATATAATTGTCACTAGTCCTTCCACATCACATGTTTACAAGGTCATTGAGAACCTTAAAACCTCATTTGCACTTAAACAACTTGGAAAGCTTGACTTCTTTCTTGGCATTGAAATTAAGCATTTGGCTGATGGCTCTATCTTAATGAATCAATCCAAATATATTAGAGATCTACTTGCCAGAGCAAACATGAGCTCTGCCAAACCTGTCACAGCTCCTATGACCAGCATCTGCAAACTTTCTTGCACTGGAGATGACATCTATCCTGACCCTACCTTTTATAGGTCCATTGTTGGTGCTTTGCAGTATGCCACTATTACTAGGCCTGATATCACCTATAGTGTGAACAAGGTTTGTCAATTTCTCAGTCAACCTCTACTTTCTCATTGGACAGTTGTTAAAAGGATCCTTAGGTATTTGCAAGGTGCAATCACTTGTAGTGTTCATATTCAGAAGGCAGCTATTTCTCAACCCCTCAGGTTAACAGCCTTTTGTGATGCTGATTGGGCATCAGACATTGATGATAGGAAATCAATCTCAGGTGCTTGTCTTTTTCTTGGACCTAATCTCATTACTTGGTGGTTCAAGAAGCAAAATACCATTTCTAGATCCAGCACTGAGGCTGAATACATGAGTCTGGCTCTTGCAGCTTAGGAACTTATGTGGGTTGAATCTCTTCTTCAAGAGATCAAATTCTCTTATACCACTCCTGTCATTTTGTGTGACAATTTAAGCACTGTTGCAATGTCTCACAATCTTATTCTTCACAACAAAACCAAGCATATTGAGCTGGATCTATCTTTTGTCAGAGACAAGATAAGAAACAACACTCTTCTTGTTCAGCATGTGCCATCTGCTCTTCAAACTGCTGACATCTTTACAAAGCCTCTCACCACTGAAAAGTTTACCACTTTCAGACATCAACTACAAGTTAAAGATTATTTGAAGTTGATGAAGCTTGTTTAAGCACCCATCTTTTCAGGGGGGGGGGGGGGGTATATTAGAATAAAGTAGAGATTAGATATTTTGTGTTTAAGTCTATTGTAAAGTGAAGGAAGGTTGTGATTGCCTTCACTATGCTGAGCTGTCAAGCCTTCATTATATAAACTTCACTTTCCCTCCCTTTGTAACTAACAATTTCATAATATCAAAAATTCAAATTCCTTTTTCTTCTTTTCTCTGTTTTTCTCTTCTCTGTTTCCTTATACTATCAAATTCAATGTGAATTTTGGGAGGATCGAACAAAATAAATTGCTCTGTTTGCTTTTAACACAACAAGCATAAAGTGACTCCATGTGAGGTAGTTTTTCCTCAACGTGCTTGGTAGTTTGAAGAGAAAGAGAAAAGGAAGGAGAAATGGCTTAAACAAGAGGAGAAGAAACATTTTTGTGTTGAGATTAGAAGCAGTAGCCATGGAGGCGATTGACATCATGTAAAATGTAAACATGGGCTAGAAGAAATGAGAGAAAATAACGAAGATGGGAGAGAATTGATCAAATTTTATTCAATTGAAGAATGAACAAAGTGATTAAAATAGGAGTCTCTCTATGTCACTTCTATGTGCCACAAATTATAAATTGACACATCAATTAAAGTTGCACCATAATAACTAACTAAAAGTTAACAAAACATAAATATGAGTTCGTAATTGGTGACACATAGAAGTGACATACACAACTTGTGCTGATGAGCCTTTTCAAATATACAATAGGGAGTAACTTGTTGAGAGATGTCACTGTAGTTACCAATTTATATTCTTAACCTACTACTTGTAATTCTTATTCTATGATATATATTAATCTATTAAAAAATGTATAGTATCACTATATTATTCATATTTAATTACCATTGACTTTTAAATATAAGTAATATAAATGAATAATGAACAATGTACTTTTTTGGACAAATTTGAGAAACCTTCAACATTAATCGAACTGAAATAATAGAAATAATAAAACCAATATGGCTTTTCCTTTAGTCATTTACCTTATATGAAATAATGATTTTTTTTAAATGTGGTTCGATTTGAGCAGTTATTGAATCTGGAACCACAAACCAAACCGACCAAACCAGACCACATTTTTCGGTTCAATTTAGTTCGATCTCACCTGTTTCGCGGTTTAAACCGGAACCGCTTGCATCCCCTGGTCTGTACATAGTCCAGAGTGCTCAAATTTATGAGCTGAACATGGGTAACTTAATGAATCAAGAACCTTCTACAGATCACACACTGTATTGGATTTAACAAGCAAATGAAACTATCAATACTTCTATCTCGGCCTGCTCTTCACTTATGATACAGTTACAATACAGAGACCTGATTTCTATTTCTCTTAACCTAATAGCTATACAACATGCTCTTTAAGATATCCTACAAAATTCTATTGGAATTAAAAGAGAAACTAATTTCTGTTACATGAGAAAGAATTGGATCCTAAAGAAAAAGGTTAGAACTTTGTACAAGGTTTAGTGGGAATACCATGCTCTGGTGCTGGGGAAAATATACCAAATGAATGATGAGATTCAAAGCCAGTAGACATGTTCTGCTACAAAATTTCTTCTTGCAACGAGAAAGACCAGACCCATCATCTTCATAGCATTCACTGGATGCAGATAACTCACAAGCCATTGCAATGACCATCCATGCTGTATCTAATTTGGCATTTCCAGAGTATTCCGCAATTGTAGATCAAATAGTTTTGTTTCAACAACATGCCGCGAAACAATAAACTCCTAAGCCTTTTGTACATTCAAAGATCTGCAGGTGGCAAGAATTTTGTATTGCAACTCAACAGCTCACCTTGAGAGGCTAATTGTCAAATCATCGTCGGGAAAGTGGCGGCTTAGCTCGATTCCAAAAGCAGTCCCCTTACTGACAGGTAGATTTCTGCTCTTAGGTAAGAGCATCATGTAGGTGCAAAGGATCTGACTGGAGTCTTCTTCTATCTTTTGCACTCTACCTTGTCAAGTTATTCCCTTGGCCTTCTCCATTGCAGCCTCTTTCTCAGCTTTCTCCGTTTTCTTCTTCTCTATCTTTTGCACTCTTCTTTGTCAAGTTAATGCCTTTAGCCTTCTCCATTTCAACCTCTTTCTCAGCTTTCTTCTTCTCTAACTCAGCTTCTTTAATATTCTCTTCATGTGATTTCCGGAACAACCTTACAAAATTTAAGAGAGTTGCGGTAACTGAAATCAACCAAACAGAAACAGTAAGAAATTAGCCAGAACATTATAGAATAGATAACAGAACACATCACATTTTTTCCAAATATAAAATTGAACATGCAAGAACAATGAAACTATATTCAGTCCTTTCTTATCAATTATAAAATCTGTGTATATATGATATATCAATTAGATGCAATGTTTACATTTATTCTTTTATTACAGTAGTTTAGGACTGGGTATCTTTGTAATTGTTGACATTTGTTAATATTGGTCCCTAGCCTGATTAGTTGGTAATTTATGGCGGCTCCTGGTACCTCAGAACTGTCAAGACCAACAATACCATTTTCATCAACTGTCTCACCTTTTTTTCCAAATATAAAATTGAACATGCAAGAACAATGAAACTATATTCAGTCCTTTCCTATGGACTATAAAATCTGTGTATATATGATATAATCAATTAGATGGTGAAGGCTATTGAGAACATCTCACTAAAAAAGCTGAAGATGTGTCTGTGACTGAACGTCCGAAGTAAGAGAAGGTTGATGCACATTATGCAATTTTATCATGTCAATACTTGATCCCCCTATCAAACTGGTTTTCGGTGCTCATTTCATGTGTTGTGAATCGATTTGGAGTCTGGCTAAGGAACTCTACCCCAATGACATTCAACGTGTCTCATGAATTGATGACCCTCATTGCACCAAAGAAGTTTGATGGTCCTATGTCTGGCTATCTTGGTCGTGTTCATGCTGCACTTCATCATTTTAATGAACTTCTACCTACGCCTACATCTGCCCCGCTGAAAAGAATAAACAACTTGAGCAACACAACACCTTCTTTATGATCCTTGACCTTTATGGTTTGATCCAGAGTACATTACTACATGTGATCCGATTTTGGGTTTTACGGTTGTTCGTGTTCCCACTTTATCCAAAACATCATTTGCACTCCTTCGGGTCCGAGTTCAGTCTACTTCGGTCATCTCAGTCGCTCCAAGCAATAGTGATGTGTGCTAACTGCTAAGGAGGATTCAACGATTAAAATAGCAAGGCTGGAACTAATCCAATAAATGACAAGGGTGAAAATGTAAGATTCATGTTTGACCCTAAACGGAAGTTGTTCCATAAAGTTATTTTTGGTGGTGGGAAGACCTACGGGCTGCACAACGACTCAATCATGTTGGCTTCTAGAGAGAAGCTTTAATTATTGGGGTTGTCTTCTTGTGTCATGCATCTACCAATTGTTCTGAGTTATTAAATAAAATTGTTTTGTACATGATTTGTCCCCCAGTCATCATAAATGGTCTTCTCATGCAATTGAGTGTATAATTTTTGGTTGAATGGAGAATATAGGTGTGATTGTCCCATCACCAATCGTTTTTAAGTATCTGCAAATGTCATATTTTTTTCGAGAATACTTCATATTTTGTTTCTCTTGTTGAACTTGAGTCCTTCTCAGTTTTACCAATTCCTTATTAGTGCCACCCAAGTTTTACCGCAATCATTTAGAACCCACAATTTTCACATATACTTAGGTAAAACTAGACAGTAACATGGAACCCACAACTTAGGTAAAACTAGACAGTAACATGGAACCCACAACTTTTCCTCAGTCAACTGAAATAATTTTTCCTTGAATTCCAATTATTCAACTCCTACTACTACTACAGTCACACCTACCACCCAATTAGCATATCTATAACCACAAATCTCAACAATCATATAGTAAGCCTCTTCCAGGTGTTCCTTTAGTGTATCACAGTACTCTTGGAGATTTGTGTTTAGAGAGTTGCTAATTGGGTGGGTTTTCCCACAGATAGAGGAGGTCCTAATTCAGGTTTGTTAAAATTCAATCTGAAAACCAATTAACAATGTGAGGAGTAGTCCAACTGGTATTTAAACCATTCCCAAAATAATGAGGCTTACACTAAAATAATGAGGCAGACAATGTGAGACTTAATTCCCAACATACCCCTCTCAACAGAAGCCAACCGAATCAGGCGATGAGTTACCTTTGACCCATGACGAAAGGGTATCTTTTGGCCCATGATAAACGGAAAGAAGTTGGTCTCTGATCCTGATACCATGTTAAAGTTTCATCTCAAAACTAATTGACAATGAGATATAATCAGGCAGGCAATATGAAACTTATTTACCAACAAGGTTAAGTTGCCTTGTTGGAGGAAATATGATATCTAAGAAAAGCACAGGCCTTATTATTTCAAGGGCAGGCCTTAATCTGAGTTACTAAGGTCAAGGGCAGGCCTTAATCTGAGTTACTAAGGTCAAGGGCAGGCCTTAATCTGAGTTACTAAGGTCAAGGGCAAAAGTTTGGTCAAATTATTTCTTAGCTTATTTCTTCTTTTCATCCCTCCAAGCCTTAAAAAACCCCAATTCAACAACTACAACTATCATAGCCAAGAAGTGTCTAAGGAAGCACGAGGCAGATCCCATGTAAAACAACAAATGGGTGCAAACCAATTCCAAAATCTGTTGACAGGAAAATCACCCTTCTAAACTGTCCTTATTTCTAAAAGGATACATAATTGTCCCAAGTCCCAACCAGTGATTTAAATTGCGGACCGCATCACCTGATGCGGCTGCAATATTATGGTCGTGGTGAACGCCGCCACCACATCATACCGCAATTTCGGTGTGACTCTGAATCACAATGATGCGGCCGCAACGCAACCGCATCGGACTGCATTTGGATCGCATCAGGTCGCAACGGACCACATCAAACCGCATCGGATTCAAAAATGTTGTCTTAATAACAAATTAATTCACACCGCAATCAATGGCCACAATTCGCGTCGCAATAGTCGCAATGACCACAATCGCAGTAGCCGTAACCGTTACCGCAACCGTGACCATAATTTAAAACATTGGTCCCAACCTTACATGCAACATCATAAAAACGTCAAGAACATGTATTTTCTAGTCAAATAACATGTAAATGAATTTTAACATGATAAAATTGAAGTCACCAACAGCCACATATGATACTAACTAGAAGAACAAGTCTTAATGCTCAACCTACCTTGCTCGAATGGACAACGGGCAGGATCCTCACCAAAATAAAGTGCAAGTGCATCTGCATTTCTACCCTGTCAAAGACAAATTACACAATCGTTATATCCCCTTTATACCTGTGCATAATCTACCAAAAAGATGGTTAAGCATATTACCACCACAGAATATAGATTTGTTACAGATGTGACATCTGTCTCAGCTACAGCAATGAATTCTTTCAATGTCTGGGAAGGATGTAAAAGTGAATCAAATGCAATGAAAATATAGGCAAGATAACAAATCATATGAACTAGATCATCCATGCAGAATGATGAAAATGTTGTTCACTTCAATAAAAAAAAAGTACTACTTAATTTTGATTTAACACAAGTAATGTTTATGCAAGACTTAAAGTGGCAGATGGATATTAACATTTTGTCTCATCTCCGATTATCAATAACATGAGAAGTCCAGTAGCAAAAATCCTCCACAAGCATATTAAGATTATAATATAGGTGAACAAACTTAGAACAGATGTGAAAATAGGCTGAGAATAAACATTTGGAATGTAAACTCAGAATCTTACAAGAAATATTTTTTTGGGTTAAAAAGAATGAATAGAGAGAGGAGAGAAGAAAGCAAAGCCAGGGGGAGGATAATATATCAAAAATCACAACTTGCTTTTAGCAACCGTGAGCATAAAATAAAAAGAAGCAATAAAACTGCTTTTACAACAAGGTCAGTCTTTTAAAGTAGAGACAGCATCAATTTCCGTCTCCTCAGTTGCAACTCTGGGTATTTACAGTTTGAGCTTCTTTCAGGGATTTCGTTGTTCAGTTTTAGATCTTCTGGCCACTGTAACATTTTCCCTTCTTACTTATTTTCTCTCTATTGGTACTGTAAGTTTATAACTTCTCTCTTCCTAATAGTCCTTCAGTTTTGAGATATATGAAAGTTTAGGGAGAAGTATGCTGAATACTAAGTCAAGACATTCCACAGGCCTCAACTAAAGCTCATAGTTGTACACTATCTGTAATATTCTACTATTGCTTAAAACCCCTCATTGACTGAAACTGGTAACTAAAAAATTCTTAACTCCATCTCAACTAAATAAATAACCAGACAATCCCTTCCATTTTATAAATCAAAAGTTTCAGGAAATAGCTCATCCACAATTGTTGAACAAAATGAAGAAATCAATTTAAGAAATAAAAAATATGCTAAATTCTACAAAAATCTAAACTAAAATTCCCCACGCTGGAATATAAATGAATAATTGATGACGATAATTATAGCAATAGCTACACTGTCAACAACCTTTAAGATGCAGGAAAACCATTATCATGAACTCAGTTTATGGCTAGGTAGTCAATTGCGGATAGTGGAACATAGCGGCTAGCTCCAAAAACAATAAAGCGGGATAGCGGGTAGTGGGGTGACTGCTACAACTAAGGGGAAAATATGAATAATTTATACCTGCACATAAATTATAGTTGGTTCCCTTCCATTCCTATGCCATATAAACGTTATTTCCAGTGGGTTTCAGCAATACATCATTTGTAGTAGGTATAGCATTGGGAGGTTGAGACAAATTCATGGTTGTGGAACTCCGAGATGAAGGAAGGGAAGCTTGGAAGAATCTCTCCCTGAGATGAGAGTGAGTGGCAGAAGGAAGGGAAGAAGAACATTTGTAAATGTGCAGAAAGTAAGAGGGAAAGCAAACAAAAATGTGCAGAAGGAAGGAGAAGGTGTGGTTGGGTTGTTCTTCTGTTTTAAAAAGGGAAGGGAAGGTGTTTTATAAAAGAGAAAGGAATGAGAGGGTTGTAGCCAATGTTATTAAAACCGTACCGGTTATCAAACCGGTCAGGGTACTGGTATAGTGGTACAGTGGTTCAACCGGTGGTTCAGTTATTAAACCGCATGCCGGTTAAACCGGACATACTTGCTTATATATATATATATGTAAACCTATAACAAAAAATTTCAAATAAGTAGGTATTCAGATTTATAATCCATATTCATAATCTACTCCAAATTCACACAAACAAACAACATTAAGTCTTTAACAAAATCAAAATATAAAGTGCAAAACATATATCAATCCAAAATTATCACTTAGCAAACGCAAAATACAAATAAATGACACAAGTATCAATCATTGAAGTTGAAGAATTGAAAATTTGAAATGTGAGGGGATGAATTAAAAAAATAAATATAATGTACAAACCGGCCGGTTTTGACCGGTTCTATTGCATATGCGGTATAACATACGTACCGTATCAGTTAGGGGTCCTCCAATAAAAGAAGTGGGAAAGTTAAGGGCTAAATTACTAAAAACCCATGCTACGTATTAAAAAATAAGGGCAAAAATGACTTCTCATTTGTAAAATTAGAGTTTTCCTCCAATAAACAACTTGAAGCGGGTTCTGACCCGCAACTTGGAGAAGATGACCGATGCTCTTCAACCTGCTACAGACGTGACGACTGTCCGCACTTCTAACCACCGTTTCGTCGCATTGAGGGGCTGGTGACCTCCGCTACGCCGCAATCCCACCGCTATCGTGTGCGATTTACTACTTAGGTTTACAGGCCAAACTTTCTTTGCCATTTTATTATAAAAAATTTATGATATAATGAATAATTAACCCTTGAATAAAAATGATGAACACCTTATTGAAAACTTCAGCTACATGGCCATCATTTTCAGATGCAGCAAGTTCCTGTTTAACCTTTTGTAACCCCTTGATGATTGCCTGCATTTCTTCTGCTAATGACTTCAATTGTATCTGCAAAATTGGGAACCTACAATCAGTATACAATGCAATTACCTGATGCTAGAAGTTAACTAGTACCAAGGACTTTATTAACAATAAAATCTACTATTTTGGACGTTCATTTTTCTCTTTCTATACTTAAACCCTATAATTTCAATAATTTCTCTTTGGTATACTTTCAGAATATTTATTTAATGAGCACAGCCTAAAGAGGATAAATCATTTTTCCCAGACATTTTCCTGAACTATTGTATGGCTCATAAGATTGTTGACTTGTATTAGAGTCACAACTCTGAGAAATGGTCAGCCATTCCAAATCGGCATTCTTGTCTTGGGTCCATGGTGGGTGATTTCTAAGCATCTTGGTTGGGCAATGTCAGGTCTTTTTTTCCACACCTCTCTTTTCTAGGATTTTTTTGTTAATCCCTACTACTTTATTTGTTATCATGTATGTCTTTTGATCAGTCAAACTCTCCCAGTGTCCGTTTAACAAGGAAAAGTTCTTGGGAATTTCAATTCAAATCGTTTGTGAGAGGAAAAGAGTTGTGGTGTCACATTGATGAGAGCGACCCAACTCCTAAGGATAAAGAAAAATTGGGTAAGTGGGATATCCAGGATGTTGGTGTCATCAACTAGATATTTAGTTATGTAAAGCCTCATATTATTTTTAATAAGGCCTTATAAATCTGCCTTGGAAATGTGGAATTATTTATTAAAAAAATTACTATCAAGACCAATGATTCAATTTGCGGTCTACATTACCTAATGTAGCTGCAACATTGCAGATGGCAACGTATCGGCAACAAACCGCAATTGCGGTGTGATTGAAAATCGTAGGAAAAATGATAACATAACGATGATGCGGCCGTAACGGAACGGGCTGTAACAGCAATATTTATCGCCTTCACAGCTTCACAGCATTGATCTACCATTGTTCACCACCTTTACGACTTCACCGACAGCATCACAGGGCACCAGCCCACCGTGGTTCTACGCCTTTATGCTTGCGCCATGTGGGTTGCCATTTTGCAACCTGTCCAATTGCTTCAATGATTCACTCTGTCATTCGTTGAGTGAGAATGTAGACATTGAGAAAGTGGGAGTGTGAATTGAGAATGTGAGAGTGTAAAATTGTTAAGTGTGAGTGTGAGAATTGAGAAGGAAAAAGTTAAGATTAGAGAGAGTAGAAGACTCAAATGTGAGGAGATGGAAAGACAAAATTCACCTGGCTAAGGTGTGAACCACAAATTCACAAGTAACATAGTGATTTTTGATATTTTGGTGTAATTGTATATTGTGTGACTATTTCTTGGTTCACCAAAATAAATTATTATCATTAATTCAGTTATTTTGAAATTTGAAATTAAGTGAGGTGTACGCAGGTGAATCAATTAATTTAGTTAGCCCCACCGTTCAACTACCCAAGCGAGTGAGTCAGAGTGTTGTGAAATGGAAAATCCTAGACACTCTCTAGACCAAATGGGGCAATGGGTGAGAATGAGATAATGGGCTGGTCAAATGACAACGACCGAATTTATTTAAAAAATTCATTCCTAATAATTAAGAAAACTTCTATTTTAATTTAATTGATACACAAGAGGGAGAGGACTAATATAGTTTAGAAGTGAGCTGACAGAGTGACAGTTAAGCTTCAGTTACTACCCTAACTGAGTCCTATATTTAGAAGAAACGAAAGCTAATCATTCCTATTCTCTATTCAAAACCCCAATTATGAAAACCCTTCTCTTCCACTTCACACCTAGGAACATACTGTTCTTATAGAGAGGCAAAAACATTGCCCCTGACCAAAAGAAATCCCACATCACTTTCCCTATATTTTATTAGCCACAACTACGGGAATGCAAAAGAGGGAGAGGAAGTATAACAGAATACTAGTTGAACAACATTGGATTAGATTAATCGGACCTCCCAAAGAAAAATACCCACCCTTCCAACAATCTAACTACTTCTGAGATCTCACTGACCATCGGATCCCAAAAGGACAAAACATAAAGGGATGCCACTGGAGTTTGAAACCCGACTAACACAAAAGCATTTGAAGACTGGATGGATATCAATGTTCACCCTAACTAAACCACTTTTTGACAAGTTAATCTCAAGATCAAAGATGACCTTAAAATGTTTAAAATCAACAAAGTATTAACATAAGAGTTAGCATCTGGTGCTAAGAAAAACAGCGTGATCAGCAAACTAAAGGTGTACAACCCCTTGTGAGCCAATTGTTAACCCCTCAACAAACCCATTACGCACAGATTAAACACAAATCGGCTTAACACATCAACCACAAGAACAAAGAGAAAAGGAGATTCTCCTTGCTACAAACCTTGTTGTTTCTTACTACAAGAATTATGTCTCCCGTTCACAATCATTGAAAAGGTGGAAGAGAATAAACACCCTGAAACCACAAGAACAAAGAGAAAAGGAGATCAAAGATCTCCTTGCTACAAACCTTGTTGTTTCTTACTACAAGAATTATGTCTCCCGTTCACAATCATTGAAGGTGGAAGAGAATAAACACCCTGAAACCCACGTCTGCCATCTCACCCCAAACATTTTTCATTACTTTATCCAGAAACCTCAGCTAACATGATCATTAGCAATGAGGGCAGCATCAAGGATGTATGATGGGCTATTAACATACACACAGAGAAATATTAATTGCTAAATTCAAAATTACATTGGATTGCCAAAGTTGAAGGAGGTTATTTTCAGTTGGCCTTTTCCATTCGGGAAAGTTGCACTTTGACACCCTAATTTAAGATTCCACTTGCATTTCCCCCGTTATTTACAGTACAAATAAATTCCCATTTGATTTAACATGGGATTTGTAAATCCAATGTGATTTTTTGGAAGCAAAAGGACCAAAAAGACTGTATGACTATGACAGGTGATGAATTTTTGTTTCCCATTCCAGATGTGTTTTCTTGATGATTAAAAGTTGTAATAAGTATACTAATTTGTTGAGTCATCTTCCCCTCAAAAAGCCACATACTCCGAATCTGCTTCTCAAACTATTAGGAGCTAACTCTTAATTTGGATGATAGGCATGGCATTGCAAAACGATACTAAAACAGAGGGGAGCATGTTCACTTTTACAACTAAATGGGGAAGCGCAATTGGCCAATTAAACCAGGGTTGGAAGATGTATATGAACATTTGCTCATTTGGATATAAAGAACCAAAAATAAATCATCACCTTAGAAGCTGCTTCCAGGTTAACAAGATCAAGGTGAAAATCAAGGAGCGCAGGTGACTTTTCAGCTAGTACCTGGATTTCAAATAGGTAAAAACAAAGCATAAGCCACCAAATAATACCTTCACTTATTGCAACAGAGACTTATACCTTGCAAAGGTAATGCATCAGTGTCATTTTGCTGTTAGAAGCACGGGTGTCAGCGAGCTTTGAAAGACTATCCAACTTGAATCCAACAGCAGCTCCTGGAAAAATGGATACATTTCACTCATTATTTACCAACAAAATGCTTACACTGTAAAATGGTGTCTCTTACTAGCAACAAGCAAAAATGAATGACTGTCGGTAGAAAAGACATACCTCTCGCTGTTCCTTGATTCAATGTATTACCCAAATAAAGAATTTTCTTCATGATCTCCTTCAGTTTGAGTGAAGTACGACCCTATTAACAAGACAATGAACAAAGTCAAAAATATATATGCAACAAAATACTAACTAGGTTAATAACATATTCATAAGCAAAGTACCTCTTCACAAGCAGAGTTCACGGTGTTTAAACTCTTCTTAAACTCTGTCATCTGCATAAAGGGGAAAACACCATAAGTAAAACAAAAATCCATATCCATAACGAATTCTGAAAAATACTGCAGACACCACCAAACCTGAGTCCCAAACTGAATCTTGAAAGAGAATACTCTTAATTTTGACTCTGCCCGTGGCACTTTCATCAACTCCAAAAAGAACTGAAACATAACCAGTATATATAAGAATACAATTACACACACTACCCTTAATTATGAACCCGCTTTTTAGAAAATTTCATCAGCTATGCAAAATGTTGAAAGATAACAATATAAATAAGATATGATTACACACAGAAGTTCCTGAACTAACAAAGACCAAAATCATTGGTGTATAACCCAACATCAGAAAGGTGGAGATGAACAAAAGCAAATAAGTTTTTTTGTCAATATGCAACTAGGCGTAAGCAACAAATTTGTCATGAACCTGATTCAATCTTTGTAGCATGGCTATTTATAACCAGTATTCTGTAATTATTAAGTTTCAATTTACATTGTTTTCAGAAAATAAAGATGTCCCTTCTCTACGGTAGCTTTCTCCAAACAAATAAACTTCACCAGATAGTTTTATTCTTATAATTAGTAATTTCCTCTCAAGATTGGAAATAGCCTCTCCTCTTGTAAAGGTAAGACTAAGTATGTCTACCCTCCCCAGAATCAACAAGGCGGGAGTCTCGTACACTAGGTCGCATTTTTTTAATTTCCGCTCAAGTCAGGGTATCAGTATTTTATCATGTCATTGATACACTACAAAAGTTTTACTTTCAAGAATGCTCAACCATCCATCATGTAAGTTTGAAGACACCAAACTCATGATCCAGCTCTGGATATACCAAAAATGGAATCTCATATAAGTTATATGTGCTTAAATTTTTCTTTGCATAACTGATGTATCATACTTTTATGAAAAAATCATTTGCGGACCTGTTCACACTTCCCCAATTTCTCCTTGTCACCAGTGTATCCCTAAATAAACAATAACCAAAACAAATCAAAATTAGAGAAGTAAATAATTACAGAAGAATGCAAGTCTTAGGAACAGCAATTGCTGGAAATGAGAACTCTTCGTAAACAAAACAAGATGTGAGCATCATGGAGCCTCACCTTCAAAAGCTCCATCTCCTCCTTGGTAGGACAATTTTTAATAATATTTTCCACCTGATCAACATCTAACACTGACTCGTCCAGTGCCAGCACTGCAGCCTGAGAATATCAATTAACATTTTAAGACAAGAAACTGAAAAGGTTACTGGTGGATATTTAAGAAGTTTGATAATGTTTGTAAAGATATGGCAAGAGCTCCATCTCCCATTCTCTCAAACTCACAATTCCAAATTTCATGCAACAATCATCCAAATAAACAAACACGACATTCTCTAATACAACAACATTTCACTTTCTTCCTTTTTATATATATTTATTGGTTTCTCTTCCTCCAACAATCATTATGATGGTGCCTTTTCTCCCATTGATGAATTATATTAACAGTGATTTCTTTTCCCATCGAAGATCATTTTGATTGTGATTATACCATGAGTTTACCTTACCAATGATGATTATTCTGATGGTACATTTTCTACAACTGATTGTTTACTTCTTTTTCATCGACAACCATTCGCATGGTTGTCTA
Organism: Lupinus albus; assembly: GCA_009771035.1. NCBI lineage: Eukaryota > Viridiplantae > Streptophyta > Magnoliopsida > Fabales > Fabaceae > Lupinus > Lupinus albus. Next base: position 7,418,044 of record CM020006.1, on the reverse strand, counting down.
TACGAATGATTTCTCTTCCAACAGATGAACATTTAGGTGGTGCATTTTCTCCTTGACGAATCATATTAGTAATAACTTATTTTCCATCGACGACAATTCCAATTATGACTGAAGCATATTAGCTTCTGCTCATGGTGGTTAAGCTTGAAGATAACTTCTGCTATTGATGTTTAAGCTTTATTGAATTATGCATTTGAAGGTTGTGGTTATTATTAGTTTATAGCATTTGATCCAACTACATTAGGCTAGTTTTATCATAGCTATTGCTCCACCATCTTCATTGCATATTTCACAAACATTTGCAACATGTTTAAATCTTAGTAAGCTTTATCTTGAGAGTGTTAGGATATATGACTATCATCTTATAGAGGATACCTAAAGGATATTTGGATCGAGATAAATCTCATATTATTATGACTATATCTTATATTAGTTTGGAATACTTTAGAAGATCTCTTAAGATTAAAACTACTTTATCTTATCTTTTATGATTTGCTTACTTATTTAATTAGAAGTCTAGTATTAATATAAATAGGGGTTAGTATTATGTCTTTGTATCATATTATTATTCAAATTAATATCAATACAATTTCATTATTTTGAGTATTCATTCTTCTCATGTACTTCTCTACCTTATAATTTTAACAACCGTCTTTGGAAACATTCTACTAATTTATCTTATCTTTTATTGAAAGTTCACTCATCCAATATATTTTATGTTACCAAGCTTATGCAATCCTTGGCACTGTACCAACTACCATCTAACATCATAGTCTTATTGATGTGTCGTAAGACTTTCATTTGAGCACGAGGATCACCTTTTGATTGCAACACTAAAATCATTGCTCCATTTCAGCCACACAATTTGAATCTTATAATTTGCATCTCCTTCTATATCCTTGTCATTTAGCATTATATATCCAATATACCTAAACTACAACTTGTGGTATTATCGTTATGATCTTTAATTTTTACCTCCAAGATAGTGCTAGCATGTGTTTGTCTAAACTTGCAATCTAAAATTTAAAATTATGTGTTTCATGCAAAAGAATACTACTGTCAATAACATGCTTTAACTTACAAACCAGCTTGCATAATTATATTAATTTCTAACAATAATTAAAATATTTCAAAGTAAAAACTTACCATCATATCAGGAAGTGGCATCTTAACCTTTGTGAGCATAATTTCGGTATTATTGGCCCTCTTTAGGTCAACCTATGATTAAGAATGCAAATATACAAATTATTGCTATATCCAGGGGAATACCAAGCAAAGATCAAGTCAATGAGTTCAGAATAATTATTTGGCTTTTAACAGTCAAAAAATGCACCACTATGCACGATTTGTATCTGAATTTTAATTTCCAAGACAAGAGACAACACTGGTTGAACAATGTCAGAGACCCTGCTTATTAGTTGTATTATTTCCTTATTTAGCATATTACAACTATAATGTATGATGGAAATATCCCTGAATTATAGGATCTGAAAGCATAGGGGTTGCCATTGTATTTCCTAAATTAACTTTTCAGCCTTGTAAACATGCTTAGTGTGCTTGATGATATACATCGTCGGCCCTATGCCCGGATAAAAGGTGAAGAGCCAACGTAAAACTTTATCGAAGCTCTATGATACGGATCAACGATGTAATTTTTCAGCCTTTTATATACGACTGATGTATTCTTAGCACAATTAAATGAAATCAATTCACTCTACCCTAATTCTTGAGATGACATCAGAGCACTCAAATTCTTACCCTCACAAGCGAATAGGTTGTTTCTAGGATTTTAACTCATAACCTCCAGGTCACAAGGCAAACAACCTTATTGTTGCTCATTGCGTCAAGGTCTGGGGAGCCGCCTCTGATTGTGCAAACCAAAACCCTAGATGACAACCTTCATTGATGTTGATCATCCCTTTGAGGGCATCCTTCATTATTGTCCTAATATACCTTGTTGTTCCTTAATTGTTATCGCAACAACCAAACACAACCTCCTTGTATTGCATTAACTGAACTGTTGCAGACACGGGGAAGTTGGTTGGCATGAGGATTGAAATAGTGGATACTCAATCCCAAATTCAAACCCAAGGAGAATAACGAAATATTGACTAGGGATAATAAATCCCAAACTCATGGAGAGTTGTAGAACTTCCACACTACCTTCAGATTGAATAAGAAGAATTTCTTGAAATGGTCCCAACTTGTCCGTACTATTTTGAAAGGTAAAGGGAAAGTTAGCCACTTGACAGATCCCTTGAAGAATATCCCAAATTTAGAAAATGGGATGAAGAGGACTCTATATTCATGGCATGACTAGGGAACTCAATGATCCAAGAGATCAATGATACTTGCATGTTTCTTCATTCTGCAAAGGAGATTTGAAATGACATAGTAGACTTACTCCAAAGATGCTACTCAAATATATGATGAGAATGTGAAGATCATGGCTACAAAACAGTGAAATAACATATCAATGTGGATAGAGTTAGACCATTACAGGTTCATATATGAAAAGTGCTTAGCAGACTAAAGCTCAAATAGTATATTGAGCATGATAGAGTCTATGACTTCTTGGTATGGCTTAACTCTGATTTCAATCAGGTGATAGTTCGAACCCTTGGGAAAATTTCCAGAAATTAATGAAGTAGTGGTTATGGTCAAAAGTATAAAAAGCGGAAGGGGATTAATGCGAGAAACCCCTGATAGGGAAGTAAGTCCCACATTGTTTGCTTCATTCTCTTAGACATGGCTTAAATACTTGTTGGGTTACTCCTCTCATTGTTAATTGGTTTTGAGATGGAACACTAACATTCTATCAGAACAAGAGCTCAACTTCTCTCTAGTTATTATGGGCCAAAAGATGTCCTTTAATCATGGGTCAAAGCTATCCCTTCGCATGATCTGACAAGCTTCTGTGGAAGAGGCATCTTGAGAAGTAAGTCCCACATCGCATGCCTCATTCCCTTAGGAATCGTTTAAATACATGTTGGGATACTCCTCTCGTTACCCAATTGGTTTTGAGATGGAACCTTAACAACCCCAACTATAAAAAATGTAGCCATGATGGTGGACCAGAAAAAGAAAAAGGGAGGAATACTCAATATGGAGAAAAGGAGGGCAATAACCTACACTTGATAGTCTCTTCACAAGACAACCTTGCAGATCTTCTAATGAAGAGACTGAATAGCAACAACTTTGAAAGGATTGTTTAGCAAATTAAATTTATAATGTAGAAGGGAAATATCCTTGGCTCATAGGGATATGATGTATAGGAGTTGTCATTGTATTTCCTAAATCAGCTTTTCAACCTTGTATACATGACTAATGTATTCTTAGTATAATTCAATCAAATCAATTCATTCTATGAGAAATAATAACAATAAAATTTATGAGATGTATTTAAAATTTATTAGAGGGTGAGCTTAGTGCAATGTTAAGATTGTTGCTTAGAGATCATGAGGTCATGAATATTGGAAGCAACCTCTCCGCTTGCAGGATAAGACTGTGTACATCTATCCTCCCTAGACCCCACTAAGTGAGAGCTTCATACAATGGGTCGCTTTTTTTATATTTTCAAAACAGTCATCCATGCTCAACATGTTATGTATCAAGGTATGCTTAATATTTATTTTGACATAATATAATTAAAGAAAGTATACATTTCTTTCCTTCAAAATAAAAAATAATTAGCTCCAGTCAGATGCAATAAAAATGGATAATTTTAGGAATGAATTACTAGGCATACCATAGAATGGTATTAAATTCCAATTTTAATATAATGAAAGCCTTGGGCATTAGCAACTTCTCTTATCAAGTAAAACTACAAATCATGGTGAATTACCCTTCCAAAAGTAAAGAGCAACGGGTGACATCCATCAAATCACCTCACACGTGGCTCATTTCAAAAATCAAATTTCAAAGATATAATATAGAAGAATAAAATACCAAGTGGATTTTGTCAGTTTTGGATCCAGCTGATTTTTTTCGGCTTCCAGCATCAACAGGTTTTGGAACATTTACAGAAAAAAGCTTCTCTATCTCTGAAACGTCAAACTCTTGTGCACTAAGATAGAATGTAAACCAATCATTACAAAAGGACATTGAAAGGAAAGGAAGTGTATACCTATAGAAATTTGAAATGACTATGACAAACTCTTCAAATAATAGACAAGTCAAATTACCTTTGTGGTTCTCCACGCTTTTGTAATTCTTCCCATAAACTTCCCTTTAATGCCCTAGTTACCTTACTCCAATGGTAAGGCTTTAAGGGGGATCGTCGAGCTGCTGTTGCAGCCCCTGTCGTACGTGCAAGTCCACGCCCTCTCCCTCTTGAATCAGCTTCTTTGGAACCTAACAGTGGAGGTGGTGGAGGTGCACCACCTGGTGGAGGTGGGCCTCCTCGTCCACCTGGAGGAGGTGGTGGAGGTGGGCCTCCTCGGCCACCTGGGGGAGGTGGTGGAGGTGGGCCTCCTCGGCCACCTGGGGGAGGTGGCGGTGGTGGGCCTCGGCCACCTGGGAGCGGTGGCGGTGGTGGGCCTAGGCCACCTGGGGGAGGTGGCGGTGGTGGTGCTCCGTGCATTGGAGGTGGTGGCGGTGGTGGTGCTCCGTGCATTGGAGGTGGTGGCGGTGGTGGTGCTCTATGCATTGGAGGTGGTGGCGGTGGTGGTGCTCCATGCATTGGAGGTGGTGGTGGTGGTGGTGCTCTGTGCATTGGAGGTGGTGGCGGTGGTGGTGCTCCATGCATTGGAGGTGGTGGCGGTGGTGGTGCTCTGTGCATTGGAGGTGGTGGTGGTGGTGCTCCGTGCATTGGAGGTGGTGGTGGTGCTCCACGAATTAGAGGTGGTGGTGGTGGGAGTGCTACATGCATTGGAGGAGGTGGTGGTGGGGGTGGGGGTGCTACATGCATTGGAGGTGGTGGTGGTGGGGGTGCTCCACTCATTGGAGGTGGAGGTGGTGGTGTTGGTGGCAGCGGTGGTGGTGGCGGTGGTGGTAGCGGGGTTGCCCAATGAGTTGGTGGTGGAGGTGCCCAATGAGTTGGTGGTGGAGGTGCCCAATGAGTTGGTGGAGGTGGGGGAGGTGGAGCTTTGAACAGTGAAGGAGGTGGTGATCCACTTGATGAAGGAGGAGGAGGCGGTGGAGATCTACTAAAAGGGGGTGGAGGTGGTGGTGGTGGTATTGGAACTATACTTAAAGTAGGTGTTGGAGGTGGTGGTGGTGCTTCACTTAAGGGAGGTGGAGGTGGTGGTGGTGGAGGTGGTGGTGGAGGTGTACTTTGAGGAAGAGGAGGGGGTGATGGTGGAGCTCTACTTAATGGATATAGTGGAATTCTACTTAAAGGAGGTGGAGGCGGTGCTGGTGGAGTTGTACTTAGAGGAGGAAAAGCGGGTGACAGTGGAGCTCTACTTAAGGGAAGTGGAGGCGGTGTTGGTGGATCTGTACTCGTGGGAGGTGGAAGCAAAGGTGGTTGAGATTTATTTAAAGAAAGTTGAGATTGAGACAAACCTCCACTTGAATTAGGTAAGGACAATGAAGGCAGGGTTAGTAGTGTTGGGGGTAGAGCACTACATAAAGGATTTGGAAGTGGAGGTGCAGTTGGAGGTGGGGGTGGAGGAGGAGAGGGTGGATCTCTATATGTAGTAGACATTTGAGGAGGGGGAGGAAGAGGAATGGATAGAACTCCATACTTTGGCAGAGGGGGAGGTGGTGGTGCCGGTGGTGGTGGTGGACGGGGAATGGAGGCTTCAGTAGGCAATACAAAAACTTTTGATGTAACTGCACAACTTGCAAGAGTAGGCGAAGATGTATAATTCTCACCAGCTACGGCAATTGATGAATAAACAGACTTCCAAGGGGTGGGAGAAGATAAGAAGCTCCCTCTATTTTCCCCAGAAAATTGAGACATAGGTGGAGGTGGAGGTGGAGGATGGATGGGAACGGAGGGAGAATTTGTGAGTTGTAAGTTCACCCGTCTGTTTTGTTGATTAAATAATGTCAAAGTAGGTGGTGGTGGTGGTGGTGGTGGCAGTGGTGGCGGTAACGGTTGTGGCATGGAAGACATTGTACCATCAAATGAAGAATAGGGTGATACTGGCAGAGGTGGAGGTGGAGGTGGAGGTGGAGGAGGAGGTCGTAGCACTTGATCTGAGCTCAACTGTGGTGCTTCAATAGCTGACTGAAGAGATGTCTCTTTCTCTGACAGTAATGAAGGTGGAGAGTTTGATACTATTATTGTTGTGTTGTGTGAAGATTTTGAATTGTCTCTCTTGCAACTTTGTAAGTCATCTGCCATGTCTGTAGAAACAACTGATTCATAGACATGAGAATCTGAAGCAGGACTTCCTTTAACATCGGTTATTATCTCCTCTATAGAGGTAGCATTTGACAGAGCATCTGGTGAATTGTTATTCCTTTCTGGTGGATATGAGACGTGCATTGAATGTTGATAAAAAACCTTGTTAGGAGGAATCATCATAGTTGTTGCACTTGGCATTGCTTCCTTTGCCTCTAAACTCTGTGGTTCTGGCTGTTCAATATTTTGCTTTACTGCAACTGTATCTCCCAATGACTTTGAATTTGAAAGTAGTAATTTCTGTTCAGCAGATGGAAGTAGGTTATCAGATTTTGGTCTGGAAAGATCATGCATCTGCTGCTCTGGCTTTGAGTCTAATTCCTTTCCTGATGTGTTATCTTCATCATATATGTTTTGCATAATTGTCAACTCATCATGCACATCCACAGTGTCTTCCTTTGTCTCAAGAGTTTTCATCATATCATAAATGACTTCTGTGGTAGTTGATTTAATTTCTCCCTCATCCACAACAATGTCTTTCACAGCATGTGCATCTGAATCCACCCTCTCATCAAGCTTGTACTGCACGTCATCAACAGTAATGTCTTTTACTGCATTAATAATGGAATTGGTCCTTTCATTCTGTTGATGAATCCCATCATCTGATGTAGAATCCTCAAAAGTATGAGGATCTGAATAATCCTTCCATACCTCTTTATGGCTTCCATCATCTGCTGCATTGGCATGAACCATTGGAGAATTGTACTCTCCCTTACCTTCATGTGCATCAATTACATTGCTGAAGATCTCTTCCACTTCATAGAACTCCTCAGGTGAACCACTTTCCATCTCATTTTCATCTTCACTCACGATGACTGTGGTTAGATCAGGTATAACAGCATCAGCGTCCAAAAAAAGCACCTGATACAGATGAGTATTTGTTCAACTACTGCTTCAGAAAATAGCTGTTACATGATAACAACAACATACCTCTGATTTGAAGTCCTTGGAGAATTCATCCTTTGCATCCCACAAAATATCAATTTCATCACGACTCAGCGTCAATATATTTGACCGCACAAATGCAGTGTGAAACATAACTCTAAACATCATCTCCTCACGAACAAAATCTTCACTTAAATGTATGCATTCAAGAACAACATCCCCTTGAACATGACAATGGATATCAATTTTCACGAGCATACATTCTGCCTGCGGTTAAAATTTCTTAACAAAACATTCTATCTAATTAATTCACAATTCAGTTGGCATAGCATAACTATACATCACCTGTAGGTAGTGGTGAACATGGTTTTGGATTTCTGAAGTTGAAAAAATAAGTTTAGAACTTCTATTGGCAGGTTTTAAGGTGTCTGGACCATAAACACGTACAAGAGGCCTGCAACCTTTTCCACCATCAAATGACGGAGGGACTCTAAGAATCAGACAATCCAAATATAAGGGTGTTTCTGATGGAGGCCACTCAGAACCCAAATGTCTCCTAGAAATATACTGAAGATATCTCAACTGAGAAGGTTGTGGGTTCAAAGGAGATAAAAGGTGGAGAAGTTCTCTGGGTGCTTGCTTATAGACCATTTCAAGAGTCTTCTGCTCCCCACTATACTGTTTACGGTACAATAGAAGACCTGCAAGCATAAATGCCAGAACAGGCCAACCGCCCCGTTCACAGTGCATCAAAAGCACATTTTGTTGCCCCTCCAAAGACAACCAGCTTTCGCCTGACCGAAGAAAGTGATGAACCATCTCCAAAGGCAGAAGTGGACAACCCTCATATTGTCGAGGGTACTCCATAACTGTCATGTCATACTGAGACAATATGTCTGAAATTTGGCTGCGTTTTTCTCCTTCTCTGAAATTGAACACCATGAAAGAAGCATCTGGGAAGTGATCTTGTAGCTGATCTACAATGCCCCCAATATAAACTTTGTACTCATCTTCTTCCAAGACATCCGTGGAGAAGCAACAATCAAAAACTACATAAACAAAGAAGAAACAGTCAAACATTATGGTAAAACAAGAGGTACAGATCTCAAACTTATTTGCAGCTACAGTAGTCTGTGTTTCCATTTCAATAAGTTAAGGAAACCCAAGATACTAAATGCAGAGTAAATGAGTTTGTTAAACAAATGCATAAGAAGACCAATCGTATAGAGTAAATGTCAGAGGCACTTTCACCTTCAGGTACCATCACACTGTCTTTAACTATCTAACAAATGCAACTGCAGCAAAGCATAAATATAATTTCCTAAAGTCTAATGGTTCATTTCCAATGTTTTTCAACTAACAATCCTCAATTGACAAATTACCACTCTGAGACAGAGACTGGTTTGTGTATCGCTTATAAATCTATGTATCCTATTTCAGAATTCCATATACTTTCAACAGCCCATCCCCACCCATCCAAAGACTCAAACAAGGAAAAGACCTATTACAATAACAAAGCCTTAATCCCACTAGGTGAGGTCAGTTACGTATACCGAACGACACCATAATGCTCCATTATGTTTATTGACAAAGTATTGATCTCTAAATCTTTCTTAATTGTTTCGCCTATGGTTTTCCTTGACCTCTCCCTCTTCCTCTAGAAATTGGACTGACCTCCATTTGATCTACTCTTCATATTGGGCTTCTAAGTTAACGGTCTCCTCCACACATGTCTGATCCACCTAAGTGCGATTCTACCATCTTTTGTCCAATAGGAGCGATTCCAACTTTCTTCCTAATTCATTCATTTCTAATCATATATTCTCTAGTGAGTCCACTCATCCAATGCAACATTCTCATCTCTACTATATGGAGTTTATTCTCTTATTGGCCTTTTACCGGCCAACATTCAGTCACATGCAATATTGCAAGTCTTATAGTTGTGCAATAAAACTTCCCCTTAAGCTTGAATGACCCTTTTTTTATTATATAAGACACCTGAAGCACTTTGTGATCTCATCCACCCCGCTTGGATCCTATGGTTACATCTTTATCAATTTCCCCATCGTGTTGTATGATTGACCCAAGATCTAGGTAGTCAATTGTAGATACCGGAGCATAGTGGCTAACCCCAAAAACACTATAGCGGGATAGCGGAGCATAGTGGTTGACCCCAAAATCATGTAAGTAATTTATACAAAGACACATATAAGAAAAATACATATATAAGTAATTTATAGTCTACATAGATAAGTACTAAAATAGATCATATCGAAGACACATTCCTAATTATTAGTCAAGATAATAGTACTACAGAATCTAGAGCTGATCAAAGTTGGAGGCCATGATAGACTAATAAAGTTGTATCTCACAAAATTGAACCATGCAATGATCATGACTAAATTAGGTTCACTCAATTTGATAAGAGAATCAATAAAGAGATGATGGGGCAAACAGTTAGGGGCCAAGGAAAAAACTTGTTGAGAGGAGGAAGAAGAAGAAAGAGAAGGAAGATGAAGAAAGCGAAGGAAGGAAGAAGAAAGAAGAAAGGTAGAATAGAGTAAAAATTACATGACCTGTGAAAACTAATGTGTTAAGTAGAAGGGGAATTACCTAAAACCCTAGTGGGAAACCTGCCTTCTATTAAAAAGAAGACAAAAAAATACTTTTCTTCTCAAAAGTTAGAGTTCCAGTCGCAACAAAATGTGTAGTGGGTCATAACCTGCTATTTGATCAACGATTCTACCGCTATTTGACCTGCTACAGACGCTATGGCCATCTACACCGCTATCCATTATAGCGTAGCGGGGAATAGCTGGAACGCTGCTACACTCTGCTATCACGACGCTATTGACTACCTAGCCCAAGATACTTAAATCGAGTGACATGTGGTATAGTATGATCTCCAATTTTGACCTCTATAGTTGGGTTTGTCCTCCCCTTACGAAACTTACACTTCATATACATTGTCTTACTTCAACTTATACGAAAGTGACTTACACTTCATAATTCATCTCTCGAGTCTCCAACTAGGACAATAATAACAATATCATCCATAAAAAGCATGCATTATGGCAGCAATTCTTGAATATTCTCAATAAGCACATCCAAGACCATTCTAAACAAGTAAGGGCTCAATGTCGATTCTTATTGTAATCTTATAGCAATAGGGAAAATCTTTTGATACTCGTCTTGTGTTCTCACAGTAGTCTTAACTCATCATACATAAGGACGGATAAAAAAATAAGGTTCACTTTGCTGAACATCCATCACTAAACACATATTAAGAACCTCAACCTGAAGCAATACAAGTTAAAGACGCAAACAGAGAAGAATACAAAATAAAATAAAAAGTTCACATCGTTCCAACGGTTTTCCTTAGTGCAATGGTTAGGGAATCAAAATAGGTAACCTTTTTAATAGAAAACTAAATATATCACTTCAATTAATCTCTTAAAGGCACAACTCCAGCAACACTTTTTTACCTTGCTCTTATTCATTAATCATTATCTCTTCGGCAATAGATAGCAAAAACATTGTTGTAACACAACATTATACCAAAACGATACCAAAAGTTCAGTAATTTAACAAAATGCAACAAATTCAACAGTGCCATAAGCAATGCTTCTCATGTTTTGCAGTTTATCATGCATTCAGAGCATAGTTACAAGGTACTCTCATTAACTTTAAACATCAAATGCCGAATTCATCAATTTCTTAACAAAAAAAAGATAAAAAACACAAAATGCAAGGAACAAAAAATATAATGTAACATGAAATAATAGAAAAGAAGCAATGAAACAAACCATAGACCCTCTCAGAGATCTCAAGAAGCCGATCCGGCGGTTTCCGGTAAAAGAATCTTCGGAACAGCGCCATTGGATGGCGCTGTTTCTACCCTAATCTGATCCACACCGTTAATTCAAATAATCACAACAATAACCAAAACATCGCTTCCAAAACGAACGGTTTCGCAGATCTCGCATTTACCCAATTCCAACGAAATCGCCAAATTCCAACACAGGAATTGAAGAAGAAACCGATAGAGGCAAAGGAATTGAATGGCGAATTTGAAAAAGGTAATGAATAAAATTGAATAAATAAAAAAGAAGGAAAATGAAGTAAAGTAATAATAATAGAAATAGAATTGGGAAAAGGGAATGAAATGTGGTAAAATGAAGAAAGAAATGTAGTGGACTGAAATAGGAAAGAATAGTGTATAGAAGATTTTAGAGTTCTTATATATGAGTTTCTGTATCCTAATAACAATGTTTTCTTCAATCTCTCTCTCTATTTCTTTATCTCTCTCTTTCTGTGTCTGGAACGACAATGTAAAGATAAAAACATAAACTGAAAATAATAATAATAATAATAATAACTTAAACATCAACAAAGCTCAGCTGGGTTGGCTTTTGATTCAGATGCATGAGATACCACTAAATCTACGTGGCAATGCCCCATCATATCACCGTTATATTATAATTAATTAATATTAATAATTTTATAAAAACGGAATTAACTGAAATTAATATTAAAAGTTAATATTAATTTTAATTTTTAATATTTTTATATAGAGTCTCTCAATAAATGAGAATAACATCATTTCTCTATCTATTCGCTGCATTTATGAATAGTAAGATTTTCTTAATCTAAATTATTTCTCATAATTTTTGTCTTGCTGGAAAAATAATCATTATTTCAAACATGTCTTACTTCTACAATTCAAAATGAATTATGATTATTAATTTTTTCCCAATTTAAAATTTTATAAAGAAATGAAATAAACATGATATCAATTAGTTAAATAATTTAATAACATGCCTTTTGGAATGTAAACAATTTGATTGAATAATTATTCCTAAAATATAGACCTAACAAAACTTACACACAAAAATTTAATAAAATACCTTTTCATTACAATCTGTACATTTATCATTCTTGAAGTTTGACTTGTTTTCCCTATTAATTTTTTTTTATCACGTTGATAATTCAAATTATCAAGCATGTGAAGGAAATAAAATTTCTAAAATATAAGTTTTTTTCTTTCTAATTCATACATGGTACATAAAACCAACCATTGTTTTCATATTTTGAAAAGGAATTGGATTCACTTACTCCAAGAGTACATTTTTTAAACTTACTCCACATTATAGTCATCAATTCTAGGGAAATACAATGATTTGAACTAATAAGTAGATCTAAATCATTAGATTTCCTAGAATTAATGGTTAATAGAGCAAGTGAATCCCTTCTCTTTTCAAAAAGTATATAAATATTCGAAAAGTAAATATTTTTGTGTTTGGCAATTTTGTGTTCATGGCTCAGGTTAACTCTGACAAGACAAGGGCGCTAGACAAAGCACCAAATAATGGCAATGCATTTCCTTCTCATGGCATCAAGGTTTCATTTCGAGATAAGATGTTAGCTCATAGACAACCAGTTCTGGCTCGTAAAGACATTGACTTCTTCGCTGAGGGTCTAACACATGTGGAGTTAGACATTCAACTAATGGTTGCAATGTCACTACTACAATTGTGAATTCTAGCTCTCATGCCATTTCTTTACAACTTCAATGTGGTTTTGGACAATGGATTTTAATAGTTGTTTATGCTAGCCCCTCTGGTCGGGATCGTCAGAATTTGTGGCATCATTTGGTGTCCTTCCGTAGCTTAGTTTCTTTACCTTGGCTTCTCTTTGGTGATTTTAACGAAACTTTCTTGCTGTCATAAGTTCGAGGTAATCAGTTCAACAACTCTCAGGCTGAGAAGTTTTCTTAGGTTCTTGATGGTTGTGAACTGATGGATCCTGATGCTGTTGGCAGTCGTTTTACTTGGTTCAGAAGGGAACAATCTAAAAGAAGTATTTCCAAAAGGTTGGATAGAGTCATATCTGATAGTTCTTGGTGCACTGCATTTCCAGAAGGGTGTTTTGAAAACCTCAACATATTGCATTTTGACCACTCTCGCCTTTGTTGGTTAGGTGTGGCGGACAAGTCGACTCTATTCAAAATCGTCATTTCAGGTTTCAAGCACCTCGTACTACTCTCTCGGACTACTCCAAGGTGGTCCGTGGTGTTAGGGTCATAAAAATGTGGTGGATGAGCTTTCCAAAGTGAGAAAGAACTCAATTTTATTCAATAAGTCAATCTTTGGTTATATCTTTTGTATGAAGAGAAGAGTTGAGATGAGAATCAAGGGTGTCCTGAGGAGTCTAGAGGTGTTTGATGATCATACCTTGCTAGATTGAAGACCCAACCAAGGTGGGAGTGTAAGTTCATTCTGAAAGAAGAAGAGATGTTATGGTTTCAGAAATCTAGGGAATAGTGGGTCAAGTATGGTGATAGAAATACTAAATTTTTCCACACTCAAACTATTTCGCATCGGAAAAGAAATAAGATTCATGGGCTCTATTTGGATGATGAAAACTGGTGTTGTGATCCTGAGCTCATGCAGGACAAAGGCTAAAAGGTACTTGGAGAAACTTTTTTGTGAGAATATCCAAGTCAATTAAGCGAATTGTTAGGTGGATAATCCCATTATTTCACAAATGGGGGTTGAAGCTTTATTGGCCCTAGTGACGAAGGAGGAGCTGACAAAGGCTGTTATGAGTATGAAGTCCTATAAAGTCGCATGCCCGAATGGTTAGCAACTCATCTTTTTTAAGAAATACTCGCATCTTGTGGGAGATGATATATAGAAGCTGGCTTATGACACTTTCAAGTATGGCTCCTTTGGTACTCACATTTTTGAGACTTTTATTGTTCTTACTCCAAAGGTTAACAATCCTACTTCCCTGAAAGAGCTCATACCTATTACTCTTTGCAACGTTGTTTACAAAATTATTACTAAAATCCTGGTGAATAGATTGAGGTCTTTTTTGGATGAGTTAATTGGTCCTCTTCAAAGTAGCTTCATTCCTGGAAGGGGTACTTCTGATAATATTATTCTAGCACAATAGGTTATGCATTACATTCACAAGACTAAAGCTAAAAAGGGAGTCTTTGCGTTCAAGGTGGATTTGGAAAAGGCATATGACATAGTTAACTAGGACTTCCTTCAACAAACTCTCTTACAGTTCAGCTTTCCCATTATTACTCTTAATCTTATTATGTGGTGTGCCCGTTCTGGGAAGGTGTCCCTCTTATGAAATGGATCAAGGTTGGATGCGTTTACTCCAACTAGGGGTCTTCGGCAAGGAGATCTTATGTCACCCTACTTGTTCGTTCTTTGCATGGAGAAATTGGCTCTTGTTATCTATCATAAAGTGAATATTGGATTGTGGTAGCCAATTAAGCTTTTAAGAGGTAGTCCCCTATTTATAGCCTGCTTTTTGCTTTTTGCTGATGATATTTTTTTGTTTTGCAAGGCTACAAACTCCCAAGTAAGGGTTCTGCAACCCTTAAGGACTTCTGCCTAGCGTCGGGCTTGAAAGTAAATGTAGATAAATCAAAGTTTATTTGCTCAAAGACAATGACTAACTAGAAGAAGAATAAATTTATGAGGTTATGTTCTATAAGGACCCAATTTATACCCTAAATTTTTTAAAACTTTATTCATGGAAGTGGAGTAATTACTTTTAAAAGACATTACTTAAACGATTTAAAAAACTTGATTGAATATATATAAGTTCAATTCATCTTTCAGGTGCGAAAATAATCAATCGTTCACTTCATAAAAACATGTCATTACATTTCCTTTCAATTACATAATTTATACAATTATCATTTCTCAAATAATACTTTTATTACAATCATTAATCTCATCTCATTACACCACTTAGAGGAGTTCAATTTCACAATAGAGTCACTACCACATGGTTCTCATATTACATACATAAATCAATTACATGATTCTCATATTACATGCATTAATCAAATACCACCTTGAAATCATAAAGTAACTACTCAATCATGTACTCTTCTCAGCGATCATCCAATGCGCTACAACCACAACCTAAACTCAATTACATAACACATACAAGCAGAAACAAAAGGGAGTAAGAACCAACTATTGCGACCGCAACGTGGAATTACATGGAGCAATAACATTAAAGTATTACAACTTATACAACATCAAACGCCAATCATATTAAACATATATCAATGGTACATCCATTCATACATTAACCACATCATACTCATACCTTCAATTAGCATAATCATCATATCTCACTTAGACAATTCAAGCAAATCAGTACAACATACTATGGGATAGTCACTTCTTCATTTAGCATCTATTCCAACATACTTATACGATTTATCCAATTCAATCTTCATCATAAATCAACATACAATAATCTCTTCTAATAAACCACAACAACACTATACTCATGCCATTTCCATACTTACACAGCATTACGATACCTTCCAAAAGTAAAACCATTTTCAATACAACACTACACCACATAGGACTCATCATACGCTATTACATAGAGCCAATACCACAAGGGCAAGTCATGCATTGCTACGATTAGCCAATACCACGAGGGCAAGTCATACATTGCTACGAATAGTCAATACCACGAGGACAAGTCATGCATTGCTACGAATAGCCAATACCACGAGGGAAAGTCATGCATTGCTACGACTAGCCAATACCATGAAGGCAAGTCATGCATTGCTACGAATAGCCAATACCACGAGGGCAAGTCATCCATTGCTACGAATATCCAATACCATGAGGGCAAGTCATACATTGCTACGAATATCCAATACCACGAGGGCAAGTTATACATTGCTACGAATAGCCATTACCACGAAGGGAACTCATACATTTCTACGAATAGCCATTACCACGAAGGTAACTCATACATTACTACAAATAGCCATTACCACGAAGGCAACTCATACATTGCTACGAATAGCCATTACCACGAAGGTAACTCATACATTGCTACAAATAGTCATTACCACGAAGGTAACTCATACATTGCTCAACCTCTTAAGGGAGCTAAAAATAAGTTTTCTTCCCATTACTTCACAATCCATATACAATCAGAAAATCCACGCATTCTCTATCATTATATACAATTTAACACTTCTCTTTACATCACATCTCACCATAATACCCACAACTACAACCATGTCATAATATTCATATTCATACCATTCTTTACTAAATACAAACAACTCACAACACATTCATTATCATACAACATAATCATGTCCATTTATTGCCATTAAACAGCTCATAACACAATATTATTACAAACATATCCATATATGTTTATAACAAATAAGCGACTTACAATTTAGTCATTATTATAAATATACTCATATCTTTTTATCACAATAAACAACCCATAACATATTTATCATCATACAACATATTAACAATAGAACCATTTCTCATGACGATGTATTACCATAAATGAGAATAATGCATTTTAGTCTAATAAAACAGTTTTTACCACTCATATATCTTTACATTTATCGCTAATACCTCTTCATGGAAAATAAAGACTCTAACATGGACCACAAACTTCCAAGAGAGTTTCTATCCGTTAATATTCTCCGATTCTTGAGGGAAATCGGAGAAGATGACTCTAATGAAATACTCTATGACCACAATGGTCTTCTCCCTCACCTTAGGTTGCGTAAGCTCCGTTGCTCCGCAAAAGAGCCACATCTCCCTTCATCTCCTCCAACCTCCATTGTTCCTTTTTCACCTCCAAGCTTTTCCAAATGTGTCACCATGAAGTAAGAGGAAGAGGATTTTGATGAGTTTTTGAGTTTTAGTGGAGGGGAGAATGATCCATTTGGGTGGAGCCGCCATTGGGAGAGAAATGAGGGGAAAGAAATGAAGATTAGGGTTTCTGATACCCCTCTTTCGCATTTATAGTTGTGCAGCCTCGCCCGGGCGAGATTCTCTAGCTCGAGCGAGAATCGGGCAGCCTGCTCAGACTTCTCTGGCCTGGGCTAGAATTCTAGCTCAAGCTAGAATTTGGCAGCTTTACCAGATTTCACTCTCACTCAAGCGACCACTTCCTTGCTTAAGCGAGGTTCCTAGAAAACTCATACTAGAACACCTAGCCTCTCACTTGGGCGAGGTCCTCTCGCTTAAACGAGAATTGTCCAATAAACACTCCAATACTCTAAGTTTTCTAATCGTTCCGAAAACGAAAATTGAGGTGTTACATGTTCCATGTGGGTGCTTATCAATCTTGGGAGGTATCTGGGTGGTAATGTTGTTCTTATCCATTCTTGGAGAAGATATAGAGGCACATGGCTACTTGGAAGGCGAACCTTCTTAATAAGGGGGGGGGGGGGGGGGGGGGGTTGTTTATGTCTTACAAAGTATGTCATCTCTTATATCCTTGTTTATTCTTTATGGTTTCCCAATTCTATTTGTAATAGCATAGACCGAATAACAAGGAAGTTTATTTGGGGTGATGATGTTAATAGAAAGAGTCTTCATTTGGTGAGTTGAAATGTTCTCACGAGGCATAAGCATGATGGTGGTCTTAGGATAAGGGACGCGAGATTCACAAATATTTCCCTTCTTGGCAAGATCTGTTGGAACATGCTATGTAATAGTAGCAAATTGTGGTGTACTGTCTTGAAAGATAAATACATGGTTGAACAATGTTTGCTTCTTGCAACTTCCAAACATGTGGCTTCATGCATATGGAGAAGTATTGTGAAGGCCTTTGAAAAGCTCAAGTTAGGTTTCATCTTGCATCTAGGAAGTGGGGAGCAATCCTTATGGTATATAATAATTGGACTGCATTGGGAAGGCTTTGTTCTTATGTTAACTTTGTCCATATATCAGATACTCAACTTCATGTGAAGGATCTTTGGACGACAGGTAGCTGGGACTTATCTCATTTGTACACTATGGTTTTGTCAAATGTCAAGATCGTTATCTGCGACAACTACTCGCCTGGTTCTCCTACTGATATGGTGCGTTGTATTTGGGATGGTCATTCTATGTGCTCTTACACTGCTAGGTTTGGCTATTTGTGGCTTAACGATGTACACGTTTATGATATAACCAAGGCAGATGCTTGGAGGATGGTTTGGCTTTTGAGAATTCTTGAAAAGGTTAAATTTATGTGTTGGTTGGGTCTTTATGAGGCTCTATTGTCTAATGATTTACATTCAAAAGGCATTTAGTGACAAAAACCCTTTATTCTAGATGTCATACGAGTGTTGAAGATCTCACACATATCTTTAGGGACTGTCAGTATTCCTCTTCTATATGGACTCACCTTGGATTTATGTCGCCTCTCTTCTAGGTGTCTTAGTCCTTCGAGGGATGGCTTATGGAGAATTATAACCATATAAATGACCTCCTATTTTTGGCTGGTATCTGGTAGATGGAGTTGGAAGAACAATTCTATTCTAGGGGACACTCTGTGGGATATTAAAGTCGTGGCCCAGAATACGCACCATGACTTTTAGGAGTGGCGCAACTTCAAGTGCACCACGAATTTGGAGGTGTACCTTCCCATAACTCATTGAGTTACCTAGAGATTGGTCAGATCAAGCTGAATGTAAATGGTAGTTGCATCAGAAGTTTTTGTAAAAAGGGAGGGGGCGACGTTCTTCAAGATAACAAAAGCCAATTGTTGTCGGGATATTTAGGTAATTTTGGCTAGGGTTCTGTCATTTTGGCTTAACTTTTGGCTACGCAGCATGGGTTGTCTTTTGCATGGAAACTTGCTTTTAGGAATATTATTATGGAAAGTGATTGCATGGAAGTAGTTCATATTATATATGAGGGTCTTCCTATTAGAACTTCTCACATTATTTCTATAGCTAGTAATGTTCGGTCTTGGTTGGCGCGTGACTAGGGGTCATAAAGACAAAATTTATTGTAAGAGAAGCCAATATGGTGACAGATTTCATGGCCAAATTCGGTTCTCACTATCATGAAGAACTCAAGACTTAGACTTCAGTTCCACCTGCTTGCCAATCATATATAGACTTAGATCTTTCTCTCATTTCTTACTTGTATTTCTTTGTAATTTCCAATATACCAAAAAACATTCGAAAATTACATATTCATTTATGGGGAAAGTGATAGGTTTATTGCAATATGGAAGGTGATGACGACTCACTAAGTCCCATCAATTAAAACGAGCTAAGTGGCGTAGGAGGGCCCATGACCGGGGCCAAAGCCAAGAAAGCCCACAACACTCTTAGCCAACTTGTGCTTAGTATCATTACATCCACTAGGCCAAGTGAAAGCATGAGTCCCATATATTGCCTTAGCCTTGAGGCATGTCCCATTGGAGGCCACGTCCAAGATGGGGAAGCATGATATTTAAGCACTTATAATAAATAAGTGGGACTAACCACATTTACATTTTATTATTTTCCTTAGTTACTTTCCTTTTTCCTTTTTGTTTATCAATAAATAATGACTAATATGTCGCATTTGTTTACATAGGAACCGTGTGGAGAATGTGAAGTCAGGGAGTTAAATGCTTTCTAAAGTCAGCATGGCAAAAAAGGAAACGAATTGAAATAATAAGTTCAAATTTAAAAAAACCATCAAACCATGGACACAAGTTACCATATTTGGAGCTGTTTCGGTGACAATTGCCTTATTGAGAATAAAGGCTATTCAAATTGTGTAGCAAGGCTTAAGGAGGACATTCAAACCATGCCAAAACTTGCCTTATCCGACCAACATTAAGGAGTGGACCCATATGCCTTTTCAGTCAACCTTCTAGCATCATCAATCACTTGCCATCTAGAGAAGATGTTGTGCATACATTTTTAGTAAGATTGATTTAAAAAGAGGGTACATCAAATTAGGGTAAGGGAGGGGACAAATGGAAAACTGCTTTTAAAACAAAGTCTGGGTTATATGAGTGGCTAGTTATGTCCTTTGGGCTGACTAATGCCCCAAGCACTTTCATGAGACTAATGAACCACATCTTGAAAGAGTTTTTAGGAAAAATTGTTGTCGTCTACTTTGACGACATCTTAATATATAGCAAAACCGAAATGAGCATTATGAACATCTTAGGAGTGTTTTACTCGTGCGAAGAGCAGAAAAACTTTATGCTAACTATGAAAAATGCTCATTTTGTGTAGATCAGGTGATCTTTATGGGCTTTTTGATAAATTTCAAATGGGTCCATGTAGACCAATAAAAGGTCAATGTCATCCAGGATTGGCCGACCCCTATGTCTGTAACTAATGTTGGAAGCTTCCATGGGTTGGTTAGCTTCTATAGGAGGTTCGTCAAGGACTTCGGTACCTTCGATGCACCTCTTAATGAGGTTGTCAAGAGGAATGTCGGATTTAATGGGGGGGGGGGGGAAACAAAAGGAAGCCTTTCAAAGGCTTAAAGAAAAATTAACTCATGCGCACGTTCTTACTTTGCCTAATTTTACAAAATCTTTTGAAATTGAATGTGATGCATCTAACGTGGATATTGGAGTTGTTTTGTTGCAGGAAGGACACCCTATTGCTAACTTCAATGAGAAGTTGAGAGTCCCAACTGTAACACCCTAAATTTTTAAGCCTGTAAAATTATAGTATCAGTCCTGAGACCCTCGCTTGAGCGAGAGATTCTCGCTTGAGCGAGAGAGAGACTCACCTAGGAGGGTGAAATAATGGGCTATACTGGAGGATCCTCGCTTGAGCGAGAGAGGCTCATCTGGGAGGGTGAAATCCTGGAGTATACTGGAAGATTCTCGCCTGAGTGAGAGTTGTCTCGCCTGGGCGAGAAATATCATTTTGGGCTGTTGGCACTGTGAGATTCTCGCTTGAGCGAGAGGGTCAGATTTGAGTTTTTAAAATGGGTGGGATTTTCTCGCTTGAGCGAGAATCCCTCGCTTAAGCGAGAATCCCTCGCTTAAGCGAGAACCCGACGAGACAATATTTCATGAGAAACCCCTAAACACAATCTAGGGTTTAGAAAAGAAGAAGAGTGAGAGAAGAGAGCTTTTCAAGGACAAAAAGCTTGGATACTCATCTAAGAGCTTGAGAAGAGGTAAAACTCTAGATTCTACCTCTCTTTTTCTCTTTAAAACCTATTTTGGGTATGTTGGATCTCTTCTCAAAAATGAAGGAAACCATGGAAACTCATCCTTTTGAGTGATGCTTCATTTTATGTCATTCTTACCTTGTAAACTCTTGGTTTAGAGATAGTATCTCAAGAATGGAAAGGGTTGTGGGTTGATTCATGAAAACCCCAAAAACCCTAAAAGTGAAAATGTGGTAAAAGGAGAGAATGAGTAAAATGCTAGAGGTAGAAGACGAGTTTACCTCCAAATATTGGGATATGAGATGATTATGCATGTTTTAGATAGTTGAATACTTATGATGAATATTTTGTATGATTAAATGATGCAATATAATTTGTTTATGCGATATATGGAATAAATGACTAACATTGTGTTATGTGGTGGGATGAGGAAAGATCCTAAGGTTGGAGGCGGTGTCGGTGGAACTTGAGAAGTTGCCAAGAACCAAACCCAACACTCACCGAGGTAAGGATAAGTCTTTAATTGTGTATTTGGAATTGAAAATGTGTACTTTCTGATTATGCGATGATCGAGATGTAAAGTACGCATTTAGTATAAACATATATGGGTGTGTTTATATTAAAGTAGGCGTAGATTTACGGAAAGGAAAGTATGTTGTACTTCTGGTTATGTGATGATTTGAGTTGTGAATCACGTATTTAGTATAAACATATATGGGTGTGTTTATACTAACGTGGGCGTGGATTTACCGAAAATGTTTTATGGTGAAATTGATGAAAAGGAAATACATTTTTAGCCGACCATGAATGGTTAGCGACTCTGGCTTGAGTATATAAGCAAAACTCTGGCTTGCTGGCTTGAGTATATAAGCAAAACTCTGGCTTGAGTATATAAGCAAAACTCTGGCTTGAGTATATAAGAAAAACTCTGGCTTGAGTATATAAGCATGTTTTATTTAAAATGGAAATGAGAATCTGCTTTTAGCTAACCCTGAGGGGTGTAACGACTTTGGCTCAAGTTATCTAGCAAAGTAAAATGAATTTCAAAAAAGGTTTACTAACCCAATTTCTAATGTGGATTATCTTATGATGATGTTTATTTGAATTAACGACTTACTCCTTTGTATGTTTTGTACTTGTCATCGATAATCCTATTGTAGATAAACAAGTGACATAAGGGGGACTCATTTTTGGGGAGTCTTAGGGAGCTTTACATTTTGGATTCATTCACATGCGCTATTTTGTACCTGAGTGCATAGTTGATATTTTGAAATATGATGTAACTAACGATATAGATATATTTGTAGACTTGAGACGGTAACTCGGGATATGTGTAGCTATGGGTATTTTGGAAACCCATAGCTAGTTATATGCGGTGGTTACAAGGTTTAATTAATGCGAATTATGTTTTTCCGTTGAACGATCTTGTATGTTAATAATGAGATAGATTGCGAAGAGGGAAATAAGATTGGAAGTAAAGACATTAAATTGGTAGTGTGAAATAGGAGAGATTGCATGTAATTGAACTAATTTGAGAAAAAAATTTCAAGGGTAGAATTTCGGTCCTTACACCAACCTTAAACTATTCCACGTATGATAATGAACTATATGCCTTGGTAAGGGCATTACAGACTTGGGAGCATTACTTACTGCCTAAAGAGTTTGTGATACATAATGTGTAAGGACCCAAATTCTACCCTTGAAATTTTTTCCTTTATCTTAATCCTTTTATACTTACATTCAACATCTTGCTCTAATTCCTCCATAATCACTTCGTAAAACTATCTTTATAATATATTATGTTAACATACATCTCATGCTGCAGAAAACATAATTCATCTATAACCTTCATCGGTAATTATCGCATATGTTTAAATATGAGTTTCCAAAACACCCATAGTTATTAATATCCAGCATTACACAAAAATGTAGTAAGTTAAATGAATACGAATACAATCATTCAAATAACAATTTACAACACAAAAAGCAAAATAGAGGATCCAAGTTTTAAGCTCCTAAAGCCTCGAACCAAGCATCCTCAACTACCCTGTTTACCTGCAATGGGATTATCAATGGAAAATGCACACAACACACGAAGGAGTAAGTCATCAAAACAATAAATACCGTTATAAGATAATCCACATTTTAAAGGGGTTAGTAAACCCTTTGTTTTATAAATTCATTTTGTGCTACATTACTTGAGCCAAAGTTTTGCTACATAGCTTGAGCCAAAGCGTTGCTACATAACTTGAGCCAAAGTATCGCTACATAACTTGAGCCAAAGTATCGCTACATAGCTTGAGCTAAAGCATTGCTACATAACTTGAGCCAAAACATCGCTACATAACTTGAGCCAAAGTATCGCTACATAGCTTGAGCTAAAGCATTGCTACATAACTTGAGCCAAAGTATCGCTACATAACTTGAGCCAAAGTATCGCTACATAACTTGAGCCAAAGTTGCTAACCACTTATGGTCGACTAAAAACATATTTTCTTTTCATTGATATACCATCAATCCATAAACAGTAAATCCACGCATTCCGTTATCGCAAACATACCCATATATGTTTACAATAACTAAGCGATTCATAACTTTATCATTATACAAAATCAGAGAATCCACATATTATCCATTTCAACATGCTATTTAAAGACTTCTCCTTACATCTCATTTCATACAACAACACAAAATATCACATCAATATCATACACACGATAAACACAACATATCTCATTGTTTCCTCATCGTAAAATAATTCACAACACATTCATTGTCAGAAACACACTCATATATGTTCATAACAATAAAACAACACTCAACTTAGTCATTTTCATAAACATACTCATCTCAACTCTTAACAAATCAACACCTCATCACACAATCATTGTTACAAAAACACCCATATATGTTTATAACAATAAACAACTCACACATAATCATTATCACACAACATAACCATTTCTACTTTTTGCCATTAAACAACACATCTCACAATCCTTGTTACAAACATACCCATGTATATTCATAACAAATCAAACATCCATAACACACCATTATCATAAACAAACCACACACAACATATTCTTCATCATATAACACATTAACGTTAGAACCATCTTTCATGACGGTGCATTACCATAAATAAGAATATGGCGTTTTAATTTAATAAACGGTTTTCCCACACATATATCTCCACTTTTATGGCTAATACAACCTCATGTAAAATAAAGACTCTCACATGGACCACAAACACTCAAATGAGTTTCTATCCGTTAACGTGCTCCGATCCTTGAGGGAAATCAGAGAAGATGACTCTAATGAAATACTCTAAGACCACAATGATCTTCTCCCTCACCTTAGGTTGCGTAAGCTCCGTTGCTCCGCAAAAGAGCCACATCTCCCTTCATCTCCTCCAACCTCCGTAGTTGCTTTTTCACCTCCAAGCTTTTCCAAATGTGTCACCATGAAGCAAGAGGAAGGTTTTGATGAGTTTTGAGGCTTAGTGGAGGGGAAAATGGTCCATTTGGGTGGAGCCACCGTTGGGAGAGAAAGGGAGAGAAAGAAAATGAAGATTAGGATTTCTAGATCCCCCTTTTCACTTTTATAGCTCTAACGCTCTCGCCCGGGCGAGAACGGCTCGCTTGGGCGAGAATTTCGCGACTTTTTCAAGTTTTACACTGGAATGCTCTCGTTCGGGCGCGGATTTCTCGCTCGAGCGAGAATCGGGCAGTATGCTAAGGCCCCTCTCTAGCCTGGGCAAAAATTCTAGCCCGAGCTAGAATTTGACAGCTTTTCCAGATTTCACTTTCGCTCAAACGACCACTTCTTCGCTTGGGCGAGGTTCCCATACTTCTCAAACTTAAAACATTGAGTCCCTCGCTTAGGCGAGACCCTCTCGTCCAAGAGAGAATGGTCAAGCATACACCTCAACACACTACGTTTTCCAATCACTCCGAAAACGAAATTTGAGGTGTTACATAATGACCATGAGTCACTTAAATACTTGAAGGGGCAAGGCAATTTGAATTAGCACCATGCCAAATGGGTCAAATTTTTGGAGTAATTCCCTTATGTATTAAAGCATAAGCGGGGGAAGGCCAACATTGTGGTCAATGCTCTATGTAGGAGGCATCTTTTGCTTTCCACCCTCGAGACCAAGCTGTATGGTCTCAAATTTTTAAAAGAGATTTTTATGCAGGACTCTAAATTCTCTGAATTACATCATAAATGCGTGAGTACTGCTGAGAATGGATATTATAGGCACGAGGATTTCCTTTTAAAGGAAAAACACTTGTTGGGAGGAATAGATGGCCAACTAAGAGGGGGGGGGGGGGGGGGGGGGGTGAATTAGTTGTTTTAAAAAAAACACTAGGAACTTTTCAGCTTTTTCTACTTAAGTACAAATTAACAGAGTTGTAGCGGAAGAAAGTTTAGTAGAAGAAGAAGAAGTGCATAAAACAAAAAGTGTAAGGATGAGAAAAATCACACCAGAAAATTATACTGGTTCACCTTCTACCACTGAAGGCTACGTCCAGTCCTCTTGAAAAACCACAAGAGATTTCCACTATTGAATGAGTTTAACTTACAAGCAAAGTCACACCTAGACTCCCCCTAAGTTGTATCACTCACTCACTTCAACAAGATAGTACACCACTATCCTTGTTTTACAATGCCTCACCAATCCCTATGGTGATTACTTGAGTACAAGTATGAAGATAATAAATGGCTTAATGACAAACTCACAATGTATCTTAATGCCTTATGAAGTTTTCAGAATTCCAAAGAATGTGAAAGTTTTTCTGAAAAACTTCAAAGTGTTCTTGAATAAAAACTAAGAAATTTGTATCAAGAACTTGGATTTTTGAGTATAAAAGTTATGATGTAATTCTGAGATCCTAGAAGGTTTATATAAAGTTCCAAAAGGTGTTTAGAATCACTTTCAAAAGGTATAAGTCGTTTGGGAAAAGTTGAACCAAGTTGGAACACAATGGTTCAATTTAAAAGTCAGATTTTCGCAGTAACAGTACGTGGTAATCGATTACTTATCCGTGGTAATCGATTACCAGTTGAAAAACAACTGATACTGACGATTTTTGCTTGTGGTAATCGATTACCAATATGAGTTAATTGATTACCTCAATTGAAATTTCAAATCCAAAGTTGCTCAACGGCTAGTGGTAATCGATTACATCCATAGGGTAATCGATTACCCTAGTTGAAATTTCATTTCCCAGAATTGCCGAGAGTTCTGGTAATCGATTACTTACCCTGGTAATCGATTACTGAAATTAAATTTTGGATTTAAATTTCAACAGTAAGTGGTAATCGATTACTATTACAGGGTAATCGATTACCCTAGTTATTTTTGCCTTTTTCCAACTTTTCAAAAATAACTTGGTTTTTCTTAGGAACTCTTATATTAACCTAGATTAAGATCTTTATTCTTAAGGCATTGTGATTTCTTATGAGTTTGAAATATATGCTACTAAAAGACTAAGACTCTTATAAAAATAAAATATACTTCAAGTTCTTTAAGTCTTTGATCTTCAATAGCTTTTCTTCTTTCTTTTGGTGATGTGCATTCGTCTTCATCAAAACCCAGCCCCGGTCAAGGAGCCAGATCATCTTCCCACTTGTGTGTGCCAAAAAGTTCCGTTAGAGATTTGCTTGTTAAGAAATCTCGTGAGGGAGGGTTAATGAGTCACTTTGGGATCCCAAAGACCCTCGATATGCTTCAAGAGCATTTCTATTGGCCCCACATGAAAAGGGACGTACAAAAGCATTGTGACGAGTGCATAATTTGTAAGAGGGCCAAATCTAAGGATATGCCACATGGACTTTATACACCCCTACCTGTGCTTGACTCACCTTGGATTGATCTATCCATGGATTTTGTAGTGGCCTTACCCAGGACCCGAAATGGCAAAGGTTCGATATTTGTAGCGGTGGACCATTTTTCCAAAATGACCAACTTTATCCCTTGAAAAAAGGTTGATGATGCTTGCATGTAGCTAACTTTTTCTTTAAGGAAGTTGTAAGACTCCATGGTTTTCCCAGGAGCATTGTAAATGACCGGGACACTAAGTTCCTTAGTCACTTTTGGAGAACCCTTTAGGGAAAGCTTGAGACAAAACTCCTATTCTTGTAAGGACCCAAATTCTACCCTTGAAATTTTTTCGCTTATTTTAATCCTTTCTACATTGAGTTTCCCACATTCCTTCATGCATACAAATCTTTAGTCTTTAAAACACCCATTACATTAATCGTCTCATAAAACTAAACACGCAATTTCAGTTCATACAATGACTACTCCCATTTGCAAAAAAACATAATTCGCATGTATACAATAATGGAGTCATCATATGTCAAGTCGAGTGTTTAAAAAATTTAATGTATCATTAGTTACAATCAAAGTCATCAAATATCCAAGTAATGCATGAGCATGTAGAATCATAGATTTTAATCATCAAAGTCTCTAAAACTCCAAATCAAGCATCTCTAATCATCCTTGTACCTGCCATGGGATTAACATTGACAATACACAAAGAAAACACGAAGGAGTAAGTCCTTAACTCAATAAATGTCAATATAAGTTAATCCACATTTCAATAAGGTTAAGTAAGCAGTTTAAAAGTCATAAATACTTAAAAACGATATAACCATTTATATCATTGAAAAACCTGCTACATAACTTGAGCCAAAGTTTGCTACATCGCTTGAGCCAAAGCCGCTACACCACTTAAAGGTAGCTAAAAACAGATTTCCCTTTTCTTTTTGAAAACATGCTACATAACTGGAGCCAAAGTTTGCTACATCGCTTGAGCCAAAGCTTGTAACGACCCGAAATTCTACCCTTGAAATTTTTTCCTTATTTAATCCAATTCCATACATTTAACAACCAATCATAATTACCGAGTGATTAAATTTATTTTAAAAGTCTCACTTCACACTCACACCCTATCTTTGAACCATAAGTAACATACAACATTCGATAGCAGAAAAACATAATTCATTAATAAAACCTAGTAACCACCGCATACAATTAGCTATGGGTTTCCAAAACACCCATAGCTACATATATCCCGAGTTACTAGTCTCCCTGATCAGTATCATACACAAAAATAGGATTCATAGTACCATTAGTTACTTCAATTACAATCAATTAAGGTTACAAAAGAATGTAATAAGAGACATTAAAAACAAAAGTCTCTAATCCCCTACTCAAAATCATCCTTCTTCGTCCACCTACCTGCAATGGGATTAACATTTACCATGCACAAACAACGCAAAGGAATAAGTCATTAATTCAAATAAACTCCATGTCAGTTAATCCACATTTAATAGTTTTCACAGTGATATAATTTAAATACTCTTAAAAACCTTTTTTGTCATCTATACTTTTGAAAAACCATGCTACATAACTCGAGCTAGAGTCGCTAACCCATTCTGGTCAGCTAAAACGAGTTTTATTTTCATTGGCACTCCACCAATACATAAACCATAAATACACCTATCATCACTACAAACATACCCATATATATTTGTAGTGACTAAGTGATTTATCATTTATGTCATTATATTTCGAGTCTTATTTCCATTGGTACTCCCCCAATAAGTTTCGATTCTTATTTCCATTGGTACTCCCCAAATAAGTTTCGAGTCTTATTTCCATTGGTACTCCCCCAATAAGTTTCGAGTCTTATTTTCATTGGTACTCCCCCAATAAATAGTCAATAAATGCACCCGACATCATTACAACATAACATATATGCTTGTAACTACAGAGTGACTTACAATTATTACTTTATTCCGAGTCTTATTTCCATTGGTACTCCCCCAATACAGAAATGATAAATACACCCGACATCGTTATAAACATATCCACGTATGCTTATAACTACAAAGTGATTTACATTTCATGATTTCATTTCGAGTCTTATTTCCATTGGTACTCCCCCAATAAGTAAACCTTAAACTCACTTCTAACCATTATCAACATACCCATATATGTACATAATGATTAAGTGATTCACATTTTATCCATCATCCATAACAGATAGTCCACACATTTTCCACATAATGTATAAATTAAAGACTTATCCTTACCTCGGTGAGTGTTGAGTTTGGTTTTTGGTGACTTCGCAAGTTCCACCTGCACCACCTCCAAACTTAGGATCTTTCCTCATTCCCACCACATAACACAATGTTAGTCATTCATTCCAAATAACAAATAAATAACTTATATTGCATCATTTAAACGTACAAGATATTTATCATGTTCTCAATGGTTCTATACTACTTTCATTAAGAGTTTTCAACCATCTAAAACATACATATCATTTCATATTTTAACATTGTAAAGCAACTCATCTTCTACCTCTAGCATTTTACCCATCTTTCCTCTCTAACCTCATTTTCTCTCTCTAGGGTTTTAGGTTTCCATGAGTCAATCCACAAACTCCATTCCATTCTTGGAGTACTAACTCAAAACCAAGAGTTTACAAGGTACAAACGACATAACATGAACCACAACTTGAAAGAGAGATTTTCCATGGTTTTACACATTTTGAGAAGAGATCCATAATACCAAAAATGGGTTCTCAAGGGAAGAAGAGAGTCAGGATAGAGAGTTTTACCTCTTCTCAAGCTCTTGAACAAGAATCAAAGCTCCTAGACCTTGGGAATGCTCTCTTCTCTCACCTCTCTTCAATTCTTAACCTAAAATGTGTTTGGGGTTTCCCTCATTTAATGTTCTCGTCGGGTTCTCGCTTAAGCGAGCTTTCTCTCGCTCAAGCGAGAAAATCCCGCCCATTTTAAAAACTAAACTCTGACCCTCTCGCTCAAGCGAGGGATTCTCGCTCAAGCGAGAATCTCACAGTGTCAACCAGCCCCAAATGCCATTTCTCGCCCAGGCGAGACATCTCTCGCTCAAGCGAGAATCCTCTAGTATAGCCCAGGATTTCACCCTCCCAAGTGAACCTCTTTCGCTCAAGTGAGAATCTCTCGCTCAAGCGAGGATCCGAGGACTGATACTATAATTTTAAAGACTTAAAATTTGGGGTGTTACAAAGCTTGCTACATCGTTTGAGCCAAAGCTTGCTACATCGCTTGAGCCAAAGCTTGCTACAACGTTTGAGGCAAAGCTTGCTACATCGCTTGAGCCAAAGCTTACTACACCGCTTGAGCCAAAGCTTGCTACATTACTTGAGCCAAAGTCGCTAATCAATCATGGTTGGCTAAAAACGAGTTTTATTTTCATTGACACTCCATCAAGTCATAAACAGTAAATCCACGTCATTTTTATTACAAACATACCCATATATGTTTATAATAAATAAGTGGTTCACAACTTGATTCATTATCCATAACCAGCAAATCCACGCATTTTCTAACACAACGCATAAGTTAAAGACTTATCCTTACCTTGGTGAGCGTTGGGGTCAATTTTCGAGTAACTTTACAATTTTCCTCCGCGATTTCCTCCAACCTTAGGATTTATCCTCATCCCCACCAACAACAACAAAAGTCAGTACTTTATTCACAACAATATACATACAACTCATATTAAATTCATAAACATACATAATATTCACATGTTTCCAATGTTTCCAAAACCACTTTCGTTACAAGTTTCCAATCATCAAAACATACATATTCACATTCTAATCAACATTCAACATTCATAAACCACATTCTAAATCTAACATTTCATCCATCTCCTCTTTTACCACATTCTCATTTGGGGGTTTTGGGGTTTTCTTGAATCAACCCACAAACCCTTTCCGTTCTTTGAATACTAACTCTAAACCAAAAGTTTACAAGGGAGAAACTAAATAAAACGAACCACAACTCAAATGGAAGAGTTTCCATGGTTTCTCACATTTTGAGAAGAGATCCCATACACCCAAAAACGAGTTTGAAAGGGGGATGGAGAGTTAGAATCAAGAGATTTACCTCTTCTCAAGCTTCTAGATGATTCCCACGAGTTCTTGTTCTCAAAATCACCTTCTCCTCCCTTCTCTCTCAATTTCTAACCCTAAAATGTGTTTGGGGTTTCTATTATAAAGCAA
Source organism: Lupinus albus (assembly GCA_009771035.1). Lineage (NCBI taxonomy): Eukaryota > Viridiplantae > Streptophyta > Magnoliopsida > Fabales > Fabaceae > Lupinus > Lupinus albus. The sequence goes on along the minus strand of CM020006.1, from coordinate 7,386,791 downwards.
ACTCGTCGGGTTCTCGCTCAATCGAGCCCATTCTCGATCAAGCGAGAAAATCCCGCCTTTTTAAATTTTCAGATATGGCTCTCTCGCTCAAGTGAGAATCTCACAGCCTCGACAGGGTCCACAATGTCATTTCTCGCCTAGGCGAAACAACTCTCGCACAAGCAAGACCACTCTCGCTCAAGCGAGAATCCTTCAGTATAGCCCAGTATTTCACTCACCCAGGTGAGCCACTCTCGCCCAAGCGACACCTTTCTCGCTCAAGCGAGATTCCTAGGACTGATACTATAATTTAATGACTTTAAATTTGGGGCGTCACAATTCTTCACAACTTGCCATCCCCAAACAGATGGCCAAATTGAAGTCTTCAATAGAAAGTTGTCCACTCTCATGAGGATAGTAATTAAAAAGAATGTAAAGGCTTGGGAGAAGAGCCTACCCCATGTTGAATTTTCTTACAACCGAGCCATTCATACCACCACATGATGCTCTCCTTTTGAGGTAGTTTATGGGTTCAATCCTTTGACCACACCAGACTTACTACCTCTACCTGACTCTTCAGCCTTAAAACACAAGCATGGTAAGGCCATAGTTGAATATGTAAGGAAATTACATGAACAAGTCAAGGCCAAAATTGAGAATAGAAATGAGGGCTATGTTAGGCAAGCCAACAAAGGTAGGAAAAAGGTCATATTTGAACCCGAGGACTTGGTCTGGTTTCAAATGAGAAAAGAAATATTCCTTTCAAAAAGGAAGTTTAAACTTCAATATAGGGGGGACATACCTTTCAATGTCCTTGAAAGGATAAATAACAATGCAGGTGATGAAGACCTTGATTCGAGGTTGAATCCTGCCCAAGAAGGAGGGAATGATGGCAATTCACTAAGTCTCATAAATGAAGAAGAGCTAAGTGGCCTAGGAGGGCAATGACCCGGGCCAAAGCCAAGGCATGTCCCCTTCAAGGCCATGACCAAGATGGGGAAGCATGATATTTAAGCACTTCCACATTTACATTTTATTATTTGCCTTGGTTACTTTCCTTTTTCCTTTTTGTTTATGAATAAATAATGACTAATATGTTGCATTTGCTTACATAGGAACTATGTGGAGAATGTGAAGGAAATGAGTTAAATGCTTTCTAAAGTCAACATGGTCAAAAAGGAAACGAATTGAAAGAGCAAGTTAAAATTTCAAACAACCATCAAACCATGGACACAAGTTACCACATTTGGAGCTGTTTCGGTGGCAATTGCTTTATTGAGAATAAAGGCTATTAAAACCGTGTATCAAGGCTTAAGGAAGACATTCAAACAATGTCAAAACTTACCTTATCCGACCAACATTAAGGAGTGGACCCATATGCCTTTTCAACCAGCCTTCAAGCATCATCAATCACTTGCCATCTAGAGAAGATGTTGGGCGATACTTGCCTTACTTGGCTAGACATTTTGAATTCAACATTTGAAGGTGGACAACTGCATGGAATACTTGGCCAGCCATTGAAGCATGTTTAATACCTTCCAAATCTGGCTCAAGGCCAAATAGCTTGGGTCTCGCCTTTTCCAGCCATGTAGAATTAAATGCTCACTCATGAAACAAGTGTTTAATTCAAGCCGTATGGATGAATCAACACGTGCATATCAAGCTGATTTGTATAGAAAATTTGAATCAGCCACTTAATGGAGGAGCCGGGTGTATTGCCATGCCAACCTTGAAGTCAATAAATGACTTTCCAAGTATAACTCAAAAGGTAAGGATGTTGCCTACTCAGTCGTGTAGAATATTGATTAAAGATTCCTTTTCCAGCTTTGCATTCATTAGTTGTGTGACTATTTCCATTTTTATGAGAAATTGATAAATGTAACAGTTAATGAATATTGAAAACTTTCCTTATAGAGGGAGGCCAAATCAGGACCATTTGCCTAGTCACGTTCAAGTAACAACCGTGACTTTGGCTGAGGCACTTAATGCTTGGTCAAACAATCATGGGAGCCATAAGCCAGCCCACACTATTTGTACCTCTTGTTTAGAACATGAATAAACAAGTTTGTTTTGAGTAAAACTCTGCCTAGATAGTTTTCTATCCTAGCTTCTTGGTTTAACCAAGAAATTGTTCTTATCAAAGATCATTATTTGTGGCGAACTTCAAATGCTTATCAAGCCAAGTGCTTGTAGCGTCATTCCACTTCTACTCTCCTCCACGTTCTTTTATCCATTAACAACAACCTGAGTTCATCTTATCATTCAATCCCCAAACTAACACTCACACTTCACATTCGACCAACACACAAACCCCTTACACCCAACATTCAACCCAAAATTCAACCAAAGACTTAAGCCTCACCAATCAGCTCAAAACCACAACAACACCTCCAACAACATTCCAAGATACTAAGCCACACCCAATTCGCCAAACACCAACACACCACCCCAAACACAATTCCAATCGAAACCCCATAGCCACAAAGCCTTTAAACCGAAACCCAAAAATTAAAAACCAATCAAAAAGAGTTCAAATCCACGAGTCCAAAGGAAAGTGTTCATACAAAAAAGACAATCGCAACAAAATACCAACCCCACAAGGAAGTTGCTATCAGAAGGAGCAATAAATATCTGAGTGATAACCTTGTTTATAATTCTTGCACTTCTCTTTACCACCAATCAAATTATGATACCTATTAAAAAACATAACACCATATTCTTCAAATTGCAAGAGGAGTCAAAGTGTATGGTTACAAAGGAGATCAACTCTATTTTGGTTTTCATGAAGACAAAAGTGCTAAGGAACAATGTAAGGACCCAAATTCTACACTTGAATTTTTTTATTTTTTTTAATCCTTAATACTTGATTTCCCATGTTAAATCATACATATATCTCCTTTAACCTTTTAAATCATCCATTTCTTTAATCATCTAATAGCTCTAATCATACAATTTCAATTTCATACCATGGCTACCCTTAATTGTAGAAAAACATAATTCATATTAATGCCTCCCGGTAACTACCGCATACAACTAGCTATGGGTTTCCAAAATACCCATAGCTACAAATATCCAGAGTTACAAACATCCAGAGCCCTTTCTCGCTCAAGCGATATTTCCAGAACTGATACTATAATTTAAGAACTTTAAATTCAGGGTGTCACACAAGGCCTCATGTGAAGACAGGAGGATCACAATCTCAGTCTCCATCCTTTTGCAACAAGTGCGGCATAACTCATGTCGGTGATTTGTGCCCCGGGACTACACTTAACTGCTTTCACTACAAGGAGGCTGGGCATATCAGGAGGTATTGTCCTAAGTTACGGAAGAGTGTGAATGTTGTGAGGGCTGAACGACCTTGATCTACTAGCAGAGTGTTTACCATGAGTGGTGCAGAGGCAACAGATGTGGAGGCCTCATCCAAGGTAATTGCATGGTGGCAGGTATTCCTCTTTTAGTGTTGTTTGATTCGGGAGCGACATACTCCTTTGTATCTATTGAATTTGTGAATCTCCTGAAATTGCACACGGAGTCGTTGCCTTGCGACATAATCGTATCCACCCCAACTAGTGTGCCTGTGGTGGTGTTGACGGTTGTGTCTCGATGTCCAGTAGTGGTAAATAGTAGGACATTTACCGTGGATTTAATTTGCTTACCACTGTCCCAGTTAGATCTAATTTTGGGGATGGACTGATTATCAGCAAATCATGTGATGCTTAATTGTGTTGATAAGACCTTTGTGTTTGGAGATCTGGGTGAGATTTCTGATGAGACTTGTTAAATGAAGCCGTTGTCGGCTAAGGGATTCAGGACTTCCTTTAAGGATGGAGGGGCCGTGTTTGTTTTGTTGGCATCCCTGGAGGATATTGAGAAACCCAGAGTTGAGGATATTCTGATAGTTCGTGAGTTTCCTGAGGTATTTCCTAGTGATATTCCGGAATTACCTCTAGTCAGAGAAGTTGAATTCTCCATTGACTTAGTGCCGGGAACGGGACCCATCTCTATAGCTCCTTATAGGATGGCACTGTTAGAGTTGGCTGAGTTGAAAAAGCAGGTGGAAGACTTGTTGGCGAAGAAGTTTATTCGCCCTAGTGTTTTGCCGTGGGGTGCACTGGTCTTGTTGGTCAAGAAGAAAGATGGGAGCAAGAGGTTGTGCACCGACTACAGGCAGTTGAACAAGGTCACTATCAAGAATAAGTATCCGTTGCCTAGGATTGATGACATGATGGATCAGTTGAGAGGAGCAGTGGTATTTTCAAAGGTTGACCTTCGGTCAGGTTATCATCAACTTCGAGTTAAGTCTGAGGATATTCCTAAGACTGCTTTTAGGACGAGGTATGAGCATTTTAAGTATTTGGTGATGCCCTTTGGTGTAACGAATGCCCCAGCAATATTTACCGACTACATGAATCGGATTTTTCATCTGTATTTGGATTCATTCATAGTGGTATTTATTGATGACATTCTGGTTTACTCCAAGAGCTGAGAGGAACATGCGGAGCACCTGAGAATTGTTCTAGATCTTCTGAGTTAGAATCGGTTGTATGCGAAGTTGTCAAAATGTGATTTCTGGTTTGGATCAGTGAACTTCCTTGGACATGTGATATCCTGGGTAGGATTGGCAGTAGACCCTTCTAAGGTCGAGGTAGTGATGGAATGGGCGGTGCCCAAGTCAGTTATTGAGATTAGGAGTTTTCTAGGTTTGGATGGTTACTACCAGAAGTTCATAGAGGGGTTTTCCAAGTTGGCTTTACCCTTGACCAAACTTACCAGAAAAGGAGAACCGTATGTGTGGACGATCCATTGTGAAGAGAGTTTTCAAGAGTTGAAGCCGAGGTTGACTATAGCACTAGTGTTGGTTCTTCCTTGTACCGACCAAGATTTCAGTGTTTATTGTGATGCTTCCAAGCAATGTTTGGGTTGTGTTTTGATGCAGGAAGGGAAGGTTGTTGCTTATGCTTCCCGATAGTTGAGAACGCATGAGCAAAACTACCCTACACATGACTTGGAACTAGCCGCAGTGGTCTTTGCATTGAAAATCTGGAGACACCATCTTTATGGTGTAAGATTTGAGTTGTACAGTGATCACAAGAGTTTGAAGTATCTGTTTGATCAAAAGGAACTAGACATGAGACAAAGAAGGTGGATGGAGTTTCGTAAGGACTATGATTTGGGATTGCAGTACCATTCGGGGAAAGCCAATGTGGTAGTCGATGCTTTAAGTCGGAAGTCTTTACATATGTCGGTTTTGATGGTTCATGAAGAGAAACTAATTGAGGAGTTCAGGGATATGAACTTGGCAGTTCAAGTGAGACCCCATAGCATGATCTTGGGAATGCTTAAGGTCACCAATGAATTGTTTGACCAGATCAGGATGATGCAGGTTGAGGATCGTGAGTTGAAGGTCAAACACGATTTGATGGCTAGTGGGAAGGAGACTGATTTTGAATCAGACTCTAATGGAATGTTTTGATACAAGGGAAGGGTGTGTGTGCCACATTATGCGGAATTGCGAAAGAGTATTCTGGAGGAGTCACACAAGAGTAAAATGAGTTTTCACCCTGGAACTACAAAAATGTACCAAGATCTGAAAAAGCTGTTTTGGTGGTCTGGGTTGAAAAAGGATGTGGCTTTGTATGTCTCGAGTTGTCTCATCTGCCAGAAAGCCAAGATTGACCATCAGAGGCCAGCTGGAGAGTTACAGTCACTAGAGATTCCCGTTTGGAAATGGGATAGCATTTCGATGGACTTCGTGTCGGGTTTTCCAAAGACTCAGAAAGGGTATGATTCGATATGAGTAATAGTGGATCGATTGACTAAGTCTTCACACTTTTTACCTATGAACATGAGATATTCTTTGGAGCGAATATCGGAACTATATATCAAGGAGATTGTTCGGTTGCATGGGATACCGTCAATCATTGTGTCGGATAGGGATCCCCATTTCACTTCAAACTTTTGGACTAGTTTGCAGTCCGTGTTGGGAACTAAGTTGAAATTGAGTTCAGCTTATCATCCACAAATGGATGGTCAATCGGAAAGGACTATACAGTCATTGGAGGATCTTTTGAGGGCTTGTGTTTTGGAACAACCGAGGAGTTGGGATAGCATGTTGCCTTTGATCGAGTTTACATACAATAATAGTTTCCACACTAGTATCGGGATGGCCCCTTACGAAGCTTTGTATGGGAGGAAATGTAGGACTCAAGTGAGTTGGTTTGAAACTGGGGAGAACTTAGTATTGGGACCCGAGTTGGTCCGAGAAATGACGGAAAAGATCAAGAAGATCCGGGAAAATATGAGAATAGCAAAGAGTCAGCAGAAAAGCTATTATAATAAGAGGCGGAAACCTCTTGAGTTTGATGAGGGAGATCACGTGTTCATGAGAGTAGTTCTGACTACTGGGATTGGTAGAGTGTTCAAGTCCCGTAAGCTTACTCCGAGATTTATTGGACCATATCAGATATTGAAGAGGATTAGGCCGGTAGCATATCAGATTGCTTTACCTCCATTGTTGTCAAATCTTCAAAATGTGTTTCATGTGTCTCAATTGTGGAAATATGTGGGGGACCCTTCTCATGTGGTTGAGTCGGACCAAATAGAATTGAAAGATAACTTGACTTTTTCTACCTTGCTAGTGAGGATTTTGGATACCAGTATCAAAAGGTTGAGGGGCAAAGAGATTGCCTTGGTGAAGGTACTATGGAGTCAAGTAGATGAAGGAGACGCTACATGGGAAGTGGAGCATGATATGAGGAAGGATTACCCTCATTTGTTTGAATCGGGGTATGTTTAATTTTCGGGGACGAAAATTCTTATAAGAGGAGGAGGATTGTGACACCTTGAATTTAAAGTTCTTAAATTATAGTATCAGTTCTGGAAATCTCGCTTGAGCGAGAAAGGGCTCGTCTGGGCAAGATTGGCTCATCTAGGTGAGTGGAATACTGTGCTATACTGAAGGATTCTCGCCTGAGCGAGATTTGGCTCGCTTGAGCGAGAGTTGGCTCGCATGAGCGAGAGTTGTCTCGCATGGGCGAGAAGTGGCACTCTTAAGCCTGAGAGGCTGTAAAACTCTCGCTTGAGCGAGAACCCGACGCTGTTACATTAAATAAGGAATCCCAAACACATTTTAGGGTTGGAACTTGAAGAGAAGGGAGATTAGAGAGCATTTTCAAGAGCAAGGAGTCTTGAGGCTAATCTAGAAGCATGAGAAGAGGTAAACCTCTTGGTTATGACTCTCCTTCTCCCTTTCAAACTCGTTTTGGGTATTTTGGATCTCTTCTCTTAACATGAAAAACAATGGAAACTCTCTATTTAGAGTTGTGGTTTGTTTTATGTTGTTTTCCTCTTTCAAACTCTTGGTTTAGAGTGGGTATTCAAAGATGGGGATGGTTTGTGGGTTGATTCATGAAAACCCCAAAACCCTAAAATGAAAATGTGGTTAAAGAGGAAAATGGGTGAAATTTTAGATGTAGAAGATGAGTATATGCTCTAATGTTGAAATATAAGATGAACATTTATGTTTAAGATGTTTGGAAACTTTTGACGAAAGTGGTTTTAGAAACATTGAAAATGTGTGAATATCTTGTATGGTTAAAGATGAAATATGAGTTGTTTATGTGTTATTTCGAATAAATGACTAACATTGTTGTTATGTGGTGGGAATGAGGAAAGATCCTAAAGTTGGAGGCGGTGTCGGAGTAACTTGCAAAGTTACCAAGGACCAAATCCAACACTCACCAAGGTAAGGATAAGTCTTTAATTAGCATATCGTATTGAGAGAATGCGTGAAATTGCTATTTATGAATTGATGGTGTATCAATGAAAAGAAAACATATTTTTAGCCGACCATGATTGGTTAGCGACTTTGGCTCAAGTTATGTAGCAAGCTTTGGCTCAAGCAATGTAGCAAACTTTGGCTCAAGTTATGTAGCGATACTTTGGCTCAAGTTATGTAGTGAAACTTTGGCTCAAGTTATGTAGCGAAACTTTGGCTCAAGTTATGTAGCAAGCTTTGGCTCAAGCAATGTAGCAATACTTTGGCTCAAGTTATGTAGTGAAACTTTGGCTCAAGTTATGTAGCGAAACTTTGGCTCAAGTTATGTAGCAAGCTTTGGCTCAAGCAATGTAGCAATACTTTGGCTCAAGTTATGTAGTGAAACTTTGGCTCAAGTTATGTAGCAAGCTTTGGCTTAAGCGATGTAGCGATACTTTGGCTCAAGTTATGTAGCAAGCTTTGGTTCAAGCGATGTAGCAAAACTTTGGCTCAAGTTATGTAGCGAAAATGAATTTTATAATGGTTTACTAACCCCGTTGAAAATGTGGATTATCTTATAATGATATTTATTGAATTAATGACTTACTCCTTTGTATGTTGTGCATTTATCGTTGATAATCCCAATGCAGGTAAACATGTTTGTTGAGGATGCTTGGTTTGATGACTTAGGAGCTTAAAACCTGAATTCCTTTTTTTGCCATTTTTGTATTATGACTAATTGAATGCTACTTGGGTAATTGTAACTATGGATGTTTGTGACTCTGGATGTTTATGACTTTGGATATTTGTAGCTATGGGTATTTTGGAAACCCTTAGCTAGTTGTATGCGGTAGTTACCGGGAGATAGTAATATGAATTATGTTTTTCTGCAATTAAGGGTAGCATTGTATGAAACTGAAATTGTATGATTAGAGTTATTAGATAATTAAAGAAATGGATGATTTATAAGGTTAAAGGAAATGTATGTAAGATGTAACATGGGAAATCAAGCATAAAAGATTAAAATAAAAGAAAAAATTTCAAGTGAGGAAATTGGGTCCTTACATCTTGGCCCATGCGAACTACTTCCCCGATTTCCAGTAGGTGGGGAGTATGGTTTCCGTTCCTCTTGAAAGACCTTACTCTTCCCCTTTCCATGCCCATAACTCCTTTGAGGCCCAAAGTGCCTCGGGGGATTTGTGCGAGGAGTCACCACCTCATCGGCTGCCAGGTCATCCTCATACATCCTACACTTGTTCACTAAGGTAGGAAAATCAGCAATCTCTTGGTGCCCAAACATACTTTTCAACTTGGGCTTCAAACCCGATTCAAACTTAGAACATTTGGATCGTCCATCCACCTCCAATTCAGCGTATGGACAAAATCGGGCCTATTCCTCGAACTTGGCCGCATATTCTCCCACTGACATGTTACCCTACTCCAACCTCAGAAACTCCATTTCTTTCTTCCTCTTCAGATCAGCTGGAAAATATTTCTGAAGAAATTTCTCCTTGAATGCAACCCGAGTAATCACTCGCCCCTCATTTTCCATCTGAACATCATTACACCCCATGGCTCGGAATATTCTATCCAAGTCTTGAATCCACTCATTTGAAGCATCAGGAGCGAATCCACCTTGGAACTGACTAGGATTCCGCTTACAAAACTCATTCAATCCTCGGTACTCGCCCGACTCGAGTGGAGCTAAAGGTTGCGAACTAGGACTTGGTGCTGGGTTCTGGTTCAAGTTATGCAAGTTCTCATTAACTTGTTGCAGTGCAGCCACCATCTGAGCCAACAGATCATTCGGAATATTCTAACTTGTTCCTCTCCCTCTTCCAGTCATTCTTTAATCTACACTCATTGGTGGTTAGCACACAATTCTAACTCACATAATTCAGATTATGACATAGTCCCATAGTACATTACATGTCACTACACCAAGGCTACATGATTTAAACAATAAATTCACATAATTTCAACTAGTTAAATCACAAACATGTTACAAAGAAGCAAGTAAGGCCATACCCTAGGCCGTAGAATTAACTATGCTCTGATACCATATTGTAATGACCCAAATTCTACACTTGAAATTTGTTTGTTTATTTTAATCCTTAATACTTGATTTCCCATGTTACACCATACATATATCTCCTTTAACCTTTTAAATCATCCATTTCTTTAATCATCTAATAGCTCTAATCATACAATTTCAATTTCATACCATGGCTACCCTTAATTGCAGAAAAACATAATTTATATTAATGCCTCCCGGTAACTACCGCATACAACTAGCTATGGGTTTCCTAAATACTCATAGCTACAAATATCTAGAGTTACAATACTCGGAGTTACAATTATCAAACCAAGCATCCTCAACTAACCTGTTTACCTGCAATGGGGTTATCTACGACAAATACACACAACATACAAAGGAGTAAGTCATTAATTCAATAAATATCATTATAAGATAATCCACATTTTAAAGGGGTCAATAAACCATTTTAAATTCATTTCCGCTACATAACTTGAGCCAAAGTTTTCTACATCGCTTGAGCCAAAGCTTGCTACATAACTTGAGCCGAAGTATCGCTACATAACTTGAGCCAAAGTATCGCTACATAACTTGAGCCAAAGTTTTGCTACATAACTTGAGCCAAAGTTTCGCTACATAACTTGAGCCAAAGTTTGCTACATCTCTTGAGCCAAAGCTTGCTACATCACTTGAGCCAAAGTATCGCTACATAACTAAGCCAAAGTATCACTACATAACTTGAGCCAAAGTTTGCTACATCGCTTGAGTCAAAGCTTGCTACATAATTTGAGCCAAAGTCGCTAACCAATCATGGTCGGCTAAAAATATATTTTCTTTTCATTGATACACCATCAATTCATAAACAACAATTCCACGCATTCTCTCAATACGATATGCTAGTTAAAGACTTATCCTTACCTTGGTGAGTGTTGGGATTGGTCCTTGGTAACTTTGCAAGTTCCTCCGACACCACCTCCAACCTTAGGATCTTTCCTCATTTCCACCACATAACAACAATGTTAGTCATTTATTCACCATAACACATAAACACTCATATTTCATCTTTAACCATACAAGAAATTCACACATTTTCAATGTTCCTAAAACTACTTTCATTAAGAGTTTCCAAACATCTAAAACATACATATTCATCTTATATTTCAACATTAGAGCATATACTCATCTTCTATAACTAACATTTCACCCATTTTCCTCTTTAACCACATTTTCATTTTAGGGTTTTGGGGTTTTCATGAATCAACCCACAAACCCTCTCCATTCTTTAATACCAACTCTAAACCAAAAGTTTACAAGAGAGAAACTAAATAAAACGAACCACAACTCAAAAGGAAGAGTTTCCATGGTTTCTCACATGTTGGTTATAAAATCTGTTTTTACCCATTTGCTCATAAGTTGAGATTCAAAATTTTCATATATTTTTAAGATTCTTACAGCCGATATTTTCGTAGAAAATATTTTGAAAAAGTTTCTTGATTTTATCAAAGGAAACAAAGGTTATTAAGTGATTGATTTTTGCATTAGAGTGCATTTGGAAAAAATTGTTCTACAAACCTTATTAGAGTTGCTCACTCAGACTATAGGTTGTGTGAGAATCTTGTTCTTAGGTTTGTAGTGGTTAGTTCTTTATTAATCTACACATTTGTTAAGGTGCTTTTTGCAATAAGCCTTGTATTTTCCAAGAATGGTTTTGTCTCTAGGAATAGAGAAGTGGTAGAAATCCTAGTTGTGGTTAGATGATTGGTTTTCTTCATAAGCAAGTGTTTTGATTGAGAGTTAGAAGAGGTTGTAACCTACCGGTTGAAGTGGTTAGGATTATCCATTAGAAGCGGGTGTGTGAGGTCAAGGTATCTTGGAGGCTCTAGATCCAAGGTAGGAATCTTGTGTATATTTGGAAGAGTGTGTGTAAAACTTTATTCCAATAGTGAAGAAAAAAATCTCCTAAGATCAGAAGGGGAGACGAGGATGTAGTTTGCAAGTGGACATGCAAACGAAACAGAATAAAAATTCCTTCTTGCATTCTTCTTTCCCTTAACTCTTCAATTTCAATCATATTCTTATTAACTTTACATATTGTTAAATTGATTGGTAATTGTTGTGCTTAAGTATTTTATGGTCATATTCTTGAGTAGTCTTTGTAAGCTATTTGGATCTGTAAATAATTGAGTTTTGTATAACTTGCATTTCAAGAAACTGAATTTATTAGATGTTTTCTGATACAAGATAATCGATTAAGTATGTTAATAATCGATTAATTGGTTCTGGTGTTAATTAATTAGGTACTATGATAATCGATTAAAATAGTGCATTTTCTGTCTTTGGATAATTTTGGAAAAAGCAGTAATAGTGGACCGCTACACATATTCACCCCCTCTAGGTGTGTTGTATTCTTTTTTACCCCAACAAGTGGTATCAAAGCTAGTACGATAGTGCTAGCTTAACCGCTTAGTTCGTTGATCCTAGGCATATGTTATCTTGGGCTCCACTAACCCTTTCGGCAGCGATGATGCATCCATCAACCACCCTACTGGAAAATGCATATGAAAATCTTTATAGAAGCAATTGACACATATATTTGGGAGGCCGTTTTCAATGGCCCTTATATGTAAGACTGAGATTGCAACTAAGAGGGAGGGGGGTGAATTAGTTGTTGCAATAAGTATGGCCAATTTTTCTGCAATATCAAAGTTAACGTTCAGCGGAAATATTGTGCAGAAAAATATTGACTTAGGAAGGATAAATAAATAACAAAAAGAAGGGAAAGAGAGTACGTAGGTGTTTTAAACTGGTTCCCCTTCTTGTCCCCCGAAGGCTACGTCCAGTACTCTTGACTCGCAAGAGATTCCTTTATTAAATATAATGAGTTGCAATTACAATTATCTCACCCCGAGATCTCCTTGTACCTTACACACTCACTTATATCTAATCCCCTTGGAAAACTCTATTCCAAGTAACACCCTTGGTAAAAACTATACCAAGTTACTTCCTTGGTAAACACTATACCAAGTCACTCACCCTTTCTCTTCACACCCTTGTGAAAGAAAGTAAACTTTGCAAAAGTGAAGAATGTACAATTTGGCTTGGATTGCCTTATAAGTGTATATGACAATTTCTATAACTTGCAATCCAATAACAACTCGTATAGTTGAGATAATAATGCTCTTTAACAATATGAAAAACACTTAGAAGCAACTTCAAAATAACTTTGAAAGTTTAAGAGTAGGTTGCTTGAAAAGTGTAAGTAAAATCAGAAAGTGTGAGAGCTTTTAAAGAGAGTTTGAAATCTGAGTTGTGAGTTGTATGTGTGTTGTTGTGAGAGTGTTTCAATGCCTTTATATAGGCTTCCAATTAACCACAATACCCTTAGGCATGAGTAGGTTTCGTTTGGAATTAAAAGCAATCAGTTTGGAGTGAAATCCTTTCACTTGAAATCTGAAAAACTGATGCAAAAGCTCTCAGTAATCGATTACTGCAAATGGGTAATCGATTACCCAACAATCCTGTTAACAACTTTTTGAAAATTCACACAGTGTAATCGATTACTGGATTTGAGTAATCGATTACTCAACAACACTATTTGACAGCTTTGTGAATTTGCCTTAGTGTAATCGATTACACTACTTTGAGTAATCGATTACCCTGTTTTCTAAAAATGGTAATCTGTTACTCCAAAGTCTATAATGGATTACTCATAGCTGTTAGAGGTTTGAAAACTCTTTTCTCACTCATGTAACTTGTTACTCAAGTATGGTAACCCGTTTCATGTTGTTTTTGAAAATTATTTTTATTCATACTTAGTTTTTCCTGATTTTCTTGAAAACAATTTTGAGCATTATTAAATAAGTAAATATATGAGTTGTAAGGATAAAAGTATGTAAGGACTTAGACTCTAAATCTTGAAGCTTTATCTTCGATAGTCTTTGTCGGTCTTATTCCTTTCTTCTTTTTGTGATACTGGTATCTTCATCAAAACCGTATCAAGGTCAGGAGCAATATTCTTCACAATCTCCCCCTTTTTGATGATGACAAACCAATGTCTTCTTGAATGTGTAATTTTCTGAGAGCAACATACTTCATGATATATCTTGACTTGTCTTGAGTATGCTCCCCCTATATGTATGCATGTATGCTCCCCCTTTCTTTTGGAGTTATGTGCCTGAAAGAATAATGAAAGAAAATACATATCTCCCAACTTTTCTTCCCCTTTTGACTTCATCAAAAAGATGAAAAACCAAGAGTCTAGCACAATAGACATTTGTAGAGCATAACATACAATAGGTCATAGTATATGAAAGTTCAAGTAATATAAACATAATATAATTAACACCATGTATGAAAATGAAATTTAACACATTGCATAACTAATAAAATAAGATGTTCATACACGTAATCTAAAAACAACAAGAAATAACAAGAAACAACCCAAACAATGTTTAAAACCACATGGAAAATACACAGCCATAGTCATTACAAAGTCAGAAACCTAGACAAATAATCTAAGACTCGGGCTCTAAACTATCTTCATAAAAATCCATGTTGCTTAGCCTTGAAGAAAGACGATGAAGTTCGTAATGGATTTGTTGGCTTTGAGTGTCGAAAGCATCCATCCTTGTGGTGATGTAGCCTCGAAGAGAAACCAATTAATCCATAATCATCTGATTAGTGGGCATTGCAGCAGATGCAGAAGATTGAGCATGAGACTCAGGCTGGTTTGGTGCAGTAGTAGGTTCTGGTTCGTCAGTAGGAGCAGGTTGGTGGTCGGTACGATGCTTGTAGGTTCTGTAACACCCCAAATTTTAAGTCTTGAAAATCATAGTATCAGCCCTCGAATCCTCGCTTGAGCGAGAGATTTTCGCTTGAGCGAGAGAGGTTTATATGGGAGGGTGAAATCATGGGCTATACTGGAGGATTCTCGCCTGGGCGAGAAATGTCATTTTGGGGCTGTTGCCACTGTGAGATTCTCGCTTGAGCGAGAGGGTCAGATTTGAGTTTTTAAAATGGGCGGGATTTTCTCGCTTGAGCGAGAATCCCTCGCTTGAGCAAGAACCCGACGAGACAACATTTAATGAGAAACCCCTAAACACAATCTAGGGTTTAGAAAAGAAGAAGAGTGAGAGAAGAGAGCTTTTCAAGGGCAAAAAGCTTGGATACTCATCTAAGAGCTTGAGAAGAGGTAAAACTCTAGATTCTAACTCTCTTTTTCTCTCTTAAACTCACTTTGGGTATGTTGGATCTCTTCTCAAAAATGAAAGAAACCATGGAAACTCATCCTTTTGGGTGATGGTTCATTTTATGTAATTCTTACTTTGTAAACTCCTTGTTTAGAGATAGTATCTCAAGAATGGAAAGGGTTGTGGGTTGGTTCATGAAAACCCCAAAAAAACCCTAAAAGTTAAAATGTGGTAAAAGGAGAGAATGAGTAAAATGCTAGAGGTAGAAGATGAGTTTACCTCCAAATATTGGAATATGAGATGGTTATGCATGTTTTAGACGGCTGAATATTTATGATGAATATTTTGTATGATTAAATGATGCAATATAAGTTGTTTATGCGATATTTGGAATAAATGACTAACATTGTGTTATGTGGTGGGATGAGGAAAGATCCTAAGGTTGGAGGCGGTGTCGGTGGAACTTAAGAAGTTGCCAAAAACCAAACCCAACACTTACCGAGGTACAGATAAGTCTTTAATTGTACATTTGAACTCGAAAATGTGTATTCTCTGATTATGAAAAGATTGAGTGGTAAAGTACGCATTTAGTGTAAACATATATGGGTGTGTTTATATTAAAGTAGGCGTAGGTTTACGGAATGGAAAGTATGTGTACTTCTGGTTATGTGTTGATTGAGTTGTAAATCACGTAATTAGTATAAACATATATGGGTGTGTTTATACTAACGTGGTTGTGGATTTACCGGAAATGTTTTAAGGTGAAGTTAATGAAAAGGAAATGTATTTTTAGCCGACCATAAATGGTTAGCGACTCTGGCTTGAGTATATAAGCAAAACTCTGGCTTGAGTATATAAGCGAAACTCTGGCTTGAGTATATAAGCGAAACTCTGGCTTGAGTATATAAGCGAAACTCTGGCTCGAGTATATAAGCGAAACTCTGGCTCGAGTATATAAGCGTAACTCTGGCTTGAGTATATAAGCGAAACTCTGGCTTGAGTATATAAGCGAATCTCTGGCTTGAGTATATAAGTGAAACTCTAGCTTGAGTATATAATCAAAACTCTGGCTTGAGTATATAAGCACGATTTGTTTTAAGAAAATGAGAATCTGCTTTTAGCTAACCCTAAGAGGTGTAGCGACTTTGGATCAAGTTATGCAGCAAAACAAAATGAATTTCAAAGATGGTTTACTGACCCCTTTTTATAATGTGGATTATCTTATAATGATGTTTATTGAATTAATGACTTACTCCTTTGTGTGTTTTGTGTTTTTGTCATTGATAATCCCATTGCAGATAAACAGGTGATTCGAGGGAGACCCATTTTTGGAGGATTTAGGAGCCTTATATTTTGGATTCATTCATTTGTATTATTTGTACATAAGTGCTTATTGAATTACTTGGAATATTTTGTAACTATGGATATGTGACTTATACGATTGATTGTAATTCCGCATATACGTAGCTATGGGTATTTTGGAAACCTATAGCTAGTTGTATACGGTAGACACTAGGGTTTAATTGAATGAATTATGTTTTTCCGCAACATAAATTGTATGGTAATATCTTTGTTAAAAGGTGTTTAAGGAATGATGATTGAGAAATCAAAGTAGTATGATGACTGTATGCATGAAAGGATTAAAATAATAGAAAAATTTTCAAGGGTAAAATTTCGGTCCTTACAATATGGTATCAGAGCATAGTTAATCCTGCGACCTAGGATATTGCCTTACATGCTTCTTTGTATCCTTATGTGCTAAAGTTGTTTGAATGATACTAAATGTTAAGTGTTGTGTGCACTGTAAATGTACAAATTCGCTTACTAACAATTGAGTGAGTACAAGTACTCATGGATGGAAGAGGAGCAAGTCAGAATGTTCCGAATGATTTACTGGCGCAAATGGTGGCGGCGTTGCAGCAGGTCAATGAGAACTTGCACAATCTGAACCAGAATCCGACGCCAAGTCCGAGTTCCCACCCATTAGTTCCACCTGGGCCAACGGAATACCGAGGTCTGGACGAATTCTGCCGGAGAAAGCCCAGTCATTTCCAAGGAGGATTTGCTCCGGATGCGGCCATTGAATTGGTTCAAGGGTTGGAAAGAATATTCAGGGCCATGAGCTGTTCAGATGCTCAGAGAGTGGCATATGCTACCTACATGCTGGTGAAGGAAGCAGAGAATTGGTGGGAGATGACCCAGAGACAAATGGAGATCGAGGGGCAAATCATTACGTGGGAAGCCT
The DNA here is from genome assembly GCA_009771035.1 of Lupinus albus. Lineage (NCBI taxonomy): Eukaryota > Viridiplantae > Streptophyta > Magnoliopsida > Fabales > Fabaceae > Lupinus > Lupinus albus. The sequence continues at coordinate 7,369,587 of CM020006.1, read as the reverse complement.
TCAAGAGTAAATTCCTCCAGAAGTACTTTCCCGCAGACCTGAAAAGGGAGAAGGAGAGGGAATTCCTGCAATTAGAGCAGGGAAACATGACGGTGGGGGAATACTCGGCCAAATTTGAAGAGTTGATCCGGTACTGTCCCTATGTTGAACTGGAGTTGGACGGGAGGTCCAAGTGTGTGAAGTTTGAGATGGGTTTGAGGCCCGAGCTCCGAGTGACTTTTGGTCACGAAGAAATTTCTGATTTCCCTACACTAGTGAACAAGTGTAGGATGTATGAAAACAATGTGCGGAGGAGGGACGCTGCTAGAAAAAATAATCCTCCAAAACACTATGGCCCTCAACGAAACTTCTCACACGGCAAAGGAAAAGGGAAGATGTTTCAAGAAGAACGGAAGCCTTACTCTCCTCCAATGTGTAGTCGAGGAAACATTTCACCTGGGCTGAGGACTCATGGTAATGCTGGAGAGTCGCGGTTGAACTCCCCATCCGGGTGCGGCAAATGTGGCCGAACTCATATAGGTAACTCATGTCCTGGAACGATCCTTACCTGTTACTACTGCAAGGAGGTTGGGCACACCAAAAGATATTGCCCTAAGCTGACACCGGGTGCAAATGCTGTGAGAGCTGAGCGACCTCAATCCACTTGTAGAGTATTCACCATGAGTGGTGCGGAGGCATCTGGTGTTGATGGCTTGATCAAAGGTAATTGCTTGGTGGCAGGTATTTCTCTTTTAGTGTTGTTTGATTCGGGAGCGACACACTCCTTTGTATCTAATGACTGCGTAGATAGACTGAAATTACAAACTGAGTCGTTGCCTTTCGACTTGGTCGTGTCCACCCCAACTGATGTTCCTGTGGTGGTATCGACAGTGGTGTCTAGATGTCCAGTAGTGGTAAACGGTAGAACTTTTATCGTTGATTTGATCTGCTTACCACTAACCTAGTTGGATATAATTTTGGGGATGGACTGGTTGTCGACTAATCACGTGATGTTAAATTGTGCTGATAAGACAGTGGTATTCGGGAATCTTGATGAGGTTTCGGATGAAGTCAATGACATGAAGCCATTGTCGGCAAAAGAAGTCAGGACTTCTTGTAAAGAGGGAGGAGCCGTGTTTATGTTGTTGGCATCCCTGGAGGGTAGTGAAAAACCCAAAGTTGAGGACATTCCGATAGTTCGTGAGTTTCCTGAGGTATTTCCTGGCGAAATTCCGGAATTACCTCCAGTAAGAGAAGTTGAATTCTCTATTGATTTGGTACCGGGAACGGGACCCATCTCTATAGCTCCTTATAGGATGGCACCGTTGGAATTGGCGGAGTTGAAAAAGCAGGTTGAGGACTTGTTGGCAAAGAAGTTCATTCGTCCTAGCGTCTCGCCTTGGGGTGCGCCGGTTTTGTTGGTTAAGAAAAAGGATGGTAGTATGCGGTTGTGTACCGACTACCGACAATTGAATAAGGTCACTATTAAGAACAAGTATCTGTTGCCTCGAATCGATGACTTGATGGATCAGTTGAGAGGAGCGGTAGTGTTCTCAAAGATTGATCTTCAGTCTGGCTACCACCAACTTCGTGTGAAGTCGGAAGATATTCCTAAGACAGCGTTTAGAACCAGGTATGGACATTTTGAATATTTGGTCATGCCTTTTGGGGTAACAAATGCTCCAACAATATTTACCGACTACATGAATCGGATTTTTCATCCGTATTTAGGTACCTTCGTAGTGGTATTCATTGATGACATTTTGATTTAATCCAAAAGCCGAGAGGAGCATACTGAGCACCTGCGGATTGTACTAGAACTCCTTAGCAAAAATTGGTTGTATGCAAAACTGTCGAAGTGCGATTTCTGGTTGGAGTCAGTAAATTTTCTTGGTCATGTGATATCCAAGGAAGGAGTGACAGTGGATCCTTCGAAGGTTGAAGCGGTTATGGAATGGGCAGTGCCCAAGTTAGTCACTAAGATCAGGAGCTTTCTGGGTTTGGCTGGGTATTATCAGAAATTCATAGAGGGATTTTCGAAGCTGGCTCTACCTTTGACCAAACTCACTAGGAAAGGGGAACCGTATGTGTGGACGCTTCGATGTGAAGAAAGTTTCCAAGAGTTAAAACGAAGGTTAACTACGGGGCCAATGTTGGTCCTTCCTTGTACTGATCGGGACTTCAGTGTTTACTGTGATGCATCCAAGCAAGGTTTGGGTTGTGTGTTGATGCAAGAAGGAAAGGTTGTGGCCTATGCTTCTCGACAGTTGAGGACGCACGAGCAAAACTATCCTACCCATGATCTTGAGTTGGCTGCAGTGGTCTTTGCCTTAAAAATCTGGAGACACCATCTTTTATGGCGTGAGATTTGAAGTGTACAGCGACCACAAGAGCTTGAAATACTTATTTGATCAAAAGGAATTGAACATGAGGCAGAGGAGATGGATGAAATTCCTTAAGGATTACGATTTTGGGTTGCAGTACCACCTGGGAAAGGCCAATGTAGTGGCGGATGCACTGAGTCGAAAGTCGTTGCACATGTCGGCTTTGATGGTTAGAGAGGAGAAACTGATTGAAGAGTTCAGAGATATGAACTTGGAGGTTCAGATAAGGCCTCATAGTATGATTTTGGGAATGCTTAAAGTCACGAATGGGTTGTTTGAACAAATCCGGACAATGCAAAGTGAGGATAGTGAGTTGATGGATAAACGGGATCTGATGCTGTGTGGTAAGGATACCAATTTCACATCGGACCATAATGGAATGTTGCATTACAAAGGGAGAGTGTGTACCTCGTAATGATAAATTACGGAGGGAGATTTTAGAGGAGTCCCATAAGAGTAAAATGAGTTTTCACCCGGGGACCACGAAAATGTATCAAGATTTGAAAACGCTGTTTTGGTGGTCTGGGTTAAAAAGGGATGTGGCCTTGTATGTCTCGAGTTGTTTGGTATGTCAGAAGGCCAAGATTGAACATCAGCGACCAGCTGGAGAATTACAATCCCTAGAAATTCCCGTTTGGAAGTGGGATAGTATCTCCATGGATTTTGTATCTGGTTTTCCGAAGACTCAGAAGGGTTATGATTCGATATGGGTAATCGTGGATCGGTTAACTAAATCTGCTCACTTTCTGCCTTTGAACATGAGATACTCGTTGGAGAGATTGGCAGAACTGTATATCCGAGAAATTGTTCGCTTGCATGGAATACCATCAAGTATTGTGTCGGATAGGGATCCCCGTTTCACTTGAAACTTTTGGACTAGTTTGCAAACCGCTTTGGGAACTAAGTTGAAACTGAGTTCAGCTTATCATCCACAAACGGACGGTCAATCAGAAAGGACAATACAGTCGTTGGAGGACCTTTTGAGGTCCTGTGTCTTAGAATAATCAGGGAGTTGGGATTACATGTGGCCGTTGATCGAATTTACCTACAACAATAGCTTCCATTCGAGTATTGGGATGGCACCTTATGAGGCGTTGTATGGTAGGAAGTGCCGAACTCCAGTGAGTTGGTTCGAAATTGCGGAGAACTTAATATTGGGGCCCGACTTGGTTCAGGAGACGATGGATAAGATCAAGAAAATCCGGGAAAATATGAGGGTCGCCCAGAGTCGACAGAAAAGCTACTACGATAAGAGGCGGAAACCTCTTGAATTCAAGGAAGGGGATCATGTTTTCATGAGAGTAGTCCCGACTACCGGAATTGGTAGAGTGTTGAAATCTCGTAAGCTGACTCCGCGATTTATTGGGCCTTATCAAATACTGAAGAGGATTGGGCCGGTAGCGTATCGAGTTGCTTTACCACCGTTGTTGTCGAATCTCCATAATGTGTTTCATGTGTCTCAGTTGAGGAAATATGTTGGAGATCCATCTCATGTGGTTGAGTCCGATAAGATAGAGTTGAAGGATAATTTGACTTTTGCGACGTTGCCCGTGAGAATCATGGACACCAATGTAAAGAGATTGAGAGGCAAGAAGATTGCCTTGGTAAAGGTATTGTGGAGTCAAGTGGACGAAGGAGACGCTACTTGGGAAGTTGAGCAAGAGATGAGGGAGGATTACCCTCATTTGTTCGAATTGAGGTATGTTTAATTTTCGAGGACGGAAATTCTTGTATGAGGGGGAGGATTGTAACACCCCAATTTTTAAGTCTTGAAAATCATAGTATCACCCCTCGAATCCTCGCTTGAGCGAGAGAGGTTCATATGGGAGGGTGAAATCCTGGGCTATACTGGAGGATTCTCGCCTGAGCGAGAATTGTCTCGCCTGGGCGAGAAATGTCATTTTGGGGCTGTTGCCACTGTGAGATTCTCGCTTGAGCGAGAATCCCTCGCTTGAACGAGAACCCGACTTGACAGCATTTAATGAGAAACCCATAAACACAATCTAGGGTTTAGAAAAGAAGAAGAGTGAGAGAAGAGAGCTTTTCAAGGGCAAAAAGCTTGGATACTCATCTAAGAGCTTGAGAAGACGTAAAACTCTATATTCTAACTCTCTTTTTCTCTCTTAAACTCACTTTGGGTATGTTGGATCTCTTCTCAAAAATGAAAGAAACCATGGAAACTCATCCTTTTGGGTGATGGTTCATTTTATGCCATTCTTACTTTGTAAACTCCTTGTTTACAGATAGTATCTCATGAATGGAAAGGGTTGTGGGTTGGTTCATGAAAACCCCAAAAAACCCTAAAAGTGAAAATGTGGTAAAAGGAGAGAATGAGTAAAATGCTAGAGGTAGAAGATGAGTTTACCTCCAAATATTGGAATATGAGATGGTTATGCATGTTTTAGACGGCTGGATATTTATGATGAATATTTTGTATGATTAAATGATGCAAAATAAGTTGTTTATGAGATATTTGGAATAAATGACTAACATTGTGTTATATGGTGGGATGAGGAAAGATCCTAAGGTTGGAGGCGGTGTCGGTGGAACTTGAGAAATTGCCAAGAACCAAACCCAACACTCACCGAGGTAAGGATAAGTCTTTAATTATGCATTTGGAATCGAAAATGTGTGTTTACTGATTATGCAATGATCGAGTTGTAAAGTACGCATGTAGTATAAACATATATGGGTGTGTTTATATTAAAGTAGGCGTAGATTTATGGAAAAGAAAGTATGTTGTACTTCTGGTTATGTGATGATTGAGTTGTGAATCCCGTATTTAGTATAAACATATATGGGTGTGTTTATACTAAAGTGGGCGTGGATTTACCGGAAATGTTTTATGGTCGAATTAATGAAAAGGAAATATATTTTTAGCCGACCATGAATGGTTAGCGACTCTAGCTTGAGTATATAAGCAAAACTCTGGCTTAAGTATATAAGCAAACCTCTGGCTTGAGTATATAAGCAAACCTCTGGCTTGAGTATATAAGCAAAACTCTGGCTTGAGTATATAAGAAAAACTCTGGCTTGAGTATATAAGCAAAACTCTAGCTTGATTATATAAGCAAAACTCTGGCTTGAGTATATAAGCAAAACTCTAGCTTGAGTATATAAGCAAAACTCTGGCTTGAGTATATAAGCGTGGTTATTTAAAAAGGGAAATGAGAATCTGCTTTTAGCTAACCCCGAGGGGTGTAGCGACTTTGGCTCAAGTTATGTAGCAAAGTAAAATGAATTTCAAAAATGGTTTACAAACCCAATTTCTTATGTGGATTATCTTATGATGATGTTTATTTGAATTAACGACTTACTCCTTTGTATGTTTTTTTGTACTTGTCATCGATAATCCTATTGCAGATAAACAGGTGACATGAGGGGGACTCATTTCTGGGGAGTCTTAGGGAGCTTTGCATGTTGGATTTATTCAATTGCACTATTTTGTACATGAGTGCATAGTTGATATTTTGAAATATGATGTAACTAACGATATAGATATAATTGTAAACTTGATACTGTAACTCAGGATATGTGTAGCTATGGGTATTTTGGAAACCCATAGCTTATATGCGGTGTTTACAAAGTTTAATTAATGCGAATTATGTTTTTATGTCGAACGATTTTGTATGTTAATAATGAGATAGATTGCGAAGAGGTAAATAAGATTTGAATTAAAGACATTAAATTGGTAGTGTGAGATAGGAGGGATTGCATGTAATTGAACTATTTTGAGAAAAAAATTTCAGGGGTAGAATTTTGATCCTTACAAGTTTGATCCTCTAGTAGCAGTAGTGGTCGCTGTACTTTGAGAACCACGAGTGTGATGGTTGCTAGGTGGACCATAAGGTCGTCGATCTTTAGCCATCTTCTCCTTACCCCTTCCTTGCACAAAGTTGCGCTGAGGCCCATAGTTTCGGGGAGGGTTCACATTACTAGTTGCAGCGTCCCTCACTCGCACATCATCCTCATATATCCTACACTTGTTCACCAGTATAGGGAAGTCAGAAATCTCTTGGTGACAAAACATCACCTTCAATTCAAGTTTCAGACTCATCTCGAACTTGACACATTTGGACCTTCCATCCACTAAAAGTTCGGCATATGGAGAATACCGGGCCAATTCCTCGAACTTGGCTGCGTACTCTCCCACGGTCAAACTCCCTTGCTCTAACTGCAAGAATTCCACCTCCTTCTTCCTCTTCAAGTCAGGAAAGTATTTCTGAAGGAACTTGCCCTTGAAGGCCTCCCAGTTAATGATTTGTCCATCTGTCTCCGGACCATCTCCCACCAGTTTCCAACCTCTTTCACTAGCATATAGGTGGCATATTCCACTTTCTAAGCATCAGAACAACTCATGGCCCTGCAGATTCTCTCCAATCCTTGGATCCATTCAATGACATCATCAGGAGCAAATCCACCTTGGAACTGACTAGGGTTCCTCCTACAGAACTCATCCAGACTTCGGTATTCGGTTGGTCCGGGTGGGACTAAGGGTTGTAAACTCGGACTTGGTGTTAGGTTCTGGTTCAGGTTATGTAAGTTCTCATTAACTTGTTACAATGTAGCCACCATCTGAGCCAACAGATCATTCGGAACATTCTGACTCGTTCCTCTTCCTCTTCCAGACATGTGTACCTATACTCATTCACTTGTCAGTAACCGAATTTTAACTTGACAAGAATCACATAATCACATAGCAATTCGTACAAACCAAACAATTCAAACACGTAAAGGTCACAAAGAACATGTAAGGCCATACCCTAGGCAGCATGATTAACTATGATCTGATACCATATTGTAAGGACCCAAATTCAATCCTTGAAAATTTTTCTTTCATTTTAATCCTTCATGCTTAATTTTTTCATGTTACATCATACATACATTTCCTTTAACCTTTTAATCTATCCATTTCTTTAATTATCTAATAACTCTAATCATACAATTTCGGTTTCAGACCATATTACCCTTAATTGCAGAAAAACATAATTCATATTTCTATCTCCAGGTAACCACCGCATACAACTAGTTATGGGTTTCCAAAATACTCATAGCTACAAATATCCAGAGTTACAATTTTCCAAAATTATAATGGTCATGGTTACAAATACTTAAATCCGCAAATATTTAATCATGATACAAAAAGGTGCAAATAAGATTTTTCCTAAAGTTCATGTTGCAGTAAAATACGCGAACAAGCTCAGGGTAGATATCGTTCGCTTCGCAGCAAAAGTCAAAAAGTTTTTGTTGCCGCAAAAGATAAGGAAAAAGAAAATCTTCAAACTCAAAGTTCCCAATGTTACCGTATTTAGGAGTGAAGATGGCGCGTCCATGGAAGTTTTCTTCGAAGACCTTCCTTTGAGCGTCATTTGCAAGAAGCCTTGTCAAGTTCAACGGGTTGGACTTGGAAGTTGATTCTCCTTGCTTAGACTTTGAAGAACGTGGTCTTTTTGAAGATGAAGCCATTGTTGGTGTTTGAAGGTTTAGGGTTTTTGGAAATTTGGGGTTTTTTGATTGAGGCCACAAATCACTAAATAGAAGGTGTGGAAGTGTTTAGAATCGAAAAAGAGATGTGATTTGCAACAAAAATCAATCAAAACGGAGTAGAAATGAGGTTTTTAGAGATTGAGAGGGTTTGGAGAGGGAAAACTCGAGTTACAGGAGAGAGAAAAAATGGAGGATTTCTGAAAAATGCAGCAGTTCATATATATAACTGCACAGAGTAATCGATTACAGCAAGTGAGTAATCGATTACTAACTTTCAAAAATTCAAAATTTTCAAACAGTGTCTCTCTATAATCGATTATACCATTATAATAATCGATTACTGTAACATACTGTTTTCCCACTGATGTTAAAATTGATTTTTGGCTCTAAAAACTTGAAAATTAAAGCATAAAACACACAATTTTAGATCAAGTAGCCATTTGATATAAACAATGAAGCATACATATAAACATTTAAACATATTAGGACAAATAAGCTTCATCGAGAATGCCTAATTCTCGTCTAATCTTATAAAAAAGTTCTTTTGCTAACGGTTTAGTAAATATGTCTGCTAGTTGGTTATGAGTATCAATGAATTCTACCAACACATCCTTCTTTTGGACATGGTCCCTAAGGAAATGATGTCTTATATCAATGTGTTTGGTTCTTGAGTGCATAATCGTATTTTTGGTGAGATTAATAGCACTAGTATTGTCACATTTCAAGGGTGTGCACCCTAAGTTTAAGCCATAATCCCATAATTGTTGTTTGAGCCACAACACTTGTGCACAACAACTACCGACAGCAATATATTCCGCTTCAGCGGTGCTTAAGGCAACACAAGCTTGTTTCTTGCAAGTCCAAGAAACTAAAGCATTCCCTAGAATGTGGCAAGTACCACTTGTACTTTTTCTCTCAGACTTGCATCCCGCAAAGTATGAATCTGAGAAGTCGACTAGTTCGCATACGCTTCCCTTGGAATACCATAGTCCAACATCGGTTGTGCCTTTGAGATACTTCATGATTCTCTTAACGGCGACTAGATGTGACTCTTTAGGTTTAGATTGATATCGTGCACATAGACATACAATAAACATAATATCAGGTCTACTGGTAGTAAGATATAAAAGAGATCCGATCATACCTCGATACTTAGATATTGCAATACATTTCCCAATGTCATCAACATCGATGTAAGTACTTGATCCTATAGGAGTAGCAATCGACTTGCAGTCATCCATCTCAATTCTTTTCAACAAGTCTTTGCAATATTCTCCTTGCATCATTTTGCCAAATTCACTACACAAACTTTCATTAGTAGAACCGAAAATAATATCATCAACATAAATTTGAACAAGTAAAGTATGATGATTTATCTTCTTAATAAATAATGTAGTATCGACCTTGCCTTTTGTGAAACCTTTTTCTGTTAGAAAGTTGGTTAGACGGTCATACCAAGCACGTGGAGCTTGCTTTAAGCCATAAAGGGCTTTCTTTAACTTGTATACGTGAGAGGGATGTTTGTAGTCCTCAAAACCAGGAGGTTGTTCTACAAATAATTCCTCTTGTATATACCCGTTAAGGAATGCACTCTTTACATCCATTTGGTAATGCTGAAAGTTCAAGGAGCATGCATATGCAAGTAGCAGTCTAATTGCTTCAAGTCTAGCAACCGGAGCGAAGGTTTCATCAAAGTCTATACCTTCCTCTTGGTTGTATCCTAGGGCTACTAGTCTAGCCTTGTTTCTAATGATTATACCATTTTCATCTGATTTATTGCGAAATACCCAATGAGTTCCTATTACATGCCTATTCTTAGGTCTAGGAACAAGTTCCCAAACTTCGTTTCTCTCAAACTGGTTAAGTTCTTCTTGCATAGCAAGAATCCAGTGTTCATCCTCGATTGCTTCATCAATCTTAGATGGTTCTATTTGAGAAACAAAGGCCATGTTTAGACAAGCATTTTGTAGCATTAAGCGAGTGGTAACATCTTTGTTAATATCGCTAATAATGTTGTCTATAGGATGATCTCGATGAGTTCTCCACTCTTTGGGTAAATCAGAGTGAATATGCTCTTCTTGTATGGAAGGATTATCATCCACTTCCACATGCTCTATATTAGGTGTAGTTTCAATTATAGCATTTTCATTAGAAGTAGAGTTAGGCAAATCTTCTTCATCAATGGTCAACCTTTCCTTGATTAGAGGATTGGTTTCATCAAAAGAGACATGGACAGATTCTTCCATGGCTAGAGTTCTTTTATTAAAGACTCTATAAGCTTTACTCGTGAGAGAGTAGCCTAGGAAGATTCCTTCATCTGCATTTGCATCAAACTTGCCAAAGTTTTCTTTGCCATTATTCAAGATGAAACATTTACAACCAAGTACATGCAAGTGTGAAATGTTTTGTTTTCTTCCTTTGAAGAGTTCATAGGGGGTTTTCTTTAGAAAAGGTCTTATTAGAACTCTATTTGAAACATAACAAGCGGTGCTTACCGCATCAGCCCAAAAGTACTTTGGGAGGTTAGTTTTGTAACACCCTAGATTTTAAAGTCATTAAATTATAGTATCAGTCCTGGGAGTCTCGCTTGAGCGAGAGAATCGTCGCCTAGGCGAGAGAAGCTCACATGGGAGGGTGAAATCCTGGGCTATACTGAAGAATTCTCGCTTGAAAGAATTGCCTCGCTTGAGCGAGAGTGGTCTCGCCTGAGTGAGAGTTGTCTCTCCTGGGCGAGAAAAGTGGTATTCAGGACAAGTCGAGGCTGTAAGATCCTCGCTTGAGCGAGAGCTTCCTTGCCCGAGCGAGAAATCCCTCACTTTAAAATAGAAACCCCAAATACATTTTAGGGTTAGAACTTTGAAGAGAAGAGAGAGAGGAGAGATTTTCAAGAGCAAAGAGCCTTATGAATCATCTTAGAGCTTGAGAAGAGGTAAACCTCTTATTTCTAACTCTTCTTCTTCCTCTCTAACTTGTTTTGGGTGTATGGATCTCTTCTAAAAAATATGAGAAACAATGGAAACTCTTCCGTTTGAGTTGTGGTTCGTTATGTAGATCATTAAATGCAGTTTGTAATTCGGAAGAAGAAAAATGGATAGATTCATTTACCTCTTCATCGTCTGAATGATGAGACGCCGTGAGAAAGAGATGCGCTTGCTCTACGCTTTCTGGTTCAGAGGCTGAACTTGTGCCGTTGTCTTCCCAAGCGATGTAGGCTCTTCGTCCATTCTTTAATTCATTCTTTCCTTTGAACGAACTCTTCTTAATGTTTGGTCAGTCCATCTTCATGTGGCCAGGTTTGCCACACTCAAAGCATGTAAAATTTTGGTTTGAAGTGGAGGCCTCATTGCTTTTGGAGAACTTCTTTATTTTCCCGGTTCTTCCGCCTTTGTTCCGTCTTAGGAACTTGCTGAACTTTTTGATGAAGAGGCTCATGTCATCAGTCTCTTCCTTGTCGTCTTCATCCTTCGATGAATCATATTTCTCAGCTTTTGCCTTGAGAGAAATATTCTTCTTCTTCTTCTCTAGTTCCTCGTGATGATCAAGTTGACTCAATTCGAGTTCATGTTCCTGCAATTTTCCAAACAAAGCAGCCAAGGATATTTTCGAAAGACTTTTCTTTTCAGAAATAGCAGTTACCTTTGGTTGCCATGTTCTTGTTAGTGACCTTAGAACTTTTAAGTTCATGTCACTATTTGACAACACCTTGCCAAGTGCAATAAGATGGTTGGTGAGATGAGTGAATCTCTTTTGAAGATCCAAGATCTTCTCTCCAGGTCTCGTACGAAACATCTCGTATTCCTGGGATAGAGTGTTGAGTCTCGATCTCTTTAACTCTTCGGTACCTTCATGAGTTGTCTCCGAAGTGTCCCACATTTCCTTAGTGGATTTGCAGTTGGACACTCTAAAGAACTCATCTATTCCAAGTGTCGATGTGAGGATGTTCTTTGCTTTCAAATCATATTGCACCTTCTTCTTATCTTCATCATTCTATGAAGATTTTGGCTTTGTTTCTCTGATGCTGTTGACAACGGTAAATGGCACGTATGGTCCTTCCTCGATAGCATTCCAGATATCCAAGTCTTGCGACTCTATGAAAATCCTCATTCCGATTTTCCAGAAGTCGTGACACTCTCCAACAAAGCTTGGAGGTCTGTTTATGTTGGATCCTTCTCATAGGAATGATCTTGAGGCCATGTTATAGTAGGATCAGATTTTGAGAGTAACTTTCTCAAAAATAGCTCTGTTGCAAATTGTATGACTGAGATTGCAACTAAGAGGGGGGGGGGGGGGGGGGGGGGGGTGAATTAGTTGTTGCAATAAGTATGACCAATTTTTCTGCAATATTAAAGTTAATGTGCAGCGGAAATATTGTGCAGAAAAATGTTGACTTAGGAAGGATAAATAAATAACAAAGAGAAAGGAAAGAGAGTATTAAATGACTTAAATGACTTACTCCTTTGTACGTTTTGTGTGTTGCCATTTGATAATCCCATTGTAGGTAATTGAATGAATTAAGGACGCTCGATTTGGAGCTGTAGGAGCTTTTAATTCTGGATTCGTTTATTTGCACCTATTTGTATCATGATTAAATATTTGCGGATTTAAGTATTTGTAACCATGACCATTATAATTTTGGATAATTGTAACTCTGGATATTTGTAGCTATGGGTATTTTGGAAACCCATAACTAGTTGTATGCGGTGGTTACCTGGAGATAGAAATATGAATTATGTTTTTCTGCAATTAAGGGTAATATGGTCTGAAACCGAAATTGTATGATTAGAGTTATTAGATAATTAAAGAAATGGATGGATTAAAAGGTTAAAGGAAATGTATGTATGATGTAACATGAAAAAATTAAGCATGAAGGATTAAAATGAAAGAAAATTTTTCAAGGATTGAATTTGGGTCCTTACAATATGGTATCAGATCATAGTCAATCATGCTGCCTAGGGTATGGCCGTACATGTTCTTTGTGACCTTTATGTGTTTGAATTGTTTAGTTTGTACGAATTGCTATGTGATTATGTGATTCTTGTCAAGTTAAAATTCGGTTACTGACAAGTGAATGAGTATAGGTACACATGGCTGGAAGAGGAAGAGGAACGAGTCAGAATGTTCCGAATTATCTGTTGGCTCAGATGGTGGCTACATTGTAACAAGTTAATGAGAACTTACATAACCTGAACCAGAACCCAACTCCAAGTCCGAGTTCACAACCCTTAGTCCCACCCGGACCAGCCGAATACCGAAGTCTGGATGAGTTCTGTAGGAGGAACCCTAGTTAGTTCCAAGGTGGATTGGCTCCTAATGATGCCATTGAATGGATCCAAGGATTGGAGAGAATCTGCAGGGCCATGAGTTGTTTTGATGCTTAGAAAGTGGCATATGCCACCTATATGCTAGTGAAAGAGGCTGGGAACTGGTGGGAGATGGTCTGAAGACAGATGGAAATTGAGGGACAAATCATTAATTGGGAGGCCTTCAAGGGCAAGTTCCTTCAGAAATACTTTTCTAACTTGAAGAGGAAGAAGGAGGTGGAATTCTTGCAGTTAGAGCAAGGGAGTTTGACCGTGGGAGAGTACGCGGCCAAGTTCGAGGAATTGGCCCGGTATTCTCCTTATGCCGAACTTTTAGTGGACGGAAGGTCCAAATGTGTCAAGTTCGAGATGAGTCTGAAACTTGAATTGAAGGTGATGTTTTGTCACCAAGATATTTCTGATTTCCCTATACTGGTGAATAAGTGTAGGATATATGAGGATGATGTGCGAGTGAGGGACGCTGCAACTAGTAATGTGAACCCTCCCCGAAACTATGGGCCTCAGCGCAACTTTGTGCAAGGAAGGGGTAAGGAGAAGATGGCTAAAGATCGACGACCTTATGGTCCACCTAGCAACCATCACACTCGTGGTTCTCAAAGTACAGCGACCACTACTGCTACTAGAGGATCAAACTTGTAAGGATCAAAATTCTACCCTTGAAATTTTTTTCTCAAAATAGTTCAATTACATGCAATCCCTCCTATCTCACACTACCAATTTAATGTCTTTAATTCAAATCTTATTTCCCTCTTCGCAATCTATCTCATTATTAACATACAAAATCGTTCGACAGAAAAACATAATTCGCATTAATTAAACTTTGTAAACACCGCGTATAAGCTATGGGTTTCCAAAATACCCATAGCTACACATATCCAGAGTTACAGTATCAAGTTTACAATTATATCTATATCGTTAGTTACATCATATTTCAAAATATCAACTATGCACTCATGTACAAAATAGTGCAAGTGAATAAATCCAACATGCAAAGCTCCCTAAGACTCCCCAAAAATGAGTCCCCCTCATGTCACTTGTTTATCTGCAATAGGATTATCGATGACAAGTACAAAAAAACATACAAAGGAGTAAGTCGTTAATTCAAATAAACATCATCATAAGATAATCCACATAAGAAATTGGGTTTGTAAACCATTTTTGAAATTCATTTTACTTTGCTACATAACTTGAGCCAAAGTCGCTACACCCCTCGGGGTTAGCTAAAAGCAGATTCTCATTTCCCTTTTTAAATAACCACGCTTATGTACTCAAGCCAGAGTTTTGCTTATATACTCAAGCTAGAGTTTTGCTTATATACTCAAGCCCGAGTTTTGCTTATATAATCAAGCTAGAGTTTTGCTTATATACTCAAGCCAGAGTTTTGCTTATATACTCAAGCCATATTTTTGCTTATATACTCAAGCCAGAGTCGCTAACCATTCATGGTCGGCTAATAATTTATTTCCTTTTCATTAATTCGACCATAAAACATTTCCGGTAAATCCATGCCCACATTAGTATAAACACACCCATATATGTTTATACTAAATACGGGATTCACAACTCAATCATCACATAACCAGAAGTACAACATACTTTCTTTTCCGTAAATCTACGCCTACTTTAATATAAACACACCCATATATGTTTATACTACATGCGTACTTTACAACTCGATCATTGCATAATCAGAAAATACACATTTTCGATTCCAAATGCATAATTAAAGACTTATCCTTACCTCGGTGAGTGTTGGGTTTGGTTCTTGGCAATTTCTCAAGTTCCACCGACACCGCCTCCAACCTTAGGATCTTTCCTCATCCCACCATATAACACAATGTTAGTCATTTATTCCAAATATCTCATAAACAACTTATTTTGCATCATTTAATCATACAAAATATTCATCATAAATATCCAGCCGTCTAAAACATACATAACCATCTCATATTCCAATATTTGGAGGTAAACTCATCTTCTACCTCTAGCATTTTACTCATTCTCTCCTTTTACCACATTTTCACTTTTAGCGTTTTTTGGGGTTTTCATGAACCAACCCACAACCCTTTCCATTCTTGAGATACTATCTGTAAACAAGGAGTTTACAAAGTAAGAATGACATAAAATGAACCATCACCCAAAAGGATGAGTTTCCATGGTTTGTTTCATTTTTGAGAAGAGATCCAACATACCCAAAGTGAGTTTAAGAGAGAAAAAGAGAGTTAGAATATAGAGTTTTACGTCTTCTCAATCTCTTAGATGAGTATCCAAGCTTTTTGCCTTGAAAAGCTCTCTTCTCTCACTCTTCTTCTTTTCTAAACCCTAGATTGTGTTTAGGGGTTTCTCATTAAATGCTGTCAAGTCGGGGTCTCGTTCAAGCGAGGGATTCTCGCTCAAGCGAGAATCTCACAGTGGCAACAGCCCCAAAATGACATTTCTCGCCCAGGCGAGACAATTCTCGCTCAGGCGAGAATCCTCCAGTATAGCCCAGGATTTCACCCTCCCATATGAACCTCTCTCGCTCAAGCGAGGATTCGAAGGCTGATACTATGATTTTCAAGACTTAAAAATTGGGGTGTTACAATCCTCCCCCTCATATAAGAATTTTCGTCCTCGAAAATTAAACATACCTCAATTCGAACAAATGAGGGTAATGCTCCCTCATCTCTTGCTCAACTTCCCAAGTAGCGTCTCCTTCGTCCACTTGACTCCACAATACCTTTACCAAGGCAATCTCCTTGCCTCTCAATCTCTTTACATTGGTGTCCATGATTCTCACGGGCAACGTCGCAAAAGTCAAATTATCCTTCAACTCTATCTTATCGGACTCAACCACATGAGATGGATCTCCAACATATTTCCTCAACTGAGACACATGAAACACATTATGGAGATTCGACAACAACGGTGGTAAAGCAACTCGATACGCTACCGGCCCAATCCTCTTCAGTATTTGATAAGGCCCAATAAATCACGGAGTCCGCTTACGAGATTTCAACACTCTACCAATTTCGGTAGTCGGGACTACTCTCATGAAAACATGATCCCCTTCCTTGAATTCAAGAGGTTTCTGCCTCTTATCGTAGTAGCTTTTCTACCGACTCTGGGCGACCCTCATATTTTCCCGGATTTTCTTGATCTTATCCATCGTCTCCTGAACCAAGTCGGGCCCCAATATCAAGTTCTCCGCAATTTCGAACCAACTCACTGGAGTTCGGCACTTCCTACCATACAACGCCTCATAAGGTGCCATCCCAATACTCGAATGGAAGCTATTGTTGTAGGTAAATTCGATCAACGGCCACATGTCATCCCAACTCCCTGGATATTCTAAGACATAGGCCCTCAAAATGTCCTCCAACGACTGTATTGTCCTTTCTGATTGACCGTCCGTTTGTGGATGATAAGCTGAACTCAGCTTCAACTTAGTTCCCAAAGCGGTTTGCAAACTAGTCCAAAAGTTTCAAGTGAAACGGGGATCCCTATCCGACACAATACTTGATGGTATTCCATGCAAGCGAACAATTTCTCGGATATACAGTTCTGCCAATCTCTCCAACGAGTATCTCATGTTCAAAGGCAGAAAGTGAGCAGATTTAGTTAACCGATCCACGATTACCCATATCGAATCATAACCCTTCTGAGTCTTCGGAAAACCAGATACAAAATCCATGGAGATACTATCCTACTTCCAAACGGGAATTTCTAGGGATTGTAATTCTCCAGCTGGTCGCTGATGTTCAATCTTGGCCTTCTAACATACCAAACAACTCGATACATACAAGGCCACATCCCTTTTTAACCCAGACCACCAAAACAGCGTTTTCAAATCTTGATACATTTTCGTGGTCCCCGGGTGAAAACTCATTTTACTCTTATGGGACTCCTCTAAAATCTCCCTCCGTAATTTATCATTACGAGGTACACACACTCTCCCTTTGTAATGCAACATTCCATTATGGTCCGATGTGAAATTGGTATCCTTACCACACAGCATCAGATCCCGTTTATCCATCAACTCACTATCCGGATTGTCCGGATTTGCATTGTCCGGATTTGTTCAAACAACCCATTCGTGACTTTAAGCATTCCCAAAATCATACTATGAGGCCTTATCTGAACCTCCAAGTTCATATCTCTGAACTCTTCAATCAGTTTCTCCTCTCTAACCATCAAAGCCGACATGTGCAACGACTTTCGACTTAGTGCATCCGCCACTACATTGGCCTTTCCCAGGTGGTACTGCAACCCAAAATCGTAATCCTTAAGGAATTCCATCCATCTACTCTGCCTCATGTTCAATTCCTTTTGATCAAATAAGTATTTCAAGCTCTTGTGGTCGCTGTACACTTCAAATCTAACGCCATAAAGATGGCGTCTCCAAAATTTTAAGGCAAAGACCACTGCAGCCAACTCAAGATCGTGGGTAGGATAGTTTTGCTCGTGCGTCCTCAACTGTCGAGAAGCATAGGCCACAACCTTTCCTTCTTGCATCAACACACAACCCAAACCTTGCTTGGATGCATCACAGTAAACACTGAAATCCCGATCATTACAAGGAAGGACCAACACTGGCGCCGTAGTTAACCTTCGTTTAACTCTTGGAAACTTTCTTCACATTGAAGCGTCCACTCATATGGTTCCCCTTTCCTAGTGAGTTTGGTCAAAGGTAGAGCCAGCTTCGAAAATCCCTCTATGAATTTCCGATAATACCCAGCCAAACCCAGAAAGCTCCTGATCTTAGTGACTGACTTGGGCACTACCCATTTTATAACTGCTTCAACCTTCGAAGGATCCACTGTCACTCCTTCCTTGGATATCACAAGACCAAGAAAATTTACTGACTCCAACCAGAAATCGCACTTCGACAGTTTTGCATACAACCGATTTTTGCTAAGGAGTTCTAGTACAATCCGCAGGTGCTCAGTATGCTCCTCTCGGCTTTTGGAGTAAATCAAAATGTCATAAATGAATACCACTACGAAGGTATCTAAATACGGATGAAAAATCTGATTCATGTAGTCGGTAAATATTGCTGGAGCATTTGTTACCCCAAAAGGCATGACCAAATATTCAAAATGTCCATACCTGGTTCTAAACGCTAGCTTAGGAATATCTTCCGACTTCACACGAAGTTGGTGGTAGCCAGACCAAAGATGAATCTTTGAGAACACTACCGCTCCTCTCAACTGATCCATCAAGTCATCGATCCGAGGCAACGAATACTTGTTCTTAATAGTGACCTTATTCAACTATCGGTAGTCGGTACACAACCGCATACTACCATCCTTTTTCTAAACCAACAAAACCGGCGCACCCCAAGGCGAGACGCTAGGATGAATGAACTTCTTTGCCAACAAGTCCTCAACCTGCTTTTTCAACTCCGCCAATTCCAACGGTGCCATCCTATAAGGAGCTATAAAGATGGGTCTCGTTCCCGGTACCAAATCAATAGAGAATTCAACTTCTCTTACTGGAGGTAATTCCGGAATTTCGCCAGGAAATACCTCATGAAACTCACGTTACCGGAGTTTCGAACCAACTCACTAGAGTTCGGCACTTCCTACCATACAACGCCTCATAAGGTGCCATCCCAATACTCGAATGGAAGCTATTGTTGTAGGTAAATTCGATCAACGGCAACATGTGATCCCAACTCCCTGGTTGTTCTAAGACACAAGTTCTCAAAAGGTCCTCCAACGACTACTGTATTGTCCTTTCTGATTGACCGTCCATTTATGGATGATAAGCTGAACTCAGCTTTAACTTAGTTCCCAGAGTGGTTTGCAAACTAGTCCAAAAGTTTGAAGTGAAACGGGGATCCCTATCCGACACAATGCTTGACGGTATTCCATGCAAGCGAACAATTTCTCGGATATATAGTTCTGCCAATCTCTCCAACGAGTATCTCATGTTCAAAGGCAGAAAGTGAGCAGATTTAGTTTACCGATCCACGATCACCCATATCGAATCATAACCTCTCCGAGTCCTTGGAAAACCAGATACAAAATCCATGGAGATACTATCCCATTTCCAAACGGGAATTTCTAGGGGTTGTAATTCTCAAGCTGGTCGCTGATGTTCAATCTTGGCCTTCTGACATACCAAACAACTCGAGAGATACAGAGCCACATCCCTTTTCAACCCAGACCACCAAAACAGTGTTTTCAAATCTTGATACATTTTCATGGTCCCCGGGTGAAAACTCATTTTACTCTTATGGGACTCCTCTAAAATCTCCCTCCGTAATTTATCATTACGAGGTACACACACTCTCCCTTTGTAATGCAACATTCCACTAAAGTCCAATGTGAAATTGGTATCTTTACCACACAACATCAGATCCCGTTTATCCATCAACTCACTATCCTCACTTTGCATTGTCCGGATTTGTTCAAATAACTCATTCATGACTTTAAGCATTCCCAAAATCATACTATGAGGCCTTACCTGAACCTCCAAGTTCATATCTCTGAACTCTTCAATCAGTTTCTCCTCCCTAACCATCAAAGCCGACATGTGCAACGATTTTCGACTCAGTGCATCCGCCACTACATTGGCCTTTCCAGGGTGGTACTGCAACCCAAAATCGTAATCCTTAAGGAATTCCATCCATCTCCTCTGCCTGATGTTCAATTCCTTTTGATCAAATAGGTACTTCAAACTCTTGTGGTCGCTGTACACTTCAAATCTCACGCCATAAAGATGGTGTCTCTAGATTTTTAAGGCAAAAACCACTGCGGCCAACTCAAGATCGTGGGTAGGATAGTTCTGTTCGTGCGTCCTCAACTGTCGAGAAGCATATGCAACAACCTTCCCTTCTTTCATCAACACACAACCCAAACCTTGCTTGGATGCATCGCAATAAATGTTCAAATCCCGATCAGTACAAGGAAGGACCAAAACTGGCGCCGTAGTCAACCTGCGTTTTAACTCTTGGAAACTTTCTTCACATCGAACTGTCCACACATAAGGTTCCCCTTTCCTAGTGAGTTTTGTCAAAGGTAGTGCCAACTTCGAAAACCCTTCTATGAATTTCCGATAATACCTAGCCAAACCCAGAAAGCTCCTGATCTCAGTGACTGACTTGGGCACTGCCCATTCCATAACCGCTTCAACCTTTGAAGGGTCTACCGCCACTCCTTCCTTGGATATCACATGTCCAAGAAAATTTACTGACTCCAACCAGAAGTCGCATTTTGACAGCTTCGCATACAACCGATTCTTGCTAAGAAGTTCTAGCACAATCCGCAGGTGCTCAGCATGTTCCTCTCGGCTTTTGGTGTAAATCAAAATGTCATCAATGAATACCACTACGAAAGTATCTAAATACGGATGAAAAATCCGATTCATGTAGTCGGTAAATATTGCTGGAGCATTCGTTACCCCAAAAGGCATGACCAAATATTCAAAATGTTCGTACCTGGTCCTAAACGCCGTCTTAGGAATATCTTCCGACTTCACACGAAGTTGGTGATAGCCCGACTGAAGATCAATTTTTGAGAACACTACCGCTCCTCTCAACTGATCCATCAAGTCATCGATCCGAGGCAACGGATATTTGTTCTTAACAGTGACCTTATTCAACTGCCGGTAGTCGGTACACAACTGCATACTACCATCCTTTTTCTTAACCAACAAAACAAGCGCACCCCAAGGTGAGACGCTAGGACGAATGAACTTCTTTGCCAACAAGTCCTCAACCTGCTTTTTCAACTCCGTCAATTCTAACGGTGCCATCCTATAAGGAACAATAGAGATGGGTCTCGTTCCCGGTACCAAATCAATAGAGAATTCGACTTCTCTTACTGGAGGTAATTCCGGAATTTCGCTAGGAAATACTCCAGGAAATTCACGAACTATCGGAATGTCCTCAACTTTGGGTTTTTCACTACCCTCCAGGGATGCCAACAACATAAACACGCCTCCTCCCTCTTTACAAGAAGTCTTGACTTCTTTTGTCGACAATGGCTTCATGTCATTGACTTCATCCGAAACATCATCAAGATTCCCGAATACCACTGTCTTATCAGCACAATTTAACATCACGTGATTAGTCGACAACCAGTCCATCCCCAAAATTATATCCAACTGGGTTAGTGGTAAGCAGATCAAATCAACGGTAAAAGTTCTACCGTTTACCACTACTGGACATCTAGACACCATTGTCGATACCACCACAGGCACATCAGTTGGGGTGGACACGACCAAGTCGAAAGGCAACGACTCAGTTTGTAATTTCAGTCTATCTACACAGTCATTAGATACAAAGGAGTGTGTCGCTCCCGAATCAAACAACACTAAAAGAGGAATACCTGCCACCATGCAATTACCTTTGATCAAGCCATCAACACCAGATTCCTCCGCACCACTCATGGTGAATACTCTACCAGTGGATTGAGGTCGCTCAGCTCTCACAGCATTTGCACCTGGTGTCAACTTAGGGCAATATCTCTTGGTTTGCTCAACCTCCTTGCAGTAGTAACAGGTAAGCATC
Organism: Lupinus albus; assembly: GCA_009771035.1. Taxonomy (NCBI): domain Eukaryota; kingdom Viridiplantae; phylum Streptophyta; class Magnoliopsida; order Fabales; family Fabaceae; genus Lupinus; species Lupinus albus. The sequence goes on along the minus strand of CM020006.1, from coordinate 7,347,919 downwards.
GTTCCAGGACATGAGTTACCTATATGAGTTCGACCATATTTGCCGCACCCGGATGGGGAGTTCAACCGCGACTCTCCAGCATTACCATGAGTCCTCAGCCCAGGTGAAATGTTTCCTCGACTACCCATTGGAGGGGAGTAAGGCTTCCGTTCTTCTTGAAACATTTTCCCTTTTCCTTTGTCGTGTGAGAAGTTTCGTTGAGGGCCATAGTGTTTTGGAGGATTATTTTTTCTAGCAGCGTCCCTCCTCCGCACATTGTTTTCATACATCCTACACTTGTTCACTAGTGTAGGGAAATCAGAAATTTCTTCGTGACCAAAAGTCACTCGGAGCTCGGGCCTCAAACCCATCTCAAACTTCACACACTTGGACCTCCCGTCCAACTCCAGTTCAGCATAGGGACAGTACCGGATCAACACTTCAAATTTGACCGAATATTCCCCCACCGTCATGTTTCCCTGCTCTAATTGCAGGAATTCCCTCTCCTTCTCCCTTTTCAGGTCTGCAGGAAAGTACTTATGGAGGAATTTACTCTTGAAGGCTTCCCACGTAATGATTTCCCCCTCGATCTCCATTTGTCTCCGGGTCATCTCCCACCAATTCTCTGCACCCTTCACCAGCATGTAGGTAGCATATGCCACTCTCTGAGCATCTGAACAGCTCATGGCCCTGAATATTCTTTCCAACCCTTGAACCCATTCAATGGCCGCATCCGGAGCAAATCCTCCTTGGAAATGACTGGGCTTTCTCCGGCAGAATTCATCCAGACCTCGGTATTCCGTTGGCCCAGATGGAACTAATGGGTGGGAACTCGGACTTGGCGCCGGATTCTGGTTCAGATTGTGCAAGTTCTCATTGACCTGCTGCAACGCCACCACCATTTGCGCCAGTAAATCATTCGGAACATTCTAACTTGCTCCTCTTCCAGCCATGAGTACTTGTACTCACTCAATTGTTAGTAAGCGAATTTGTACATTTACAGTGCACACAACACTTAACATTTAGTATCATTCAAACAACTTTAGCACATAAGGATACAAAGAAGCATGTAAGGCCATATCCTAGGTCGCAGGATTAACTATGCTCTGATACCATATTGTAAGGACCGAAATTTTACCCTTGAAATTTTTTCTTTTATTTTAATCCTTTCATGCATACAGTCATCATACTACTTTGATTTCTCAATCATCATTCCTTAAACACCTTTTAACAAAGATATTACCATACAATTTATGTTGCGGAAAAACATAATTCATTAAATTAAACCCTAGTGTCTACCGTATACAACTAGCTATGGGTTTCCAAAATACCCATAGCTACGTATATGCAGAATTACAATCAATCGTATAAGTCACATATCCATAGTTACAAAATATTCCAAGTAATTCAATAAGCACTTATGTACAAATAATACAAATGAATGAATCCAAAATATAAGGCTCCTAAATCCTCCAAAAATGGGTCTCCCTCGTATCACCTGTTTATCTGCAATGGGATTATCAATGACAAAAACACAAAACACACAAAGGAGTAAGTCATTAATTCAATAAACATCATTATAAGATAATCCACATTATAAAAAGGGGTCACTAAACCATCTTTGAAATTCATTTTGTTTTGCTGCATAACTTGATCCAAAGTCGCTACACCTCTTAGGGTTAACTAAAAGCAGATTCTCATTTTCTTAAAACAAATCGTGCTTATATACTCAAGCCAGAGTTTTGATTATATACTCAAGCTAGAGTTTCACTTATATACTCAAGCCAGAGATTCACTTATATACTCAAGCCAGAGTTTCGCTTATATACTCAAGCCAGAGTTTCGCTTATATACTCGAGCCAGAGTTTCGGTTATATACTCGAGCCAGAGTTTCGCTTATATACTCAAGCCAGAGTTTCGCTTATATACTCAAGCCAGAGTTTCGCTTATATACTCAAGCCAGAGTTTTGCTTATATACTCAAGCCAGAGTCGCTAACCATTTATGGTCGGCTAAAAATACATTTCCTTTTCATTAACTTCACCTTAAAACATTTCCGGTAAATCCACGACCACGTTAGTATAAACACACCCATATATGTTTATACTAATTACGTGATTTACAACTCAATCAACACATAACCAGAAGTACACATACTTTCCATTCCGTAAACCTACGCCTACTTTAATATAAACACACCCATATATGTTTATACTAAATGCGTACTTTACCACTCAATCTTTTCATAATCAGAGAATACACATTTTCGAGTTCAAATGTACAATTAAAGACTTATCCGTACCTCGGTGAGTGTTGGGTTTGGTTCTTGGCAACTTCTTAAGTTCCACCGACACCGCCTCCAACCTTAGGATATTTCCTCATCCCACCACATAACACAATGTTAGTCATTTATTCCAAATATCGCATAAACAACTTATATTGCATCATTTAATCATACAAAATATTCATCATAAATATTCAACCGTCTAAAACATGCATAACCATCTCATATTCCAATATTTGGAGGTAAACTCATCTTCTACCTCTAGCATTTTACTCATTCTCTCCTTTTACCACATTTTCACTTTTAGGGTTTTTTTGGGGTTTTCATGAACTAACCCACAACCCTTTCCATTCTTGAGATACTATCTCTAAACAAGGTGTTTACAAAGTAAGAATTACATAAAATGAACCATCACCCAAAAGGATGAGTTTCCATGGTTTCTTTCATTTTTGAGAAGAGATCCAACATACCCAAAGTGAGTTTAAGAGAGAAAAAGAGAGTTAGAATCTAGAGTTTTACCTCTTCTCAAGCTCTTAGATGAGTATCCAAGCTTTTTGCCCTTGAAAAGCTCTCTTCTCTCACTCTTCTTCTTTTCTAAACCCTAGATTGTGTTTAGGGGTTTCTCATTAAATGTTGTCTCGTCAGGTTCTCGCTCAAGCGAGGGATTCTCGCTCAAGCGAGGGATTCTCGCTCAAGTGAGAAAATCCCGCCCATTTTAAAAACTCAAATCTGACCCTCTCGCTCAAGCGAGAATCTCACAGTGGCAACAGCCCCAAAATGACATTTCTCGCCCAGGCGAGAATCCTCCAGTATAGCCCATGATTTCACCCTCCCATATAAACCTCTCTCGCTCAAGCGAGAATCTCTCGCTCAAGCGAGGATTCGAGGGCTGATACTATGATTTTCAAGACTTAAAATTTGGGGTGTTACAGAACCTACAAGCATCGTACCGACCACCAACCTGCTCCTACTGACGAACCAGAACCTACTATTGCACCAAACCAACCTGAGTCTCATGCTCAATCTTCTGCATCTGCTGCAATGCCCACTAATCAGATGATTATGGATTAATTGGTTTCTCTTCGAGGCTACATCACCACAAGGATGGATGCTTTCGACACTCAAAGCCAACAAATCCATTACGAACTTCATCGTCTTTCTTCAAGGCTAAGCAACATGGATGATTATGAAGATAGTTTAGAGCCCGAGTCTTAGATTATTTGTCTAGGTTTCTGACTTTGTAATGACTATGGCTGTGTATTTTCCATGTGGTTTTAAACATTGTTTGGGTTGTTTCTTGTTATTTCTTGTTGTTTTTAGATTACTGTATGAACATCTTATTTATTAGTTATGCAATGTGTTAAATTTCATATTAATACATGGTGTTAATTATATTATGTTTATATTACTTGAACTTTCATATACTATGACCTATTGTATGTTATGCTCTACAAATGTCTATTGTGCTAGACTCTTGGTTTTTCTTCTTTTTGATGAAGTCAAAAGGGGAAGAAAAGTTGGGAGATGTGTATTTTCTTTCATTATTCTTTCAGGCACATAACTCCAAAAGAAAGGGGGAGCATACATGCATACATATAGGGGGAGCATACTCAAGACAAGTCAAGATATATCATCAAGTATGTTGCTCTCAGAAAATTACAAATTCAAGAAGACATTGGTTTGTCATCATCAAAAAGGGGGAGATTGTGAAGAATATTGCTCCTGACCTTGACACGGTTTTGATGAAGATACTAATATCACAAAAAGAAGAAAGGAATAAGACCGACAAAGACTATCGAAGATAAAGCTTCAAGATTTAGAGTCTAAGTCCTTACATACTTTTATCCTTACAACTCATATATTTACTTAGTTAATAATGCTCAAAATTGTTTTCAAGAAAATCAGGAAAAACTAAGTATGAATAAAAATAATTTTCAAAAATAACATGAAACGGGTTACCATACTTGAGTAACAAGTTACATGAGTGAGAAAAGAGTTTTCAAACCTCTAACAGCTATGAGTAATCCATTATAGACTTTGGAGTAACAGATTACCATTTTTAGAAAACAGGGTAATCGATTACTCAAAGTAGTGTAATCGATTACACTAAGGCAAATTCACAAAGCTGTCAAATAGTGTTGTTGAGTAATCGATTACTCAAATCCAGTAATCGATTACACTATGTGAATTTTCAAAAAGTTGTTAACATGATTGTTGGGTAATCGATTACCCATTTGCAGTAATCGATTACTGAGAGCTTTTGCATCAGTTTTTCAGATTTCAAGTGAAAGGATTTCACTCCAAACTGATTGCTTTTAATTCCAAACGAAACCTACTCATGCCTAAGGGTATTGTGGTTAATTGGAAGCCTATATAAAGGCATTGAAACACTCTCACAACAACACACATACAACTCACAACTCAGATTTCAAACTCTCTTTAAAAGCTCTCACACTTTCTGATTTTACTTACACTTTTCAAGCAACCTACTCTTAAACTTTCAAAGTTATTTTGAAGTTGCTTCTAAGTGTTTTTCATATTGTTAAAGAGCATTGTTATCTCAACTATACGAGTTGTTATTGGATTGCAAGTTATAGAAATTGTCATATACACTTATAAGGCAATCCAAGACAAATTGTACATTCTTCACTTTTGCAAAGTTTACTTTCTTTCACAAGGGTGTGAAGAGAAAGGGTGAGTGACTTGGTATAGTGTTTACCAAGGAAGTAACTTGGTATAGTTTTTACCAAGGGTGTTACTTGGAATAGAGTTTTCCAATGGGATTAGATATAAGTGAGTGTGTAAGGTACAAGGAGATCTCGGGGTGAGATAATTGTAATTGCAACTCATTATATTTAATAAAGGAATCTCTTGCGAGTCAAGAGTACTGGACGTAGCCTTCGGGGGACAAGAAGGGGAACCAGTTTAAAACACCTACGTACTCTCTTTCCCTTCTTTTTGTTATTTATTTATCCTTCCTAAGTCAATATTTTTCTGCACAATATTTTCGTTGAACGTTAACTTTGATATTGCAGAAAAATTGGCCATACTTATTGCAACAACTAATTCACCCCCCCCCCCTCTTAGTTGCAATCTCAGTCTTACATATAAGGGCCATTGAAAACGGCCTCCCAAATATATGTGTCAATTACTTCTATAAAGATTTTCATATGCATTTTCCAGTAGGGTGGTTGATGGATGCATCATCGCTGCCGAAAGGGTTAGTGGAGCCCAAGATAACATATGCCTAGGATCAACGATCTAAGCGGTTAAGCTAGCACTATCGTACTAGCTTTGATACCACTTGTTGGGGTAAAAAAGAATACAACACACCTAGAGGGGGTGAATATGTGTAGCGGTCCACTATTACTGCTTTTTCCAAAATTATCCAAAGACAGAAAATGCACTATTTTAATCGATTATCATAGTACCTAATTAATTAACACCAGAACCAATTAATCGATTATTAACATACTTAATCGATTATCTTGTATCAGAAAACTTCTAATAAATTCTGTTTCTTGAAATGCAAGTTATACAAAACTCAATTATTTACAGATCCAAATAGCTTACAAAGACTACTCAAGAATATGACCATAAAATACTTAAGCACAACAATTAACAATCAATTTAACAATATGTAAAGTTAATAAGAATATGATTGAAATTGAAGAGTTAAGGGAAAGAAGAATGCAAGAAGGAATTTTTATTTTGTTTCGTTTGCATGTCCACTTGCAAACTACATCCTCGTCTCCCCTTCTGATCTTAGGAGATTTTTTTCTTCACTATTGGAATAAAAGTTTTACACACACTCTTCCAAATATACACAAGATTCCTACCTTGGATCTAGAGCCTCCAAGATACCTTGACCTCACACCCCCGCTTCTAATGGATAATCCTAACCACTTCTACCGGTAGGTTACAACCTCTTCTAACTCTCAATCAAAACACTTGCTTATGAAGAAAACCAATCATCTAACCACAACTAGGATTTCTACCACTTCTCTATTCCTAGAGACAAAACCATTCTTGGAAAATACAAGGCTTATTGCAAAAAGCACCTTAACAAATGTGTAGATTAATAAAGAACTAACCACTACAAACCTAAGAACAAGATTCTCACACAACCTATAGTCTGAGTGAGCAACTCTAATAAGGTTTGTAGAACAATTTTTTCCAAATGCACTCTAATGCAAAAATCAATCACTTAATAACCTTTGTTTCCTTTGATAAAATCAAGAAACTTTTTCAAAATATTTTCTACGAAAATATCGGCTGTAAGAATCTTAAAAATATAAGAAAATTTTGAATCTCAACTTATGAGCAAATGGGTAAAAACAGATTTTATAACCAACATGTGAGAAACCATGGAAACTCTTCCTTTTGAGTTGTGGTTCGTTTTATTTAGTTTCTCTCTTGTAAACTCTTGGTTTAGAGTTGGTATTAAAGAATGGAGAGGGTTTGTGGGTTGATTCATGAAAACCCCAAAACCCTAAAATGAAAATGTGGTTAAAGAGGAAAATGGGTGAAATGTTAGTTATAGAAGATGAGTATATGCTCTAATGTTGAAATATAAGATGAATATGTATGTTTTAGATGTTTGGAAACTCTTAATGAAAGTAGTTTTAGGAACATTGAAAATGTGTGAATTTCTTGTATGGTTAAAGATGAAATATGAGTGTTTATGTGTTATGGTGAATAAATGACTAACATTGTTGTTATGTGGTGGAAATGAGGAAAGATCCTAAGGTTGGAGGTGGTCTCGGAGGAACTTGCAAAGTTACCAAGGACCAATCCCAACACTCACCAAGGTAAGGATAAGTCTTTAACTAGCATATCGTATTGAGAGAATGCGTGGAATTGTTGTTTATGAATTGATGGTGTATCAATGAAAAGAAAATATATTTTTAGCCGACCATGATTGGTTAGCGACTTTGGCTCAAATTATGTAGCAAGCTTTGACTCAAGCGATGTAGCAAACTTTGGCTCAAGTTATGTAGTGATACTTTAGCTTAGTTATGTAGCGATACTTTGGCTCAAGTGATGTAGCAAGCTTTGGCTCAAGAGATGTAGCAAACTTTGGCTCAAGTTATGCAGCGAAACTTTGGCTCAAGTTATGTAGCAAAACTTTGGCTCAAGTTATGTAGCGATACTTTGGCTCAAGTTATGTAGCGATACTTCGGCTCAAGTTATGTAGCAAGCTTTGGCTCAAGCGATGTAGAAAACTTTGGCTCAAGTTATGTAGCGGAAATGAATTTAAAATGGTTTATTGACCCCTTTAAAATGTGGATTATCTTATAATGATATTTATTGAATTAATGATATGTTGTGTGTATTTGTCGTAGATAACCCCATTGCAGGTAAACAGGTTAGTTGAGGATGCTTGGTTTGATAATTGTAACTCCGAGTATTGTAACTCTAGATATTTGTAGCTATGAGTATTTAGGAAACCCATAGCTAGTTGTATGCGGTAGTTACCGGGAGGCATTAATATAAATTATGTTTTTCTGCAATTAAGGGTAGCCATGGCATGAAATTGAAATTGTATGATTAGAGCTATTAGATGATTAAAGAAATGGATGATTTAAAAGGTTAAAGGAGATATATGTATGGTGTAACATGGGAAATCAAGTATTAAGGATTAAAATAAACAAAAAAATTTCAAGTGTAGAATTTGGGTCGTTACAATATGGTATCAGAGCATAGTTAATTCTACGGCCTAGGGTATGGCCTTACTTGCTTCTTTGTAACATGTTTGTGATTTAACTAGTTGAAATTATGTGAATTTATTGTTTAAATCATGTAGCCTTGGTGTAGTGACATGTAATGTACTATGAGACTATGTGATAATCTGAATTATGTGAGTTAGAATTGTGCGCTAACCACCAATGAGTGTAGATTAAAGAATGACTGGAAGAGGGAGAGGAACAAGTCAGAATATTCTGAATGATCTGTTGGCTCAGATGGTGGCTGCACTGCAACAAGTTAATGAGAACTTGCATAACTTGAACCAGAACCCAGCACCAAGTCCTAGTTCGCAACCTTTAGCTCCACTCGAGTCGGGCGAGTACCGAGGATTGAATGAGTTCTGTAAGCGGAATCCTAGTTCCAAGGTGGATTCGCTCCTGATGCTTCAAACGAGTGGATTCAAGACTTGGATAGAATATTCCGAGCCATGGGGTGTAATGATGTTCAGAAAGTGGCTTATGCTTCTTACATGCTGGTAAAAGAAGTTGAAACTTGGTGGGAGTTTACTCGGCGTCAGATGGAAAATGAGGGGCGAGTGATTACTCGGGTTGCATTCAAGGAGAAATTTCTCCAGAAATATTTTCCAGCTGATCTGAAGAGGAAGAAAGAAATGGAGTTTCTGAGGTTGGAGTAGGGTAACATGTCAGTGGGAGAATATGCGGCCAAGTTCGAGGAATAGGCCCAATTTTGTCCATACGCTGAATTGGAGGTGGATGGACGATCCAAATGTTCTAAGTTTGAATCGGGTTTGAAGCCCAAGTTGAAAAGTATGTTTGGGCACGAAGAGATTGCTGATTTTCCTACCTTAGTGAACAAGTGTAGGATGTATGAGGATGACCTGGCAGCCGATGAGGTGGTGACTCCTCGCACAAATCCCCCGAGGCACTTTGGGCCTCAAAGGAGTTATTGGCATGGAAAGGGGAAGAGTAAGGTCTTTCAACAGGAACGAAAACCATACTCCCCACCTACTGGAAATCGGGGAAGTAGTTCGCATGGGCCAAGGTGTAAGGACCCAATTTCCTCACTTGAAATTTTTTCTTTTATTTTAATCTTTTATGCTTGATTTCCCATGTTACATCTTACATACATTTCCTTTAACCTTATAAATCATCCATTTCTTTAATTATCTAATAACTCTAATCATACAATTTCAGTTTCATACAATGCTACCCTTAATTGCAGAAAAACATAATTCATATCACTATCTCCCGGTAACTACCGCATACAACTAGCTAAGGGTTTCCAAAATACCCATAGCTATAAATATCCAAAGTCACAAACATCCAGAGTCACAAACATCCATAGTTACAATTACCCAAGTAGCATTCAATTAGTCATAATACAAAAATGGCAAAAAAAGGAATTCAGGTTTTAAGATCCTAAGTCATCAAACCAAGCATCCTCAACAAACATGTTTACCTGCATTGGGATTATCAACGATAAATGCACAACAAACAAAGGAGTAAGTCATTAATTCAATAAATATCATTATAAGATAATCCACATTTTCAACGGGGTTAGTAAACCATTATAAAATTCATTTTCGCTACATAACTTGAGCCAAAGTTTTGCTACATCGCTTGAACCAAAGCTTGCTACATAACTTGAGCCAAAGTATCGCTACATCGCTTAAGCCAAAGCTTGCTACATAACTTGAGCCAAAGTTTCACTACATAACTTGAGCCAAAGTATTGCTACATTGCTTGAGCCAAAGCTTGCTACATAACTTGAGCCAAAGTTTCGCTACATAACTTGAGCCAAAGTTTTACTACATAACTTGAGCCAAAGTATCGCTACATAACTTGAGCCAAAGTTTGCTACATTGCTTGAGCCAAAGCTTGCTACATAACTTGAGCCAAAGTCGCTAACCAATCATGGTCGGCTAAAAATATGTTTTCTTTTCATTGATACACCATCAATTCATAAATAGCAATTTCACGCATTCTCTCAATACGATATGCTAATTAAAGACTTATCCTTACCTTGGTGAGTGTTGGATTTGGTCCTTGGTAACTTTGCAAGTTACTCCGACACCGCCTCCAACTTTAGGATCTTTCTTCATTCCCACCACATAACAACAATGTTAGTCATTTATTCGAAATAACACATAAACAACTCATATTTCATCTTTAACCATACAAGATATTCACACATTTTCAATGTTTCTAAAACCACTTTCGTCAAAAGTTTCCAAACATCTTAAACATACATGTTCATCTTATATTTCAACATTAGAGCATATACTCATCTTCTACATCTAAAATTTCACCCATTTTCCTCTTTAACCACATTTTCATTTTAGGGTTTTGGGGTTTTCATGAATCAACCCACAAACCATCCCCATCTTTGAATACCCACTCTAAACCAAGAGTTTGCAAGAGGAAAACAAATCGTGCTTATATACTCAAGCCAGAGTTTTGCTTATATACTCAAGCGAGAGTTTCGCTTATATACTCAAGCCAGAGTTTCGCTTAAATACTCAAGCCAGAGTTTCGCTTATATACTCAAGCCAGAGTAACGCTTATATACTCAAGCCAGAGTTTCACTTATATACTCAAGCCAGAGTTTCGCTTATATACTCAAGCCAAAGTTTCGCTTATATACTCAAGCCAAAGTTTCGCTTATATACTCAAGCCAGAGTTTTGCTTATATACCCAAGCCAGAGTCGCTAACCATTTATGGTCGGCTAAAAATACATTTCCTTTTCATTAACTTCACCTTAAAACATTTCTGGTAAATCCACGACCACATTAGTATAAACACACCCATATATGTTTATACTAATTACGTGATTTACAACTCAATCAACACATAACCAAAAGTACACATACTTTCCATTCCGTAAACCTACGCCTACTTTAATATAAACACACCCATATATGTTTATACTAAATGCGTACTTTACCACTCAATCTTTGCATAATCAGAGAATACACATTTTTGAGTTCAAATGTACAATTAAAGACTTATCCTTACCTCGGTGAGTGTTGGGTTTGGTTCTTGGCAACTTCTTAAGTTCCACCAACACCGCCTCCAACCTTAGGATATTTCCTCATCCCACCACATAACACAATGTTAGTCATTTATTCCAAATATTGCATAAACAAATTATATTGCATCAATTAATCATACAAAATATTCATCATAAATATTCAGCCGTCTAAAACATGCATAACCATCTCATATTCCAATATTTGGAGGTAAACTCATCTTCTACCTCTAGCATTTTACTCATTCTCTCCTTTTACCACATTTTCACTTTTAGGGTTTTTTGGGGTTTTCATGAACCAACCCACAACCCTTTCCATTCTTGAGATACTATCTGTAAACAAGGAGTTTACAAAGTAAGAATGACATAAAATGAACCATCACCCAAAAGGATGAGTTTCCATGGTTTCTTTCATTTTTGAGAAGAGATCCAACATACCCAAAGTGAGTTTAAGAGAGAAAAAGAGAGTTAGAATCTAGAGTTTTACCTCTTCTCAAGCTCTTAGATGAGTATCCAAGCTTTTTGCCCTTGAAAAGCTCTCTTCTCTCACTCTTATTCTTTTCTAAACCCTAGATTGTGTTTAGGGGTTTCTCATTAAATGTTGTCTCGTCGGGTTCTCGCTCAAGCGAGAATCTCACAGTGGCAACAGCCCCAAAATGACTTTTCTCGCCCAGGCGAGACAATTCTCGCTCAGGCGAGACAATTCTCGCTCAAGCGAGAATCCTCCAGTATAGCCCAGGATTTCACCCTCCCATATGAACCTCTCTCGCTCAAGCGAGGATTCGAGGGCTGATACTATGATTTTCAAGACTTAAAATTTGGGGTGTTACAGAGTACAAGGACATGTCCAGAGATATTATCCTAAGTTACGGTAGAGTGTGAATACGGTGCGGGCTGAACGACCTCGATCCACCGACAAAGTGTTTTCCATGAGTGGTGCAGAGACATCAGATGTTGATGGTCTGATCCAAGGTATATGTATGGTGGCAGGTATTCCTCTTTTAGTGTTATTTGATTCGGGAGCGACACACTCCTTTGTATCTGTTGAATGTGTAGACCGACTGAAATTCCACACAGAATTGTTGCCTTTCGACTTGGTCATATCCACCCCAAATAATGTGCCGGTGATGGTATCGACTTTTGCGTCTCAATGTCCGGTGATGGTAAATGGTAGAACATTTACCTTGAATTTAATCTGCTTACCGTTGTCCTAGTTAGATTTAATTTTGGGAATGGACTGGTTGTCAGCAAATCATGTTATCCTTAATTGTGCTGATAAGACTGTGGTGTTTGGAGATCTATGTGAGATTTCTGACCAGGTTAATTGTATGAAGCCAATGTCATCTAAGGGAGTCAGAACCTCCCTTAAGGAAGGGGGATCAGTGTTTATGCTGTTGGCATTACTAGAGGGTATTGAGAAACCCAACATTGATAGTATTCCGATAGTTCGTGAGTTCCCTGAGGTATTTCCTGGTGATATTTCGGAATTGCCCCCAGTCAGAGAAGTTGAATTCTCTATTGACTTGATACCTGGAACGGGACCCATCTCTATAGCTCCTTATAGGATGACACCGTCAGAACTGGCTGAGTTTAAAAAACAGGTTGAGGACCCTTTGGCAAAGATATTTATTCTTCCTAGTGTCTCACTGTGGGGTGCACCATTTTTATTGGTTAAGAAGAAAGATTGGAGTATGAGGTTGTGCACCGATTACAGACAGTTGAATAAGGTTACTATCAAGAACAAGTACTTGTTGCCTAGAATTGATGACTTGATGGATCAATTGAGAGGGGCAGTTGTGTTTTCAAAGATTGACCTTTGGTCGGGTTATCACCAACTTCGAGTTAAGACGGAGGATATTCCTAAAACTGCTTTCAGGGCGAGGTATGGGCATTTTGAATATTTGGTGATGCCTTTTGGTATGATGAATGCTCCAACAATCTTTACAGACTACAAGAATTGGATTTTCTATCCGTATTTGGATTCGTTTGTAGTGGTATTTATTGATGATATTCTGGTTTATTCCAAGAGCCGAGAAGAACATGTGAAGCATCTAACAGTGGTTTTGGATCTTCTGAAGAGTAATCAATTGTATGCGAAATTTTCAAAATGTGATTTCTGGTTGGAATCATTAAACTTCCTTGGACATGTGATATCCCGGGAAGGAGTGGCATTAGACCCTCCTAAGGTCGAGGCAGTGATGGAAGGGGCAGTGCTATAGTCAGTTATTGAGATCAGGAGTTTTTTGGGTTTAGCTGGTTAGTACAGAAAGTTCATTGAGGGGTTTTTCAAGTTGGCATTACCTCTAACTAAGCTTACCAGAAAAGGAGAACCATATGTGTGAACGATCCGTTGTGAAGAAAGTTTTCAAGAGTTGAAGCAGAGGTTGACTACAGCGCTAATGTTGGTTCTTCCTTGTACTGATCGTGATTTCAGTGTGTATTGTGACGCTTCTAAACAAGGTTTAGGTTGTGTGTTGATGCATGACGGGAAATTTGTTGCTTATGCTTCCCGGCAGTTGAGAACGCATGAGAAAAACTACCCTACGCATGACTTGGAACTAGCCGCGGTGGTCTTTGCATTGAAAATCTGGAGGCACCATCTGTATGGTGTAAGATTTGAGGTGTACAGCGACCACAAGAGTCTGAAATATCTATTTGATCAAAAGGAACTGAACATGAGACAGAGAAGGTGGATGGAGTTCCTTAAGGACTATGATTTTGGATTGCAGTATCATCCGGGAAAGGCCAATGTGGTAGCTGATGCTTTAAGTCGGAAGTCCTTACATATGTCGGTGTTAATGGTTCGGGAAGAGAAGTTAATTGAGGAGTTCAGGGATATGAACTTGGCAGTTCCAATGGGACCCCATAGCATGATCTTAGGAATACTTAAGGTCACCAATGAATTGTTTGACCTGATCAGAAAGATGCAGGTAGAGGATCGTGAATTGAAGGTCAAACGAGATTTGATGGCTAGTGGGAAGGAGACAGATTTTGAAATGGACTCTAGTGGAATGTTACGATACAAGGGAAGGGTGTGTGTGCCTAGGGATGTTGAATTGCGAAAGAGTATTTTGGAGGAGTCACACAAGAGTAAAATGAGTTTCCATCCTGGAACTACTAAAATGTATCAAGATTTGAAAAAGTTGTTTTGGTGGTCTGGTTTAAAGAAGGATCTGGCCTTGTATGTTTCGTGTTGTCTGATCTGTCAGAAGGCAAAAATCAAACAACAGAGGCCAGCAGGGGAACTTCAATCTTTAGAAATTCCTGTGTCGAAGTGGGATAGCATTTCGATGGACTTTGTGTCGGGTTTTCCAAAGACTCATAAAGGGTATGATTCGATATAGGTAATACTGGACAGGTTGACTATGTCTGCACACTTCTTACCTACGAACATGAGATATTCTTTAGAAAGATTAGCTGAGCTGTATATCAAGGAAATCGTTCGATTGCATGGAATACCGTCGAGCATTGTTTCGGATAGAGACCCCCATTTCACTTCAAACTTTTGGACTAGTTTGCAGTCCGCGCTGGGAACTAAGTTGAAATTGAGTCCAGCTTATCATCCACAAACGGATGGTCAATCAGAAAGGACCATACAGTCATTGGAGGATCTTTTAAGGGCTTGTGTTTTGGAACAATCAGGGAGTTGGGATATCATGTTGCCTTTGATCGAGTTTACCTACAACAATAGTTTTCATACTAGCATCAGGATGGCCCCTTACGATGCCTTGTATGGGATAAAGTGTAGGAATCTAGTGAGTTGGTTTGAAACTGGGGAGAATTTGGTATTGGGACCTGAGTTGGTCCGAGAAACGACAGAAAAGATTAAGAAAATCTGGGATTATATGAGAATAGCACAAAGTCGATAGAAAAGCTATTACGATAAGAGGCGTAAACCTCTTGAGTTGAAGGAGGGAGATCATGTATTCATGAGAGTAGTTCCGACTACTGGGATTGGTAGAGTGTTAAAGTCTCGTAAGCTTACTCCAAGATTTATTGGACCATATTAGATATTGAAGAGGATTGGGCCGGTATCATATCGGATTGCTTTACCTCCATTGTTGTCGAATCTTCACAATGTGTTTCATGTGTCTCAATTGCGGAAATATGTGGGGGACCTTTCTCATGTAGTGGAGTCGGAGCAAATAGAATTGAAAGATAACTTGACTTTTGCTACCTTGCCAGTGAGGATTTTGGATACCAGTATCAAAAAGTTGAGGGACAAAGAGATTACTTTGGTGAAGGTACTATGGAGTCAAGTAGATGAAGGAGACGCTACATGGGAAGTGGAACATGATATGAGGAAGGATTACCCTCATTTGTTTGAACCGATGTATGTTTAATTTTCGGGGACGAAAATTCTTATAAAAGGGGGAGGATTGTGACACCTTGAATTTAAGGTTATTAAATTATAGTATCAGTCCTGGAAGTCTCGCTTGAGCGAGAAAGGGGTCGCCTGGGCGAGAGTGGCTCACCTGGGTGAGTGGAATCCTGGGCTATACTGAAGGATTCTCACCTGAGCGAGGATTGTCTCGCTTGATGAGAGATGGCTCGCCTGAGTGAGAGTTGTCTCGCCTGGGTGAGAAGTGGCACTCTGAAGCTGTAGAGGCTGTAAGATCCTCGCTGAAGCAAGAGTATCCTCGCTTGAGCGAGAGGAACAAATCTGAGTTTTTAAAATGGGCGAGATTTTCTCGCTTGAGCGAGAATGAGCTCGCTTGAGCGAGAACCTGATGCTATTACAATAAATAAGGAACCCAAACACATTTTAGGGTTAGAACTTGAAGAGAAGTGAGAGAAGAGAGCATTTTCAAGAGCAAGGAGTCTTGAGGCTAATCTAGAAGCTTTAGAATAGGTAAATCTCTTGATTCTAACTCTCATTCTCCCTTTCAAACTCGTTTTAGGTGTACGGGATCTCTTCTCAAAATGTGAGAAACCATGGAAACTCATCCTTTAGAGTTATGGTTCGTTTTATGTTGTTTTTCTCTTGAAAACTCTTCGTTTAGAGTTGGTTTCGATGAATGGAAAGGTTTTGTGGGTTGATTCCTGAAAACCCCAAAACCCCCAAAATGAAAATGTGTCAAAAGAGGAAAATGGGTAAAATGGTAGATGGAGAAGATGTGTTTGTGTTTAAATGCAAAATAGAAGATGAATATGTATGTTTTAATGTTGGAAACTTCTAATGAAAGTGGTTTTGGAAACATTCGAAACATGTGAATATTATATATGTTTGCAAATGAAATATGAGATGTTTAAACGTTGTTGAGAATAAATTACTGACTTTTGTTGTTGTTTGGTGGGGATGAGGAAAGATCCTAAGGTTGGAGGCGGTGTCGGAGGAACTTGCAAAGTTACCAAGGACAAAACCCAACACTCTCCAAGGTAAGGATAAGCATTTTATTTCGAGATATGCATTATGAGAAATGCGGTTATATGTGGTTGAGTCGAAAAGAATAAGATGTGGGACGTATGAAAGAATTTGAATTCTTGCCCTACGTGGTATTGAATTGAATGTCTTGCCCTACGTGGTATTGAATTGAATGTCTTGCCCTACGTGGTATTGAATTGAATGTCTTGCCCTATGTGGTATTGAATTGAATGTCTTGCCCTACGTGGTATTGAATTGAATGTCTTGCCCTAGATGGTATTGAATTGAATGTCATGCCCTACGTGGTATTGAATTGAATGTCTTGCCCTACGTGGTATTGAATTGAATGTCTTGCCCTACGTGGTATTGAATTGAATGTCTTGCCCTACGTGGTATAGAGTTGAATGTCTTGCTCAAGTGGTATTGAATTGAATGTCTTGCCCTATGTGGTATTGTGGAAGTATGTGTAAGTGGGAAATGGCTATGTAAGACAAGAATGAAGAAGAGGTTATCAAGGTTTGACATGGAAGAATGTGAAAGTGAGAATGGTCTTATGAGGTAGTAAGAGATAAAACAAAAAGTAATGACTTTATGTTGAAATGCTTAAATTGTTTATCTAACTCTGTTTAAATGTGGATTATATAAAATGTTATTTATTGAATTAAATGACTTACTCCTTTGTACGTTTTGTGTGTTGCCATTTGATAATCCCATTGCAGGTAATTGAATGAATTAAGGACACTCGATTTTGAGCTGTAGGAGCTTTTAAATCTGGATTCCTTTATTTGCACATGATTGAATATTTCCGGATTTAAGTATTTGTAACCATGACCATTATAATTTTGGATAATTGTAACTCTGGATATTTGTAGCTATGGGTATTTTGGAAACCCATAGCTAGTTGTATGCGGTGGTTACCGGAAGATAGAAATATGAATTATGTTTTTCTACAATTAAGGGTAATATGGTATGAAACCGAAATTGTATGATTAGAGTTATTAGATAATTAAAGAAATGGATCGATTAAAAGGTTAAAGGAAATGTATGTATGATGTAACATGGAAAAATTAAGCATGAAGGATTAAAATAAAAATTTTCAAGGATAAAATTTGGGTCCTTACAACCAGTATAGTTGATTATCCTGTAACTGAAAACTTAGAACCAAAATAGTTTCTTTCTATCCAAGTAATAGATACACTATTCAGTGATTTAATGAAACAAATTTCTAATTGGGATTATTACAGAATATGCATAGAAAAGCACTTAATCACAGTTATTATCAAGCAATTTATCGAAGATTAAAATGAATAAGGAATGATTGAATTTAAAATATTAAGGGAAAAGAAGAATGTAAGTCGGAATTTTATTCTGGTTCGTTTGCTTGTCCATGTGCAAACTACATTCAGGCCTCCCATTCTGATCTCGGGAGTTTTTATTCACTATACGGAATTTGTTTTACAACCACACTTCCAAATAGACACAAGTTTTCCCCCTTGGACCAAGAGTCTCTAAGACAAGCTTGATTTCAACACGCCCGCTTCTAAAGGATATCCTCACCACTTCTAACGGTACAGTCAACTCTCTTCTTACTCTCTACCAAGACACTTGCTTACAAAGAACTATTCACCTAACCTCAGCTAAGGATCTTCATAAGTTCTATATTTCTAGAGATACAAAACCTTCTTGAAAAAAATACAAAATCTTGTAACAAAAGCACCATAACAAGTATGCTAAATACAACAGAACTGATTCCTACAAACCAAAGAATGAAACCCTCACACAACCTATAGTCTAAGTGAGTAAGTGTGATAAGGTTTGTAAAGTTTTTAGTTTGCACTCTAATGCAATAGATTGAAACACTTAAGAACTTTCTTCACTTCATCAAAACAAGAAACTTTTTCACAAGTTTTCCTATGACAATATTTGCTCACAAAATCTTAACAATATATTAAAATTTTGGATTGTTATTTATGAGAAAAATATGGAAAAACAAATTTTGTAGCTAATTGATTTCAACAGAGTTTAATCGATTAACCCAATCAATAGTCGATTAACAGGTTTTGAAAATAACAGACTTCTGTTGAACTTAATCGATTAACAAACAACTTAATCGATTAGTGGCACCAAGAAATTCAAGATGTTTAGCTATTGTAACTTAAATTAATCGGTTAAACCCATACTTAATCGATTAACTACATTAGAAATTTCAAGATTGTAGCTACTGGAACCCCTATTAATCGATTAACCCTTAGCTTAATCGATTACTAGGTTTCCATAACTACTTAACTGATTAATGCAAGACAATCAATTAACAATTAAGCATAAAATAGTTTCTTTGTTTTAAAGCAAGCCTCCTATATGATGTAAGTTGAAGCAATGAATGATTTTGAAAATACTATCATTTTAATGCAACCTAATCAAAATATGGATGGATGATGACTCATTTTAGTTAAAACATTTTAAGCCTTATGTGAGATTCTCATCCTTAGGTTTACCTACCTAGACTCAACTAAGCAATCTTCTTAGGACTTCTAAAACTACAAAGTAACATTCCTAAGTCTAAGACAACCTTGAGTCTTGATATGTTGTTTGTTGACTTGTTATTGACTTCAAGTTTTACCATAGCATCTTTGTCTTTGTCATAACAAAATAAGAAGATGACATTCTTTGCAACCTTTCACATTGACTCCTCTTGCATTCTCAAGGTGGGTTGAAAAGGTTTCAAAGAAAGGAAGCTTAGAACTCAACCTTTAAAGGCAAGACTCCCAAAGAATGCTTCATTTGCCATTAGTGTGGGAAATCAGGTCATATGAAGTTTCAATGTCCCATATATCTCAAGAAAGTTGAAAATGATAAGAACACCTCAATAGACTTCAAATCCAAAAAAATCCTACATTGTATGGGATGTTCCCGAGGAGGAATCAACATCAAGCACTTCCGAATAGGAAAAGACGAAAAAACTATGTCTTATGGTTAATACGCAAGATCCCAGCACCTCCAATGACCTTGGTGAATCTAATGAGGTACATTCTTATGAATCTAGTTCTTGTTCTGAAAATTCACCAACCTATGATGATCCCTATAGTACTTTTGTTGAATTACATGAAGAGCTACAGAAACTTGCAAGAATTAATGTTGATAGGGAAAGAGTTATACTTTTGCATGAGAAGAAAATAATTGCTATGCAAAAGGAATTGGATGAAATAAAGTTATAAAATGAAACTCTTGATCTTATCTATACATGTGCTTCATGTGGTTGTTGTTCTAAACTAATTGAGACTTCTACATGTGAACATTGCATGTTCTAGATGATGAAGATTATGTATTAAAGAATAAAATGGCAAAGTTCACATATAGTAGTCGAAATCTTGACAATTTGCTTGCATCATCTAGAAATGTTGGTAACCGGGCTTGTTTAGGCTATAAGAATATCAAGAAAATAAAATCATATAGAAAGCATGTAGTACATAATCATAATATGAATAATGAAAAATTGCGTACTTGTTTCTATTGTGGTATTCATGGTCATACATTCGTTTCTTGTCACATAAAGAAGGTATGGAGTGTCTAGTGTCAAATATGTATGGATTCAAAAAGGATCATTTTCTTTGGTTACCAACAAAAAGGGACCCAACATAACTTGGGTACCTTAACGCAACAAGTAAATTTATTTTGTAGGTATGTCTCCGAACCCATGGACAATATTGGTATCTTGATAGCGGATGTTCGAGGCATATGAAGAATGACAAGTGAAAGTTGTTTCTTGAACTTTCACTCAAAGAAAAAGGCTATGTCACATATGGTGACAACAATCAAGGAAAGATTCTTGGAATCATAAAGATAGGTAATGCTTCACAAGCTATAATTTACAATGTCCTTTATGTAGAAGGATTGGGCATAACTTGCTAAGCATAAGTCAATTATGCGATAGAGGCAAAAAAGAATCTTTCGATTTTAAATCTTGCATTATTCGCGATAGCATAGACAATAAAGTTACGTTTTGTGGTCATCGAATCAACAACATTTATAAGGTCGATTTGGAAGATATCACTTCATTATTTTCAAAATGTCTTATTTCAAAGGAAGACGATATTTTGGTTTGGCATAGACGAATAGCATATCTTCACTTAAAGGACCTTGAAAAAGTGTCATCAAAGGAATTGCTAGTTGGGCTGCCAAAAATGAATTTTAAAATAAAGGACATTTGCGACACTTGTCAATGGTGTAAACAAACTAAAAATTCATTTTCTTCTAAAACTGTGATATCCACAACTAGGCCATTGTAATTACTCTATATGGACTTGTTTGGACCATCACAAGTTATAAGTTTTGGTGGTAGCTTCTACGCCTTGTAATTGTTGATGACTTTTCTAGATTTACGAGGACATTATTTCTTTCTCTAAAAAGTGACACTTTCAAAACTTTTAAATCACTTGCCAAACAACTCCAAAACCAATTTAACCATAAAATTGTGTTTATTCGAAGTGACCATGGTGGTGAATTTTAAATCCACTTATTCGATAAATTTTGTTAGAAATATGGTATCCAACATCAATATTCCGCTCCTCGAATCCCTCAACAAAATGGAGCTTTTGAGAGGAAGAATCGAGTATTATAGGAGTTTGGCTAGAATCATGTTGAATGAGAGCAAGGTTCCAAAATATTTTGGACCGAAGTTGTGCATACCGCTTGCTATGTCATTAATAGAGTCTCGATTAGGCCTTCACTTTCAAAAATACCTTATGAACTATTAAAAGACCATAAACTAAATATCTCACATCTTCATGCTTTTAGGTGTAAATGTCTTATACTTAAGAATAGAAAAGATCAATTAGATAAATTTGACTCAAAGGCTGATGAAGGGATATTTATAGGTTACTCTTCACATAGTAAAGCTTTTAGAATTTACAACAAACATACAATGCATGTTGAATAATGTATCCATAAATTTTGAAGAATCTTCTCCAAAAGAGAAGAGGAAGGTTACTTGTGATGATGTTTCAAGTGCTTTGGAAGAAGCATGCACAAAAGATGCAGAATCAGAATGATTGATTCAAGATGATCAACATCATCAAGATTTTCCAAAACCTTGGAATACAAAGAAAGACCACCACATTGACAAAGTGATAGGTGATATATCTAAGGGAGTGGTAAGTTGATGATCTTTGAATAATATTGGTCATTTTGTTGCTTTTGTTTCTCAAATTCAGTCTAAGAATGTTATCGAGGCCTTAGAGGATGAGCACTGAGAAATAGTTATGCAAGAAGAGCTAAACCATTTTGAGCAAAACAATGTGTGGGAATTGGTCCCTATGCCTAGTGACCATCCTATTACTGTTACTAAATGGGTCTTTCGAAATAAAGTGGATGAAACATGCTTGATTTTTAGAAACAAGGCATGACTAGTGGCTGAAGTTTATAATCAAGAAGAATGAATTTATTATGACGAAACCTACGTGCTAGTGGCTAGGTTGGAAGTCATAAGGATGTTGTTAGCATTTACATCAATCATGCATTTCAAACTTTTCCAAATGGGTGTTAAAAGTGAATTCTTGATTGGATACATTCAATAAGAGGTGTATGTTAGACAACCTCCTGGTTTTGAAGACTTTAAATATGCAAACCATGTGTTTAAGCTCAAAAAGGCTCTTTGTGGGTTGAAACAAGCTTCTATTACAAAAATAGTTTGTAAGGTTAAAGTCAACACAACACTTTAAATATCTAAATCTTAAAATGACATATTGTTCGTACAAATATATGTAGATGATATCATCTTTGGTGCTACTAACGATGTTTTATGTAAAGATTTTTCTAATTTGATGAATGGTGAATTTGAAATGTTATGATGGGAGAATTGACATTCTTTTTAGGGCTGCAAATAAAATAAATGAGCAACGAGATCTTTGTTCACCAAACCAAATATTGCACGGAGCTTTTCAAGAAGTTTGACATGGTATAAAGAAGCTTCTACACCAATGGCATCATCTTGCTATCTTGACAAAGATGAAAAGGGAAAAACAATTGAGGTAACTAAGTATTGGGGTATAATTGGTTCTTTGGTTCTTTATTGTATCTTACTTCAAGTAGACTCGATATCATGTTTAGTGTGTGCATGTGTGCTAGATAACAATATTTGCCTAATGAGTCACACTTTTCTACAATAAAATGCATCATGAAATATTTGAAAGGAACTCTAAATATGAGATTATGGTACCCCGATTCTGAATTTGCTGGTTGCAAGTTGGATCGAAATATTACTAGTGGAACTTGCCACCTTTTCGGTAGTTCCTTAGTTTCATGGCATAACAAAAAGCAAGCTTGTGTTGCTTTATCCACTACCGAAGCAAAGTATACTGTCACGGTCGTGTGTTGCACTCAAGATTCCTATCAAGTATAATAATACTAGTGCCACTAATCTATCCAAGAATCCTATACTGCATTCAAGAATTAAGCATATAGAAATTAGACATCATTTTCTTAGAGATCGTGTGGAAAAAGGTGATTATGTTATAGAATTTGTTGAAACCTCTAAGCAAGTAGCCGATATATTCACCAAGCCCATGCCAAGGGATACTTTATTTGTTCTCCGTAGAGAATTAGGAATCTTTGATGAATCATATCTAAGTTAGTATTCTTTGAGTGTGTATGTATATAGCCTTGCCATGTCTCTATTATGTGTATATATGTTATCCATTGTTGAATGTGTAGTTCATGTATCTAATTGCAATTCATGTTTACCTTGCGTGGTAGTGTGTCTTCTACATTAGGATAGATCTATGTCTATGGTATCCTAGCATTTCTATGTTTCACACATAATGTACTTAAAACTGTGATTTTCATTGGTATTAATCGATTGTTCTGTGTTTAATCAATAACTTGCGCCTCAATTGTTCTGGAAAATCTATTTTGAAATATGAAATCGATTAACATGAGATATAATCGATTACCTAGGCTCCAGTTGCTTTTGGAAAATAAATTTTGAAATAAAATTAACCGATTAACAGGAAAAATAGTCGATTACCTTGACAAAATTTTAAATACGATAATCGATTAATGATGAGCTTAACAGATTAACGATAGTGTTTAAACAATTTCAAGTTCTCGTTTAGGTTTATCTTGTTTATACCTTAACATTTGTTTTCTCTGTTCTTGTCTAAAACTAAGTGCATCAATCATCAAGTTAACCTTCTCCATTGCGTTTCTACTTGTTATTCTAACACCAAAACGTCCAATTTATTTGGAAATCCATGAATTTAAGTTTTCCCTCTTTAAAAACCCTAATTCCTAACCCTCCATGATCGATTATTTCATATCTACTTGGTGAAAATGAGTGAACCAAGGCTACGAAGGGTAAAGACCACAGCTAAGAGACCAAGGAATGTCGATGTTGGTGGTTATTCTTAAGCTCAAGGTGGCAGAATCGCTGCTATGAGAGATCCCTACTATTCTCCTACTCTCCATGCCTCTCGATTGGCTAAATTTCAAGGCAAGGAAAAAAACTACATCAGGTATGTCGACATGTCTTGGATAGTTGGGCATGGTTTTGAATTCCCTCATTAGTTAGAAGTGGAAGGTTCTAACACCTTTTTGGAGATGAATGGAAAGATCTATCGTACCTTGATTACAGAATTTTGTAGTAACTTTCAGTACAAGGAAAGTGTAAGGACCCAAATTCTACCATTGAATTTTTATTATTATTTTAACTCATACAAACATGTATTTTCTTATATCTTATGATTAGTAACCCAAGGTACGTTATATTAACTACCTTGATTATTTTCTGATCATTTTATCATGCAGTATTCATACACACATCCATAAGACAGAAAACCATAATTCATATTAATGTCCCCCATTTACTTAGGACATACAATTAGTTATGGGTTCCCAAAATCACAATATCCATGTAACGCCTCGATTTAATAACACGGAAAATTTTCAATTTCTTTCTAACATATACTACTTTGAAGAGAGATATTCTATTAAAATCCTATCCAACAAAATCCACTTAGAGAATTTTATACCAAACGGTAGGGGAATTAAATAAACATTTCCCCTAATATTATTCAGTACTCATTCGATTCAAATAAAACAATGTAAAGCATAGTATGGAAATTCCCACATACAGGTCCAATATCATCAATTACAATGTTCAAAAGAAGAACATAAGCACAAAACGATCCAAACAAGCTAAGAGACTTCCAGGCGCAGAAAATCCCCTACTCCTTAGCTTTACCTACAACCCGATTAACACGGGTTGAGCAAACAAGAGAACAAAGGGAGAGTCAATCATTAAATTCATGAAATAAATAACATGGTGGATTTATATAGAATAATAACATTACAGAATTGCGAAAGAAAATTCATATAATCATTCCAGCACAACCACATTCATAATCCATTATTCACTCTACCTCTGACCACGCCATACTCATAACCATAATATCTCATTACTCATAACCACCAATAACCCAATGGCACAATCAATTCCATGCCGCTAAAACAATTCAAAATTCATACTACGAAGGCAGGTCAAAATATCCACATTACGAAGGCAGGTTCAAACCCCATGCCACGAAGGCAGGTCAAAATATTCATACCAATGTTGTGAAACTCGAGCCGGACGTCAAACCGGAGGAGGTCTTGTATAGGTTCTAACCGGTTTAACCGGTTAAGCCGTCCGGTCGGACCGGACGACAATATAATATCATATATAATTATATATATATATACATATATTATATAATTAATTAAAATAAGTGAATAACTTTGCACAAAGCTTACACATAAATCAAAATAAAAGTGCATCAAAGTTTAAGTCTTACATAATTAGAGCAATAAATCAAAACACATCTCATTTAGAGAGTAAACATTCTAATTCATCCATGTATCATTGTCTTGGTTAGATCCTAAGTTTACATTGTTGGTTAAAGATGTACTTTGAGTGTAACTATCTACATCTTCTTGAGGAAAAGAGTCTAAATTAAGCCCTCCATCAATAGTAATATTTTGTCCTTCAACCATACCTACAAATTAGAATATACGTTAGATTAATATGTATAATAATTAGAAAATATGTATAATACTGATCTTTGAAAAACTCATGCATGAAACTAAGATCATTTGCATTTTTAAACAGTGTAATCGATTACACAATCCTGGTAATCGATTACATGCTGATAAACTAATCAGACATGTGCATTTGACATGATGTAATCGATTACAATATACTCGTAATCGATTACAACATATTAAAAACATCAGATATGTGCATTTTTTACATTTTTTTTTTAATTTTCACAACCCGGCCGGTTTAACCAACCGGGTTATTCCGGTTTTACCCGGTCTAACCCGGTTGGACCGGATTTTCCACTGCCCAAAACGGTTGGAAACCAATTTCGGTTTTCTACATGTACAAGACCGTTTACTCAAGCGAGTGACGGTTGGACTGGCCGGTCAGGTCCGGTCACAACAACATTGATTCATACCACAAAGGCAGGTCAAAATCCATACCACAAAGGCAGGTCAAAATCCATACCGCGAAGGCATGTAAAAATCCATACCGCAAAGGCAGGTCAAAATCCATACCACGAAGACAGGTCAAAAAACATACCACAAAGGCAGGTCAAAATTCATACCACAAAGGCAGGTCAAAATCCATCATAGTCAAACATACCATTCACATCGGTAAGACTAACACGGTTAAATAGGAAACTTATGGGTTTCCCGTTTAATCGTTTTAGCCAATAGAAATCCTCCAACTAGTGAGTGTCGTTGGAGTTCCAATGTCACAATTCTATTACCACAAGGTTTAATGTTGCTCCCTCACTTGAGTATCTGCTAAAGCTTTACATTAAGTAGCTCGGTTGCGTTCTCCGCCGTCTCCTCCAACCTTAGGGTCTTTCAACCCCAAAACAACAACAATCGCAACACATCATTTTGCATATCAATACAATAATAATACCAAACAATACTCACAGCCCACAAGAAAAACAAGTTTACATCATCTATTCCATTCACTTTTCAACGAAAGGGTTTTCCCCAATATTTCAAATGACTCAACAGTTTTGAAAACAACTTCACACACACCATTTTCGAAAACAACTCATACACTATGAGTTTTACAAGGTTTTCCAAGGCAAAACGAACCAAAATCTCAAGAGTGGGTTTATGGGGTTCTACCCCTAACCATGGAGAAGAGACTCTTCCTAACAATCATGATTTTCAATAGTAAGGGGACTAAGTTAAGTGATTACCTCTTCTTAAGCCTTTCTTTTGACTCTATAAGCTCTCAAATCGTCTAGCCGCTTTTCCTTTCTTTTGTTTTTCGAAAAGTGACCCAATTCCCACTTGGAACTTTTATTTTAGGTTTCAGAATTTCGATCTCTCGCCCGGGCGAGGAAAGGCTCGTTTGGGCGAGGACCGACGCCGTTTCAAATCACTCAACACGGGCACTCTCGCTCGGGCAACGTTGTCTCGCCCAGGCGAGATTCTTCCAGTATCAACAAGGCTCTCTCGCTTGAGCGAGAAGCCCCTCGCTCAGGCGATAATCTCCCAGTCTCGGCAACCCTCTCTCGCTTAAGCGATTAATCTCTCGCTCAAGCGAAATCACTACAAAAAATCCTGGGACAAACATTGAGTCCCTCGCTTAGGCGAAACTCTCTCGCTCAAGCGAGAATCACCCAGCAATCTCCAGCTATCCTGAGTTTCACCAATCTCTAGAAAGTGAAAATTTGGGATGTTACAATCCTTCCCCCCTAAATTAATTTTTGTCCCCGAAAATTAAACATACCTGACTCGAACAATTGTGGATAATCCATTCTCATGTCATGCTCCACCTCCCAAGTAGCATCTCCCGTGTCTACTTGACTCCATAGCACTTTTACCAACGGAATCTCCTTCCCACGCAACTTTTTGACGCTTCTATCCAAAATCCTTACAGGAGGGGCCCTGAAAGTCAAGTTTTCCTTTAACTGTATCCAGTCCGGTTCGATAACATGTGATGGGTCTCCAATGTACTTCCTTAACTGGGACACGTGATATACATTATGGAGGTTAGACAACAATGGTGGTAAAGCGATCTGATAAGTGTAACACCTCAATTTAATTTTCGGATTGATTGGAAAACTTAGGGTGTTGAGGTGCATGCTTGACCATTCTCTCATGGACGAGAGGGTCTCGCCTAAGCGAGGGACTCAAAGTTTTAAGTTTGAGAAGTATAGGAACCTCGCCCAAGCGTAGAAGTGGTCGTTTGAGCGAAAGTGAAATCTGGAAAAGCTGTCAAATTCTAGCTCGAGCTAGGATTTTCGCCCAGGCTAGACGGGGGCTTAGCATACTGCCCGATTCTCGCCCGAGCGAGAAATCTGCGCCCGGGCGAGAGCTTTCCAGTGTGAAATGTGAAAAAGTCGCAAAATTCTCGCCCAAGCGAGCCGTTCTAACCCGGGCGAGAGCGTCAGAGCTATAAAAGTGAAAACGGGGATCTAGAAACCCTAATCTTCATTTTCTTTCTCCCCCTTTCTCTCCCAATGGTGGATCCACCCAAATGGACCATTTTCCCTCCACTAAGCCTCAAAACTCATTAAAACCTTTCTCTTGCTTCATGGTGACACATTTGGAAAAGCTTGGAGGTGAAAGAGCAACAATGGAGGTTGGAGGAGATGAAGGGAGATGTGGCTCTTTTGCGGAGCAACGGAGCTTACGCATCCTAAGGTGAGGGAGAAGACCATTGTGGTCTTAGAGTATTTCATTAGAGTCATCATCTCCGATTTCCCTCAAGAATCGGAGCATATTAACGGATAGAAACTCTTTTGAGTGTTTGTGGTCCATGTGAGAGTCTTTATTTTACATGAGGATGTATTAGCCATAAAAGTGGAGATATATGAGTAGGAAAACCGTTTATTTAGATAAAACGCAATATGCTCACTTATGGTAATACACCGTCATGAAAGATGATGCTAACGTTAATGTGTTATATGATGAAATATATGTTGTGTGTGGTTTGTTTATGATAATGGTGTGTTATGAGTGTTGATGTGTTATAAGTGATGGGTGTTTATTGTTATAAACATATATGGGTATGTTTGTAGCATTGATGGTGTGGTAAGTTGTTTAACGACAACAAATGGATATGATTATGTTGTATGATAATGATTGGGTTGTGAGCTATTTATACGTAGTAAGGGATAAGTATTTTCATTATATTTAAGATGATGTAACTATATTATGCGTGTAAATGGACGTGGTTGTGATATAATGTAAAATGGAACACCTTTGTGGTGAAGTGTTGCCCGTAGTGGTAATGGAACACCTTTGTGGTGAAGTGTTGCCCGTAGTTGTAATGGAACACCTTTGTGGTGAAGTGTTGCCCGTAGTCGTGATGGAACACCTTTGTGGTGAAGTATTGCCAGTGGTAATGGAACACCTTTGTGGTGAAGTGTTGCCCGTAGTGGTAATGGAACACCTTTGTGGTGAAGTGTTGCCCGTAGTGGTAATGGAACACCTTTGTGGTGTAGTGTTGCCCATAGAGGTAATGGATCACCTTTGTGGTGTATTGTTGCCCGTAGAGGTAATGGATCACCCTTGAGGTGTAGAACTGCCGGTTGAGGCAAAGGATCACTTTTGTGATGTAGACTTACCCTTTGTGGTATTGGATTATCTGTGTGGTATACACGGATGGAATGTGGATAAAGTTGAGAAGAATAAATATGCACACTATAGAACATATATATTATGGGATATATGTGTACTATAGGGTGAATATGGATAATATGTGATGAATAAATATGCACACTATAGAACATATATATTATGGGATATATGTGTACTATAGGGTGAATATGGATAATATGTGATGAATAAATATGCACACTATAGAACATATATATTATGGGATATATATGTACTATAGGGTGAATATGGATAATATGTGATGAATAAATATGCACACTATAGAACATATATATTATGGGATGTATGTGTACTATAGGGTGAATATGGACAGTATGGAGAATGGATTAGACCTGCCCTAGATGTAGTATTGTGTGTTATGGTGTTGTTGTAGGACTATGAGTACGGTATAGATTGATCGTGACAATGATATGAGGAATGTACAAATTGTGTGTGATATGTGGCGTTGATATTGGCTAGGAGGCGATACTGTGGGCTCCAGTTATGTAGAGACACCCTGGCTCGGGTTAAGGATGCGATACTGTGGGCTCCAGTTATGTAGTGACACCCTGGCTCGGGTTAAGGATGTGATGCCGTGGGCTCCGGTTATGTAGCGACACCCTGGCATGGATTATGTAGCAATGTATGAGTTACCTGTTGGTAACAACTATCTGTAGCTATTTATGAGTTATCTTTTGGTAACGGCTAATTGTAGCCATGTATGAGTTGCCCTTTTGGGTGTGGTATTGGATCACCCTTCGTGGTGTAGACTTGCCCTATGTGGTATTGGCTCTTGGAGCAATGGATGATTAGTTCCTTGTGTGTAGTATTGTTTTGGAAGTATGGCGTTGCTTGGAAAAGTGTTTTAATGCTATATGAGTATGATATAGCTTGAGTATAGCATTGCGGTTGTTTATTGAAGAGATTATTGTGTGGTGATCTTGATGAAGATCGAGTTGAGTAAATGGTATGTTGCACGGATTCGAATGAATCGTCTAAGTGAGATATGATGAGTATGATAATTGGATATATGAACATTATGTGGTATAATGTGTTGATTTGTATATGTTTAATATGATGGATGTTAGACATTGTATAGGTTGAATACTTTAATGTCATTACTCCATGTAATTCCACGCTACGGTCACCGTAGTTGGTTCTTACTCCCCTTTGTCTCTTCTTGTATGTGTTATGTATTTGAGTTCAGGTCGTGGCCGTAGCGCATCGGATGCTTGCGGAGAAGAGTACAAATTAGAGTAGTTGCTTTATGTATTCAATATGGTATATGATTTATGTATGTAATATGAGATTGATTAATGATTGTAATAAAAGTATTATTTGAGAAAGGATAATTGTATATCTTATGTAATTAAAAGGAAGTGATAATGACATGTTTTAATGAAGTGAACGATTGATTATTTCCGCACCGGAAAGATGATTTGAACTTATATATATATATATATATTAAATCAGGTTTTCTAAATCGTTCGAGTAATGTCTTTCAAAAGTAATCACTTCGCTTTCATGAATAAGGCTTTAAAAATAATTTTCGGGTTATGAAAATCGGGTCCTTACAATAAGCGACGAGACCGATCCTCTTCAAAATCTGATACGGCCCAATGAACCCCGGAGTAAGTTTTCGAGTTTTCAATATCCTCCCAATCCCTGTGGTCGGAACCACCCTCATGAAAACATGGCCCCCTTCTTGAAATTCAATCGGCTTCCTCCGGTTTTCATAGTAGCTCTTCTGTATACTCTGAGCTGTTTTCATATTTTCCCTGATCCTCTTAATCTTCTCTGTCGTCTCTTGGACTACATCCGGTCCCAAAACTAAATTCTCTCTAGTTTCAAACCAACTGTTCGGAGTCCTACACCTCCTCCCATACAAGGCTTCATAAGGTGTCATCCCAATACTAGAGTGGAAACTGTTGATGTAAGCAAATTAAATCAGAGGTAGCATACTATCCCAACTTTCGGGTTGTTCCAACACGCATGCCCTTAACAGATCTTCCAAAGACTGAATCGTTCTCTCAGACTGTCCGTTCGTCTGTGGGTGGTAAGCAGATCTCAGTTTCAGCTTAGTACCCAAGGCAGATTGTAAACCATTCCAGAAATTTGAAGTAAAATGAGGATCTCTATCCGAGACGATGCTCGCTGGAATCCCATTCAGCCTAACTATTTCCTTTATGTACAACTCTGCTAGCTTTTCCAAGGAATATCTTACATTGACAGGTAGAAAATGCGCTGACTTAGTCAACCGATCCACAATGACCCAAATCGAATCATAACCCTTCTGCGTTCTTGGAAAACCAGAAACAAAATCAATGGTGATACTGTCCCATTTCCATACCGAAATCTCTAATGATTGGAGTTCCCCCGCCGGTCTCTGATGTTCAATCTTAGATTTTAGACAATTCAAGCAACTATACACGTACTGAGCCACATATCTTTTCATCCCAGACCACCCAAACATCTTCCTCAAATCTTGATACATCTTTGTTGTTCCCGGGTGAATACCTATCTTATTCTTATGTGCCTCACCTAGAATATCTCTTCTCAACTTAGTGTTGTATGGCACACAAATACCCCCTTTGTATTTCAACAAACCATTAATATCCACCAGGAAGTCCTTCCCTTTATCGTCAGCTATTAAGGCCCTCTAAGCTCGTAGTTCATCATCAAGAAACTATATTGTTTTAATCCGATCAAATAGTTCATTATTCACCTTGAGCATTCCCAACACCACACTATTCGGCTTCACTTCCACCACCAAGTTCAAATCCCGTAAATCTTCGATCATCTTCAGCTCGTGAATCATTAATGTAGACATATGCAAGGATTTACGACTCAATGCATGTGCTACTACATTAGCTTTACCAGGATGATACTGAAGACCGAAATCATAATCTTTCAAAAATTCCATCCATCTTCTCAGCCTCATATTCAACTCCTTCTGGTCGAATAGGTACTTCAAAATTTTGTGATCGCCGAAGACCTCAAATCGCACACCATAAAGACAATGCATCCAGATTTTCAAAGCAAACACTACCGCTGCTAATTCCAAATCATGAGTAGGGTAGTTTTGTTCATGAGGTCTCAATTGCCTCGAAGCATAAGAAACCACTTTCCCCTCTTGCATCAACACACAACTCAAACCTTGTTTTGAAGCATCACAATACACATTGAAGTACTTTTCCGCGCAAGGTAACATTAACACTGGTGCCGAGGTTAATCTCTGTTTCACCTCCTGAAGCTCTCTTCACATCGGACTGTCCAAACAAAAGGTTCTCCTTTTCAGGTCTGTTTGGTCAAAGGTAAAGCTAGTTTCGAGAACCCTTCAATAAACTTCTGGTAGTATCCTGCTAGTCCAAGGAAACTCTGGATCTTTGTTACCGACTTCGGCACTGCCCACTCCATCACCGCTTCAACTTTAAAGGGATATATTGCAACTCCTTCCTTGGATATCACATGTCCGAGGAAATTCACAGACTCAAGCCAAAAGTCACACTTCGACAACTTAGCATACAAATGGTTGTCCCTCAGAACCTTCAATACAATTCTTAGAAGTTCAGTGTGTTCTTACCAACTCTTCGAATACACCAAAATGACGTCAATGAAGACTACTACAAACGAGTCTAGATATGGATGAAAAATCCTATTCATATATTCCATAAAGATCGCAGGAGCATTAGTTACACCAGAAGGCATTACCAAATACTCGTAGTGCCCATATCTCGTCCTGAAAGCAGTCTTAGGAATGTCTTCCGCCCGTACCCTCAACTGATGATAACCCGACCGAAGATCAATTTTGGAGAATACCACAGCTCCCTTCAACTGATCCATCAAATCATCAACCCTAGGAAAAGGGTAACGATTCTTGATCGTAACTTTGTTCAGCTGTCTATAATCAGTCCACAACCTCATGGAGCCATCCTTCTTCTTAACCAACAACACAGGTGCACCCCAAGGTGAAACACTTGGGCGAATGAACTTCTTAGCCGAAAGGTCTTCTATCTGCGTTTTTAGTTATGCTACCTCAAGAGGTGCCATTC
This sequence comes from Lupinus albus, assembly GCA_009771035.1. NCBI lineage: Eukaryota > Viridiplantae > Streptophyta > Magnoliopsida > Fabales > Fabaceae > Lupinus > Lupinus albus. The sequence goes on along the minus strand of CM020006.1, from coordinate 7,314,837 downwards.
TATACGGAGCTACCGAGATAGGTTCGGTTCCAGGCACTACCGAGATAGGTTCGGTTCCAGAATATCTGCGGGGAACACCTCCGGAAATTCACACACCACCAGTAAGTCCTTCATCCCTGACTTCTTCTCCCTTCCAAGTAAGCTAGCAACACATAAACGAGTGCTCCTTCCTTAAGGGAAGTTTCAACCTCCTGGGCCGATAATGAATTCGGACCGTTAGAAGCGTTAGACATCTCACTAGGAACCCCAAACATTAAAGTTTTATCGAAACAATTAAGCAAAACTCTATTTTCTGACAGCCAATCCATACCAAGTATCACATCGATTTGAGTTAATGGTAAACATATCAAATCTACCAAAAATGTCCTCCACATAACATTAAGGACAAAAAGTCGACACTACAACAGGCGCATTGGTAGGAGTAGAAACAACTAAATCAAAAGGCAACATGTCATTTCGCAAATTCAGCCGCCTCACACATTCAAAAGATATAAACAAATATGTGGCACCCGAATCAAATAACACACATAAAAGGGTATCCTTCATCATACAATTACCTTGGATCAAACCCTCTGCATCAACGGCTTCAGAACCGCTCATAGTGAATACCCTACCATTAGTCTTGGGTCTCTCATTCTTTGAAACGTTGACATCTCGGTTCAGTTTAGGGCAAAACCTCTTCATATGGCCAGGTTCCTTGCAAAAGAAGCACCAATTCTCCGCTTCGGGCCATATGTCGCCAAAATGAGCTCTACCACATTTGCCGCACATAGGGGGTTGTTACCCGCTGGAAGCAGTTGGGGGTTTTGACCCCTGTAAACTAGACCCCCAATATCCAGTAGGCGGGGCATAAGGCCGTCTGTTGTCGATGAACGCCTTACCTTTACCTTTCCCCTGCACAAAATTTCTCTGAGGCCCAAAGTTCCTGGGTGGGTTGGCCTTCTGCCTAACAATGTCCCTAGCTTTCTGATCATCCTCATACATCCTACATTTCTTGATTAGTGTAGGGAAATCTGCAATCTCTTGATGTCCAAATGCCATCTTTAGCTCTGGCCTTAAACCGACTTCAAACTTGGCACACTTGAATCTCCCATTTGTATCCATCTCAAAGTAGGGACAATACCTTGCCAACTCTTCCAACTTCGCGGCATATTCTCCCACTAACAAACTTCCTTGCTCCAAATGCAAGAACTCAATCTCTTTCTTTCTCTTCAAGTCGACAGTGAAATACTTATTGAGGAACCTATCTTTGAACGATTCCCAAGTAACTACCCGTCCTTCCACTTCCATTTGCCTCCTGGTATACTCCCACCAAGTCTTTGCTTCCTTAGTTAGCACGTAGGAAGCATAAGTCACCTTCTGATTATCCTCGCAACCCAAAGCTCGGAAAATCTTTTCCAACTCTTCGATCCACTCATTAGTCACCTTCATCCAATCCCCGATACTTCGCCAGTCCTTGTGGCGCAAGTGGTGGGGGGTTAGGGTGGTGGTTGATATTTTGGTTCAAGTGCTACAAGTTCTCATTCACATTTTGCAAAACAGCCGTCATCTGTGCCAACAGTTCGTTCTGTCCGTTTCCTCTGCCACGTCTAGCCATCTCTCAATCCTGCACTTTCCGCTTATCAGCATACATAATTTTACACAAACAAAATTAACACTTAATCACAAATCGACCATTCAACCAATTCAAACAGTCCAAACAATTCACACAACTGAAATAGTTTAGACAAGTCATACAAGCCACACAATTTACACCAATCATACAAGGAAGCACATCAGGCCATACCCTAGACGTAGGGTTAACCTTCGCTCTGATACCATAAATGTAACGCCTCGATTTAATAACACGGAAAATTTTCAATTTCTTTCTAACATATACTACTTTGAAGAGAGATATTCTATTAAAATCCTATCCAACAAAATCCACTTAGAGAATTTTACACCAAACGGTAGGGGAATTAAATAAACATTTCCCCCAATATTATTCAGTACTCGTTCGATTCAAATAAAACAATGTAAAGCATAGTATGGAAATTCCCACATACAGGTCCAATATCATCAAATACAATGTTCAAAAGAAGAACATAAGCACAAAACGATCCAAACAAGCTAAGAGACTTCCAGGCGCAAAAAATCCCCTACTCCTTAGCTTTACCTACAACCCGATTAACACGGGTTTAGCAAACAAGAGAACATAGGGAGAGTTAGTCATTAAATTCATGCAATAAATAACATGGTGGATTTATATAGAATAATAACATTAGAGAATTGCGAAAGAAAATTCATATAATCATTCCAGCACAACCACATTCATAATCCATTATTTACTCTGCCTCTGACCACGCCATACTTATAACCATAATATCTCATTACTCTTAACCACCAATAACCCAATGGCACAATCAATTCCATGCCGCTAAAACAATTCAAAATTCATACTACGAAGGCAGATCAAAATATCCACACTACGAAGGCAGGTCAAAATATCCACACTACGAAGGCAGGTCAAAATATCCACACTACGAAGGCAGGTCAAACCCCATGCCACGAAGGCAGGTCAAAATATCCATACCACAAAGGCAAGTCAAAATCCATACCACAAAGGCAGGTCAAAATCCATACCACAAAGGCAGGTCAAAATCCATACCGCGAAGGCATGTAAAAATCCATACCGCAAAGGCAGGTCAAAATCCATACCACGAAGACAGGTCAAAATCCATACCACAAAGGCAGGTCAAAATTCATGCCACAAAGGCAGGTCAAAATCCATCATAGTCAAACATACTTTTCACATTGGTAAGACTAACATGGTTAAATAGGAAACTTATGGGTTTCCCGTTTAATCGTTTTAGCCAATAGAAATCCTCCAACTAGTGAGTGTCGTTGGAGTTCCAATGTCACAATTCTCTTACCACAAGGTTTAATGCTGCTCCCTCGCCTGAGTATCCGCTAAAGCTTTTCACTAACTAGCTCGCTTGTGTTCTCCGCCGTCTCCTCCAACCTTAGGGTCTTTCAACCCCAAAACAACAACAATCGCAACACATCATTTTGCATATCAATACAATAATAATACCAAACAATACTCACAGCCCACATGAAAAACAAGTTTACATCATCTATTCCATTCACTTTTCAACGAAAGGGTTTCCCCAAATATTTCAAATGACTCAACGGTTTTGAAAACAACTTCACACACACCATTTTCGAAAACAACTCATACACTATGAGTTAAAGGCAAAACGAACCAAAATTTCAAGAGTGGGTTTATGGGGTTCTACCCCCAACCATGGAGAAGAGACCCTTCCTAACAATCATGATTTTCAATAGTAAGGGCACTAAGTTAAGTGATTACCTCTTCTCAAGCCTTTCTTTTGACTCTAGAAGCTTTCAAATCGTCTAGCCGCTTTTCCTTTCTTTTGTTTTTCAAAAAGTGACCCAATTCCCTCTTGGAACTTCTATTTTAGGTTTCAGAATTTCGATCTCTCTTTCGGGCGAGGAAAGGCTCGCTTGGGCGAGGACCCACGTCGTTTCAAATCACTCAACACAGGCACTCTCGCTCGGGCAACGTTGTCTCACCCAGGAGAGATTCTTCCAGTATCAACAAGGCTCTCTCTCACTTGAGCGGGAAGCCCTTTGCTCAGGCGAGAATCTCCCAGTCTCGGCAACCCTCTCTCGCTTAAGCGAGTAATCTCTCGCTCAAGCGAAATCACCAGACAAAATCTTGGGACAAACACTGAGTCCCTCGCTTGGGCGAGACTCTCTCGCTCAAGCGAGAATCACGCAGTAATCTCCAGCTATCCTGAGTTTCAGCAATCTCTAGAAAGTGAAAATTTGGGATGTTACAATCCACGGTTACAAACATCCAAAAATATAAAGATCATGATTACAAGTAATCAAATCCGAAGATAGTCAATTATGACACAAAAAGTGTAAATAGAAGGATCCAGATTTAAAAGCTCCCAAAGCTCCAAATCAAGCATCCCTAATACATCCCTTTACCTGCAATGGTATTATCAAATGGCAACACACAGAAACATACAAATGAGTAAGTTATTTAATTCAATAAATACCATTTAGATATAATCCACATTATAAATAGAGTTAGATAAACAATTTAAACTTTCCAACATATAATCAGTACATGTCATTTACATTTCTTACTACCTCATCCGACCATTCTTACTTTCACATTCTTCAATGTCAAACCTTGTTACCCTTCACTTCGTTCTTGTTTTACATAGCCATTTCCCACTTGTATATACTTTCACAATACCACATAGGGCAAGACATTCAGTTCACTACCACTTGGGCAAGACTTTAAATTCAATACCACTTGGGAAAGACATTCAATTTCAATACCACTTGGGCAAGACATTCAATTTCAATACCACTTGGGCAAGAAATTCAATTCAATACCACTTGGGCAAGACATTCAATTCAATACCACTTGGGCAAGACATTCAATTCATTACCACTTGGGCAAGACATTCAATTTCAATACCACTTGGGCAAGGCATTCAATTCAATACCACTTGGGCAAGACATTCAATTTCAATACCACTTGGGCAAGACATTCAATTTCAATACCACTTGGGCAAGACATTCAATTTCAATACCACTTAGGAAAGACATTCATTTTATTTGATACTTCCCACATCTTATTCTTTTCGAGTCATCACATATAACCGTACATCTCATATTAAATATCTCGAAATACATGATCTCCCTCCTTAAAATAAAGAGGTTTCCGTATCTTATCGTAATAGCTTTTCTGCCGACTCTATGCTATTCTCATATTCTCCCAGATCTTCTTGATCTTTTCCGTCGTTTCTCGGACCAACTCGGGTCCCAATACTAAGTTCTCCCCAGTTTCAAACCAACTCACTGGAGTCCTACATTTTCTCCCATACAAAGCTTTGTAAGGGGCCATCCTGATACTAGTATGGAAACTATTGTTGTAGGTGAACTCGATTAGAGGCAACATGCTATCTCAACTCCCAGGTTGTTCCAAAACACAAGCCCTCAAAAGATCCTCCAATGATTGTATGTCCCTTTCCGACTGACCATCCGTTTGTGGATGATAAGCCGAACTAAGTTTCAACTTAGTCCCCAAAGCAGACTGCAAACTAGTCCAAAAGTTTGAAGTAAAACGGGGATCCCTATTCGACACAATGCTCGACGGTATCCCATGTAAACGAACGATTTCCTTGATATACAACTCAGCTAATCGTTCCAAAGAATATTTCATGTTTATTGGTAAGAAATGAGCAGACTTTGTCAAACGATCTACTATTACCCATATCGAGTCGTATCCTCTTTGAGTCTTCGGGAAACCCGATACAAAATCCATGGAGATACCATCCCACTTCCAAACGGAAATCTCTAGGACCGTAATTCTCCCGCTCGCCTCTGATGTTCAATCTTGGCTTTCTGACAGATGAGACAACTCGAGACATACAAAGCCACATCCTTTTTCAACCCCGACCACCAAAACAACTTTTTCAGATCTTGGTACATTTTTGTGGTCCCCGGATGGAAACTCATTTTACTCTTGTGCGACTCCTCCATGATACTCTTTCGCAATTCCACGTTATGAGGCACACACACCTTTCCCTTGTATCGCAACATTCCACTAGAATCCGACTCAAAACTGGTTTCCTTTCCTTTAGCCATCAATTCTCGTTTGACATTCTATTCTCGATCCTCAACTTGCGTTATTCTGATCTGGTCAAACAACTCATTGGTGACCTTGAGCCTTCCCAAAATCATGCTATGGGGTCTTACTTGGACCGCCAAGTTCATATCCCTGAACTCTTCAATTAGTTTCTCTTCGTGAACCATCCAAGCCGACCTATGTAAGGATTTTCGACTTAAAGCATCGGCTATCACATTGGCTTTACCCGAATGATACTGCAATCCAAAATCATAGTCCTTAAGGAACTCCGTCCACCTTCTCTGTCTCATGTTCAGTTCCTTTTGCTCAAACAGATACTTCAAACTCTTGTGGTCACTGTACACCTAAAATATTACACCATAAAGATGGTGTCTCCAGATTTTTAATGCAAAGACCACAACAGCTAGTTCCAAATCATGCGTAGGGTAGTTTTGATCATGCGTCCTTAACTGCCGGGAAGCATAGGAAACAACCTTCCCATCATGCATCAAAACAGAACCCAAACCTTGCTTGGAAGCATCACAATATACACCGAAATCCCGGTCAATACAAGGAAAGGACAACACTGGTACCGTAGTCAACCTCCGCTTCAACTCTTGAAAACTTTCTTCATAACGGATTGTCCACACATACGGTTCCCCTTTTCTGGTAAGTTTGGTTAGAAGTAATGCCAACTTGGAAAACCCCTCTATGAACTTACGATAATAACCAGCCAAAGCCATAAAACTCTTGATCTCAATAGCCGACTTGGGCACGGCTCATTCCATCACCGCCTCAACCTTAGAAGGGTCTATTGTCACCCATTCCCGAGATATCACATGTCCAAGGAAGTTCACTGATTCTAACCCGAAATCACATTTTGACAATTTCGCATACAACTGATTACTCCTCAAGAGATCTAGAACCATTCTCAGATGCTTCGCATGTTCTTCTCGGCTCTTGGAGTAAACTAGAATCTCATCAATAAATACCACTACAACTGAATCCAAATATGGATGAAAAATCCGATTCATGTAGTCGGTAAATATTGCTGGAACATTCGTCACACCAAAAGGCATCACCAAATTCTCAAATTGCCCATACCTCGTCCTGAAAGCAGTTTTAGGAATATCCTTCGACTTAACTCGAAGTTGGTGATAACCCAACCGAAGGTCAATCTTTGAAAACACAACCGCTCCTCTCAATTGATCCATCAAGTCATCAATTATAGGTAACGGGTACTTGTTCTTAACCAACAAAACCAGTGCACCCCACGGTGAGACACTAGGACGAATGAATTTCTTAGCCAAGAAATCCTCAACCTGCTTTTTCAACTCAGCCAGTTCTAACGGTGCCATCCTATAAGGAGCTATAGAGATGGTTCTCGTTCTAGGTACCAAGTCAATGGAGAATTCAACTTCTCTGACTGGGGGCAATTCCGGAATATCAGCAGGAAATACCTCAGGGAACTCATGGACTATCGGAATATTATCAATGCTGGGCTTCTCAATACCCTTAAGTGATGCCAAAATCACAAACACTGATGCCCCTTCCTTAAGGGAAGTCCTGACTCCCTTAGCCGACATTGGCTCCATACAACTAACCTGGTCAGAAATCTCATATAGATCTCTAAACACCATAGTCTTATCAGCACAATTAAGCATTACATAATTTGCTGACAACTAGTCCATTCCCAAAATTAAATCTAACAGGGATAGCGGTAAGCATATTAAATCCACGGTAAATGTTCTACCATTTACCACTACCGGAGACTGGGACACAAACGTCGATACCACTACCAGCATACTAGTTGGGGTGGACACGACCAAATCGAAAGGCAACGACTCTGTTTGCAATTTCAGTCGGTTTACACATTCAACAGATACAAAGGAGTGTGCTGCTCCCGAATCAAACAACACTAAAAGAGGAATACCTGCCACCATAAAATTACCTTTGATCAGGCCATCCACATCTTATCCCTATGCACCACTCATGGTAAACACTATGCCCGTAGATCGAGGTCGTTCAGCCCTCACAGCGTTCATACTCTGTCGTAACTTAGGACAATACCTCTTCACATGCCCTTGTCCCCCACAATGGAAGCACCCATTTCCCGGTCCGGGGCAAATATTGTGACACCCTGAATTCAAAGTCACTAAATTATAGTGTTAGTCCTATGAGTCTCGCTTGAGCGAGAAAAGTGTCACCTGGGTGAGAGAGGTTCACCTGGGTGGGTGAAATATTGGGCGACACTGAAGGATTCTCACTTGAGCGAGAGGATCCTCGCTTGAGCGAGAGTTGTCTCGCCTGAGCGAGAGTTTTCTCGCCTGGGCGAGAAGTGGCATTCTGGGCCTGTAGAGGCTGTGAGATTCTCGCTTGAGTGAGAGGACCCTCGCTTGAGTAAGAGGACCCTCGCTTGAGCGAGAGGGTCAATACCACTTGGGCAAGACATTCAATTCAATATCATTTGGGCAAGAAATTCAATTTCAATACCACTTGGGCAAAACATTCAATTTCAATACCACTTGGGCAAGACATTCAATTTCAATACCACTTGGGAAAGACATTCAATTTCAATACCACCTGGGCAAGACATTCAATTTCCTTACCTTGGTAGTGTTGGGTTTGGTCCTTGGTAACTTTGCAAGTTCCTCCGACACCGCCTCCAACATTAGGATCTTTCCTCATCCTCACCAAATAACAACAAAAGTCAGTAATTTATTCTCAACAACATATCAACAACTCATAGTTCATCTTTAACCATACAAAAGATTCATACATTTTCAATGTTTCCAAAACCACTTTCATTAGGAATTTCCAAACATCAAAAACATACATATTCATATTCTATTTTACATTAGAACACATATTCATCTTCTACATCTACTATTTCACGCATTTTCCTCTTTAACCACACTTTCATTTTGGGGTTTTGGGATTTTCATGAATCAACCCGCAAACCCTTTCCATTTTGTTGAATACCAACTCTAAACCAAGAGTTTTGAAGAGAGAAACTAAATAAAACGAACCACAACTCAAAAGGAAGAGTTTCCATGGTTTCTCACATTTTGAGAAGAGGTCCCATACACCCAAAACAAGTTTGAAAGCGAGAAGAAGAGTTAGAATCAAGAGATTTACCTCTTCTCAAGCTTCTAGATGATTCCCACGAGTCCTTGCTCTCAAAATCACCTCCTTCTCTCTTCTCTCTCAAGTTCTAACCCTAAAAGTGTTTGAGGGTTTCTATTTTAAAGTTCCAACGTCGGATTCTCGCTCAAGCGAGAAAATATGGCCCATTTTTAAAACTCAGATCTGACCCTCTCGCTTAAGAGATGGATTCTCGCTCAAGCGGGGATCCTCCAGTGTCTACACCCCTCTCCCTTGCCTAGGCGAGCCAAATCTCGTTCAGGAAAGAATCCTTCAGTATATCCCAGTTTTCCACTCTTCAAGTGAGCCATCTTAAGAAAAATATTCTTCAGGACTGTTACCACATCTTAAGAAAAGTAAATTCAGGGTGTTACAGAAAGGGTTTATGTTTCTTTGGTAAGTGGAAAGCATATTACATTAGATGAGAAGTTATTTTTGGATGTTGGAGCACTGTCGAGTACTGGGCCTCATCTTGGTGACTGTGAGAATGAGTTGTGAAAATCATTTGATCCTATGGCAATGTATAAATCGTGTTTGCGTGGACTGCAATTCTTCTTGCAAGTCTAATTGGCCAAAGCTGGGTCACTCAATGTTGAGAATTGCCTTCTATATAATTTGATTGCCTACATTTTAGTAGAACGTAATACCAATCATTCTCAGCCTAAAAAAAATGATTTAAAGCTTATGTTTACCATACGAGGAGGAATTTTGGTCAACTTTCCTGCTGAGATCCTAAAGATTATGTTTGCCATTATATCCTCTTCGATTAGATTGCTCGCATAGGATTTTTATATCTAGGATTATTGATCATTTGGAGATTGATACATCTTATGTGGACTTCATTGTTACAAACTCCCATGAGCATCTTATCAGTGACAACTTGATACACAAGATAATAATTTACAAGTATGGAGAATCTTAGATGTCTCAAGAAGACTACAACACAACTGTAGATCTTGAGTTGACTGATGAAGAGGGTAATGAAACCCTGCATGAGTCAAACCTTGATCAACCGCAAGTTGAGGCTTCTCATGTGCCTTAAGAATCTTTTATTGGGTTAGCTCATTTGGATGTCATGGAACAAAGGTTGAATGGGAGAATTGACTCTAGATTCCAATCCGTGAATGAGATGATTGATTATGGATATCATTCTTGTATGATAGAGTCTCAACTGATGTTCAAAGGTAAGCAGAAAGGACCAGAGCTAAAATTGTTCACATCACCTTAATCATGCAAACAATAGGGAGCTTCATAACTCCACCATCTTAGTAGACTAGTTTAGGGTTCTTTTGTTCTGTCCTAGTTAGTTTAGGGTTTAGGTGTGTGTGTTTTTATGGTGTTATTATGATTTGAACTTCATTTGGGTATTTGTATGTGTATGCTTTCATATTATCTCTATTGATTAGTTATTTTGCACATCATTGTCTCATATGCAAAATGTATAGTTTCAATTGCAAGTAAAAACTCCATATTTTGATATGCTAATCATGTTAGTCGATTAACAGATACATTTAATCGATTAATTATTAAATTTTGGGCACTTGTTTAATTTTATAAATTGGTCTAATCGATTATCCACTCCCTTAATCGATTCAAAGAGTCATAAACTGTATTACTTTTCGTCTTTTGGCACTTTTTTGCAAGTTGTATATTCTTCCGCATCCACCTAATTAAAGAGGGAGAATGAGTTGAGCTACCTTAAGTACTTCATCATGCATGGATTGAGGGGGAGAATAAAGTGAGAGGTAGTCGTACACAAACGTTTTTACAACCGTTACAAATCTAAATCACATTGTCATCAAGCTTATCACTGGATTTGTCATTCAAAGTTTGTCATCATTCGAAAGGGGAGATTGAAATTTCAAGAGGAGTCAAAGTGTATGGTTGCAAAGGAGATCAACTCTTATTTGGTTTTGATGAAGACAAAAGTGTTAAGGAAAAATTTGATGTCAAAGGTAAGTCTACAAACAACATACCAAGGCTCAAGATTGTCTTAGACTTAGGAAATATTATTTTATATTATTTTAGAAGTCTAAAGATGATTGCTTAGTTGAGTATAGTTTAACTAAACCTTAGGATGAAATTCTCACAAAAGCTTAAAGATTGGTTTTGTCTAAAATGAGTCATATCATCCATTCATATATGATTATGTTGCATTAAATTGATATTGATTTTCAAAATCATGCATAGCATAAACATACATCATATAAGAGGTTTATATTGCATTAAAGAAACTATTTTTCTTAACTATTAATTGATTGCTTTATGCATTAATCGTTTAAGTAGTTGTGGAAATCTGGTAATCGATTAAGAATTCGTTTAATCGATTAATAGGAGTTCCAGTTGCTACCATCTTGAAATTTTTGATGTTGTAAATCGATTAAGTATGGGTTTAATTGTTTAATTGAAGTTCTAGTAGATAAACATCTTGAAATTCTTGGTGTCACTAATAAATTAAGAATCACTTTATTCGATTAAGTTCAACATAAGTATGTTATAAAATATATTTTTCTATCCATTTGCTCATAAGTTGAGATTAAAAAATTTCATATATTTTTAAGATTCTCTGAGCTGATATTTTCGTAGAAAAACTTCTAAAAACGTTTCTTGATTTTGTTAGAGGAAAGAAAAGTTCTTTAAGTGTTTGATTTTTGCATTAGAGTGCATTTCAAAAAACTTGTTTTACAAACCTTATTAGAGTTACTTACTTAGACTATAGGTTGTATGAGAATCTTGTTCTTGGGTTTGTAGTGGTTAGTTTTGTATTAACCTGCACATTTGTTAAGGTGTTTTTTACAAAAAGTCTTGTATTTTCCAAGAAGATTTTATCTCTAGGAATAGAGAAGTGTTATAAATCCAAGGTGTGGTTAGGTGATTGGTTTTCTTCATAAGCAAGTGTCTTGATTGAGACTTAGAAGAGGTTGTGACCGTACCGATAGATGTAGTGAGGGTTAACCATTAGAAGCGGGTGTGTGATGTCAAGGTATCATAGAGGCTTTAGATCCAAGGAAGGAATTAAGTGTCTATTTGGAAGAGTGTGTGTAAAACTTCATTCCAATAGTGAAGAAAAAAAATTTCCCAAGATCAGAAGGGGAGGCTTGGATGTAGTTTGTAAGTGAACACGCAAACGAACCATGATAAATTTTCTTTTTGCATTCTTCTTTCCCTTAACTCTTTAATTTCATGCATTTTCTTGGTAACTTCACATATTGCTAAATTGTTTGGTGATTGTTGTGCTTAAGTATTTTCTGGTCATATTCTTGAGTAGTCTGTGTAAGCAATTTGGATATATAAATAATTGAGTTTTGTATTACTTGCATTTCAAGAAACTGAATTGATTAGAAGTTTTCTAATACATAATAATTAATTAAGTCTATTAATAATCGATTAATTGGTTTTGGTGTTAATCGATTAATTGGTTCAATAGTTTAGTTCGCATGGATGCGGACTTCATTTATTGCCATTGATGTTAAATTATTGCATCTCATCCGTTGATTTGGTAACCGACTGCATTTTAATAGAGAAGTCGGTATGGGTCAGGTTGACTTATGAACCATGTAGAAGTTAGTTTGGGTCTGCTTAACGTTGGCCTTAACAGAAGTCGGATTGGGCCTGCTTAACTTCAACCCTCCTACACAACAGCTTGGGCCCAACCGACTTCTGTATATGATAAATATACATTGGGCCCAACCGACTTCTTTGTTTTTTGTAAAAAACATTGTGGCCCAATGTTTGGGCCCAAGTTAAGGAAAAATTAATTTTTTTATAAATAAATGGCCCAATTTATTAATGTGTAAAAAATATTAAAAAATGTAATTTAAAATTTAATAATTTGAATGAAATGAAATGCATATAAAAATTGAAATTTTTAAATAAGTTATTTACAAATAAATGATAATTTTTATACAAATTCCCTAAATGACCTCCCGTTCCACACCTACAAGGTTTCCTTGAACGTCTTGACCTCCCTCTATGTTCAACCGTTGACGGGTATTGAGTTGTATATGTCTGCCCCGTTGGAAAAATATTATCATCAACCATGAAAGAACTTGGTCCAGCACCATCTTGATTGAAGTTGAAGTCGATATCATTAAGATGAACGTTTGCCGACTTAGGTGTACCGAGTAAATTATTGAAGAAGTTGTTATGGTCGGTAGAAAATGAGTGGCAGTGAGACATCAAATCATCAGCTCGATCGCGATGGTGTTGTGACGATTCATAATGAAAAGACATTCTCGCTTGTTGAATGTTATAAGAAGTAGACATTGATGGTTGATACATTTTAAGTTTGACGTCATAGGTTGGTTCATCATAGGTGGGTACATTGGTGTTTGAGGTGTGGGAGTTTGATTTGTTTGATATGGGTTAGTTTGAAAATTTATTTGGCGTGGGTCTCGGAGTTGTGTTTCCGAATATAAGAATAGTCTAAAGTTTTTCTATACCAAATCATATACTCTTGTGTGTGGATAGGATATTGGATTTGAGGTCCTTGTAGGACTTGATCCCTACAATGACTCCAATATTCAATCCATTGTGCATGCTTGGTAGTCCAATTTGCATCTTGATTACCCCGTTTGTCAACTTCATGAAGGGCATCAAGATTCTTAGGTGGTTGTGGCAAATCTTGGACAAATCCAAATTGTAGTCTTACTTGATATGTTTGATGCCATTCGACAATGGAGAAACAAATCAAATTTGTGCATGCACTCCACACCTTCTTATCTTGTTGGACTTCATGTGGGAGAATGTTTTTATAAGTCTCATATGGGAGTCATTTAAACTACAAATTTAAGAATACATATTGTTAGGAAATTGAATCTTGTGTTAATTGTTTTTGATAAAGATTTTACAAAGGTTTACATCGTTGACGTCCATATGATCCAAGCGTGACCTTTATCCTGTCGAGTCTCCACGTGAAATTCCTTGGAAGTTTAATTGTGTGCGACCCCCCCTATAAAGACATAATTATTTATTATTTATTATTTATTATTTATTAAAAAAGTTACAAATATTGAAAGGATTTTTTAATGTATAATTAGGAATTTATATTACCTTGAAGCAAATGGATAAGTTGGTAGACCATCGAATCTAGGTGCAAGAAAAGGTAGTCGAGACCATGCCCAAGATTGTAGACCAATCCAAAACAACTCTTATACTATAGATAATAATGCTCTTTTTACTTTGAAAAAGTTTGGAATGCACTTAGAAGCAACTCTGAAATAACATAGAAAGTTTGAGAGTATGTTGCTTAAAAAGTGCAGAAAATTCAGAAAGTGTGAGAGCTTTGTGAGAGTTTCAAGAGAGTTTGTATTCTGAGTTGTGTTTTTGTTAAGAGTGTTTCAATGCCTTTATATAGGTTTCCCAATCAACCATAACACCTCTAGGGAAGTGTAGGTTTCGCTTGGAATGAAACAAATCAGTTTTGAGTGAAACCTTTTCATTTTGAAATCTGAAAACTGATACAACAGCTCTCAGTAATCGATTACAGCAAGTGGGTAATCGATTACTCAACTATCATGTTAACAGTTATTTCTAATTTCACACAGTGTAATTGATTACTGTATTTGAGTAATCGATTACTCAAAGGTACTGTCCAACAGTCTTGTGAAATTGCCTTAGTGTAATCGATTACACTTCTTTGAGTAATCAATTACCCTGTTTTCTCAACATGGTAATCTGTTACTTCAAAGACAGTAATGGATTACTCTTAGCCATTGGAGGATGGATAACTCTTTTCTCACTCATATAACTTGTTACTCAAGTATGGTAACCCGTTACATGTTGTTTTTGAAAACTATTTTTTTTGACACTTACATTTTTCTGATTTTCTTGAAAACAATTTTGAGCATTATTAACTAAGTTAATAAATTAGTTGTAAGGATAGAAATACCTAAAGACTTAGACTCTAAAGTTGAAGCTTTGTCTTCGATAGTCTTGATATGTCTTCTTCATTTCTTCTTTTTGTGATGTTGGTGTCTTCATCAAAACCGTGCCAAGGTCAGGAACAAGATCTTCTTCACAATCTCCCCCTTTTGATGATGACAAACCAATATCTTCTTGAAGGTGTATTTTTCTGAGAGTAGCATACTTGATGATATATCTTGACTTGTCTTGAGTATGCTCCCCTTATAAGTATGCTCCCCCTTTCTTTTGGAGTTATGTGCCTGAAAATTTATACATAAAATACACTACTCCCAACTTTTCTCCCCCTTTTGACTTCATCAAAAAGAAGAAAGCCAAGAGTTCAACACAATATACATTGTAGAGCATAGCATACAATATTTTCATAGTATATGAAATTTCAATAATATAAGCAGAATAATATAAAACCATGTATGAAACATAAATTGAAAGCATTGCATAACAACTACAATAACTTGATGTTCATACAGAAATAACCAAAACAACAAGAAATAAAAGACAATAACCATACAATGTTTAAATCCACACAGAACTAACACAACCATAATCATTACAGACAGAAACCTAGACAAAAGAATCTAAGATTCAGGCTCAGAACTATCTTCATCGATATCCATGTTGTTTAGCCTTGACGAAGGACGATGAAGTTCATAATGGATTTGTTGGTTTTGAGTGTCGATAGCATCCATCCTTATAGTGATGTAGCCTCGAAGAGAAACCAATTCATCCATAATCATATGATTAGAAGGCATGGCAGCAGAGGAGGAAGAAGGAGCTTTAAACTCAGGTTGGTTTGGTGCTGTAGGTTGTGGTTGGTCGGTAGGAGCAGTTTGACGGTCGGTGTGATACTTATAGGTTCGACGAGTTACAGGATCTATAACGAACCCCATCTTGTGGACAACCTCTATATCAATCTTGCTTTCGCGGAGATTGAGAGCACTTTTGTCTCACCATCTAAAGATATGTCGAAATGCTCAAGAATTTTTGTAATGAATATGGTGTAAGGCAACGGACTTTGTGAGCCGCGAACATGCCACATTTGCTGCATTATCATCTTAGCCCAATTTATCTTGATGTTATACTTAATAGCATAAATCATTTGGAGATCTATGTCACTAATTTGCGAATGATTGGAAAAGTTCGGCAAAATGACATAGCTTAGAAAATAATGAACCAAACGTTCTTCCAGCGTGTATGTCTCTGTGTGTTGCCATTTGATAATCCCATTTGTATGTCTTTGGGAGCTTTTAAATTTGGATTCTTCTATTTACACTTTTTGATTCATAATTGACCATTTGCAGATTTGAATACCTGTAATCATGACCATTATATTTTTGGACGTTTGTAACTGTGGGTATTATGATTTTTGGAACCCATAACTATTTGCACGTCCTCAGTGAATGGAGGACATTAATATGAATTATGTTTTTCTGTCTTGTGGATGTTTGTATGAATATTGCATGATAAATTGATCTGAAAATAATCAAGGTAATAAATATATCGTACCTTTGGGTTACTAATTATAAGATAAAAGGAAAATACATGTTTGTATGAGTTAAAATAAGAAAAAAAATTCAAGGGTCGAATTTGGGTCTTTACACAAGCTCAGGATAGATATCGTTCGCTTCGCAGCAAAAATCGAAAAGTTTTTGTTGCCGCAATAAGTAGGGAAATAGAAAATCTTCAAATTCAAAATTTCCTATGTTACCGTATTTTGGAGTGAAAATGGCGCGTCCATGGAAATTTTCTTCGAAGACCTTCCTTTGTGCGTCGTTTGCAAGAAGTCTCGTCAAGTTCAACAGGTTGGATTATGAAGATGATTCTCCTTTATTAGACTTAGAAGTTCTTGGTCTCTTGGAAGAAGAAGTCATTGTTGGTTTTGAAGGTTTTAGGGTTAGGTTTGGGAATTTGGGGGTTTTGGATTGAGGCCACAAATCACGAAAAAGAAGGTGTAGAAGTGTTTAAAATCAAGAATGTGATGTGATTTTCAACAAAAATCAACCAAAACGATGCAAAAATGGAGTTTTTAGAGATTGAGAGAGAGTAGAGTGAGAGAACACAAGTTATAGGAGAGAGAAAATGAAGTGTTTTCTGAAAAAATGCAGCAATTCATATATAAACTGTATAGAGTAATCGATTACACCAAGTGAGTAATCGATTACTCACTTTCAAAATTTGAAATTTTCAAAACAGTATCTCTCAGTAATCGATTACACAATTACAGTAATCGATTATTGTAACTTGCTGTTTCCCTACAGATGCTGAAAATGGTTTTTGACTCTAAGAACTTGAAATTTAAAGCATAACAATCATATTTTAAGAACAAGTATGCATTAGTTACAAACAATGAAGCATACATATAAACATATAAACATGTTAAGACAAGTAAGCTTCATCTAGAATGCATAATTATCGTCTAATTTTGTAAAAATGTTCCTTTGCTAAAGGTTTGGTGAATATGTCCGCTAGTTGGTTGTGAGTATCGATGAATTCTACTGACACATCCTTCTTTTGAACATGGTCCCTAAGGAAGTGATGCCTTATATTGATATGTTTGCTTCTTGAATGCATAATCCCGTAATTGTTGTTTAAGCCACAACACTTGGGCACAACAACTACCGACTGCTATGTATCCCGCTTCAGCGGTGCTTAAGGCAACACAAGCTTGTTTCTTGCAAGACCAAGAAACTAAAGCATTCCCTAGAATGTGGCAAGTACCACTTGTACTTTTTCTCTCAGACTTGCATCCGCAAAGTCTGAATCTGAGAAGCCAACCAAGTCGCATACACTTCCCTTTGGATACCATAGTCCAACATCGTTTGTGCCTATGAGATACTTCATGATTCTCTTAACGACAACTACATGTGACTCTTTGGGTTTAGATTGATATCGCGCACATAAGCATACACTAAACATAATATCTGGTCTACTAGCAGTAAGATAAAGAAGGGATCCAATCATACCTCGATACTTAGATATTTCAATACATACCTCGATACTTAGATATTCGAATTGAGGTATGTTTAATTTTCGGGGACGAAAATTCTTATTAGAGGGGGAGGATTGTAACACCCAGAATTTAATTTTCTTAAGATGTGGTAACAGTCCTGAAGAATAGGGCACACTGCTAGATTCTCGCTTGAGGAAGAGGGTCTCGCCCGGGCGAGAGATGGCTCACTTGGAGAGTGGAAAACTGGGATATACTGGAGGTTTCTCGCCTAAGCGAAATTTGGCTCGCCTGGGCGAGGGAGAGGGGTGTAGATACTGGAGGATCCTTGCTTGAGCGAGAATCCCTCGCTTGAGTGAGAGCGTCAGATCTGAGTTTTTAAAAATGGGCGGGATTTTCTCGCTTGAGCGAGAAAAGGCTCGCTGGAGCTAGAACCCGACGCTGGAACCTTCAAATAGAAACCCTCAAACACTTTTAGGGTTAGAACTTGAGAGAGAAGAGAGAAGGAGGTGATTTTGAGATCAAGGACTCGTGGGAATCATCTAGAAGCTTGAGAAGAGGTAAATCTCTTGATTATAACTCTCCTTCTCCCTTTCAAACTTGTTTTGGGTGTATGGGATCTCTTCTAAAAATGTGAGAAACCATGGAAATTCTTCCTTTTGAGTTGTGGTTCGTTTTATATAGTTTTCTCTCTTGTAAACTCTTGGTTTAAAGTTGGTATTCAAAGAATGGAAAGGGTTTGTGGGTTGATTCATGAAAACCCCAAAACCCCAAAATGAAAGTGTGGTTAAAGAGGAAAATGGGTGAAATGTAAAATATAAGATGAATATGTATGTTTTTTATGTTTGTAAATTCCTAATGAAAGTGGTTTTGGAAACATTGAAAATGTATGCATCTTTTGTATGGTTAAAGATGAACTATGAGTTGTTTATATGTTGTTGAGAATAAATTACTGACTTTTGTTGTTATTTGGTGGGGATGAGGAAAGATCCTAACGTTGGAGGCGGTGTCGGAAGAACTTGCAAAGTTACCAAGGACCAAACCCAACACTCACCAAGGTAAGGATAAGCATTTGATTCCGAGATATGAAATAAGAGATGTACGGTTATATGTGATGACTGTAAAGGAATAAGATGTGGGAAGTATCAAATAAATTGAATGTCTTGCCCAAGTGGTATTGAATTGAATGTCTTGCCCAAGTGGTATTGAATTCAATGTCTTGCCCAAGTGTTATTGAAATTGAATGTCTTGCCCAAGTGGTATTGAATTGAATGTCTTGCCCAAGTGGTATTGAAATTGAATGTCTTGCCTGAGTGGTATTGAATTGAATGTCTTGCCCAAGTGGTATTGAAATTGAGTGTCTTGCCCGAGTGGTATTGAATTGAATGTCTTACCCAAGTGGTATTGAATTGAATGTCTTACCAAAGTGGTATTGAAATTGAATGTCTTGCCCTAGTGGTATTGAATTGAATGTCTTACCCAAGCAGTATTGAAATTGAATGTCTTGCCCAAGCGGTATTGAAATTGAATGTCTTTCCCAAGTGGTATTGGATTGAATTTGTTGCCAATGTGGTAGTGAATTGAATGTATTGCCCTATGTGGTATTGTGAAAGTATGTACAAGTGGGAAATGGCTATGTAAAATAGAAAAGAAGAGAAGGGTAACGAGGTTTGACATGGAAGAATGTGAAAGTAAGAATGGTCGGATGAGGTAGTAAGGAATATAAATGATATGTAATGATTATACGTGGAAAGCTTAAATTGTTTATCTAACTATGTTTATAATGTGGATTATATCTAAATGGTATTTATTGAATTAAATGACTTACTCCGTTGTATGTTTTTGTGTGTTGCCATTTGATAATCCCATTGCAAGTAAAGGGATGAATTAGGGATGCTTGATTTGGAGCATTTAAATCTGGATTCTTCTATTTACACATTTTGTATCATAACTGACTATTTGCGGATTTGAATACCTGTAATCATGACCATTATATTTTTGGAGGTTTGTAATTGTGTGTATTATGATTTTGGGAACCCATAACTATTCGCATATCCTAAGTAAATGGGGACATTAATATGAATTATGTTTTTTTGCCTTATGGATGGGTGTATGAATACTGTAAGGACCCAAAATCTACCTTGAAATTTTTTCCCTTATTTTAATCCATTCATACCTACATTCATCATTGTACTTTGATCACCCATTAATCATTTCGCCAAACCTTTTAACATGCCATATTACAACACATTTTCATAAGGCAAAAAAACATAATTCATTCAAATAATTTCCCATGGGTACTAAGAACCCAAAAGTAGTTCTCCAAAAAATAGCATTACACATGGTTACAAGTATCCAAATAAATAATAACCATAGTTACAATCATTCGAATCCACAAGTAGTCAGTTAGAGTACAAAAACGCAAATAAATGAATCCCGAGTCTAAAGCGCCTAAGGCTCCCAACCAAGCATCCACATTTTACTCAAACTCATCGTTATCCCATTCGTTATTCCCATTCGTCATTCCCAGACGTAATCCCATTCTTTACTTTCATATTTCTTCTATCTCATGTATGTTTATCTTAATTCATGTATCTTACCACATGGGGCAAGTCAGACCCTTGCTATAAACATCCAATATCACTAAGGGCAAGTCAGTCATTTCTACGAATAGCCAATACCACAAAGGGCAAGTCAGTCATTGTTATGAATAGCCAATACGACTAAGGGTAAGTCGGTCATTGATACGAATAGCCATTACCACTAAGGGCAAGTTAATCATTGCTCAACGAGCCAATACAACAAAGGGCAAGTCAGTCATTGCTCAACGAGCCAATACCACAAAGGGAAAGTCAGTCATTGCTCAACGAGCCAATACCACAAAGGGCAAGTCAGTCATTGCTCAACGAGCCAATACCATAAAGGGCAAGTCAGTCATTGCTCAAAGAGCCAATACCACAAAGGGCAAGTCAGTCATTTTGCTCAATGAGCCAAAGTATCACTACATAACTTGAGCCAAAGTCGCTAACCAATCTTGGTCGGCTAAAAATATGTTTTCCTTTCATTAATCCACCATCAACTCATAAACAACAATTCCACGCATTCTTTCAATACGATATGCTAATTAAAGACTTATCCTTACCTTGGCGAGTGTTGGGGTCAGTTCTTGGGTAACTTTACAAGTTTCCATCGCTACCTCCTCCAACCTTAGGATCTTTCCTCATTCCCACCACATAACAACAATGTTAGTTATTTATTCAAAATAACACATAAACAACTCATATTTCATCTTTAACCATACAAGAGATTCACACATTTTCAATGTTTCTAAAACCACTTTCATCAAAAGTTTCCAAACATATAAAACATACATATTCATCTTATATTTCAACATTAGAGCATATATTCATCTTCTACATCTAAAATTTCACCCATTTTCCTCTTTAACCACATTTTCATTTTAGGGTTTTGGGGTTTTCATGAACCAACCAACAAACCAACCCCATCTTTGAATACCAACTCTAAACCAAGAGTTTACAAGAGGAAAACAACATAAAAAGAACCACAACTCAAAAGGATGAGTTTCCATGGTTTCTCACATATTGATAAGAGATCCCATACACCCAAAATGAGTTTTAAAGGGAGAAAGAGAGTTGGAATCAAGAGATTTACCTCTTCTCAAGCTTCTAGATAATTCCACGAGTTCTTGCTCTAAAAATCACCTCCTTCTCTCTTCTCTCTCAAGTTCTAACTTTAAAAGTGTTTGAGGGTTTCTATTTTAAAGTGAAATCGTCGGGTTCTCGCTCAAGCGAGAGAATTCCGCCATTTTAAAAACTCAGATCTGGTGCTTTCGCTCAAGCGAGGGATTCTCGCTCAAGCGAGGTATTCTCGCTCAAGCGAGGATCCTTCAGTGTCTCACCTCTTTCCCTCGCTCAGGCAAGAAACCTAGGAAATCATGGGAGCAGATACTTGGCCTCTCGCTTGGGCGAGGCCCTCTCGCTCAAGCGAGAAACACCCTGTATACTCCAGGACTTCACTACACTTAGGCAATTAAACTTAGGGTGTCACAAATATTGCATGATAAAATGATCAGAAAATAATCAAGGTAATAAATATATCGTACCTTGGGTTACTAATTATAAGATATAGGGAAAATACATGTTTGTATGAGTTAAAATAAGAAAAAATTTCAAGGGTAGAATTTGGGTCCTTACAGAAACTTATATTTGTTTCGACCATAAGTTGCATCAAAAGCAAGAACATCTCCAAAAATTGAGTAGTAGAAAATGCTACATCCATCTGCCCAAAATAATTGTTGCAACTTACCTTCTTCATCTACAGTATGCCTCCAATACATTACACAATCTAATTTCGATTGCTCCTTTAAGTATTCTAATGTTGTTTTCGCGCCTCTAGTTCTGATTTTTATTTGCTTCTGAATTTTATTATACATTTCCTTCTTAGAAAACTCAATATACCGATAACCCCCACATTGACCAGCAAAGGAACCAAATATTTTTCCTGTCCCAATGCTCACTTCTCTCATTGTGTTCATCTGAGTCACGTCTGTCTTTGTCATTCTTCGGTTAGAGGCTATCATCGTACCATAATGTTCACCAACCAGTTCATGATTATGTTCATCAACAAATAACTAACATACCAATCTCTTTTTTCCTTTTCAATGTGGATTTTCATTCTTTCTAACAACCACATCTAGTCTCTTTTCTCGGCGCCATCTTCGAAACCAATTCATTTTTCTTATCTCTAAATCCTTCCCTATCACAAAAAATGATTGCCATAAAATTTCACCATTCTTGTCTCGCCGAGTATGATATTTTCTAATGCCAAATCCTTTCTTCATACCATACATCTTATAAAATTTGTAAGTGATATCATTGTTTAAAAACCGATATTTGTTCACTTCATCTTCATTTAATAATCAAATATCAATCTCTTCAAAATCTAACCCCTCTATTTCATTCACATCATCTTCACTACCATTACATTCATCTAAATCCTAAAATCAATTTAAATAAAACCTAAAATAAATATAAAAATTAATGATTAACATAAATAATACACAAAAACAATATTCCACTGTGAAATTTCATACTTCTGCTGCTACTGTATAAGTTTCTTCATTCATGTTCATTTCTTCTTCCATCTAACAAAATAAAATGTAGAAACTATAAATTTATCATAAAATATATAACATTAACGCATAAATATGAAATAAAACTATTAAATCCAAATTCACCTCTTTTATCTTTCTATAGGAAAATATTTTTTCGCATACAACAATGATCGAGAAAAGTCTTTTTGTAAAAAATTGAAGTCGGTATACACAAAACAAACATCTTTGTGTCAAGTTAATATAGTATAAACCAACTTCTATGAAGAAGTCGGTGCAAGATAAAAAAACTCCATATAAGTTAGAAGTTACATTCATTAAAACCGACTTCCATGTGAAGTCGGTATGCCATGAAGCTACCTTACACATAGATGTTTGTCCCTCCCAAACCGACTTCTCTGTGAAGTCGGTAAGCCATGAAATTACTTCAGTTGAAGTTACCTTAGCAGAATCGACTTCTATGTAGATGTCACTCCTACCCAAGCCGACTTCTAAGAAGTAGTAGCCCCATCCCATACTGACTTCTATTAAGAAGTAGCCCCCTCCCATACCGACTTCATACCGGTGACAAAACGGTATCCGGTTAACCAAACTTTTAATCCAACAGATATAATTTAGTTCGCATCCATGTTAACTATATTACAGTTCACACATTAGAAAGCACCTTACTTTAAAATCTTGACCCACAAACAAAAGCTAAAAAAAGTTGTTTTTCTTTTACCCAGAAATAGAGTGAGATAAAACTAGATATTGTACATGAATCCCATTGAAGCATTATGAACCAACTATTGCTCAAACTGTTCAAGGGTTCTATACTTAAATTCTCTGTCTAAATGTCTCTCTAGAAATGCATTGTTCATTGATGTGGTGGGTGTCATTAGAATCCTTCAAGCAAGATTTTTGAGTGCAACATTGTGAATGGTTGCTTATAATGACACAAACTTGTACCGATTCGGGTGAGGGTATCAGTGACATGTAGGAAGTGAAACTCTAAATGGATGCCGTCATAATGTGTAAGAACCCAAATTCTACCCTTGAAAATTTTTCTTTTATTTTAATCCTTCGTACTTAATTTTTCAATGTTACACCAAACATACATTCCCTTTTCCCTTTTAATTCATTCATTTCTTTAATTATATAATAACTCTAATCATACAACTTCGGTTTTATACCATAATACTCTTAATTGCGGAAAAACATAATTCATATTAAAGTCTCTCAGTAACTACCGCTTACAACTAGCTATGGGTTTCCAAAAATACCCATAGCTACAAATATCTGAAGTTACAATTAACCATATCTACAAACATGTCCAAATATCATGTCCATGGTTACAAATATTCAGTTCATAACACAATTAGTTAGATTACAAAACAATGCAGATAAGACATTCGAAACTAAAAAGCGCCAAAAACTCCAAATCAAGCATCCTTAATTCATCTATTTACCTACAATGAGATTATCATAATCACACAATAAAAACAAGGGAGTAAGTCATTAGTTCAAAACTAACATTGCAAGATAATCCACATATTAAGTATAAATAAGCATTGGAATAAATTATAATCACCAGCACATAAATATAAACATTCGTATATCCTTCCTTCCACTTCTATGCTGTTCATATTCACTCTATAGTATATATATCCCATAATATATATTCTATAGCATGCATATTACTTTCATTCCAAACATACCCTTTTCACATCATTCATATTCACCCTATAGTATATATATCCCATAATATATATTCTATAGCCTGCATATTCTTTTCAGCCAAACATACTCATCTCCATGTTATTCATATTTACCCTATATTATATATTTTCCATAATATATATTCTATAGCATGCATATTACTTTCATTCCAAACATACCCTTTTCACATCATTATTATTCACCCTATAGTATATATATCCCATAATATATATTCTATAGCATGCATATTCCTTTCAGCCAAACATACTCATCTCCATGTTATTCATATTCACCCTATAGTATATATATCCCATAATATATATTCTATAGCATGCATATTACTTTCATTCCAAACATACCCTTTTTACATTATTCATATTCACCCTATAGTATATATATCTCATAATATATATTCTATAGCATGCATATTCCTTTCAGCCAAACATACTCATTTCCATGTTATTCATCTTCACCCTATAGTATATATATCCCATAATATATATTCTATAGCATGCATATTACTTTCATTCCAAACATACTCTTTTCACATTATTCATATTCCATAGTAATTCACCCTGGATCACATTCAACATGTCTATATCGTACAGATAATCCTCTACCACATCGGGTAACTCTAGTTAATCCCCTACCACATAGAGCAGGTCTAGTTAATTCCCCATACCACATAAGGCAGGTCTAGTTAATTCCCCATACCACATAGGGCAGGTCTAGTAATTATCCATACCACATAGGGCAGGTCTAGTAATTCAACATACCACATAGGGCAGGTCTAGTAATTTCCCTTACCACATAGGGCGGGTCTAGTAATTCCCCATACCACATAGGGCAGGTCTATACCACGATGATCCACTACCACTTCGGATAGGCAACAACAATAATCCACCACCACTCAGGGTAGGACAACAGCAATAATCCACTACCACTTAGGGTAGGACAACCACAATAATCCACTACCACTCAGGGTAGGATAACAACAATATGCTTACAAACATATTACCTCTTACACGTACCTTATTCCCATCATCACATATAAAATGGAAACACTTATCCCTTATCTTGGTGAGCGTTGGGGTCGGTTTCGAGTAAATTTACAAGTTTCCTCCGCGATTTCCTCCAACCTTAGGATCTTTCCTCATTTCCACCAATAATAACAATGTCAGTCATTTATTCAAAATAACACATAAACAACTCATATTTCATCTTTAAACATACAAGAGATTCACACATTTTGAAGGTTTCCAAAACTACTTCATTAAGAATTCCAAAACATTCAAAACATACATATTTATCTTATATTCAACATTAGAACACATATTCATCTCCTACCTCTACTATTTCATCTATTTCCCTTTTTACTCATATTCTCATTTTGGGGGTTTTGGGCTTTTCATAAACCAACCCATCAAACCTTTTCATTTATCCAATACCAACTCCAAACTGAGAGTTTTCAAGAGAAAACAACATAAAACAAACCATAACTCTAATGGATGAGTTTCCATGGTTTCCCACATTTTTAGAAGAGGTCCATACACCCAAAAACGAATTTGAAAGGGAGAAAGAGAGTTAGAATCAAGAGATTTACCTCTTCTCAAGATTCTAGATGATTCCCACGAGTTCTTGCTCTCAAAATCACCTTCTCCTCTCTTCTCTCTCAATTTCTAACCCTAAAATGTGTTTGGGGTTTCTATTATAAAGTAAACTCGTCGGGTTCTCGCTCAAGCGAGCCCATTCTCGCTCAAGCGAGAAAATCCCGCCTTTTTAAAATTTCAGATCTGGCTCTCTCGCTCAAGCGAGGGATTCTCGCTCAAGCGAGAATCTCACCGCCTCGACAGGTTCATAATGCCATTTCTCGCCCAGGAGAGACAATTCTCTCAGGCGAGACAATTCTCGCTCAGGCGAGACAATTCTCGCTCAGGCGAGACAATTCTCGCTCAGGTGAGAACACTCTCGCTCAAGCGAGGATCCTCTCGCTCAAGCGAGAATCCTTCAGTATAGCCCAATATTTCACTTTCCCAGGTGAGCCACTCTCGCCCAGGCAACACCTTTCTCGCTCAAGCGAGATTCCCATGGCTGATACAATAATTTAATGACTTAAAATTCAGGGTCTCACATAATGCACATGATATTAGCAACAAAGAAATGGATAAAGTAGATAGGGCAGCGGAGGAGTGAAATGGCGTTATAATGTGATATTATATTGTTTAACATGTGGAAAAAATTGATTTGTAGTAAAGAGATGAGTATAGGCATATATGATAAAAGATGTTCACTCTAAAACAATTTATCCAAATCAAACCACGTGGTTCATCACACTAAATTTGATATCTCATGCAAGGAATCGACATCCTTCACATTGAATTTTCCTCTTTTTTCCATCTAGCTCGTGAATGATGGGATATTTTTTCAATTTATTTTATAATGTGGGTTATTTTCCTTTTTCTTCATCCCCAACCACCATATCCACATTTTGGCCCATCCATTGTTCAACTAATTTCTTAAAGATATAGGCAACTTGTGTAACACCCCAAATTTTAAGTCTTGAAAATCATAGTATCAACCCTCGGACTCTCGCTTGAGCGAGAGAGGTTCATCTGGGAGGGTGAAATACTGGGCTATACTGGTGGATTCTCGCCTGAGCGAGAGTTGTCTCGCCTGGGCGAGAAATGTCATTTTGGGGTTGTTGCCACTGTGAGATTCTCGCTTGAGCGACAGGGTCAGATTTCAGTTTTTAAAATGGGCGGCATTTTCTCGCTTGAGCGAGAATCCCTCGCTTAAGCGAGAACCCGATGAGACAGCATTTAATGAGAAACCCCTAAACACAATTTAGGGTTTAGAAAAGAAGAAGAGTGAGAGAAGAGAGCTTTTCAAGGGCAAAAAGCTTGGATACTCATCTAAGAGCTTGAGAAGAGGTAAAACTCTAGATTCTAACTCTCTTTTTCTCTCTTAAACTCACTTTGGGTTTATTGGATCTCTTCTCAAAAATGAAGAAAAACCATGGAAACTCATCCTTTTGAGTGGTGGTTCATTTTATGTCATTATTACCTTGTAAACTCTTGGTTTAGAGAGAGTATCTAAAGAATGGAAAGGGTTGTGGGTCGATTCATGAAAACCCCAAAAACCCTAAAAGTGAAAACGTGGTAAAAGGAGAGAATGAGTAAAATGCTAGAGGTAGAAGATGAGTTTACCTCCAAATATTGGAGTATGAGATGTTATGCATGTTTTAGATGGTTGAATATTTATGATGAATATTTTGTATAACTAAATGGTGCAATATAAGTTGTTTATGTGATATTTGGAATAAATGACTAACATTGTGTTATGTGGTGGGGTGAGGAAAGATCCTAAGGTTGGAGGCGGTGTCGGTGGAACTTGAGAAGTTGCCAAGAACCAAACCCAACACTCACTGAGGTAAGGATAAGTCTTTAATTGAACATTTGGAATCGAAAATGTGAGTTTTCTGATTATGCAATGATTGATACGTAAAGTACGCATTTGATATAAACATACATGGGTGTGTTTACATTAAAGTAGGCGTAGATTTACGGAAAGGAAAGTATGTGTACTTCTGGTTATGTGATTGATTGAATTGTGAATCACGTAATTAGTATAAACATATATGGGTGTGTTTATACTAATGTGGGCGTGGATTTACTGGAAATGTTTTATGGTGAAATTAATAAAAGGGAAATGTATTTTTAGCCGACCATGAATGGTTAGCAACTCTGGCTTGAGTATATAAGCAAAACTCTGGCTTGAGTATATAAGCAAAACTCTGGCTTGAGTATATAAGAAAAACTCTGGCTTGAGGGGCAAATCATTACGTGGGAAGCCTTCAAGAGTAAATTCCTCCAGAAGTACTTTCCTGCAGACCTGAAGAGGGAGAAGGAGAGGGAATTTCTGCTGCTAGAGCGGGGAAACATGACTGTGGGGGAATATTCGGCCAAATTTGAAGAGTTAATCCGGTATTGCCCCTATGCTGAACTAGAGTTGGACGGGAGTTCCAAGTGTGTGAAGTTTGAGATGGGGTTGAGGCCCGAGCTCCGAGTGACATTTGGTCACGAAGAAATTTCTGGTTTTCCTACACTAGTGAACAAGTGTAGGATGTATGAGAATAATGTGCGGAGGAGGGACATTGCTGCGAAAAAAGATAACCCTCCAAAACATTATGGCCCTCAACGGAACTTCTCCCACGGCAAAGGAAAAGGGTAGATGTTTCAAGAGGAACAGAAGCCTTACTCTCCTCCGACGGGTAGTCGAGGGAATAT
This sequence comes from Lupinus albus, assembly GCA_009771035.1. NCBI lineage: Eukaryota > Viridiplantae > Streptophyta > Magnoliopsida > Fabales > Fabaceae > Lupinus > Lupinus albus. The sequence goes on along the minus strand of CM020006.1, from coordinate 7,286,056 downwards.
TTCACCTGGGCTGAAGACTCATGGTAACGCCGGAGGGTCACGGTTGAACTCTCCACCCGGATGCGGCAAATGTGGCCGAACACATATGGGTGACTCATGCCCCGGAACGATGCTTACCTGTTACTACTGCAAGGAGGTTGGGCACACCAAAAGATATTGTCCTAAGCTAACACAGAGTGTAAATGCTGTGAGAGCTGATCGACCTCGGGCTGTTGGCAGAGTATTCACCTTGAGTGGTGCAGAGACATCCGATGTTGATGGTCTGATCAAAGGTAATTGCATGGTGGCAGGTATTCCTCATTTAGTGTTGTTTGATTCAGGAGCGACACACTCCTTTGTATCTAATGACTGCATGGATAGACTGAAATTACAAACTGAGTCGTTGCCTTTCGACTTGGTCGTGTCCACCCCAACTGATGTGCCTGTGGTGGTATCGACAGTTGTGTCTCGATGTCCAGTAGTAGTAAACGGTAGAACTTTTACCGTTGATTTGATCTGCTTACCACTAACCCAGTTGGATCTAATTTTGGGGATGGACTGGTTGTCGACTAATCATGTGATGTTAAATTGTGCGGATAAGACCGTGGTATTCGGGAATCTTGACGAGGTTTCTGATGAAGGCAATGACATGAAGCCATTGTCGGCAAAAGAAGTCAAGACTTTTTGTAAAGAGGGAGGGGCCGTGTTTATGTTGTTGGCATCCCTGGAGGGTAGTGAAAAACCCAAAGTTGAGGACATTCCGATAGTTCGTGAATTTCCTGGAGTATTTCCTAGCGAAATTCCGGAATTACCTCCAGTAAGAGAAGTCGAATTCTCTATTGATTTGGTACCGGGAACGAGACCCATCTCTATTGTTCCTTATAGGATGGCACCGTTAGAATTGACGGAGTTGAAAAAGCAGGTTGAGGACTTGTTGGCAAAGAAGTTCATTCGTCCTAGCGTCTCACCTTGGGGTGCGCTTGTTTTGTTGGTTAAGAAAAAGGATGGTAGTATGCAGTTGTGTACCGACTACCGGCAGTTGAATAAGGTCACTGTTAAGAACAAATATCCGTTGCCTCGGATCGATGACTTGATGGATCAGTTGAGAGGAGCGGTAGTGTTCTCAAAAATTGATCTTCAGTCGGGCTATCACCAACTTCGTGTGAAGTCGGAAGATATTCCTAAGACGGCGTTTAGGACCAGGTACGAACATTTTGAATATTTGGTCATGCCTTTTGGGGTAACGAATGCTCCAGCAATATTTACCGACTACATGAATCGGATTTTTCATCCGTATTTAGATACTTTCGTAGTGGTATTCATTGATGACATTTTGATTTACTCCAAAAGCCGAGAGGAACATGCTGAGCACCTGCGGATTGTGCTAGAACTTCTTAGCAAGAATCGGTTGTATGCGAAGCTGTCAAAATGCGACTTCTGGTTGGAGTCAGTAAATTTTCTTGGACATGTGATATCCAAGGAAGGAGTGGCGGTAGACCCTTCAAAGGTTGAAGCGGTTATGGAATGGGCAGTGCCCAAGTCAGTCACTGAGATCAGGAGCTTTCTGGGTTTGGCTAGGTATTATCGGAAATTCATAGAAGGGTTTTCGAAGTTGGCACTACCTTTGACAAAACTCACTAGGAAAGGGGAACCTTATGTGTGGACAGTTCGATGTGAAGAAAGTTTCCAAGAGTTAAAACGCAGGTTGACTACGGCGCCAGTTTTGGTCCTTCCTTGTACTGATCGGGATTTGAACATTTATTGCGATGCATCCAAGCAAGGTTTGGGTTGTGTGTTGATGAAAGAAGGGAAGGTTGTTGCATATGCTTCTCGACAGTTGAGGACGCACGAACAGAACTATCCTACCCACGATCTTGAGTTGGCCGCAGTGGTTTTTGCCTTAAAAATCTGGAGACACCATCTTTATGGCGTGAGATTTGAAGTGTACAGCGACCACAAGAGTTTGAAGTACCTATTTGATCAAAAGGAATTGAACATCAGGCAGAGGAGATGGATGGAATTCCTTAAGGATTACGATTTTGGGTTGCAGTACCACCCTGGAAAGGCCAATGTAGTGGCGGATGCACTGAGTCGAAAATCGTTGCACATGTCGGCTTTGATGGTTAGGGAGGAGAAACTGATTGAAGAGTTCAGAGATATGAACTTGGAGGTTCAGGTAAGGCCTCATAGTATGATTTTGGGAATGCTTAAAGTCATGAATGAGTTATTTGAACAAATCCGGACAATGCAAAGTGAGGATAGTGAGTTGATGGATAAACGGGATCTGATGTTGTGTGGTAAAGATACCAATTTCACATTGGACTTTAGTGGAATGTTGCATTACAAAGGGAGAGTGTGTGTACCTCGTAATGATAAATTACGGAGGGAGATTTTAGAGGAGTCCCATAAGAGTAAAATGAGTTTTCACCCGGGGACCATGAAAATGTATCAAGATTTGAAAACACTGTTTTGGTGGTCTGGGTTGAAAAGGGATGTGGCTCTGTATCTCTCGAGTTGTTTGGTATGTCAGAAGGCCAAGATTGAACATCAGCGACCAGCTTGAGAATTACAACCCCTAGAAATTCCCGTTTGGAAATGGGATAGTATCTCCATGGATTTTGTATCTGGTTTTCCAAGGACTCGGAGAGGTTATGATTCGATATGGGTGATCGTGGATCGATAAACTAAATCTGCTCACTTTCTGCCTTTGAACATGAGATACTCGTTGGAGAGATTGGCAGAACTATATATCCGAGAAATTGTTCGCTTGCATGGAATACCGTCAAGCATTGTGTCGGATAGGGATCCCCGTTTCACTTCAAACTTTTGGACTAGTTTGCAAACCACTCTGGGAACTAAGTTAAAGCTGAGTTCAGCTTATCATCCATAAATGGACGGTCAATCAGAAAGGACAATACAGTAGTCGTTGGAGGACCTTTTGAGAACTTGTGTCTTAGAACAACCAGGGAGTTGGGATCACATGTTGCCGTTGATCGAATTTACCTACAACAATAGCTTCCATTCGAGTATTGGGATGGCACCTTATGAGGCGTTGTATGGTAGGAAGTGCCGAACTCTAGTGAGTTGGTTCGAAACTGGGGAGCACTTGATATTGGGGCCCGAATTGGTTCAGGAGACGACGGATAAGATCAAGAAAATCCGGGAGAATATGAGGTTCGCCCAGAGTCGGCAGAAAAGCTAATATGACAAGAGGCGAAAACCTCTTGAATTCAAGGAAGGGGATCATGTCTTCATGAGAGTAGTCCCGACTACCGGAATTGGTAGAGTGTTGAAATCTCGTAAGCTGATCCCGCGATTTATTGGGCCTTATCAAATACTGAAGAGGATTGGGCCAGTAGCGTATCGAGTTGCCTTACCACCGTTGTTGTCGAATCTCCACAATGTGTTTCATGTATCTCAGTTGAGAAAATATGTTGGAGATCCATCTCATGTGGTTGAGTCGGACCAGATAGAGTTGAAGGATAACCTGACCTTTGCGACGTTGCCTATGAGAATCATGGATACCGGTATCAAAAGGTTGAGAGGCAAAGATATTCCTTTGTTAAAGGTGCTGTGGAGTCAAGTGGACGAAGGAGACGCTACTTGGGAAGTTGAGCAAAAAATGCGGGAGGATTACCCTCATTTGTTTGCATCGAGGAATGTTTAATTTTCGAGGACGAAAATTCTTATAAGAGGGGGAGGATTGTAACACCCCAAATTTTAAGTCTTGAAAATCATAGTATCAGCCCTCGGACTCTCGCTTGAGCGAGAGAGGTTCATCTGGGAGGGTGAAATCCTGGGCTATACTAGAGGATTCTCGCCTGGGCGAGAAATGTCATTTTGGGGCTGTTGCCACCGTGTGAGATTCTCGCTTGAGCGAGAATCCCTCGCTTGAGCGAGAGGGTAAGATTTCAGTTTTTAAAATGGGCGGGATTTTCTCGCTTGAGCGAGAATCCCTCGCTTAAGCGAGAACCCGATGAGACAGCATTTAATGAGAAACCCCTAAACACAATCTAGGGTTTAGAAAAGAAGAAGAGTGAGAGAAGAGAGCTTTTCAAGGGCAAAAAGCTTGGATACTCATCTAAGAGCTTGAGAAGAGGTAAAACTCTAGATTCTAACTCTCTTTTTCTCTCTTAAACTCACTTTGGGTATATTGGATCTCTTCTCAAAAATGAAGAAAAACCATGGAAACTGATCCTTTTGAGTGGTGGTTCATTTTATGTCATTATTACCTTGTAAACTCTTGGTTTAGAGATAGTATCTAAAGAATGGAAAGGGTTGTGGGTCGATTCATGAAAACCCCAAAAACCCTAAAAGTGAAAACGTGGTAAAAGGAGAGAATGAGTAAAATGCTAGAGGTAGAAGATGAGTTTACCTCCAAATATTGGAGTATGAGATGTTATGCATGTTTTAGATGGTTGAATATTTATGATGAATATTTTGTATAACTAAATGGTGCAATATAAGTTGTTTATGTGATATTTGGAATAAATGACTAACATTGTGTTATGTGGTGGGGTGAGGAAAGATCCTAAGGTTGGAGGCGGTGTCGGTGGAACTTGAGAAGTTGCCAAGAACCAAACCCAACACTCACTGAGGTAAGGATAAGTCTTTAATTGTACATTTGAACTCGAAAATGTGTATTCTCTGATTATGCAATGATTGAGTTGTAAAGTACGCATTTAGTATAAACATATATGGGTGTGTTTATATTAAAGTAGGCGTAGGTTTACGAAGAAGAAAGTATGTGTACTGCTGGTTATGTGATTGATTGAATTGTGAATCATGTAATTAGTATAAACATATATGGGTGTGTTTATACTAATGTGGGCGTGGATTTACTGGAAATGTTTTATGGTGAAATTAATAAAAGGGAAATGTATTTTTAGCCGACCATGAATGGTTAGCAACTCTGGCTTGAATATATAAGCAAAACTCTGGCTTGAGTATATAAGCAAAATTCTGGCTTGAGTATATAAGGGAAACTCTGGCTTGAGTATATAAGCGAAACTCTGGCTTGAGTATATAAGCGAAACTCTGGCTTGAGTATATAAGCGAAACTCTGGCTTGAGTATATAAGCGAAACTCTGGCTTGAGTATATAAGCAAAACTCTGGCTTGAGTATATAAGCACGTTTTGTTTTTAAAAAAAAATGAGAATCTGCTTTTAGCTAACCCTAAGGGGTATAGTGACTTTGGCTCAAGTTATGCAGCAAAACAAAAATGAATTTCAAAGATGGTTTACTAACTCTGTTATTTATGTGGATTATCTTAAAATGATGTTTATTGAATTAATGACTTACTCCTTTGTGTGTTCTGTGTTTTGTCATTGATAATCCCATTGCAGATAAACAGGTGATATGAGGGAGACTCATTTTTGGGAGATTTAGGAGCGCTATATTTTGGATTCATTTATTTGCACTATTCTCGTACAGGAGTGCATATTTAATAGTTCATACATTATGTAACTACGAACATATACTAACTTACATGACGTGTAACTCTGGATATGTATAGTTATGGGTATTTTGGAAACCCATAGCTAATTATATGCGGTTGCTACAAAGTTTAATTAATGCGAATTATGTATTTCTGTCGAATGATTTTGTATGTTATATTGAGGTAGATTGCGAAGGGCGAAATGAGATTTGTAGTAAAGATATTAAACTGATAATGTGAGTTAGGAGGAAATGCATGTAATTGAACTAAATCAAAATAAATAAAAAATTCAAGGGCATAATTTCGGTCCTTACAACTTGTATTTCTAAATTATCAATCATGGTCGCTTACATCTCGAAAGTGACTCTTGTTTCAGTCATGATAAAAAACAAATTACATTTTTAAACAAGTTCCATCAAAATCCCCAACAAGAAAACTAACCACTTGACAGCAACCTCTTTATGGGGTTGGTGTTGTTTTGATCGTTTTGCTTGAAAACTTAAAATTTGTGCAGAATTGTTTTTATATAAGGGCTTGGCTTGGTAATTGAGTTTTTGGACGAATTGTGTAGTATGGGATTTCGTTTTTGATGATTGGATGGGTGCGCGCATTGAGGGGTGATTAGTGTATGATTGTGGCTCTAATTTTGGTTGTTGCAAGGAAGATGGAGTTTTGTGCTTAATGTTATTTTGGGAAAACGGTTTTGGAAATTAGTTGGGGTGTGGGATTTTGTGATGATCCAGCTTGAAGTGTGGGAGTGAGGGGGTTTGTATGGAAATATAAGGGTGTGTAGGGCAATTGATATGTAGGTGATTTTTGGACTGAATGGGGTCACAGTTTCTTTGGGAATGATGGGTTTTGTCTCTTTTTTTGGTATTTTTTTGTTTATATTGAGTAAGGGAAGATAATATGGAAGATGAATAGGTAGTGATTATGAATGTGTTGGATATGGCCGTGTATAAGTCAGATGAATGAGATATGAGTGTTGTTGGGTAAAAGAATATGGAAAATGTTGAAGAGGGAAGGCGCCACAAGCATATAGCTTGATAAGCCGAATGAAATCCGCCAGGATGGATGTAGGTGTCACACCAATGAAGGTGATAAGCCAAGAATGCCGCAAGACAAGCTTGATAAGTTCTAAAGGTGGGATAAGAGCTTGGCTCAACTACACAAGAGTTTTTCTCAAATTCGAAAGTTATTTTCATTCATAAGCAAAGGAAATACATATAGAGTGGCTAGCCACAAGGCTGCCAAGAGATTGACCGAAGCCTTCAATATGCTAGCCTAATTTTTGGCACGATAATGAATGGGCACAAGCACATGTGCGTGTTGGCCTTAGGCTGGACCAGCCAGCCGTGTATTATGACTAATATTTGGTATTGATTCACTTAAGACAGCTTCATTATACACTACTATTAAGCAAGAATTTAAGTCTATGTTCCTAAAAAGGCAATAGGCCATATGACTCATTGATGAGATTCAAAATGTTGAATTCAATTGGCTTCTCCAAATAAAGCAACAAATAACTCCATCTTGAATGTGGCCCCACAGTTTTGTGGCCGAATGAGGCAATAGCAACCAACCTTGAACATAAATGGAAGGTTCCACATGTGGTTTAATTCGAAATTCAAACTTGAGTATGGTAACAACCACTCAACTTGAGCCAGATTTGGAAAGCATTAACAAGACTTCAAGGCTAGCTTAGCATTCCACACGACTGCCTCAGTTAAATGCTAATTCAAATTGGCCTTTGCTTGGCAACTTCCACCCAAGGTCCTCCAAGAATGGTAAGTGTTTGATCACGGTTTGAATGAGGATTGAAGGCTGGATGGAGTGGCACACAGATTCCTCCTGAGTGGTTGCTTGATGGATGATTCGAAAGGCCATTCGAATTTGAAATGCCTCTTTAATTCTTCCGACACGGCAATGCCCCATTTAGGAAAGGTCTTAATTCCTTGCCTTCACTCTCCACTGGGCTTGAGCTTGAATATGAAGGCATTAATGACTTGACATGTGCACTTGACTCTCCTAGCTTGTCCACACGGTTTGAGCTTGAATAGAAAGGTATTAATAACCTTGCCTACACGGTTGACTTCACACTATGGAAAGTAGCATGTAATAAAAACTAACCCAAATCCCCTTAACAACCCCTTATTATATGGCTACTCCAAAAAGGCAATCCATATAAAGCTTAAATGTTTCACAAATAAAAATAAGATAAATAACTAAATGTGGGACATAAGACACCCACATTTTTAAAACAAGTAAGCTTGATGGGCTTTTGGATCTTCTTGGACTTGAGCCCAGTCAGGTTGCTATCACTACCGATGATAAAGAGGAAACAAGGAAAAATGAAGAATATGCAAAACATTAACAATATGGAGGCACAAACCAAGACATCGTTCCTCTCTAGAATACCTTCCGTTGAGATAGACTCCTCATTAGCAACTTCCCCAAAGCCTTCCGCATGAGATACTCCTTTTAATGACCTTTGCTATGCTTTTATTGAGAAAATGACACCTATGCACTAGTTTCAGCTCCAAACTTGTTTTTTATTTATTCTTCGATTCTTGACCTCTTTTAGTGAACCAATACATTATTTATATGATTTTGGACCTTCTAAATTCAAATTTGGTCATGAAATTTTAATTATTGATGCTTTGGTACCATTCTTGTTTCCAAAAATATTATCTTCATCTTATTTCTCTGCTTTAGGGGCCCTTAATTGATTTTTTTTAGCAAGTGTTGATTTTGTCATTGAAGTAATAAAAAGATATTGATCCACAAAGACCGTAAATACTTCTTAAACTCTTACTTAATTTATTTAAATACTTTTAAGGAAATAAATACGAAATTAGATAAAATAAGATATGATTACAAGATGAGAATACATGAGTTGAGATAAAATGAGATTGGATAACATAAGATAAGGAAATTTCTAAGATCTAGAGAATCTTATTTAACCGCACTTCCATCAAAATTTAAGTTATGAAGGTTAATTAACCTAAAATTAGATAAATCTATTTTACTTAACTTACTTTGTGACAATACAATGTGACCTTCAAAGGATTAAAACTACTTCTATAACTTAAAACTACTAAATCCATTACTTATACTTTCTCTACTTGCCTCTATGCATTCCACAGGCGTGTTGCCAAAAAACAATTGTGTCATATTTCTCTTATTTGTTCCATTTTGCATAATCCTCAACTTTCTTTAAGTTCACTTGCTTTATTTTCCTCTTTTAGTTTTAATTCTTCCCTTTTGGCCTCTTTATTGTTAAATTTAAATCATTAAAGACCAAAAAACATGAGATTAACCCAAACTAAAGAAAATTATAATATCAACTAAATTAAAAACCTATTTAAGGTAGGAAATGCATGAAAAAAATTAGATGAATGTGTCACTATCTCACACATCATCATTGAAGGCTCAAAATTTATTTTGATGGCAAAATCTATACATCAACATTGAAGCTAAGAATAACATATCAAGGAATATTGAAAAACAAATCATTACATTAAATGATATTTTCCAATAGATGTAAAAGTTCTTGTAATGGATACAATCTTGAAGTTTTGTAGATCGTTAAAAGAAGAACAATGAAACAAAAGAAGACTTTATTATTTTGAACACACAATTTTGTTTCGACCATACTTTTAAAACAATATATATATATATATATATATATATATATATATATATATAATAAAAGCAGATTATTTTTGATAAAAATGTTTTTAGTGAGACTTGATTGCATAAAAATAAGAATAAAAGAAATATTTTGTTTTAAAAAATAATTTGAGAAAACACATAATTTTGGATTTTTCATTCATATAAAAATAAGGTTTAAATGACTTAATAATCATTTATTATTTTAATAATGGTCAAATATTATTTCAATGTCAATTTTTCTCAACAATTTTAGCGTTCATTTAAAAAGGTTTAATTAACGCTTATTTGATGGAAGACTATTATTTCAAATTACTTTCACTATATCAATTTTTGTTTTATTTTATAAATAAAAGGGTTTTAAGTGCCTTAACAAATATTCATTAGCCTAATAATAAAGATATTTCATTTAAAAATCTATTATTTCCTTTCATTTTCGTTTTAATAAAAGTAAACTAAAAGCATTTATATTTGTTTAAACGGTCAGACTTATTAATAGTGAGATACCAATTTGAAAAAAACATGTGTCAAATATTGGAATTCAAGTTATTGTGGACTCATTATCCGGGATTCTCTCTCAATAAAAAAGTTGTTCAAGATCTCCCATAGATGGGAGAAACAACATATTAGAACATATAGAGAAATAGAGATACATAGAAACACTAAAATACAAAAAAAAAAAAAAAAAAAAAAAAAAAGGAGAAACTTGTAAGTTGTGTCATTCCCTTTTCTGTGGATAGGGATGACAATGGGTTTGGAACCCGTCCCACTCCTTTGTTTTTGGACCCAGACCCGCCCCAAACCCATGCTAATTCCCGTTGGGTATACTACCTGCGGGTCCTTGGATACCCAACTGATCCATAAGTACTAATAAATTCAAAAATATTAAAAATAATTTCAAGTAATTTATGCATTTGTGTATTTGTTTCATACGATCTTATATGTTATTCAGACAATTACTAAGAGAAAATTTATAAAACTTAATTTAAAGTTTTAAAAACAACGTAATTTGACTATTAAACACAACTCATTTTACTATAACAAACATTAAAAATAACTTCAACATTACGATGAAAAATTCATTTAGTATGAACTCTTCGATTAACATAACATTAAATCATACATATGGGAAGAAATAGCAGGTCCGGGTACCTACGGGTATGAATACCTTATTACCCAGACTCAGACCCATCTAACAGCGGATCTTAAAATCGTGGGTCTGAATTACCTACAGGTCCAAAATATGGATCCACACCCGACCCGTTGCAGATATTTTTTGCGGGTACCTGCGGATCGGGTACCCATTACCATCCTTATATGTAGAACACCATGCACACATCATTCTTATATTGGCCCGCTTCCCTTATATGTGCTACATCAGTTACGCACTTTGTCTCCTCTTAATTTGCGCGTCTCATGTATGTTATTTGTGTTTTTTCTTTTTATTTCTAACAATAGTGATATTAATAATAATGATAATTATGTTTTCATTTTTTAATAATAATATTATCAAATAATTTGTGAAGAAGATCTTGCTCTTGACCTTGGAACGGTTTTGATGAAGATACCAATATCACAAAAAGAAGAAAGGAAGAAGACCGACAAAGACTATCGAAGATAAATCTTCAAGATTAGAGTCTAAAGTCTTTAGGTACTTCTATCCTTACAACTCCTTTATTTACTTAGTTAATATTGCTCAAAATTGTTTCCAAGAAAATCAGGAAAAACTAAGTGTGATTAAAAATAATTTTCAAAAACAACATGTAACGGGTTACCATACTTGAGTAACAAGTTACATGAGTGAGAAAAGAGTTTTCAATCCTCTAACAGCTATGAGTAATCCATTACAGACTTTGGAGTAACAGATTACCATTTTTAGAAAACAGGGTAATCGATTACACAAAGTAGTGTAATCGATTACACTAAGGCAAATTCACAAAGTTGTCAAACAGTGTTGTTGAGTAATCGATTACTCAAATCCAGTAATTGATTACACTGTGTGAATTTTCAAAAAACTGTTAACAGGATTGTTGGGTAATCAATTACCCATTTGTAGTAATCGATTACTGAGAGCTGTTGCATCAGTTTTTCAGATTTCAAGTGAAGATGTTTCACTCCAAACTGATTGCTTTTCATTCCAAACGAAACCTACTCATGCCTAAGGGTATTGTGGTTGATTGAAAGCCTATATAAAGGCATTGAAACACTCTCACAATATAAAACAACTCAGATTACAAACTTTTACTTGAAACTCTCAAAAGCTCTCACACTTTCTGATTTTACTTACACTTTTCAAGCAACCTACTCTTAAACTTTCAAAGTTATTTTGAAGTTGCTTCTAAGTGTTTTTCATATTGTTAAAGAGCATTATTATCTCAAGTATACGAGTTGTTATTGAATTGCAAGTTCTAGAAATTGTCATATACACTTATAAGGCAATCAAAGCCAAATTGTACATTCTTCACTTTTGCAAAGTTTACTTTCTTTTACAAGGGTGTGAAGAGAAAGGGTGACTGACTTGGTATAGTTTTTACCAAGGGTGTAACTTGGTATAATGTTTACCAAGGTTGTTACTTGGAATAGAGTTTTCCAAGGGGATTAGATATAAGTGAGTGTGTAAGGTACAAGGAGATCTCGAGGTGAAATATTTGTAATTGCAACTCATTATATTTAATAAAGGAATCTCTTGCGAGTCAAGAGTACTAGACGTAGCCTTCGGTGGAAAAGAAAGTGAACCAGTATAAAACACATGCGTACTCTCTTTCCCTTTTCTTTGTCATTTATTTATCCTTCCTAAGTCAATATTTTTCTGCACAATATTTCCGCTGCACATTAACTTTGATATTGCAGAAAAATTGGCCATACTTATTGCAACAACTAATTCACCCCCCTCCCCCCCCCCCTCTTAGTTGTAATCTCAGTCTTACAATTGGCACCAGAGCTATTTTTGAGAAAGTTACTCTCAAAATCTGATCCTACTACAACATGGCCTCAAGATCATTCATAGGAGAAGGATCCAACATAAACAGACCTCCAAGCTTTGTTGGTGAGTGCTATGACTTCTGGAAAATCAGGATGAGGATTTTTATAGAGTCACAAGACTTGGATATATGGAATGTGATCGAAGAAGGACCATATGAACCATTCACCATAGTCAACAACACAAAGAAAGTAAAGTCAAAATCTTCATGGAATGATGAAGATAAGAAGAAGGTACAATACGATCTTAAAGCGAAAAACATCCTCATTTCATCACTTGGCAATGATGAACTTTTCCAAATATTAAATTGCAAATCGGCCAAAGAAATATGGGATGCTCTAGAGACTATGCATGAAGGAACGGAGGAAAATAAAAGGTCAATGCTCAACAATACTTGTTCTACATCTGAACCAGAAAATGATGAACAAGTTCATCTCTCGCTATTGGTATCTCATCATTCTAATGATGAAGAGATAAGTAAATCTAAACCTTTTTCTTCTTCTGAATTACAATTAGAATTTAATGAATTGCATGATGAATATGTCAAACTTAGAAAATTATTTCTAAAACAAAAAACTGAATTAGAAATGTTTTGAAATAAATCATCATCATCCTCTTCATGTCAAAAATGCATTATTCTTGAAAATAAAGTTTCAACATTAAGTTTTGAACTTAATGATTCAAACAAGAGTAGCAAACATTTGGAAAATATAATAAAGGATCAGAGACATATTAAAGACCGAAGAGGTCTAGGCTATTTTAAAAGTCAAGCTTCTAAGAAGCAAAATGTCTCAACGAAAACAATCTTTCAAAAACAGTGTATCCATGCATCCATTCATAGTAAAGATAAAAATAGGATACATAAGCATCAACTCATATGTTCTTATTGTAAAAACCATGGGCACACACCAAATACTTGTTCTATTAGAAAATATGGTGTTCCCCTAGGATATTATAGATGGGTTGAGAAAGGAACTAACCATGAAGACCCAATAAATATTGGGTACCTAATATAACTTAACCTGTTTTGCAGGTTGATTTGAGCACCGCCCGCAATTTATGGTACTTGGATAGCGGGCAATAAAAGTAAGTTCTCTGTCCTTACTCCAAGGGACAAAGGCTATGTCACATATGGTGACAACAACAAAGGAAGAATTCTTGGAGTCGGTAGAATCGGCAAGCCACCTTCAACAACCATAGAAGGAGTGGTATATGTGGAAGGACTTAAGCACAATCTTCTAAGCATAAGTTAACTTTGCGACAAGGGCTTCCATGTATCATTCTTCCCAGATAAGTGCATCATTGAAAGTAAGGAATTTGTAAAGTCTAAACTTGTTGGTAAGAGAATTAATAACATTTACATGATAGATATAGATTCATCTCTTCCTATAACATGTTTAGTTGTAAATGACATTCATGATGCATGGCTTTGGCATAGGAGAATTGCTCATATACATATGGACCATTTGAATAAGCTAATCAAGAAAGATTTGGTTGTTGGTTTACCCAAGATGAAGTTTGTCAAAGACAAACTATGTGGTGCATGTCAAATGGGTAAACAAACAAAAACCTCTTTCAAGGCAAAGCATATGGTTTCTTCAAATAGACCATTGCAGTTACTACACATGGACTTATTTGGCCCTTCAAGGACAAAGAGTCTTGGTGGTAACTACTATGCTGTTGTTATAGTAGATGATTTTTCACGCTACACTTGGAATCTATTCTTATTACATAAGAACGAGGCATTCAAAGCCTTTAGCACTTACGCTAAAAGAGTCCAAAACGAAAAGTCACTTAAAATCGCTGCTATAAGAAGTGATCATGGGGGAGAGTTTCAAAATGCTTCTTCTGAGGAATTTTGTGATAATCTTGGGATTAATCACAACTTTTCTGCTCCTAGAACACCACAACAAAATGGTGTTGTAGAGAGAGAATCGGTCTTTAGAAGAACTCTCTAGAACAATGTTGAATGAAACTAACCTCCCAAAGTACTTTTGGGCTGATGCGGTAAGCACCGCTTGTTATGTTTCAAATAGATTTCTAATAAGACCTATTCTAAAGAAAACCCCCTATGAACTCTTCAAAGGAAGAAAACCAAACATTTCACACTTGCATGTATTTGGTTGTAAATGTTTCATCTTGAATAATGGCAAGGAAATTTTTTTGGCAAGTTTGATGCAAAGGCAGATGAAGGAATCTTCCTAGGCTATTCTCTCACGAGTAAAGTTTAACAAAAGAACTCTAGCCATAGAATAATCTGTCCATGTCTCCTTTAATGAAACCAATCCTCTAGTCAAGGAAAGGTTGACCATTGATGAAGAAGATTTTCCTAACTCTACTTTTAATGAAAATGCTATTATTGAAACTACACCCAATATAGAGCATGTGGAAGTGGATGATAATCCTTCCATACAAGAAGAACATATTCACTCTGATTTACCCAAAGAGTGGAGAACTCATCGAGATCATCCTATAGACAACATTATTAGCGATATTAACAAAGGTGTTACCACTCGCTTAATGTTAGAAAATGCTTGTCTAAACATGGCCTTTGTTTCTCAAATAGAACCATCTAAGATTGATGAAGCAATCGAGGATGAACACTGGATTCTTGCTATGCAAGAAGAACTTAACCAGTTTGAGAGAAACGAAGTTTGGGAACTTGTTCCTAGACCAAAGAATAGGCATGTAATAGGAACTCGCTGGGTATTTCGCAATAAATCAGATGAAAATGGTAAAATCATTAGAAACAAGGCTAGACTAGTAGCCCAAGGATACAACCAAGAGGAAGGTATAGACTTTGATGAAACCTTCGCTCCGATTGCTAGACTTGAAGCGATTAGACTACTACTTGCATATGCATTGTAACACCCTGAATTTACGTCTTTAAAAATTATAGTATCAGTCCTGAGATTCTCGCTTGAGCGAGGTATTCTCGCCTGGGCGAGGAAGGCTCACATGGGAGGGTGAAATCCTGGGCTATATTGGAGGATTCTCGCCTGAGCGAGGGTTGGTTCGCCTAGGCGAGAAAAGTGATGTTTTGGACCTGTCGAGACTGTAAGATTCTCGCTTGAGCGAGAGGATCCTCGCTTGAGCGAGAGAGTCAGATCCGAGTTTTTAAAATAGGCGGGATTTTCTCGCTTGAGCGAGAAAGGGCTCGCTTAAGCGAGAACCCGATGTCGTTACATTAAATAGGGGACCCAAACACATTTATGAGGGTTAACCTAGAGAGAAGTGAGAGAAGGGAGCATTTTCAAGAGCACAAAGGCTTGTGAGTCATTTAGAAGCTTGAGAAGAGGTAAATCTCTCGATTCTAACTCTCTTCTTCCCTTTGAAACTTGTTTTATGTATGTTGGATCTCTTCTCAAAATGAGAGAAACCATGGAAACTCACCCTCTTGAGTTATGGTTCGTTTTATGTTATTTTATCTTGTAAACTCTTGGTATAGAGTTAGTATTTCAAGAAAGGAGAGGGTTTGTGGGTTGATTCATGAAAACCCCAAAACCCTAAAGTGAGAATGTAGTTAAAGAAGAAAATGGGTAAAGTGCTAGAGGTAGAAGATGAATAAGCTTTCTAATTTTGAAATATGAGATGAATATGTATGTTTTAGATGTTATAAACTTATGATGAAAGTAGTTTAGCAACATTGAAAATATGATGAATACCTTGTATGGTTAAATGATGCAATATAAGTTGTTTATGTGATATTTGGAATAAATGACTAACATTGTGTTGTATGGTGGGAATGAGGAAAGATCCTAAAGTTGGAGGCGGTGTCGGTGGAACTTGAGAAGTTGCCAAGAACCAAACCCAACACTCATCGAGGTAAGGATAAGTCTTATGCACTGTGATAGAAAATGCGTGGATGTTCCGTTGTGGATAATGAAATGTAATGTAAAACACTTAGTCGTTACAAGCATATATGGGTATGTTTGTAGTGATGAGGAGTGGATTTACTGTTTATGTATTGGTGGAGTGCCAATGGAAATAAAACTCGGAATAATGAAATGAATCGTAAATCACTTTGTAGTTATAAGCATATATGGATATGTTTATAATGATGACGGGTGCATTTACTGTTTTTGTATTGGTGGAGTGCCATTGGAAATAAAACTCGGAAAATGTATTGGTGGAGTGCCAATGAAAATAAAACTCGTTTTTAGCCGACCATGATTGGTTAGCGACTTTGGCTCAAGTAATGTAAAAGCAATGTAGCAAACTTTGGCTCAAGTAATGTAGCAAGTTTTGGCTCAAGTGATGTAGCAAAATTTGGCTCAAGTAATGTAGCAAGCTTTGACTCAAGCAATGTAGCAAACTTTGGCTCAAGTTATGTAACATGGTTTTCAAAAGTATGAACAATGAAAATGGTTTTAAGTAAATTTGATTTTAAACCGTTTATTTAATCTTATTAAATGTGGATTAACTTACACTAATATTTGTTGAGTTAACGACTTACTCCTTGTGTTTCTTTGGTTTATTGTCAATGTTAATCCCATTGCAGGTAGGTGGAAGGAGTAAGGGTGTTTTTGATTAGGAGCTTAGAGACTTTTATTTTGATGTCTCTTATCCATTTTGTGTAACCTCAATTGTTGTACTTGAACTAACTATTTGTAACTATGAACATGATTGTTGAACATGACACTAATCCTGGAAGCTAGTAACTCGCGATATATGTAGCTATGGGTGTTTTGAAAACCCATAGCTAATTGTATGCGGTAGTTACTAAGTTACATTAATACGAATTATGTTTTTCTGTCATCTGATTTGGTATGTCACTTTTGGTTTATAGATTGGGTGTGATGAGGGAAGTGAAATCTTTTAAATAAGTTCATTCAATCGGTAATTATAATTTATAGTTAAATGCATGAAATTGCATTAAAATAAGGAAAAAATTTCAAGGGTAGAATTTGGGTCCTTACAATAATTTATAGTTAAATCCGGAGTTTTCTGGGTTTGGCTGGCTATTATCGGAAATTCATTGAGGGATTTTCGAAGTTGACACTACCATTGACTAAGCTCACTAGGAAAGGAGAACCGTATGTGTGGACACTTCATTGTGAAGAAAGCTTTCAAGAGTTGAAACGAAGGTTGACTACGACACCAGTGTTGGTTCTTCCTTGTACCGATAAGGATTTCAGTGTTTATTGTGATGCTTGCAAGCAAGGTTTGGGTTGTGTTCTGATGCAGGAAGGGAAAGTTGTTGCCTATTCTTCTCGTTAGTTAAGAACGCACGAGCAAAACTACCCTACTCATGATTTAGAATTGGCTGCAGTGGTCTTTGCTTTAAAAATCCGGAGACACCATCTCTATGGCATAAGGTTTGTGGTGTACAGTGACCACAAGAGTTTGAAATATCTGTTTTATCAAAAGGAGCTGAATATGAGGTAGAGGAGATGGATGGAGTTTCTAAAGGACTACGATTTTGGATTGCAGTACCACCCAGGGAAGGCTAATGTAGTGGTCGATGCACTCATTCGGAAGTCCTTGCACATGTCGGCTTTGATGGTTAGAGAAGGGAAACTGATAGAGGAGTTCAGGGATATGAAACTGGACGTCCAAATAAGACCTCATAGTATGATACTGGGAATGCTTAAGGTCACAAATGAACTATTTGATCGAATCCGAGTAATGCAAGTTGAGGATAGTGAGCTAATGGTCAAACGAGATTTGATGATGAGCTAATGGGATGATTCATTACAAAGGGAGAGTGTGTGTACCTCGTGATGAGGAATTACGAAAGATTATTTTGGAGGAGTCCCATAAGAGTAAGATGAGTTTTCACCCGGGGACAACAAAAATGTACCAAGACTTGAAGAAGTTATTTTGGTGGTCTGGGTTGAAAAGGGATGTGGCTTTGTATGTCTCGAGTTGTTTGGTGCATCAAAAATCCAAGATTGAGCATCAACGACCAACGGGAGAGTTACAATCCCTAGAAATTCCCGTTTGGAAGTGGGATAGTATCTCCATGGACTTTGTATCGGGTTTTCCGAAGACTCAGAAAGGATATGATTCGATATGGGTGATCGTGGATCAGTTAACTAAATCTGCACACTTTCTGCCTATGAATATGAGGTATTCTTTGGAGCGATTGGCGGAACTGTACATCCGGGAAATAGTTCGTTTGCATGGGATACCGTTGAGCATTATATCAGGTAGGGATCCCCGTTTCACTTCGAACTTTTGGATTAGTTTGCAGTCCGCATTGGGAATTAAGTTGAAGTTGAGTTCAACTTATCATCCACAAACGGACGGTCAATCGAAAAGAACAATACAGTCATTGGAGGACCTTCTGAGAGCTTGCGTCTTGGAACAACCAGGGAGTTGGGATGGCATGTTGCCTCTGATTGAATTTACCTACAACAATAGCTTCCATTCATGTATTGGAATGGCACCTTTTGAGGCGTTGTATAGTAGGAAATGTCGAACTCCAGTGAGTTGGTTTGAGACTGGGGAGAACTTGATATTGGGACCCAAACTGGTGCAAGAGACGACAGATAAGATCAAGAAAATCCGGGAGAATAAGAGGATCGCCCAGAGTCGGCAGAAAAGCTATTACGATAAGAGGCGAACAACTCTTCAGTTTAATGAGGGAGATCATGTTTTCATGAGAGTAGTCCCGACTATCGGAATTGGTAGGGTGTTGAAGTCTCGCAAACTGACTCTGAGATTTATTGGACCGTATCAAGTATTGAAAAGGATTGGGCCGGTAGCATATCAGATTGCTTTGCCTCCGTTATTGTCGAATCTCCATAATGTGTTTCATGTATCTCAATTGAGGAAATATGTTGGGGATTCATCTCATGTGGTTGAGTCTGATCAGATAGAGTTGAAGGATAACTTGACTTTTACAACGTTGCCCGTGAGAATCATGGATACCAGTATCAAAAGATTGAGAGGCAAAAAGATTTCCTTGGTGAAGGTATTGTGGAGCCAAGTGGACGAAGGAGATGCTACTTGGGAGGTGGAGCGTTAGATGAGGGAGGATTACCCTCATTTGTTTGAATCGAGGTATGTTTAATTTTCGGGGATGAAAAATCTTATAAGAGGGGGAGGATTGTAACACCCTGAATTTACGTCTTTAAAAATTATAGTATCAGTCCTGAGATTCTCACTTGAGCGAGGTATTCTCGCCTGGGCGAGGAAGGCTCATCTGGGAGGGTGAAATCCTGGGCTATACTGGAGGATTCTCGCCTGAGCGAGGGTTGGCTCGCCTATGCGAGAAAAGTGATGTTTTGGACCTGTCGAGACTGTAAGATTCTCGCTTGAGCGAGAGGATCCTCTCTTGAGCGAGAGGATCAGATCTGAGTTTTTAAAATAGGTCAGAAAGGGCTCGCTTTAGCGAGAACCCGACGCTGTTACATTAAATAGGGGACCCCAAACACATTTATGAGGGTTAACCTAGAGAGAAGTGAGAGAAGGGAGCATTTTCAAGAGCAAGAAGGCTTGTGAGTCATTTAGAAGCTTGAGAAGAGGTAGATCTCTTGATTCTAACTCTCTTCTTCCCTTTGACACTTGTTTTAGGTATGTTGGATCTCTTCTCAAAATGAGAGAAACCATGGAAACTCACCCTCTTGAGTTATGGTTCGTTTTATGTTATTTTATCTTGTAAACTCTTGGTATAGAGTTAATATTTCAAGAAAGGAGAGGGTTTGTGGGTTGATTCATGAAAACCCCAAAACCCTAAAGTGAGAATGTGGTTAAAGAAGAAAATGGGTAAAGTGCTAGAGGTAGAAGATGAATAAGCTTTCTAATGTTGAAATATGAGATGAATATGTATGTTTTAGATGTTGTAAACTTATGATGAAAGTAGTTTAGCAACATTGAAAATATGATGAATACCTTGTATGGTTAAATGATGCAATATAAGTTGTTTATGTGATATTTGGAATAAATGACTAACATTGTGTTGTATGGTGGGAATGAGGAAAGATCCTAAAGTTGGAGGCGGTGTCGGTGGAACTTGAGAAGTTTCCAAGAACCAAACCCAACTCTCACCGAGGTAAGGATAAGTCTTTAACTTATGCAATGTGATAGAAAATGCGTGGATTTTCCATTGTGGATAATGAAATGTAATGTAAATCACTTAGTCGTTACAAGCATATATGGGTATGTTTGTAGTGATGAGGAGTGGATTTACTGTTTATGTATTGGTGGAGTGCCAATGGAAATAAAACTCGGAATAATGAAATGAATCGTAAATCACTTTGTAGTTATAAGCATATATGGATATGTTTGTAATGATGTCGGGTGCATTTACTGTTTTTGTATTGGTGGAGTGCCAATGGAAATAAAACTCGGAAAATGTATTGGTGGAGTGCCAATGGAAATAAAAGTCATTTTTAGCCGACCATGATTGGTTAGCGACTTTGGCTCAAGCAATGTAGCAAACTTTGGCTCAAGTAATGTAGCAAGCTTTGGCTCAAGCGATGTAGCAAACTTTGGCTCAAGTAATGTAGCAAGCTTTGGCTCAAGTAATGTAGCAAGTTTTGGCTCAAGTTATGTAGCATGGTTTTCAAAAGTATGAACGATGAAAATGGTTTTAAGTAAATTTGATTTTAAACCGTTTATTTAATCTTATTAAATGTGGATTAACCTACATTGATATATTTTGAGTTAACGACTTACTCCTTGTGTTTCTTTGGTGTATTGTCAATGTTAATCCCATTGTAGGTAGGTGGAAGGAGTAAGGGTTTTTTGATTAGGAGCTTAGAGACTTTTATTTTGATGTCTCTTATCCATTTTGTGTAACCTAAATTGTTGTACTTGAACTAACTATTTGTAACTATGAACATGATTGTTGTACATGACACTAATCCTGGATGCTAGTAACTCGGGATATATGTAGCTATGGGTGTTTTAAAAACCCATAGCTAATTGTATGCGGTAGTTACTAAGTTACATTAATATGAATTATGTTTTTCTGTCATCTGATTTGGTATGTCACTTTTGGTTTATAGATTGGGTGTGATGAGGGAAGTGAAATCTTTTAAATAAGTTCATTCAATCGGTAATTATAATTTATAGTTAAATGCATGAAATCAGATTAAAATAAGGAAAAAATTTCAAGGGTAGAATTTGGGTCTTTACATGCATGCTCTTTGAACTTTCAGCTTTACCAAATGGATGTAAAGAGTGCATTCCTTAACGGGTATATACAAGAGGAAGTATTTGTAGAACAACCTCCTGGTTTTGAGGACTACAAGCATCCCTCTCAGGTATACAAGTTAAAGAAAGCCCTATATGGCTTAAAGCAAGCTCCACGTGCTTGGTATGACCGTCTAACCAACTTTCTAACAGAAAAAGGTTATACAAAAGGCAAGGTCGATACTACACTATTTATTAAGAAGATAAATCATCATACTTTACTTGTTCAAATTTATGTTGATGATATTATTTTCGGTTTTACTAATGAAAGTTTGTGTAGTGAATTTGACAATATGATGCAAGGAGAATTTGAGATGTCTATGATGGGAAAGTTAAATTACTTTCTTGGACTCCAAATTAAGCAACTTAGCAATGGAATCTTTGTAAGTCAGTCCAAGTATTGCAAAGACTTGTTGAAAAGATTTGAGATGGATGACTGCAAGCCGATTGCTACTCCTATGGGATCAAGAACATACATCGTTGCTGATGATGCTGGAAAATATATAGAAATATCTAAGTATCGAGGTATGATCGGATCTCTTTTATATCTTACTGCCAGTAGACCTGATATTATGTTTAATGTATTTCTTTGTGCGTGATATCAATCTAAACCCAAAAAGTCACATCTAGTTGCCGTTAAGAGAATCATGAAGTATCTCAAAGGCACAACCGATGTTGGACTGTGGTATCCCAAGGGAAGTGTATGCGAATTGGTTGGCTTCTCGGATTCAGACTTTGCAGGATGCAAGTCTGAAAGAAAAAGTACAAGTGGTACTTGCCACATTCTAGGGAATGCTTTAGTTTTTTGGTCCTGTAAGAAACAAGCTTGTGTTGCCTTAAGCACCGCTGAAGCAGAATATATTGCTGCTGGTAGTTGTTGTGCACAAGTGTTGTGGCTCAAACAACAATTACGGGATTATGGCTTAAACTTAGGCTGCACACCCTTGAAATGTGACAATACTAGTGCTATCAATCTCACCAAAAATCCGATTATGCACTCAAGAACCAAACACATTGATATAAGGCATTATTTCCTTAGAGACCATGTCCAAAAGAAGGATGTGTTGGTAGAGTTCATTGATACTCATAACCAACTAGCAGACATATTTACTAAACCATTAGCAAAAAAGCCTTTTTATAAGATTAGACGAGAATTAGGCATTCTTGATGAAGCTTACTTGTCCTAACATGTTTAAATGTTTATATGTATGCTTCATTGTTTATATCCAATGCATACTTGATCTTAACTTCTGTGTTTTATGCTTTAATTTTCAAGTTTTTAGAGCCAAAAATCATTTTTAACATCAGTGGGGAAACAGTATGTTACAATAATCGATTAATGTAATGGTGTAATCGATTACAGAGAGACACTGCTTGAGAAATTTTGAATTTTTGAAAGTTGGTAATCGATTACTTGCTTAGTGTAATCGATTACTCTGTGTAGTTATATATATGAACTGCTACATTTTTCAGAAATTTTCCATTTTTTCTCTCTCCTGTAACTCGAGTTCTCCCTCTCCAAACCCTCAAAATCTCTAAAAACCTCATTTCTACTCCGTTTTGATTGATTTTTGTTGCAAATCACATCACATTTTCAATTCTAAACACTTATAAACCTTCTATTTTGTGATTTGTGGCCTCAATCAAAAACCCCCAAATTTCCAAATTCAAAAACCCTAAACCTTCAAACACCAACAATGGCTTCATCTTCAAAAAGACCACGTTCTTCAAAGTATAAGCAAGGAGAATCAACTTCCAAGTCCAACCCGTTAAACTTGACGAGGCTTCTCGCTAATGACGCTCAAAGGAAGGTCTTTGAGGAAAACTTCCATGGACACGCCATCTTCACTCCTAAGTACGGTAACATTGGGAACTTTGAGTTTGAAGATTTTCTTTTTCCTTATCTTTTGCGGCAACAAAAACTTTTTGACTTTTGCTGCGAAGCGAACGATATTTATCCTGAGCTTGTTCACGTATTTTACTGCAACATGAACTTTCAGAAAAATCTTATGACTTCCCATGTTAAGGGAAAGGACATTATTTTGGATATGAAAACCTTTAGTTCTATTTGCTGTGATATACCGATGATAGGCGACATTACTGGGTTTGGCCTGATATGTAAATGGGATGATTACGATCGCAAGAAATTCTATCTTTATATTTGTAGAATTTCTAAGGAGGAAATAGAAAGGCGAAAGCAATAAAGCCTTGGCGAGACTGTTAAGAATAGGGATATCCTCTCTGCTGGATATCTCACGCTGGAAGATCGTTTAATACATTATTTTCTTTCCTATGTCATTTTGCCAAAATTTTCAAACCATTCGCAAATAAGTGACATAGAGCTCCAATTGATGTATGCTATCAAGTTTAACATAAAAATTAATTGGACTAAGATGATAATGAATCAAATGTGGCATGTTCGCGGCTCCCAAATTCCGTTGCCTTACGCCATCTTCATTACCAAAATCCTAGAGCATTTCGGCGTACCTTTAGAAGGTGAGACCAAAGTGACCCTCATTCTTCGCGAAAGCAAGGTTGATATTGAAGTTGTCCACAAGATGAGATTAGTTATAGATCTTGTTACTCGTCGAACCTACAAGCATCGTACCGACTACTAACCTGCTCCTACCAACGAACCAGAACTTACTGCTGCACCTAACCAGCCTGAGTCTCATGCTCAATCTTCTGCATCTGCTGTTATGCCAACTAATCAGATGATTATGGATTAATTGGTTTCTCTTCGAGGCTACATCACCACAAGGATGGATGCTTTCGATACTCAGAGTCACCAAATCCATTACGAACTTCATTGTCTTTCATCGAGGCTAAGAAACATGGATGTTGATGAAGATAGTTTCGAGCGCGAGTCGTAGATTACTTTGTCTAGGTTTCTGATTTTGTAATGTTTATGGCTGTGCATTTTCCATGAGCTTTTGAACATTGTTTGGATTTTATTTTATTTTCTGCTATTCTGGATTTTGTATGAACATCATTATTTTCATAGTTATGCAATGATGTTTATGTTTCATACACGGGGTTACTGTCTTATATATATATATGCTTATATATTGTTACTTGAACTTTCATATACTATGAACTATTGTATGCTATGCTCTGCAAATGTCTATTGTGCTAGACTCTTGGCTTTTCTTCTTTTTGATGAAGTCAAAAGGGGGAGAAAAGTTGGGAGGTGTGTATTTTCTGTTAATATTCTTTCAGGCACATAACTCCAAAATAAAGGGGAGCATACATGCATACATATAGGGGGAGCATACTCAAGACAAGTCAATATATATCATCAAGTATGCTGCTCTCAGAAAATTACACTTTCAAGAAGACATTAGTTTGTCATCATCAAAAAGGGGAAGATTGTGAAGAAGATCTTGTTCCTGACCTTGGCATGGTTTTGATAAAGACACCAATATCACAAAAAGAAGAAAGGAAGAAGACCGACAAAGACTATCGAAGATAAAGCTTCAAGATTTAGAGTCTAAAGTCTTTTGGTACTTCTATCCTTACAACTCCTTTATTTACTTAGTTAATAATGCTCAAAATTGTTTTCAAGAAAATCAGGAAAAACTAAGTGTGATTAAAAATAATTTTCAAAAACAACATGTAACGGGTTACCATACTTGAGTAACAAGTTACATGAGTGAGAAAAGAGTTTTCAAACCTCTAACAGCTATGAGTAATCCATTACAAACTTTGGAGTAACAAATTACCATTTTAAGAAAACGGGGTAATCGATTACTCAAAGTAGTGTAATCGATTACACTAAGACAAATTCACAAAGCTGTCAAACAGTGTTGTTGAGTAATCGATTACTCAAATCCAGTAATCGATTACACTGTGTGAATTTTCAAAAAGTTGTTAACAGGATTGTTGGGTAATCGATTACTCATTTGCAGTAATCGATTACTGAGAGCTGTTGCATAAGTTTTTCAGTTTTCAAGTGAAGAGGTTTCACTCCAAACTGATTGCTTTTCATTCCAAACGAAACCTACTCATGCCTAAGGGTATTGTGATTGATTGGAAGCCTATATAAAGGCATTGAAACACTCTCACAATATACAACAACTCAGATTACAAACTTTTACTTGAAACTCTCAAAAGCTCTCACACTTTCTGATTTTACTTACACTTTTCAAGCAACCTACTCTTAAACTTTCAAAGTTATTTTGAAGTTGCTTCTAAGTGTTTTTCATATTGTTAAAGAGCATTATTATCTCAAGTATACGAGTTGTTATTGGATTGCAAGTTCTAGAAATTGTCATATACACTTATAAGGCAATCAAAGCCAAATTGTACATTCTTCACTTGTACAAAGTTTACTTTCTTTCACAAGGGTGTGAAGAGAAATGGTGAGTGACTTGGTATAGTGTTTACCAAGGGTGTAACTCGGTATAGTGTTTACCAAGGGTGTAACTTGGTATAGAGTTTTCCAAGGGGATTAGATATAAGTGAGTGTGTAAGGTACAAGGAGATCTTGGGGTGAGATATTTGTAATTGCAACTCATTATATTTATAAAGGAATCTCTTGCGAGTCAAGAGTACTGGACGTAGCCTTCGGTGGACAAGAAGGTGAACTAGTATAAAACACCTGCGTACTCTCTTTCTCTTCTCTTTGTCATTTAGTTTTCCTTCCTAAGTCAATATTTTTATGCACAATATTTTCGCTGCATATTAACTTTGATATTGCAGAAAAATTGGCCATACTTATTGCAACAACTAATTCCCCCCCCCCCCCCCCCCCTTCTCTTAGTTGCAATCTCAGTCTTACATAATTTGGTAATCATTTTTTCAATCAAGACTAATTATGATATAATTAACATATTTTTTACAATAAAATATTCTTCTATCATACGTATGTAAGTTAAGATGAAAAACTAAGAGGGGGTGAATTAGTTTTCTAGTTTTTTCTATACTTAATACATTTTTTTGTGAGTTAAGAAATGCGTAAGAGTAGAGGCGCAGTGGAATAGGTAAGTATGAAAAAATCAAACACATAAATATAAAAGAGTATAAAGAAAAGAGAGACATCAATATTTATCATGGTTCAACTTCTAGTCCATTAAAGGTTATATGAAAACTCCTTGCAAACACAAGAGATTTTTACTATGATGAAATGCCAATAGTTACAAATCTGACCCTAAGCCTTTGTCTCTGATTACACTCACCAAATCTCACTATTTAAAAACAATCAATTCTAAATATCACTTTTTCCTTTCACCACACCCTATGGTTAAATTCATAGAAAAATAACATATGAAGGACTTTGTATGTAAATTACTAGAAGTATTACACAAATTCTCAAGTGTTTAAGTACATAGAACTTGGAAGTAAACACTCAAAAACAACTTTTCATACAATTTATAAAGTTTGAACAAGTTATTTGCAAAAGTTTATAAAAGATTGTGGGAAGTGTATATGATTGATGTGTTTCAAAATTGAATGCCTAGTACCTTTAAATAGGCATTCAACCAACCAACATACACATACAAGAAGGTAGAAATCAATTGGAGTGACATCCATTTGTTTTGGGAGAAGTTGTTTCAGTTTGAACTTGAAAATTGCAATAACATTTGAGTTATTGATTACTCGAAGTGTGTACTCGCTTATAAAAAGCTTATGTCCCGTTTATTAATAAGTTATTAACTCAAGTATTCGATTAATCTAAGTTATTTTTGCTTGCTAACTTGCTACTTAGTTTGGATAATCAGTTAGTCTATCACAGTAACCCATTACCTAGTTCGAGTAACTTGTTACTCAGCTTTTTGAAAATTGAAGTTCATATTTTAAACCAAGTCTAATATTTTTGAAAAATATTTCCCATGAGTATTTGGTAAAACTTAAAGTAAATGATTTTAGGATAGAGGTACTTATCTTAGAGAGCTAAAATGTCTTGGTCTTGTGTTGAATGTGCTTCTAAGTTTTCAAGGTCTTCAGTCTTTTTACTTCTTTTTGTGATGTTGGTATCTTCACCAAAACTGAGCCAAAGTCATGAGAAAGATCTTCTTTACAATCGCCCATTTTTTATGATGACAAACCAATACCATATTGACATTGAGTTTTCTTGATTTTCATACAGGTTTGTTTCTTGATGTATAAGCTTTTAAGGTTGTGTGTGTTCCCCCTATCTTGTACGCTCTCCTTTGTTTTAGAGTTATTTCCATAAAAGGTTAAACTTAGAAAATATAAATCCAACTTTTCTCCCCCTTTCGACTTCATCAATAAGAAGGATAAACCAAGTTTTCCATAGGCAAAATATAGAGATATAATACGGATACAAGATTTATATACGTTTGTGTTAATATTAGAACTTTTGAACAATAAATATATGCTTTAATCATTTTGATTTAAACCAGTAACTCAAATAGCATAAACATTAAAATATGAAACATGTTCATACATGGTCATAAATTGTCGAACAACTTACAACCAAAAGTCAAAAGAACAAACGCTTAATACCAACAAAGTTTGACAAACTAAAAACAAAATCACATAGCCCTAAGACTAAGAATTATCATGCTCATCATCTTCATTAATGTCAGCCTGAACTTGTTGGGTTTGAGTATCAAAAGTATCTATCCTTGTAGTGATGTAGTCTCGAAGATTCACCAACTTTTCCATAACATACTATTAGTAGGGTCGCTAGAAGATGAAGAAGGATCAAATTGAGATTGAGAGGGTTAAGGGTCAAGTTGTGAAGGATCATGGATTTGTGGACCACATCTAGATCAATTTAATATCCCTAGCATATAACACCATCTTGGATTCTCCAACAATAAAGATACCAAAGTGCTTGAGTATGGTAGTGACTATGATAGCATAAAGTAGTGGACCATTTTTATCCATAAGATATTGCATTTGTTCCATAATTATGGTTCCCTAGTTAACTTGTTTGTTATTTTTGAGGGTTTACATGAGTGTAGTTCCATATCATTGATTTGTAATTGATTGGAAAATTTAGGAAATACCACATAACTTAAAAAGTAATTCAACAAATAGTCATCTAGGATGTGTAAGGACCCAAAATTCTACCCTTGAAATTTTTTCCTTATTTAAATCTATTCATACATACATTCATCATTATACTTTGACCACTCATCAAGCATTTCACCAACCCTTATTTATTTACAACACATTTTCATAATGCAGAAAAACATAATTCATTATGATAGTTCTCCATGGGTACTAAGGACCCAAAGTTATAGTCCTCCAAAAAGCGTTACACATAATTACAATTAATCAAATACTAATAATCATGGGTACAATAACGAAAAATCCGCATATAGTCAGCTATAGTGCAATAACGCAAACAAACGAATACAGAGCGTATGGTTCCTAAGACTTCCAACCAAGCATCCTCAATTTACCTGTTTATCTGCAATGAGATTATCAATGAAAAATACACAAAAAATACAAAGGAGTAAGTCGTTAATTCAATAAATATCATTTTAAGATAATCCACATTCTTAAATATAAATAAGCATTTAAATGAAACACGTCTCATAATTACATGAATATAAGCGTTCATATCTTCTTTCCTGTAATTCCATATTATCCGTAATCGACCTATAGTATATATATATATATATATATATATATATATCGCATAATATATATTCTATAGCATGCATATTCTTTTATTTCAAATACTTTTATTTCATTAATTACCATCGACATCAAGCTTACTCTTTACCACCTCTGGTCGTTTACACTTATTCCGCTACCACTACGGATAGGTCCTCAACTCACAATGTTCCACTACCAGTTCGGGTAGGTAATTTCTCCAATGATCCACTACCACTTCGGGTATGTAATTTCTCCAATGATCCACTACCACTCGGGTAGGTAATTACCCCAATGATCCACTACCACTTCGGGAAGGTAATTTCCCTTAATGATCCACTACTACTTCGGGTAGGTAATTTTCCCCCAATGATCCACTACCACTTCGGGTAGGTAATTTCCCTCAATGATCCACTACCACTTCGGGTAGGTAATTTCCCCAATGATCCACTACCACTCGAGTAGGTAATTTTCCCCCAATGATCCACTACCACTTCGGGTAGGTAATTCCCTCAATGATCCACTACCACTTCGGGTAGGTAATTTCCACAAAATCTACATTTAAAGGAATTATTAAACCATTTCAAAATTCATTTTCTTTGCTGCATAACTTGGGCCGAAGTCGCTACACCCTTAAGGTTAGCTAAAAGTAGATTCTTATTTCTTTTAAAAGAAAACGTGCTACATATACTCGAGCCGGAGTTTCGCTTCATATACTCGAGTCGGAGTTTCGCTTCATATACTCGAGCCGAAGTTTTGCTTCTTATACTCGATTCGGATTCGCTAACCATTTATGGTCAGCTAAAAATATAGTTTCTTTCCCTTGATTTCACCATAAACCATTTCCCGTGAATCTCCGCCATCATTAGTATAAACACACCCATATATGTTTACACTAAATACGTTATTCACGACTTAATCATTGCACAACCAGAAAATACACATATTTTCTATTTTCAAATGCACAAGTAAAGACTTATCCTTACCTTGGTGAGCGTTGGGGTCGGTTTTGTTAGGTATCAGTGATTACAATACACCTAGAAGGGGGGGGGGGGGGGTTGAATAGGTGTAGCGGTTAGAGTGTCCGCTTTTCGAAAACAACACTTAATGCTGAAAAACACCTTGATTAATCGATTAACAGAACAGGATAATCGATTAACACTTTCAACACAGTCCACTTAATCGATTAACAGATTAAAGTAATCGATTAACACACCACACTTAATCGATTAAACCAAGACATAAAGCAAATGCAAGTACAGTTTCTTGCTCGACAATTAATTGATAATGAAACGATTATACCAGGCTTACAGAATATTATCAGAGTACAAGTAAAACAGTATAGACAGTAATTATCAATTAAATCTACTTGACAAAATAATCGATCAAATGCAATAAAGAGATAGAGATAGAAAAAGTCCTGCAACAAGAATTTTATCCTGGTTCGTTTGCTTGTCCACCGCAAACTACATCTAGGCCTCCCGGCTGATTTGGGAGATTTTTCTTCACTATAATTGAATGAATGTTAATTACATACACACTATCCAATTACAACAATTAGACACTTACAAGATAAAAAGAAACCTATTCTATGGTTTGACTCCCTTCCTACCGACAAAGAAAACCTTTCTTTCGGCGTAGCCCCAGCCAAGAACCTTGTTCTTTACTTATCCCTAAGTCTAACACTCAGTGAAGACACACTCAATCTCTTGGTGATATGACACCTTGAGATTCCCACAATTACAACACTTTTTCAAACAAAACAATACAGAGTAAATTTAAGCTATAACAAAACTTATATCTAACAAGATAAGGCTTTACTCTAATCACCTAATACAAGCTCATGCAGTATGAAAAATGTATTAGTGAAAAACAGAATGCATAATGTGTAAACATCTAATCAAGAATCATGTAAAAAATGCAAGAACATGTGACAAGAAAGGATGAGAAATGTATCATGAAAAGCACTCAATCCTAAAGCATAGAATTCTCTCTTTTCTAAGCTCACAAATGCATTTACAACTAGATGCAACAATTAACACGAAAATATGCTCTAACTCTCTAAAAATTTAACATGCAACTTATGAGATCAATTCTGAAAATGCAGTTTATAAAGAATTGAAATAAAAGCCCAGTTAATCGATTAACGACAGCTTTAATCGATTAAGCTTCACAAAAATGTTAGATTAATCGATTGACATTTGTTGTAATCGATTACACTGTGCAAACAGTTAGATTAATCGATTAAGCCAAGTGGTAATCGATTAACAGCACTGTTTCATGTGTAAAACCTTCAAATATGTTATGCACTTAAATTCATACATGTTTAATACTTAGATTATGCCTAGAATGCACATATACATGTATTTATATGATGCATGAACATATTATGAATGACATATCTCAAGATGAAAAAGATTTAAAAGATTTATGCAATTGAGATATGTATTAGGTGACTTAAGCCTTGGACTCAACCTAAACTAATCTAGTCTAAGCAAGATACCAATCGGAAGGCTTAAGCATGTTGATTTGTTGATGATCTTCAAGCTCATGTTAGCACAAGTTGTCCTCATCAAAACCAAGTCATATAAGGAGAGCTTTCCAAAGTGTTCCTCTTGACATGCACACTTTCAATCTCCCCCTTTTTGATGATGACAAACTCCACATCAAATGTAAATAGCTTGAATATTGTGTTGGCAAGGTTGATATGATGCGCAAATATCGGAAGCTGTTATTTCGATCAACCTGCACAATCAGAAACCAACAAAACAACCTTTCTCCCCCTTTTGACATTATCAAAAAGATAACCCAAGTCAAAATAGAGGCAGAAATATGAGTAATGCATAAAACACAGTTAATGAGTTAATATTGGGATATAACAATCAACCTGTTTTACATTAAAGAGGATTAAACAAGTGCGCAAGTTTATACAACAGAAATAGCCAAACAAGTAAAGTGAACAGCATACGAGATGAACCATATCAAGGCAGAAAATCTCATACGATCAAGAACCATACACATAAACATAGTAGGCTATTCGACATAATTATAAAAATAGCAAAAAGAGTAACAATGTTTAGCATCCAGATAAACCAGAAAATGTCAATTAACAACATAAAGAGGCACGCAACAGAAATACTCGAATCTCAAAGCAGAAAAGAGAAAGAGAGAAAACCAGAAAAAAATGTGAAACCGAGCTACTGTTTGTCTTTATAAAACTGGTTTTAATCGATTAACGGGCAGGGTTAATCGATTAATCAGTGTGAAATTTCGAATTTTTGAAAGAACTGATGCCCAGGTAATCGATTAAGTGAAAATGTAATCGATTACTTATAGTATAATTTCGAATTTTCAAGCAACTGATGGCCAGGTAATCGATTAATTAAATATTTAATCGATTAATGCATAAAAAAAAATTTTAGGCAGTAAAATGGTTTCAACTTCTTAAGGCTTTGGCATGCAATGTGACAGATTTATTTAAACATCCAGAATCAAAAAAAATAATAATAATCAAGAGACACAAATATCGAACAGCTAAAGAAACAAAGACATAGAGAAACTAGACGATAATGTAAACACCTAAACAATTTTAATCAAGATATTGTTCATCAAGAATTCCAAGTTCTCTCCTTAGAACAAAAAAAGTATCCCTGGGAAGGGGCTTGGTGAAAATATCAGCTAATTGTTTAGAAGTTTCAACAAATTCAAGAACGCAATCACCTTTTTGTACATGATCACGCAGAAAATGATGTCTAATTTCTATATGCTTAGTTCTTGGAAAGGTTTATAGCACTTGTGTTATCGCATTTAATAGGGATCTTTTCAATATTAAGACCATAGTCCTTGAGTTGCTGCTTCATCCAGAGGATTTGAGCGCAACACACACCAGCGGCAATGTATTCCGCTTCGGCGGTGGACAGAGCAACACAAGCTTGCTTTTTGCTGTGCCATGCTACTAATGAACTCCCCAACAAGTGACAAGTACCACTAGTGCTTTTCCGATCCAATTTACATCCGGCGAAATCGGAATAACCTACCAAGGATAATGAGGCATCCCGAGGATACCATAATCCCATGTTAGTTGTTCCTTTTAAGTATCTCATGATTCTTTTAACAGTTGTAAGATGTGATTCTTTAGGAGATGACTGAAATCTAGCACACATGCATACACTAAACATGATATCAGGCCTACTTGCAGTTAAGTAAAGTAAAGACCCAATAATTCCTCGATACTTTGTTACCTCTATAGTTTTTCCTTTTTCGTCCTTATCTAGGTAGCAAGCAGATGCCATAGGAGTGGAAGCTTCCTTACAATTGTTCATCTCAAATTTCTTGAGCAGCTCTTTGCAATACTTTGTCTGATGGATGAAAATACCACTTTCTAGTTGCTTTATCTGAAGTCCTAGAAAGAACGTAAGTTCTCCCATCATAGACATTTCGAACTCCCCCTGCATCATCTCAGAAAAATCCTTACACAAAATATCATTAGTAGATCCAAAAATTATGTCATCTACATATATTTGCACAAGTAATACAGAGTTTTCTGATTTACGAATAAAAAGCGTTGTGTCAACCAAGCCTCTTTCGAACCCTTTTTCTAAAAGAAAGGTACTAAGTCTATCATACCAAGCTCTAGGAGCTTGTTTGAGACCATAGAGTGCCTTTTTAAGTTTATAAACATGGTTCGGATATTTAAAATTTTCAAAACCAGGCGGTTGGTTAACATAAACTTCTTCTTGAATATAGCCATTCAAGAAGGCGCTTTTTACGTCCATCTGAAATAATTTGAAGTTCATAATTGATGCAAAGGAAAGTAGCATCCTGATGGCCTCTAATCTGGCTACAGGAGCATAGGTTTCGTCATAATCGATACCTTCCTCCTGGTTGTAGCCTTGGGCCACCAAGCGTGCTTTATTTCGAATGATCAAGCCTGATTCATCAAGCTTGTTTCTGAAGACCCATCGAGTACCAATCACAGGATGATCTTTAGGTTTAGGGACCAAGTCCCAAACATTATTACGTTCGAACTGGTTTAGCTCTTCTTGCATAGCTATACCCCAGTGTACATCCTCAATGGCCTCATCAATGGTCTTAGGCTCAATTTGAGAAACAAAAGCTACGAAATTACAGAAGTTTCGTAAGGAACTACGGGTTACCACTCCCGTAGATATGTCACCTATTACTTTATCGATTGGGTGAGCTTTCTTGGTTTTCCACACAATTGGCATATCTGAATGCTCCTGAGATTTGTTTTGACGTTCTTCATCGGTTGCTTCTACATTATCCATGTTCTTTGAGTATGCTTCTTCCAAAGCACCTGTAACATCATCAGAAACAGCCTTTCTCTTCTCTTTTGGAGAAGATTCATCAAACTGTACATGGATAGACTCTTCAACTTGCATAGAATACTTATTAAAGATTCTGAACGCTTTGCTATGAATCGAGTATCCCAAGAATATTCCCTCATCGGCTTTTGAATCAAATTTTCCTAAAGCCCGCTTTCCATTATTTAAAATAAAACATTTGCAACCGAAAGCGTGAAGATGGGATATGTTTGGTTTACGGCCTTTTAATAGTTCATAAGGAGTTTTATTCAAATTAGGCCTTAACAATACTCGATTTATAACATAGCATGCAGTATGAACTGCATCTGCCCAGAAATATTTAGGGGTATTACTTTCATTAAACATGGTTCTCGCTAATTCTTCTAGCACACGATTTTTCCTTTCAATAACTCCATTTTGTTGTGGAGTGCGAGGAGCAGAGAACTGATGCATAATGCCATGCTTATCACAGAATTTGTCGAACTGAAAGTTCTCAAATTCTCCCCCGTGATCACTTCGTATATATACTATTTTCAGGTTAAGTTGGTTTTGGATTTGCTTGGCAAGATTTTTAAAAGAGTTGAAAGCGTCGCTTTTAGCAGATAAAAATAATGTCCATGTAAAACAAGAGAAATCATCAACAATAACTAAAGCATAGTAGCTACCACCAAAACTCATGATTTGTGATGGTCCAAACAAGTCCATATGGAGTAACTCCAAAGGTCTTGAAGTGGATATCACATTTTTGTTTTTAAAAGAGTTTTTGGTTTGTTTACACTTTTGACAAGTGTCACAAATCTCTTTAGTTTTGAAATTTAGTTTTGGTAGCCCTTCAACTAGTTGGTTTGATGACAATTTATCTAGATGTTTTATATGGATGTGTGCAACGCGTCTGTGCCAGAGCCAGATGTCATCTTCTTTAGAAATGAAACATTTTGAAAATAATGTGGTGACATCATCCAAGTTAACCATGTAAATATTATTTATACGATGACCAACAAATTTAACATTATTAGATAAAATGTCACGAATGATGCAACAGTCAGAATCAAAAGATACTCGATTACCTTTGTCACAGAGTTGACTTATACTTAGAAGATTATGTTCTAGTCCTTCAACATACAGAACATTTTCAATTTGAGTATGAGATGAGTTACCAACTGTTCCGGTACCAAGTATCTTTCCCTTATTGTTGTCTCCGTACGTGACGTATCCTTTTCCTTTAAGTGATAGATCCAGGAAATTTGATCTGTCACCTGTCATATGTCTCGAACATCCACTGTCTAAGTACCATTTTTGTCCTTGTGTTCGAAGACATACCTGCAAAATAGATCACCTGCTTTTCTCAGGTACCCAGATTATGTTGGGTCCTTTTCTGTTAGTGATTAGGGAATTATCTCCCTTCTTTATCCATACATAAGCCCCGCTAGGTATACCATATTTTCTAATGTAACAAGAGTAAGAAGTATGACCATACGTATTACAATAAAAGCAAGTAGGAGAGCGCCTACGATTTTTATCCTTAGCATTAACTACAGGTTTTCTATATGGTCTCTTGTTTTTAGCAGAGCGAGTATAACCTAGACCAGTACGATCACCAACATTTCTTGTTTGACTGAGCAGAGTGTCTAATTGCTGTTTACTGTTTGTGAGACGTTCGAGTTTTTCTTTTAGTTTAAGATTGTCTTCTTGCAAAATCTCGCAAGTCTCACATACAGGCTTTTGACATAAATTATCAGCAGAGCAGTCACATGTGTTACAAGAATAGATGAGATCTAAAGTTTCATTTTCTAATTTTAATTCATCTAATTCTTTTTGTAATTGGCTTAGTTTCTTTTCACTTCTAAGGATTTCCCTTTTCTGATCAACATTAACTCTAGCCAATTTTTTTAATTCCTCATGTAGCTCAACATAAGCATTATATAAAACTTCATAAGAGGGTAAGTCATCCGAAGTGGATGAGGTGTCGGAATATACCTCATCATTATCCTCGTGTGAGTCTGAGTTGCCATTGTTGTCAGATCTGACCATCAGACACAGCTTCGCTGACTCCTCCTCACTAGAAGTGCTTGATGTTGTTTCCTCCTCAGGTACATCCCATACAATGTAAGCTTTCTTGGATTTGAATTCCTTGGGAGTGCTCTTCTCTGAATCAACCTTTTTCAGATAGGTAGGACATTGAAATCTCATATGTCCGGCTTTTCCACACTCATGGCAAGTGAAGCGATCTTTGTTGTTCTTGCCTTTGTTGGTTGACTCTTTCGCTTCTTTCTTCTGAAACTTCTTGAATCCTCCTTTTCTTTTGATGAATTTGCTAAATTTGCGAACAAGGAGATTCATAGTTTCATCATGTAGATCGGAGTCAGATTCATCATCATCTTTATCTTCTTTTGATTTGGAGGTCGTGGCCTTTAATGTGATGTTTTTCTTTTTCCGATCTGAATCTTCGTGCATAGTCAAGCGCCCCAATTCCATTTCGTGCTCTTGAAGTTTTCCAAATAAAGTAGCTAGAGGCATAGAGTCCAAATCTTTGGATTCAACAATTGCAGTTACTTTTGGTTGCCATTTCCTGTCAAGACAACGCAAAACTTTATTAGTTAGTTCACCTCTGGCAAAAGATTTATCTAGAGCAACTAAATGATTAACAATATGAGTAAATCGCTTTTGCATATCACAAATTGATTCGCTAGGTAACATGCGAAATAACTCATACTCATGGGTAAGCGCATTTAATCTAGCGCGCTTGACTTCGCTAGTGCCTTCATGAGTCACTTGTAAAGTGTCCCACATTTCTTTTGCATTTTGGCACTGCGAAACTCTAAAGAACTCATCATAGGATAGGGCCGATGTGATGATATTTTTGGCGCGTAGATTATGCTGCACCTTTTTGCGCTCATCATCGGTCCATAGACTTTTAGGCTTGTCTTTAGGTTCATTGTCCACAAGATGTTGTGGAACAAAAGGGCCGTTGACTACGGATTCCCAAATATCCGAGTCTATGGCTTCAATAAAAATTTGCATGCGGACTTTCCAGTAGGCATACCCTTCACCACTGAATATAGGTGGTCGATTAATGGATGAACCATCACCACCAAATGGGTTTGACGAACCCATTCGTTTTTCCCTAAGGATCACGAATACGCGGTTGAGCTAGCACTTCGCACTAGCTCTGATACCACTTGTTAGGTATCAGTGATTACAATACACCTAGAAGGGGGGGGGTTGAATAGGTGTAGCGGTTAGAGTGTCCGCTTTTCGAAAACAACACTTAATGCTGAAAAACACCTTGATTAATCGATTAACAGAACAGGATAATCGATTAACACTTTCAACACAGTCCACTTAATCGATTAACAGATTAAAGTAATCGATTAACACACCACACTTAATCGATTAAACCAAAGCAAATGCAAGTACAGTTTCTTGCTCGACAATTAATTGAAAATGAAACGATTATACCAAGCTTACAGAATATTATCAGAGTACAAGTAAAACAGTATAGACACTAATTATCAATTAAATCTACTTGACAAAATAATCGATCAAATGCAATAAAGAGATAGAGATAGAAAAAGTCCTGCAACAAGAATTTTATCCTGGTTCGTTTGCTTGTCCACCGCAAACTACATCCAGGCCTCCCGGCTGATTTGGGAGATTTTTCTTCACTATAATTGAATGAATGTTAATTACATACACACTATCCAATTACAACAATTAGACACTTACAAGATAAAAAGAAACCTATTCTATGGTTTGACTCCCTTCCTACCGACAAAGAAAACCTTTCTTTCGGCGTAGCCCCAGCCAAGAACCTTGTTCTTTACTTATCCCTAAGTCTAACACTCAGTGAAGACACACTCAATCTCTTGGTGATATGACACCTTGAGATTCCCACAATTACAACACTTTTTCAAACAAAACAATACAGAGTAAATTTAAGCTATAACAAAACTTATATCTAACAAGATAAGGCTTTACTCTAATCACCTAATACAAGCTCATGCAGTATGAAAAATGTATTAGTGAAAAACAGAATGCATAATGTGTAAACATCTAATCAAGAATCATGTAAAAAATGCAAGAACATGTGACAAGAAAGGATGAGAAATGTATCATGAAAAGCACTCAATCCTAAAGCATAGAATTCTCTCTTTTCTAAGCTCACAAATGCATTTACAACTAGATGCAACAATTAACACGAAAATATGCTCTAACTCTCTAAAAATTTAACATGCAACTTATGAGATCAATTCTGAAAATGCAGTTTATAAAGAATTGAAATAAAAGCCCAGTTAATCGATTAACGACAGCTTTAATCGATTAAGCTTCACAAAAATGTTAGATTAATCGATTGACATTTGTTGTAATCGATTACACTGTGCAAACAGTTAGATTAATCGATTAAGCCAAGTGGTAATCGATTAACAGCACTGTTTCATGTGTAAAACCTTCAAATATGTTATGCACTTAAATTCATACATGTTTAATACTTAGATTATGCCTAGAATGCACATATACATGTATTTATATGATGCATGAACATATTATGAATGACATATCTCAAGATGAAAAAGATTTAAAAGATTTATGCAATTGAGATATGTATTAGGTGACTTAAGCCTTGGACTCAACCTAAACTAATCTAGTCTAAGCAAGATACCAATCGGAAGGCTTAAGCATGTTGATTTGTTGATGATCTTCAAGCTCATGTTAGCACAAGTTGTCCTCATCAAAACCAAGTCATATAAGGAGAGCTTTCCAAAGTGTTCCTCTTGACATGCACACTTTCAGGTTTCGAGTAACTTTACGAGTTTCCTCCACGATTTCCTCCAACCTTAAGATCTTTCCTCATTCCCACCAATAACAACAATGTCAGTCATGTATTCAAAACAACACATAAACAACTCACATTTTATCTTTAAACATACAAGAGATTCACACATTTTAAAGGTTTCCAAAACCACTTCATTAAGAGTTTCCAAACATCTAAAACATACTTAATCATCTCATATATCAACGTTAAAGCACAAACTCATCTTCCACATTTAACATTTCACCCATTTCCCTTTTTACTCATATTCTCATTTTGGGGGTTTTGGGGTTTACATGAATAAACCTACAAAACCTCTCCACTCATCGAATACCAACTCTAAACCAAGAGTTTACAAGAGAAAAACCACATAAAACGAACCATAACTCTAAAGGATAAGTTTTCATGGTTGATCATACTTTGAGAAGAGATCCATACACCCAAAGACAAGTTTGAGAGGGAGAAAGAGAGTTAGAATCAAGAGATTTACCTCTTCTCAAGCTCCTAGATGATTCCCACGAGTTCTTGCTCTCAAAATCACCTTCTCCTCTCTTCTCTCTCACTTTCTAACCCTAAAATGTGTTTGGGGCTTCTATTTTAAAGTGAACTCGTCGAGTTCTCGCTCAAGCGAGCCCATTCTCGCTCAGGCGAGAAAATCCCGCCTTTTTAAAATTTCAGATCTGACGCTCTCGCTCAAGCCAGGGATTTCTTGCTCAGGCGAGGCATCTCTCGCTCAAGCGAGGATCCTCTCGCTCTGGTGAGAATCTCACAGCCTCGACAGGTCCTGAATGCCACTTTTCTCGCCCAAGCGAGACAACTCTCGCTCAGGCGAGACCATTCTCGCTCAAGCGAGAATCCTTCAGTATAGCCCAGGATTTCACCCTCCTATGTGAGCCTCTCTCGCTCAAGCGACAATTCTCTCGCTCAAGCGAGACTCCCAGGACTGATACTATAATTTAATGACTTTAAAAATCTAGGGTGTCACAATCCTCCCCCTCTTATAGGAATTTTCGTCCCCGAATATTTTATTAGGCTACTCTCGGAAGATAATATCATCGCCTAGACTTTAAGCATAATCTATACTCAACCAAATTCATACTCGATCATCTAATCCATTATGATTACTTAAACGACCACCAAGGGCACACACCACTAAACCGGGATATCACAAGGCCAATTCATGGACAATCTCCTCAAGGTCTAAATACTAAGATCCCAATCTCGAACAACTCGAACCACTAACAGAACGGGACTATAACCGGACTAAAGATTTTTCAGTATTCATCAAGGACCATAGGTCTCTCTGGCCTATCCAGCTAACAATCCTCACAGACGTTGAGAATCCCAATAACACTTCCGAAACCAAGAGAATGGGGAACTTCTTACCCCTCCTCTACCACAATGCTTTCATTAAACATCCAACATGCACTAGCTAGTTTCACCTCCACTCAAGGAAATAGCATAAATTCATTCCACTCATTAAACAAAAGCACTATTTGCCCAAAATTTACCTTAACATTCCCAACATTGCATGCACTACCACATAGAATCCAGGTAGTCACTCAACAAAACATCTAAATAACTAAGACTTTTAGAGTCTCTCTCCTCGTACAAAATCAAACTATCCAGTAATGATCCACTTACGTCAAACATTTCTGCCATCATACCTTAGAGTAGAAGAAATTACCGATCCATAGCCTCAATTGAACACACAAAACCATTGATTTACCCCAAAACTAGGTACTCTGTTACCAATCGACAAGTGCAAGTTGACAAACACTCAGTTCCATAACATGCGTTAGAATTGGATACCCTAGTTACGCTAGCAAATATAAATTTAGTACCCCACTTGCAGTACCTCTAGAAATACATGGTCATAATCGTATCACCAAATTTTTAACAACCTCCTATTTATCAAGATACGATTGCTAAAATTCTGGGATTCTCCAACATGATACTAAATCAATGTTTAGCCACAAGCTACGTTTCACCCAAGAATGATTTTCAAAAATGGTTTGAAACCACGATTCATGGAAACCATGTCGTGAAAACAAAGTTTACATAATCATTTCAACATAACTTAACCCTTAAGGTTAGCTAAAAGCAGATTCTTATTTCTTTTAAAAAGAAAACGTTCTACATATACTCGAGTCGGAGTTTCGCTTCATATACTCGAGCCGAAGTTTTGCTTCTTATACTCGAGTCGGAGTCGCTAACCATTCATGGTCGGCTAAAAATATAGTTTCTTTTCCTTGATTTCACCATAAATCATTTCCAGTGAATCTCCGCCATCATTAGTATAAACACACCCATATATGTTTACACTAAATACGTGATTCACGACTTAATCATTGCACAACCAGAAAATACACACATTTTCTATTTTCAAATGCACAAGTAAAGACTTATCCTTACCTTGGTGAGCGTTGGGGTCGGTTTCGAGTAACTTTACGAGTTTCCTCCGTGATTTCCTCCAACCTTAGGATCTTTCCTCATTCCCACCAATAACAACCATGTCAGTCATGTATTCAAAACAACACATAAACAACTGACATTTTATCTTTAAACATACAAGAGATTCATACATTTTCAAGGTTTCCAAAACCACTTCATTAAGAGTTTCCAAACATCTAAAACATACATATTCATCTCATATATCAACATTAAAGCATAAACTCATCTTCCACATTTAAAATTTCACTCATTTCCCTTTTTACTCATATTCTCATTTTGGGGGTTTTGGGGTTTTCATGAATAAACCTAAAAAACCTCTCCATTCATCGAATACCAACTCTAAACCAAGAGTTTACAAGAGAAAAACTACATAAAACGAACCATAACTCTAAAGGATGAGTTTTCATGGTTTCTCATACTTTGAGAAGAGATCCATACACCCAAAGACAAGTTTGAGAGGGATAAAGAGAGTTAGAATCAAGAGATTTACCTCTTCTCAAGCTCCTAGATGATTCCCACGAGTTCTTGCTCTCAAAATCACCTTCTCCTCTCTTCTCTCTCACTTTCTAACCCTAAAATGTGTTTGGGGTTTTTATTTTAAAGTGAAATCGTCGGGTTCTCGCTCAAGCGAGCTCATTCTCTCTTAGGCGAGAAAATCCCGCCTTTTTAAAATTTCAGATCTGACGCTCTCGCTCAAGTGAGGGATTTCTCGCTCAGGCGAGGCATCTCTCGCTCAAGCGAGGATCCTCTCGCTCAGGCGAGAATCTCATAGCCTCGACAGGTCCTGAATGCCACTCTTCTCGCCCAGGCGAGACAACTCTCGCTTAGGCGAGACCACTCTCGCTCAAGCGAGACCATTCCCACTCAAGCGAGAATCCTTCAGTATAGCCCAGGATTTCACCCTTCCAGGTGAGCCTCTCTCGCTCAAGCGACAATTCTCTCGCTCAAGCGAGACTCCCATGACTGATACTATAATTTAATGACTTTAAAAATCTAGGGTGTCACAGGATGATATTTTCAACAAAGAGGATATCTTAATTCTTAACAGATTCAACCACTATTGTTTTCTTTTGTCTCTAAAAGAGTTGTAGAATTTGTTCCTATCAAATTCCTCCCATGGACAATCTTTGGCACCAATTGTATGGTACTTTCATGCAATCTGAACTAATTATTTTCAAGTCCATGACTATCTCTCTACGCTTAATATAGGAATTTTTTTTGTCTCTTTTAACTTTCATATTTCAGTAAAATACCCTCACTACTTGAGGGTAATAGGAATTTTGTTCAAAAGAAAAATCACAGATTTTTTTGCCTAAGGAACCAGGAAATTGAAATTAAGCAAATTCAAAAGAGTTTAGTATACCATACTTGGGAGCGATCATTTGAGATTATACTTGAAACACTTCTCATTGCACATCGATTGAGATTAACCTTGACAAATCCATGGGACTAGTCTCAGATGCACTCGGTTGACCTCTTTGAGAAGGTGTAGTGCCTAGTTCTGGAAGAAGAAGCCATGAAATTGAGTTTTTAAAATTATAGGATTTTTCAAGAAATGAAATTGGATATTCTTGATTTTGGGTACAAAAGTTGAAATTTGTGGGTAGAAAGTGTTTAGAATTGAAAATGTAGTATATTAACCAAAAAATGTCACTAAAATCGGTCAAGAAATCAAGATTCTAGATTTTTTTAGTGAGAAGCTATTGAATTAGGAAGAGGTAGAATATGAATTTATGGAAAAATGAAGGATCACATATAAAGGATGGTCAAAGTAATTGGTTACTCTAAGAGAATAATTGATTACTCCTTCAAAGAAAACCCA
Organism: Lupinus albus; assembly: GCA_009771035.1. Classification (NCBI taxonomy): domain Eukaryota; kingdom Viridiplantae; phylum Streptophyta; class Magnoliopsida; order Fabales; family Fabaceae; genus Lupinus; species Lupinus albus. The sequence continues at coordinate 7,242,861 of CM020006.1, read as the reverse complement.
GTTTATAGATGAGTTTTTGAGGTAATCGGTTACTCACTTGAGTAATCGGTTACTCCCTTACAGTAATTGTAAGTACTCAAATTCTACCTTGTAAAGTTTCCCTTATTTTAATCCAATTTCATGCATTTTCTTATAATTTACATTTACCAATCGAATAACCTTACGTTAAAATCTCACTTTCCCTTTTTTCACTCAAACCATGAACTCATAATGACATACATAAAAACAAAATTCATATTAATGCATTCGGGTAACTACCGCATACAACTAGCTATAGGTTTCCAAAATACCCATAGCTACAAATATCCAGAGTTACAGTTATACAAAAAGAATGATAGCAATCATAGTTACACTTACAAGTCCACAAAATATTCAATCATGCTGCAAAAAGGTGTAAACAGAAGAATCCATGTTTAAGCTCCTAAGGCATCAAACCCAAGCCTCCTCAATTTACTCGCCTACCTGCAATGGGATTATCAATGAAAAATACACACAAAACATACAAACGAGTAAGTCATTAATTCAATAAATATCATTAAGCGATAATCCACATTTTAAAAGGTTTAAATAAATGACTTGGCGTTCGAATAAAAAATTAACATATCATATTGCCCGTCTCATACTACCTCATTCATCATCTTTAGTCTATACGTCCATCCCTACCATACCTTGTCACCTTACTCATCAATACCACACCATATCGTTACCTTCCACACATATATTTGCCTTTTCATTACCACATGGGGCAAGACATACAATTCAATACCACGTAGGGCAAGTCATACACAATACCACATAAGGCAAGTCATTCTCATTACCACATAGGGCAAGTCATTCACAATACCACGTAGGGCAAGTCATTCACAATACCACGTAGGGCAAGTCATTCACATTACCACGTAGGGCAAGTCATTCACAATACCACATAGGGCAAGTCATTCACAATACCACAAAGGGAAAGTCATTCACAAATCATATACATATTCAGAAATTCCACACAATTTCTATCGTCATATATAATTAACAACTTCTCCTTACCTTGGTGGGTGTCGGGGTGGGTTTTGGGTAACTTTGCAAGTTCCTCCGCTAACTCCTCCAACCTTAGGATCTTTCCTCATCCCCACCAATCAACAACGAAAGTCAGTAATTTATTCTCAACAACATATAAACACTCATATATCATTTTGTAAACATATAGGACATTCACACATTTCCAACATTTCCCAAAACCACTTTCATTAGAAGTTTCCAACATTAAAACATACATATTTACTTTCTGTTTTTGCAATGGAACACCTACTCATCTTTTCCATCTACTATTTTACCCATTTTCGTTTTTTTGACACATTTTCATTTTGGGGGTTTTGGGGTTTTCATGAATCAACCCGCAAAACTTTTCCATTCACTAAATACCATCTCTAAACTAAGAGTCTTCAAGAGAAAAACAACATAAAACGAACCATAACTCTAAAGGAAGAGTTTCCATGGTTTCTCACCTTTTGAGAAGAGATCCAACATACCCAAAACAAGTTTCAAAGGGAAGAAGAGAGTTAGAATCAAAAGTTTTACCTCTTCTCAAGCTTCTAGATGAGTATCAAAGCTCCTTGCCCTTGGAAAAAGCTCTCTTCTCTCACCTCTCTTCAATTTCTAACCCTAAAATGTGTTTGGTGTTTCTCATTTAATGCAACTCGTGGGGTTCTCGCTTAAGCGAGCCCATTCTCGCTCAAGCGAGAAAATCCCGCCCATTTTAAAAACTCAGATATGACCCTCTCGCCCAGGCGAGGGAACTCTCGCTCAGGTGAGGCAGCTCTCGCTCAAGCGAGGATCTTACAGCCTTGACAGGTCTAAAATGTCACTTTTATCGCCCAGGCGAGACAACTCTCGCTCAGGCGAGACCACTCTCGCTCAAGCGAGGCAACTCTCGCTCAAGCGAGAATCCTTCAGTATAGCCCAGGATTTCACCCTCCAAGGTGAGCCTTTCTCACCTAAGCGACAATCCCTCGCTCAAGCGAGAATCCCAGGACTGATAATATAATTTTAAAGACTTAAATTAAGGGTGTCACAATAATTAGTTACTTCCATCAGATTTTCAAATTTCAGGTATGTAAGGACCCAAATTCTACCCTTGAAATTTTTTCTTATTTTAACTCATGCAAACATACATTTTCCTTATATCTTTTGATTGGTAACCCAAGGTACGTTAGATTAGTTACCTTGATTATTTTCTGATCATTTATCATGCAGTATTCATACGTACATCCATAAAGCAGAAAAATATAATTCATATTAATATCCCCCATTAGTTAGAACATGGGGATAGTTATGGGTCTCCAAAATCATAATACCCAAGGTTACAAATATCCCAAAAATTATAATGATCATGGTTAAAAATATTCAAATCCACAAATATTCAGTCATGATACAAACATGTGCAAATAAAGGAATCCATATTTGAAAGCTCCTAAAGCTCCAAATCAAGCGTCCTTAATTCATACAATTACCTGCAATGGGATTATCAAATGGCAACATACAAAACATACAAAGGAGTAAGTCATTTAATTCAATAATTATCATTTGATATATTTCACATTATAAACAGAGTTAGATAAACAATTTAAGCATTCCAACATAAGGTCATTACATTTCATTTTATCTCTTACTACCTCATACGACCATTCTTACTTTCACATTCTTCCATATCAAACCTTGTTACTCTCTTCTTCAATCCTGATTTACATAGCCGTTTTCCACTCACACCTACTTCCACAATACCACATAGGGAAATACATTCAATTCACTACCACTTGGGCAAGACATTCAATTCAATACCACTTGGGCAAGACATTCAATTTCAATACCACTTAGGCAAGACATTCAATTCAATACCACTTGGACAAGACATTCAATTCAATACCACTTGGGCAAGACATTCAATTCAATACCACTTCGGCAAGACATTCAATTAAATACCACTTGGGCAAGACATTCAATTAAATACCACTTGGGCAAGACATTCAATTCAATACCACATAGGTCAAGACATTCAATTTCAATACCACTTGGGCAAGACATTCAATTCAATACCACATAGGGAAAGACATTCAATTCAATACCACATAGGGCAAGACATTCAATTTCTTTGATACATCCCACATCTTATTCCTTTCGATTAAACCACCTATAACCGCATATCTCATATTTCATATCTCGGAATAAAATGCTTATCCTTACCTTGGTGAGTGTTGGGTTTGGTCCTTGGTAACTTTGAAAGTTCCTCTGACACCGCCTCAAACCTTAGGATCTTTCCTCATCCCCACCAAACAACAACAAAAGTCAGTAATTTATTCTCAACAACATATAAACGTCTCAAAGTTCATTTGCAAACATACATGATATTTACATATTTCTAGTGTTTCCAAAACCACTTTCATTAGAAGTTTCCAACATTAAAACATACATATTCATCTTCTATTTTACATTAGAACACAAACTTATCTTCTTCATCTACCATTTTACCCATTTTCCTCTTTTACCACATTTTCATTTTGGGGGTTTTGGGGATTTCATGAATCAACCCACAAACTCTTTCCATCCTTCGAATACCAACTCTAAACCAAGAGTTTTCAAGAGAGAAACTAAATAAAACGAACCATAACTCAAAAGGAAGAGTTTCCATGGTTTCTCACATTTTTTAGAAGAGATAACATACATCCAAAACAAGTTTGAAAGGGAGAAGGAGAGTTAAAATCAAGAGATTTACCTCTTTTCAAGCTTCTAGATGATTCCCACGAGTCCTTGCTCTGAAAATCACTTCCTTCTCTCTTCTCTCTCAAGTTCTAACCCTAAAAGTGTTTGAGGGTTTCTATTTTAAAGTAAAATTATCGGGTTCTCGCTTAAGCGAGAAAATCCCGCCATTTTAAAAATTCAGATCTGACGCTCTTTCTCAAGTGAGGATCCTCTTGTGTCAACACTCTCTCCCTCGCCCAGGCGAGCCAAATCTCGCCCATGCGAGAATCCTAGGAATCCTTGTAAGACTGAGATTGCAACTAAGAGGGGGGGGGGGGGGGGGGGGTGAATTAGTTGTTGCACTAAGTATGGCCAATTTTTCTGAAATATCAAAGTTAATGTGCAACGGAAATATTGTGCAGAAAAATATTGACTTAGGAAGGATAAATAAATAACAAAGAGAAGGGAAAGAGAGTACGCATGTGTTTTATACTGGTTTACCTTCTTGTCCACCGAAGGCTACGTGTAGTACTCTTGACGCGCAAGAGATTCCTTTATTAAATATAATGAGTTGCAATTACAATTATCTCACCCCGAGATCTCCTTGTACCTTACACACTCACTTATATCTAATCCCCTTGGAAAACTCTATTCCAAGTAACACCCTTGGTAAAAACTATACCAAGTTACACCCTTGGTAAACACTATACCAAGTCACTCACCCTTTCTCTTCACACCCTTGTGAAAGAAAGTAAACTTTGCAAAAGTGAAGAATGTACAATTTGGCTTGGATTGCCTTACAAGTGTATATGACAATTTCTATTACTTGCAATCCAATAACAACTCTTATACTTGAGATAATAATGCTCTTTAACACTTTGAAAGTTTAAGAGTAGGTTGCTTGAAAAGTGTAAGTAAATTCAGAAAGTATGAGAGCTTTTTGAAAGAGAGTTTGAAATCTGAGTTGTATATATTGTTGTATGTTGTGAGAGTGTTTCAATACCTTTATATAGGCTTCCAATCAACCACAATACCCTTAGGCATGAGTAGGTTTCGTTTGGAATGAAAAGCAATCAGTTTGGAGTGAAACCCTTTCACTTGAAATCTGAAAAACTGATGCAACAACTCTTAGTAATCGATTACTGCAAATGGGTAATCGATTACCCAACAATCTTGTTAACAACTTTTTTAAAATTCACACAGTGTAATCGATTACTGGATTTGAGTAATCGATTACTCAACAACATTGTTAGACAGCTTTCTGAATTTTCCTTAGTGTAATTTGAGTAATCGATTACCCTTTTTCTAAAAATGGTAATCTGTTACTCCAAAGTCTGTAATGGATTACTCATAACTATTAGAGGTTTGAAAAATCTTTTCTCACTCATGTAACTTGTTACTCAAGTATGGTAACCCGTTACATGTTGTTTTTGAAAATTATTTTTATTCACAATTAGTTTTTCCTGATTTTCTTGAAAACAATTTTTGAGCATTTTTATCTAAGTAAATAAATGAGTTGTAAGGATAGAAGTACCTAAAGACTTAGACTCTAAATCTTGAAGCTTTATCTTCGATAGTCTTTGTCGGTCTTCTTCCTTTCTTCTTTTTCTGATATTGGTGTCTTCACCAAAACCGTGCCTAGGTCAAGAGCAAGATCTTCTTCACAATCTCCCCCTTTTTGATGATGACAAACCAATGTCTTCTTGAAAGTGTAATTTTCTGAGAGCAGCATACTTGATGATATATCTTGATTTGTTTTGAGTATGCTCCCCCTATATGTATGCATGTATGCTCCCCCTTTCTTTTGGAATTATGTGCCTGAAAGAATATTAATAGAAAATACACACCTCCCAACTTTTCTCCCCCTTTTGACTTCATCAAAAAAAGAAGAAAAGCCAAGAGTCTAGCACAATAGATATTTGTATAGCATAGCATATAATAGTTCATAGTATTTGAATGTTCAAGTAACAATATATAATCATATATATATAAGACAATAACCCCATGTATGAAACATAAATATCAGTGCATAACTACGAAAATAAAGATGTTCATACACAAAATTCAGAAATAGCAAGAAAATAATCCAAATAATGTTTAAACATCCACATGGAAAATAGACAACCATAGTCATTACAAAGTCAGAAATCTAGACAAAATAATCTAAGACTCGGGCTCGGAATTATCTTCATCAACATCCATGTTGCTTAGCCTCAAAGAGAGACGATGAAGTTCGTAATGGATTTGGTGACTCTGAGTATCGAAAGCATCCATCCTTGTGGTGATGTAGCCTCGAAGAGAAACCAGTTCATCCATAATCATCTGATTAGTGGGCATTACAGCAGATGCAAAAGATTGAGCATGAGACTCAGGTTGGTTTGGTGCAGCAGTAGGTTCTGGTTCGTCGGTAAGAGTAGGTTGGCGGTCAATACGATGCTTGTAGGTTTGACGAGTGACAAGATCTATAACGAATCCCTTCTTGTGGAAAACCACAATATCAACCTTGCTTTCGCGAAGATTGAGGGCCACTATGGTCTCACCTTCTAAAGGTACGCCGAAATTCTCTAGGATTTTGGTAATGAAGATGGCGTAGGGAAACGGACATTGGGAGCCGCGAACATGCCACATTTGATTCATTATCATCTTAGTCCAATTAATTTTGATGTTAAACTTGATAGCATACATCTATTGGAGCTCTATGTCACTTATTTGCGAATGGTTTGAACATTTCGGCAAAATGACGTAGGAAAGAAAATAATTTATCAAACGATCTTCCAGCGTGAGATATCCAGCAGAGAGGATATCCCTGTTTTTATCAGTCTCGCCAAGGCTTTGTTGCTTTCGCCTTTCTATTTCCTCCTTAGAAATTCTACAAATAGAAAGATAGAATTTCTTGCGATCGTAATCATTCCATTCACATACCAGGCCGAACCTAGTAATGTCGCATATCATCGGTATATCATAGCAAATTGAACTAAAGGTTTTCATATCCAAAATAATGTCCTTTCCCTTAACATGGGAAGTCATAAGATTTTTCCTAAAGTTCATGTTGTAATAAATACGCGAACAAGCTCAGGGTAAATATTGTTCGCTTCGCAACAAAAGTCAAAAAGTTTTTGTTGCCGCAAAATATAAGGAAAAAGAAAAATCTTCAAACTCAAAGTTCCCAATGTTACCGTACTTAGGAGTGAAGATGGCGCGTCCATGGAAGTTTTCCTCGAAGACCTTCCTTTGAGCGTCATTAGCCAGAAGCCTCGTCAAGTTCAATGGGTTGGACTTGGTAGTTGATTTTCCTTGCTTAGACTTTGAAGAACGTGATCTTTTTAAAGATGAAGCCATTGTTGGTGTTTGAAGGTTTAGGGTTTTTGGAAATTTGGGGTTTTTTTATTTAGGCCACAAATCACGAAATAGAAGGTGTAGAAGTGTTTAGAATTGAAAATGTGATGTGATTTGCAACAAAAATAAATCAAAACAGAGTAGAAATGAGGGTTTTAGAGATTTAGAGAGGGAAGAACACGAGTTACAAGAGAGAAAAAGAATGGAGAATTTCTGAATAATGCAGCAGTTCATATATATAACTGCACAAAGTAATCGATTACACTGAGTGAGTAATCGATTACTAACTTTCAAAAATTTAAAATTTTCAAACGGTAGCACTGAGTAATCGATTACTTGGTTTCCAGTAATCGATTACTGTGACCAATTTTCTCCCCACTGATGCTGAAAGTGATTTTTGGCTCTAAAAACTTGAAAATTAAAGTATAAAACACACAATTTAAGATCAAGTAGGCATTGAATATAAACAATGAAACATGCATATAAATATTTAAGCATATTAGGACAAGTAAGCTTCATCGAGAATGCCTAATTCTCGTCTAATTTTATAAAAAGGTTCTTTTGCCAACGGTTTAGTAAATATGTCCGCTAGTTGGTTATGAGTATCAATGAATTCTACCAACACATCCTTCTTTTGGACATGGTCCCTAAGGAAATGGTGCCTTATATCAATGTGTTTGGTTCTTGAGTGCATAATCGGATTTTTGGTGAGATTAATAGCACTAGTATTGTCACATTTCAAAGGTGTGCAGTCTAAGTTTAAACCATAATCCGGTAATTGTTGTTTGAGCCACAACACTTGTGGACAACAACTACCGACAACAATATATTCCGCTTCAGCGGTGCTTAAGGCAACACAAGCTTGTTTCTTACAGGACCAAGAAACTAAAGCTTTCCCTAGAATGTGGCAAGTACCACTTGTACTTTTTCTCTCAGACTTGCATCCTGCAAAGTCTGAATCCGAGAAGCCAACCAATTCGCATACGCTTCCCTTGGGATACCACAGTCCAACACCGGTTGTGCCTTTGAGATACTTCATGATTCTCTAAACGGCAACTAGATGTGACTCTTTGGGTTTAGATTGATATCGCGCACAAAGACATACACTTAACATAATATCAGGTCTACTAGCAGTAAGATATAAAAGAGATCCGATCATACCTCGATACTTAGATATTTCAATACATTTTCCAGCATCATCAGCATCGATGTATGTACTTGATCCCATAGGAGTAGTGTAAGGACCGAAATTATGCCCTTGAAATTTTTTCTTGATTTAGTTCAATTACATGCATTTCCTCCTAACTCACATTACCAGTTTAATATCTTTTCTTCAAATCTCATTTCACCCTTCATAATCTACCTCAATATAACATACAAAATCATTCGACAGAAATATATAATTCGCATTAATTAAACTTTGTAACAACCGCATATAATTAGCTATGGGTTTCCAAAATACACATAGCTATACATATCCAGAGTTACACGCCATGTAAGTTAGTATATGTTCGTAGTTACATAATGTATGAACTATCAAATATGCACTCATGTACAAGAATAGTGCAAATAAATGAATCCAAAATATAGCGCTCCTAAATCTCCCAAAAATGAGTCTCCCTCATATCACTTGTTTATCTGCAATGGGATTATCAATGACAAAACACAGAACACGCAAAGGAGTAAGTCATTAATTCAATAAACATCATTTTAAGATAATCCACATAAATAAAAGAGTTAGTAAACCATCTTTGAAATTCATTTTTTTTGTTTTGCTGCATAACTTGAGCCAAAGTCACTATACCCCTTAGGGTTAGCTAAAAGCAGATTCTCATTTTTCTTAAAACAAAACGTGCTTATATACTCAAGCCAGAGTTTTGCTTATATACTCAAGCCAGAGTTTCCTTATATACTCAAGCCAGAGTTTCGCTTATATACTCAAGCCAGAGTTTTGCTTATATACTAGAGCTAGAGTTTCGCTTATATACTCAAGCCAGAGTTTCGCTTATATACTCAAGCCAGAGTTTTGCTTATATACTAAGCCAGAGTTTTGCTTATATACTCAAGCCAGAGTTTTGCTTATATACCCAAGCCAGAGTTGTGCTTATATACTCAAGCCAGAGTTGCTAACCATTCATGGTCGGCTAAAAATACATTTCCCTTTTATTAATTTCACCATAAAACGTTTCAAGTAAATCCACGCCCACATTAGTATAAACACACCCATATATGTTTATACTAATTACGTGATTCACGATTCAATCAATCACATAACCAGAAGTACACATACTTTCTTTTTCGTAAACCTACGCCTACTTTAATATAAACACACCCATATATGTTTATACTAAATGCGTACTTTATAACTCAATCATTGCATAATCAGAGAATACACATTTTCGAGTTCAAATGTACAATTAAAGACTTATCCTTACCTCAGTGAGTGTTGGGTTTGGTTCTTGGCAACTTCTCAAGTTCCACCGACACCGCCTCCAACCTTATGATCTTTCCTCACCCCACCACATAACACAATGTTAGTCATTTATTCCAAATATCACATAAACAACTTATATTGCACTATTTAGTTATACAAAATATTCATCATAAATATTCAACCATCTAAAACATGCATAACATCTCATATTCCAATATTTGGAGGTAAACTCATCTTCTACCTCTAGCATTTTACTCATTCTCTCCTTTTACCACGTTTTCACTTTTAGGGTTTTTGGGGTTTTCATGAATCGACCCACAACCCTTTCCATTCTTTAGATACTATCTCTAAACCAAGAGTTTACAAGGTAATAATGACATAAAATGAACCAGCACTCAGAAGGATGAGTTTCCATGGTTTTTTCTTCATTTTTGAGAAGAGATCCAATATACCCAAAGTGAGTTTAAGAGAGAAAAAGAGAGTTAGAATCTAGAGTATTACCTCTTCTCAAGCTCTTAGATGAGTATCCAAGCTTTTTGCCCTTGAAAAGCTCTATTCTCTCACTCTTTTTCTTTTCTAAACCCTAGATTGTCTTTAGGGGTTTCTCATTAAATGTTGTCTCATCGGGTTCTCGCTTAAGCGAGGGATTCTCGCTCAAGCGAGAACTCACAGTGGTAACAACCCCAAAATGACATTTCTCGCCCAGGCGAAACAACTCTCGCTCAGGCGAGAATCCTCCAATATAGCCCAGGATTTGACCCTCCCAGATGAACCTTTCTCGCTCAAGCGAGAGTCCGAGGGCTGATACTATGATTTTCAAGACTTAAAATTTGGGGTGTTACAATCCTCCCCCTCTTATAAGAATTTTTGTCCTCGAAAATTAAACATACCTCGATGCAAACAAATGAGGGTAATCCTCCCGCATCTCTTGCTCAACTTCCCAAGTAGCGTCTCCTTCGTCCACTTGACTCCACAACATCTTTACCAAAGGAATCCCTTTGCCTCTCAACCTTTTGATACTGGTATCCATGATTCTCACAGGCAACGTCGCAAAAGTCAGGTTATCCGTCAACTCTATCTGGTCCGACTCAACCACATGAGATGGATCTCCAACATATTTTCTCAACTGAGATACATGAAACACATTGTGGAGATTAGACAACAACGGTGGTAAGGCAACTCGATATGCTACTGGCCCAATCCTCTTCAGTATTTGATATGGCCCAATAAATCGTGGGGTTAGCTTACGAGATTTCAACACTCTACCAATTCCGGTAGTCGGGACTACTCTCATGAAGACATGATCCCCTTCCTTGAATTCAAGAGGTTTTCGCCTCTTGTCATAGTAGCTTTTCTACCGACTCTGGGCGACCCTCATATTCTCCCGGATTTTCTTGATCTTATCCGTCGTCTCATGAACCAATTTGGGCCCCAATATCAAGTGCTCCCCAATTTCGAACCAACTCACTGGAGTTCGGCACTTCCTACCATACAACGCCTCATAAGGTGCCATCCCAGTACTCGAATGGAAGCTATTGTTGTAGGTAAATTCGATCAACGGCAACATGTCATCCCAACTCCCTGGATGTTCTAAGACACAGGCTCTCAAAAGGTCCTCGAACGACTATATTGTCCTTTCTGATTGACCGTCCGTTTGTGGATGATAAGCTGAACTCAGCTTCAACTTAGTTCCCAGAGCGGTTTGCAAACTAGTCCAAAAGTTTGAAATGAAGTAGGGATCCCTATCCGATACAATGCTTGACGGTATTCCATGCAAGCGAACAATTTCTCGGATATACAGTTCTGCCAATCTCTCCAACGAGTATCTCATGTTCAAAGGCAGAAAGTGAGCAGATTTAGTTAACCGATCCACGATCACCCATATCGAATCATAACCTCTCTGAGTCTTTGGAAAACCAGATACAAAATCCATGGAGATACTATCCCACTTCCAAACGGGAATTTCTAGGGGTTGTAATTCTCCAGCTGGTCGCTGATGTTCAATCTTGGCCTTCTGACATACCAAACAACTAGAGACATACAGAGCCACATCCCTTTTCAACCCAAACCATCAAAACAGTGTTTTCAAATCTTGATAAATTTTCGTGGTCCCCGGGTGAAAACTCATTTTACTCTTATGGGACTCCTCTAAAATCTCCCTCCGTAATTTATCATTACGAGGTACACACACTCTTCCTTTGTAATGCAACATTACACTAATGTCCGATGTGAAATTGGTATCTTTACCACACAACATCAGATCTCGTTTATCCATCAACTCAATATCTTCACTTTGCATTGTCCGGATTTGTTCAAATAACTCATTCGTGACTTTAAGCATTCCCAAAATCATACTATGAGGCCTTACCTGAAGTTCCAAGTTCATATCTCTGAACTCTTCAATCAGTTTCTCTTCCCTAACCATCAAAGCCGACATGTGCAACGATTTTCGACTCAGTGCATCCGCCACTACATTGGCCTTTCCAGGGTGGTACTACAACCCAAAATCGTAATCCTTAAGGAATTCCATCCATCTCCTCTGCCTCGTGTTCAATTCCTTTTGATCAAATAGGTACTTCAAACTCTTGTGGTCGCTGTAAAGTTCAAATCTCACGCCATAAAGATGGTGTCTCCAGATTTTTAAGGCAAAAACCAGTGCGGCCAACTCCAGATCATGGGTAGGATAGTTCTGTTCGTGCGTCCTCAACTATCGAGAAGCATATGCCACAACCTTCCCTTCTTGCATCAACACACAACCCAAACCTTGCTTGGATGCATCGCAATAAACGTTGAAATCCCGATCAGTACAAGGAAGGACCAAAATTGGCGCCGTAGTCAACCTGCGTTTTAACTCTTGGAAACTTTCTTCACATCGAACTGTCCACACATTCCCCTTTCCTAGTGAGTTTTGTCAAAGGTAGAGCCAACTTCGAAAACCCTTCTATGAATTTCCGATATTACCCAGCCAAACCCAGAAAGCTCCTGATCTCAGTGACTGACTTGGGCACTGCCCATCCCATAACCGCTTCATCCTTTGAAGGGTCTACCGCCACTCCTTCCTTGGATATCACATGTCCAAGAAAATTCACTGACTCCAACCAGAAGTCGCATTTTGACAGCTTCGCATACAACCGATTCTTGCTAAGAAGTTCTAGCACAATCCGTAGGTGCTCAGCATGTTCCTCTCGGCTTTTGGAGTAAATCAATGAATACCACTACGAAAGTATCTAAATACGGATGAAAAATCTGATTCATGTAGTCGGTAAATATTGCTGGAGCATTCGTTACCCCAAAAGGCATGACCAAATATTCAAAATGTCCGTACCTGATCCTAAACACCGTCTTAGGAATATCTTCCGACTTCACACGAAGTTGGTGATAGCCCGACCGAAGATCAATTTTTGAGAACACCACCGCTCCTCTCAACTGATCCCTCAAGTCATCGATTCGAGGCAACATATATTTGTTCTTAACAGTGACCTTATTCAACTGCTGATAGTCGGTACACAACCGCATACTACCATCTGTTTTCTTAACCAACAAAACAGGCGCACCCCAAGGTGAGACGCTAGGACGAATGAACTTCTTTGCCAACATGTCCTCAACCTGCTTTTTCAACTCCTCCAATTCTAACGGTGCCATCCTATAAGGAGCGATAGAGATGGGTCCCATTCCCGGTACCAAATCAATAGAGAATTCGACTTCTCTTACTAGAGGTAATTCCGGAATTTCGCCAGGAAATACTTCAAGAAATTCACGAACTATCGGAATGTCCTCAACTTTTGATTTTTCACTACCCTCCAGGGATGCCAACAACATAAACACGACCCCTCCCTCTTTACAAAAAGTATTGACTTCTTTTGCCGACAATGGCTTCATGTCATTGCCTTCATCAGAAACCTCATCAAGATTCCCGAATACCACGGTCTTATCCGCACAATTTAACATCACATGATTAGTCGACAACCAGTCCATCCCCAAAATTAGATCCAACTGGGTTAGTGGTAAGCAGATCAAATCAACGGTAAAAGTTCTGCCGTTTACTACTACTGGACATCGAGACACAACTGTCGATACCACCATAGGCATATCAGTTGGGGTGGACACGACCAAGTCGAAAGGCAATGACTCAGTTTGTAATTTCAGTCTATCCACGTAGTCATTAGATACAAAAGAGTGTGTCGCTCCTGAATCAAACAACACTAAAAGAGGAATACATGCCACCATGAAATTACCTTTGATCAGACCATCAACATCGGATGTCTCTGTACCACTCATAGTGAATACTCTGCCAACAGCCCGAGGTCGATCAGCTCTCACAGCATTTACACTCTGTGTTAGCTTGTGACAATATCTTTTGGTGTGCCCAACCTCCTTGCAGTAGTAACAGGTAAGCATCGTTCCGGGGCATGAGTCGCCTACATGTGTTCGGCCACACTTGCCGCATCCGGCTGGAGAGTTCAACTGTGATCCTCCGGCGTTACCATTAGTCTTCAGCCCAAGTGAAATATTCCCTCGACTACCCGTCGGAGGAGAGTAAGGCTTCCGTTCCTCTTGAAACATCTTCCCCTTTCCTTTGCCGTGGGAGAAGTTCCATTGAGGGCCATAGTGTTTTGGAGGGTTATCTTTCTTCATAGCAATGTCCCTTCTCCGCACATTATTCTCATACATCCTACACTTGTTCACTAGTGTAGTCGTGACCAAATGTCACTCGGAGATCGGGCCTCAACCCCATCTCAAACTTCACACACTTGGACCTCCTGTCCAACTATAGTTCAGCATAGGGGCAGTACCGGATTAACTCTTCTAATTTGGCCAAATATTCCCCCACAGTCATGTTTCCCTGCTCTAGCTGTAGAAATTCCCTCTCCTTTTCCCTCTTCAGGTCTGCAGGAAAATACTTCTGGAGGAATTTACTCTTGAAGGCTTCCCATGTAATGATTTGCCCCTCGATCTCCATTTTCTCCGAGTCATCTCCCACCAGTTCTCTGCCTCCTTCACCAGCATTTAGGTAGCATAGGCTACTCTATGAGCATCCGAACAGCTCATGGCCCTGAATATTCTTTCAAAGCCTTGAACCCATTCAATGGCCGCATCTGGAGCGAATCCACCTTGGAACTGACTGGGTTATCTCCGGCAGAATTCGTCCAGACCTCGGAATTCCGTCGGCCCAGGTGGAACAAGTGGGTGGGAACTCGGACTTGACGCCGGGTCCTGGTTCAGATTGTGCAAGTTCTCATTGACCTGCTGCAACGCCGCCACCATTTGCGCCAATAAATCATTCGGAACATTCTGACTTGCTCCATTTCCTCTTCCTCTTCCAGCCATGAGTACCTGTTTATCTCAGTCAATTGTTAGTAATCGAATAGTATAAATATAGTGCACACAACACTTAACATTTAGCCTCATTCAAACAATTGCAACACATAAGGATACAAAGAAGCATGCAAGGCCATACCCTAGGTCGCAGGATTAACTATGCTCTGATACCATATTGTAAGGACCGAAATTATGCCCTTGAAATTTTTTCTCGATTTAGTTCAATTACATGCATTTCCTCCTAACTCACATTACCAGTTTAATATCTTTACTTCAAATCTCATTTCCCCCTTCGCAATCTACCTCAATATAACATACAAAATCATTCGACAGAAATACATAATTCACATTAATTAAACTTTGTAACAACTGCATATAATTAGCTACGGGTTACCAAAATACCCATAGCTATACATATCCAGAGTTACACGCCATGTAAGTTAGTATATGTTAGTAGTTACATAATGTATGAACTATCAAATATGCACTCATGTACAAGAATAATGCAAATAAATGAATCCAAAATATAGCGCTCCTAAATCTCCCAAAAATGAGTCTCCCTCATATCACCTGTTTATCTGCAATGGGATTATCAATGACAAAACACAGAACACGCAAAGGAGTAAGTCATTAATTCAATAAACATCATTTTAATCCACAAAAATAAAAGAGTTAGTAAACCATCTTTGAAATTCATTTTTTTTTGTTTTGCTGCATAACTTGAGCCAAAGTCACTATACCCCTTAGGGTTAGCTAAAAGCAGATTCTCATTTTTCTTAAAACAAAACGTGCTTATATAATCAAGCCAGAGTTTTGCTTATATACTCAAGCCAGAGTTTCATTTATATACTCAAGCCAGAGTTTCGCTTATATACTCAAGCCAGAGTTTTGCTTTTATACTCAAGCCACAATTTTGCTTATATACTCAAGCCAGAGTTTCGCTTATATACTCAAGCCAGAGTTTCGCTTATATACTCAAGCCAGATTTTTGCTTATATACTCAAGCCAGAGTTTTGCTTATATACTCAAGCCAGAGTTTTGCTTATATACTCAAGCCAGAGTTTTGCTTATATACTCAAGCCAGAGTTGCTAACCATTCATGGTCGGCTAAAAATACATTTCCCTTTTATTAATTTCACCATAAAACGTTTCCAGTAAATCCACGCCCACATTAGTATAAACACACCCATATATGTTTATACTAATTACATGATTCACGATTCAATCAATCACATAACCAGAAGTACACATACTTTCTTTTTCGTAAACCTACGCCTACTTTAATATAAACACACCCATATATGTTTATACTAAATGCGTACTTTATAACTCAATCATTTCATAATCAGAGAATACACATTTTCGAGTTCAAATGTACAATTAAAGACTTATCCTTACCTCAGTTAGTGTTGGGTTTGGTTCTTGGCAACTTCTCAAGTTCCACCGACACCGCCTCCAACCTTAGGATCTTTCCTCACCCCACCACATAACACAATGTTAGTAATTTATTCCAAATATCATATAAACAACTTATATTGCACTATTTAGTTATACAAAATATTCATCATAAATATTCAACCATCTAAAACATGCATAACATCTCATATTCTAATATTTGGAGGTAAACACATCTTCTACCTCTCGCATTTTACTCATTCTCTCCTTTTACCACGTTTTCACTTTTAGGGTTTTTGGGGTTTTCATGAATCGACCCACAACCCTTTCCATTCTTTAGATACTATCTCTAAACCAAGAGTTTACAAGGTAATAATGACATAAAATGAACCACCACTCAAAAGGATGAGTTTCCATGGTTTTTTCTTCATTTTTGAGAAGAGATCCAATATACCCATAGTGAGTTTAAGAGAGAAAAAGAGAGTTAGAATCTAGAGTTTTACCTCTTCTCAATCTCTTAGATGAGTATCCAAGCTTTTTGCCCTTGAAAAGCTCTCTTCTCTCACTCTTCTTCTTTTCTAAACCCTAGATTGTGTTTAGGGGTTTCTCATTAAATGTTGTCTCATCGGGTTCTCGCTTAAGCGAGGGATTCTCGCTCAAGCGAGAAAATCCCGCCCATTTTAAAAACTTAAATCTGACCTTCTCGCTCAAGTGAGAATCTCACAGTGGCAACAACCCCAAAATGACATTTCTCGCCCAGGCGAGATAACTCTCACTCAGGCGAGAATCCTCCAGTATAGCCCAGGATTTCACCCTCCCAGATGAACCTCTCTCGCTCAAGCGAGAGTCCGAGGGATGATACTATGATTTTCAAGACTTAAAATTTGGGGTGTTACAAGTAGCAATCAGCTTGCAGTCATCCATCTCAAATATTTTCTACAAGTCTTTGCAATACTTGGACTGACTTACAAAGATTCCATTGCTAAGTTGCTTAATTTGGAGTCCAAGAAAGTAATTTAACTTTCCCATCATAGACATCTCAAATTCTCCTTGCATCATATTGCCAAATTCACTACACAAACTTTCATTAGTAGAACCGAAAATAATATCATCAACATAAATTGAACAAGTAAAGTATGATGATTTATCTTCTTAATAAATAGTGTAGTATTGACCTTGCCTTTTGTAAAACCTTTTTCTGTTAGTAAGTTGGTTAGACGGTCATACCAAGCACGTGGAGCTTGCTTTAAGCCATATAGGGCTTTCTTTAACTTGTATACGTGAGAGGGATGTTTGTAGTCCTCAAAACCAGGAAGTTGTTCTACAAATATTTCCTCTTGTATATACCCATTAAGGAACACACTCTTTACATCCATTTGGTAAAGCTGAAAGTTCAAGGAGCATGCACATGCAAGTAGCAGTCTAATTGCATCAAGTCTAGCAACCGGAGCGAATGCTTCATCAAAGTCTGTACCTTCCTCTTGGTTGTATCCTTGGGCTACTAGTCTAGCCTTGTTTCTAATGATAATACCATTTTCATCTGATTTATTGCGAAATACCCAACGAGTTCCTATTACATGCCTATTCCTTGTCTAGGAACAAATTCCCAATCTTCATTTCTCTCAAACTGGTTAAGTTCTTCTTGCATTGTAAGAATCCAGTGTTCATCCTCGATTGCTTCATCAATCTTAGATGGTTCTATTTGAGAAACAAAGGCCATGTTTAGACAAGCATTTTCTAGCATTAAGCGAGTGGTAACACCTTTTTTAATATCGCTAATAATGTTGTCTAGAGGATGATCTCGATGAGTTCTCCACATGCTCTATAATAGGTGTAGTTTCAATAATAGCATTTTGATTAAAAGTAGAGTTAGGCAAATCTTCTTCATCAATGATCAACCTTTCCTTGATTAAAGGATTGGTTTCATCAAAGGAGACATGGACAGATTCTTCCATGGCTAGAGTTCTTTTGCTAAAGACTCTATAAGCTTTACTCGTGAGAGAATAGTCAAATCTTTCATATTTTCTGCAAAATAAAGAATTCCATTACCTATTTCATCTACTCTATACCTATTATGCTAGAATTTCATAAATTTCCTCTCAAATTTTGTTAACCAAGATTTTTCCCTCTTTTAAAACACTAACCCCCAATTTGTTCAATCGATTAACGTTATCGAAAATCCATTAATTAAGTTGCAAATATGAATGAAGGAAGACCAAAGAGAAGGAAGTTTACTGTTGGAATTAATCGTACTCTTCGCCATCCAGGGCGACAGAGAAATTTGGACAGTGGTCGTTCCTCCTTCACTCAAGGTGGCAGAATTCATGATTTGAGAAATCCCTACTACACCCTAGCTCTACAAGCTGAATGGTTTGTCAAGTTCATCGTGTAAAGACCCAAATTCTACCCTTGAAATTTTTTTCCCATTTTAGTTCAATTACATGCAATCTCTCCTAACTCACATTACCAATTTAATATCTTTACTTCAAATCTTATTTCCCTCTTCGCACTCTATCTCAATATTATCATACAATATCATTCGACAGAAAAACATAATTCGTATTAATTAACCTATGTAACCACCGCATATAACTAGCTATGGGTTTCCAAAATACCCATAGCTACACATATCCAGAGTTACACCATCATGTTAGCAATTATATCTACATCAGTAGTTACATCATATTTCAAAATATTGACTATGCACTCATGTACAGAATAGTACAAGTGAATAAATCCAAAATGTAAAGCTCCCTAAGACTCCCCCAAAAAGAGTTTCCCCTCATGTCACCTGTTTATCTGCAATGGGATTATCATTCACAAACATACAAAGGAGTAAGTCGTTAATTCAAATAAACATCATCATAAGATAATCCACATTAGAAATTGGGTTAGTAAACCATTTTTGAAATTCATTTTACTTTGCTGCATAACTTGAGCCAAAGTCGCTACACCCCTCGGGGTTAGCTAAAAGCAGAATCTCATTTCCCCTTTTTAATTAAAACATGCTTATATACTCAAGCCAGAGATTTGCTTATATACTCAAGCCAGAGTTTTGCTAATATACTCAAGCCAGAGTTTTGCTTATATACTCAAGCCAGAGTTTTGCTTATATACTCAAGCTAGAGTTTTGCCTATATACTAAAGACAGAGTTTTGCTTATATACTCAAGCTAGAGTTTTGCTTATATACTCAAGCCAAAGTTTTGCTTATATACTCAAGCCAGAGTCTCTAACCATTCATGGTCGGCTAAAAATATATTTCCTTTTCATTAATTTCTCCATAAATCATTTCCTGTAAATCCACGCCCATATTAGTATAACCACACCCATATATATTTATACTAAATACGTGATTCACAACTCAATCATTGCATAACCAAAAAGTACAACATACTTTCCTTTCCGAAAATCTACGCCTACTTTAATATAAACACACCCATGTATGTTTATACTAAATGCGTACTTTACAACTCAATCATTGCATAATCAGAAAATACACATTTTCCATTCCAAATGCACAATTAAAGACTTATCCTTACCTTGGTGAGTTTTGGATTTGGTTCTTGGCAACTTCTCAAGTTCCACCGACAACGCCGCCAACTCTAGGATCTTTCCTCATCCCACCACATAACACAACGTTAGTCATTTATTCCAAATATCACATAAACAACTCATATTGCATTATTAAACCATACAAGATATCCATCACATTTTAGATGTTTCTAAACTACTTTCATCATAAGTATACAACTATCTAAAACATGCTTATTCATTTCATAGTTCAACATTAGAAAGTAAACTCATCTTCTACCTCTAGCATTTTACTAATTTTCACTTTAGGCTTTTGGGGTTTTTATAACTCAACCCACCAACTCTTTCCATTTTCAAAATACTAACTCTAAACCAAGAGTTGTAAGAGAGAAACAACATAAAACGAACCATAACTCAAAAGGATGTGTTTCCATGGTTTCCTTCATTTTTGAGAAGAGATCCAACATACCCAAAATAGGTTTTAAAGAGAAGAAGAGAGTTAGAATCTAGAGTTTTACCTCTTCTCAAGCTCTTAGATGAGTATCCAAGCTTTTTGTCCTTGAAAAAGCTCTCTTCTCTCACTCTTCTTCTTTTCTAAACCCTAGATTGTGTTTAAGGGTTTCTCATAAAATGTTGTCTCGTCAGGTTCTCGCTTAAGCGAGCTTATTCTCGCTCAAGCGAGAATCTCAGAGTGTCCACAGCCCCAAAATGCTATTTCTCGCCCAGGCGAGACAACTCTCCTCAGGGGAGAATCTTCCAGTATATTCCAGGATTTCACCCTCCCAGGTGAGCCTCTCTCGCCCAGGCGAGAATCTCTCGCTCAAGCGAGGATCCTCTAGTATAGCCTAGTATTTCACCCTCCTAGGTGAGTCTCTCTCTCGCTCAAGGGAGAATCTCTCGCTCAAGCGAGGATCTCAGGACTGATACTATAATTTTAAAGACTTAAAATTTAGGGTGTTACAATCCTCCCCCTCTTATAAGAATTTTTGTCCCCGAAAATTAAACATACCTCGATTCAGACAAATGAGGCTAATCCTCCCTCATTTCTTGCTCAACTTCCCAAGTAGCGTCTCCTTCGTCCACTTGGCTCCACAACACTTTCACCAAAGGAATCTCTTTGCCCCTCAACCTTTTGATACTAGTATCCATGATTCTCACAAGCAACGTCACAAAAGTCAGGTTATCCTTCAACAATATCTAGTCCGACTCAACCACATGTGATGGATCTCCTTCATATTTCCTCAATTGAGACAAATGAAACACATTGTGGAGGTTCGACAACAACGGTGGTAAGGCAATACGATACGCTACCAGCCCAATCCTCTTCTGTATTTGATAAGGCCCAATAAATCGCGGAGTCTGCTTACGAGATTTCAACACTCTACCAATTCCGGTAGTTGGGACTGCTCTCATGAAAACATGATCTCCCTCCTTAAATTCAAAAGGTTTCCACCTCTTATCGTAGTAGCTTTTCTGCCGACTCTGGGCGATTCTCATATTCTTCCGGATTTTCTTGATCTTATCCGTCGTCTCTTGAACCAGTTCAGGCCCCAATATCAAGTTCTCCCCAGTTTCAAACCAACTCACTGGAGTTCGGTGTAAGAACCGAAATTCTACCCTTGAAAATTTTTCTCGATTTAATTCAATTACATGCAATCTCTACTAACTCACATTACCAATTTAAATATTTTTACTTCAATTCTTATCTCCCTCTCCACAATCTATCTCAATATTTACATACCGAATTATTCAACAGAAAAACATAATTCAAATTAATTAAACTTTGTAACCACCACATATAATTAGCTATGGGTTTCCAAATTACCCATAGCTACACATATCTAGAGTTACACCTTCAAGTTTACAATTATATCTATATCGTTAGTTACAACATATTCCAAAATATCAACTATGCACTCATGTAGAAAATAGTGCAAGTGAATAAATCCAAAATGTAAAGCTCCCTAGATTCCCCAAAAATGAGTCCCCCTCATGTCACCTGTTTATCTGCAATGAGATTATCAATGACAAGTACACAAACGTACAAAGGAGTAAGTCGTTAATTCAAATAAACATCATCATAAGATAATCCACATTATAAAATTGGGTTAGTAAACCATTTATGAAATTCATTTTACTTTGCTGCATAACTTGAGCAAAGTCGCTACACTCGTCGGGGTTAGCTAAAAGCAGATTCTCATTTTCTCTTTTTAAATAAAACATGCTTATATACTCAAGCCAGAGTTTTCCTTATATACTCAAGCCAGAGTTTTGCTTATAAACTCAAGCAAGAGTTTTGCTTATATACTCAAGCCAGAGTTTTGCTTATATACTCAAGCCACAATCGCTAACCATTCATGGTCGGCTAAAAATATATTTCCTTTTCATTCATTTCACCACAAATCATTTCCGGTAAATCCACACCCACATTAGTATAAACACACCCATATATGTTTATACTAAATACGTGATTCACACTCAATCATCGCATAACCAGAAAGTACCACATACTTTCATTTCCGTAAATCTACGCCTACTTTAATATTAACACACCGATATATGTTTATATTAAATGCGTACTTTAAAACTCAATCATTGCATAATCAAAAAATACACATTTTCGATTCCAAATGCACAATTAAAGACTTATCCTTACCTCGGTGAGTGTTGGGTTTGGTTCATGGCAACTTCTCAAGTTCCACCGACACCGCCTCCAACCTTAGGATCTTTCCTCATCCCACCACATAACACAATGTTAGTCATTTATTCCAAATATCACATAAACAACTTATATTGCATCATTTAATCATACAAAATATTCATCATAAGTGTTCAACCATCTAAAACATGCATAATCATCTCATATTCCAATATTTGGAGGTAACTCATCTTCTGCCACTAGCATTTTACTCATTCTCTCTTTTTACAATATTTTCACATTTAGGCTTTTGGGGTTTTCATGGATCAACCCACAACCCTTTCCATTCTCGAGATACTAACTCTAAACTAAGAGTTTACAAGTTAAGAATGACCTAAAATGAACCATCACTCAAAAGGATGAGTTTCCATGGTTTCCTTCATTTTTGAGAAGAGATCCAACATACCCAAAAATAGGTTTTAAAGAGAAGAAGAGAGTTAGAATCTAGAATTTTACCTCTTCTCAAGCTGTTAGATGAGTATCCAAGCTTTTTGTCCTTGAAAAAGCTCTCTTTTCTCAATCTTCCTCTTTTCTAAACCCTAGATTGTGTTTAGGGTTTTCTCATTAAATGTTGTCTCGTCGGGTTCTCGCTTAAGCGAGGGATTCTCGCTCAAGCAAGAAAATCCCGCCAATTTTAAAAACTCAAATGTGACCCTCTCGCTCAAGCGATAATCTCACAGTGCCAACAGCCCAAAAATGATATTTCTCGCACAGGCGAGACAACTCTCGCTCAGGCGAGAATCTTCCAGTATACTCTAGGATTTCACCCTCCCAAGTGAACCTCTCTCGCCCAAGCGAGCTCGCTCAAGCGAGGATTCTCTAGTATAGTCCAGTACTTCACCCTCTTAGGTGAGTCTCTCTCTCGCTCAAACGAGAGTCTCAGGACTGATACTATAATTTTAAAGACTTAAAATTTAGGGTGTTACAATCCTCCCCCTCTTATAAGAATTTTTGTCCCCGAAAATTAAACATACCTTGATTCAAACAAATGAGGGTAATCCTCCCTCATTTCTTGCTCAACTTCCCAAGTAGCGTGTCCTTCGTCCACTTGGTTCCACAACACTTTCACCAAAGGAATCTCTTTGCCCCTCAACCTTTTGATACTGGTATCCATGATTCTCACAGGTAACGTTGCAAAAGTCAGGTTGTCCTTCAACTCTATCTGGTCCGACTCAACCACATGAGATGGATCTCCAACATATTTTCTCAACTGAGACACATGAAACACATTGTGGAGGTTCGACAACAACGGTGGCAAGGCAATACGATACGCTACCGACCCAATCCTCTTGAGTATTTGATAAGGCCCAATAAATTGCGGAGTCAGCTTACGGGATTTCAACACTCTAACAATTCCGTTAGTCGGGACTACTCTCATGAAAACATGATATCCCTCCTTAAATTCAAGAGGTTTACGCCTCTTATCGTTGTAGCTTTTCTGCCGACTTTGGGAGATTCTCATATTCTCCCGGATTTCTTGATCTTATGCGTCGTTTCTTGCACTAGTTCGGGCCCCAATATCAAGTTCTCCCCAGTTTCAAACCAACTCACTGGAGTTCGGCATTTCCTACCATATAACGCCTCGTAAGGTGCCATCCCAATACTCGAATGGAAGCTATTGTTGTAGGTAAATTCGATCAGCGGCAACATGTCATCCCAACTCCCTGGTTGTTATAAGACACATGCCCTCAATAGGTCCTCCAATGATTGTATTGTCCTTTCTGATTGACCGTCCGTTTGTGGATGATAAGCTGAATTCAGCTTCAACTTAGTTCCCAAAGCGGTTTGCAAACTAGTCCAAAAGTTTGAAGTAATATGGGGGTCCCTATTCGACACAATGCTTAACGGTATCCCATGCAAGCGAACAATTTCCCGTATATACAGTTATGCCAATCTCTCCAAAGAGTACCTCATGTTCATAGGCAGAAAGTGAGCAGATTTAGTTAACTGATCCACGATCACCCATATCGAATCATACCCTATATGAGTCTTCGGAAAACCAGACACAAAATCCATGGAGATACTATCCCACTTCCAAACGGGAATTTCTAGGGATTGTAATTCTCCTGCTGGTCGCTGATGCTCAATTTTGGCCTTCTGACATACCAAACAACTCGAGACATACAAGGCCACATCCCTTTTCAACCCAGACCACCAAAACAGTATTTTTAAATCTTGATACATCTTCGTGGTTCCCGGGTGAAAACTCAGTTTGCTCTTATGTAACGCAACATATAACCACTAAAATATCATTCCGTAATTTCTCATCACGAGGCACACACACCCTTCCTTTGTAACGCAACATCCCACTAGGGTCCGTTGTGAAATTGGTATCCTTACCACTTAGCATTAGATCCCGTTTATCCATTAGCTCACTATCCTCAACTTGCATTATCTGGATTTGATCAAACAACTCATTTGTGACTTTCAGCATTCCCAAAATCATACTATGAGGCTTCATCAGAACCCCCAAGTTCATATCTCTGAACTCTTCAATCAGTTTCCCTTCTCTAACCATCAAGGCCGACATGTGCAACGACTTTCGACTAAGTGCATCCGCCACTACATTGGCCTTTCTCGGGTGGTACTGCAACCCAAAATTGTAATCCTTAAAGAATTCCATCCATCTCCTCTGTTTCATGTTCAATTCCTTTTGATCAAATAAGTACTTCAAACTCTTGTGGTCACTGTACACTTCAAATCTCACACCATAGAGATGGTGTCTCCAGATTTTTAAGGCAAAAACCACTACGGCCAACTCAAGATCATGGGTAGGATAGTTTTGCTTGTGCGTCCTCAACTGACGAGAAACATAGGCCACAACCTTCCCTTCTTGCATCAACACACAACCCAAACCTTGCTTGGATGCATCACAATAAACACTGAAGTCCCGATCAGTACGAGGAAGGACCAAAATTGGCGCCGTAGCCAACCTTCGTTTTAACTCTTGGAAACTTTCTTCACATCGAAGTGTCCACACATACGGTTCCCCTTTCCTAGTAAGTTTTGTCAGAGGTAGAGCTAACATCGAAAACCCTTCTATGAACATCCGATAATACCCAGCCAAACCCAGAAAGCTCCTGATCTCAGTGACTGACTTGGGCACTGCCCATTCCATAACCGCTTCAACCTTTGAAGGATCTACCGCCACTCCTTCCTTGGATATCACATGTCCAAGAAAATTTACTGACTCCAACCAGAAGTCGCATTTTGACAGCTTTTCATACAACCGATTCTTGCTAAGAAGTTCTAGCACAATCCGCACGTGCTCAGCATGTTCCTATCAACTTTTGGAGTAAATCAAAATGTCATCAATGAATACCACTACGAAGGTATCTAAATACGGATGAAAAATCCGATTCATGTAGTCGGTAAATATTGACGGAGCATTCGTTACCCCAAAAGGCATGACCAAATATTCAAAATGTCTATACCTGGTCCTAAACGCCGTCTTAGTAATATCTTCCGACTTCACATGAAGTTGGTGGTAGCCAGATCGAAGATCAATTTTTGAGAACACTACCACTCCTCTGAACTGATCCATCAAGTCATCGATCTGAAGGAACGGATACTTGTTCTTAACAATGACCTTATTCAACTACCGGTAGTCGGTACACAACCGCATACTACCATCCTTTTTCTTAACCAACAAAACAGGCGCACCCCATGGCGAGACGCTAGGACGAATGAACTTATTTGCCAACAAGTCCTCAACCTGCTTTTTCAACTCCGCCAATTCTAACGGTGCCATCCTATAAGGAGCTACAGAGATGGGTCCCGTTCCCGGTACCAAATCAATAGAGAATTCAACTTCTCTTACGGGAAGTAATTCCGGAATTTCGCCAGGAAATACCTCAGGAAACTCACGAACTATCGGAATATCCTCAACTTTGGGTTTTTCACTACCCTCCAGGGATGCCAACAACATAAACACGACTCCTCCCTCTTTACAAGAAGTCCTGACTTCCTTTGCCGACAATGGCTTCATGTCATTGACCTCATCAGAAACCTTATCAAGATTCCTGAATACCACGGTCTTATCAGCACAATTTAACATCACATGATTCGCCGACAACCAGTCCATCCCCAAAATTAGATCCAACTGGGTTAGTGGTAAGTAGATCAAATCCACGGTAAAAGTTCTACCGTTTACCACTACCGGACATCGAGACACAACTGTCGATACCACCACAGGCACATCAGTTGGGGTGGACACGACCAATTCGAAAGGCAACAACTCAGTTTGTAATTTTAGTCTATCCATGCATTGATCAAAGGTAAATGCATGGTGGCAGGTATTCCTCTCTCGCCCAGGCGATAATCTCTCGCTCAAGCGAGGATCCTCCAATATAGCCCAGTATTTCACCCTCCAAGGTAAGTCTCTCTCGCTCAAGCGAACATCTCAGGACTGATACTATAATTTTAAAGACTTAAAATTTAGGGTGTTACACATCCTCCGTAAGCAAACCTACATTCGGTATACCAATATGACATGGATGGTGGACCAAGGTTTTCAATTCCTTATGAAATTAAAGGCACAAGGGGCTAATACTTTATAACAACTTTCTGTATGTGGGTGGGAGATGTGTTAGTGTTGTAAAAGGAAGATTGATAATTTTGGATGATCAGTTATTTATGGATGTTGGAGGTCTGGCTAGGATGGATCTCCTCTAGGCGACTGTAACAATGAGTTATGGAACTCTTATGACTATTGAGATGTATAAGTCATGCCTTAGCGGGCCTCATTACTATGTTCAAGGTGAATTGGCCTACTAAGATAATTAAAGTGATGGCTGATATCGCTTCATCTTCATCTAGATTGATGGACCATAGGATCTCTATATCTCATGTCATTGAGTCTGTTGACATTGACACAAGTAATGAGGACATAATTGGACTAAATACCAGGGAGCATCTCATAGATGATAGTCTAATCCACAAGATGAGTATTTACAAATAATATGGAGTGTGGATGTATCAAGAAGACTATCAGACAATGATTGAGATTTCTGATGAAGAAGAGGATGCTATTCCAACTGAGCAAACCCAAGAATTGCAACCTAATGAGGCTCCTACTATGTCTCAAGAACCATCTTTTCATTTGGATCAATTGCATGTTATGGTACAACGCCCTAATGAGCATATTGATATTGGAATGCAAGCAATGGAAGATAGAATGCAATCCAAGAGAACAATGCCTCATGACTGAGTTTCACAAACAAGAAGTGGAAAACAAGACTCGCTTCGATTAGCTTATTTTTATTTATGAGACCTTTCGTGGCTTCTTTCAACCACCTCCTAGTACCTTGTCTAGTTAGGGAAATCATAAGCGGCCCTAGTTGGCTTAGTCTAGGGTGTGTCTATTTTGTCATTGTTGTTTCATATGTAATCTTAATGACTCTATGTATGTTTTAAATTATGCTTTTCTTTGGTATTTTTTTAGATTAATTAACAATTAGTGATCCATGTTCTTGGAAGTTACTTGTTTGAATGAAAGTACCTAATGTGATGGTGGTTGGCAATTGATGGATTAAACTAGTGGGAGTGTTGTTAACTCCCCCCCCCCCCCCCCTCACTTCATGGGTAGTTTCCATGAAAGTGGAGGAGTTATTTTCTCCAATAATTCCTCCTAAACCCTTCAATAGAGCACTTGTGCATTGGAAAAGTCATGACATTCTTTGCTATCTCATTAGTAGAAACACAAAGTGAAAATTAGAGTAGCATTAGTGGCTGGGTAAGGAAAGTCTAGTGCCATATATAGAAGGAAGGAAACTGAGTTCCTAATCATCAAGGAACAGATAAAGGGATTGGATACCCATCCATCCAATTCTAAAAACTGAGTTCCTAATTATTTAAATATGTTTTATTTAAATAATTATTTTTAAAAGAATAATTTTTTTCAAAAGTTTTTTAATTTCAATTAAAAATCAAATGGATTGGATACTCATCCATCCAATCAATTGAAATGGATTGGATACCCATCCATCCAATCCATTAAAATGGATTCATGAATCAATTGGATGAATTAAAATCTATCCATTAAGTTTGGATATGGATTGGATAATTTTAAATATAATTTAAATAGGTTTATATAGATTGGAGGATGATTTTTCATCCATTAGTATTCAAATCCAAATTTACTCCTTTGCCATCCATACTTCCCATGTTATGTAGGCTTTTCTTGTTTTCTTCTCTGATTTTCCTTAATATGCTAGGGATGGACAATCCACCTTAATATGTCAAGGCTTGCTGAATTCAAAGCATGTAAAGTTATGTCTAGAAATTGATGCTTCAATACTTATGATGGATCATATGATTGGGTCACACTTTGAAACGATATTCTTTCTGAGGAATTTGCCGAACTTCTTTACCATCAGATTCATGTCTTCAATGTGGTCATCGTCAGACTCTTCATGTTGTGATGTTTTCACAAAAATATGCTTTTGTCTTCGTAGAGGCTTGTGTTTTTTCTCCATTTCTTCATGTCACTCTAATTGGTTTAACTCTAATTTGTGTTCATGCAATTTTTCAAAAAGTGCAGCCAAAGACTTTTTGGATAGACTTTTCTTTTCAGAAATGACTGTCACTTTAGGTTGTCATACTCTTGTTAGTGACCTATGGACTTTAAGGTTTAAGTCACTATTGGTTAATACATTTCCAAGAGCAATAAGATTGTTACTAAGATGATTGAAAATATTTTGGAGATCTAAAATTTTCTCTCAATTCTTCATCCTAAACGTATCATACTTTTGTGACAGAGTATTGAGCCTAGACCTCTTGATCTCCCTATATGGGTTGTCTCTAAAATGGTGTCCCAAATTTCCTTTGCAAATTTGCAATTAGACAATCTAAAGAATTCATCAATGCCTAGTACATATGTCAAAATATTTTTGACTTTGAGGTCGTATTGGACTCCTTTATTATCATCATCATTCCATATTCCCTTAGCCTTTGGCTGCTTAATCCAAAATAGATGGCCAATTTTTCTGCAATATCAAAGTTAATGTGCAGCGGAAAAATTGTGCAGAAAAATGTTGACTTAGGAAGGATAGAGAAATTAACAAAGAGAAGGGAAAGAGAGTACACAGGTGTTTTACACTGGTTCACCTTCTTGTCCACAAAAGGCTACGTCTAGTACTATTGACGCGCGAGAGATTCCTTTATTAAATATAATGAGTTGCAATTACAATTATCTCACCCAGAGATCTCCTTGTACCTTACACACTCACTTATATCTAATCCCCTTGGAAAACTCTATTCCAAGTCACACCCTTGGTAAATACTATACCAAGTTACACCCTTGGTAAACACTATACCAAGTCACTCACCCTTTCTCTTCACACCCTTGTGAAAGAAAGTAAACTTTGCAAAAGTGAAGAATGTACAATTTGGCTTGGATTGCCTTACAAGTGTATATGACAATTTCTAGAACTTGCAATCCAATAACAACTCTTATAATTGAGATAATAATGCTCTTTAACAATATGAAAAACGCTTAGAAGCAACTTCAAAATAACTTTGAAATTTTAAGAATAGGTTGCTTGAAAGTGTAAGTAAAATCAGAAAGTGTGAGAGCTTTTAAAGAGAGTTTGAAATCTGAGTTGTGACTTGTGTGTATGTTGTTGTGAGAGTGTTTCAATGCCTTTATATAGGCTTCCAATCAACCATAATACCCCTAGGTATGAGTAGGTTTCGTTTGGAATAAAAAGCAATCAGTTTGGAGTGAAACCCTTTCAATTGAAATCTGAAAACTGATACAACAGCTCTCAGTAATCGATTATTGCAAGTGGGTAATCGATTACCCAACAATCCTGTTAACAACTTTTTGAAAATTCACACAGTGTATTCGATTACTGGATTTGAGTAATCGATTACTCAACAACACTGTTTGACAGCTTTGTGAATTTGCCTTAGTGTAATCGATTACACTACTTTGAGTAATCGATTACCCTGTTTTCTAAAAATGGTAATCTATTACTTTAAAGTCTGTAATGGATTACTCATAGCTGTTAGAGGTTTGAAAACTCTTTTCTCACTCACGTAATTTGTTATTCAAGTATGGTAACCCGTTACATGTTGTTTTTGAAAATTATTTTTAATTACTCTTAGATTATTCTGATTTTCATGAAAACAATTTTGAGAATTATTAACTAAGTAAATAAATGAGTTGTAAGGATAGAAGTACCTAAGACTTAGACTCTATTTCTTTGTAGCTTTATCTTCGATAGTCTTCGTAGGTCTTCTTCGAAACCGTGCCAAGGTCAGGAGCAAGATCTTCTTCACAATCTCCCGTTTTTTGATGATGACAAACCAATGTCTTCTTGAAAGTGTAGTTTTCTGAGTGCAACATACTTGACGATATATCTTGACTTGTCTTGAGTATGCTCCCCCTATATGTATGCATGTATGTGCTCCCCCTTTCTTTTGGACTTATGTTCCTGAAAGAATATTACAGAAAATACACATCTCCCAACTTTTCTCCCCCTTTTGACATCATCAAAAAGATGAAAAGCCAAGAGTCTAGCACAATAGACATTTGTAGAGCATATCATACAATATTTCATAGTATATGAAAGTTCAAGTAATATAAAGCATAATAGAATTAACACCATGTATGAAAACATAAAAAGCATTGCATAACAACGAAAATAAGGATGTTCATACACGAAATCCAAAATAGCAGAAATAAAATAAAATCCAAAAAATGTTCAAATGCAAATGGAACTAGCACAGCCATAGTCATTATATAAGCAGAAACCTAGACAAAATATCTAAGACTCGGGCTTGGAACTATCTTCATCAACATCCATGTTGCTCAACCTCGATGAAAGACGATGAAGTTCGTAATGGAATTGTTGGCTCTAGGTATCGAAAGCATCCATCCTTGTGGTGATGAAGCCTCGAAGAGAAATCAATTCATCCACAATCATTTGATTAGTGGGCATTGCAGCAGATGAAGAAGATTGAGCATGAGACTCAGGCTGGTTTGGCTCAGTAGTAGGTTCTGGTTCGTTGGTAGGAGCAGGTTGGCGGTCGGTACAATGCTTGTAGGTTCGAAGAGTGACTGTATCTATAACGAATCCCATCTTGTGGACAAACTCAATATCAACCTTGCTTTCGCGAAGATTGAGGGCCACTTTGGACTCACCTTCTATAGGTACGCCGAAATGCTCAAGGATTTTGGTAATGAAAATGGCGTAGGGCAACGAACTTTGGGAGCCGCAAACATGCCACAATTGATGCATTAACATCTTAGTCCAATTAATCTTGATGATAAACTTGATAGCATACATCAATTGGAGCTATATGTCACTTATTTGCGAATGATTTGAAAATTTCGGCAAAATGACATAGGTAAGAAAATAATGTTTCAAACGATCTTCCAGTGTGAGATATCCATCAGAGAGGATATCCATGTTCTTAACAGTCTCACCAAGGCTTTGTTGCTTTTGACTTTCTATTTCCTCTTTAGAAATTCTACAAATAGAAAGATAGAAGTTCTTGCGATCGTAATCATCCCAATCACATACCAGGCCGAACCCAGTGATGTCGCCTATCATCGGTATATCACAGCAAATAGAACTAAAGGTTTTGAAATCCAAAACTATGTCATTTCCCTTAACATGGGAAGTCATAAGATTTTTCCTAAAATTCATGTTGCAACAAAATACACGAACAAGCTCAGGATAGATATCGTTCGCTTCGCAGCAAAAGTTGAAAAGTTTTTGTTGCCGCAAAAGATAAGGAAATAAAAAATCTTCAAACTCAAAGTTCCCTATGTTACCGTATTTAGGAGTGAAGATGGCACGTCCATGGAAGTTTTCTTCGAAGACCTTCCTTTAAGCGTCGTTTGCAAGAAGCCTCGTCAAGTTCAACGAGTTGGACTTGGAAGTTGATTCTCCTTGATTAGACTTTGAGGTGTGTGGTCTCTTTGAAGAAGAAGCCATTGTTGGTGTTTGAAGGTTTAGGGTTTTTGGTTTTGAAAATTTGGGGGTTTTTGATTCAGGCCACAAATCACAAAATAAAGATGGAGATGTGTTTTAAATCAAGAATGTGATGTGGCTTGCAACAAAAATCAATCAAAACGGAGCAAAAATGAAATTTTTAGAGATTGAGATAGGTTAGGGAGGGAGGAACTCGTGTTACAGGAGAGAGAAAATGAAGGGTTTTTTGAAAAAGTGTAGCAGTTTATTTATAAACTGCACAGAGTAATCGATTACACTAAGTGACTAATCGATTACTCACTTTCAAAAATTCAAAATTTTCAAACAGTATCTCTCTGTAATCGATCATTACAGTAATCGATTACTGTAACTTACTGTTTCCCCACTAATGCTAAAATTGATTTTTGACTCTAAAAACTTGAAAATTAAAGCATAATACACACTATTTTAAGATCAAGTAGGCATTGGATATAAACAATGAAGCATACACATAAACATTTAAACATATTAGGACAAGTAAGCTTCATCGAGAATGCCTAATTCTCGTCAAATTTTAGAGAAAGGTTCTTTTGCTAAGGTTTAGTGAATATGTCCGCTAGTTGGTTATGAGTATCAATGAACTCTACCAACACATCCTTCTTTTGGACATGGTCCCTAAGGAAATGATGCCTTATATCAATGTGTTTGATTTTGGTGAGATTAATTGCACTATTATTGTCACACTTCAAGGGTGTGCAACCTAAGTTTAAGCAATAATCTAGTTATTGTTGTTTAAGCCACAACACTTGTGCACAACAACTACCGGCAACAATATATACCGCTTTAGTGGTGCTTAAGGCAACACAAGCTTGTTTCTTGCAAGACCAAGAAACTAAAGCATTCCCTAGAATGTGGCAAGTACCACTTGTACTTTTTCTCTCAATTTTTCTGCAATATCAAATTTAATGTGCAGTAGAAAAATTGTGCAGAAAAATATTGACTTAGGAAGGATAGAGAAATTAACAAAGGGAAGGGAAAGAGAGTACACATGTGTTTTATATTGATTCACCTTCTTGTCCACCAAAGGCTACGTCTAGTACTCTTGACGTTCAAGAGATTCCTTTATTAAATATAATGAGTTGCAATTACAATTATCTCACCCAAATATCTCCTTGTACGTTACACACTCACTTATATCTAATCCCTTTGGAAAACTTTATTCCAAGTCACACCCTTAGTAAACACTATACCAAGTCACTCACCCTTTCTCTTCACACCCTTGTGAAAGAAAGTAAACTTTGCAAAAGTGAAGAATGTACAATTTGGCTTGGATTGCCTTACAAGTGTATATGAAAATTTCTAGAACTTGCAATCCAATAACAACTCTTATACTTGAGATAATAATGCTCTTTAACAATATGAAAAACACTTAGAAGCAACTTCAAAATAACTTTGAAAGTTTAAGAATAGGTTGCTTGAAAAGTGTAAGTAAAATCAGTAAGTGTGAGAGCTTTTAAAGAGAGTTTGAAATCTGAGTTGTGAGTTGTATGTATGTTGTTGTGAGAGTGTTTCAATGCCTTTATATAGGCTTCCAATCAACCATAATACCCCTAGGTATGATTAGGTTTCGTTTGGAATGAAAAGCAATCAGTTTGGTGTGAAACCCTTTCACTTGAAATCTGGAAACTTATACAACAGCTCTTAGTAATCGATTACTTCAAGCGGGTAATCGATTACCCAACAATCATGTTAACAGATTTTTGAAAATTCACACAGTGTAATCGGTTACTGGATTTGAATAATCCATTACTCAACAACACTGTTTGACAGCTTTGTGAAGTTGCCTTAGTGTAATCAATTACACTACTTTGAGTAATCGATTACCCTGTTTTCTAAAAATGATAATTTGTTACTCCAAAGTCTGTAATGGATTACTCATAGCTTTTAGAGGTTTGAAAACTCTTTTCTCACTCATGTAACTTGTTACTCAAGTATGGTAACCTGTTACATGTTGTTTTTGAAAATTATTTTTAATCACTCTTAGATTATTCTGATTTTCATGAAAACAATTTTGAGAATTATTAACTAAGTAAATAAATGAGTTGTAAGGATAGAAGTACCTAAGACTTAGACTCTATTTCTTTGAAGATTTATCTTCGATAGTCTACGTAGGTCTTTTTCCTTTCTTCTTTTTGTGATATTGGGGTCTTCATCAAAACCGTGCCAAGGTTAGGAGCAAGATCTTCTTCACACATTGGCAATAAACAAACCTTCTTATATTGGTTCTAGATATCTAAGTCTTGAGATTCAATAACAATTATCATCCTTATTTTCCAAAAGTAATAGCACTCTCCAACAAAACTTGGAGGATAGTTTATGTATGAACCTTCACATGGGAAAGAATTTGTAGAGGCCGTCTATGATAATTTTACAGGATCAAGGAATAACTTGCCCAACATTTTCTCTAGTGCTAATTGTAAATATAGAGCGCAAATTTGGGGGTGAATTAGTTTTGCAGACTTTTTTCTCCTTAAAAAAATAGATTTAGAAATGCAACGGAAGTCAAATGTTAAGAACAAGTAGTGCAAAAATGAAAAGAGTACGGGTAAAGAAAATCACACCACTATGTATCATGGTTCACATTCACCAACTGAAGGCTACGTCCACCCCTCTTGACTTCTATCAAGAGATCTTGACTGTGTAATTTGAGTATCTCTTTACAAATCTCACACCAAGATTTACTAAAGTTATCACTCAAATTTCACCAACAAGAAAGTACACCACTTTCCTTGTTTTACAATTTCACTCACCAAACCCTATGGTGATTCTTCTTTGTGATAATAATGAAGAAAATATATTTGGCTAAAGATCACTAATCATACATCATTCAATCATTTTCTTTCATAATCATTTACCTCATATTCCTTCTTTCTTGGTTCATTAATCTTACCACTTAGGGCAAGTCAGACATTTGCTATAAATAGCCAATACCACGAAGGCAAGTCATACATGGCTACGAATAGCCAATACCACGAAGGCAAGTCATACATTGCTACGAATAGCCAATACCACGAAGGCAAGTCATACATTGCTACGAATAGCCATTACCACGAGGGTAACTCATACATTGCTACGAATAGCCAATACCACGAGGGAAAGTCATACATTGCTACGAATAGCCAATAGCACGAGGGCAAGTCATACATTGCTACGAATAGCCATTACCACGAAAGTAACTCATACATTGCTACGAATAGTGATTACTACGAGGGCAAGTCATACATTTCTACGAATAGTCAATACCACGAGTGCAAGTCATATATTGCTACGAATAGTCAATACCACGAGGGCAAGTCATACATTGTTCAACCTCTTATGGGAGCTAAAAATAGGTTTTCTTCCCATTACTTCAAAATCCATATATAATCAGAAAATCCACGCATTCTCTATCATCATATACAATTAAACACTTCTCCTTACCTTGGCGAGTGTTGGGGCCGGTTTTGGGTACCTTTACAAGTTCATTCGCTACCTCCTCCAACCTTAGGATCTTTCCTCATCCCCACCAAACAACAACAAAAGTCAGTAATTTATTCACAATAATATACACACAATTCATATTACATTCGCAAACATATATGATATTCACATATTTCCAATGTTTCCAAAACTACTTTCATTAGAAGTTTCCAAACATCAAAAACATACATATTCATCTTCTATTTTACATTAGAACACATACTCATCTTCTACATCTACTATTTCACCCATTTTCCTCTTTAACCACATTTTCATTTTGGGGGTTTTGGGGTTTTCATGAATCAACCCACAAACATTTTCCATTTTTCGAATACCAACTCTAAACCAAGAGTTTACAAGAGAGAATTTAAATAAAACGAACCACAACCCCAACGGGAGAGTTTCCATGGTTTCTCACATTTTGAGAAGAGATTCCAAATACCCAATACAAGTTTCAAAAGGGAAGAAGATAGTTAGAATCAAGAGATTTACCTCTTCTCAAGCTTCTAGTTGATTCCCACGAATCTTTGCTCTCAAAATCACCTCCTTTTCTCTTCTCTCTCAAAGTTCTAACCCTAAAAGTGTTTGGGTTTCTATTTTAAGGTTCAGTCGTCGGGGTTCTCGCTCAAGAGAGCCTTTTCTCGCTCAAGCGAGAAAATCCTGCCCATTTTATAAACTTAACACTGACGCTCTCGCTCAAGCGAGGATCCTCCAGTCTCCACACTTTCCTCCCTCGCCCAAGCGAGAATCCATTAGCATCTCCCAGTTTCCACTCACCCAAGTGAGCCATCTCTCGCCCAGGCGAGCCTCTCTCGCTCAATCGAGAATCTTGCAGTGTGTCCCATTCTTCAGGACTGTTACCACATCTTAAGAAAGGTAAATTCAGGGTGTTACAATCCCCCCCCCCCTCTAATTAGAATTTTCGTCCCAGAAAATTAAACATACATCAATTCAAAGAAATGAGGGTAATCATTCCTCATGTCTCGCTCCACTTCCCAAGTCGCGTCTCCTTCATCCACTTGGCTCCATAACACCTTCACCAAGGAAATCTCTTTTCCTCTCAACTTCTTGATACTGGTATCCATGATCCTCACGGGTAAGGTCGCAAATGTTAAGTTATCCTTTAGTTCTATCTGATTAGACTCAACCACATGAGATGGATCCCCCACATATTTCGGCAATTGAGACACACGAAACACATTGTTGAGATTCGACAAAAATGGAGGTAAGGCAATCTGATATGCTACCGGTTCAACCATCTTCAATACCTGATATGGTCCACTAAATCTCGGAGTAAGCTTACAGGACTTCAATGTAAGGACTCAAATTCTACCCTTGAAAATTTTTCCTTTATTTTAATCCTTTTATACATACACTCCACATCTTATTCTAATTTCCCCCATAATCACTTCGTAAAACTACCTTTATAGTACATTATGTTAACATATATCTCATGCTGCGGAAAACATAATTCATATATAACTTTCATCGGTAATTACCGCATATGTTTAACTATGGGTTTCCAAAACAACCATACTTACTAATATCCAGCATTACACAAAAATGTAGTAAGTTAAATGATTACGAATACAATCATCCAAATAGCAATTTTACAACACAAAAAGCAAAAATAGAGCATCCAAGTCCTAAGCACCCAAAGCCTCGAACCAAGCATCCTCAACTACCCTGTTTACATGCAATGGGATTATCAATGGCAAATACACACAACATACAAAGGAGTAAGTCATCAAAACAATAAATACCATTTTAAGATAAACCACATTTCAAAGGGGTTAGTAAACCATTTGTTTTATAAATTCATTTATGCTACATTACTTGAGCCAAATTTTTGCTACATAGCTTGAGCCAAAGCATCGCTACATAACTTGAGCCAAAGTATCGCTACTTAACTTGAGCCAAAGTATTGCTACATAACTTGAGCCAAAGTATCGCTACATAACTTGAGCCAAAGTATCGCTACATAACTTGAGCCAAAGTATCGCTACATAACTTGAGCAAAAGTATCGCTACATAACTTGAGCCAAAGTATCGCTACATAACTTGAGCCAAAGTATCGCTACATAACTTGAGCCAAAGTCGCTAACCAATTATGGTCGGCTAAAAACATATTTTATTTTCATTGATACATCATCAATCCGTAAACAGTAAATCCACGCGTTCCATTATCATAAACATACCCATATATGTTTACCATAACTAAGCGATTCACTTTATCATTATACACAATCAGAAATTCCACATATTATCCATTTCAATATGCTATTTAAAGACTCCTCCTTACCTTGGTGAGTGTTGGGTTTGGTTCTTGGCAACTTCGCAAGTTCCACTGGCACCTCCTCCAACTTTAGGATCTTTCCTCATTCCCACCATATAACAAAATGTTTGTCATTTATTCCAATATCACATAAATAACTCATATTGCATCATTTAACCATACAAGATATTTATCATATTTTCAATGTTTGTAAACTACTTTCAACATAAGTTTACAAACATCTAAAACATACATATTCATCTCATATTTCAATGTTAGAATGCTTAGTCATCTTCTACCTCTAGCATTTTACTCATTTTCCTCCTTAACCCCATTTTCACTTTAGGGTTTTGGGGTTTTCATGAATCAACCCCCAAACCTTTCGATTCTTGAAATACTAACTCTAAACCAAGAGTTTACAAGATAGAAACAACATAAAACGAACCATAACTCGAAAAGATGAGTTTCCATGATTTCCCTCATTTTGAGAAGAGATTCAACATACTCAAAATAAGTTTCAAAGGGAAGAAGAGAGTTCGAATCAAGAGCTTTACCTCTTCTCAAGCTTTTAAATGACTCACAAGCCTTCTTGCTCTTGAAAAAGCTTTCTTCTCTCACTTCTCTCTAGGTTAACCCTCATAAATGTGTTTGGGGTTCCCTATTTAATGTAACATTGTCGGGTTCTCGCTTAAGCGAGCCCTTTCTCGCTCAAGCGAGAAAATACCTCCTATTTTAAAAACTCAGACCTGACCCTCTCGCTCAAGCGAGGATCCTCTCGCTCAAGCGAGAATCTTACAGTCTCGACAGGTCCAAAACATCACTTTTCTCGCTTAGGCGAGCCAACCCTCGCTCAGGCGAGAATCCTCTAGTATAGCCCAGGATTTCACCCTCCTAGGTGAGCTTTCCTCGCCCAGGCGAGAATACCTCGCTCAAGCGAGAATCTCAGGACTGATACTATAATTTTTAAAGACATAAATTTAGGGTGTTATAATCCTCCCCCTCTTATAAGAATTTTCGTCCCCGAAAATTAAACATACCTCGATTCAAACAAATGAGGGTAATCCTCCCTCATCTCACGCTCCACCTCCCAAGTAGCATCTCCTTCGTCCACATGGCTCCACAATACCTTCACCAAGGCAATCTCCTTGCCTCTCAATCTTTTGATACTGGTATCCATGATTCTCACGGGCAACGTTGTTAAAGTCAAGTTATCCTTCAACTCTATCTGATCAGACTCAACCACATGAGATGGATCCCCAACATATTTCCTCAATTGAGACATATGAAACACATTACGGAGATTCGACAATAACGGAGGTAAAGCAATCCGATATGCTACCGGCCCAATTCTTTTCAATACTTGATATGGCCCAATAAATCTCAGAGTCAGTTTGCGAGACTTCAACACCCTACCAATTCCGGTAGTCGGGACTACTCTCATGAAAACATGATCTCCCTCA
Source organism: Lupinus albus (assembly GCA_009771035.1). NCBI lineage: Eukaryota > Viridiplantae > Streptophyta > Magnoliopsida > Fabales > Fabaceae > Lupinus > Lupinus albus. Next base: position 7,203,243 of record CM020006.1, on the reverse strand, counting down.
TTAAACTCAAGAGGTTTCCGCCTCTAATCGTAATAGCTTTTCTGCCGACTCTGGGTGATCCTCATATTCTCCCAGATTTTCTTCATCTTATCCGTCGTCTCTTGGACCACTTTGGGCCCCAATATCAAGTTCTCCTCAGTCTCAAACCAACTCACTGGAGTTCGGCACTTCCTACCATACAACGCCTCATAAGGTGTCATTCCAATACTCGAATGGAAGCTATTGTTGTAGGTAAAGTCAATCAGAGGCAACATGCCATCCTAACTCCCTGGTTGTTCCAAGACGCAAGCCCTCATAAGATCCTCCAATGACTGTATTGTTCTTTCCGATTGACCGTCCGTTTGTGGATGATAAGCTGAACTCAACTTCAACTTAGTTCCCAATGTGGACTGCAAACTAGTCCAAAAGTTCGAAGTGAAACGGGGATCCCTATCCGATATAATGCTCGACGGTATCCCATGCAAACGAACTATTTCCCGGATGTACAGTTCCGCCAATCGCTCCAAAGTCCATGGAGATATTATCCCACTATCAAGCGAGAATTTCTAGGGATTGTAACTCTCTCGCTGGTCGTTGATGCTCAATCTTGGCTTTCTGACACACCAAACAAGTCGAGACATACAAAGCCACATCCCTTTTCAACCCAGACCACCAAAACAGTGTCTTCAAATCTTGATACATCTTCGTGGTTCCCGGGTGAAAACTCAGTTTGCTCTTATGGGACTCCTCTAAAATATCCTTCCGTAATTTCTCATCACGAGGCACACACACTCTCCCTTTGTAACGCAACATTCCACTGGGGTCCGCTGTGAAATCGGTATCCTTACCACTTAGCATCAAATCCCGTTTAGACATTAGCTCATTATCCTCGACTTGCATTACCCGGATTTGATCAAACAGCTCATTTGTAACTTTAAGCATTCCCAAAATCATACTATGAGGCTTTATCTAAACATCCAAGTTCATATCTCTGAACTCTTTAATCAGTTTCCCTTCTCTAACCATCAAAGTCGACATATGTAAAGATTTCCGACTTAGCGCATCAGCCACCACATTGGCCTTTCACGGATGGTACTGCAACCCAAAGTCATAATCCTTAAGGAATTCCATCCACCTTCTCTGCCTCATATTCAATTCCTTTTGATCGAACATGTACTTCAAACTCTTGTGGTCGCTATACACCTCAAACCTCACGCCATAAAGATGGTGTCTCTAGATTTTTAAGGCGAAGTCTACTGCAGCTAACTCTAGATCGTGGGTAGGGTAGTTTTGCTCATGCGTTCTCAACTGTCGAGAAGCATAGGCAACAACCTTCCCTTCTTGCATCAACACGCAACCCAACCCTTTCTTGGAAGCATCACAATAAACATTGAAATCTCGATCAGTACAAGGAAGAACCAACACTTGCGTTGTAGTCAACCTCCGTTTCAATTCTTGAAAACTCTCTTCACAACGGATTTTCCACACATACGATTCTCCTTTCCTAGTGATTTTTGTCAATGGTAGCGCCAACTTCGAAAATCCCTCAATGAATTTCTGATAATAACCAGCCAAACCCATAAAACTTCTGATCTCAGTGACTGACTTGGGCACCGCCCATTCCATAACCGCTTCAACCTTAGAAGGATCTACTGCCACTCCTTCCTTGGATATTACATGTCCAAGAAATTTTACCGATTCCAACCATAAATCACATTTTGACAGCTTCGCGTACAACCGATTCTTACTAAGAAGTTCTAGCACAATCCTCAGGTGCTCAACATGTTCCTCTCGACTTTTGGAGTAAACCAAAATGTCATCAATAAATACCACTACGAATGAATCCAAATACGGTTGAAAAATCCGATTCATGTAGTCGGTAAATATTGCTAGGGCATTCGTTACACCAAAAGGCATGACCAAATATTCAAAATGCTCATACCTTGTCCTAAAATCAGTTTTAGGAATGTCTTCCGACTTCACACGAAGTTGGTGGTATCCTGACCGAAGATCAATCTTCGAAAACTCTACTGCTCCTCTCAATTGATCCATCAAGTCATCAATCAAAGGCAACGAATACTTGTTCTTGATAGTAACTTTGTTCAGCTGTCGGTAGTCGGTACACAACCGCATACTACCATCTTTCTTCTTAACCAACAAAACAAGCGCACCTCACGGCGAGACACTAGGACGAATGAATTTCTTTGCCAATAAGTTCTTAACCTACTTTTTCAGCTCAGCCAATTCTAACGGTGCCATCCCATAAGGAGCTATAGAGATGGGTCCCATTCTAGGTACCAAATCAATAGAGAATTCCACTTCTCTTACTGGAGGCAATTCCGGAATATCACCAGGAAATACCTCAGGAAACTCACGAACTATCGGAATGTCCTCAATCTTGGGTTTCTCAATACCCTCCAGGGATGCCAACAACATGAACACGACTCCTCCCTCCTTATAGGAAGTCCTGACTTCCTTTGCCGATAGCGGCTTCATGGTACCAACCTCATCAGAAATCTCATCTAAATTCCCGAATACCACGGTCTTATCAGCACAATTAAGCACCACATGATTCGCCGACAACCAATCCATCCCCATAAATAGATCTAACTGGGATAGTGGTAAGTAGATTAAATCCACGGTAAAATTACTACCGTTTACCACCATTGGACATCGAGACACAAGTGTCGACACTACCACAGGCACATCAGTTGGGGTGGATACGACCAAGTCGAAAGGCAACGACTCAGTTTGCAATTTCAGCTTATCCACGTATTCAATAGATACAAATGAGTGTGTCGCTCTCGAATCAAACAACACTAAAAGAGGGATACCTGCCACCATGGAATTACCTTTTATCAGGCCATCTACACCCGATATCTCTGCACCACTCATGGTGAACACTCTACCAGTGGTTCGAGGTCGTTCAGCCCTCACAGCATTCACGCCCTGCAGTAGCTTAGGACAATATCGTTTGATGTGCCCAGCTTCCTTGTAGTGGAAGCAGCTAAGTGTCGTCCCAGGGCACAACTCACCAATATGATTCTTGCCTTTGTTGCAAAAGGACGGAGACTGAACTTGTGATCCTTCCGCCTTCGCATGTGGCCTCGGCCCATGCGAACTATTTCCCCGATTCCCAACAGTAAGGGAGTATGGTTTTTGTTCCTCTCGAAAAACCTTACCCTTCCCCTTTCCATAACTCCTTTAAGGCCCAAAGTGTCTCAGAGGATTGGTTCGAGGAGTCACCACTTCATCTTTAGTCAGGTCGTCCTCAAACATCCTGCACTTGTTTACCAGGGTGGCAAAATCCACGATTTCTTGATGCTCGAACATCCTTTTTAGCTTGGGCTTCAGGCCCGATTCAAACTTAGAACATTTGGACCTCCCGTCTACTTCCAACTCAGTGTATGGACAAAACTGGACCAATTCCTCAAACTTGGCCGCATACTCTCCCACAGACATGTTACCCTGCTCCAACCTCATAAACTCCATTTCCTTCTTCCTCTTCAGATCAGCAGGAAAATATTTCTGAAGGAATTTCTCCTTGAAGGCAGTCCATGTAATCACTCGTCCCTCCATTTCCATCTGCCGCCGAGTAAATTCCCACCAATTTTCAGCCTCCTTCATCAACATATACGAAGCATATGTCACCTTCTGAACGTCACTACAACCCATGGCTCGGAATATGCGTTCCAAGTCTTGAATCCACTCGTTTGCCGCATCAGGAGTGAACCCACCTTGGAAATGGCTAGGATTCTGCTTGCGGAACTCATTCAACCCACGGTACTGGGCCGCCCCGGTGGAACTAAAGGTTGTGAACTAGGACTTGGCGCGGGGTTCTGGTTCAGATTGTGCAAGTTCTCGTTAACCTGTTGTAATGCTGCCACCATTTGTGCCAACAGGTCATTCGGAACATTCTAACTCGCCCCTATTCCTCTTCCTGCCATAGGTACCTGTACTCAAGTACTAGTCAGTAAACACTTTTTTAATAAGGTAAGTGTCACATAAGCACACAACAGTCAATACCAACTAAGCAATTCAAGCACATACAAATCACAAAGAAGCATGTAAGGCCATACCCTAGGCCGCAGAATTAACTATGCTCTGATACCATATTGTAAGGACCCAAATTCTACCCTTGAAAATTTTTCCTTTATTTTAATCCTTTTATACATACACTCCACATCTTATTCTAATTTCCCCTATAATCACTTCGTAAAACTACCTTTATAGTACATTATGTTAACATATATCTCATGTTGCGGAAAACATAATTCATATATAACTTTCATCGGTAATTACCGCATATGTTTAACTATGGGTTCCAAAACACCCATAGTTACTAATATCCAGCATTACACAAAAATGTAGTAAGTAAAATGGTTACGAATACAATCATCCAAATAACAATTTTACAACACAAAAAGCAAAAATAGAGGATCCAAGTCCTAAGCTCCCAAAGCCTCGAACCAAGCATCCTCAACTACCCTGTTTACCTGCAATGGGATTATCAATGGCAAATACACACAACATACAAAGGAGTAAGTCATCAAAACAATAAATAACATTATAAGATAATCCACATTTCAAAAGGGTTAGTAAACCATTTGTTTTATAAATTCATTTATGCTACATTACTTGAGCCAAAGTTTTGCTACATAGCTTGAGCCAAAGCATCGCTACATAACTTGAGCCAAAGGATCGCTACATAACTTGAGCCAAAGTGTCGCTACATAACTTGAGCCAAAGTGTCGCTACATACCTTGAGCCAAAGTATCGCTACATAACTTGAGCCAAAGTATCGCTACATAACTTGAGCCAAAGTATCGCTACATAACTTGAGTCAAAGAATCGCTACATAACTTGAGTCAAAGTATCGCTACATAACTTGAGCCAAAGTATCGCTACATAACTTGAGCCAAAGTATCGCTACATAACTTGAGCTAAAGTATCGCTACATAACTTGAGCCAAAGTCGCTAACCAATTATGGTCGGCTAAAAACATATTTTCTTTTCATTAATACATCATCAATCCATAAACAGTAAATCCACGCGTTCCATTATCATAAACATACCCATATAAGTTTACCATAACTAAGCGATTCATCACTTTATCATTATACACAATCAGAAAATCCACATATTATCCATTTCAATATGCTATTTAAAGACCCCTCCTTACCTTGGTGAGTGTTGGGTTTGGTTCTTGGCAACTTCGCAAGTTCCACTGACACCTCCTCCAACTTTAGGATCTTTCCTCATTCCCACCATATAACAAAATGTTAGTCATTTATTCCAATATCACATAAATAACTCATATTGCATCATTTAACCATACAAGATATTTATCATATTTTCAATGTTTATAAACTACTTTCATCATAAGTTTGCAAACATCTAAAACATACATATTCATCTCATATTTCAATATTAGAATGCTTAATTATCTTCTACCTCTAGCATTTTACTCATTTTCCTCATTAACCCCATTTTCACTTTAGGGTTTTGGGGTTTTCATGAATCAACCCCCAAACCTTTCGATTCTTGAAATACTAACTCTAAACCAAGAGTGTACAAGATAGAAACAACATAAAACGAACCATAACTCGAAAAGATGAGTTTCCATGGATTCCCTCATTTTGAGAAGAGATTCAACATACCCAAAATAAGTTTCAAAGGGAAGAAGAGAGTTAGAATAAAGAGCTTTACCTCTTCTCAAGCTTCTAAATGACTCACAAGCCTTCTTGCTCTTGAAAAAGCTTTCTTCTCTCACTTCTCTCTAGGTTAACCCTCATAAATGTGTTTGGGGTTCCCTAATTAATGTAACAGCGTCGGGTTCTCGCTTAAGCGAGCCCTTTCTCGCTCAAGCGAGAAAATCCCTCTTATTTTAAAAACTCAGATCTGACCCTCTCGCTCAAGCGAGGATCCTCTCGCTCAAGCGAGAATCTTACAGTCTCGACAGGTCCAAAACATCACTTTTCTCACCTAGGCGAGCCAACCCTCGCTCAGGCGAGAATCCTCCAGTATAGCCCAGGATTTCACCCTCCCAGGTGAGCCTTCCTTGCCCAGGCGAGAATACCTCGCTCAAGCGAGAATCTCAGGACTTATACTATAATTTTTAAAGACGTAAATTTAGGGTGTTACATTCAACACTCTACCAATCCCACTAGTCGGAACTACTCTCATGAATACATGATCTCCCTCCTTAAACTCAAGAGGTTTCCGTCTCTTATCGTAATAGCTTTTTTGTCGACTCTGTGTGATTCTCATATTTTCCCGGATCTTCTTGATCTTTTCCATCGTTTCTCGGACCAATTCGGATCCCAATACTAAGTTCTCCCCAATTTCAAACCAACTTAATGGAGTCCTACATTTTCTCCCATACAAGGCTTCGTAAGGGGCCATCCCGATACTAGTATGGAAACTATTGTTGTAGGTGAACTCGATCAAAGGCAACATGCTATCCCAACTCCCAGGTTGTTCCAAAACACATGCTCTCAAAAGGTCCTCCAATGACTGTATGGTCCTTTCCGACTGACCATCCGTTTGTGGATGATAGGCCGAACTCAGTTTCAACTTTGTTCCCAATGCGGATTGCAAACTAGTCCAAAAGTTTGAAGTGAAACGGGGGTCCCTATCTGACACAATGCTCGACGGTATCCCATGCAACCGAACGATCTCCTTGATATACAACTCAGCCAATCGTTTGAGGGAATATTTCATGTTCATCGGCAAGAAATGTGGCGACTTAGTCAAATGGTCCACTATTACCCATATCGAGTCGTACCCTCTCAGAGTCTTCGGAAAATCCGATACAAAATCCATGTAGATACAATCCACTTCCAAACGAGAATCTCTAGTGACTGTAATTCTCCCGCTGGCCTCTTATGTTCAATCTTGGCTTTCTGACAGATGAGACAACTCGATACATACAAAGCCACATCCTTTTTCAACCCATACCACCAAAACAGCTTTTTCTGATCTTGGTACATTTTTGTGGTCCTCGGGTGGAAACTCATTTTACTCTTGTGTGACTCCTCCAAATACTCTTTTGCAATACCACAATATGAGCCACACACACCCTTCCCTTGTATCGCAACATTCCACTGGAATCCTACTCAAAACTGGTTTCCTTTCCCTTAGCCATCAAATCTCGTTTGACCTTTAACTCACAATCCTCAACTTGCATTATTCTGATATGGTCAAACAACTCATTAGTGACCTTTAGCATTCCCAAAATCATGTTAAGTGGTCTTACTTGAACTGCCAAGTTCATATCCATGAACTCTTCAATTAGTTTCTCTTCATGAACCATCAAAGTGGACATATGTAAGAACTTTCGACTTAAAGCATCGGCTACAAGATTGGCTTTCCTCGGGTGATACTACAATCCAAAATCATAGTCCTTAAGGAATTTCATCCACCTTCTTTGTCTCATGTTCAATTCCTTTTGGTCGAACAGATACTTCAAACTCTTGTGGTCGATGTACACCTCAAATCTTACACCATAAAGATGGTGTCTCCAAATTTTTAATGCAAAGACCACTGCGGCTAGTTCCAAATCATGTGTAGGGTAGTTTTGCTCATGCGTTCTCAACTGTCGTGAAGCATAGGCAACAATTTTCCCATTCAGCATCAAAACACAACCCAAACCTTGCTTAGAAGTATCACAATACACACTGAAATCACAAATAGTACAAGGAAGAACCAACACTGGTGTCGTAGTCTACCTCCGCTTCAACTCTTGAATTCACAACGGATTGTCCACACATATGGTTCCCCTTTTCTGGTAAGTTTAGTTAGAAGTAATGCCAACTTTGAAAACCCTTCTATGAACTTATGATAATAACCGACCAAACCTAGAAAACTCTTGATCTCAGTGACTAACTTGGACACTGCCCATTCCTTCACTACCTCGACCTTAGAAGGGTCCACTGCCACCCCTTCCCTAAATATCACATGCCCCAGAAAGTTCACCGATTCTAACCAGAAATCGCATTTGGACAATTTCGCATATAATTGGTTACTCCTTAGAATATCTAGAACCACTCTCAAATGCTTCGCATGTTCCTCTCGGCTCTTGGAGTAAACTAGAATGTCATCAATAAATACCACTACAAATGAATCCAAATACGGATGAAAAATATGATTCATGTAGTCGGTAGATATTCCTGGAGCATTCGTCACACCAAAGGGCATCACCAAATACTCAAAATGCCCATACCTCGTTCTAAAAGCAGTTTTAGGAATATCCTCCGACTTAACTCAAAGTTGGTGATAACCTGACCGAAGGTCAATCTTTGAAAACACAACTGCTCCTCTCAACTAATCCATCAGGTCATCAATTCTAAGCAACGGATACTTGTTCATGATAGTAACCTTGTTCAACTGTCTGTAATCGGTGCACAACCTCATACTCCCATCTTTTTTCTTAACCAACAAAACCGGTGCAACCCATGGTAAGACACTAGGACGAATGAATTTCTTTGCCAACAAATCCTCCACCAGCTTTTTCAATTCAGCCAGCTCTAACGGTGCCATCTTATAAGGAGCTATAGAGATGGGTCTCGTTCCAAGTACCAAGTCAATGGAGAATTCAACTTCTCTGACTGGGGGCAATTTCGGAATATCACCAGGAAATACCTCAGGGAACTCACAGACTATCGGAATAACATCAATGCAGGGTTTCTCAATACCTTCCAGTGATGCCAATAGAACAAACACTGATCCCCTTTCCTTAAAGGAAGTACTGACTCCCTTATCCGACATTGGCTCCATACAACTAGCCTGGTCAGAAATATCACACAAATCTCCTAACACCACAGTCTTATCAGCACAATTAAGCATAACATGATTTGTTGACAATCAATCCATTCCCAAAATTAGATCTAACTGGGATAACGGTAAGCAGATTAAGTCTACGGTAAATGTTCTATCATTTACCACTACCGGACACTGAGACACAAACATCGATACCACCACCGGCACACTAGTTGGGGTGGATACGACCAAGTCGAAAGGCAACGACTATGTCTGCAATTTCAGTCGGTCTACACATTCAACAAACAACACTAAAAGAGGAAAATCTTCCACCATGAAATTACATTGGATCAAACCGTCTGCATAAGACGTCTCCGCCCCACTCATAGTGAACACTCGGCCGGTTGTCCCAGGCCTCCCACCACTAATAGCATTCACACCGTGATTCAACTTCGGACAAAACTTCTTCATATGCCCCGATTCCTTACAATGAAAACAACTGTTTCCAGCGCCAATACAAATGGTTCCCATATGTCTCCGCCCACACTTACTGCACAAAGGAAAAGTGTCGGGATGGAATCCTCCAACAGTAGGCTTCGACCCTTGGTAGCTACGGCTGCGGTGGCCGTTAGGTGGGGCATAAGGTCGTCGTTCATCACCCACCTTCTCTTTACCTCTCCCTTGCATAAGGTTGCATTGAGGCCCATAGTTCCGTGAAGAGTTTACTTTACCAACAGCAGTGTCCCTCACTCGCATATCCTCCTCATACATCCTACACTTGTTTACTAGCGTAGGGAAATCAAAAATCTTTTGGTGGCAAACATCACCTTCAGTTCAGGTTTCAAACCCATCTTGAACTTGACACATTTGGACCTCCCGTCCACTTCAAGTTTGACATATGGACAATACCGAGCCAATTCCTCAAACTTGGAAGCGTATTCCCCCACGGTCAAACTATCTTGTTCTAATCGCAAGAATTTCACCTCCTTCTTCCTCTTCAAGTCTGCAGGAAAATACTTCTAAAGAAATTTACCCTTGAAGGCTTCCCAAGTGATGATTTGTCCCTCGGTCTCCATCTGTCCCCGGACCATCTCCCACCAGTTCTCATCCTCCTTTACTAGCATATAGGTGGCATACGCCACCTTCTAAGCATCAGAACATCTCATGGCCCTAAAGATCATCTCCAATCCTTGGACCCATTCAATGGCAGCATTAGGAGCAAATCCACCTTGGAACTGACTAGGGTTCATCAAGACCTCGGTACTCGGCCGGTCCTGGTGGAACCAGGGGTTGCGAACTCAGGCTTGGTGCTGCGTTCTGATTCAGAGTTTGCAAATTTTCGTTCATGTGTTGCAGTTCAGCCATCATCTGAGCCAAAAGGTCATTCAGTACATTCTGACCCGATGCTCTTCCTCTTCCAGCCATGTGTACCTATACTCATTCACTTGTCAGTAAACCAAATTTTTTAACCAGACAATGATCACATAATCACACAACAGTTTGTACAACCAAATATTTCAATCACATAAAGGTCACAAAGAAGCACGTAAGGCCATAACCTAGGCAGCAGGATTAACTATGTTTTGATACCATATTGTAAGGACCCAAATTCTACCATTGAAAATATTTCCTTATTTTAATTCATTCACACATATATTTTTCCTTATGACTTATAATTATAACCCAATGACTTGTCATTAGTCATCCTTCCTATTTTCATGATCATTCTAACAAGCAATGTTCATACATACATTCACTATGCAAAAAACATAATTCATATTAATGTCCCCCAATACTTAAGACATACAAATAGTTATGGGTTCCCAAAATCATAATACCCACAGTTACAAGTATCCAAAAGTATAATGATCATGATTACAAATATTCAAATCCGCATATAGTCAGTTATGACACAAAAAGTGTAAATAAAAGAATCCAGATTTAAAAGCTCCCAAAGCTCCAAATCAAACATCCTCAAATCACCCGTTTAACTGAAATGTGATTATCATAAACAAAGTACATAGAAAACACAAAGGAATAAGTCATTTGTTTAGACATAATCATAAGATAATCTAAATTTATAAGAGTTAGATAAACAATCATAACTTAGTCAGAATTTCCATCCTCATTAAGTTTATGAAAACATTTTGAAAAATTCCTAAGAGCATTAGTGATATAAAGTAGAAATTGACTTAGTAAGAATTTGGACCTAATTTATAGAGCAATTAAAATCTTATCTAATAATGTATGCTTATTTTTCATGCATCAAGTATTCAATCTTTATTTTTGAGGTTATTTTCTACCTAAAAACTTTGCCAATGTCAAAGGAGAAGGCTCTTATTCACACCTCCTAGGTATATGTATTCCAAAATGATAATTATGTCCTAGATACATGATTCCTCACCCCAAACTAATCTTATTTCTTGATCTAGAGTATGTCTCACCCCAAATCACAACTTTTTTTTTTATTGTAAATAGAAAATTAAAGCAACTTGACGTATCAAGAACACATTCTTGTGAAGATTACAACAATTGAACTCAATAAGAAAACTTCATTCTTTTCCCTAATCAATTTAACAAAACTAAGACCAAATGCATGTCAATGCTAGTGAAGAAGATGAATGAATATGACGAGATTGACCTTTCTTCAACATTCTCACAAGTTTTTTCTCTCTTTGAAAAATGTAAAAAGTATGTAATTAAATAGATTTTAGTTTCAAAACTTATGCTATACTTGTAAGATCAAGCAAGCCTTTATAAAATGTTATTATGCATCAGATAATCGATTAACGATTAGTCAAAATCGATTATTTGTTTGTTACAACCTCTTAATCGATTATAGAAACATGATAATCGGTGAACTGTAACTCAAAAATATTTTCTTAAAAAACACATTTTGCTTAATTGATTACTAATTGATTATCCGGAGTTTAACTTAAATTTTAGCTCAATCACCATCTCTATCATTAGATATAATGATCCTAGTTTATATCAATGATGTGAGATGCCTGAACCCTAAGAAACTCTACCCATCATTAAATCTTAGACCTAGAAATCATTAAAAACAAATCATTAATCACCAAAGAATACTTAAGAAGCTTGTATTGGGTTGAAAAAATAATACTTCAAAAAATGGGTCTAGACAGACACAATTCATAAAAAACACTCGTTTGTGCCTGAAGAGGCATTGTTTACTTGTTTAAGTCTGGATAGATTAGGATGGAAACGATTCTTGTGATAAGGATCCTAAAGATCTTGGGTTGAAATGATATTTAGATGCCTAGAAAGGCTTTGTAAACATGTTAAATTTTTAATTTGATAATTTATAGTGAAATCTTGGTGCAACAAATGATTGGAGACATTTCAAGATTGGGTGAATCTATCTTTTTTTTAACTTAAACGTAAACAATTCTAACAAGTTGATATGTTTGTGTTCACACTCGTTTGCTTGCTCAAGTGTTAGATGATCTATATCATTATATCATCATTATATTATATTATATCATTATATAAAGTCAAAACCTTTTTCCAATGGTCATGCATTAATTTTTTAATTTCAATTTAGTCATTCACTCTAGGGTAATCTCCTCTATCCAAAAATGTTTCTCCCACATTTAAAACCCCCTCTCATATTCTGAGTTGTGAAGAAGGAAACCAAAGGGATTTAGCCTCTTTACTATTCTGTTTTCTGTTTGTGTTCTGTTTTAGCTTAATTTCATAGCATAACAACCACTAAAATCCCCCAGTGTGTGTGTGCGTGTAAGGTGTTTGAACCATTGTGTGAAAGATAATCTTTGGGAAACGACCTATGAGTCACTTCCTAGTACTATACTTGTTATATTATTTGTATCGATTACGGCCTCGATCAATAAGCAACAACTATCCCTTCCTGCATTAAAACACCACCCACACCTTGCTTGGAAGCATCACAGTACACATTGAAGTCGCGATCTGTACACGGAAGAACCAACACTGGTGCCGTAGTTAACCTCCATTTTAACTCTCGGAAACTTTCCTCACAACGGGTCGTCCATACATACGGTTCTTCCTTTCTAGTCAACCTGGTTAGCGGTAAGGCTAACTTTGAGAACCCTTCAATGAACTTTCGAAAATAACCCGCCAATACCAGAAAGCTCCTAATCTCTGTGACCGACTTCGGTACTACCCACTCCATAACTGCAACAACCTTAGAAGGATCTACTCCCACTCCTTCCTTGGATATTACATGTCCAAGGAAATTCACAGGTTCTAACCAAAAGTCGCATTTTGACAGCATTGCATAAAACTGATTACTCCTTAGGATTCCTAATACAACTCTCAGATGCTCCACATGTTCCTCTCGGCTCTTAGAGTAAACTAGAATGTCGTCAAAAAATACCACTACGAATGAATCTAAGTATGGATGAAAAATCTGATTCATGTAGTCAATAAATATTGCCAGAGCATCCGTCACTCCAAAGGGCATTACCAAATATTCGAAGTGTCCATACCTCGTCCCGAAGGTAGTCTTAGGAATATCCTCAGATTTCACTCTGAGTTGATGATAACCCGATCTGAGGTCAATCTTAGAAAATACCGTTGCCCCTCTTAACTGATCCATCAGGTCATCAATCCTAGGCAAGGGATACTTGTTCTTAATGGTGACCTTGTTCAGTTATCGATAATCGGTGCACAACCTCATACTTCCATCTTTCTTCTTGACCAACAACATTGTGCACCCCACGGCGAAGCACTAGGACGATTGAACTTCTTCGCCAACAAATCCTCAATCTGCTTTTTCAGCTCGACTTGTTCTAAGGGTGCCATTCTATAAGGAGCTATAGAAATGGGTCCCGTTCCCGGTACTAAATCGATGGAGAATTCAACTTCTCACATTGGAGACAAATCCGGAATATCACCAGGAAATACCTCAGGAAACTCACATACTACTAGTATGTCCTCAACTTTGGATTTCTCATTACCCTCCAGTGATGCCAACAACACAAACATTGCTCCCCCTTCCTTAAGGGAAGTTCTGACTTCCTTAGCCGACACTGGCTCCGGACATTTAGACTTGTCAGAATTCTCACACCCATCTCTGAATACTACAGTCTTATCAGCACAATTAATGTTCACTCGATTGGCTGTCAACCAGTCCAACCCTAGAATTAGATCTAATTGGGACAGAGGTAAGCAGATTAAATCTACGGTAAACATCCTACCGTTTACTTCTACCGAACACTAAGATACAAACGCCGATACCACCACAGGTGCATCAGTATGGGTGGATACGACTAAGTCGAACGGCAACGACTCAATCTGCAATCTCAGTCGTGCTACACATTCAATAATAGGGACAAACACCTTACCGTAGGAACTCCATCTCTTTCTTTCTCTTCAAGTCAGCGGGGAAGTATTTTTGATCGAGGCCGTACTCGATACAAATAATATAACAATAAAGTATAGTACTAGGAAGTGACTCCTAGGTCGTTTCCCAAAGATTATCTTTCACACAATGGTTCAAACACCTTACACGCACACACACAATGGGGGGTTTTAGTGGTTGTTATGCTATGAAATTAAGCTAAAACAGAACACAAACAGAAAACAGAATACTAAAGAGGCTAAATCCCTTTGGTTTCCTTGTTCACAACTCAATCCTTGGTTTCAATATATCAAAATCAGATTCTCAGTGTTCCTTTGTTGAGAGTCGATTAACTAAGCGATGACCAACTCACAGTTAAATTGCTAAACCTCTAACTAAGCGAAATTGGCATAAGCAACAAACAGTTAACAATGTCACAAGAATCAAAGCATCAATTTCAGATTCTACACATTGAATTCCTAATCTGTTCATAAACATAGAGCATTTACAGATTCACATAAACTAAGCGATTATGTGCTAGAGAACTAATTAACTAAGCGAAAATCAGTTCACAAACCTAAAACAACACCATGGAATTAAGCAAACCATAACATGAAATAGGATAGAAGCTTCAACAACATAAAACCGAAATTGCATTAACAACAACATAGAAACCGAAAATGCATTAAGCACTAAACCTCAAGAGTGTGATACATTACCAAAGGAATTTAGCACTAAACTTCTAGCCTTCCATGGAAAACGAAAACCTAAAGGAACCCCAAAAGGGAGAAAACGAAAATGTAATGTAAAGTTCTAATGTCAAGTTATGAGTGAAAAAAACGAAATTCTAAGGTATTAAAGTGTAAAACCGAAATGGGCCCTAAACATGGGCCCAAAACCTGAAACGGAATTAAAAAATCCTATAACTAAATACAATCTTCACTTTAGCACACATCTTCCACTTGTAATGCCCAAAATGTCCTTGGTGCCAAATATGTCCTGAAAATGGAATTAGATTTAATTAGGCTAAATAATCCCAAATTAACTCATTTTAGGAATAATAGTCCAATAAAGCCTAAAACACTAAACAATGCCAAATAAAGTCAATTAGACACCAAGAATCATTAACAATGGTAAAATAAGGTTATTAATAGTGTGTAATATTTGACTCATCAGAAGTATTTCTGGAGAAACATCCCTTTGAAGGCTTCCCAAGTGATGGCTTGTCCTTCGGATTCCAACTACCTCCGAGCGTATTCCCACCAGTGCTCAGCATCCTTGACCAGTACATATGATGCATTTGTGACATTCTGAGCATCGGAGCAACCCATGGCTCTGAATATCCACTCCAAGCTTTGGATCCATTCATTGGTTGCGTTGGGAGCGAATCCGCCTTCGAATTGGATAGGATTGCGCCTAAAAAATTCATCCAATCCCCGGTACTCTACAGGTCCTTGAGGTGCCAGGGGGTGTGGGTTTGGGCTCGGCGCCACATTCTGGTTCAAATGTTGCAGGTTGTCATTCATGTTCTGCAGCACGACTGCTATCTGAGCCAATAGATCATTTTGACCTGATCCTCATGATAATCCACATCTCAAATACAATTAAGCTTTAATATAATTTATAACCACAAATACGTAATTGTAAACATTCATATCTTCTTCCTTCAATTTCCACGTTACTCATATTCATCCTATAGTATATATATCCCATAATATATATTCTATAGCATGCATATTACGTTCTTTCGAAGCATCGTCCTTCTCATTATTCATATCCACCCAATAGAACATATATTCCAAAATATATATCCTATAGCATGTATATTACTTTCATTCTTAACATCTTCCTTTTCATCATTTATATCACCCTATAGTATATATATCCCATAATATATATCCTATAGCATGCATATTACTTTCATTATAACATTCTCATTTCTCATCATTCATATTCACCCTATAGTATATATATATCTCATAATATATATCCTATAGCATACATATTACTTTTATTCTTCACATTCTCATTGTCATCCTTCATATTCACCCTATAGTATATATATCCCATAATATATATTCTATAGCATGAATATTTCTTTATCCCTCACATCCTCATTTTTATCCTTCATATTCATCCTTAATCGTATCCATCGATTTCATTTCCCATACCACATCGGGCAGGTCGAGTTTATTCCCATACCACATCGGGCAGGTCGAGTAATTCCCCATACCACATTGGGCAGGTCGAGTTATCCCCCATACCACATCGGGCAGGTCGAGTTATCCCCATACCACATCCGGCAGGTCGAGTTATCCCCATAGCACATCGGGCAAGTCGAGTTATTCCCCATACCACATCCGGCAGGTCGAGTTATTCCGCATACCACATCGGGCATGTCGAGTTATTCCCCATACCACATCGGGCAGGTCGAGTTATTCCCCATACCACTTCGGGCAGGTCGATTTATCCCCCATACCACATCGGGCAGGTCGAGTTATCCCCATACCACATCAGGCAGGTCGAGTTATTTCTCAAATGATCCACTACCACTTCGGGTAGGTAATTTTCCCAATGATCCACTACCACTTCGGGTAGATAATTTATCAAATGATCCACCACCACTTCGGGTAGGTAATTTCCCCAATGATCCACTACCACTTCGGGTAGGTACAACAGTAAACCACTCCTACCTTGGGTAGAGTAACAATAATAATCCACTACCACTTCGGGTAGGATAACAATTGTATTCTTACAAATACATTACCTCATTCACATACCTCATTCACATCAGCTTGCATGATTTAGAGACACTTATCCCTTACCTTGGTGAGTGTTGGGGATCGGTTCCAAGTAACTTTAAAAGTCTCCTTCGCGATTTCCTCCAACCTTAGGATCTTTTCTCATTTCCACCAATAACAACAATGTCAATCATTTATTCAAAATAACACATAAACAACTCGTACTTCATCATCAAACATATAAGGGATTCACATATTTTCAAGATTTCCAAAACTACTTCAACACAAGTTTCCAAACATCTAAACATACATGTTCATCTCATATATCAACATCAAAGTACAAACTCATCATCCACATATAACATTTCATCCATTTCTCTTTTTACTCATATTCTGATTTTGGGGTTTTTTAGGGTTTTCATGAATAACCCACAAAACCTTTCCATTCATCAAATACCAACTCTAAACCAAGAGTTTACAAGAGAAAAACAACATAAAACGAACCATAACTCTAAAGGATAAGTTTCCATGGTTTCTCATATTTTGAAAAGAGATCCAACATACCCAAAACAAGTTAGAGAGGAAGAAGAAGAGTTAGGAACAAGAGGTTTACCTCTTCTCAAGCTCTAAGATGATTCCGAAGGCTCTTTGCTCTTGAAAAGCTCTCCTCTCTCTATTTTCTTCAAAGTTCTAACCCTAAAATGTGTTTGGGGTTTCTATTTTAAAGTGGAGTCATCAGGTTCTCGCTCAAGCGAGCCCATTCTCGCTTAGGCGAGAAAAACACGCCATTTTAAAATTTCAGATCTGACGCTCTCTCTCAAGCAAGGGATTCTCGCTCAAGCGAGAATCTCACTGTCTCAACAGGCTTCCTCTCGCTCAAGCAACCCATTCCTCGCTTGGGCGAGACTCCCAGAATTTTCCAATTTCAAAACACTGATCCTCTCGCTTGGGCGAGGTCCTCTCGCTCAAGCGAGAATCTAGCAGTAAGCCCCATTACTCAGGACTGTTACCTAATTTCAAGGAGGATAAACTTGGGGTGTTACAATCCTCCCCCTCTTGTAGGAATTTTCGACCCATAAAATTTTATTAGGCCATTCTCGGAAATAATGTCATCTCCTAGACTTTAGGCATAAGAAATACTCCACCAAAATCATACTCGATCCTCTAATCCATTAAGATTACTTAAACGGCCACTAAGGGCTTACACCACTAAACCGTGATATCACAAAACCAATTCATCAATGTCCAAATATTAAGATCCTAGCCTCGAACAACTCGAACTCCATGAGGACTAAACCGTAACCAGACTAACGATTTTTCCCTGCATTCGTCTAGAACCATAGGTCTCTAGGACTTATCCAGCTAACAATCCTCACATACGTTAAGAATCCCGATAACACTCCCGAAATTCAGCGAATGGGGAACTCCTTATCCCTCATCCACCCCAATGCCTCGTTTAACATCCATCATACACTAACTAGTTTCACCTCCACTCAAAAAACTAGCATAATTTCATTTCACTCATTCAACAAAACATCTATACAATAAGACTCTTAGCTTCTCTTCCATTGTACACAATCAAACTATCCAGTAATTATCCAATTACATCAGAAATTTATGCCATCAAATCTTACCGTAGAAAGGAATTATCGATCCTTAGCCTCAATTGAACGCATAAAACCATAATTCACCCCAAAACTAGGTACTTTGTTACCAATCGACAAGTGCAAGTCGACAAACACTCAATCCCTCAACATGCGTTAGGTTTGGTTACTCCAATTTCGCTAGCAAATATAAATTTATTAACCCACTTGCATTACGTCTAGAAATACATGGTCATCATCGTATCACCAAACCTTTTAACAACCTCATATTTATTCAGATATGGTTGCTAAAATTTTGGGATTCTCCAACATGATACTAAATCAATGTTTAGCCACAAGCTATGTTTCACCCGAAATTGATTTTCGAAAACGGTTTGAACCCACGACTCATGGCAACCACGTCGTGAAACAAAGTTTGCATAATCATTTCAACATAACTCAAAATTCTTTCTCTCATATGGTTACACTACAATCATGCATAGCAATTACTGACGTTCATGAAACAGAAACAACTTTTGTCGGTACAACATTCAAAGCAGATAATTGATGTTCACCACCACTATATCGTGCATTGTCAATGTCCTACTGCACAAGAACCGATCATTCTAGACCAAAAGTTTCACGTCTATTCAAATGTATTCGTCACATTGACGGGGTAAGTAACTTACTAGCCTCCCTTCCTCAACTAGCAGTATAAGTCTTACCCCTTAGCTTACACATCCATATCAATGCAAACAAGATCTTAAATTTTCACTAATATACTAAACAAGAATCTTTCACCTCAACAATTATCACACAATTAAGCATAACACGATTTGCTGACCGCTAGTCCATTTCCAAGATCAAATCCAGCTGGGACATCATTGCGCGTATCAACACTATGGTAAAGGTTCTACCATTTACCCCAACCGTACACTGAGACACCAATATCGACACCCACCACCGGTACACTGGGTGGGGTGGATACAACTAAGTCGAAAACAACAACTTGGTGTACAATCTCAGTCGGCTCACACATTCAGCAAATATAGGGAGTGTGTCGCTCCCGAATTAAACAACACTAAAAGGAATACCTGCCACCATGAAATTTACCTCTCGCCGGACCATCAACAACTGATGTCCCTGCGCCACTCGGGGTAACCACTCGACCGTGGTCCCTTGCCTCCTCAACATGAATGAAATTAAGTCTCCGATCTAGCTTGGGACAAAACCTTTTAATGTGTCCAAACTCCTTGCAGTGGAAACATCCATTCCCTTTTCCCGGGCATGTACTTCCATAATGGAGTCTACTTCACTTGTTTCACATGGGAGTAGAAACCCCTTCGGTAGGAACGGTAAGTGGGCTTGACCTTTGGAAACTTCGGTCACGATGAACAGTAATTGCCGCATAAGGTTTCCAGTCATCTTCCACTCTCTCCTTACCCCTTCCTTGCCTATGGTTGCGTTGGGGTCCATAGTCCTGGGAAAAATTTGTTTCGGGCGTCGCCAACTCATCCGCCTTCAGATTATCCTCGTACATTCTACACTTGTTGACCAAGGTAGTGAAATCAGCAATCTCCTGATGTTCGAACATTATTTTCAACTTGGGCCTTAAGCCCGATTCAAATTTAGAGCATTTGGATCGTCCGTCCACTTCCAACTAAGAGTAGGGACAAAACCAGGCCAATTCCTCGAATTTAGCCGCATATTCCCCTACCGACATATTTCTCTATTCCAACCTAAAGAACTCCATTTCCTTCTTCCTTTTCAGATCAGCAGGGAAGTATTTGTGAAGGAATTTTGCCTTGAAAGTAATCCAGGAAATCAATTGCCCCTCCACCTCCATTTGGCGTCTAGTAAACTCCCACCAGTTCTCGGCTTCCGTCACTAGCATGTAAGTGGCATAGGCCAACTTCTGAGCCTCCGAACAGTTCATGGCCCATAAGATCTGCTCCATTCCCTATATCCACTCCAGGGCAGCATCAGAAGTAAATCCTCCGTGGAACTGACTGGGGTTCCTTCTGCAAAACTCATTCAGAACTTGGTACTCTGCCGGTCCGGGTGGGACTAGGTTTTGTGAACTCGGACTTGGTGCAGGGTTCTGATTCAGACTACGCAAGTTCTCGTTCATCTGTTGTTGTGCCGCCACCATCTGTGCCAACAGGTCGTTCGGAACATTATGACTCGCTCGTCTTCCTCTTCCTGCCATAGGTACCTGTACTCACTCACTTGTCAGTAATTGAATTTTGTCTAAACAAAGTTCACATAACCACTTAACAATTAGTACAAATCAAACAATTTCAGCACATAAAGATTACAAAGAAGCATGCAAGGCCATATCCTAGGCCGCATGATTAACTAAGCTTTGATACCATATTGTAAAAACCCAATTTCTACCATTGAAAATTTTTCATTTATTTTAATCCTCCCTTACATACATTTATCATCTTACTTAAAACGAATCATTCCTTGAAAATACTCTTTACACCTATTATATTATCATACAATTTATATTGCGGAAAAACATAATTCATTCAACTAGTAATTACCACATGCAACCAGTTATGGGTTTCCCAGAGTTATAACGTCCATAACTACATATCTCCAGTATTATCCTAATCAAATTTACATTCATCCCAAAATATTATTTAATCGACTACAATGTCAAAGTAACGATAAAGACATTCAACTTAATAAACACATAAGATTCCTAATTGAGCTTCCTCCTCAAATCCTTCATTTACCTACAATGGGATTATCATAAACAACATACAAAACAAGGGAGTAAGTCAGTAGTTAAAAACTAACATCACATGATAATCCACATCTCAAATACGATTAAGCTGTAATATAATTTATAACCACAAATACGTAATTGTAAACATTCATATCTTCTTCCTTTAATTTCCACGTTACTCATATTCATCCTATAGTATATATATCCCATAATATATATTCTATAGCATGCATATTACGTTCTTTTGAAGCATCGTCCTTCTCATTATTCATATCCACCCTATAGAACATATATCCCATAATATATATCATATAGCATGTATATTACTTTCATTCTTAACATCTTCCTTTTCATCATTCATATTCACCCTATAGTATATATATCCCATAATATATACCCTATAGCATGCATATTACTTTCATTCTGACATTCTCATTTCTCATCATTCATATTCACCCTATAGTATATATATATCCCATAATATATATCCTATAGCATGCATATTACTTTTATTCTTCACATCCTCATTGTCATCCTTCATATTCACCCTATAGTATATATATCCCATAATATATATTCTATAGCATGAATATTACTTTTATCCCTCACATCCTCATTTTCATCCTTCATATTCACCCTTAATCGTATTTATCGATTTCATTTCCCATACCACATCGGGCAGGTTGAGTTTATTCCCATACCACATCGGGCAGGTCGAGTTATTCCCCATACCACATCGGGTAGGTCCAGTTATCCCCCATACCACATCGGGCAGGTCGAGTTATCCCCATACCACATCGGGCAGGTCGAGTTATCCCCATACCACATCGGGCAGGTCGAGTTATCCCCATACCACATCGGGCAGGTCGAGTTATCCCCATACCACATCGGGCAGGTCAAGTTATTCCCCATACCACATCGGGAAGGTCGAGTTATTCCACATACCACATCGGGCAGGTCGAGTTATTCCCCATACCATATCGGGCAGGTCGAGTTATCCCCCATACTACATCGGGTAGGTCGAGTTATCCCCATACCACATCGGGTAGGTCGAGTTATTTCTCAAATGATCCACTACCACTTCGGGTAGGTAATTTTCCCAATGATCCACTACCACTTCGGTTAGGTAATTTATCAAATGATCCACCACCACTTTGGGTAGGTAATTTCCCCAATGATCCACTACAACTTCGGGTAGGTACAACAGTAAACCACTCCTACCTTGGGTAGAGTAACAATAATAATCCACTACCACTTCGGGTAGGTAATTTCCACAATGATCCACTACCACTTCGGGTAGGTAATTTATCCAATGATCCACTACCATTTCGGGTAGGTAATTTATCCAATGATCAACTACCACTTCGGGTAGGTAATTTCCCCATAAAATACTCCACAACACCTTCATTGTCACAAACATACCCATATATGTTCATAATAATAAAGCTACTCACAATTTAGTCATTTTCATAAACATACTCATCACACAATCATTGTTACAAATACACTCATATATGTTTATAACAATCAACAAATCATCCAAAATCATTATCACACAACATACTCATTTCTACTTTTACCATTAAACAACACATCTTACAATCCTTATTATAAACACACCCATATATGTTTATAACAGAACAACCATCCATAACACACCATTATCATAAACAAATCACACCCAACATATTCTTCATCATATAACACATTAATGTTAGAACCATCTTTCATGACGGTGTATTACCATAAATGAGCATATTGCGTTTTACTTAAATAAACGGTTTTCCCGCACATATATCTTCACTTTCATGGCTAATACATCCTCATGTCAAATAAAGACTCTCACATGGACCGCAAACACCCAAGAGAGTTTCTATCCGTTAACATGCTCCGATTCTTGAGGGAAATCGGAGAAGATGACTCTAATGAAATACTCTAAGACCACAGTGGTCTTCTCCCTCACCTTAGGTTGCGTAAGCTCCATGGATCCGCAAAGAGCTCCATCTACATCCATCTCCTTCAACCTCCATTGTTCCTTTTTCCACTCCAAGTTCACCAATGTTCTGCTAAGAAGTAAGAGAAAGGGGTTTTGATGAGTTTTTGAGGTTTAGAGAAGGAGGGAGTCAAAATCTATGGGGAGCCTCCGTTGGGATTGAAATGGGAGAAAAGAAAATGAAGATTAGGGTTTGTGAAACCCTTTCTTTACTTTTATAGATGGGTACTCTCGCCCGAGCGAGGATGGCTTGCTTGGGCGAGAAGCCCACGATATTTTAAGTTTCAAAACACGGACTCTCTCGCTCAAGCGAGAATCTCTTAGCCTGCCCAGGCTTCTCTCGCTCAAGCGACCACTTTCTCGCTTGAGCGAGATTCCCAGAATTCCCAAAATTAAACACTAGGTCTCTCGCTTCGGCGAGACCCTCTCCCTCAAGCGAGAATCTGGCAGTATGCCCCATTCTTTAGGACTGTTACCTTATTTTAAAGAGGGTAAATTTAGGGTGTTACATTGATGGAGATTCTGGAAAAGGTCTATGACATTTCTTTCAACTATTTATAAAAAATGACAACATTAACTTTCGCTTATTGTAATTCTACCGAATTTTATATTCCTTCAAAAATTTGCCCCAATATTTCGCTCACAAATCTTGAGATTGTGGTCTTATCAACAAATGGCTTTAGACCCTTTCTAAGAATTTATTGGAGGGGGACTCTCATCCAATAAATTCTACCCCAGTGTCATGCTATAAGGACCCGTTTTTTCATTGGTGCATTTGGCTATACCTTTTCTGATTGAGGGCGACTTCCTTTTAAATTCCCTAATTTTGCTTAGGTCGTCCTTTTGGGTTTTCGGCCTAACGGGTTATTGTTATTATTATTTATTTTTTTATAATTTTTATGTTCTTTTCTCTTATTCGTTAGAAATGTTGATATAATGATCACTCTATGCTAGTGTTAGTTTGATGGTATAAATGCATTATAAATATGTATTTCTTTTCAGAGTCAGTTTGCTTTATACCCTAGTGCGTTCCCAAGCAATCTATTCCTCAACAAGGACTTTTTGGGCTTGAATCGGGGCCTGGCTATACGAGTTTCAAGAAAATTGGTATAAAGGCTCGAAATGTGTTTCCCTTCCCCCCTCATCTTCTCTTCTCCAACGTCCTACTTCCAACTATTCCTCCTTTTATTGCGAGTGAGAGTCTAGTGTGACTTTTCCCTAACTTTTGCTTAAGATCCTTCAAGAGTCTTAGCGGACTTTAATGCGAGGGAGAGTCTAGTGTGACTTTGCATAATATTTCTTTATTGCATCAGAATTAACTGAAAGACGAAAATCTTCTCAGTCCATGTCAGTCAGTATGAGAGCACCTCCTGAGAAAACTTTCTTCACCACATACGGGCCTTCGTAGTTGGGGGTCCATTTCCCTTGGTGATCTTTCTGAATTGGAAATATTTTCTTGAGCACCAAATCAACTTCTTTGAACTCTCGGGGACGTACTTTTTTACACACTGCTGGTAATCGATTACACACTGCTAGTAATCGATTACACACTGCTGGTAATCGATTACTCACTGCTGGTAATCGATTACTCACTGCTGGTAATCGATTACAGAGTATTAAAAGCATCAGATATGTGCATCTGATAGAGTGTAATCGATTACACACTCCTAGTAATCGATTACATCGTATTAAAAGCATCAGATATGCGCATTTTTCACGTTGTAATCGATTACACCATTTTGGTAATCGATTACAACCCGACGACACCTCTTTAAAACAGAAACCCAAACACATTTTGGGTTAAAAAACTTTGAAGGGGGTGAGAGAATAGAGTTTTTCCAAGGGCAAGGAGTTTTGATACTCACCCAAGAGCTTGAGAAGAGGTAAAACTCTTGATTATAACTCTCTTCTTCTTGCTTAAACTCATTTTAGATATGTTGTATCTCTTCTCAAAATATGGGAAACCATGGAAACTCACCCTTTTGAGTTATGGTTCGTTTTATGTGTTTTTCTCTTGTAAACTCTTAGTTTAGAGTTAGTATTTCGAGAATGGAAAAGGTTTGTGGGTTGATTCATGAAAACCCAAAACCCTAAAGGGATAACGTGGTTAAAGTGGAAAATGGGTAAAATGCTATAGGTAGAAGATGAGTTTACGTTCTAATGTTGAAATATGAGATGAATATGTATGTTTTAGATGGTTGTAAACTTATGATGAAAATAGTTTAGCAACATTGAAAATATGATGAATATCTTGTATGGTTAAATAATGCAATATAAGTTGTTTATGTGATATTTGGAATAAATGACTAACATTGTGATTGTATGGTGGGAATGGGAAAGATCCTAGAGTTGGCGGCGGTGACGGTGGAACTAGCGCAGTTACCAAGAACCCAACCCAACACGCACCAAGGTAAGGAGGAGTCTTTAAATGGTATATGGTAATGGATAATGTCTGTATTTTCTGAGTGTGAGTACGATAAAGTGATGAATCGCTTAGTTATGGTAAACATATATGGGTGTGTCTATGATAATGGTATGCGTGGATTTAGTGTTTACGGATTTATGTTGTATCAATGAAAATAAAATATGATTTTAGCCGACCATTATTGGTTAGTAACTTTGGCTCAAGTTATGTAGCAAAACTTTGGCTCAAGTTATGAAGCAATACTTTGGCTCAAGTTATGAAGCAAAACTTTGGCTCAAGTTATGTAGCAAAACTTTGGCTCAAGTTATGTAGCAAAACTTTGGCTCAAGTTATGAAGCAATACTTTGGCTCAAGTTATGAAGCAAAACTTTGGCTCAAGTTATGTAGCAATGCTTTGGCTCAAGTTATGTAGCAATGCTTTGGCTCAAGCTATGTAGCAAAACTTTGGCTCAAGTTATGTAGCAAAACTTTGGCTCAAGTTATGTAGCAATACTTTGGCTCAAGTTATGAAGCAATACTTTGGCTCAAGTTATGAAGCAAAACTTTGGCTCAAGTTATGTAGCAATACTTTGGCTCAAGTTATGAAGCAATACTTTGGCTCAAGTTATGTAGCAATACTTTGGCTCAAGTTATGTAGCAACGCTTTGGCTCAAGCTATGTAGCAAAACTTTGTCTCAAGTAATGTAGCACAAAAAAAAAAGAAATTTACAAAACAATTGGTTTACTAACCCCTTTAAAATGTGGATTATCTTATAATGGTATTTATTGTTTCGATGACTTACTCCTTTGTGTGTTGTGTGTATTTGCCATTGATAATCCCATTGTAGATAAATAGGGTAGTTGATGATGCTTGGTTCGGGCTTTAGGAGCTTAAGACTTGGATATTCTATTGTTTTTGCTTTTTGGTGTTGAGAAATTGTTATATGGATGATTTGTAATTGTAACCATTTAACTTATCAACTTTTTTTGAGTAATGCTGGATCTTAGTAACTATGGGTAATTTTGGAAATCCATAGTTAAACATATGCGGTAATTACCGATGAAAGTTATACATGAATTATGTTTTTCCGCAGATATGAGATGTATGTTAACTTCAGGTACTGTACGGGTGGTTTCACGAACTGAGTATGAGAAAGTTAGAGTAAGATGTGGAATGTATGTACAACAGAATTAAAATAAATGAAAAATTTTCGAGTTATGAAAATCGGGTCCTTACATATTCAATCAAATTCAATTGATCATGTCGGGCATGGACCCATTCTTCTTCTTCTAGTTCTGCCTCAACAAGTATTCATAATGATGGGATTTCAACTTCTATCAGTGGCACTGCTTCCATTCCATAAACAAGGGAGTAGGATGATCTTGCTCCTGAACTTGGCACGGTTTTGATGAAGACACCAATATCACAAAAAGAAGAAAGGAAGAAGACCAACAAAGACTATCGAAGATAAAGCTTCAAAGATTTAGAGTCTAAGTCTTTAGGTACTTCTATCCTTAGAACTCATATATTTACTTAGTTAATAATGCTCAAAATTGTTTTCAAGAAAATCAGGAAAAACTAAGTGTGAATAAAAATAATTTTCAAAAAACAACATGTAACGGGTTACCATACTTGAGTAACAAGTTACATGAGTGAGAAAAGAGTTTTTCAAACCTCTAACAGCTATGAGTAATCCATTACAGACTTTGGAGTAACAGATTACCATATTTAGAAAACAGGGTAATCGATTACTCAAAGTAGTGTAATCGATTACACTAAGGTAAATTCACAAAGCTGTCAATCAGTGTTGTTGAGTAATCGATTACTCAAATCCAGTAATCGATTACACTTTGTGAATTTTCAAAAAGTTGATAACAGGATTGTTGGGTAATCGATTACCCATATGCAGTAATCAATTACTGAGAGCTGTTGGATCAGTTTTTAGATTTCAAGTGAAGAGTTTTCACTCCAAACTGATTGCTTTTCATTCCAAACGAAACCTACTCATACCTAAGGGTATTATGGTTGATTGGAAGCCTATATAAAGGCATGGAAACACTCTCACAAAATACAACAACTTTCATAATAAAATCACACAAAACTCTTACACTTTTCTGAATTTTCTGCACTTTTCAAAGCAACATATTCTCAAACTTTCTAAGTATTTCTGAGTTGCTTCAAAGTGCTTTCCAAGCATTTTCAAAGTTAAAAGAGCATTATTATCTCAAGTATAATAGTTGTTGTTGGATTGAAAGTTCTAGAAATTGTCATATACACTTGTAAGGCAATCCAAGCCAAATTGTGCATTCTTCACTTTTGCAAAGCTTACTTTCTTTCACAAGGGTGTGAAGAGAAAGGGTGAGTGACTTGGTATAGTGTTTACCAAGGGTGTGACTTGGTATAGTGTTTACCAAAGGTGTGACTAGGAATAAAGTTTTCCAAGAGGATTAGATATAAGTGAGTGTGTAAGGTAAAAGGAGATCTCGGGGTGAGATATTTGTAATTGCAACTCATTATATTTAATAAAGGAATCTCTTGAGCGTCAAGAGTACTAGACATAGCCTTCGGTGGACAAGAAGGTGAACCAGTATAAAACACCTGTGTGCTCTCTTTCCCTTCTCTTTGTTATTTATTTATCCTTCCTAAGTCAATATTTTTCTGCACAATATTTCCGCTGCACAATAACTTTGATATTGCAGAAAAATAGGCCATACTTATTGCAACAACTAATTCACACCCTCTTAGTTGCAATCTCAATCTTACAATTGGCACAAGAGATATTTTTGAGAAAGTTACTCTCAAAATCTGATCCTACTAAAACATGGCCTCAAGATCATTCCTAGGAGAAGGATCCAACGTAAACAGACATCCAAGCTTTGTTGGAGAGTGTTACGACTTCTGGAAAATCAGAATGAATATTTTCATAGAGTCGAAAGACTTGGATATCTAGAATGCTATCGAGGAAGGACCATACGTGGCATTTACCGTTGTCAACAGCATCAGAGAGACAAATCCAAAATCTTCATGGAATGATGAGGATAAGAAGAAGGTGCAATATGATTTGAAAGCAAAGAACATCCTCACATTGGCACTTGGAATATATGAGTTCTTTAGAGTGTCCAACTGCAAATCCGCTAAGGAAATGTGGGACAATTTGGAGGCAACTCACAAAGGTACCTTAGAGGTAAAGAGGTCGAGGCTCAACATTTTATCCCAATAATACGAGATGTTTCGTATGAAACCTGGAGAGAAGATCTTGGATCTTCAAAAGAGATTTACTCATCTCACCAACTATATTATTGCACTTGGAAAAGTGCTGTCAAATAGTGACTTGAACTTAAAAGTTCTAACGTCACTAAGAAGAACATGGCAACCAAAGGTAACAGCTATTTCCGAAAAGAAAAGTCTTTCGAAAATGTCATTGGCTGCTTTGTTTGGAAAGTTGCAGGAACATGAACTTGAATTAAGTCAACTTGATCAACACAAAGAACTAGAGAAGAAGAAGAAGAACATTTCTCTCTAGGCAAAAGCTGAGAAATATGATTCGTCGGAGGATGAAGACGACAAGGAAGAGACCGATGACATGAGCCTCTTCGTTAAAAAGTTCAGCAAGCTCCTAAGAAGGAACAAAGGCGAAAGAACCGGGCAAATAAAGAAGTTCTCCAAAAGCAATGAGGCCTCCACTTCAAACCAGAATTTTACATGCTTTGAGTGTGGCAAACCTGGCCACATGAAGATGGACTGTCCGAACATCAAGAAGAGTTTTTTCAAAGGAAAGAATGAATTGAAGAATGGACGAAGAGCCTACATCGCTTGGGAAGACAACGACACAAGTTCAGCCTTTGAACCAGAGAGCGAAGAGTAGGCGCATCTCTCCCTTATGGCATCTCATCATTCAGACGATGAAGAGGTAAATGAATCTATCCCGTTTTCGTCTTCCAAATTACAAACTGCATTTAATGATCTACATGATGAATACATGAAATTGTCAAAAATGTTTCTAAAACAAAAATCTGAACTAGATTCTCTTTGAAAGATATCTTCATCATCTTCATGTTTAAATTGCATTACTCTTGGCAACAAAGTTTCTACTTTGAGTCTTGAACTCAACAAATGATCAAGAGTAGCAAGAGCTTGAGTAAGATCATTAATGATCAAAGACACTCTACGGACCGAAGAGGTCTTGGCTATGGAAAAAGCCCTGCTCATAAGAAACAAAGTAAGTCTATCATAACAGACTTTCGGAAAACATGTATCCATGCATCTACACATAGCAAACATAAATCTAGGATACATATGCATCAACCTATTTGCTCTTATTGTAAAAATTATGGGCACACACCAAATGGGTTGAGAAAGGATCTAACCATGTAGGACCCAAAACAAGTTGGGTACCTAATATAACTTTACCTGTTTTGCAGGTTGATTTGAGCGTCGCCCGCAATTTATGGTACTTGGATAGCGGTTGCTCAAAGCATATGACGGGCGATAAAAGTAAGTTCTCTGTCCTCACTCGAAGGGACAAAGGCTATGTCACATATGGTGATAACAACAAGGGAAAAATTCTTGGAGTCGGTAGAATTGGCAAGCCACCTTCAACAACCATAGAAGGAGTGCTATATGTAGAAGGACTTAAGCACAATCTTCTAAGCATAAGTCAACTTTCCGACAAGGACTTCCATGTATCATTCTACCCAGATAAGTGCATCATTGAAAGTAAGTAATTTCTAAACTCTAAACTTGTTGGTAAGAGAATTAATAACACTTACATGATAGATATATATTCATCTCTTCCTATAACATGTTTAGTTGTAAATGACATTCATGATGCATGGCTTTGGCATAGGAGAATTTCTCACATACATATGGACCATTTGAATAAGCTAATCAAGAAAGATTTGGTTGTTGGTTTACCCAAGATGAAGTTTGTTAAAGACAAACTATGTGGTGCATGTCAAATGGGTAAACAAACAAAAACCTCTTTCAAGCCAAAGCATGTGGTTTCTTCGGATAGACCA
Organism: Lupinus albus; assembly: GCA_009771035.1. Classification (NCBI taxonomy): domain Eukaryota; kingdom Viridiplantae; phylum Streptophyta; class Magnoliopsida; order Fabales; family Fabaceae; genus Lupinus; species Lupinus albus. The sequence goes on along the minus strand of CM020006.1, from coordinate 7,172,683 downwards.
TTGCAGTTACTAGACATGGACTTATTTGGCCCTTCAAGGACAAAAAGTGTTGGTGGTAACTACTATGCTCTTGTTATAGTAGATGATTTTTCACGCTACACTTGGACTCTATTCTTAGTACATAAGAATGAGGCATTCAAAGATTTTAGCACTTATGCTAAAAGAGTCCAAAACGAAAAGTCACTTAAAATCGCTGCTATAAGAAGTGATCATGGGGGAGAGTTTCAAAATGCTTGTTTTGAGGAATTTTGTGATGATCTTGGGATTAATCACAATTTTTCTGCTCCTAGAAAACCACTACAAAATGGTGTTGTAGAGAGAAAGAATCGGTCTTTGGAAGAACTCGCTAGAACAATGTTGAATGAAACTAACCTCCCAAAGTACTTTTGGGCTGATGCGGTAAGCACCGCTTATTATGTTTCAAATAGAGTTCTAATAAGACCCATTCTAAAGAAAACCCCCTATGAACTCTTCAAATGAAGAAAACCAAACATTTCACACTTGCATGTATTTGGTTGTAAATGTTTCATCTTGAATAATGGCAAAGAAAACTTAGGCAAGTTTGATGCAAAGGAATATGAAGGAATCTTCCTAGGCTATTCTCTCACGATTAAAGCTTATAGAGTCTTTAACAAAAGAACTCTAGCCATGGAAGAATCTGTCCATGTCTCCTTTGATGAAACTAATCCTCTAATTAAGGAAAGGTTGACCATTGATGAAGAATATTTGCCTAATTCTACTTTTAATGAAAATGCAGTTATTGAAACTACACCTAATATACAGCATGTGGAAGTGGATGATAATCCTTCCATTCAAGAAGAGCATATTCACTCTGATTTACCTAAAGAGTGGAGAACTCATCGAGATCATCCTATAGACAACATTATTAGCGATATTAACAAAGGTGTTACCACCCGTTTAATGCTAGAAAATGTGTGTCTAAACATGGCCATTGTTTCTCAAATAGAACCATCTAAGATTGATGAAGCAATTGAGGATGAACACTAGATTCTTGCTATGCAATAAGGACTTAACAAGTTTGAGAGAAACGAAGTTTGGGAACTTGTTCCTAGACCTAAGAATAGGCATGTAATAGGAACTCGCTAGGTATTTCGCAATAAATCAGATGAAAATGGTATAATCATTATAAACAAGGCTAGACTAGTAGCCCAAGGATACAACCAAGAGGAAGGTATAGACTTTGTTGAAACCTTCGCTCCAGTTGCTAGACTTGAAGCGATTAGACTACTACTTTCAGCTTTACCAAATGGACGTAAGGAGTGCGTTCCTTAACGGGTATATACAAGAGGAAGTATTTGTACAACAACCTCCTGGTTTTGAGGACTACAAACATCCCTCTCACGTATACAAGTTAAAGAAATCCCTCTATGGCTTAAAGCAAGCTCCACGTGCTTGGTATGACCGTCTAACCAACTTTCTAACAGAAAAAAGGTTTTGCAAAAGGCAAGGTCGATACTACACAATTTATTAAGAAAATAAATCATCATACTTTACTTGTTCAAATCTATGTTGATGATATTATTTTCGGTTCAACTAACGAAAGTTTGTATAGTGAGTTTGTCAATATGATGCAAGGAGAATTTGAGATGTCTATTATGGGAAAGTTAAATTACTTTCATGGACTCCAAATTAAGCAACTTAGCAATGGAATCTTTGTAAGTCAATCCAAATATTGCAAAGACTTGTTAAAAATATTTGAGATGGATGACTGCAAGCCGATTGCTACTCCTATGGGATCAAGTATATACGTCGATGTTAATGACGCTGGAAAATGTATTGATATATCTAAGTATCGAGGTATGATCGGTTCTCTTTTATATCTTACTGCTAGTAGACTTGATATTATGTTTAGTGTATGTTTATGTGCGCGATATCAATCTTTCCAAAGAGTCACATCTAGTTGTCATTAAGAGAATCATGAAGTATCTCAAAGGCACAACCGATGTTGGACTATGGTATCCCAAGGGAAGCGTATGCGAATTGGTAGGCTTCTCGGATTCAGACTTTGCAGGATGCAAGTCTGAGAGAAAGAGTACAAGTGATAATTGCCACATTCTAAGGAATGCTTTAGTTTCTTGGTCTTGCAAGAAACAAGCTTGTCTTGCCTTAAGCACCGCTGAAGCGGAATATATTGCTGCCGGTAGTTGTTGTGCACAAGTATTGTGGCTCAAACAACAATTACAAGATTATGGCTTAAACTTAGGCTTCACACCCTTAAAATGTGACAAAAATAGTACTATTAATCTTACCAAAAATCCAATTAAGCAATCAAGAACCAAACACATTGATATAAGACATCATTTCCTTAGGGACCATGTCCAAAAGAAGGATGTGTTGGTAGAGTTCATTGATACTCATAAACAACTAGCGGACATATTCACTAAACCGTTAGCAAAAGAACATTTCTATAAAATTAGACGAGAATTAGGCATTCTCGATGAAGCTTACTTGTCCTAACATGTTTGAATGTTTATATGTATACTCCAAAAACTAGGGAGTAGGAAGATCTTGCTCCTGACCTTGGCACGGTTTTGATGAAGGCACCAATATCACAAAAAGAAGAAAGGAAGAAGACAACCAAAGACTATAGAAGATAAAGCTTCAAAGATTTAGAGTCTAAGTCTTTAGGTACTTCTGTAACACCCCGAATTTTAGTCTTTAAAATTTATAGTATAGTCCTAGAAGTCTCGCTTGAGCGAGAGATTCTCACCTGAGCGAGAAAGGATCACCTGGGAGGGTAAAATCCTGGGCTATACTAGAAGATTCTCGCCTGAGCGAGATTTGCCTCGCTTGGGTGAGAAATGGAAAACTAGGGCTGTGGACACTGTGAGATTCTCGCCTGAGCGAGAATCCCTCGCTTGAGCGAGAGGAAGCCTGTTGGGACTGTGAGATTCTCGCTTGAGCGAGAATCCCTCGCTTGAGCGAGAATCCCTCGCTTGAGCGAGAGGGTCAGATCTTAGTTTTTAAAATAGGCGGGATTTTCTCGCCTGAGCGAGAACGAGCTCGCTTGAGCGAGAACCCGACAACTGCTCTTTAAAATAGAAACCCCAAACACATTTTAGGGTTAGAACTTTGAAGAGAAGAGAGAGAAGAGAGCTTTTCAAGAGCAAGGAGCCTTAGGACTCATCTTAGAGCTTGAGAAGAGGTAAACCTCTTGCTTCTAACTCTTCTTCCCTCTCTAACTTGTTTTGGGTAAGTTGGATCTATTTTCAAAACATGAGAAACCATGGAAACTCACCCTTTAGAGTTATGGTTCATTTTATGTTATTTTCCCTTGTAAACTCTTGGTTTAGAGTTGATATTTGATGAATGGAAAGGTTTTGTGGGTTATTCATGAAAACCCCAAAAACCCCCAAAATGAGTATAAAGAGAAAGAGATGAAATGTTAGATGTGGATGATAAGTTTGTGCTTTGATGTTGTTATATGAGATGAACATGTATGTTTAGATGTTTGGAAACTTGTATTGAAGTAGTTTGGGAAATCTTGAATATATGTGAATCCCTTGTATGTTTGATGATGAAATGCGAGTTATTTATGTGTTATTTTGAATAAATGACTGACATTGTTGTTATTGGTGGAAATGAGGAAAGATCCTAAGGTTGGAGGAAATCGAGGAGGAGACTTTTAAAGTTACTCGGAACCGATTCCCAACGATCACCAAGGGAAGGGATAAGTGTCTCTACATCATACTTTCTGATATGAATGAGGTATGTGAAAGAAGTAATGGTTTAAAATGATACGTTTGTAATTTATGCATTATGTTGGAAAATGCGTGGCTTTTTTCTTATGAACGAAATATAAGTAATATTATTGGAGGAGTACCAATGGAAAGATGACTCAATATAAGTAATATTATTGGGGGAGTACCAATGGAAAGATGACTCAATATAAGTAACATTACTGGGGGAGTACCAATGGAAAGATGACTCAATATAAGTAACATTATTGGGGGAGTACCAATGGAAAGATGACTCAATATAAGTAATATTATTGGGGGAGTACCAATGGAAAGATGACTCAATATAAGTAACATTATTGGGGGAGTACCAATGGAAAGATGACTCAATATAAGTAATATTATTGGGGGAGTACCAATGGAAAGATGAATCAATATAAGTAACATTATTGGGGGAGTACCAATGGAAAGATGACTCAATATAAGTAATATTATTGGGGGAATACCAATGGAAAGATGACTCAATAAAATTAACATTATTGGGGGAGTACCAATGGAAAGATGACTCAATAAAAGTAACATTATTGGGGGAGTAGCAATGGAAAGATGACTCAATATAAGTAATATTATTGGGGGAGTACCAATGGAAATATGACTCAAAGGAAATCAATATTATTGGGGGAGTACCAATGGAAATATGACTCGGAGTAATGAATGTCGTATGCATGCTATAGGATATATAGTATGGGTATATATTCTATAGGGTGAATATGAATGATGAGAAATGCGAATGTCACATGAATGTCGTATGCATGCTATAGGGTATATAGTATGGGATATATATTCTATAGGGTGAATATGAATGATGAGAAATGTGAATGTCACATGAATGTCGTATGCATGCTATAGGATATATAGTATGGGATATATATTCTATAGGGTGAATATGAGCGATAAAAAGGAAGATGTTGAGAAAGAACGTAATATGCATACTATAGAATATATATTATGGGATATATATACTATAGGATGAATATGAGTAAAGTGGAAAGTGAAGGAAGATGATTTGAATGTTTACAATTTTGTATGTGTGTTTACGAATTATATTAAAGCTTAATTGTACTTGAATGTGGATTATCATGTGATGTTAGTTTAGAACTAATGACTTACTCCCTTCGTTTTGTGTGTTGTTTATGATAATCCCATTGTAGGTAAATGAAGGATTTTGAAGATGAAGCTCAATTTGGAAGCTTTTGTGTTTATCTACTCGATTGTCTTATTTGTTACTTGACGTTGTAGTTAATTTGATAATATTAGGGGATGACTGTAAATCCGTTTAGATTAATACAGATATGTGTAGTTATGGGCTTTATAACTTTGGGAGACCCATAACTGGTTGTATGTGATAAATGCTATCTGAATGAATTATGTTTTTCCGCAACAAAAATTGGTGTGATAATATGATAGGGTAAAGAGTATGTTCAAAGAGATATACTTGACAGTTTTTAATAAAGGTGACGGTTGCATGTAAGAAATGATTAAAATAAACGAAAAATTTTCAAGGCTAAAAATCGGGTCGTTACAACTTCTATCCTTACAACTCATATATTTACTTAGTTAATAATGCTCAAAATTGTTTTCAAGAAAATCAGGAAAAACTAAGTGTGAATAAAAATAATTTTCGAAAAACAAAATGTAACGGGTTACCATACTTGAGTAACAAGTTACATGAGTGAGAAAAGAGTTTTTAAAACCTCTAACAGCTATGAGAAATCTATTACAGACTTTGGAGTAACAGATTACCATTTTTAGAAAACAGGGTAATCGATTACTCAAAGTAGTGTAATCGATTACACTAAGGCAAATTCAAAAAGCTGTCAAACAGTGTTATTGAGTAATCGATTACTCAAATTCAGTAATCGATTACACTGTGTGAATTTTCAAAAAGATGTTAGATTTCAAGTGAAGAGTTTTCATTCCAAACTGATTGCTTTTCATTCCAAACGAAACCTACCCATACCTAAGGGTGTTATGGTTGATTGGAAGCATATATAAAGGCATGGAAACACTCTCACAATATAGAACAACTTTCATAATAAAATCACACAAAGCTCTTACACTTTTCTGAATTTTCTGCACTTTTCAAAGCAACATATTCTCAAACTTTCTAAGTATTTATGAGTTGCTTCAAAGTGTTTTCCAAACATTTTCAAAGTTAAAAGAGCATTATTATCTCAAGTATAAGAGTTGTTGTTGGATTGCAAGTTCTAGAAATTGTCATATACACTTGTAAGGCAATCCAAGCCAAATTGTACATTCTTCACTTTTGCAAAGTTTACTTTCTTTCACAAGGATGTGAAGAGAAAGGGTAACCCATGTCGACAGATAAACTCATTCTTCAAAAATTGGAGCACTACCTTGCGAGTAACGTTTTTATACGAACTTGCCTCAACCTATTTGGTAAAATAATCAATAGAAACAAGGATGAATCGATGTCCATTGGAATATTTGGGTTCAATGGGCCATGGCGCATATAGAACATTTAGCAAGGTGGGAGGTGCATTGATGTTGTCGGCGTATATCTAGCATTTGTGGCATTTTTTGACGTTTATCGCAACAATCAAAACTAATCTAGTCTAAGCAAGGTACCAATCGGAAGGCTTAAGCATGTTGATTTGTTGATGATCTTCAAGCTCTTATTAGCACAAGTTGTCCTCATCAAAACCATGACATATAAGGAGAGCTTTCCAAAGTGTTCCTCTTGACATGCACACTTTCAATCTCCCCCTTTTTGATGATGACAAACTCCACATCAAATGTAACAGTTGTGATGAAATAGCTTGAAGATTGTGTTGGCAAGGTTGATATGATGCGCAAATATCGGAAGCTGTTATTACGATCAACCTGCACAATCAGAAGACAACAAAACAACCTTTCTCCCCCTTTTGACATTATCAAAAAGATAACTCAGGTCAAAGAAGAGGCAGAGATATGAGTAATGCATAAAACAGAGTCAATGAGTTAATTTGGGATTTAACAATTAACCTGTTTTATGTTAAAGAGGATTAAACAAATGCGCAAGTTTATACAACAGAAATAGCCAAACAAGTAAAGTGAACGGCATACAAGATTAACCATATCAAAGTAGGAAATCTCATACGATCAAGAACCATACACGTAAACAGAGTAGGCTATTCGACATAATTATAAAAAGTAGCATAAAGAGTAACAATGTTTAGCAGTCATATAAACCAGGAAATGTCAATTAAAAACATGAAAGAGACACACAACAGAGAGACTAGAATCCATAACAACATCTAAATCCAAAAAGTGCCAAAAAGAAGAAATAAACCTAAAGGTAAGATATCCTAGGTCTAAAGTCTTCTAAACAAAGGTTGAGGTGGAGGATGAGGGTCGTCAGTGTGATCAGCAGAAATGACAATGTTCTGATCTCCCCTGATAAGCACAGATAACTTCTGAAATTTTGAACAAAACAAGGCATTCTGAGCTTCAGCAGTAGATTGAATCAGATTCCTCAACTCCCGAAATTGGTTGTCCGAGTACGCATTTTGTCGCTCCTCATACTGTTCCATACCAGCAAAGTATGAGTCTTTCAATCCTTGGAAGTGAAGATCCATACGGTTGTTAAGCCGTTGCTCCATAGCTTCCAACTGATCTAAGCCAAAAGCAGAGTTCTGAGGTGCTGATCCAGAAGGCTCCCCCTGAGTTGTAGCATGCTGATTACCTGTGTCATCCTGATTATCATCATCAGATAAATCCAGTCCAATAGTTGTGTAGTCCTCTTGGTATTGCCAAGTAGTACCATACTTGTATATACCCATCTTATGAATGAGGCTTTCACCAACCAGATGATCCTTGTCAGTATATTCAACAATGATAGTATCAGAAACGTCAATGCGCAAATAATCAACAATGCGTGAGATGAAGATACTGTAGGGAAGCAACTTCGACTGAGATAAAGATACACTGTTCATAATTTTCAAGATCTCCTCAGGCCAGTTAATCATTACATTATTCTTTACTGCATACATGAAACGTAAATCATTCACTGTAGGCTGTGCGTGATTTGTGTTCCTCTGTACTAAGATGTAAGCAATAATGTAATGCAGCAGCCTGTTCTCAACAGATAGTGACCCAGCTTTGGTCAGTTGACCCTGAATGTATAAATGATGGCCTCTTAGAAATGACTTATAGACTTCAGTAGGATCAAAGTTTTCCTTAACCCAGGAACAATCTCCTATACTATATCCAGAAGATGATAAACCACCGACATTCATGAAAATTTCATCGTTAAGTTCAAACAAATTGCCAGAAATCATAGACCAATATTTTCCATCCTTATATCTAAAATTAGCATAAAATTCCCTAACTAGAGCAGGGTAGACTTGTCCCTTTAATTCCATAAACTGAATAGTTCCCTGAGCTTCCATATCATGCGGGAAACTAAAGTTTTGTTCCGCTAACCAGGTTAAGTCAACATACCGTATATATGTGGGTTTCCGACCTTGAAATTTCGCCATACGGGTTTCTTGGAAGATGAGTGAATAGTAGGGGTCACCACGGTCCCGAGTAGAAGGTGAACCGACCTCCCGTCTTCGTACACGAGTGGCTGAGGTCTTGACCCTTTTAGGGCGACTTTGCTCCATTATATGGCAGAAACCGAAATAGCAGTGAATGGTCAGATATGGGTGTAGGCAAACCTAACCTAGGTTATGCTTGGTGGAACCTTGGAAATGTGATATAATGAGGATGAAGAAGTATGATTCCTTGATGGTTTAAGAGGGTTAGGAAGAGGTGTTTCTACTTTGGTGCACTTGGATTAGTTGTGTTATAGATTTAGAAACTCAAAGCATAAACGAGAAAGTGAAAAAGCCAAAGAAAGTGTGAAACCGAGCTACTGTTTGCCTTTAAAAAGCTGGTTTTAATCGATTAATGGGCAGGTTTAATCGATTAACCAGTGTAAAATTTCGAATTTTTTAAAGAACTGATACCCAGGTAATCGATTAACAGAAAGTGTAATCGATTACTCATAGTAACATTTCGAATTTTCAAGCAACTGATGCCAAGGTAATCGATTAACAACAAGTGTAATCGATTACACATAGTAAAAAAAAGATTTTCAGGCAGTAAAATGGTTTCAACTTTTTAAGGCTTTTGTATGCATTGTGACAAATTTATTGAAACATTCAGAATCACAAAAAAAATAATCAAGAGACATACTTTTGCATTATAACATATATCAATAAGCTAAAGATACATAGACATAGAGAAGCTAGACGATGATGTAAACAACTAAACAATTTTAATCAAGATATTGTTCATCAAGAATTCCAAGTTCTCTCCTTAGAACAAAGAAAGTATCCCTGGGAAGGGGCTTGGTGAAAATATCGGCTAATTGTTTAGAAGTTTCAACAAATTCAAGAACGCAGTCACCTTTTTGTACATGATCACGCAGAAAATGATGTCTAATTTCTATATGCTTAGTTCTAGAATGCAAGACGGGATTCTTGGAAACGTTTATGGCACTTGTATTATCGCATTTAATAGGGATCTGTTCAAGTTTAAGACCATAGTCCTTGAGTTGTTGCTTCATCCAAAGGATTTGAGCGCAACACACACCAGCGGCAATGTATTCCGCTTCGGCGGTGGACAAAGCAACACAAGCTTGCTTTTTGCTGTGCCATGCTACTAATGAACTGCCCAACAAGTGACAGGTACCACTAGTGCTTTTCCGATCCAATTTACATCCGGCGAAATCGGAATCGGAATAACCTACCAAGGATAATGAGGCATCCCGAGGATACCATAATCCCATGTTAGTTGTTCCTTTTAAGTATCTCATGATTCTTTTAACGGTTTTAAGATGTGATTCTCTAGGTGATGATTGAAATCTCGCACACATGCATACGTTAAACATGATATCAGGTCGACTTGCAGTTAAGTAAAGTAAAGACCCAATAATTCCTCGATACTTTGTTACCTCTATTGCTTTTCCTTTTTCGTCCTTATCTAGGTAGCAAGCAGATGCCATAGGAGTGGAAGCTTCCTTACAATTGTTCATCTCAAATTTCTTGAGCAGCTCTTTGCAATATTTTGTCTGATGGATGAAAATCCCACTTTCTAGTTGCTTTATCTGAAGTCCTAGAAAGAATGTGAGTTCTCCCATCATAGACATTTTGAACTCCCCCTGCATCATCTCAGAAAAATCTTTACACAAAATATCATTAGTGGATCCAAAAATTATGTCATCTACATAGATTTGCACAAGTAGTACAGAGTTTTCTGATTTACGAATAAAAAGCGTTGTGTCAACCAAGCCTCTTTCGAACCCTTTTTCTAAAAGAAAGGTACTAAGTCTATCATACCAAGCTCTAGGAGCTTGTTTGAGACCATAGAGTGCCTTTTTAAGTTTATAAACATGGTTCGGATATTTAAAATTTTCAAAACCAGGCGGTTGGTTAACATAAACTTCTTCTTGAATATAGCCATTCAGGAAGGCGCTTTTTACGTCCATTTGAAATAGTTTGAAGTTCATAATCGATGCAAAGGAAAGTAGCATCCTGATGGCCTCTAATCTGGCTACAGGGGCATAGGTTTCGTCATAATCGATACCTTCCTCCTGGTTGTAGCCTTTGGCCACCAAGCGTGCTTTATTTCGAATGATCAAGCCTGATTCATCAAGCTTATTTCTGAAGACCCATCGAGTACCAATCACAGGATGATCTTTAGGTTTAGGGACCAAGTCCCAAACATTATTACGTTCGAACTGGTTTAGCTCTTCTTGCATAGCTATACCCCAGTGCACATCCTCAATGGCCTCATCAATGGTCTTAGGCTCAATTTGAGATACAAAAGCTACAAAGTTACAAAAGTTTCGTAAGGAACTACGGGTTACCACTCCCGTAGATATGTCACCTATTACTTTGTCGATCGGGTGAGCTTTCTTGGTTTTCCACACAACTGGCATGTCTGAATGCTCCTGAGATTTGTTTTGACATTCTTCATTGGTTGCTTCTTCATTATCCATGTTCTTTGAGTATGCTTCTTCCAAAGCACCTGCAACATCATCAGATACGACCTTTCTCTTCTCTTTTGGAGAAGATTCATCAAACTGTACATGGATAGACTCTTCAACTTGCATAGAATATTTATTAAAAATTCTGAACGCTTTGCTATGAATCGAGTATCCCAAAAATATTCCCTCATCGGCTTTTGAATCAAATTTTCCTAAAGCCCGCTTTCCATTATTTAATATAAAACATTTGCAACCGAAAGCGTGAAGATGGGATATGTTTGGTTTACGGCCTTTTAATAGTTCATAAGGAGTTTTATTCAAATTAGGCCTTAGCAGTACTCGATTTATAACATAACATGCAGTATGAACTGCATCTGCCCAGAAATATTTGGGGGTATTACTTTCATTGAGCATGGTTCTCGCTAATTCTTCTAGCACACGATTTTTCCTTTCAACAACTCCATTTTGTTGTGGAGTGCGAGGAGCAGAGAACTGATGCATAATGCCATGCTTATCACAGAATTTGTCGAACTGAAAGTTCTCAAATTCTCCCCCGTGATCACTTCGTATATATACTATTTTCAGGTTAAGTTGATTTTGAATTTGCTTGGCAAGATTTTTAAAAGAGTTGAAGGCGTCGCTTTTAGCAGATAAAAATAATGTCCAAGTAAAACGAGAGAAATCATCAACAATAACTAGAGCATAGTAGCTACCACCAAAGCTCATGATTTGTGATGGTCTAAACAAGTCCATATGGAGTAACTCCAAAGGTCTTGAAGTGGATATCACATTTTTGTTTTTGAAAGAGTTTTTGGTTTGTTTACACTTTTGACAAGTGTCACAAATCTCTTTAGTTTTAAAATTTAGTTTTGGTAGCCCCTCAACTAGTTCGTTTGATGATAATTTATCTAGATGTTTTATATGGATGTGTGCAACGCGTCTGTGCCAGAGCCAGATGTCATCTTCTTTAGAAATAAAACATTTTGAAAATAATGTGGTGACATCATCTAAGTTAACCATGTAAATATTATTTATACGATGACCAACAAATTTAACATTATTAGATAAAATGTCACGAATGATGCAACAGTCAGAATGAGTTACCAACTGTTCCGGTGCCAAGTATCTTTCCCTTGTTGTTGTCTCCGTACGTGACGTATCCTTTTCCTTTAAGTGATAGATCCAGGAAATTTGATCTGTCACCTGTCATATGTCTCGAACATCCACTGTCTAAATACCATTTTTGTCCTTGTGTTCGAAGACATACCTGCAAAACAGATCACCTGCTTTTCTCAGGTACCCAAATTATGTTGGGTCCTTTTCTGTTAGTGATTAGGGAATTGTCTCCCTTCTTTATCCATACATAAACTCCGCAAGGTATACCATATTTTCTAATGTAACAAGAGTAAGAAGTATGACCATACGTATTACAATAAAAACATGTAGGAGAGTGCTTATGATTTTTATTCTTAGTATGAACTACAGGTTTTCTATATGGTCTCTTGTTCTTAGCAGAGCGAGTATAACCTAGACCAGTACAATCACCAACGTTTCTTGTTTGACTGAGCAGAGTGTCTAATTGCTGTTTACTGTTTGTGAGACGTTCGAGTTTTTCTTTTAGTTTAAGATTGTCTTCTTGCAAAATATCGCAAGTCTCACATACAGGCTTTTGACATAAATTATTAGCAGAGCAGTCACATGTGTTACAAGAATATATGAGATCTAAAGTTTCATTTTCTAATTTTAATTCATCTAATTATTTTTGTAATTGGCTTAATTTCTTCTCATTTCTAAGGATTTCTCTTTTCTTATCAACGTTTATTCTAGCCAATTTCTTTAGTTCCTCATGTAACTCAACATAAGCATTATATAAAACTTCATAAGAGGGTAAGTCATCCGAAGTGGATGAGGTGTCAGAATATACCTCATTATTATCCTCGTGTGAGTCTGAGTTGCCATCGTTGTCAGATCTGACCATCAGACACAGCTTCGCTGACTCCTCCTCACTAGAAGTGCTTGATGTTGTTTCCTCCTCAGGTACATCCCATACAATATAAGCTTTCTTGGATTTGAATTCCCTGGGAGTGCTCTTCTCTGAATCAACCTTTTTCAGATAGGTAGGACATTGAAATCTCATATGTCCGGCTTTTCCACACTCATGGCAAGTGAAGCGATCTTTGTTGTTCTTGCCTTTGTTGGTTGACTCTTTTGCTTCTTTCTTTTGAAACTTCTTGAATCCGCCTTTTCTTTTGATGAATTTACTAAATTTTCGAACAAGGAGATTCATAGTTTCATCATCTAGATCGGAGTCAGATTCATCATCATCTTTTTCTTCTTTTGATTTGGAGGTCGTGGCCTTCAATGTGATGTTTTTCTTCTTCCAATCTGAATCTTCGTGCATAGTCAAGCGCCCCAATTCCATTTCGTGCTCTTGAAGCTTTCCAAATAGTGTAGCTAGAGGCATAGAATCCAAGTCTTTGGATTCAACAATTGCAGTTACTTTTGGTTGCCATTTCTTGTCAAGACAACGCAAAACTTTATTAGTTAGTTCACCTCTGGCAAAAGATTTATCTAGAGCAACTAAATGATTAACAATATGAGTAAATCGCTTTTGCATATCACAGATTGATTTACTAGGTAACATGCGAAATAACTCATACTCGTGGGTCAGCGCATTTAATCTAGCGCGCTTGACTTCGCTAGTGCCTTCGTGAGTCACTTGTAAAGTGTCCCACATTTCTTTTGCATTTTGGCACTGCGATACTCTAAAGAACTCATCATAGGATAGGGCCGATGTGATGATATTTTTGGCGCGTAGGTTATGTTGCACCTTTTTGCGCTCATCATCGGTCCATAGACTTTTAGGCTTGTCTTTAGGTTCATCGTCCACAAGATGCTGTGGAACGAAAGGGCCGTTGACTACGGATTCCCAAATATTCCAGTCTATGGCTTCAATAAAAATTTGCATGCGGACTTTCCAGTAGGCATACCCTTCACCACTGAATATAGGTGGTCCATTAATGGATGAACCATCACCACCAGATGGGTTTGACGAACCCATTCCTTTTTCCCTAAGGATCACGAATACGCGGTTGAGCTAGCACTTCGCACTAGCTCTGATACCACTTGTTAGGTATCAGTGGTTACAATACACCTAGAAGGGGGGGTTGAATAGGTGTAGCGATTAGAATGTCCGCTTTTCGAAAACAACACTTAAAGCTGAAACACACCTTGATTAATCGATTAACGAAACAGGGTAATCGATTAACACTTTCAACACAGTCCACTTAATCGATTAACAGACTGAAGTAATCGATTAACACACTACACTTAATCGATTAAACCGTGACAGTAAGCAGATGCAAGTACAATTTCTTGCGCGACAATTAATTGATAACGAAGCGATTATGCAAAGCTTACAGAATTATCAGAGTAAAATCAATATAGTACAGAAACAGATTATCAATTAAATCTACTAAACAAATTAATCGATCAAATGCAATAAAGAGAGAAAGGGATAGAAAAAGTCCTGCAACACGAATTTTATCCTGGTTCGTTTGCTTGTCCACCGCAAACTACATCCAGGCCTCCCGGCTGATTTGGGAGATTTTTCTTCACTATAATTGAATTAATGTTAATTACATACACACTATCCAATTACAACAATTAGACACTTACAAGATAAAAAAGATCTTATTCTATGGTTTGACTCCCTTCCTACCGACAAAGAAAACCTTTCTTTCGGCGTAGCCCCAGCTAAGAACCTTTGTTCTTTACTTATCCCTAAGTCTAACACTCAGTGAAGACACACTCAATCTCTTGGTGATACGACACCTTGAGATTCCCAAAATTACAACACTTTTTCAAACAAAACAATACAGAGTAAACTTAAGCTATAACAAGACTTATATCTAACAAGATAAGGCTTTACTCTAATCACCTAATACAAGCTCATGCAGTATGAAAATGTATTAGTGAAAAAACAGAATGCATAATATGTAAACATCTAATCAAGAATCATGTATAAAATGCAAGAACATGTGATAAGAAAAGATGAGAAATGTATCATGAAATGCACTCAATCCTAAAGCATAGAATTCTCTCTTTTCTAAACTCACAAATGCATTTACAACTAGATGCAACAATTAACACGAAAAAAAATGCTCTAACTCTCTAAAAATTTAACATGCAACTATTTTAGATCATTTCTGAAAATGCAGTTTATAAAGAATTGATTTTATAGCCCAGTTAATCGATTAACGACAGCTTTAATCGATTAAGCTTTACAAAAATGTTAGATTAATCGATTAACCTTTGTTGTAATCGATTACACTGTGCAAACAGTTAGATTAATCGATTAACCTATGCGGTAATCGATTAACAGCATTTTTTCATGTGTAAAAACTCAAATATGTTATGCACTTAAATTCATACATGTTTAATACTTAGATTATACTAGAATGCACATGTACATGTATTTATATGATGCATGAACATATTATGAATGACATATTATGAATGACTTAAGCCTTAGACTCAACCTAAACTACTCTAGTCTAAGCAAGGTAACAATCGGAAGGCTTAAGCATGTTGATTTGTTGATGATCTTCAAGCTCTTATTAGCACAAGTTGTCCTCATCAAAACCATGACATATAAGGAGAGCTTTCCAAAGTGTTCCTCTTGACATGCACACTTTCATGTCTCTGTTTCTATTGGGCAACAGTATGTAGGTTGGTCCTTACTAGCTATTCGGAAAAGTGGCATATTATCTCCCTCAATTTGGAACATCGAAGACAAAGTGGCCAGAGCATCCGCCAACTTATTATCTTCCCTCGGGATGTGATAGAAGTCTATCTGTTCGAATTGCTCCATCAGCTGATGGATATAATCTCTGTAGGGTATCAACTTTCTATCCCTAGTTTCCCATTCTCCTTTGATCTGGTGAATTACTAGAGCTGAGTCCCCGAATACCTCTATAGATTTGTTTTTTGTCTCTAATGCAGCTTCTAAACCCAATGTACATTCCTCATATTCTGCCATATTGTTTGTACAATCAAAGCATAGCCTAGCGGTGAAGAGTATGAACTTGCCCTCTGGATATATTAATAATGCTTCTATGTCGTGGCCCAATATGTTTGAAGCCCCATCAAACACTAATGTCCATCTACCCTATTTGGTTTCATTGTCATGATATATCGTCATGATCCCTTCATTAGGAAATTCTTCAAGAAACAAGTCCTCTTTTGCCACTGTTTGGCTAGCGAGATGATTAGCAAGGACGCTTCCCTTTATGGCTTTCTAGGGAACATAAACAATTGTGAAGATGGTGATCTTTCCCAACCTATGGCTAAGGTTTTGATGATGCTCACCATGTCATCAAATGCAAAAAGAAGACTAGCAAATCAAAAGTCAAAGAAGCTCATATGTGTAGTCTAAGTCTTCTAGGTAAAACAATACTTAATCTTAAAATCTCTTAACTATACGATAAAGGCTAAATTCTGAAAAACTCATGCATAAAACCAAGATCATTTGCACTAAAGCATAGGTGTTCTGTTTTTAAACAGTGTAATCGATTAAACTACTCTGGTAATCGATTACATATTGATAAACTCATCAGTCATGTACATTTTCCATGATGTAATCGATTACACTACTCTGGTAATCGATTACAGGTTGATAAACTCATCAGACCTGTACATTTTCTATGATGTAATCGATTACACCATAACCGTAATCGATTACAACATATTAAAAGTACCAGATATGTACGTTTTACACATTGTAATCGATTACACCATGTTTGGTAATCGATTACATAAATCCGTTGAGTTTTGTATTTTAAATTTTTACATGATGTAATCGATTACATATACTTGTAATCGATTACAACATATTAAAAGCATCAGATACGTGCATTTTTTCACATTGTAATCGATTACACAATGTTTGGTAATCGATTACATCAATCCGTTGAGCTTGTTTTTGAAATTTTTAACTGGTGTAATGGATTACACCATATGGTAATCGATTACACATACCAGAACAGTATATTGGTTCTGTTTTGAATGAACTGATGTAGCTCTTAACTTTTCACAAACTCATACTGGTTCATGTGCACGAATTAAACACTATAAATAGGTGTTTTATGACTTGTTTTTCAACACAATTCTGAATACAGCTTTCATACTCACAAAGTCACAAAGTTCTCATAATTTTTGTCATTCATTCATAAGTGTTAAGACTTTGATATCAATTTTCATATCTTTCCAATTCTGGAAATTATTCAAAGTCTTAAGCATAAACAAAAGCCTTTATCCAAGTTATTTGATACTAAATTAAGTGATCATTTAGTGAGTGATTCAATCCTTAAAGTTTCAATTACTATTAGAAAGTCACTCATTCAAAAGCCTTGTAAAAAAAACCATCTCAAGAATACAAGTTAGTGTCTTGTAAACATTTCACCAAGTGTGGTGAAGTGCAGTATATTGTGAAGAACGGTGTTAGCCTAGTGCCTAGTGGAATAGGTGAGTAGTCTTGGAAGAAGACGAAGAAGGTGTAACATTGGTTCTTGCAATAGTGGAAAAATCTTCTTGGTAACAAGAAGGACTGGACGTAGCCTTCAGATTGAAGGTGAACCAGTATACATCTTGGTGTGATCTTCTCTTCCTTAACTTTTTACATTTTGCATTATCTTCTACTTTTACTCAACTATTTTTGTTTAATACTTCCGCTCATAAACACTCTCTTTAACTTGCAAAGTTTTATAATAAAAGTAGAAAAATTCAGTTTATGTCTCTACACCTAATTCACCCCCCCTCTTAGGTGGCCAAATATCCTAACAACAATGTCATATTTAGATAACGATACTTGCCATCTAGCAATTCTCCCTGTTAGAATGGGCTTCTCGAAAATATACTTCATTGGGTCCATCTTGGATATCAACCGGGTGGTATGGCTCAACATGTACTGCTTGAGACGTCATGCGGCCTACGCCAAGGCACAACAGGTACGTTCCAATAATGTATATCTTATTTCACATTCAGTGAACTTCTTACTCATGTAGTATATAATTTGCTCTTTTTTGCCTGATTCATCATGCTGCCCCATCACGTAACCCATGGACTCATCTAGCACTGTTAGATACATGATTAGCGGACGGTCTGGGATGGAAGGCATCAAGATCGGAGGTTTTGTCAAGTATTGTTTGATTTTGTCAAAAGTTGCCTGACAATCTGCATTCCATTTCACCGCCTGATTCTTCCTCAACAACTTGAAGATGGGCTCACAGGTTGCTGTCAGTTGAAAGATTAAGCGAGAGATATAGTTTAGTCTGCCTAGAAACCCTCTGACTTGCTTCTCAGTCTTTGGAGCTGGCATTTCCATGATTTCTTTGACCTTTTTGGGGTCTACTTCTATTCCCTCCTGGCTGACGATGAATCCCAGGACTTTGCCAGATTTCACTCCGAAGCTACACTTTGTCGGATTAAATTTTAGCTGATACTTTCGTACCCTTTCAAAGAGTTTCCCCAGGTTGACGACATGCTCTCCTTCCATTTTGGATTTGAAAATTATGTCGTCAACGTAGATCTCAACCTCCTTATGCATCATATCATGAAAAATAGCTACCATAGCCCTCTAGTAGGTGGCCATGGCATTCTTCAATCCGAATGGCATCACTTGATACCGGAAAGTTCACCACGGGGTGATGAAGGTTGTTTTATCTATATCCTTCGGAGCCATCTTAATATGATGGTATCCCGAATAACCATCCATGGATGAGAATAGGGCATGGTTTGCGGTATTATCGACTAAAGCATCAATGCGGGGTACCGGAAAATCATCTTTTGGACTGGCTTTATTAAGGTCCCTGTAATCAATGCAATGTGAAGCATTCCTCCCTTCTTTGGCACTGCAACTATGTTCGCTACCCATTCAGTATAGATAGACACTGTTATGAACTTGGCGTCAACCACTCTTTTACTTCTTCTTTGACCCTCAGGGATATGTTTGGCTTCATTCTCCGTAACTTCAGTTTCACTGGTTTAGAATCTGGATTTAATGGCAGTTTGTGTTCCACCAAATTTCGATCCAAACCTGGCATATCTTCATATGACGAAGCGAATACGTCTTTATACTCGTGCAAAAGTTCGATAATTTTCTTTCTTTCGATCATGTCCATGAGTGTGCCTACCCGGATCTCCTTTTTGTTTTCATCTGAACCTAGGTTCACTAGCTTAGCAGGTTCTTCATGAGGTTATATCTCCTTGCCATCTTGCTCTACTAATCTTTTCAATTCTGGGGACACTTCCCAATCTTCATCACTATCCCCCTCCTCTACCTGATTTATTGGTTAATCAAAATTCGGCGAATGATTATTAAAGTTGTCATTAGTTGTAGGTTCATTGTCGGATATGCACTATGGTTAGTTGTTTTTATTAGGTTGGATTTTATTTGGTGAAAGCGAAAGGAAATAACATGATAGATGTAGAATGAAATGCAATTCTTCGTTTTTATTAAAATTATACTGATGAATAGAAAAAAACATGCCCTTTTAAAAACAAAAGGTCCACATGCCCAGGGCTAGGCACGTGGTGACCCAAGACATTTTGCAATTACATTGTAAAATAAACACTACTGCCAACATCCTCTTCCGTCTAGTTGCTCAATTTTGTGCCTGGGGTGCACTGGTATACATGCTTTGTACCGTCCTCTGGCTGGTATTCCTCCACCATGCCGATCATATCTGGATGGACAAAGCCTGTTCTCACAAAGCTTTCGCTGATGTGAGGGATGAGAGTTCTTCTACCCTTATATCTGAATGTACCCAACTGAGACATTCTCTTTTTCTTATCTTCTGCCCCCTCTTCCTTATTTGTGTTGGGTTTATAACCTAGTCCATCTCGACCACGGTTGGTTAGGAGGACCAATGCATTCTCCATCCCTTGTCCGTATTTCCCCAGTCCTTTGTCAGGTTGGAATCCTTTTTTCAATATTAATTTTCCCATGATAATTGATGCGTTAGATGGCATAGGATTAAGCATTGGGTGTCCTTTCTTAATAGAAGAAGCATTTTCAATCTCCAGTGCCCGAAAGGAGGTTTTTAGGGCCTCACTATCTTCTTTTACATACGGGGTGTCGCTGAGTTGAGATACCAACGTGTCTTCCTCTCCCATAACTTTTATCAGTCTACCATTCATAATGAACTTGACCTTCTGATGAAGTCAGGATGGTATGGCACCAGCTGAGGGTATCCATGGCCTTCCCAACAAGCAACTAAAAGAAGGGTTAATGTCCATCAGTTGGAAAAGGATTTGGAAGATGCACAACCCGATCTTTATTGGTAGTTCTATCTCGCCCAATACATCGCGTCTCGCACCGTCAAAGGCCTTGACTATTGTTGAGATAGGTCCCAGTACTGTGTCTCCCATTGGTAATTTAGATAAGGTCTTCATTGTCATTACATTTAGCGAGGCACCATTATCTATCAGTACTCGCCCTATCACAAAATATTTACACATGACTGATTTGTGGATGGGACGAGTATGCCATTTGCCTTCAACTGGGATTTCTTGGTCGCTAAAGGAGATAAAGCTATCAACCATGATATTGTTGACGATCCCCCCGATTTTATCTATGGTAATATCATGGTTGACATGAGCTTGATTTAAGACTTTGAATAAGACCTTCCTATGGGGCTCTGAGTTCATCAGCAAAGACAATAGCGATACCTTTGCTGGGGTGCGGATTAATTGATCGATTACCTGGTACTCGCTCTGTTTTATATACCGGAGGAACTCACATGCCTCCTCTTCAGTAACTTCCTTTTCTATCTTTTGCGGAAAGAGATCACCTTGTTCTGCTTCAGGCCTATCTTTCTTCATTTCAACACCCCTTTCTCTACCCTTGGAGGTATTGATGATCTTTTTGGATATGTCGACAGGGTTGTACACCCTTCCACTCCTGGTCATGTTGCCAACTCCAGCTATGTTCACAACTTCATCTATTTGTCCTGACCCTGCCCCTGATTCACTTTGGTACTTCCGAGGGACGACCCTATCAGATTGGTAAGGAAAAGGGCTTGGTTGCCCTGTCACCATTGCTTCCATATATAGGTGGGGTTCCCATCGAGGCGGAGCTGCGTAGGATGGGGTTCCAGTGGGTATGTTTAGCACCGGCACAAACTTCCTTGTGATCACCCGATCTTGAATCCTGTGAACCCCTTCTAGGACACAAACATTAGACCCTTTCTTGTTCTTCTCGATCACCAGTAATCGAGAGTCCATCAACTTCTGTATTAAAATTCTAAATTCAGCACAATCCTCTAGAGTATGGTCTATCATTCCATGCATTATACAGACGTCATCTTCATATACACTTCCTCCATCCATTTCCACCAGTCCTTGATGGCACATTGCCTTGAATATGTTTTTCCATGGTGTCCTTATATCTTCCACCCTGACCACAATGGTCATGTCGTCGTCCCATTCTAGGACGTTTATTCCTTGGTTCCCATGATCAGGTAGAGGGTTCCTTGTAATAGTGGGAATGACATCCTTGAATTCTAGCCATTTGGAGTCGATCAGATCTTGGATCCTATGTTTTAATACTCTACAAGTCTCTGTGGAATGCCCTACTACCCCTGAATGGTAGTCACAACTGGTGTTAGGGTTGTACCAGGGTGATGCGGTATTTGTGACACCCTAAATTTAATTTTCCTAAAACTTAGTAACTAAGGAAAATCTGGGGAATACTGAAGGATTCTAGCTTGAGCGAGAGGGACCTCGCCCAAACGAGAGTGTTAGTGTTTCTCCCAGGATTTTATTTGGGAGCCTCGCTTGAGCAAGATCTGGCTCGCCTGAGCGAGAGTTGGCTCGCCTGGGCGAGGGAGAGTGTGTTGACACTGAAGGATCCTCGCTTGAGCGAGAATGAGCTCGCTTGAGCGAGAACCCAACGATTTCACTTTAAAATAGAAACCCTCAAATACATTTAGGGTTATAACTTGAGAGAGAAGAGAGAATGAGGTGATTTTGGGAGCTAGGACTCGTGGGAATCATCTAGAAGCTTGAGAAGAGGTAAATCTCTTGATTCTAACTCTCCTTCTCCCTTTAAAACTCGTTTTGGGTGTGCGGGATCTCTTCTCAAAATTTGAGAAACCATGGAAACCCTTACTTTGGAGTTGTGGTTCGTTTTATTTAGTTTCTCTCTTGTAAACTCTTGGTTTAGAGTTGGTATTCAAAAGATGGAGATGGTTTGTGGGTTGATTCATGAAAAACCCAAAACCCTAGAATGAAAATGTGGTTAAATAGGGAAATGGGTAAAATGTTAGATGTAGGAGATGAGCATGTGCTCTAATGTTGAGATATGAGATGAATATGTATGTTTTAGATGCTTAGAAACTCTTAATGAAAGTAGTTTAGAAACATTGAAAATGTAAGAATCTTTTGTATAGTCAAAGATGAACTATGAGTTGTTATATGTTGTTATGAATAAATTACTGACTTTGTTGTTATTTGGTGGGATGAGGAAAGATCCTAAGGTAGGAAGAGGTAGCGAAGGAAACTTGTAAATTAATCCAAGAACTGACCCCAACACTCACCAAGGTAAGGATAAATATTTAATTTGCGGATTGTAATGGAAAATGTGTGGATTTTCTAGTTGTGGATAATGATCAAGTTGTGAGTCGCTTATTTATTATAAACATATATGGGTATGTTTGTAATAATGATTGCATGGATTTACTGTTTATGAATTGATGGAGTATCAATGAAAAGAAAACGTATTTTTAGCCGACCAGACTGTTTAGCGCCTTTGACTCAAGTTATGTAGCATTGACTGACTTGCCCTCTGTAGTATTGACTCGTTGAGCATTGACTGACTTGCCCTCTTTGGTATTGGCTCATTGAGCATTAACTGACTTGCCCTCTGTGGTATTGGCTCATTGAGCATTGACTGATTTGCCCTTAGTGATATCGGCTATTCGTAGCATTGACTGACTTGCCCTTAGTGGTATTCGCTATTCCTAGCATTGACTGACTTGCCATTAGTGGTATTGGTTATTCGTAGCATTGTCTGACTTGCCCTTAGTGGTATCGGCTATTCGTAGCATTGACTGACTTGCCCTTAGTGGTATCGGCTATTCGTAGCATTGACTGACTTGCCCTCTGTGGAATTGGCTCGTTGAGCATTGACTGAATTGCCCTCTGTGGTATTGGCTCGTTGAGCATTGACTAACTTGCCCTATGTGGTATTGGCTCGTTGAGCATTGACTGACTTGCCCTTAGTGGTATTGGCTATTCGTAGTATTGACTGACTTGCCCTTAGTGGTATTGGGCTATTTGTAGCATTGATTGACTTGCCCTTAGTGGTATTGGCTATTCGTAACATTGACTGACTTGTCCTCTGTGGTATTGACTCGTTGAGCAGTGACTAACTTGCCCTCAGTGGTAATGGCTATTTATAACAAACGTCAGGCTTGCCCCATGTGGTAAGATAAATAAACCAAGATAAACATAAATGAGATAGATGAATATGAAAGGAAAGGATGGGATTATGTTTGGGAATGACGAAATGGGATAACAGTGGTTTGAGTAAAATATGGAAGGTTAAAGATGACAAAGTGAATATATATGTTGAAGTATTATTTATATGTTATGATATAAATGTTTATGTTACCTTATTGAATGTGGATTATCATATGATTATATTGAACTTATGACTTACTCCTTTGTGTTTCTATGTATTGGTTTATGATAATCACAATGCAGGTGAATGGATGAATTAGGGATGCTTGATTTGGAGCCTTAGGAGCTTTAAATATGGATTTCCTTATTTACACTTTTTGTATATAGACTGACTATATGCCATTTTTGCATGATTGTAATTTTGTATATTGGTAACTCGAGATATTTGTAGCTATGTGTATTTTGGAAACTCATAGCTAGTTGTATGCTATAGTTACCGGGAGACATTGTTATGAACTATGTTTTTCTGCAGTTGAGAGTAGCATGACATGAAACTGAAATTGTATGATTAGGATCATTAGATAATTAAATAAATAGATGATTTGAATGGTCAAAGGGAATGCATGTACGATGTAATATGGGAAATTAAGTATCAAGGATTTAAGTAAACGAAAAAATTTCAAGGGTAGAATTTGGGTCCTTACAATATGGTATCAGAGCATAGTTAATCCTACGGCCTAGGGTATGGCCTTACATGCTTCTTTGTGACCTTTATGTGCTTAAATTGTTTGTTTTGTACAAATTGCTATGTGATTATGTGATCCTTGTCTAGTTAATAGTCGGTTACTGACAAGTGAATGAGTACAGGTACACATGGCTGGTAGAGGAAGAGGAACGAGTCAGAATGTTCCAAATGATCTTTTGGCTCAGATGGTAGCGACACTTCAACAAGTGAACGAGAATTTGCAGAGTCTGAATCAGAACACAGCGCCTAGTCCGAGTTCGCAACCCCTAGTTCCACCCGGACCAGAAGAGTAGCGAGGTTTGGATGAAATCTGCAGGAGGAACCCCAGTCAGTTCCACGGGGGATTTGCTCCTGATGCTGCCATCGAGTGGGTCCAAGGGTTGGAAAGGATCTTCAGGTCCATGAGTTGTTCGGATGCTCAGAAGTTGACATATGCCACTTTTATGCTAGTGAAGGAGGCCGAGAACTGGTGGGAATTTACTTGGAGCCAAATGGAAGCGGAGGGACAATTGATTTCCTGGGGTACATTCGGGAAGAAATTCCTTCATAAGTACTTTCCTGCTGATCTAAAGAGAAAGAAAGAAATGGAGTTTTTGAAGTTGGAGTAGGGAAACATGTCGGTGGGAGATTATGCGGCCAGGTTTGAAGAATTTGTCCGGTTTTGTCCCTACTCCGAATTGGAGGTGGACGGGAGGTCCAAATGCTCTAAGTTTGAATCGGGTTTGAAGCCCAAGTTGAAAAGCATGTTTGGGCACCAAGAGATTGTTGATTTTCATACATTAGTGAATAAGTGTAGGATGTATGAGGATGACCTGGCAGCCGATGAGGCGGCAGAATCTAAAGTAATTCCTCCCAAGAACTTTAGGCCTCAACACAACCTTATGCAAGGGAGAGGTAAGGAGAAGGTGAGTGAGGACCGACGACCTTATCCCACACCTAATGGCCATCGCAATCGTGGCTACCATGGGTCGAAATCTAATGATGGAGGATTCCAACCCGACTATTTTCCTATGTGCAGCAAATGTGGGCGGAAGTATGCGGGACCCATTTGTCCTGTCTCTAGGAATGGTTGTTTCCACTGTAAGGAATCGGGGCATATGAAGAGGTTTTGTCCCAAGTTGAATTGGGGTGTGAAATTTGTGAAGGCTGAGAGGCCTAGGACAACAAGAAGAGTGTACACTATGAGTAGCATGGAGACATCTGATGTTGACGGTTTGATCCAAGGTAATTGCTTGGTGGCATGTATTCCTCTTTTAGTGTTGTTTGAATCGGGGGCGACACACTCCCTTGTGTATATTGAATTTGTGGATAGAATGAAATTAAAAACTGAGTCGTTGCCTTTCGACTTGGTCGTATCCACCCCAACTATTGTGCTTGTGGTGGTGTCGACGTTTGTGTCTCGTTATCTAGTAGTGGTAAATGGTAGCATAGTTACCGTGGATTTAATCTGCCTACCACTGTCCCAGATAGATCTAAATTCTGGGGATGGACTGGCTATCAGCAAATCATGTGATGCGTAATTGTGCTGATAAGACGGTGGTATTTAGAGATCTATGTGAGATTTCTAACCAGGCTAGTGGTATGGAGCTAGTGTCGGCTAAGGGAGTCAGAACTTCCCTTAAGGAAGGGGGATCAGTGTTTGTTCTGTTGACGTCCCTGGAGGGTATTGAGAAACTTGTTAGCATATGGAGAGAATAAGACTTTGAAAGAACTATATCTTTTGCCTTGAAAAATGGACTTTTATTCTATGGATGATTTTGATTATGGAATGAATGTTAGTCCTAATTGAAAATTGAATGTTAGTCGTATGTCGTGCTATGTGGTTTTCTACACGTACCTATTTGAAATATGTTGTTAGTTATCTTATCATTCCTCAAGATCAAAACGAATATGCATGATGTAATGATTAACCGGTTATTAGACTCGATGACTAAGTATCAACATTTTATTATGAGACATGTAACCATGAAGTTTGACTTTGTAAATGTCCACTAGCATGTACTTGACTGTTTTGCCTAGAAATCAACATGCACACTTTGATTTATTCCTGCACATGAATTGCTTGTAATGCAACAAAGTTGGAAAGTGGAATGAAATGAGGAATTGGTGTGTAACATGTTTTGTATGACCTTGGCGAAATATCTCTTTGAGATTAATTACTAATGCCTGGTAAATGGTCCCTTGATGCGTGAATTGTGGAAATATTATACTAACAAGGAGAAAACGTAAAGAAAGGTGTCTTGTGTGTTTTGGAAAGACTAAGTCTGAAATTCTTACTAGTATAAGTTGCTAAAGGTTAACCTCTTTTGTTTGCATTTGTTTGTATACATATGCTAAGGAGTAAATAACTTACAATTCAAAGTAGTAATTGAGGTTGATCGAGATGCTTAAAAGTCATTATGATGAATGGTGTTGCATAAGCGTTGAACCTTGAGGTAGACTATTATTTTGAAGTGATTCATTTGGCAGTCAAAACAGAAATAGTTTGAAAGTGAGTAGGCATATTAAAGTGAAGTGATAAATTTTCATTATACTAGAAATTTCTCATGTGTGCATGAGTCTGAATTTGATGATAAACCTGGATGTCGGAAAATTTGCACTTATCATTATTAACGAAATATCTGATTTTGAGTGAATGAAGGGTTTCGTGTGTCCAGTTGAGGCTAGGAATTAGTAATTCCCTTCCACTGTATTGTATAGTGGTAAGAATGTTTGATGTAACCAGATGATTACTTGATAGTTTGATTGCGTACAAAGAAAGAAACTCTAAAAGTCTTATTGGTTTAGGTGCTTTTGTTCAGTGACTACCTTGTTTCTATGTGGTAGTGCATGCAATGTTGGGAATTCTAAGGTAAATTTTGAGCAAATAGTGGTTATGTTTCATGTGTGGAATGAATTGATGCTATTTCCTTTGAGTGGAGGTTGAACTAGCTATTGTATGTTGGATGTTAAATGATGCATCGTGGTAGATGAGGGGTAAGGAGTTCCCCATTCCCTTGGTTTCGGATGTGTTATTGTGATTCTGATCGTATGTGAGGATCGTCTGGAACGATTGTTAGCTTGATAGGTCAGAGAGACCTATGGTTCTTGATGAATGCTGGGGAATCTTTATTCCGATTACGGTTTCGTTCTCTTAGTTGTTCGAGATTGGGATCTTAGTATTTGGACCTTGATGAGTTATTCCATGAATTGACCTTATGATATCACGGTTTAGTGGTGTGTGCCCTTGGGAGTCGTTTAAGTAATCTTAATGGATTAGATGATCGAGTATGAATTTGGTCGAGTTATTTTATACCTAGTGTCGAGGCGACGATAGAATCTTCCTGAGAGTAGCCTAATAAAATTTTGGGGACGAAATTTCTTTTAGGGGAGAAGGATTGTGACACCCCAAGTTTAATTTTCCTAAAACTTAGTAACTAAGGAAAATCTGGGGAATACTGCAGGATTCTCGCTTGAGCGAGAAGGACATCGCCCAAGCGAGAGTGTTAGTGTTTCTCCCAGGATTTTATCTAGGAGCCACGCTTGAGCGAGATGTGGCTCGTCTGAGTGAGAGAAGCCTCGCTTGAGCGAGAGTGGGCTCGCCTGGGCGAGGGAGAGTGTGTTGACACAGAAGGATCCTCGCTTGAGCGAGAGCGTCAGATCTGAAATTCTAAAAAGGAGGGATTTTATTGCTTAAGCGAGAATGGACTCGCTTGAACTTGAGAGAGAATAGAGAAGGAGGTGATTTTGGGAGCTAGGACTCGTGGGAATCATCTAGAAGCTCGAGAAGAGGTAAATCTCTTGATTCTAACTCTCCTTCTCCCTTTCAAATTCGTTTTGGGTGTATGGGATCTCTTCTCAAAATGTGAGAAACCATGGAAACCCTTGCTTTTGAGTTGTGGTTCGTTTTATTTAGTTTCTCTCTTGTAAACTCTTGGTTTAGAGTTGGTATTCAAAGGATGGAGAGGGTTTGTGGGTTGATTCATGAAAACCCCAAAACCCTAGAATGAAAATTTGGTTAAATAGGGAAATGGGTAAAATGTTAGATATAGGAGATGAATAAGTGCTCTAATATTGAGATATGAGATGAATATGTATGTTTTAGATGCTTAGAAACTCTTAATGAAAGTAGTTTAGAAACATTGAAAATGTATGAATCTTTTGTATAGTTAAAGATGAACTATGAGTTGTTATATGTTGTTATGAATAAATTACTGACTTTGTTGTTGTTTGGTGGGATGAGGAAAAATCCTATGGTTGGAAGAGGTAAGGATAAGTCTTTAATTTGCACATTGTAATGGAAAATGTGTGGATTTTCTGGTTTTGGATAATGATCAAGTTGTGAGTCGCTTATTTATTATAAACATATATGGCTATGTTAGTAATAATGATTGCGTGGATTTACTCTTTATGAATTGATGGTGTATCAATGAAAAGAAAATTATTTTTAGCCGACCATGAATGGTTAGTGACTTTGGCTCAAGTTATGTAGCATTGATTGACTTACCCTCTGTGGTATTGGCTCGTTGAGCATTGGCTGACTTGCCCTCTGTGGTATTGGCTTGTTGAGCATTGACTGACTTGCCCTCTGTGGTATTGGCTCGTTGAGCATTGACTGACTTGCCCTAAGTGATACTGGCTATTCGTAGCATTGACTGACTTGCCCTTAGTGGTATTGGCTATTCGTAGCATTGAATGACTTGCCCTAAGTGGTATTGGCTATTCGTAGCATTGACTGACTTGCCCTTAGTGGTATTGGTTATTCGTAGCATTGACTGACTTGCCCTTAGTGGTATTGGCTATTCGTAGCATTGACTGACTTGCCCTTAGTGGTATCGGCTATTTGTAGCATTAAATGACTTGCCCTCTATGGTATTGGCTCGTTGAGCATTGTCTGACTTTCCCTAAGTGATACTGGCTATTCGTAGCATTGACTGACTTGCCCTTAGTGGTATTGTCTATTCGTAGCATTGACTGACTTGCCCTAAGTGGTATTGGCTATTCGTAGCATTGACTGACTTGCCCTTAGTGGTATTGGCTATTCGTAGCATTGACTGACTTGCCCTTAGTGGTATTGGCTATTCGTAGCATTGACTGACTTGCCCTTAGTGGTATCGGCTATTTGTAGCATTGACTGACTTGCCCTCTATGGTATTGGCTATTCGTAGCATTGTCTGACTTGCCCTTAGTGGTATTGGCTATTCGTAGCATTGACTGACTTACCCTTAGTGGTATTGGGCTATTCGTAGCATTGACTGACTTGCCCATAGTGGTATTGGCTATTCGTAGCATTGACTGATTTGCCCTCTGTAAGGACCCAAATTCTACCCTTGAAATTTATTTGTTTATTTAAAACCTTTCCTTACATACATTCATTATTTTATTGGAAAACCTTCGTGAATAATTCATTAACACTAATCTTTTAACCTATTATGTTATCATGCAATTCATGTTGCAGAAAAACATAATTCATGCATTTAGTATTTACCACATACGACCAGTATGGGTTTCTAAGAGTTATAACCTCCATAACTACATATCTCAGTATTGTCCTAACCAGATTTACATTCATCCCAAAATGTTATCAAATCAACTACAATGTCAAAGCAGCAATAAAGACAATCAAGATAATAAACTCATAAGCTTCCTAAGTGAGCTTCCTCCTCAAATCCTTCATTTACCTACAATGGGATTATCATAAACGACACACAAAACAAGGGAGTAAGTCATTAGTTCAAAAACTAACATTACATGATAATCCACATTTCCAATACGATTAAGCTTTAATATAATTCGTAAACACACATGCGTAATTGTAAACATTCATATCATCTTCCTTTAATTTAAACTTTACTCATATTCATCCTGTAGTATATATATCACATAATATATACGTTCATATCGCATAATATTACGTTCTTTCGAAACATGAATGTATATATATCGTTCCATAATATATATCCTATAGTATTACGTTCTTTCGAAACATCATCATTCTCATTATTCATATCCACCCTATAGTATATATATCCCATAATATATATCCTATAGCATGTATATTACTTTCATTCTCAACATCTTCCATTTTCATCCTTCATATTCACCCTATAGTATATATATCCCATAATATATATCCTATGGCATGAATATTACTCTTATCATTCACATCTTCATTGTCATCCTTCATATTTACCCTATAGTATATATATCCCATAATATATATTCTATAGCATAAATATTACTTTTATCATTCACATCCTCATTTTCATCCTTCATATTTCCCTTGATCGTATTCATCGATTTCATTTCCCATACCACATTGGGCTGGTCGAGTTATTCCCCATACCACATCAGGCAGGTCGAGTTATTATCCATACCACATCGGGAAGGTCGAGTCAATATCCATACCACATCGGGCAGGTCGAGTTATTATCCATACCACATCGGGCAGGTCGAGTTATTATCCATACCACATCGGGCAGCTCGAGTTATTATCCATACCACATCGGGCAGCTCGAGTTATTATCCATACCACATCGGGCAGGTCGAGTTATTATCCATACCACATCGGGCAGGTCGAGTTATTATCCATACCACATCGGGCAGGTCGAGTTATCCTCCATACCACATCGGGAAGGTCGAGTTATCCTCCATACCACATCGGGCAGGTCGAGTTATCCTCCATACCACATCGGGCAGGTCGAGTTCACAATAATCCACTACCACTTCGGGTAGGACAGCCACAATAATCCACTACCACTCCGGGTAGGATAACCACAATACTCCACTACCACTCCGGGTAGGATAACAACAATAATCCACTACCATTCCGGGTAGGATAACAACAATAATACGCTACCACTTCGGGTAGGGAATCAACCATAAACCACTACCTCTTCGGGTAGGGTATCAATAATAAACCACTACCTCTTCGGGTAGGGTATCAACAATAAACCACTACCTCTTCGGGTAGGGTATCAACAGTATTCTTATAAATACATTACCTCTTTCACATACCTCATTCACATCAGCGAGTATGATTTAGAGACACTTATCCCTTACCTTGGTGAGTGTTGGGGATCGGTTTCGAGTAACTTTAAAAGTCTCCTCCGCGATTTCCTCCAACCTTATGATCTTTCCTCATTTCCACCAATAACAACAATGTCAGTCATTTATTTAAATTAACACATAAACAACTTGTATTTAATCATCAAACATACAAGGGATTCACATACTTTCAAGATTTCCAAAACTACTTCAACACAAGTTTCCAAACATCTAAACATACATGTTCATCTCATATATTAACATTAAAGCACAACTCATCATCCACATCTAACATTTCAACCATTTCTCTTTTTACTCATATTCTCATTTTGGGGTTTTTTGGGGTTTTCATGAATAACCCACAAAACCATTCCATTCATCAAATACCAACTCTAAACCAAGAGTTTACAAGAGAAAAACAACATAAAACGAACCATAACTCTAAAGGATGAGTTTCCATGGTTTCTCATGTTTTGAAAAAAGATCCAACATACCCAAAACAAGTTAGAGAGGAAGAAGAAGAGTTAGAAACAAGAGGTTTACCTCTTCTCAAGCTCTAAGATGAGTCTTAAGGCTCTTTGCTCTTGAAAAGCTCTTCTCTCTCTCTTCTCTTCAAAGTTCTAACCCTAAAATGTGTTTGGGATTTCTATTTTAAAGATGAGTCGACGAGTTCTCGCTCAAGCGAGCCCATTCTCGCTCAGGCGAGAAAATTCCGCCTTTTTAAAATTTCAGATCTGACGTTCTCGCTCAAGCAAGGGATTCTCGCTCAGGCGAGAATCTCACAGTCTCAACAGGCTTCCTCTCGCTCAAGCGACCCATTCCTCGGCTCGCTTGGGCGAGACTCCCAGAGTTTCCAATTTCAAAACATTGATCCTCTCGCTTGGGAGAGGTCCTCTCGCTCAAGCGAGAATCTGGCAGTATGCCCCATTCCTCAGGACTGTTACCTAATTTCAAGGAGGATAAATTTGGGGTGTTACACCCTCTGTGGAATTGACTCGTTGAGTAGTGACTGACTTGCCTTCAGTGGTAATGGCTATTTATAACAAACGTCAGGCTTGCCCCATGTGGTAAGATAAATAAACCAAGTTAAACATAAATGAGATAGATGAATATGAAAGGAAAGGATGGGATTATGTTTGGGAATGACGAAATGGGATAACAGTGGTTTGAGTAAAATACGAAAGGTTGAAGATGACAAAGTGAATATATATGTTAAAGTATTATTTATATGTTATGATATAACTGTTTATCTAACCTTTTTGAATGTGGATTATCATATGATTATATTGAACTTATGACTTACTCATTTGTGTTTCTATGTAATGGTTTATGATAATTCCAATGCAGGTGAATGGATGAATTAGGGATGCTTGATTTGGAGCCTTATGAGCTTTAAATACGGATTTCCTTATTTACACTTTTTTTATTTAGACTGACTATATGCCATTTTTAGATGATTGTAATTCTGTATATTGGTAACTCGGGATATTTGTAGCTATGTGTATTTTGGAAACGCATAACTAGTTGTATGCGGTAGTTACCGAGAGACATTGATATGAATTATGTTGTTCTGCAGTTGAGAGTAGCATGACATGAAACTGAAATTGTATGATTAGGATCATTAGATAATTAAAGTAATGGACGATTTGAATGATCAAAGGGAATGCATGTACGATGTAAAATGGGAAATTAAGTATCAAGGAATAAATTAAACGAAAAAATTTCAAGGGTAGAATTTGGGTCCTTACAGTATTCGAAGTTTTCCCTACTATCGGGTCCAAGATTCTCTCTGTTTGTAGGTGGGCAAAGAGCTCGGCATATGTGACTGGGATTGGGTTGAAGGCCCTTTGAGTTTGAAAAGATCTAGGTTGGTTGCAGTTAAAATTCTCGTTGTTTGCTTGGTAGGGACGAGGTTGATAGTTGTTGGGAGGTCTGGCTTGTTGGGTATGATATTGGTTGGGACGTGGTTGGTTGAATTGTGATGTGGAGTTGTGTTGGGCTGGTGGGTGTCTATGGTTGATGTAGGCCATGGGCTGGTATGTGTTTTGTTGAGTTGGTAGGTATTGTGTTTGGTTATAGTGGGGACGAGGTGTGTACGATTGAGAGTTATAATTGGTTTTGTTCGGGGGTTTTTGAGATTCCTCGGACACATAGTGGACCTCTGCATCTTTCTTCTTTGCATAATTGGGCTTTTTAGGCTCTCCAGTTTGCTCCGCAACAATATTCTCGGTTTTCATGTTTTGTTCGATCCGATCTCCGACTTTTAGGAATTGAATTCAGAAGTATGATTTTCGGTCATCTTGTCAAAGAAAGGGTGTGGTAGGGTGTTGATGAAAATGGTTATTTGTTCGTCTTCCTCCATAAGAGGCAAGACATGTGATGCTATCCCTCTCCATCTTTGAGCAAACTATTTGAAGGACTCATTGGCCTTCTCAGTCATGTTCTGAAGCTTGGTACGGTCGGGTGCCGAGTCTTCATTGAATTTGTACTGCCTTTTAAAGGCATTGGATAAGTCCAGAAAGGTACTGATACTTTTGCGCTCGAGGCGGATGTACCAGGAAGTGGCAATCCCCACGAGGCTATCCTGAAAGCAGTGGATCAGCAGTTTGTCCTCATGGTGATACGCCGACATCTTCCAAGCATACATGTGCAGGTGGCTCTTTGGGCATGTGGTCCCATCATACTTTTCGAAGTCAGGCACCTTGAATTTAAGGGGAAGGACGACATCCGGGATCAGGCACATCGCGAATTCGTTTTTCAGGTCCGGGCAGTTAGCCCCTTCCACATCCTTGAGTCTTTCATTGATAATATCCCACATCTCTTCATCTTTTTGTAAGGACCTGATTTTCATAACCCAAAAATTTTAAAACTTTATTCATGAAGTCAATTGATTACTTTTGAAATATATTACTCAAACGGTTTAGAAAACCTGATTGAATATACATATAAGTTCAATTCATCTTTCAGGTGCGGAAATAATCAATCGTTCACTTCATTAAAAACATGTTATTAAACTTCCTTTTAATTACAAAATTTATACAAATATCCTTTCTCCAATAATACTTTTATTACAATCATTAATCCCATCTCATTACACCATTTAAAGGAGTTCAATTTCACAATAGAGTCACTACCACATGGTTCTCATATTACGTACATAAATCAATTACATGATTCTCATATTACATGCATTGATCAAATACCACCTTGAATACATAAAGTAACTACTCAATCCTGTAATATTCTCAGCGATCATCCAATGCGATACAACCACAACCTGAATTCAAATACATAACACATACAAGCAGAAACAAAAGGGAGTAAGAACCAACTATGGCGACCGCAGCGTGAAATTACACGGAATAATAACATTAAAGTATTAAACCTATACAACGTCTAACATCGATCATATTAAACATATATCAATCAACACATTATACCACATAATGTTCATATATCCAATTAGTATGATTATCATCTTTCACTGAGAGAATTCATTCCAAATCATTACAAAAGAGCTTCTATTAGTATGAAAGATGAAAGATGAAAACTCTCAAATGGACCACAAACTTCCAAGAGAGTTTCTATTCGATAACATTCTCCGATTCTTGAGGGAAATCGGAGAAAATGACTCTAATGAAATACTCTAAGACCACTATGGTCTTCTCCCTCACCTTAGGTTGCGTAAGCTCCGTTGATCCTCAAAAGAGCCACATCTCCCTTCATCTTCTCCAATCTCCATTGTTCCATTTTTCACCTCCAGAATTTCCCAAATGTGCCACCAAGAAGTAATAGAAAGAGGTTTTGATGAGTTTAGATGTTTAGTGGAGAGGAGAAAGGTTCATTTGGGTGGAAACGCCGTTGGGAGAGAAAGGAGAGAAAATAAAATGAAGATTAGGGTTTTTGAAACACCTCTTTTACTTTAATAGTTGTGCAGCCTCGCCCGGGCGAGAATGGCTCGCTTGGGCGAGAATTTCGCAATTTTTCAGCTTTTCAACTCTGACGCTCTCGCCCGGGCGTGGATTTCTAGCTCGGGAAAGAATCGGGCAGTATGCTAAGGCTCCTCTCTAGCCTGTGCGAAAATTCTAGCTTAAGCGAGAATTTGACAGCTTTTCTAGATTTCACTCTCACTCAAGCGACCACTTTCTTGCTTAAGCGAGGTCTCCGGGAAACTCATATTAGAACACCGAGTCTCTCTCTCGGGCGAGATCCTCTCTCTCAAACGAGGATTGCTCAATATATACTCCAATACTCTACTTTTTCCAATCATTCCGAAAACGAAATTTGAGGTGTTACACTTTTCCTTTCCCATTCTTATCATGATGGGCTTCTTCTTCGGCCTAGTAGCCTGTAAATCCTTTGTCTCCGGAGAAGTTTGGTATAGTAAGACATTTTGATCTGCATTTGATGACCATGAGGAATGCCCCGATAGTTTCTCTTGTGTTGATGACAATCCTCAAAAGAAACCTTAGGTCTCATACTTGATCGCATCTGAGTTCATTCTCACGTTGTGGGTTAATGTCGGTGAACCCTTTGCCCTGTATTTTGGTAACTCAGGAGCGTAGTCCACGAGACCATTTACCGTTGATAATGATATTTAGAAGGAACATTGGGTTCTCGACCAAGATTATACATAAATGCAAGATTTTTTTCTTTTTATCAAGACTATATGGTGTGATGAGCTTATACAAGGAAGAAAAACTGGGAGATACAGAGCGAAAAAGAGAATTTTATTGATATTCATAAGAAATTACATCAAAATCCTACTGATGCTTATTATTCTTATTTCTTATTTTTTTTACATGATATATCAAAAAACTCTAGATGCGGCAGCTCTCCATTTCGCCAGCTTCTAAGCCAGCCCCTCACATGTTTCATAGAACGTTCTCAAAGTTGGGCGTAGTTTTGTTTCTGGATGCATTTGTTGTTCTCCCCGGGCCTCTTCGAAAGCCCTCAACCAATTATCTGCGAAGTCCCCAAGACCATCAATTATCTTCCTGCACCTGTCTTCCCACTTGTCTTTGTCCCATTTGCACTCTTGGAGCATATTGTCCCAATTTGTGTGACCATTCTTGTTGTTTGGCTACTAACTCTTCGTAGGTAGCTTCGAGGAGATTCAGCCGCTCTGAAAGATGAACTTTATCGTTGTTTGCATCGACTCGTGCCTGATGATGGGCCTTTTCCATTTCTTCCATTATGCCTTTCAACTGATCTTCCCTTTTGAGTGTTTTCTCCAGAGTTGTCTGATATTCTTTCATAGTGGCCCATGCATGGCTCTCTTCCTTTTTGGTATCCTGAACAAGGGCTTGGAGACTCTCTGCATTTGCTTCTAAAACTTGGATATCCTTTTGTGCCGTATGCAGGGCTCGACCTCGAGCCTTCAATTGATAGTTCATGTTGGATATTTGCCAATCATTCTCTCCGTTAATCCTGATCAGCTTTGCTATTTTCTCATCTTTCTCCTTCCCCACTCGGATTAGATGATACTTTTCAGATGTTGAACACATACTAGCATAGTCCCTCTTCAGGAGGGTCTCTTCTTTTCTCTAAGCTTATATAGTCTTGTTCTGTTTCTCGATAGTCAGCTCGTATTTCTCAATCTCATTCCTGGCCTCCTCTGGGTTGGCTTCTAGGAGACGGTTCTGACTAGCTAGCAACAGTTCCTTCTTAGATGGTCCAGGCGGTTCTAGAGGCCGGGTGTGAGGTGATAATGCAGCCAATTTCATTCTATCATCCCTCCATTTTTTATACTCATTAGTATAGTAAGCTTGGTGCTCTCCTAACTCCTCCTTCCCATAGAGGCGAATTTTTCTCAAGGCATTTCTAATCGAGACGAGGGCTTCCTTATTGGCTTCGCCATCTTTATACCAAATCATGGATCCCTATAGCAATTCTGGAGATATGGGCATCATTCCCCACTTGAGTTGACCAAGTACAATAGCTGGGGCAAAAGTAATTCAACCCCGAGGACCCATCAACATCAAGTTTGCATAGTCTCCACAAGAGTACATGATTTCAAGATGTTGGTCGTATAACCGACATTTCGTGCCAAAACATTTTTGGGTTACCTCCCTGAACAGCTTCTCCCAATCTGACAATTGCAAAGGTTTAATTCCAATAGTCCGGAATCTACGCAAAGGGCACCGACTCCAATCTGGGTGAGATTGCAAGTACTAGTCAAATTTCAACATCTGTTTCTTGCCTATGTTTCGATGAAGACAAAGCCGACCTGAAAATCTTGAAGACTAGACGCATCAACATCCAACATGACCAAGACTCTAACTCTAGGAAGGTTTTAGTTTTTCTAGAAGTCCTAAGATGCTTGCTTAGCTTTGAGTCTAGGTTAGGTAACCCAAAATGATGATCGTCTCACGCGCTCGTAAGATTGCCTAAAAATCCTTTTTGAGAGTCATCATTCTTCCTTTTAGTAGGTTGCATCAAAATTATATTTTCTAGAAAATCATGCATCATACTAAGTACCTATCTATTTTGGAGGGTTACCTCATAACCAAGAAAACTTATAGTTTTTCTTCTAATTGATGCTAACAATGATATAATCGATTATCAGATTACACAGTCCCGTTAATCGATTAAGAGTTATTTTAATCGATTAATTCGAGTTCCAGTAACTATGGTTTTTTATTCTTGGCAGTTATAATCGATTATGTTTTCTGTTAATCGATTATGTTCAACAGATATGTACTATTTTTCAAAACCATTAATCGATTAAGAGGTCATTTAATTGATTAAACCTGTTGAAACCAGAAAACTATAAATGACCAAGTTTCTCTCACAATGTGAACAACTTAAAAACTTTTCATAATTTTCATAACTTGATTTTGAGCTTACATTTTCAAAATTCCAAATTCTTTGTGAGAAATTCACCTTTTGCTTAAGTGTCAAATCCTTGAGAGAAAAACCCTTATTTTGTGAATAGTATTATTGGTTTCTTGTTTTACAAAAACTAAAGCTTTTTCTTACTTGAGCAAGTTTGAGTGCACCAATCTATATTTCAATCCTTTGATTTCTCATACCCCTGTGAGTGAGTGTGAGTTAATCATCTTTTGGGTTGTTAGTGGCTTGTGTATGCCAAAGAACTCTTCTCTAAGAGTTTCTTGTAAAAAGCTTGTTTCTTGTACTTTTGGTTGTAAATCTCTAAGGTTTAGAGAAAGTTGTAATATCGACTAGCTGCGGTTGGTTGGATATAGTCTTCACTGAGTATCTTGTTTGACGCACCGAGTAGCAAGATTGGAAACCGTTTGCGAATGGAGGGAAGTCAAGGCTTGGCGAAATAGGATTCGCATAGGAAGTAGGAAAGACTCAATTTGGAAGTGTGTGTGTAAAGAACATTTTCAAATATAGTGAAGAAAATCTCCCAAGATCAGAAGGGGAGGCCTGGATGTAGTTTGCCAATGGACAAGCGAACGAACTAGGATAAAATTTCTTGATCTTCTTTCTCTTTCCCATATCTTTTACTATTTCAAGCATATTAAGTATCTTGCATCCTTTAACTTGAAATATTGAATCTTTTTTCATAAAGATTGAGTCTTTGATATTTTTATAATTGTTGTGTGTTGTTTGTGATATCCTAGTGAGAAATTGCATGATTCTTGGATAGCTTGTTTACCGTGAAACCATTTTTTACATAGTTGTTGTTTCTCGTTTTTATGCTCCAGATAATCGATTATTTCAATTCTTTAATCGATTAAATAATTTTCAATTAATCGATTGTATTTTCTGTAAATCGATTATTACTGAATATTTATGTGTTTCTTGATTCTCAGCGCATAAATTTGAAAAGCGGACATATTGACCAGTCACACCTATTCACCCCCTAGGTATTATACTCTGATTGACCGGTACCCTAACACTTGGTACTGATGATGTATGAAACGAGTGATCATCCACAGATAGAGCAACTGTATGCAACATCGGACCTTGTAGCAGCCATTTTCGTGACATCTTTGGAATGAGATGAGAGTTTCTGCTAACACCGTTGGCACTGGGTTAACTCTAAACCTTTTAAACTTTGCGAAAATGTCAATTGCAGCTTGATTCACCATATCACATATGAAAGGAAATAGGACCATGCCATATACTGCTAATGCAAATGCTGGTTTAAATAGTTCCCAATTTTCCTGCTCCATCATCTTGGCAATGTGTTTCTTTAGAAATATGGTCTTTAACCCATAAACTACTCCTTGCTTGATTATATGG
This sequence comes from Lupinus albus, assembly GCA_009771035.1. Classification (NCBI taxonomy): domain Eukaryota; kingdom Viridiplantae; phylum Streptophyta; class Magnoliopsida; order Fabales; family Fabaceae; genus Lupinus; species Lupinus albus. The sequence continues at coordinate 7,133,499 of CM020006.1, read as the reverse complement.
TATGGCCCAGGGCGAACCCCAATTAATTTCTCGATCGAATCCTCTATGACGTCCTGATTCTCAGTATATTGATATAATTTGAGTCTGCTTGACAAACCAATATCGAGATGAACTTCATATTCTTCTATCGTCAAGGATGCATCCACATTCGGGAATTCAAAGACGTGTAGGGTGGTATTCTAGTATTGAATCATACTCTGTATAGCTTTCAAGGCTTCTGCATCAACTGTGATTACGAGGAGATCAAACAATCTTCCATATTCTTTTGCCAATTCATTACTAACCGCTTGAGGGATCTTGGGGACTAACTCGACCAGAAAACTCATATCAACCACTTGTAATTCCACTCTTGCCCCTTTCTTCACTGACGGAACGCCGACAGAACCCACAACTTGGGAATCAATCTCCATGTCTTACTATACCAAATATTTCTCTTTGATGAAGGAACCTGAAAAGAATTGTAGGAAATGTTTTAATCAATGAAATGAAATATTGGTGCATGAATGCATGACATGGATGTTGCATGCCCCTTAGGGTAGTGATCCATTATGGGGCGACATAAAAAATTAAGTGTCATGATATATAAAGATGCAGTTTAGACTCAGTCTAATATGACGACTAAGTCAAATGTGATGTGAAATCACCCTAGGGTGTTGAGCCCATTAACAGGTATGGGATGATATTCTAGACTTACATGTTATGATCACATTTTTTTGCATGATATGGATGATGACCCTAAGGCCTTGAGCCCATCGACGGTTATGTATGAAAATCGTCCCATGGTCATTAGACCCAATGGCGGGAAGGTAATGAGTAGTAGTCGTTTTGCAGTTAGGGGACACCAATGTGCAAGGGTGTCCCTACGCTTTTCTTGGCTTTGATGACAGACTCATCTACTTTTAGGATGATAAGTCCCACATTATAACAAGAATAAAAAGGTAAAAGATGGTTTGCTTCCAGTGTCTTATGTTAGGTATACCTTATATGGAATTTTGGGATGTCTGTAGGTCATAAACTTATGGTGATGTACTAGTTTAAAGTGGACTCGATAAATCTCTAGACTTCTAGGTCACCAGATCGCATCCAATCTCGAAAGAAAGGAAACCAAATATCATGGGTTAGAAACGAGAAGGATCGAGTCCTTCAAGCCGCTGGCTAATGATATCGGGAATGTTTTGGGTGGTCCATTCCGCTAATACCAGATATGACTCGAGGTCACTTACCGGCAAAGCAGATGTCCCTCCTACCTTAAATCCTAATTATCATTAATGCTCGGGTATAGGGCATATGTGTATGCAAAACTCAAGTGTATGGTGTTAGTGTGTGAGGAAGGGTACAAACCTTTTCGTAAACAAATAAACCCTACCCAAAAAACTGTAAAACAACAATCAACACAGATACATGAATAAGGAATTAAAGAAACATACATATGATAATTTCTTAACCTAAACAATAAGGATGGAAAAGAGAGAAACAAACAAATAGAAAATAAACAAAAAAGGTATCAAGTCCATGTAGTTAGCGGCTCTGGGCCGGACTCTCTTATGGGTCTCCCAAGCGGAGTCGCCAGCTGCCGCAACCCGATTTTCGATTGGAAGATTGGCTCTGCGACTTAGGGAGAGGTGAACTCGATTTTTACCTCTTCCATTTGTTTTGGAGTCGCCACTATGTTTTTGCGGATAAAATATAGAAAACTCTAAATATGCCCAACTTGGATAGTTTGGTCTTTGAACAGAGATTCTAAACTCAGGAGTCGATTACGAAATGGGGAAGGTATTAGCACCCCGTCTGCCCGTAATAAAACGGTACCGTCGCTAATAACATGGACTTTTATACCCTTAAAAATTATTTATTAAAATTCAGCAAAAACGGAGAAATGTTTTATTTTTTATTGTTGTGTCTGACAAGAGTTCATCTTGCTCCTACGTATCCCTAGGTGCAATAGGGAAATTACGGCTACGTAGTTCTGGTTTGAAAAATAATTAAATTGGTTTGAGTAGTTTTAAAATATGCTGAAGTACAATATGATTTTTTTCTAAAATACTTTTGATAAGGAATTAATAGTTTAGAGAATCTATTGGTCGCTCACCTTCTTCCCATTTTCGGAGAAGTCAGAGTCAACTCGAACCATAACCTTACAATAAAAATTCCATTAAAATTCGTTTAAGTAATAACGTAATTTTTATTTAAAAAACATTTTAACATGGAATTAATAGTTTAGAGTCGGTATTAGTCACTCACCTTCTTCCCATTTCCAGAGAAGTCAGAGTCAACTCGAACCGTAATCTTACTATAAAAATTCCATTAAAATTCATTTAAGTAATAAGGTAGTTTTTATTTAAAATATTTTTGGCATGGAATTAATAGTTTAGAGTCGGTGTTGGTCGCTCACCTTCTTCCCATTTTCGGAGAAGTCAGAGTCAACTCGAACCGTAACCTTATTATAAAAATTCCATTTAAAAATCGTTTGAATAATAAGATAATTTTTCAAAAGATTCAATTTTCGTTAGAGTTTCTATTAATATAATAAATGTAATTTTCAAACTATAATTTATCACAAAAATAAAGGGAATTTGAATCATTAATATTATTATGTGAGATAATTATATGTATGATTTATAACACTAAATAAGAAAAGTTTGGTAATTAAACAAAAAAGAAGAAGTATGACACTTATCAATTATGTCTTAATTTAAAATGTTACTATCCTTTGTTATAAAATAAAATATGATAAATAAAACCAACAAAAAGCCAACGTGTGGGCCGAAGGCCCGCATGGAAAGGAATCAGGTTGGGAGTGTAGGAGGTTAGACTTAGGTTTCTTCTTTTGGAATTTTGGGGTTGACTGAAATTGCGGATGAGAAGAAAAAAGAAAGGAGAAGCAGAAAGGGAAAACGGGAAGGTGAGAAGATGAAGGCAAGAGAGAGAAAGCAAGAGTCGTGGGTTCTCTCCATGGGATATTTGCTCTAGTCTCCTTCTCTGATTCACAAAGAATAGGTATGTTTCCCAACCAACATTATTTCCTTCTAAAACTCTTCTTGTGCATGATTTCGTGCTTGATTCGATCTAAAACCTGAAACACAAATTATATGGTGATAAATTATACTCCTTGTGAAGAAGATCTTGCTCCTGCCTTGGCACGGTTTTGATGAAGACACCAATATCACAAAAAGAAGAAAGGAAGAAGACGTACGAAGACTATCGAAGATAAAGCTTCAAAGAAATAGAGTCTAAGTCTTAGGTACTTCTATCCTTACAACTCATTTATTTACTTAGTTAATAATGCTCAAAATTGTTTTCATGAAAATCAGAATAATCTAAGAGTGATTAAAAATAATTTTCAAAAACAACATGTAACGGGTTACCATACTTTAGTAACAAGTTATATGAGTGAGAAAAGAGGTTTCAAACCTCTAACAGCTTTGAGTAATCCATTACAGACTTTGGAGTAACAGATTTCCATTTTTAGAAAACAGGGTAATCGATTACTCAAAGTAGTGTAATCGATTACACTAAGGCAAATTCACAAAGCTGTCAAACAGTGTTGTTGAGTAATCGATTACTCAAATCCAGTAATTGATTACACTGTGTGAATTTTCAAAAAGTTGTTAACAGGATTGTTGGGTAATCGATTACCCACTTAAATTAATCGATTACTGAGAGTTGTTGTATCAGTTTTCAGATTTCAAGTGAAGAGTTTTCACTCCAAACTGATTGCTTTTCAAACCAAACGAAACCTACTCATACCTAGGGGTATTATGGTTGATTGGAAGCCTATATAAAGGTATTGAAACACTCTCACAACAATACAACAGACATACAACTCACAACTCAGATTTCAAACTCTCTTTAAAAGCTCTCACACTTTCTGATTTTACTTACACTTTTCAAGCAACCTACTCTTAAACTAAATTTGAAGTTGCTTATAAGTGTTTTTCATATTGCTAAAGAGCATTATTATCTTAAGTATAAGAGTTGTTATTGGATTGCAAGTTCTAGAAATTGTCATATACACTTGTAAGGCAATCCAAGCCAAATTGTGCATTCTTCACTTTTGCAAAGTTTACTTTCTTTCACAAGGGTGTGAAGAGAAAGGGTGAGTGACTTGGTATAGTGTTTACCAAGGGTGTGACTTGGTATAGTGTTTACCAAGGGTTTGACTTGGAATAGAGTTTTCCAAGGGGGTTAGATATAAGTGAGTGTGTAAGGTACAAGGAGATCTCGGTGTGAGATAATTGTAATTGCAACTCATTAGATTTAATAAAGGAATCTCTTGTGCGTCAAGAGTATTGGACGTAGCCTTCGGTGGACAAGAAGGTGAACCAGACAAAACACATGTGTACTCTCTTTCCCTTCTCTTTGTTAATTATCTATCCTTCCTAAGTCAATATTTTTCGGCATAATATTTCCGCTGCACAATAACTTTGATATTGCAGAAAAATTGGCCATACTTATTGCAACAACTAATTCACCCCTCCCCCCCTCTTAGTTGCAACCTCAGTCTTACAATTAGCACCAGAGCTATTTTTGAGAAAATTACTCTCAAAATCTGATCCTACTACAACATGGCCTCAAGATCATTCCAAGGAGAAGGATCCAACATAAATTGACCTCCAAGCTTTGTTGGAGAGTGTTAAGACTTCTGGAAAATCAGAATAAGGATTTTCATTGAGTCGCAAGACTTGGATATCTAGAATGCTATCGAGGAAGGAGCATACGTGCCATTTACCGTTGTCAACAGCATGAGAGAGACAAAGTCAAAATCTTCATGGAATGATGAAGATAAGAATAAGGTGCAATATGATTTGAAGGCAAAGAACATCCTCACATCGGCACTTGGAATAGATGAGTTCTTTAGAGTGTCCAACTGTAAATCTTCTAAGGAAATGTGGGACACTTCGGAGACAACTCATGAAGGTACCGAATAGGTAAAGAGACCGAGACTTAACACTCTATCCCAGGAATACGAGATGTTTCGTATGAGACCTGGAGAGAAGATCTTGGATCTTCAAAAGAGATTCACTCATCTCACCAACCATCTTATTGCACTTGGCAAAGTGCTGTCAAATAGTGATTTGAACTTAAAAGTTCTAAGATCACTAACAAGTACATGGCAACCAAAGGTAACGGCTATTTCCGAAAAGAAAAGTCTTTCGAAAATGTCCTTAGCTGCTTTGTTTGGAAAGTTGCAGGAACATGAACTCGAATTGAGTCAATTTGATCAACACGAGGAACTAGAGAAGAAGAAGAAGAACATTTCTCTCAAGGCAAAAGCTGAGAAATATGATTCATGGGAAGATGAAGACGACAAGGAAGACACCGATGACATGAGCCTCATCGTTAAAGATTTCAACAACTTCCTAAGAAGGAACAAAGGCGGAAGAACCGGGCAAATAAAGAAGTTCTCCAAAAGCGATGAGGCCTCCACTTCAAACCAAAATTTTACATGCTTTGAGTGTGGCAAACCTTGCCACATGAAGATGGACTGTCCAAACATCAAGAAGAGTTCTTTCAGAGGAAAGAATGAATTAAAGAATGGACGAAGAGCCTACATCGCTTGGGAAGACAACGACACAAGTTCAGCCTTTGAACCAGAAAGCGAAGAGCAAGCGCATCTCTCCCTAATGGTGTCTCATCATTCAGACGATGAAGAGGTAAATGAATCTATCCCTTTTTCTTCTTTCGAATTGCAAACTGCTTTTAATGATCTACATGATGAATACCTGAAATTGTCAAAAATGTTTCTAAAACAAAAATTTGTATTAGATTCTCCTAGAAACATACCTTCATCATCCTCATGTTTAAATTGCATTACTCTTGGCAACAAAATTTCTACATTACGTCTTGAACTCAACAAAATGAACAAGAGTAGCAAGAGCTTGAGTAAGATCATTAATGATCAAAGACACTCTACGGACCGAAGAGGTCTTGGCTATGAAAAAGGCACTGCTCTTAAGAAAGAAAGTAAGTCTATCATAACAGACTTTCGGAAAATATGTATCCATGCATCTACACATAGCAAACATAAATCTAGGATACATTTGCATCAACCTATTTGCTCTTATTGTAAAAACTATGGGCATACACCAAACACTTGCTCAATAAGAAAATATGGTGTTCCTTTAGGATATTTTAAATGGGTTGAGAAATGATCTTACCATGTAGGACCCAAAACAAGTTGGGTACCTAATATAACTTAACCTATCTTGCAGGAAGATTTGAGCGCCGCCCACAATTTATGGTACTTGGATAGCGGTTGCTCAAAGAATATGGCGGGCGATAAAAGTAAGTTCTATGTCCTCACTCCAAGGGACAAAGGTTATGTTACATATGGTGACAACAACAAAGGCAGAATTCTTGGAGTCGGTAGAATCGGCAAGCCACCTTCAACAACCATAGAAGGAGTGTTATATGTGGAAGGACTTAAGCACAATATTCTAAGCATAAGTCAACTTTGCGACAAGGGCTTCCATGTATCATTCTACCCAGATAAGTGCATCATTGAAAGTAAGGAATTTCTAAACTCTAAACTTGTTGGTAAGAGAATTAATAACATTTACATGATAGATATAGATTCATCTCTTCCTATAACATGTTTAGTTGTAAATGACATTCATGATGCATGGCTTTGGCATAGGAGAATTGCTCACGCACATATGGACCATTTGAATAAGCTAATCAAGAAAGATTTGGTTGTTGGTTTACCCAAGATGAAGTTTGTTAAAGACAAACTATGTGGTGCATGTCAAATGGGTAAACAAACAAAAACCTCTTTCAAGCCAAAGCATATGGTTTCTTCGGATAGACCATTGTAGTTACTACACATGGACTTATTTGGCCCCTCAAGGACAAAAAGTCTTGGTGGTAGCTACTATGCTCTTGTTATAGTAGACGATTTTTCACGCTAGACTTGAACTCTATTTTTAGTACATAAGAATGAGGCATTCAAAGCCTTTAACACTTATGCTAAAAGAGTCCAAAACGAAAAGTCACTTAAAATCACTGCTATAAGAAGTGGTCATGGGGGAGAGTTTCAAAATGCTTCTTTTGAGGAATTTTGTGATGATCTTGGCATTAATCACAACTTTTCTGCTCCTAGAACACCACAACAAAATGGTGTTGTAGAGAGAAAGAATCGATCATTACAAGAAATCCCTAGAACAATGTTGAATGAAACTATCCTCCCAAAGTACTTTTAGGCTGATGCGGTAAGCACCACTTGTTATGTTTCAAATAGAGTTCTAATAAGACCTATTCTAAAGAAAAACCCCTATGAACTCTTCAAAGGAAGAAAACCAAACATTTCACACTTGCATGTATTTGGTTGTAAATGTTTCATCTTGAATAATGGCAAGGAAAATTTAGGCAACTTTGATGCAAAGGCAGATGAAGGAATCTTCCAAGGCTATTCTTTCACGAGTAAAGCTTATAGAGTCTTTAACAAAAGAACTCTAGCCATGGAAGAATATGTCTATGTCTACTTTGATGAAACCAATCCTCTAATCAAGGAAAGGTTGACCATTGATGAAGAATATTTGCCTAACTCTACTTTTAATGAAAATGCTATTATTGAAACTACACCCAATATAGAGCATGTGGAAGTGGATTGTAATCCTTCCATACAAGAAGAGAATATTCACTCTGATTTACCCAAAGAGTGGAGAACTCATCGAGATCATCCTATAGACAACATTATTAGCGATATTAACAAAGGTGTTACCACTCGCTTAATGCTAGAAAATGCTTGTCTAAACATGACATTTGTTTCTCAAATAGAACCATCTAAGATTGATGAAGCAATCGAGGATGAACACTGGATTCTTGCTATGCAAGAAGAACTTAACCAGTTTGAGAGAAACGAAGTTTGGGAACTTATTCTTAGACCTAAGAATAGTCATGTAATAGGAACTCGCTGGGTATTTCACAATAAATCAGATGAAAGTGGTATAATCATTAGAAACAAGGCTAGACTAGTAGCCCAAGGATACAACCAAGAGGAAGGTATAGACTTTGATGAAACCTTCGCTCCGGTTGCTAGACTTGAAGCGATTAGATTGCTACTTGCATATGCATGCTCTTTGAACTTTCATCTTTACCAAATGGACGTAAAGAGTGCGTTCCTTAACGGGTATATACAAGAGGAATTATTTGTAGAACAACCTCCTGGTTTTGAGGACTACAAACATCCCTCTCACATATACAAGTTAAAGAAAGCCCTCTATGGCTTAAAGCAAGCTCCACGTGCTTGGTATGACCGTCTAACCAACTTTCTAACAGAAAAAGGCTTTACAAAAGGCAAGGTCGATACTACACTATTTATTAAGAAAATAAATCATCATACTTTACTTGTTCAAATCTATATTGATGATATTATTTTCGGTTCTACAAACGATAGTTTGTGTAGTGAATTTGGCAATATGATGCAAGGAGAATTTGATATGTCTATGATGGGAAAGTTAAATTACTTTCTTGGACTCCAAATTAAGCAACTTAGCAATGGTATCTTTGTAAGTCAGTCCAAATATTGCAAAGACTTGTTGAAAAGATTTGAGATGGATGACTGCAAGTCGATTGCTACTCATATGGGATCAAGTACATATATCGATGCTGATGACGCTGAAAAATGTATTGAAATATCCAAGTATCGAGGTATGATCGGATCCCTTTTATATCTTACTGTCAGTAGACCTGATATTATGTTTAGTGTGTGTCTATGTGCGCAATATCAATCTAAACCCAAAGAGTCACAGCTAGTTGTCGTTAAGAGAATCATGAAGTATCTCAAAGGCCCAACCGATGTTGGACTATGGTATCCCAAGGGAAGCGTATGCGAATTGGTTGGCTTCTCGGATTTAGACTTTGCGGGATGCAAGTCTGAGAGAAAAAGTACAAGTGGTACTTGCCACATTCTAGGGAATGCTTTAGTTTCTTGGTCTTGTAATAAACAAGCATGTGTTGCCTTAAGCACCGCTGAAGCGGAATATATTGTTGCCGGTAATTGTTGTGCACAAGTTTTGTGACTTAAACAACAATTACGGGATTATGGCTTAAACTTAGGTTGCACACCCTTGAAATTAAACAATACTAGTGCTATTAATCTTACCAAAAATCCGATTATGCACTCAAGAACCAAACACATTGATATAAGGCATCATTTCCTTAGGGACCATGTCCAAAAGAAGGATGTGTTGGTAGAGTTCATTGATACTCATAACCAACTAGCGGACATATTCACTAAACCCTTAGCAAAAGAACCTTTCTATAAAATTTGACGATAATTAGGCATTCTCGATGAAGCTTACTTTTCCTAACATGTGTAAATGTTTATGTGTATGCTCCATTGTTTATATCTAATGCCTACTTGATCTTAAATTGTGTTTTATGCTTTAATTTTCAAGTTTTTAGAGCCAAAAATCAATTTTAGCATCAGTGGGGAAACAATATGTTACAATAATCGATTACTGTAATGGTGTAATCGATTACAGAGAGACACTGTTTGAAAATTTTGAATTTTTGATTGATTACTCTGTGCAGTTATATATATGAATTGCTGCACTTTTTCAGAAAATCATCCATTTTCTCTCTCCTATAACACGAGTTCCTCCCTCTCTAAACTCTCTCAATCTCTAAAAACCTCATTTCAACTCTGTTTTGATTGATTTTTGTTGCAAATCACATCCCATTTTTTATTCTAAACACTTATACACCTTCAATTTCATGATTTGTGGCCTCAATCAAAAACCCCCAAATTTCCAAAAACCCTAAACCTTCAAAAACCAATAATGGCTTCTTCTTGAAAGAGACCACGTTCTTCAAAGTCTAAGCAAGGAGAATCAACTTCCAAGTCCAACTCGTTGAACTTGACGAGGCTTCTTGCAAATGACGCTCAAAGGAAGGTCTTCGAAGAAAACTTCCATGGACGCGCCATCTTCACTCCTAAATACGGTAACATTGGGAACTTTGAGTTTGAAGATTTTCTTTTTCCTTATCTTTTGCGGCAACAAAAACTTTTTGACTTTTGCTGCGAAACAAGCGATATCTATTTGAAGTGATATACCGATGATAGGCGACATCACTGGGTTCGGCCTGGTATGTGAATGGGACGATTACGATCGCAAGAAATTCTAACTTTCTATTTGTAGAATTTCTAAAAAGAAAATAGAAAGGCGAAATCAACAAAGCCTTGGTGAGACTGTTAAGAACAGAGATATCCTCTCTGCAGGATATCTCACGCTGGAAGATCGTTTGATATATTATTTTCTTACCTATGTCATTTTGCCGAAATTTTCAAATCATTCGCAAATAAGTGACATAGAGCTCCAATTGATGTATGCTATCAAGTTTAACATCAAAATTAATTGGACTAAGATGATAATGAAACAAATGTGGCATATTCGCGGCCCCCAAAGTCTATTTCCCTATGCCATCTTCATTACCAAAATCCTTGAGCATTTCGGCATTTCTTTAGAAGGTGAGACAAAAGTGGCCCTCAATCTTCTCGGAAGCAAGGTTGATATTGAGGTTGTCCACAACATGGGATTCGTTATAGATCCTGTCACTCGTCGAACCTACAAGCATCGTACCGACCGCCAACCTGCTCCTACCGACGAACCAGAACCTACTGTTGAGCCAAACCAGCCTGAGTCTCATTCTCAATCATCTTCATCTGCTGCAATACCCACTAATCAGATGATTATGGATGAATTGGTTTCTCTTCGAGGCTACATCACCACAAGGATGGATGCTTTCGATACACAGAGCCAACAAATCCATTATGAACTTCATCGTCTTTCATCGAGGCTGAGCAACATGGATGTTCATGAAGATAGTTCTGAGCCCGAGTCTTAGATTTTTGTCCAGGTTTCTGATTATGTAATGACTATGGATGTGTATTTTCTATGTGATTTTTAAACATTGTTTGGGTTGTATCTTGTTACTTTTTGCTATTTTGGATTTCGTGTATGAACATCGTTATTTTCGTTGTTATGCAATGTTGTTTATGTTTTCATACATGGTGTTAATTCTATTATGCTTTATTACTTAAACTTTCATATACTATGAAATATTGTATGCTATGCTCTACAAAATGTCTATTGTGCTAGACTCTTGACTTTTCTTCTTTTTGATGAAGTCAAAAGGGGGAGAAAAGTTGAGAGATGTGTATTTTCTGTTAATATTCTTTCAGGCACATAACTCCAAAAGAAAGGGGGAGCATACTCAAGACAAGTCAAGATATATCATCAAGTATGTTGCTTTCAGAAAACTACACTTTCAAGAAGACATTGGTTTGTCATCGTCAAAAAGGGGGAGATTGTGAAGAATATCTTGCTCCTAACCATGGCACGGTTTTGATGAAGACACCAATATCACAAAAATAAGAATGGAAGAAGACCTACGAAGACTATTGAAGTTAAAGCTTCAAGATTTAGAGTCTAAGTCTTTAGGTACTTCTATCCTTACAACTCATTTATTTACTTAGTTAATAATGCTCAAAATTGTTTTCAAGATAATCAGAATAATCTAAGTGTGAATAAAAATAATATTCAAAAACAACATGTAACGGGTTACCATACTTGAGTAACAAGTTAGATGAGTGAGAAAAGAGTTTTCAAATCTCTAACATCTATGAGTAATCCATTACAGAATTTGGAGTAACAGATTACCATTTTTAGAAAACAGGGTAATCGATTACTCAAAGTAGTGTAATCAATTACACTAAGGAAAATTCACAAAGCTGTCAAACAGTGTTGTTGAGTAATCGATTACACTGTGTGAATTTTCAAAAAGTTGTTAACATGATTGTTGGGTAAACGATTACCCACTTGCAGTAATCGATTACTGAGAGCTGTTGTATCAGTTTTCAGATTTCAAGTGAAGAGTTTTCACTCCAAACTGATTGCTTTTCAATCCAAACGAAACCTATCATACCTAGGGGTATTATGGTTGATTGGAAGCCTATATAAAGGCATTGAAATACTCTCACAACAACACAACAGACATACAACTCACAACTCAGATTTAAAACTCTCTTTAAAAGTTCTCACACTTTCTAATTTTACTTACACTTATCAAGCAACCTACTCTTAAACTTTCAAAGTTAATTTGAAGTTGCTTATAAGTGTTTTTCATATTGTTAAAGAGCATTATTATCTCAAGTATAAGAGTTGTTATTGGATTGCAAGTTCTAGAAATTGTCATATACACTTGTAAGGCAATCCAAGCCAAATTGTACATTCTTCACTTTTGCAAAGTTTACTTTCTTTCAGAAGGGTATGAAGAGAAAGGGTGAGTGACTTGGTATAGTGTTTACCAAGGGTGTAACTTGGTATAGTGTTTACCAAGGGTGTGACTTGGAATAGAGTTTTCCAAGGGGATTAGATATAAGTGAGTGTGTAAGGTACAAGGAGATCTCGGGGTGAGATAATTGTAATTGCAACTCATTATATTTAATAAAGGAATCTCTTGCGCGTCAAGAGTACTGGACGTAGCCTTCGGTGGACAAGAAAATGAACCAGTATAAAACACCTGTGTACTCTATTTCCCTTCTCTTTGTTAATTTTCTATCCTTCCTAAGTCAATATTTTTCTGCATAATATTTCTGCTGCACATTAACTTTGATATTGCATAAAAATTGGCCATACTTATTGCAACAACTAATTCACCCCCCCCCCCCCCCCCCCCCCCCCCTCATAGTTGCAATCTCAGTCTTACAGTTATATGATTTTCTGTATCAAGAGAAGACACCCAAATGCCAAAAATGAGTTTCAACAAGAGAATGAGTATTAAAATAAAGAGGTTTACCTCTTCTCTAGCTTCTCCAAGTCTCTACACGAGCTCTCACCAAGAAAATCGCCTCCTCTTCTCTTTTCTCTCAAAAACTCCCTCTATTTTCGTGTTTGGGACTCTATATTGCGGTTCAGGGTTTTAGATTCTCGCCAAGGCGAGAATACGTCGCCCAGGTGAGAAAGCCCCGCCTTTTTAAGTTTCAAACTCTGGTTCTCTCGCTCAAGCGAGGATCCGACGGCCCCAGAAATACTCCTCTCGCTCAGGTGAGCCAATTCTCGCCCATGCGAGAATCTCTCAGCCTCCAATAGCTCTCCCTCGCCCAAGCAAGACTCTTAAGGAAAATCTTGGGAGAAATCTTGGACTTCTCGCTTAAGCGAGGCTCTCTCGCCCAGGCGAGAATCCTCCAGGATCTCCCAGGCCTACTGAGTTTCACCAAGCTTAAAAGTGGAGAAATTAGGGGGTTACACTTACAAATTAATTTCTCTGTCCAAAGACTAGAAATTGATGTTGTTTTAGGTATCTTGTGATAGGTCTATTATGTGAATGTCTTATTTTATATATTACATGACTGTCTTTTTTGGATTATAAGATTGTTTGATTTTTTAAGTGAACCTGTAGAAATAAGACGTCACCAAAGTGACATCTTTTGTATAAATTGTTCATAATAAATGTCAAATGCTTGTGCGTATATATATTCATGCGAGTATTAATCGGCCCAAAGGAAAATTATTATTTGACCGGATTATATACACATGTGATGATAAACATATGATAATTATAAGGTTGCAAATGTGAATGATAAATCAGTCCAAAGAATGGTTTATTATTTGTATGTTAGCATTTTTATGCGAATAATGATCTACCCAAAGGAAGTCTACTATTTGGCCAAAATTATAAACATACTTGTGGTAATAAATATGTGATAATCATATAGTTTCCCATGTGAATAGTAAGTCGCTCCAAAGAAAGGTTAAAACACTTGCACATTTGGGGTTGTCCAGCTGAGGTGCGGCCTTATAGGACACATGAAAGAAAATTGGACTGAAGAACAGTTAGCTGTTACTTTGTTGGCTACGCTGAACGTTCACGAGGCTATAAATTTTATGATCCTACAACTAGACTTTTCTTTGAGACGGGAAATGTGAGATTTCTTGAGGAAGTTGATTTTGGGAATTAAGAGAACATAAGGAATGTTGTCTTTGAGGAAGAACCTATCACTAATGGTGAACAAGTTCTTGTGTCTATTACCATTCAAGGAACAACTTCAGTAGTAGAACAAAATGTTCAGAATATTGTTCTTGACAATATTCCAGAGCAAGACAACAATGAGGTTCTCACTGAAGTACCTTCGGAGCAAATTCAACAACCTTAAGAAGTAGAAGTGTCATTAAGGAGATCCACTAGAGAGAGGAGAAATGTAATTTCAGATGATTATATTGTATTTCTTCAAGAACATGAGGATGACATCGGGTTAACAGAGGATGATCCATTGAACCTCTGTTAAGCCATGAAAGGTTCTAACAGTGGATTGATGCCATGAAGGATGAGATAAAGTCTATGCATGATAATGACGTTTGGGATCTTGTCGATTTACCTGAAGGTGCGAAACTTATTGGTTGCAAATGGATATTTAAAACCAAGAGGGATTCAAAAGGTAATATTGACAGATATAAAGCGCGTCTAGTTGCTAAAGGCTACACTCGGAAAGAATGCATTGATTATAAAGAAACATTCTCTCCAATATCTTCGAATGATTCTTTTAGAATAATATTGGCACTAGTAGCTCATTTTAATTTAGAGCTACATTAGATGGATGTTAAGACTGCGTTTCTAAATAGTGACATTAAAGAAACAATATATATGCTGCAACCAAAAAACTTTGAATCAATTGCTCAAAATATATGGTTTGCAAATTAACTGAATTCATCTATGGCCTTAAACAAGCCTCTCGTCAGTGGAATCACAAGTTTCATCAAGTTAATACATCGTATGGTTTTGAGGCAAATAAAGTTGAAGATTGTGTGTACCACAAGTTTAGTGGGAGTAAATTTGTAATCCTAGTATTATACGTCGATGATATATTGCTTGCGAGCAGTGATGTGATACTATTGTGTGAGACTAGGAGATTTCTAACGAAGAATTTCCAAATGAAAGATCTTGGGGAAGCTTCTTTTGTATTAGGCATTCAGATACTAAGAGATCGCTCTCAAGGTATCCTAAGGTTGTAACAAGAAAGCTATATTGATAAAGTCCTAGATAGATTGGCATGAAAGACAGTAAACCAGGAGATACCCCTATAGCTAAGGGAGACAAGTTTAGTCTCGCAGTGCCCCAAAAATGATTTTGAAAGATACGAGATGCAAAAGACTCCTTATGCATCGGCAATAGGAAGTCTAATGTATGCTCAAGTTTGCACACGCCCCGACATAACATTTGTCGTGGGAGTTTTGGGAAGATATATGAGCAATCCTGGAATGCATCACTAGAAGGAAGTCAAAGGTGTTATGCGTTACTTGAAGAGAACAAAGGAATACATGCTCACTTATTGGAGGTTTGAGAATTTAGAGATCATTAGGTATTCGCACTCTGATTTTGCTGGATGTCAAGACAGCAGACGTTCCACCTCTAGATATGAGTTTGTATTGGCTAGAGGTGCTATCTCTTGGAAGTCTGCTAAACAGACACTCATAGCTCCTTCAACCATGGCTGCAGAGTTTATGGCTTGTTTTGAGACATCAAACCATGACATATGGTTGCAGAATTTTGTCACTAGCTTACGTATGGTCGATGGTATTGAAAGACCACTGAGGATTTATTGTGATAACAAGTCCACAGTTCTTTACTCCAATAATAATAGGAGTTCTACAAAGTCAAAATTTATTGACATCAAGTTTCTAGTTGTTAAAGAAAGTATTCAAAATAGACAAATTTCCATAGAACATATATGGACAAATTTTATGCTAGCTAATCCACTGACTAAGGGTCTGGTACCTAAAGTCTTTCACCAACATGTTGCTCATATGGGTGTTGTTCCTTAAGATACATTAGTTTAGTGGGATTCTATATGTTTTATGATTTAATTTGGTTGTTATATACATTTTTTATGCATAATAAAGTTGATGGTTTGTTGTTCTATTTTAATGTGTTTATTGTAACTGTTGTGTTGCAATTAAAGACTTTTGGATTGATCTCACTAAAGATTAAGGAATGATCAGTTGGAAATAGACATGTTTGAGATCACATTGCATGAAATTTTCCATGTCACTCATCCATATTTGATCTATGTCATTAAGTATATTAATGTGGTGATCATCATGGTCGAGTCACGGTTATATGTGATGAACATTGCGGTGGTTCCATAATTGATATATGAGATGGACCAAATTGTATTAAGGAGAAGTCTAAATATAAATAGCATATGGAAGCGCGCCTAAAGAATATGTGATATAATTAGTTCAAGAAAATATGAAGCCCAAGTGGTAAATTGTTAGAAATTCATAATTTATAATTAAGGTGGGCATCATATATTTATACAATTATGCCGGCTATTTATTTTCGGGGTTATAAAATAAATGATCTTATTACCGACAAACCTTGTGACTTCTAATATAAACTGATAATGAATATGGGTTTAATGAGTGGATACTCAGAGTAATTAACCCATATGGAATAATGGGAACCCTATAAGTTAACACATCACGAAGGCTATGGTTCCCAATACATCAAATCAAACATAGTTTTCACCTCTCCCCATTAGAGAGAAAACGAAGGTCCCAAGAGGAATCAATGATTTGGTTGAGGAAGATCATCATACCAAAACCTCTCTACGAAGGCATACGCAAGGAACAGAGAACATGGATTCAGATATGACTTTGTATCCTTGTTTTACATAATGTGTGAGAATCATGAGATTTAAGATTTTAGGATTGGTATTTTACCATTTAATAGAGAATTCTAAGAGTGGGTTGTAGACTGAATCACACCTTAAGGATTCCAAAGAAAATAAAGTAGAAGAGGAAAGGTTGATGAAGAAAGAATGGAAATGAATAAAGATGATTCTTTGTTGAATCTTTGAAACATGAAGCCATAAGCAGAAGCTATCAAAAAATAATAATTACGCTATGATACCATGTTAAAAATTGTAGGATCCATGCAAGAAGCTTTCTTGATTAACAAGAAAGATGAGAAAAATATGAATGAGAAATGAAATGATAGAGAATGAAAACTCTATGAAATGAAAATCTTTCTCATTATTAAATTGAATGAATGAGTTGAAATGAGTTACAAAGATTAGGGGTATACCTTTTATATACAATTTTGACTAACTAACTCAAGTATCAACTAAAAGCAACAAATAGTTATTCTCAAATATATTTTTTATGAATGGCCTCGTGCTCACTTAAAATAATAAGAATACATTTCCATTATCTTTCTTTCTCAAGGTCTATTTCCTTTTTAAGTGGGAATGCTCAACATCTGTTCTTTTGTGGCACCTATGCAAATAAAAAATCTTAAATATATGGAGGTTCAACAAGCCAAAGAGATAGGTTATGTTTTCTGCAATAGCAGCTGTGATTTATCATATATGAATTGAACGAAATGACAGGATCTTCAGGGGTAAAGAGAGAACTGCAAAAATTGTTTTCAAACAAATTAAACAAGTGTACAATGGAGAGTAGAACAATGCTGCAAAACCAAATTAAACAAGAGTACAATCTGCGGTCATAAAACTAAAACTACCTCATTTGAGAGGCATGAATAGTTCATAACGTCTAACATACCCTAATACCCCCATGTTTCGTATGGTTGCCAATATTATATATCTCAGAGTCTGACAAAAGTAGAATTAATTGTATACTCTCAAAAGGCTTATATATCTTAATATTGACTGTGTTTTTCCCTCATTATTATTAAAATAAATTATACTCACACCCTTGGGTTTTAATGAAATTATACAAATCATCTCTCCCTTCTTTGTCATTACACAAACCACCCTTCCCTCCTACACAAATCACCCTAGATTTATACATACATTACACAGACTACCCCTGCATGTTATAAAAGTGTAATATTTTAAAGAAAAAATGTGTGATGAATGTAATTAAGTTAAACAAAATATTGTATATTGTGTAACACTTCAAATAGTACAAAAGCGAATGTTTCTTTATTATTTTTGTGTCATTAAAAAATACATTAATAATTTCCAATAAATGTTTAAATAACTCTTATATTATTTTATAACGAGCCAAATAATGAAGACACATTGACTCTTATATTATTTGAATTTTTCTACATAGTATACAATATTTTGTTTAATTAATTACACACATCATACGTTTTTTGTTTAAAATATTACACTTTTATATTATGTAGGGGTAGTCAGTGTAACATATGTACAAAATTAGGGGTGGTTCATGTAAGGACAAAAAATTGAGGAGTGGTTTGTATAATTTCACTAAAACTCAGGGGGTGTGAGTGTAATTTACTCTTATTATTATTTACACATTGTGAGATTGAAATCACAATTAAACGAGAAATAGGTTGAGTTGTGTTTCGAGTTAGACTGAGTTAATAACAACATTTTCAACTATAAACTTTTGATTTATTTTAGTGCCATACATTAATGGCCATTTTGTTATATCCATATTGAGATTATATTTATCCTAAAATATCTTTGTTGTATTCATGTTTGCACTATATTTGTCCTAAAAAAGACCAATTGGTGTCACATAAAATTTAGAGTTAGTGACATGTTATGTAGAAAACATTTTTATCAGGAGGAAGAAAAGTTATTATATTGAGTTGTGTTTGGTTAATATTATATATTCACATCTTGCCACAATAAAGACATTAATAAGGTTAAGGGCTTAATAGTATATAAAATATCTATTCATGTTGAGTTGTGTTTGGTTAATATTGTGTGCTCACATCTTGCCCAACACATAGCCATCTAAAAGGTTAAAGGCTTAATGTTATGTATAATACTTCTTCCACACTATCTATAGTTTTATACTAAAATATTATTAATATTCCTTAATATGATTCTCTGAAATGAAATACCACATGCATGTCAAACATCTAAAACATAAATCAAAATAATACATAAAATAAAAAAAATAGGAATGCAAGTTTAAAGGCATGAGAATAAAATATAAAACTAATGGAGAGAAATATTCCTTATTGTAATTGTATGCGTCAAATGTTAAATTATTCATTAATAAATTATAGTAATATAAAACTAATCGCAAGTGATTCAATTATTTAGGGATTGTTTAAAATAATAAGATTGAGTGAAAATATAAATAAATAAAAGATATTTTGGGATTATTTAAAAAATGAGATAAAAAATTTACATTCCGTCTTTTTAAGGATTATACTGAATGTTACTTTAATAATCTAAAGGGGATCCACTTACTCCAAGAGTAAGTAGAAAAAATCTACTCCACATAATGATCATTCATTTTTGGGAAATTTAATGGTTTGAATTGGTGAGTACATCTAAACCATTGGATTTTCCAATATTGGATGACTAAGATGAGGAGTAGGTCTTTTCCACTTATTTCCCTTATCTCCCTAACCTAAAATATCCAATTAATGTGTTTGCAATGAACTTTATGTTTTGTTTGGTTGAAGAGTGAAAAATGAGATAAGAGAAATAAGTGAGAAAGAGAAAGAGAGGAAAGAAAGATATGAAAAATATAATAGATTTTGTATTATTTGGTTTGATAGAAAGAGAAGAGAAAGAGATACATCTGAATTTTTTAATTACAAAAATATCCATATATAAAAAGGAAAAGGTAGCTTAAAACATAAAAATTGATGGGTAGTTTTGTCATTTCAAACAATAACTCTTTGTCTCAAACTTTCTCTCCACTTGCCCAAAGAAAAACTTTTGTGTGGGTCCATTCCATTTTTTCTTCTTTCCTATCACTTTCCTTCTCAAACCAAATAAGAGAAAATTTGTGTTTCTCTTTAATCTCTTTCCTCCATTTCTCTTTCTCTTATATTTCTCCTCAACTAAGGATAGGGATGAGAATCACATGTCCCCATTCATGTTCCATTTGGTGTATCAAGCCAATTAGAAAATTTCATTCAAATAAAAATATAAATAAAAAATCAGAAATTAATATTTTAATATTATTTTATAAAGTTTGATTGGTTAGGGACATAGGGACAGAAAAATATTGGGAGGATTCAGTCCCAAGGATAGGCTTAATGATGCCAGTGAATTTTTTTTATAGATTCATCCACCAAGTATGATATAGATGTAGAGGAAATTCTCTCACTCTATAAAATCAAATCTCATATTCCGGAAATAATCTAACTCATGTGAAATGTAGCAAGTAGTTACGGAAACGAAATTCAAGTGTTACCTCACAAATATTCAAAAAATATAAATTTTTACACGATCATAAAACTTCATGGAAGTTCACCAATTTTTTTTGTGTATAGAGAAAGGAATGAGGGAGCTTCATTACCCAGCCCTAAAGCCTCTAGTTCTTGTGGATGGTGCCTAAAGAAAATAAATGAGTTCTCTCCTCGGAGTAGGTCTGATGGTAAGAAATGCTTCATGATAGAGGGCACCATGCTATTTTTTGTCCAACTAAAAGAGTCGTTGTTCTTAAGGAGAATGAGAAATATACCAGTGAGTATGGGAATAGTAGGAAGAAGTTGATCTAATGGAGACTTGTTTATGATTAGAAGCTTTTAGGAAGTCAAGTGCTTGTGTTAGATCTATTGGAACTTGTGTAGTTTGATGCCATTAGTGTGGACCTTAGGATGTGAAATTGAAAAACTCACAAGTCTCACATTGGAAGTTTTTGTAAAAACCTCACAAGTCCCACATTGAAAGATTTTGAAAAAATCTCACAAGTCCCACATTGGAGGATGCAAGAGTAGTGACAAAATCTCATTCTATAAATAGAGGTCTCCTCCTTCATTATTTTTTGCACCTGAAGCTTGTACCCTTATACAAGCTTCTTTCTCCCTCCATAAATTATGCCGACGCAATTACGGCCTCCTTTCTTTCCCTTTATTTCCGTGGCACTAGAGTTGGAACAGGAATCCAATATTGTGGGAAATTCGGAATATTGACACTGGTAGTCAGTTGTTGGAATAGAATTGGCATGGGAAGCCAATATTGTGGGTATTTGGAATTGGCATTGGAAGCCATATTTTTGGGTGTATTCGAGAGCGATTCTTACAGTGCAGTAAGAAATCGTATAACAGAGAGCTGGGCTGTTTTATCCTGGGGACGGCGTGGTTGATAGTCTGCTTGCACCTTGAGGCAGTACCACAAAACGTCTTAAAGAGAGCGACCTGGTCGTGACTCAGCCAGTAAAGATTATCTCGTGTCATTGTTGCGGGCTACCGATACAACAAGATCAAACATAAAGAGAGAATATTTTCACACTGGGTGTTTAGTGGATGGAATGCATGTAGTATCATTAATGAGGAAAGTTGTACGAATGTAACTATTGCGGGTCGGTGTCGAAACTGGAGTTAAACACTAAATCTCACCCTCTTAGACCGTACAAATTACGATGGCTTAATGAGGATGAGGAGATTTGGGTGAGTTAGCAAGTAGAGTTATGTTTGTCCATAAGGAAGTATAGTGACAAGGTTTTGTCCAATTTAGTTCCTATGGCGACCAATCATGTTCTTTTAGGACGATCATGGAAATATGACACCAAAGCCATTAGTAATGACTTCACTAACAAAATTTCTTTCACTTGCCAAAACAAAAAGATAGTTCTAAACGAACAATGATCTTCTGTCCCAAGATTTTTCTGTTCTCATGTCCCTAACCAATCAAACTTCATAAAATAATATTAAAATATTAATTTCTAATTTTGTTATTTATATTTTTATTTGAATGAAATTTTGTGATTGGCTTGGTACACCAAATGAGACATGAATGGGGACATGTAATCCCCATCAGTTCTAAACCCTTTGTCCCTAAAATAGGTTAATGAAGATCAAGTGAAAATGAGAGAAGAAACTGCCTACGATAGGAAAAAAACAAGAGTGAAATTAAAAATGGGGGAAAAGAAATAAACACTTCTTGGTGATAAGGGTGATACCACCGTGAAGAGAGTTTTAGTGACAAGAATAGATCCTACCGAAAGCACCATCAAAGATTTTACTAACCACTCTAATTGTTTTCTTATTTTGTACTAGTCTCTTTTGTAGGAAATGGCAAGTGGTACATTAACGGAGAAGTCAAAGAAAACTACTATCATTTTTCCTCGTGCACCTCTATATATACTAAACCTTTGTTTAAAAGTTTTGAGTAAGTGAGCAATTTAAAGGAGAGAGAAATAACAAGTCCTTAGGGTATACCAAATTCAAAGGTCTTGAGAGGAATGGCTTGAAAGGTGGATGCTTACAATTTCATTTGGGTTATCACTCATATACCTACCTTTTATATGGATAAAGGAACACTAGATTTGAGGATATATCTTCTCCACAAAGGAGTGGATGATCTAATCCTTACAAGATCATTTGATTCAAGACAAACAACTCATAACCAATCAAGGGTCTTCAAGTATTAAGAACAAATTTCAAACAAACGACACCAAGAGGCCCATGAAGGAGTTCTTGCCGAGATGGTCATGTCCTAGAACACGACCAAGATGTGTTGCTCCTAGGAGACCCTCGATCGTGGATAAACCCATGACATGTTCGTGGGCCATGAGACATTTTGATATTTTTGCATTTTTGAATAAATGTAATGCAATAAATGATTTTAGACTCTTCTAGGTTGAACTCACATTTTTCATTTTGAATTATATGACCTTTCAATGTTTGTCTCTTCCTTGCCATAAAGGACATAGTGGAGAATAAGACATTTATTACTTACTTAGAACTTGTACTTCATATGAGGGGACTATCTTATTGTTTATATAGCTGCCTTTTATATGTACTTCAACTTTGTTTGAACTCATAACTTGAATCCTTTTAATCACCGTTCGTGACGCACAACCATCGATTTATCAACCATCCTTGGTTGTTGCACCACTTGAATTCCACCATTCCATTTATTACCTTATGCTAATTCATGTTCTAACACATTACTTACACTTTAACTGTAATTTTCCATTATAACCATCATTTTTAATGATCAGAAGGAGGTTCGCACCACACACCCATAACTAACAACGAAGATAGCAAAAGTAGCCTCACATGGTTTTGGGGAGAGAAAGAAGGAGAAACATAGGTTGAATGGTAAATGACAAATTTGTCTTTAGGTGTTTCTTGCAATTTGCAAATGCTCCCTTTATTTTGTTATTTAGAAAAATGGAGAAAAGATGCGGTAGCCAACAATTGCACAATCATTATAAATTTTTATGAGTATTATATAAATTTATTAACACATTCAATATATTATTAACCATTTATTTGTATTACTTTTTTTAAGAGCTAATAATGATTAAAAATGAATAGTTAATAATAAGTTGTTAGTACATACACTTTTTTCCTCTGTTTTTATTCATAGATGACCTTCCTCACATAATTATAATAAGTCATATTCAATGGTACCTTAGGTCCCTTAACATAAACTTAGTCACATATTTGTAAAATAAGAAGGATATTTTGGAATTTAACAAATGAAGAGTTTAAAAATTAAATACTTACCCAAAAAAAAGAGTCTTGCCCCAGGGCCCATAACATGTTGAGTTCCATTTTCATTTAAGAAAATCAGACCTGTACTAATTGAGATCCCAAAAATTATACTACGTCATGTATTACATACTTCTAATTTGATTGAAAAATATATTAAAATTAAAAATTTAATAATTAATTTTTTTTCTATTCAAATAAAAATACAGACACAGGAAGGAACACAATTTTTAACCAACTCAATACATATTCCACCCGTCCCGCCAACTCACGAAAAACACAAACCCCATTTCGCGCCAAAACCCAAAAAAAACATTATTTTCCGAATCCATCAGATTTACTTCTCCCTCAAATTCCTTTCTCCCGAAATCAAAACATTTTATCTCCCACTCCTTCTCATACAAACCCTCCGAACCCTCAACCTAATCCGCCGCCATGAAACTCCGGTCGGTGAAGCTGAGGGAGGCTCACTCCCATAAGGGAGGGCTCCCCTCATTCTGCTCCGTCCTCTGGGACCAACAAGCTCACCATCTTGTCACCGCTTCTAGTTCCGATATTTCAATATCAATTCACGACCCTCTACTTCCTTCAGCCACGCCGAGAACCCTCCGCCACCACCGTGACGGTGTCACCGCCTTGGCTCTTAGCTCTAATTCCACATGCCTTGCTTCTGGATCTATTGATAACACTCTCAAACTATACAAGTTCCCTGGTACACATTTCCTCTTTTGTTTTCTCTTTATTGATTTTGTTAATTAAATATTTATATTCTAATTAGTTAGGGTTTTTTTAAGATTGAATCATGTTTAGACTTTAAATTTTTTCACGAGTAATAATTTGATTCCGGAAAAATAAAAATCTAAATTAGTACTTAATGATCCTAAATGTAAGTCAAAATAGTCCTATTAGATGTCATAAAATATGTTAAAAAGACTGATTTGATTTTTTGGACCACTCTGGATTTTTAAATTATCGAGAGAACAAACTGGTACATATGAAAATTTAGAGGAACCAAAATGTGCATTTACTTTTTTTTTTAATTTTGATCTGATTCTGAATTTGGATTTGGTGTTTTTATCACATACAAAATTTTATTCGGACAATTTTGTTTTAGAAATTACAAGAACCTATATGTTTCTTGTGTTGGTCACCCAATACATTGTTATCCCTTTGTTTTAGAAATTACAAGAACTTTTTTTAGTTCTATCCTTTTGTTACACTTACCTCACCTTCCTAAATAGGTGGTGATTGAAAGAGTAAAATGTGATATTGGCACCCAAATATATAATGGCTGCCGAGTTAGTACTTAGTCCTTTAAAGAAAATGACCAACAATTAAGTCTCTAAAGATAAAATAGTCATTACATAATGTAAAATTTAGTCCCGGAAAGATTATAATTCCCTAAAAGGACCAATGTAGTAATGTTGCCCATTTTAATCTTTCATATTTGTCCTGAAAAAATATATAATGGTTGCTGAGTTGGTCCTTCAAAGAAAATGACCATCAATTATGTGTCCAAAGATAAAATAGTCGTCACATAATGTAAACGTTAGTCTGTGAAAGATTTTAAGTGTCTAATAGGACCAATGTGGTGACCATTTTAATCTTTCAAGACTTATTTGATTGTCATTTTCTTATACTTGGAGGGATTATTATAGTTGAAATTACTGACTTAGATTAAGGGATAAGAAGGCGAGTGTAGCTTGTGAAACAAGGGTATTGGATGTGATTAAGTAAAAACTCTGAATTTCTTCCTTTGATTAGTGTAGCATATTTTACCGGGTCTTTTTTGTGAGCCTCACACATATCATAAAATAATTTAGAGTTGAGTAAAACTGTTTTTCCTTTCTATCTCTTATTCCCTGAGAAAGTTAGGTTTGTCGCTTTCATGTTATCTGTGCATAGCATATTAGCTTTCACGCAAATTTACTATTCAAATCAATACAATGTTGTTTATGATGTTATAAAAAAGTTAAACATAGGTTTTAAATGTTGGGTGGCAGGTGGAGAATTCCAGACTAATATAACGAGGTTTACACTTCCAATACGTTCCCTAGCATTTAACAAAAAAGGGAGCATGTTGGCAGCTGCTGGAGATGATGAGGGCATCAAACTTATAAACACGGTTGATGGTTCCATTGCCAGGGTTCTCAAAGGGCATAAAGGGTCCGTCACTGGCTTAGCTTTTGACCCTAATGGTGAATACTTCACATCATTGGATTCAAAAGGAACTGTTGTTATTTGGGAGCTTCACTCTGGAGAAATTCTTCATAACCTCAAAGGCATTGCTCCTGACACTGGCTTAGATGTTTCAACTAGGAATGTTCTTTGCTGGAGCCCTGATGGTCTGACCTTGGCTGTTCCTGGGTTGAGAAATGACATTGTAATTTACGAGAGGGACACTGCTGAAAAGTTGTTCTCTTTAAGAGGTGATCACATAGAACCTATATGTTTCTTGTGTTGGTCACCCAATGGAAAGTACATGGCTACCTCTGGTTTAGACAGGCAAGTTCTGATATGGGATGTTGATAAGAAGCAGGACATTGACAGACAAAAGTTCGATGAAACAATATGTTGCATGGCCTGGAAGCCAACTGGGAATGCCTTAGCTGTTATTGATGTTACGGGAAAGCATGGTGTCTGGGAGTCTATTATTCCTTCATCTATGAAGTCTCCAATTGAGGATATACCAAAGCAAGGTAACATTAGTAATGGACTTCTTTTGTTTGACGAGGATGATCCAGAAAATAGTGCAAGTGGAGGAAGTTTGAGTGATACTGGTGAAAATTGTAATGGTGAATTTGAGCCACCTAGTAGGAAAAGATTGCGTAAGGTGTCTTTTAGCGAGGAAAATTTAGAAGAGAATGATGTTTCTGATGAAGTTGCTTTCTATCCGTTGGTTCAATCTCGTAAGAAGCGAAGTCACTCCCACAAGAAAAACTTGGATAGTGTGAATGGGGGATCTAAAAGCACAACGGTACCAACATCTAAGACAAAGATGCAGGAGGCATTTCAGTCTGGTTCCACACCTATGCAGCCTGGTAAAAGGCGCTTCTTATGTTACAACATGCTTGGAACTATAACTACTGTTGAACATGATGGATACTCACATATTGAGGTAATTCATAAGAATTACAGTTAGTTTAAGCTTAAATTTCACCTCCTACCACCCCCATGTAATTATAGTTAAATAATCACGTCTAGCATATATTACTAAGTATGTTGTTCTGGTTACAGATTGATTTTCATGATACTGGAAGCGGTCCACGAGTTCCATCAATGACAGATCATTTTGGATTTACAATGGCTGCATTAAATGAGAATGGGAGTGTCTTTGCAAATCCTTGCAAAGGGGAGAAGAACATGAGCACTCTCATGTACCGTCCATTTAGTAGCTGGGCAAATAATAGCGAGGTCAGATTATGTTCTTAGCCTATGTATTTATTTAATAACAAGGTCGTATTTTGTGTTAAACAATGCATTTTATATAGATGAAAGTTTATTTGAAAGATGTGTAATTCCACCATCATTCAACTGTATATGGTAATAAATGGGCATTAGACATTTGTGTGTTTGTGTTTGTGGTTCACACTAGATGACATTTAACGTAATGCTATTGCTTAATTTTTTTGATAAAGTGGTCTATGCGCTTTGAGGGAGAAGAAGTGAAGGTTGTTGCACTTGGTGATGCTTGGGTGGCTGCAGTGACTAGTTTTAACTATCTTCGCATCTTTACTGAAGGTGGTTTGCAGGTTTGTCACATGTTTCTGGCTTAGTTACATCTTTTCCCATTTGGTTTTGCTAATAATTGCCTTGCAAGACTGTTTTTCATTTTCAATAATTGGTGCAATACTTCCCCTATAGCAATAGAACCATTTCTGTCTCTTGCTAATATATCTAACAAGGAATCTCCAGTTGTTGATAGCAGTTATCCTGAAGCATTTCCAAACTTAATAAATCTATTTCATTGCAGAGATATGTTATTTCTCTAGATGGACCAGTGGTGACTGCATCTGGTTTCAAGGGTAAGCTTGCAGTTGTCACTCATGCCTCTGATTGCCTTTCCTCAAATGATCAGGTTGGTTCAGTCTTTATATGTAGTTGTTACATGAGTTTGGCTAGTCTATTGTGGTTTTAGTATTAGCATAATTGATCATGGATTACCATGATATTAGAAGCTCTTAATGGTGCTGTTGCTATAAGTGGGAGAACATAGTAGTCTGATTGAAACATCATTACAACTTTACAATCTCTTCCTCACAAAACTATGTATGTTCTTCAACATGTAGGTGCTAGAGTTTAGAGTATTTAATGTACTTCATGGGACCCAGCCCTTTCGAGGTCGCTTGCCATTAACTCCTGGTTCATCTCTAAGTTGGTTTGGTTTTAGTGAAGAGGGCCAATTGAGTTCCTATGATTCCAAGGTACTCATTGTCTATAATCAGTGTGATATTTGGCATTATTTCATTCTGATCTCGATTGCATCTTGGTACATTTACTAATTTCATTATTATGATATGTAGGGCGTGCTAAGATCATATACAAGTCAATTTGGTGGTAGCTGGCTCCCACTCTTCAGGTTCATTATCTGTCTAACCATTTGCACCAGTTTAATGCGTCAAATTATGCCTGACCTTTGGTGATTTGTCTTCACTGAAATTTAAATGCAGTGCTATTAAAGAGAAGTCAGATGAAAACTATTGGTTGACGGGGTTGAATGCAAGTAAGTTGTTTTGTGTGGTATGCAAAAAGCCTGACAACTTCCCACAGGTATGAGTATGACCATTTGATGTATCCCGCTTTTCTCCTGTATCTATGACTAAACATTAATTGAGTTTTACTTCCCTTTCAGGTGATGCCCAAACCAGTTCTCACTCTACTGAATCTTTCGTTTCCTCTTGCATCCTCTGATCTGGGATCTGAAGCCCTTGAAAATGAGTTTATGATGAACAACATGCATCTCTTTGAGGTTTGTTCTCGTAACCTTTTCAAATTTAATGATCATTATTGGCTAAAGACCTGTCACATCTATCCATTGAATGAAAGTCTCTGAGCTCTGATAGTCTTATTTTCTTACTGATGGTGTTGGCTCAAATTTGAATTTGAGTTGTTTTTATCATTGCTGTTCCATGGCTGAATTAATTAATATGTAACATGCAGATTCAGAAAAGAATGGAAGAAATGACTAGGGCCGGTTTGGACCCTAGTTCCCTTGATGATGATGCTTTCAATTTTGAAGCAGCGCAGGATAGATGCATACTTAGGCTAATAGCATCCTGCTGCAACGGTGAGTTCCTGATCATTATGGTCGCCTCACAAGAGAGTTCTTCCTTGTAACCTCACACCTGTCTGTCTTTTTCTTCATTTTGCATAAAAGCCTGAGTTGTAAAGTGAAAAAGTAATCGTGCTGAACCCTTGTGGATATTTCAGGTGATAAGCTTGTGCGAGCTACTGAACTTCTCAAGCTTTTGTCTCTGGAAAAATCAATGAAAGGTGCAATAAAACTTGTTACTGCTCTGAAGCTTCCAAACTTGGCTGAAAGGTTCAGCAGCATACTAGAGGTAAGCCTCCTAACCTGCACAGAAAGAATATCAGTTTTCTCTCACCCTTACCTTCTGATTCCTTCATTTTACAACAGGAAAGGCTACTTAATGAAATGAAGAAAAATAAGGAAACCAAAACCCAAGAAAACTATCTTGCACCAATTTCAGCTGATGCTCAACTTAGCAGGAGCATGCCCCCAACTAAGACTGAAGCATCAAAAACAGTTAATAGTATATCATCATCACCAAAATTATCAGCTCCGATATTCACAAAGAAAAACAAAACACCAGAGGAAGCTAAAGCCGGAATAAATAGAAAAACGATGGCGAATGAAAGTCTAATGGCAAGGGAAACAGGGATTGAAAAAAGTGACAAGTTGGGCAAGATGGGGGAAAGGAGTCAGGTGCAACCTTCTAACCCACATGATCCTTCTATGAAGTCAAATAAACAAGTAGTTAACAAATCAGAGCCTAGTTTGGCACAACCAAGTCGACCTTCTAATCCATTTTTGAAGTCTTCTATCAAGTGAAAATATTTATCTTACTCTAGCTAAGTGAAAAACATAGAGATATGCAGCCAGGAACTCCACTTGTGATCAAATATGCAAGCAGGATGTTTTATGGAAAAGTGGCTTGTTTATGTATGATGGATCAATTTATAAATGAAAAAAAACTCAGGCCAAGATAATTGAAAAATCCTTTGTATATATTGCCATGAGATTATTGTAATTATTATATGCATTTATATAAATCCTTTTCACTTTTCTCCACATTGGTAAGTTTGGCCTTATTTATGCAAACTACATAAGATTAAGCTCATGATTTATACTATGAAGTTATGAGAGGATAATTGAGTGAAGATTGAGATGAGACATACTTTCTTGAAAACCAATTTGGGTTTATGTTGGTGAAGTTGATCATGGGGATACATACTTGCTATGACAATCGATGAAGAGACATTGAATGGACTAAATGGACTTACATGATTTTCATTGATTTGGAGATGACGAATGATTTGGTGCCATATAGCAAGTCACTAGATTTAAGAATCTTAGGTCATCATACAAAAAATGAGAAAATTAAGAGAAATGTAAATCATAGGATTCAAATAGGGCGGGTGAAATGAAGATTGTCAAGCTTAAGGGAAAAGTTTATCGCACAATTAAAAGTCATGCAATATTACGAGACTGAATGGTAGGTGATAAAATGTAAACAAGAGAATGAACTCAATGTTCTAGATATGACAATGGATGAGTGAATACATTAGACAAGATAAAATTATGACAACTCCTAGCAGTAGGGAGAAATTTATGGCAACTCCTAGCAGTTGGTTTGGGTATGTTTGGAAAAGATTGTTAAAAGCCATATAATAGATAATATATTAAATGTAGGTTAGTACAATTTTTAGATGCAAAGAGGACTAGAAAAATTATAAGCGAAACAATTATGACATTTAGGAATCATTAATTTGTAACGACTTATTTTCATTGTGACATTTTTCAACCAATCTGGTTTCTATAAATGATAATGTTAATCATTTGGCAGCAATGAGAGGAAATCATTTATTTGTTAAAAGATCCAAATGTTTCTATGGTGTTCAAAGGGTGGAATATCATGGCAATTTTATTTCTCAATATGGCATTGCCACTTACCAATGAAGATTGCTGCAATTCAAAATTGACCTTTGGTTTACACTATCTATTGATTCAAATTACGGATCACATCATGTGATGCGACCACAATATTGGACAACAAAATCTTATTTTCTGCAATGGAATCATTTGCTCATGACAATACCAATTTGGCCTTACCCGATTTTCACAACATTTTCTAGTTGAGGGGGATGCTTCTGGTTATGGCATTGGAGCAGTTTTAATAAAAAAAAAATACTACATGAAGTTGGCACATGTAAATACAAAAGGATGATTCCATTGTGTTTGTTAATTTTTTATAAAACAGTTCTTTATGAAAAACATTTTCCAGAAGCAATTATATGGTGGATACTTAAATTGAAACAAAATCTAAAAGTTTAACTCACAACAATTTGAATACCCAAATAGTGTATAAATGGAAGTAGCAAAGATATAAGAGATAAAAGATAACACAAATTTATCATGGTTCACTCTCATTACTACTCTCATTCCATTCTCTAAATTCTACTATTTCCCAAATAATGCAAATATTAAACAACTCTTTAAACAAATATTGTTTTTCTATCAAGCGTTTTTAAGCTCTAAGCACTCTAAGTATTATTTTACTTAGGAAGCCTCTGTAGACTTTAAACTTAACCAAGTATCTTTTCAAATGTCAAGCTTCCCCAAACTCAAAGACGATTTGTGGATGGATCTTTTACATTGTATTATATAAGGATATAAAGATTTAAGTAGACTCTAGTAAAAACCTCACCAAGGAAAATATTCCAAGATTTACAAAATAAAAGCTAGAGTATTTTCTTATGCTTCTTGCCTAACTTGCTTCTATGCAATATATATAACAATATATACTTAAGCTTATGACCATATACAATTAGTATATCTATATAATTGTATACAACAACATATGGCTTTTGTAATTGTTCATTTTCTTTCTTATGTTTGATGTATCTACTTCAAGCAATTTACTTTTGTACTCACAAGCTTCATAAATCCTCTAATAACTTCAAAATCGTGTTAAGAAATAGAATTTAATGCAATGAGTTCGGTTGAGTCTAATATTGAGAAGAATATAATACAAGAACATGTTATGTACCAAATTTATTTTTTGTTATACAAATGTTCAATAAATGGTGTGCAATTTCATCTTCTTTGTCTACAAAGAAGTAGAGAGCAAGAGTTGCATTTCCAAAAGTACTAATTTTCTCTTACCATAAAACACAAAGTTTAACATAGGAATAATAAATGAATCTATAAATAATCATTAAATGTCTATAACAATTGTTTAAAATAAATTCAAATGATTGGATGAGTAAAGATTATATATCATTCATAGAGTAAAAGTAGTTAAAAACATTAGATGGAGTGATCATTTGACACAATTATCACTTGTATGCGCTTATCTTAGAGACATGTGACTTTGAACGCAATAGGTTCTAGACGCACGAATCATAGACACAATTTGTTAATGGACATAATTTATCATTTGATGCATTAACTCATTGAACTAGTTTAGTAAATAAACACGTTTAAAATACCACTATAGTTATACATTTTCATAAAATGTTTTTAAGCATTTAAGAGTTTTCCTTGATTATTTCTTCTAGATAAAAACATCATTAAGCATGAAAAATCACAAATTCATTTTTGGCTTCCCAAACTTAAGTGAGTATTATTCATTAGAACATCTAGAAAAAACTAAAAGACTACTAAGTTGGTTCCACAAATGATTTTGACAAAAATCACTAAGCTCCTAACAATCTATCAATTTTTCAATCTATAAATTTTTTATGATTATAAAAACTATGTTAAATTTGATTGACTAAGTATCAAGAGAGATATAAGACTCCCCAAAAACAAAGCAATAGGAAAGCTTTTTCAAAAGATGTGCATTTGTTTTTTAAATATTACATAAGTAGCACAACTTATCTGATTAAAATATTTCCAATAAATATATATTATAATTTTTTTAATTTTTATGAATATTTTCATTGATGTGGGAGATGATTTGAAACATAATTTGAGACGAAAAATCATTGTCCAGGGAATAGTGAGGAATAAACAATCACTTCTTTCTCTTATTTTTCTATACAACCAAACAACACTAAAATCAACTCTATTTCTCATCTTTTTCTCTCTTTTCATTATCTTTCTCACATATTTCTCTATTCTTATTTTCTTCCTCCAACCAAATGAAGCCTTAGACCTGGAAATTTCTTTGATGTAGCTTACCCATTTTTTCATTTTCTCATTTCAACCACATTTTTTCATAATATAATGACATCAGAAGAAAGTAATGGTTGGCCTATAGAACTTCTTGGAGATTCTAATTCGGTAAGTGGAGATGATGAAACAAAAGAACTACAAAATGAACTAGTTGAAAACATCAATGAGTCAACTCCTTTTAAAGGGCAAATTTTCAATTCTGATGAAATTGCTTACAATTTTTACTCTTTATTTGTAAAGAGTTGTGGTTTTTTTATTAGACGAGGTCACACCTACAAACATACACTACGCCAGAATATGTCTTTAAAGGCGTGTCTTCGACCGCGCAACCTAGAAAAATGATGTAAAACAAAAGGCGGAGGAAACTTATACAGCGCAACATTAAGAATTCGTTGTTCAAATGGATTAGCGGATATAATGTTAATAGCGCAACAGATCATATTCGTGGTTCAATATGTACTTGCTTTAATTCGTAATTTTTAACGGCGCCAATATTGCACATCGCTGTTAATAGTAATATGTTTAACATCGCAACCATTTCACATCGCTGTTAATAAGAATATTTTTAACAACATCATTTTTGTTTTCACTGTGGATTTTATAGCTTATATAGTGTAATCTATAACTTTTGTTGTTTATTAGATATGTGTATTAAATTATTTTCGAACCCCCATAATTTGTTTTGCTTTGTGAATCGTGATATGAGTTTCTCACTCGAAAGTCGAAACTAATAAAGATATTAGTTTCCCATAAATCTTTGAGTCTATATATTGAAAGAAAATGAAGAAGGATTTCATTGAAAGAAAATGAAGTTCATCAGAGATATTGATTTTCATTGATCGTGAGGTGTTTTAGTTTAGTTGATTTTCATTCATTGTTTTGTTGATTTTTCATCAGTGTTTTGATCCATCATATTATATGTTTATGTAATAGGGGGATAAAATTGAGGCTGTAGTGAAGGAGAGTTATATTCCACAACTGCCAAAAAAACTTAAGGATAGTTTTAACTATATTCTTGAAAACTTTGATGTTGTGCCAAATGATGGGTTATATGCATTTTCTAAAAATATTCCTTACAAGCTAATATTTCAAGATGGATCAGTAATGAAAAGGTGATTCATTTTTTCTGTTTGTAATTATTGAATTTATAATCATGTTTAATTATTTTATAAATCTTATGAATTTTATTTTTAGGGAATTATTCGATACTGAAGGGGCTGACCCACACTTTATTGAATTTGTTAATTCTATTTTGCAAGATGAAGAAGATCTAGAGTTACTTAATTTCTCTAAGTCTGATTGAACTATGTTGATGCATTATACAATTCTAGACATTTCTTTTTTCTCTGTTTTGTTGTCTTTTTCGGATATTTTACCAATGATGAACATTTATTTTCAAGCAATTCTATTTTCTGCAATTCTATGTTCGACAATTCTGTTGTATATATGTATGCAGGTATTATATGCAGATATATGGAATTTCAGCAATCAAGATTGTTCAGCTCTCTAGTCAGATTAGAAGTTTGTTTCAGAATAGATTAATATATTGTATAGATTTTAAGGATTTTAATGTGTATATAGTCTGTTCCATACTTCCATCATGTAACAAAACATAATTAAAATATAATTTTCAATATATACAACATACAATTTCAGTTGTTTATTATGTTTTTTGTAACACTATTTAGCTTACAATTTTGATGGTATAATACTTAATGCCAGCATGCAACTTGGCGTGTTAATATAACATATGTTTCAACAGCGAAATAATGAATGGTCCACAGCGAAGTAAAACACATCGCTGTTGAATATAGAAAATAATGAACTTAATGATAGCGAAGTAAAATGCATCGCTGTTGAATACATAATGTAACTAACTTAATGACAGCGAAGTAAAACACATTGCTGTTGAATACATAATATAATGAAATTAATGACAGCGAAGTAGAACGCATCGCTGTTTGTAACACCCCATATTTCAAGTCTTGAAAATCATAGTATCAGCCCTCGGACTCTCGCTTGAGCGAGAGATTCTCGCTTGAGTGAGAGAGGTTCACCTGAGAGGGTGAAATCCTGGGCTATACTGGAGGATTCTCGCCTGAGCGAGAGTTGTCTCGCCTGGGCGAGAAATGTCATTTTGGGGCTGTTGCCACTGTGAGATTCTCGCTTGAGCGAGAGGGTCAGATTTGAGTTTTTAAAATGGGCGGGATTTTCTCGCTTGAGCGAGAGATCCCTCGCTTAAGCGAGAACCCGACGAGACAACATTTAATGAGAAACCCCTAAACACAATCTAGGGTTTTTAGAAAAGAAGAAGAGTGAGAGAAGAGAGCTTTTCAAGGGCAAAAAGCTTGGATACTCATCTAAGAGCTTGAGAAGAGGTAAAACTCTAGATTCTAACTCTCTTTTCTCTCTTAAACTCACTTTGGGGTATGTTGGATCTCTTCTAAAAAATGAAGAAAACCATGGAAACTCATCCTCTTGAGGGATGGTTCATTTTGGGTCATACTTACCTTGTAAACTCTTGGTTTAGAGTTAGTATCTCAAGAATGGAAAGGGTTGTGGGTTGATTCATGAAAACCCCAAAAACCCTAAAAGTGAAAATGTGGTACAAGGAGAGAGTGAGTAAAATGCTAGAGGTAGAAGATGAGTTTACCTCCAAATATTGGAATATGAGATATTATGCATGTTTTAGATGGTTGAATATCTATGATGAATATTTTGTATGATTAAATGATGCACTGTAAGTTGTTTATGTGATATTTGGAATAAATGACTAACATTGTGTTATGTGGTGGGATGAGGAAAGATCCTAAGGTTGGAGGCGGTGTCGGTGGAACTTGAGAAGTTGCCAAGAACCAAACCCAACACTCACCGAGGTAAGGATAAGTCTTTAATTGTGCATTTGGAATCGAAAATGTGTATTTTCTGATTATGCAATGATTGTGTTGTAAAGTACGCATTTAGTATAAACATATATGGGTGTGTTTATATTAAAGTAGGCGTAGATTTAAGGAAATGAAAGTATGTTGTACTTATGGTTATGTGATGATTGAGTTGGGAATCACGTATTTAGTATAAACATATATGGGTGTGTTTATACTAATGTGGGCGTGGATTTATCGGAAATGTTTTATGGTGAAATTAAAGAAAAGGAAATATATTTTTAGCCGATCAAGAATGGTTAGCGACTCTGGCTTGAGTATATAAGCAAAACTCTGGCTTGAGTATATAAGCAAAACTCTGGCTTGAGTATATAAGCAAAACTCTGGCTTGAGTATATAAGCGTGTTTTATTTAAAAAGAAAATGAGAATCTGCTTTTAGCTAACCTCAAGGGGTGTAGTGACTTTGGCTCAAGTTATGTAGCAAAACAAAATGAATTTCGAAGATGGTTTACTAACTTTATTTTTATATATAATGTGGATTATCTTATAATGATATTTATTGAATTAATGACTTACTCCTTTGTGTGTTTTGTGTTTTGTCATTGATAATCCCATTGCAGATAAACAAATGATATGAGGGAGACTCATTTTTGGGAGATTTAGGAGCTTTATATTTTTGGGATTCATTAATTGCACTATTTTGTACATGAGTGCTTATTGAATTAATGACTTATACGATTGATTGTATTTCCGTATACACGTAGCTATGGGTATTTTGGAAACCCATAGCTAGTTGTATGCGGTAGACACTAGAGTCAAATTGAATGAATTATGTTTTTCCGCAATATACATTGTATGGTAATATTATGTGTTGAAAGTGTTTTAAGGAATGATAATTGAGAAATCAAAGTAGTGTGATGACTGTATGCATGAAAGGTTTAAAATAAAAGAAAAATTTTCAAGGGTAGAATTTCGGTCCTTACACTGTTAATATAATGAAATTAATGACAACGAAGTAGAACGCATCGTTGTTACTATAATGAAATTAATGACAGCGAATTATAAGGCATAACTGTTAAATATAGAAAATATCTAAATGTAACGACTCTTTTTTAAATGGTTTTGCTTCGTTATATGGGTTTCTCAGAGAGAGGTTGAAGCATTAAAAATATTCAATTTCCAACATTAAAGATATCACCAGTTTCCCATAAATATTTTAGTCTATATATTGAAACAAAATGAAGAAGGGTCTCATTGAAACAAAATGAAGTTCATCAGAGATATGGATCTTCAAACTATTTTTCATGGAGATCTTTGTATTTTGTTTATATTCTTTGATCATAAGGTATTTATTCACATCATTATTTTGTTTATTTATTTAATGTTTTTTTCATTTATGATTTTTCATTTTCATTTTACATGTTTATTTTCGTAACAGGTGGAGAAGAAAGCTCCAATATTGAACAAAAATGGGAATTGGTCGTTTGTGATTCACATTGTTATTCTTATCGATCAATATGCATGCATCCAAACCTTGATGCATCCAAAGCTTATATTCACATCTTTTACTTATTTTCAAAAGATGTGACTTTTTTTTACAAAATCTTTCCGCAAAAGAACCGCAGATGTGACTCTTCACAGAAGGAATAATGCATTCAACTCTTCTAGCTCTTGAGGTTCAGCCGCTGGTTCAAATGATATGTTTTCTTTGTTTGGTGTTATATCATTCCAAATGATATCTTTCCTTGGTTTGTGTCCTAAAAAGAGCATCTATCCAACGTTCACAGATACAACATTCAACTTAGCATATTTAATAGATTTTCAATATTGAACAAAAATGTAACATTTAGCTTTAAGGATTTAATGTTTCCATGTAACAAACAATTTCCATTTCAGTTTATTTTTGTATTATGTACAATTTCAATTTCAATATATATAACATTCAATTTCATTTTGTTCAACACTTCAACTTATAACTGACGTCTTTTAAAAGAATGAAAATGTGAATCATCATCAGCGAAAATAGTAAGTTTATCATCATCAATATTGAACAAAAATGTAACATTTAATTTTAAGGATTTAATGTTTCCATGTAACAAAAAAATTTCATTTCAGTTTTCAATATGTATAACATTCAATTTCCATTTCCGTTTATTGTGTTTTATCTATAATTTCAATTTCAATATATATAAGTTTCAATTTCATTTTGTTCAACACTTCAACTTATAACTGACATGTTTTATAAGAATGAAAATGTGATTCATCATCAACAACGAAATAATAAGTTTTAAATGAATAATCAACAGTGAAAGTATATCATTTAAATGACTTATCAATAACGAAAATACGTTTTAATAAATAATCAACATTGAAAGTATATCACTTCGCTATGGAAATAGTCTGATTTTTTTAAATAATTGATAAAAATTAATTTTGTAACACCCCGAATTTTAGTCTTTAAAATTATAGTATCAGTCCTGGAAGTCTCGCTTGAGCGAGAGATTCTCGCCTGAGCGAGAAAGGATCACCTGCGAGGGTGAAATCCTGGGCTATACTGGAAGATTCTCGCCTGAGCGAGAGCTGCCTCGCCTGGGCGAGAAATGGCAACCTAGGGTTGTGGACACTGTGAGATTCTCGCCTGAGCGAGAATCCCTCGCTTGAGCGAGAGGAAGCCTGTTGGGACTGTGAGATTCTCGCATGAGCGAGAGGGTCAGATCTGAGATTTTAAAATAGGCGGGATTTTCTCGCCTGAGCAAGAATGGGCTCGCTTGAGCGAGAACCCGACGACTACTCTTTAAAATAGAAACCCCAAACACATTTTAGGGTTAGAACTTTGAAGAGAAGAGAGAGAAGAGAGCTTTTCAAGAGCAAGGAGCCTTAGGACTCATCTTAGAGCTTGAGAAGAGGTAAACCTCTTGTTTCTAACTCTTCTTCTTCCTCTCTAACTTGTTTTGGGTATGTTGGATCTATTTTCAAAACATGAGAAACCATGAAAACTCACCCTTTAGATGGTTTGTTTTATGTTGATTTTCTCTTGTAAACTCTTGGTTTAGAGTTGGTATTTGATGAATGGAAAGATTTTGTGGGTTATTCATGAAAACCCCAAAAACCCCCAAAATGAGAATATGGAGATAAAGAGAAAGAGATGAAATGTTAGATGTGGATGATGAGTTTGTGCTTTGATGTTGATATATGAGATAAACATGTATGTTTTGATATTTAGAAACTTGTATTGAAGTAGTTTTGGAAATATTGAAAATATGTGAATCCCTTCTGTGTTTGATGATGAAATACGAGTTATTTATGTGTTATTTTGAATAAATGACTGACATTGTTGTTATTAGTGGAAATGAGAAGAGAGATCCTAAGGTTGGAGGAAACCGCGGAGGAGACTTTTAAAGTTACTCGAAACCGATCCCCAACACTCACCAAGGTAAGGGATAAGTGTCTCTAAATCATACTTGCTGATACGAATTGAGGTATGTAAAAGAGGTAATGGCTTAAAATGATACGTCTGTAATTTATGCATTATGTTGGAAAATGCGTGACTTTTCTATTATGGAATATGAAAGTAATATTATTGGGGGTGTACCAATGGAAAGATGACTCATATGAAAGTAATATTATTGGGGGAGTACCAATGGAAAGATGACTCATATGAAAGTAATATTATTGGGGGAGTACCAATGGAAAGATGACTCATATGAAAGTAATATTATTGGGGGAGTACCAATGGAAAGATGACTCAAATGAAAGTAATATTATTGGGGGAGTACCAATGGAAATATGACTCGGAGAAATGAATGTCGTATGCATGCTATAGGATATATAGTATGGGTATATATTCTATAGGGTGAATATGAATGATGAGAAATGCGAATGTCACATGAATGTCGTATGCATGCTATAGGATATATAGTATGGGATATATATTCTATAGGGTGAATATGAATGATGAGAAATGTGAATGTCACATGAATGTTGTATGCATGCTATAGGATATATAGTATGGGATATATATTCTATAGGGTGAATATGAGCGATAAAAAGGAAGATGTTGAGAAAGAACGTAATATGCATACTATAGAATATATATTATGGGATATATATACTATAGGATGAATATGAGTAAAGTGGAAAGTAAAGGAAGATGATTTGAATGTTTACAATTTTGTATGTGTGTTTACGAATTATATTAAAGCTTAATTGTACTTGAATGTGGATTATCATGTGATGTTAGTTTTGAACTAATGACTTACTCCCTTCGTTTTGTGTGTTGTTTATGATAATCCCATTGTAGGTAAATGAAGGATTTTGAGGATGGAGCTCAATTAGGAAGCTTTTGTGTTTATCTACTCGATTGTCTTTATTGCTATTTGACATTGTAGTAGATTTGATAATATTTTGGGATAAATGTAATCTGATTAGGATAATATGGTGACATGTAGTTATGGACGTTATGACCCTCGAAAACCCATAACTGGATGTATGTGGTAAATACAATCTGAATGAATTATGTTTTTCCGCAACATAAGTTTGTATGATAATATGATAGGGTAAAGAGTATTTTCAAAGAGAGATACTTAACAGTTTTTAATGAAGGTGACGACTGCATGTAAGAAAGAATTAAAATAAACGAAAAATTTTCAAGGGTAGAATTTGGGTCGTTACAAATTTGATTATTAAGTTTAATTAAGGATATGTGCCGTTAAGTCTTTGAGTCTCTTTTTGAAAAAAATTGTAATTAGTTTAATCGTTTAAGTGAAAAATTAACTCAAAATGAATAATCAACGACGAAAGTATATTATCACTACACTGTGGAAATGTTCAGATTTATTTAAATAATTGAAAAAATTTAATTTTATTATTAAGTTTAAGTAATGATATGTGCCGTTAAGTCTTTGAGTCTCTTTTTGAAAAAAATTGTAATTAGTTTTGTGACACCCTAGATTTATATTTCCTAAGTTAAAGAATTAGCCCTAGAGAGCAAGGCATACTGGCAGATTCTCGCTTGAGCGAGAGGTCATTGCCCAAGCGAGAGAGTCAGATTTCCTCCAAGTATTTTATCTGGGAATCTCGTCTGAGCGAGAGAAGGATCGCTTGAGTGAGAGAGGCTCACCTGGGTGAGTGGAATACTGGGCTATATGGAAGGATTCTTGCCTAAGCGAGAGTTGCCTAGCTTGAGCGAGAGTTGCCTCGCCTGAGCGAGAGTTGTCTCACTTGGGCGAGAAAAGTGACATTTTGGACTTGTCGAGGCTGTAAGATCCTCACTTGAGCGAGAGCTTCCTCGCCTGAGCGAGAGTTCCCTCGCCTGGGTGAGAGAGTCAGATATGAGTTTTTAAAATAGGCGGGATTTTCTCGCTTGAGCGAGAATGGGCTCGCTTAAGCGAGAACCCGACGATTTTGCATTAAATGAGAATCCCCAAACACATTTTAGGGTTAGAAATTGAAGAAATGTGAGAAAAGAGAGCTTTTCCAAGGGCAAGGAGCTTTGATACTCATCTAGAAGCTTGAGAAGAAGTAAAATCTTGTTTCTAACTCTCTTCTTCCCTTTGAAACTTGTTCTGGGTATGTTGGATCTCTTCTCAAAATATGATAAACAATGGAAACTCACCCTTTTGAGTTATGGTTCGTTTTATGTTGTTTATCTCTTGTAAATTCTTTGTTTAGAGTTGATATTTCAAGAATGGAAAGGGTTTGTGGGTTGATTCATGAAAACCCCAAAACCCTAAAGTGAAAATGTGGTTAAAGAGGAAAATGGGTAAAATGCTAGAGGTAGGAGATGAGTATGCATTCTAATGTCGAAATATGAGATGAATATGTATGTTTTAGATGTTTGTGAACTTATGATGAAAGTAGTTTAGAAACATTGAAAATATGATAAATATCTTGTATGGTTAAATAATGCAATATGAGTTGTTTATATGATATTTGAAATAAATGACTAACATTGTGTTATATGGTGGGGAATGAGGAAAGATCCTAAAGTTGGCGACAGTGTCGGTGGAACTTGCGAAGTTACCAAGAACCAAACCCAACACTCACCAAGGTAAGGATAAGTCTTTAACTTATGCATTGTGTTAGAAAATGCGTGGATTGGCTGATTGTGGATAATGAATTCAAGTTGTGAACCATTTATTTATTATAAACATATATGGGTATGTTTGTAATAAAAATGGAGTGGTTTTACCGTTTATGAATTGATGGAGTGTTAATGAAAATAAAACTCGTTTTTAGCCGACCTTGATTGGTTAGCGACTTTGGCTCAAGTTATGTAGCGACACTTTGGCTCAAGTATGTAGCGAAAATTTGGCTCAAGTTATGTAGCGATGCTTTGGCTCAAGTTATGTAGCGATGCTTTGGCTCAAGTTATGTAGCGAAACTTTGGTTCAAGTGATGTAGAAAAAATGAATTTCTAAAACGGTTTACAAACCCATTTAAAATATGGATTATCTTATAATGGTATTTATTGTCTTGATGACTTACTCCTTTGTATGTTGTGTGTATTTGCCATTGATAATCCCATTGCAGGTAAACATGATGGTTAAGGATGCTTGGTTCGAGGCCTTAGGAGCTTAGAACTTGGATTCTTTATTTTTCTTTTTGTGATGTAAATTGTTACTTGGATGATTGTAATCCTAACTGATTGACTTTCAATAATTTTTGTAATACTGGATATTAATAGCTATGAGTATTTTGGAAACCCATAGCTAGTCGTATGCGGTAATTACTGGGGAAAAGAATATACAAATTATGTTTTTCTGTCATGTAAAGAAGTGTGTAGTATAGTATGATAACTGAGTTTTAACGTAATGAATACTGAATATGTCAAGGTATAGTAAAGAATGTAGGAATAAATGGATTAAATAAGGAAAAAATTTCGAGGGTAGAATTTGGGTCCTTACAAGTTTAATCGTTTAAGTGAAAATTTAACTCAAAATGAATAATCAATGGCGAAAGTAATGTGGAAATTAATTTGAATAGTAAGTTTAATTAAGTGATTGGATATGTGCCGTAAATCTATGAGCCTGTAGTCATGATGGAATTTGTAGATGGCATTATTTATGTAACCTTTTAAACAAGACAACAACGTCATGTTAAATTTGCGATTAACTTTTACCTATACAACAACAAAACATATAAGTCTCGCTGTGAATGTTTAAACTTCGACAGCGAAATTTATCGCTCCGCTGTGGATAATAAACTTTTGAAATCGAATATGACGTTGCACTATTGTAAATGGAAATTAAACTTTAGACAACCATTTTTCTTAACATTTTATTAACCGTATGCATATATGTTTTTAGGCAACATTGGATTTTGGTTGTCATTAATCGGGTCAACCATCAATTGTTCTATTTTGATTCACTACAAAATGGCTATCTGAACAAGTACCCTTTTATGATAGA
Organism: Lupinus albus; assembly: GCA_009771035.1. NCBI lineage: Eukaryota > Viridiplantae > Streptophyta > Magnoliopsida > Fabales > Fabaceae > Lupinus > Lupinus albus. Next base: position 7,090,377 of record CM020006.1, on the reverse strand, counting down.
TATTTTTAATACGTAAGTGGACAACTCATTTAAATTTACTGAATTTTGTTACACTTTCATTATCAGTTCATTTAAACATTATTTTCTATATTGTTTAGGGAATTGAATACATATAGAGCCCTAAACCTTAAACGTCAAAAACCCGCCAAGTGGATTCATGTTAAGGTATTGTTACTACCTATCAAACAATGTATTATCAAACAATTATTTCATTATCACTTATATTTACCTGATTTTATTTGTAGACCATAAACGTCGACACCACCACCAGCACAAAGATTGGGGTCGACGCGACCAAGTCGGAAGTAATGACTCAGTTTACAATTTCAGCCGGTTTTCACATTTATCATATATAAGGGAGTGTGTCGCTCCCGAATCAACAACACTAAACAAGGAATACCTGTCACCATGCGTTTACCTCTCGCCGGATCATCAACACCTGATGTCCCTGCGTCACTTGGGGTAACCATCTGATCGTGGTCTCTCGCCTCCTCGGCAGGAGTGGCATTAGGTCTCCGATCCAGCTTGGAACAATACCTTTTATTATGCTCAAACTCCTTGCAGTGGAAACATCCATTCCCCTTTCCTCATACATCCCACATCGGATCAGACTATCCGATTCTGATGCCTCTGCACCATACATAGTAACCACTCTGCCGATAGATTGAGGTCGTCCAGTCCCCATAGCATTCATACCCTGCCGTGACGTAGGACAATGCCTCTTTATAGGTCCGGTCTCTTTACAACGAAAACGGTGATTTGTAGTTCTAGAACACAATCATCCGTCATGTTTCCGGTTACACTTGTTGCACCAAGGTGGAGAGTTTAACCGTGACCCTCCGGCATTCGCATGGGTCCTCGATCCATACGAAATGCAACTCCGAGTACCAACACGTGGAAAATAATGCTTCCGCTCTTCACGATACCTCTTATCCTTGCCTCTTCCGTGCACAAAATTTCGTTGAGGCCCAAAGTCCTTGTGAGGAATGGATTCGGAGGTCGCCACTCCATCCGCCTTCATGTTAGTACACTCCATTCCTTGGACCCACTCAATAGCAGCATTCGGGGTGAATTCGACTTGGAACGGACTAGGGTTCCTTCTGCAGGATTTATCTAACCCCCGGTACTCAGCCGGTCCTTGTTGAACTAGAGTGTGCAAGCTTGGACCTGGTGCCATGCTCCGATTCAGATGTTGTAAATTCTCACTCATTTGTTGTAGTGCCGCCACCATCTGGGCCAAGAGGTCATTCGGAACATTCTGACTCGCTCCTCTTTCTCTTCCAGCCATGTGTACCTGCACTCACGTACTTGTCAGTAGACTAATTGTATAACCAGACAAGCATCACATAACACACAATCGTCAATGCTAACCAAGCAATTCAAACACATAAAGATCACAAAGAAGCATGTAAGGCCATATCCTAGGCCGCAGGATTAACTATGCTCTGATACCATATTGTAACGACCCGATTTCTACCCTTGAAATTTTTTTCATTCATTTTAATTCCATCTTACATACATTCATCATCTTACTTAAAACCTTCAGGAATCATTCCTTAAAAATACTCTTTACACCTATTATATTATCATATAATTTAAATTGCGGAAAAACATAATTCATTCATTATTATTCCCATTGGGTACTAAGAGCCCAAAAGTGATAATACTCCAAATATGACAATACTCATGGTTACGAATATCCAAATAAATGTCAATCATGGTTACAATTATTCAAATCCACAAGTAGTCATTTAAAGTACAAAAACGCAAATAGTGAATCCAACGTCTAAAGCTCCTAAAGCTCCCGAACTAGCATACTCCATTCATCTATTTACCTGCAATGGGATTATCAATGACAAAAGTACAAAACACACAAAGGAGTAAGTCGTTAATTCAATAAACGTCATTATAAGATAATCCACATTAGAAAAAGGTTTAGTAAACCATTTTCGAAATTCATTTTGTCCTGCTACATAACTTGAGCCAAAGTCGCTACACCCCTCAGGGTTAGCTAAAAGCAGAATCTCGTTTCTCTTAAAACAAATCACGCTTATATACTCAAGCCAGAGTTTACGCTTCTATACTCAAGCCAGAGTCGCTAACCATTCCTGGTCGGCTAAAACATATTTTCCTTTCATCGATCTCCTCATAAATCATTTTCATGCTTCTATACTCAAGCCAGAGTGTATGCTTCTATACTCAAGCCAGAGTGTATGCTTCTATACTCAAGCCAGAGTGTATGCTTCTATACTCAAGCCAGAGTGTATGCTTCTATACTCAAGCCAGAGTCGCTAACCATTCATGGTCGGCTAAAACATATTTTCCTTTCATCGATCTCCTCATAAATCATTTTCAAGCTTCTATACTCAAGCCAGAGTGTATGCTTCTATACTCAAGCCAGAGTGTATGCTTCTATACTCAAGCCAGAGTCGCTAACCATTCATGGTCGGCTAAAACATATTTTCCTTTCATCGATCTCCTCATAAATCATTTTCATGCTTCTATACTCAAGCCAGAGTGTATGCTTCTATACTCAAGCCAGAGTGTATGCTTCTATACTCAAGCCAGAGTGTATGCTTCTATACTCAAGCCAGAGTGTATGCTTCTATACTCAAGCCAGAGTGTATGCTTCTATACTCAAGCCAGAGTCGCTAACCATTCATGGTCGGCTAAAAATGTACTTCTTTTTCATTCGTTTCACCATAAATCATTTCCGGTAAATCCACGCCCACATTAGTATAAACACACCCATATATGTTTATACTAAATACGTGATTTACACTCAATCATCGCATAACCAGAAAGTACCACATACTTTCCTTTCCGTAAATCTACGCCTACTTTAATGTAAACACACCCATATATGTTTACATCAAATGCGTACTTTACGTATCAATCATTGCATAATCAGAAAACTCACATTTTCGATTCCAAATGCTCAATTAAAGACTTATCCTTACCTCGATGAGTGTTGGGTTTGGTTCTTGGCAACTTCTCAAGTTCCACCGACACCGCCTCCAACCTTAGGATCTCTCTTCATCCCACCACATAACACAATGTTAGTCATTTATTCCAAATATCACATAAACAACTTATATTGCATCATTTAATCATACAAAATATTCATCATCAATATTCAACCATCTAAAACATGCATAACATCTCATATTTCAATATTTGGGGGTAAACTCATCTTCTACCTCTAACATTTTACTCATTCTCTCCTTTTACCATATTTTCACTTTTAGGGTTTTTGGGGTTTTCATGAATCAACCCACAACCCTTTCCATTCTTGAGATACTATCTCTAAACCAAGAGTTTACAAGATAAAAACAACATAAAACGAACCATAACTCTAACGGATGAGTTTCCATGATTTCTCATGTTATGAAAATAAATCCAACATACCCAAAACAAGTTAGAGAGGAAGAAGAAGAGTTAGGAACAGGAGGTTTACCTCTTCTCAAGCTCTAAGATGAGTCCTAAGGCTCCTTGCTCTTGAAAAGCTCTCCTCTCTCTCCTCTCTTCGAAGTTCTCCCCCTAAATTGTGTTTGGGTTTCTGTTTTAAAGAGGTGTCGTCGGGTTGTAATCGATTACCAACATGGTGTAATCGATTACAACGTGAAAAATGCGCATATCTGATGCTTTTAATACGATGTAATCGATTACCAGGAGTGTGTAATCGATTACCAGGAGTGTGTAATCGATTACACTGTGTCAGATGCACATATCTGATGCTTTTAATACGATGTAATCGATTACCAGGAGTGTGTAATCGATTACCAGGAGTGTGTAATCGATTACCAGGAGTGTGTAATCGATTACCAGCAATGTGTAATCGATTACCAGCAATGTGTAATCGATTACCAGAAATGTGTAATCGATTACACTGTGTAAGATGCACATATCTGATGCTTTTAATACGATGTAATCGATTACCAGCAGAGTGTAATCGATTACCATCAGAGTGTAATTGATTACCAGCAGAGTGTAATCGATTACACTGTATCAACAGCCCAAAATTGCCATTTCTCGCTCAGGCGAGAATCTCTCGATCAAGCGAGGCTTCCACGACTGATACTATATTTTTAAAGATTAAAATTTGGGGTGTTACAGGAAATGGTCCGGAGACAGATGGAGACCGAGGAAGAAGGAGATGGTCCTCCAGAAATACTTTCCTGCAGACTTTAAAAGGAAGAAGGAGATGAAATTCTTGCTGTTAGAGCAAGGGAGTTTGACCGTGGGAGAATACGCGGCCAAATTTGAGGAATTGGCCCGGTATTGTCCATATGTCGAACTTGAAGTGGACTAGAGGTCCAAATGTGTCAAGTTCGAGATGGGTCTAAAACCTGAGCATAAAGTGATGTTTGGCCACCAAGAGATTTTTCATTTCCCTACACTGGTAAACAAGTGCAGGATGTATGAGGATGATGTGCGAGTGAGGGACACTACTGCTGGTAAAGTGAACTCTCCCCGGAAGTAGGGACCTCAACGCAACCTTATACAAGGGAGAGGTAAAGAGAATGTGGGTGATGACCGACGACCTTATGCCCCACCTAACGGCCATCGTAACCGTAGCTACCAAGGGTCGAAGCATACTGTTGGAGAATTCCAACCCGACACTTTTCCTTTGTGCAGTAAGTGTGGGTGGAAACATTTGGGAACCATCTGTCTTGGCACTGGAAACTGTTGTTTTCATTGTAAGGAACCGAGGAATCTGAAGAAGTTTTGTCCGAAATTGAATCGGGGTGTGAATGTTGTCAATGGTGGACGGCCTACGACAACCGGTCGAGTGTTCACTATGAGTGGTGCGGAGACGTATGATGTCGACGGTTTGATCCAATGTAATTGTATGGTGGTACATATTCCTCTTTTATTGTTGTTTGATTTAGGAGCGACACACTTTTTTGTATTTGTTGAATGTGTAGACCGACTGGAGCAACAAACAGAGTAGTTGCCTTTCGACTTGGTCTTATCCACCCCAACTAGTGTGCCTATGGTGGTGTCGTCGTTTGTTCCTCAATGTCCAGTGGTGGTAAACGGTAGGACATTTACCGTGGGTTTAATCTGCTTACCACTGTCCCAGTTAGATTTAATTCTAGGGATGGACTAGTTATCAACAAATAGTGTAATGCTTAATTGTGCTGATAAGACCGTGGTGTTTGGAGATCTATGTTAGATTTCTGACCAGACTAGTTGTATGGAGCCAGTGTCGGCTAAGGGAGTCAGGACTTCCCTTAAGGAAGGGGGATCAGTGTTTGTTTTATTGGCATCACTGGAGAGTATTGAGAAACCCTGAGTTGGTGATATTCCGATAGTCCGTGAGTTCCCCGATATTTTTCTTGGTGATATTCTGGAATTGCCTCTAGTAAGAGAAGTTGAATTCTCCATTGACTTGGTACTTGGAACGGGACCCATATCTATAGCTCCTTATAGGATGGCACCGTTAGAGTTGGCTGAGTTGAAAAAACAGGTTGAGGACTTGTTGGCAAAGAAGTTCATTCGTCCAAGGACTCACCGTGGGGTGCACCGATTTTGTTGGTTAAGAAGAAAATGGGAGTATGAGGTTGTGCACCGATTATAGGCAGTTGAACAAGGTCACTATCAAGAACAAGTATCCATTGCCTAGAATTGATGACTTGATGGATCAGTTGATAGGAGTAGTTGTGTTTTCAAAGATTGACCTTCGGTCGGGTTATCACCAACTTCGAGTTAAGTCAGAGGATATTCCTAAAACTGCTTTTAGGACGAGGTATGGGAATTTTGAATATTTGGTGATGCCTTTCGGTGTGACGAATGATCTTGCCATATTTACCGACTACATGAATCGGATTTTCCATCCGTACTTGGATTCATTTGTAGTAGTATTTATTGATGACATACTAGTTTACTCCAAGAGCCGGGAGGAACATGCGAAGCATCTGAGGGTTGTTCTAGATCTTCTGAGGAGAAACCAGTTGTATGCGAAGTTGTCTTAATGTGATTTTTAGTTTGAATCAGTGAACTTCCTTGGAAATTTGATTTCCCGGGAAGGGGTGGCAGTAGACCCTTCTAAGGTCGAGGCAGTGATGGAGTGGGCACTGCCTAAGTCAGTTACGAAAATAAGGAGTTTTCAAGGTTTGGCCGGTTATTATCGGAAGTTCATATAGGGGTTTTCAAAGTTGGATTTACCACTAACTAAGCTTACCAGAAAAGGGGAACCGTATGTGTGGACAATCTGTTGCGAAGAAAGTTTTCAAGAATTAAAGCGGAGGTTGACTACGGCAGCAGTGTTGGTCATTCCTTTTACTGATCGTGATTTCAGTGTGTTCTGTGATGCTTCTAAGCAAGGCATGGCCTATGTATTGATGCAAGTCGGGAAATTTGTAAGAACCCAAATTCTACCCTTGAAATTTTTTCTTATTTTAACTCATGCAAACATACATTTTCCTTATATCTTATGATTGGTAACCCAAGGTACGTTACATTAGTTACCTTGATTATTTTCTAATCATTTATCATGCAGTATTCATATACACCTCCATAAGACACAAAAACATAATTCATATTAATATTCCCCATTTAATTAGAACATTGGGATAGTTATGGGTCTCCAAAATCATAATACCCATGGTTACAAATATCCAAAAATTATAATGATCATGGTTACAAATATTCAAATCAGTAAATATTCAATCATGATACAAAAAGGGGCAAGTAAAGGAATCCAGATTTATAAGCTCCTAAAGCTCCAAATCAAGCATCCTTAATTTATCCAATTACCTGCAATAGGATTATCAAATGGCAACACACAAAACATACAAAGGATTAAGACATTTAATTCAATAAATATCATTTGATATAATCCACGTTATAAACAGAGTTAGATAAACAATTTAAGCATTCCAACATAAGGTCGTTCCATTTCATTTTATCCCTTACTACCTCATACGACCATTCTTACATTCACATTCTTCCATATCAAACCTTGATACCCTCTTCTTCAATCCTGTATTACATATCCGTTTTCCCACTCACACATACTTCCACAATACCACATGGGCCAAGACATTCAATTAACTACCACTTGGGCAAGACATTCACTTCAATACCACTTGGGCAAGACATTCGATTTCAATACCACTTGGGCAAGGCATTCAATTCAATATCACTTAGGCAGGAAATTCAATTCAATACCACTTGGGAAAGACATTCAATTCAATACCACGTGGGCAAGACATTCAATTCAATACCACTTGGGCAAGACATTCAATTCAATACCACTTGGGCAAGACATTCAATTCAATACCACATAGGGCAAGACATTCAATTCCAATACCAAATAGGGCAAGACATTCAATTCAATACCACAGAGGGCAAGATATTCAATTCCAATACCACATAGGGCAAGACATTCAATTTCTTTGAATAAATCCCACATCTTATTCCCTTCGATTCAACCACATATAACCGCATATCTCATATTTCATATCTCGGAATAAAATGCTTATCCTTACTTTGACGAATGTTGGGTTTTGTCCTTGGTAAATTTGCAAGTTCCTCCGACACTGCCTTCAACCTAAGGATCTTTCCTCATCCCCACCAAACAACAACAAAATTCAGTAATTTATTCTCAACGACATTTGACATCTCATAGTTCATTTGCAAACATATATAATATTCACATATTTCCAATGTTTCCAAAACCACTTTCATTAGAAGTTTCAAACATTAAAACATACATATTCATCTTCTATTTTGCATTAAAACACAAACTCATCTTCTCCATCTACCATTTTACCCATTTTCATCTTTTAACACATTTTCATTTTGGGGGTTTTGAGGTTTTCATGAATCAACTCACAAACCCTTTCCATTCTTCGAATACCAACTCTAAACCAAGAGTTTACAAGAGAGAAAGTAAATAAAAACGAACCACAACTCAAAAGGAAGAGTTTCCATGGTTTCTCACATCTTGAGAAGAGATCACATACACCCAAAACAAGTTTGAAAGAGAGAAGGAGAGTTAGAATCAAAAGATTTACCTCTTCTCAAGCTTCTAAATGATTCCCACGAGTCCCTTCTCTCAAAATCACCTCCTTTTCTCTTCTCTCTCAAGTTCTAACCCTAAAAGTGTTTGAGGGTTTCGATTTTAAAGTGAAATTGTCGGGTTCTCGCTGATGCGAGCCATCTCTCGCTCAAGCGAGGAAATCCCACCATTTTAAAAATTTTGATCTGATGCTCTCGCTCAAGCGAGGATCTTCCAGTACCAAATTCCTGTCCCTCGCCCAGGCGAGAATCCCAGGAAATTCTGGGAGTAGTTATTGGGCCTCTCACTTGGGCGAGGCCCTCTCGCTCAAGCGAGAATCACCTAGTATACCCCAGAATTTCACTACACTTAGGAAAATAAAATTAGGGTGTTACAATCCTCCCCCTCTTATAGGAATTTTCGTCCATGAAAATTAAACATACCTCGATTCAAAAAAATGAGGGTAATCCTCCCTCATATCACGCTCCACTTCCCAAGTAGCGTCTCCTTCATCTACTTGGCTCCACAATACCTTCACCAAGGCAATCTCTTTGCCTCTCAATTTTTTGATACTTGTATCCATGATTCTCACTGGCAATGTCGTAAATGTCAAATTGTCCTTCAATTCTATTTGATCAGACTCAACCACATGAGATGGATCCCCAACATATTTCCTCAATTGAGACACATAAAACACATTGTGAAGATTTGACAACAATGGAGGTAAAGCAATCCGATATGCTACTGGTCCAATCCTCTTCAATATCTGATATGGTCCAATAAATATCGGAGTAAGCTTACTGGACTTCAACACTCTACCGATCCCAGTAGTCGGTACTACTCTCATAAATACATGATCTCCCTCTTTAAACTCAAGAGGTTTCCATCTCTTATCATAATAGCTTTTCGGCCGACTCTGTTCTATTCTTATATTCTCCATGATCTTCTTGATCTTTTTCGTCGTTTCTCAGACCAACTCGGTTCCCAATACTAAGTTCTCCCAAGTTTCAAACCAACTCACTGGAGTTCTATATTTCCTCCCATACAAAGCTTCGTAAGGGGCCATCCCGATACTAGTATGGAAACTGTTGTTGTAGGTGAACTCAATCAAAGGCAACATGCTATCGCAACTTCCCAGTTGTTCCAAAACAAAAGCCCTCAAAAGATCCTCCAATGATTGTATGGTCCTTTTCGATTGACCATCCGTTTATGGATGATAAGTTGAACTCAATTTCAACTTAGTCCCCAAAGTAGACTGCAAACTAGTCCAAAAGTTTGAAGTGAAATGGGGATCTCTATCCAAAACAATGCTCGACGGTATACCATGCAACCGAATGATTTCCTTGATATACAGTTCAGCTAATCGTTCCAAGGAATATTTCATGTTCATCGGCAATAAATGAACAGACTTTGTGACAGTAACTCTCCCCTGGCCTCTGATGTTCAATCTTGGCTTTATGACAGTTAAGATAACTCGAGACGTACAAAGCCAAATCCTTTTTCAATCCCGACCACCAAAACAACTTTTTCAGATCTTGGTACATCTTTGTGGTCCCCGGATGGAAACTCATTTTACTCTTGTGTGACTCCTCCATGATACTCTTTCGTAATTCCACATCATGAGGCACACACACTCTTCCCTTGTATCGCAACATTCCACTGAAATCCGACTCAAAACCGGTTTCCTTTCCCTTAGCCATCAAATCTCGTTTGACCTTCAATTCTCGATCCTCAACTTGCATATTTCTGATTTGGTTAAACAACTCATTGGTGACCTTGAGCATTCCCAAAATCATGCTATGAGGTCTCACTTGAATTGCCAAGTTCAATTAGTTTCCCTTCGCGAACCATCAAAGCCGACATATGTAAGGACTTCCGACTTAAAGCATCGGCTACCACATTGGCCTTTCCTGGATGGTACTACAATCCAAAATCATAGTCCTTAAGAAACTCCATCCATCTTATTTGTCTCATGTTCAATTCCTTTTGATCAAACAGATACCTCAAACTCTTGTGGTCGCTGTACACCTCAAATCTTACGCCATAAAGATGGTGTCTCCATATTTTTAATGCAAAGACCACTACAGCTAATTCCAGATCATGTGTAGGGTAGTTTTGCTCATGCGTTCTCAACTGTCGCGAAGCATAAGCAACCACTTTCCCGTCCTGCATCAATACACAACCCAAACCTTGCTTAGAAGCATCGCAATACACACTGAAATAACGATCAGTACAAGGACGAACCAACACTAGTGCCGTAGTCAACCTCCGCTTCAACTATTGAAAACTTTCTTCACAACGGATTGTCCATAAATACGGTTCTCATTTTCTAGTATGCTTGGTTAGATGTAACGTCAACTTTGGAAACCCCTCTATGAATTTTCTGTAGTAACCAGTCAAACCTAGAAAACTCCTAATCTCGGTATCCGACTTGGGCACCGCCCATTCCATCACTGCCTCGACCATAGAAGGGTCTACTCCCACTCCTTCCCGGGACATCACATGTCCAAGGAAGTTCACTGATTCCAACCCGAAATCTCATTTAGACAACTTCGCATACAATTGATTACTCTTCAGAAGATCCAAAACCACTCTCAGATGCTTCGCATGTTTCTCTCGGCTCTTGGAATAAACTAGAATGTGATCAATAAATACCACTACAAACGAATCTAGATACAGATGGAAAATCCGATTCTTTAGTCTGTAAAGATTGCTGGAGCATTCGTCACACCAAAAGGCATCACCAAATACTCAAAATGCCCATACCTCGTCCTGAAAGCAGTTTTAGGGATATCCTCCGTCTTAACTCAAAGTTGGTGATAACCCGACCGAAGGTTAATCTTTGAAAACAGAACCGCTCCTCTCAATTGATCCATCAAGTCATCAATTCTAGGCAACGGGTACTTGTTCGTGATAGTAACCTAATTCAACTGTCAGTAATCGGTGCACAACCTCATACTCCCATCTCTCTTCTTAACCAACAAAACTGGTGTACCCCACGGTGAGACACTAGGACGAATAAATTTCATTGCCAACAATTCCTCAGCCTGCTTTTTTAACTCAGCCGGTTCTAAAGGTGTCATCCTATAAGAGCTATAGAGATGGGTCCCGTTCCAGGTATCAATTTAATAGAGAATTCAACTTCTTTGACTAAGGGCAATTCCGGAATATTACCAAGAAATACCTCAGGGAACTCACGAACTATTGGAGTACTATCAATGTTGGGTTTCTTAATACCCTCCAGTGATGCCAACAGCGCAAACACTGATCCCCCTTCCTTAAGGGAAGTTCTGACTCCCTTAGCCGACATTGGCTTCATACAACTAACCTGGTCAAAAATATCACATAGATCTCCAAACACCACAGTCTTATCAGCACAATTAAGCATAACATGATTTTCTAACAATCAGTCCATTCCCAAAAATAAATCTAACTGGGACATTGGTAAGCAGATTAAATCCACAGTAAACATTCTACCATTTACCACCACCAAACACTAGTACACAAACGTCGACACAACCACCGACACACTAGTTGGGGTGGATTCGACCAAGACGAAAGGCAACGACTTTGTTTGCAATTTCAGTCGGTCTACACATTCAACAGATACAAAGGAGTGTGTCGCTCCCGAATCAAACAATACTAAAAGAGGAATACCTGCCACCATACATTTACCTTGGATCAGAGCATCAACATCTAATGCTTCTACACCACTCATGGTAAACACTCTACCGGTGGATCGAGGTCGTTCAGCCCTCACCGCATTCATACTCTTCCGTAACTTGGGGCAATACCTCTTGATATGTCCTTGTCCTCCACAATGGAAGCATCCATTTCCCGATCCGGGGTAAATATTGCCATAGTGTCCTCGACCACATTTGTTGCACATAGGATAGTAGCTTGATCCTCCTGTAGCTGTAGTGGTGGCTAGCCTTTGAGAACCACGAGTGCGATGGTTGCTAGGTGGACAATAAGGTCCTCGGTCTTCAGCCATCTTATCCTTACCCCTTCCTTGCACAAAGTTGCGCTAAGGCCCATAGTTTCGGGGAGGGTTCACTTTTCCAGTTGCAGCATCCTTCACTCGCACATCATCCTCATACATTCTACACTTGTTCACTAGTGTAGGGAAGTCAGAAATCTCTTGGTGGCAAAACTTCACCGTCAACGCAAGTTTCAGACCCATCTCGAACATGACACATTTGGACCTTCCGTCCACTTCAAGTTTGGCATATGGACAATACCGGGCCAATTCCTCGAACATGGTCGCGTACTCCCCCACGGTCAAACTCCATTGCTCTAGCTGCAAGAATTCCACCTCCTTCTTCCTCTTCAAATATGCTGGAAAGTATTTCTGGAGGAATTTGCTCTTGAAGGACTCCTAGGTAATGATCTGTCCCTCGGTCTCCATCTGTCTACGGACCATTTCCCACCAGTTCTTAGCCTCCTTCACTAGCATATTAGTGGCATATGCCACTTTCTGAGCATCAGAACAACTCATGGCCTTGAAGATCCTTTCCAATCCTTGGACCCATTCAATGGCAACATCAAGAGCGAATCCACCTTGGAATTCATTAGGGTTCCTCCTACAGACCTCATCCAGACCTCAGTATGGGTTGCGAACTCGGACTGGATGATGTGTTCTAATTCAAACTCTGCAAATTCTCGTTTACGTGTTGCAGTGCAGCTACCATCTGAGCCAAAAGATCATTTGGACCATTCTGACTCGTTCCTCTTCCTCTACCAACCATGTGTACCTGTATTCATTCACTTGTCAGTATATCAAAATTTTAACTAGACAAGAATCACAAGATCACTCAATAGTTTGTACAAACCACTTAATTCAATCACACAAAAGTCACAAAATCATAATTCATATTAATATTCCCCATTTAATTAGAACATGAGTATAGTTACGGGTCTCCAAAATCATAATACCCAAGGTTACAAATATCCAAAAATTATAATGATCATGGTTACAAATATTCAACTTCGTAAATATTCAATCATGATACAAAAAGGTGCAAGTAAAGGAATCCATATTTAAAAGCTCCTAAAGCTCCAAATCAAGCGTCCTTAATTTATCCAATTACCTGCAATGGTATTATCTAATGGCAACACACAAAACATACAAAGGAGTAAGACATTTAATTCAATAAATATCATTTGATATAATCCACATACGATCATTCTTACTTTCAAATTCTTCCATATCAAACCTTGTTACCCTCTTCTTCAATCCTGTATTACATATCCGTTTTCCCACTCACACATACTTCCACAATACCACATGGGGCAAGACATTCAATTCACTACCACTTGGGCAAGACATTCACTTCAATACCACTTGGGCAAGACATTCGATTTCAATACCACTTGGGTAAGGCATTCAATTCAATACCACTTGGGCAAGACAATCAATTCAATACCACTTGGGCAAGACATTCAATTCAATACAACGTGGGAAAGACATTCAATTCAATACCACTTGGGCAAGACATTCAATTCAATACCACCTAGGCAAGACATTCAATTCAATACCACATAGGGCAAGATATTCAATTCCAATACCAAATAGGACAAGACATTCAATTTCTTTGAATACATCCCATATCTTATTCCCTTCGATTCAACCACATGTAACTGCATATCTGATATTTCATATCTCGGAAAAAAATGCTTATCCTTACCTTGGTGAGTGTTGGGTTTTGTCCTTGGTAACTTTGCAAGTTCCTCCGACACCGCCTCCAACCTTGGGATCTTTCCTCATCCCCACCAAACAACAACAAAAGTCAGTAATTTATTCTCAACAACATTTAACATCTCATAGTTCATTTGCAAACATATATAATATTCACATATTTCCAATGTTTCCAAAACCACTTTCATAGTTTCCAACATTAAAACATACATATTCATCTTCTATTTTGCATTAAAACACAAACTCATCTTCTCCATCTACCACTTTACCCATTGTCCTCTTTTAACACATTTTCATTTTGGGGGTTTTGCGGTTTTCATGAATCAGCCCACAAACCCTTTCCAATCTTCGAATACCAACTCTAAACCAAGAGTTTACAAGAGAGAAAGTAAATAAAAGGAACCACAACTCAAAAGGAAGAGTTTCCATGGTTTCTAACCCTAAAAGCATTTGAGGGTTTCTATTTTAATGTGAAATCATCGGGTTCTCGCTTAAGAGAGCCATCTCTCGCTCAAGCGAGCCATCTCTCGCTCAAGCGATAAAATCCCGCCATTTTAAAAATTTAGATCTGATGTTCTCGCTCAAGCGAGGGATTCTCGCTCAAGCGAGGATCCTCCGGTACCAAATTCCTCTCCCTCGCCCAAGCGAGCCAAATCTCGCCCAGGCAAGAATCCCAGGTAATCCTGGGAGCAGATATTGGGCCTCTCGCTCAAGCGAGAATCACCCAGTATACCCCAGAATTTCACTACACTTAGGAAAATAAAATTAGGGTGTTACAAAGTTGTCGCCTATGCTTCGCGACAGTTTAGAACGCATGAGAAAAACTACCCTACACATGATTTAGAAGTAGCCGCAGTGGTCTTTGCATTGAAAATTTGGAGACACGATCTTTATGGTGTAAGATTCGAAGTGTACAGCTACCACAAGAGTTTGAAGTATCTGTTTGATCAAAAGGAACTGAACATGAGACAGAGAAGGTTGATGGAATTCCTTATGGACTATGATTTTGGATTGCAATTTCATGCTGGGAAAGCCAATGTGGTGGCCGATGCTTTACATCGGAAGTCCTTACATATTTCGGTTTTGATGGTTCATCAAGAGAAACTAATTGAAGAGTTCAGGGATATGAACTTGGCCGTTCAAGTAAGACCCCATAGCATGATTTTGGGAATGCTCAAGGTCACCAATGAGTTGTTTTACCAGATCAGAATAATGCAAGTTGAGGATCGTGAGTTGAAGGTCAAACGAGATTTGATGGCTAAAGGAAAGGAAACCAGTTTTGAGTCGGATTCTAGTTTAATGTTGTGATACAAGGGAAGAGTGTCTGTGCCTCTTGCTGCAGAACTGAGAAGGAGTATTCTTGAGGAATCTCACAAGAGACCCTCTCGCCTGGGCGAGATTCTCTCGCTCAAGCGAGAATCTCACAGCCTTCCCTTGCTTCTCTCGCTCAAGCAACCACTTTCTCACTTGGGCGAGATTCCCAAAATTCTCAAATTTAAAACACTGAGTCTCTCGCTTGGGTGAGACCCTCTCGCTGAAGCGAGAATCTGACAATATGTCCCATTCTTCAGGTCTATTACCTCATCTTAAGGAGGATAAATTTAGGGTGTTACAATCCTTGCCCCCTAAAAGAAATTTTGTCCCCGAAATTTTATTAGGTTACTCTCATGAAGATACTATCATCACCTCGACACTAGGCATATGATATACTCGACCAAACTTACATCTAACTGTCTAAACAATTAAGATCACTTAGACGACAAAAAAGGGCACATACCACGTAACAGTGATACCACATAGTCAAGTCATGGACTATCCTTTCAATGTCCACTTACTAAGACCACATTCTCGAACAACTAGATAACTAAGAGAACAAAATCGTAACCGGAATAAAGATTCCCAAGCATTCATCATGAACAATAGATCTCCATGATCTATCAAGCTAGCCATCGTTCAAAATGATCAGCACATACAGTGAGAATCCCAATAACACCTTTGAACCAAGGAAATGGGGAACTCCTTACCCATCATTTACCATGATGCATCATTTCACATCCAACAGACAATAGTTAGATCGACATCCACTCAATGGAAATAGTGTCAATTCATTTTACATATGAAAAATAGCCACACTTAACACAAAATTTTACATGGCTTTTCAAACTTGTACTCACTACCACAAAGAAACAAGTCATTTGTTCAACGAGTATCATTTAGACAAACAAGATTTTTGGAGTTTTTCAGAGGAAAAAATAAAATTACCAAGTAATTATCCAATTTAATCAAACATTTCTACCACACACGGATGCGGTAGAAAAGATTCTCTAGTTAATCACCTCAACTAGACGTACAAGGCCGTAGGCCCACTCAAATCATACACTTGGTTGTCAATGATTATGGCAATTTTACAAACATTCAATCCAATAACATAAGTGTTATATGAATATTCAAACTACAATGGAATGCATACATCTCGCACCCAAGTCTACATCATGTCTATGAACACATGGTCATAATTACATCACAAAGCTTCTAACAACATTATATTTATCAAAGATACATTTGCTAAAATTTTGGATTCTCCAACATGATACTAAATTAATGTTTAGCCACATGCTACACTTCACCCAAAATGATTTTCAAAAAAATAGATTAGATATACGATTCATGGCAATCATTTCGGGAATAGAAGGTTTACATAATCATTTCAACATAACTCAACAACCCTTTTTCTCATGCGACACCGAAAGTACAAATCGCAATTTTCTAAAGACTAGTTAGCTCCGGAATTACATTCCATTCAGGACAGTAGAGTCTTCATATTTCATTTACAAAAACACACTTATGCAATAACACCACAATTATGAATCTCAATTACTGACACACATGAAACAAAAACCAATTTTGTAAGTACAATATTAAAGCAGATAATTTGGTGTACATCACCACTATATCGTGCATTGCAAATATTCAACTACAAAAGGTCAATCATCATAGACCAAAAGTTTTATGTACAAAATCAAGATGACTTCGCTATTCCAAATACCACTTTCCAAAAAAGCATAGAACAAAAATTTCGTTTATCAATTAACCCGATAAAACTTAAGCAACACAACATACATGTTCATCATCAAAGCTTAAGCTTATGCACACACAAAAGTCAGTAGCATAATGAAAATTCATCACCTTAACTTTATTATGCCCATTTTGTTTTTCATACCGATTCGCTTTTAGTTTCCAAAGGATTAGAGAATCACTTAAAGTATAGGCACATACGAAAATCCCACCTTTATGCAAACACACTCATCACAACGAAATTTAAATACTTCACTGACTTCTATCAAGGCATAGGATATAGTTCTTTCAAAGGTAATACTCTCATGATGCAAACAAGATCCTCAATCCTCATTCAGATGTCCCATTGGACGACTATTATCTTAATTTTGTTCAACTAAAACCATAGAGACATATAAACAAACATCCAAGAAAGCTAATTTAATCATTCCTCTTCAATTATCTTAAACTTAGTGATAAAAGAAAATTCACATCGAGAGGTTGACCCAAGCTCAAACAAGAGATCCATCACTAGGAACTCTCAATAAATAAATCTCACACCAATAAATCCAATCGGAAAATCACAACCACAAACTCCCCATAAACAATTCCAACAAGATGTTCACAACCAGAAACTTTCAGCCAGAGTTTCACCAGAGAATCCCCAACAAGGGTCTCACACAATAAATTCAACAACAATTTCATACTAGGGAATTCAACAAGAGTTTTACAACAAGAAATCCTCTACGAAATTCACAACAAGAAATTGTCAACAAGCACTTCGTCAATAACTCACAATAAGACATCTAACGATAAGTTCACAACCAGGCACTTACCGCAAGGAATTTAACAATCATCTTTCACATCAACACTTATCACATAGTCAACAAACAATTCACATAAGTCATACAAAGAAGCATGTAAGGCCATATCCTAGGTCACAAGATTAACTATGCTCTGATACCATATTGTAAGGACTTGATTTTGTAACCCCAAAATTTTTAAAACTTTATTCATAAAGTCAAGTGATTACTTTTGAAATATATTACCAAAACGATTTGGAAAACCTGTGAGCATACAAATATCACTTATGTTCATGATTCAAGTGCGGAAATAATCAAAATTATCCATTCATTAAAACATACCATTACACTTCCTTTATCATACATATTATATACAATTATCCTTTCTCAAAAAATACTTCCATTTAACCTCATCAAAATAACCTCATTATACATGTAGGAGAAAGTCACTTATACATAAATTCACTTAAACACGTTCTTCATATTACATGATTATTGTGTGTTGAGAGCCTACCCGAAGAGGTAGTGGATTATGGTGTGTTGAGAGCCTACCCGAAGTGGTAGTGGATTATCATGTGTTGTGGACCTACCCGAAGTGGTAGTGGATTTTATTTATGTGGTGGACCTACCCGAAGTGGTAGTGGAGTATCTGTGCGGTGTAAACGGGCCGGAAGTGGTCAAGAGTAAATGTGATGATAAGTGTAAATGATGAAATGAATATGCATGCTATAGAATATATATTATGCGATATATATACTATAGGGTGAATATGGATTAGAGGAAAATAGAGGAAAATACTAAGGTTTATATTTATGTATATAAGAAATGTATTTTATTTCAATGCCTATGTATATTTAAAATGTGGATTTTCATATGCGGTTATTATTGAACTAATGACTTACTCCTTTGTCTTTCGTGTGTTGCTATAATAATCCGATTGTAGGTAAACAGATGAATTGAGGCTGCTTGATTTGGAGTCTTATGAGCTTTTAAATCTGGATTTCCTTCTTATGTATTTTGTATTACGACTGACTAAAGGCCATTTTTGGATAATTGTAATTTTGAGTATTGTAACACTGGACATGTGTAGCTATGGGTATTTGGAAAACCCATAGCTAGTTGTATGCGGTAGTTATTGGGAAGAATTAATAGGAACTATGTTTTTCTGCAGTTACGGGCAACATGGTATGAAACCGATTTAGTATGATTTAAAGTTAGTAGAAAATTAAAGGAATGGATAATTTAAAAGGTTAAAAGAAATGTATGCATGATGTAGTACGGGAAATTAAGCTTAAAGGTTTAAAATAAAAGTAAATTTTCAAGGGTAGAATTTGGGTCCTTACAATATGGTATCAGAGCATAGTTAATTCTGCGGCCTAGGGTATGGCCTTACTTTCTTCTTTGTAACAGGTTTGTGAATTGACTATTGGAATTATATGAGACTATGTGACAACTTGAAATATGTGAATTAGATTTGTATACTAATGACAGATGAGTGCAGGTTAAGAAATGGCTAGGAGAGGAAGAGTAACGAGCCAAAATGTTCCAAATAATCTGTCGCCACAGATGGTGGCTGCACTACAGCAAGTGAATGAGAACTTGCATTGCCTGAACCAAAACACAGCACCAAGTCCTAGCTCGCAACCTTTGGTCCCACCCGAACTGGCCGAGTACCGAGGATTAGGCGAGTTCTGTAGGAAGAAGCCTAAACAGTTCCATGGGGGATTCGCTCCGGATGCTGCGGATGAATGGGTTCAAAGCTTGGAGAGGATTTTCCGAGCCATGGGTTGTGGCGATGTTCAAAAGGTACCTATGCTTCCTACATGCTGGCGAATGAAGCTGAAAACTGGTGGGAGATAACCCGACGTCAGATGGAGATGGAGGAGCGAGTGATTACATGGATTGTATTCAAGTAGAAATTCCTTCAGAAATATTTTCCCGCTGATCTGAAGCGGAAGAAAGAAATGGAGTTTCTGAGGTTGGAGCAGGGTAACATGTCAGTGGGGGAATATGCGGCCAAGTTCGAGGAATTGGCCCAATTTTGCCCATATGTTGAATTGGAGGTGGACGGAAGGTCCAAATGTTATACGTTTGAATCGGGATTGAAGCTAAAGTTGAAAAGTATGTTTGGGCATCAAGAGATTGCCCATTTTTCTACATTTGTAAACAAGTGTAGGATGCATGAGGATGACCTGGCAGTTGATGAGGTGGTGACACCTAGAGTTAATCCTTTGAGAAACTTCAGCCCTTAGAGAAATCATACCCAAGGCAAGGGTAAGGGAAAGATGTTTGAGGATAACCGCAGACCTTATGCGGCGCCTACTGGTTATCGTGGCCGCAACTATCAAGGATCGAGACCTTCTACCGTTCCTAGTGGGGTAACTTCTACTCCTTTATGTGACAAGTGTGGCCGAGTCCACTATGGGAACACATGCTCGGGGTCAGAAAATAGATGTTTCCACTGAAAGGAGTTGGGACACATCAAAAGGTTTTGTCCTAAACTGAGTCAGCGGCTAAATGTCGTTCATGTCGAGAGAGCAAGGAACACAGACAAAGTGTTTACCATGAACGGTGCGGAGGAATAAAATGTGGATGGCCTCATCCAAGGTAAATGCATGGTGGCAGGTATTCCTCTTTTAGTGTTGTTTGATTCGGGAGCGACACACTCCTTTGTATCTGTTGAATGCGTGGATAGACTGAAATTGCAAACTAAGTCGTTGCCTTTCGACTTGGTCCTATCCACCCCAACTATTGTGCCTGTGGTGGTGTCGACGTTAGTGTCTCGATGTCCGGTAATGGTAAAAGGTTGGAAATTCACCGTGGATTTAATATGCTTACCATTGTCCTAGTTAGATCTAATCCTAGGGATGGATTAGTTGTCAGCGAATCATGTGATGCTTAATTGTGCTGACAAGACAGTTGTATTCGGAAATCTGAGTGAGATTTCTCATGAGACCAGTGATATATAGTCGTTGTCGGCTAAAGGAGTCAAGACTTCCTTTAAGGAGGGAGGAACCATGTTTATTTTGTTGGCATCCCTGGAGGGTCTTGAGAAACCCAGAGTTGAGGACATTCTGATAGTTTGTGAGTTTCCTAAGGTATTTCCTAGTGATATTCTGGAATTGCCTCCAGTCAGAGAAGTTGAATTCTTTGTTGACTTAGTACCTGGAACGGGACCCATCTCTATAGCTCCTTATAGGATGGCACCGTTAGAACTGGTTGGGTTGAAAAACCTGGTTGAAGACTTGTTATCAAAGAAGTTCATTCGTCCTAGTGTTTCACCGTGGGGTGCACCGGTCCTGTTGGTCAAGAAGGAAGATGTAAGTATGAGGTTGTGCACCGATTATAGACAATTGAACAAAGTCACCATCAAGAACAAGTATCCCTTGCCTAGGATTGATGACTTGATGGATCAACTGAGAGGAGCAGTGGTGTTTTCAAAGATTGACCTCCGGTCAGGTTATCATCAACTTCGAGTAAAATCGGAGGATATTCCTAAAACTGCTTTTAGGATGAGGTATGGGCATTTTGAGTATTTGGTGATGCCTTTTGGTGTGACAAATGCTCCAGCAATATTTATCGACATGAATTAGATTCTCCATCCGTACTTGGATTCAATTTTAGTGGTATTTATTGAAGATATTCTGATTTACTCCAAGAGCCGAGAGGAACATGCGGAGAATCTAAGAGTTGTTCTGGATCTTCTAAGTAAGAATCGGTTGTATGCTAAATTGTCCAAATGTGATTTCTAGTTGGAATCGGTAAACTTTCTTGGGCATGTAATATCCAAGGAAGGGGTAGCAGTAAACCCTTCTAAGGTCGAAGCGGTTATGGAATGTGTAAGATTTGCAACTAAGAGGGGGGGGGGGGGGGTGAATTAGTTGTTGCAATAAGTATGGCCAATTTTTCTGCAATATCAAAGTTAATGTGCAGCGGAAAAATTATGCAGGAAAATATTGACTAGGAATGATAGAAAAACACCGAAGAGAAGGGAAAGAGAGTACACAGGTGTTTTATACACCTTCTTGTCCACCGAAGGCTACGCCCAGTACTCTTAACGCGCAAGAGATTCCTTTATTAAATATAATGAGTTGCAATTACAATTATCTCACCCCAAGATCTCCTTGTACCTTACACACTCACTTATATCTAATCCCCTTGGAAAACTCTATTTCAAGTAACACCCTTGGTAAACACTATACCAAGTTACACCCTTAGTAAACACTATACCAAGTCACTCACCCTTTCTCTTCACACCCTTATGAAAGAAAGTAAACTTTGCAAAAGTGAAGAATGTACAATTTGACTTGGATTGCCTTACAATATATGACAATTTCTAGAACTTGCAATCCAATAACAACTCTTTATACTTGAGATAATAATGCTCTTTAACAATACGAAAAACACTTAGAAGCAGTTTCAAAATAACTTCGAAAGTTTAAGAGTAGGTTACTTGAAAAGAGTAAGTAAAATCAGAAAGTGTGAGAGCTTTTGAGAGTTTCAATTAAAAGTTTGTAATCTGAGTTGTATATGTTTTTCTTTTGTTGTGAGAGTGTTTCAATGCCTTTATATAGGCTTCCAGTCAACAATAATACCCTTAGGCATGAGTAGGTTTCGTTTGGAATGAAAAGCAATCAGTTTGGAGTGAAACCTCTTCACTTGAAATCTGAAAACTGATGCAACAGCTCTCAGTAATCGATTACTGCAAATGGGTAATAGATTACCCAACAATCCTGTTAACAGCTTTTTGAAAAATCACACAGTGTAATTGATTACAGGATTTGAGTAATCGATTACTCAACAACACTGTATGACAGCTTTGTGAATTTTCCTTAGTGTAATCGATTACACTACTTTGAGTAATCGATTACCCTGTTTTCTAAAAATGGTAATCTATTACTTCAAAGTCTGTAATGGATTACTCATAGCTGTTGGAGGTTTGAAAACTCTTTTCTCACTCATGTAACTTATTACTCAAGTATGGTAACCTGTTACATGTTGTTTTTGAAAATTATTTGTATTCACACTTAGATTATTCTGATTTTCTTGAAAAAAAAATTCAGCATTATTAACTAAGTAAATAAATGAGTTGTAAGGATAGAAGTACCTAAGACTTAGACTCTAAATCTTGAAGCTTTATCTTCGATAGTATTTGTCGGTCTTCTTCCTTTCTTCTTTTTGTGATATTGGTGTCTTCATCAAAACCGTGCCAAGGTTAGGAGCAAGATCTTCTTCACAATCTCCCCCTTTATGATGATGACAAACCAATGTCTTCTTGAAAGTGTAATTTTCTGAGAGCAGCATACGTGATGATATATGTTGACTTCTCTTGAGTATGCTCCCCCTATATGTATGCATGTATGCTCCCCCTTTCTTTTGGAGTTATGTGCGTGAAAGAATATTGACAGAAAATACACACCTCCCAACTTTTATCCCCATTTTGACTTCATCAAAAAGAAGAAAAGCCAAGAGTCTAGCACAATAGACATTTGTAGAGCATAACATACAATATTTCATAGTATATGAAAGTTCAAGTAATATAAAGTATAATATAATAACACCATGTACGAAAACATAAACTGAAAAGCATTGCATAACAACGAAAATAAAGATGTTCATACACGAAATCCAAAACAGCAGAAAATAAAATAAAAATACAAACAATGTTTAAACAACCACATGGAAAATACACAGCCATAAGCATTACATAATCAGAAACCTAGACAAAATATCTAAGAATCGGGCTCGGAACTATCTTCATCAACATCCATGTTGCTTAGCCTCGATGAAAGACGATGAAGTTCATAATGGATTTGTTGGCTCTGAGTATCGAAAGCATCCATCCTTGTGGTGATGTAGCCTCGAAGAAAAACCAATTCATCCATAAT
The DNA here is from genome assembly GCA_009771035.1 of Lupinus albus. Lineage (NCBI taxonomy): Eukaryota > Viridiplantae > Streptophyta > Magnoliopsida > Fabales > Fabaceae > Lupinus > Lupinus albus. Next base: position 7,066,926 of record CM020006.1, on the reverse strand, counting down.
CATCTGATTTTTGGGCATTGCAGCAGACGAAGAAGATTGAGCATGAGACTCAGGCTGGTTTGGCTTAGTAGTAGGTTCTAGTTCGTCGGTAGGAGCAGGTTGGCGGTCGGTACAATGCTTGTAGGTTCGACGAGTGACAAGATCTATAACGAATCCCATCTTGTGGAAAACCTCAATATCAACCTTGATTTCGTGAAGATTGAGGGCCACTTTGGTCTCACCATCTAAGGATACGCCGAAATGCTCAAGGATTTTGGTAATGAAGATGGCGTAGGGCAACAGACTTTGGGAGCCGCGAACATGCCACATTTGTTGCATTATCATCTTAGTCCAATTAATTTTGATGTTAAACTTGATAGCATACATCAATTGGAGTTCTATGTCACTTATTTGCGAATGGTTTGAAAAGCAATCAGTTTGAAGTGAAACCCTTTCACATGAAATCTGAAAAACTGATGCAACAGCTCTCAGTAATCGATTACTGCATATGGGTAATCGATTAACCAACAATCCTGCTAACAGCTTTTTGAAAATTCACACAGTGTAATCGATTACTAGATTTGAGTAATCGATTACTCAACAACACTGTTTGATAGCTTTGTGAATTTTCCTTAGTGTAAACACTACTTTGAGTAATCGATTACCCTGTTTTCTAAAAATGGTAATCTGTTACTCCAAAGTCTGTAATGGATTACTCATAGCTGTTAGAGGTTTGAAAAATCTTTTCTCACTCATGTAACTTGTTACTCAAGTATGGTAACCCGTTACATGTTGTTTTTGAAAATTATTTTTATTCACACTTAGTTTTTCCTGATTTTCTTGAAAACAATTTTTGAGCATTTTTATCTAAATAAATAAATGAGTTTTAAGGATAGAAGTACCTAAAGACTTAGAATCTAAATCTTGAAGCTTTATCTTCGATAGTCTTTGTCGGTCTTCTTCCTTTCTTCTTTTTGTGATATTGGTGTCTTCATCAAAATCGTGACAAGGTCAGGAGCAAGATCTTCTTCACAGTCTCCCCCTTTTTGATGATGACAAACCACTGTCTTCTTGAAAGTGTAATTTTCTGAGAGCAGCATACTTGATGATATATCTTGACTTGTCTTGAGTATGCTCCCCCTATATCTTGGCGGTCCGTACGATGCTTGTAGGTTCAACGAGTGACAGGATCTATAACGAATCCCATCTTATGGACAACCTCAATATCAACCTTGCTTTCGCGAATATTGAGGTCCCCTTTGGTCTCACCTTCTAAAGGTACACCGAAATGCTCAAGAATTTTGGTATTGAAGATGGCGTAGGGCAACGGACTTTGGGAGCCGCGAACATGCCACATTTGATTCATTATCATCTTAGTCCAATTAATATTGATGTTAAACTTGATAGCATACATCAATTGGAGCTCTATGTCACTTATTTGCGAATGGTTTGAAAATTTTGGCAAAATGACATAGGAAAGAAAATAATGGATCAAATGATCTTCAAGCGTGAGATATCCAGTAGAGAGGATATCCCTATTCTTAACAGTCTCGCCAAGGCTTTGTTGCTTTCGCCTTTCTATTTCCTCCTTAGAAATTCTACAAATGGAAAGATAGAATTTCTTGCGATCGTAATCATCCCATTAACATACCAGGCCGAACCCAGTAATGTCGCCTATCATCGGTATATCACAGCAAATAGAACTAAAGGTTTTCATATCCAAAATAATGTCTTTTCCCTTAACATGGGCAGTCATAAGATTTTTCATAAAGTTCATGTTGCAGTAAAATAATGTCTCTAATGGCGCTTATTCAGCTTGTCTTGCCCTTTCATAAATTTAAGTGACTCGTGGTCACTATATATCATAAGTTCTCTTGGTAGCAGGTATTGATGCCAAGTCTGTAATGTCGTTACCAAGGCATACAGTTCTTTACCATACAAGGAATGGTTAAAAGTAGGTCCTCCCAACTTATTATTGAAGTAAGTGATTGGAGAGTCCGTGCACACCCTCCAGCTTTTGTTTTTCTTGGGCATCAGAGTCTGCTGTTGGTTGTCTTGTGCAATGTGTGTATTCTGCAAAAGACCTTTTACAATTGTTGGCAGTTCCTTAGAAATAGCAGAATTGGTTAGTGTGAAATCTTGGCAATAAAGTAAGTATAAAGGTGGCTTTGAGATTAAAGCACCCTTCACTTTGCCCGGAGAGGCTAGTAAACCTTTTTTCTTTTCTTTCCTTTTTTCAATCTTTTTTTCTTCCTGTTTTTCATTTTTATTTTCCTTTTCCTTTTCTCTCACTTGTTTTGGAGACAAGGGTGAGAGTACAATCTTCTTTCCTCTAAATACAAAGGTATATTTATTGGAAAACCCATCATGGATGGCTTTCCGATCATATTGCCATTGCCTGCCTAATAGCATGTGGATGGCCTGCATGGTGACTACGTCACACAATACAATGTCCTCATACTTCCCAATGGAAAATGGGATCTCAACTTGCTGGTTGACAACCATTTCCCCAATTTCTGATAGCAACCTCCTTGTGGGGGTTGGTATTTGTTTCGATCGTTTTGTTTGAAGTTGAGACTTAGGACGTTTTTGGTCTTCTTTGTAGGTATTTTTGGGTGATTTTTGTGTGTTTCGGGTTGGCCTTGGGTTCTGGTTGTGTATGACTTGGTTTATGGCCGAGGGGTGGTTGTTTTGGAATGGTGTTTGGCTAGGAAACTCTGACCGAGGCTTTATCATCCTGGGTAGCTTTTTGGCCGAGAGGTGATAAGTGTTTAGGCTAGGTTGTCTCGGTGGGGGTTAGGCTTTGTTATAGGTTGAGGTTGTGTGTCATGGTTTGGTATGGAATGTTTTAGTTTGGTGTTGGATAAAAAGAAATGGTGAAGAAGAATGAAATGGAAGGGCGCCACAAACTAGGTTGTTTGATAAGCCAAAGGTAGTTCGCCACAAACAAGGATGTTTGATAAGAACAAGTGTTCTTGGTTCAACCAAGAGTCTTAGGAGAAAATTCTCACTAAAGCAATTTTTCATAAAATTCAAGCATTTTATTCCAAATGTTAGGAATTACATATATAGAGGGGCTGGCCATCTAAGGCTCCCATTGTTTTGGCTGGGCATTCATTGCCTATTTTGAATTTAGCCTAAGAGTAATGGTTTACAATGAATTCTAAATTACACATGGGGTGAAAATAATGAGAATTAAAACAAAGCCTTAAAGTCAATTCAGCACATGTTCCCTTTGAAGTTAATACATGGCTAGTTTTTAGCACATGTGTATTTGAATTCGAATTTCCTCATCAATGTAGCCTTCAAGATGGTTCCTATTCTTGTGCACTTGAGAAAATCTTCAGCCCTTGGAGTTAAAACGGATTTCTACCCATCTGCAATTTCAAAACATTGAAAACATCTTTAGCCTTCATTCCTTAAGTCGTGGCTTTCATGGCATTGAAGACATGTTGAGGAAAAGGTGGCCTAGGCGGATTTGTTGGCCCTGGCCGTGGCTTCAGCCTTTGAAAATATCTTCAAATAGCAAATAATGAAGGCATTGAATACTTAGGCAAATAATAAGGTAGGCGTGTTAATGCCTTGTCTAGCCTTGATGTCCCATTTGAATTTGCATCCAGCCATGTAAATGAAGGTTATAACGTGGCTGGATATATGGAATGTGCCAGTCATTCAAAATGGTCTTAAAAGCTTGGGCGAGAATGGTGGGGATTTGTCTTGGCTTGATTCTTCCTTTAAAGGCTTGGCTGAAAACGTGGAAAGCTTGCCTTGTAGATATTAAGAGTTGGCCAGAAAAAAGGTAGGCGCAATAAATGCCATGTTGGGTCTGGGAAGAATTGGCCAAATAAAGGACTTAGCTTGCTTGCATTAAGGCCACGCCTGGCCTGGGCAGAATTTGTCTAGTGCATGACTTAGCTTGCTTGCATTAAAGCCACGCCTGGCCTGGGCAGAGTCATCCACCAAAATAAATGCATTAGCTTGTTTAGCCTATTGAAAGACTCTTGTTGGTCCACGGCTTCTTTTGAACAATTTTATTTAAGTAAAACGAAAATATCCTTAAGTTCTTAAGGAGAATTGGCCTTTGGATAGTAAGCTTGATGGGCTTGTTGCTCTTCTTAGACTTGGGCCCAATCAGGTTGCTATCAATTTCGCTTAACCATTGTAACTGATAGGGTGATGGGTGGGTCCTGGTCACTAGGTTTAGTTTGGAAACTAACCTTGTGCTCACCAGATTGGCACAACTGCCACCATCAATGATTACGGAACAAAGGTTCCCAGCAACTAAACATATTGTGTTAATGATGTTCTTCCGCTGACTTTCCTCATCCTCCTTGACTTGGCTGCCTAAGAGCCTTCGGACCATGAGTAAGTCACCTTCCAGCATCCTTTCCTCTTCATCACTCTCTTCTTCTGAACTTGAGGTTTCGGATACTGATTCTACAACTCCATTTTTTGCCACCATAGTTCTCTTGGTTGGACATTGAATGTGTCCATGACCTCCCGACTTCGGCTTGGGGCCTCCATGGCCTTCTTGCCATTGTTGGTGCTCATGGCTTCTTTAGTTGATGTGCCCTCCTTCTTTGGCTTGTCCTTCCAGCTAGATGACTCGAATTTGGTGGTGCTAGTTGAGTAGGATTTTGATTTCCTCCTCTTTAGCTGCTGTTCCACCTTCATGGCTTTTTGTACCAAGTCTTCTAACTCCACATAATTGTGCAACTCCACAACATCCTGGATATCCTAGTTGAGTCCATGAAGAAACTGTTCCATAGTGGCCTCACGGTCTTCATTGAGATTGGACCTCAACAAGGCCAGCTCCATCGCCATGTAGTACTCATCCACTGACTTGCTTCCTTGAGTCAGTCTTTGAAGTTGGTTATAAATGTCCCGTTGGTATGATGGGGGCATAAACCTCTTCCTCATAATTGTTCGCATTCCTCCCATGTGCTCACAAGTTGAGCACCACACCTCCGCCTATCCTTTTTAAATTGATCCCACCAGACCATTGCATATTCTTTGAACTCTAAAGCAGTGACCTTTATCTTTTTCTCCTCGGAATAAGTGTGGCAGTCAAAGACTTGCTCGATCTTCATTTCCCACTCCAAGTATGCCTCCGGATTGTTCATTCCCATGAATGTGGGAACCTTGATTTGGAATCCTTCTACTTGGTTATTTGTCCTCCTTTCCCTTTGGTTATCTTCCTTGTTCCTCCTTTCCCTCCCCCTTCTTCTCCTCCTTTCTGCCTCTAAATCAGATGACTCATCATGGCTGGATTGTCTCCAGTTCCGTTGGCGGTCTTGTTGGACTTGCATGTCTGCCATTTGTTGTTAAAGGGACCTAAACTCATCATGTATTTCATGTAGAATAGATGTGAAGGCCTCGGTTCTTGGTGACACCGTAGGTAAAGATGTAGTAGACATTTCTCACAATCACTCAAGTGTTTCACTCAAAAAATGTGTTTCTCTCAACTCACTCTTTCTCTCATTGGGATTCTGGATTGAACCAAAAGAAGTTCTAGAGATGTTCTTGTATGGCGAATTAACTAGGATTAAATCAAACAAATTTTTGTGGTTTTGGGGTGGCGTTTTTTTGTGGTTTATGGGGTGGCGGTTTTTTTGTGGTTTATGGGGTGGCGGTTTTTTTGTGGGTGATGGTGGTTTGTAGGTGGTAATGGTTTTATGGTAACAAAGAAAAACGAACAAGAAAATTTTTGGTTGCTTGATGGCGTTGATTTGGCCACAAGCTCTTTTTCTTGCTTTTTGGTGTAGGTTTTTGTTGGCTTTTGGTTTGGCCAACACAATTTGGAACTTGCACACAGAAAATTTCACACAAAAACAGATTGGTGCACAAGAGCTTTGGCTTTGATTCGGCCAAAACAGATTTGGAGAACAAACTTTGGCTTTGGTTCGGCCAAAGCAGGAAAGTGATGCACCGGTGTTGCCTATTGTTTGGACAACGTTGGAAATGGTGTACAATATGACTTCATTTGTTGCAACCTATTTAAGTCATGATGGGCTCCATATAGACTTGCCAGGACTCGGCCCATGCAAGACAAGAAGGCAAGGTATCATGCATGGCTAAATCTATGCAAATTCGGCCAAGGCATGCATGAGAAAAGACTCAAGTCAACTTTGGTGCCCCACAATTTAATAGCCACTGTCCACATTAAATGTCCCATGGAGATTACAATGCACCTTTAAATTTATGAATAAATTCATGGTCCCCCCTCTCTTAAACTAAGGAAGATGGCTACTTTAAAGAGGAGTATAGATTTATGCACAAGCATTATTGAGGCCACGATTTCAAGGATAATTTTGGATGCTACACTTAAATGAGCACGTGGGGACCACTTTGGGACCCTTAATGAGGCATGGAGATTACAAGAATTATGTGGGCTGCCTTAAAGGCCACGACCACCACTTTCAAGCAAGCCATTTCCCCATTCACGTCCACATTCATTTTTGATTTGTTTCAAGTATTTTTAGTTTTTGAATTTCAAATTATTGTAGCACTTAAACTTGGGAGCCTCACGTTGGCTAGCCTTATATATGTAAACTGAAACCCTGTGAGAGGTTAAGTTAAATTTGATTAAGAAAAACACTTTGTGTTGAATTGAGCTTTGCTCCTACCCCTTTAAAATTATCAAGCTTTTGCTTGTGGCGTTTTTTTGGCTTATAATCCTTGTGGTGTGGCGCCTCCAACATCCTTATCAACATCCTTGTTGTGGTGGATATCACTCAACTTATCAAGCTTAGGCTTGTGGTGTTATCTCTCTCAAGTCTATTTCCATATTCTTTTATCCTACCTTAATTTAACTCCCCTTGACCAACCATACACGGCCAAATACAAAGCCAAACAGCCAAGCACCCTAAGCCAAGTTCATCCACACCAAAACTCCCCTAAAGCCACTCTCGGCCAAAACAGCCCAAACACATCACCCCTCACTACTTTCGGCCATAAACCAGGCCAAAGACATTGTTCGGCCCCTAAAACCCTAAGCCAACCGAAACACCCAAAAACAACCCAAAAAATATCCAAAAAATATCCGAAAGTCAAAAATTCACTTTAAACGTGCTAATTTCAAGCAAAACGATCTTCAAGGAAATACCAACCATGAGGAGGTTGCTATCAAGTGGTATCAGAGCTAGTCTTGCTTGAATACCACAAGTCATGTCTAGCCCCGACCATAACCCAACGGTTTCCCCAAGGTCAGCAAGTTTCACCCCCTTGCAACAAATGACCACTCAAATCCAAGCACTCCAAAAGCAAATGGTCGAGATGCTTGGGCATAATGAATGGAGCAACATCTTTCATTCAAGATGTTTGGTCCAAGGCAGGGTATGCTTGTTAGTTATTGATGGAGGCAGTCGTGCTAATTTGGTTAGCCCAAGGTTAGTCTCAAAGCTAAACCTTGTAGCATTACTCATCCCACTCCTTATCGGCTTCAAGGTTCAAGTGAAATCATTGTGAATAAGCAAGTCATAATCCCCTTTTCCATAGGGAAGTATGAAGATGTGGTTCTTTGTGATGTTGTTCAAATGGAGGCATGCCATATGCTTTTTGGTCGTCCATGGCAATTTGACAAGAGAGCCATCCATGATGGTTTTATAAACAAATTCTTTTTATTTCACAAGGACCGAAAGGTGGTGTTGACACCTTTACTTCCAATGCAAGTGGTTGAGGATCAAAAGAGATTGAGACAAAAATTGGAGGAGGAGAGAAAAGAAAGGAACCTTGAAAAAGAGAGAAAAGAAAGAGAGAATGAAAACAAGTGTAAAAAAATATTGAAAGGAAAAATGAGGGTAAAGAGGATGAAAAGCAAATTGTTCTTGCAAGACAAAGTGAGGTTAAGAGTGCTTTGATCAAAATGCAGCCCTTGTACCTACCCTCTTGTGGGGAATTTTTCTTGATTACTAACCCTACTAATGAGACTTGTTTATCAATTATTTTTGAACACTTCGTGCAGAACATTGGGGAAATCTTTCCTAAGGAAGTGATTTGTGTTCTTCCTCCCTTAAGGGAGAATAATCATGACAATGATCTTAATCAAGTTATTTCTTTGGATTATGTTGATTTGATGAGGAAAAACCATAAAGAGGATTCAATTCTTATGGATAAATATGTGTTCTACAAAAATGCACAATTTTTTACAGCCAAAGAAGTCATTGGAGCTTGTCATGTTGCTGAGTTATTCATGAAGGGAGTACATCAGCCTAGACAATTGAAAAGGATGGTCTTTGATCCAGGAGGAGATGTGATAGCAACCTGCCTAGGCCATGTTTTCTTGAAGGCATAAACATTTGTCTTGTATTTTTTAGTTTTGAATAAGTGGGGGTCTTATATCCCACATTTATTATTTTAAGTCATGTTTTTTTATTATTTTACTTAGGAAATAAGTTTATTTCGGATTTAAACTTTATAAGTCATGAAAGGATTGTTAAAGCTTGCCAAACTCAACCAAAGAGGAGCTAAGGCAAGAAACCATGACAACTTTGCATGCAAGGCTAGGCCATGCACGTGGATGATTATGTCCAAGTCAAACTTGCCATTAATGACTGTCCACACTTAAAGCCACCGTCCATATTTATTGGAGTTAAGTCATGGATATTTTCAAGGCTTCTAATTAAACCATGGACCAACTCAGGTGGCTGATTTTAATGGATACATTGGGACCACTTTTGTACCCATAATGATGCCGTGTATATTACAAGATGCTTAATGGGATAATTTCAACAAGCCACATTAAAGCCACGACCTCCTTTGGTGCCACCAACATTCAAGACATGCACTACTCTTAATAGTTACATTGGGACTACTTTGGATTCTTAATGATTTCGTGGAGACTACAATATTTTTAATGTACTTACTGCCTTTAAAGCCACAGCCTCCTTTTTCCGCCAACATTCAAGACATGCAAGACCCCCCCACATTCATTTGAAGAACTTCATGTACTTTTAAAATTCGAATTATGCTTGGGAGCCTTACATAGCCAGCCCCGCTATTTATGTAAGCCGTGAGCAATTGTAATTTTTAACTTTGATTGAATTAAGATAAACACTTGTTCTTTTTAGTTGAGCTTAGCTCCTACCCCCTTTAACTTATCAAGCTTTACCTGTGGCATTTTTGGCTTATCATCCTAGTGGTGTGGCGCCTACACTTCCTCATCAACATCCTTGTTGTGGCGGATTACACTTGGTTTATCAAGCTTGTCTTGTGGCACCTCTCATCTCAAGTCTATTTCACATTCTCTTATCGAACATCTATCCAAAACCGAGCCAAACCCTTAAACAATCACCCACAACCAGAAAACCAAACCAGCCAGCCCCATACACAACAGAACTGAGACCTAGCCAATTAAGGCAAGACCTTGCCCTCTCGGCCAGATTCCCATACACTACATTTCCCTCGGCCAAAACAAAGGGCCATCACTCCAAACACTTTCAAACCCCTAAGCCAGCCCCTACAACCCATAAACAACAAAAAATAACCAAAAAGAACCGAAAGCCACTAAAGCACCAATTTTTGGGCTAGTTTCAAGCAAAACGATCATCAAGGAAATACCAAACATAAGGAGGTTGCTATCAAGATGGTGACTGAAAATTTAAGGTCAAATTCTCTCAAAGAAGGAGGGGATGATAGCAACCTGCCTAGGCCATGTTTCCTTAAGGGGTTAAATGGTCTTTTCTTTATTTTGTTGCATTAAATAAGTGGGGGTCTTATGTCCCATTTTTAATTTCAACCTATGTTTTACATTTCCTTGGGACTTATGTTAGTTTCATTTGTTGCAACGTTTTTAATTCATGATGGGCTCCATATAGACTTGCCATGACTCGGCCCATGCAAGACAAGAAGGCAAGGTATCATGCATGGCCAAATCTATGCAAATTCGGCAAGGCATGCATGAGAAAAGACTAAAGTCAACTTTGGTGCCCTACAATTTAATAGCCACCGTCCATATTAAATGTCCCATGGAGATTACAATGCACCTTTAAATTTAAGAATAAATTCGTGGTCCCCCCTCTCTTAAACTAAGGAAGATGGCTACTTTAAAGAGGAGTATAGATTTATGCACAAGCATTATTGAGGCCACAATTTCAAGGATAATTTTGGATGCTACACTTAAATGAGCACGTGGGGACCACTTTGGGACCCTTAATGAGGCATGGAGATTACAAGAATTATATGGGCTGCCTTAAAGGCCACGACCACCACTTTCAAGCAAGCCATTTCCCCATTCACGTCCACATTCATTTTAGATTTGTCTCAAGTATTTTTAATTTTTGAATTTCAAATTATTGTAGCACTTAAACTTGGGAGCCTCACGTTGGCTAGCCTTATATATGTAAACTGAAACCTTGTGAGAGGTTAAGTTAAATTTGATTAAGAAAAACACATTGTGTTGAGTTGAGCTTTGCTCCTACCCCTTTAAACTTATCAAGCTTTTGCTTGTGGAGTTTTTTTGGCTTATCATCCTTGTGGTGTGGCGCCTCCAACATCCTTATCAACATCCTTGTTGTGGTGGATATCACTCAACTTATCAAGCTTAGGCTTGTGGCGTTATCCCTCTCAAGTCTATTTCCATCTTCTTTTATCCTACGTTAATTTAACTCCCCTTGACCAACCATACACGGCCAAATACAAAGCCAAACATCCAAGCACCCTAAGCCAAGTCCATCAGCACCAAAACTCCCCTAAAGCCACTCTCGACCAAAACAGCGCTAACACATCACCCCTCACTACTTTCGGCCATAAACCAGGCCAAAGACATTGTCCAGCCCCTAAAACCCTAAGCCAACCGAAACACCCATAAACAACCCAAAAATTATCCAAAAAATATCCGAAAGTCACAAATTCACTTTAAACGGGCTAGTTTCAAGCAAAACGATCTTCAAGGAAATACCAACCATAAGGAGGTTGCTATCAATGTTTAGGTGCTTACTTGCATAATACTGATTTTGCTGAATTAAACAAATATTGTGTGAGTACTATTGGGGATGGATCCCATAGGCACAAGGATTTCGTTTTCAAGGAAAATCGCTTATGCGTACCGAAGAGTTCAAAGGGTAAACAACGAGGACTTTACACGCCCTACCCAATCCTGAACCACCATGGATTGACATATCCATGTATTTTGAGGTGACCCTACCCAGGATCAAACATGCCAACAGACTTAATAATGCTTATAAGATTAATATTCCTAGTGATTATGGCAATGTTAGTGCTAGTTTTAATGTCACTAACCTATCTCTCTTTGAAACAGGTAATGAAGACCTTGATTCGAGGTCGAATTCAGTGCTAGAAGGAGGGGATGATAGCAACCCACCGATGGCCATCAACTTGGATGATCTAATGGGCGTAAGAGGGCCCATAACTCAGGCCAAGGACAAGAAAAACCAAGGCTGACTTGGCCAAGTTATACTAAGCAACCTAGCATCAATTGGGCCAAATGACAATATGAGGCCCACTAATTGCCTCCTTGTAGAGGATGAACCTTTTGAAGGTTACGGCCATGCATAAGGCCTTAATTTATTTTCTTTCTTTAAGCTTTTAATAAGTGGACTATCCACCTTTATTAAGCCTATTATTTTAAGCATGTTTTGTTTTAAATAAATTCACTAATAATTGTTTTGAATTGTTTAAGCCAAGCGTAAAATATGATGCTGACTAGGCCAAAGCCAAATTCTGACCGAGCCAGCTGACCTGGACCAGGTACCGGGTTTTCTGCCTCTGACCTGGCCAAGATGCATCATGTGCCGCATCATTTTGAAGGCCAGCCAACTTGCTGACTCAGCCAAGGCGCATATGTGTCCGCCAAGTCTTCAAGGCCAATCCCATGTTTTCCGCCACACTTTAAAAGCACGGCCAGCCACAAGAGCAACACTTATGGCGCCTACCTTTTTCTTTGCGCATGGTGTCAATTCTATGTTCATTGGGTAATTATAATATTTAATTCAGCCAAGCCACAATTAAATCACAAGGCTGAATTCAAATGGAGTTTAAAGGCACATCCCACTATTTCAGCCTCGGCCTTAAAGGAGTTATTAAGGAGTCATACATCCCATATATCCCGCCCAAGGAATAATGACAAGCTACAACACGGCCAAGGCTCTTAAAAGGCAATTAGCACGTGTTGGGAATTCAAATTCAAAAGAGGAATTAAAGTGCCACCTTATTTTCCTCTTCGACTTAAGTGGATGCACAAGACATACTCCTTATCTTTGGCTCGGCTTAACTCCAAAATATCAAGGCCAATTAGCATTTTGAATCAACAATCAAAACAACACTTAAAGGAGTGTAATGGTCTTTAAACCGTGAGCTTGGAGTGAGGAAATTCAAATAAGAAATCAAGACACCACCTTATTCTCCTCCTCATGCCAAATGCACACATGAATGAGACAAGCATCCCTTGTTTTCATCTTGGCTTAACTCCAATCCATTATGGCCGAATAAGAATTTGAATTAGGCACTTTAAGCACATTAAGCTTGTAATTTAAATTGCTTATTTCGAATTAAGAGGGAAGCCTCACGGCCAGCCGATGCTATATGTAAAACTTCATCATATGAAATAAACAAGTTGAATTTTATGCAAAATATTTTAGTGAGTTTTCTTCTAAGATTCTTGGTTGGACCAAGGCCTTTTTTTCTTATCAAACATCTTGTTTGGGGCGAACCACCTTTGGCTTATCAAACAACTTTGTTTGTGGCGCCATCCCATTTCAATCTTCTTCACCATTTCTTTTATCCATCACTAAACCATAACAAACACAACCACATATAAATTACCAAGTCTCGGCCAAACCACCAGCCCCAAGCCAACCTTTACCACCTAGCCTAAACACTTCCAAAGCACAATCCCAATATCCCCTTTCTCGGCCTACAATCACCCAAACTTAACCTAACACCTACTCTCGGCCAAAAACACCTACAAACACAATCCCAAATCACCAAAATCATAACCCAGCCGGAATATCTCAAAAACATCCAAAAACACTAACAAAAAAGTCCCTTAAAGTTTCTATTACTTTACTTCAAACAAAACAATCAAGTTAAAATACCAACCCCCACAAGGAGGTTGCTATACGTTTCAAAGATAGATAGGTTAGCAACATTGAAACTAGCACTAACATCGCCATAATCACTTGGAATATTAATCTTATAAGCATTATTATTTATTCTTTCAAGAACCTTGTCATTTTTTATCCTGGGTATGGTCACCACAAAATCCACGAATATGTTAATCCATGGTGGTTCAAGAATGGGTAGGGGCGTGTAAAGCCCTTGTGGTTTACCCTTTGAACTCTTTGGTACGCATAAGCGATTTTCCTTGAAATTGTGCCTATGGTATCCATCCCTAGTAGTGCTCACACAATTTTTGTTTAAATTAGCAAAATTAGTATCATGCAAGTAAGGTTCCTTTAAGAATTTGAGACCATATAGCTTGGTCTCAAGAGTGGAGAGCAAAAGATGTCTCCAAGGGAGAGCACTGGCCACAATGTTGGCCTTTCCCCACTTATGCCTTAACACATAAGGAGAATGCTCCAGAAATTCATTCCATCTGGCATGGCGCTTATTCAGCTTGCCTTGCCATTTCATAAATTTAAGTGACTCATGGTCACTATATTGTACAAGTTCTTTTGATAGCAGGTATTGTTGCCAAGTCTGTAATGCCCTTACCAAGGCATACAGTTCTTTACCGTACAAGGAGTAGTCCAAAGTAGGCCCTCCCAACTTCTTACTGAAATAAGTGGTTGGACAGTCCGTGCCATCCTCCAGCTTTCCTTGGCTGCCACAATCTGCTTTTGGTTTTCCTATACATCATGTGTATTCTGCAAAAAACCTTTTACAATTTTGGGCAGTTCTTTAGAAACATTAGAATTGATTAGCGTAAATTCTTGGCAATAAAGTAAGTAGAGGGGTGGCTTGGAGATTAAAGCACCATCGACTTTGCCCGGAGAGGTTAGTAAACCTTTTTCACACTGTTTCCTTTTCTCAATCTTTCTTTCTTCTTTTTTTTTTTCACTTTTTTTCTCTTTTTCTTCTTTTTTTCATTTTTTTTTTCTGGATCATTCTTTTTTTCTTGATCCATCTTTTCTTTCAATTTTTGTGATCTTCACTCACTTGTTTTGGAGACAAGGGTGAGAGTACAATTTTTTTATCATTGTGTAGAAAGGTATACTTATTGGAAAGACCATTGTATGGCTTTCCGATTGTACAGTCATGGCCTTTCTATTAGCATGTGACTGACCTGCATAGTGACTACGTCATACAGTACGGTATCCACATATTTCCCAATGGAAAATGGGACCTCGGTTTGTAGGTTAATTGATAGCAACCCGCCTAGGCCAAAGCCTAAGAAGACCAACAAATCCATCAAGCATGCCATACAACTAGATGAGCCACTCGATGGAGGCCACATTTCCTTAAGGGATTAGTGTTTTTTACTCTATTTTGCATTAATAAGTGGGGGTCTTATGTCCCACCATTATTCCAATTTATGTTTTCTTTTACTTGGACAATAAGTTTAGTTTATGTTTTTAGCTTTTTGTGTGTTGATTATTGGCCTTGTAACCTATAATTGCCATATGAAGAAAGAGCTATGGAGATGTCTTGACCAGCCTAAGGCACAACCAGCTTAGAACTCGACCAGACCATCAAAGTCAGATTCCGTGTGGATGACAAGGCATGAGCAGGGGCTTAAGGCAATTGAGGGCTGTCCATACAACATGCTTTAATTTCAGCCGTGTGGATGACTAGGCAGGGATAAATGTCGAGCTGCCATGTGCTGACTCAACTAAGTTTCTAACCGTGTGGAATTTCAACATGTGCACTAAAGGCACCTCCCTTTTCCAGCTATTGGGACGTACTAATGTGGCTCAAAGAACGTTTTTAATGGAGAGGAAGCCACATGATTAGCCATTGATGTATGTTGAATACTTTCCAAAACGAAACCAACTTTCCTTATTAGTCAAGGCATATTTTCCTAAGCCATTAATACCAAGTGTGGAATCAGGCCAAGACATTCAAGACTGAGTGTTATTGCCTAGCCAACATTCAAAATAATTGGCCACATTCAAGAGCATTTCATTTGTTGCCTTTTTTTGGAATTGTTGTGTTAATGCTTTCTAAATCTAGTCCAAGACACGTTTTGATGAGGCAGCCAAATGAATGGCCATTGAAGGATGTTTAAAACTTTCCAAAATAGGACCAACCTTTCTCATTAAGCAAATAAGACATTCCCAAGGCATTCAAGGCTGAATAATACTTGCCCAGCCAGCATTCAAAATAATTGGGCACATTCAAGAGCTTTTCATTTGTTGCCATTTTGGGAATAGCCTTGTTAATACTTTCCAAAACTGGTCCAAGGCACGTTTTAATGAGGCAGCCACATGAATGGTCGTTGAAGGATGTTTAAAACTTTCCAAAACAGGACAAACCTTCCTCATTCAACAAATAGGACATTAACACCACGTGTTAAAGCATCCCAAGGCATTCAAGGCTGAATAGTACTTGCCCATCCAACATTCAAAATAATTCAACACCTTCAAGAGCAATTCAATTGTTTCCTTTTTGGGATAGGTGTGTTAAAGACACAATTACTTGAGCATTATGGGTATCCCTTGTTCCTTGCTTAGTGATTAATTGTATTATTTCGAATTTGAAAGCTTTTACATTGTAATAATTAGGCTGAATAAGACAGTCAGCCATGGCTTTAGCTTAGGCCATTAAATCTCAGTCAGAATTCATGGGAGCCTTAGGCCAGCCCACACTATTTGTACTCCATGTTTGAACATGAATAATCAGATTTAAATTTTAAGAGAAAAACACTTTGTTGTTTAAGTTGAGCTTAACTCCTACCCCCTTAACTTATCAAGCTTGTCTTGTGGTGTTTTTTTGGCTTATCACCTTATTGGTGTGGTGCCTCCAATCATCCTCATCAACATCCTTGCTTTGGTGGATTTCCTTGACTTATCAAGCTTTGTCTTGTGGCGTTTCTGGCTTATCACCTTCATTGGTGTGGTGCTTACTATCATCCTCATCAACATCCTTGTTGTAGTGGATTTCACTTGGTTTATCAAGCTACAAGCTTATGGCACCTTCTCCTCAAGTCTTCTTCAATTTTCTTTTATCCAACTACCCCCCGTCCTCATTCATAACCTACCATACACGGCCAAACATCCACCAAACACTCATTCACACCATTGCATTCATCCTACACGCATAAACAACCAAAAAGACCCAAAAATATTACTTACAACCCCCACTCCTCACAAAACCGATAAAAACAACCCCATAACCCATTGCCACACCCAACCATAAACCAAAACATCCATTTAAACCAAAAATACCAAAAATAACACCAAAACCCGAATTCCCACAAAACCAACCCCAAACTCGAAGCATTACCACCATCTAGATCACTCACGGCCAGAAAATCTACCCAGGATATAAAAGCCTCGGTCAGAATTTCCAACACCTCGGTCAGCCCAAGGCCAGCCCTGGTCAGACTGACTCAAGCCACGCACCAGCCCAAAATCCCACACCCCTTACACACAACCACAATACAAACATCCCCAAATATAAAAATACCAAAAAAAACTAGAATTCCC
Organism: Lupinus albus; assembly: GCA_009771035.1. Lineage (NCBI taxonomy): Eukaryota > Viridiplantae > Streptophyta > Magnoliopsida > Fabales > Fabaceae > Lupinus > Lupinus albus. The sequence continues at coordinate 7,050,343 of CM020006.1, read as the reverse complement.
AAATACAAAAATACCAAAAACAACTAGAATTCCCAAATACAAAAATACCAAAAAAACAACTAGAAATTCTGCATTTACATCACAAGTCTAAATTTCAAGCAAAACGATCGTAAAAAACACCAACCCCACAAGGAGGTTGTTGTCATTAACAGTCATTTCTCCGATCTCGCTTAACCATTGTAACTGATAGGGTGATGGGTGGGTCCTAGTCACTAGGTTTAGTTTGGAAACTAACCTTGTGCTCACCAGATTGGCACAATTGCCACCATCAATGATTACGGAACAAAGGTTCCCAACAACTAAACATCTTGTGTGAAAGATGTTCTTCCGCTGACTTTCCTCATTCTCTTTGACTAGGCATCCCAAGAGCGTTCGGACCATGAGTAAGTCACCTTCCATGACCCAAGCACTTGAAGCACTTGACCTGCCGACTTCGGCTTGGGGCCTCCATGGCCTTCTTGCCATTGTTGGTGCTCACGACTTCTTTAGTTGATGTGCCCTCCTTCTTGGGTTTGTCCCTCCAGCTAGATGACTGGAAGTTGGTGGTGCTGGTTGAGTAGGCTTTTGACTTCTTCCTCTTCAATTGTGGCTCCACCTTCATAGATTTTTGTACCAAGTCCTCCAACTCCACATAGCTTTGCAACTCTACAACATCTTGGATGTCATGGTTAAGCCCATGAAGAAACCATGTCATAGTGGCTTCACGTTCCTCCTGAAGGTTAGCTCTTAGTAGGGCCAGCTCCATCGCCTTATAGTACTCATCCATTGACTTTCTTCTTTGAGTCAGCCTTTGAAGTTGGTTATAAATGTCCCGTTGGTATGATGGGGGCACAAACCTCTTCCTCATAATTGTTCGCATTTTCTCCCATGTGCTCACAAGTTGAGCACCACACCTCCACCTATCCTTCTGAAATTGATCCCACCAGACCATTGCATATTCTTTGAACTCTAAAGCAGCCACCTTTACCTTTTTCTCCTCGAAATAAGTGTGGCATTCAAAGACTTGCATGCTCTTCATCTCCCATTCCAAGTACGCCTTCGGGTTGTTCATTCCCATGAATGTGGGAACCTTGATTTTGACTCCCTCTACTTGGTCATCCCTCCTCCTTTCCCTTTGATTCTCCTCTTTATTCCTCCTTTCCCTCGCCTTCTTCTCCTCCTTTATGCCTCTGAATCGGATGACTCATCATGGCTGGTTTGCCTCCGATTATGTGAGCGGTCTTGTCGGATTTGTATGTCCGCCATCTGTTGTTTAAAGGTCCTAATCTCTTCATGTAGCTCATGCAGAATAGATGTAAAACTTTCGGTCCATGGTGAAACCGTGGGGGATGATGTGTTTTCTGAAGACATATCTCACTACCACTCTAGTATTTCACTCAGAATGTGTTTCACTCACTCACTCTTTCTCTCCTTGGGGTTCTGGATTGAATCAAAAGAACTTCTGGATGATGTTCTTGTATGGTGAAATAGCTAGGTTTAAATCAAACAATTTTGGGGTGGTGGTTTTTTTTTTGTGGTTTTGTAGGTGGTGTTTTGTTTTTGTGGTTTTATGGGGGTTTGGGTGTGTGTATGTGGATAATGGTAGTTTATAGGTGGTAACAAGAAAGAAATAAACAAGACAAGTTTTTTTGTGCTTGATGGCTTTGATTCGGCCATAAGATCTTTCTTTGCTTTTTGGTGTAGGCTTTTGTTGGCTTTTGGTTTGGCCAACAATATTTGCACTTGCACACAGAAATTTTCAAACAATATAAGAGTAATGGTCTTTTCTTTAGCCAAGACAGAACTTGATGCACCAAAGTTGGCTTTGGTTCGGCCAATGTTGGAAATGATGCAACAAGACACTTCAAACAATGTTAGCTCTGGATACCACTTGAACGCAACCTCCTTGTGGGGGTTGGTATTTTTGTAAGATCGTTTTGTTTGAAGTTGGCTTCTGATTTCAAGAAGACTTTTTGTTGGATGTTTTATATAAGTTTCAGTTGGCTTTTGGCTTTTGGGTAGGCTAAGGTTGTGTAGGGGTATTTTCTTGGCCGAGAGTGGTTAAGTGTTTAGGCTAAGATGTGTGTTTGGTGTTTGGCCGAGAGTGGTTAAGAATTTAGGCTTGGTTGTCTCAGTTATGAATAGGGTTGTGTTTTAGGCCATGGTTGTATATTTGGCTCGGGTGGTTTGTGTATGGGTTAGTTAGGCCGAGGCTTGGTGGTTGTGTAAGGTAGTGATGGATAAAAGAATATGGATGGCACCACAAACAAGATTTTGTTTGATAAGCCTTAAGGAAGTTCGCCACAAACAAGGATGTTTGATAAGAACAATACTCTTGGTTCAACCAAGAAACTTAGGTGAGAATTCTCACTAATATGTTTTTGCATAAAATTCAAGGTACTTTATTCATATGGTGTAGTTTGCATATATAGTATGTGCTGGCCGTGAGGCTTCCCTTTTATTTTGAAAATGTAATTTCAAACTACAAAGTTTAAAGGATAATAAGTGCCTAATTAAACTTAAGCTACACGTGCAATTTGTATTAAAGGCCCTAGTTTGAATTTTGTTTCGGCCATGAATGACAAACCAAGCAAGCTTCGTGGGATGCTTTTCCATTTACAATTCCCTTTAAGCTGAGGTGGAGAATAAGGGATGTGTCTTCACTCTCTTTTGAATTTGAAAATAGACCACGTGTGGAGGTTTACTCAAGGCTTGTTGTTTGGCCATGAATGCATTAAAACCGAGAGGAAGAAGTGGGATAGTGCCTTCAAGTCTTGTTTGAAATTGTGCTCAGCCCATAATTGAATTTTGAATAAGACTTGATTGAAATAATGGCTTGGGAGGAAAGTGTTGGATTGCTTTAAAACTCCTCTTTAATGTTGCAAGCCTCTCTTACTGGTTGATTCAAATTTGTATCTAGCCTTAATGTTCCTTGTTTAAGCTGAGTTGAATGTATGGATTGCTTTCCTTATGCTTGGTCGTGTTTGAGAAACATCATTTATGAATTGGCAGAAAATATGGCGCCTTGGCCTAGTCAGCATGCTTGGACGTGGCCTTCACACATGAGGCGGAAATAGTGGTGCCTGGTCTACACAGCAAGGTTGGTTGGCCTTCAAGTGTGACACGGCACATGGTGCATCTTGGCCAGGTCAGAGGCGGAAAATCCGGCGCCTGGTCCAGGTCAACTTGGCTCGGTCAGACTTTGGCTTTGGCCTAGTCAGCAGCAAGACTGGGCCGTGGCTTTCATGGCTTGGGCTGAAATAGAGGAGCATTTGTTCAGCCTTTGAAGTACATGTGCATCCTATATTAAAAATATTTTATTAGATGATAATTAATATAAAGGTAAGCTAACTATTTTAATAAAATGTGGTTGGACCACTTATTAATGGCTTAATGAAAAAGAAATAAGGTAAAGCCTCATTCTTGGTTGTGGCCTTCAAAAGGCTCATCCTCTACAAGGAGGCAATTAATGGGCCTCCTATTGTCACTTAGCCCAAGTGATGCTTGAAGACTTAGCACAAGTTGGCCAAAGGTGCTTTGGACTTTCTTGGCCCTCGCCCGAGTTATGGGCCCTCTTAGGCCCATTTAATCGTCCAAGTTGATGGCCATTGGTGGGTTTCTATCACCTGCGAAGTTCGCCACAAGCCAACTAGGTAACTTGATAAGAACGGTTCCTTGGCTTGGCCAAGATTGCTAGGAGACTCACTCACTAACTTAGGAATTAAATCCACAATAATCTAGTCTAACCTTTATTCCATAGTGAAAACGAAATACATATAGAAGAAGAGCTAGGATTAGGGTTCCCACAAATTCGGCCTCAAATCCGAATTTAGGTAATGCTAATTAATCAACAAAAGAAAATCAGAGCTAAAAGTTAGGAGATAATTAAGTAACCCATGCTTAGTCAAATTCTAGTTCTATCTTTATCTTTGGTGGCTTGACCTAGATAAGGTGGCAGCTTGCATTGGCTTGGAGGCCACATGTGGTGCCTTGGCTGAAGCTTGGCCGAGATTCAAGGAATCCTTGTTTTAGGAGGATTCTTGATAAGCCACTTGAAGTTGACGGCTTGTAGATAAAATGAGGCTTGACTTGGCCGAAATTCAAGGAATCCTTATTTTGATGAGGATTCTTGATGAGTCACTTGGATCCCTTGTTCCACAAGTCTTGGCTTGATGACTTTGATCTCCAATTCGAAATTTGAATTCTGAATTCAAATTTTGGAATTTCACTTCCCTCCAATTTGCTTTGAATCTTCCCATTTTGATTTCCCTCCAAGCTTGATCATTTGGGCTTTGATATCTTGGTCTTGGCTTTGTGACTTGCCCATGACCGAGAAAACCGGGGTGCTTGGCTGACTTGGCATATGACCGAGAAATCCAGGGTGCCTGAATGACTTGCCTTATGACCGAGAAAACTGGGGTGCCTGGCTGACTTGGATTTTGACCGAGAAAACCGGAGGCTGGCCTGACTTTGGGTCTGACCGAGAAATCCGGAAGGCTGGCCTGACTTGGCTGACTTGGATTTCTGACCGAGGCTTGCTGGCCTGACCTGTTCTTGGCTTGGGCTTTTGGGCCTAGTCCTGAAACACTTAACAAACAATCACCTTCTTCTATACATCTTAAGCAACATAATTAAAAGTACTTAAAATAAAATAAAGCAAGAATTAAACTAAAACCTAATTGCTTGTGGGTCAAGTGTTGGCCCCACTTATTGAAAGCATGTGGATAGGCAAGCTAGGTAGCTGCCTTGAGGCCGTGGCCTCCTAAGTCCTCTTCTTGGACTATGAAGTGAATGGGCCTAGCATTGATGTTGGCCTCTTGGTTTGACTCAAGGGTTCTGCCCACGAGTCTTTCAAGGGCTAATTTAGCCCTTTTGGCCTTGGCTCGGGTCATGGGACCCCCTAGGCCTTGTATGGACTTATCATCCATGATGGGGCTCTCATAAAAAATGTTCATGGAACGATGAAGATAAGAAGAAAGTGCTATATGATTTGAAAGAAAAGAACATCCTAACATCGGCACTTGGAATAGATGAGTTCTTTAGAGTGTCCAACTGCAAATCCGCTAAGGAAATATGATAGCAACCTCCTTGTGGGGGTTGGTATTTGTTTTCGATCGTTTTGTTTGAAGTGAGACTTAGAACGTATTTGGGTTTTCCTTGTTGGTATTTTTGGTGATTTTTGGGTTTTTGGGTTATGGTTGATAGGAAATGATTTAAGCTTAGTTTATGGTCGTGGGGATGGGTTTTTAAGCTGGTACTTGGTTAGGAAATTCTGACCGAGGCTTTTATATCCTGGGTAGTTTTTCTGGCTGAGGCTAATGGTAGGACTGTGTATAGGTGGTTTGGTCGAGAGTTTGGTTGTTTAGTTTAGGCTAGTGTTGTGTTTAGGCAAGAGTATAAGGATTTGTCTTGGCTTTGGTTTCTTGCCGAGACATGGGGAAAGGCTTGAGTTTGGTTTACGGTTTTGTGTTGGATAAAAGAAATGGTGGAGAAGAATGAGATGGTAAGGCGCCACAAACAAGGCTGTTTGATAAGCCAAGGGAAGTTCGCCACAAAGAAGGATCTTTGACAAGAATAAGATGACTTGGTTCAACCAAGAAACTTAGGAGAAAACTCACTAAACTATTTTGCATAAAATTCAACTTATCTTAATTCCAAATGCAACATCATACATATATAGGTGGGCTGGCCTTGAAAGAGGCTCCCAAAATGTAATTTTAAAGATACTGAAATTCGAAATCAAGTCAGCCTAGGACTATTATGACTTAGCTCCCAACATGGGCTGAAAACAAGGCATTCACTCTTAATAATTTGAATTATGACACATGTATATTTGTTTGAATTTCTAACCAGTCTTGCATAAATTGTAGTTAAGAGTGTGGCTGGAAATACGGGGTGTGCCACATATTTGAATTCGTCTTGCATTGATGTCCCCTTTAACTTTGTATCCAGCCATGTAAAGGAGAGTTAAGAGTTCAAAAGAATTCAAAATGCATTTAACACAAGGCTGATCTCGTGTTGGCCTCATTACTTGGCTGTTTGACCGTGGCAAGCTTCATGGCCAACATAAAAGCATATCCTTTATTCTGGTTGCCTTGTATTAATGGTTGTCCCTAATTCAAATATGATGAGCACGTGTGGCCAGACTTGAATGCTTGTGTAAAAGCCTCTTTAATGTGTTGTCTAGAAAAGGCAAGTCTTGATGGCTCCATTACTTGGCTAATCCGAATTCAAATTTGTTATAAATCCTTTAAACGTGTTTAATGCCTCATAAAAATGGTTGTCCAGACTTGGAAAGTTTTAATGTGGCCATAATTCGAAAATGCCTCATTAAACACGGTTGGCCAGATTTGGAAAGTTTTGGTGTAGCCATTATTCAGAAATTGATGACGCATTCAAGCACATGGTTGATCTTTTATGGCTGGTCCGTAATGAGCAAAACCTTAATGGTTGAGCCGTGCTAAAGTTGGCAAGTTCTCCTTTCCATCTTGATCCAAATGCACAATAATTAATCCTCACGGTTGGCTTTAATGGTTTTGGCTGAAAACGTGGGATATTTGTTTTGCTTTTGAAATCCACGTGCAACCCATGGCATTCTACATAAAAGACATATTTATTAGTTGATATTTAATATAAAAAAGGAAAATAAATATATTAAACATAATTAAAAACGTGGTTGGACCACTTATTATTAATATAAAGAAACATAAAGGGAAATCTTAGTCGTGGCCTTCAAAAGGCTCATCCTTTATAAGGAGGCAATTAGTGGGCCTCATATCCTCACTTGGCCCAATTGATGCTAGGGTGCTTAGAATAAGTTGGCCTAGTGTGCCTTGGGCTTTCTTGCCCCTAGCCCGAGTTATGGGTCCATCTAAGCCCATTAGATCATCCAAGTTGATGGGTCTTGGTGGGTCACCATCAAAATGTGGGACACTTTGGAGACAACTCACGAAGGTACCGAAGAGGTAAAGAGATCAAGACTCAAAACTCTATCCCATGGTAGCAACCCACCAATGGCCATTAACTTGGATGATCTAATGGGCCTAATAGGGCCCATATCTCGGGCCAAGGCCAAGAAATCCCAAAGCATCCTTGGCCAACTTGTGCTAAGTCTTCAAGTATCACTTGGGCCAAGTGACAATACGAGGCCCATTAATTGCATCCTTGTAGAGGATGAGCCTTTTGAAGGCCACAACCAAGAATGAGGCTTTACTTTATGTTCTTTCTTTAAAGTTATTAATAAGTGGGGCACCCACGTTTAGTATGCATATTATTTTATGTAAGCATGTTTTTTTATTGAAGACACTACTAAATGTGTATATGTATAGGACAGCCACGACACCATGACAACAGGGCATGCATATCATAGTTTTTCGCCCATCCATTTAACATGCCAAGGACTAGCCTAGTCAAGCCAAGCTATGACAATAATACACGGTCAAGGAGCATTCATGGTGCCTACCAATATTTTCGCCTAGGCTTGAAGGAGTATCAAAGCCTCATTTACATGGATGGACTCAACATTCAAATAACACATAAATGCTAGTCATGGCCAGCTCTAAAGACATGCTGCAAAGGCTAAGGCAAGCATTCCCCATTTTCCGCCCCAACATTTAAAGACCAGACCAGCCGTGGAGCTATTTTTGGGCGCCTACCTTTTTTTCCGCCCAAGGTGTCAATGCCAATTTCAAATGGTAGTATAATCACAATTAATATTCAGCCAAGCCACTCAAATTCACACATGGCTGAATTCAAATAAAGAATTGAAGGCACCTCCTTGGTTTTCGCCTCGGCTTAAAGAAACTTTTGAAGGAGGCAGGCATCCCATATATTCCGCCCAAATAATGATGAGCCAAGCAACAACACGGCCAAAGCTTTTAAAGGACAATAAGCACATGTTGGATTCAAATTCAAATGAAATTCAAGTTGCCAAGCATCCCATATATTCCACCCAAATAATGATGAGCCAAGCAACAACATGGCCAAAGCTTTTAAAGGAAAATAAGCACATGTTGGGATTCAAATTCAAAGGAGAATTCAAGTTCCCACCTTATTCTCCTCCTCGGCCTAAATGGGAATTAAATGGGACAAATATCCCATACTTTTGGCTCGGCTTAACTTCAATGCATCAAGACCAAATAAGAATTTGAATTAACAATTAAGTATAGCATTTAAGTTGTATAATGGCTCTAATCCGTAGGCTTAGAATTAAGGTTTGAATGTAAAGTCTTTATGAGAATTCTATATATGTAATTTCAAGCATTTGGAATAAACACCTTGAATTTTATGCAAAAAACATATTAGTGAGAATTCTCTCCTAATTTTCTTGGTTGAATCAAGAGTATTGTTCTTATCAAACATCCTTGTTTGTGGCGAACTTCATTAGGCTTATCAAACAAAACCTTGTTTGTGGCGCCATCATTCTTCTATCTTCTTCATCTTCATTTATCCTTCAAAACCTCAAACAATCACCATCCCCCGGCCTCAAAAACCCAAACACAAACCCACCGAGCCAAATACAAAGCCATGTCCTAAATACAACCCCATTCCTACCCGAGACACTTAAGCCAAAATATTCACCACTCTCGGCAAAATACCAAACCCACACATTAGCCAACAAACATAACCCCTCTCGGCCAAGAACACACCCAAACACAACCTTAGCCTAACAAAAGCCAAAAGCCAACCACAACTCCCATAAAACAACCAAAATAACCAACAAAAAGTCTTCTTCAAATAATAAGCCCAACTTCAAGTAAAACGATCATATAAAAAATACCAACCCCCACAAGGAGGTTGCTATCATCCCAAGAATACGAGATGTTTCGTATGAGACCTAGAGAGAAGATCTTGGATCTTCAAAAGAGATTTACTCATCTCACCAACCATCTTATTGCACTTGGCAAAGTGTTGTCAAATAGTGACTTGAACTTAAAAGTTCTAAGATCACTAACAAGAACATGGCAACCAAAGGTAATGGATATTTCCGTAAAGAAAAGTCTTTCGAAAATGTCCTTGGCTGCTTTGTTTGGAAAATTGCAGGAACGTGAACTCGAATTGAGTCAACTTGATCAAAACGATGAACTAGATAAGAAGAAGAATAACATTTCTCTCAAGGCAAAAGCTGAGAAATATGATTCATTGGAAGATGAAGACGACAAGGAAGAGACCGATGGCATGAGTCTCTTCGTTAAAAATTTCAGCAAGTTCCTAAGAAGGAACAAAGGCGGAAGAACCGGACAAATAAAGAAGTTCTCCAAAATCAATGAGGCCTCCACTTCAAACCAAAATTTTACATGCTTTGAGTGTGGCAAACCTGGCCACATGAAGATGGACTGTCCAAACATCAAGAAGAGTTATTTCATAGGAAAGAATCAATTAAAGAATAGACGAAGAGCCTACATCGATTGGGAAGACAACGACACATGTTCAACCTCTGAACCAGAAAGCGAAGAGCAGACACATCTCTCCCTAATGGCGTCTCATCATTCAGACGATGAAGGGGTAAATGAATCTATCCCTTTTTCTTCTTCCGAATTGCAAACTGCTTTTAATGATCAACATGATGAATACATGAAATTGTCAAAAATGTTTCTAAAACAAAAATCTGAACTAGATTCTCTTAGAAACATACCTTCATCATCCTCATGTTTTACTAAATGACTGACTGGCTTACTAACTGAATTACTTACCGAATGTTTGACTGACTTATTGACTGAAAGACTGACTCACTTACTTACTTAATGAATGAATGACCGTCTGACTTACTGACTGCCTTACTTAATGAATGATTGACTGACTTACTGAATAACTTACTGAATGAATCACTGACTAACATACTTACTAAATGACTGAGTGACTTACAAACTGAATGAGTGACTCACTTACTTACTGAATGACTGACTAACTTACTTAATGATTGACTAACTTACTTACTGAATGACTGACTTACTTACTCACTAAATGACTAATTGACTTACTAACAGACTTACTTACTGAATGAATGATTGACTTAATGACTGACTTACTTACTGAATGACTGATTGACTGACTGACTTACTAACTTACTTACTGAATGACTGACTGACATACTTACTGAATAAATGAGTCACTTATTTAATGAATGACTGACTTACTTACTAAATGACTAACTGACTTACTGACTAACTTACTTACTGAAAGACTGACTGACTGACTGACATAATGACTGAATGACTGACTGACTTACTGACTGAATGACTAACTAACTTACTTACTGACTTACTTACTGAATGACTAACTGACTTGCTGACTGACATAGTTACAGAATGACTGATTGTCTTACTTACTGAATGAATGATTTACTTATATACTAACTTACTTACTGACTGAATGATTGACTTACTTACTTACTGAATGACTGACTGATTTAGTGACTGAATGACTGACTTAGTTACTGAATGATTGACTGACCTAATTAAAGAATGACTGAATGACTTACTTACTAAATGACTGACTGATTGACTTACTTATTGAATGACTGACTGACATACTGACTAACTTACTTACTGAATGACTGACAGACTTACATACCGAATGACTGACTAACTTATTGATTGACTTATTGAATGACTGAATGACTTACTCACTGAATGACTGACTAACTTAATGATTGATTGAATGATTGAATTACATACTGAATGACTGACTTACTCACTAAATGGCTGACTGACTTACATACTGAATGATTGACCGATTTACATACTAACTGACTTACATACTGAATGACTGACTTACTTACTTAATGAATGACTAACTTACCGACTGAATGACAGACTGACTTACTTACTGAACGACTTAATTAATGAGTGACTGACCAACTTACTTACTGAATGACACTTACTTACTTACTTACTTACTAACTGAATGACTGACTGACTTACTAACTGAATGATTGACTGACTTACTTAATGAATGACTTACTGACTTATTGACAGAATGAGTGACTTACTTCCTGAATGACAGACTGACTTACTAAATGAATGACTGACTTACTTACTTACTAAATGACTGACTTACTTACTTACTTACTTACTTACCGAATGACAGACTTACTTACTTACTGACTTACTGACTGAATGACAGACTGACTTACTTACTGAACGACTTAGTTACTGAATGACTGATTGACATACTTAATGACTGACTGACCGACTTACTTACTGAATGACATACTTACTTACTTAATGACTTACTAACTGAATGACTGACTGACTTACTAACTGAATGATTGACTTACTTACTTACTGAATGACTGACTGGTTTAGTGACTGAATGACTGACTTAGTTACTGAATGATTGATTGACTGACATACTAAATGAATGACTGACTTACTTACTTACTAAATGACTGACTTACTTACTTACTTACTTACCGAATGACAGACTGACTTACTTACTGACTTACTTACTGAATGACTGACTAACTTACTAACTAAATGACTGACTGACTTACTTATTTAATGACTAACTGACTTACTGAATGACTGACTTACTTACTTACTAAATGACTTACTTACTTACTTACTTACTTACTTACCGAATGACAGACTGACTTACTTAATGACTTACTTACTGATTGACTTACTTACTTACTTACTGAATGAGTGACTTACTTACTTACTGAATGACTTACTGGTTTAGTGACTGAATGACTGACTTAGTTACTGAATGATTGACTGACCTACATATAGAATGACTGAATGACTTACTTACTAAATGACTGACTGATTGACTTACTTATTCAATGACTGACTGACATACTGACTAACTTACTTACTGAATGACTGACAGACTTACTTACCGAATGACTGACTAACTTACTGATTGACTTACTTACTGAATGACTGAATGACTTACTTACTGAATGACTGACTAACTTACTGATTGATTGAATGACTGAATTACATACTGAATGACTGACTTACTGACTGAATGGCTGACTAACTTACATACTGAATGATTGAATGACTTACATACTGACTGACTTACATACTGAATAACTGAATTACTTACTTAATGAATGACTAACTTACTGACTGAATGACAGACTAACTTACTTACTGAACGACTTAGTTACTGAATGACTGATTGACATACTTAATGACTGACTGACCGACTTACTTACTGAATGACATACTTACTTACTTAATGACTTACTAACTGAATGACTGACTGACTTACTAACTGAATGATTGACTGACTTACTTAATGAATGACTTACTGACTTATTGACAGAATGACTGACTTACTTACTGAATGACTGACTGACTTACTAAATGAATGACTGATTGACTTACTAATTGAATGACTGACTGACTTACTTACTTACTTACTTACCGAATGACAGACTGACTTACCTACTGACTAACTTACTGACTGAATGACTGATTGACTTAGTTACTGAATGACTAACTGACAGACTAATTGAATGACTGACTGACTTACTTACTTACTTACTTACCGAATGACAGACTGACTTACCTACTGACTAACTTACTGACTGGATGACTGATTGACTTAGTTACTGAATGACTGACAGACTTACTTACTGAATGACAAATTCACTTAATTACTTAATGACTGACTGACTTACTGACTTACTCATTGACTGACTTATTGACTGAATGACTGACTGACTTACTTACTGAATGACTGACTGAATGACTGATTCACTTAACTACTGAATGACTGACTTAATGAATGATTGACTGACTTACCTACTGAATGACTGACTTACTTACTGAATGACTGACTGACTTACTGAATGAATGACTCACTGAATTACTTACTGAATGACTGACTTACTGACTGACTTACTTATTGAATGACTGGTTGACTTACTTACTGAATGACTGACCGACTTACTGATTGACTTACAGATTGAATGACTGACTAACTTACTTACTGAATGACTGACTGACTGACTTACTGACTGAATGACTGACTTACTTACTTACTGAATGACATAGTTACTGAATGATTGATTGACTTACTTAATGAGTGATTGACCGACTTATTTACTAAATGACTTACTTACTTACTTACTGGCGTACTAAGTGAATGACTGACTCACTTACTTACTGAATGACTTACTTAATTACTTACTGAGGCACTAACTGAATGACTGACTCACTTACTTACTGAATGACTGACTGACTTACTTAATGAATGACTGAGTGACTTACTTAATGAATGACTGCCGACTTACTTACTGAATGATTGACTGACTTACTTACTGAATGACTCAGTTACCTACTAACTGACTTACTGAACGATTGACTGACATACTAACTCACTGACTTACTTACTGAATGACTGACTAACTTACTGACAGAATGACTGAGTTACCTACTAACTGACTTACTGAACGACTGACTGACATACTTATTGACTGACTAACTGACTTACTGACTCACATACTGACTTACTTAATGAATGACTGACTGACTTACTTAATGAATAACTGACCGATTTACTTACTAAATGACTGACTTACTTACTTATTTATGACTGACAGATTTACTGACTAACTTTCTTACTGAATGACTGACTGACTTAATTACTGAATGATTGACTAACTTATTGACTAACTTACTTACTGAATGACTGATTTACTTATTTACTGACTGACTTACTTACAAAATGACTAACTGACTTACTGACTGGATGACTGGCTGTCTTACTTATTGAATGACTGACTGACTTACTTACTGAAAGACTGACTGACTTACTGACTGAATGACTGATTGACTTACTTACTAAATGACTGAATGACTTACTTTCTGAATGACTGACTATCTTACTGACTTACTTACTGAATGACTGACTGACTGAATGACTGACTAACTTACTAACTAAATGATTGACTGACTTACAGACTAACTTACTTACTGAATGACTGATTGACACACTTGCTGAATGACTGACTCACTTACTTATTGATAGGCTGACTGACTTGCTGACTGAATGGCTGACTACTTACTTACTGAAAGACTGACTGACTTACTTAATGAATGACTGTCTGACTTACTGACTGACTTACTTACTGAAACACTGACTAACTTACTGACTTATTGACTGACTTACTTACTGAATGATTGACTGACTTACTTACTGAATGACTGAATGACTTACTGAATGACTAACTGACTTACTAACTGACTTACTTACTACATGACTGACTGACTTACTGAATGACTTACATACTGAATGATTGACTGACTTACTGACTTACTTACTTAGTGACTGACTGAATTATTGACTGAATGACTGACTTACTTAATTACTAAATGACAGATTGACTTACTGACTAAATGATTGCTGACTTACTTACTTACTGAATGACTGACTGACTTACTTACTGAATGACTGACTAACTTACTAACTTACTTTCTTACTGAATGACTGACTAACTTACTGACTGAATGACTGACTAACTTACTGACTAAATGATTGACAGACTTACTTACTGTTTTAATGAATGATTGACCGACACACTTAGTGAATGACTGACTCATTGAATTATTGACTGACTGACTTACTGACTAAATGGCTGACTGACTGACTTACTGAATGACTGGCTGACTTATTAAATGAATGACTGACTAACTTGCTTACTGAATGACTGACTGAATGACTTACTGACTGAATTACTTACCGAATGACTGATTGACTTACTGACTGAATTACTGACTCACTTAATTAATGAATGACTGACTGACTTACTTACTTAATGACTGACTGACTTAATGACTGACTTACTTACTGAATGACTGACTTACTTAATAATTGACTTACTTACTGAATGACTAACTAACTTACTGACTTACTTACTGAATGACTGACTAACTTACAGACTGAATAACTGACTGACTTACTTACTGAATGACTGATTGACTTAATGACTGATTGACTAACTAACTTACTTACTGAATGACTAACTGACTTAATGACTGATTGTCTTATTGACTGAATGACTGAATTACTGAATTACTGAATGACTGACTGAATGACTGATTAACTTACCTACTGAATGACTGACTTAGTGAATGATTGACTGACTTACCTACTGAATGACTGACTTACTTACAGAATGACTGACTGACATACCGAATGAATGACTCACTGAATTACTTACTGAATGACGGACTTACTGACTGACTTACTTACTAAATGACTGACTGACAGAATGACTAACTGAATTACTTACTGAATGACTTAGTTACTAAATGATTGATTGACATACTTAATGAGTGATTGACCGACTTACTTACTGAATGACTTACTTACTTACTTATTGGCGTACTAACTGAATGACTGACTCACTTACTTACTATATGACTTACTTAATTACTTATTGAGGTACTAACTGAATGACTGACTCACTTACTTACTGAATGACTGACTGACTTACTTAATGAATGACTGAGTGACTCACTTAATGAATGACTGCCGACTTACTTACTGAATGACTAATTGACTTACTTACTGAGTTACCTAGTAACTGAATTACTGAACGATTGACTGGCATACTAACTGACTGACTTACATACTGAATGACTGTCTAACTTACTTACTGAATGACTGAGTTGCCTACTAACTGACTTACAGAACGACTGACTGACTGACTTACTAACTTACTTAATGAATGACTAACTGACTTACTTAATGAATGACTGACCGACTTACTTACTAAATGACTGACTTACTTATTGAATGACTAGCAGATTTACTGACTAACTTTCTTACTGAATGACTGACTAACTTAATTACGGAATGATTGACTAACTTATTGACTAACTTACATACTGAATGACTGACTTACTTACTTACTGAATGACTGACTGACTTACTTACTAAATGACTAACTGACTTACTAACTGACTAACTTACCAAATGACTGACTAACTTACTAACATAATGACTGACTGACTTACTTACAGAATGATTGACTGACTTACTGACTGACTTACTTACTGAATGACTGATTGGCACAATTACTGAATGACTGAGTGACTTACTTGATGAATGACTGCCGACTTACTTACTGAACGACTGACTGACTTACTTACAGAATGACAGAGTTACCTAGTAACTGACTTACTGAACGATGGACTGACATACTAACTGACTTACTTACTTACTGAATGACTGACTAACTTACTGACTGAATGACTGAGTTACCTACAAATTGACTTACTGAACGACTGACTAACTTACTTACTAACTTACTTGCTGAATGACTGACTGACCCACATACTGACTTACTAAATGAATGACTAACTGACTTACTTAATGAATGACTGACCGACTTACATACTAAATGACTGACTGACTTACTTATTGAATGACTGACATATTTTCTGACCAACTTTCTTATTGAATGACTGACTGACTTAATTACTGAATGATTGACTAACTTATTGACTAACTTACTTACTGAATGACTGACTTACTTACTTACTGACTAACTGAATGACTTATTTACAGAATGACTTACTTACTTACTGACTGGATGACTGACTGACTAACTTACTGAATGACTGACTGACATAATTACTGAATGACTAACTGACTTGCTGACTGAATGGCTGACTGACTTACTTACTGAATGACTGACTGACTTACTTAATGAATGACTGACTGACTTACTGACTGACTGACTTACTGACTTACTTACTTATTGACTGACTGAATTACTGACTTACTTAATTACTAAGTGACTGATTGACTTACTGACTGACTTATTTACTGAATGATTGACTGACTTACTGACTAGATGACTGACTGACTTACTTACTGATTGACTGACTGACTTACTTACTGAATGACTAACTGACTTACTGAATGACTTACTTACTAAATGACTGATTTACTTACTGACTTACTTACTAATTGACAGACTGACTTACTGACTTACTGACTGAATGACTGAATGACATACTTACTAAATGACTAACTGACTTAATGACTGACTAACTTACTTACTTACTGAATGACTGACTTACTTACTTACTGAATGACTGACTAACTTATATACAGACTTACTTACTGAATGACTGAATGACTTACTTAATGAATGACTGACTAACTTTCCTACTAAATGATTGACTGACTTACTAACTTACTTACTGAATGATTAACTTACACACTTACTGAATGAATGACTCACTTACTTATTGACTGAATGACTGAATTGCTGACAGAATGGCTCACTGACTTACTTACTGAATGAATGACTGACTTGAAAATGAATGACTGACTGACTTACTTACTGAATGATTGACTGACTTACAGACTGACTAACTAACTGAATTACTTACCGAATGACTGATTGACTTACTGACTAAATGACTAACTCACTTACTTAATGAATGACTTACTGACTTACTTACTTAATGAATGACTTACTGACTTACTTAATTAATGACTGACTTACTTACTGAATGACTGACTAACTGACTTACTGAATGACTGACTGACTTACTGACTAACTTACTGAATGAATGACTGACTGACTTACTGAATAACTTACTAAATGATTGACTAACTTACAGACCAAATGAGTGACTCAATTATTTACTGAATGACTGACTGACTTACTTAATGAATGACTAACTGACTTACTTACTAAATGACTGACTGACTTACTGACTGAATTACTTACCGAATATTTGACTGACTTATTGACTGAATGACAGACTCACTTAATTAATGAATGACTAACCGACTAACTTACTGACTGACTTACTAACTGAATGATTGATTGACTTACTGAATAACTTATTGAATGAATCACTGACTAACTTACTTACTAAATGACTGAGTGACTTAAAAACTGAATGAGTGACTCACTTACTTACTGAATGACTGACTGACTTACTTAATGATTGACTAACTTATTTACTTACTGAATGACTGACTTACTTACTCACTAAATGACTAATTGACTTACTAACAGACTTACTTATGAATGACTGATTGACTTACTGACTGACTTACTTACTGACTAACTGACTTACTTACTGAATGATAGACTGACATACTTACTGAATAACTGACTCACTTACTTAATAAATGACTAACTTACTTACTTACTAAATGACTAACAGACTTACTGACTAACTTACTTACTTACTGACTGACTGAATGATTGACATAATGACTGAATGACTGACTGACTTACTGACTGAATGACTGACTAACTTACTTACTGATTTACTTACTGAATGACTGACTGACTTGCTGACTGACTTAGTTATAGAATGACTGATTGTCTTACTTAATGAATGAATGACTTACTTATATACTGACTTACTGACTTACTGACTTACTTACTTACTGACTGAATGACTGACTTTCTTATTTACTGAATGACTGACTGGTTTAGTGATTGAATGACTTACTTAGTTACTGAATGATTGACTGACCTACAAAAAGAATGAGTGAATGACTTACTTACCTAATGACTGACTGATTGACTTACTTATTGAATGATTAACTGACATACTGACTAACTTACTTACTGAATGACTGACAGACTTACTTACCGAATGACTGACTAACTTACTGATTGACTTACTTACAGAATGACTGACTAACTTACTGATTGATTGAATGACTGAATTACATACTGAATGACATAATTACTGACTGTATGGCTGACTGACTTACATACTGAATGATTGACTGACTTACATACTGACTGCCTTACATACTGAATGACTGACTTACTTACTTAATGAATGACTAACTTACTAACTGAATGACAGACTGACTTACTTATTGAAAGACTTAGTTACTGAATGGTTGATTGACTTACTTAATGAGTGATTGACCGACTTACTTACTGAATGACATACTTACTTACCTATTTACTGACTTACTAACTGAATGACTGACTGACTTACTAACTGAATGATTGACTGACTTACTTAATGAATGACTTACTGAATTATTGACAGAATGACTGACTTACATACTAAATGACTGACCGACTTACTAAATGAATGATTGACTGACTTACTTACTAAATGACTGACTTATTTACTTATTTACTTACTTACCGAATGACAGACTGACTTACTTACTGACTTACTTATGGAATGATTGACTAACTAACTGAATGAATGACTGATTTACTTACTTACTGAATTACGGACTGGTTTAGTGACTGAATGACTGACTTAGTTACTGAATGATTGACTGACTAACTAACTAAATGAATGACTGACTTACTTACTTACCTAATGACTAACTAACTTATTGATTGACTTACTAACTGAATGACAGACTGACTTACTTACTGACTTACTTACTGAATGACTGACTGACTTACTGAATGACTGACTGACTTAATTACTAAATGACTTACTTACTTACTTACTTACTTACTGAATGACAGACTGACTTACTTACTGACTAACTTACTGAATGACTGACGTACTTACTGACTGAATGACTGACTTACTTACTTACTGAATGACTGACTGGTTTAGTGACTGAATGACTGATTTAGTTACTGAATGATTGACTGACCTACTTAAAGAATGACTGAATGACTTACTTACTAAATGATTGACTGATTGACTTACTTATTGAATGACTGACTGACATACTAACTAACTTACTTACAGAATGACTGACAGACTTACTTACCGAATGACTTCCTAACTTACTGATTGACTTACTTACTGAATGACTGACTGACTTACTGATTGATAGAATGACTAAATTACATACTGAATGAATGACTTACTGACTGAATGGTTGACTGACTGACTTACTTACTTAATGAATGACTAACTTACTTACTGAACGACTTAGTCACTAAATGACTGATTGACTTACTTAATGAGTGACTGACCGACTTACATACTTAATGACAGAATTACTTACTAACTTACTTACTAAATGATTGACTAACTTACTGACTGACTTAATGAATGACTGACTGACACACTTAGTGAATGATTGACTCACTGAATTATTGACTGACTAACTTACTGACTAAATAGCTGACTGACTGACTTACTGAATGACTGGCTGACTTACTAAATGAATGACTGACTAACTTGCTTATTGAATGACTGACTGAATGACATGCAAAATGACTTACTGACTGAATTACTTACCGAATGACTGACTGACTTACTGACTGAATGACTGAGTCACTTACTTAATGAATGACTGACTTACTTACTTACTTAATGACTGACTGACTTAATGATTGACTTACTTACTGAATGACTGACTTACTTACTAACTGACTTACTTATTGAATGACTGACTGACCTACTGACTTACATACTGAATAACTGACTAACTTATTGACTGAATGAATGATTGACTTACTTACTGAATGACTGACTGACTTACTGATTGAATGACTAACTGAATTACTTACTGAATGACTGACAGACTTACTGATTGACTTACTTACTGAATGACAGATTCGCTTACTTACTGAATGACTGAATGACTTAATGATTGACTAACTTATTGACTGAATGACTGACTTAATTACTTACTGAATGACTGATTGAATGACTGATTAACTTACCTACTGAATGACTGACTTAGTGAATGATTGACTGACTTACCTACTGAATGACTGACTTACTTACTGAATGACTGACTGACTTACTGAATGAATGACTCACTGAATTACTTACTGAATGACTGACTTACTGACTGACTTACTTACTGAATGACTGGTTGACTTACTTACTGAATGACTGACTGACTTACTGATTGACTTACAGACTGAATGACTAACTAACTTACTTACTGAATGACTGACTGAATGACTTACTGAATGACTGACTGACTTACTTATTGAATGACTTAGTTACTGAATGATTGATTGATTTACTTAATGAGTTATTGACCGACTTACTTACTGACTGAATTACTTACTTACTTACTTACTTACTAGCGTACAAACTGAATGACTGACTTACTTACATACTAAATGAATTACTTAATTACTTACTGAGGTACTAACTGAATGACTGACTCATTTACTTACTGAATGACAGACTAACTTACTTAATGAATGACTGAGTGACTTACTTAATGAATGATTGTCGACTTACTTACTGAATGACTGACTTACTTACTGAATGACTGAGTTACCTACTAACTGACTTACTGAACGATTGACTGACATACTAACTGATTGACTTACTTACTGAATGACTGACTAACTTACTGACTGAATGACTGAGTTACCTACTAACTGACTTATTGAACGACTGACTGACTTACTTACTGACTGACTTACTGACTTACTGACTTACATACTGACTTACTTAATGAATTACTGACTGACTTACTTAATGAATGACTGACCGACTTATTTACTAAATGACTGACTTACTTACTTATTGAATGACTGACAAATTTACTGACTAACTTTCTTACTGAACGACTAACTGACTTAATTACTGAATGATTGACTAACTTATTGACTAACTTACTTACTGAATGACTAACTTACTTACTTACTGACTTACTTACAAAATGACTGATTGACTTACTGAATGAAGGACTCACTGAATTACTTACTGAATGACTGACTTACAGACTGACTTACTTACTGAATGACTGGTTGACATACTTACTGACTTACTGATTGACTTATAGACTGAATGACTGACTAACTTACTTACTGAATGACTGACTGACTGACTTACTAAATGACTGACTGACTTACTTACTGAATGACTTAGTTACTGAATGATTGATTGACTTACTTAATGAGTGATTGACCAACTTACTTACTAACTGACTTACTTACTTACTTACTGGCGTACTAACTGAATGACTGACTCACTTATGTTAGGTATCAGTGGTTACAATACACCTAAAAGGGGGGGGGGGGTTGAATAGGTGTAGGGGTTAGAATATCCGCTTTTCGAAAAACAACACTTAATGCTGAAATACACCTAATTAATCGATTAACAGAACAGGGATAATCGATTAACACAATCAACACAACCGACTTAATCGATTAACAGAATGAGTATAATCGATTAACAATCTTGACTTAATCGATTAAACAGAAACAGTAAGCTTAGGCAGATATGATTACTTGCAAAACAATTAATCGATAACAAAACGAAATTACAAAGCTTACAAATTTATCAGAGTATTAACAGTATAGCACAGAAACATATTAGCTATTAAATCCACTATACAAGTTAACCGATTAAATGCAATATAGAGAGAGAGAGAAAAAAAATCCCGCAACACGAATTTTATCATGGTTCGTTTGCTTGTCCACCGCAAACTACATCCAGGCCTCCCGGCTGATTTGGAAGATTTTTCTTCACTATAATTGAATCAATGTTATTACATATACATCATCCAATTACAACATTTAGACAACACAAGATAATAAAGACTCCTATTCTATGGTTTGACTCCCTTCCTACCGACAAAGAAAACCTTTCTTTCGGCGTAGCCCCAGCCAAGAACCTCTGTTCTTTCCTTATCTCTAAATCTAAATACAATGAAGATACACTCAATCTCTTCGGCGATACGACACCTCGAGATTCCCAATGTTACAACAATTTCTCAATCAAAAAAAAAAAGAGTAAACTTAAGCTATTACAAAGCTTATATCTAACAAGAAAACACTTTACTATAATCACCTAATACAAACTCATGCAATATGAAAATGTATTAGTTTGAAAACAGAATGCATAGAAAAAATCTGATCAAGAAGCATCAATAATATGCATGAACATGTGATATGAAAAGATGAGAAATATTTCATGTAATGCACTCAATCCTAAAGCATAGAATTCTCTCTTTTCTAAACTCACAAATGCATTTACAATTAGATGCAACAATTAACACGAAAAATGCTCCAACTCTCTAAAAATGCAACATGCAACTTATGAGATCAATTCTGAAAAACGCAGTTTATAAAGAATTAATTTTGAAGTCCCAAACATTATTACTCTCGAACTGGTTCAGCTCAATTTGAGATACAAAAGCTACAAAATTACAAAAGTTTCGTAAGGAACTGCGGGTTACCACTCCCGTAGATATGTCACCTATTACTTTGTCGATCGGGTGAGCTTTCTTGGTTTTCCACACAACTGGCATATCTGAATGCTCCTGAGATTTGGTTTGACATTCTTCATTAGTTGCTTCTTCATTATCCATGTTCTTTGAGTATGCTTCTTCTAAAGCACCTGCAACATCATCAGATACAACCTTTCTCTTCTCTTTTGGAGAAGATTCGTCAAATTGTACATGGATAGACTCTTCAACTTGCATTGAATATTTATTAAAAATTCTGAATGCTTTGCTATGAATCGAGTATCCCAAAAATATTCCCTCATCGGATTTTGAATCGAATTTTCCTAAAGCCCGCTTTCCATTATTTAATATAAAACATTTGCAACCGAAAGCGTGAAGATGGGATATGTTTGGTTTACGGCCTTTTAATAGTTCATAAGGAGTTTTATTCAAATTAGGCCTTAAAAGTACTCGATTTATAACATAACATGCAGTATGAACTGCATCTGCCCAGAAGTATTTGGGGGTATAAGTTTCATTAAGCATGGTTCTCGCTAATTCTTCTAACACGCGATTTTTCCTCTCAATAACTCCATTTTGTTGTGGAGTGCGAGGAGCAGAGAACTGATGCAAAATGCCATGCTTATCACAGAATTTGTCGAACCGAAAGTTCTCAAATTCTCCCCCGTGATCACTTCGTATATATACTATTTTCAGGTTAAGTTGGTTTTGAATTTGCTTGGCAAGATTTTTAAAAGACTTGAAGGCGTCGCTTTTCGCAGATAAAAATAATGTCTATGTAAATCGAGAGAAATCATCAACAATAACTAGAGCATAGTAGCTACCACCAAAACTCATGATTTGTGATGGTCCAAACAAGTCCATATGGAGTAACTCCAAAGGTCTTGAAGTGGATATCACATTTTTGTTTTTAAAAGAATTTTCGGTTTGTTTACACTTTTGACAAGTGTCACAAATCTCTTTAGTTTTAAAATTTAGTTTTAGTAGCCCCTCAACTAGTTCGTTTGATGACAATTTATCTAGATGTTTTATATGGATATGTGCAACGCGTCTGTGCCAGAGCCAGATGTCATTTTCTTTAGAAATAAAACATTTTGAAAATAATGTGGTGACATCATCCAAGTTAACCATGTAAATATTATTTATACGGTGACCAACAAATTTAACATCATTAGATAAAATGTCACGAATGATGCAACAGTCAGAATCGAAAGATACACGATTACCTTTGTCACAGAGTTGGCTTATACTCAGAAGATTATGTTCTAGTCCTTCAACATAAAGGACATTTTCAATTTGAGTTTGAGATGAGTTATCAACTGTTCCAGTGCCAAGTATCTTTCCTTTGTTGTTGTCTCCGTACGTGACGTATCCTTTTCCTTTAAGTGAGAGATCCAGGAAATTTGATCTGTCACCTGTCATACGTCTTGAACACCCACTGTCTAAATAACATTTTTGTCCTTGTGTTCGACGACATACCTGCAAAACAGATCACCTGCTTTTCTCAGGTATCTAATTTATGTTGGGTCCTTTTCTGTTAGTGATTAGGGAATTATCTCCCTTCTTTATCCATACATAAACTCCGCTAGGTATACCATACTTTCTAATATAACATGAATAAGAAGTATGACCATATGTATTACAATAAAAACATGTAGGTGGATGCTTATGATCTTTATTTTTAGTATGAGCTACAGGTTTTCTATATGGTCTTTTATTTTTAGCCGAGTGAGTATAACCTAGACCAGTACGATCACCAACGTTTCTTGTTTGACTAAGTAGAGTGTCTAATTGTTGTTTACTGTTTGTGAGACATTCGAGTTTTTCTTTTAGTTTAAAATTGTCTTCTTGCAAAGTTTCGCAAGTCTCACATACAGGTTTTTGACATAAATTATTAGCAGAGCAGTTACATGTGCTACAAGAATAGATGAGATCTAAAGTTTCATTTTCTAATTTTAATTCATCTAATTCTTTTTGTAGTTGGCTTATTTTCTTTTCATTATTAAGGATTACCCTTTTCTTATCAATTTTTATCCTTGCCAATTTCTTTAGTTCCTCATGTAACTCAACATAAGCACCATATAAAACATCATAAGAGGGTAAGTCATCCGAAGTGGATGAGGTGTTAGAATATACCTCATTATTATCCTCGTGTGAGTCTGAGTTCCCATCGTTGTCAGATCTAGCCATCAGACATAGCTTCGCTGACTCCTCCTCACTAGAGGTGCTTGATGTCGTTTCCTCCTCCGGTACATCCCATACAATGTAAGCTTTCTTGGACTTGAATTCCCTGGGAGTGCTCTTCTATGAATCAACCTTTTTCAGATAGGTAGGACATTGAAATCTCATGTGTCCGGCTTTTCCACACTCATGGCAAGTGAAGCGATCTTTGTTGTTCTTGCCTTTGTTGGTTGATTCTCTTGCTTCTTTCTTTTGAAACTTTTTGAGTCCACCTTTTATTTTAATGAATTTGCTAAATTTTCGAACAAGGAGACTCATAGTTTCATCATCTAGATCGGAGTCAGATTCATCATCATCTTTTTCTTCTTTTGATTTGGAGGTCGTGGCCTTCAATGTGATGTTTTTCTTCTTCTGGTCTGAATCTTCGTGCATAGTCAAGCGACCCAATTCCATTTCGCGCTCTTGAAGCTTTCCAAATAGTGTAGCTAGAGGCATAGAGTCCAAGTCTTTGGATTCAACAATTGCAGTTACCTTTGGTTGCCATTTTCTGTCAAGACAACGCAAAACTTTATTAGTTAGTTCACCTCTGGTAAATGATTTTTCTAGAGCAGCTAAATGATTAACAATATGAGTAAATCGCTTTTGCATATCACTAATTGATTCACTAGGTAACATGCGAAATAACTCATATTCGTGGGTCAGCGCATTTAATCTAGCGCGCTTGCCTTCGCTAGTGCCTTCGTGAGTCACTTGTAAAGTGTCCCACATTTCTTTTGCATTTTGGCACTGCGAGACTCTAAAGAACTCATCATAGGATAGGGCCGATGTGATGATATTTTTGGCGCGTAGGTTAAGCTGGACCTTTTTGCGCTCATCATCGGTCCATAGACTTTTAGGCTTGTCTTTAGGTTCATTGTCCACAAGATGTTGTGGAACGAAAGGGCCGTTGACTACGGATTCCCAAATATCCGAGTCTATGGCTTCAATAAAAATTTGCATGCGGACTTTCCAGTAGGCATACCCTTCACCACTGAATATAGGTGGTCGATTAATGGATGAACCATCACCACCAAATGGGTTTGACGAACCCATTCCTTTTTCCCTTAGGATTACGAATACGCGGTTGAGCTAGCACTTCGTACTAGCTCTGATACCACTTGTTAGGTATCAGTGGTTACAATACACCTAAAAGGGGGGGGGGGGTTGAATAGGTCTAGCGGTTAGAATATCCGCTTTTCGAAAAACAACACTTAATGCTGAAATACACCTAATTAATCGATTAACAGAACAGGGATAATCGATTAACACAATCAACACAACCGACTTAATCGATTAACAGAATGAGTATAATCGATTAACAATCTTGACTTAATCGATTAAACAGAAACAGTAAGCTTAGGCAGATACGATTACTTGCACAACAATTAATCGATAACAAAACAAAATTACAGAGCTTACAAATTTATCAGAGTATTAACAATATAGCACAGAAACATATTAGCTATTAAATCCACTATACAAGTTAACCGATTAAATGCAATAAAGAGAGAGAGAGAGAGAAAAAAAATCCTGCAACATGAATTTTATCCTGGTTCGTTTGCTTTTCCACCGCAAACTACATCCAGGCCTCCCGGCTGATTTGGGAGATTATTACATGCACATCATCCAATTACAACATTTAGACAACACGAGATAATAAAGACTCCTATTCTATGGTTTGACTCCCTTCCTACCGACAAAGAAAACCTTTCTTTCGGCGTAGCCCCAGCCAAGAACCTCTGTTATTTCCTTATCTCTAAATCTAAATACAATGAAGATACACTCAATCTCTTCGGCGATACGACACCTCGAGATTCCCAATGTTACAACAATTTCTCAATAAAAAAAATAGAGTAAACTTAAGCTATTACAAAGCTTATATCTAACAAGAAAACACTTTACTCTAATCACCTAATACAAACTCATGCAATATGAAAATGTATTAGTTTGAAAACAGAATGCATGGAAAAAATCTGATCAAGAAGCATCAACAATATGGATGAACATGTGATATGAAAAGATGAGAAATATTTCATGTAATGCACTCAATCCTAAAGCATAGAATTCTCTCTTTTCTAAACTCACAAATGCATTTACAATTTGATGCAACAATTAACACGAAAAATGCTCTAACTCTCTAAAAATGCAACATGCAACTTATGAGATCAATTCTGAAAAACGCAGTTTATAAAGAATTAATTTTGAAGCCCAGTTAATCGATTAACGAATGCCTTAATCGATTAAACTGTTCAAACAGTTATATTAATCGATTAACCTATGCCTTAATCGATTAACAGCATATTTTCATGTGTAAAAAAAACTCAAATACGTTATGCACTTAATTCATACATGTTTAACACTTAGTTTATGCCTAGAATGCACATATACATGTATTTATGTGATGCATGAACATATTATGAATGACATATCTCAAGATGAAAAAGATTTAAAAGATTTATGCATATGAGACATGTATTAGGTGACTTAAGCCTTAGACTCAACTTAAACTAATCTCTAGTCTAAGCTTAGTACCAATCAGAAGACTTAAGCACGTTGAGTTGTTGATGATCTTCAAGCTTTTATTAGCACAAGTTGTCCTCATCAAAACCATGACACATAAAGAGAGCTTTCCAAAGTGTTCTTCTTGACATACACACTTTCAACTTACTTACTGAATGACATACTTAATTACTTATTGAGGTACTAACTTAATGACTGACTCACTTACTTACTGAATGACTGACTGACTTACTTAATGAATGACTGAGTGACTTACTTAATGAATGACTGCCGATTTACTTACTGAATGACTGAGTTACCTACTAACTGACTTACTGAACGATTGACTGACATACTAACTGACTGACTTTCTTACTGAATGACTGACTAACTTACTGACTGAAAGACTGAGTTACCAACTAACTGACTTACTGAAAGACTGACTGACTTACTTACTGACGGACTTACTGACTCACATACTGACTTACTTAATGAATGACTGACTGACTTACTTAATGATTGACTGACCGACTTATTTACAAAATGACTGACTAACTTACTTATTGAATGACTGACATATTTACTGACTAACTTTCTTACTGAACGACTGACTGACTTAATTACTGAATGATTGACCAACTTATTGACTAACTTACTTACTGAATGACTAACTTACTTACTGACTGACTTACTTACAAAATGACTGACTGAATTACTGAATGAATGACTCACCGAATTACTTACTGAATGACTGACTTACTGACTAACTTACTTACTGAATGACTAGTTGATATACTTACTGAATGACTGACTGACTTACTGATTGACTTACAGAATGACTGACTAACTTACTTACTGAATGACTGACTGACTTACTGAATGACTGACTGACTTACTTACTGAATGACTTAGTTACTGAATGATTGATTGACTTACTTAATGAGTGATTGACCGATAATACTCCTGTCCATGTTGTTCAAACCTTCATAAAAATATTGGAGTAGGAGTTGCTCTGAAATCTGATGATTGGGGCAGCTTGCACATAACCTCTTGAATCTCTCCCAATACTCATAAAAACTTTCTCCATGTTGTTGCCTAATCCCAGAAATATCTTTTCTGATTGTAGTGGTCCTGGAGGCAGGGAAGAATTTACCAAGGAATGTCCTCTTCAGGTCACCCCAACTTGTGTTGGATCCAGGAGCCAAATAGTACAACCAGTCTTTTGTCGGACCTTCAAGTGAATGAGGGAAGGCCTTCAAATAGATATGATCCTCTTGGACATCATGAGGTTTCGTGGTTGAACAGACAATATGGAACTCCTTAAGATACTTATGAGGATCCTCACCTACAAGTCCATTAAACTTTGGCAACAAATGGATTAGTCCAGTTTTAAGCACATATGGCACATCCTCATTGGGATATTGGATGCACAAGCTATCATAAGTGAAATCAGGTGCAGCCAGCTCCCTTAATGTCCTCTCACGACCAGGAGGAGTAGGTGTTTGAGCCATATTTTCAGAGTGCACAGAATTTTTAGAATACTAAGAATCAGACAATGCAACAGAATGCACAAAATCAGTATATTGCATAGAATGCACAGAAACAGGAATAGAATCAGAAATAGAATCAGAATCAGAAACAGAATTAGGTACACTATGGAAAGGTAAATTTCTACTCTGTCTAACTAACCTATGATATGTTCTATCAATTTCAGGATTTATTGGATGCAAATGGCCTGTATTTCCCCTAGTCATGCAATACAATCAACAATAGGAAGAAAGTAATGCAGCAATAATGGAAATTCATGTTATAATTGTAGAATCAACCAAGTATTTGCATCAATAACATCCTAAAATCATATAGAACATGTAAAAAATGTTTCAAGAAAAAATTCAAAGCCTAACTATGTTAAAATTGCAAAACAGTTTCACTATAAACCTTGAAAAATAAAAAATAAACCTTAAAAAATAAAAAAGAAATAGTAAAAAGGGTTTTTTTGGATTTTTGGTTCGGAGCTGACAAACTCCTTGTGTGGCGGTGGGTATAACTTATTTTTCTACCCCAAATGCATATGTCATATGTCGAATTCTAATACACGGAGACAAAGTTATCCTAAAAACAAATTTTCAACAATTCACTATTCACCGTAAAGTTGTATCTCACAAACTACAGCTCGGAAAGTGGTTCTGCTTTCTCTGGTGTTCAATGTGGGATGAAAGAAGTGTGGAAACAAAATTTCATGCAAAAATTCCACCCACAGCTATATAAACCAGCAAAACAGAATCACATAAATCATGAAAAATGGCAAAATAGTGAACAGTGAACAGCTTTTTTCACCAATATCAGAATTTTCACCAAAAATGCACTCTAGAAATTACTAACTAAACTACACTACACTAAACTAAGCTTTATGAAACTACAGAGAACCTTTGTATGAACCGATAATCCCCGGCAACGGCGCCAAATTTGATCGAGGTCGTACCCGATACAAATAATATAACAATTAAGTATAGTACTAGGAAGTGACTCTTAGATCGTTTCCCAAAGATTATTGATCGAGGCCGTACCCGATACAAATAATACAACAATTAAGTATAGTACTAGGAAGTGACTCCTAGGTCGTTTCCCAAAGATTATCTTTCACACAATGGTTCAAACACCTTACACGCACACACACAATGGGGGGTTTTAGTGGTTGTTATGCTATGAAATTAAGCTAAAACAGAAACAGTAATTAACAGAAAAGTGAAACGGCTAAACCCCTTTGGTTTCCTTAATCACAACTCAATCCTCGGTTTCACAGTATCAAAATCATATTCTAATCGTTGAATCCCTAATTTTTTCATAATCAAGTAACTAAGCGATAATCAACTCATAAACAAATTCACATGAACTAAGCATTCATGCACTAGAGAAATGATTGACTAAGCGAAAATCAGTTCACAAATCTATTTCTAAGGCATGGAATTAAGCAAACCACATCCAGAAATTGAATAGAAGAAATTAACAATTAAGAAACCGAAATTGCATTAATAACCAAACCTCAAGAGTTGTGATACATTACCAAAGGAGTTTAGTCGAGAAATTTAGCCTTCCATGGGAGGATTAAGCAAAACCGAAAATGGAGAAGAGCAAAAATGAAAATGCATAAACCCTAGGAGAGCAAAAGAGGGAAAACGGGAATAACAATGTTCTAAGGCAAATACTCATGTAATGTTAAAGTGTCCCTACAAAACCGAAAATCATGTGTTTAAATGGTGTAAAACGGAAATGGGCCCTAAACAATGGGCCCAAAACCCAAAGGAAATAAAGATCCTAATACAATATACAATCTTCACTTTTGCCCACATCATCCACTTGTAATGTCCAAAATGTCATTGGTGTCAAATATGACCTGAAAATGGAATTAGATTTAATTACACTAAATAATCCCAAATTAACTCATTTTAGGAATAATAGTCCAATAAAGCCCAAAACACTAAACCATGCCAAACAAAGTCAATTAGACACCAAGAATCATTAACAATGGTAAATTAAGGTTATGAATAGTGTGTAATATATGACTCATCAATTATCTTTCACACAATGGTTCAAACACCTTACACGCACACACACAATGGGGGATTTTGTTGTTTTTATGGTATGAATCTAAAACTAAAACAGAAACAGTAATTAACAGAAAAGTGAAACGGCTAAACTCCTTTGGTTTCCTTAATCACAACTCAATCCTCGGTTTCACAGTATCAAAATCATATTCTAATCATTGAATCCCTAATTTGTTCATAATCAAGTAACTAAGCGATAATCAACTCATAAACAAATTGACACGAACTAAGCATTCATGCACTAGAGAAATGATTGACTAATCGAAAATCAGTTCAAAAATCTATTTCTAAGGCATGGAATTAAGCAAAACACAGGCAGAAATTGAATAGAAGAAATTAACAAATAAGAAACCGAAATTGCATTAATAACAAAACCTCAAGAGTTGTGATACATTACCAAAGGAGTTTAGTCCAGAAATTTAGCCTTCCGTAGAAGGATTAAGCAAAACCGAAAATGGAGAAGAGCAAAAATGAAAATGCATAAACCATAGGAGAGCAAAAGAGGGAAAACGGGAATAACAATGTTCTAAGGCAAAAAGTAATGTAATGTTCAAGTGTGTTCTTAAAAACCGAAAATCATGTTTTTAAATGGTGTAAAACGGAAATGGGCCCTAAACAATGGGCCCAAAACCCAAACGGAAATAAAAATCCTAATACAATATACAATCTTCACTTTTGCACACATCATCCACTTGTAATGTCCAAAATGTCCTTGGTTTCAAATATGACTTGAAAATGGAATTAGATTTAATTAGACTAAATAATCCCAAATTAACTCATTTTAGGAATAATAGTCCAATAAAGCCCAAAACACTAAACCATGCCAAACAAAGTCAATTAGACACCAAGAATCATTAACAATGGTAAATTAAGGTTATGAATAGTGTGTAATATATGACTCATCAATTATCTTTCACACAATGGTTCAAACACCTTACACGCACACACACAATGGGGGATTTTGTTGTTTTTATGGTATGAATCTAAAACTAAAACAGAAACAGTAATTAACAGAAAAGTGAAACGGCTAAACTCCTTTGGTTTCCTTAATCACAACTCAATCCTCGGTTTCACAGTATCAAAATCATATTCTAATCATTGAATCCCTAATTTGTTCATAATCAAGTAACTAAGCAATAATCAACTCATAAACAAATTCACACGAACAAAGCATTCATGCACTAGAGAAATGATTGACTAATCGAAAATCAGTTCAAAAATCTATTTCTAAGGCATGGAATTAAGCAAAACACAGGCAGAAATTGAATAGAAGAAATTAACAAATAAGAAACCGAAATTGCATTAATAACAAAACCTCAAGAGTTGTGATACATTACCAAAGGAGTTTAGTCCAGAAATTTAGCCTTCCGTAGAAGGATTAAGCAAAACCGAAAATGGAGAAGAGCAAAAATGAAAATGCATAAACCATAGGAGAGCAAAAGAGGGAAAACGGGAATAACAATGTTCTAAGGCAAAAAGTAATGTAATGTTCAAGTGTGTTCTTAAAAACCGAAAATCATGTTTTTAAATGGTGTAAAACGGAAATGGGCCCTAAACAATGGGCCCAAAACCCAAACGGAAATAAAAATCCTAATACAATATACAATCTTCACTTTTGCACACATCATCCACTTGTAATGTCCAAAAGGTCCTTGGTACCAAATATGACCTGGAAATGGAATTAGATTTAATTAGACTAAATAATCCCAAATTAACTCATTTTAGGAATAATAGTCCAATAAAGCCCAAAACACTAAACCATGCCAAACAAAGTCAATTAGATACCAAGAATCATTAACAATGGTAAATTAAGGTTATGAATAGTGTGTAATGTATGACTCATCACTTACCGACTTACTTACTGAATGACTGAGTGACTAACTTAATAAATGACTGACCGACTTACTTACTGAATGACTGAGTGACTAACTTAATGAATGACTGACCGACTTACTTACTGAATGACTGAGTGACTTACTGACTGACTTACTTATTGAATGATTGACTGACTTACTGACAAACTTACTTACTGAATGACTGACTTACTTACTTACTGAATGACTTACTAACTTACTGAGTGACTTACGTAATGAATGATTGACTTACTTACTTAATGACTTACTTACTGAATGACTGATTGACTTTCGTAATGAATGATTGACCTACTAACTGACTTACTGAACATCTGACTAACTTATTGACTGATTTACTTACTGAATGACTAACTAACTTACTGACTAAGTTACCTACTAACTGACTTACTGAACGACTGACTAACTTACGGATTGACTGACTTACTGAAGGACTAACAGTGTTACATAATGAATTACTTACTGACTTATTGACTGAATGGCTGGCTTACTTAATGAATGACTGAATGACTAACTAAATGAATGACTGATCGACTTAATTACAGAATGAATGACCGAATTACTTACTGAATGACTGACTGACTTAATTATTAAATGACAGACAGATTTACTAACTAACTTTCTTACTGAATAACTGACTTACTTACTGAATGATTGACTAACTTATTGACTAACTTACTTATTTAATGACTGACTTACTTACTTATTAAATGACAGACAAATTTACTAAATAACTTTCTTACTGAATGACTGACTTACTTACTGAATGACTGACTAACTTACTAACTGGATGACTAACTGACTTACTTACTGAATGACTGACTTACTTACTGAATGACTGATTGACTTACTTCCTTACTTACTTACTGACCTACTTACTGAATGATTGACTGACTTACTGACTAACTTACTGAATGACTGACTGACTTACTGACTTACTTACTAAATCACTGACTGACTTATAGACTGAATGAGTGACTCACTTACTTACTCAATGATTGTCTGACTTACTTAATGAATGACTAACTGACTTACTTACTGAATGACTGACTGACTTACTTACTGAATGACTGATTGACTTACTAATTCACTTACTTACTGAATGACTGATTGACTTACTAACTGACTTACTTACAAAAGGATTGACTGACTTACTTACTGAATGACTGACTGACTTACTTACTGAATGACTGACTGACTTACTGACTGACTAACTTACTAACAGAGTGACTGACTGACTTACTTAATGAATGACTGACTGACTCAGTGACTGATTGACTTAGTTACTAAATGACTGACTCACTTAGTTACTGAATGATTGACTGACTTACTTAATGAATGACTGAATGACTGACTGACAGACTTAATTATTGAATGACTGTTGACATACTGACTAACTTACTTACTGAATGACTGACTGACATACTTACCGAATGACTGACTAACTTACTGATTGACTTACTTAATGAATGACTGCTGAATTACTTGCTGACTGAATGACAGATTGACTTACATACTAAATGACTGAATGACTTACTGACTTACTGACTGAATGACTGACTTACATTCTTACTGACTTACTAACTGAATGAATGACTAACGTACTTAGTGAATGACTGATTGACTTACTTAATGAATGAATTATTGACTTACTGACAGAATGACTGACTTACTTACTGAATGACTGACTTACTTACTGAATGACTGACTAACTTACTTACTGAATGACTGACTGACATACTGACTGACTAACTTCCTAACAAAGTGACTCACTGACTTACTTATTGAATGACTGACTGACTTAGTGACTGATTGACTTACTTACTAAATGACTGACTGACTTAGTTACTGAATGATTGACTGACTTACTTAATGAATGACTGAATGACTTACTTACTGAATGACTGACTGACAGACTTAATTATTGAATGACTGTTGACATACTGACTAACTTACTTACTGAATGACTGACTGACTAACTTACTAACAGAGTGACTGACTGACTTACTTACTGAATGACTGACTGACTTAGTGACTGATTGACTTACTTACTAAATGACTGACTGACTTATTTACTGAATGATTGACTGACTTACTTAATGAATGACTGAATGACTAACTTACTGAATGATTGACTGACAGACTTAATTATTGAGTGACAGTTGACATACTGACTAACTTACTTACTGAATGGCTGACTGACATACTTACCGAATGACTGACTAACTTACTGATTGAATTACTTAATGAATGACTGCTGACTTACTTGCTGACTGAATGACAGATTGACTTACATACTAAATGACTGAATGACTTACTGACTTACTGACTGAATGACTGACTTACATTCTTACTGACTTACTAACTGAATGAATGACTAACATACTTAGTGAATGACTGATTGACTTACTTAATTAATGAATTATTGACTTACTGACATAATGACTGACTTACTTACTGAATGACTGACTAACTTACTTACTGAATGACTGAGTGACTTACTTACTGAATGACTGACTTACTTACTTACTGAACGACTGAGTGACTTACTTAATGAATGACTGACTGACTTACTCAATGAATGACTGAGTGACTTACTTTATGAATGACCAACCGACTTACTTACTGAATGACTCAGTGACTTACTTAATGAATAGACTGACCGACTTACTTACAGAATGACTGAGTGACTTACTGAATGACTGAGTGACTTACTGAGTGACTTACTTACTTACTGAATGAATAACTGACTTTCTTACTGAATGACTGACCGACTTACTTACTGAATGACTTACTTACTTACTGACTTACTGACAGAACGATTGACTTACTTACTGAATGACTGACTGACTTACTTATTGAATGACTGAGTGACTTACTTAATGAATGACTTACCGACTTACTTACTGAATGATTGAGTGACTAACTTAATGAATGACTGACGGACTTACTTATTGAATGACTGAGTAACTTACATATTGAATGACTGACTGACTTACTGACAAACTTACTTACTAAATGACTGACTTACTTACTTACTGAATGACTTACTAACTTACTGACTGACTTACGTAATGAACGATTGACTTACTTACTTAATGACTTACTTACTGAATGACTGATTGACTTACTTACTTAATGACTAACTTACTGAATGACTGACTGACTTTCGTAATGAATGATTGACCTACTAACTGACTTACTGAACGACTGACTGACTTACAGAATGACTAACTAACTTACTGACTGAGTTACCTACTAACTGACTTACTAAACGACTGACTAACTTACGAATTGACTGACTTACTGAAGGACTAACAGTGTTACATAATGAATTATTTACTGACTTATTGAATGAATGACTGACTTACTTAATGAATGACTCAATGACTCAGTTAATGAATGACTGATCGACTTAATTACAGAATGACTGACCGACTTACTTACTGAATGACTGACTGACTTAATTATTAAATGACACACAGATTTACTAACTAACTTTCTTACTGAATAACTGACTTACTTACTGAATGATTGACTAACTTATTGACTAACTTACTTATTGAATGAATGACTTACTTACTTATAAAATGACAGACAGATTTACTAACTAACTTTCTTACTGAATGACTGACTTACTTACTGAATGACTGACTAACTTACTGACTGGATGACTGACTGACTTATTTACTGAATGACTGACTTACTGACTGACTTACTTACTGAATGACTGACTGACTGACTTACTTACTTACTGTCCTACTTACTGAATGACTGACTGACTTACTGACTAACTTACTGAATGACTGAATGACTGACTTACTTACTTACTAAATCACTGACTGGCTTATAGACTGAATGAGTGACTCACTTACTTACTCAATGACTGTCTAACTTACTTAATGAATGACTAACTGACTTACTTACTGAATGACTGACTGACTGATTGACTTACTAATTCACTTACTTACTGAATGACTGATTGACTTACTAACTGACTTACTTACAAAATGACTAACTTACTTACTTACTGAATGACTGACTGACTTACTTACTGAATGACTGATTGACTTACTAACTGACTTACTTACAGAATGACTGACTGACTTACTTACTGAATGACTGACTAACTTACTTACTGAATGACTGACTGACTTACTGACTGACTAACTTACTAACAGAGTGACTGACTGACTTACATACTGAATGACTGACTTACTTAGTGACTGATTGACTTACTTACTAAATGACTGACTGACTTAGTTACTGAATGATTGACCGACTTACTTAATGAATGACTAAATGACTTACTTACTGAATGACTGACTGACAGACTTAATTATTAAATGACTATTGACATACTGACTAACTTACTTACTGAATGACTGACTGACATACTTACCGAATGACTGACTAACTTACTGATTGACTTACTTAATGAATAACTGCTGACTTACTTGTTGACTGAATGACAGATTGACTTACATACTAAATCACTGAATGACTTACTGACTGACTTACATTCTTACTGACTTACTAACTGAATGAATGACTAACGTACTTAGTGAATGACTGATTGACTTACTTAATGAATGAATTATTGACTTACTGACAGAATGACTGACTTACTTACTGAATGACTAACTAACTTACTTACTGAATGACTGACTGACTTACTGACTGACTAACTTACTAACAGAGTCACTGACTGACTTACTTACTGAATGACTGACTGACTTAGTGACTGATTGACTTACTTACTAAATGACTGACGGACTTAGTTACTGAATGATTGACTGACTTACTTAATGAATGACTGAATGACTTACTTACTGAATGACTGACTAACAAACTTAATTATTGAATGACTGTTGACATAGTGACTAACTTACATACTGAATGACTGACTGACATACTTACTGAATGACTGACTAACTTACTGATTGACTTAATTAATGAATGATTGCTGAGTTACTTGCTGACTGAATGACAGATTGACTTACATACTAAATGACTGAATGACTTACTGACTTACTGACTGAATGATTGACTTACATTCTTACTGACTTACTAACAGAATGAATGACTAACGTACTTAGTGAATGACTGATGGACTTACTTAATGAATGAATTATTGACTTACTGACAGAATGACTGACTTACTTACTGAATGACTGACTAACTTACTTACTGAATGATTGAGTGACTTACTTTCTGAATCACTGACTGACTTACTTACTGAACAACTGAGTGACTTACTTAATGAATGACTGACCGACTTACTTACTGAATGACTCAGTGACTTACTTAATGAATGACTGACCGACTTACTTACTTAATGACTGAGTGACTTACTTACTTACTGAATGAATGATTGACTTACTTTTTGAATGACTGACCGACTTACTTACTGAATGACTGACTGACTTACTTACTGACAGAATGACTGACTTACTTACAGAATGACTGACTTACTTACTTACTAAATGACTGAGTAACTTACTTAATGAATGACTTACTGACTTACTTACTGAATGACTGACTTACTTACTAAATGACTGACTGACTTAGTTACTGAATGAGTGACTGACTTACTTAATGAATGATTGACGACTTACTTACTGAATGACTGAGTGACTTACTTAATGAATGACTGACCGACTTACTTACTGAATGATTGAGTGACTTACTTAATGAATGACTGACCGACTTACTTACTGAATGACTCAGTGACTTACTTAATGAATGACTGACCGACTTACTTACTGAATGACTGACTGACTTACTTACAGAATGACTGACCGAATTACTTACTGAATGACTGACTTACTTACTTACTGACAGAATGACTGACTTACTTACAGAATGACTGACCGAATTACTTACTGAATGACTGACTTACTTACTTACAGACAGAATGACTGACTTACTAACAGAATGACTAACCGAATTACTTACTCAATGACTGACTTACTTACTTACTGACAGAATGACTGACTTACTTACAAAATGACTGACTGACTTACTTACTGAATGACTGAGTGACTTACTTATTAAATGACAGACAAATTTACTTACTAACTTTCTTACTGAATGACTGACTTACTTACTGACTGGATGACTGACAGACTTACTTACTGAATGATTGACTTACTGACTTACTTACTTACTGAATGACTGACTTACTTACTGAATGACTGACTTACTTACTTTCTGAATAACTGACCGACTTACTTACTGAATGACTGAGTGACTTACTTAATGAATGACTGACCGAATTACTTACTGAATGACTCAGTGACTTAGTTAATGAATGACTAACCGACTTACTTACTTAATGACTGAGTGACTTACTTACTTACTGAATGAATGATTGACTTACTTTTTGAATGACTGACCGACTTACTTACTTAATGACTGAGTGACTTACTTACTTACTGAATGAATGATTGACTTACTTTTTGAATGACTGACCGACTTACTTACTGAATGACTGACTGACTTACTTACAGAATGATTGACCGAATTACTTACTGAATGACTGACTTACTTACTTACTGACAGAATGACTGACTTACTTACAGAATGACTGACCGAATTACTTACTGAATGACTGACTTACTTACTTACTGACAGAATGACTGACTTA
This sequence comes from Lupinus albus, assembly GCA_009771035.1. NCBI lineage: Eukaryota > Viridiplantae > Streptophyta > Magnoliopsida > Fabales > Fabaceae > Lupinus > Lupinus albus. The sequence goes on along the minus strand of CM020006.1, from coordinate 7,010,426 downwards.
CTAACAGAATGACTGACCGGATTACTTACTGAATGACTGACTTACTTACTTACTGACAGAATGTCTGACTTACTTACAGAATGACTGACTTACTTACTTACTAAATGACTGAGTAACTTACTTAATGAATGACTTACCGACTTACTTACTGAATGACTGACTAACTTACTTACTGAATGACTGACTTACTTACTTACTGAATGACTGCCCGACTTACTTACTGAATGACTGAGTGACTTACTTAATGAATGACTGACCGACTTACTTACTGAATGACTAAGTGACTTACTTAATGAATGACTGACCGACTTACTTACTTAATGACTGAGTGACTTACTTACTTACTGAATGAATGATTGACTTACTTTTTGAATGACTGACCGACTTACTTACTTACTGACAGAATGACTGACTTACTAACAGAATGACTGACCGAATTACTTACTGAATGACTGATTTACTTACTTACTGACAGAATGACTGACTTACTTACAGAATGGCTGACCGCATTACTTACTGAATGACTGACTTCCTTACTTACTAACAGAATGACTGACTTACTTACAGAATGACTGACTTACTTACTTACTAAATGACTGAGTAACTTACTTAATGAATGACTTACCGACTTACTTACTGAATGACTGACTTACTTACTAAATGACTGACTGACTTAGTTACTGAATGAGTGACTGACTTACTTAATGAATGACTGACGACTTACTTACTGAATGACTGAATGACTTACTTAATGAATGACTGACCGACTTACTTACTGAATGATTGAGTGACTTACTTAATGAATGACTGACCGACTTACTTACTGAATGACTCAGTGACTTACTTAATGAATGACTGACCGACTTACTTACTGAATGACTGACTGACTTACTTACAGAATGACTGACCGAATTACTTACTGAATGACTGACTTACTTACTTACTGACAGAATGACTGACTTACTTACAGAATGACTGACCGAATTACTTACTGAATGACTGACTTACTTACTTACAGACAGAATGTCTGACTTACTAACAGAATGACTGACCGAATTACTTACTGAATGACTGACTTACTTACTGACAGAATGACTGACTTACTTACAAAATGACTGACTGGCTTACTTACTGAATGACTGAGTGACTTACTTATTAAATGACAGACAGATTTACTAACTAACTTTCTTACTGAATGACTGACTTACTTACTGACTAGATGACTGACTGACTTACTTACTAAATGATTGACTTACTGACTTACTTACTTACTGAATGACTGACTTACTTACTGAATGACTGACTTACTTACTTTCTGAATAACTGACCGACTTACTTACTGAATGACTGAGTGACTTACTTAATGAATGACTGACCGACTTACTTACTGAATGACTCAGTGACTTAGTTAATGAATGACTAACCGACTTACTTACTTAATGACTTAGTGACTTACTTACTTACTGAATGAATGATTGACTTACTTTTTGAATGACTGACCGACTTACTTACTTAATGACTGAGTGACTTACTTACTTACTGAATGAATGATTGACTTATTTTTTGAATGACTGACCGACTTACTTACTGAATGACTGACTGACTTACTTACAGAATGATTGACCGAATTACTTACTGAATGACTGACTTACTTACTTACTGACAGAATGACTGACTTACTTACAGAATGACTGACCGAATTACTTACTGAATGACTGACTTACTTACTTACTGACAGAATGACTGACTTACTAACAGAATGACTGACCGGATTACTTACTGAATGACTGACTTACTTACTTACTGACAGAATGTCTGACTTACTTACAGAATGACTGACTTACTTACTTACTAAATGACTGAGTAACTTACTTAATGAATGACTTACCGACTTACTTACTGAATGACTGACTAACTTACTTACTGAATGACTGACTTACTTACTTACTGAATGACTGACCGACTTACTTACTGAATGACTCAGTGACTTACTTAATGAATGACTGACTTTTTAACTTACTTACAGAATGACTGACTTACTTACAAATTGACTGACCGAATTACTTACTGAATGACTGACTGACTTACTTACTGACAGAATGACTGACTTACTAACAGAATGACTGACCGGATTACTTACTGAATGACTGACTTACTTACTTACTAACAGAATGACTGACTAACTTACAGAATGACTGACTGACTTACTTACTAAATGACTGACTGACTTACTTATTAAATGACAAACAGATTTACTAACTAACTTTCTTACTGAATGACTGACTTACTTACTGACTGGATGACTGACTGACTTACTTACTGAATGATTGACTTACTGACTTACTTACTTACTGAATGACTGACTAACTGACTTACTTACTTACTGACTGACCTAATTACTGAATGACTGACTGACTTACTGACTAACTGACAGAATGAATGACTAACTGACTTACTTACTAAATCACTGACTGACTTATAGACTGAATGAGTGACTCACTTACTTACTCAATGGCTGTCTGACTTAATTAATGAATAACTAACTGATTTACTTACTGAATGACTGACTTACTTACTTACTGAATGACTGATTGACTTACTAATTGTCTTACTTACAGAATGGCTGACTGACTTACTTACTGAATGACTGACTTACTTACTTACTGAATGACTGATTGACTTACTAACTGACTTACTTACAGAATGACTGACTGACTTACTTACTGAATGACTGACTGACTTACTTACTGAATGACTGACTGACTTACTAACTGACTCACTTACAAAATGACTGACTGACTTACTTACTGAAGGACTGGCTGACTTACATACTAAATGACTGACTGACTTACTGACTGACTAACTTACTCAATGACTGACTAACTTACTAATAGAATGACTGACTGACTTACTTACTGAATGACTGAATGACTTAGTGACTAATTGACTTACTAAATGACTGACTGACTTTGTTACTGAATGATTGACTGACTTACTTAATGAATGACTGAATGACTTACTTACTGAATGACTGATTGACAGACTTAATTATTGAATGGCTGTTGACATACTGACTAACTTACTTTCTGAATGACTGACTGAATGACTGCTGACTTACTTGTTGATTGAATGACTGATTGACTTACATACTAATGACTGAATGACGGACTGACTTACTGACTGAATGACTGACTTACTAACTGAATGAATGACTAACATACTTAGTGAATGACTCACTAACTTACTTAATGAATGAATTACTAACTCACTGACAGAATGACAGACTTACTTACTGAATGACAGACTGACTTACTTACTAAATGACTGACTATCTTACTTAATGAATGACTGACCGACTTACTTAATGAATGACTTACCGACTTACTTACTGAATGACTGACTTACTTACTGAATGATTGACTTACTTACAAAATGACTGACTGACTTAGTTACTGAATGATTGACTGACTTACTTAATGAATGACTGAATGACTTACTTACTGAATGACTGACTGACAGACTTAATTATTGAATGACTGTTGACATACTGACTAACATACTTACTGAATGACTGACTGACATACTTACCGAATGACTGACTAACTTACTTAATGAATGACTGCTGACTTACATGCTGACTGAATGACTGATTGACTTACATACTAAATGACTGAATGACTTACTGACTTACTGACTGAATGACTGACTTACATTCTTACTGACTTACTAACTGAATGAATGACTAACGAACTTAGTGAATGACTGACTGACTTACTTAATGAATGAATTACTGACTTACTGACAGAATGACTGACTTACTTACTGAATGACTGACTGACTTACTTACTGAATGACTGACTGACTTACTCACTGAATGACTGACCGACTTACTTACTAAATGACTGAGTGACTTACTTAATGAATGACTGACCGACTTACTTACTGAATGACTCAGTGACTTGCTTAATGAATGACTGACCGACTTACTTACTGAATGACTGAGTGACTTACTGACTGACTTACTTACTTACTGAATGAATGACTGACTTGCTTACTGAATGACTGACCGACTTACTTACTGAATGACTGACTGACTTACTTACTGACAGAATGACTGACTTACTTACACAATGACCGAGTGACATACTTAATGAATGACTTACCGACTTACTTACTGAATGACTGACTTACTTACTATATGACTGACTGACTTAGTTACTGAATGATTGACTGACTTACTTAATGAATGACTGAATGACTTACTTACTGAATGACTGACTGACAGACTTAATTATTGAATGACTGTTGACATACTGACTAACTTACTTACTGAATGACTAACTTACTTACTTACCGAATGACTGACTAACTTACTGATTGACTTACTTAATGAATGACTGCTGACTTACTTGTTGACTGAATGACTGATTGACTTACATACTAAATGACTGAATGACTTACTGACTTACTGACTGAATGACTAACTTACATTCTTACTGACTTACTAACAGAATGAATGACTAACGTACTTAGTGATTGACTGACTGACTTACTTAATGAATTAATTACTGACTTACTGACAGAATGACTGACATACTTACTGAATGACTGACTGACTTACTTACTGAATTACTGACTGACTTACTTACTGAATGACTGACCGACTTACTTACTGAATGACTGAGTGACTTACTTAATGAATGACTGACCGACTTACTTACTGAATGACTCAGTGACTTACTTAATGAATGACTGACCGACTTACTTACTTAATGACTGAGTGACTTACTTACTTACTGAATGAATGATTGACTTACTTTTTGAATGACTGACCGACTTACTTACTTACTGACAGAATGACTGACTTACTAACAGAATGACTGACCGAATTACTTACTGAATGACTGACTTACTTACTTACTGACAGAATGACTGACTTACTTACAGAATGGCTGACCGCATTACTTACTGAATGACTGACTTCCTTACTTACTGAGAGAATGACTGATTTACTTATAGAATGACTGACTGACTTACTTACTGAATGACTGAGTGACTTACTTATTAAATGACAGACAGATTTACTAACTAACTTTCTTACTGAATGACTGACTTACTTACTGACTGGATGACTGACTGACTTACTTACTGAATGATTGACTTACTGACTTACTTACTTACTGAATGACTGACTGACTTACTTACTGAATGACTGACTGACTTACTTACTGAATGACTGACCGACTTACTTACTGAATGACTGAGTGACTTACTTAATGAATGACTGACTGACTTACTTACTGAATGACTCAGTGACTTACTTAATGAGTGACTAACCGACTTACTTACTTAATGATTGAGTGACTTACTTACTTACTGAATGAATGATTGACTTACTTTTTGAATGACTGACCGACTTACTTACTGAATGACTGACTTACTTATTTACTGACAGAATGACTGACTTACTTACAGAATGACTGACTTACTTACTTACTAAATGACTTAGTAACTTACTTAATGAATGACTTACCGACTTACTTACTGAATGACTTAGTTACTGAATGACTGAGTGACTTACTTAATGAATGACTGACCGACATACTTACTTAATGATTGAGTGACTTACTTAATGAATGACTGACCGACTTACTTACTGAATGACTCAGTGACTTACTTAATGAATGACTGACCGACTTACTTACTGAATGACTGACTGACTTACTTACAGAATGACTGACCGAATTACTTACTGAATGACTGACTTACTTACTTACTAACAGAATGACTGACTTACTTACAGAATGACTGACCGAATTACTTACTGAATGACTAACTTACTTACTTACTGACAGAATGACTGACTTACTAACAGAATGACTGACCGAATTACTTACTAAATGACTGACTTACTTACTTACTGACAGAATGACTGACTGACTTACTTACTGAATGACTGAGTGACTTACTTATTAAATGACAGACAGATTTACTAACTAACTTTCTTACTGAATGATTGACTTACTTACTGACTGGATGACTGACTGACTTACTTACTGAATGATTGACTTACTGACTTACTTACTTACTGAATGACTGACTAACTTACTTACTGAATGACTGACTGACTTACTTACTGAATGACTGACCGACTTACTTACTGAATGACTGAGTGACTAACTTAATGAATGACTGACCGACTTACTTACTGAATGACTCAATGACTTAGTTAATGAATGACTGACCGACTTACTTACTGAATGACTGACTTACTTACTTACTGACAGAATGACTGACTTACTTACTTACTAAATGACTATGTAACTTACTTAATGAATGACTTACCGACTTACTTACTGAATGAATGACTGACTTACTTACTGAATGATTGACCGACTTACTTACTGAATGACTGACTTACTTACATACTGACAGATTGACTAACTTACCTACAGAATGACTGACTGACTAACTTAATGAATGACTGAGTGACTTACTTAATGAATGCCTTACCGACTTACTTACTGAATGACTGACTTACTTACAAAATGACTGACTGACTTAGTTACTGAATGAGTGACTGACTTACTTAATGAATGACTGACTGACTTACTTACTAAATGACTGAGTGACTTACTTAATGAATGACTGACCGACTTACTTACTGAATGATTGAGTGACTTACTTAATGAATGACTGACCGACTTACTTACTGAATGACTCAGTGACTTACTTAATGAATGACTGACCGACTTACTTACTGAATGACTGACTGACTTACTTACAGAATGACTGACCGAATTACTTACTGAATGAATGACTTACTTACTTACTGATAGAATGACTGACTTACTTACTTACTGACAGAATGACTGACTTACTTACAGAATGACTGACCGAATTACTTACTAAATGACTGACTTACTTACTTACTGACAGAATGACTGACTTACTAACAGAATGACTGACCGAATTACTTACTGAATGACTGACTTACTTACTTACTGACAGAATGACTGACTTACTTACAGAATGACTGACTGACTTACTTACTGAATGACTGAGTGACTTACTTATTAAATGACAGATAGATTTACTAACTAACTTTCTTACTGAATGACTGACTTACTTACTGACTGGATGACTGACTGACTTACTTACTGAATGATTGACTTACTGACTTACTTACTTACTGAATGACTGACTAACTAACTTACTTACTTACTTACTGACCTACTTACTGAATGACTGACTGACTTACTGACTAACTGACTGAATGAATGACTAACTGACTTACTTACTAAATCACTGACTGACTTATAGACTGAATGAGGGACTCACTTACTTACTCAATGGCTGTCTGACTTAATTAATGAATAACTAACTGATTTACTTACTGAATGACTGACTTACTTACTTACTGAATGACTGATTGACTTACTAATTGACTTACTTACAGAATGGCTGACTGACTTACTTACTGAATGTCTGACTTACTTACTTACTGAATGACTGATTGACTTACTAACTGACTTACTTACAGAATGACTGACTGACTTACTTACTGAATGACTGACTTACTTACTTACTGAATGACTGACTGACTTACTAACTGACTCACTAACAGAATGACTGACTGACTTACTAACTGACTCACTAACAGAATGACTGATTCACTTACTTACTGAAGGACTGACTGACTTATATACTAAATGACTGACTGACTTACTGACTGACTAACTTACTGACTGACTAACTTACTCAATGACTGACTAACTTACTAACAGATTGACTGACTGACTTACTTACTGAATGACTGACTGACTTAGTGACTAATTGACTTACTTACTAAATGACTGACTGACTTAGTTACTAAATGATTGACTGACTTACTTAATGAATGACTGAATGACTTACTTACTGAATGACTGATTGACAGACTTAATTATTGAATGGCTGTTGACATACTGACTAACTTACTTTCTGAATGACTGACTGACATACTTACCGAATGACTGACTAACTTATTGATTGACTTACTTACTGAATGATTGCTGACTTACTTGTTGACTGAATGACTGATTGACTGATTGACTTACATACTAATGACTGAATGACGAACTGACTTACTGACTGAATGACTGACTTACATTCTTACTGACTTACTAACTGAATGAATGACTAATATACTTAGTGATTGACTCACTGACTTACTTAATGAATGAATTACTAACTTACTGACAGAATGACAGACTTACTTACTGAATGACAGACTGACTTACTTACTGAATGACTGACTGACTTACATAATGAAGGACTGACCAACTTACTTACTGAATGACTAAGTGACTTACTTAATGAACGACTGACCGAATTACTTACTGAATGACTGAGTGACTTACTGACTGACTTACTTAATTAGTGAATGAATGACTGACTTACTTACAGAATGACTGACCGACTTACTTACTGAATGACTGACTTACTTACTGACAGAATGACTGACTTACTTACTGAATGACTGACTAACTTACATACTGAATGACTGAGTGACTTAATTAATGAATGACTTACCGACTTAATTACTGAATGACTGAGTGACTAACTTAATGAATGACTGACCGACTTACTTACTTAATGAATGAATGACTTACTTATTGAATGACTGACTGACTTACTGACAAACTTACTTACTGAATGACTGACTTACTGACAAACTTACTTACTGAATGACTGACTTACTTACTTACTGAATGACTTACTAACTTACTGACTGACTTACGTAATGAATGATTGACTTACTTACTTAATGACTTACTTACTGAATGACTGATTGACTTACTTACTTAATGACTAACTTACTGAATGACTGACTGACTTTCGTAATAAATGATTGACCTACTAACTGACTTACTGAACGACTGAATGACTTATTGACTGACTTACTTATTGAATGACTTACTAACTTACTGACTGAGTTACCTACTAACTGACTTACTGAACGAGTGACTAACTTACGGATTGACTGACTTACTGAAGGACTAACAGTGTTACGAATTACTTACTGACTTAATGACTGAATGATTGACTTACTTAAGGAATGACTGATCGAATTAATTACTGAATGACTGACCGACTTACTTACTGAATGACTTATTGACTTAATTATTAACTGACAGATAGATTTACTAACTTACTTTCTTACTGAATAACTGACTTACTTACTGAGTGATTGACTAACTTGTTGACTAACTTACTTATTGAATGGCTTACTGAATGAATGACTGACTTATTGACTAACTTACTGAATGAATGACTGACTGACTTACTTACTAAATCACTGACTGACTTATAGACTGAATGAGTGACTCACTTACTTACTCAATGACTATCTGACTTACTAAATGAATGACTAACTGACTTACTTACTGAATGACTGACTGACTTACTTACTGAATGACTGATTGACTTACTAATTGACTTACTTACTGAATGACTTATTAACTGACATACTTACAGAATGACTGACTGACTTACTTACTGAATGGCTGACTGACTTACTTACAGAATGACTGATTAACTTACTAACTGACTTACTTACAGAATGACTGACTGACTTACTTACTGAATGACTATCTGACTTACTTAATGAATGACTAACTGACTTACTTACTGAATGACTGACTGGCTTACTTACTGAATGACTGATTGACTTACTAATTGACTTACTTACTGAATGACTTATTAACTGACATACTTACAGAATGACTGACTAACTTACTTACTGAATGGCTGACTGACTTACTTACTGAATGACTGATTAACTTACTAACTGACTTACTTACAGAATGACTGATTGACTTACATACTAATGACTGAATGACAGACTGACTTACTGACTGAATGACTGACTTACATTCTTACTGACTTACTAACTGAATGAATGACTAACATACTTAGTGAATGACTCACTGACTTACTTAATGAATCAATTACTAACTTACTGACAGAATGACAGACTTACTTACTGAATGACAGACTGACTTACTTACTGAATGACTGACTGACTTACTTAATGAATGACTGATCGACTTACTTACTGAATGACTGAGTGACTTACTTAATGAACGACTGACCGAATTACTTACTGAATGACTGAGTGACTTACTGACTGACTTACTTAATTAGTGAATGAATGACTGACTTACTTATAGAATGACTGACCGACTTACTTACTGAATGACTGACTTACTTACTGACAGAATGACTGACTTACTTACTGAATGACTGACTAACTTACATACTGAATGACTGAGTGACTTAATTAATGAATGACTTACCGACTTAATTACTGAATGACTGAGTGACTAACTTAATGAATGACTGACCGACTTACTTACTTAATGAATGAGTGACTTACTTATTGAATGACTGACTGACTTACTGACAAACTTACTTACTGAATGACTGACTTACTGACAAACTTTCTTACTGAATGACTGACTTACTTACTTACTGAATGACTTACTAACTTACTGACTGACTTACGTAATGAATGATTGACTTACTTATTTAATGACTTACTTACTGAATGACTGATTGACTTACTTACTTAATGACAAACTTACTGAATGACTGACTGACTTTCGTAATGAATGATTGACCTACTAACTGACTTACTGAACGACTGAATGACTTATTGACTGACTTACTTATTGAATGACTTACTAACTTACAGACTGAGTTACCTACTAACTGACTTACTGAACGACTGACTAACTTACGGATTGACTGACTTACTGAAGGACTAACAATGTTACGAATTACTTACTGACTTAATGACTGAATGATTGACTTACTTAAGGAATGACTGATCGACTTAATTACTGAATGACTGACCGACTTACTTACTGAATGACTTATTGACTTAATTATTAAATGACAGATAGATTTACTAACTTACTTTCTTACTGAATAACTGACTTACTTACTGAGTTATTGACTAACTTGTTGACTAACTTACTTATTGAATGGCTGACTGACTTACTGAATGAATGACTGACTTATTGACTAACTTACTGAATGAATGACTGACTGACTTACTTACTAAATCACTGACTGACTTATAGACTGAATGAGTGACTCACTTACTTACTCAATGACTATCTGACTTACTAAATGAATGACTAACTGACTTACTTACTGAATGACTGACTGACTTACTTACTGAATGACTGATTGACTTACTAATTGACTTACTTACTGAATGACTTATTAACTGACATACTTACAGAATGACTGACTGACTTACTTACTGAATGGCTGACTGACTTACTTACTGAATGACTGATTAACTTACTAACTGACTTACATACAGAATGACTGACTGACTTACTTACTGAATGACTGACTCACTTACTTACTAAATGACTAACTGACTTACTAACTTACTAAATGACTGACTAACTTACTAACAGAATGACTGACTGACTTACTTACTGAATGACTTACTGACATAATGACTGATTGACTTACTTACTAAATGACTGACTGAATGAATGATTGATTGACTTACTTAATGAATGACTGAATGACTTACTTACAGAATGACTGACTTACTTACTTACTTACTGACAGAATGACTGACTTACTTACTGAATGACTGACCGACTTACTTACTGAATGACTGACTTACTTACTTAGTGAATGACTAACTGACTTACTTAATGAATGAATTACTGACTTACTGACAGAATGACTGTCTTACTTAGTGAATGACTGACTGACTTACTTACTGAATGACTGAGTGACTTACTTAATGAATGACTGACCGACTTACTTACCGAATGACTGAGTGACTTACTTAATGAATGACTGACCGACTTACTTACTGAATGACTCAGTTACTTACTTAATGAATGACTGACCGACTTACTTAATGAATGACTGAGTGACTTACTGACTTACTTACTTACTTACTGAATGAATGACTGACTTACTTACTGAATGACTGACCGACTTACTTACTGAATGACTGACTTACTTACTTACTGACAGAATGACTGACTTACTTACAGAATGACTGACTGACTAACTTACTGAATGAATGAGTGACTTACTTAATGAATGACTTACTTATTGAATGACTGACTTACTTACTGAATGACTGACTTACTTACAAAATGACTGACTGACTTAGTTATTGAATGATTGACTAACTTACTTAATGAATGACTGAATGACTTACTTACTGAATGACTGACTGACAGACTTAATTATTGAATGACTGTTGACATACTGACTAACATACTTACTGAATGACTGACTGACATACTTACCGAATGATTGACTAACTTACTGATTGACTTACTTAATGAATGACTGCTGACTTACATGCTGACTGAATGATTGATTGACTTACATACTAAATGACTGAATGACTTACTGACTTACTGAATGAATGACTGACTTACATTCTTACTGACTTACTAACTGAATGAATGACTAACGTACTTAGTGAATGACTGAATGACTTACTTAATGAATGAATTACTGACTTACTGACAGAATGACTGACTTACTTACTGAATGATTGACTGACTTACTTACTGAATGACTGACCGACTTACTTACTGAATGACTGAGTGACTTACTTAATGAATGACTGACCGACTTACTTACTGAATGACTCAGTGACTTGCTTAATGAATGACTGACCGACTTACTTACTGAATGACTGAGTGACTTACTGACTGACTTACTTACTTACTGAATGAATGACTGACTTGCTTACTGAATGACTGACCGACTTACTTACTAAATGACTGACTTACTTACTTACTGACAGAATGACTGACTTACTTACAGAATGACTGACTTACTTACTTGCCGAATGACTGAGTGACTTACTTATTGAATGACTTACCGACTTACTTACTGAATGACTGAGTTACTTAATGAATGACTGACTTACTTTCTAAATGACTGACTGACTTAGTTACTGAATGATTGATTGACTTACTTAATGAATGACTGGCCGACTTACTTACTGAATGACTGATTGACTTACTTAATGAATGACTGTTGACTTAATTGCTGACTGAATGACTGATTGACTTACATACTAAATGACTGAATGACTGAATAACTTACTGACTTACTGACTGAATGACTGACTTACATTCTTACTGACTTACTAACTGAATGAATGACTAACGTACTTAGTGAATGACTGACTTACTGAATCACTGACTGACTTACTTACTGAATGACTGATTGACTTACTAACTGAATTACTTACAGAATGACTGACTGACTTACTTACAGAATGACAGACTGACTTACTTACTGAATGACTGACTGACTTAATTACTGACTAACTTACTAAATGACTGACTAAATTACTAACAGAATTACTGAGTGACTTACTTACTGAATGATTGACTGACTTAGTGACTGATTGACTTACTTACTAAATGACAGACTAACTTAGTTACTGAATGATTGAATGACTTACTTAATGAATGACTAAATGACTTACTTACTGAATGACTGACTGACAGACTTAATTATTGGATGATTGTTGACATACTGACTAATTGACTAACATAGTGAATGACTGACTGACTTACTGATTGAATGACTGACTTACATTCTTACTGACTTACTAACTGAATGACTGACTAACGTACTTAGTGAATGACTGACTGACTTACTTAATGAATGAATTACTGACTTACAGACAGAATGACTGACTTACTTACTGAATGACTGACTGACTTACTTACTGAATGACTGAGTGACTTACTTAATGATTGACTGACCGACTTACTTACTGAATGACTGAGTGACTTACTTAATGAATGACTGACCGACTTACTTACTGAATGACTGAGTGACTTACTTAATGAATGACTGACCGACTTACTTACTGAATCAGTGAGTGACTTACTGAATGACTTACTAACTTACTTAATGAATGACTTACTTACTTACTGAATGACTGACCGACTTACTTACTGAATGACTGACTTACTTACTTACAGACTTACTAACAGAATGACTGACTTACTTACTGAATCACTGACTGACTTACTTACTGGATGACTGAGTGACTTACTTAATGAATGACTTACCGACTTACTTACTAAATGACTGAGTGACTAACTTAATGAATGACTGACCGACTTACTTACTGAATGACTGAGTGGCTTACTTATTGAATGACTGACTGACTTACTGACAAACTTACTTACTGAATAACTTACTTACTTACTTACTGAATGACTTACTAACTTACTGTCTGACTTACGTAATAAATGATTGATTGACTTACTTAATGAATGACTGAATGACTTACTTGGTGAATGACTGACTGACTGACTTAATTATTGAATGACTGTTGACATACTAACTAACTTACTTACTGAATGACTGACTGACATACTTACCGAATGACTGACTAACTTACTGATTGACTTACTTACTGAATGACTGCTCACTTACATGCTAACTGAATGACTGATTGACTTACTTACTGAATGATTGACTGACTTACTGACTAAATGATTGACTTACATTCTTACTTAATTACTAACTGAATGACTGACTAACGTACATAGTGAATGACTGATTGACTTACTTAATGAATGAATTACTGACTTACTAACAGAATGACTGACTTACTTACTGAATGACTGACTGACTTACTTACTGAATGACTGAGTGACTTACTTAATGAATGACTGACTGACTTACTTACTGAATGACTGAGTGACTTACTTAATGAATGACTGACCGACTTCCTTACTAAATGACTCAGTGACTTACGTAATGAATGACTGACCGACTTACATACTGAATGACTGAGTGACTAACTGACTGACTTACTTACGGAATGAATGACTGACTTACTTACTGAATGACTGACCGACTTACTTACTCAATGACTGACTTACTTACTTACTGACTTACCGACAGAATGACATATTGACTTACTAATTGACTTACTTACTGAATGACTGACTGACTTACTAACTGACTTACTTACTTACTAAATGACTGACTTACTTACTTACTGAATGACTGACTGACTTACTGACTAACTTACTAAATGACTGACTAAATTACTAACAGAATGACAAACTGACTTACTTACTGAATGAATGAATAACTGACTTACTGACAGAATGAATGACCTACTTACTGATTGACTGACTTACTTACTTACTGAATGACTGAGTGACTTACTTAATGAATGACTTACCGACTTACTTACTGAATGACTGAGTGACTTACTTAATGAATGACTAACCGACTTACTTATTGAATGACTGAGTTAATTACTAACTAACTTACATACTGAATGACTGACTGACTTACTGATTGAATGACTGACTTACATTCTTACTGACTTACTAACTGAATGACTGACTAACGTACTTAGTGAATGACTGACTGACTTACTTAATGAATGAATTACTGACTTATAGACAGAATGACTGACTTACTTACTGAATGATTGACTGACTTACTTACTGAATGACTGAGTGACTTACTTAATGAATGACTGACCGACTTACTTACTAAATGACTGAGTGACTTACTTAATGAATGAATGACCGACTTACTTACTGAATGACTGAGTGACTTACTTAATGAATGACTGACCGACTTACTTACTGAATGAGTGAGTGACTTACTGAATGACTTACTTACTTACTTAATGAATGACTTACTTACTTACTGAATGACTGACCGACTTACTTACTGAATGACTGACTTACTGACTAACTGACTGAATGAATGACTAACTGACTTACTTACTAAATCACTGACTGACTTATAGACTAAATGAGTGACTCACTTACTTACTCAATGGCTGTCTGACTTAATTAATGAATAACTAACTGATTTACTTACTAAATGACTGACTTACTTACTTACTGAATGACTGATTGACTTACTAATTGACTTACTTAGAGAATGGTTGACTGACTTACTTACTGAATGTCTGACTTACTTACTTACTGAATGACTGATTGACTTACTAACTGACTTACTTACAGAATGATTGACTGACTTACTTACTGAATGACTGACTGACTTACTTACTGAATGACTGACTGACTTACTAACTGACTCACTTACGGAATGACTGACTGACTTACATACTGAAGGACTGACTGACTTATATACTAAATGACTGACTGACTTACTGACTGACTAACTTACTCAATGACTGACTAACTTACTAACAGAATGACTGACTGACTTACTTACTAAATGACTGACTGACTTAGTTACTGAATGAATGACTGACTTACTTAATAAATGACTGAATGACTTACTTACTGAATGACTGATTGACAGACTTAATTATTGAATGGTTGTTGACATACTGACTAACTTACTTTCTGAATGACTGACTGACATACTTACCGAATGACTGACTAACTTATTGATTGACTTACTTACTGAATGACTGTTGACTTACTTGTTGACTGAATGACTGATTGACTTACATACTAATGACTGAATGACGGACTTACTTACTGACTGAATGACTGACTTACATTCTTACTTACTTACTAACTGAATGAATGACTAACATACTTAGTGAATGACTCACTGACTTACTTAATGAATGAATTACTAACTTACTGACAGAATGACAGACTTACTTACTGAATGACAGACTGACTTACTTACTGAATGACTAACTGACTTACTTAATGAATGACTGACCGACTTACTTACTGAATGACTGAGTGACTTACTTAATGAATGACTGACCGAATTACTTACTGAATGACTGAGTGACTTACTGACTGACTTACTTAATTAGTGAATGAATGACTGACTTACTTACAGAATGACTGACCGACTTACTTACTGAATGACTGACTTACTTACTGACAGAATGACTGACTTACTTACTGAATGACTGACTAACTTACATATTGAATTACTGAGTGACTTAATTAATGAATGACTTACCGACTTACTTACTGAATGACTGAGTGACTAACTTAATGAATGACTGACCGACTTACTTACTTAATGAATGAGTGACTTACTTATTGAATGACTGACTGACTTACTGACAAACTTACTTACTGAATGACTGACTTACTGACAAACTTACTTACTGAATGACTGACTTACTTACTTACTGAATGACTTTCTAACTTACTGACTGACTTACGTAATGAATGATTGACTTACTTACTTAATGACTTACTTACTGAATGACTGATTGACTTACTTACTTAATGACTAACTTACTGAATGACTGACTGACTTTCGTAATGAATGATTGACCTACTAACTGACTTACTGAACGACTGAATGACTTATTGACTGACTTACTTATTGAATGACTTACTAACTTACAGACTGAGTTACCTACTAACTGACTTACTGAACGACTGACTAACTTACGGATTGACTGACTTACTGAAGGACTAACAGTGTTACGAATTACTTACTGACTTAATGACTGAATGATTGACTTACTTAAGGAATGACTGATCGACTTAATTACTGAATGACTGACCGACTTACTTACTGAATGACTTATTGACTTAATTATTAAATGACAGATAGATTTACTAACTTACTTTCTTACTGAATAACTGACTTACTTACTGAGTGATTGACTAACTTGTTGACTAACTTACTTATTGAATGGCTGACTGACTTACTGAATGAATGACTGACTTACTGACTAACTTACTGAATGAATGACTGACTTACTTACTTACTAAATCACTGACTGACTTATAGACTGAATGAGTGACTCACTTACTTACTCAATGACTATCTGACTTACTTAATGAATGACTAACTGACTTACTTACTCAATGACTGACTGACTTACTTACTGAATGAATGATTGACTTACAAATTGACTTACTTACTGAATGACTTATTAACTGACATACTTACAGAATGACTGACTGACTTACTTACTGAATGACTGACTTACTTACTTACTGAATGACTGATTCACTTACTTACAGAATGACTGACTGACTTCCTTACTGAATGACTGACTGACTTACTTACTAAATGACTAACTGACTTACTAACTTACTAAATGACTGACTAACTTACTAACAGAATGACTGACTGACTTACTTACTGAATGACTTACTGACTTAATGACTGATTGACTTACATACTAAATGACTGACCGAATGAATGATTGATTGACTTACTTAATGAATGACTGAATGACTTACTTACTGAAAGACTGACTTACTTACAGAATGACTGACATACTTACTGAATGACTGACCGACTTACTTACTGAGTGACTGACTGACTTACTTAGTGAATGACTAACTGACTTACTTAATGAATGAATTACTGACTTACTGACAGAATGACTGTCATACTTACTGAATGACTGACTGACTTACTTACTGAATGACTGAGTGACTTACTTAATGAATGACTGACCGACTTACTTACTGAATGACTGAGTGACTTACTTAATGAATGACTGACCGACTTACTTAATGAATGACTCAGTTACTTACTTAATGAATGACTGACCGACTTACTTACTGACTGACTTACTTACTTACTGAATGAATGACTGACTTACTTACTGAATGACTGACCGACTTACTTACTGAATGACTGACTCACTTACTTACTGACAGAATGACTGACTTACTTACAGAATGACTGACTGACTAACTTACTGAATGACCGAGTGACTTACTTAATGAATGACATATCGACTTACTTACTGAATGACTGACTTACTTACTGAATGACTGACTTACTTACAAAATGACTGACTGACTTAGTTACTGAATGATTGACTGACTTACTTAATGAATGACTGAATGACTTATTTACTGAATGACTGATTGACAGACTTAATTATTGAATAACTGTTGACATGCTGACTAACATACTTACTGAATGACTGACTGACATACTTACCGAATGATAGACTAACTTACTGATTGACTTACTTAATGAATGACTGCTGACTTACATGCTGATTGAATGACTGATTGACTTACATACTAAATGACTGAATGACTTACTGACTTACTGACTGAATGACTGACTTACATTCTTACTGACTTACTAACTGAATGAATGACTAACGTAGTTAGTGAATGACTGACTGACTTACTTAATGAATGATTTACTGACTTACTGACAGAATGACTGACTTACTTACTGAATGACTGACTGACTTACTTACTGAATGACTGACTGACTTACTTACTGAATGACTGACCGACTTACTTACTGAATGACTGAGTGACTTACTTAATGAATGACTGACCGACTTACTTACTGAGTGACTCAGTGACTTGCTTAATGAATGACTGACCGACTTACTTACTGAATGACTGAGTGACTTACTGACTGACTTACTTACTTACTGAATGAATGACTGACTTGCTTACTGAATGACTGACCGACTTACTTACTAAATGACTGACTTACTTACTTACTGACATGATGACTGACTTACTTACAGAATGACTGACTGACTAACTTACTGAATGACTGAGTGACTTACGTAATGAATGACTTACCGACTTACTTATTGAATGACTGACTTACTTACTGAATGACTGACTTACTTACAAAATGACTGACTGACTTAGTTACTGAATGATTGACTGACTTACTTAATGAATGACTGAATGACTTATTTACTGAATGACTGATTGACAGACTTAATTATTGAATAACTGTTGACATGCTGACTAACATACTTACTGAATGACTGACTGACATACTTACCGAATGATAGACTAACTTACTGATTGACTTACTTAATGAATGACTGCTGACTTACATGCTGATTGAATGATTGATTGACTTACATACTAAATGACTGAATGACTTACTGACTTACTGACTGAATGACTGACTTACATTCTTACTGACTTACTAACTGAATGAATGACTAACGTAGTTAGTGAATGACTGACTGACTTACTTAATGAATGATTTACTGACTTACTGACAGAATGACTGACTTACTTACTGAATGACTGACTGGCTTACTTACTGAATGACTGACTGACTTACTTACTGAATGACTGACCGACTTACTTACTGAATGACTGAGTGACTTACTTAATGAATGACTGACCGACTTACTTACTGAGTGACTCAGTGACTTGCTTAATGAATGACTGACCGACTTACTTACTGAATGACTGAGTGACTTACTGACTGACTTACTTACTTACTGAATGAATGACTGACTTGCTTACTGAATGACTGACCGACTTACTTACTAAATGACTGACTTACTTACTTACTGACAGAATGACTGACTTACTTACAGAATGACTGACTGACTAACTTACTGAATGACTGAGTGACTTACGTAATGAATGACTTACCGACTTACTTACTGAATGACTGACTTACTTACTGAATGACTGACTTACTTACAAAATGACTGACTGACTTAGTTACTGAATGATTGACTGACTTACTTAATGAATGACTGAATGACTGACTTACTTGCTGAATGACTGATTGACTTACTTAATGAATGACTGACCGACTTACTTACTGAATGAGTGAGTGACTTACTGAATGACTTACTTACTTACTTAATGAATGACTTACTTACTTACTGAATGACTGACCGACTTACTTACTGAATGACTGACTTACTAACTTACAGACTTACTAACAGAATGACTGACTTACTTACTGAATGACTGACTGACTTACTTACTGGATGACTGAGTGACTTACATAATGAATGACTTACCGACTTACTTACTGAATGACTGAGTGACTAACTTAATGAATGACTGACCGACTTACTTACTGAATGACTGAGTGGCTTACTTATTGAATGACTGACTGACTTACTGACAAACTTACTTACTGAATAACTTACTTACTTACTTAATGAATGACTTACTAACTTACTGTCTGACTTACGTAATAAATGATGGATTGACTTACTTAATGAATGACTGAATGACTTACTTGCTGAATGACTGACTGACAGACTTAATTGTTGAATGACTGTTGACATACTGACTAACTTACTTACTGAATGACTGACTGACATACTTACCGAATGACTGACTAACTTACTGATTGACTTACTTACTGAATGACTGCTCACTTACATGCTAACTGAATGACAGATTGACTTACTTACTGGATGATTGACTGACTTACTGACTAAACGATTGACTTACATTCTTACTTAATTACTAACTGAATGACTGACTAACGTACATAGTGAATGACTGACTGACTTACATAATGAATGAATTACTGACTTACTAACAGAATGACTGACTTACTTACTGAATGACTGAGTGACTTACTTAATGAATGACTGACCGACTTCCTTACTGAATGACTCAGTGATTTACTTAATGAATGACTCACCGACTTACATACTGAATGACTGAGTGACTAACTGACTGACTTACTTACGGAATGAATGACTGACTTACTTACTGAATGACTGACCGACTTACTTACTCAATGACTGACTTACTTACTTACTGACTTACTGACTGAATGACATATTGACTTACTAATTGACTTACTTACTGAATGACTGACTGACTTACTAACGGATTTACTTACTTACTGAATGACTGACTGACTTACTGACTAACTTACTAAATGACTGACTAAATTACTAACAGAATGACTAACCGACTTACTTACTGAATGAATGAATTACTGACTTACTGACAGAATGAATGACTTACTTACTGATTGACTGACTTACTTACTTACTGAATGACTGAGTGACTTAGTTAATGAATGACTGACCGACTTACTTACTGAATGATTGAGTGACTTACTTAATGAATGATTGACCGACTTACTTACTGAATGACTCAGTGACTTACTTAATGAATGACTGACCGACTTACTTACTGAATGACTGACTGACTTAGTTACTGAATGATTGACTGACTTACTTAATGAATGACTGAATGACTTACTTACTGAATGACTGATTGACAGACTTAATTATTGAATGGCTGTTGACATACTGACTAACTTACTTTCTGAATGACTGACTGACATACTTACCGAATGACTGACTAACTTATTGATTGACTTACTTACTGAATGATTGCTGACTTACTTGTTGACTGAATGACTGATTGACTTACATACTAATGACTGAATGACAGACTGACTTACTGACTGAATGACTGACTTACATTCTTACTGACTTACTAACTGAATGAATGACTAACATACTTAGTGAATGACTCACTGACTTACTTAATGAATGAATTACTAACTTACTGACAGAATGACAGACTTACTTACTGAATGACAGACTGACTTACTTACTGAATGACTGACCGACTTACTTACTGAATGACTGAGTGACTTACTTAATGAACGACTGACCGAATTACTTACTGAATGACTGAGTGACTTACTGACTTACTTACTTAATTACTGACTTACTGACTGACTTACTTACAGAATGACTGACCGACTTACTTACTGAATGACTGACTTACTTACTGACAGAATGACTGACTTACTTACTGAATGACTGACTAACTTACATACTGAATGACTGAGTGACTTAATTAATGAATGACTTACCGACTTAATTACTGAATGACTGAGTGACTAACTTAATGAATGAGTGACTTACTTATTGAATGACTGACTGACTTACTGACAAACTTACTTACTGAATGATTGACTTACTGACAAACTTACTTACTGAATGACTGACTTACTTACTTACTGAATGACTTACTAACTTACTGACTGACTTACGTAATGAATGATTGACTTACTTACTTAATGACTTACTTACGGAATGACTGATTGACTTACTTACTTAATGACTGACAGACTTTCGTAATGAATGATTGACCTACTAACTGACTTACTGAATGACTTATTGACTGACTTACTTATTGAATGACTTACTATCTTACTAACTGAGTTACCTACTAACTGACTTACTGAACGACTGACTAACTTACGGATTGACTGACTTACTGAAGGACTAACAGTGTTACGAATTACTTACTGACTTATTGACTGAATGATTGACTTACTTAAGGAATGACTGATCAACTTAATTACTGAATGACTGACCGACTTACTTACTGAATTACTTATTGACTTAATTATTAAATGACAGATAGATTTACTAACTTACTTTCTTACTGAATAACTGACTTACTTACTGAGTGATTGACTAACTTGTTGACTAACTTACTTATTGAATGGCTGACTGACTTACTGAATGAATGACTGACTTACTGACTAACTTACTGAATGAATGACTGACTGACTTACTTACTAAATCACTGACTGACTTATAGACTGAATGAGTGACTCACTTACTTACTCAATGACTATCTGACTTACTTAATGAATGACTAACTGACTTAATTACTGAATGACTGACTGACTTACTTACTGAATGATTGATTGACTTACTAATTGACTTACTTACTGAATGACTTATTAACAGACATACTTACAGAATGACTGACTGACTTACTTACTGAATGACTGATTAACTTACTAACTGACTTACTTACAGAATGACTGACTGACTTACTTACTGAATGACTGACTGACTTACTTACTAAATGACTAACTGACTTACTAACTTACTAAATGACTGACTAACTTACTAACAGAATGACTGACTGACTTACTTACTAAATGACTTACTGACTTAATGACTGATTGACTTACTTACTAAATGACTGACTTAATGAATGATTGATTGACTTACATAATGAATGACTGAATGACTTACTTACTGAATGACTGACTTACTTAATGACTTACTGACAGAATGACTGACTTACTTACTGAATGACTGACCGACTTACTTACTGAATGACTGACTTACTTACTTAGTGAATGACTAACTGACTTACTTAATGAATGAATTACTGACTTACTGACAGAATGACTGTCTTACTTAGTGAATGACTGACTGACTTACTTACTGAATGGCTGAGTGACTTACTTAATGAATGACTGACCGACTTACTTTACTGAATGACTGAGTGACTTACTTAATGAATGACTGAACGACTTACTTACTGAATGACTCAGTTACTTACTTAATGAATGACTGACCGACTTACTTAATGAATGACTGAGTGACTTACTGACTGACTTACTTACTTACTGAATGAATGACTGACTTACTTACTGAATGACTGACCGACTTACTTACTCAATGACTGACTTACTTACTTACTGACAGAATGACTGACTTACTTACAGAATGACTGACTGTCTAACTTACTGAATGACTGAGTGACTTACTTAATGAATGACTTACCGACTTACTTACTGAATGACTGACTTACTTACTGAATGACTGACTAACTTACGAAATGACTGACTGACTTAGTTACTGAATGATTGACTGACTTACTTAATGAATGACTGAATGACTTACGTACTGAATGACTGACTGACAGACTTAATTATTGAATGACTGTTGACATACTGACTAACATACTTACTGAATGACTGACTGCCATACTTACCGAATGATTGACTAACTTACTGATTGACTTACTTAATGCTGACTTACATGCTGACTGAATGACTGATTGACTAACATACTAAATGACTGAATGACTTACTGACTTACTGACTGAATGACTGACTTACATTCTTACTGACTTACTAACTGAATGAATGACTAACGTACTTAGTGAATGACTGACTGACTTACTTAATGAATGAATTACTGACTTACTGACAGAATGACTGACTTACTTACTGAATGACTAACTGACTTACTTACTGAATGACTGACCTACTTACTTACTGAATGACTGACCGACTTACTTACTGAATGACTGAGTGACTTACTTAATGAATGACTGACCGACTTACTTACTGAATGACTCAGTGACTTGCTTAATGAATGACTAACCGACTTACTTACTGAATGACTGAGTGACTTACTGAGTGACTTACTTACTTACTGAATGAATGAATGACTTGCTTACTGAATGACTAACCGACTTACTTACTAAATGACTGACTTACTTTCTTATTGACAGAATGACTAACTTACTTACTTGCTGAATGACTTAGTGACTTACTTAATGAATGACTTACCGACTTACTTACTGAATGACTGAGTTACTTAATGAATGACTGACCTACTTTCTAAATGACTGACTGACTTAGTTACTGAATGATTGACTGACTTACTTAATGAATGACTGACCGACTTACTTACTGAATGAATGATTGACTTACTTAATGAATGACTGCTGACTTACTTGCTGACTGAATGACTGATTGACTTACATACTAAATGACTGAATGACTGAATAACTTACTGACTTACTGACTGAATGACTGACTTACATTCTTACTGACTTACTAACTGAATGAATGACTAACGTACTTAGTGAATGACTGACTTACTGAATGACTGACTGACTTACTTACTGAATGACTGATTGACTTACTAACTGACTTACTTACAGAATGACTGACTGACTTACTTACAGAATGACAGACTGACTTACTTACAGAATGACAAACTGACTTACTTACTGAATGACTGACTGACTTAATTACTCACTAACTTACTAAATGACGGACTAAATTACTAACAGAATTACTGAGTGACCTACTTACTGAATGATTGACTGACTTAGTGACTGATTGACTTACTTACTAAATGACAGACTGACTTAGTTACTTAATGATTGAATGACTTACTTAATGAATGACTAAATGACTTACTTACTGAATGACTGACTGACAGACTTAATTATTGGATGACTGTTGACATACAGACTAACTTACTGATATACTTACAGAATGACTAACTAACTTACTGAATGACTGCTGACTTACTTGCTGACTAATTGACTAACGTAGTGAATGACTGACTGACTTACTGATTGAATGACTGACTTACATTCTTACTGACTTACTAACTGAATGACTGACTAACGTACTTAGTGACTGACTGACTTACTTACTGAATGACTGACTTACTTACTTACAGACTTACTAACAGAATGACTGACTTACTTACTGAATGACTGACTGACTTACTTACTGGATGACTAACTGACTTACTTAATGAATGACTTACCGACTTACTTACTGAATGACTGAGTGACTAACTTAATGAATGACTGACCGACTTACTTACTGAATGACTGAGTGGCTTACTTATTGAATGACTGACTGACTTACTGACAAACTTACTTACTGAATAACTTACTTACTTACTTACTGAATGACTTACTAACTTACTGTCTGACTTACGTAATGAATGATTGTTTGACTTACTTAATGAATGACTGAATGACTTACTTGCTGAATGACTGACTGATAGACTTAATTATTGAATGACTGTTGACATACTGACTAACTTACTTACTAAATGACTGACTGACATACTTACCGAATGACTGACTAACTTACTGATTGACTTACTTACTGAATGACTGCTCACTTACATGCAAACTGAATGACTGATTGACTTACTTACTGAATGATTGACTGACTTACTGACTAAATGATTGACTTACATTCTTACTTAATTACTAACTGAATGACTGACTAACGTATATAGTGAATGACTGACTGACTTACTTAATGAATGAATTACTGACTTACTAACAGTATGACTGACTTACTTACTGAATGACTGACTGACTTACTTACTGAATGACTGAGTGACTTACTTAATGAATGACTGATCGACTTACTTACTGAATGACTGAGTGACTTACTTAATGAATGACTGACCGACTTCCTTATTGAATGACTCAGTGACTTACTTAATGAATGACTGACCGACTTACATACTGAATGACTGAGTGACTAACTGACTGACTTACTTACGGAATGAATGACTGACTTACTTACTGAATGACTGACCGACTTACTTACTCAATGACTGACTTACTTACTTACTGACTTACTGACTGAATGACATATTGACTTACTAATTGACTTACTTACTGAATGACTGACTGACTTACTAACTTACTTACTTACTGACTGACCTACTGACTGAATGACTGACTGACTTACTGACTAACTTACTGAATGAATGACTGACTTACTTACTTACTAAATCACTGACTGATTGACTTATTAATTGACTTACATATTGAATGACTGATTAACTTACTAACTGACTTACTTATAGAATGACTGACTGACTTACTTCATGAATGACTGACTGACTAACTTATTGAATGACTGACTTACTTACTTACTGAATGACTGACTGACTTTCTGACTGACTAACTTACTAACAGAATGACTGACTTACTTACTTACTGAATGACTGACTGACTTAGTGACTGATTGACTTACTTACTAAATGACTGACTGAGTTAGTCACTGAATGATTAACTGACTTACTTAATGAATGACGGAATGACTTACTTACTGAATGACTGACTGACAGACTTAATTATTGAATGACTGTTGACATACTGACTAATTTACTTACTGAATGACTGACTGACATACTTACCTAATGACGGACTAACTTACTGATTGACTTACTTACTGAATGATTGCTGACTTACTTGCTGATTGAATGACTGATTGACTTACTTACTGAATGATTGACTGACTTACTGACTAAATGACTGACTTACATTCTTAAGGACTTACTAACTGCATGAGTGACTAACGTACATAGTGAATGACTGACTAACTTACTTAATGAATGAATTACTGACTTACTAACAGAATGACTGACTTACTTATTGAATGACTGACTGACTTACTTACTGAATGACTGAGTGAGTTACTTAATGAATGACTGACCGACACTTACTTAATGAATGACTGACCGACTTAATTACTGAATGACTCAGTGACTTACTTAATGAATGACTGACTGACTTACATACTGATTGACTGAGTGAATAACTGACTGACTTACTTACTGAATGAATGACTGACTTACTAACTGAATGACTGACCGACTTACTTACTCAATGAATGACTTACTTACTGACTTACTGACTGAATGACAGATTGACTTACTAATTGACTTACTTACTGAATGACTGACTGACTTACTAACTGACTTACTTACTTACTGAATGACAGACTGACTTACTTACTGAATGACTGACTGACT
This sequence comes from Lupinus albus, assembly GCA_009771035.1. Lineage (NCBI taxonomy): Eukaryota > Viridiplantae > Streptophyta > Magnoliopsida > Fabales > Fabaceae > Lupinus > Lupinus albus. The sequence goes on along the minus strand of CM020006.1, from coordinate 6,982,288 downwards.
GACTAACTTACTAAATGACTGACTAAATTACTAACAGAATGACTAACTGACTTACTTAATGAATGAATGAATTACTGACATACTGACAGAATGACTGATTTACTTACAGAATGACTGACTTACTTAATGAATGACTTACCGACTTACTTACTGAATGACTGAGTGACTTACTTAATGAATGACTAACCGACTTACTTATTGATTGACTGAGTGAGTTACTTACTGACTTACTTATTGAATGACTGACTGACTTACTTACTGAATGACTGATTGACTTACTAATTGACTTACTTACTGAATGATTGATTGACTTACTGACTGACTTACTTACAGAATGACTGACTGACTTACTTACTGAATGACTGAGTGACTTACTTAATGAATGACTTACCGACTTACTTACTGAATGACTGAGTAAATAACTTAATGAATGACTAACCGACTTACTTACTGAATGACTGAGTGACTTACTGACTGACTTACTTATTGAATGACTAATTGACTTACTAATTGACTTACTAATTGACTTACTTACTGAATGACTGATTGACTTACTAACTGACTTACTTACAGAATGACTGACTGACTTACTTACTGAATGACTGACTAACTTATTTACTGAATGACTGACTGACTTACTTACTGAATGACTGATTGACTTACTAACTGACTTACTTATGGAATGTCTGACTGACTTAATTACTGAATGACTGACTGACTTACTTACTGAATGACTGACTGACTAACTGACTGACTCACTTACTAAATGACTGACTAACTTACTAACAGAATGACTGACTTACTTACTTACTTACTGAATGACTTACTGACTGACTAACTTACTAAATGACTGACTTACTTTCTAACAGAATGACTGACTGACTTACTTACTAACTGACTAACTGACTTAGTTATTCAATGATTGACTGACTTACTTAATGAATGACTGAATGACTTACTTACTGAATGACTGACTGACAGACTTAATTATTGAATGACTGTTGACATACTGTCTAACTTACTAACTGAATGACTGACTGACATACTTACCGAATGACTGACTAACTTACTGATTGACTTACTTACTGAATAACTGCTCACTTACATGCTAACTGAATGACTGATTGACTTACTTACTGAATGATTGACTGACTTACTGACTAAATGATTGACTTACATTCTTACTTAATTACTAACTGAATGACTGACTAACGTACATAGTGAATGACTGATTGACTTACTTAATGAATGAATTACTGACTTACTAACAGAATGACTGACTTACTTACTGAATGACTGACTGACTTACTTACTGAATGACTGAGTGACTTACTTAATGAATGACTGACCGACTTACTTACTGAATGACTGAGTGACTTACTTAATGAATGACTGACCGACTTCCTTACTGAATGACTCAGTGACTTACTTAATGAAGGACTGACCGACTTACATACTGAATGACTGAGTGACTAACTGACTGACTTACTTACGGAATGAATGACTGACTTACTTACTGAATGACTGACCGACTTACTTACTCAATGACTGACTTACTTACTTACTGACTTACTGACTGAATGACATAGTGACTTACTAATTGACTTACTAACTGAATGACTGACTGACTTACTTACTTACTAAATGACTGACTTACTTACTTACTGAATGACTGACTGACTTACTGACTAACTTACTAAATGACTGACTAAATTACTAACAGAATGACTAACTGACTTACTTACTGAATGAATGAATTACTGACTTACTGACAGAATGAATGACCTACTTACTGATTGACTGACTGACTTACTTTCTGAATGACTGAGTGACTTACTTAATGAATGACTTACCGACTTCCTTACTGAATGACTGAGTGACTTACTTAATGAATGACTAACCGACTTACTTATTAAATGATTGAGTTACTTACTAACTGACTTACATACTGAATGACTGACTGACTTACTGATTGAATGACTGACTTACATTCTTACTGACTTACTAACTGAATGACTGACTAACGTACTTAGTGAATTACTGACTGACTTACTTAATGAATGAATTACTGACTTATAGACAGAATGACTGACTTACTTACTGAATGATTGACTGACTTACTTACTGAATGACTGAGTAACTTACTTAATGAATGACTGACCGACTTACTTACTGAATGATTGAGTGACTTAATTAATGAATGAATGACCGACTTACTTACTGAATGACTGAGTGACTTACTTAATGAATGACTGACCGACTTACTTAATGAATGAGTGAGTGACTTACTGAATGACTTACTTACTAACTCAATGAATGACTTACTTACTTACTGAATGACTGACCGACTTACTTACTGAATGACTGACTTACTTACTTACAGACTTACTAACAGAATGACTGACTTACTTACTGAATTACTTGACTGACTTACTTACTGGATGACTGAGTGACTTACTTAATGAATGACTTACCGACTTACTTACTGAATGACTGAGTGACTAACTTAATGAATGACTGACCGACTTACTTACTGAAAGACTGTGTGGCTTACTTATTGAATGACTGACTGACTTACTAACAAACTTACTTACTGAATAACTTACTTACTTACTTACTGAATGATTGACTGACTTATTTACTGACTTACTGACAGAATGACTGATTTACTTACTGAATGACTGACTGACTTACTTACTGAATGACTGAGTGACTTACTTAATGAATGATTCAGTGACTTTCTTACTGAAAGACTGAGTGACTTACTGACTGACTTACTTACTGAATGAATGACTGACATACTTACTGAATGACTGACCGACTTACTTACTGAATGACTGACTGACTTATTTACTGACTTACTGACAGAATAACTGACTTACTTACTGAATGACTGACTTTCTTACTTACTGAATGACTGAGTGACTTACTTAATGAATAACTTACCGACTTACTTACTGAATGACTGAGTAACTAACTTAATGAATGACTAACCGACTTACTTACTGAATGACTGAGTGACTTACTGAGTGACTTACTTATTGAATGACTGACTGACTTACTTACTGAATGACTGATTGACTTACTAATTGACTTACTTACTGAATGACTTATTGACTTACTAATTGACTTACATACAGAAAGACTGACTGACTTACTTACTGAATGACTGACTAACTTATTTACTGAATGACTGACTGACTTACTTACTGAATGATTGATTGACTTACTAACTGACTTACTTATAGAATGACTGACTGACTTACTTACTGAATGACTGACTGACTTACTTACTGAATGACTGACTGACTAACTGACTGACTCACTTACTAAATGACTGACTAACTTACTAATAGAATGACTGACTGACTTACTTACTGAATGACTGACTGACTTACTGAATGACTTACTGAGTGACTAACTTACTAAATGACTGACTTACTTTCTAACAGAATGACTGACTGACTTACTTACTGACTGACTAACTGACTTAGTTATTCAATGATTAACTGACTTACTTAATGAATGACTGAATGACTTACTTACTGAATGACTGACTGACAGACTTAATTATTGAATGACTGTTGACATACTGACTAACTTACTAACGGAATGACTGACTGACATACTTACAGAATGACTGACTAACTTACTGATTGACTTACTTACTGAATAACTGCTGACTTACTTGCTGACTGAATGACTGATTGACTTACATACTGAATGACTGACTGACTTGCTGACTGAATGATTGACTAACATTCTTACTGACTTACTAACTGAATGACTGACTAACTTACTTAGTGAATGACTGACTGACTTACTTAATGAATGAATTACTGACTTACTGACAGAATGACTGAGTTACTTACTGAATGACTGACTGACTTACTTACTGAATGACTGAGTGACTTACTTAATGAATGACTGACCGACTTACTTACTGAATTACTGAGTGACTTATTTAATGAATGACTGACCGACTTACTTACTGAATGACTCAGTGACTTACTTAATGAATGACTAACCGACTTACTTACTGAATGACTGACTGACTTACTTACTGAATGAATGACTGAATTACTTATTGAATGACTGACCGTCTTACTTACTGAATGACTGACATACTTACTTACTGAATGACCGAGTGACTTACTTAATGAATGACTTACCGACTTACTTACTGAATGACTGAGTGACTTACTGACAAACTTACTGAATGACTGAGTGACTAACTAACTGACTTACTTATTGAATGACTGACTGACTTACTGACAAACTTACTTACTGAATGACTGACTTACTTACTTACTGAATGACTTACTAACTTACTGGCTGACTTACGCACTGAATGACTGACTTACTTACTTACTGAATGACTTACTAACTTACTGACTGACTTACGCAATGAATGATTGACTTACTTACTTAATGACTTACTTACTGAATGACTGATTGACTTACTTACTTAATGACTAACTTACTAAATGATTGACTGACTTTCGTAATGAATGATTGACCTACTAACTGACTTACTGAACTACTGACTGACTTATTGACTGACATATTTACTGCATGACTAACTTACTTACTGACTGAATTACCTACTAACTGAATTACTTACTGACTTATTGACATACTAAATGTATGACTGACTAACGTACTTAGTGAATGACTAACTGACTTACTTAATGAATGAGTTACTCACTTACTAACAAAATGACTGACTTACTTACTGAATGACTGAGTGACTTACTTAATGAATGACTGACCGACTTACTTACGGAATGACTGAGTGACTTACTTAATGAATGACTGACCGACTTACATACTGAATGACTGACTGACTTACTTACTAAATGACTAAGTGACTTACTTAATGAATGACTGAGTGACTTACTGAGTGACTTACTTACTTACTTAATGAATGACTGGCTTACTTACTGAATGATTGACCGACTTTACTTATTGAATGACTGACTGACTTACTGACAAACTTACTTACTGAATGACTGACTTACTTACTTACTGAATGACATACTAACTTACTGACTGACTTACGTAATGAATGATTGACTTACTTACTTACTGAATGACTGATTGACTTACTTACTTAATGACTAACTTACTGAACGACTGACTGACTTTCGTAATGAATGATTGACCTACTAACTGACTTACTGAACGACTGACTGACTTATTGACTGACTTACTTACTGAATGACTAACTAACTTACTGACTGAGTTACCTACTAACTGAATTACTGAACGATAGACTAACTTACGGATTGACTAACATACAGAAGGACTAACAGTGTTACATACTGAATGACTGACTTACTTAATGAATGACTGAATGAGTCACTTAATGAATGACTGATCGACTTAATTACTGAATGACTGACCAACTTACTTACTGAATGACTTACTAAATGACTGACTGAGTTAGTCACTGAATGATTAACTGACTTACTTAATGAATGACGGAATGACTTACTTACTGAATGACTGACTGACAGACTTAATTATTGAATGACTGTTGACATACTGACTAATTTACTTACTGAATGACTGACTGACATACTTACCTAATGACGGACTAACTTACTGATTTTCTTACTTACTGAATGACTGCTGACTTACTTGCTGATTGAATGACTGATTGACTTACTTATTGAATGATTGACTGACTTACTGACTAAATGACTGACTTACATTCTTAAGGACTTACTAACTGCATGAGTGACTAACGTACATAGTGAATGACTGACTAACTTACTTAATGAATGAATTACTGACTTACTAACAGAATGACTGACTTACTTATTGAATGACTGACTGACTTACTTACTGAATGACTGAGTGAGTTACTTAATGAATGACTGACCGACTTACTTACTGAATGGCTGAGTGACTTACTTAATGAATGACTGACCGACTTAATTACTGAATGACTCAGTGACTTACTTAATGAATGACTGACTGACTTACATACTGATTGACTGAGTGACTAACTGACTGACTTACTTACTGAATGAATGACTGACTTACTAACTGAATGACTGACCGACTTACTTACTCAATGACTGACTTACTTACTGACTTACTGACTGAATGACAGATTGACTTACTAATTGACTTACTTACTGAATGACTGACTGACTTACTAACTGACTTACTTACTTACTGAATGACAGACTAACTTACTTACTGAATGACTGACTGACTGACTAACTTACTAAATGACTGACTAAATTACTAACAGAATGACTAACTGACTTACTTAATGAATGAATGAATTACTGACATACTGACAGAATGACTGATTTACTTACAGAATGACTGACTGACTTACTTACTAAATGACTGAGTGACTTACTTAATGAATGATTACCGACTTACTTACTGAATGACTGAGTGACTTACTTAATGAATGACTAACCGACTTACTTATTGATTGACTGAGTGAGTTACTTACTGACTTACTTATTGAATGACTGACTGACTTACTTACTGAATGACTGATTGACTTACTAATTGACTTACTTACTGAATGATTGATTGACTTACTGACTGACTTACTTACAGAATGACTGACTGACTTACTTACTGAATGACTGACTTACTTATTTACTGAATGACTGATTTACTTACTAACTGACTTACTTACAGAATGACTGACTGACTTACTTACTGAATGACTGAGTGACTTACTTAATGAATGACTGACCGACTTACTTACTGAATGACTGAGTGACTTACGTAATGAATAACTGACCAACTTACTTACTGAATGACTCAGTGACTTTCTTACTGAATGACTGAGTGACTTACTAACTGACTCACTTACTGAATGAATGACTGACATACTTACTGAATGATTGACCGACTTACTTACTGAATGACTGACTGACTTATTTACTGACTTACTGACAGAATGACTGACTTACTTACTGAATGACTGACTTTCTTACTTACTGAATGACTGAGTGACTTACTTAATGAATGACTTACCGACTTACTTACTGAATGACTGAGTAACTAACTTAATGAATGACTAACCGACTTACTTACTGAATGACTGAGTGACTTACTGACTGACTTACTTATTGAATGACTAATTGACTTACTAATTGACTTACTTACTGAATGACTGATTGACTTACTAACTGACTTACTTACAGAATGACTGACTGACTTACTTACTGAATGACTGACTAACTTATTTACTGAATGACTGACTGACTTACTTACTGAATGACTGATTGACTTACTAACTGACTTACTTATGGAATGTCTGACTGACTTAATTACTGAATGACTGACTGACTTACTTACTGAATGACTGACTGACTAACTGACTGACTCACTTACTAAATGACTGACTAACTTACTAACAGAATGACTGACTGACTTACTTACTGAATGACTGACTGACTTACTGAATGACTTACTGACTGACTAACTTACTAAATGACTGACTTACTTTCTAACAGAATGACTGACTGACTTACTTACTAACTGACTAACTGACTTAGTTATTCAATGATTGACTGACTTACTTAATGAATGACTGAATGACTTACTTACTGAATGACTGATTGACAGACTTAATTATTGAATGACTGTTGACATACTGACTAACTTACTAACTGAATGACTGACTGACATACTTACCGAATGACTGACTAACTTACTGATTGACTTACTTACTGAATGACTGCTCACTTACATGCTAACTGAATGACTGATTGACTTACTTACTGAATGATTGACTGACTTACTGACTAAATGATTGACTTACATTCTTACTTAATTACTAACTGAATGACTGACTAACGTACATAGTGAATGACTGATTGACTTACTTAATGAATGAATTACTGACTTACTAACAGAATGACTGACTTACTTACTGAATGACTGACTGACTTACTTACTGAATGACTGAGTGACTTACTTAATGAATGACTGACCGACTTACTTACTGAATGACTGAGTGACTTACTTAATGAATGACTGACCGACTTCCTTACTGAATGACTCAGTGACTTACTTAATGAATGACTGACCGACTTACATACTGAATGACTGAGTGACTAACTGACTGACTTACTTACGGAATGAATGACTGACTTACTTACTGAATGACTGACCGACTTACTTACTCAATGACTGACTTACTTACTTACTGACTTACTGACTGAATGACATATTGACTTACTAATTGACTTACTAACTGAATGACTGACTGACTTACTTACTTACTAAATGACTGACTTACTTACTTACTAAATGACTGACTTACTTACTTACTGAATGACTGACTGACTTACTGACTAACTTACTAAATGACTGACTAAATTACTAACAGAATGACTAACTGACTTACTTACTGAATGAATGAATTACTGACTTACTGACAGAATGAATGACCTACTTACTGATTGACTGACTGACTTACTTACTGAATGACTGAGTGACTTACTTAATGAATGACTTACCGACTTGCTTACTGAATGACTGAGTGACTTACTTAATGAATGACTAACCGACTTACTTATTAAATGACTGAGTTACTTACTAACTGACTTACATACTGAATGACTGACTGACTTACTGATTGAATGACTGACTTACATTCTTACTGACTTACTAACTGAATGACTGACTAACGTACTTAGTGAATTACTGACTGACTTACTTAATGAATGAATTACTGACTTATAGACAGAATGACTGACTTACTTACTGAATGATTGACTGACTTACTTACTGAATGACTGAGTAACTTACTTAATGAATGACTGACCGACTTACTTACTGAATGATTGAGTGACTTACTTAATGAATGAATGACCGACTTACTTACTGAATGACTGAGTGACTTACTTAATGAATGACTGACCGACTTACTTACTGAATGAGTGAGTGACTTACTGAATGACTTACTTACTAACTCAATGAATGACTTACTTACTTACTGAATGACTGACCGACTTACTTACTGAATGACTGACTTACTTACTTACAGACTTACTAACAGAATGACTGACTTACTTACTGAATTAATTGACTGACTTACTTACTGGATGACTGAGTGACTTACTTAATGAATGACTTACCGACTTACTTACTGAATGACTGAGTGACTAACTTAATGAATGACTGACCGACTTACTTACTGAATGACTGTGTGGCTTACTTATTGAATGACTGACTGACTTACTAACAAACTTACTTACTGAATAACTTACTTACTTACTTACTGAATGACTGACTGACTTATTTACTGACTTACTGACAGAATGACTGATTTACTTACTGAATGACTGACTGACTTACTTACTGAATGACTGAGTGACTTACTTAATGAATGACTGACCGACTTACTTACTATATGATTGACTGACTTACGTAATGAATAACTGACCGATTTACTTACTGAATGACTTAGTGACTTTCTTACTGAAAGACTGAGTGACTTACTGATTGACTTACTTACTGAATGAATGACTGACATACTTACTGAATGACTGACCGACTTACTTACTGAATGACTGACTGACTTATTTACTGACTTACTGACAGAATGACTGACTTACTTACTGAATGACTGACTTTCTTACTTACTGAATGACTGAGTGACTTACTTAATGAATAACTTACCGACTTACTTACTGAATGACTGAGTAACTAACTTAATGAATGACTAACCGACTTACTTACTGAATGACTGAGTGACTTACTGAGTGACTTACTTATTGAATGACTGACTGACTTACTTACTGAATGACTGATTGACTTACTAATTGACTTACTTACTGAATGACTTATTGACTTACTAATTGACTTACATACAGAAAGACTGACTGACTTACTTACTGAATGACTGACTAACTTATTTACTGAATGACTGACTGACTTACTTACTGAATGATTGATTGACTTACTAACTGACTTACTTATAGAATGACTGACTGACTTACTTACTGAATGACTGACTGACTTACTTACTGAATGACTGACTGACTAACTGACTGACTCACTTACTAAATGACTGACTAACTTACTAACAGAATGACTGACTGACTTACTTACTGAATGACTGACTGACATACTGAATGACTTACTGAGTGACTAACTTACTAAATGACTGACTTACTTTCTAACAGAATGACTGACTGACTTACTTACTGACTGACTAACTGACTTAGTTATTCAATGATTAACTGACTTACTTAATGAATGACTGAATGACTTACTTACTGAATGACTGACTGACAGACTTAATTATTGAATGACTGTTGACATACTGACTAACTTACTAACGGAATGACTGACTGACATACTTACCGAATGACTGACTAACTTACTGATTGACTTACTTACTGAATAACTGCTGACTTACTTGCTGACTGAATGACTGATTGACTTACATACTGAATGACTGACTGACTTGCTGACTGAATGATTGACTAACATTCTTACTGACTTACTAACTGAATGACTGACTAACTTACTTAGTAAATGACTGACTGACTTACTTAATGAATGAATTACTGACTTACTAACAGAATGACTGAGTTACTTACTGAATGACTGACTGACTTACTTACTGAATGACTGAGTGACTTACTTAATGAATGACTGACCGACTTACTTACTGAATGACTGAGTGACTTATTTAATGAATGACTGACCGACTTACTTACTGAATGACTCAGTGACTTACTTAATGAATGACTAACCGACTTACTTAGTGAATGACTGACTGACTTACTTACTGAATGAATGACTGAATTACTTATTGAATGACTGACCGTCTTACTTACTGAATGACTGACATACTTACTTACTGAATGACCGAGTGACTTACTTAATGAATGACTTACCGACTTACTTACTGAATGACTGAGTGACTTACTGACAAACTTACTGAATGACTGAGTGACTAACTAACTGACTTACTTATTGAATGACTGACTGACTTACTGACAAACTTACTTACTGAATGACTGACTTACTTACTTACTGAATGACTTACTAACTTACTGGCTGACTTACGCACTGAATGACTGACTTACTTACTTACTGAATGACTTACTAACTTACTGACTGACTTACGCAATGAATGATTGACTTACTTACTGAATGAATGATTGACTTACTTACTTAATGACTAACTTACTAAATGATTGACTGACTTTCGTAATGAATGATTGACCTACTAACTGACTTACTGACTAACTTACTAAATGATTGACTGACTTTCGTAATGAATGATTGACCTACTAACTGACTTACTTATTGACTTACTGACTGACTTACTTATTGAATGAATGACTGATTTATTTACTAAATGACTGATTGACTTACTAATTGACTTACTTACTGAATGATTGATTGACTTACTAACTGACTTACTTACAGAATGACTGACTGGCTTACTTACTGAATGACTGACTGACTTACTTACTAAATGACTGACTGACTTACAAACTGACTAACTTACTAAATGACTGACTAACTTACTAACAGAATGACTGACTGACTTACTTACTGAATGACTGACTGACTTAGTGACTGATTGACTTACTTACTAAATGACTGACTGACTTACTTACTGAATTATTAACTGACTTACTTAATGAATGACTGAATGACTTACTGGATGACTGACTGTCAGACTTAGTTATTGAATGACTGCTGACATACTGATTAACTTACTTACTGAATGACTGACTGACATACTTACCGAATGACTGACTAACTTACTGATTGACTTACTTACTGAATGACTGCTGACTTACTTGCTGGCTGAATGACTGATTGACTTACATACTGAATGACTGACTGACTTACATTCTTACTGACTTACTAACTGAATGACTGACTAACGTACTTTGTCAATGACTGACTGACTGTCTTAGTGATTGATTGACTTTCTTACTAAATGACTGACTAACTTAGTTACTGAATGATTGACTGACTTACTTAATGAATGACTGAATGACTTACTTACAGAATGACTGACTGACAGACTTAATTATAGAATAACTATTGACATACTGACTAACTTACTTGCTTAATTACTGATTGACATACATACGGAATGACTGACTAACTTACTGATTGACTTACTTACAGAATGACTGCTGACTTACTTGCTGACTGAATGACTGATTGACTTTCATACTGAATGACTGACTGAATGACTGACTTACTAACTGAATGACTGACTAACGTACTTAGTGAATGACTGACTGACTTACTTAATGAATGAATTACTGACTTACAGACATAATGATTGACTTACTTACTGAATGACTGACTGACTTACTTACTGAATGACTGAGTGACTTACTTAATCAATGACTGACCGACTTACTTACTGATTGACTGAGTGACTTACTTAATGAATGACTGACCGACTTACTTACTGAATGACTCAGTGATTTACTTAATGAATGACTGACCGACTTACATACTGAATGACTGAGTGACTTACTGACTGACTTACTTACTGAATGACAGACCGACTTACTTACTGAATGACTGACTTACTTACTTACTGACTTACTGACAGAATGACTGAATTACTTACTGAATGACTGACTTACTTACTTATTGAATGACTGAGTGACTTACTTAATGAATGACTTACCGACTTACTTACTGAATGACTGAGTGACTAACTTAATGAATGACTGACCGACTTAATTACTGTATGACTGAGTGACTTACTGACTGACATACTTAATGTATGACTGACTGACTTACTGACAAACTTACTTACTGAATGTCTGCTTACTTAATGACTTACTTACTGAATGACTGATTGACATACTTACTGAATGACTGATTTTCTTACTTACTGAATGAATGATTGACTTACTAACTGACTTACTTACAGAATGACTGACTGACTTACTTACTGAATGACTGACTTACTTACTTACTGAATGACTGATTGACTTACTAACTGACTTACTTACAGAATGACTGACTTACTTACTTACTGAATGACTGACTTACTTACTTACTGAATGACTGAGTGACTTACTGACTGACTAACTTACTAAATGACTGACTAACTTACAAACAGAATCATTGACTTACTTACTGAATGACTGACTGACTTGGTGACTGATTGACTTACTTACTAAATGACTGACTGACTTAGTTACTGAATGATTGACTGACTTACTTAATGAATGACTGAATGACTTACTTACTGAATGACTGAATGATAGACTTAATTATTGAATGACTGTTGACATACTGATCAACTTACTTATTGAATGACTGACTGACATACTTACCGAATGACTGACTAACCTACTGATTGACTTACTTACTGAATGACTGCTGACTTACTTGCTGGCTGAATGACTGATTGACTTACATATTGAATGACTGACTGACTTACATTCTTACTGACTTACTAACTGAATGACTGACTAACGTACTTTGTCAATGACTGACTGACTTACTTAATGAATGAATTACTGACTTACTAACTGACTTACTTAATGAATGAATTACTGACTTACTGACAGAATGACTGACTTACTGACAGAATGACTGACTTACTTAATGAATGACTGACTGACTTACTTACTGAATGACTGAGAGACTTACTTAATGAATGACTGACCAACTTACTTACTGAATGTCTGAGTGACTTACTTAATGAATGACTGACCGACTAACTTACTAAATGACTCAGTGACTTACTTATTGAATGACTGATCGACTCACTTACTGAATGACTGACCAACTTACTTACTGAATGACTGACTGACTTACTTACTGACTTACTGACAGAATGACTGACTTACTTACTAAATGACTGACTGACTTACTTACTGAATAACTGAGTGACTTACTTAATGAATTATTTACCGACTTACTTACAGAATGACTGAGTGGCTTACTGACTGACTTACTTATTGAATGACTGACTGATTTACTTACTGAATGATTGATTGACGTACTGATTGACTTACTTACTGAATGAATGATTGACTTACTAACTGACTTACTTACAGAATGACTGACTGGCATACTTACTGAGTGACTGACTGACTTACTTTCTGAATGACTGACTGCCTTACAGACTGACTAACTTACTAAATGACTGACTAACTCACTAACAGAATGACTGACTGACTTACTTACTGAATGACTGACTGACTTAGTGACTGATTGACTTACTTACTAAATGACTGACTGACTTAGTTTCTGAATGATTGACTGACATACTTAATGAATGACTGAATGACTTACTTACTGAATGACTGACTGGCAAACTTAAATATTGAATGACTGTTGACATACTGAGTAACTTAATTGCTGAATTACTAATTGACATACTTACCGAATGACTGACTAACTTACTGATTGACTTACTTACTGAATGAAGGCTGACTTACTTGCTGGCTGAATGACTGAGTGACTTACATGCTGAATGACTGACTTACTGACTGAATGACTGACTTACATTCTTACTGACTTACTAACTGAATGACTGACTAACGTACTTTGTGAATGATTGACTGACTTACATAATGAATGAATTACTGACTTACTGACAGAATGACTGACTTACTTACTTACTGAATGACTGAGTGACTTACTTAATGAATGACTGACCAACTTACTTACTGAATGACTAAGTGACATACTTAATGAATGACTGACCGACTAACTTACAGAATGACTTAGTGACTTACTTAATGAATGACTGATCGACTCACTTACTGAATGACTGAGTGACTTACTGACTAACTTACTTACTGAATGAATGACTGACTTACTTACTGAATGACTGACCGACTTACTTACTGACTGACTAACTGACTGACTTACTGACATACTGACAAAATGACTGACTTACTTACTGAATGACTAACTGACTTACTTACTGAATAACTGAGTGAATTACTTAATGAATGACTTACTGACTTACTTACTGAATGATTGAGTGACTAACTTAATGAATGACTGGCCGAATTACTTACTGAATGACTGAGTGACTTATTGACTGACTTACTTATTGAATGACTGACTTACTTACTTACTGAATGACTGATTGACTTACTTACTGAATGACTGATTGACTTACTTACTGACTTACTTAGAGAATGAATGACTGACTTACTTACTGAATGACTGACTGACTTACTTACTGAATGACTGATTGACTTACTAACTGACTTACTTACAGAATGACTTACTTACTTATTTACTGAATGACTGATTGACTTACTTACTGAATGACTGACTGACTTATAGACTGGCTAACTTACTAAATGACTGACTAACTTACTAATAGAATGATTGACTGACTTACTTACTGAATGACTGACTGACTTAGCGACTGATTGACTTACTTACTAAATGACCGACTGACTTAGTTACTGAATGATTGACTGACTTACTTAATGAATGACTGAATGACTTACTTACTGAATGACTGACTGACAGACTTAATTATTGAATGACTGTTGACATACTGACTAACTTACTTACTGAATGACTGATTGACATACTTACCGAATGACTGACTAACTTACTGATTGACTTACTTACTGAATGACTGCTGACTTACTTGCTGACTGAATGACTGATTGACTTACATACTGAATGACTGACTGACTTACTGACTGAATGACTGACTTACATTCTTACTGACTTACTAACTGAATGACTGAATAACGTACTTAGTGAATGACTGACTGACTTACTTAATGAATGAACTACTGACTTACTGACAGAATGATTGACTTATTTACTGAATGACTGACTGACTTACTTACTGAATGACTGAGTGACTTACTTAATCAATGACTGACCGACTTACTTACTGAATGACTGAGTGACTTACTTAATGAATGACTGACCGACTTACTTACTGAATGACTCAATGACTTACTTAATGAATGACTGACCGACTTACATACTGAATGACTGAGTGACTTACTGACTGACTTACTTATTGAATGAATGACTGACTTACTTACTGAATGACAGACCGACTTACTTACTGAATGACTGACTTACTTACTTATTGACTTACTGACAGAATGACTGAATTAATTACTGAATGACTGACTTACTTACTTATGGAATGACTGAGTGACTTAGTTAATGAATGACTTACCGACATACTTACTGAATGACTGAGTGACTAACTTAATGAATGACTGACCGACTTACTTACTGAATGACTGAGTGACTTACTGACTGACTTACTTATTGAATGACTGACTGACTTACTGACAAACATACTTACTGAATGAATGACTTACTTACTTACTGAATGACTTACTAACTTACTGACTGACTTACTTACTTAATGACTTACTTACTGAATGACTGATTGACTTACTTACTGAATGACTGATTTTCTTACTTACTGAATGAATGATTGACTTACTAACTGACTTACTTATAGAATGACTGACTGACTTACTTACTGAATGACTGACTGACTTACTTACTGAATGACTGATTGACTTACTAACTGACTTACTTACAGAATGACTGACTGACTTACTTACTGAATGACTGATTTACTTACTTACTGAATGACTGACTGACTTACTAAATGGCTAACTTACTAAATGACTGACTAACTTACTAACAGAATTACTGACTTACTTACTGAATGACTGACTGACTTGGTGACTGATTGACTTACTTACTAAATGACTGACTGACTTAGTTACTGAATGATTGACTGACTTACTTAATGGATGACTGAATGACTTTCTTACTGAATGACTGAATGACAGACTTAATTATTGAATGACTGTTGACATACGGATTAACTTACTTACTGAATTACTGACTGACATACCTACCGAATGACTGACTAACTTACAGATTGACTTACTTACTGAATGACTGCTGACTTACTAGTTGGCTGAATGACTGATTGACTTACATACTGAATGACTGACTGACTTACATTCTTAATGACTTACTAGCTGAATGACTGACTAACGTACTTTGCGAATGACTGACGGACTTACTTAATGAATGAATTACTGACTTACTGACAGAATGACTGACATACATAATGAATGACTGACTGACTTACTTACTGAATGACTGAGTGACTTACTTAATGAATGAATGACCAACTTACTTACAGAATGACTGAGTGGCTTACTTAATGAATGAGTGACTGACTAACTTACTGAATGATTGAGTGACTTACTTAATGAATGACTGACCGAATCACTTACTAAATGACTCAGTGACTTACTTATTGAATGACTGACCGACTCACTTACTGAATGACTGATTGACTTACAGACTGACTTACTTACTAAATGAATGACTGACTTACTTACTGAATGACTGACCGACTTACTTACTGAATGACTGACTTACTTACTTACTGACTTACTGACAGAATGACTGACTTACTTACTAAATGACTGACTGACTTACTTACTGAATAATTGAGTGACTTACTTAATGAATGATTTACCGACTTACTTACTGAATGACTGAGTGGCTTACTGACTGACTTACTTATTGAATGACTGACTGATTTACTTACTGAATGACTAATTGACTTACTAATTGACTTACTTAGTGAATGAATGATTGACTTACTAACTGACTTACTTACAGAATGACTGACTGGCATACTTACTGAGTGACTGACTGACTTACTTATTGAATGACTGACTGCCTTACAGACTGACTAACTTACTAAATGACTGACTAACTTAATAACAGAATGACTGACTGACTTACTTACTGAATGACTGACTGACTTAGTGACTGATTGACTTACTTACTAAATGACTGACTGACTTAGTTTCTGAATGATTGACTGACTTACTTAATGAATGACTGAATGACTTACTTACTGAATGACTGACTGGCAAACTTAAATATTGAATGACTGTTGACATACTGAGTAACTTAATTGCTGAATTACTAATTGACATACTTACCGAATGACTGACTAACTTACTGATTGACTTACTTACTGAATGAGTGCTGACTTACTTGCTGGCTGAATGATTGAGTAACTTACATGCTGAATGACTGACTTACTGAATGACTGATTTTCTTACTTACTGAATGAATGATTGACTTACTAACTGACTTACTTACAGAATGACTGACTGACTTACTTACTGAATGACTGACTGATTTACTTACTGAATGACTGATTGACTTACTAACTGACTTACTTACAGAATGACTGACTTACTTACTTACTGAATGACTGACTTACTTACTTACTGAATGACTGACTGACATACTGACTGACTAACTTACTAAATGACTGACTAACTTACTAACAGAATGACTGACTTACTTACTGAATGACTGACTGACTTAGTGACTGATTGACATACATACTACATGACTGACTGACTAAGTTACTGAATGATTGACTGACTTACTTAATGAATGACTGACTGACTGACTGAATTATTAAATGACTGTTGACATACTGATTAACTTACTTGCTGAATGACTGACTGACTTACTTACCAAATGACTGACTAACGTACTGATTGACTTACTTACTGAATGACTGCTAACTTACTTGCTGGTTGAATGACTGAGTGACTTACTGACTGACTTACTTACTGAATGAATGACTGACTTACTTACTGAATGAATGACTGACTTACTTACTGAATGAATGACTGACTTACTTACTGAATGACTGACCGACTTACTTACTGAATGACTGACTGACTTTCTTACTGACTTACTGACAGAATGACTGACTTACTTACTGAATGACTAACTGACTTACTTACTGAGTAACTGAGTGACTTACTTAATGAATGACTTACCGACTTACTTACTGAATGATTGAGTGACTAACTTAATGAATGACTGGCCGACTTACTTACTGAATGACTTAGTGACTTACTGACTGACTTACTTAATGAATGACTAACTGACTTACTTACTGAATGACTGATTGACTTACTAATTGACTTACTTACTGAATGACTGATTGACTTACTAACGGACTTACTTAGAGAATGACTGACTGACTTACTTAATGAATGTCTGACTGACTTACTTACTGAATTACTGATTGACTTACTAAATGACTTACTTACAGAATGACTGACTGACTCACTTACTGAATGACAGATTGACTTACTGAATGACTGACTGACTTACAGACTGACTAACTTACTAAATGACTGACTAACTTACTAACAGAATGACTGACTGACTTACTTACTGAATGACTGACTGACTTAGTGACTGATTGAATTACTTACTAAATGACTGACTGACTTAGTTACTGAATGATTGACTGACTTACTTAATGAATGACTGAATGACGTACTTACTGAATGACTGACTGACTGACTTAATTATTGAATGACTGTTGACATACTGACTAACTTACTTACTGAATGACTGATTGACATACTTACCGAATGACTGACTAACTTACTGATTGACTTACTTACTGAATGACTGCTGACTTACTTGCTGACTGAATGACTGATTGACTTACATACTGAATAACTGGCTGACTTACTGACTGAATGAATGACTTACATTCTTACTGACTTACTAACTGAATGACTGACTAACGTACTTAGTGAATGACTGACTGACTTACTTAATGAATGAATTACTGACTTACAGACAGAATGATTGACTTACTTATTGAATGACTAACTGACTTACTTACTGAATGACTGAGTGACTTACTTAATCAATGACTGACCGACTTACTTACTGAATGACTGAGTGACTTACTTAATGAATGACTGACCGACTTACATACTGAATGACTGAGTGACTTACTGACTGACTTACTTACTGAATGAATGACTGACATACTTACTGAATGACAGACCGACTTACTTACTGAATGACTGACTTACTTACTTACTGACTTACTGATAGAATGACTGAATTACTTACTGAATGTCTGACTTACTAACTTATTGAATGACTGAGTGACTTACTTAATGAATGACTTACCGACTTACTTACTGAATGACTGAGTGACTAAATTAATGAATGACTGACCGACTTACCTACTGTATGACTGAGTGACTTACTGACTGACATACTTAATGTATGACTGACTGACTTACTGACAAACTTACTTACTAAATGACTGACTCACTTACTTACTGAATGACTTACTAACTTACTGACTGACTTACTTACTTAATGACTTACTTACTGAATGACTGATTGACTTACTTACTGAATGACTGATTTTCTTACTTACTGAATGAATGATTGACTTACTAACTGACTTACTTACAGAATGACTGACTTACTTACTTACTGAATGACTGACTTACTTACTTACTGAATGACTAACTGACTTACTGACTGACTAACTTACTAAATGACTGACTAACTTACAAACAGAATCATTGACTTACTTACATAATGACTGACTGACTTGGTGACTGATTGAATTACTTACTAAATGACTGACTGACTTAGTTACTGAATGATTGACTGAGTTACTTAATGAATGACTGAATGACTTACTTACTGAATGACTGAATGACAAACTTAATTATTGAATGACTGTTGACATACTGATCAACTTACTTACAGAATGACTGACTGACATACTTACCGAATGACTGACTAACTTACTGATTTACTTACTTACTGAATGACTGCTGACTTACTTGCTGGCTGAATGACTGATTGACTTACTGAATGACTGACTGACTTACATTCCTACCGACTTACTAACTGAATGACTGACTGACTTACTTAATGAATGAATTACTGACTTATTAACTGACTTACTTAATGAATGAATTACTGACTTACTGACAGAATGACTGACTTACTGACAAAATGACTGCCTTACTTAATGAATGACTGACTAACTTACTTACTGAATGACTAAGTGACTTACTTAATGAATGACTGACCAACTTACTTACTGAATGACTGAGTGACTTACTTAATGAATGACAGAACGACTAACTTACTGAATGACTCAGTGACTTACTTATTGAATGACTGACCGACTCACTTACTGAATGACTGAGTGACTTACTTACTAAATGAATGACTGACTTACTTACTGAATGACTGACCGAGTTACTTACTGAATGACTGACTGACTTACTTACTGACTTACTGACAGAATGACCGACTTACTTACTGAATGACTGACTGACTTACTTACTGAATAAATGAGTGACTTACTTAATGAATGATTTACCGACTTACTTACTGAATGACTGAGTGACTTACTGACTGACTTACTTATTGAATGACTGACTGATTTACTTACTGAATGACTGATTGACTTACTAATTGACTTACTTATTGAATGAATGATTGATTTACTAACTGACTCACTTACAGAATGACAGACTGGCATACTTACTGAGTGACTGACTAACTTACTTACTGAATGACTGACTGCCTTACAGACTGACTAACTTACTAAATGACTAACTAACTTGCTAAATGACATACTGAGTGACATACTTAATGTATGACTGACTGACTTACTGACAAACTTACTTACTGAATGACTGACTTACTTACTTACTGAATGACTTACTAACTTACTGACTGACTTACTTACTTAATGACTTACTTACTGAATGACTGATTGACTTACTTACTGAATGACTGATTTTCTTACTTACTGAATGAATGATTGACTTACTAACTGACTTACTTACAGAATGACTGACTGACTTACTTACTGAATGACTGACTGACTTACTTACTGAATGACTGATTGACTTACTAACTGACTTACTTATAGAATTACTTACTTACTTACTTACTGAATGACTGACTTACTTACTTACTGAATGACTGACTGACTTACTGACTGACTAACTTACTAAATGACTGACTAACTTACAAACAGAATCATTGACTTACTTACAGAATGACTGACTGACTTGGTGACTGATTGACTTACTTACTAAATGACTGACTGACTTAGTTACTGAATGATTGACTGACTTACTTAATGAATGACTGAATGACTTACTTACTGAATGACTGAATGACAAACTTAATTATTGAATGACTGTTGACATACTGATCAACTTACTTACAGAATGACTAACTGACATACTTACCGAATGACTGACTAACTTACTGATTGACTTACTTACTGAATGACTGCTGACTTACTTGCTGGCTGAATGACTAATTGACTTACATACTGAATGACTGACTGACTTACATTCCTACCGACTTACTAACTGAATGACTGACTGACTTGCTTAATGAATGAATTACTGACTTATTAACTGACTTACTTAATGAATGAATTACTGACTTACTGACAGAATGACTGACTTACTGACAGAATGACTGCCTTACTTAATGAATGACTGACTAACTTACTTACTGAATGACTAAGTGACTTACTTAATGAATGACTGACCAACTTACTTACTGAATGACTGAGTGACTTACTTAATGAATGACAGAACGACTAACTTACTGAATGACTCAGTGACTTACTTATTGAATGACTGACCGACTCACTTACTGAATGACTGAGTGACTTACTGACTGACTTACTTACTAAATGAATGACTGACTTACTTACTGAATGACTGACTTACTTACTGACTTACTGACAGAATGACCGACTTACTTACTGAATGACTGACTGACTTACTTACTGAATAAATGAGTGACTTACTTAATGAATGATTTACCGACTTACTTACTGAATGACTGAGTGACTTACTGACTGACTTACTTATTGAATGACTGACTGATTTACTTACTGAATGACTGATTGACTTACTAATTGACTTACTTATTGAATGAATGATTGACTTACTAACTGACTCACTTACAGAATGACAGACTGGCATACTTACTGAGTGAGTGACTGACTTACTTACTGAATGACTGACTGCCTTACAGACTGACTAACTTACTAAATGACTAACTAACTTGCTAACAGAATGACTGACTGACTTACTTACTGAATGACTGACTGAATTAGTGACTGATTGACTTACTTACTAAATGACTGACTGACTTAGTTACTGAATGATTGACTGACTTACTTAATGAATGACTGAATGACTTACTTACTGAATGACTGACTGGCAAACTTAAATATTGAATGACTGTTGACATACTGAGTAACTTAATTGCTGAATTACTAATTGACATACTTACCGAATGACTGACTAACTTACTGATTGACTTACTTACTGAATGACTGCTGACTTACTTGCTGGCTGAATGACTGAGTAACTTACATGTTGAATGACTGACTTACTGAATGACTGATTTTCATACTTACTGAATGAATGATTGACTTACTAACTGACTTACTTACAGAATGACTGACTGACTTACTTACTGAATGACTGACTGAGTTACTTACTGAATGACTGATTGACTTACTAACTGACTTACTTACAAAATGACTGACTTACTTACTTACTGAATGACTGACTGACTTACTTACTGAATGACTGACTGACATACTGACTGACTAACTTACTAAATGACTGACTAACTTACTAACAGAATGACTGACTTACTTACTGAATGACTTACTTACTAAATGACTGACTGACTTAGTTACTGAATGATTGACTGACTTACTTAATGAATGACTGAATGACTT
Source organism: Lupinus albus (assembly GCA_009771035.1). Classification (NCBI taxonomy): domain Eukaryota; kingdom Viridiplantae; phylum Streptophyta; class Magnoliopsida; order Fabales; family Fabaceae; genus Lupinus; species Lupinus albus. The sequence goes on along the minus strand of CM020006.1, from coordinate 6,958,656 downwards.
ACTTACTGAATGACTGACTGGCAGACTTAAATATTGAATGACTGTTGACATACTGACTAACTTACTTGCTGAATGACTGACTTACTTACTTACCGAATGACTGACTAATGTACTGATTGACTTACTTACTGAATGACTGCTAACTTACTTGCTGGTTGAATGACTGAGTGACTTACTGACTGACTTACTTACTGAATGAATGACTGACTTACTTACTGAATGACTGACCGACTTACTTACTGAATGACTGACTTACTTACTTACTGAATGACTAACTGACTTACTTACTGAGTAACTGAGTGACTTACTTAATGAATGACTTACCGACTTACTTACTGAATGATTGAGTGACTAAATTAATGAATGACTGGCCGACTTACTTACTGAATGACTTAGTGACTTACTGACTGACTTACTTAATGAATGACTAACTGACTTACTTACTGAATGACTGATTGACTTACTAATTGACTTACTTACTGAATGACTGATTGACTTACTAACGGACTTACTTAGAGAATGACTGACTGACTTACTTAATGAATGTCTGACTGACTTACTTACTGAATTACTGATTGACTTACTAAATGACTTACTTAGAGATTGACTGACTGACTCACTTACTGAATGACAGATTGACTTACTTACTGAATGACTGACTGACTTACAGACTGACTAACTTACTAAATGACTGACTAACTTACTAACAGAATGACTGACTGACTTACTTACTGAATGACTGATTGACTTAGTGACTGATTGAATTACTTACTAAATGACTGACTGACTTAGTTACTGAATGATTGACTGACTTACTTAATGAATGACTGAATGACGTACTTACTGAATGACTGACTGACAGACTTAATTATTGAATGACTGTTGACATACTGACTAACTTACTTACTGAATGACTGATTGACATACTTACCGAATGACTGACTAACTTACTGATTGACTTACTTACTGAATGATTGCTGACTTACTTGCTGACTGAATGACTGATTGACTTACATACTGAATAACTGGCTGACTTACTGACTGAATGAATGAATTACATTCTTACTGACTTACTAACTGAATGACTGACGAACGTACTTAGTGAATGACTGACTGACTTACTTAATGAATGAATTACTGACTTACAGACAGAATGATTGACTTACTTACTGAATGACTAACTGACTTACTTACTGAATGACTGAGTGACTTACTTAATCAATGACTGACCGACTTACTTACTGAAGGACTGAGTGACTTACTTAATGAATGACTGACCGACTTACATACTAAATGACTGAGTGACTTACTGACTGACTTACTTACTGAATGAATGACTGACATACTTACTGAATGACAGACCGACTTACTTACTGAATGACTGACTTACTTACTTACTGACTTACTGATAGAATGACTGAATTACTTACAGAATGTCTGACTTACTTATTTATTGAATGACTGAGTGACTTACTTAATGAATGACTTACCGACTTACTTACTGAATGACTGAGTGACTAACTTAATGAATGACTGACCGACTTACCTACTGTATGACTGAGTGACTTACTGACTGACATACTTAATGTATGACTGACTGACTTACTGACAAACTTACTTACTGAATGACTGACTTACTTACTTACTGAATGACTTACTAACTTACTGACTGACTTACTTACTTAATGACTTACTTACTGAATGACTGATTGACTTACTTTCTGAATGACTGATTTTCTTACTTACTGAATGAATGATTGACTTACTAACTGACTTACTTATAGAATGACTGACTGACTTACTTACTGAATGACTGACTGACTTACTTACTGAATGACTGATTGACTTACTAACTGACTTACTTACAGAATGACTGACTGACTTACTTACTGAATGACTGATTTACTTACTTACTGAATGACTGACTGACTTACTAACTGGCTAACTTACTAAATGACTGACTAACTTACTAACAGAATTACTGACTTACTTACTGAATGACTAACTGACTTGGTGACTGATTGACTTACTTACTAAATGACTGACTGACTTAGTTACTGAATGATTGACTGACTTACTTAATGGATGACTGAATGACTTTCTTACTCAATGACTGAATGACAGACTTAATTATTGAATGACTGTTGACATACGGATTAACTTACTTACTGAATTACTAACTGACATACCTACCGAATGACTGACTAACTTAAAGATTGACTTACTTACTGAATGACTGCTGACTTACTAGTTGGCTGAATGACTTATTGACTTACATACTGAATGACTGACTGACTTACTAGCTGAATGACTGACTAACGTACTTTGTGAATGACTGACTGACTTACTTAATGAATGAATTACTGACTTACTGACAGAATGACTGACATACATAATGAATGACTGACTGACTTACTTACTGAATGACTAAGTGACTTACTTAATGAATGAATGACCAACTTACTTACAGAATGACTGAGTGACTGAATAACTTACTGAATGATTGAGTGACTTACTTAATGAATGACTGACCGAATCACTTACTAAATGACTCAGTGACTTACTTATTGAATGACTGACCGACTCACTTACTGAATGACTGATTGACTTACTGACTGACTTACTTACTAAATGAATGACTTACTTACTTACTGAATGACTGACCGACTTACTTACTGAATGACTGACTTACTTACTTACTGACTTACTGACAGAATGACTGACTTACTTACTAAATGACTGACTGACTTACTTACTGAATAATTGAGTGACTTACTTAATGAATGATTTACCGACTTACTTACTGAATGACTGAGTGGCATACTGACTGACTTACTTAATGAATGACTGACTGATTTACTTACTGAATGACTAATTGACTTACTAATTGACTTACTTACTGAATGAATGATTGACTTACTAACTGACTTACTTACAGAATGACTGACTGGCATACTTACTGAGTGACTGACTTACTTACTTATTGAATGACTGACTGCCTTACAGACTGACTAACTTACTAAATGACTGACTAACTTACTAACAGAATGACTGACTGACTTACTTTCTGAATGACTGACTGACTTAGTGACTGATTGATTTACTTACTAAATGACTGACTGACTTAGTTTCTAAATGATTGACTGACTTACTTAATGAATGACTGAATGACTTACTTACTGAATGACTGACTGGCAAACTTAAATATTGAATGACTGTTGACATACTGAGTAACTTAATTGCTGAATTACTAATTGACATACTTACCGAATGACTGACTAACTTACTGATTGACTTACTCACTGAATGACTGCTGACTTACTTGCTGGCTGAATGACTGAGTAACTTACATGCTGAATGACTGACTTACTGAATGACTGATTTTCTTACTTACTGAATGAATGATTGACTTACTAACTGACTTACTTACAGAATGACTGACTGACTTACTTACTGAATGACTGACTGACATACTGACTGACTAACTTACTAAATGACTGACTAACTTACTAACAGAATGACTGATTGACATACATACTAAATGACTGACTGACTTAGTTACTGAATGATTGACTGACTTACTTAATGAATGACTGACTGACAGACTGAATTATTAAATGACTGTTGACATACTGATTAACTTGCTGAATGACTGACTGACTTACTTACCGAATGACTGACTAATGTACTGATTGACTTACTTACTGAATGACTGCTAACTTACTTGCTGGTTGAATGACTGAGTGACTTACTGACTGACTTACTTACTGAATGATTGACTGACTTACTTACTGAATGACTGACCGACTTACTTACTGAATGACTGACTTACTTACTTACTGAATGACTAACTGACTTACTTACTGAGTAACTGAGTGACTTACTTAATGAATGACTTACCGACTTACTTACTGAATGATTGAGTGACTAAATTAATGAATGACTGGCCGACTTACTTACTGAATGACTTAGTGACTTACTGACTGACTTACTTAATGAATGACTAACTGACTTACTTACTGAATGACTGATTGACTTACTAATTGACTTACTTACTGAATGACTGATTGACTTACTAACGGACTTACTTAGAGAATGACTGACTGACTTACTTAATGAATGTCTGACTGACTTACTTACTGAATTACTGATTGACTTACTAAATGACTTACTTACAGAATGACTGACTGACTCACTTACTGAATGACAGATTGACTTACTTACTGAATGACTGACTGACTTACTGACAAACTTACTTACTGAATGACTGACTTACTTACTTACAGAATGACTTACTAACTTACTGACTGACTTACTTACTTAATGACTTACTTACTGAATGACTGATTGACTCACTTACTGAATGACTGATTTTCTTACTTACTGAATGAATGATTGACTTACTAACTGACTTACTTACAGAATGACTGATTGACTTACTTACTGAATGACTGATTGACTTACTTACTGAATGACTGATTGACTTACTAACTGACTTACTTATAGAATTACTGACTTACTTACTTACTGAATGACTGACTTACTTACTTACTGAAAGACTGACTGACTTACTGACTGACTAACTTACTTAATGACTGACTAACTTACAAACAGAATCATTGACTTACTTACAGAATGACTGACTGACTTGGTGACTGATTGACTTACTTACTAAATGACTGACTGACTTAGTTACTGAATGATTGACTGACTTACTTAATGAATGACTGAATGACTTACTGAATGACTGAATGACAAACTTAATTATTGAATGACTGTTGACATACTGATCAACTTACTTACAGAATGACTGACTGACATACTTACCGAATGACTGACTAACTTACTGATTGACTTACTTACTGAATGACTGCTGACTTACTTGCTGGCTGAATGACTGATTGACTTACATACTGTATGACTGACTGACTTACATTCCTACCGACTTACTAACTGAATGACTGACTGACTTACTTAATGAATGAATTACTAACTTACTAACTGACTTACTTAATGAATGAATTACTGACTTACTGACAGAATGACTGACTTACTGACAGAATGACTGCCTTACTTAATGAATGACTGACTAACTTACTTACTGAATGACTAAGTGACTTACTTAATGAACGACTGACCAACTTACTTACTGAATGACTGAGTGACTTACTTAATGAACGACAGACCGACTAACTTACTGAATGACTCAGTGACTTACTTATTGAATGACTGACCGACTCACTTACTGAATGACTGAGTGACTTACTGACTGACTTACTTACTAAATGAATGACTGACTTACTTACTGAATGACTGACCGACTTACTTACTGAATGACTGACTGACTTACTTACTGACTTACTTATTGAATGACTGACTGACTTACTTACTGAATAAATGAGTGACTTACTTAATGAATGATTTACCGACTTACTTACTGAATGACTGAGTGACTTACTGACTGACTTACTTATTGAATGACTGACTGATTTACTTACTGAATGACTGATTGACTTACTAATTGACTTACTTATTGAATGAATGATTGACTTACTACCTGACTTACTTACAGAATGACAGACTGGCATACTTACTGAGTGACTGACTGACTTACTTACTGAATGACTGACTGCCTTACAGACTGACTAACTTACTAAATGACTAACTAACTTGCTAACAGAATGACTAACTTACTTATTGAATGACTGTTGACATACTGACTAACTTACTTGCTGAATTACTGATTGACATACTTACCGAATGACTGACTAACTTACTGATTGACTTACTTACTGAATGACAGCTAACTTACTTGCTGATTGAATGACTGAGTGACTTACTGACTGACTTACTTACTGAATGAATGACTGACTTACTTACTGAATGACTGACCGACTTACTTATTGAATGACTGACTGACTTACTTACTGAATGACTAACTGACTTACTTACTGAGTAACTGAGTGACTTAATTAATGAATGACTTACCGACTTACTTACTGAATGATTGAGTGACTAAATTAATGAATGACTGGCCGACTTACTTACTGAATGACTTAGTGACTTACTGACTGACTTACTTAATGAATGACTAACTGACTTACTTACTGAATGACTAATTGACTTACTAATTGACTTACTTATTGAATGACTGATTGACTTACTAACGGACTTACTTAGAGAATGACTGACTGACTTACTTAATGAATGTCTGACTGACTTACTTACTGAATTACTGATTGACTTACTAAATGACTTACTTACAGATTGACTGACTGACTCACTTACTGAATGACAGATTGACTTACTTACTGAATGACTGACTGACTTACAGACTGACTAACTTACTAAATGACTGACTAACTTACTAACAGAATGACTGACTGACTTACTTACTGAATGACTGATTGACTTAGTGACTGATTGAATTACTTACTAAATGACTGACTGACTTAGTTACTGAATGATTGACTGACTTACTTAATGAATGACTGAATGACGTACTTACTGAATGACTGACTGACAGACTTAATTATTGAATGACTGTTGACATACTGACTAACTTACTTACTGAATGACTGATTGACATACTTACCGAATGACTGACTAACTTACTGATTGACTTACTTACTGAATGACTGCTGACTTACTTGCTGGCTGAATGACTGAGTGACTTACATGCTGAATGATTGACTTACTGACTGAATGACTGACTTACATTCTTACTGACTTACTAACTGAATGACTGACTAACGTACTTTGTGAGTGATTGACTGACTTACATAATGAATGAATTACTGACTTACTGACAGAATGACTGACTTACTTAATGAATGACTGAGTGACTTACTTACTGAATGACTGAGTGACTTACTTAATGAATGACTGACCAACTTACTTACTGAATGACTAAGTGACTTACTTAATGAATGACTGACCGACTAACTTACTGAATGACTTAGTGACTTACTTAATGAATGACTGATCGACTCACTTACTGAATGACTGAGTGACTTACTGACTAACTTACTTACTGAATGAATGACAAACTTATTTACTGAATGACTGACCGACTTACTTACTGACTGACTAACTGACTTACTTACTGACATACTGACAGAATGACTGACTTACTTACTGAATGACTAACTGACTTACTTACTGAATAACCGAGTGAATTAATTAATGAATGACTTACTGACTTACTTACTGAATGATTGAGTGACTAACTTAATGAATGACTGGCCGAATTACTTACTGAATGACTGAGTGACTTATTGACTGACTTACTTATTGAATGACTGACTTACTTACTTACTGAATTACTGATTGACTTACTTACTGAATGACTGATTGACTTACTTACTGACTTACTTAGAGAATGACTGACTGACTTACTTACTGAATGACTGACTGACTTACTTACTGAATGACTGATTGACTTACTAACTGACTTACTTACAGAATGACTGACTTACTTAGTTATTGAATGACTGATTGACTTACTTACTGAATGACTGACTGACTTATAGACTGGCTAACTTACTAAATGACTGACTAACTTACTAACAAAATGATTGACTGACTTACTTACTGAATGACTGACTGACTTAGCGACTGATTGACTTACTTACTAAATGACCGACTGACTTAGTTACTGAATGATTGACTTACTTACTTAATGAATGACTGAATGACTTACTTACTGAATGACTGACTGAAAGACTTAATTATTGAATGACTGTTGACATACTGACTAACTTACTTACTGAATGACTGATTGACATACTTACCGAATGACTGACTAACTTACTGATTGACTTACTTACTGAATGACTGCTGACTTACTTGCTGACTGAATGACTGATTCACTTACATACTGAATGACTGACTGACTTACTGACTAAATGACTGACTTACATTCTTACTGACTTACATTCTTACTGACTTACTAATTGAATGACTGACTAACGTACTTTGTGAATGACTGACTGACTTACTTAATGAATGAATTAGTGACTTACTGACAGAATGACTGACTTACTTAATGAATGACTGACTGACTTACTTACTGAATGACTGAGTGACATACCTAATGAATGACTGACCAACTTACTTACTAAATGACTGAGTGACTTACTTAATGAATGAATGACCGACTAATTTACTGAATGACTTAGTGACTTACTTAATGAATGACTGACCGACTCACTTACTGAATGATTGAGTGACTTACTGACTGACTTACTTACTGAATGAATGACTGACTTACTTACTGAATGACTGACCGACTTACTTACTGAATGACTGACTGACTTACTTACTAACTTACTGACAGAATGACTAACATACTTACTGAATGACTGACTTGCTTACTTATTGAATGACTGAGTGACTTAGTTAATGAATGACTTACCGACATACTTACTGAATGACTGAGTGACTAACTTAATGAATGACTGACCGACTTACTTACTGAATGACTGAGTGACTTACTGACTGACCTACTTATTGAATGACTGACTGACTTTCTTACTGAATGACTGACTGAATTACTTACTGAATGACTGATTGACTTACGTACTGACTGACTAATTGACTTACTTACTGACATACTGACAGAATGACTGACTTACTTACTGAATGACTAACTGACTTACTTACTGAATAACTGAGTGAATTAATTAATGAATGACTTACCGACTTACTAACTAACTTCCTTACAGAATGACTGATTGACTTACTTACTGAATGAATGATTGACTTACTTACTGAATGACTGACTGACTTACAGACTGACTAACTTACTAAATGACTGACTAACTTACTAACAGAATGACTGACTGACTAACTTACTAAATGACTGACTAACTTACTAACAGAATGACTGACTGACTTACTTACTGAATGACAGAATGACTTGTGGACTGATTGACTTACTTAATAAATGACTGACTGACTTAGTTACTGAATGATTGACTGACTTACCTAATGAATGACTGAATGACTTACTTACTGAATGACTGACTGACAGACTTAATTAATGAATGACTGTTGACATACTGACTAACTTACTGAATGACTGATTGACATACTTACCGAATGACTGACTAACTTACTGATTGACTTACTTACTGAATGACTGCTGACTTACTTGCTGACTGAATGACCGATTGACTTACATACTGAATGACTGACTGACTTACTGACTGAATGGCTGACTTACATTCTTACTGACTTACTAACTGAATGATTGACTAACGTACTTAGTGAATGACTGACTGACTTACTTACTGAATGACTTAGTGACTTACTTAATCAATGACTGACCGACTTACTTACTGAATGACTGAGTGACTTACTTCATGAATGACTGACCGACTTACTTACTGAATGACTAATTGACTTACTTAACGAATGACTGACTGACTTACATACTGAATGACTCAGTGACTTACTGACTGACTTACTTACAGAATGAATGACTGACTTACTTACTAAATGACAGACCGACTTACTTACTGAATGACTGACTTACTTACTTATTGACTTACTGACAGAATGACTGAATTACTTACTGAATGACTGACTTACTTACTTATTGAATGACTGAGTGACTTACTTAATGAATGACTTACCGACATACTTACTGAATGACTGAGTGACTAACTTAATGAATGATTGACCGACTTACTTACTGAATGCTGAGTGACTTACTGACTGACATACTTTTTGAATGACAGACTGACTTACTTACTAAATGACTGATTGACTTACTAATTGACTTACTTACTGAGTGACTGATTGACTTACTAACTGACTTACTTACTGAATGACTGACTGACTTACTTACTGAATTATTGACTAACTTACTTACTGAATGACTGATTGACTTACTAACTGACTTACTTACAGAATGACTGACTGACTTACTTACTGAATGACTGAGTGACTTACTTACTGAATGACTGATTGACTTACAGACTGATTAACTTACTAAATGACTGACTAACTTACTAATAGAATGACTGAGTGACTTACTTACTAAATGACTGATTGACTTACTAATTGACTTACTTACTGAGTGACTGATTGACTTACTAACTGACTTACTTACTGAATGACTGACTGACTTACTTACTGAATTATTGACTAACTTACTTACTGAATGACTGATTGACTTACTAACTGACTTACTTACAGAATGACTGACTGACTTACTTACTGAATGACTGAGTGACTTACTTACTGAATGACTGATTGACTTACAGACTGATTAACTTACTAAATGACTGACTAACTTACTAATAGAATGACTGACTGACTTACTTACTGAATGACTGACTGACTTAGTGACTGATTGACTTACTTACTAAATGACTGACTGACTTAGTTACTGAATGTTTGACAGACTTACTTAATGAATGACTAAATGACTTACTTACTGAATGACTGACTGACTGACAGACTTAATTATTGAATGACTGTTGACATACTGACTAACTTACTTACTGAATGACTGATTGACATACTTACCGAATGACTGACGAACTTACTGATGGACTTACTTACTGAATGACTGTTGACTCACTTGCTGACTGAATGACTGATTGACTTATATACTGAATGACTGACTGACTTACTCACTGAATGACTGACTTACATTCTTACTGACTTACTAATTGAATGACTGACTAACGTACTTTGTGAATGACTGACTGACTTACTTAATGAATGAATTAGTGACTTACTGACAGAATGACTGACTTACTTAATGAATGACTGACTTACTTACTTACTGAATGACTGAGTGACTTACATAATGAATGACTGAACAACTTACTTACTGAATGACTGAGTGACTTACTTAATGAATGACTGACCGACTAACTTACTGAATGACTTAGTGACTTACTTAATGAATGACTGACCGACTCACTTACTGAATGACTGAGTGACTTAGTGACTGACTTACTTACTGAATGAATCACTGACTTACTTACTGAATGACTGACTGACTTACTTACTGAATGACTGACTGACTTACTTACTGACTTACTGACAGAATGACTAACTTACTTACTGAATTACTAACTGACTTACTTACTGAATAACAGAGTGACTTAATTAATGAATGACTTACCGACTTACTTACTGAATGATTGAGTGACTAACTTAATGAATGACTGGCCGAATTACTTACTGAATGACTGAGTGACTTACTGACTGACTTACTTATTGAATGACTGACTGACTTACTTACTGAATGACTGATTGACTTACTTACTGAATGACTGATTGACTTACTGACTGACTAACTGACTTACTTACTGACATACTGACAGAATGACTGACTTACTTACTGAATGACTAACTGACTTACTTACTGAATAACTGAGTGAATTAATTAATGAATGACTTACCGACTTACTAACTAACTTACTTACAGAATGACTGATTGACTTACTTACTGAATGAATGATTGACTTACTTACTGAATGACTGACTTACAGACTGACTAACTTACTAAATGACTGACTAACTTACTAACAGAATGACTGACTGACTTACTTACTGAATGACAGAATGACTTGGGGACTGATTGACTTACTTAATAAATGACTGACTGACTTAGTTACTGAATGATTGACTGACTTACTTAATGAATGACTGAATGACTTACTTACTGAATGACTGACTGACAGACTTAATTAATGAATGACTGTTGACATACTGACTAACTTACTGAATTACTGATTGACATACTTACCGAATGACTGACTAACTTACTGATTGACTTACTTACTGAATGACTGCTGACTTACTTGCTGACTGAATGACTGATTGACTTACATACTAAATGACTGACTGACTTACTGACTGAATGGCTGACTTACATTCTTACTGACTTACTAACTGAATGACTGACTAACGTACTTAGTGAATGACTAACTGACTTACTTACTGAATGACTGAGTGACTTACTTAATCAATGACTGACCGACTTACTTACTGAATGACTGAGTGACTTACTTAATGAATGACTGACCAACTTACTTACTGAATGACTAATTGACTTACTTAACGAATGACTGACCGACTTACATACTGAATGACTCAGTGACTTACTGACTGACTTACTTACAGATTGAAAGACTGACTTACTTACTAAATGACAGACCGACTTACTTACTGAATGACTGACTTACTTACTTATTGACTTACTGACAGAATGACTGAATTACTTACTGAATAACTTACTTACTTACTTATTGAATGACTGAGTGACTTACTTAATGAATGACTTACCGACATATTTACTGAATGACTGAGTGACTAACTTAATGAATGATTGACCGACTTACTTACTGAATGACTGACTGACTTACTGACAAACATACTTACTGAATGACTGACTGACTTACTTACTGAATGACTTACTAACTTATTGACTGACTTACTTACTTAATGACTTACTTACAGAATGACTGATTGACTTACTTACTGAATGACTGATTTTCTTACTTACTGAATGAATGATTGACTTACTAACTGACTTACTTATAGAATGGCTGACTGACTTACTTACTGAATGAATGACTTACTTACTTACTTACTGACTGACTGACTGACTCACTTACTAAATGACTGACTAACTTACTAACATAATTACTGACTTACTTACTGAATGACTGACTGACTTGGTGACTGATTGCCTTACTTACTGAATGACTGACTGACTTGGTGACTGATTGCCTTACTTACTGAATGACTGACTGACTTACTGACTGAATGGCTGACTTACTAACTGAATGACTGACTAACGTACTTAGTGAATGACTGAATGACTTACTTACTGAATGACTGAGTGACTTACTTAATCAATGACTGACCGACTTACTTACTGAATGACTGAGTGACTTACTTTATGAATGACTGACCGGCTAACTTACTGAATGACTGAGTGACTTACTTAATGAATGACTGACCGACTCAATTACTGAATGACTGAGTGACTTACTGACTGACTTACTTACTGAATGAATGACTGACTTACTTACTGAATGACTGACCGACATACTTACTAAATGACTGACTGACTTACTTACTGACTTACTGATAGAATGACTGACTTACTTACTGAATGACTAACTGACTTACTTACTAAATAACTGAGTGAATTACTTAATGAATGACTTACCGACTTACTTACTGAATGATTGAGTGACTAACTTAATGACTGACTGGCCGACTTACTTACTGTATGACAGAGTGACTTACTAACTGACTTACTTATTGAATGACTGACTTACTTACTTACTGATTGACTTACTAATTGACTTACTTACTGAATAACTGATTGACTTACTAACTGACTTACTTAGAGAATGACTGACTTACTGAATGACTGATTTACTTACTAACTGACTTACTTACAGAATGACTGACTGACTTACTTACTGAATGACTGATTGACTTACTTACTGAATGACTGACTAACTTACAGACTGACTAACTTACTAAATGACTGACTAACTTACTAACAGAATGACTGACTAACTTACTTATTGAATGACTGACTGACTTAGTGACTGATTGACTTACTTACTAAATGACTGACTGACTTAGTTACTGAATGAATGACTGACTTACTTAATGAATGACTAAATGACTTACTTACTGAATGACTGACTGACAGACTTAATTATTGAATGACTATTGACATACTGACTAACTTACTTATTGAATGATTGATTGACATACTTACCGAATGACTGACTAACTTACTGATTGACTTACTTACTGAATGACTGCTGACTTACTTGCTGACTGAATGACTGATCGACTTACATACTGAATGACTGACTTACTGACTGAATGACTGACTTACATTCTTACTGACTTACTAACTGAATGACTGACTAACGCACTTAGTGAATGACTGACTGACTTACTTAATGAATGAATTACTGACTTACTGACAGAATGATTGACTTACTTACTGAATGACTGACTGACTTACAGACTGACTAACATACTAAATGACTGACTAACTTACTAACAGAATGACTGACTGACTTACTTACTGAATGACAGAATGACTTAGGGACAGATTGACTTACTTAATAAATAACTGACTGACTTAGTTACTGAATGATTGACTGACTTACTTAATGAATGACTGAATGACTTACTTACTGAATGACTGACTGACAGACTTAATTAATGAATGACTGTTGACATACTGACTAACTTACTGAATGACTGATTGACATACTTACCGAAGGACTGACTAACTTACTGATTGACTTACTTACTGAATGACTGCTGACTTACTTGCTGACTGAATGACTGATTGACTTACATACTGAATGACTGACTGACTTACTGACTGAATGGCTGACTTACATTCTTACTGACTTACTAACTGAATGACTGACTAACGTACTTAGTGAATGACTGACTGACTTACTTACTTAATGACTGAGTGACTTACTTAATCAATGACTGACCGACTTACTTACTGAATGACTGAGTGACTTACTTAATAAATGACTGACCAACTTACTTACTGAATGACTAATTGACTTACTTAACGAATGACTGACCGACTTACATACTGAATGACTCAGTGACTTACTGACGGACTTACTTACAGAATGAAAGACTGACTTACTTACTAAATGACAGACCGACTTACTTACTGAATGACTGACTTACTTACTTATTGACTTACTGACAGAATGACTGAATTACTTACTGAATGATTGACTTACTTACTTATTGAATGACTGAGTGACTTACTTAATGAATGACTTACCGACATATTTACTGAATGATTGAGTGACTAACTTAATGAATGATTGACCGACTTACTTACTGAATGACTGAGTGACTTACTGACTGACTTACTTATTGAATGACTGACTGACTTACTGACAAACATACTTACTGAATGACTGACTTACTTACTTACTGAATGACTTACTAACTTATTGACTGACTTACTTACTTAATGACTTACTTACAGAATGACTGATTGACTTACTTACTGAATGACTGATTTTCTTACTTACTGAATGAATGATTGACTTACTAATTGACTTACTTATAGATTGACTGACTGACTTACTTACTGAATGAATGACTTACTTACTTACTGACTGACTGACTGACTCACTTACTAAATGACTGACTAACTTACTAACATAATTACTGACTTACTTACTGAATGACTGACTGACTTGGTGACTGATTGCCTTACTTACTGAATGACTGACTGACTTGGTGACTGATTGCCTTACTTACTGAATGACTGACTGACTTACTGACTGAATGGCTGACTTACTAACTGAATGACTGACTAACGTACTTAGTGAATGACTGAATGACTTACTTACTAAATGACTGACTGACTTACTTACTGACTTATTGATAGAATGACTGACTTACTTACTGAATGACTAACTGACTTACTTACTGAATAACTGAGTGAATTACTTAATGAATGACTTACCGACTTACTTACTGAATGATTGAGTGACTAACTTAATGAATGACTGGCCGACTTACTTACTGAATGACAGAGTGACTTACTAACTGACTTACTTATTGAATGACTGACAGACTTACTTACTGATTGACTTACTAATTGACTTACTTACTGAATAACTGATTGACTTACTAACTGACTTACTTAGAGAATGACTGACTTACTTACTGACTGACTTACTGAATGACTGATTGACTTACTAACTGACTTACTTACAGAATGACTGACTGACTAACTGACTAACTTACTGAATGACTGATTGACTTACTTACTGAATGACTGACTGACTTACAGACTAACTAACTTACTAAATGACTGACTAACTTACTAACAGAATGACTGACTAACTTACTTACTGAATGACTGACTGACTTAGTGACTGATTGACTTACGTACTAAATGACTGACTGACTTAGTTACTGAATGAATGACTGACTTACTTAATGAATGACTAAATGACTTACTTACTGAATGACTGACTGACAGACTTAATTATTGAATGACTGTTGACATACTGACTAACTTACTTACTGAATGATTGATTGACATACTTACCGAATGACTGACTAACTTACTGATTGACTTACTTACTGAATGACTGCTGACTTACTTGCTGACTGAATGACTGATTGACTTACATACTGAATGACTGACTTACTGACTGAATGACTGACTTACATTCTTACTGACTTACTAACTGAATGACTGACTAACGCACTTAGTGAATGACTGACTGACTTACTTAATGAATGAATTACTGACTTACTGACAGAATGATTTACTTACTTACTGAATGACTGACTGACTTACTTAAAGAATGACTGAGTGACTAACTTAAGCAATGACTGACCGACTTACTTACTGAATGACTGAGTGACTTACTTTATGAATGACTGACCGACTAACTTACTGAATGACTGAGTGACTTACTTAATGAATGACTGACCGACTCAATTACTGAATGACTGAGTGACTTACTGACTGACTTACTTACTGAATGAATGACTGACTTACTTACTGAATGACTGACCTACATACTTACTAAATGACTGACTGACTTACTTACTGACTTACTGATAGAATGACTGACCTACTTACTGAATGACTAACTGACTTACTTACTGAATAACTGAGTGAATTACTTAATGAATGACTTACCTAGTTACTTACTGAATGATTGAGTGACTAACTTAATGAATGACTGGCCGACTTACTTACTGAATGACAGAGTGACTTACTAACTGACTTACTTATTGAATGACTGACTGACTTACTTACTGATTGACTTACTAATTGACTTACTTACTGAATAACTGATTGACTTACTAACTGACTTACTTAGAGAATGACTGACTTACTTACTGAATGACTGATTGACTTACTAACTAACTTACTTACAGAATGACTGACTGACTTACTTACTGAATGACTGATTGACTTACTTACTGAATGACTGACTGACTTACAGACTGACTAACTTACTAAATGACTGACTAACTTACTAACAGAATGACTGACTAACTTACTTACTGAATGACTGACTGACTTAGTGACTGATTGACTTACTTACTAAATGACTGACTGACTTAGTTACTA
Organism: Lupinus albus; assembly: GCA_009771035.1. NCBI lineage: Eukaryota > Viridiplantae > Streptophyta > Magnoliopsida > Fabales > Fabaceae > Lupinus > Lupinus albus. The sequence goes on along the minus strand of CM020006.1, from coordinate 6,941,507 downwards.
AATGAATGACTGACTTACTTAATGAATGACTAAATGACTTACTTACTGAATGACTGACTGACAGACTTAATTATTGAATGACTGTTGACATACTAACTAACTTACTTACTGAATGATTGATTGACATACTTACCGAATGACTGACTAACTTACTGATTGACTTACTTACTGAATGACTGCTGACTTACTTGCTGACTGAATGACTGATTGACTTACATACTGAATGACTGACTTACTGATTGAATGACTGACTTACATTCTTACTGACTTACTAACTGAATGACTGACTAACGCACTTAGTGAATGACTGACTGACTTACTTAATGAATGATTTACTGACTTACTGACAGAATGATTGACTTACTTACTGAATGACTGACTGACTTACTTACAGAATGACTGAGTGACTAACTTAATCAATGACTGACCGACTTACTTACTGAATGACTGAGTGACTTACTTAATGAATGACTGACTTACTTACTGAATGAATGACAGACTTACTTACTGAATGACAGACCGACTTACTTACTGAATGACTGACTTACTTACTTGCTGACTTACTGACAGAATGACTGAATTACTTACTGAATGACTGACTTACTTACTTATTGAATGACTGAGTGACTTACTTAATGAATGACTTACCGACATACTTACTGAATGATTGAGTGACTAACTTAATGAATGACTGGCCGAATTACTTACCGAATGACTGAGTGACTTACTGACTGACTTACTTATTGAATGACTGACTGACTTACTTACTGAATGACTGACTGTCTTACTTACTGAATGACTGATTGACTTACTGACTGACTAACTGACTTACTTACTGACATACTGACAGAATGACTGACTTACTTACTGAATGACTAACTGACTTACTTACTGAATAACTGAGTGAATTAATTAATGAATGACTTACCGACTTACTAACTAACTTACTTACAGAATGACTGATTGACTTACTTACTGAATGAATGATTGACTTACTTACCGAATGACTGACTGACTTACAGACTGACTAACTTACTAAATGACTGACTAACTTACTAACAGAATGACTGACTGACTTACTTACTGAATGACAGAATGACTTAGGGACTGAGTGACTTACTTAATAAATGACTGACTGACTTAGTTACTGAATGATTGACTGACTTACTTAATGAATGACTGAATGACTTACTTACTGAATGACTGACTGACAGACTTAATTAATGAATGACTGTTGACATACTGACTAACTTACTGAATGACTGATTGACATACTTACCGAAGGACTGACTAACTTACTGATTGACTTACTTACTGAATGACTGCTGACTTACTTGCTGACTGAATGACTGATTGACTTACATACTGAATGACTGACTGACTTACTGATTGAATGGCTGACTTACATTCTTACTGACTTACTAACTGAATGACTGACTAACGTACTTAGGGAATGACTGACTGACTTACTTACTGAATGACTGAGTGACTTACTTAATCAATGACTGACCGACTTACTTACTGAATGACTGAGTGACTTACTTAATGAATGATTGACCAACTTACTTACTGAATGACTAATTGACTTACTTAACGAATGACTGACCGACTTACATACTGAATGACTCAGTGACTTACTGACTGACTTACTTACAGAATGAAAGACTGACTTACTTACTGAATGACTGACTTACTTACTTATTGACTTACTGACAGAATGACTGAATTACTTACTGAATGACTGACTTACTTACTTATTGAATGACTGAGTGACTTACTTAATGAATGACTTACCGACATATTTACTGAATGACTGAGTGACTAACTTAATGAATGATTGACCGACTTACTTACTGAATGACTGAGTGACTTACTGACTGACTTACTGACAAACATACTTACTGAATGACTGACTTACTTACTTACTGAATGACTTACTAACTTATTGACTGACTTACTTACTTAATGACTTACTTACAGAATGACTGATTGACTTACTTACTGAATGACTGATTTTCTTACTTACTGAATGAATGATTGACTTACTAACTGACTTACTTATAGAATGACTGACTAGCTTACTTACTGAATGACTGACTGACTTACTTTCTGAATAACTGATTGACTTACTAACTGACTTACTTACAGAATGACTGACTGACTTACTTACTGAATGAATGACTTACTTACTTACTGACTGACTGACTGACTGACTCACTTACTAAATGACTGACTAACTTACTAACATAATTACTGACTTACTTACTGAATGACTGACTGACTTGGTGACTGATTGCCTTACTTACTGAATGACTGACTGATTTGGTGACTGATTGCCTTACTTACTGAATGACTGACTGACTTACTGACTGAATGGCTGACTTACTAACTGAATGACTGACTAACGTACTTAGTGAATGACTGAATGACTTACTTACTGAATGACTGAGTGACTTACTTAATCAATGACTGACCGACTTACTTACTGAATGACTGAGTGACTTACCTTATGAATGACTGACCGACTAACTTACTGAATGACTGAGTGACTTACTTAATGAATGACTGACCGACTCAATTACTGAATGACTGAGTGACTTACTGATTGACTTACTTACTGAATGAATGACTGACTTACTTACTGAATGACTGACCGACATACTTACTAAATGACTGACTGACTTACTTACTGACTTACTGATAGAATGACTGACTTACTTACTGAATGACTAACTGACTTACTTACTGAATAACTGAGTGAATTACTTAATGAATGACTTACCGACTTACTTACTGAATGATTGAGTGACTAACTTAATGAAGGACTGGCCGACTTACTTACTGAATGACAGAGTGACTTACTAACTGACTTACTTATTGAATGACTGACTGACTTACTTACTGATTGACTTACTAATTGACTTACTTACTGAATAACTGATTGACTTACTAACTGACTTAACGAATGACTGAATGACTTACTTACTGAATGACTGACTGACAGACTTAATTAATGAATGACTGTTGACATACTGACTAACTTACTGAATGACTGATTGACATACTTACCGAATGACTGACTAACTTACTGATTGACTTACTTACTGAATGACTGCTGACTTACTTGCTGACTGAATGACTGATTGACTTACATACTGAATGACTGACTGACTTACTGACTGAATGGCTGACTTACATTCTTACTGACTTACTAACTGAATGACTGACTAACGTACTTAGTGAATGACTGACTGATTTACTTACTGATTGACTGAGTGACTTACTTAACCAATGACTGACCGACTTACTTACTGAATGACTGAGTGACTTACTTAATGAATGACTGACCAACTTACTTACTGAATGACTGAGTGACTTACTTAATGAATGACTGACCAACTTACTTACTGAATGACTAATTGACTTACTTAACGAATGACTGACCGACTTACATACTGAATGACTCAGTGACTTACTGACTGACTTACTTACAGAATGAAAGACTGACTTACTTACTAAATGACAGACCGACTTACTTACTGAATGACTGACTTACTTACTTATTGACTTACTGACAGAATGACTGAATTACTTACTGAATGACTGACTTACTTACTTACGGAATGACTGAGTGACTTACTTAATGAATGACTTACCGACATATTTACTGAATGACTGAGTGACTAACTTAATGAATGATTGACCGACTTACTTACTGAATGACTTACTGACTGACTTACTTATTGAATGACTGACTGACTTACTGACAAACATACTTACTGAATGATTGACTTACTTACTTACTGAATGACTTACTAACTTATTGACTGACTGACTTACTTAATGACTTACTTACAGAATGACTGATTGACTTACTTACTGAATGACTGATTTTATTACTTACTGAATGAATGATTGACTTACTAACTGACTTACTTATAGAATGACTGACTGACTTACTTACTGAATGACTGACTGACTTACTTTCTGAATAACTGATTGACTTACTAACTGACTTACTTACAGAATGACTGACTGACTTACTTACTGACTGACTGACTGACTGACTGACTCACTTACTAAATGACTGACTAACTTACTAACATAATTACTGACTTACTTACTGAATGACTGACTGACTTGGTGACTGATTGCCTTACTTACTGAATGACTGACTGACTTGGTGACTGATTGCCTTACTTACTGAATGACTGACTGACTTACTGACTGAATGGCGGACTTACTTACAGAATGACTGACTGACTTACTTACTGACTGACTGACTGACTGACTGACTCACTTACTAAATGACTGACTAACTTACTAACATAATTACTGACTTACTTACTGAATGACTGACTGACTTGGTGACTGATTGCCTTACTTACTGAATGACTGACTGACTTGGTGACTGATTGCCTTACTTACTGAATGACTGACTGACTTACTGACTGAATGGCTGACTTACTAACTGAATGACTGACTAACGTACTTAGTGAATGACTGAATGACTTACTTACTGAATGACTGAGTGACTTACTTAATCAATGACTGACCGACTTACTTACTGAATGACTGAGTGACTTACTTTATGAATGACTGACCGACTAACTTACTGAATGACTGAGTGACTTACTTAATGAATGACTGACCGACTCAATTACTGAATGACTGATTGACTTACTGACTGACTTACTTACTGAATGAATGACTGACTTACTTACTGAATGACTGACCGACATACTTACTAAATGACTGACTGACTTACTTACTCACTTACTGATAGAATGACTGACGTACTTACTGAATGACTAACTGACTTACTTACTGAATAACTGAGTGAATTACTAAATGAATGAATTACCGACTTACTTACTGAATGATTGAGTGACTAACTTAATGAATGACTGGCCGACTTACTTACTGAATGACAGAGTGACTTACTAACTGACTTACTTATTGAATGACTGACTGACTTACTTACTGATTGACTTACTAATTGACTTACTTACTGAATAACTGATTGACTTACTAACTGACTTACTTAGAGAATGACTGACTTACTTACTGACTGACTTACTGAATGACTGATTGACTTACTAACTGACTTACTTACAGAATGACTGACTGACTTACTTACTGAATGACTGATTGACTTACTTACTGAATGACTGACTGACTTACAGACTGACTAACTTACTAACAGAATGACTGACTAACTTACTTACTGAATGACTGACTAACTTACTTACTGAATGACTGACTGACTTAGTGACTGACTGACTTAGTTACTGAATGAATGGCTGACTTACTTAATGAATGACTAAATGACTTACTTACTGAATGACTGACTGACAGACTTAATTATTGAATGACTGTTGACATACTGACTAACTTACTTACTGAATGATTGATTGACATACTTACCGAATGACTGACTAACTTACTGATTGAATTACTTACTGAATGACTGCTGACTTACTTGCTGACTGAATGACTGATTGACTTACATACTGAATGACTGACTTACTGACTGAATGACTGACTTACATTCTTACTGACTTACTAACTGAATGACTGACTAACGCACTTAGTGAATGACTGACTGACTTACTTAATGAATGAATTACTGACTTACTGACAGAATGATTGACTTACTTACTGAATGACTGACCGACTTACTTACTGAATGACTGAGTGACTTACTTAATGAATGACTGGCCGACTTACTTACTCAATGACTCAGTGACTTACTTAATGAATGACTGACCGACTTACATACTGAATGACTGAGTGACTTACTGACTGACTTACTTACTGAATGACAGACCGACTTACTTACTGAATGACTGAGTGACTTACTGACTGACTTACTTATTGAATGACTGACTGACTTACTTACTGAATGACTGACTTACTTACTTACTGAATGACTGAGTGACTTACTGACTGACTAACTGACTTACTTACTGACATACTGACAGAATGACTGACTTACTTACTGAATGACTGACTGACTTACTTACTGAATAACTGAGTGAATTAATTAATGAATGACTTACCGACTTACTAACTAACTTACTTACAGAATGACTGATTGACTTACTTACTGAATGAATGATTGACTTACTTACTGAATGACTGACTGACTTACAGACTGACTAACTTACTAAATGACTGACTAACTTACTAACAGAATGACTGACTGACTTACTTACTGAATGACAGAATGACTTAGGGACTGATTGACTTACTTAATAAATGACTGACTGACATAGTTACTGAATGATTGACTGACTTACTTAATGAATGACTGAATGACTTACTTACTGAATGACTGACTGACAGACTTAATTAATGAATGACTGTTGACATACTGACTAACTTACTGAATGACTGATTGAGATACTTACCGAATGATTGACTAACTTACTGATTGACTTACTTACTGAATGACTGTTGACTTACTTGCTGACTGAATGACTGATTGACTTACATACTGAATGACTGACTGACTTACTGACTGAATGGCTGACTTACATTCTTACTGATTTACTAATTGAATGACTGACTAACGTACTTAGTGAATGACTGACTGACTTACTTACTGAATGACTGAGTGACTTACTTAATCAATGACTGACCGACTTACTTACTGAATGACTGAGTGACTTACTTAATGAATGACTGACCAACTTACTTACTGAATGACTAATTGACTTACTTAACGAATGACTGACCGACTTACATACTGAATGACTCAGTGACTTACTGACTGACTTACTTACAGAATGAAAGACTGACTTACTTACTAAATGACAGACCGACTTACGTACTGAATGACTAACTTACTTACTTATTGACTTACTGACAGAATGACTGAATTACTTACTGAATGATTGACTTACTTACTTATTGAATGACTGAGTGACTTACTTAATGAATGACTTACCGACATATTTACTGAATGACTGAGTGACTAACTTAATGAATGATTGACCGACTTACTTACTGAATGACTGAGTGACTTACTGACTGACTTACTTATTGAATGACTGACTGACTTACTGACAAACATACTTACTGAATGACTGACTTACTTACTTACTGAATGACTTACTAACTTATTGACTGACTTACTTACTTAATGACTTACTTACAGAATGACTGATTGACTTACTTACTGAATGACTGATTTTCTTACTTACTGAATGAATGATTGACTTACTAACTGACTTACTTATAGAATGACTGACTGACTTACTTACTGAATGACTGACTGACTTACTTTCTGAATAACTGATTGACTTACTAACTGACTTACTTACAGAATGACTGACTGACTTACTTACTGAATGAATGACTTACTTACTTACTGACTGACTGACTGACTGACTCACTTACTAAATGACTGACTAACTTACTAACATAATTACTGACTTACTTACTGAATGAATGACTGACTTGGTGACTGATTGCCTTACTTACTGAATGACTGACTGACTTGGTGACTGATTGCCTTACTTACTGAATGACTGACTGACTTACTGACTGAATGGCTGACTTACTAACTGAATGACTGACTAACGTACTTAGTGAATGACTGAATGACTTACTTACTGAATGACTGAGTGACATACTTAATCAATGACTGACCGACTTACTTACTGAATGACTGAGTGACATACCTTATGAATGACTGACCGACTAACTTACTAAATGACTGAGTGACTTACTTAATGAATGACTGACCGACTCAATTACTGAATGACTGAGTGACTTACTGACTGACTTACTTACTGAATGAATGACTGACTTACTTACTGAATGACTGACCGACATACTTACTAAATGACTGACTGACTTACTTACTGACTTACTGATAGAATGACTGACTTACTTACTGAATGACTAACTGACTTACTTACTGAATAACTGAGTGAATTACTTAATGAATGACTTACCGACTTACTTACTGAATGATTGATTGACTAACTTAATGAATGACTGGCCGACTTACTTACTGAATGACAGAGTGACTTACTAACTGACTTACTTATTCAATGACTGACTGACTTACTGACTGACTTACTGATTGACTTACTAACTGACTTACTTATAGAATGACTGACTTACTTACTGACTGACTTACTGAATGACTGATTGACTTACAAACTGACTTACTTACAGAAGGACTGACAGACTTACTTACTGAATGAATGATTGACTTACTTACTGAATGACTGACTGACTTACAGACTGACTAACTTACTAAATGACTGACTAACTTACTAACAGAATGACTGACTAACTTACTTACTGAATGACTGACTGACTTAGTGACTGATTGACTTACTTACTAAATGACTGACTGACTTAGTTACTGAATGAATGACTGACTTACTTAATGAATGACTAAATGACTTACTTACTGAATGACTGACTGACAGACTTAACTATTGAATGACTGTTGACATACTGACTAACTTACATACTGAATGATTGATTGACATACTTACCGAATGACTGACTAACTTACTGATTGACTTACTTACTGAATGACTGCTGACTTACTTATTGACAGAATGATTGACCGACTTACTTACTGAATGACTTACTGACTGACTTACTTATTGAATGACTGACTGACTTACTGACAAACATACTTACTGAATGATTGACTTACTTACTTACTGAATGACTTACTAACTTATTGACTGACTGACTTACTTAATGACTTACTTACAGAATGACTGATTGACTTACTTACTGAATGACTGATTTTATTACTTACTGAATGAATGATTGACTTACTAACTGACTTACTTATAGAATGACTGACTGACTTACTTACTGAATGACTGACTGACTTACTTTCTGAATAACTGATTGACTTACTAACTGACTTACTTACAGAATGACTGACTGACTTACTTACTGACTGACTGACTGACTGACTGACTCACTTACTAAATGACTGACTAACTTACTAACATAATTACTGACTTACTTACTGAATGACTGACTGACTTGGTGACTGATTGCCTTACTTACTGAATGACTGACTGACTTGGTGACTGATTGCCTTACTTACTGAATGACTGACTGACTTACTGACTGAATGGCGGACTTACTTACAGAATGACTGACTGACTTACTTACTGACTGACTGACTGACTGACTGACTCACTTACTAAATGACTGACTAACTTACTAACATAATTACTGACTTACTTACTGAATGACTGACTGACTTGGTGACTGATTGCCTTACTTACTGAATGACTGACTGACTTGGTGACTGATTGCCTTACTTACTGAATGACTGACTGACTTACTGACTGAATGGCTGACTTACTAACTGAATGACTGACTAACGTACTTAGTGAATGACTGAATGACTTACTTACTGAATGACTGAGTGACTTACTTAATCAATGACTGACCGACTTACTTACTGAATGACTGAGTGACTTACTTTATGAATGACTGACCGACTAACTTACTGAATGACTGAGTGACTTACTTAATGAATGACTGACCGACTCAATTACTGAATGACTGATTGACTTACTGACTGACTTACTTACTGAATGAATGACTGACTTACTTACTGAATGACTGACCGACATACTTACTAAATGACTGACTGACTTACTTACTCACTTACTGATAGAATGACTGACGTACTTACTGAATGACTAACTGACTTACTTACTGAATAACTGAGTGAATTACTAAATGAATGAATTACCGACTTACTTACTGAATGATTGAGTGACTAACTTAATGAATGACTGGCCGACTTACTTACTGAATGACAGAGTGACTTACTAACTGACTTACTTATTGAATGACTGACTGACTTACTTACTGATTGACTTACTAATTGACTTACTTACTGAATAACTGATTGACTTACTAACTGACTTACTTAGAGAATGACTGACTTACTTACTGACTGACTTACTGAATGACTGATTGACTTACTAACTGACTTACTTACAGAATGACTGACTGACTTACTTACTGAATGACTGATTGACTTACTTACTGAATGACTGACTGACTTACAGACTGACTAACTTACTAACAGAATGACTGACTAACTTACTTACTGAATGACTGACTAACTTACTTACTGAATGACTGACTGACTTAGTGACTGACTGACTTAGTTACTGAATGAATGGCTGACTTACTTAATGAATGACTAAATGACTTACTTACTGAATGACTGACTGACAGACTTAATTATTGAATGACTGTTGACATACTGACTAACTTACTTACTGAATGATTGATTGACATACTTACCGAATGACTGACTAACTTACTGATTGAATTACTTACTGAATGACTGCTGACTTACTTGCTGACTTACTTGCTGACTGAATGACTGATTGACTTACATACTGAATGACTGACTTACTGACTGAATGACTGACTTACATTCTTACTGACTTACTAACTGAATGACTGACTAACGCACTTAGTGAATGACTGACTGACTTACTTAATGAATGAATTACTGACTTACTGACAGAATGATTGACTTACTTACTGAATGACTGACCGACTTACTTACTGAATGACTGAGTGACTTACTTAATGAATGACTGGCCGACTTACTTACTCAATGACTCAGTGACTTACTTAATGAATGACTGACCGACTTACATACTGAATGACTGAGTGACTTACTGACTGACTTACTTACTGAATGACAGACCGACTTACTTACTGAATGACTGAGTGACTTACTGACTGACTTACTTATTGAATGACTGACTGACTTACTTACTGAATGACTGACTTACTTACTTACTGAATGACTGAGTGACTTACTGACTGACTAACTGACTTACTTACTGACATACTGACAGAATGACTGACTTACTTACTGAATGACTGACTGACTTACTTACTGAATAACTGAGTGAATTAATTAATGAATGACTTACCGACTTACTAACTAACTTACTTACAGAATGACTGATTGACTTACTTACTGAATGAATGATTGACTTACTTACTGAATGACTGACTGACTTACAGACTGACTAACTTACTAAATGACTGACTAACTTACTAACAGAATGACTGACTGACTTACTTACTGAATGACAGAATGACTTAGGGACTGATTGACTTACTTAATAAATGACTGACTGACATAGTTACTGAATGATTGACTGACTTACTTAATGAATGACTGAATGACTTACTTACTGAATGACTGACTGACAGACTTAATTAATGAATGACTGTTGACATACTGACTAACTTACTGAATGACTGATTGAGATACTTACCGAATGATTGACTAACTTACTGATTGACTTACTTACTGAATGACTGTTGACTTACTTGCTGACTGAATGACTGATTGACTTACATACTGAATGACTGACTGACTTACTGACTGAATGGCTGACTTACATTCTTACTGATTTACTAATTGAATGACTGACTAACGTACTTAGTGAATGACTGACTGACTTACTTACTGAATGACTGAGTGACTTACTTAATCAATGACTGACCGACTTACTTACTGAATGACTGAGTGACTTACTTAATGAATGACTGACCAACTTACTTACTGAATGACTAATTGACTTACTTAACGAATGACTGACCGACTTACATACTGAATGACTCAGTGACTTACTGACTGACTTACTTACAGAATGAAAGACTGACTTACTTACTAAATGACAGACCGACTTACGTACTGAATGACTAACTTACTTACTTATTGACTTACTGACAGAATGACTGAATTACTTACTGAATGATTGACTTACTTACTTATTGAATGACTGAGTGACTTACTTAATGAATGACTTACCGACATATTTACTGAATGACTGAGTGACTAACTTAATGAATGATTGACCGACTTACTTACTGAATGACTGAGTGACTTACTGACTGACTTACTTATTGAATGACTGACTGACTTACTGACAAACATACTTACTGAATGACTGACTTACTTACTTACTGAATGACTTACTAACTTATTGACTGACTTACTTACTTAATGACTTACTTACAGAATGACTGATTGACTTACTTACTGAATGACTGATTTTCTTACTTACTGAATGAATGATTGACTTACTAACTGACTTACTTATAGAATGACTGACTGACTTACTTACTGAATGACTGACTGACTTACTTTCTGAATAACTGATTGACTTACTAACTGACTTACTTACAGAATGACTGACTGACTTACTTACTGAATGAATGACTTACTTACTTACTGACTGACTGACTGACTGACTCACTTACTAAATGACTGACTAACTTACTAACATAATTACTGACTTACTTACTGAATGAATGACTGACTTGGTGACTGATTGCCTTACTTACTGAATGACTGACTGACTTGGTGACTGATTGCCTTACTTACTGAATGACTGACTGACTTACTGACTGAATGGCTGACTTACTAACTGAATGACTGACTAACGTACTTAGTGAATGACTGAATGACTTACTTACTGAATGACTGAGTGACATACTTAATCAATGACTGACCGACTTACTTACTGAATGACTGAGTGACATACCTTATGAATGACTGACCGACTAACTTACTGAATGACTGAGTGACTTACTTAATGAATGACTGACCGACTCAATTACTGAATGACTGAGTGACTTACTGACTGACTTACTTACTGAATGAATGACTGACTTACTTACTGAATGACTGACCGACATACTTACTAAATGACTGACTGACTTACTTACTGACTTACTGATAGAATGACTGACTTACTTACTGAATGACTAACTGACTTACTTACTGAATAACTGAGTGAATTACTTAATGAATGACTTACCGACTTACTTACTGAATGATTGATTGACTAACTTAATGAATGACTGGCCGACTTACTTACTGAATGACAGAGTGACTTACTAACTGACTTACTTATTCAATGACTGACTGACTTACTGACTGACTTACTGATTGACTTACTAACTGACTTACTTATAGAATGACTGACTTACTTACTGACTGACTTACTGAATGACTGATTGACTTACAAACTGACTTACTTACAGAAGGACTGACAGACTTACTTACTGAATGAATGATTGACTTACTTACTGAATGACTGACTGACTTACAGACTGACTAACTTACTAAATGACTGACTAACTTACTAACAGAATGACTGACTAACTTACTTACTGAATGACTGACTGACTTAGTGACTGATTGACTTACTTACTAAATGACTGACTGACTTAGTTACTGAATGAATGACTGACTTACTTAATGAATGACTAAATGACTTACTTACTGAATGACTGACTGACAGACTTAACTATTGAATGACTGTTGACATACTGACTAACTTACATACTGAATGATTGATTGACATACTTACCGAATGACTGACTAACTTACTGATTGACTTACTTACTGAATGACTGCTGACTTACTTACTGACTGAATGACTGATTGACTTACATACTGAATGACTGACTTACTGACTTACTAACTGAATGACTGACTAACGCACTTAGTGAATGACTGACTGACTTATTTAATGAATGAATTACTGACTTACTGACAGAATGATTGACTTACTTACTGAATGACTGACTGACTTACTTACAGAATGACTGAGTGACTAACTTAATCAATGACTCACCGACTTACTTACTGAATGACTGAGTGACTTACTTAATGAATGAATGACCGACTTACTTACTCAATGACTGAGTGACTTATTTAATGAATGACTGACCGACTTACATACTGAATGACAGAGTGACTTACTGACTGACTTACTTACTGAATGAATGACAGACTTACTTTCTGAATGACAGACCGACTTACTTACTGAATGACTGACTGACTTACTTGCTGACTTACTAACATAATGACTGAATTACTTACTGAATGACTGACTTACTTACTTATTGAATGACTGTGTCACTTACTTAATGAATGACTTACCGACATACTTACTGAATGATTGAGTGACTAACTTAATGAATGACTGGCCGAATTACTTACTGAATGACTGAGTGACTTACTGACTGACTTAGTTATTGAATGACTGACTGACTTACTTACTGAATGACTGATTGACTTACTGACTGACTAACTGACTTACTGACATACTGACTGAATGACTGACTTACTTACTGAATGACTAACTGACTTACTTACTGAATAACTGAGTGAATTAATTAATGAATGACTTACCGACTTACTAACTAACTTACTTACAGAATGACTGATTGACTTACTTACTGAATGAATGATTGACTTACTTACTGAATGACTGACTGACTTACAGACTGACTAACTTACTAAATGACTGACTAACTTACTAACAGAATGACTGACTGACTTACTTACTGAATGACAGAATAACTTAGGGACTGATTGACTTACTTAATAAATGACTGACTGACTTAGTTAATGAATGATTGACTGACTTACTTAATGAATGACTGAATGACTTACTTACTGAATGACTGACTGACAGACTTAATTAATGAATGACTGTTGACATACTGACTAACTTACTGAATGACTGATTGACATACTTACCGAATGACAGACTAACTTACTGATTGACTTACTTACTGAATGACTGCTGACTTACTTGCTGACTGAATGACTGATTGACTTACATACTGAATGACTGACTGACTTACTGACTGAATGGCTGACTTATATTCTTACTGACTTACTAACTGAATGACTGACTAACGTACTTAGTGAATGACTGACTGACTTACTTACTGAATGACTGAGTGACTTACTTAATCAATGACTGACCGACTTACTTACTGAATGACTGAGTGACTTACTTAATGAATGACTGACCAACTTACTTACTGAATGACTAATTGACTTACTTAACGAATGACTGACCGACTTACATACTGAATGACTCAGTGACTTACTGACTGACTTACTTACAGAATGAAAGACTGACTTACTTACTAAATGACAGACCGACTTACTTACTGAATGACTGACTTACTTACTTATTGACTTACTGACAGAATGACTGAATTACTTACTGAATGACTGACTTACTTACTTATTGAATGACTGAGTGACTTACTTAATGAATGACTTACCGACATATTTACTGAATGACTGAGTGACTAACTTAATGAATGATTGACCGACTTACTTACTGAATGACTTACTGACTGACTTACTTATTGAATGACTGACTTACTGACAAACATACTTACTGAATGACTGACTTACTTACTTACTGAATGACTTACTAACTTATTGACTGATTGACTTACAGAATGACTGATTGACTTACTTACTGAATGACAGATTTTATTACTTACTGAATGAATGATTGACTTACTAACTGACTTACTTATAGAATGACTGACTGACTTACTTACTGAATGACTGACTGACTTACTTTCTGAATAACTGATTGACTTACGAACTGACTTACTTACAGAATGACTGACTGACTTACTTACTGAATGAATGACTTACTTACTTACTGACTGACTGACTGACTCACTTACTAAATGACTGACTAACTTACTAACATAATTACTGACTTACTTACTGAATGACTGACTGACTTGGTGACTGATTGCCTTACTTACTGAATGACTGACTGACTTGGTGACTGATTGCCTTACTTACTGAATGACTGACTGACTTACTGACTGAATGGCGGACTTACTAACTGAATGACTGACTAACGTACTTAGTGAATGACTGAATGACTTACTTACTGAATGACTGAGTGACTTACTTAATCAATGACTGACCGACTTACTTACTGAATGACTGAGTGACTTACTTTATGAATGACTGACCGACTAACTTATTGAATGACTGAGTGACATACTTAATGAATGACTGACCGACTCAATTACTGAATGACTGATTTACTTACTGACTGACTTACTTACTGAATGAATGACTGACTTACTTACTGAATGACTGACCGACATACTTACTAAATGACTGACTGACTTACTTACTCACTTACTGATAGAATGACTGACGTACTTACTGAATGACTAACTGACTTACTTACTGAATAACTGAGTGAATTACTAAATGAATGAATTACCGACTTACTTACTGAATGATTAAGTGACTAACTTAATGAATGACTGGCCGACTTACTTACTGAATGACAGAGTGACTTACTAACTGACTTACTTATTGAATGACTGACTGACTTACTTACTGATTGACTTACTAATTGACTTACTTACTGAATAACTGATTGACTTACTAACTGACTTACTTAGAGAATGACTGACTTACTTACTGACTGACTTACTGAATGACTGATTGACTTACTAACTGACTTACTTACAGAATGACTGACTGACTTACTTACTGAATGAATGATTGACTTACTTACTGAATGACTGACTGACTTACAGACTGACTAACTTACTAAATGACAGACTAACTTACTAACAGAATGACTGACTAACTTACTTACTGAATGACTGACTGACTTAGTGACTGATTGACTTACTTACTAAATGACTGACTGACTTAGTTACTGAATGAATGACTGACTTACTTAATGAATGACTAAATGACTTACTTACTGAATGACTGACTGACAGACTTAATTATTGAATGACTGTTGACATACTGACTAACTTACTTACTGAATGATTGATTGACATACTTACCGAATGACTGACTAACTTACTGATTGACTTACTTACTGAATGACTGCTGACTTACTTGCTGACTGAATGACTGATCGACTTACATACTGAATGACTGACTTACTGACTGAATGACTGACTTACATTCTTACTGACTTACTAACTGAATGACTGACTAACGCACTTAGTGAATGACTGACTGACTTACTTAATGAATGAATTACTGACTTACTGACAGAATGATTGACTTACTTACTGAATGACTGACTGACTTACTTACAGAATGACTGAGTGACTAACTTAATCAATGACTGACCGACTTACTTACTGAATGACTGAGTGACTTACTTAATGAATGACTGACCGACTTACTTACTCAATGACTCAGTGATTTACTTAATGAATGACTGACCGACTTACATACTGAATGACTGAGTGACTTACTGACTGACTTACTTACTGAATGACAGACCGACTTACTTACTGAATGACTGAGTGACTTACTGACTGACTTACTTATTGAATGACTGACTGACTTACTTACTGAATGACTGACTGACTTACTTACTGAATGACTGAGTGACTTACTGACTGACTAACTGACTTACTTAGTGACATACTGACAGAATGACTGACTTACTTACTGAATGACTGACTGACTTACTTACTGAATAACTGAGTGAATTAATTAATGAATGACTTACCGACTTACTAACTAACTTACTTACAGAATGACTGGCCGACTTACTTACTGAATGACAGAGTGACTTACTAACTGACTTACTTATTGAATGACTGACTGACTTACTTACTGATTGACTTACTAATTGACTTACTTACTGAATAACTGATTGACTTACTAACTGACTTACTTAGAGAATGACTGACTTACTTACTGACTGACTTACTGAATGACTGATTGACTTACTAACTGACTTACTTACAGAATGACTGACTGACTTACTTACTGAATGACTGATTGACTTACTTACTGAATGACTGACTGACTTACAGACTGACTAACTTACTAAATGACTGACTAACTTACTAACAGAATGACTGACTGACTTACTTACTGAATGACAGAATGACTTAGGGACTGATTTACTTACTTAATAAATGACTGACTGACTTAGTTACTGAATGATTGACTGACTTACTTAATGAATGACTGAATGACTTACTTACTGAATGACTGACTGACAGACTTAATTAATGAATGACTGTTGACATACTGACTAACTTACTGAATGACTGATTGAGATACTTACCGAATGACTGACTAACTTACTGATTGACTTACTTACTGAATGACTGCTGACTTACTTGTTGACTGAATGACTGATTGACTTACATACTGAATGACTGACTGACTTACTGACTGAATGGCTGACTTACATTCTTACTGATTTATTAATTGAATGACTGACTAACGTACTTAGTGAATGACTGACTGACTTACTTACTGAATGACTGAGTGACTTACTTAATCAATGACTGACCGACTTACTTACTGAATGACTGAGTGACTTACTTAATGAATGACTGACCAACTTACTTACTGAATGACTAATTGACTTACTTAACGAATGACTGACCGACATACATACTGAATGACTCAGTGACTTACTGACTGACTTACTTACAGAATGAAAGATTGACTTACTTACTAAATGACAGACCGACTTACGTACTGAATGACTGACTTACTTACTTATTGACTTACTGACAGAATGACTGAATTACTTACTGAATGACTGACTTACTTACTTATTGAATGACTGAGTGACTTACTTAATGAATGACTTACCGACATATTTACTGAATGACTGAGTGACTAACTTAATGAATGATTGACCGACTTACTTACTGAATGACTGAGTGACTTACTGACTGACTTACTTATTGAATGACTGACTGACTTACTGACAAACATACTTACTAAATGACTGACTTACTTACTTACTGAATGACTTACTAACTTATTGACTGACTTACTTACTTAATGACTTACTTACAGAATGACTGATTGACTTACTTACTGAATGACTGATTTTCTTACTTACTGAATGAATGATTGACTTACTAACTGACTTACTTATAGAATGACTGACTGACTTACTTACTGAATGACTGACTGACTTACTTTCTGAATAACTGATTGACTTACTAACTGACTTACTTACAGAATGACTGACTGACTTACTTACTGAATGAATGACTTACTTACTTACTGACTGACTGACTGACTTAGTCACTTACTAAATGACTGACTAACTTACTAACATAATTACTGACTTACTTACTGAATGACTGACTGACTTGGTGACTGATTGCCTTACTTACTGAATGACTGACTGACTTGGTGACTGATTGCCTTACTTACTCAATGACTGACTGACTTACTGACTGAATGACTGACTTACTAACTGAATGACTGACTAACGTACTTAGTGAATGACTGAATGACTTACTTACTGAATGACTGAGTGACTTACTTAATCAATGACTGACCGACTTACTTACTGAATGACTGAGTAACTTACCTTATGAATGACTGACCGACTAACTTACTGAATGACTGAGTGACTTACTTAATGAATGACTGACCGACTCAATTACTGAATGACTGAGTGACTTACTGACTGACTTACTTACTGAATGAATGACTGACTTACTTACTGAATGACTGACCGACATACTTACTAAATGACTGACTGACTTACTTACTGACTTACTGATAGAATGACTGACTTACTTACTGAATGACTAACTGACTTACTTACTGAATAACTGAGTGAATTACTTAATGAATGACTTAGTGAATTACTGAATGATTGAGTGACTAACTTAATGAAGGACTGGCCGACTTACTTACTGAATGACAGAGTGACTTACTAACTGACTTACTTATTGAATGACTGACTGACTTACTTACTGATTGACTTACTAATTGACTTACTTACTGAATAACTGATTGACTTACTAACTGACTTACTTAGAGAATGACTGACTTACTTACTGACTGACTTACTGAATGACTGATTGACTTACTAACTGACTTACTTACAGAATGACTAACTGACTTACTTACTGAATGACTGACTAACTTACTGATTGACTTACTTACTGAATGACTGCTGACTTACTTGCTGACTGAATGACTGATTGACTTACATACTGAATGACTGACTTACTGACTGAATGACTGACTTACATTCTTACTGACTTACTAACTGAATGACTGACTAACGCACTTAGTGAATGACTGACTGACTTACTTAATGAATGAATTACTGACTTACTGACAGAATGATTGACTTACTTACTGAATGACTGACTGACTTACTTACGGAATGACTGAGTGACTAACTTAATCCATGACTGACCGACTTACTTACTGAATGACTGAGTGACTTACTTAATGAATGACTGACCGACTTACTTACTCAATGACTCAGTGACTTACTTAATGAATGACTGACCGACTTACATACTGAATGACTGAGTGACTTACTGACTGACTTACTTACTGAATGAAAGACAGACTTACTTACTGAATGACAGACCGACTTACTTACTGAATAACTGACTGACTTACTTGCTGACTTACTGACAGAATGACTGAATTACTTACTGAATGATGACTTACTTACTTATTGAATGACTGAGTGACTTACTTAATGAATGACTTACCGACATACTTACTGAATGATTGAGTGACTAACTTAATGAATGACTGGCCGAATTACTTACTGAATGACTGAGTGACTTACTAACTGACTTACTTATTGAATGACTGACTGACTTACTTACTGAATGACTGACTGACTTACTTACTGAATGACTGATTGACTTACTGACTGACTAACTGACTTACTTACTGAAATACTGACAGAATGACTGACTTACTTAGTGAATGACTAACTGACTTACTTACTGAATAACTGAGTGAATTAATTAATGAATGACTTACCGACTTACTAACTAACTTACTTACAGAATGACTGATTGACTTACTTACTGAATGAATGATTGACTTACTTACTGAATGACTGACTGACTTACAGACTGACTAACTTACTAAATGACTGACTAACTTACTAACAGAATGATTGACTGACTTACTTACTGAGTGACAGAATGACTTAGGGACTGATTGACTTACTTACTGAATGACTGACTGATAGACTTAATTAATGAATGACTGTTGACATACTGACTAACTTACTGAATGACTGATTGACATACTTACCGAATGATTGACTAACTTACTGAATGACTGCTGACATACTTGCTGACTGAATGACTGATTGACTTACATACTGAATGACTGACTGACTTACTGACTGAATGGCTGACTTACATTCTTACTGACTTACTAACTGAATGACTGACTAACGTACTTAGTAAATGACTGACTGACTTACTTACTGAATGACTGAGTGACTTACTTAATCAATGACTGACCGACTTACTTACTGAATGACTGAGTGACTTACTTAATGAATGACTAACCAACTTACTTACTGAATGACTAATTGACTTACTTAACGAATGACTGACCGACTTACATACTGAATGACTCAGTGACTTACTGACTGACTTACTTACAGAATGAAAGACTGACTTACTTACTAAATGACAGACCGACTTACTTACAGAATGACTGAATTACTTACTGAATGACTGACTTACTTACATATTGAATGACTGAGTGACTTACTTAATGAATGACTTACCGACATATTTACTGAATGATTGACCGACTTACTTACTGAATGATTGACCGACTTACTTACTGAATGACTGAGTGACTTACTGACTGACTTACTTATTGAATGACTGACTGACTGACTGACTCACTTACTAAATGACTGACTAACTTACTAACATAATTACTGACTTACTTACTGAATGACTGACTGACTTGGTGACTGATTGCCTTACTTACTGAATGACTGACTGACTTACTGACTGAATGGCTGACTTACTAACTGAATGACTGACTAACGTACTTAGTGAATGACTGAATCACTTACTTACTGAATGACTGAGTGACTTACTTAATCAATGACTGACCGACTTACTTACTGAATGACTGAGTGACTTACTATATGAATGACTGACCGACTAACTTACTGAATGACTGAGTGACTTACTTAATGAATGACTGACCGACTCAATTACTGAATGACTGAGTGACTTACTGACTGACTTACTTACTGAATGAATGACTGACTTACTTACTGAATGACTGACCGACATACTTACTAAATGACTGACTGACTTACTTACTGACTTACTGATAGAATGACTGACTTACTTACTGAATGACTAACTGACTTACTTACTGAATAACTGAGTGAATTACTTAATGAATGACTTACCGACTTACTTACTGAATGATTGAGTGACTAACTTAATGAATGACTGGCCGACTTACTTACTGAATGACAGAGTTACTTACTAACTCACTTACTTATTGAATGACTGACTGACTTACTTACTGATTGACTTACTAATTGACTTACTTACTGAATAACTGATTGACTTACTAACTGACTTACTTAGAGAATGACTGACTTACTTACTGACTGACTTACTGAATGACTGATTGACTTACTAACTGACTTACTTACAGAATGACTGACTGACTTACTTACTGAATGACTGATTGACTTACTTACTGAATGACTGACTGACTTACAGACTGACTAACTTACTAAATGACTGACTAACTTACTAACAGAATGACTGACTAACTTACTTACTGAATGACTGACTGACTTAGTGACTGATTGACATACTTACTAAATGACTGACTGACTTAGTTACTGAATGAATGACTGACTTACTTAATGAATGACTAAATGACTTACTTACTGAATGACTGACTGACAGACTTAATTAATGAATGACTGTTGACATACTGACTAACTTACTTACTGAATGATTGATTGACATACTTACCGAATGACTGACTAACTTACTGATTGACTTACTTACTGAATGACTGCTGACTTACTTGTTGACTGAATGACTGATTGACTTACATACTGAATGACTGACATACTGACTGAATGACTGACTTACTGACTGAATGACTGACTTACATTCTTACTGACTTACTAACTGAATGACTGACTAACGCACTTAGTGAATGACTGACTGACTTACTTAATGAATGAATTACAGACTTACTGACAGAATGATTGACTTACTTACTGAATGACTGACTGACTTACTTACAGAATGACTGAGTGACTAACTTAATCCATGACTGACCGACTTACTTACTGAATGACTGAGTGACTTACTTAATGAATGACTGACCGACTTACTTACTCAATGACTCAGTGACTTACTTAATGAATGACTGACCGACTTACATACTGAATGACTGAATGACTTACTGACTGACTTACTTACTGAATGAAAGACAGACTTACTTACTGAATGACAGACCGACTTACTTACTGAATGACTGACTGACTTACTTGCTGACTTACTGACAGAATGACTGAATTACTTACTGAATGACTGATTTACTTACTTATTGAATGATTGAGTGACTTACTTAATGAATGACTTACCGACATACTTACTGAATGATTGAGTGACTAACTTAATAAATGACTGGCCGAATTACTTACTGAATGACTGAGTGACTTACTAACTGACTTACTTATTGAATGACTGACTGACTTACTTACTGAATGACTGACTGACTTACTTACTGAATGACTGATTGACTTACTGACTGACTAACTGACTTACTTACTGACATACTGACAGAATGACTGACTTACTTACTGAATGACTAACTGACTTACTTACTGAATAACTGAGTGAATTAATTAATGAATGACTTACCGACTTACTAACTAACTTACTTACAGAATGACTGATTGACTTACTTACTGAATGAATGATTGACTTACTTACTGAATGACTGACTGACTTACAGACTGACTAACTTACTAAATGACTGACTAACTTAATAACAGAATGACTGACTGACTTACTTACTGAGTGACAGAATGACTTAGGGACTGATTGACTTACTTACTGAATGACTGACTGACAGACTTAATTAATGAATGACTGTTGACATACTGACTAACTTACTGAATGACTGATTGACATACTTACCGAATGATTGACTAACTTACTGATTGACTTACTTACTGAATGACTGCTGACTAACTTGCTGACTGAATGACTGATTGACTTACATACTGAATGACTGACTGACTTACTGACTGAATGGCTGACTTACATTCTTACTGACTTACTAACTGAATGACTGACTAACGTACTTAGTGAATGACTGACTGACTTACTTACTGAATGACTGAGTGACTTACTTACTCAATGACTGACCGACTTACTTACTGAATGACTGAGTGACTTACTTAATGAATGACTGACCAACATACTTACTGAATGACTAATTGACTTACTTAACGAATGACTGACCGACTTACATACTGAATGACTCAGTGACTTACTGACTGACTTACTTACAGAATGAAAGACTGACTTACTTACTAAATGACAGACCGACTTACTTACAGAATGACTGAATTACTTACTGAATGACTGACTTACTTACATATTGAATGACTGAGTGACTTACTTAATGAATGACTTACCGACATATTTACTGAATGATTGACCGACTTACTTACTGAATGATTGACCGACTTACTTACTGAATGACTGAGTGACTTACTGACTGACTTACTTATTGAATGACTGACTGACTTACTGACAAACATACTTACTGAATGACTGACTTACTTTCTTACTGAATGACTTACTAACTTATTGACTGACTTACTTACTTAATGACTTACTTACAGAATGACTGATTGACTTACTTACTGAATGACTGATTTTCTTACTTACTGAATGAATGATTGACTTACTAACTGACTTACTTATAGAATGACTAACTGACTTACTTACTGAAAGACTGACTGACTTACATTCTGAATAACTGATTGACTTACTAACTGACTTACTTACAGAATGACTGACTGACTTACTTACTGAATGAATGACTTACTTACTTACTGACTGACTGACTGACTCACTTACTAAATGACTGACTAACTTACTAACATAATTACTGACTTACTTACTGAATGACTGACTGACTTGGTGACTGATTGCCTTACTTACTGAATGACTTACTGACTTGGTGACTGATTGCCTTACTTACTGAATGACTGACTTACTTACTGACTGAATGGCTGACTTACTAACTGAATGACTGACTAACGTACTTAGTGAATGACTGAATAACTTACTTACTGAATGACTGAGTGACTTACTTAATCAATGACTGACCGACTTACTTACTGAATGACTGAGTGACTTACTATATGAATGACTGACCGACTAACTTACTGAATGACTGAGTGACTTACTTAATGAATGACTGACAGACTCAATTACTGAATGACTGAGTGACTTACTGACTGACTTACTTACTGAATGAATGACTGACTTACTTACTGAATGACTGACCGACATACTTACTAAATGACTGACTGACTTACTTACTGACTTACTGATAGAATGACTGACTTACTTACTGAATGACTAACTGACTTACTTACTGAATTACTTAATGAATGACTTACCGACTTACTTACTGAATAATTGAGTGACTAACTTAATGAATGACTGGCCGACTTACTTACTAAATGACAGAGTGACTTACTAACTGACTTACTTATTGAATGACTGACTGACTTACTTACTGATTGACTTACTAATTGACTTACTTACTGAATAACTGATTGACTTACTAACTGACTTACTTACTGACTGACTTACTGAATGACTGATTGACTTACTAACTGACTTACTTACAGAATGACTGACTGACTTACTTACTGAATGACTGATTGACTTACTTACTGAATGACTGACTGACTTACAGACTGACTAACTTACTAAATGACTGACTAACTTACTAATAGAATGACTGACTAACTTACTTACTGAATGACTGACTGACTTAGTGACTGATTGACTTACTTACTTAATGACTGACTGACTTAGTTACTGAATGAATGACTGACTTACTTAATGAATGACTAAATGACTTACTTACTGAATGACTGACTGACAGACTTAATTATTGAATGACTGTTGACATACTGACTAACATACTTACCGAATGACTGATTGACATACTTACCGAATGACTGACTAACTTACTGATTGACTTACATACTGAATGACTGCTGACTTACTTGCTGACTGAATGACTGATTGACTTACATACGGAATGACTGACTTACTGACTGAATGACTGACTTACATTCTTACTGACTTACTAACTGAATGACTGACTAACGCACTTAGTGAATGACTGACTGACTTACTTAATGAATGAATTACTGACTTACTGACAGAATGATTGACTTACTTACTGAATGACTGACTGACTTACTTACAGAATGACTGAGTGACTAACTTAATCCATGACTGACCGACTTACTTACTGAATGACTGAGTGACTTACTTAATGAATGACTGACCGACTTACTTACTCAATGACTCAGTGACTTACTTAATGAATGACTGACCGACTTACATACTGAATGACTGAGTGACTTACTGACTGACTTACTTACTGAATGAAAGACAGACTTACTTACTGAATGACAGACCGACTTACTTACTGAATGACTGACTGACTTACTTGCTGACTTACTGACAGAATGACTGAATTACTTACTGAATGACTGACTTACTTACTTATTGAATGACTGAGTGACTTACTTAATGAATGACTTACCGACATACTTACTGAATGATTGAGTGACTAACTTAATGAATGACTGGCCGAATTACTTACCGAATGACTGAGTGACTTACTAACTGACTTACTTATTGAATGACTGACTGACTTACTTACTGAATGACTGACTGACTTACTTACTGAATGACTGATTGACTTACTGACTGACTAACTGACTTACTTACTGACATACTGACAGAATGACTTGCTTACTTACTGAATGACTAACTGACTTACTTACTGAATAACTGAGTGAATTAATTAATGAATGACTTACCGACTTACTAACTAACTTACTTACAGAATGACTGATTGACTTACTTACTGAATGAATGATTGACTTACTTACTGAATGACTGACTGACTTACAGACTGACTAACTTACTAACAGAATGACTGACTGACTTACTTACTGAATGACAGAATGACTTAGGGACTGATTGACTTACTTAATAAATGACTGATTGACTTAGTTACTGAATGATTGACTGACTTACTTAATGAATGACTGAATGACTTACTTACTGAATGACTGACTGACAGACTTAATTAATGAATGACTGTTGACATACTGACTAACTTACTGAATGACAGATTGACATACTTACCGAATGACTGACTAACTTACTGATTGACTTACTTACTGAATGACTGCTGACTTACTTGCTGACTGAATGACTGATTGACTTACATACTGAATGACTGACTGAGTTACTGACTCAATGGCTGACATACATTCTTACTGACTTACTAACTGAATGATTGACTAACGTACTTAGTGAATGACAGACTGACTTACTTACTGAATGACTGAGTGACTTACTTACTCAATGACTGACCGACTTACTTACTGAATGACTGAGTGACTTACTTAATGAATGACATACCAACTTACTTACTGAATGACTAATTGACTTACTTAATGAATGACTGACCGACTTACATACTGAATGACTCAGTGACTTACTGACTGACTTACTTACAGAATGAAAGACTGACTTACTTACTAAATGACAGACCGACTTACTTACTGAATGACTGACTTACTTACTTATTGACTTACTGACAGAATGACTGAATTACTTACTGAATGACTGACTTACTTACTTATTGAATGACTGAGTGACTTACTTAATGAATGACTTACCGACATATTTACTGAATGACAGAGTGACTAACATAATGAATGATTGACCGACTTACTTACTGAATGACTGAGTGACTTACTGACTGACTTACTTATTGAATGACTGATTGACTTACTGACAAACATACTTACTGAATGACTTACTTACTTACTTACTGAATGACTTACTAACTTATTGACTGACTTACTTACAGAATGACTGATTGACTTACTTACTGAATGACTGATTTTCTAACTTACTGAATGAATGATTGACTTACTAACTGACTTACTTATAGAATGACTGAGTGACTAACTTAATGAATGATTGACCGACTTACTTACTGAATGACTGAGTGACTTACTGACTGACTTACTTATTGAATGACTGACTGACTTACTGACAAACATACTTACTGAATGACTGACTTACTTACTCACTTAATGACTTACTAACTTATTGACTGACTTACTTACTTAATGACTTACTTACAGAATGACTGATTGACTTACTTACTGAATGACTGATTTTCTTACTTATTGAATGAATGATTGACTTACTAACTGACTTACTTATAGAATGACTGACTGACTTACTTACTGAATGACTGACTGACTTACTTTCTGAATAACTGATTGACTTACTAACTGACTTACTTACAGAATGACTCACTGACTTACTTACTGAATGAATGACTTACTTACTTACTGACTGACTGACTGACTGACTCACTTACAAAATGACTGACTAACTTAATAACATAATTACTGACTTACTTACTGAATGACTGACTGACTTGGTGACTGATTGCCTTACTTACTGAATGACTGACTGACTTGGTGACTGATTGCCTTACTTACTGAATGACTGACTGACTTACTGACTGAATGGCTGACTTACTAACTGAATGATTGACTAACGTACTTAGTGAATGACTGAATGACTTACTTACTGAATGACTGAGTGACTTACTTAATCAATGACTGACCGACTTACTTACTGAATGACTGAGTGACTTACTTAATGAATGACTGACCGACTCAATTACTGAATGACTGAGTGACTTACTGACTGACTTACTTACTGAATGAATGACTGACTTACTTACTGAATGACTGACCGACATACTTACTAAATGACTGACTGACTTACTTACTGACTTACTGATAGAATGACTGACTTACTTACTGAATGACTAACTGACTTACTTACTGAATAACTAAGTGAATTACTTAATGAATGACTTACCGACTTACTTACTGAATGATTGAGTGACTAACTTAATGAATGACTGGCCGACTTACTTACTGAATGACAGAGTGACTTACTAACTGACTTACTTATTGAATGACTGACTGACTTACTTACTGATTGACTTACTAATTGTCTTACTTACTGAATAACTGATTGACTTACTAACTGACTTACTTAGAGAATGACTGACTTACTTACGGACTGACTTACTGAATGACTGATTGACTAACTAACTGACTTACTTACAGAATGACTGACTGACTTACTTACTGAATGACTGATTGACTTACTTACTGAATGACTGACTGACTTACAGACTGACTAACTTACTAAATGACTGACTAACTTACTAACAGAATGACTGACTAACTTACTTACTGAATGACTGACTGACTTAGTGACTGATTGATTTACTTACTAAATGACTGACTGACTTTGTTACTGAATGAATGACTGACTTACTTAATGAATGACTAAATGACTTACTTACTGAATGACTGACTGACAGACTTAATTATTGAATGACTGTTGACATACTGACTAACTTACTTACTGAATGATTGATTGACATACTTACCGAATGACTGACTAACTTACTGATTGACTTACTTACAGAATGACTGCTGACTTACTTGCTGACTGAATGACTGACTTACATTCTTACTGACTTACTAACTGAATGACTGACTAACGCACTTAGTGAATGACTGACTGACTTACTTAATGAATGAATTACTGACTTACTGACAGAATGATTGACTTACTTACTGAATGACTGACTGACTTACTTACAGAATGACTGAGTGACTAACTTAATCAATGACTGACCAACTTACTTACTGAATGACTGAGTGACTTACTTAATGAATGACTGACCGACTTACTTACTCAATGACTCAGTGACTTACTTAATGAATGACTGACCGACTTACATACTGAATGACTGACTTACTGACTGAATGACTGACTTACATTCTTACTGACTTACTAACTGAATGACTGACTAACGCACTTAGTGAATGACTGACTGACTTACTTAATGAATGAATTACTGACTTACTGACAGAATGATTGACTTACTTACTGAATGACTGACTGACTTACTTACAGAATGACTGAGTGACTAACTTAATCAATGACTGACCAACTTACTTACAGAATGACTGAGTGACTTACTTAATGAATGACTGACCGACTTACTTACTCAATGACTCAGTGACTTACTTAATGAATGACTGACCGACTTACATACTGAATGACTGAGTGACTTACTGACTGACTTACTTACTGAATGAATGACAGACTTACTTACTGAATGACAGACCAACTTACTTACTGAATGACTGACTGACTTACTTGCTGACTTACTGACAGAATGACTGAATTACTTACTGAATGACTGACTGACTTACTTACTTATTGAATGACTGAGTGACTAACTTAATGAATGACTGGCCGAATTACTTACTGAATGACTGAGTGACTTACTGACTGACTTACTTATTGAATGACTGACTTACTTATTGAATGACTGACTGACTTACTTACTGAATGACTGACTAACTTACTTACTGAATGACTGATTGACTTACTGACTGACTAACTGACTTACTTACTGACATACTGACAGAATGACTGACTTACTTACTGAATGACTAACTGACTTACTTACTGAATAACTGAGTCAATTAATTAATGAATGACTTACCGACTTACTAACTAACTTACTTACAGAATGACTGATTGACTTACTTACTGAATGAATGATTGACTTACTTACTGAATGACTGACTGACTTACAGACTGACTAACTTACTAAATGACTGACTAACTTACTAACAGAATGACAGACTGACTTACTTACAGAATGACAGAATGACTTAGGGACTGATTGACTTACTTAATAAATGACTGACTGACTTACTTAATGAATGACTGAATGACTTACTTACTGAATGACTGACTGACAGACTTAATTAATGAATGACTGTTGACATACTGACTAACTTACTGAATGACTGATTGACATACTTACCGAATGACTGACTAACTTACTGATTGACTTACTTACTGAATGACTGCTGACTTACTTGCTGACTGAATGACTGATTGACTTACATACTGAATGACTGACTGACTTACTGACTGAATGGCTGACTTACATTCTTACTGACTTACTAACTGAATGACTGACTAACGTACTTAGTGAATGACTGACTGACTTACTTACTGAATGACTGAGTGACTTACTTAATCAATGACTGACCGACTTACTTAATGAATGACTGAGTGACTTACTTAATGAATGACTGACCAACTTACTTACTGAATGACTAATTGACTTACTTAACGAATGACTGACCGACTTACATACTGAATGACTCAGTGACTTACTGACTGACTTACTTACAGAATGAAAGACTGACTTACTTACTAAATGACAGACCGACTTACTTACTGAATGACTGACTTACTTACTTATTGACTTACTGACAGAATGACTGAATTACTTACTGAATGACTGACTTACTTACTTATTGAATGACTGAGTGACTTACTTAATGAATGACTTACCGACATATTTACTGAATGACTGAGTGACTAACTTAATGAATGATTGACCGACTTACTTACTGAATGACTGAGTGACTTACTGACTGACTTACTTATTGAATGACTGACTGACTTACTGACAAACATACTTACTGAATGACTGACTTACTTACTTACTGAATGACTTACAAACTTATTGACTGGCTTACTTACTTAATGACTTACTTACAGAATGACTGATTGACTTACTTACTGAATGACTGATTTTCTTACTTACTGAATGAATGATTGACTTACTAACTGACTTACTTATAGAATGACTGACTTACTTACTTACTGAATGACTGACTGACTTACTTTATGAATAACTGATTGACTTACTAACTGACTTACTTACAGAATGACTGACTGACTTACTTACTGAATAAATGACTTACTTACTTACTTACTGACTGACTGACTGACTCACTTACTAAATGACTGACTAACTTACTAACATAATTACTGACTTACTTACTGAATGACTGACTGACTTGGTGACTGATTGCCTTACTTACTGAATGACTGACTGACTTGGTGACTGATTGCCTTACTTACTGAATGACTGACTGACTTACTGACTGAATGGCTGACTTACTAACTGAATGACTGACTAACGTACTTAGTGAATGACTGAATGACTTACTTACTGAATGACTGAGTGACTTACTTAATCAATGACTGACAGACTTACTTACTGAATGACTGAGTGACTTACTTTATGAATGACTGACCGACTAACTTACTGAATGACTGAGTGACTTACTTAATGAATGACTGACCGACTCAATTACTGAATGACTGAGTGACTTACTGACTAACTTACTTACTGAATGAATGACTGACTTACTTACTGAATGACTGACCGACATACTTACTAAATGATTGAGTGACTAACTTAATGAATGACTGGCCGACTTACTTACTGAATGACAGAGTGACTTACTAATTGACTTACTTATTGAATGACTGACTGACTTACTTACTGATTGACTTACTAATTGACTTACTTACTGAATAACTGATTGACTTACTAACTGACTTACTTAGAGAATGACTGACTTACTTACAGAATGACTGACTGACTTACTTACTGTATGACTGATTGACTTACTTACTGAATGACTGACTGACTTACAGATTGACTAACTTACTAAATGACTGACTAACTTACTAACAGAATGACTGACTAACTTACTTACTGAATGACTGAATGACTTAGTGATTGATTGACTTACTTACTAAATGACTGACTGACTTAGTTACTGAATGAATGACTGACTTACTTAATGAATGACTAAATGACTTACTTACTGAATGACTGACTGACAGACTTAATTATTGAATGACTGTTGACATACTGACTAACTTACTTACTGAATGATTGATTGACATACTTACCGAATGACTGACTAACTTACTGATTGACTTACTTACTGAATGACTGCTGACTTACTTGCTGACTGAATGACTGATTGACTTACATATTGAATGACTGACTTACTGACTGAATGACTGACTTACATTCTTACTGACTTACTAACTGAATGACTGACTAACACACTTAGTGAATGACTGACTGACTTACTTAATGAATGAATTACTGACTTACTGACAGAATGATTGACTTACTTACTGAATGACTGACTGACTTACTTACAGAATGACTGAGTGACTAACTTAATCTATGACTGACCGACTTACTTACTGAATGACTGAGTGACTTACTTAATGAATGACTGACCGACATACTTACTCAATGACTCAGTGACTTACTTAATGAATGACTAACCGACTTACATACTGAATGACTGAGTGTCTTACTGACTGACTTACTTACTGAATGAATGACAGACTTACTTACTGAATGACAGACCGACTTACTTACTGAATGACTGACTTACTTACTTGCTGACTTACTGACAGAATGACTGAATTACTTACTGAATGACTGACTTACTTACTTATTGAATGACTGAGTGACTTACTTAATGAATGACTTACCGACATACTTACTGAATGATTGAGTGACTAACTTAATGAATGACTGGCCGAATTACTTACTGAATGACTGAGTGACTTACTGACTGATTTACTTATTGAATGACTGACTGACTTACTTACTGAATGACTGACTGACTTACTTACTGAATGACTGATTGACTTACTGACTGACTAACTGACTTACTTACTGACATACTGACAGAATGATTGACTTACTTACTGAATGACTAACTGACTTACTTACTGAATAACTGAGTGAATTAATTAATGAATGACTTACCGACTTACTAACTAACTTACTTACAGAATGACTGATTGACTTACTTACTGAATGAATGATTGACTTACTTACTGAATGACTGACTGACTTACAGACTGACTAACTTACTAAATGACTGACTAACTTACTAACAGAATGACTGACTGAATTACTTACTGAATGACAGAATGACTTAGGGACTGATTGACTTACTTAATAAATGACTGAATGACTTAGTTACTGAATGATTGACTGACTTACTTAATGAATGACTGAATGACTTACTTACTGAATGACTGACTGACAGACTTAATTAATGAATGACTGTTGACATACTGACTAACTTACTGAATGACTGATTGACATACTTACCGAATGACTGACTAACTTACTGATTGACTTACTTACTGAATGACTGCTGACTTACTTGCTGACTGAATGACTGATTGACTTACATACTGAATGACTGACTGACTTACTGACTGAATGGCTGACTTACATTCTTACTGACTTACTAACTGAATGACTGACTAACGTACTTAGTGAATGACTGACTGACTTACTTACTGAATGACTGAGTGACTTACTTAATCAATGACTGACCGACTTACTTACTGAATGACTGAGTGACTTACTTAATGAATGACTGACCAACTTACTTACTGAATGACTAATTGACTTACTTAACGAATGACTGACCGACTTACATACTGAATGACTCAGTGACTTACTGACTGACTTACTTACAGAAAGAAAGACTGACTTACTTACTAAATGACAGACCGACTTACTTACTGAATGACTGACTTACTTACTTATTGACTTACTGACAGAATGACTGAATTACTTACTGAATGACTGACTTACTTACTTATTGAATGACTGAGTGACTTACTTAATGAATGACTTACCGACATATTTACTGAATAACTGAGTGACTAACTTAATTAATGATTGACCGACTTACTTACTGAATGACTGAGTGACTTACTGACTGACTTACTTATTGAATGACTGACTGACTTACTGACAAACATATTTACTGAATGACTGACTTACTTACTTACTGAATGACTTACTAACTTATTGACTGACTTACTTACTTAATGACTTACTTACAGAATGACTGATTGACTTACTTACTGAATGACTGATTTTCTTACTTACTGAATGAATGATTGACTTACTAACTGACTTACTTATAGAATGACTGACTGACTTACTTACTGAATGAATGACTGACTTACTTTCTGAATAACTGATTGACTTACTAACTGACTTACTTACAGAATGACTTTCTGACTTACTTATTGAATGAATGACTTACTTACTTACTGACTGACTGACTGACTGACTCACTTACTAAATGACTGACTAACTTACTAACATAATTACTGACTTACTTACTGAATGACTGACTTACTTGGTGATTGATTGCCTTACTTACTGAATGACTGACTGACTTGGTGACTGATTGCCTTACTTACTGAATGACTGACTGACTTACTGACCGAATGGCTGACTTACTAACTGAATCACTGACTAACGTACTTAGTGAATGACTGAATGACTTACTTACTGAACGACTGAGTGACTTACTTAATCAATGACTGACCGACTTACTTACTGAATGACTGAGTGACTTACTTTATGAATGACTGACCGACTAACTTACTGAATGACTGAGTGACTTACTTAATGAATGACTGACCGACTCAATTACTGAATGACTGATTGACATACTTACCGAATGACTGACTAACTTACTGATTGACTTACTTACTGAATGACTGCTGACTTACTTGCTGACTGAATGACTGATTGACTTACATACTGAATGACTGACTGACTTACTAACTGAATGGCTGACTTACATTCTTACTGACTTACTAACTGAATGACTGACTAACGTACTTAGTGAATGACTGACTGACTTACTTACTGAATGACTGAGTGACTTACTTAATCAATGACTGACCGACTTACTTACTGAATGACTGAGTGACTTACTTAATGAATGACTGACCAACTTACTTACTGAATGACTAATTGACTTACTTAACGAATGACTGACCGACTTACATACTGAATGACTCAGTGACTTACTGACTGACTTACTTACAGAATGAAAGACTGACTTACTTACTAAATGACAGACCGACTTACTTACTGAATGACTTACTTACTTACTTATTGACTTACTGACAGAATGACTGAATTACTTACTGAATGACTGACTTACTTACTTATTGAATGACTGAGTGACTTACTTAATGAATGACTTACCGACATATTTACTGAATGACTGAGTGACTAACTTAATGAATGATTGACCGACTTACTTACTGAATGACTGAGTGACTTACTGACTGACTTACTTATTGAATGACTGACTGACTTACTGACAAACATACTTACTGAATCACTGACTTACTTACTTACTGAATGACTTACTAACTTATTGACTGACTTACTTACTTAATGACTTACTTACAGAATGACTGATTGACTTACTTACTGAATGACTGATTTTCTTACTTACTGAATGAATGATTGACTTACTAACTGACTTACTTATAGAATGACTGACTTACTTACTTACTGAATGACTGACTGACTTACTTTCTGAATAACTGATTGACTTACTAACTGACTTACTTACAGAATGACTGACTGACTTACTTACTGAATGAATGACTTACTTACTTACTGACTGACTGACTGACTGACTCACTTACTAAATGACTGACTAACTTACTAACATAATTACTGACTTACTTACTGAATGACTGACTGACTTGGTGACTGATTGCCTTACTTACTGAATGACTGACTGACTTGGTGACTGATTGCCTTACTTACTGAATGACTGACTGACTTACTGACTGAATGGCTTACTTACTAACTGAATGACTGACTAACGTACTTAGTGAATGACTGAATGACTTACTTACTGAATGACTGAGTGACTTACTTAATCAATGACTGACCGACTTACTTACTGAATGACTGAGTGACTTACTTTATGAATGACTGACCGACTAACTTACTGAATGACTGAGTGACTTACTTAATGAATGACTGACCGACTCAATTACTGAAGACTGAGTGACTTACTGACTGACTTACTTACTGAATGACTGACCGACATACTTACTAAATGACTGACTGACTTACTTACTGACTTACTGATAGAATGAGTGACTTAGTTACTGAATGACTAACTGACTTACTTACTGAATAACTGAGTGAATTACTTAATGAATGACTTACCGACTTACTTACTGAATGATTGAGTGACTAACTTAATGAATGACTGGCCGACTTACTTACTGAATGACAGAGTGACTTACTAACTGACTTACTTATTGAATGACTGACTGACTTACTTATTGAATGACTGACTGACTTACTTACTGAATGACTTACTTACTGAATGACTGACTGACAGACTTAATTATTGAATGACTGTTGACATACTGACTAACTTACTTACTGAATGATTGATTGACATACTTACCGAATGACTGACTAACTTACTGATTGACTTACTTACTGAATGACTGCTGACTTACTTACTGACTGAATGACTGATTGACTTACATACTGAATGACTGACTTACTGACTGAATGACTGACTTACATTCTTACTGACTTACTAACTGAATGACTGACTAACGCACTTAGTGAATGACTGACTGACTTACTTAATGAATGAATTACTGACTTACTGACAGAATGATTGACTTACTTACTGAATGACTGACTGACTTACTTACAGAATGACTGAGTGACTAACTTAATCAATGACTGACCGACTTACTTACTGAATGACTGAGTGACTTACTTAATGAATCACTGACCGACTTACTTACTCAATGACTCAGTGACTTACTTAATGAATGACTGACCGACTTACATACTGAATGACTGAGTGACTTACTGACTGACTTACTTACTGAATGACAGACCGACTTACTTACTGAATGACTGACTGACTTACTTGCTGACTTACTGACAGAATGACTGAATTACTTACTGAATGACTGACTTACTTACTTATTGATTGACTGAGTGACTTACTTAATGAATGACTTACCGACATACTTACTGAAAGATTGAGTGACTAACTTAATGAATGACTGGCCGAATTACTTACTGAATGACTGAGTGACTTACTGACTGACTTACTTATTGAATGACTGACTGACTTACTTACTGAATGAATGATTGACTTACTTACTGAATGACTGACTGACTTACAGACTGACTAACTTACTAAATGACTGACTAACTTACAAACAGAATGACTGACTTACTTACTTACTGAATGACAGAATGACTTAGGGACTGATTGACTTACTTAATAAATGACTGACTGACTTAGTTACTAAATGATTGACTGACTTACTTAATGAATGACTGAATGACTTACTTACTGAATGACTGACTGACAGACTTAATTAATGAATGACTGTTGACATACAGACTAACTTACAGAATGACTGATTGACATACTTACCGAATGACTGACTAACTTACTGATTGACTTACTTACTGAATGACTGCTGACTTACTTGCTGACTGAATGACTGATTGACTTACATACTGAATGACTGACTGACTTACTGACTGAATGGCTGACTTACATTCTTACTGACTTACTAACTGAATGACTGACTAACGTACTTAGTGAATGACTGAATGACTTACTTACTGAATGACTGAGTGACTTACTTAATCAATGACTGACCGACTTACTTACTGAATGACTGAGTGACTTACTTAATGAATGACTGACCAACTTACTTACTGAATGACTAATTGACTTACTTAACGAATGACTGACCGACTTACATACTGAATGACTCAGTGACTTACTGACTGACTTACTTACAGAAAGAAAGATTGACTTACTTACTAAATGATTGACCGACTTACTTACTGAATGACTGACTTACTTACTTATTGACTTACTGACAGAATGACTGAATTACT
The DNA here is from genome assembly GCA_009771035.1 of Lupinus albus. NCBI lineage: Eukaryota > Viridiplantae > Streptophyta > Magnoliopsida > Fabales > Fabaceae > Lupinus > Lupinus albus. The sequence goes on along the minus strand of CM020006.1, from coordinate 6,902,770 downwards.
TACTGAATGACTGACTTACTTACTTATTGAATGACTGAGTGACTTACTTAATGAATGACTTACCGACAGATTTACTGAATAACTGAGTGACTAACTTAATTAATGATTGACCGACTTACTTACTGAATGACTGAGTGACTTACTGACTGACTTACTTATTGAATGACTGACTGACTTACTGACAAACATATTTACTGAATGACTGACTTACTTACTTACTGAATGACTTACTAACTTATTGACTGACTTACTTACTCAATGACTTACTTACAGAATGACTGATTGACTTACTAACTGACTTACTTACAGAATGACTGACTGACTTACTTACTGAATGACTGATTGACTTACTTACTGAATGACTGAATGACTGACTGACTTACAGACTGACTAACTTACTAAATGACTGACTAACTTACTAACAGAATGACTGACTAACTTACTTACTGAATGACTGACTGACTTAGTGACTGATTGACTTACTTACTAAATGACTGACTGACTTAGTTACTGAATGAATGACTGACTTACTTAATGAATGACTAAATGAATTACTTACTGAATGACTGACTGACAGACTTAATTATTGAATGACTGTTGACATACTGACTAACTTACTTACTGAATGATTGATTGACATACTTACCGAATGACTGACTAACTTACTGATTGACTTACTTACTGAATGACTGCTGACTTACTTACTGACTGAATGACTGATTGACTTACATACTAAATGACTGACTTACTGACTGAATGACTGACTTACATTCTTACTGACTTACTAACTGAATGACTGACTAACGCACTTAGTGAATGACTGACTGACTTACTTAATGAATGAATTACTGACTTACTGACAGAATGATTGACTTACTTACTGAATGACTGACTGACTTACTTACAGAATGACTGAGTGACTAACTTAATCAATGACTGACCGACTTACTTACTGAATGACTGAGTGACTTACTTAATGAATGACTGACCGACTTACTTACTCAATGACTCAGTGACTTACTTAATGAATGACTGACCGACTTACATACTGAATGACTGAGTGACTTACTGACTGACTTACTTATTGAATGAATGACAGACTTACTTACAGAATGACAGACCGACTTACTTACTGAATGACTAACTGACTTACTTGCTGACTTACTGACAGAATGACTGAATTACTTACTGAATGACTGACTTACTTACTTATTGAATGGCTGAGTGACTTACTTAATGAATGACTTACCGACATACTTACTGAATGATTGAGTGACTAACTTAATGAATGACTGGCCGAATTACTTACTGAATGACTGAGTGACTTACTGACTGACTTACTTATTGAATGACTGACTGACTTACTTACTGAATGACTGACTGACTTACTTACTGAATGATTGATTGACTTACTGACTGACTAACTGACTTACTTACTGACATACTGACAGAATGACTGACTTACTTACTGAATGACTAACTGACTTACTTACTGAATATCTGAGTGAATTAATTAATGAATGACTTACCGACTTACTAACTAACTTACTTACAGAATGACTGATTGACTTACTTACTGAATGAATGATTGACTTACTTACTGAATGACTGACTGACTTACAGAGTGACTAACTTACTAAATGACTGACTAACTTACTAACAGAATGACTGATTGACTTACTTACTGAATGACAGAATGACTTAGGGACTGATTGACTTACTTAATAAATGACTGACTGACTTAGTTACTGAATGATTGACTGACTTACTTAATGAATGACTGAATGACTTACTTACTGAATGACTGACTGACAGACTTAATTAATGAATGACTGTTGACATACTGACTAACTTACTGAATGACTGATTGACATACTTACCGAATGACTGACTAACTTACTGATTGACTTACTTACTGAATGACTGCTGACTTACTTGCTGACTGAATGACTGATTGACTTACATACTGAATGACGGACTGACTTACTAACTGAATGGCTGACTTACATTCTTATTGACTTACTAACTGAATGACTGACTAACGTACTTAGTGAATGACTGACTGACTTACTTACTGAATGACTGAGTGACTTACTTAATCAATGACTGACCGACTTACTTACTGAATGACTGAGTGACTTACGTAATGAATGACTGACCAACTTACTTACTAAATGACTAATTGACTTACTTAACGAATGACTGACCGACTTACATACTGAATGACTCAGTGACTTACTGACTGACTTACTTACAGAATGAAAGACTGACTTACTTACTAAATGACAGACCGACTTACTTACTTATTGACTTACTGACAAAATGACTGAATTACTTACTGAATGACTGACTTACTTACTCTTTGAATGACTGAGTGACTTACTTAATGAATGACTTACCGACATATTTACTGAATGACTGAGTGACTAACTTAATGAATGATTGACCGACTTACTTACTGAATGACTGAGTGACTTACTGACTGACTGACTTATTGAATGACTGACTAACTTACTGACAAACATACTTACTGAATGACTGACTTACTTACTTACTGAATGACTTACTAACTTATTGACTGACTTACTTACTTAATGACTTACTTACAGAATGACTGATTGACTTACTTACTGAATGACTGATTTTCTTACTTACTGAATGAATGATTGACTTACTAACTGACTTACTTATAGAATGACTGACTGACTTACTTACTGAATGACTGACTGACTTACTTTCTGAATAACTGATTGACTTACTAACTGACTTACTTACAGAATGACTGACTGACTTACTTACTGAATGAATGACTTACTTACGTACTGACTGACTGACTGACTCACTCACTTACTAAATGACTGACTAACTTACTAACATAATTACTGACTTACTTACTGAATGACTGACTGACTTGGTGACTGATTGCCTTACTTACTGAATGACTGACTGACTTGGTGACAGATTGACTTACTTACTGAATGATTGACTGACTTACTGACTGAATGGCTGACTTACTAACTGAATGACTGACTAACGTACTTAGTGAATGACTGAATGACTTACTTACTAAATGACTGAGTGACTTACTTAATCAATGACTGGCCGACTTACTTACTGAATGACTGAGTGACTTACTTTATGAATGACTGACCGACTAACTTACTGAATGACTGAGTGACTTACTTAATGAATGACTGACCAACTCAATTACTGAATGACTGAGTGACTTACTGACTGACTTACTTACTGAATGAATGACTGACTTACTTACTGAATGACTGACCGACATATTTACTAAATGACTGACTGACTTACTTACTGACTTACTGATAGAATGACTGACTTACTTACTGAATGACTAACTGACTTACTTACTGAATAACTGAGTGAATTACTTAATGAAAGACTTACCGACTTACTTACTGAATGATTGAGTGACTAACTTAATGAATGACTGGCCGACTTACTTACTGAATGACAGAGTGACTTACTAACTGACTTACTTATTGAATGACTGACTGACTTACTTACTGATTGACTTACTAAATGACTGACTAACTTACTAACAGAATGACTGACTGACTTACTTACTGAATGACAGAATGACTTAGGGACTGATTGACTTACTTAATAAATGACTGATTGACTTAGTTACTTAATGATTGACTGACTTACTTAATGAATGACTGAATGACTTACTTAATGAATGACTGTTGACAAACTGACTAACTTACTTAATGACTGATTGACATACTTACCGAATGACTGACTAACTTACTGATTGACTTACTTACTGAATGACTGCTGACTTACTTGCTGACTGAATGACTGATTGACTTACATACTGAATGACTGACTGACTTACTGACTGAATGGCTGACTTACATTCTTACTGACTTACTAACTGAATGACTCACTAATGTACTTAGTGAATGACTGACTGACTTACTTACTGAATGACTGAGTGACTTACTTAATCAATGACTGACCGACTTACTTACTGAATGACTGAGTGACTTACTTAATGAATGACTGACCAACTTACTTACTGAATGACTAATTGACTTACTTAACGAATGACTGACCGACTTACATACTGAATGACTCAGTGACTTACTGACTGACTTACTTACAGAATGAAAGACTGACTTACTTACTAAATGACAGACCGACTTACTTACTGAATGACTGACTTACTTACTTATTGACTTACTGACAGAATGACTGAATTACTTACTGAATGACTGACTTACTTACTTATTGAATGACTGAGTGACTTACTTAATGAATGACTTACCGACATATTTACTGAATAACTGAGTGACTAACTTAATGAATGATTGACCGACTTACTTACTGAATGACTGAGTGACTTACTGACTGACTTACTTATTGAATGACTGACTGACTTACTGACAAACATACTTACTGAATGACTGACTGACTTACTTACTGAATGACTTACTAACTTATTGACTGACTTACTTACTTAATGACTTACTTACAGAATGACTGATTGACTTACTTACTGAATGACTGATTTTCTTACTTACTGAATGAATGATTGACTTACTAACTCACTTACTTATAGAATGACTGACTGACTTACTTACTGAATGAGTGTCTGACTTACTTTCTGAATAACTGATTGACTTACTAACTGACTTACTTACAGAATGACTTTCTGACTTACTTACTGAATGAATGACTTACTTACTTACTTACTGACTGACTGACTGACTCACTTACTAAATGACTGACTAACTTACTAACATAATTACTGACTTACTTACTGAATGACTGACTGACTTGGTGACTGATTGCCTTACTTACTGAATGACTGACTGACTTGGTGGCTGATTGCCTTACTTACTGAATGACTGACTGACTTACTGACTGAATGGTTGACTTACTAACTGAATGACTGACTAACGTACTTAGTGAATGACTGAATGACTTACTTACTGAACGACTGAGTGACTTACTTAATCAATGACTGACCGACTTACTTACTGAATGACTGAGTGACTTACTTTATGAATGACTGACCGACTAACTTACTGAATGACTGAGTGACTTACTTAATGAATGACTGACCGAATCAATTACTTACTGACATACTGACTGACTTACTTACTGAATGACTAACTGACTTACTTACTGAATAACTGAGTGAATTAATTAATGAATGACTTACCGACTTACTAACTAACTTACTTACAGAATGACTGATTGACTTACTTACTGAATGAATGATTGACTTACTTACTGAATGACTGACTGACTTACAGACTGACTAACTTACTAAATGACTGACTAACTTACTAACAGAATGACTGACTGACTTACTTACTGAATGACAGAATGACTTAGGGACTGATTGACTTACTTAATAAATGACTGACAGACTTAATTATTGAATGACTGTTGACATACTGACTAACTTACTTACTGAATGATTGATTGACATACTTACCGAATGACTGACTAACTTACTGATTGACTTACTTACTGAATGACTGCTGACTTACTTGCTGACTGAATGACTGATTGACTTACATACTGAATGACTGACTTACTGACTGAATGACTGACTTACATTCTTACTGACTTACTAACTGAATGACTGACTAACGCACTTAGTGAATGACTGACTGACTTACTTAATGAATGAATTACTGACTTACTGACAGAATGATTGACTTACTTACTGAATGACTGACTGACTTACTTACAGAATGACTGAGTGACTAACTTAATCAATGACTGACCGACTTACTTACTGAATGACTGAGTGACTTACTTAATGAATGACTGACCGACTTACTTACTCAATGACTCAGTGACTTACTTAATGAATGACTGACCGACTTACATACTGAATGACTGAGTGACTTACTGACTGACTTACTTACTGAATGAATGACAGACTTACTTACTGAATGACAGACCGACTTACTTACTGAATGACTGACTTACTTACTTGCTGACTTAGTGACAGAATGACTGAATTACTTACTGAATGATTGACTTACTTACTTATTGAATGACTGAGTGACTTACTTAATGAATGACTTACCGACATACTTACTGAATGATTGAGTGACTAACTTAATGAATGACTGGCCGAATTACTTACTGAATGACTGAGTGACTTACTGACTGACTTACTTATTGAATGACTGACTGACTTACTTACTGAATGACTGACTGACTTACTTACTGAATGACTGACTAACTGACTTACTTACTGACATACTGACAGAATGACTGACTTACTTACTGAATGACTAACAGACTTACTTACTGAATAACTGAGTGAATTAATTAATGAATGACTTACCGACTTACTAACTAACTTACTTACAGAATGACTGAATGACTTACTTACTGAATGAATGATTGACTTACTTACTGAATGACTGACTGACTTACAGACTGACTAACTTACTAAATGACTGACTAACTTACTAACAGAATGACTGACTGACTTACTTACTGAATGACAGAATGACTTAGGGACTGACTGACTTACTTAATAAATGACTGACTGACTTAGTTACTGAATGATTGACTGACTTACTTAATGAATGACTGAATGACTTACTTACTGAATGACTGACTAACAGACTTAATTAATGAATGACTGTTGACATACTGACTAACTTACTGAATGACTGATTGACATACTTACCGAATGACTGACTAACTTACTGATTGACTTACTTACTGAATGACTACTGACTTACTTGCTGACTGAATGACTGATTGACTTACATACTGAATGACTGACTGACTTACTGACTGAATGGCTGACTTACATTCTTACTGACTTACTAACTGAATGACTAACTAACGTACTTAGTGAATGACTGACTAACTTACTTACTGAATGACTGAGTGACTTACTTAATCAATGACTGACCGACTTACTTACTGAATGATTGAGTGACTTACTTAGTGAATGACTGACCAACATACTTACTGAATGACTAATTGACTTACTTAACGAATGACTGACCGACTTACATACTGAATGACTCAGTGACTTACTGACTGACTTACTTACAGAATGAAAGACTGACTTACTTACTAAATGACAGACCGACTTACTTACTGAATGACTGACTTACTTACTTATTGACTTACTGACAGAATGACTGAATTACTTACTGAATGACTGACTTACTTACTTATTGAATGACTGAGTGACTTACTTAATGAATGACTTACCGACATATTTACTGAATGACTGAGTGACTAACTTAATGAATGATTGACCGACTTACTTACTAAATGACTGAGTGACTTACTGACTGACTTACTTATTGAATGACTGACTGACTTACTGACAAACATACTTACTGAATGACTGACTTACTTACTTACTGAATGACTTACTAACTTATTGACTGACTTACTTACTTAATGACTTACTTACAGAATGACTGATTGACTTACTTACTGAATGACTGATTTTCTTACTTACTGAATGAATGATTGACTTACTAACTAACTTACTTATAGAATGACTGACTGACTTACTTACTGAATGACTGACTTACTTACTTTCTGAATAACTGATTGACTTACTTACTGAATGAATGACTTACTTACTTACTTACTGACTGACTGACTGATTCACTTACTAAATGACTGACTAACTTACTAACATAATTACTGACTTACTTACTGAATGACTGACTGACTTGGTGACTGATTGCCTTACTTACTGAATGACTGACTGACTTGGTGACTAATTGCCTTACTTACTGAATGACTGACTGACTTACTAACTGAATGGCTGACTTACTAACTGAATGACTGACTAACGTACTTAGTGAATGACTGAATGACTTACTGACTGAATGACTGAGTGACTTACTTAATCAATGACTGACCGACTTACTTACTGAATGACTGAGTGACTTACTTTATGAATGACTGACCGACTAACTTACTGAATGACTGAGTGACTTACTTAATGAATGACTGACCGACTCAATTACTGAATGACTGAGTGACTTAGTGACTGACTTACTTACTGAATGAATGACTGACTTACTTACTGAATGACTGACCGACATACTTACTTAATGACTGACTGACTTACTTACTGACTTACTGATAGAATGACTGACTTACTTACTGAATGACTAACTGACTTACTTACTGAATAACTGAGTGAATTACTTAATGAATGACTTACCGACTTACTTACTGAATGATTGAGTGACTAACTTAATGAATGACTGGCCGACTTACTTACTGAATGACAGAGTGACTTACTAACTGACTTACTTATTGAATGACTGACTGACTTACTTACTGATTGACTTACTAATTGACTTACTTACTGAATAACTGATTGACTTACTAACTGACTTACTTAGAGAATGACTGACTTACTTACTGACAAACTTACTGAATGACTGATTGACTTACTAACTGACTTACTTACAGAATGACTGACTGACTTACTTACTGAATGACTGATTGACTTACTTACTGAATGACTGACTGACTTACAGACTGACTAACTTACTAAATGACTGACTAACTTACTAAAAGAATGACTGACTAACTTACTTACTGAATGAATGACTGACTTAGTGACTGATTGACTTACTTACTAAATGACTGACTGACTTAGTTACTGAATGAATGACTGACTTACTTAATGAATGACTAAATGACTTAGTTACTGAATGACTGACTGACAGACTTAATTATTGAATGACTGTTGACATACTGACTAACTTACTTACTGAATGATTGATTGACATACTTACCGAATGACTGACTAACTTACTGATTGACTTACTTACTGAATGACTGCTGACTTACTTGCTGACTGAATGACTGATTGACTTACATACTGAATGACTGACTTACTGACTGATTGACTGACTTACATTTGAAAGTGTGCATGTCAAGAGGAACACTTTGGAAAGCTCTCCTTATATGACTTGGTTTTGATGAGGACAACTTGTGCTAACATGAGCTTGAAGATCATCAACAAATCAACATGCTTAAGCCTTCCGATTGGTATCTTGCTTAGACTAGATTAGTTTAGGTTGAGTCCAAGGCTTAAGTCACCTAATACATATCTCAATTGCATAAATCTTTTAAATCTTTTTCATCTTGAGATATGTCATTCATAATATGTTCATGCATCATATAAATACATGTACATGTGCATTCTAGGCATAATCTAAGTATTAAACATGTATGAATTTAAGTGCATAACATATTTGAAGTTTTTACACATGAAAGTGTGCTGTTAATCGATTACCACTTGGCTTAATCGATTAATCTAACTGTTTGCACAGTGTAATCGATTACAACAAATGTCAATCGATTAATCTAACATTTTTGTGAAGCTTAATCGATTAAAGCTGTCGTTAATCGATTAACTGGGCTTTTATTTCAATTCTTTATAAACTGCATTTTCAGAATTGATCTCATAAGTTGCATGTTAAATTTTTAGAGAGTTAGAGCATATTTTCGTGTTAATTGTTGCATCTAGTTGTAAATGCATTTGTGAGCTTAGAAAAGAGAGAATTCTATGCTTTAGGATTGAGTGCTTTTCATGATACATTTCTCATCTTTTCTTGTCACATGTTCTTGCATTTTTACATGATTCTTGATTAGATGCTTACACATAATGCATTCTGTTTTTTCACTAATACATTTTTCATACTGCATGAGCTTGTATTAGGTGATTAGAGTAAAGCCTTATCTTGTTAGATATAAGTCTTGTTATAGCTTAAGTTTACTCTGTATTGTTTTGTTTGAAAAAGTGTTGTAATTGTGGGAATCTCAAGGTGTCATATCACCAAGAGATTGAGTGTGTCTTCACTGAGTGTTAGACTTAGGGATAAGTAAAGAACAAGGTTCTTGGCTGGGGCTACGCCGAAAGAAAGGTTTTCTTTGTCGGTAGGAAGGGAGTCAAACCATAGAATAGGTTTCTTTTTATCTTGTAAGTGTCTAATTGTTGTAATTGGATAGTGTGTATGTAATTAACATTCATTCAATTATAGTGAAGAAAAATCTCCCAAATCAGCCGGGAGGCCTGGATGTAGTTTGCGGTGGACAAGCAAACGAACCAGGATAAAATTCTTGTTGCAGGACTTTTTCTATCTCTATCTCATTATTGCATTTGATCGATTAATTTGTTAAGTAGATTTAATTGATAATCTGTGTCTATACTGTTTTACTTGTACTATGATAATATTCTGTAAGCCTGGTATAATCGTTTCATTATCAATTAATTGTCGAGCAAGAAACTGTACTTGCATTTGCTTACTGTCTCGGTTTAATCGATTAAGTGTGGTGTGTTAATCGATTACTTCAATCTGTTAATCGATTAAGTGGACTGTGTTGAAAGTGTTAATCGATTACCCTGTTCTGTTAATCGATTAATCAAGGTGTTTTTCAGCATTAAGTGTTGTTTTCGAAAAGCGGACATTCTAACCGCTACACCTATTCAACCCCCCCCCCCCCCCCCCCCCCCCCCCCCCCTTCTAGGTGTATTGTAACCACTGATACCTAACAAGTGGTATCAGAGCTAGTGCGAAGTGCTAGCTCAACCGCGTATTCGTGATCCTTAGGGAAAAACGAATGGGTTCGTCAAACCCATTTGGTGGTGATGGTTCATCCATTAATCGACCACCTATATTCAGTGGTGAAGGGTATGCCTACTGGAAAGTCCGCATGCAAATTTTTATTGAAGCCATAGACTCGGATATTTGGGAATCCGTAGTCAACGGCCCTTTCGTTCCACAACATCTTGTGGACAATGAACCTAAAGACAAGCCTAAAAGTCTATGGACCGATGATGAGCGCAAAAAGGTGCAGCATAATCTACGCGCCAAAAATATCATCACATCGGCCCTATCCTATGATGAGTTCTTTAGAGTATCGCAGTGCCAAAATGCAAAAGAAATGTGGGACACTTTACAAGTGACTCATGAAGGCACTAGCGAAGTCAAGCGCGCTAGATTAAATGCGCTTACTCATGAGTATGAGTTATTTCGCATGTTACCTAGTGAATCAATCTGTGATATGCAAAAGCGATTTACTCATATTGTTAATCATTTAGTTGCTCTAGATAAATCTTTTGCCAGAGGTGAACTAACTAATAAAGTTTTGCGTTGTCTTGACAGGAAATGGCAACCAAAAGTAACTGCAATTGTTGAATCCAAAGATTTGGACTCTATGCCTCTAGCTACTTTATTTGGAAAACTTCAAGAGCACGAAATGGAATTGGGGTGCTTGACTATGCACGAAGATTCAGATCGGAAAAAGAAAAACATCAAATTAAAGGCCACGACCTCCAAATCAAAAGAAGATAAAGATGATGATGAATCTGACTCCGATCTAGATGATGAAACTATGAATCTCCTTGTTCGCAAATTTAGCAAATTCATCAAAAGAAAAGGAGGATTCAAGAAGTTTCAGAAGAAAGAAGCGAAAGAGTCAACCAACAAAGGCAAGAACAACAAAGATCGCTTCACTTGCCATGAGTGTGGAAAAGCCGGACATATGAGATTTCAATGTCCTACCTATCTGAAAAAGGTTGATTCAGAGAAGAGCACTCCCAGGGAATTCAAATCCAAGAAAGCTTACATTGTATGGGATGTACCTGAGGAGGAAACAACATCAAGCACTTCTAGTGAGGAGGAGTCAGCGAAGTTGTGTCTGATGGTCATATCTGACAACAATGGCAACTCAGACTCACACGAGGATAATGATGAGGTATATTCCGACACCTCATCCACTTCGGATGACTTACCCTCTTATGAAGTTTTATATAATGCTTATGTTGAGTTACATGAGGAATTAAAGAAATTGGCTAGAATAAATGTTGATAAGAAAAGGGAAATCTTTAGAAATGAAAAGAAACTAAGCCAATTACAAAAAGAATTAGATGAATTAAAATTAGAAAATGAAACTTTAGATCTCATCTATTCTTGTAACACATGTGACTGCTCTGCTGATAATTTATGTCAAAAGCCTGTATGTGAGACTTGCGAGATTTTGCAAGAAGACAATCTTAAACTAAAAGAAAAACTCGAACGTCTCACAAACAGTAAACAGCAATTAGACACTCTGCTCAGTCAAACAAGAAATGTTGGTGATCGTACTGGTCTAGGTTATACTCGCTCTGCTAAAAACAAGAGACCATATAGAAAACCTGTAGTTAATGCTAAGGATAAAAATCGTAGGCGCTCTCCTACTTGCTTTTATTGTAATACGTATGGTCATACTTCTTACTCTTGTTACATTAGAAAATATGGTATACCTAGCGGGGCTTAAGAAGGGAGATAATTCCCTAATCACTAACAGAAAAGGACCCAACATAATTTGGGTACCTGAGAAAAGCAGGTGATCTATTTTGCAGGTATGTCTTCGAACACAAGGACAAAAATGGTACTTAGACAGTGGATGTTCGAGACATATGACAGGTGACAGATCAAATTTCCTGGATCTATCACTTAAAGGAAAAGGATACGTCACGTACGGAGACAACAATAAGGGAAAGATACTTGGCACCGGAACAGTTGGTAACTCATCTCATACTCAAATTGAAAATGTTCTGTATGTTGAAGGACTAGAACATAATCTTCTAAGTATAAGTCAACTCTGTGACAAAGGTAATCGAGTATCTTTTGATTCTGATTGTTGCATCATTCGTGACATTTTATCTAATAATGTTAAATTTGTTGGTCATCGTATAAATAATATTTACATGGTTAACTTGGATGATGTCACCACATTATTTTCAAAATGTTTCATTTCTAAAGAAGATGACATTTGGCTCTGGCACAGACGCGTTGCACACATCCATATAAAACATCTAGATAAATTGTCATCAAACCAACTAGTTGAGGGGCTACCAAAACTAAATTTTAAAACTAAAGAGATTTGTGACACTTGTCAAAAGTGTAAACAAACCAAAAACTCTTTTAAAAACAAAAATGTGATATCCACTTCAAGACCTTTGGAGTTACTCCATATGGACTTGTTTGGACCATCACAAATCATGAGTTTTGGTGGTAGCTACTATGCTTTAGTTATTGTTGATGATTTCTCTCGTTTTACATGGACATTATTTTTATCTGCTAAAAGCGACGCTTTCAACTCTTTTAAAAATCTTGCCAAGCAAATCCAAAACCAACTTAACCTGAAAATAGTATATATTCGAAGTGATCACGGGGGAGAATTTGAGAACTTTCAGTTCGACAAATTCTGTGATAAGCACGGCATTATGCATCAGTTCTCTGCTCCTCGCACTCCACAACAAAATGGAGTTGTTGAAAGGAAAAATCGTGTGCTAGAAGAATTAGCGAGAACCATGCTTAATGAAAGTAATACCCCTAAATATTTCTGGGCAGATGCAGTTCATACTGCATGCTATGTTATAAATCGAGTATTGTTAAGGCCTAATTTGAATAAAACTCCTTATGAACTATTAAAAGGTCGTAAACCAAACATATCCCATCTTCACGCTTTCAGTTGCAAATGTTTTATATTAAATAATGGAAAGCGGGCTGTAGGAAAATTTGATTCAAAAGCCGATGAGGGAATATTTTTGGGATATTCAATTCATAGCAAAGCGTTCAGAATTTTTAATAAGTATTCTATGCAAGTTGAAGAGTCTATCCATGTACAGTTTGATGAATCTTCTCCAAAAGAGAAGAGAAAGGTTGTATCTGATGATGTTGCAGGTGCTTTGGAAGAAGCATACTCAAAGAACATGGATAATGTAGAAGCAGCCGATGAATAACGTCAAAACAAATCTCAGGAGCATTCAGATATGCCAGTTGTGTGGAAAACCAAGAAAGCTCACCCGATCGATAAAGTAATAGGTGACATATCTACGGGAGTGGTAACCCGTAGTTCCTTACGAAACTTCTGTAACTTCGTAGCTTTTGTTTCTCAAATTGAGCCTAAGACCATTGATGAGGCCATTGAGGATGTGCACTGGGGTATAGCTATGCAAGAAGAGCTAAACCAGTTCGAACGCAATAATGTTTGGGACTTGGTCCCTAAACCTAAAGATCATCCTGTGATTGGTACTCGATGGGTCTTCATAAACAAGCTTGATGAATCAGGCTTGATCATTCGAAATAAAGCACGCTTGGTGGCCCAAGGCTACAACCAGGAGGAAGGTATCGATTATGACGAAACCTATGCTCCTGTAGCCAGATTAGAGGCCATCAGGATGCTACTTTCCTTTGCATCGATTATGAACTTCAAATTATTTCAGATGGACGTAAAAAGCGCCTTCTTGAATGGCTATATTCAAGAAGAAGTTTATGTTAACCAACCGCCTGGTTTTGAAAATTTTAAATATCCGAACCATGTTTATAAACTTAAAAAGGCACTCTATGGTCTCAAACAAGCTCCTAGAGCTTGGTATGATAGACTTAGTACCTTTCTTTTAGAAAAAGGGTTCGAAAGAGGCTTGGTTGACACAACGCTTTTTATTCGTAAATCAGAAAACTCTGTATTACTTGTGCAAATATATGTAGATGACATAATTTTTGGATCTACTAATGATATTTTGTGTAAGGATTTTTCTGAGATGATGCAGGGGGAGTTCGAAATGTCTATGATGGGAGAACTTACGTTCTTTCTAGGACTTCAGATAAAGCAACTAGAAAATGGTATTTTCATCCATCAGACAAAATATTGCAAAGAACTGCTCAAGAAAATTGAGATGAACAATTGTAAGGAAGCTTCCACTCCTATGGCATCTGCTTGCTACCTAGATAAGGACGAAAAAGGAAAAACTATAGAGGTAACAAAGTATCGAGGAATTATTGGGTCTTTACTTTACTTAACTGCAAGTAGGCCTGATATCATGTTTAGTGTATGCATGTGTGCTAGATTTCAATCATCTCCTAAAGAATCACATCTTACAACTGTTAAAAGAATCATGAGATACTTAAAAGGAACAACTAACATGGGATTATGGTATCCTCGGGATGCCTCATTATCCTTGGTAGGTTATTCCGATTCCGATTTCGCCGGATGTAAATTGGATCGGAAAAGCACTAGTGGTACTTCTCACTTGTTGGGGAGTTCATTAGTAGCATGGCACAGCAAAAAGCAAGCTTGTGTTGCTTTGTCCACCGCCGAAGCGGAATACATTGCCGCTGGTGTGTGTTGCGCTCAAATCCTCTGGATGAAGCAGCAACTCAAGGACTATGGTCTTAATATTGAAAAGATCCCTATTAAATGCGATAACACAAGTGCCATAAACCTTTCCAAGAATCCCGTCTTGCATTCTAGAACTAAGCATATAGAAATTAGACATCATTTTCTGCGTGATCATGTACAAAAAGGTGATTGCGTTCTTGAATTTGTTGAAACTTCTAAACAATTAGCTGATATTTTCACCAAGCCCCTTCCCAGGGATACTTTCTTTGTTCTAAGGAGAGAACTTGGAATTCTTGATGAACAATATCTTGATTAAAATTGTTTAGGTGTTTACATTATCGTCTAGTTTCTCTATGTCTTTGTTTCTTTAGTTGTTCGATATTTGCTTTATTGCCAAGGTATATCTCTTGATTATTTTTTTTGTGATTCTGAATGTTTAAATAAATCTGTCACATTGTATGCCAAAGCCTTAAGAAGTTGAAACCATTTTACTGCCTGAAAATTTTTTTTTTACTATGCGTAATCGATTAAATATTAAATTAATCGATTACCTGGGCATCAGTTGCTTGAAAATTCGAAATTCTACTATAAGTAATCGATTACATTTTCACTTAATCGATTACCTGGGCATCAGTTCTTTCAAAAATTCGAAATTTCACACTGATTAATCGATTAACCCTGCCCGTTAATCGATTAAAACCAGTTTTATAAAGGCAAACAGTAGCTCGGTTTCACACTTTTTCTGGTTTTCTCACTTTCTCTTTTCTGCTTTGAGATTCTAAATCTATAACACAACCAATCCAAAGTGCATCAAAAGTAGAAACACCTATTCCTAACCCTCTTAAAACCATCAAGGAATCATCTCTTTTCATCCTCATTATATCACATCCCCAAGGTTCCACTAAACATAACCTAGGTTAGGTTTGCCTACACCCATATTTGACCTCTCACTGCCATTTTCGGTTTCTGCCACATTATGGAGCAAAGTCGTCCTAAAAGGGTCAAAACATCAGCCACTCGTGTACGAAGACGAGAGGTCGGTTCGCCTTCCGTTCGGGACCGTGGTGACCCCTACTATTCACTCATTCTGCAAGAAACCCGTATGGCGAAATTCCAAGGTCGGAAACCTACATATATACGGTATGTTGACTTAACTTGGTTATCGGAACAGAACTTTAGCTTCCCGCATGACATGGAAGCTCAGGGAACTATTCAGTTCATGGAATTAAAGGGACAAGTCTACCCTGCTCTCGTTAGGGAATTCTATGCTAATTTTAGATATAAGGATGGAAAATATTGGTCAATGATTTCTGGCAATTTGTTTGAACTCAACGATGAAATTTTCATGAATGTCGGTGGTTTATCTTCTTCTGGATATAGTATAGGAGATTGTTCCTGGGTAAAGGAAAATTTTGATCCTACTGAAGTCTATAAATCTTTTCTAAGAGGCCCTCATTTATACATTCAGGGTCAACTGACCAAAGCTGGGTCACTTTCTGTTGAGAACATGCTGCTACACTACATTATTGCTTACATCTTAGTACAGAGGAACACAAATCACGCACAGCCTACTGTGAATGATTTACGTTTCATGTATGCAGTGAAGAATAATGTGATGATTAATTGGCCTGAGGAGATCTTGAAAATTATGAACAGTGTATCTTTATCTCAGTCGAAGCTGCTTCCCTACAGTATCTTCATCTCACGCATCGTTGACTATTTGCGCATTGACGTTTCCGATACTATCATTGTTGAATATACCGACAAGGATCATCTGGTTGGTGAAAGCCTCATACATAAGATGGGTATATACAAGTATGGTAGTACTTGGCAATACCAAGAGGACTACACCACTTTTGGTCTGGATTTATCTGATGATGATAATCAGGATGGCACAGATAATCAGCATGCTACAGCTCAGGGGGAGCCTTCAAGATCAGCACCTCAGAACTCTGCTTTTGGATTCGATCAGTTGGACGCTATGGAGCAACGGCTTAACAACCGTATGGATCTTCACTTCCAAGGACTAAAAGACTCATACTTTGCTGGTATGGAACAGTATGAGGAGCGACAAACTGCGTATTCAGATAACCAATTTCGGGAGTTGAGGAATCTGATTCAATCTACCGCTGAAGCTCAGAATGCCTTGTTTTGTTCAGAATTTCAGAAGCTATCTATGCTTATCAGGGGAGATCAGAACATTGTCACTTCTGCTGATCACACTGACGATCCTCATCCTCCACCTCAACCTTAGTTTAGAAGACTTTAGACCTAGGATATCTTACCTTAGGTTTATTTCTTCTTTTTGGCACTCTTTGGATTTAGATACGGTTATGGATTCTAGTATTTCTGTTGCGTGCCTCTTTTATGTTGTTAATTGACATTTTCTGGTTTATCTGGCTGCTAAACATTGTTACTCTTTATGCTATTTTATAATTATGTCGAATAGCCTACTATGTTTATGTGTATGGTTCTTGATCGTATGAGATTTTCTGCCTTGATATGTTTCATCTCGTATGCCGTTCACTTCACTTGTTTGGCTATTTCTGTTGTATAAACTTGCACACTTGTTTAATCCTCTTTAATGTAAAATAGGTTAATTGTTATATCCCAATATTAACTCATTAACTGTGTTTTATGCATTACTCATATCTCTGCCTCTTCTTTGACCTGAGTTATCTTTTTGATAATGTCAAAAGGGGGAGAAAGGTTGTTTTGTTGTTTTCTGATTGTGCAGGTTGATCGTAATAACAGCTTCCGATATTTGCGCATCATATCAACCTTGCCAACACAATCTTCAAGCTATCTACATTTGATGTGGAGTTTGTCATCATCAAAAAAGGGGAGATTGAAAGTGTGCATGTCAAGAGGAACACTTTGGAAAGCTCTCCTTATATGACTTGGTTTTGATGAGGACAACTTGTGCTAACATGAGCTTGAAGATCATCAACAAATCAACATGCTTAAGCCTTCCGATTGGTATCTTGCTTAGACTAGATTAGTTTAGGTTGAGTCCAAGGCTTAAGTCACCTAATACATATCTCAATTGCATAAATCTTTTAAATCTTTTTCATCTTGAGATATGTCGTTCATAATATGTTCATGCATCATATAAATACATGTACATGTGCATTCTAGGCATAATCTAAGTATTAAACATGTACGAATTTAAGTGCATAACATATTTGAAGTTTTTACACATGAAAGTGTGCTGTTAATCGATTACCACTTGGCTTAATCGATTAATCTAACTGTTTGCACAGTGTAATCGATTACAACAAATGTCAATCGATTAATCTAACATTTTTGTGAAGCTTAATCGATTAAAGCTGTCGTTAATCGATTAACTGGGCTTTTATTTCAATTCTTTATAAACTGCATTTTCAGAATTGATCTCAAAAGTTGCATGTTAAATTTTTAGAGAGTTAGAGCATATTTTCGTGTTAATTGTTGCATCTAGTTGTAAATGCATTTGTGAGCTTAGAAAAGAGAGAATTCTATGCTTTAGGATTGAGTGCTTTTCATGATACATTTCTCATCTTTTCTTGTCACATGTTCTTGCATTTTTACATGATTCTTGATTAGATGCTTACACATAATGCATTCTGTTTTTTCACTAATACATTTTTCATACTGCATGAGCTTGTATTAGGTGATTAGAGTAAAGCCTTATCTTGTTAGATATAAGTCTTGTTATAGCTTAAGTTTACTCTGTATTGTTTTGTTTGAATAAGTGTTGTAATTGTGGGAATCTCAAGGTGTCATATCACCAAGAGATTGAGTGTGTCTTCACTGAGTGTTAGACTTAGGGATAAGTAAAGAACAAGGTTCTTGGCTGGGGCTACGCCGAAAGAAAGGTTTTCTTTGTCGGTAGGAAGGGAGTCAAACCATAGAATAGGTTTCTTTTTATCTTGTAAGTGTCTAATTGTTGTAATTGGATAGTGTGTATGTAATTAACATTCATTCAATTATAGTGAAGAAAAATCTCCCAAATCAGCCGGGAGGCCTGGATGTAGTTTGCGGTGGACAAGCAAACGAACCAGGATAAAATTCTTGTTGCAGGACTTTTTCTATCTCTATCTCTTTATTGCATTTGATCGATTAATTTGTTAAGTAGATTTAATTGATAATCTGTGTCTATACTGTTTTACTTGTACTCTGATAATATTCTGTAAGCCTGGTATAATCGTTTCATTATCAATTAATTGTCGAGCAAGAAACTGTACTTGCATTTGCTTACTGTCTCGGTTTAATCGATTAAGTGTGGTGTGTTAATCGATTACTTCAATCTGTTAATCGATTAAGTGGACTGTGTTGAAAGTGTTAATCGATTACCCTGTTCTGTTAATCGATTAATCAAGGTGTTTTTCAGCATTAAGTGTTGTTTTCGAAAAGCGGACATTCTAACCGCTACACCTATTCAACCCCCCCCCCCCCCCCCCCCCCCCCCTTTCTAGGTGTATTGTAACCACTGATACCTAACAACATTCTTACTGACTTACTAACTGAATGACTGACTAACGCACTTAGTGAATGACTGACTGTCTTACTTAATGAATGAATTACTGACTTACTGACAGAATGATTGACTTACTTACTGAATGACTGACTGACTTACTTACAGAATGACTGAGTGACTAACTTAATCAATGACTGACCGACTTACTTACTGAATGACAGAGTGACTTACTTAATGAATGACTGACCGACTTACTTACTCAATGACTCAGTGACTTACTTAATGAATGACTGACCGACTTACATACTGAATGACTGAGTGACTTACTGACTGACTTACTTACTGAATGAATGAGAGACTTACTTACTGAATGACAGACCGACTTACTTACTGAATGACTGACTTACTTACTTGCTGACTTACTGACAGAATGACTGAATTACTTACTGAATGACTGACTTACTTACTTATTGAATGACCGAGTGACTTACTTAATGAATGACTTACCGACATATTTACTGAATGACTGAGTGACTAACTTAATGAATGATTGACCGACTTACTTACTGAATGACTGAGTGACTTACTGACTGACTTACTTATTGAATGACTGACTGACTTACTGACAAACATACTTACTGAATGACTGACTTACTTACTTACTGAATGACTTACTAACTTATTGACTGACTTACTTACTTAATGACTTACTTACAGAATGACTGATTGACTTACTTACTGAATGACTGATTTTCTTACTTACTGAATGAATGATTGACTTACTAACTGACTTACTTATAAAATGACTGACTGACTTACTTACTGAATGACTGACTTACTTACTTTCTGAATAACTGATTGACTTACTAACTGACTTACTTACAGAATGACTGACTGACTTACTTACTGAATGAATGACTTACTTACTTACTGACTGACTGACTGACTGACTCACTTACTAAATGACTGACTAACTTACTAACATAATTACTGACTTACTTACTGAATGACTGACTGACTTGGTGACTGATTGCCTTACTTACTGAATGACTGACTGACTTGGTGACTGATTGCCTTACTTACTGAATGACTGACTGACTTACTGACTGAATGGCTGACTTACTAACTGAAGGACTGACTAACGTACTTAGTGAATAACTGAATGACTTACTTACTGAACGACTGAGTGACTTACTTAATCAATGACTGACCGACTTACTTACTGAATGACTGAGTGACATACTTTATGAATGACTGACCGACTAACTTACTGAATGACTGAGTGACTTACTTAATGAATGACTGACCGACTCAATTACTGAATGACTGAGTGACTTAGTGACTGACTTACTTACTGAATGACTGACCGACATACTTACTAAATGACTGACTGACTTACTTACTGACTTACTGATAGAATGACTGACTTACTTACTGAATGACTAACTGACTTACTTACTGAATAACTGAGTGAATTACTTAATGAATGACTTACCGACTTACTTACTGAATGATTGAGTGACTAACTTAATGAATGACTGGCCGACTTACTTACTGAATGACAGAGTGATCTTACTAACTGACTTACTTATTGAATGACTGACTGACTTACTTACTGATTGACTTACTAATTGACTTACTTACTGAATAAATGATTGACTTACTAACTGACTTACTTAGAGAATGACTGACTTACTTACTGACTGACTTACTGAATGACTGATTGACTTACTAACTGACTTACTTACAGAATGACTGACTGACTTCCTTACTGAATGACTGATTGACTTACTTACTGAATGATTGACTGACTTACAGACTGACTAACTTACTAAATGACTGACTAACTTACTAACAGAATGACTGACTAACTTACTAACAGAATGACTGACTAACTTAGTGACTGATTGACTTACTTACTAAATGACTGACTGACTTAGTTACTGAATGAATGACTGACTTACTTAATGAATGACTAAATGACTTACTTACTGAATGACTGACTGACAGACTTAATTATTGACTGACTGTTGACATACTGACTAACTTACTTACTGAATGATTGATTGACATACTTACCGAATGACTGACTAACTTACTGATTGACTTACTTACTGAATGACTGCTGACTTACTTACTGACTGAATGACTGATTGACTTACATACTGAATGACTGACTTACTGACTGAATGACTGACTTACATTCTTACTGACTTACTAACTGAATGACTGACTAACGCACTTAGTGAATGACTGACCGACTTACTTAATGAATGAATTACTGACTTACTGACAGAATGATTGACTTACTTACTGAATGACTGACTGACTTACTAACAGAATGACTGAGTGACTAACTTAATCAATGACTGACCGACTTACTTACTGTATGACTGAGTGACTTACTTAATGAATGACTGACAGACTTACTTACTCAATGACTCAGTGACTTACTTAATGAATGACTGACCGACTTACATACTGAATGACTGAGTGACTTACTGACTGACTTACTTACTGAATGAATGACAGACTTACTTACTGAATGACAGACCGACTTAGTTACTGAATGACTGACTGACTTACTTGCTGACTTACTGACAGAATGACTGAATTACTTACTGAATGACTGACTTACTTACTTATTGAATGACTGAGTGACTTACTTAATGAATGACTTACCGACATACTTACTGAATGATTGAGTGACTAACTTAATGAATGACTGGCCGAATTACTTACTGAATGACTGAGTGACTTACTGACTGACTAACTTATTGAATGACTGACTGACTTACTTACTTACTGAATGACTGATTGACTTACTGACTGACTAACTGACTTACTTACTGACATACTGACAGAATGACTGACTTACTTACTGAATGACTAACTGACTTACATACTGAATAACTGAGTGAATTAATTAATGAATGACTTACCGACTTACTAACTAACTTACTTACAGAATGACTGATTGACTTACTTACTGAATGAATGATTGACTTACTTACTGAATGACTGACTGACTTACAGACTGACTAACTTACTAAATGACTGACTAACTTACTAACAGAATGACTGACTGACTTACTTACTGAATGACAGAATGACTTAGGGACTGATTGACTTACTTAATAAATGACTGACTGACTTAGTTACTGAATGATTGACTGACTTACTTAATGAATGACTGAATGACTTACTTACTGAATGACTGACTGACAGACTTAATTAATGAATGACTGTTGACATACTGACTAACTTACTGAATGACTGATTGACATACTTACCGAATGACTGACTAACTTACTGATTGACTTACTTACTGAATGACTGCTGACTTACTTGCTGACTGAATGACTGATTGACTTACATACTGAATGACTGACTGACTTACTGACTGAATGGCTGACTTACATTCTTACTGACTTACTAACTGAATGACTGACTAACGTACTTAGTGAATGACTGACTGACTTACTTACTGAATGACTGAGTGACTTACTTAATCAATGACTGACCGACTTACTTACTGAATGACTGAGTGACTTACTTAATGAATGACTGACCAACTTACTTACTGAATGACTAATTGACTTACTTAACGAATGACTGACCGACTTACATACTGAATGACTCAGTGACTTACTGACTGACTTACTTACAGAATGAAAGACTGACTTACTTACTAAATGACAGACCGACTTACTTACTGAATGACTGACTTACTTACTTATTGACTTACTGACAGAATGACTGAATTACTTACTGAATGACTGACTTACTTACTTATTGAATGACTGAGTGACTTACTTAATGAATGACTTACCGACATATTTACTGAATGACTGAGTGACTAACTTAATGAATGATTGACCGACTTACTTACTGAATGACTGAGTGACTTACTGACTGACTTACTTATTGAATGACTGACTGACTTACTGACAAACATACTTACTGAATGACTGACTTACTTACTTACTGAATGACTTACTAACTTATTGACTGACTTACTTACTTAATGACTTACTTACAGAATGACTGATTGACTTACTTACTGAATGACTGATTTTCTTACTTACTGAATGAATGATTTACTTACTAACTGACTTACTTATAGAATGACTGACTGACTTACTTACTGAATGACTGACTGACTTACTTTCTGAATAACTAATTGACTTACTAACTGACTTACTTACAGAATGACTGACTGACTTACTTACTGAATGAATGACTTACTTACTTACTTACTGACTGACTGACTGACTCACTTACTAAATGACTGACTAACTTACTAACATAATTACTGACTTACTTACTAAATGACTGACTGACTTGGTGACTGATTGCCTTACTTACTGAATGACTGACTGACTTGGTGACTGATTGCCTTACTTACTGAATGACTGACTGACTTACTGACTGAATGGCTGACTTACTAACTGAATGACTGACTAACGTACTTAGTGAATGACTGAATGACTTACTTACTGAATGACTGAGTGACTTACTTAATCAATGACTGACCGACTTACTTACTGAATGACTGAGTGACTTACTTTATGAATGACTGACCGACTAACTTACTGAATGACTGAGTGACTTACTTAATGAATGACTGACCGACTCAATTACTGAATGACTGAGTGACTTACTGACTGACTTACTTATTGAATGACTGACTGACTTACTGACAAACATACTTACTGAATGACTGACCGACTTACATACTGAATGACGCAGTGACTTACTGACTGACTTACTTACAGAATGAAAGACTGACTTACTTACTAAATGACTGACCGACTTACTTACTGAATGACTTACTTACTTACTTATTGACTTACTGACAGAATGACTGAATTACTTACTGAATGACTGACTTACTTAGTTATTGAATGACTGAGTGACTTACTTAATGAATGACTTACCGACATATTTACTGAATGACTGAGTGACTAACTTAATGAATGATTGACCGACTTACTTACTGAATGACTGAGTGACTTACTGACTGACTTACTTATTGAATGACTGACTGACTTACTGACAAACATACTTACTGAATGACTGACTTACTTACTTACTGAATGACTTACTAACTTATTGACTGACTTACTTACTTAATGACTTACTTACAGAATGACTGATTGACTTACTTACTGAATGACTGATTTTCTTACTTACTGAATGAATGATTGACTTACTAACTGACTTACTTATAAAATGACTGACTGACTTACTTACTGAATGACTGACTTACTTACTTTCTGAATAACTGATTGACTTACTAACTGACTTACTTACAGAATGACTGACTGACTTACTTACTGAATGAATGACTTACTTACTTACTGACTGACTGACTGACTGACTCACTTACTAAATGACTGACTAACTTACTAACATAATTACTGACTTACTTACTGAATGACTGACTGACTTGGTGACTGATTGCCTTACTTACTGAATGACTGACTGACTTGGTGACTGATTGCCTTACTTACTGAATGACTGACTGACTTACTGACTGAATGGCTGACTTACTAACTGAAGGACTGACTAACGTACTTAGTGAATAACTGAATGACTTACTTACTGAACGACTGAGTGACTTACTTAATCAATGACTGACCGACTTACTTACTGAATGACTGAGTGACATACTTTATGAATGACTGACCGACTAACTTACTGAATGACTGAGTGACTTACTTAATGAATGACTGACCGACTCAATTACTGAATGACTGAGTGACTTAGTGACTGACTTACTTACTGAATGACTGACCGACATACTTACTAAATGACTGACTGACTTACTTACTGACTTACTGATAGAATGACTGACTTACTTACTGAATGACTAACTGACTTACTTACTGAATAACTGAGTGAATTACTTAATGAATGACTTACCGACTTACTTACTGAATGATTGAGTGACTAACTTAATGAATGACTGGCCGACTTACTTACTGAATGACAGAGTGATCTTACTAACTGACTTACTTATTGAATGACTGACTGACTTACTTACTGATTGACTTACTAATTGACTTACTTACTGAATAAATGATTGACTTACTAACTGACTTACTTAGAGAATGACTGACTTACTTACTGACTGACTTACTGAATGACTGATTGACTTACTAACTGACTTACTTACAGAATGACTGACTGACTTCCTTACTGAATGACTGATTGACTTACTTACTGAATGATTGACTGACTTACAGACTGACTAACTTACTAAATGACTGACTAACTTACTAACAGAATGACTGACTAACTTACTAACAGAATGACTGACTAACTTAGTGACTGATTGACTTACTTACTAAATGACTGACTGACTTAGTTACTGAATGAATGACTGACTTACTTAATGAATGACTAAATGACTTACTTACTGAATGACTGACTGACAGACTTAATTATTGACTGACTGTTGACATACTGACTAACTTACTTACTGAATGATTGATTGACATACTTACCGAATGACTGACTAACTTACTGATTGACTTACTTACTGAATGACTGCTGACTTACTTACTGACTGAATGACTGATTGACTTACATACTGAATGACTGACTTACTGACTGAATGACTGACTTACATTCTTACCGACTTACTAACTGAATGACTGACTAACGCACTTAGTGAATGACTGACCGACTTACTTAATGAATGAATTACTGACTTACTGACAGAATGATTGACTTACTTACTGAATGACTGACTGACTTACTAACAGAATGACTGAGTGACTAACTTAATCAATGACTGACCGACTTACTTACTGTATGACTGAGTGACTTACTTAATGAATGACTGACAGACTTACTTACTCAATGACTCAGTGACTTACTTAATGAATGACTGAGTGACTTACTAACTGACTTACTTACTGAATGAATGACAGACTTACTTACTGAATGACAGACCGACTTAGTTACTGAATGACTGACTGACTTACTTGCTGACTTACTGACAGAATGACTGAATTACTTACTGAATGACTGACTTACTTACTTATTGAATGACTGAGTGACTTACTTAATGAATGACTTACCGACATACTTACTGAATGATTGAGTGACTAACTTAATGAATGACTGGCCGAATTACTTACTGAATGACTGAGTGACTTACTGACTGACTAACTTATTGAATGACTGACTGACTTACTTACTTACTGAATGACTGATTGACTTACTGACTGACTAACTGACTTACTTACTGACATACTGACAGAATGACTGACTTACTTACTGAATGACTAACTGACTTACATACTGAATAACTGAGTGAATTAATTAATGAATGACTTACCGACTTACTAACTAACTTACTTACAGAATGACTGATTGACTTACTTACTGAATGAATGATTGACTTACTTACTGAATGACTGACTGACTTACAGACTGACTAACTTACTAAATGACTGACTAACTTACTAACAGAATGACTGACTGACTTACTTACTGAATGACAGAATGACTTAGGGACTGATTGACTTACTTAATAAATGACTGACTGACTTAGTTACTGAATGATTGACTGACTTACTTAATGAATGACTGAATGACTTACTTACTGAATGACTGACTGACAGACTTAATTAATGAATGACTGTTGACATACTGACTAACTTACTGAATGACTGATTGACATACTTACCGAATGACTGACTAACTTACTGATTGACTTACTTACTGAATGACTGCTGACTTACTTGCTGACTGAATGACTGATTGACTTACATACTGAATGACTGACTGACTTACTGACTGAATGGCTGACTTACATTCTTACTGACTTACTAACTGAATGACTGACTAACGTACTTAGTGAATGACTGACTGACTTACTTACTGAATGACTGAGTGACTTACTTAATCAATGACTGACCGACTTACTTACTGAATGACTGAGTGACTTACTTAATGAATGACTGACCAACTTACTTACTGAATGACTAATTGACTTACTTAACGAATGACTGACCGACTTACATACTGAATGACTCAGTGACTTACTGACTGACTTACTTACAGAATGAAAGACTGACTTACTTACTAAATGACAGACCGACTTACTTACTGAATGACTTACTTACTTACTTATTGACTTACTGACAGAATGACTGAATTACTTACTGAATGACTGACTTACTTACTTATTGAATGACTGAGTGACTTACTTAATGAATGACTTACCGACATATTTACTGAATGACTGAGTGACTAACTTAATGAATGATTGACCGACTTACTTACTGAATGACTGAGTGACTTACTGACTGACTTACTTATTGAATGACTGACTGACTTACTGACAAACATACTTACTGAATGACTGACTTACTTACTTACTGAATGACTTACTAACTTATTGACTGACTTACTTACTTAATGACTTACTTACAGAATGACTGATTGACTTACTTACTGAATGACTGATTTTCTTACTTACTGAATGAATGATTGACTTACTAACTGACTTACTTATAGAATGACTGACTGACTTACTTACTGAATGACTGACTGACTTACTTTCTGAATAACTGATTGACTTACTAACTGACTTACTTACAGAATGACTGACTGACTTACTTACTGAATGAATGACTTACTTACTTACTTACTTACTGACTGACTGACTCACTTACTAAATGACTGACTAACTTACTAACATAATTACTGACTTACTTACTGAATGACTGACTGACTTGGTGACTGATTGCCTTACTTACTGAATGACTGACTGACTTGGTGACTGATTGCCTTACTTACTGAATGACTGACTGACTTACTGACTGAATGGCTGACTTACTAACTGAATGACTGACTAACGTACTTAGTGAATGACTGAATGACTTACTTACTGAATGACTGAGTGACTTACTTAATCAATGACTGACCGACTTACTTACTGAATGACTGAGTGACTTACTTTATGAATGACTGACCGACTAACTTACTGAATGACTGAGTGACTTACTTAATGAATGACTGACCGACTCAATTACTGAATGACTGAGTGACTTACTTACTGAATGACTGACCGACATACTTACTAAATGACTGACTGACTTACTTACTGACTTTCTGATAGAATGACTGACTTACTTACTGAATGACTAACTGACTTACTTACTGAATAACTGAGTGAATTACTTAATGAATGACTTACCGACTTACTTACTGAATGATTGAGTGACTAACTTAATGAATGACTGGCCGACTTACTTACTGAATGACAGAGTGACTTACTAACTGACTTACTTATTGAATGACTGACTGACTTACTTACTGATTGACTTACTAATTGACTTACTTACTGAATAACTGATTAACTTACTAACTGACTTACTTAGAGAATGACTGACTTACTTACTGATTGACTTACTGAATGACTGATTGACTTACTAACTGACTTACTTACAGAATGACTGACTGACTTACTTACTGAATGACTGATTGACTTACTTACTGAATGACTGACTGACTTACAGACTGACTAACTTACTAAATGACTGACTAACTTACTAACAGAATGACTGACTAACTTACTTACTGAATGACTGACTGACTTAGTGACTAATTGACTTACTTACTAAATGACTGACTGACTTAGTTACTGAATGAATGACTGACTTACTTAATGAATGACAAAATGACTTACTTACTGAATGACTGACTGACAGACTTAATTATTGAATGACTGTTGACATACTGACTAACTTACTTACTGAATGATTGATTGACATACTTACCGAATGACAGACTAACTTACTGATTGACTTACTTACTGAATGACTGCTGACTTACTTACTGACTGAATGACTGATTGACTTACATACTGAATGACTGACTTACTGACTGAATGACTGACTTACATTCTTACTGACTTACTAACTGAATGACTGACTAACGCACTTAGTGAATGACTGACTGACTTACTTAATGAATGAATTACTGACTTACTGACAGAATGATTGACTTACTTACTGAATGACTGACTGACTTACTTACAGAATGACTGAGCGACTAACTTAATCAATGACTGACCGACTTACTTACTGAATGACTGAGTGACTTACTTAATGAATGACTGACCGACTTACTTACTCAATGACTCAGTGACTTACTTAATGAATGACTGACCGACTTACATACTGAATGACTGAGTGACTTACTGACTGACTTACTTACTGAATGAATGACAGACTTACTTACTGAATGACAGACCGACTTACTTACTGAATGACTGACTGACTTACTTGCTGACTTACTGACAAAATGACTGAATTACTTACTGAATGACTGACTTACTTACTTATTGAATGGCTGAGTGACTTACTTAATGAATGACTTACCGACATACTTACTGAATGATTGAGTGACTAACTTAATGAATGACTGGCCGAATTACTTACTGAATGACTGAGTGACTTACTGACTGACTTACTTATTGAATGACTGACTGACTTACTTACTGAATGACTGACTGACTTACTTACTGAATGACTGATTGACTTACTGACTTACTAACTAACTTACTTACTGACATACTGACAGAATGACTGACTTACTTACTGAATGACTAACTGACTTACTTACTGAATAACTGAGTGAATTAATTAATGAATGACTTACCGACTTACTAACTAACTTACTTACAGAATGACTGATTGACTTACTTACTGAATGAATGATTGACTTACTTACTGAATGACTGACTGACTTACAGACTGACTAACTTACTAAATGACTGACTAACTTACTAACAGAATGACTGACTGACTTACTTACTGAATGACAGAATGACTTAGGGACTGATTGACTTACTTAATAAATGACTGACTGACTTAGTTACTGAATGATTGACTGACTTACTTAATGAATGACTGAATGACTTACTTACTGAATGACTGACTGACAGACTTAATTAATGAATGACTGTTGACATACTGACTAACTTACTAAATGACTGATTGACATTCTTACCGAATGACTGACTAACTTACTGATTGACTTACTTACTGAATGACTGCTGACTTACTTGCTGACTGAATGACTGATTGACTTACATACTGAATGACGGACTGACTTACTGACTGAATGGCTTACTTACATTCTTACTGACTTAATAACTGAATGACTGACTAACGTACTTAGTGAATGACTGACTGACTTACTTACTGAATGACTGAGTGACTTACTTAATCAATGACTGACCAACTTACTTACTGAATGACTGAGTGACTTACTTAATGAATGACTGACCAACTTACTTACTGAATGACTAATTGACTTACTTAACGAATGACTGACCGACTTACATACTGAATGACTCAGTGACTTACTGACTGACTTACTTACAGAATGAAAGACTGACTTACTTACTAAATGACAGACCGACTTACTTACTGAATGACTTACTTACTTACTTATTGACTTACTGACAGAATGACTGAATTACTTACTGAATGACTGACTTACTTACTTATTGAATGACTGAGTGACTTACTTAATGAATGACTTACCGACATATTTACTGAATGACTGAGTGACTAACTTAATGAATGATTGACCGACTTACTTACTGAATGACTGAGTGACTTACTGACTGACTTACTTATTGAATGACTGACTGACTTACTGACAAACATACTTACTGAATGACTGACTTACTTACTTACTGAATGACTTACTAACTTATTGACTGACTTAATGACTTACTTACAGAATGATTGATTGACTTACTTACTGAATGACTGATTTTCTTACTTACTGAATGAATGATTGACTTAC
Organism: Lupinus albus; assembly: GCA_009771035.1. Lineage (NCBI taxonomy): Eukaryota > Viridiplantae > Streptophyta > Magnoliopsida > Fabales > Fabaceae > Lupinus > Lupinus albus. The sequence continues at coordinate 6,871,299 of CM020006.1, read as the reverse complement.
TAACTGACTTACTTATAGAATGACTGACTGACGTACTTACTGAATGACTGACTGACTTACTTTCTGAATAACTGATTGACTTACTAACTGACTTACTTACAGAATGACTGACTGACTTACTTACTGAATGAATGACTTACTTACTTACTGACTGACTGACTGACTGACTGACTGACTCACTTACTAAATGACTGACTAACTTACTAACATAATTACTGACTTACTTACTGAATGACTGACTGACTTGGTGACTGATTGCCTTAATTACTGAATGACTAACTGACTTGGTGACAGATTGCCTTACTTACTGAATGACTGACTGACTTACTGACTGAATGGCTGACTTACTAACTGAATGACTGACTAACGTACTTAGTGAATGACTGAATGACTTACTTACTGAATGACTGAGTGACTTACTTAATCAATGACTGACCGACTTACTTACTGAATGACTGAGTGACTTACTTTATGAATGACTGACCGACTAACTTACTGAATGACTGAGTGACTTACTTAATGAATGACTGACCGACTCAATTACTGAATGACTGAGTGACTTACTGACTGACTTACTTACTGAATGAATGACTGACTTACTTACTGAATGACTGACCGACATATTTACTAAATGACTGACTGACTTACTTACTGACTTACTGATAGAATGACTGACTTACTTACTGAATGACTAACTGACTTACTTACTGAATAACTGAGTGAATTACTTAATGAAAGACTTACCGACTTACTTACTGAATGATTGAGTGACTAACTTAATGAATGACTGGCCGACTTACTTACTGAATGACAGAGTGACTTACTAACTGACTTACTTATTGAATGACTGACTGACTTACTTACTGATTGACTTACTAATTGACTTACTTACTGAATAACTGATTGACTTACTAACTGACTTACTTAGAGAATGACTGACTTACTTACTGACTGACTTATTGAATGACTGATTGACTAACTAACTGACTTACTTACAGAATGACTGACTTACTTACTTACTGAATGACTGATTGAGTTATTTACTGAATGACTGACTGACTTACAGACTGACTAACTTACTAAATGACTGACTAACTTACTAACAGAATGACTGACTAACTTACTTACTGAATGACTGACTGACTTAGTGACTGATTGACTTACTTACTAAATGACTGACTGACTTAGTTACTGAATGAATGACTGACTTACTTAATGAATGACTAAATGACTTACTTACTGAATGACTGACTGACAGACTTAATTATTGAATGACTGTTGACATACTGACTAACTTACTTACTGAATGATTGATTGACATACTTACCGAATGACTGACTAACTTACTGATTGACTTACTTAATGAATGACTGCTGACTTACTTGCTGACTGAATGACTTACATACTGAATGACTGACTTACTGACTGAATGACTGACTTACATTCTTACTGACTTACTAACTGAATGACTGACTAACGCACTTAGTGAATGACTGAATGACTTACTTAATGAATGAATTACTGACTTACTGACAGAATGATTGACTTACTTACTGAATGACTGACTGACTTACTTACAGAATGACTGAGTGACTAACTTAATCAATGACTGACCGACTTACTTAATAAATGACTGACTTACTTAATGAATGACTGAATGACTTACTTACTGAATGACTGACTGACAGACTTAATTAATGAATGACTGTTGACATACTGACTAACTTACTGAATGACTGATTGACATTCTTACCGAATGACTGACTAACTTACTGATTGACTTACTTACTGAATGACTGCTGACTTACTTGCTGACTGAATGACTGATTGACTTACATACTGAATGACTGACTGACTTACTGACTGAATGGCTGACTTACATTCTTACTGACTTACTAACTGAATGACTAACTAACGTACTTAGTGAATGACTGACTGACTTACTTACTGAATGACTGAGTGACTTTCTTAATCAATGACTGACCGACTTACTTACTGAATGACTGGGTGACTTACTTAATGAATGACTGACCAACTTACTTACTGAATGACTAATTGACTTACTTAACGAATGACTGACCGACTTACATACTGAATGACTCAGTGATTTACTGACTGACTTACTTACAGAATGAAAGACTGACTTACTTACTAAATGACAGACCGACTTACTTACTGAATGACTGACTTACTTACTTATTGACTTACGGACAGAATGACTGAATTACTTACTGAATGACTGACTTACTTACTTATTGAATGACTGAGTGACTTACTTAATGAATGACTTACCGACATATTTACTGAATGACTGAGTGACTAACTTAATGAATGATTGACAGACTTACTTACTGAATGACTGAGTGACTTACTGACTGACTTACTTATTGAATGACTGACTGACTTACTGACAAACATACTTACTGAATGACTGACTTACTTACTTACTGAATGACTTACTAACTTATTGACTGACTTACTTACTTAATGACTTACTTACAGAATGACTGATTGACTTACTTACTGAATGACTGATTTTCTTACTTACTGAATGAATGATTGACTTACTAACTGACTTACTTATAAAATGACTGACTGACTTACTTACTGAATGACTGACTTACTTACTTTCTGAATAACTGATTGACTTACTAACTGACTTACTTACAGAATGACTGACTGACTTACTTACTGAATGAATGACTTACTTACTTACTGACTGACTGACTGACTGACTCACTTACTAAATTACTGACTAACTTACTAACATAATTACTGACTTACTTACTGAATGACTGACTGACTTGGTGACTGATTGCCTTACTTACTGAATGACTGACTGACTTGGTGACTGATTGCATTACTTACTGAATGACTGACTGACTTACTGACTGAATGGCTGACTTACTAACTGAATGACTGACTAACGTACTTAGTGAATGACTGAATGACTTACTTACTGAATGATTGAGTGACTTACTTAATCAATGACTGACCGACTTACTTACTGAATGACTGAGTGACTTACTTTATGAATGACTGACCGACTAACTTACTGAATGACTGAGTGACTTACTTAATGAATGACTGACCGACTCAATTACTGAATGACTGAGTGACTTACTGACTGACTTACTTACTGAATGAATGACTGACTTACTTACTGAATGACTGACCGACATACTTACTAAATGACTGACTGACTTACTTACTGACTTACTGATAGAATGACTGACTTACTTACTGAATGACTAACTGACTTACTTACTTAATAACTGAGTGAATTACTTAATGAATGACTTACCGACTTACTTACTGAATGATTGAGTGACTAACTTAATGAATGACTGGCCGACTTACTTACTGAATGACAGAGTGACTTACTAACTGACTTACTTATTGAATGACTGACTGACTTACTTACTGATTGACTTACTAATTGACTTACTTACTGAATAACTGATTGACTTACTAACTGACTTACTTAGAGAATGACTGACTTACTTACTTACTGACTTACTGAATGACTGGTTGACTTACTAACTGACTTACTTACAGAATGACTGACTGACTTACTTACTGAATGACTGATTGACTTACTTACTGAATGACTGATTGACTTACTTACTGAATGACTGACTGACTTACAGACTGACTAACTTACTAAATGACTGACTAACTTACTAACAGAATGACTGACTAACTTACTTACTGAATGACTGACTGACTTAGTGACTGATTGACTTACTTACTAAATGACTGACTGACTTAGTTACTGAATGAATGACTGACTTACTTAATGAATGACTAAATGACTTAGTTACTGAATGTCTGACTGACTGACTTAATTATTGAATGACTGTTGACATACTGACTAACTTACTTACTGAATGATTGATTGACATACTTACCGAATGACTGATTAACTTACTTATTGACTTACTTACTGAATGACTGCTGACTTACTTGCTGACTGAATGACTGATTGACTTACATACTGAATGACTGACTTACTGACTGAATGACTGACTTACATTCTTACTGACTTACTAACTGAATGACTGACTAACGCACTTAGTGAATGACTGACTGACTAACTTAATGAATGAATTACTGACTTACTGACATAATGATTGACTTACTTACTGAATGACTGACTGACTTACTTACAGAATGACTGAGTGACTAACTTAATCAATGACTGACCGACTTACTTACTGAATGACTGAGTGACTTACTTAATGAATGACTGACCGACTTACTTACTCAGTGACTTACTTAATGAATGACTAACCGACTTACATACTGAATGACTGAGTGACTTACTGACTGACTTACTTACTGAATGAATGACAGACTTACTTACTGAATGACAGACCGACTTACTTACTGAATGACTGACTTACTTACTTGCTGACTTACTGACAGAATGACTGAATTACTTACTGAATGACTGACTTACTTACTTATTGAATGACTGAGTGACTTACTTAATGAATGACTTACCGACATACTTACTGACCGATTGAGTGACTAACTTAATGAATGACTGGCCGAATTACTTACTGAATGACTGAGTGACTTACTGACTGACTTACTTATTGAATGACTGACTGACTTACTTACTGAATGACTGACTGACTTACTTACTGAATGACTGATTGACTTACTGACTGACTAACTGACTTACTTACTGACATACTGACAGAATGACTGACTTACTTACTGAATGACTATCTGACTTACTTACTGAATAACTGAGTGATTTAATTAATGAATGACTTACCGACTTACTAACTAACTTACTTACAGAATGACTGATTGACTTACTTACTGAATGAATGATTGACTTACTTACTGAATGACTGACTGACTTACAGACTGACTAACTTATTAAATGACTGACTAACTTACTAACAGAATGACTGACTGACTTACTTACTGAATGACAGAATGACTTAGGGACTGATTGACTTACTTAATAAATGACTGACTGACTTAGTTACTGAATGATTGACTGACTTACTTAATGAATGACTGAATGACTTACTTACTGAATGACTGACTGACAGACTTAATTAATGAATGACTGTTGACATACTGACTAACTTACTGAATGACTGATTGACATACTTACCGAATGACTGACTAACTTACTGATTGACTTACTTACTGAATGACTGCTGACTTACTTGCTGACTGAATGACTGATTAACTTACATACTGAATGACTGACTGACTTACTGACTGAATGGCTGACTTACATTCTTACAGACTTACTAACTGAATGACTGACTAACGTACTTAGTGAATGACTGACTGACTTACTTACTGAATGACTGAGTGACTTACTTAATCAATGACTGACCGACTTACTTACTGAATGACTGAGTGACTTACTTAATGAATGACTGACCAACTTACTTACTGAATGACTCATTGACTTACTTAACGAATGACTGACCGACTTACATACTGAATGACTCAGTGACTTACTGACTGACTTACTTACAGAATGAAAGACTGACTTACTTACTAAATGACAGACCGACTTACTTACTGAATGACTGACTTACTTACTTATTGACTTACTGACAGAATGACTGAATTACTTACTGAATGACTGACTTACTTACTTATTGAATGACTGAGTGACTTACTTAATGAATGACTTACCGACATATTTACTGAATGACTGAGTGACTAACTTAATGAATGATTGACAGACTTACTTACTGAATGACTGAGTGACTTACTGACTGACTTACTTATTGAATGACTGACTGACTTACTGACAAACATACTTACTAAATGACTGACTTACTTACTTACTGAATGACTTACTAACTTATTGACTGACTTACTTACTTAATGACTTACTTACAGAATGACTGATTGACTTACTTACTGAATGACTGATTTTCTTACTTACTGAATGAATGATTGACTTACTAACTGACTTACTTATAGAATGACTGACTGACTTACTTACTGAATGACTGACTGACTTACTTTCTGAATAACTGATTAACTTACTAACTGACTTACTTACAGAATGACTGACTGACTTACTTACTGAATGAATGACTTACTTACTTACTGACTGACTGACTGACTGACTCACTTACTAAATTACTGACTAACTTACTAACATAATTACTGACTTACTTACTGAATGACTGACTGACTTGGTGACTGATTGCCTTACTTACTGAATGACTGACTGACTTGGTGACTGATTGCATTACTTACTGAATGACTGACTGACTTACTGACTGAATGGCTGACTTACTAACTGAATGACTGACTAACGTACTTAGTGAATGACTGAATGACTTACTTACTGAATGACTGAGTGACTTACATAATCAATGACTGACCGACTTACTTACTGAATGACTGAGTGACTTACTTTATGAATGACTGACCGACTAACTTACTGAATGACTGAGTGACTTACTTAATGAATGACTGACCGACTCAATTACTGAATGACTGAGTGACTTACTGACTGACTTACTTACTGAATGAATGACTGACTTACTTACTGAATGACTGACCGACATACTTACTAAATGACTGACTGACTTACTTACTGACTTACTGATAGAATGACTGACTTACTTACTGAATGACTAACTGACTTACTTACTGAATAACTGAGTGAATTACTTAATGAATGACTTACCGACTTACTTACTGAATGATTGAGTGACTAACTTAATGAATGACTGGCCGACTTACTTACTGAATGACAGAGTGACTTACTAACTGACTTACTTATTGAATGACTGACTGACTTACTTACTGATTGACTTACTAATTGACTTACTTACTGAATAACTGATTGACTTACTAACTGACTTACTTAGAGAATGACTGACTTACTTACTTACTGACTTACTGAATGACTGGTTGACTTACTAACTGACTTACTTACAGAATGACTGACTGACTTACTTACTGAATGACTGATTGACTTACTTACTGAATGACTGATTGACTTACTTACTGAATGACTGACTGACTTACAGACTGACTAACTTACTAAATGACTGACTAACTTACTAACAGAATGACTGACTAACTTACTTACTGAATGACTGACTGACTTAGTGACTGATTGACTTACTTACTAAATGACTGACTGACTTAGTTACTGAATGAATGACTGACTTACTTAATGAATGACTAAATGACTTAGTTACTGAATGTCTGACTGACAGACTTAATTATTGAATGACTGTTGACATACTGACTAACTTACTTACTGAATGATTGATTGACATACTTACCGAATGACTGATTAACTTACTTATTGACTTACTTACTGAATGACTGCTGACTTACTTGCTGACTGAATGACTGATTGACTTACATACTGAATGACTGACTTACTGACTGAATGACTGACTTACATTCTTACTGACTTACTAACTGAATGACTGACTAACGCACTTAGTGAATGACTGACTGACTTACTTAATGAATGAATTACTGACTTACTGACAGAATGATTGACTTACTTACTGAATGACTGACTGACTTACTTACAGAATGACTGAGTGACTAACTTAATCAATGACTGACCGACTTACTTACTGAATGACTGAGTGACTTACTTAATGAATGACTGACCGACTTACTTACTCAGTGACTTACTTAATGAATGACTGACCGACTTACATACTGAATGACTGAGTGACTTACTGACTGACTTACTTACTGAATGAATGAAAGACTTACTTACTGAATGACAGACCGACTTACTTACTGAATGACTGACTTACTTACTTGCTGACTTACTGACAGAATGACTGAATTACTTACTGAATGACTGACTTACTTACTTATTGAATGACTGAGTGACTTACTTAATGAATGACTTACCGACATACTTACTGACCGATTGAGTGACTAACTTAATGAATGACTGGCCGAATTACTTACTGAATGACTGAGTGACTTACTGACTGACTTACTTATTGAATGACTGACTGACTTACTTACTGAATGACTGACTGACTTACTTACTGAATGACTGATTGACTTACTGACTGACTAACTGACTTACTTACTGACATACTGACAGAATGACTGACTTACTTACTGAATGACTATCTGACTTACTTACTGAATAACTGAGTGATTTAATTAATGAATGACTTACCGACTTACTAACTAACTTACTTACAGAATGACTGATTGACTTACTTACTGAATGAATGATTGACTTACTTACTGAATGACTGACTGACTTACAGACTGACTAACTTACTAAATGACTGACTAACTTACTAACAGAATGACTGACTGACTTACTTACTGAATGACAGAATGACTTAGGGACTGATTGACTTACTTAATAAATGACTGACTGACTTAGTTACTGAATGATTGACTGACTTACTTAATGAATGACTGAATGACTTACTTACTGAATGACTGACTGACAGACTTAATTAATGAATGACTGTTGACATACTGACTAACTTACTGAATGATTGATTGACATACTTACCGAATGACTGACTAACTTACTGATTGACTTACTTACTGAATGACTGCTGACTTACTTGCTGACTGAGTGACTGATTAACTTACATACTGAATGACTGACTGACTTACTGACTGAATGGCTGACTTACATTCTTACAGACTTACTAACTGAATGACTGACTAACGTACTTAGTGAATGACTGACTGACTTACTTACTGAATGACTGAGTGACTTACTTAATCAATGACTGACCGACTTACTTACTGAATGACTGAGTGACTTACTTAATGAATGACTGACCAACTTACTTACTGAATGACTCATTGACTTACTTAACGAATGACTGACCGACTTACATACTGAATGACTCAGTGACTTACTGACTGACTTACTTACAGAATGAAAGACTGACTTACTTACTAAATGGCAGACCGACTTACTTACTGAATGACTGACTTACTTACTTATTGACTTACTGACAGAATGACTGAATTACTTACTGAATGACTGACTTACTTACTTATTGAATGACTGAGTGACTTACTTAATGAATGATTTACCGACATATTTACTGAATGACTGAGTGACTAACTTAATGAATGATTGGCCGACTTACTTACTGAATGACTGAGTGCCTTACTGACTGACTTACTTATTGAATGACTGACTGACTTACTGACAAACATACTTACTGAATGACTGACTTACTTACTTACTGAATGACTTACTAACTTATTGACTGATTTACTTACTTAATGACTTACTTACAGAATGACGGATTGACTTACTTACTGAATGACTGATTTTCTTACTTACTGAATGAATGAGTGACTTACTAACTGACTTACTTATAGAATGACTGACTGACTTACTTACAGAATGACTGACTGACTTACTTTCTGAATAACTGATTGACTTACTAACTGACTTACTTACAGAATGACTGACTTACTTACTTACTGAATGAATGACTTACTTACTTACTTACTGACTGACTGACTGACTCACTTACTAAATGACTGACTAACTTACTAACATAATTACTGACTTACTTACTGAATGACTGACTGACTTGGTGACTGATTGCCTTACTTACTGAATGACTGACTGACTTGGTGACCGATTGCCTTACTTACTGAATGACTGACTGACTTACTGACTGAATGGCTGACTTACTAACTGAATGACTGACTAACGTACTTAGTGAATGACTGAATGACTTACTTACTGAATGACTGAGTGACTTACTTAATCAATGACTGACCGACTTACTTACTGAATGACTGAGTGACTTACTTTATGAATGACTGACCGACTAACTTACTGAATGACTGAGTGACTTACTTAATGAATGACTGACCGACTCAATTACTGAATAACTGAGTGACTTACTGACTGACTTACTTACTGAATGAATGACTGACTTACTTACTGAATGACTGACCGACATACTTACTAAATGACTGACTGACTTACTTACTGACTTACTGATAGAATGACTGACTTACATACTGAATGACTAACTGACTTACTTACTGAATAACTGAGTGAATTACTTAATGAATGACTTACCGACTTACTTACTGAATGATTGAGTGACTAACTTAATGAATGACTAGCCGACTTACTTACTGAATGACAGAGTGACTTACTAACTGACTTACTTATTGAATGACTGACTGACTTACTTACTGATTGACTTACTAATTGACTTACTTACTGAATAACTGATTGACTTACTAACTGACTTACTTAGAGAATGACTGACTTACTTACTGACTGACTTACTGAATGACTGATTGACTTACTAACTGACTTACTTACAGAATGACTGACTGACTTACTTATTGAATGACTGATTGACTTACTTACTGAATGACTGACTGACTTACAGACTGACTAACTTACTAAATGACTGACTAACTTACTAACAGAATGACTGACTAACTTACTTACTGAATGACTGACTGACTTAGTGACTGATTGACTTACTTACTAAATGACTGACTGACTTAGTTACTGAATGAATGACTGACTTACTTAATGAATGACTAAATGACTTACTAACTGAATGACTGACTAACGTACTTAGTGAATGACTGAATGACTTACTTACTGAATGACTGAGTGACTTACATAATCAATGACTGACCGACTTACTTACTGAATGACTGAGTGACTTACTTTATGAATGACTGACCGACTAACTTACTGAATGACTGAGTGACTTACTTAATGAATGACTGACCGACTCAATTACTGAATGACTGAGTGACTTACTGACTGACTTACTTACTGAATGAATGACTGACTTACTTACTGAATGACTGACCGACATACTTACTAAATGACTGACTGACTTACTTACTGACTTACTGATAGAATGACTGACTTACTTACTGAATGACTAACTGACTTACTTACTGAATAACTGAGTGAATTACTTAATGAATGACTTACCGACTTACTTACTGAATGATTGAGTGACTAACTTAATGAATGACTGGCCGACTTACTTACTGAATGACAGAGTGACTTACTAACTGACTTACTTATTGAATGACTGACTGACTTACTTACTGATTGACTTACTAATTGACTTACTTACTGAATAACTGATTGACTTACTAACTGACTTACTTAGAGAATGACTGACTTACTTACTTACTGACTTACTGAATGACTGGTTGACTTACTAACTGACTTACTTACAGAATGACTGACTGACTTACTTACTGAATGACTGATTGACTTACTTACTGAATGACTGATTGACTTACTTACTGAATGACTGACTGACTTACAGACTGACTAACTTACTAAATGACTGACTAACTTACTAACAGAATGACTGACTAACTTACTTACTGAATGACTGACTGACTTAGTGACTGATTGACTTACTTACTAAATGACTGACTGACTTAGTTACTGAATGAATGACTGACTTACTTAATGAATGACTAAATGACTTAGTTACTGAATGTCTGACTGACAGACTTAATTATTGAATGACTGTTGACATACTGACTAACTTACTTACTGAATGATTGATTGACATACTTACCGAATGACTGATTAACTTACTTATTGACTTACTTACTGAATGACTGCTGACTTACTTGCTGACTGAATGACTGATTGACTTACATACTGAATGACTGACTTACTGACTGAATGACTGACTTACATTCTTACTGACTTACTAACTGAATGACTGACTAACGCACTTAGTGAATGACTGACTGACTTACTTAATGAATGAATTACTGACTTACTGACAGAATGATTGACTTACTTACTGAATGACTGACTGACTTACTTACAGAATGACTGAGTGACTAACTTAATCAATGACTGACCGACTTACTTACTGAATGACTGAGTGACTTACTTAATGAATGACTGACCGACTTACTTACTCAGTGACTTACTTAATGAATGACTGACCGACTTACATACTGAATGACTGAGTGACTTACTGACTGACTTACTTACTGAATGAATGAAAGACTTACTTACTGAATGACAGACCGACTTACTTACTGAATGACTGACTTACTTACTTGCTGACTTACTGACAGAATGACTGAATTACTTACTGAATGACTGACTTACTTACTTATTGAATGACTGAGTGACTTACTTAATGAATGACTTACCGACATACTTACTGACCGATTGAGTGACTAACTTAATGAATGACTGGCCGAATTACTTACTGAATGACTGAGTGACTTACTGACTGACTTACTTATTGAATGACTGACTGACTTACTTACTGAATGACTGACTGACTTACTTACTGAATGACTGATTGACTTACTGACTGACTAACTGACTTACTTACTGACATACTGACAGAATGACTGACTTACTTACTGAATGACTATCTGACTTACTTACTGAATAACTGAGTGATTTAATTAATGAATGACTTACCGACTTACTAACTAACTTACTTACAGAATGACTGATTGACTTACTTACTGAATGAATGATTGACTTACTTACTGAATGACTGACTGACTTACAGACTGACTAACTTACTAAATGACTGACTAACTTACTAACAGAATGACTGACTGACTTACTTACTGAATGACAGAATGACTTAGGGACTGATTGACTTACTTAATAAATGACTGACTGACTTAGTTACTGAATGATTGACTGACTTACTTAATGAATGACTGAATGACTTACTTACTGAATGACTGACTGACAGACTTAATTAATGAATGACTGTTGACATACTGACTAACTTACTGAATGATTGATTGACATACTTACCGAATGACTGACTAACTTACTGATTGACTTACTTACTGAATGACTGCTGACTTACTTGCTGACTGAATGACTGATTAACTTACATACTGAATGACTGACTGACTTACTGACTGAATGGCTGACTTACATTCTTACAGACTTACTAACTGAATGACTGACTAACGTACTTAGTGAATGACTGACTGACTTACTTACTGAATGACTGAGTGACTTACTTAATCAATGACTGACCGACTTACTTACTGAATGACTGAGTGACTTACTTAATGAATGACTGACCAACTTACTTACTGAATGACTCATTGACTTACTTAACGAATGACTGACCGACTTACATACTGAATGACTCAGTGACTTACTGACTGACTTACTTACAGAATGAAAGACTGACTTACTTACTAAATGGCAGACCGACTTACTTACTGAATGACTGACTTACTTACTTATTGACTTACTGACAGAATGACTGAATTACTTACTGAATGACTGACTTACTTACTTATTGAATGACTGAGTGACTTACTTAATGAATGATTTACCGACATATTTACTGAATGACTGAGTGACTAACTTAATGAATGATTGGCCGACTTACTTACTGAATGACTGAGTGCCTTACTGACTGACTTACTTATTGAATGACTGACTGACTTACTGACAAACATACTTACTGAATGACTGACTTACTTACTTACTGAATGACTTACTAACTTATTGACTGATTTACTTACTTAATGACTTACTTACAGAATGACGGATTGACTTACTTACTGAATGACTGATTTTCTTACTTACTGAATGAATGAGTGACTTACTAACTGACTTACTTATAGAATGACTGACTGACTTACTTACAGAATGACTGACTGACTTACTTTCTGAATAACTGATTGACTTACTAACTGACTTACTTACAGAATGACTGACTTACTTACTTACTGAATGAATGACTTACTTACTTACTTACTGACTGACTGACTGACTCACTTACTAAATGACTGACTAACTTACTAACATAATTACTGACTTACTTACTGAATGACTGACTGACTTGGTGACTGATTGCCTTACTTACTGAATGACTGACTGACTTGGTGACCGATTGCCTTACTTACTGACTGACTGATTGCCTTACTTACTGAATGGCTGACTTACTAACTGAATGACTGACTAACGTACTTAGTGAATGACTGAATGACTTACTTACTGAATGACTGAGTGACTTACTTAATCAATGACTGACCGACTTACTTACTGAATGACTGAGTGACTTACTTTATGAATGACTGACCGACTAACTTACTGAATGACTGAGTGACTTACTTAATGAATGACTGACCGACTCAATTACTGAATGACTGAGTGACTTACTGACTGACTTACTTACTGAATGAATGACTGACTTACTTACTGAATGACTGACCGACATACTTACTAAATGACTGACTGACTTACTTACTGACTTACTGATAGAATGACTGACTTACATACTGAATGACTAACTGACTTACTTACTGAATAACTGAGTGAATTACTTAATGAATGACTTACCGACTTACTTACTGAATGATTGAGTGACTAACTTAATGAATGACTAGCCGACTTACTTACTGAATGACAGAGTGACTTACTAACTGACTTACTTATTGAATGACTGACTGACTTACTTACTGATTGACTTACTAATTGACTTACTTACTGAATAACTGATTGACTTACTAACTGACTTACTTAGAGAATGACTGACTTACTTACTGACTGACTTACTGAATGACTGATTGACTTACTAACTGACTTACTTACAGAATGACTGACTGACTTACTTATTGAATGACTGATTGACTTACTTACTGAATGACTGACTGACTTACAGACTGACTAACTTACTAAATGACTGACTAACTTACTAACAGAATGACTGACTAACTTACTTACTGAATGACTGACTGACTTAGTGACTGATTGACTTACTTACTAAATGACTGACTGACTTAGTTACTGAATGAATGACTGACTTACTTAATGAATGACTAAATGACTTAGTTACTGAATGACTGACTGACAGACTTAATTATTGAATGACTGTTGACATACTGACTAACTTACTTACTGAATGATTGATTGACATACTTACCGAAAGACTGACTAACTTACTGATTGACTTACTTACTGAATGACAGCTGACTTACTTGCTGACTGAATGACTGATTGACTTACATACTGAATGACTGACTTACTGACTGAATGACAGACTTACATTCTTACTGACTTACTAACTGAATGACTGACTAACGCACTTAGTGAATGACTGACTGACTTACTTAATGAATGAATTACTGACTTACTGACAGAATGATTGACTTACTTACTGAATGACTGACTGACTTACTTACAGAATGATTGAGTGACTAACTTAATCAATGACTGACCGACTTACTTACTGAATGACTGAGTGACTTACTTAATGAATGACTGACCGACTTACTTACTCAATGACTCAGTGACTTACTTAATGAATGACTAACCGACTTACATACTGAATGACTGAGTGACTTACTGACTGACTTACTTACTGAATGAATGACAGACTTACTTACTAAATGACAGACCGACTTACTTACTGAATGACTGACTTACTTACTTATTGACTTACTGACAGAATGACTGAATTACTTACTGAATGACTGACTTACTTACTTATTGAATGACTGAGTGACTTACTTAATGAATGACTTACCGACATACTTACTGACTGATTGAGTGACTAACTTAATGAATGACTGGCCGAATTACTTACTGAATGACTGAGTGACTTACTGACTGACTTACTTATTGAATGACTGACTTACTTACTTACTGAATGACTGACTGACTTACTTACTGAATGACTGATTGACTTACTGACTGACTAACTGACTTACTTACTGTCATACTGACAGAATGACTGACTTACTTACTGAATGACTATCTGACTTACTTACTGAATAACTGAGTGATTTAATTAATGAATGACTTACCGACTTACTAACTAACTTACTTACAGAATGACTGATTGACTTACTTACTGAATGAATGATTGACTTACTTACTGAATGACTGACTGACTTACAGACTGACTAACTTACTAAATATCTGACTAACTTACTAACAGAATGACTGACTGACTTACTTACTGAATGACAGAATGACTTAGGGACTGATTGACTTACTTAATAAATGACTGACTGACTTAGTTACTGAATGATTGACTGACTTACTTAATGAATGACTGAATGACTTACTTACTGAATGACTGACTGACAGACTTAATTAATGAATGACTGTTGACATACTGACTAACTTACTGAATGACTGATTGACATACTTACCGAATGACTGACTAACTTACTGATTGACTTACTTACTGAATGACTGCTGACTTACTTGCTGACAGAATGACTGATTAACTTACATACTGAATGATTGACTGACTTACTGACTGAATGACTGACTGACTTACTGACTGAATGGCTGACTTACATTCTTACAGACTTACTAACTGAATGACTGACTAACGTACTTAGTGAATGACTGACTGACTTACTTACTGAATGACTGAGTGACTTACTTAATCAATGACTGACCGACTTACTTACTGAATGACTGAGTGACTTTCTTAATGAATGACTGACCAACTTACTTACTGAATGACTAATTGACTTACTTAACGAATGACTGACCGACTTACATACTGAATGACTCAGTGACTTACTGACTGACTTACTTACAGAATGAAAGACTGACTTACTTACTAAATGACAGACCGACTTACTTACTGAATGACTGCCTTACTTACTTATTGACTTACTGACAGAATGACTGAATTACTTACTGAATGACTGACTTACTTACTTATTGAATGACTGAGTGACTTACTTAATGAATGATTTACCGACATATTTACTGAATGACTGAGTGACTAACTTAATGAATGATTGGCCGACTTACTTACTGAATGACTGAGTGACTTACTTAATGAATGACTGACCGACTTACTTACTCAATGACTCAGTGACTTACTTAATGAATGACTGACCGACTTACATACTGAATGACTGAGTGACTTACTGACTGACTTACTTACTGAATGAATGACAGACTTACTTACTGAATGACAGACCGACTTACTTACTGAATGACTGACTTACTTACTTGCTGACTTATTGAATGACTGACTTACTTACTTATTGAATGACTGAGTGACTTACTTAATGAATGACTTACCGACATACTTATTGATGCAAATGGCCTGTATTTCCCCTAGTCATGCATTACAGTCAACAGTAGGAAGAAAGTAATGCAACAGTAATGGAAATTCATGCTATAATTGTAGAATCAACCAAGTATTTGCATCAATAACATCCTAAAATCATATAGAACATGTACAAAAAGTTTCAAGAAAAAATTCAAAGCCTAACTATGTTAAAAATGGAAAACAGTTTCACTATAAACCTAGAAAAATAAAAAATAAACCTTAAAAAATAAAAATAAAAATAGTAAAAAGGGTTTTTTTCGATTTTTGGATTTGGACTGACAGACTACGTATGTGGCAGTGGGTGTAACTTATTTTTCTACCCCAAATGCATATGTCATATGTCCAATTCTGATATAAGGAGACAAAGTTATCCTGAAAACAAATTTTCAACAATTCACTATTCACCGTAAAGTTGTATCTCATAAACTATAGTTCGGAAAGTGGTTCTGCTTTCTCTGGTGTTCAATATGGGATGAAAGAAGTGTGGAAACAAAATTTCATGCAAAAATTCCACCAACAGCTATATAAACCAGCAAAACATAATCACATGAATCATGAAAATTGGCAAAATAGTGAACACTGAACAATGAACAGTGCACATTAACAGCTTTTTGCACCAATATCAGAATTTTCACCAAAAATGCACTACAGAAATGACTAACTAAACTACACTACACTAAACTAAAATTTATGAAACAACAGAGAACCTTTGTATGAATCGATAATCCCCGGCAGCGGCGCCAAATTTGATCGAGGCCGTACTCGATACAAATAATATAACAATAAAGTATAGTACTAGGAAGTGACTCCTAGGTCGTTTCCCAAGGATTATCTTTCAGGCAATAGTTCAAACACCTTGTACTCACACACACAAAGGGGGGTTTTGTTCTTTTTATGGTATGAATCTAAAACTAAAACAGAAACAGTAATTAACAGTAAAATGAAACGGCTAAACCCCTTTGGTTTCCTTAATCACAACTCAATCCTCGGTTTCATAGTATCAAAATCATATTCTAATCGTTGAATCCCTAATTTGTTCATAATCAAGTAACTAAGCGATAATCAACTCATAAACAAATTCACACGAACTAAGCATTCATGCACTAGAGAAATGATTCACTAAGCGAAAATCAATTCACAAATCTATTTCTAAGGCATGGAATTAAGCAAACCACAACCAGAATTTGAATAGAAGAAATTGACAAATAAGAAACCGAAATTGCATTAATAACCAAACCTCAAGAGTTGTGATACATTACCAAAGGAGTTTAGTCCAGAAATTTAGCCTTCCATGGAAGGATTAAGCAAAACCGAAAATGGAGAAGAGCAAAAACGAAAATGCATAAACCCTAGGAGAGCAAAAGAGGGAAAACGGGAATAACTATGTTCTAAGGCAAAAAAAACTAATGTAATGTTAAAGTGTTCCTTCAAAACCGAAATCATGTGTTTAAATGGTGTAAAACGGAAATGGGCCCTAATTATTGAATGACTGTTGACATACTGACTAACTTACTTACTGAATGATTGATTGACATACTTACCGAATGACTGACTAACTAACTGATTGACTTACTTACTGAATGACTGCTGACTTACTTGCTGACTGAATGACTGATTGACTACAATACTGAATGACCGACTTACTGACTGAATGACTGACTTACATTCTTACTGACTTACTAACTGAATGACTGACTAACGTACTTAGTGAATGACTGACTGACTTACTTAATGAATGAATTACTGACTTACTGACAGAATGATTGACTTACTTACTGAATAACTGACTGACTTACTTACAGAATGACTGAGTGACTAACTTAATCAATGAATGACCGACTTACTTACTGAATGACTGAGTGACTTACTTAATGAATGACTGACCGACTTACATACTGAATGACTGAATGACTTACTGACTGACTTACTTACTGAATGAATGACTAACTTACTTACTGAATGACAGACCGACATACTTACTGAATGACTGACTTACTTACTTGCTGACTTACTGACAGAATGACTGAATTACTTACTGAATGACTGACTTACTTACTTATTGAATGACTGAGTGACTTACTTAATGAATGACTTACTGACATACTTACTGAATGACTGAGTGACTAACTTAATGAATGACTGACCGACTTACTTACTGAATGACTGAGTGACTTACTGACTGACTTACTTATTGAATGACTAACTGACTTACTGACAAACATACTTACTGAATGACTGACTTACTTACTTACTGAATGACTTACTAACTTACTGACTGACTTACTTACTTAATGACTTACTTACTGAATGACTGATTGACTTACTTACTGAATGACTGATTTTCATACCTACTGAATGAATGATTGACTTACTAACTGACTTACTTATAAAATGACTGACTGACTTACTTACTGAAAGACTGACTGACTTACTTACAGAATGACTGATTGACTTACTAACTGACTTACTTACAGAATGACTGACTGACTTACGTACTGAATAACTGACTTACTTACTTACTGAATGACTGAATGACTTACTGACTGACTAACTTACTAAATGACTGACTAACTTTCTAACATAATTACTAACTTACTTACTGAATGACTGACTGACTTGGTTACTGATTGACTTACTTACTAAATGACTGACTGACTTAGTTACTGAATGATTGACTGACTTACTTAATGAATGATTGAATGACTTACTTACTGAATGACAGACTTAATTATTGAATGACTGTTGACATACTGATTAACTTACTTACTGAATGACAGACTGACATACTTACCGAATGACTGACTAACTTACTGATTGACTTACTTACTGAATGACTGCTGACTTACTTGCTGGATGAATGACTGATTGACTTACATACTGAATGATTGACTGACTTATATTCTTACTGACTTACTAACTGAATGACTGACTAACGTACTTTGTGAATGACTGACTGACTTACTTAATGAAGGAATTACTGACTTACTGACAGAATGACTGACATATTTAATGAATGACTGACTGACTTACTTACTGAATGACTGAGTGACTTACTTAATGAATGACTGACCCACTTACTTACTGAATGACTGAGTGACTTACTTAATGAATGACTGACCGACTAACTTACTGAATGACTGAGTGACTTACTTAATGAATGACTGACCGACTCACTTACTGAATGACTTAGTGACTTACTGACTGACCTACTTACTGAATGAATGACTGACTAACGTACTGAATGACTGAGTGACTTACTTACTGAATGACTCAGTGACTTATTTAATGAATGACTGACCGACTTACATACTGAATGACTGAGTGACTTACTGACTGACTTACTTACTGAATGAATGACTGACTTACTTACTGAATGACAGAGCGACTTACTTACTGAATGACTGACTTACTTACTTACTGACTTACTAACAGAATGACTGAATTACTTACTGAATGACTGACTGACTTACTTATTGAATGACTGAGTTACTAACTTAATGAATGACTTACCGACATACTTACTGAATGACTGAGTGACTTACTGACTTATTGACAGAATGATTGACTTACTTACTGAATGACTGATTGACTTACTTACTGAATGACTGAGTGACTTACTTAATCAATGACTGACTGACTTACTTACTGAATGACTGAGTGACTTACTTAATGAATGACTGACCGATTTACTTACTGAATGACTCAGTGACTTACTTAATGAATGACTCGGTGACTTACTTAATGAATGACTGACATACTTACTTACTGAATGAATGACTGACTTACTTACAGAATGACAGACCGACTTACTTACTGAATGACTGAATAACTTACTTACTGACTTACTGACAGAATGACTGAATTACTTACTGAATGACTGACTTACTTACTTATTGAATGACTGACTGACTAACTTACTAAAAGACTGACTGACTTATTTACTGAATGACTGATTGACTTACTAACTGACTTACTTACAGAATGACTGACTGACTTACGTACTGAATGACTGACTTACTTACTTACTGAATGACTGACTGACTTACTGACTGACTAACTTACTAAATGACTGACTAACTTACTAACAGAATTACTAACTTACTTACTGAATGGCTGACTGACTTGGTGACTGATTGACTTACTTACTAAATGACTGACTGACATAGTTACTGAATGATTGACTGACTTACTTAATGAATGATTGAGTGACTTACTTACTGAATGACTGAATGACAAACTTAATTATTGAATGACTGTTGACATACTGACTAACTTACTTACTGAATGACTGATTGACATACTTACCGAATGACTGACTAACTTACTGATTGACCTACTTACTGAATGACTGTTGATTCACTTGCTGACTGAATGACTTACATATTGAATGACTGATTGACTTACATACTGAATGACTGACTAACTTACTGATTGACTTACTTACTGAATGACTGATGACTTACTTGCTGGCTGAATGACTGATTGACTTACATACTGAATGATTGACTGACTTATATTCTTACTGACTTTCTAACTGAATGACTGACTAACATACTTTGTGAATGACTGACTGACTTACTTAATGAATGAATTACTGGCTTACTGACAGAATGACTGACATATTTAATGAATGACTGACTGACTTACTTACTGAATGACTGAGTGACTTACTTAATGAATGACTGACCAACTTACTTACTGAATGACTGAGTGACTTACTTAATGAATGACTGACCGACTAACTTACTGAATGACTGAGTGACTTACTTAATGAATGACTGACCGACTCACTTACTGAATGACTGAGTGACTTACTGACTGATCTACTTACTGAATGAATGACTGACTAACTTACTGAATGACTGAGTGACTTACTTAATGAAGACTGACTGACTCACTTACTGAATGACTGAGTGACTTACTGACTGACTTACTTACAGAATGAATGACTGACTTACTTACTGAATGACTGACCGCCTTACTTACTGAATGACTGACCGCCTTACTTACTGAATGACTGACTGACTGACAGAATGATTGACTTACTTAATGAATGACTAACTGACTTACTTACTGAATAACTGAGTGACTTACTTAATGAATGACTTACCGACTTACTTACTGAATGATTGAGTGACTAACTTAATGAATGACTGGCCGACTTACTTACTGAATGACAGAGTGACTTACTGACTGACACACTTATTGAATGACTGACTGACTTACTTACTGAATGACTGATTGACTTACTAATTGACTTACTTACTGAATGACTCATTGACTTACTAACTGACTTACTTAGAGAATGACTGACTGACTTACTTACTGAATGACTGACTTACTTACTTACTGAATGATTGATTGACTTACTAACTGACTTACTTACTGAATGACTGACTGATTGACTAACTTACTGAATGACTGACTGACTTACAGACTGACTAACTTACTAAATGACTGACTAACTTACTAACAGAATGACTGACTGACTTACTTACTGAATGACTGACTTACTTACTGAATAACTGACTGACTTACTTACTGAATGACTGCGTGACTTACTTAATCAATGACTGACCGACTTACTTACTGAATGACTCAGTGACTTACTTAATGAATGACTGACCGACTTACTTACTGAATGACTCAGTGACTTACTTAATGAATGACTGGCCGACTTACATACTGAATGACTGAGTGACTTACTGACTGACTTACTAACTGAATGAATGACTGACTTACTTACTGAATGACAGACCGACTTACTTACTGAATGACTGACTTACTTACTTACTGACTTACTAACAGAATGACTGAATTACTTACTGAATGACTGACTTACTTACTTATTGAATGACTGAGTTACTTACTTAATGAATGACTTACCGACATACTTACTGAATGATGAGTGACTTACTGACTTATTGACAGAATGATTGACTTACTTACTGAATGACTGATTGACTTACTTACTGAATGACTGAGTGACTTACTTAATCAATGACTGACCGACTTACTTACTGAATGACTGAGTGACTTACTTACTGAATGACTGATTGACTTACTTACTGAGTGACTGAGTGACTTACTTAATGAATGACTGACCGACTTACTTACTGAATGACTCAGTGACTTACTTAATGAATGACTGACCGACTTACATACTGAATGACTGAGTGACTTACTGACTGACTTACTTACTGAATGAATGACTGACTTATTTACAGAATGACAGACCGACTTACTTACTGAATGACTGACTTTCTTACTTACTGACAGAATGACTGAATTACTTACTGAATGACTGACTTACTTACTTATTGAATGACTGACTGACTTACTTACTGAAAGACTGACTGACTTACTTACTGAATGACTGATTGACTTACTAACTGACTTACTTACAGAATGACTGACTGACTTACGTACTGAATGACTGACTTACTTACTTACTGAATGACTGACTGACTTATTGACTGACTAACTTACTAAATGACTGACTAAATTACTAACAAAATTACTAACTGACTTACTGAATGACTGACTGACTTGGTGACTGATTGACTTACTTACTAAATGACTGACTGACTTAGTTACTGAATGACTGACTGACTTACTTAATGAATGATTGAATGACTTACTTACTGAATGACTGAATGACAGACTTAATTATTGAATGACTGTTGACATACTGATTAACTTACTTACTGAATGACTGACTGACATACTAAACGAATGACTGACTAACTTACTGATTGACTTACTTGCTGGCTGAATGACTGATTGACTTACATACTGAATGACTGACTGACTTACATTCTTACTGACTTACTAACTGAATGACTGACTAACGTACTTTGTGAATGACTGACTGACTTACTTAATGAATGAATTACTGACTTACTGACAAAATGACAGACTTACTTAATGAATGACTGACCAACTTACTTACTGAATGACTGACTGACTTACTTACTGAATGACTTAGTGACTTACTTAATCAATGACTGACCGACTTACTTACTGAATGATTGAGTGACTAACTTAATGAATGACTAGCCGACTTACTTACTGAATGACAAAGTGACTTACTAACTGACTTACTTATTGAATGACTGACTGACTTACTTACTGATTGACTTACTAATTGACTTACTTACTGAATAACTGATTGACTTACTAACTGACTTACTTAGAGAATAACTGACTTACTTACTGACTGACTTACTGAATGACTGATTGACTTACTAACTGACTTACTTACAGAATGACTGACTGACTTACTTATTGAATGACTGATTGACTTACTTACTGAATGACTGACTGACTTACAGACTGACTAACTTACTAAATGACTGACTAACTTACTAACAGAATGACTGACTAACTTACTTACTGAATGACTGACTGACTTAGTGACTGATTGACTTACTTACTAAATGACTGACTGACTTAGTTACTGAATGAATGACTGACTTACTTAATGAATGACTAAATGACTTAGTTACTGAATGACTGACTGACAGACTTAATTATTGAATGACTGTTGACATACTGACTAACTTACTTACTGAATGATTGATTGACATACTTACCGAATGACTGACTAACTTACTGATTGACTTACTTACTGAATGACAGCTGACTTACTTACTGACTGAATGACTGATTGACTTACATACTGAATGACTGACTTACTGACTGAATGACAGACTTACATTCTTACTGACTTACTAACTGAATGACTGACTAACGCACTTAGTGAATGACTGACTGACTTACTTAATGAATGAATTACTGACTTACTGACAGAATGATTGACTTACTTACTGAATGACTGACTGACTTACTTACAGAATGACTGAGTGACTAACTTAATCAATGACTGACCGACTTACTTACTGAATGACTGAGTGACTTACTTAATGAATGACTGACCGACTTACTTACTCAATGACTCAGTGACTTACTTAATGAATGACTGACCGACTTACATACTGAATGACTGAGTGACTTACTGACTGACTTACTTACTGAATGAATGACAGACTTACTTACTGAATGACAGACCGACTTACTTACTGAATGACTGACTTACTTACTTGTTGACTTACTGACAGAATGACTGAATTACTTACTGAATGACTGACTTACTTACTTATTGAATGACTGAGTGACTTACTTAATGAATGACTTACCGACATACTTATTGATGCAAATGGCCTGTATTTCCCCTAGTCATGCATTACAGTCAACAGTAGGAAGAAAGTAATGCAACAGTAATGGAAATTCATGCTATAATTGTAGAATCAACCAAGTATTTGCATCAATAACATCCTAAAATCATATAGAACATGTACAAAAAGTTTCAAGAAAAAATTCAAAGCCTAACTATGTTAAAAATGCAAAACAGTTTCACTATAAACCTTGAAAAATAAAAAATAAACCTTAAAAAATAAAAAAAAAATAGTAAAAAGGGTTTTTTTTCGATTTTTGGATTTGGACTGACAGACTACGTATGTGGAAGTGGGTGTAACTTATTTTTCTACCCCAAATGCATATGTCATATGTCATATGTCCAAAGTTATCCTAAAAACAAATTTTCAACAATTCACTATTCACCGTAAAGTTGTATCTCATAAACTATAGTTCGGAAAGTGGTTCTGCTTTCTCTAGTGTTCAATGTGGGATGAAAGAAGTGTGGAAACAAAATTTCATGCAAAAATTCCACCAACAGCTATATAAACCAGCAAAACAGAATCACATGAATCATGAAAATTGGCAAAATAGTGAACACTGAACAGTGAACAGTGCACATTAACAGCTTTTTGCACCAATATCAGAATTTTCACCAAAAATGCACTACAGAAATGACTAACTAAACTACACTACACTAAACTAAAATTTATGAAACAACAGAGAACCTTTGTATGAATCGATAATCCCCGGCAGCGGCGCCAAATTTGATCGAGGCCGTACTCGATACAAATAATATAACAATAAAGTATAGTACTAGGAAGTGACTCCTAGGTCGTTTCCCAAGGATTATCTTTCAGGCAATAGTTCAAACACCTTGTACTCACACACACAAAGGGGGGTTTTGTTCTTTTTATGGTATGAATCTAAAACTAAAACAGAAACAGTAATTAACAGTAAAATGAAACGGCTAAACCCCTTTGGTTTCCTTAATCACAACTCAATCCTCGGTTTCACAGTATCAAAATCATATTCTAATCGTTGAATCCCTAATTTGTTCATAATCAAGTAACTAAGCGATAATCAACTCATAAACAAATTCACACGAACTAAGCATTCATGCACTAGAGAAATGATTCACTAAGCGAAAATCAATTCACAAATCTATTTCTAAGGCATGGAATTAAGCAAACCACAACCAGAATTTGAATAGAAGAAATTGACAAATAAGAAACCGAAATTGCATTAATAACCAAACCTCAAGAGTTGTGATACATTACCAAAGGAGTTTAGTCCAGAAATTTAGCCTTCCATGGAAGGATTAAGCAAAACCGAAAATGGAGAAGAGCAAAAACGAAAATGCATAAACCCTAGGAGAGCAAAAGAGGGAAAACGGGAATAACTATGTTCTAAGGCAAAAAAAACTAATGTAATGTTAAAGTGTTCCTTCAAAACCGAAATCATGTGTTTAAATGGTGTAAAACGGAAATGGGCCCTAATTATTGAATGACTGTTGACATACTGACTAACTTACTTACTGAATGATTGATTGACATACTTACCGAATGACTGACTAACTAACTGATTGACTTACTTACTGAATGACTGCTGACTTACTTGCTGACTGAATGACTGATTGACTACAATACTGAATGACCGACTTACTGACTGAATGACTGACTTACATTCTTACTGACTTACTAACTGAATGACTGACTAACGTACTTAGTGAATGACTGACTGACTTACTTAATGAATGAATTACTGACTTACTGACAGAATGATTGACTTACTTACTGAATAACTGACTGACTTACTTACAGAATGACTGAGTGACTAACTTAATCAATGAATGACCGACTTACTTACTGAATGACTGAGTGACTTACTTAATGAATGACTGACCGACTTACATACTGAATGACTGAATGACTTACTGACTGACTTACTTACTGAATGAATGACTAACTTACTTACTGAATGACAGACCGACATACTTACTGAATGACTGACTTACTTACTTGCTGACTTACTGACAGAATGACTGAATTACTTACTGAATGACTGACTTACTTACTTATTGAATGACTGAGTGACTTACTTAATGAATGACTTACTGACATACTTACTGAATGACTGAGTGACTAACTTAATGAATGACTGACCGACTTACTTACTGAATGACTGAGTGACTTACTGACTGACTTACTTATTGAATGACTGACTGACTTACTGACAAACATACTTACTGAATGACTGACTTACTTACTTACTGAATGACTTACTAACTTACTGACTGACTTACTTACTTAATGACTTACTTACTGAATGACTGATTGACTTACTTACTGAATGACTGATTTTCTTACCTACTGAATGAATGATTGACTTACTAACTGACTTACTTATAAAATGACTGACTGACTTACTTACTGAAAGACTGACTGACTTACTTACAGAATGACTGATTGACTTACTAACTGACTTACTTACAGAATGACTGACTGACTTACGTACTGAATAACTGACTTACTTACTTACTGAATGACTGAATGACTTACTGACTGACTAACTTACTAAATGACTGACTAACTTTCTAACATAATTACTAACTTACTTACTGAATGACTGACTGACTTGGTTACTGATTGACTTACTTACTAAATGACTGACTGACTTAGTTACTGAATGATTGACTGACTTACTTAATGAATGATTGAATGACTTACTTACTGAATGACAGACTTAATTATTGAATGACTGTTGACATACTGATTAACTTACTTACTGAATGACAGACTGACATACTTACCGAATGACTGACTAACTTACTGATTGACTTACTTACTGAATGACTGCTGACTTACTTGCTGGATGAATGACTGATTGACTTACATACTGAATGATTGACTGACTTATATTCTTACTGACTTACTAACTGAATGACTGACTAACGTACTTTGTGAATGACTGACTGACTTACTTAATGAAGGAATTACTGACTTACTGACAGAATGACTGACATATTTAATGAATGACTGACTGACTTACTTACTGAATGACTGAGTGACTTACTTAATGAATGACTGACCCACTTACTTACTGAATGACTGAGTGACTTACTTAATGAATGACTGACCGACTAACTTACTGAATGACTGAGTGACTTACTTAATGAATGACTGACCGACTCACTTACTGAATGACTTAGTGACTTACTGACTGACCTACTTACTGAATGAATGACTGACTAACGTACTGAATGACTGAGTGACTTACTTACTGAATGACTCAGTGACTTATTTAATGAATGACTGACCGACTTACATACTGAATGACTGAGTGACTTACTGACTGACTTACTTACTGAATGAATGACTGACTTACTTACTGAATGATAGACCGACTTACTTACTGAATGACTGACTTACTTACTTACTGACTTACTAACAGAATGACTGAATTACTTACTGAATGACTGACTGACTTACTTATTGAATGACTGAGTTACTAACTTAATGAATGACTTACCGACATACTTACTGAATGACTGAGTGACTTACTGACTTATTGACAGAATGATTGACTTACTTACTGAATGACTGATTGACTTACTTACTGAATGACTGAGTGACTTACTTAATCAATGACTGACTGACTTACTTACTGAATGACTGAGTGACTTACTTAATGAATGACTGACCGATTTACTTACTGAATGACTCAGTGACTTACTTAATGAATGACTCGGTGACTTACTTAATGAATGACTGACATACTTACTTACTGAATGAATGACTGACTTACTTACAGAATGACAGACCGACTTACTTACTGAATGACTGAATAACTTACTTACTGACTTACTGACAGAATGACTGAATTACTTACTGAATGACTGACTTACTTACTTATTGAATGACTGACTGACTAACTTACTAAAAGACTGACTGACTTATTTACTGAATGACTGATTGACTTACTAACTGACTTACTTACAGAATGACTGACTGACTTACGTACTGAATGACTGACTTACTTACTTACTGAATGACTGACTGACTTACTGACTGACTAACTTACTAAATGACTGACTAACTTACTAACAGAATTACTAACTTACTTACTGAATGGCTGACTGACTTGGTGACTGATTGACTTACTTACTAAATGACTGACTGACATAGTTACTGAATGATTGACTGACTTACTTAATGAATGATTGAGTGACTTACTTACTGAATGACTGAATGACAAACTTAATTATTGAATGACTGTTGACATACTGACTAACTTACTTACTGAATGACTGATTGACATACTTACCGAATGACTGACTAACTTACTGATTGACCTACTTACTGAATGACTGTTGATTCACTTGCTGACTGAATGACTTACATATTGAATGACTGATTGACTTACATACTGAATGACTGACTAACTTACTGATTGACTTACTTACTGAATGACTGATGACTTACTTGCTGGCTGAATGACTGATTGACTTACATACTGAATGATTGACTGACTTATATTCTTACTGACTTTCTAACTGAATGACTGACTAACATACTTTGTGAATGACTGACTGACTTACTTAATGAATGAATTACTGGCTTACTGACAGAATGACTGACATATTTAATGAATGACTGACTGACTTACTTACTGAATGACTGAGTGACTTACTTAATGAATGACTGACCAACTTACTTACTGAATGACTGAGTGACTTACTTAATGAATGACTGACCGACTAACTTACTGAATGACTGAGTGACTTACTTAATGAATGACTGACCGACTCACTTACTGAATGACTGAGTGACTTACTGACTGATCTACTTACTGAATGAATGACTGACTAACTTACTGAATGACTGAGTGACTTACTTAATGAATGACTGACTGACTCACTTACTGAATGACTGAGTGACTTACTTACAGAATGAATGACTGACTTACTTACTGAATGACTGACCGCCTTACTTACTGAATGACTGACCGCCTTACTTACTGAATGACTGACCGCCTTACTTACTGAATGACTGACTGACTGACAGAATGATTGACTTACTTAATGAATGACTAACTGACTTACTTACTGAATAACTGAGTGACTTACTTAATGAATGACTTACCGACTTACTTACTGAATGATTGAGTGACTAACTTAATGAATGACTGGCCGACTTACTTACTGAATGACAGAGTGACTTACTGACTGACACACTTATTGAATGACTGACTGACTTACTTACTGAATGACTGATTGACTTACTAATTGACTTACTTACTGAATGACTCATTGACTTACTAACTGACTTACTTAGAGAATGACTGACTGACTTACTTACTGAATGACTGACTTACTTACTTACTGAATGATTGATTGACTTACTAACTGACTTACTTACTGAATGACTGACTGATTGACTTACTTACTGAATGACTGACTGACTTACAGACTGACTAACTTACTAAATGACTGACTAACTTACTAACAGAATGACTGACTGACTTACTTACTGAATGACTGACTTACTTACTGAATAACTGACTGACTTACTTACTGAATGACTGCGTGACTTACTTAATCAATGACTGACCGACTTACTTACTGAATGACTCAGTGACTTACTTAATGAATGACTGACCGACTTACTTACTGAATGACTCAGTGACTTACTTAATGAATGACTGGCCGACTTACATACTGAATGACTGAGTGACTTACTGACTGACTTACTAACTGAATGAATGACTGACTTACTTACTGAATGACAGACCGACTTACTTACTGAATGACTGACTTACTTACTTACTGACTTACTAACAGAATGACTGAATTACTTACTGAATGACTGACTTACTTACTTATTGAATGACTGAGTTACTTACTTAATGAATGACTTACCGACATACTTACTGAATGATGAGTGACTTACTGACTTATTGACAGAATGATTGACTTACTTACTGAATGACTGATTGACTTACTTACTGAATGACTGAGTGACTTACTTAATCAATGACTGACCGACTTACTTACTGAATGACTGAGTGACTTACGTACTGAATGACTGATTGACTTACTTACTGAATGACTGAGTGACTT
The DNA here is from genome assembly GCA_009771035.1 of Lupinus albus. Lineage (NCBI taxonomy): Eukaryota > Viridiplantae > Streptophyta > Magnoliopsida > Fabales > Fabaceae > Lupinus > Lupinus albus. The sequence continues at coordinate 6,839,895 of CM020006.1, read as the reverse complement.
ACTTAATGAATGACTGACCGACTTACTTACTGAATGACTCAGTGACTTATTTAATGAATGACTGACCGACTTACATACTGAATGACTGAGTGACTTACTGACTGACTTACTTACTGAATGAATGACTGACTTATTTACAGAATGACAGACCGACTTACTTACTGAATGACTGACTTTCTTACTTACTGACAGAATGACTGAATTACTTACTGAATGACTGACTTACTTACTTATTGAATGACTGACTGACTTACTTACTGAAAGACTGACTGACTTACTTACTGAATGACTGATTGACTTACTAACTGACTTACTTACAGAATGACTGACTGACTTACGTACTGAATGACTGACTTACTTACTTACTGAATGACTGACTGACTTATTGACTGACTAACTTACTAAATGACTGACTAAATTACTAACAAAATTACTAACTGACTTACTGAATGACTGACTGACTTGGTGACTGATTGACTTACTTACTAAATGACTGACTGACTTAGTTACTGAATGACTGACTGACTTACTTAATGAATGATTGAATGACTTACTTACTGAATGACTGAATGACAGACTTAATTATTGAATGACTGTTGACATACTGATTAACTTACTTACTGAATGACTGACTGACATACTAAACGAATGACTGACTAACTTACTGATTGACTTACTTGCTGGCTGAATGACTGATTGACTTACATACTGAATGACTGACTGACTTACATTCTTACTGACTTACTAACTGAATGACTGACTAACGTACTTTGTGAATGACTGACTGACTTACTTAATGAATGAATTACTGACTTACTGACAAAATGACAGACTTACTTAATGAATGACTGACCAACTTACTTACTGAATGACTGACTGACTTACTTACTGAATGACTTAGTGACTTACTTAATCAATGACTGACCGACTTACTTACTGAATGATTGAGTGACTAACTTAATGAATGACTAGCCGACTTACTTACTGAATGACAAAGTGACTTACTAACTGACTTACTTATTGAATGACTGACTGACTTACTTACTGATTGACTTACTAATTGACTTACTTACTGAATAACTGATTGACTTACTAACTGACTTACTTAGAGAATAACTGACTTACTTACTGACTGACTTACTGAATGACTGATTGACTTACTAACTGACTTACTTACAGAATGACTGACTGACTTACTTATTGAATGACTGATTGACTTACTTACTGAATGACTGAATGACTTACAGACTGACTAACTTACTAAATGACTGACTAACTTACTAACAGAATGACTGACTAACTTACTTACTGAATGACTGACTGACTTAGTGACTGATTGACTTACTTACTAAATGACTGACTGACTTAGTTACTGAATGAATGACTGACTTACTTAATGAATGACTAAATGACTTAGTTACTGAATGACTGACTGACAGACTTAATTATTGAATGACTGTTGACATACTGACTAACTTACTTACTGAATGATTGATTGACATACTTACCGAATGACTGACTAACTTACTGATTGACTTACTTACTGAATGACAGCTGACTTACTTACTGACTGAATGACTGATTGACTTACATACTGAATGACTGACTTACTGACTGAATGACAGACTTACATTCTTACTGACTTACTAACTGAATGACTGACTAACGCACTTAGTGAATGACTGACTGACTTACTTAATGAATGAATTACTGACTTACTGACAGAATGATTGACTTACTTACTGAATGACTGACTGACTTACTTACAGAATGACTGAGTGACTAACTTAATCAATGACTGACCGACTTACTTACTGAATGACTGAGTGACTTACTTAATGAATGACTGACCGACTTACTTACTCAATGACTCAGTGACTTACTTAATGAATGACTGACCGACTTACATACTGAATGACTGAGTGACTTACTGACTGACTTACTTACTGAATGAATGACAGACTTACTTACTGAATGACAGACCGACTTACTTACTGAATGACTGACTTACTTACTTGTTGACTTACTGACAGAATGACTGAATTACTTACTGAATGACTGACTTACTTACTTATTGAATGACTGAGTGACTTACTTAATGAATGACTTACCGACATACTTATTGATGCAAATGGCCTGTATTTCCCCTAGTCATGCATTACAGTCAACAGTAGGAAGAAAGTAATGCAACAGTAATGGAAATTCATGCTATAATTGTAGAATCAACCAAGTATTTGCATCAATAACATCCTAAAATCATATAGAACATGTACAAAAAGTTTCAAGAAAAAATTCAAAGCCTAACTATGTTAAAAATGCAAAACAGTTTCACTATAAACCTTGAAAAATAAAAAATAAACCTTAAAAAATAAAAAAAAATAGTAAAAAGGGTTTTTTTCGATTTTTGGATTTGGACTGACAGACTACGTATGTGGCAGTGGGTGTAACTTATTTTTCTACCCCAAATGCATATGTCATATGTCATATGTCCAAAGTTATCCTAAAAACAAATTTTCAACAATTCACTATTCACCGTAAAGTTGTATCTCATAAACTATAGTTCGGAAAGTGGTTCTGCTTTCTCTAGTGTTCAATGTGGGATGAAAGAAGTGTGGAAACAAAATTTCATGCAAAAATTCCACCAACAGCTATATAAACCAGCAAAACAGAATCACATGAATCATGAAAATTGGCAAAATAGTGAACACTGAACAGTGAACAGTGCACATTAACAGCTTTTTGCACCAATATCAGAATTTTCACCAAAAATGCACTACAGAAATGACTAACTAAACTACACTACACTAAACTAAAATTTATGAAACAACAGAGAACCTTTGTATGAATCGATAATCCCCGGCAGCGGCGCCAAATTTGATCGAGGCCGTACTCGATACAAATAATATAACAATAAAGTATAGTACTAGGAAGTGACTCCTAGGTCGTTTCCCAATGATTATCTTTCAGGCAATAGTTCAAACACCTTGTACTCACACACACAAAGGGGGGTTTTGTTCTTTTTATGGTATGAATCTAAAACTAAAACAGAAACAGTAATTAACAGTAAAATGAAACGGCTAAACCCCTTTGGTTTCCTTAATCACAACTCAATCCTCGGTTTCACAGTATCAAAATCATATTCTAATCGTTGAATCCCTAATTTGTTCATAATCAAGTAACTAAGCGATAATCAACTCATAAACAAATTCACACGAACTAAGCATTCATGCACTAGAGAAATGATTCACTAAGCGAAAATCAATTCACAAATCTATTTCTAAGGCATGGAATTAAGCAAACCACAACCAGAATTTGAATAGAAGAAATTGACAAATAAGAAACCGAAATTGCATTAATAACCAAACCTCAAGAGTTGTGATACATTACCAAAGGAGTTTAGTCCAGAAATTTAGCCTTCCATGGAAGGATTAAGCAAAACCGAAAATGGAGAAGAGCAAAAACGAAAATGCATAAACCCTAGGAGAGCAAAAGAGGGAAAACGGGAATAACTATGTTCTAAGGCAAAAAAAACTAATGTAATGTTAAAGTGTTCCTTCAAAACCGAAATCATGTGTTTAAATGGTGTAAAACGGAAATGGGCCCTAATTATTGAATGACTGTTGACATACTGACTAACTTACTTACTGAATGATTGATTGACATACTTACCGAATGACTGACTAACTAACTGATTGACTTACTTACTGAATGACTGCTGACTTACTTGCTGACTGAATGACTGATTGACTACAATACTGAATGACCGACTTACTGACTGAATGACTGACTTACATTCTTACTGACTTACTAACTGAATGACTGACTAACGTACTTAGTGAATGACTGACTGACTTACTTAATGAATGAATTACTGACTTACTGACAGAATGATTGACTTACTTACTGAATAACTGACTGACTTACTTACAGAATGACTGAGTGACTAACTTAATCAATGAATGACCGACTTACTTACTGAATGACTGAGTGACTTACTTAATGAATGACTGACCGACTTACATACTGAATGACTGAATGACTTACTGACTGACTTACTTACTGAATGAATGACTAACTTACTTACTGAATGACAGACCGACATACTTACTGAATGACTGACTTACTTACTTGCTGACTTACTGACAGAATGACTGAATTACTTACTGAATGACTGACTTACTTACTTATTGAATGACTGAGTGACTTACTTAATGAATGACTTACTGACATACTTACTGAATGACTGAGTGACTAACTTAATGAATGACTGACCGACTTACTTACTGAATGACTGAGTGACTTACTGACTGACTTACTTATTGAATGACTGACTGACTTACTGACAAACATACTTACTGAATGACTGACTTACTTACTTACTGAATGACTTACTAACTTACTGACTGACTTACTTACTTAATGACTTACTTACTGAATGACTGATTGACTTACTTACTGAATGACTGATTTTCTTACCTACTGAATGAATGATTGACTTACTAACTGACTTACTTATAAAATGACTGACTGACTTACTTACTGAAAGACTGACTGACTTACTTACAGAATGACTGATTGACTTACTAACTGACTTACTTACAGAATGACTGACTGACTTACGTACTGAATAACTGACTTACTTACTTACTGAATGACTGAATGACTTACTGACTGACTAACTTACTAAATGACTGACTAACTTTCTAACATAATTACTAACTTACTTACTGAATGACTGACTGACTTGGTTACTGATTGACTTACTTACTAAATGACTGACTGACTTAGTTACTGAATGATTGACTGACTTACTTAATGAATGATTGAATGACTTACTTACTGAATGACAGACTTAATTATTGAATGACTGTTGACATACTGATTAACTTACTTACTGAATGACAGACTGACATACTTACCGAATGACTGACTAACTTACTGATTGACTTACTTACTGAATGACTGCTGACTTACTTGCTGGATGAATGACTGATTGACTTACATACTGAATGATTGACTGACTTATATTCTTACTGACTTACTAACTGAATGACTGACTAACGTACTTTGTGAATGACTGACTGACTTACTTAATGAAGGAATTACTGACTTACTGACAGAATGACTGACATATTTAATGAATGACTGACTGACTTACTTACTGAATGACTGAGTGACTTACTTAATGAATGACTGACCCACTTACTTACTGAATGACTGAGTGACTTACTTAATGAATGACTGACCGACTAACTTACTGAATGACTGAGTGACTTACTTAATGAATGACTGACCGACTCACTTACTGAATGACTTAGTGACTTACTGACTGACCTACTTACTGAATGAATGACTGACTAACGTACTGAATGACTGAGTGACTTACTTACTGAATGACTCAGTGACTTATTTAATGAATGACTGACCGACTTACATACTGAATGACTGAGTGACTTACTGACTGACTTACTTACTGAATGAATGACTGACTTACTTACTGAATGATAGACCGACTTACTTACTGAATGACTGACTTACTTACTTACTGACTTACTAACAGAATGACTGAATTACTTACTGAATGACTGACTGACTTACTTATTGAATGACTGAGTTACTAACTTAATGAATGACTTACCGACATACTTACTGAATGACTGAGTGACTTACTGACTTATTGACAGAATGATTGACTTACTTACTGAATGACTGATTGACTTACTTACTGAATGACTGAGTGACTTACTTAATCAATGACTGACTGACTTACTTACTGAATGACTGAGTGACTTACTTAATGAATGACTGACCGATTTACTTACTGAATGACTCAGTGACTTACTTAATGAATGACTCGGTGACTTACTTAATGAATGACTGACATACTTACTTACTGAATGAATGACTGACTTACTTACAGAATGACAGACCGACTTACTTACTGAATGACTGAATAACTTACTTACTGACTTACTGACAGAATGACTGAATTACTTACTGAATGACTGACTTACTTACTTATTGAATGACTGACTGACTAACTTACTAAAAGACTGACTGACTTATTTACTGAATGACTGATTGACTTACTAACTGACTTACTTACAGAATGACTGACTGACTTACGTACTGAATGACTGACTTACTTACTTACTGAATGACTGACTGACTTACTGACTGACTAACTTACTAAATGACTGACTAACTTACTAACAGAATTACTAACTTACTTACTGAATGGCTGACTGACTTGGTGACTGATTGACTTACTTACTAAATGACTGACTGACATAGTTACTGAATGATTGACTGACTTACTTAATGAATGATTGAGTGACTTACTTACTGAATGACTGAATGACAAACTTAATTATTGAATGACTGTTGACATACTGACTAACTTACTTACTGAATGACTGATTGACATACTTACCGAATGACTGACTAACTTACTGATTGACCTACTTACTGAATGACTGTTGATTCACTTGCTGACTGAATGACTTACATATTGAATGACTGATTGACTTACATACTGAATGACTGACTAACTTACTGATTGACTTACTTACTGAATGACTGATGACTTACTTGCTGGCTGAATGACTGATTGACTTACATACTGAATGATTGACTGACTTATATTCTTACTGACTTTCTAACTGAATGACTGACTAACATACTTTGTGAATGACTGACTGACTTACTTAATGAATGAATTACTGGCTTACTGACAGAATGACTGACATATTTAATGAATGACTGACTGACTTACTTACTGAATGACTGAGTGACTTACTTAATGAATGACTGACCAACTTACTTATTGAATGACTGAGTGACTTACTTAATGAATGACTGACCGACTAACTTACTGAATGACTGAGTGACTTACTTAATGAATGACTGACCGACTCACTTACTGAATGACTGAGTGACTTACTGACTGATCTACTTACTGAATGAATGACTGACTAACTTACTGAATGACTGAGTGACTTACTTAATGAATGACTGACTGACTCACTTACTGAATGACTGAGTGACTTACTGACTGACTTACTTACAGAATGAATGACTGACTTACTTACTGAATGACTGACCGCCTTACTTACTGAATGACTGACCGCCTTACTTACTGAATGACTGACTGACTGACAGAATGATTGACTTACTTAATGAATGACTAACTGACTTACTTACTGAATAACTGAGTGACTTACTTAATGAATGACTTACCGACTTACTTACTGAATGATTGAGTGACTAACTTAATGAATGACTGGCCGACTTACTTACTGAATGACAGAGTGACTTACTGACTGACACACTTATTGAATGACTGACTGACTTACTTACTGAATGACTGATTGACTTACTAATTGACTTACTTACTGAATGACTCATTGACTTACTAACTGACTTACTTAGAGAATGACTGACTGACTTACTTACTGAATGACTGACTTACTTACTTACTGAATGATTGATTGACTTACTAACTGACTTACTTACTGAATGACTGACTGATTGACTTACTTACTGAATGACTGACTGACTTACAGACTGACTAACTTACTAAATGACTGACTAACTTACTAACAGAATGACTGACTGACTTACTTACTGAATGACTGACTTACTTACTGAATAACTGACTGACTTACTTACTGAATGACTGAGTGACTAACTTAATCAATGACTGACCGACTTACTTACTGAATGACTGAGTGACTTACTTAATGAATGACTGACCGACTTACTTACTGAATGACTCAGTGACTTACTTAATGAATGACTGACCGACTTACATACTGAATGACTGAGTGACTTACTGACTGAGTGACTTACTGACTGACTTACTTACTGAATGAATGACTAACTTACTTACTGAATGACAGACCGACTTACTTACTGAATGACTGACATACTTACTTGCTGACTTACTGACAGAATGACTGAATTACTTACTGAATGACTGACTTACTTACTTATTGAATGACTGAGTGACTTACTTAATGAATGACTTACTGACATACTTACTGAATGACTGAGTGACTAACTTAATGAATGACTGGCCGACTTACTTACTGAATGACTGAGTGACTTACTGACTGACTTACTTATTGAATGACTGACTGACTTACTGACAAACATACTTACTGAATGACTGACTTACTTACTTACTGAATGACTTACTAACTTACTGACTGACTTACTTACTTAATGACTTACTTACTGAATGACTGATTGACTTACTTACTGAATGACTGATTTTCTTACTTACTGAATGAATGATTGACTTACTAACTGACTTACTTATAGAATGACTGACTGACTTACTTACTGAAAGACTGACTGACTTACTTACAGAATGACTGATTGACTTACTAACTGACTTACTTACAGAATGACTGACTGACTTACGTACTGAATAACTCACTTACTTACTTACTGAATGACTGAATGACTTACTGACTGACTAACTTACTAAATGACTGACTAACTTTCTAACATAATTACTAACTTACTTACTGAATGACTGACTGACTTGGTTACTAATTGACTTACTTACTAAATAACTGACTGACTTAGTTACTGAATGATTGACTGACTTACTTAATGAATGATTGAATGACTTACTTACTGAATGACAGACTTAATTATTGAATGACTGTTGACATACTGATTAACTTACTTACTGAATGACAGACTGACATACTTACCGAATGACTGACTAACTTACTGATTGACTTACTTACTGAATGACTGCTGACTTATTTGCTGGTTGAATGACTGATTGACTTACATACTGAATGATTGACTGACTTATATTCTTACTGACTTACTAACTGAATGACTGACTAACGTACTTTGTGAATGACTGACTGACTTACTTAATGAATGAATTACTGACTTACAGACAGAATGACTGACATATTTAATGAATGACTGACTGACTTACTTACTGAATGACTGAGTGACTGACTTAATGAATGACTGACCCACTTACTTACTGAATGACTGAGTGACTTACTTAATGAATGACTAACCCACTTACTTACTGAATGACTGAGTGACTTACTTAATGAATGACTGACCGACTAACTTACTGAATGACTGAGTGACTTACTTAATGAATGACTGACAGACTCACTTACTGAATGACTTAGTGACTTACTAACTGACCTACTTACTGAATGAATGACTGACTAACTTACTGAATGACTGAGTGACTTACTTACTGAATGACTCAGTGACTTATTTAATGAATGACTGACCGACTTACTTACTGAATGACTGAGTGACTTACTGACTGACTTACTTATTGAATGACTGACTGACTTACTGACAAACATACTTACTGAATGACCGACTTACTTACTTACTGAATGACTTACTAACTTACTGACTGACTTACTTACTTAATGACTTACTTACTAAATGACTGATTGACTTACTTACTGAATGACTGATTTTCTTACTTACTGAATGAATGATTGACTTACTAACTGACTTACGTATAGAATGACTGACTGACTTACTTACTGAATGATTGATTGACATACTTACCGAATGACTGACTAACTAACTGATTGACTTACTTACTGAATGACTGCTGACTTACTTGCTGACTGAATGACTGATTGACTACAATACTGAATGACCGACTTACTGACTGAATGACTGACTTACATTCTTACTGACTTACTAACTGAATGACTGACTAACGTACTTAGTGAATGACTGACTGACTTACTTAATGAATGAATTACTGACTTACTGACAGAATGATTGACTTACTTACTGAATAACTAACTGACTTACTTACAGAATGACTGAGTGACTAACTTAATCAATGACGGACCGACTTACTTACTGAATGATTGAGTGACTTACTTAATGAATGACTGACCGACTTACTTACTGAATGACTCAGTGACTTACTTAATGAATGACTGACCGACTTACATACTGAATGACTGAGTGACTTACTGACTGACTTACTTACTGAATGAATGACTAACTTACTTACTGAATGACAGACCGACTTACTTACTGAATGACCGACTTACTTACTTGCTGACTTACTGACAGAATGACTGAATTACTTACTGAATGACTGACTTACTTACTTATTGAATGACTGAGTGACTTACTTAATGAATGACTTACTGACATACTTACTGAATGACTGAGTGACTAACTTAATGAATGACTGACCGACTTACTTACTGAATGACTGAGTGACTTACTGACTGACTTACTTAGTGAATGACTGACTGACTTACTGACAAACACACTTACTGAATGACTGACTTACTTACTTACTGAATGACTTACTAACTTACTGACTGACTTACTTACTTAATGACTTACTTACTGAATGACTGATTGACTTACTTACTGAATGACTGATTTTCTTATTTACAGAATGAATGATTGACTTACTAACTGACTTACTTATAGAATGACTGACTGACTTACTTACTGAAAGACTGACTGACTTACTTACAGAATGACTGATTGACTTACTAACTGACTTACTTACAGAATGACTGACTGACTTACGTACTGAATAACTGACTTACTTACTTACTGAATGACTGAATGACTTACTGACTGACTAACTTACTAAATGACTGACTAACTTTCTAACATAATTACTAACTTACTTACTGAATGACTGACTGACTTGGTTACTGATTGACTTACTTACTAAATAACTGACTGACTTAGTTACTGAATGATTGACTGACTTACTTAATGAATGATTGAATGACTTACTTACTGAATGACAGACTTAATTATTGAAGGACTGTTGACATACTGATTAACTTACTTACTGAATGACAGACTGACATACTTACCGAATGACTGACTAACTTACTGATTGACTTACTTACTGAATGACTGCTGACTTACTTGTTGGCTGAATGACTGATTGACTTACATACTGAATGATTGACTGACTTATATTCTTACTGACTTACTAACTGAATGACTGACTAACGTACTTTGTGAATGACTGACTGACTTACTTAATGAATGAATTACTGACTTACTGACAGAATGACTGACATATTTAATGAATGACTGACTGACTTACTTACTGAATGACTGAGTGACTTACTTAATGAATGACTGACCCACTTACTTACTGAATGACTGAGTGACTTACTTAATGAATGACTGACCAACTAACTTACTGAATGACTGAGTGACTTACTTAATGAATGACTGACCGACTCACATACTGAATGACTTAGTGACTTACTGACTGACCTACTTACTGAATGAATGACTGACTAACTTACTGAATGACTGAGTGACTTACTTACTGAATGACTCAGTGACTTATTTAATGAATGACTGACCGACTTACATACTGAATGACTGAGTGACTTACTGACTGACTTACTTACTGAATGAATGACTGACTTACTTACTGAATGACTGACCGACTTACTTACTGAATGACTGACTTACTTACTTACTGACTTACTAACAGGATGACTGAATTACTTACTGAATGACTGACTGACTTACTTATTGAATGACTGAGTTACTAACTTAATGAATGACTTACCGACATACTTACTGAATGACTGAGTGACTTACTGACTTATTGACAGAATGATTGACTTACTTACTGAATGACTGATTGACTTACTTACTGAATGACTGAGTGACTTACTTAATCAATGACTGACTGACTTACTTACTGAATGACTGAGTGACTTACTTAATGAATGACTGACCGATTTACTTACTGAATGAATCAGTGACTTACTTAATGAATGACTCAGTGACTTACTTAATGAATGACTGACTGACTTACTTACTGAATGAATGACTGACTTACTTACAGAATGACAGACCGACTTACTTACTGAATGACTGACTAACTTACTTACTGACTTACTGACAGAATGACTGAATTACTTACTGAATGACTGACTTACTTACTTATTGAATGACTGACTGACTAACTTACTAAAAGACTGACTGACTTACTTACTGAATGACTGATTGACTTACTAACTGACTTACTTACAGAATGACTGACTGACTTACGTAATGAATGACTGACTTACTTACTCACTGAATGACTGACTGACTTACTGACTGACTAACTTACTAAATGACTGACTAACTTACTAACAGAATTACTAACTTACTTATTGAATGACTGACTGACTTGGTGACTGATTGACTTACTTACTAAATGACTGACTGACATAGTTACTGAATGATTGACTGACTTACTTAATGAATGATTGAATGACTTACTTACTGAATGACTGAATGATAAACTTAATTATTGAATGACTGTTGACATACTGACTAACTTACTTACTGAATGACTGATTGACATACTTACAGAATGACTGACTAACTTACTGATTGACTTACTTACTGATTGACTTACATATTGAATGACTGATTGACTTACATACTGAATGACTGACTAACTTACTGATTGACTTACTTACTGAATGACTGATGACTTACTTGCTGGCTGAATGACTGATTGACTTACATACTGAATGATTGACTGACTTATATTTTTACTGACTTACTAACTGAGTGACTGACTAACGTACTTTGTGAATGACTGACTGACTTACTTGATGAATGAATTACTGGCTTACTGACAGAATGACTGACATATTTAATGAATGACTGACTGACTTACTTACTGAATGACTGAGTGACTTACTTAATGAATGACTGACCAACTTACTTACTGAATGACTGAGTGACTTACTTAATGAATGACTGACCGACTAACTTACTGAATGACTGAGTGACTTACTTAATGAATGACTGACCGACTCACTTACTGAATGACTGAGTGACTTACTGACTGATCTACTTACTGAATGAGTGACTGACTAACTTACTGAATGACTGAGTGACTTACTTAATGAATGACTGACTGACTCACTTACTCAATGACTGAGTGACTTACTGACTGACTTACTTACAGAATGAATGACTGACATACTTACTGAATGACTGACCGCCTTACTTACTGAATGACTGACCACCTTACTTACTGAATGACTGACTGACTGACAGAATGATTGACTTACTTAATGAATGACTAACTGACTTACTTACTGAATAACCGAGTGACTTACTTAATGAATGACTTACCGACTTACTTACTGAATGATTGAGTGACTAACTTAATGAATGACTGGCCGACTTACTTACTGAATGACAGAGTGACTTACTGACTGACACACTTATTGAATGACTGACTGACTTACTTACTGAATGACTGATTGACTTACTAATTGACTTACTTACTGAATGACTCATTGACTTACTAACTGACTTACTTAGAGAATGACTGACTGACTTACTTACTGAATGACTGACTTACTTACTTACTGAATGATTGATTGACTTACTAACTGACTTACTTACTGAATGACTGACTGATTGACTTACTTACAGAATGACAGACTGACTTACAGACTGACTAACTTACTAAATGACTGACTAACTTACTAACAGAATGACTGACTGACTTACTTACTGAATGACTGACTTACTGACTGAATAACTGACTGACTTACTTACTGAATGACTGAGTGACTTACTTACTGAATGACTGATTGACTTACTTACTGAATGACTGATTTTCTTACTTAATGAATGACTGACCGACTTACTTACTGAATGACTCAGTGACTTACTTAATGAATGACTGGCCGACTTACATACTGAATGACTGAGTGACTTACTGACTGACTTACTGAATGAATGACTGACTTACTTACTGAATGACAGACCGACTTACTTACTGAATGACTGACTTATTTACTTACTGACTTACTAACAGAATGACTGAATTACTTACTGAATGACTGACTTATTTACTTATTGAATGACTGAGTTACTTACTTAATGAATGACTTACCAACATACTTACTGAATGATGAGTGACTTACTGACTTATTGACAGAATGATTGACTTACTTACTGAATGACTGATTGACTTACTTACTGAATGACTGAGTGACTTACTTAATCAATGACTGACCGACTTACTTACTGAATGACTGAGTGACTTACTTACTGAATGACTGATTGACTTACTTACTGAATGACTGAGTGACTTACTTAATGAATGACTGACCGACTTACTTACTGAATGACTCAGTGACTTACTTAATGAATGACTGACCGACTTACATACTGAATGACTGAGTGACTTACTGACTGACTTACTTACTGAATGAATGACTGACTTATTTACAGAATGACAGACCGACTTACTTACTGAATGACTGACTTTCTTACTTACTGACAGAATGACTGAATTACTTACTGAATGACTGACTTACTTACTTATTGAATGACTGACTGACTTACTTACTGAAAGACTGACTGACTTACTTACTGAATGACTGATTGACTTACTAACTGACTTACTTACAGAATGACTGACTGACTTACGTACTGAATGACTGACTTACTTACTTACTGAATGACTGACTAACTTACTAAATGACTGACTAAATAACTAACAAAATTACTAACTGACTTACTGAATGACTGACTGACTTGGTGACTGATTGACTTACTTACTAAATGACTGACTGACTTAGTTACTGAATGACTGACTGACTTACTTAATGAATGATTGAATGACTTACTTACTGAATGACAGACTTAATTATTCAATGACTGTTGACATACTGATTAACTTACTTACTGAATGACTGACTGACATACTAAACGAATGACTGACTAACTTACTGATTGACTTACATGCTGGCTGAATGACTGATTGACTTACATACTGAATGACTGACTGACTTACATTCTTACTGACTTACTAACTGAATGACTGACTAACGTACTTTGTGAATGACTGACTGACTTACTTAATGAATGAATTACTGACTTACTGACAAAATGACAGACTTACTTAATGAATGACTGACCAACTTACTTACTGAATGACTGACTGACTTACTTACTGAATGACTTACTTAATCAATGACTGACCGACTTACTTACTGAATGATTGAGTGACTAACTTAATGAATGACTAGCCGACTTACTTACTGAATGATAGAGTGACTTACTAACTGACTTACTTATTGAATGACTGACTGACTTACTTACTGATTGACTTACTAATTGACTTACTTACTGAATAACTGATTGACTTACTAACTGACTTTCTTAGAGAATGACTGACTTACTTACTGACTGACTTACTGAATGACTGATTGACTTACTAACTGACTTACTTACAGAATGACTGACTGACTTACTTATTGAATGACTGATTGACTTACTTACTGAATGACTGACTGACTTACAGACTGACTAACTTACTAAATGACTGACTAACTTACTAACAGAATGACTGACTAACTTACTTACTGAATGACTGACTGACTTAGTGACTGATTGACTTACTTACTAAATGACTGACTGACTTAGTTACTGAATGAATGACTGACTTACTTAATGAATGACTAAATGACTTAGTTACTGAATGACTGACTGACAGACTTAATTATTGAATGACTGTTGACATACTGACTAACTTACTTACTGAATGATTGATTGACATACTTACCGAATGACTGACTAACTTACTGATTGACTTACTTACTGAATGACAGCTGACTTACTTGCTGACTGAATGACTGATTGACTTACATACTGAATGACTGACTTACTGACTGAATGACAGACTTACATTCTTACTGACTTACTAACTGAATGACTGACTAGCGCACTTAGTGAATGACTGACTGACTTACTTAATGAATGAATTACGGACTTACTGACAGAATGATTGACTTACTTACTGAATGACTGACTGACTTACTTACAGAATGACTGAGTGACTAACTTAATCAATGACTGACCGACTTACTTACTGAATGACTGAGTGACTTACTTAATGAATGACTGACCGACTTACTTACTCAATGACTCAGTGACTTACTTAATGAATGACTGACCGACTTACATAATGAATGACTGAGTGACTTACTGACTGACTTACTTACTGAATGAATGACAGACTTACTTACTGAATGACAGACCGACTTACTTACTGAATGACTGACTTACTTACTTGCTGACTTACTGACAGAATGACTGAATTACTTACTGAATGACTGACTTACTTACTTATTGAATGACTGAGTGACTTACTTAATGAATGACTTACCGACATACTTATTGATGCAAATGGCCTGTATTTCCCCTAGTCATGCATTACAGTCAACAGTAGGAAGAAAGTAATGCAACAGTAATGGAAATTCATGCTATAATTGTAGAATCAACCAAGTATTTGCATCAATAACATCCTAAAATCATATAGAACATGTACAAAAAGTTTCAAGAAAAAATTCAAAGCCTAACTATGTTAAAAATGCAAAACAGTTTCACTATAAACCTTGAAAAATAAAAAATAAACCTTAAAAAATAAAAAAAAAATAGTAAAAAGGGTTTTTTTTCGATTTTTGGATTTGGACTGACAGACTATTTTTCTACCCCAAATGCATATGTCATATGTCCAATTCTGATATAAGGAGACAAAGTTATCCTAAAAACAAATTTTCAACAATTCACTATTCACCGTAAAGTTGTATCTCATAAACTATAGTTCGGAAAGTGGTTCTGCTTTCTCTGGTGTTCAATGTGGGATGAAAGAAGTGTGGAAACAAAATTTCATGCAAAAATTCCACCAACAGCTATATAAACCAGCAAAACAGAATCACATGAATCATGAAAATTGGCAAAATAGTGAACACTGAACAGTGAACAGTGCACATTAACAGCTTTTTGCACCAATATCAGAATTTTCACCAAAAATGCACTACAGAAATGACTAACTAAACTACACTACACTAAACTAAAATTTATGAAACAACAGAGAACCTTTGTATGAATCGATAATCCCCGGCAGCGGCACCAAATTTGATCGAGGCCGTACTCGATACAAATAATATAACAATAAAGTATAGTACTAGGAAGTGACTCCTAGGTCGTTTCCCAAGGATTATCTTTCAGGCAATAGTTCAAACACCATGTACTCACACACACAAAGGGGGGTTTTGTTCTTTTTATGGTATGAATCTAAAACTAAAACAAAAACAGTAATTAACAGTAAAATGAAACGGCTAAACCCCTTTGGTTTCCTTAATCACAACTCAATCCTCGGTTTCACAGTATCAAAATCATATTCTAATCGTTGAATCCCTAATTTGTTCATAATCAAGTAGCTAAGCGATAATCAACTCATAAACAAATTCACACGAACTAAGCATTCATGCACTAGAGAAATGATTCACTAAGCGAAAATCAATTCACAAATCTATTTCTAAGGCATGGAATTAAGCAAACCACAACCAGAATTTGAATAGAAGAAATTGACAAATAAGAAACCGAAATTGCATTAATAACCAAACCTCAAGAGTTGTGATACATTACCAAAGGAGTTTAGTCCAGAAATTTAGCCTTCCATGGAAGGATTAAGCAAAACCGAAAATGGAGAAGAGCAAAAACGAAAATGCATAAACCCTAGGAGAGCAAAAGAGGGAAAACGGGAATAACTATGTTCTAAGGCAAAAAAAACTAATGTAATATTAAAGTGTTCCTTCAAAACCGAAATCATGTGTTTAAATGGTGTAAAACGGAAATGGGTCCTAATTATTGAATGACTGTTGACATACTGACTAACTTACTTACTGAATGATTGATTGACATACTTACCGAATGACTGACTAACTAACTGATTGACATACTTACTGAATGACTGTTGACTTACTTGCTGACTGAATGACTGATTGACTACAATACTGAATGACCGACTTACTGACTGAATGACTGACTTACATTCTTACTGACTTACTAACTGAATGACTGACTAACGTACTTAGTGAATGACTGACTGACTTACTTAATGAATGAATTACTGACTTATTGACAGAATGATTGACTTACTTACTGAATAACTGACTGACTTACTTACAGAATAACTGAGTGACTAACTTAATCAATGACTGACCGACTTACTTACTGAATGACTGAGTGACTTACTTAATGAATGACTGACCGACTTACTTACTGAATGACTCAGTGACTTACTTAATGAATGACTGACCGGCTTACATACTAAATGACTCAGTGACTTACTGACTGACTTACTTACTGAATGAATGACTAACTTACTTACTGAATGACAGACCGACTTACTTACTGAATGACTGACTTACTTACTTGCTGACTTACTGACAGAATGACTGAATTACTTACTGAATGACTGAATTACTTACTTATTGAATGACTGAGTGACTTACTTAATGAATGACTTACTGACATACTTACTGAATGACAGAGTGACTAACTTAATGAATGACTGACTGACTTACTTACTGAATGACTGACTGACTTACTTAATGAATGAATTACTGACTTATTGACAGAATGATTGACTTACTTACTGAATAACTGACTGACTTACTTACAGAATAACTGAGTGACTAACTTAATCAATGACTGACCGACTTACTTACTGAATGACTGAGTGACTTACTTAATGAATGACTGACCGACTTACTTACTGAATGACTCAGTGACTTACTTAATGAATGACTGACCGGCTTACATACTAAATGACTCAGTGACTTACTGACTGACTTACTTACTGAATGAATGACTAACTTACTTACTGAATGACAGACCGACTTACTTACTGAATGACTGACTTACTTACTTGCTGACTTACTGACAGAATGACTGAATTACTTACTGAATGACTGAATTACTTACTTATTGAATGACTGAGTGACTTACTTAATGAATGACTTACTGACATACTTACTGAATGACAGAGTGACTAACTTAATGAATGACTGACCGACTTACTTACTGAATGACTGAGTGACTTACTGACTGACTTACTTATTGAATGACTGACTGACTTACTGACAAACATACTTACTGAATGACTGACTTACTTACTTACTGAATGACTTACTAACTTACTTACTGACTTACTTACTTAATGACTTACTTACTGAATGACTGATTGACTTACTTACTGAATGACTGATTTTCTTACTTACTGAATGAATGATTGACTTACTAACTGACTTACTTATAGAATGACTGACTGACTTACTTACTGAAAGACTGACTGACTTACTTACAGAATGACTGATTGACTTACTAACTGACTTACTTACAGAATGACTGACTGACTTACGTACTGAATAACTGACTTACTTACTTACTGAATGACTGAATGACTTACTGACTGACTAACTTACTAAATGACTGACTAACTTTCTAACATAATTACTAACTTACTTACTGAATGACTGACTGACTTGGTTACTGATTGACTTACTTACTAAATGACTGACTGACTTAGTTACTGAATGATTGACTGACTTACTTAATGAATGATTGAATGACTTACTTACTGAAAGACAGACTTAATTATTGAATGATTGTTGACATACTGATTAACTTACTTACTGAATGACAGACTGACTTACTTACCGAATGACTGACTAACTTACTGATTGACTTACTTACTGAGTGACTGCTGACTTACTTGCTGGCTGAATGACTGATTGACTTACATACTGAATGATTGACTGACTTATATTCTTACTGACTTACTAACTGAATGACTGACTAACGTACTTTGTGAATGACTGACTGACTTACTTAATGAATGAATTACTGACTTACTGACAGAATGACTGACATATTTAATGAATGACAGACTGACTTACTTACTGAATGACTGAGTGACTTACTTAATGAATGACTGACCCACTTACTTACTGAATGACTGAGTGACTTACTTAATGAATGACTGACCGACTAACTTACTGAATGACTGAGTGACTTACTTAATGAATGACTGACCGACTCACTTACTGAATGACTTAGTGACTTACTGACTGACCTACTTACTGAATGAATGACTGACTAACTTACTGAATGACTGATTGACATACTTACCGAATGACTGACTAACTTACTGATTGACTTACTTACTGAATGACTGTTGATTCACTTGCTGACTGAATGACTTACATATTGAATGACTGATTGACTTAAATACTGAATGACTGACTAACTAACTGATTGACATACTTACTGAATGACTGCTGACTTACTTGCTGACTGAATGACTGATTGACTACAATACTGAATGACCGACTTACTGACTGAATGACTGACTTACATTCTTACTGACTTACTAACTGAATGACTGACTAACGTACTTAGTGAATGACTGACTGACTTACTTAATGAATGAATTACTGACTTATTGACAGAATGATTGACTTACTTACTGAATAACTGACTGACTTACTTACAGAATAACTGAGTGACTAACTTAATCAATGACTGACCGACTTACTTACTGAATGACTGAGTGACTTACTTAATGAATGACTGACCGACTTACTTACTGAATGACTCAGTGACTTACTTAATGAATGACTGACCGGCTTACATACTAAATGACTCAGTGACTTACTGACTGACTTACTTACTGAATGAATGACTAACTTACTTACTGAATGACAGACCGACTTACTTACTGAATGACTGACTTACTTACTTGCTGACTTACTGACAGAATGACTGAATTACTTACTGAATGACTGAATTACTTACTTATTGAATGACTGAGTGACTTACTTAATGAATGACTTACTGACATACTTACTGAATGACAGAGTGACTAACTTAATGAATGACTGACTGACTTACTTACTGAATGACTGACTGACTTACTTAATGAATGAATTACTGACTTATTGACAGAATGATTGACTTACTTACTGAATAACTGACTGACTTACTTACAGAATAACTGAGTGACTAACTTAATCAATGACTGACCGACTTACTTACTGAATGACTGAGTGACTTACTTAATGAATGACTGACCGACTTACTTACTGAATGACTCAGTGACTTACTTAATGAATGACTGACCGGCTTACATACTAAATGACTCAGTGACTTACTGACTGACTTACTTACTGAATGAATGACTAACTTACTTACTGAATGACAGACCGACTTACTTACTGAATGACTGACTTACTTACTTGCTGACTTACTGACAGAATGACTGAATTACTTACTGAATGACTGAATTACTTACTTATTGAATGACTGAGTGACTTACTTAATGAATGACTTACTGACATACTTACTGAATGACAGAGTGACTAACTTAATGAATGACTGACCGACTTACTTACTGAATGACTGAGTGACTTACTGACTGACTTACTTATTGAATGACTGACTGACTTACTGACAAACATACTTACTGAATGACTGACTTACTTACTTACTGAATGACTTACTAACTTACTTACTGACTTACTTACTTAATGACTTACTTACTGAATGACTGATTGACTTACTTACTGAATGACTGATTTTCTTACTTACTGAATGAATGATTGACTTACTAACTGACTTACTTATAGAATGACTGACTGACTTACTTACTGAAAGACTGACTGACTTACTTACAGAATGACTGATTGACTTACTAACTGACTTACTTACAGAATGACTGACTGACTTACGTACTGAATAACTGACTTACTTACTTACTGAATGACTGAATGACTTACTGACTGACTAACTTACTAAATGACTGACTAACTTTCTAACATAATTACTAACTTACTTACTGAATGACTGACTGACTTGGTTACTGATTGACTTACTTACTAAATGACTGACTGACTTAGTTACTGAATGATTGACTGACTTACTTAATGAATGATTGAATGACTTACTTACTGAAAGACAGACTTAATTATTGAATGACTGTTGACATACTGATTAACTTACTTACTGAATGACAGACTGACTTACTTACCGAATGACTGACTAACTTACTGATTGACTTACTTACTGAGTGACTGCTGACTTACTTGCTGGCTGAATGACTGATTGACTTACATACTGAATGATTGACTGACTTATATTCTTACTGACTTACTAACTGAATGACTGACTAACGTACTTTGTGAATGACTGACTGACTTACTTAATGAATGAATTACTGACTTACTGACAGAATGACTGACATATTTAATGAATGACAGACTGACTTACTTACTGAATGACTGAGTGACTTACTTAATGAATGACTGACCCACTTACTTACTGAATGACTGAGTGACTTACTTAATGAATGACTGACCGACTAACTTACTGAATGACTGAGTGACTTACTTAATGAATGACTGACCGACTCACTTACTGAATGACTTAGTGACTTACTGACTGACCTA
Organism: Lupinus albus; assembly: GCA_009771035.1. NCBI lineage: Eukaryota > Viridiplantae > Streptophyta > Magnoliopsida > Fabales > Fabaceae > Lupinus > Lupinus albus. The sequence goes on along the minus strand of CM020006.1, from coordinate 6,817,552 downwards.
CTTACTGAATGAATGACTGACTAACTTACTGAATGACTGAGTGACTTACTTACTGAATGACTCAGTGACTTATTTAATGAATGACTGACCGACTTACATACTGAATGACTGAGTGACTTACTGACTGACTTACTTACTGAATGAATGACTGACTTACTTACTGAATGACAGACCGACTTACTTACTGAATGACTGACTTACTTACTTACTGACTTACTAACAGAATGACTGAATTACTTACTGAATGACTGACTGACTTACTTATTGAATGACTGAGTTACTAACTTAATGAATGACTTACCGACATACTTTCTGAATGACTGAGTGACTTACTGACTTATTGACAGAATGATTGACTTACTTACTGAATGACTGATTGACTTACTAACTGAATGACTGAGTGACTTACTTAATCAATGACTGACTGACTTACTTACTGAATGACTGAGTGACTTACTTAATGAATGACTGACCGATTTACTTACTGAATGACTCAGTGACTTACTTAATGAATGACTGACCGACTTACGTATTGAATGACTGAGTGACTTACTGACTGACTTACTTACTGAATGAATGACTGACTTACTTACAGAATGACAGACCGACTTACTTTCTGAATGACTGACTAACTTACTTACTGACTTACTGACAGAATGACTGAATTACTTACTGAATGACTGACTTACTTACTTATTGAATGACTGACTGACTAACTTACTAAAAGACTGACTGACTTACTTACTGAATGACTGATTGACTTACTAACTGACTTACTTACAGAATGACTGACTGACTTACGTACTGAATGACTGACTTACTTACTTACTGAATGACTGACTGACTTACTGACTGACTAACTTACTAAATGACTGACTAACTTACTAACAGAATTACTAACTTACTTACTGAATGACTGACTGACTTGGTGACTGATTGACTTACTTACTAAATGACTGACTGACATAGTTACTGAATGATTGACTGACTTACTTAATGAATGATTGAATGACTTACTTACTGAATGACTGAATGACAAACTTAATTATTGAATGACTGTTGACATACTGACTAACTTACTTACTGAATGACTGATTGACATACTTACCGAATGACTGACTAACTTACTGATTGACTTACTTACTGAATGACTGTTGATTCACTTGCTGACTGAATGACTTACATATTGAATGACTGATTGACTTAAATACTGAATGACTGACTAACTAACTGATTGACATACTTACTGAATGACTGCTGACTTACTTGCTGACTGAATGACTGATTGACTACAATACTGAATGACCGACTTACTGACTGAATGACTGACTTACATTCTTACTGACTTACTAACTGAATGACTGACTAACGTACTTAGTGAATGACTGACTGACTTACTTAATGAATGAATTACTGACTTATTGACAGAATGATTGACTTACTTACTGAATAACTGACTGACTTACTTACAGAATAACTGAGTGACTAACTTAATCAATGACTGACCGACTTACTTACTGAATGACTGAGTGACTTACTTAATGAATGACTGACCGACTTACTTACTGAATGACTCAGTGACTTACTTAATGAATGACTGACCGGCTTACATACTAAATGACTCAGTGACTTACTGACTGACTTACTTACTGAATGAATGACTAACTTACTTACTGAATGACAGACCGACTTACTTACTGAATGACTGACTTACTTACTTGCTGACTTACTGACAGAATGACTGAATTACTTACTGAATGACTGAATTACTTACTTATTGAATGACTGAGTGACTTACTTAATGAATGACTTACTGACATACTTACTGAATGACAGAGTGACTAACTTAATGAATGACTGACTGACTTACTTACTGAATGACTGACTGACTTACTTAATGAATGAATTACTGACTTATTGACAGAATGATTGACTTACTTACTGAATAACTGACTGACTTACTTACAGAATAACTGAGTGACTAACTTAATCAATGACTGACCGACTTACTTACTGAATGACTGAGTGACTTACTTAATGAATGACTGACCGACTTACTTACTGAATGACTCAGTGACTTACTTAATGAATGACTGACCGGCTTACATACTAAATGACTCAGTGACTTACTGACTGACTTACTTACTGAATGAATGACTAACTTACTTACTGAATGACAGACCGACTTACTTACTGAATGACTGACTTACTTACTTGCTGACTTACTGACAGAATGACTGAATTACTTACTGAATGACTGAATTACTTACTTATTGAATGACTGAGTGACTTACTTAATGAATGACTTACTGACATACTTACTGAATGACAGAGTGACTAACTTAATGAATGACTGACCGACTTACTTACTGAATGACTGAGTGACTTACTGACTGACTTACTTATTGAATGACTGACTGACTTACTGACAAACATACTTACTGAATGACTGACTTACTTACTTACTGAATGACTTACTAACTTACTTACTGACTTACTTACTTAATGACTTACTTACTGAATGACTGATTGACTTACTTACTGAATGACTGATTTTCTTACTTACTGAATGAATGATTGACTTACTAACTGACTTACTTATAGAATGACTGACTGACTTACTTACTGAAAGACTGACTGACTTACTTACAGAATGACTGATTGACTTACTAACTGACTTACTTACAGAATGACTGACTGACTTACGTACTGAATAACTGACTTACTTACTTACTGAATGACTGAATGACTTACTGACTGACTAACTTACTAAATGACTGACTAACTTTCTAACATAATTACTAACTTACTTACTGAATGACTGACTGACTTGGTTACTGATTGACTTACTTACTAAATGACTGACTGACTTAGTTACTGAATGATTGACTGACTTACTTAATGAATGATTGAATGACTTACTTACTGAAAGACAGACTTAATTATTGAATGACTGTTGATATACTGATTAACTTACTTACTGAATGACAGACTGACTTACTTACCGAATGACTGACTAACTTACTGATTGACTTACTTACTGAGTGACTGCTGACTTACTTGCTGGCTGAATGACTGATTGACTTACATACTGAATGATTGACTGACTTATATTCTTACTGACTTACTAACTGAATGACTGACTAACGTACTTTGTGAATGACTGACTGACTTACTTAATGAATGAATTACTGACTTACTGACAGAATGACTGACATATTTAATGAATGACAGACTGACTTACTTACTGAATGACTGAGTGACTTACTTAATGAATGACTGACCCACTTACTTACTGAATGACTGAGTGACTTACTTAATGAATGACTGACCGACTAACTTACTGAATGACTGAGTGACTTACTTAATGAATGACTGACCGACTCACTTACTGAATGACTTAGTGACTTACTGACTGACCTACTTACTAAATGAATGACTGACTAACTTACTGAATGACTGATTGACATACTTACCGAATGACTGACTAACTTACTGATTGACTTACTTACTGAATGACTGTTGATTCACTTGCTGACTGAATGACTTACATATTGAATGACTGATTGACTTAAATACTGAATGACTGACTAACTAACTGATTGACATACTTACTGAATGACTGCTGACTTACTTGCTGACTGAGTGACTGATTGACTACAATACTGAATGACCGACTTACTGACTGAATGACTGACTTACATTCTTACTGACTTACTAACTGAATGACTGACTAACGTACTTAGTGAATGACTGACTGACTTACTTAATGAATGAATTACTGACTTATTGACAGAATGATTGACTTACTTACTGAATAACTGACTGACTTACTTACAGAATAACTGAGTGACTAACTTAATCAATGACTGACCGACTTACTTACTGAATGACTGAGTGACTTACTTAATGAATGACTGACCGACTTACTTACTGAATGACTCAGTGACTTACTTAATGAATGACTGACCGGCTTACATACTAAATGACTCAGTGACTTACTGACTGACTTACTTACTGAATGAATGACTAACTTACTTACTGAATGACAGACCGACTTACTTACTGAATGACTGACTTACTTACTTACTGACTTACTGACAGAATGACTGAATTACTTACTGAATGACTGAATTACTTACTTATTGAATGACTGAGTGACTTACTTAATGAATGACTTACTGACATACTTACTGAATGACAGAGTGACTAACTTAATGAATGACTGACTGACTTACTTACTGAATGACTGACTGACTTACTTAATGAATGAATTACTGACTTATTGACAGAATGATTGACTTACTTACTGAATAACTGACTGACTTACTTACAGAATAACTGAGTGACTAACTTAATCAATGACTGACCGACTTACTTACTGAATGACTGAGTGACTTACTTAATGAATGACTGACCGACTTACTTACTGAATGACTCAGTGACTTACTTAATGAATGACTGACCGGCTTACATACTAAATGACTCAGTGACTTACTGACTGACTTACTTACTGAATGAATGACTAACTTACTTACTGAATGACAGACCGACTTACTTACTGAATGACTGACTTACTTACTTGCTGACTTACTGACAGAATGACTGAATTACTTACTGAATGACTGAATTACTTACTTATTGAATGACTGAGTGACTTACTTAATGAATGACTTACTGACATACTTACTGAATGACAGAGTGACTAACTTAATGAATGACTGACCGACTTACTTACTGAATGACTGAGTGACTTACTGACTGACTTACTTATTGAATGACTGACTGACTTACTGACAAACATACTTACTGAATGACTGACTTACTTACTTACTGAATGACTTACTAACTTACTTACTGACTTACTTACTTAATGACTTACTTACTGAATGACTGATTGACTTACTTACTGAATGACTGATTTTCTTACTTACTGAATGAATGATTGACTTACTAACTGACTTACTTATAGAATGACTGACTGACTTACTTACTGAAAGACTGACTGACTTACTTACAGAATGACTGATTGACTTACTAACTGACTTACTTACAGAATGACTGACTGACTTACGTACTGAATAACTGACTTACTTACTTACTGAATGACTGAATGACTTACTGACTGACTAACTTACTAAATGACTGACTAACTTTCTAACATAATTACTAACTTACTTACTGAATGACTGACTGACTTGGTTACTGATTGACTTACTTACTAAATGACTGACTGACTTAGTTACTGAATGATTGACTGACTTACTTAATGAATGATTGAATGACTTACTTACTGAAAGACAGACTTAATTATTGAATGACTGTTGACATACTGATTAACTTACTTACTGAATGACAGACTGACTTACTTACTGAGTGACTTACTTAATGAATGACTGACCGACTAACTTACTGAATGACTGAGTGACTTACTTAATGAATGACTGACCGACTCACTTACTGAATGACTTAGTGACTTACTGACTGACCTACTTACTGAATGAATGACTGACTAACTTACTGAATGACTGAGTGACTTACTTACTGAATGACTCAGTGACTTATTTAATGAATGACTGACCGACTTACATACAGAATGACTGAGTGACTTACTGACTGACTTACTTACTGAATGAATGACTGACTTACTTACTGAATGACAGACCGACTTACTTACTGAATGACTGACTTACTTACTTACTGACTTACTAACAGAATGACTGAATTACTTACTGAATGACTGACTGACTTACTTATTGAATGACTGAGTTACTAACTTAATGAATGACTTACCGACATACTTTCTGAATGACTGAGTGACTTACTGACTTATTGACAGAATGATTGACTTACTTACTGAATGAATGATTGACTTACTTACTGAATGACTGAGTGACTTACTTAATCAATGACTGACTGACTTACTTACTGAATGACTGAGTGACTTACTTAATGAATGACTGACCGATTTACTTACTGAATGACTCAGTGACTTACTTAATGAATGACTGACCGACTTACATATTGAATGACTGAGTGACTTACTGACTGACTTACTTACTGAATGAATGACTGACTTACTTACAGAATGACAGACCGACTTACTTACTGAATGACTGACTAACTTACTTACTGACTTACTGACAGAATGACTGAATTACTTACTGAATGACTGACTTACTTACTTATTGAATGACTGACTGACTAACTTACTAAAAGACTGACTGACTTACTTACTGAATGACTGATTGACTTACTAACTGACTTACTTACAGAATGACTGACTGACTTACGTACTGAATGACTGACTTACTTACTTACTGAATGACTGACTGACTTACTGACTGACTAACTTACTAAATGACTGACTAACTTACTAACAGAATTACTAACTTACTTACTGAATGACTGACTGACTTGGTGACTGATTGACTTACTTACTAAATGACTGACTGACATAGTTACTGAATGATTGACTGACTTACTTAATGAATGATTGAATGACTTACTTACTGAATGACTGAATGACAAACTTAATTATTGAATGACTGTTGACATACTGACTAACTTACTTACTGAATGACTGATTGACATACTTACCGAATGACTGACTAACTTACTGATTGACTTACTTACTGAATGACTGTTGATTCACTTGCTGACTGAATGACTGATTGACTTAAATACTGAATGACTGACTAACTTACTGATTGACTTACTTACTGAATGATTGATGACTTACTTGCTGGCTGAATGACTGATTGACTTACATACTGAATGATTGACTGACTTATATTCTTACTGACTTACTAACTGAATGACTGACTAACATACTTTGTGAATGACTGACTGACTTACTTAATGAATGAATTACTGGCTTACTGACAGAATGACTGACATATTTAATGAATGACTGACTGACTTACTTACTGAATGACTGAGTGACTTACTTAATGAATGACTGACCAACTTACTTACTGAATGACTGAGTGACTTACTTAATGAATGACTGACCGACTAACTTACTGAATGACTGAGTGATTTACTTAATGAATGACTGACCGACTCACTTACTGAATGACTGAGTGACTTACTGACTGATCTACTTACTGAATGAATGACTCACTAACTTACTGAATGACTGAGTGACTTACTTAGTGAATGACTGACTGACTCACTTACTGAATGACTGAGTGACTTACTGACTGACTTACTTACAGAATGAATGACTGACTTACTTACTGAATGACTGACCGCCTTACTTACTGAATGACTGACCGCCTTACTTACTGAATGACTGACACACTGACAGAATGATTGACTTACTTAATGAATGACTAACTGACTTACTTACTGAATAACTGAGTGACTTACTTAATGAATGACTTACCGACTTACTTACTGAATGATTGAGTGACTAACTTAATGAATGACTGGCCGACTTACTTACTGAATGACAGAGTGACTTACTGACTAACACACTTATTGAATGACTGACTGACTTACTTACTGAATGACTGATTGACTTACTAATTGACTTACTTACTGAATGACTCATTGACTTACTAACTGACTTACTTAGAGAATGACTGACTGACTTACTTACTGAATGACTGACTTACTTACTTACTGAATGATTGATTGACTTACTAACTGACTTACTTACTGAATGACTGACTGATTGACTTACTTACTGAATGACTGACTGACTTACAGACTGACTAACTTACTAAATGACTGACTAACTTACTAACAGAATGACTGACTGACTTACTTACTGAATGACTGACTTACTTACTGAATAACTGACTGACTTACTTACTGAATGACTGAGTGACTTACTTAATCAGTGACTGACCGACTTACTTACTGAATGACTGAGTGACTTACTTAATGAATGACTGACCGACTTACTTACTGAATGACTCAGTGACTTACTTAATGAATGACTGGCCGACTTACATACTGAATGACTGAGTGACTTACTGACTGACTTACTTACTGAATGAATGACTGACTTACTTACTGAATGACAGACCGACTTACTTACTGAATGACTGACTTACTTACTTACTGACTTACTAACAGAATGACTGAATTTCTTACTGAATGACTGACTTACTTACTTATTGAATGACTGAGTTACTTACTTAATGAATGACTTACCGACATACTTACTGAATGATGAGTGACTTACTGACTTATTGACAGAATGATTGACTTACTTACTGAATGACTGATTGACTTACTTACTGAATGACTGAGTGACTTACTTAATCAATGACTGACCGACTTACTTACTGAATGACTGAGTGACTTACTTACTGAATGACTGATTGACTTACTTAATGAATGACTGACCGACTTACTTACTGAATGACTCAATGACTTACTTAATGAATGACTGACCGACTTACATACTGAATGACTGAGTGACTTACTGACTGACTTACTTACTGAATGAATGACTGACTTATTTACAGAATGACAGACCGACTTACTTACTTAATGACTGACTTTCTTACTTACTGACAGAATGATTGAATTACTTACTGAATGACTGACTTACTTACTTATTGAATGACTGACTGACTTACTTATTGAAAGACTAACTGACTTACTTACTGAATGACTGATTGACTTACTAACTGACTTACTTACAGAATGACTGACTGACTTACGTACTGAATGACTGAATTACTTACTTACTGAATGACTGACTGACTTACTGACTGACTAACTTACTAAATGACTGACTAAATTACTAACAAAATTACTAACTGACTTACTGAATGACTGACTGACTTGGTGACTGATTGACTTACTTACTAAATGACTGACTGACTTAGTTACTGAATGACTGACTGACTTACTTAATGAATGATTGAATGACTTACTTACTGAATGACTGAATGACAGACTTAATTATTGAATGACTGTTGACATACTGATTAACTTACTTACTGAATGACTGACTGACATACTAAACGAATGACTGACTAACTTACTGATTGACTTACTTGCTGGCTGAATGACTGATTGACTTACATACTGAATGACTGACTGACTTACATTCTTACTGACTTACTAACTGAATGACTGACTGACTTACTTAATGAATGAATTACCGACTTACTGACAAAATGACAGACTTACTTAATGAATGACTGACCAACTTACTTACTGAATGACTGACTGACTTACTTACTGAATGACTTAGTGACTTACTTAATCAATGACTGACCGACTTACTTACTGAATGACTGAGTGACTTACTTAATGAATGACAGACCGACTTACTTACTGAATGACTCAGTGACTTACTTAATGAATGACTGACGACTGACTTACTGAATGACTGAGTGACTTACTTAACTAATGACTGACCGAATCACTTACTGAATGACTGAGTGACTTACTGACTGACTTACTTACTGAATGAATGATTGACTTACTTACTGAATGATTGACCGACTTACTTACTGAATGACTGACTTACTTACTTACTGACTTACTGACAGAATGACTGACTTACTTACTGAATGACTTACTTACTGAATGACTGCTGACTTACTTGCTGGCTGAATGACTGATTGACTAACATACTGAATGACTGACTGACTTACATTCTTACTGACTTACTAACTGAATGACTGACTAACGTACTTTGTGAATGACTGACTGACTTACTTAATGAATGAATTACTGACTTACTGACAGAATGACTGACATATTCAATGAATGACTGACTTACTTACTGAATGACTGAGTGACTTACTTAATGAATGACTGACCAACTTACTTACTGAATGACTAACTGACTTACTTACTGAATAACTGAGTGACTTACTTAATGAATGACTTACCGACTTACTTACTGAATGATTGAGTGACTAACTTAATGAATGACTGGCCGACTTACTTACTGAATGACAGAGTGACTTACTTACTGAATGACTGATTGACTTACTAATTGACTTACTTACTGAATGACTGATTGACTTACTTTGAGAATGACTTACTTACTTACTTACTGAATGACTTACTCACTTACTTACTGAATGACTGAATGACTTACTAACTGACTTACTTACAGAATGACTGACTGACTTACTTACTAAATGACTGATTGACGTACTTACTGAATGACTGACTAACTTACAGACTGACTAACTTACTAACAGAATGACTGACTGACTTACTTACTAAATGACTGACTGACTTAGGGACTGATTGACTAACTTACTAAATGACTGACTGACTTAGTTACTGAATAATTGACTGACTTACTTAATGAATGATTGAATGAATTACTTACAGAATGACTGACTGGCTGACTTAATTATTGAATGACTGTTGACTTACTGACTAACTTACTTACTGAATGACTGATCGACATACTTACCGAATGACTGACTAACTTACTGATTGACTTACTTACTGAATGACTGCTGACTTAATTGCTGACTGAATGACTGATTGACTTACATACTAAATGACTGACTTACTGACTGAATGACTGACATACATTCTTACTGACTTACTAACTGAATGACTGACTAACGTACTTAGTGAATGACTGACTGACTTACTTAATGAATGAATTACTGACTTACTGACAGAATGATTGACTTACTTACTGAATGACTGATTAACTTACTTACTGAATGACTGAGTGACTTACATAATCAATGACTGACCGACTTACTTACTGAATGACTGAGTGACTTACTTAATGAATGACTGACCGACTTACTTACTGAATGACTCAATGACTTACTTAATGAATGAATGACCGACTTACATACTGAATGACTGAGTGACTTACTGACTGGCTTACTTACTGAATGACAGACCGACTTACTTACTGAATGACTGACTTACTTAGTTACTGACTTACTGACAGAATGACTGAATTACTTACTGAATGACTGACTTACTTACTTATTGAATGACTGAGTGTCTTACTTAATGAATGACTTACCGACATACTTACTGAATGACTAAGTGACTTACTGACTGACTTACATATTGAATGACTGACTGACTTACTGACAAACATACTTACTGAATGACTGACTGACTTACTTACTGAATGACTTACTAACTTACAGACTGACTTACTTACTTACTGAATGACTGATTGACTTACTTACTGAATGACTGATTTTCTTACTTACTGAATGAATGATTGACTTACTTATAGAATGACTGACTGACTTACTTACTGAAAGACTGACTGACTTACTTACTGAATGACTGATTGACTTACTAACTGACTTACCTACAGAATGACTGACTGACTTACGTACTGAATGACTGACTTACTTACTTACTGAATGACTGACTGACTTACTGACTGATTAACTTACTAAATGACTGACTAACTTACTAACAGAATTACTAACTTACTTACTGAATGACTGACTGACTTGGTGACTGATTGACTTACTTACTAAATGACTGACTGACATAGTTACTGAATGATTGACTGACTTACTTAATGAATGATTGAATGACTTACTTACTGAATGACTGAATGACAGACTTAATTATTGAATGACTGTTGACATACTGATTAACTTACTTACTGAATGACTGACTGACATACTAAACGAATGACCGACTAACTTACTGATTGACTTACTTACTGAATGACTGCTGACTTACTTGCTGGCTGAATGACTGATTGACTAACATACTGAATGACTGACTGACTTACATTCTTACTGACTTACTAACTGAATGACTGACTAACGTACTTTGTGAATGACTGACTGACTTACTTAATGAATTAATTACTGACTTACTGACAGAATGACTGACATATTCAATGAATGACTGACTTACTTACTGAATGACTGAGTGACTTACTTAATGAATGACTGACCAACTTACTTACTGAATGACTGACTGACTTACTTACGGAATGACTGAGTGACTTACTTAATCAATGACTGACCGACTTACTTACTGAATGACTGAGTGACTTACTTAATGAATGACAGACCGACTTACTTACTGAATGATTCAGTGACTTACTTAATGAATGACTGACCGACTAACTTACTGAATGACTGAGTGACTTACTTAATGAATGACTGACCGACTCACTTACTGAATGACTGAGTGACTTACTGACTGAGTTACTTACTGAATGAATGACTGACTTACTGAATGACTGACCGACTTACTTACTGAATGACTGACTGACTTACTGACTTACTGACAGAATGACTGACTTACTTACTGAATGACTAACTGACTTACTTACTGAATAACTGAGTGACTTACTTAATGAATGACTTACCGACTTACTTACTGAATGATTGAGTGACTAACTTAATGAATGACTAGCCGACTTACTTACTGAATGTCAGAGTGACTTACTGACTGACTTACAACAAAGGTTAATCGATTAATCTAACAATTTTGTACAGTTTAATCGATTAAAGCTGTCGTTAATCGATTAACTGGGCTATAAAATCAATTCTTTATAAACTGCGTTTTTCATAATTGATCTCATAAGTTGCATGTTAAATTTTTAGAGAGTTAGAGAATTTTTTTGTGTTTGCATCTAGTTGTAAATGCATTTGTGAGTTTAGAAAAGAGAGAATTCTATGCTTTAGGATTGAGTGCATTACATGATACATTTCTCATGTTTTCATATCACATGTTCTTGGATTTTATTGATGATTCTTGATTAGATGTTTACATACTATGCATTCCGTTTTTCAAACTAATACATTTTCATACTGCATGAGTTTGTATTAGGTGATTACAATAAAGTCTTATCTTGTTAGATATAAGTCTTGTTATAGCTTAAGTTTACTCTATTTTGTTTTGATTGAAAAAGTGTTGTAATTTTGGGAATCTCAAGGTGTCGTATCACCAAGAGACTGAGTGTATCTTCACTGAGTGTTAGACTTAGGGATAAGTAAAGAACAGAGGTTCTTGGCTGGGGCTACGCCGAAAGAAAGGTTTTCTTTGTCGGTAGGAAGGGAGTCAAACCATAGAATAGGATCTTTATTATCTTGTAAGTGTCTAAGTGATGTAATTGGATAGTGTGTATGTAATAAACATTAATTCAATTATAGTGAAGAAAAATCTCCCAAATCAGCCGGGAGGCCTGGATGTAGTTTGCGGTGGACAAGCAAACAAACCAGGATAAAATTCGTGTTGCAGGATTTTTTTTCTATCCCTTTCTCTCTTTATTGCATTTGATCGATTAATTTGTATAGTAGATTTAATTGATAATCTGTTTCTGTACTATACTGATTTTACTCTGATAATTCTGTAAGCTCTGTATACTCGCTTCGTTATCAATTAATTGTCGCGCAATTAATTGTCGCGCAAGAAATTGTATCTGCATCAGCTTACTGTCACGGTTTAATCGATTAAGTGTAGTGTGTTAATCGATTACATTAGTTCTGTTAATCGATTAAGTGGACTGTGTTGAATGTGTTAATCGATTACCCTGTTTCGTTAATCGATTAATTAAGGTGTATTTCAGCATTAAGTGTTGTTTTTCGAAAAGCGGACATTCTAACCGCTACACCTATTCACCCCCCCCCCCCTTCTAGGTGTATTGTAACCACTGATACCTAACAAGTGGTATCAGAGCTAGTGCGAAGTGCTAGCTCAACCGCGTATTCGTGATCCTTAGGGAAAAAGGGATGGGTTCGTCAAACCCATTTGGTGGTGATGGTTCATCCATTAATCGACCACCTATATTCAGTGGTGAAGGGTATGCCTACTGGAAAGTCCGCATGCAAATTTTTATTGAAGCCATAGACTCGGATATTTGGGAATCCGTAGTCAATGGCCCTTTCGTTCCACAACATCTTATGGACGATGAACCTAAAGACAAGCCTAAAAGTCTATGGACCGATGATGAGCGCAAAAAGGTGCAGCATAACCTACGCGCCAAAAATATCATCACATCGGCCCTATCCTATGATGAGTTCTTTAGAATCTCGCAGTGCCAAAATGCAAAAGAAATGTGGGACACTTTACAAGTGACTCACGAAGGCACTAGCGAAGTCAAGCGCGCTGGATTAAATGCGCTGACCCACAAATATGAGTTATTTCGCATGTTACCTAGTGAATCAATCTGTGATATGAAAAAGTGATTTACTCATATTGTTAATCATTTAGTTGCTCTAGATAAATCATTTGCCAGAGGTGAACTAACTAATAAAGTTTTGCGTTGTCTTGACAGGAAATGGCAACCAAAGGTAACTGCAATTGTTGAATCCAAAGACTTGGATTCTATGCCTCTAGCTACACTATTTGGAAAGCTTCAAGAGCACGAAATGGAATTGGGGCGCTTGAATATGCACGAAGATTCAGACCGGAAGAAGAAAAACATCACATTGAAGGCCACGACCTCCAAATCAAAAGAAGAAAAAGATGATGATGAATCTGACTCCGATCTAGATGATGAAACTATGAATCTCCTTGTTCGAAAATTTAGTAAATTCATCAAAAGAAAAGGCGGATTCAAGAAGTTTCAAAAGAAAGAAGCAAAAGAGTCAACAAACAAAGGCAAGAACAACAAAGATCGCTTCACTTGCCATGAGTGTGGAAAAGCCGGACATATGAGATTTCAATGTCCTACCTATCTGAAAAAGGTTGATTCAGAGAAGAGCACACTCCCAGGGAATTCAAATCCAAGAAAGCTTATATTGTATGGGATGTACCTGAGGAGGAAACAACATCAAGCACTTCTAGTGAGGAGGAGTCAGCGAAGGTGTGTCTGATGGTCAGATCTGACAACGATGGCAACTCAGACTCACACGAGGATAATAATGAGGTATGTCTTCGAACACAAGGACAAAAATGGTATTTAGACAGTGGATGTTCGAGACATATGACAGGTGACAGATCAAATTTCCTGGATCTATCACTTAAAGGAAAAGGATACGTCACGTACGGAGACAACAACAAGGGAAAGATACTTGGCACCGGAACAGTTGGTAACTCATCTCATACTCAAATTGAAAATGTTCTGTATGTTAAAGGACTAGAACATAATCTTCTGAGTATAAGCCAACTCTGTGACAAAGGTAATCGTGTATCTTTCGATTCTGACTGTTGCATCATTCGTGACATTTTATCTAATAATGTTAAATTTGTTGGTCATCGTATAAATAATATTTACATGGTTAACTTGGATGATGTCACCACATTATTTTCAAAATGTTTTATTTCTAAAGAAGATGACATCTGGCTCTGGCACAGACGCGTTGCACACATCCATATAAAACATCTAGATAAATTGTCATCTAACGAACTAGTTGAGGGGCTACCAAAACTAAATTTTAAAACTAAAGAGATTTGTGACACTTGTCAAAAGTGTAAACAAACCAAAAACTCTTTCAAAAACAAAAATGTGATATCTACTTCAAGACCTTTGGAGTTACTCCATATGGACTTGTTTGGACCATCACAAATCATGAGCTTTGGTGGTAGCTACTATGCTCTAGTTATTGTTGATGATTTCTCTCGATTTACATGGACATTATTTTTATCTGCTAAAAGCGACGCCTTCAAGTCTTTTAAAAATCTTGCCAAGCAAATTCAAAATCAACTTAACCTGAAAATAGTATATATACGAAGTGATCATGGGGGAGAATTTGAGAACTTTCAGTTCGACAAATTCTGTGATAAGCATGGCATCATGCATCAGTTCTCTGCTCCTCGCACTCCACAACAAAATGGAGTTGTTGAGAGGAAAAATCGTGTGCTAGAAGAATTAGCGAGAACCATGCTCAATGAAAGTAATACCCCCAAATATTTCTGGGCAGATGCAGTTCATACTGCATGTTATGTTATAAATCGAGTACTTTTAAGGCCTAATTTGAATAAAACTCCTTATGAACTATTAAAAGGCCGTAAACCAAACATATCCCATCTTCACTCTTTCGGTTGCAAATGTTTTATATTAAATAATGGAAAGCGGACTTTAGGAAAATTTGATTCAAAAGCAGACGAGGGAATATTTTTGGGATACTCGATTCATAGCAAAGCGTTCAGAATTTTTAATAAATATTCTATGCAAGTTGAAGAGTCTATCCATGTACAATTTGATGAATCTTCTCCAAAAGAGAAGAGAAAGGTCGTACCTGATGATGTTGCAGGTGCTTTGGAAGAAGCATTCTCAAAGAACATGGATAATGAAGAAGCAACCAATGAAGAATGTCAAAACAAATCTCAGGAGCATTCAGATATGCCAGTTGTGTGGAAAACCAAGAAAGCTCACCCGATCGACAAAGTAATAGGTGACATATCTACGGGAGTGGTAACCCGTAGTTCCTTACGAAAATTTTGTAACTTTGTGGCTTTTGTATCTCAAATTGAGCCTAAGACCATTGATGAGGCCATTGAGGATGTGCACTGGGGTATAGCTATGCAAGAAGAGCTAAACCAGTTCGAACGTAATAATGTTTGGGACTTGGTCCCTAAACCTAAAGATCATCCTGTGATTGGTACTCGATGGGTCTTCAGAAATAAGCTTGATGAATCAGGACTAATCATTCGAAATAAGGCACGCTTGGTGGCCAAAGGCTACAACTAGGAGGAAGGTATCGATTATGACGAAACCTATGCCCCTGTAGCCAGATTAGAGGCCATCAGGATGCTACTTTCCTTTGCATCGATTATGAACTTCAAACTATTTCAAATGGACGTAAAAAGCGCCTTCCTGAATGGTTATATCCAAGAAGAAGTTTATGTTAACCAACCGCCTGGTTTTGAAAATTTTAAATATCCGAACCATGTTTATAAACTTAAAAAGGCACTCTATGGTCTCAAACAAGCTCCTAGAGCTTGGTATGATAGACTTAGTACCTTTCTTTTAGAAAAAGGGTTCGAAAGAGGCTTGGTTGACACAACGCTTTTTATTCGTAAATCAGAAAACTCTGTATTACTTGTACAAATCTATGTGGATGACATAATTTTTGGATCTACTAATGATATTTTGTGTAAAGATTTTTCTGAGATGATGCAGGGGGAGTTCGAAATGTCTATGATGGGAGAACTCACATTCTTTCTAGGACTTCAGATAAAGCAACTAGAAAGTGGGATTTTCATCCATCAGACAAAATATTGCAAAGAGCTGCTCAAGAAATTTGAGATGAACAATTGTAAGGAAGCTTCCACTCCTATGGCATCTGCTTGCTACCTAGATAAGAACGAAAAAGGAAAAGCAATAGAGGTAACAAAGTATCGAGGAATTATTGGGTCTTTACTTTACTTAACTGCAAGTCGACCTGATATCATGTTTAGCGTATGCATGTGTGCGAGATTTCAATCATCCTAGAGAATCACATCTTAAAACTGTTAAAAGAATCATGAGATACTTAAAAGGAACAACTAACATGGGATTATGGTATCCTCGGGATGCCTCACTATCCTTGGTAGGTTATTCCTATTCCGATTTCGCCGGATGTAAATTGGATCGGAAAAGCACTAGTGGTACCTGTCACTTGTTGGGAAGTTCATTAGTAGCATGGCACAACAAAAAGCAAGCTTGTGTTGCTTTGTCCACCGCCGAAGCGGAATACATTGCCGCTGGTGTGTGTTGCGCTCAAATCCTTTGGATGAAGCAGCAACTCAAGGACTATGGTCTTAAACTTGAACATATCCCTATTAAATGCGATAATACAAGTGCCATAAACCTTTCCAAGAATCCCGTTTTGCATTCTAGAACTAAGCATATAGAAATTAGACATCATTTTCTGCGTGATCATGTACAAAAAGGTGACTGCGTTCTTGAATTTGTTGAAACTTCTAAACAATTAGCCGATATTTTCACCAAGCCCCTTCCCAGGGATACTTTCTTTGTTCTAAGGAGAGAACTTGGAATTCTTGATGAACAATATCTTAATTGAAATTGTTTAGTTGTTTACATTATCGTCTAGCCTCTCTATGTCTATGTATCTTTAGCTTAAATGATATATGTTACAATGCAAAAATATGTCTCTTGATTAATTCTTTTTGTGATTCTGAATGTCTCGATAAATTTGTCACAATGCATGCAAAAGCCTTAAAAAGTTGAAACCATCCTACAGCCTGAAAATCCATTTTTTCACTATGAGTAATCGATTACACTTTCTGTTAATCGATTACCTGAGCATCAGCTCTTTGACACTTTTTGGATTTAGCTGTTGTTATGGATTCTAGTCTCTCTTTTGTGTGTCTCTTTCATGTTCTTAATTGACATTTCCTGGTTTATATGGCTGCTAAACATTGTTACTCTTTATGCTACTTTTTATAATTATGTCGAATAGCCTACTCTGTTTACGTGTATGGTTCTTGATCGTATGAGATTTTCTACTTTGATATGGTCAATCTTGTATACCGTTCACTTTACCTGTTTGGCTATTTCTGTTGTATAAACTTGCGCATTTGTTTAATCCTCTTTAACATAAAACAGGTTAATTGTTAAATCCCAAATTAACTCGTTGACTTTGTTTTATGCATTACTCATATCTCTGCCTCTTCTTTGACCTAAGTTATCTTTTTGATAATGTCAAAAGGGGGAAAAAGGTTGTTTTGTTGTCTTCTGATTGTGTAGGTTGATCGTAATAACAGCTTCCGAAATTCGCGCATCATATCAACCTTGCCAACACAATCTTCAAGCTATTTCATCACAGTTGATACATTTGATGTGGAGTTTGTCATCATCAAAAAGGGGGAGATTTAAAGTGTGCATGTCAAGAGGAACACTTTGGAAAGCTCTCTTTATGTGCCATGGTTTTGATGAGGACAACTTGTGCTAATAAGAGCTTGAAGATCATCATCAAATCAACGTGCTTAAGCCTTCTGATTGGTACCTTTCTTAGACTAGATTAGTTTAGGTTGAGTCTAAGGCTTAAGTCACCTAATACATATCTCATTTGCATAAATCTTTTAAATCTTTTTCATCTTGAGATATGTCATTCATAATATGTTCATGCATCATATAAATACATGTACATGTGCATTCTAGGCATAATCTAAGTATTAAACATGTATGAATTAAAGTGCATAACATATTTGAGCTTTTACACATGAAAAAAATGCTGTTAATCGATTACAGCATAGGTTAATCGATTAATCTAACTGTTGGCACAGAGTAATCGATTACAACAAAGGTTAATCGATTAATCTAACAATTTTGTACAGTTTAATCGATTAAAGCTGTCGTTAATCGATTAACTGGGCTATAAAATCAATTCTTTATAAACTGTGTTTTTCAGAATTGATCTCATAAGTTGCATGTTAAATTTTTAGAGAGTTAGAGCATTTTTTTTGTGTTAATTGTTGCATCTAGTTGTAAATGCATTTGTGAGTTTAGAAAAGAGAGAATTCTATGCTTTAGGATTGAGTGCATTACATGATACATTTCTCATCTTTTCATATCACATGTTCTTGTATTTTATTGATGATTCTTGATTAGATGTTTACATACTATGCATTCTGTTTTTCAAACTAATATATTTTCATACTGCATGAGTTTGTATTAGGTGATTAGAGTAAAGTCTTATCTTGTTAGATATAAGTCTTGTTATAGCTTAAGTTTACTCTATTTTGTTTTGATTGAAAAAGTGTTGTAATTTTGGGAATCTCAAGGTGTCGTATCACCAAGAGACTGAGTGTATCTTCACTGAGTGTTAGACTTAGGGATAAGTGAAGAACAGAGGTTCTTGGCTGGGGCTACGCCGAAAGAAAGGTTTTCTTTGTCGGTAGGAAGGGAGTCAAACCATATAATAGGATCTTTATTATCTTGTAAGTGTCTAAGTGTTGTAATTGGATAGTGTGTATGTAATAAACATTAATTCAATTATAGTGAAGAAAAATCTCCCAAATCAGCCGGGAGGCCTGAATGTAGTTTGCGGTGGACAAGCAAACGAACCAGGATAAAATTCGTGTTGCAGAATTTTTTTTCTATCCCTTTCTCTCTTTATTGCATTTGATCGATTAATTTGTAGAGTAGATTTAATTGATAATCTGTTTCTGTACTATACTGATTTTACTCTGATAATTCTGTAAGCTCTGTATACTCGCTTTGTTATCAATTAATTGTCGGCAAGAAATTGTATATGCATCAGCTTACTGTCACGGTTTAATCGATTAAGTGTAGTGTGTTAATCTATTACATTAGTTCTGTTAATCGATTAAGTGGATTGTGTTGAATGTGTTAATCGATTACCCTGTTTCGTTAATCGATTAATTAAGGTGTATTTCAGCATTAAGTATTGTTTTTCGAAAAGCGGACATTCTAACCGCTACACCTATTCAACCCCCCCTTCTAGGTGTATTGTAACCACTGATACTTAACATTAATAACTTACTGACTGACTTACTTACTTTATGACTTACTTACTGAATGACTGATTGACTTACTTACTGAATGACTGATTGACTTACTTACTGAATGAATGATTGACTTACTAACTGACTTACTTACTGAATGACTGACTGACTTTCTTACTGAATGACTGATTGACTTACATTCTTACTGACTTACTAACTGAATGACTGACTAACGTACTTTGTGAATGACTGACTGACTTACTTAATGAATGAATTACTGACTTACTGACAGAATGACCGACTTACTTACTGAATGACTAACTGACTTACTTACTGAATAACTGAGTGACTTACTTAATGAATGATTGACCGTCTAACTGACTGAATGACTGATTGACTTACATACTGAATGACTGACTGACTTACTGACTGAATGACCGACTTGCATTCTTACTGACTTACTAACTGAATGACTGACTAACGTATTTAGTGAATGACTGACTGACTTACTTAATGAATGAATTACTGACTTACTAACAGAATGATTGACTTACTTACTGAATGACTGAGTGACTTACTTACTGAATGACTGAGTGACTTACTTAATCGATAACTGACCGACTTACTTACTGAATGACTGATTGACTTACTTACTAAATGACTGACTGACTTAGTTACTGAATGATTGACTGACTTCCTTAATGAATGACTAAATGACTTAGTTACTGAATAACTGACTGACAGACTTAATTATTGAATGACTGTTGACATACTGACTAACTTACTTACTGAATGACTGATTGACATACTTACCGAATGACTGACTAACTTGATGATTGACTTACTTACTGAATGACTGTTGACTTACTTGCTGCCTGAATGACTGATTGACTTACATACTGAATGAGTGACTGACTTACTGAATGAATGACTGACTTACATTCTTACTGACTAACTAACTGAATGACTGACTAACGTACTTAGTGAATGACTGACTGACTTACTTAATGAATGAATTACTGACTTACTGACAGAATGATTGACTTACTTACTGAATGACTGACTGACTTACTTACTGAATGACTGAGTGACTTACTTAATCAATGACTGACCGACTTACTTACTGAATGATTGAGTGACTTACTTAATGAATGACTAACCGACTTACTTACTGAATGACTCAGTGACTTACTGAATGAATGACTGACTTACTTACTGAATGACTGACCGACTTACTTACTGAATGACTGACTTACTGATGAGTCAAATATTACACACTATTAATAACCTTATTTTACCATTGTTAATGATTCTTGGTGTCTAATTGACTTTATTTGGCATTGTTTAGTGTTTTAGGCTTTATTGGACTATTATTCCTAAAATGATTTAATTTGGGATTATTTAGCCTAATTAAATCTAATTCCATTTTCAGGACATATTTGGCACCAAGGACATTTTGGGCATTACAAGTGGAAGATGTGTGCTAAAGTGAAGATTGTATTTAGTTATAGGATTTTTAATTCCGTTTTAGGTTTTGGGCCCATTGTTTAGGGCCCATTTCGGTTTACCCTTTAATAAGCTTAGAATTTCGTTTTCAAACACAACTCTACATTACATTTTCGTTTTCCCCCTTTTGGGGTTCTTTTAGGTTTTCATTTTTCATCTTCTTCCTCCTCCAAATTCGGTTTTGCTTCTTCCTCCATGGAAGGCTAGAAGTTTAATGCTAAATTCCTTTGGTAATGTATCACACTCTTGAGGTTTAGTGCTTAATGCATTTTCGGTTTCTATGTTGTTGTTAATGCAATTTCGGTTTTATGTTGTTGAAGCTTCTATCCTATTTCATGTTATGGTTTGCTTAATTCCATGGTGTTGTTTTAGGTTTGTGAACTGATTTTCGCTTAGTTAATTAGTTCTCTAGCACATAATCGCTTAGTTTATGTGAATCTATAAATGCTCTATGTTTATGTTGAATTCGCTTAGTTTGAAGCTTAAACATTAGAGTTATGAACAAATTAGGAATTCAATGTGTTGAATCTGAAATTGATGCTTTGATTCGTGTGACATTGTTAACTGTTTGTTGCTTATGCCAATTTCGCTTAGTTAGAGGTTTAGCAATTTAACTGTGAGTTGATCATCGCTTAGTTAATCGACTCTCAACAAAGGAACACTGAGAATCTGATTTTGATATATTGAAACCGAGGATTGAGTTGTGAACAAGGAAACCAAAGGGATTTAGCCTCTTTACTATTCTGTTTTCTGTTTGTGTTCTGTTTTAGCTTAATTTCATAGCATAACAACCACTAAAACCCCCCATTGTGTGTGTGCGTGTAAGGTGTTTGAACCATTGTGTGAAAGATAATCTTTGGGAAACGACCTAGGAGTCACTTCCTAGTACTATACTTTATTGTTATATTATTTGTATCGAGTACGGCCTCGATCAAATTTGGCGCCGCTGCCGGGGATTATCGATTCATACAAAGGTTCTCTGTAGTTTCATAAATTTTAGTTTAGTGTAGTGTAGTTTAGTTAGTCATTTCTGTAGTGCATTTTTGGTGAAAATTTTGATATTGGTGCAAAAAGCTGTTAATGTGCACTGTTCACTGTTCAATGTTCACTATTTTGCCACTTTTCATGATTCATGTGATTCTGTTTTGCTGGTTTATATAGCTGTGGGTGGAATTTTTGCATGAAATTTTGTTTCCACACTTCTTTCATCCCACATTGAACACCAGAGAAAGCAGAACCACTTTCCGACCTATAGTTTATGAGATACAACTTTACGGTGAATAGTGAATTGTTGAAAATTTGTTTTTAGGATAACTTTGTTTCCTTATATCAGAATTGGACATATGACATATGCATTTGGGGTAGAAAAATAAGTTACACCCACATAGTCTGCCAGTCCAAATCCAGAAATCGAAAAAAACCCTTTTTTACTATTTCTTTATTAATTTTTAAGGTTTATTTTTTATTTTCCAAGGTTTATAGTGAAACTGTTTTGCATTTTTAACATAGTTAGGCTTTGAATTTTTTCTTGAAACTTTTTGTAGATGTTCTATATGATTTTAGGATGTTGTTGATGCAAATACTTGGTTGATTCTACAATTATAACATGAATTTCCATTACTATTGCATTACTTTCTTCCTACTGTTGACTGTAATGCATGACTAGGAGGAATACAGACATTTTGCATTCAATAAATCCCGAAATTGATAGAACATATCATAGGTTAGTTAGACAAAATAGGACTTTAGATACTAATTTTGTTTCTGTTTCTGAACATCTTGTTGCTGAAAATACTGCTTCTGAGCATTCTGTTTCTGTGCATTCTGTTGCATTTCCTAATTTTGACCATTCTGTCCATTCTGAAAATATGGCTCAGCCACCTACTCCTCCTGGTCCCCGTGAGAGGACATTAAGGGAGCTGGCTGCCCCTGATTTTACTTATGACAGTTTGTGTATCCAATATGAGGATGTACCATATGTGCTTAAAACTGGACTAATCCATTTGTTGCCCAAGTTTAATGGACTTGCAGGTCAGGATCCTCATAAACATCTTAAGGAGTTTCACATTGTCTGCTCAACCATGAAACCACATGATGTTATGGAGGATCACATTTGTCTAAAGGCCTTTCCTCATTCACTTGAAGGCCCTGCAAAAGACTGGTTGTACTATTTGGGTCCTGGTTCCATCACAAGTTGGGATGACTTGAAGAGGTCATTCTTGGGTAAATTCTTCCCTGCATCCAGGACCACTGCAATCAGAAAGGACATATCTGGAATTAGGCAACAACATGGTGAGAGCTTGTATGAGTACTGGGAGAGGTTTAAGAGATTGTGTGCTAGTTGTCCTCATCATCAGATCTCTGAGCAACTCCTCCTGTAGTATTTTTATGAGGGTCTGAACAATATGGATAGGAGTATAATTGATGCTGCTAGTGGTGGTGCACTTGGGGACATGACTCCTTTTGAGGCGAGATGTTTGATAGAGAAGATGGCTTCTAATTCTCAACAATTCAATGCAAGGAGTGGTGATGCCATAGTTGTAAGAGGAGTCCATGACGTTGGGACAAATGCAGCAAGGCAAGACAAGCTTGAGACTAAAATTGATTCCCTCACCACCTTGATCACTCAGTTAGCCATAAATCAGCAAAAATCTTCAATGGCAAGAGTATGTGGCATTTGCACCTCAAGTGATCATTATAGTGATATGTGTCCTTCTCTGCTTGAGCCAAGAACTGGTGATCATCCTGAGGCGTATGCTGCAAACATATACAACAACAGACCTCCACATCAGCAGCAACATTATGATCCACCCTCATCAAGCACATACAATCCTGGTTGGAGAAATCAGGCACCATTTCAGAACAATAATGTTGGGCAGAATAGATCATCATATGTGCCCCCACCAATCCAACAACAGAGGCATCAAATGATTAACACTCCTGCACCTACTGAACCCTCTTTGGAAGAATTGGTGAGGCAAATGACAATGCAGAACATGCAGTTCCTGCAAGAAACCAGAGCTTCAATTCAAAGACAAGAGTCTTCAATTCAGAATCTAACCACCCAGATGGGGCAGATGGCTACTTCACTGAACACATTGCAGTCACGGAATTCTGACAAGTTACCTTCTCAGACTGTGCTTAACCCAAGGAATGTGAGTGCCATCACCCTTAGATCAGGCAAACAGACTGAAGTGCCTACACCTAGAATAGATTTTGTTCTTCAAAAAGAACATGATGCATCAAAAAGGAATAAATCTGTTTTAGTAGAAAATGAGAACACAACTAGAGAAACTCATGCAAATCAACCTTCCTCAAGTGTTGCGCAACAACCATTTTCCATTCCTTTTCCATTTCCACCAAAAATCATTCCAACCAAGAAGATGGGGAATATGGAAGAGCTGGACAAGGACCTCTTGGATACATTTAGAAAGGTTGAGGTGAACATACCTCTCCTTGATGCCATCAAGCAGATTCCGAGATATGCCAAGTTTCTGAAAGAATTGTGCACTCACAAGAGAAAGTTGAAAGGTAATGAAAGGATCAACATGGGAAGGAATGTTTCTGCCATGATAGGTATGCCCGTTCCTCACATCCCTGAAAGTGTAAGGACCCAGGTACATTTACTGTACCTTGCATCATAGGTAATAGAAAATTTGAAAATGCCATGCTTGATTTAGGAGCATCCATTAATGTTATGCCTATGAATGTTTTTAAATTCCTTTCACTTGGACCCTTGCAACCTACGGGTGTGGTAATCCAATTAGCAAATAGGAGTACTGCATACCCTGCTGGTTTGGTAGAGGATGTCTTGGTTCAGGTTGATCAACTGATCTTTCCTGCTGATTTTTACATTCTTGATATGGAAGAGGGATCACCTAGTAACACAGTTCCAATTATTTTGGGGAGACCATTCTTGAGAACAGCCCGAACCAAGATCGATGTCCATGCTGGGACACTTTCTATGGAATTCGATGATAAAGTGGCTCGGTTTAACATTTTTGATGCTTTAAAGCATCCATCCGAGGGCCACTCTGTTTTCCACCTTGATTTGATTCATGAGTTCAATGATACACACCTTTCTAATTTTCTTCATGATTTTCATGCTCTGTCATTAACTGATTCATACACTTGTCATGCATGCACTAATTCTGAAACATGTAGTTTTTGCATTGATGAGTTTTTGAACATTGATATTGACATTGATGTTCCTTGCACTTCATTGTACACTTGCCATGAATGCACTGATTCTGAGCTGTGTGACTCTTGTATTGATGAGTTTCTTAATATTGTTGTTGATTCTCCTGTTACACATTCACATTGCACTAACCCAAATGATGCAGGAATCAGACAACAATCTGATTTATTTGTTCAGGTGCAGGCTGCAACAAAGCCTAGCTTTGCTACTTTCTTTCTATCTGTTTTGCAGGCACCTGATTGGACACCCCCATTTGACCTTGAGTGCGACATTGCTGCTTATGCTTTGGGGACTGTCCTTGCTAGTTATGATTTTGATTTCCTCCCTCCATGATTAAGGGAGTTTTTCTTTCTTTCTCTCCTTCCTTACTTTTTATTGCACTTGTCCAATTACAATTTCTAATATAACTGCGTGGATATTCTGGCTGTGTTCCATTGGGACAATGTGCAGTTTAAGTGTGGGGGGGGGGAGACTAATGTAGGTTTATGTTGATGCATGCTTTTCTTAGATTTTGCTTAGATTTTGGGCATTTTCTCTCATGCTTTGTTTTAGTTGATTCTTGATATTGTGTTGTGAATCCATATATTTTCTGTGTGCTAAGTTACTTTTGAGAATTGAGAGGTTGAGGCAATAGTGATAGTCTTGT
Source organism: Lupinus albus (assembly GCA_009771035.1). Lineage (NCBI taxonomy): Eukaryota > Viridiplantae > Streptophyta > Magnoliopsida > Fabales > Fabaceae > Lupinus > Lupinus albus. The sequence goes on along the minus strand of CM020006.1, from coordinate 6,790,901 downwards.
CCCTTGTGAGATTTTGAGCCTTAATTGAGGATGGATTGATGTATGCCATATAGTATTCTTTCATGTGTGATTGTTGCACTCTTGATTACTTGCACTCTAGAACTTGACATGTTTCTTGTTGATACTTGATTTTCATATTGCACATTTTGAAGTGATTTAGGCATTTCTTTTGAATAAGCCACATGCCATATAGCCTACCTTGAATGAAATTATCCTTTTGCTAGCCCCTTTGAGCCTTTTTACCCCTTTCTTTGTTATATAGCTCATTACAAGCCTATAAGTGAAAAACCATGATTATCCTAACTTTAGGGAATTTTGGAGCTTTGGAATTGTTTTGGGAATGGGTATTAAAGTAAGGGTGCATTGTTCTTCATTTCTTATATGTTTTGGGTATGACTCATGGGTTGGTTAATACATTTTTGTACATAAGTGTGGTGTATTGAAAAACAAAAAAAAAATACCAAAAAGAAAAGCAACAAAAAGAGAAACAAAACAAAAGAAAAACAAACAAAATGAAAAAAAAAAAAGTGAATAAAAGTTGAGTGTGGCAAAGAGGATTGGAATTTGAGTTTGAATATGGGGTTGATTTTGTCTTACTTTTTACTTATTCCTCATTGCTCCTCTATTCCCTTGGTTTTAAGCTACATATTCCATACTTTATCCTACCTTGTCCTTGGCCCCATTACAACCTTGAAAAGTCCTTTTGATCACTATGTGCATGTGTTGGTCATGTTGATGTTAGAAACTTGTCAAGCTTATGGTTTTGTTTGTTTTCATGAAGTGCCTTGAGTGTAAATACTTACAACCTAAGACACATGAGTGTAAACACTTTAGAGAGCATATCTTGTGAGGATCTATCATTGTTGTGACTCACCTCTTGATTTGATTGGTTTCTTTGCATGCTTGAATTGATTGGATGATCTACATGTATATCTTGATTCTTGATCTTTTTATTCTAGTGTGTTTGATTTTTGCCCATATCTTTGCATTTCTTAGAATTCATTGTGAAGTATGCCATCTTTAGGATTTTTGATTTCCTAGTTTTTAATAATCTTCTTACATGACTCACTTTGTTGCACTAGTTAGCATAACATTATTTCTTGATTTTGCCCAGGAGTGCAAAAGGTTAAGTGTGGGGGTATTTGATGAGTCAAATATTACACACTATTAATAACCTTATTTTACCATTGTTAATGATTCTTGGTGTCTAATTGACTTTATTTGGCATTGTTTAGTGTTTTAGGCTTTATTGGACTATTATTCCTAAAATGAGTTAATTTGGGATTATTTAGCCTAATTAAATCTAATTCCATTTTCAGGACATATTTGGCACCAAGGACATTTTGGGCATTACAAGTGGAAGATGTGTGCTAAAGTGAAGATTGTATTTAGTTATAGGATTTTTAATTCCGTTTTAGGTTTTGGGCCCATTGTTTAGGGCCCATTTCGGTTTACCCTTTAATAAGCTTAGAATTTCGTTTTCAAACACAACTCTACATTACATTTTCGTTTTCCCCCTTTTGGGGTTCTTTTAGGTTTTCATTTTTCATCTTCTTCCTCCTCCAAATTCGGTTTTGCTTCTTCCTCCATGGAAGGCTAGAAGTTTAATGCTAAATTCCTTTGGTAATGTATCACACTCTTGAGGTTTAGTGCTTAATGCATTTTCGGTTTCTATGTTGTTGTTAATGCAATTTCGGTTTTATGTTGTTGAAGCTTCTATCCTATTTCATGTTATGGTTTGCTTAATTCCATGGTGTTGTTTTAGGTTTGTGAACTGATTTTCGCTTAGTTAATTAGTTCTCTAGCACATAATCGCTTAGTTTATGTGAATCTATAAATGCTCTATGTTTATGTTGAATTCGCTTAGTTTGAAGCTTAAACATTAGAGTTATGAAAGAGATTAGGAATTCAATGTGTAGAATCTGAAATTGATGCTTTGATTCGTGTGACATTGTTAACTGTTTGTTGCTTATGCCAATTTTGCTTAGTTAGAGGTTTAGCAATTTAACTGTGAGTTGATCATCGCTTAGTTAATCGACTCTCAACAAAGGAACGCTGAGAATCTGATTTTGATATATTGAAACTGAGGATTGAGTTGTGAACAAGGAAACCAAAGGGATTTAGCCTCTTTACTATTTTGTTTTCTGTTTGTGTTCTGTTTTAGCTTAATTTCATAGCATAACAACCACTAAAACCCCCCATTGTGTGTGTGCGTGTAAGGTGTTTGAACCATTGTGTGAAAGATAATCTTTGGGAAACGACCTAGGAGTCACTTCCTAGTACTATACTTTATTGTTATATTATTTGTATCGAGTACGACCTCGACCACTTACTTACTTACTGACTTACTGACAGGATGACAGAATTACTTATTGAATGACTGACTTACTTACTTACTGAATGATTGAGTGACTTACTTAATGAATAACTTACCGACTTACTTACTGAATGACTCAGTGACTCACTTAATGAATGACTGACCGACATACTTACTGAGTGACTTACTGAGTGACTTACTGATTGACTTACTTATTGAATGACTGACTGACATACTGACAAACTTACTTACTGACTTACTTACTTACAGAATGACTTACTAACTTACTGACTGACTTACGTAATGAATGATTGACTTACTAACTTAATGACTTACTTACTGAATGACTCATTGACTTACTTACTTAATGACTAACTTACTGAATGATTGACTGATTTCGTAATGAATGATTGACCTACTAACTGACTTACTGAACGACTTACTGGCTTATTGACTGACTTACTTACTGAACGACTAACTAACTTACTGACTGAGTTACCTACTAACTGACTTACTAAACGACTGACTAACTTACTGATTGACTGACTTACTGAAGGACTAACAGTGTTACATAATGAATGACTGATTTACTTAATGAATGAATGACTGACTTACTTAATGAATGACTGAATGACTCACTTAATGAATGACTGACTGACTTAATTACTGAATGACTGACCGACTTACTTACTGAATGACTGACTGACTTAATTATTAAATGACAGACAAATTTACTAACTAACATTCTTACTGAATAACTGACTTACTTACTAAATGATTGCCTAACTTATTGACTAACTTATTTATTGAATGACTTACTTACTTACTTATTAAATGACAGATAGGTTTACTAACTAACTTTCTTACTGATTGACTGACTTACTTACTGAATGACTGACTTACTTACTTACTGAATGACTTACTAACTTACTGACTGACTTACGTAATGAATGATTGACTTACTTACTTAAAGACTTACTTACTGAATGACTGATTGACTTACTTACTTAATGACTAACTTACTGAATGACTGATTGACTTTCGTAATGAATGATTGACCTACTAACTGACTTACTAATCGACTGACTGACTTATTAATTGACTTACTTACTGAATGACTAACTAACTTACTGACTGAGTTACCTACTAACTGACTAAATGAACGACTGACTAACTTATGGATTGACTGACTTACTGAAGGACTAACAGTGTGACATAATGAATTACTTAATGACTAATTGACTGAATGACTGACTTACTTACTTACTGACTGACCTACTTACTGAATGACTGACTGACTTACTAACTAACTTACTGAATGAATGACAGAATGACTTACTTATTGACTTACTGACAGAATGATTGACTTACTTACTGAATGACTAAGTGACTTAATTAATGAATGACTTACCGACTTACTTACTGTATGACTGAGTGACTAACTTAATGAATGACTCGCCGCCTTACTTACTGAATGACTGAGTGACTTACTGACTGACTTACTTATTGATTGACTGACTGACTTACTTACTGAATGACTGATTAACATACTAATTGACTTACTTGCTGAATGACTGATTGACTTACTAACTGACTTACTTACAGAATGAATGACTGACTTACTTACTGAATGACTGACCGACTTACTTACTAAATGACAGACTGACAGACTGACTTACTTACTGACTTACTGAATGACTGACTAACTTACTTACTGAATGACTGAGTGACTTACTTAATGAATGACTGACCGACTTACTTACAGAATGACTCAATGACTTACTTAATGAATGACTGACCGTCTTACTTACTGAATGACTGAGTGACTTACTGACTGACTTACTTACTGAATGAATGACTGACTTACTTACTAAATGATTGACCGACTTACATACTGAATGACTGACTGACTGACTTACTTACTGACTTACTGACAGAATGACTGAATTACTTACTGAATGACTGACTGACTTACGTACTGAATGACTGAGTGACTTACTTAATGAATGACTTACCGACTTACTTACTGAATGACTGAGTGACTTACTTAATGAATGACTTACCGACTTACTTATTTAATGACTGACTGACTTACTTATTGAATGACTGACTAACTTACTGACAAACTGACTTACTGAATGACTTACTTACTTACTTACTGAATGACTTACTAACTTACTGACTAACTTACGTAATGAATGATTGACTTACTTACTTAAAGACTTACTTACTGAATGACTGATTGAATTACTTACTTAATGACTAACTTACTGAATGACTGACTGACTTTCGTAATGAATGATAGACCTACTAACTGACTTACTGAACGACTGACTGACTTATTGACTGACTTACTTACTGAATGACTAACTTACTGACTGAGTTACCTACTAACTTACTTAATGAACGAATGACTGACTTACTTAATGAATTACTGAATGACTGACCGACTTACTTACTGAATGACTGACTGACTTAATTATTAAATGACAGACAGATTTACTAACTAACTTTCTTATTGAATGACTGACTTACTTACTGACTGGATGACTGACTGACTTACTTACTGAATGATTGACTTACTGACTTACTTACTTACTGAATGACTGACTGACTGACTTACTTACTTACTGACTGACCTACTTACTGAATGACTGACTGACTTACTGAATGAATGATAGAATGACTTACTTATTGACTTATTGATAGAATGAGTGACTTACTTACTGAATGAATGAGTGACTTAATTAATGAATGACTTACCGACTTACTTACTGTATGACTGAGTGACTACCTTAATGAATGACTGACCGACTTACTTACTGAATGACTGAGTGACTTACTGACTACTGACTTATTGATTGACTGACTGACTTACTTACTGAATGACTGATTAACATACTAAATGACTTACTTACTGAATGACTGATTGACTTACTAATTAACTTACTTACACAATGAATGACTGACTTACTTACTGAATGACTGGGTGACTTACTTAATGAATGACTGACCGACTTACTTACTGAATGACTCAGTGACTTACTTAATGAATGACTGACTGACTTACTTACTGAATGACTGAGTGACTTACTGACTGACTTACTTACTGAATGAATAACTGACTTACTTACTGAATGATTGACCGACTTACATACTGAATGACTGACTGACTTACTTACTGACAGAATGACTGAATTACTTACTGAATGACTGACTGACTTACATACTGAATGACTGAGTGACTTACTTAATGAATGACTTACCGACTTACTTACTGAATGACTGAGTGACTAACTTAATGAATGACTGACCGACTTACTTACTGAATGATTGAGTGACTTACTGACTGACTTACTTATTGAATGACTGACTGACTTACTGACAAACTTACTTACTGAATGACTGACTTACTTACTGAATGACTTCCTAACTTACTGACTGACTTACGTAATGAATGATTGACTTACTTACATAAAGACTTACTTACTGAATGACTTACTAACTTATTGACTGACTTACGTAATGAATGATTGACTTACTTACTTAAAGACTTACTTACTGAATGACTGATTGAATTACTTACTTAATGACTAACTTACAGAATGACTGACTGACTTTTGTAAAGAATGATTGACCTACTAACTGACTTACTGAACGACTGACTGACTTATTGACTGACTTACTTACTTAATGACTAACTAACTTACTGACTGAGTTACCTACTAAATGACTTACTGAACGATTGACTAACTTACGGATTGACTGACTTACTGAAGGACTAACAGTGTTACATAATGAATGACTAACTTACTTAATGAATGAATGACTGACTTACTTAATGAATTACTGAATGACTCACTCAATGATTTACTGATCGGCTAAATTACTGATTGACTGACCGACTATATTACTGATTGACTGACCGACTTTCTTACTGAATAACTGACTTACTTACTGAATGATTGACTAACTTATTGACTAACTTACTTATTGAATGACTGACTTACTTACTTATTAAATGATAGACAGATTTACTAACTAACGTTCTTACTGAATGACTGACTTACTTACTGAATGACTGACTGACTTACTAACTGGATGACTGACTGACTTGGTTACTGAATGACTGACTTACTTCCTGAATGATTGACTGACTTACTTACTTACTGACTGACATACTTACTGAATGACTTACTGACTAACTTACTGAATGAATGACTGATAGACTTACTAAATCACTGACTAACTTACTGACAAAATGACTGACTTACTTACTGAATGACTGACTGACTTAATTATTAAATGACAAACAGATTTACTAACTAACTTTCTTACTGAATAACTGACTTACTTACTGAATGATTGACTAACTTACTTACTGAATGATTGACTAACTTATTGACTGGCTGACTGATATACTTATTGAATGACTGATTGACTTACTTACTGAATGACTGATTAACTTACTAACTGACTAACTTACATACTGAATGACTGACTAACTTACATTCTTACTGACTTACTAACTGAATGACTGACTAACGTACTTAGTGGATGACTGACTGACTTACTTAATGAATGAATTACTGACTTACTGACAGAATGACTAACTTACTTACTGAACGACTTACTGACTTACTTACTGAATGACTGAGTGATTTACTTAATGAATGACTGACCGACTTACTTACTGAATGACTGAGTGACTTACTTAATGAATGACTGACCGACTTACTTACTAAATTACTCAATGACTTACTTAATGAATGATTGACCGACTTACTTACTGAATGACTGAGTGACTTACTTACTGACTTACTTACTGAATGAATGACTGACTTACTTAATGAATGACTGACCGACTTATTTACTAAATGACTCACTTAATTACTGACTTATTGACAGAATGATTGACTAACTTATTGAATAACTGACTGGCTTAATTACTGAATGACTGAGTGACTTACTTAATGAATGACTTACCGACTTACTGACTGAATGACTGAGTGACTAACTTAATGAATGACTGACCGACTTACCTACTGAATGACTGACCGACTTACTTACTGAATGTCTGACTGACTTACTGACATACTTACTTACTGAATGACTAACTTACTTACTTACTGAATGATTGACTTACTTACTTAATGACTTACTTACTGAATGACTGATTGACTTACTTACTTAATGACTAACTTACTGAATGACTGACTGACTTTCGTAATGAATGATTGACCTACTAATTGACTTACTGAACGACTGACTGACTTATTGATTGACTTACTTACTGAATGACTAACTAACTTACTGAACGACTGATAAACTTACGGATTGACTGACTTAGTGAATGACTAACTAACTTACTTAATGAATGAATTACTCACTTACTGACAAAATGACTGACTTACTTACTGAATGACTGAATGACTCACTTACTGAATGATTTATCGACTTAATTACTGAATGACTGACCGACTTACATACTGAATGACTGACTGAATTAATTATTAAATGACAGACAAATTTACTAACTAACTTTCTTACTGAATAACTGACTTACTTACTGAATGATTGACTAACTTCTTGACTAACTTACTTATTGAATGACTGACTTACTTACTTATTAAATGGTAGACAGATTTACTAACTAACTTTCTTACTGAATGACTGACTTACTTACTGAACGACTGACTGACTTACTGACTGGATGATTGACTGACTTACTTACTGAATGATTGACTGACTTACTTACTTACTGACTGACATACTTACTGAATGACTTACTGACTTACTGACAAGCTTACTGAATGAATGACTGATAGACTTACTAAATCACTGACTGACTTATAGGCTGAATGAGTGACTCACTTACTTATTCAATGACAGTCTGACTTACTTAATGAATGACTAACTGACTTACTTACTGAATGACTAACTAACTTACGTACTGAATGACTGATTGACTTGCTTATGGACTTACTTACTGAATGACTGATTGACTTACTAACTGACTCACTTACAGAATGACTGACTGACTTACTAACTGACTCACTGAATGACTTACTTACTGAATGACTGATTGACTTACTTACTGAATGAATGATTGACTTGCTAATTGACTTACTTACTGAATGACTGATTGACTTACTAACTGACTTACTTACAGAATGAATGACTGACTTACTTACTGAATGACTGACTGACTTACTTACAGAATGAATGATTAACTTACAAACTGACTTACTTACAGAATGACTGACTGACTTACTTACTGAATGACTGACTTACTTACTTACTAAATGACTGACTCACTTACTGACTGACTAACTTACTAAATGAATGACAAACTTACTAACAGAATGACTGACTGATTTACATGCCGAATGACTGCCTAACTTAGTGACTGATTGACTTACTTACTAAATGGCTGACTGACTTAGTTACTGAATGATTTACTTACTTACTGAATGACTGCTGACTTACTTGCTGACTGAATGACTGATTGACTTACATACTGAATGACTAACTGACTTACTGACTGAATGACTGACTTACATTCTTACTGACTTACTAACTGAATAACTGACTAACGTACTTTGTGAATGACTGACTGACTTACTTATTGAATGAATTACTGATTTACTGATAGAATGACTGACTTACTTACTGAATGACTGACTTACTTACTTACTGAATGACTGAGTGACTTACTTAATGAATGACTGACCGACTTACTTACTAAATGACTGAGTGACTTACTTAATGAATGACTGACCGACTTACTTACTGAATGACTCAGTGACTTACTTAATGAATGACTGACCCACTTACTTACTGAATGACTGAGTGACTTACTGACTGACTTACTTACTGAATGAATGACTGACCGACTTACTTATTGAATGACAGAATGACTTACTTATTGACTTACTGACAGAATGACTAACTTACTTGCTGAATGACTGAGTGACTTACTTAATGAATGACTTACCGACTTACTTACTGAAAGACTGAGTGACTAACTTAATGAATGACTGACCGACTTACTTACTGAATGACTGAGTGACTTACTGACTGACTTACTTATTGAATGACTGACTGACTTACTTAGTGAATGACTGATTAACTTACTAATTGACTTACTTACTGAATGACTGATTGACTTACTAACTGAATTACTTACTGAATGACTGACTAACTTACTTACTGAATGACTGAGTGACTTACTTACTGAATGACTGACTGACTTACTTACTGAATGACTGAGTGACTTACTTAATGAATGACTGACCGACTTACTTATTGAATGACTGAGTGACTTACATAATGAATGACTGACCGACGTACTTATTGAATGACTCAGTGACTTACTTAATGAATGACTGACTTACTTACTTACTGAATGACTGAGTTGCGTACTGACTGATTTACTTACTAAATGAATGACCGACTTACTTACTGAATGATTGACTTACTTACTTACTGACTAACTGACAGAATGACTGACTTACTTACTGAATGACTGACTGACTTACTTACTGAATGACTGAGTGACTTACTTAATGAATGACTTACCGACTTACTTACTGAATGACGGAGTGAAAAACTTAATGAATGACTGACCGACTTACTTACTGAATGACTGAGTGACTTACTGACTGACTTACTTATTGACTGACTTACTGACAAACTTACTTACTGAATGACTGACTTACTTACTTACAAAATAACATACTAACTTACTGACTGACTTACGTAATGAATGATTGACTTACTTACTTAATGACTTACTTACTAAATGACTGATTGACTTACTTACTTAATGACTAACTTACTGAATGACTGACTGACTTTCGTAACGAATGATTGTCCTTCTAACTGACTTACTGAACGACTTACTGACCTATTGACTGACTTACTTACTGAATGACTAACTAACTTACTGACTGAGTTACCTACTAATTGACTTACTGAACGACTGACTAACTTACGGATTGACTGACGTACTGAAGGACTAACAGTGTTACATAATGAATGAATGACTGATCGGCTTAATTACTGATTGACTGACCGACTTAGTTACTGAATGACTGACTAACTTAATTATTAAATGACAGACAGATTTACTAACTAACATTCTTACTGAATAACTGACTTACTTACTGACTGACTTACTTATTGAATGACTGACTGACTTACTTACTGAATGACTGATTAACTTACTAATTGACTTACTTACTGAATGACTGATTGACTTACTAACTGACTTACTTACTGAATGACTGACTGACTTACTTAATGAATGACTGAGTGACTTACTTACTGAATGACTGACTTACTTACTTACTGAATGACTGAGTGACTTACTTAATGAATGACTGACCGACTTACTTATTGAATGACTGACCGACTTACTTACTGAATGACTCAGTGATTTATTTAATGAATGACTGACTGACTTACTTACTGAATGACTGAGTTGCATACTGACTGACTTACTTACTGAATGAATAACTGACTTACTTACTGAATGACTGACCGACTTACTTACTGAATGATTGACTTACTTACTTACTGACTTTCTGACAGAATGACTGACTTACTTACTGAATGACTGACTTACTTACGTACTGAATGACTGAGTGACTTACTTAATGAGTGACTTACCGACTTACTTACTGAATGACTGAGTGACAAACTTAATGAATGACTGACCGACTTACTTACTGAATGACTGAGTGAGTTACTGACTGACTTACTTATTGACTGACTTACTGACAAACTTACTTACTGAATGACTGACTTACTTACAGAATAACATACTAACTTACTAAATGACTGACTGACTTTCGTAATGAATGATTGTCCTACTAACTGACTTACTGAACGACTTACTGACTTATTGACTGACTTACTTACTGAATGACTAACTAACTTACTGACTGAGTTACCTACTAATTGACTTACTGAACGACTGACTAACTTACGGATTGACTGACGTACTGAAGGACTAACAGTGTTACATAATGAATGACTGACTAACTCACTGAATGAATGACTAACTGACTTACTTACTAAATAACTGACTGACTTATAAACTGAATGGGTGACTCAATGACTGTCTGACTTACTTTATGAATGACTAACTGACTTACTTATTGAATGACTGACTAGCTTACTTACAGAATGACTGATTGACTTACTAATTGACTTACTTACTGAATGACTGATTGACTTACTAACTGACTTACTTACAGAATGACTAACTGACTTACTAACTGAATGACTGACTGACTTACTTACTGAATGACTGATTGACTTACTAACTGACTTACTTATAGAATGACTGACTGACTTACTTACTGAATGACTGACTGACTTACTTACTGAATGACTGACTGACTTAATTACTGAATGACTGACTGACTTACTTACAGAATGACAAATTGACTTACTTACTGAATGACTTACCGACTTACTTATTGAATGACTGATTGACTTATTAACTGACTTACTTACAGAATGACTGACTGACTTACTTACTGAATGACTGACTGACATACTTACTGAATGACTGACTGACTTACTGACTCACTAACTTACTAAATGACTGACTAACTTACTAACAGAATGACTGACTGACTTATTGAATGACTTAGTGACTGATTGACTTACTTACTAAATGACTGACTGACTTAGTTACTGAATGATTGACTGACTTACTTAATGAATGACTGAATGACTAACTTACTGAATGACTGACTGACAGAATTAATTATTTAATGACTGTTGACATACTGACTAACTTACTTACTGAATAAATGACTGACATACTTACCGAATGACTGACTAACGTAATGATTGACTTAATTACTGAATAACTGCTGACTTACTTGCTGACTGAATGACTGATTGACTTACATACTGAATGACTGACTAACTTACTGACTGACTTACATTTTTACTAACTTACTAACTGAATGACTGACTAACGTACTTTGCGAATGACTGACTGACTTTCTTAATGACTGAATTACTGACTTACTGACATACATACTGAATGACTGACCGACTTACTTACTGAATGACTAAGTGACTTACTTAATGAATGACTGACCGACTTACATACTGAATGACTCAGTGACTTACTTAATGAATGACAGACCGACTAACTTACTGAATTACTGAGTGACTTACTGACTGACTTACTTACTGAATGAATGACTGAATTACTTACTGAATGACTGACCGACTTACTTACTGAATGACTGACTTGCTTACTTACTGACTTACTGACATAATGACTGACTTACTTACTGAATGACTGAGTGACTTACTTAATGAATGACTTACCGACTTACTTACAGAATGACTGAGTGACTAACTTTATGAATGACTGACCGACTTACTTACTGAATGACTGAGTGACTTACTGACTGACTTACTTATTGAATGACTGAATGACTTACTTACTGAATGACTGATTGACTTACTAATTGACTTACTTACTAAATGACTGATTGGCTTATTAACTGACTTACTTACATAATGAATGACTAACATACTTACTGAATGACTGACTTACTTACTTACTGAATGACTAATTGACTTACTAACTGACTTACTTACAGAATGACTAACTGGCTTACTTACTGAATAACTGACTGACTTACTTACTGAATGACTAACTGACTAACTTACTAAATGACTGACTAACTTACTAACAGAATGACTGACTGACTTACTTACTTAATGACTGACTGACTTAGTGACTTATTGACATACTTACTAAATGACTGACTGACTTAGTTACTGATTGATTGACTGACTTACTTAATGAATGACAGAATGACTTACTTACTGAATGACTGACTGACAGACTTAATTATTGAATGACTGTTGACATACTGACTAACTTACTTTTTGAATGACTGACTGACATACTTACCGAATGACTGACTAACTTACTGATTGACTTTCTTACTGAAAGACTGTTGACTTACTTGCTGACTGAATGACTGATTGACATACATACTGAATGATTGACTGACTTACGTAATAAATAATTGACTTACTTACTGAATGACTGATTCACTTACTTACTTAATGACTAACTAACAGAATGACTGACTGACTTTCGTAATGAATGATTGACCTACAAACTAACTTACTGAACGACTTACCGACTTATTGACTGACTTACTTACTGAATGACTAACTAACTTACTGACTGAGTTACCTACTAACTGACTTACTGAACGACTGACTAACTTACGGATTGACTGACTTACTGAAGGACTAACAATGTTACATAATGAATGACTGACTTACTTAATGAATGAATGACTGACTTACTTAATGAATGAATGACTGACTTACTTAATGAATGACTGATCGACTTAATTACTGAATGATTGACCAACTTACTTACTGAATGACTGACTGACTTAATTATTAAATGACAGACAGATTTACTAACTAACTTTCTTACTGAATAACTGACTTACTTACTGAATGATTGACTAACTTATTGACTAACTTATTTATTGAATGACTAACTTACTTACTTATTAAATGACAGACAGGTTTACTAACTAACTTTCTTACTGAATTACTGACTTACTTACTGAATGATTGACTGACTTACTGATTGGATGACTGACTTACTTACTTACTGAATGACTGACTTACTAACTGACTTACTTACTTACTGAATGACTGACTTACTAACTGACTTACTTACGGAATAACTGACTGACTTACTTACTTACTTACTGACTGACCTACTTACTGAATGACTAACTGACTTACTGACTAACTCAATGAATGAATGACTAACTGACTTACTTATAAACTGAATGAGTGACTCAATGACTGTCTGACTTATTTTATGAATGACTAACTAACTTACTTATTGAATGATTGACTGACTTACTTACAGAATGACTGATTGACTTACTAATTGACTTACTTACTGAATGACTGATTGACTTACTAACTGACTTACAGAATTACTAACTGACTTACTTACTGAATTACTGACTGACTTACTTACTGAATGACTGATTGACTGATTGACATACTAACTGACTTAGTTACAGAGTGACTTACTGACTTACTTACTGAATGACTGACTGACATACTTACTGAATGACTGACTGACTTACTGACGGACTAACTTACTAAATGACTGACTAACTTACTAACAGAATGATTGACTGACTTACTTACTGAATGACTGAATGACTTAATGACTGATTGACTTACTTACTAAATGACTGACTGACTTAGTTACTGAATGATTGACTGACTTACTTAATGAATGATTGAATGACTTACTTACTGAATGACTGACTAACAGAATTAATTACTGAATGACTGTTGACATACTGACTAACTTACTTACTGAATAAATGACTGACATACTTACTGAATGACTGACTAACTTACTGATTGACTTAATTACTGAATAACTAATGACTTACTTGCTGACTGATTGACTTACATACTGAATGACTGACTAACTTACTGACTGAATGACTGACTTACATTCTTGCTGACTTACAAACTGAATGACTGACTAACGTACTTTGTGAATGACTGACTGACTTACTTAATGAATGAATTACTGACTTATTGATAGAGTGACTGACTTACTTACTGAATGACTGGCTGACTTACTTACTGAATGACAGAGTGACTTTCTGACTGACTTACTTACTGAAAGAATGACTGACTTACTTACTGAATGACTGACCGACTTACTTACTGAATGACTAACTGACTTACTTACTGACTTATTGACAGAATGACTGACTTACTTACTGAATGACTGAGTGACTTACTTAATGAATGACTTACCGACTTACTTACTGAATGACTGAGTGACTAACTTAATGAATGACTGACCGACTTACTTACTGAATGACTGAGTGACTTACTGACTGACTTAATTATTGAATGACTGACTGACTTACTGACAAACTTACTTACTGAATGACTGACTTACTTACTTACAGAATGACTTACTAACTTACTGACTGACTTACGTAATGAATGATTGACTTACTTAATGACTTTCTTACTGAATGACTGATTGACTTACTTACTTAATGACTAACTTACTGAATGATTGACTGACTTTCGTGATGAATGATTGACCTACTAACTGACTTACTGAACGACTGAATGACTTATTGACTGACTAACTTACTGAATGACTAACTAACTTACTGACCGACTTACTTAATGAATGAATGACTGACTTACTTAATGAATGACTGAATGACTCACTTAATGAATGACTGATCGACTTAATTACCGAATGACTGACCGACTTACTTACTGAATGACTGACTGAGTGAATTATTAAATGACAGACAGATTTACTAACTAACTTTCTTACTGAATAACTGACTTACTTACTGAATGATTAACTAACTTATTGACTAACTGACTGACTTACTGATTGGATGACTGATTGACTTACTTACTGAATGATTGACTTACTAACTGACTTACTTACGGAATGACTGACCTACTTACAGAATGATTGACTGACTTACTGACTAACTCACTGAATGAATGACTAACTGACTTACTTACTAAATCACTGACTGACTTATAAACTGAATGAGTGACTCAATGACTGCCTGACTTACTTTATGAATCACTAACTGCCTTACTTATTGAATGACTGACTGACATACTTACAGAATGACTGATTGACTTACTAATTTACTTACTTACAGAATAACTGATTGACTTACTAACTGACTTACTTACTGAATGACTGACTGACTTACTTACAGAATGACTAATTGACTTACTAACTGAATTACTTACAGAATGACTGACTGACTTACTTACTGAATGACTGACTAACATACTTACTGAATGACTGACTGACTTACTGACTCACTAACTTACTCAATGACTGACTAACTTACTAACAGAATGACTGACTGACTTACTGAATGACTGAATGACTGATTGACTTACTTACTAAATGACTGACTGACTTAGTTACAGAATGATTGACTGACTTACTTAATGAATGACTGAATGACTTAGTTACTGAATGACTGACTGACAGAATTAATTATTTAATGATTGTTGACATACTGACTAACTTACTTACTGAATAAATGACTGACATACTTACCGAATGACTGAATAACTTAATGACTGTCTTAATTACTGAATAACTGCTGACTTACTTGCTGACTGAATGACTGATTGACTTACATATTGAATGACTGACTGACTTACTGACTGACTAAATAACTGACTTACATTCTTACTGACTTACTAACTGAATGATTGACTAACGTACTTTGTGAATGACTGACTGACTTACTTAATGAATGAATTACTGACTTACTGACAGAGTGACTGACTTACATACTGAATGACTGACTGACTTGTTAGGTATCAGTGGTTACAATACACCTAGAAGGGGGGGGGTTGAATAGGTGTAGCGGTTAGAATATCCGCTTTTCGAAAAACAACACTTAATGCTGAAATACACCTAATTAATCGATTAACAGAACAGGGTAATCGATTAACACAATCAACACAGTCCACTTAATCGATTAACAGAATGAATGTAATCGATTAACAATCTTGACTTAATCGATTAAATAGTGACAGTAAGCTTATGCAAACACTATTACTTGCGCGACAATTAATCGATAACAAAACGAAATTACAAAGCTTAAAAATTTATCAGAGTATTAACAGTATAGCACATAAACATATTATCAATTAAATCTACTATACAAGTTAACCGATTTAAATGCAATAAAGAGAGAGAGATAGAAAAATCCTGCAACACGAATTTTATCCTGGTTCGTTTGCTTGTCCACCGCAAACTACATCGAGGTCTCCCGGCTGATTTGGGAGATTTTTCTTCACTATAATTGAATCAATGTTATTACATACACATCATCCAATTACAACACTTAGACAATTACAAGATAATAAAGATTCCTATTCTATGGTTTGACTCCCTTCCTACCGACAAAGAAAACCTTTCTTTCGGCGTAGCCCCAGCCAAGAACCTCTGTTCTTTCCTTATCCCTAAGTCTAAAACTCAGTGAAAATACACTCAATCTCTTCGGTTATACGACACCTCGATATTCCCAATGTTACAACAATTTCTCAATCAAAACGAAATAGAGTAAACTTAAGCTATTACAAGGCTTATATCTAACAAGACAACACTTTACTCTAATCACCTAATACAAACTCATGCAATATGACAATGTATTAGTTTGAAAGTGTAACACCCTTTTTCTAGGGTTAAAACAATTACATACGAGACCGTCGTTTACGATCTTGGTTAATTATATTTTTGTTTTTGAAAAATAGCGTATGAATTTTTTTTTTCTTTTATAACATATGAACATATGGTTCTCTCAGAACTCACCACTTACACTATAAGCTAAACAACAACATAACATAGTAAACATACATATGTCTATATATATATACATCATTAGTTCAAAAAGCGTCATAGTTCAAAAAAACAAAAAATTACATCATCCAAGTCATGCCATCCACATATACACTCCAGCATAATAGGATATATATACATAAATATACACACGCAAAAGATCCTATGGCTGGGTGTACACTGAACTCACAGCAACTGCACCAAAATAAAACTATACAGTCATACCATGCACAAACAGACCGTCAGAATTTCGACCCAACATCCTCCTGCTACTGTCCCTCAGAACTACCCTCCTCAGGGTCTTCCTCTGGATCCTCCTCATCACTAGAAATATATATAATATCATCCCTGACCATAGGCTCGGCCGGCGCAGGGGAGTATGATGGTGGAGGAGATAGTCGGGCCCTCCTCACCAGGCCACGAATATCATCCCCGTCATCCTGAATCCTCCCACGTACCTCGTGAGAAGAGGATCCGGGAGCAAACTCCAGATTCTCTCTCACAGCAATAGCGGGTGAATCCATATGACTCTCCCGTACAGAAAGACATTGGGTACATCGACAAGCCTGAACTCCCCGAGTCGACTCAGTACGACTAGCCGGGGTCACAGGTGGTCCCCCAGCAGAACGTCTCGCCAAGGCTCTAGGTGTACACCAGAATGGCGCAACCCTACGTGTTCGGGCATGATAGGATCCAAAAGATAGACCAAGAGGAGCAATAGGAAGCGGAATATATCTGGCAGGAGCAAGAGGAGGTGTGCGTCGTAACTCATAACCGTTTGGTAGGTGCATGATATAGACCGCTGGAACGGTGGAGCGGCGGGGGAGTATCACTCTATGCCTATCCGAGTACGAACACTGGATTTCTATGTCTCCCCTAAACACCGCCCTGGACCGGTCCACCTCAACCTCCCCCGACGGGAGAGGTATGATCTCTACTAGACAAGGAGGAACCAAAAAAGAAGCCTCTGAGTCCATCACTACCTGTAATATGAGATTGGAGAGTAAGCATCTCTATATAAGACAAGCAATCAACAATTTACAAAGTCATAACATAAAACATATCATACAGGTATTAATATAACAATTTAATCACATGTATGAGTATGATGTCATGATGAATGCACTCGTTAATCTAATGAGACCAACTATTTTGTAGAGGAATGCATGGAGAAAACGTCTCCTAACTGGGCCCCTAACAATACATCAACAGCAATGGTACCGATTGATCGAGCCCGACCAGCCATTTGCTGTTCTTAGGAAGCGAACAGGACAAGTACAACGCCGTGCCAACCATTGGTAACCAAAAGGCATATAACTATCGTGCATTCAATAGCGCCGGAAATACCCTCCGGTCGGCAAAGATAACCGCTGCATCATCCTGAGCACGATACCTTCAAGGGGTATCAGAGGTCGCTGTAGTTACTGCGAAGAGTTCTGTCGGCTCAAGGGAGCTACCCTATTCCTGAAAAATCAATCTCCACCCACAATGTCCCCTCAACCAAGTCACACAGACAAGGTACCCCTCTGGGTTCTCAACACAATCTCAGTGTCGGATCTTCCCGCAGACTATGTTACAAACGGTAAACATAGTGACATGAATCTTCCAATTCATACAAAGCATAGCTTTTATCCTTTTAAAAGAAGAATCAGGGGAAAACTTTTTAGGGTAATAACAAAACATTTTTCGTTGAAACTCAGTTATAACATATTTTCAAGTTCTAACTCACTGGCTTATTAATCAAAAGGATTTTCTAGTAACTGTAAAAGTACGCTAGTTCTAATAACATTCATAAAAAAAGTATTTCCCCTTCATCCTTTGTCAAATCTTTCATAAGCAAAACTTTCATTCTTTAAGTTTCATTAAGAATGCTCATATGCTATGCCATGAGAATGTTTGATGACAGTTCAATAGTCAACTCAACAATATGTCACAGTTCAAAATTCAACAGAATATTCAGTTAAATCAGTACTTTCATAATCAAACTTTCAGTCATAATCATCATTCACATCAACCGACATAATCATTCAATTCCATTGAAGCACTTCAACCAAACATATCCATCATAATTTAGAGTTAAATTAATTTACGAATAACTAAGTCTCGCTACTCAATTGTTCGCGGCCGCAAAATTAGTATTCGACTATATCCGCGCATGGCCTAGCTTAGAGATGCACGAATATCTTTGGCATCATTTCTAAGCACTTATATAAAGACACTTCTCTCCATACCTTTACCCTCACTGAACTTAATGTTCCTTTGTTGCCGTTTGCCCGAGCGCCGAGTACCTAGTTAGGTCGTAAACAGTTAATTTCGATATCACTAAGTTTATTCGGATTGTAAAGAAAACACCTTAGTGGGGTTCTAGACATTAGAAAATTCCCAAATATTTACTTTGGACATAACTAAGATCTTGATTAGGCACGAAGAGATTTTCAGAGACATTGTTGGTTTAAAACTCAGAATTTGACGTAGGAAGCTCGGATTCGCTTTAGAAAAATCTCAGAAAAATCATTATCTTGAGATACACACTTTATCTTCATAGAACAGAGTACTAATATAAGTTTAGGCTCATAAAACTCAGAATTTATAAACCATAAGGCAATTTGAAACATAAGTTAACATATAGTTAAAATTTAGATAGTTTGGAGTGCCAACTAGGGACTGTTTTCGTGTTTCCCTTTAAACAGTGAGATTTTCGAATTTTTTTGTCCCTGAAAGAATGATATTTAGCTAGGAATTTAAAATATGGACACATGCATATATTATACGCAAAATTTGGACGTTAGGAACTCAAGTTATCAAAGAATTAAGGTATTAGGGTTTCCTTAACTCTTGAACACTTGGGACCGAATTTGCATGGCTTCTTAGCCTTCAACATTTTCGAGTTCTAACCTTTTGAAATGAGTTAAAAATCATGAGTTCAATATGTTAAACAAATCTTATAACACATGCAAGAGTTTTTCAATCCTAAACACCCTAGAACAAACACAACACCTAAAACACTCTTTATAACCTAACAACAACATAAGGAAGTGGGTTAGAGTTTAGGGACCCTTAATCCACATTTTTCAGCAGCTCCAACCTGCAAACAGAAAGCTCTCCAACATACAATGACAATTTAGCATAACCACAACCGTTTTTAGCTCAATTGGAAGCCTAGAACTCAACTACAACACCTAACAACAACAATCTAACATCATATCACTAACTACACTTAGAGCAGAATTTTTGTAACCCCCAAAACAGTGTTTGCATGTCATTTTTTCTACAATCAGAGATCAAAAATGGATTCCTCATACCTTGAAATGGTTGACTACCTCCTTGGATGAAAATCTAGAGAAGAAAATAGAACAAAGTTACAAACAACTCATTCTAGAATTTCACCTAAGTCATTGGTGATCAAGAGGAGAAATAACCTATAAAGAACCTAGAGATGGAAGAAATGAGAACATAAACATGATCACCATACCTTGGGGAAGAGATTTGGTGGCTTTCATGTGAGTTTTGGTGGAGAAGATGGAGGTTTTCTCCTCCCTCTTTGGTTGGGGAGAAGAGGAGGAGGTGAGTGAAGGTGGTGTTGGTGAGGAGGTGTGAGAGTGAGAGTGTGATATTCAACCCCCACCCCTTAAGTCTATATATATATAAGTGTTAGGGGTGAGTTAGTGGGGGAAGATATTTTGGGTTGGGGTGTCATTAAGAATTAAACAAGGATTAGGCATTTAGCAAAATTTTAAGTGTATGGTGTGGCATTTGGTTTGGGCTATTGGTGTAGTGCATGGATGTGTTTTTCTTGTGCTCTAAGACACCCTAATACAATCTTAAACAATGTCTATGAGAGTCTAGATGATAGTTCAAGCACTCAAAGAACTGACAGAAAGATTACGGGCACTCTCGGGCAATCCAGTTCAAAGGTACATTAACACTACCACTTTTCCAAAAAATTTAACTAAGTTATTTATCATAGTATAACACTAAGATAATAACTTTCTATCCTCAAAACTCAACATCAATAAAGCATTATAAAATTTAATAGGTTAGGTGGTCACTTAGACCAATTCTAATTAAAATTCTAAGACGATACGTTACCCGATCACGGATAGACTTTAAACTTGGACACCTTTGAAACTAACTAGATTAACTTGTTTTCAAAGAATTATTAAACATATAGCATTCTAATATCAATAAAAATATAATCACACACATACATATATATACAATCCTATGTCTACCTAAGCAAGGTGTTGAAAGGAGGGATGTTACAGAAAACAGAATGCATACAATGTAAACATCTAATCAAGAAACATCAATAATGTGCATGAACATGTGATATGAAAAGATGAGAAGTATATCATGTAATGCACTCAATCCTAAAGCATAGAATTCTCTCTTTTCTAAACTCACAAATGCATTTACAATTAGATGCAACAATTAACACGAAAAATGCTCTAACTCTCTAAAAATTCAACATGCAACTTATGAGATCAATTCTGAAAAACGCAGTTTATAAAGAATTAATTTTGTAGCCCAGTTAATCGATTAACGACAGCCTTAATCGATTAAACTCTGCAAACAGTTAGGTTAATCGATTAACCTATGCCTTAATCGATTAACAACATATTTTCATGTGCAAAAGCTCAAATACGTTATACACTTTAATTCATACATGTTTAACACTTAGTTTATGCCTAGAATGCACATATACATGTATTTATGTGATGCATGAACATATTATGAATGACATATCTCAAGATGAAAATGATTTAAAAGATTTATGCATATGAGACATGTATTAGGTGACTTAAGCCTTAGACTCAACCTAAACTAATCTCTAGTCTAAGCTTAGTACCCATCAAAAGACTTAAGCACGTTGATTTGTTGATGATCTTCAAGCTCTTATTAGCACAAGTTGTCCTCATCAAAACCTTGATATATAAAGAGAGCTTTCCAAAGTGTTCCTCTTGACATGCACACTTTCAATCTCCCCCTTTTTGATGATGACAAACACTACATCAACTGTGATATCAACTGTGATGAAATAGCTTGAAGATTTTGTTGGCATGGTTGATAAGATGCGCAAATATTTCGGAAGCTGTTATTACGATCAACCTGCACAATCAGAAAACAACAAAACAACCTTTCTCCCCCTTTTGACATTATCAAAAAGATAACTCAGGTCAAAAATAAGGCAGAGATATGAGTTATGCATAAAACAAAGTCAATGAGTTAATTTGGGATTTAACAATTAACCTGTTTTATTTTGTAGAAAATTAAACAAATGCGCTAGTTTATACAAAAGAAATAGCCAATATGGTAAAATGAATGGCATGCAAGATATACCATCTCAAATCATAATAAGCGGAAAATCTCATATGATCAAGAACCATTCACGTAATCAACATAAGCTATTCGACATAATCAAAATAACACTAGCATAAAGAGTAAAAGTATTCAGCAACCATACAAACCATGAAATGTCAATTAAGAACATTAAAGAGAGGCACACAAAAGAGAAACTTGAATCCATAACAACAACATGAAATGTCTGCCTTTAAAATACTGGTTTTAATCGATTAACGGGCAGGTTTAATCGATTAAACCAATGTAAAATTTCGAATTTTCAAACAACTGATGGCCAGGTAATCGATTAACAGCAAGTGTAATCGATTACTCATAGTAAAAATTGATTTTCAGGCAGTAGAATGGTTTCAACTTTTTAGGGCTCATGCATGCATTGTGACGTATTAATCGAGACATTCAGAATCACAGAAAGAGTTAATCAAGAGACATATTTTTGCATTTTAACATATATCATTTAAGCAAAAGATACATAGGCATATAGAGGCAAGACGATAATGCAAACAACTAAACAATTTTAATCGAGATATTGTTCATCAAGAATTCCAAGTTCTCTCCTTCGAACAAAGAAGGTATCCCATGGAAGGGTCTTGATGAAAATATCAGCTAATTGTTTAGAAGTTTCAACAAATTCAAGAACGCAGTAACCATTTTGTACATGATCACGCAAAAAATGATGTCTAATTTCTATATGCTTAGTTCTAGAATGCAAAACGGGATTCTTGGAAAGGTTTATGACACTTGTATTATCGCATTTAATAGGGATCTTTTCAAGTTTAAGACCGTAGTCCTTGAGTTGCTGCTTCATCCAAAGGATTTGAGCGCAACACACCAGCGGCAATGTATTCCGCTTGGGTGGTGGACAAAGCAACACAGGCTTGCTTTTTGATGTGCCATGCTACTAATGAACTGCCCAACAAGTGACAAGTACCACTAGTGCTTTTCCGATCCAATTTACATCCGGCGAAATCAGAATCGGAATAACCTACCAAGGATAGTGTGGCATCCCGAGGATACCATAATCCCATGTTAGTTGTTCCTTTTAAATATCTCATGATTCTTTTAACAGTTTTAAGATGTGATTCTCTAGGTGATGATTGAAATCTCGCACACATGCATACACTAAACATGATATCAGGTCGACTTGCAGTTAAGTAAAGTAATGACCCAATTATTCCTCGATACTTTGTTACCTCTATTGCTTTTCCTTTTTCGTCCTTATCTAGGTAGCAAGCAGATGCCATAGGAGTGGAAGCTTCCTTACAATTGTTCATTTCAAGTTTCTTGAGCAGCTCTTTGCAACATTTTGCCTGATGGATAAATATCCCACTTTCTAGTTGCTTTATCTGAAGTCCTAGAAAGAATGTGAGTTCTCCCATCATAGACATTTCGAACTCCCCCTGCATCATCTCAGAAAAATCTTTACACAAAATATCATTAGTAGATCCAAATATTATGTCATCCACATAGATTTGTACAAGTAATACAGAATTTTCTGATTTACGAATAAAAAGCGTTGTGTCAACCAAGCCTCTTTCGAACCCTTTTTCTAAAAGAAAGGTACTAAGTCTATCATACCAAGCTCTAGGAGCTTGTTTGAGACCATAGAGTGCCTTTTTAAGTTTATAAATGTGGTTCGGATATTTAAAATTTTCAAAACCAGGCGGTTGGTTAACATAAACTTCTTCTTGAATGTAACCATTCAGGAAGGCGCTTTTTACATCCATTTGAAATAGTTTGAAGTTCATAATAGATGCAAAGGAAAGTAGCATCCTGATGGCCTCTAATCTGGCTACAGGGGCATAGGTTTCGTCATAATCGATACCCTCCTCCTGGTTGTAGCCTTTGGCCACCAAGCGTGCCTTATTTCGAATGATTAAGCCTGATTCATCAAGCTTATTTCTGAAGACCCATCGAGTACCAATCACAGGATAATCTTTAGGTTTAGGGACCAAGTCCCAAACATTATTACGTTCGAACTGGTTCAGCTCTTCTTGCATAGCTATACCCCAGTGCACATCCTCAATGGCCTCATCAATGGTCTTAGGCTCAATTTGAGATACAAAAGCTACAAAGTTACAAAAGTTTCGTAAGGAACTACGGGTTACCACTCCCGTAGATATGTCACCTATTACTTTGTCAATCGGGTGAGCTTTCTTGGTTTTCCACACAACTGGCATATCTGAATGCTCTTGAGATTTGGTTTGACATTCTTCATTGGTTGCTTCTTCATTATCCATGTTCTTTAAGTATGCTTCTTCCAAAGCACCTGCAACATCATCAGATACGACCTTTCTCTTCTTTTTTGGAGAAGATTCGTCAAATTGTACATGGATAGACTCTTCAACTTGCATTGAATATTTATTAAAAAATTTGAACGCTTTGCTATGAATCGAGTATCCCAAAAATATTCCCTCATCGGCTTTTGAATCAAATTTTCCTAAAGCCCGCTTTCCATTATTTAATATAAAACATTTGCAACCGAAAGCGTGAAGATGGGATATGTTTGGTTTACGGCCTTTTAAAAGTTCATAAGGAGTTTTATTCAAATTAGGCCTTAAAAGTCTTCGATTTATAACATAACATGCAGTATGAACTGCATCTGCCCATAAGTATTTGGGGGTATTACTTTCATTAAGCATGGTTCTCGCTAATTCTTCTAATACCCGATTTTTCCTCTCAACAACTCCATTTTGTTGTGGAGTGCTAGGAGCAGAGAACTGATGCATAATGCCATGCTTATCACAGAATTTGTCGAACTGAAAGTTCTCAAATTCTCCCCCGTGATCACTTCGTATATATACTATTTTCAGGTTAAGTTGGTTTTGAATTTGCTTGGCAAGATTTTTAAAAGACTTGAAGGCGTCGCTTTTCGCAGATAAAAATAATGTCCATGTAAATCGAGAGAAATCATCAACAATAACTAGAGCATAGTAGCTACCACCAAAACTCATGATTTGTGATGGTCCAAACAAGTCCATATGGAGTAACTCCAAAGGTCTTGAAGTGGATATCACATTTTTGTTTTTAAAAGAATTTTTTGAAAGTGTGCATGTCAAGAGGAACACTTTGGAAAGCTCTCCTTATATGACTTGGTTTTGATGAGGACAACTTGTGCTAACATGAGCTTGAAGATCATCAACAAATCAACATGCTTAAGCCTTCCGATTGGTATCTTGCTTAGACTAGATTAGTTTAGGTTGAGTCCAAGGCTTAAGTCACCTAATACATATCTCAATTGCATAAATCTTTTAAATCTTTTTCATCTTGAGATATGTCATTCATAATATGTTCATGCATCATATAAATACATGTACATGTGCATTCTAGGCATAATCTAAGTATTAAACATGTATGAATTTAAGTGCATAACATATTTGAAGTTTTTACACATGAAAGTGTGCTGTTAATCGATTACCACTTGGCTTAATCGATTAATCTAACTGTTTGCACAGTGTAATCGATTACAACAAATGTCAATCGATTAATCTAACATTTTTGTGAAGCTTAATCGATTAAAGCTGTCGTTAATCGATTAACTGGGCTTTTATTTCAATTCTTTATAAACTGCATTTTCAGAATTGATCTCACAAGTTGCATGTTAAATTTTTAGAGAGTTAGAGCATATTTTCGTGTTAATTGTTGCATCTAGTTGTAAATGCATTTGTGAGCTTAGAAAAGAGAGAATTCTATGCTTTAGGATTGAGTGCTTTTCATGATACATTTCTCATCTTTTCTTGTCACATGTTCTTGCATTTTTACATGATTCTTGATTAGATGCTTACACATAATGCATTCTGTTTTTTCACTAATACATTTTTCATACCGCATGAGCTTGTATTAGGTGATTAGAGTAAAGCCTTATCTTGTTAGATATAAGTCTTGTTATAGCTTAAGTTTACTCTGTATTGTTTTGTTTGAAAAAGTGTTGTAATTGTGGGAATCTCAAGGTGTCATATCACCAAGAGATTGAGTGTGTCTTCACTGAGTGTTAGACTTAGGGATAAGTAAAGAACAAGGTTCTTGGCTGGGGCTACGCCGAAAGAAAGGTTTTCTTTGTCGGTAGGAAGGGAGTCAAACCATAGAATAGGTTTCTTTTTATCTTGTAAGTGTCTAATTGTTGTAATTGGATAGTGTGTATGTAATTAACATTCATTCAATTATAGTGAAGAAAAATCTCCCAAATCAGCCGGGAGGCCTGGATGTAGTTTGCGGTGGACAAGCAAACGAACCAGGATAAAATTCTTGTTGCAGGACTTTTTCTATCTCTATCTCTTTATTGCATTTGATCGATTAATTTGTTAAGTAGATTTAATTGATAATCTGTGTCTATACTGTTTTACTTGTACTCTGATAATATTCTGTAAGCCTGGTATAATCGTTTCATTATCAATTAATTGTCGAGCAAGAAACTGTACTTGCATTTGCTTACTGTCTCGGTTTAATCGATTAAGTGTGGTGTGTTAATCGATTACTTCAATCTGTTAATCGATTAAGTGGACTGTGTTGAAAGTGTTAATCGATTACCCTGTTCTGTTAATCGATTAATCAAGGTATTTTTCAGCATTAAGTGTTGTTTTCGAAAAGCGGACATTCTAACCGCTACACCTATTCAACCCCCCCTTCTAGGTGTATTGTAACCACTGATACCTAAAATTTTTGGTTTGTTTTCACTTTTGACAAGTGTCACAAATCTCCTTAGTTTTAAAATTTAGTTTTGGTAGCCCCTCAACTAGTTCGTTTGATGACAATTTATCTAGATGTTTTATATGGATATGTGCAACGTGTCTGTGCCAAAGCCAGATGTCATCTTCTTTAGAAATAAAACATTTTGAAAATAATGTGGTGACATCATCCAAGTTAACCATGTAAATATTATTTATACGATGACCAACAAATTTAACATTATTAGATAAAATGTCACAAATGATGCAACAGTCAGAATCGAAAGATACACGATTACCTTTGTCACAGAGTTGGCTTATACTCAGAAGATTATGTTCTAGTCCTTCAACATAAAGGACATTTTCAATTTGAGTTTGAGATGAGTTACCAACCGTTCCAGTCCCAAGTATCTTTCCCTTGTTGTTGTCTTCGTATGTGACGTATCCTTTTCCTTTAAGTGAGAGATCCAGGAAATTTGATCTGTCACCTGTCATATGTCTCGAACATCCACTGTCTAAATACCATTTTTGTCCTTGTGTTCGAAGACATACCTGCAAAACAGATCACCTGCTTTTCTCAGGTACCCAAATTATGTTGGGTCCTTTTCTGTTAGTGATTAGGGAATTATCTCCCTTCTTTATCCATACATAAACTCCGCTAGGTATTCCATACTTTCTAATATAACATGAATAAGAAGTATGACCATATGTATTACAATAAAAACATGTAGGTGAATGCTTATGATTTTTATTTTTAGTATGAGCTACAGGTTTTCTATATGGTCTTTTATTCTTAGCCGTGCGAGTATAACCTAGACCAGTACGATCACCAACATTTCTTGTTTGACTAAGCAAAATGTCTAATTGCTGTTTACTGTTTGTGAGACGTTCGAGTTTTTCTTTTGGTTTAAAATTGTCTTCTTGCAAAGTCTCGCAAGTCTCACATACATGTTTTTGACATAAGTTATTAGTAGAGCAGTTACATGTGCTACAAGAATAGATGAGATCTAAAGTTTCATTTTCTAATTTTAATTCATCTAATTCTTTTTGAAGTTGGCTTATTTTCTTTTCATTTTGAAGGATTATCCTTTTTTTATCAACGTTTATCCTTGCCAATTTCTTTAATTCTTCATGTAACTCAACATAAGCATTATATAAAACATCATAAGAGGGTAAGTCATCCGAAGTGGATGAGGTGTCAGAATATACCTCATTATTATCCTCGTGTGAGTCTGAGTTCCCATTGTTGTCAGATCTAACCATCAGACACAGCTTCGCTGACTCCTCCTCACTAGAGGTGCTTGATGTCGTTTCCTCCTCAGGTACATCCCATACAATATAAGCTTTCTTGGACTTGAATTCCCAAGGAGTGCTCTTCTCTGAATCAACCTTTTTCAGATAGGTAGGACATTGAAATCTCATGTGTCCTGCTTTTCCACACTCATGGCAAGTGAAGCGATCTTTGTTGTTCTTGCCTTTGTTGGTTGACTCTCTTGCTTCTTTCTTTTGAAACTTTTTGAATCCACCTTTTCTTTTAATGAATTTGCTAAATTTTCGAACAAGGAGACTCATAGTTTCATCATCTAGATCAGAGTCAGATTCATCATCATCTTTTTCTTCTTTTGATTTGGAGGTCGTGGCCTTCAATGTGATGTTTTTCTTGTTCCGGTCTGAATCTTCGTGCATAGTCAAGCGCCCCAATTCCATTTCGTGCTCTTGAAGCTTTCCAAATAGTGTAGCTAGAGGCATAGAGTCCAAGTCTTTGGATTCAACAATTACAGTTACCTTTGGTTGCCATTTCCTGTCAAGACAACGCAAAACTTTATTAGTTAGTTCACCTCTGGCAAATGATTTATCTAGAGCAACTAAATGATTAACAATATGAGTAAATCGCTTTTGCATATCACTGATTGATTCACTAGGTAACATGCGAAATAAATCATATTCGTGGGTCAGCGCATTTAATCTAGCGCTTGACTTCGCTAGTGCCTTCGTGAGTCACTTGTAAAGTGTCCCACATTTCTTTTGCATTTTGGCACTGCGAGACTCTAAAGAACTCATCATAGGATAGGGCCGATGTGATGATATTTTTGGCGCGTAGGTTATGCTGGACCTTTTTGCGCTCATCATCGGTCCATAGACTTTTAGGCTTGTCTTTAGGTTCATCGTCCACAAGATGCTGTGGAACGAAAGGGCCGTTGACTACGGATTCCCAAATATCCGAGTCTATGGCTTCAATAAAAATTTGCATGCGGACTTTCCAGTAGGCATACCCTTCACCACTGAATATAGGTGGTCGATTAATGGATGAACCATCACCACCAAATGGGTTTGACGAACCCATTCCTTTTTCCCTTAGGATCACGAATACGCGGTTGAGCTAGCACTTCGCACTAGCTCTGATACCACTTGTTAGGTATCAGTGGTTACAATACACCTAGAAGGGGGGGGGGGTTGAATAGGTGTAGCGGTTAGAATATCCGCTTTTCGAAAAACAACACTTAATGCTGAAATACACCTAATTAATCGATTAACAGAACAGGGTAATCGATTAACACAATCAACACAGTCCACTTAATCGATTAATAGAATGAATGTAATTGATTAACAATCTTGACTTAATCGATTAAACAGTGACAGTAAGCTTATGCAGACACGATTACTTGCGTGTCAATTAATCGATAACAAAACGAAATTACAGAGCTTACAGATTTATCAGAGTATTAACAGTATAGCACAGAAACATATTATCAATTAAATCTACTATACAAGTTAACCGATTTAAATGCAATAAAGAGAGAGAGATAGAAAAATCCTGCAACACGAATTTTATCCTGGTTCGTTTGCTTGTCCACCGCAAACTACATCCAGGCCTCCCGGCTGATTTGGGAGATTTTTCTTCACTATAATTGAATCAATGTTATTACATACACATCATCCAATTACAACACTTAGACAATTACAAGATAATAAAGATTCCTATTCTATGGTTTGACTCCCTTCCTACCGACAAAGAAAACCTTTCTTTCGGCGTAGCCCCATCCAAGAACCTCTGTTCTTTCCTTATCCCTAAGTCTAAAACTCAGTGAAAATACACTCAATCTCTTCGGTGATACGACACCTCGAGATTCCCAATGTTACAACAATTTCTCAATCAAAACGAAATAGAGTAAACTTAAGCTATTACAAGGCTTATATCTAACAAGACAACACTTTACTCTAATCACCTAATACAAACTCATGCAATATGACAATGTATTAGTTTGAAAACAGAATGCATAGAATGTAAACATCTAATCAAGAAACATCAATAATGTGCATGAACATGTGATATGAAAAGATGAGAAGTATATCATGTAATGCACTCAATCCTAAAGCATAGAATTCTCTCTTTTCTAAACTCACAAATGCATTTACAATTAGATGCAACAATTAACACGAAAAATGCTCTAACTCTCTAAAAATTCAACATGCAACTTATGAGATCAATTCTGAAAAACGCAGTTTATAAAGAATTAATTTTGTAGCCCAGTTAATCGATTAACGACAGCCTTAATCGATTAAACTCTGCAAACAGTTAGGTTAATCGATTAACCTATGCCTTAATCGATTAACAGCATATTTTCATGTGTAAAAGCTCAAATACGTTATGCACTTTAATTCATACATGTTTAACACTTAGTTTATGCCTAGAATGCACATATACATGTATTTATGTGATGCATGAACATATTATGAATGACATATCTCAAGATGAAAATGATTTAAAAGATTTATGCATATGAGACATGTATTAGGTGACTTAAGCCTTAGACACAACCTAAACTAATCTCTAGTCTAAGCTTAGTACCCATCAGAAGACTTAAGCACGTTGATTTGTTATTGATCTTCAAGCTCTTATTAGCACAAGTTGTCCTCATCAAAACCATGATATATAAAGAGAGCTTTCCAAAGTGTTCCTCTTGACATGCACACTTTCATGACTTACTTACTGAATGACTGAGTGACTTACTTAATGAATGACTGAACGACTTACTTACTGAATGACTCAGTGACTTACTTAATGAATGACTGACCGACTTACTTACTGAATGACTCAGTGACTTACTTAATGAATGACAGACCGACTAACTTACTGAATGACGGAGTGACTTACTAACTGACTTACTTACTGAATGAATGACTGACTTACTTACTGAATGACTGACTGACTTACTTACTGAATGACTGACTGACTTACTTACTGACTTACTGACAGAATGACTGACTTACTTACTGAATGACTGACTGACTTACTTACTTACTGAATGACTGAGTGACTTACTTAATGAATGGCTTACCGACTTACTTACAGAATGACTGAGTGACTAACTTTATGAATGACTGACCGACTTACTTACTGAATGACTGAGTGACTTACTGACTGACTTACTTATTGAATGACTGACTGACTTACTTACTGAATGACTGATTGACTTACTAATTGACTTACTTACTAAATGACTGATTGACTTACTAACTGACTTACTTACATAATGAATGACTGACTTACTTACTGAATGACTTACTTACTTACTTACTGAATGACTGATTGACTTACTAACTGACTTACATACAGAATGACTGACTGGCTTACTTACTGAATGACTGACTGACTTACTTACTGAATGACTAACTGACTAACAAGTTGATCTCACAATTGGCTTACTTATAAACTGCATTTTCAGAATTGATCTCACAAGTTGCATGTTAAATTTTTAGAGAGTTAGAGCATATTTTCGTGTTAATTGTTGCATCTAGTTGTAAATGCATTTGTGAGCTTAGAAAAGAGAGAATTCTATGCTTTAGGATTGAGTGCTTTTCATGATACATTTCTCATCTTTTCTTGTCACATGTTCTTGCATTTTTACATGATTCTTGATTAGATGCTTACACATAATGCATTCTGTTTTTTCACTAATACATTTTTCATACTGCATGAGCTTGTATTAGGTGATTAGAGTAAAGCCTTATCTTGTTAGATATAAGTCTTGTTATAGCTTAAGTTTACTCTGTATTGTTTTGTTTGAAAAAGTGTTGTAATTGTGGGAATCTCAAGGTGTCATATCACCAAGAGATTGAGTGTGTCTTCACTGAGTGTTAGACTTAGGGATAAGTAAAGAACAAGGTTCTTGGCTGGGGCTACGCCGAAAGAAAGGTTTTCTTTGTCGGTAGGAAGGGAGTCAAACCATAGAATAGGTTTCTTTTTATCTTGTAAGTGTCTAATTGTTGTAATTGGATAGTGTGTATGTAATTAACATTCATTCAATTATAGTGAAGAAAAATCTCCCAAATCAGCCGGGAGGCCTGGATGTAGTTTGCGGTGGACAAGCAAACGAACCAGGATAAAATTCTTGTTGCAGGACTTTTTCTATCTCTATCTCTTTATTGCATTTGATCGATTAATTTGTTAAGTAGATTTAATTGATAATCTGTGTCTATACTGTTTTACTTGTACTCTGATAATATTCTGTAAGCCTGGTATAATCGTTTCATTATCAATTAATTGTCGAGCAAGAAACTGTACTTGCATTTGCTTACTGTCTCGGTTTAATCGATTAAGTGTGGTGTGTTAATCGATTACTTCAATCTGTTAATCGATTAAGTGGACTGTGTTGAAAGTGTTAATCGATTACCCTGTTCTGTTAATCGATTAATCAAGGTGTTTTTCAGTATTAAGTGTTGTTTTCGAAAAGCGGACATTCTAACCGCTACACCTATTCAACCCCCCCCCTCTAGGTGTATTGTAACCACTGATACCTAACAAGTGGTATCAGAGCTAGTGCGAAGTGCTAGCTCAACCGCGTATTCGTGATCCTTAGGGAAAAACGAATGGGTTCGTCAAACCCATTTGGTGGTGATGGTTCATCCATTAATCGACCACCTATATTCAGTGGTGAAGGGTATGCCTACTGGAAAGTCCGCATGCAAATTTTTATTGAAGCCATAGACTCGGATATTTGGGAATCCGTAGTCAACGGCCCTTTCGTTCCACAACATCTTGTGGACAATGAACCTAAAGACAAGCCTAAAAGTCTATGGACCGATGATGAGCGCAAAAAGGTCCAGCATAACCTACGCGCCAAAAATATCATCACATCGGCCCTATCCTATGATGAGTTCTTTAGAGTATCGCAGTGCCAAAATGCAAAAGAAATGTGGGACACTTTACAAGTGACTCATGAAGGCACTAGCGAAGTCAAGCGCGCTAGATTAAATGCGCTTACTCATGAGTATGAGTTATTTCGCATGTTACCTAGTGAATCAATCTGTGATATGCAAAAGCGATTTACTCATATTGTTAATCATTTAGTTGCTCTAGATAAATCTTTTGCCAGAGGTGAACTAACTAATAAAGTTTTGCGTTGTCTTGACAGGAAATGGCAACCAAAAGTAACTGCAATTGTTGAATCCAAAGATTTGGACTCTATGCCTCTAGCTACTTTATTTGGAAAACTTCAAGAGCACGAAATGGAATTGGGGCGCTTGACTATGCACGAAGATTCAGATCGGAAAAAGAAAAACATCACATTAAAGGCCACGACCTCCAAATCAAAAGAAGATAAAGATGATGATGAATCTGACTCCGATCTAGATGATGAAACTATGAATCTCCTTGTTCGCAAATTTAGCAAATTCATCAAAAGAAAAGGAGGATTCAAGAAGTTTCAGAAGAAAGAAGCGAAAGAGTCAACCAACAAAGGCAAGAACAACAAAGATCGCTTCACTTGCCATGAGTGTGGAAAAGCCGGACATATGAGATTTCAATGTCCTACCTATCTGAAAAAGGTTGATTCAGAGAAGAGCACTCCCAGGGAATTCAAATCCAAGAAAGCTTACATTGTATGGGATGTACCTGAGGAGGAAACAACATCAAGCACTTCTAGTGAGGAGGAGTCAGCGAAGTTGTGTCTGATGGTCAGATCTGACAACAATGGCAACTCAGACTCACACGAGGATAATGATGAGGTATATTCCGACACCTCATCCACTTCGGATGACTTACCCTCTTATGAAGTTTTATATAATGCTTATGTTGAGTTACATGAGGAATTAAAGAAATTGGCTAAAATAAATGTTGATAAGAAAAGGGAAATCCTTAGAAATGAAAAGAAACTAAGCCAATTACAAAAAGAATTAGATGAATTAAAATTAGAAAATGAAACTTTAGATCTCATCTATTCTTGTAACACATGTGACTGCTCTGCTGATAATTTATGTCAAAAGCCTGTATGTGAGACTTGCGAGATTTTGCAAGAAGACAATCTTAAACTAAAAGAAAAACTCGAACGTCTCACGAACAGTAAACAGCAATTAGACACTCTGCTCAGTCAAACAAGAAATGTTGGTGATCGTACTGGTCTAGGTTATACTCGTTCTGCTAAAAACAAGAGACCATATAGAAAACCTGTAGTTAATGCTAAGGATAAAAATCGTAGGCGCTCTCCTACTTGCTTTTATTGTAATACGTATGGTCATACTTCTTACTCTTGTTACATTAGAAAATATGGTATACCTAGCGGGGCTTATGTATGGATAAAGAAGGGAGATAATTCCCTAATCACTAACAGAAAAGGACCCAACATAATTTGGGTACCTGAGAAAAGCAGGTGATCTATTTTGCAGGTATGTCTTCGAACACAAGGACAAAAATGGTACTTAGACAGTGGATGTTCGAGACATATGACAGGTGACAGATCAAATTTCCTGGATCTATCACTTAAAGGAAAAGAATACGTCACGTACGGAGACAACAATAAGGGAAAGATACTTGGCACCGGAACAGTTGGTAACTCATCTCATACTCAAATTGAAAATGTTCTGTATGTTGAAGGACTAGAACATAATCTTCTAAGTATAAGTCAACTCTGTGACAAAGGTAATCGAGTATCTTTTGATTCTGACTGTTGCATCATTCGTGACATTTTATCTAATAATGTTAAATTTGTTGGTCATCGTATAAATAATATTTACATGGTTAACTTGGATGATGTCACCACATTATTTTCAAAATGTTTCATTTCTAAAGAAGATGACATCTGGCTCTGGCACAGACGCGTTGCACACATCCATATAAAACATCTAGATAAATTGTCATCAAACCAACTAGTTGAGGGGCTACCAAAACTAAATTTTAAAACTAAAGAGATTTGTGACACTTGTCAAAAGTGTAAACAAACCAAAAACTCTTTTAAAAACAAAAATGTGATATCCACTTCAAGACCTTTGGAGTTACTCCATATGGACTTGTTTGGACCATCACAAATCATGAGTTTTGGTGGTAGCTACTATGCTTTAGTTATTGTTGATGATTTCAATCGTTTTACATGGACATTATTTTTATCTGCTAAAAGCGACGCTTTGAACTCTTTTAAAAATCTTGCCAAGCAAATCCAAAACCAACTTAACCTGAAAATAGTATATATTCGAAGTGATCACGGGGGAGAATTTGAGAACTTTCAGTTCGACAAATTCTGTGATAAGCACGGCATTATGCATCAGTTCTCTGCTCCTCGCACTCCACAACAAAATGGAGTTGTTGAAAGGAAAAATCGTGTGCTAGAAGAATTAGCGAGAACCATGCTTAATGAAAGTAATACCCCTAAATATTTCTGGGCAGATGCAGTTCATACTGCATGCTATGTTATAAATCGAGTATTGTTAAGGCCTAATTTGAATAAAACTCCTTATGAACTATTAAAAGGCCGTAAACCAAACATATCCCATCTTCACGCTTTCGGTTGCAAATGTTTTATATTAAATAATGGAAAGCGGGCTGTAGGAAAATTTGATTCAAAAGCCGATGAGGGAATATTTTTGGGATATTCGATTCATAGCAAAGCGTTCAGAATTTTTAATAAGTATTCTATGCAAGTTGAAGAGTCTATCCATGTACAGTTTGATGAATCTTCTCCAAAAGAGAAGAGAAAGGTTGTATCTGATGATGTTGCAGGTGCTTTGGAAGAAGCATACTCAAAGAACATGGATAATGTAGAAGCAGCCGATGAAGAACGTCAAAACAAATCTCAGGAGCATTCAGATATGCCAGTTGTGTGGAAAACCAAGAAAGCTCACCCGATCGATAAAGTAATAGGTGACATATCTACGGGAGTGGTAACCCGTAGTTCCTTACGAAACTTCTGTAACTTCGTAGCTTTTGTTTCTCAAATTGAGCCTAAGACCATTGATGAGGCCATTGAGGATGTGCACTGGGGTATAGCTATGCAAGAAGAGCTAAACCAGTTTGAACGCAATAATGTTTGGGACTTGGTCCCTAAACCTAAAGATCATCCTGTGATTGGTACTCGATGGGTCTTCAGAAACAAGCTTGATGAATCAGGCTTGATCATTCGAAATAAAGCACGCTTGGTGGCCCAAGGCTACAACCAGGAGGAAGGTATCGATTATGACGAAACCTATGCTCCTGTAGCCAGATTAGAGGCCATCAGGATGCTACTTTCCTTTGCATCGATTATGAACTTCAAATTATTTCAGATGGACGTAAAAAGCGCCTTCTTGAATGGCTATATTCAAGAAGAAGTTTATGTTAACCAACCGCCTGGTTTTGAAAATTTTAAATATCCGAACCATGTTTATAAACTTAAAAAGGCACTCTATGGTCTCAAACAAGCTCCTAGAGCTTGGTATGATAGACTTAGTACCTTTCTTTTAGAAAAAGGGTTCGAAAGAGGCTTGGTTGACACAACGCTTTTTATTCGTAAATCAGAAAACTCTGTATTACTTGTGCAAATATATGTAGATGACATAATTTTTGGATCTACTAATAATATTTTGTGTAAGGATTTTTCTGAGATGATGCAGGGGGAGTTCGAAATGTCTATGATGGGAGAACTTACGTTCTTTCTAGGACTTCAGATAAAGCAACTAGAAAATGGTATTTTCATCCATCAGACAAAATATTGCAAAGAACTGCTCAAGAAATTTGAGATGAACAATTGTAAGGATGCTTCCACTCCTATGGCATCTTCTTGCTACCTAGATAAGGACGAAAAAGGAAAAACTATAGAGGTAACAAAGTATCGAGGAATTATTGGGTCTTTACTTTACTTAACTGCAAGTAGGCCTGATATCATGTTTAGTGTATGCATGTGTGCTAGATTTCAATCATCTCCTAAAGAATCACATCTTACAACTGTTAAAAGAATCATGAGATACTTAAAAGGAACAACTAACATGGGATTATGGTATCCTCGGGATGCCTCATTATCCTTGGTAGGTTATTCCGATTCCGATTTCGCCGGATGTAAATTGGATCGGAAAAGCACTAGTGGTACTTGTCAATTGTTGGGGAGTTCATTAGTAGCATGGCACAGCAAAAAGCAAGCTTGTGTTGCTTTGTCCACCGCCGAAGCGGAATACATTGCCGCTGGTGTGTGTTGCGCTCAAATCCTCTGGATGAAGCAGCAACTCAAGGACTATGGTCTTAATATTGAAAAGATCCCTATTAAATGCGATAACACAAGTGCCATAAACCTTTCCAAGAATCCCGTCTTGCATTCTAGAACTAAGCATATAGAAATTAGACATCATTTTCTGCGTGATCATGTACAAAAAGGTGATTGCGTTCTTGAATTTGTTGAAACTTCTAAACAATTAGCTGATATTTTCACCAAGCCCCTTCCCAGGGATACTTTCTTTGTTCTAAGGAGAGAACTTGGAATTCTTGATGAACAATATCTTGATTAAAATTGTTTAGGTGTTTACATTATCGTCTAGTTTCTCTATGTCTTTGTTTCTTTAGTTGTTCGATATTTGCTTTATTGCCAAGGTATATCTCTTGATTATTTTTTTTGTGATTCTGAATGTTTAAATAAATCTGTCACATTGTATGCCAAAGCCTTAAGAAGTTGAAACCATTTTACTGCCTGAAAATTTTTTTTTTACTATGCGTAATCGATTAAATATTAAATTAATCGATTACCTGGGCATCAGTTGCTTGAAAATTCGAAATTCTACTATAAGTAATCGATTACATTTTCACTTAATCGATTACCTGGGCATCAGTTCTTTCAAAAATTCGAAATTTCACACTGATTAATCGATTAACCCTGCCCGTTAATCGATTAAAACCAGTTTTATAAAGGCAAACAGTAGCTCGGTTTCACACTTTTTCTGGTTTTCTCACTTTCTCTTTTCTGCTTTGAGATTCTAAATCTATAACACAACTAATCCAAAGTGCATTAAAAGTAGAAACACCTATTCCTAACCCTCTTAAAACCATCAAGGAATCATCTCTTTTCATCCTCATTATATCACATCCCCAAGGTTCCACTAAACATAACCTAGGTTAGGTTTGCCTACACCCATATTTGACCTCTCACTGCCATTTTCGGTTTCTGCCACATTATGGAGCAAAGTCGTCCTAAAAGGGTCAAAACATCAGCCACTCGTGTACGAAGACGAGAGGTCGGTTCGCCTTCCGTTCGGGACCGTGGTGACCCCTACTATTCACTCATTCTACAAGAAACCCGTATGGCGAAATTCCAAGGTCGGAAACCTACATATATACGGTATGTTGACTTAACTTGGTTATCGGAACAGAACTTTAGCTTCCCGCATGACATGGAAGCTCAGGGAACTATTCAGTTCATGGAATTAAAGGGACAAGTCTACCCTGCTCTCGTTAGGGAATTCTATGCTAATTTTAGATATAAGGATGGAAAATATTGGTCAATGATTTCTGGCAATTTGTTTGAACTCAACGATGAAATTTTCATGAATGTCGGTGGTTTATCTTCTTCTGGATATAGTATAGGAGATTGTTCCTGGGTAAAGGAAAATTTTGATCCTACTGAAGTCTACAAATCTTTTCTAAGAGGCCCTCATTTATACATTCAGGGTCAACTGACCAAAGCTGGGTCACTTTCTGTTGAGAACAGGCTGCTACACTACATTATTGCTTACATCTTAGTACAGAGGAACACAAATCACGCACAGCCTACTGTGAATGATTTACGTTTCATGTATGCAGTGAAGAATAATGTGATGATTAATTGGCCTGAGGAGATCTTGAAAATTATGAATAGTGTATCTTTATCTCAGTCGAAGCTGCTTCCCTACAGTATCTTCATCTCACGCATCGTTGACTATTTGCGCATTGACGTTTCCGATACTATCATTGTTGAATATACCGACAAGGATCATCTGGTTGGTGAAAGCCTCATACATAAGATGGGTATATACAAGTATGGTAGTACTTGGAAATACCAAGAGGACTACACCACTTTTGGTCTGGATTTATCTGATGATGATAATCAGGATGGCACAGATAATCAGCATGCTACAGCTCAGGGGGAGCCTTCAGGATCAGCACCTCAGAACTCTGCTTTTGGATTCGATCAGTTGGAAGCTATGGAGCAACGGCTTAACAACCGTATGGATCTTCACTTCCAAGGACTAAAAGACTCATACTTTGCTGGTATGGAACAGTATGAGGAGCGACAAACTGCGTATTCGGATAACCAATTTCGGGAGTTGAGGAATCTGATTCAATCTACCGCTGAAGCTCAGAATAACTTGTTTTGTTCAGAATTTCAGAAGCTATCTATGCTTATCAGGGGAGATCAGAACATTGTCACTTCTGCTGATCACACTAACGATCCTCATCCTCCACCTCAACCTTAGTTTAGAAGACTTTAGACCTAGGATATCTTACCTTAGGTTTATTTCTTCTTTTTGGCACTCTTTGGATTTAGATACGGTTATGGATTCTAGTATTTCTGTTGCGTGCCTCTTTTATGTTGTTAATTGACATTTTCTGGTTTATCTGGCTGCTAAACATTGTTACTCTTTATGCTATTTTATAATTATGTCGAATAGCCTACTATGTTTATGTGTATGGTTCTTGATCGTATGAGATTTTCTGCCTTAATATGTTTCATCTCGTATGCCGTTCAATTCACTTGTTTGGCTATTTCTGTTGTATAAACTTGCGCACTTGTTTAATCCTCTTTAATGTAAAATAGGTTAATTGTTATATCCCAATATTAACTCATTAACTGTGTTTTATGCATTACTCATATCTCTGCCTCTTCTTTGACCTGAGTTATCTTTTTGATAATGTCAAAAGGGGGAGAAAGGTTGTTTTGTTGTTTTCTGATTGTGCAGGTTGATCGTAATAACAGCTTCCGATATTTGCGCATCATATCAACCTTGCCAACACAATCTTCAAGCTATCTACATTTGATGTGGAGTTTGTCATCATCAAAAAGGGGGAGATTGAAAGTGTGCATGTCAAGAGGAACACTTTGGAAAGCTCTCCTTATATGACTTGGTTTTGATGAGGACAACTTGTGCTAACATGAGCTTGAAGATCATCAACAAATCAACATGCTTAAGCCTTCCGATTGGTATCTTGCTTAGACTAGATTAGTTTAGGTTGAGTCCAAGGCTTAAGTCACCTAATACATATCTCAATTGCATAAATCTTTTAAATCTTTTTCATCTTGAGATATGTCATTCATAATATGTTCATGCATCATATAAATACATGTACATGTGCATTCTAGGCATAATCTAAGTATTAAACATGTATGAATTTAAGTGCATAACATATTTGAAGTTTTTACACATGAAAGTGTGCTGTTAATCGATTACCACTTGGCTTAATCGATTAATCTAACTGTTTGCACAGTGTAATCGATTACAACAAATGTCAATCGATTAATCTAACATTTTTGTGAAGCTTAATCGATTAAAGCTGTCGTTAATCGATTAACTGGGCTTTTATTTCAATTCTTTATAAACTGCATTTTCAGAATTGATCTCACAAGTTGCATGTTAAATTTTTAGAGAGTTAGAGCATATTTTCGTGTTAATTGTTGCATCTAGTTGTAAATGCATTTGTGAGCTTAGAAAAGAGAGAATTCTATGCTTTAGGATTGAGTGCTTTTCATGATACATTTCTCATCTTTTCTTGTCACATGTTCTTGCATTTTTACATGATTCTTGATTAGATGCTTACACATAATGCATTCTGTTTTTTCACTAATACATTTTTCATACTGCATGAGCTTGTATTAGGTGATTAGAGTAAAGCCTTATCTTGTTAGATATAAGTCTTGTTATAGCTTAAGTTTACTCTGTATTGTTTTGTTTGAAAAAGTGTTGTAATTGTGGGAATCTCAAGGTGTCATATCACCAAGAGATTGAGTGTGTCTTCACTGAGTGTTAGACTTAGGGATAAGTAAAGAACAAGGTTCTTGGCTGGGGCTACGCCGAAAGAAAGGTTTTCTTTGTCGGTAGGAAGGGAGTCAAACCATAGAATAGGTTTCTTTTTATCTTGTAAGTGTCTAATTGTTGTAATTGGATAGTGTGTATGTAATTAACATTCATTCAATTATAGTGAAGAAAAATCTCCCAAATCAGCCGGGAGGCCTGGATGTAGTTTGCGGTGGACAAGCAAACGAACCAGGATAAAATTCTTGTTGCAGGACTTTTTCTATCTCTATCTCTTTATTGCATTTGATCGATTAATTTGTTAAGTAGATTTAATTGATAATCTGTGTCTATACTGTTTTACTTGTACTCTGATAATATTCTGTAAGCCTGGTATAATCGTTTCATTATCAATTAATTGTCGAGCAAGAAACTGTACTTGCATTTGCTTACTGTCTCGGTTTAATCGATTAAGTGTGGTGTGTTAATCGATTACTTCAATCTGTTAATCGATTAAGTGGACTGTGTTGAAAGTGTTAATCGATTACCCTGTTCTGTTAATCGATTAATCAAGGTGTTTTT
The DNA here is from genome assembly GCA_009771035.1 of Lupinus albus. Lineage (NCBI taxonomy): Eukaryota > Viridiplantae > Streptophyta > Magnoliopsida > Fabales > Fabaceae > Lupinus > Lupinus albus. The sequence continues at coordinate 6,748,300 of CM020006.1, read as the reverse complement.
CAGCATTAAGTGTTGTTTTCGAAAAGCGGACATTCTAACCGCTACACCTATTCAACCCCCCCTTCTAGGTGTATTGTAACCACTGATACCTAACATTTTTGGTTTGTTTTCACTTTTGACAAGTGTCACAAATCTCCTTAGTTTTAAAATTTAGTTTTGGTAGCCCCTCAACTAGTTCGTTTGATGACAATTTATCTAGATGTTTTATATGGATATGTGCAACGTGTCTGTGCCAAAGCCAGATGTCATCTTCTTTAGAAATAAAACATTTTGAAAATAATGTGGTGACATCATCCAAGTTAACCATGTAAATATTATTTATACGATGACCAACAAATTTAACATTATTAGATAAAATGTCACAAATGATGCAACAGTCAGAATCGAAAGATACACGATTACCTTTGTCACAGAGTTGGCTTATACTCAGAAGATTATGTTCTAGTCCTTCAACATAAAGGACATTTTCAATTTGAGTTTGAGATGAGTTACCAACCGTTCCAGTCCCAAGTATCTTTCCCTTGTTGTTGTCTTCGTATGTGACGTATCCTTTTCCTTTAAGTGAGAGATCCAGGAAATTTGATCTGTCACCTGTCATATGTCTCGAACATCCACTGTCTAAATACCATTTTTGTCCTTGTGTTCGAAGACATACCTGCAAAACAGATCACCTGCTTTTCTCAGGTACCCAAATTATGTTGGGTCCTTTTCTGTTAGTGATTAGGGAATTATCTCCCTTCTTTATCCATACATAAACTCCGCTAGGTATTCCATACTTTCTAATATAACATGAATAAGAAGTATGACCATATGTATTACAATAAAAACATGTAGGTGAATGCTTATGATTTTTATTTTTAGTATGAGCTACAGGTTTTCTATATGGTCTTTTATTCTTAGCCGTGCGAGTATAACCTAGACCAGTACGATCACCAACATTTCTTGTTTGACTAAGCAAAATGTCTAATTTTTGTTTACTGTTTGTGAGACGTTCGAGTTTTTCTTTTGGTTTAAAATTGTCTTCTTGCAAAGTCTCGCAAGTCTCACATACATGTTTTTGACATAAGTTATTAGTAGAGCAGTTACATGTGCTACAAGAATAGATGAGATCTAAAGTTTCATTTTCTAATTTTAATTCATCTAATTCTTTTTGAAGTTGGCTTATTTTCTTTTCATTTTGAAGGATTATCCTTTTTTTATCAACGTTTATCCTTGCCAATTTCTTTAATTCTTCATGTAACTCAACATAAGCATTATATAAAACATCATAAGAGGGTAAGTCATCCGAAGTGGATGAGGTGTCAGAATATACCTCATTATTATCCTCGTGTGAGTCTGAGTTCCCATTGTTGTCAGATCTAACCATCAGACACAGCTTCGCTGACTCCTCCTCACTAGAGGTGCTTGATGTCGTTTCCTCCTCAGGTACATCCCATACAATATAAGCTTTCTTGGACTTGAATTCCCAAGGAGTGCTCTTCTCTGAATCAACCTTTTTCAGATAGGTAGGACATTGAAATCTCACGTGTCCTGCTTTTCCACACTCATGGCAAGTGAAGCGATCTTTGTTGTTCTTGCCTTTGTTGGTTGACTCTCTTGCTTCTTTCTTTTGAAACTTTTTGAATCCACCTTTTCTTTTAATGAATTTGCTAAATTTTCGAACAAGGAGACTCATAGTTTCATCATCTAGATCAGAGTCAGATTCATCATCATCTTTTTCTTCTTTTGATTTGGAGGTCGTGGCCTTCAATGTGATGTTTTTCTTGTTCCGGTTTGAATCTTCGTGCATAGTCAAGCGCCCCAATTCCATTTCGTGCTCTTGAAGCTTTCCAAATAGTGTAGCTAGAGGCATAGAGTCCAAGTCTTTGGATTCAACAATTACAGTTACCTTTGGTTGCCATTTCCTGTCAAGACAACGCAAAACTTTATTAGTTAGTTCACCTCTGGCAAATGATTTATCTAGAGCAACTAAATGATTAACAATATGAGTAAATCGCTTTTGCATATCACTGATTGATTCACTAGGTAACATGCGAAATAAATCATATTCGTGGGTCAGCGCATTTAATCTAGCGCTTGACTTCGCTAGTGCCTTCGTGAGTCACTTGTAAAGTGTCCCACATTTCTTTTGCATTTTGGCACTGCGAGACTCTAAAGAACTCATCATAGGATAGGGCCGATGTGATGATATTTTTGGCGCGTAGGTTATGCTGGACCTTTTTGCGCTCATCATCGGTCCATAGACTTTTAGGCTTGTCTTTAGGTTCATCGTCCACAAGATGCTGTGGAACGAAAGGGCCGTTGACTACGGATTCCCAAATATCCGAGTCTATGGCTTCAATAAAAATTTGCATGCGGACTTTCCAGTAGGCATACCCTTCACCAATGAATATAGGTGGTCGATTAATGGATGAACCATCACCACCAAATGGGTTTGACGAACCCATTCCTTTTTCCCTTAGGATCACGAATACGCGGTTGAGCTAGCACTTCGCACTAGCTCTGATACCACTTGTTAGGTATCAGTGGTTACAATACACCTAGAAGGGGGGGGGGGGGGTTGAATAGGTGTAGCGGTTAGAATATCCGCTTTTCGAAAAACAACACTTAATGCTGAAATACACCTAATTAATCGATTAACAGAACAGGGTAATCGATTAACACAATCAACACAGTCCACTTAATCGATTAATAGAATGAATGTAATTGATTAACAATCTTGACTTAATCGATTAAACAGTGACAGTAAGCTTATGCAGACACGATTACTTGCGTGTCAATTAATCGATAACAAAACGAAATTACAGAGCTTACAGATTTATCAGAGTATTAACAGTATAGCACAGAAACATATTATCAATTAAATCTACTATACAAGTTAACCGATTTAAATGCAATAAAGAGAGAGAGATAGAAAAATCCTGCAACACGAATTTTATCCTGGTTCGTTTGCTTGTCCACCGCAAACTACATCCAGGCCTCCCGGCTGATTTGGGAGATTTTTCTTCACTATAATTGAATCAATGTTATTACATACACATCATCCAATTACAACACTTAGACAATTACAAGATAATAAAGATTCCTATTCTATGGTTTGACTCCCTTCCTACCGACAAAGAAAACCTTTCTTTCGGCGTAGCCCCATCCAAGAACCTCTGTTCTTTCCTTATCCCTAAGTCTAAAACTCAGTGAAAATACACTCAATCTCTTCGGTGATACGACACCTCGAGATTCCCAATGTTACAACAATTTCTCAATCAAAACGAAATAGAGTAAACTTAAGCTATTACAAGGCTTATATCTAACAAGACAACACTTTACTCTAATCACCTAATACAAACTCATGCAATATGACAATGTATTAGTTTGAAAACAGAATGCATAGAATGTAAACATCTAATCAAGAAACATCAATAATGTGCATGAACATGTGATATGAAAAGATGAGAAGTATATCATGTAATGCACTCAATCCTAAAGCATAGAATTCTCTCTTTTCTAAACTCACAAATGCATTTACAATTAGATGCAACAATTAACACGAAAAATGCTCTAACTCTCTAAAAATTCAACATGCAACTTATGAGATCAATTCTGAAAAACGCAGTTTATAAAGAATTAATTTTGTAGCCCAGTTAATCGATTAACGACAGCCTTAATCGATTAAACTCTGCAAACAGTTAGGTTAATCGATTAACCTATGCCTTAATCGATTAACAGCATATTTTCTTGTGTAAAAGCTCAAATACGTTATGCACTTTAATTCATACATGTTTAACACTTAGTTTATGCCTAGAATGCACATATACATGTATTTATGTGATGCATGAACATATTATGAATGACATATCTCAAGATGAAAATGATTTAAAAGATTTATGCATATGAGACATGTATTAGGTGACTTAAGCCTTAGACACAACCTAAACTAATCTCTAGTCTAAGCTTAGTACCCATCAGAAGACTTAAGCACGTTGATTTGTTATTGATCTTCAAGCTCTTATTAGCACAAGTTGTCCTCATCAAAACCATGATATATAAAGAGAGCTTTCCAAAGTGTTCCTCTTGACATGCACACTTTCATGACTTACTTACTGAATGACTGAGTGACTTACTTAATGAATGACTGAACGACTTACTTACTGAATGACTCAGTGACTTACTTAATGAATGACTGACCGACTTACTTACTGAATGACTCAGTGACTTACTTAATGAATGACAGACCGACTAACTTACTGAATGACGGAGTGACTTACTAACTGACTTACTTACTGAATGAATGACTGACTTACTTACTGAATGACTGACTGACTTACTTACTGAATGACTGACTGACTTACTTACTGACTTACTGACAGAATGACTGACTTACTTACTGAATGACTGACTGACTTACTTACTTACTGAATGACTGAGTGACTTACTTAATGAATGGCTTACCGACTTACTTACAGAATGACTGAGTGACTAACTTTATGAATGACTGACCGACTTACTTACTGAATGACTGAGTGACTTACTGACTGACTTACTTATTGAATGACTGACTGACTTACTTACTGAATGACTGATTGACTTACTAATTGACTTACTTACTAAATGACTGATTGACTTACTAACTGACTTACTTACATAATGAATGACTGACTTACTTACTGAATGACTTACTTACTTACTTACTGAATGACTGATTGACTTACTAACTGACTTACATACAGAATGACTGACTGGCTTACTTACTGAATGACTGACTGACTTACTTACTGAATGACTAACTGACTAACTTACTAAATGACTGACTAACTTACTAACAGAATGACTGACTGACTTACTTACTTAATGACTGACTGACTTAGTGACTTATTGACATACTGACTAAATGACTGACTGACTTAGTTACTGATAGATTGACTGACTTACTTAATGAATGATAGAATGACTTACTTACTGAATGACTGACTGACAGACTTAATTATTGAATGACTGTTGACATACTGACTAACTTACTTATTGAATGACTGACTGACATACTTACCGAATGACTGACTAACTTACTTATTGACTTTCTTACTGAATGACTGTTGACTTACTTGCTGACTGAATGACTGATTGACATACATACTGAATGACTGACTGACTTACGTAATGAATGACTGACTTACTTACTTAATGACTTACTTACTGAATGACTGACTAACGTACTTAATGAATGACTGAATGACTTACTTAATGAATGAATTACTGACTTACTGACAAAATGATTGACTTACTTACTAAATGACTGACTTACTTACTGAATGACTGAGTGACTTACTTAATGAATGACTGACCGACTTACTTAATGAATGACTGAGTGACTTACTTAATGAATGATTGTCCGACTTACTTACTAAATAACTCATTGACTTACTTAATGAATGACAGACCGACTTTCTTACTAAATGACTGAGTGACTTATTGAATGACTTACTTACTGAATGAATGACTGACTTACTTACTGAATGACTGACCGACTTACTTACTGAATGACTGACTGACTTACTTACTGACTTACTGACAGAATGACTGACTTACTTACTGAATGACTGACTGACTTACTTACTGAATGACTGACTGACTTACTTAATGAATGACTTACCGACTTACTTACTGAATGACTGACTTATTGAATGACTGATTGACTTACTTACTTAATGAATGACTGACTAACTTTCTTAATGAATGATTGACCTACTAACTGACTTACTGAACGACTGATTGACTTATTGACTGACTTACTTACTGAATGACTAACTAACTTACTTACTGAGTTAACTTTTAATTGATTTATTGAACGACTAACTAACTTACGGGTTGACTAACTTACTGAAGAACTAACAGAGTTACATAATGAATTACTTACTGACTTATTGATTGAATGACTGACTTACTTAATGAATGACAGAATGACTCACTTAATGAATGACTGATCGACTTAATTTCTGAATGACTGACCGACTTACTTACTGAATGACTGACTGACTTAATTATTAAATGACAGACAGATTTACTAACTAACTTTGTTACTGAATAACTGACTTACTTACTGAATGATTGACTAACTTATTGACTAACTTACTTATTGAATGACTGACTTACTTACTTACCGAATGACTGACTAACTTACTGATTGACTTTCTTACTGAATGATTGTTGACTTACTTGCTGACTGAATGACTGATTGACATACATACTGAATGACTGACTGACTTACTTACTTAATGACTTACTTACTGAATGACTGACTAACGTACTTAATGAATGACTGACTGACTTACTTAATGAATGAATTACTGACTTACTGACAAAATGACTGACTTACTTACTAAATGACTGACCGACTTACTTAATGAATGACTGAGTGACTTACTTAATGAATGACTGTCCGACTTACTTACTAAATAACTCATTGACTTACTTAATGAATGACTGACAGACTTTCTTACTAAATGACTGAGTGACTTATTGAATGACTTACTTACTGATTGAATGACTGACTTACTTACTGAATGACTGACCGACTTACTTACTGAATGACTGACTGACTTACTTACTGACTTACTGACAGAATGACTGACTTACTTACTGAATGACTGACTGACTTACTTACTGAATGACTGACTGACTTACTAAATGAATGACTTACCGACTTACTTACTGAATGACTGAGTGACTAACTTAATGAGTTACTGACTTACTGAGTGACTTACTGACTGACTTACTTATTGAATGACTAACTGACTTACTTACAAACTTAGTTACTGAATGACTGACTTACTTACTTACTGAATAACTTACTAACTTACTGACTGACTTGCGTAATGAATGATTGACTTACTTACTTAATGACTTACTTACTGAATGACTGATTGACTTACTTACTTAATGACTAACTTACTGAATGACTGACTAACTTTCTTAATGAATGATTGACCTACTAACTGACTTACTGAACGACTGATTGACTTATTGACTGACTTACTTACTGAATGACTAACTAACTTACTGACTGAGTTAACTTCTAATTGATTTATTGAACGACTAACTAACTTACGGGTTGACAAACTTACTGAAGAACTAACAGAGTTACATAATGAATTACTTACTGACTTATTGATTGAATGACTAACTTACTTAATGAATGACAGAATTACTCACTTAATGAATGACTGATCGACTTAATTACTGAATGACTGACCGACTTACTTACTGAATGACTGACTGACTTAATTATTAAATGACAGACAGATTTACTAACTAACTTTGTTACTGAATAACTGACTTATTTACTGAATGATTGACTAACTTATTGACTAACTTACTTATCGAATGACTGACTTACTTACTTATTGAATGACATATAGATTTACTAACTAACTTTCTTACTGAATGACTGACTTACTTACTGAATGACTGGCTGACTTACTGACTGAATGACTGACTGACTTACTTACTGAATGACTGACTTACTGACTGACTTACTTACTGAATGAGTGACTGACTTACATACTTACTAACTAACCTACTTACTGAATGACTGACTGACTTACTGACTAACTTACTGAATGAATGAATGACTGACTTACTTACTAAATCACTGACTGACTTACTAACAGAATGAATGACTGACTGACTTAGTGATTGATTGACTTACTTACTAAATGACTGACTGACTTAGTTACTGAATGATTAACTGACTTACTTAATGGATGACTGAATGACTTACTTATTGAATTTCTGACTGAAAGACTTAATTATTGAATGACTGTTGACATACTGACTAACTTATTTATTGAATGACTGACTGACATACTTACCGAATGACTGACTAACTTACTGATTGACTTACTTACTGAATGACTGCTAACTTACTTGCTGACTGAATGACTGATGGACTTCAGTACTGAATGACTGACTAACTTACTGACTGAATGACTGACTTACATTCTTACTGACTTACTAACTGAATGACTGACTAACGTACTTTATGAATGACTCACTGACTTACTTAATGAATGAATTACAGACTTACTGACAGAATGACTGACTTACTTACTAAATGACTGACTGACTTAATTACTGAATGACTATGTGACTTACTTAATGAATGACTAACCGACTTACTTACTGAATGACTGAGTGACTTACTTAAAGAATGACTGACCGACTTACTTACTGAATGATTGAGTGACTTACTGGCTGACTTACTTACTGAATGAAAGACTAACTTACTTACTGAATGACTGACCGACTTACTTACTGAATGACTGACTGACATATTTACAGACTTACTGACAGAATGACTGACTTAGTTATTGAATGACTGACTGACTTACTTACTGAATGACTGAGTGACTTACTTAATGAATGACTCACCGACTTACTTACTTAATGACTGAGTGACTAACTTAATGAATGACTCACCGACTTACTTACTGAATAACTGAGTGACTTACTTATTGAATGACTGACTGACTTACTTACTGAATGACTGATTGACTTACTAATTGACTTACTTACTGAATGACTGAATGACTTACTAACTGACTTACTTACAGAATGACTAACTGACTTACTTACTGAATGACTGACTGACTTACTTACTGAATGACTGATTGACTTACTAACTGACTTACTTACAGAATGACTGACTGACTTACTTACTGAATGACTTACTAACTGACTAACTTACTAAGTGACTGACTAACTTACTAACAGAATGACTGACTGACTTAGTGACTGATTGACCTACTTAATAAATGACTGACTGACTTAGTTACTGAATGATTAACTGACTTACTTAATGAATGACTGAATGACTTACTTACTGAATGACAGACTGACAGACTTAATTATTTAATGACTATTGACATACTGACTAACTTACTTACTGAATGACTGACTGACATACTTATCGAATGACTGACTAACTTACTGATTGACTTACTTAATGAATGACTGCTGACTTACTTGCTGACTGAATGACTGATTGACTTACATACTGAATGACTGACTGACTTATTTACTGACTTACTGACAGAATGACTGATTTACTTACTGAATGACTGGCTGACTTACTTACTGAATGACTGAGTGACTTACTTAATGAATGACTGACCGACTTACTTACTGAATGATTGAGTGACTTACGTAATGAATAACTGACCGACTTACTTAATGAATGACTCAGTGACTTTCTTACTTAATGACTGAGTGACTTACTGACTGACTTACCTACTGAATGAATGACTGATATACTTACTGAATGACTGACCGACTTACTTACTGAATGACTGACTGACTTATTTACTGACTTACTGACAGAATGACTGACTTACTTACTGAATGACTGACTGACTTACTTACTGAATGACTTACTGACTTACTTACTGAATGACTGAGTGACTAACTTAATGAATGAGTAACCGACTTACTTACTGAATGACTGAGTGAATTATTGACTGACTTACTTATTGAATGACTGACTGACTTAGTTACTGAATGACTGATTGACTTACTAACTGACTTACTTACAGAATGACTGACTGACTTACTTACTGAATGACTGACTAACTTATTTACTGAATGACTGACTGACTTACTTACTGAATGACTGATTGACTTACTAACTGACTTACTTATAGAATGACTGACTGACTTACTTACTGAATGACTGACTGACTTACTTACTGAATGACTAACTGACTAACTGACTGACTCATTTACTAAATGACTGACTAACTTACTAACAGAATGACTGACTGACTTACTTACTGAATGACTGACTGACTTAGTGACTAATTGACTTACTTACTTAATGAATTACTAAATGACTTACTTACTGAATGACTGAATGACAGACTTAATTATTGAATGACTGTTGACATACTGACTAACTGAATGACTGACTGACATACTTACCGAATGACTGACTAACTTACTGATTGACTTACTTACTGAATGACTGCTGACTTACTTGCTGACTGAAATACTGATTGACTTACATACTGAATGACTCACTGAGTTAGTGACTGAATGACTGACTTACATACTTACTGACTTACTAACTGAATGATTGACTAACTTACTTAGTGAATGACTGACAAACTTACTTACTGAATGAGTGACAGACTTACTTACTGAATGACTGAGTGACTTACTTAATGAATGACTGACCGACTTACTTACTGAATGATTGAGTGACTTACTTAATGAATGACTGACCTTCTTACTTACTGAATGACTTACTTAATGAATGACTGACCGACTTACATACTGAACCACTGAGTGACTTACTGCCTGACTTACTTACAGAATGCATGATTGACTTACTTACTGAATGACTGATCGACTTACTTACTGAATGACTGACTTACTTACTGACTTACTGAATGACTTACTTACTGAATGAATGACTGACTTACTTACTGAATGACTGAGTGACTTACTTGATGAATGACTGACCGACTTACTTACTGAATGACTGAGTGACTTACTGACTGACTTACATATTGAATGACTGACTGACTTACTAACACACTTACTTATTGAATGACTTACTTACTTACTTAGTGAATGACTAACTAACTTACTAACTTACGTAATGAATGATTGACTTACTTACTTAATGACTAGCTTACGGAATGACTGATTGACTTTCTTATTGAATGATTGAGTTACCTACTAACTGACTTACTGAACGACTGACTGACTTATTGACTGACTTACTTACTGAATGACTGACTAACTTACTGACTGAGTTACTTACTAACTGACTTACTGAACGACTGACTAACTTTCGGATTGACTGACTTACTGAAGGACTAACAGACTTACTTAATGTATGACTTACTGACTTATTGACTGAATGACTGAATGACTCACTTAATGAATGATTGACGACTTACTTACTGAATGACTGACCGACTTACTTACTGAATGAATGACTGACTTAATTATTTAACGACAGACAGATTTACTAACTAACTTTCTTACTGAATGACTAACTTACTTACTGAATGATTGACTAACTTATTCACTAACTTACTTATTGAATGACTGACTTACTTACTTTCTGACTTACTGAATGACTTATTTAATGAATGAATGACTGACTTACTTACTGGATGACTGACTGACTTACTTACTGAATGATTGACTTACTTACTTACAGACTTACAGACTGGCCTACTTACTAAATGACTGACTGACTTACTTAATGAATGACTGACTGACTTACATACTGAATGACTGACTGACTTACTGATTAACTTACTGAATAACTTATTGAGTTACTTATTGAATGACAGACTGAATTAATGACTAGCTTACTTACTGAATGACTGATTGACTTACTGAATGACTTACTTACTGAATGATTGACTTACTTACTTACTTTCTAATTGACTGACTGACTGAATGACTGATTGACTTACATACTAAATGACTGATTGACTTACTGACTGAATGACTGACTTACTTACTTAGTGACTGAATTACTGAATGATTTACTTACTGACTGACTGATTAACTTACTAACTGACTTACTTACTGAATGATTGACTAACTTACTGACTCACTTACTGACTGACTTACATACAGAATGACTGACTGACTTACTAACTAACTTACTAAATGATTGACAAACTGACTTACTTACTAAATGACTGACTAACTTATAGACTGAATGAGTGACTCACTTACTTATTGAATGATTGACTGACTTACTTAATGTATAACTAACTGATTTACATATTGAATGACTGACTGAAGTACTTACTGAATAACGGATTGACTAACTTATTGACTTACTCAATGACTGACTAACAAACTTACTAAACGACTGACTCACTTACTTACTTAATGAATGACTGATTACTTATTTACTGAATGACTGACTGACTTATTGACTGACTTACTTACTGAATGACTGACTGACTGATTGAATGACTAAATGACTGACTGACTTACTGACTGAATGAATGACTGACTTACTTTCTGAGTGACTGACTAACTTACTTACTAAATGACTAATTGACTTACTTATTAAATGACTGATTGATTACATACTGAATGAATGACTTACTTATACACTGACTTACTTATTGAATGACTGACTGACTTAGTGACAAACTTACTTACTGAATGACTGACTGACTTACTTACAGAATGACTAACTGACTTACTCATTAACTTACTTACTGAATGACTGGCTTACTTACTTCCTGAATAAATGGCTGACTTACTGAGAGAATGACTCACTGACTGACTTACTTACTGAATGATTGATTGTATTATTTATTGAATGATTGTCTGACTTACTGACTAGATGACTAACTGAGTTACTTACAGAATGACTGACTTACTTACTTACTTACTTACTGACTTACTGACTGACCTACTTATTGAATGACTGACTGAATTACATACTAAATGACTGACTGACTAACTTACTTACTAAATTATTGATTGACTTACTTATTGAATGACTGACTAAATTACTAACTGTCATACTAACTGAATGATTGACTTACTTACTTACTAATTGACTGACTGACTGAATGACTGACTGATTTACTCACTAAATGACTGAATGACTGATTGACTGAATGACTGACTGACTTACTGACTGAATGATTGAATGACTTACTTACTGAATGACTGACTAACTAACTTTCTGACTGACTTACTTAATGACTGACTGACATACTGACTCACTTAATGATTGAATGGTTGACTAACTTACTTACTAAATGATTGATTGACTTACTGATTGACAGACTGACTTGCTGACTGAATGGATGACTGACTTACTTATTGAATGATTGACTAACTTAACAAATGAATGACAGACTGACTTACATACTGAAAGACTGACTGACTTACAGACTGACTTACTAAATGAATTACTTACTTAATGATTGACTTACTTACTGAATGACTGACTCACTTACTGAATGACATACATACTGAATGACTGACTTACATACTAACTAACTTACTAAATGACTGACTTACTTACTAAATGACTGATTGACTTAATGACTGAATGAGTGACTCACTTACTTATTGAATTACTGACTTACTTACTTAATGAATGACTAACTAATTTACTTACTGAATGACTGACTGATGTACTTACTGAATGACTGATTGACTTACTTACTGAATGACTGACTGACTTACTTACTAAATGACTGACTCACAAACTTACTAAATGACTGACTCACTTACTTACTTAATGAATGAATGACTGGCTTACTTACTGAATGACTGACTGACTTACTTACTGAATGACTGACTGACTTACTTACAAAATGACTGACTAACTTACTGACTGAATGATTGATTGACTTACTTACTGGGTGACTGACTGACTTACTTACTGAATGACTAACTGACTTACTTACTGAATGACTGATTGACTTAAATAATGAATGAATGACTTACTTATACACTGACTAACTTACTGAATGACTGACTGACTTACTGAGAAACTTACTTACTGAATGACTTACTGATTGACTTACTTAATGAATGACTTACTGACTTACTTACTTACTGAATGACTGACTAATTTACTTACTGAATGAGTGACTAACTTACTGATTGACTTACTAACTAAATGTTTGACTGTCTTACAGACTAACTTACTGATTGAATGACTTATTTACTGGATGACTGACTGGCTTTTTGTCTGAATGACTGACTGAAATACTTACTAAATGATTGAGTACCGTACTTACTGAATGACTGACTTACTTACTTACTGAATGATTGACTAACTTACTGACTGACTTACGTAATGAATGATTGACTTACTTACTTACTTAATGACTAACTTACCGAATGACTGACTTACTTACTTACAGAATGACTGAGTTACCTACTAACTGACTTACTGAACGACTGACTGAATTATTGACTGACTTACTAACTGAATGACTGACTGACTTATTGACTGAGTTACCTACTAACTGACTTACTGAACGACTGAATAACTTACGGATTGACTGACTTACTGAAGAACTAACAAACTAACTTAATGAGTGACTTAATGACTTATTGACTGAATGACTGACTTACTTAATGAATGACTGAATGACTCACTTAATGAATGACTGACCGACTTACTTATTGAATGACTGACCGACTTACTTACTGAATGAATGACTGACTTAATTATTGAACGACAGACAGATTTACTAACTAACTTTCTTACTGACAGACTTACTTACTGAATGATTGACTAACTTCTTGACTAACTTACTTATTGAATGACTTACTTACTTACTTACTTACTTACTGACTGACTTACTTACTGAATGACTTACTGACTTACTTACTGAATGATTGACTCACTTACTGACTGACTTACATACTGAATGACTGACTGACTTTCTAACTAATTTACTAAATAAATGACTGACTGACTTACTAACTGAATGACTGACTGACTTACTTACTTACTTACTTACTGACTTACTGACTAGCCTACTTACTGAATGACTGACTGACTTACTAACTGACTTACTTACTGAATGACTAACTGACTAACATACTGAATAACTGACTGACTAACTTACTGAATGACTGATTGACTTACTTATTTAATGACTGACTGAATTAATGACTGGCTTACTTACTGAATGACTGACTGACTTACTGAATGACTTACTTACTGAATGATTGACTTACTTACTTACTTACTACTTGACTGACTGAACTACTGATTGACTTACTTACTAAATGACTGACTGACTTACTGACTGAATGACTGACTTACTGACTGAATTACTGAATGATTTACTTATTGAATGACTGACTAACTTACTAACTGACTTACTTACTGAATGACTGACTAACTTACTGACTCACTTACTGACTGAATGGCTGACTAACTAACTTACTAAATGATTGACTGACTTACTACTGACTTACTTACTGAATGACGAACTAACACACTTACTCAATCACTGACTCACTTACTTATTGATGACTTACTTATTGAATGGCTGACTGACTTACTTACTGAATGACTGACTGACTTACTAAATGAATGACTGACTGACTTACATAGTGAAAGACTGACTGACTTACATACTGAAAGACTCATTGACTTACAGACTGACATACAGACTGGCTTATTGACTGAATTACTTATCGAATGACTGACTGACTTACTGGTTGAATGACTGACTCACTTACTTAATGAATGACTGATTGGCTTACTTACTTAATGGCTGACTTACTTACTGAATGACTGACTCACTTACTGACTGACTTACTTACAGAATGACTGACTGAATAACTAACTAACTTACTAAATGATTGACTGACTGACTTACTTACTAAATGACTGACTGACTGACTTATAGATTGAATGAGTAACTCACTTACTTACTGGATGACTTACTTGCTAACTGAATGGATGACTGACTTACTTATTGAATGACTGACTGACTTACTTATTGAATTACTGACTAACATACATACTGAAAGACTGACTGACTTACAGACTGACTTACAAACCGACTTATTTACTGAATGACTGACTGACTTATTGACTGAGTTACCTACTAACTGACTTACTAAACGACTGACTAACTTACGGATTGACTGACTTACTGAAGAACTAACAAACTAACCTAATGAATGACTTACTGGCTAAATGACTGACTTACTTAATGAATGACTAAATGACTCACTTAATGAATGACTGACCGACTTACTTACTGAATGACTGACCGACTTACTTACTGAATGAATGACTGACTTAATTATTGAACGACAGACAGATTTACTAACTAACTTTCTTACTGACTGACTGACTTGCTTACTGAATGATTGACTAACTTATTGACTAACTTACTTATTGAATGACTTACTTACTTACTTACTGACTTACTGACTGACTTACTGACTGAATGACTGACTGACTTACTGACTTACTTACTGAATGACTGACTGACTTACATACTGAATGACTTACTGACTTTCTAACTAACTTACTAAATAAATGACTGACTGACTTACTTACTGAATGACTGACTGACTTACTTACTTACTTATTGACTTATTGACTGGCCTACTAACTGAATGACTGACTGACTTACTAACTGACTTACTTATTGAATGACTGACTGACTTACATACTGAATAACTGACTGACTAACTTACTGAATGACTGATTGACTTACTTATTTAATGACTGACTGAATTAATGACTGGCTTACTTACTAAATGACTGACTGACTTACTGAATGACTTACTTACTGAATGATTGACTTACTTACTTACTTACTACTTGACTGACTGAATTACTGATTGACTTACTTACTAAATGACTGACTGACTTACTGACTGAATTACTGAATGATTTACTTATTGAATGACTGACTAACTGATGAGTCAAATATTACACACTATTAATAACCTTATTTTACCATTGTTAATGATTCTTGGTGTCTAATTGACTTTATTTGGCATTGTTTAGTGTTTTAGGCTTTATTGGACTATTATTCCTAAAGTGAGTTAATTTGGGATTATTTAGCCTAATTAAATCTAATTCCATTTTCAGGACATATTTGGCACCAAGGACATTTTGGGCATTACAAGCGGAAGATGTGTGCTAAAGTGAAGATTGTATTTAGTTATAGGATTTTTAATTCCGTTTTAGGTTTTTGGGCCCATTGTTTAGGGCCCATATCGGTTTTACCCTTTAATAAGCTTAGAATTTCGTTTTCAAACACAACTCTACATTACATTTTCGTTTTCCCCCTTTTGGGGTTCTTTTAGGTTTTCGTTTTTCATCTTCTTCCTCCTCCAAATTCGGTTTTGCTTCTTCCTCCATGGAAGGCTAGAAGTTTAGTGCTAAATTCCTTTGGTAATGTATCACACTCTTGAGGTTTAGTGCTTAATGCATTTTCGGTTTCTATGTTGTTGTTAATGCAATTTCGGTTTTATGTTGTTGAAGCTTCTATCCTATTTCATGTTATGGTTTGCTTAATTCCATGGTGTTGTTTTAGGTTTGTGAACTGATTTTCGCTTAGTTAATTAGTTCTCTAGCACATAATCGCTTAGTTTATGTGAATCTATAAATGCTCTATGTTTATGTTGAATTCGCTTAGTTTGAAGCTTAAACATTAGAGTTATGAACAGATTAGGAATTCAATGTGTAGAATCTGAAATTGATGCTTTGATTCGTGTGACATTGTTAACTGTTTGTTGCTTATGCCAATTTCGCTTAGTTAGAGGTTTAGCAATTTAACTGTGAGTTGATCATCGCTTAGTTAATCGACTCTCAACAAAGGAACACTGAGAATCTGATTTTGATATATTGAAACCGAGGATTGAGTTGTGAACAAGGAAACCAAAGGGATTTAGCCTCTTTACTATTCTGTTTTCTGTTTGTATTCCGTTTTAGCTTAATTTCATAGCATAACAACCACTAAAACCCCCCATTGTGTGTGTGCGTGTAAGGTGTTTGAACCATTGTGTGAAAGATAATCTTTGGGAAACGACCTAGGAGTCACTTCCTAGTACTATACTTTATTGTTATATTATTTGTATCGAGTACGGCCTCGATCAAATTTGGCGCCGCTGCCGGGGATTATCGATTCATACAAAGGTTCTCTGTAGTTTCATAAATTTTAGTTTAGTGTAGTGTAGTTTAGTTAGTCATTTCTGTAGTCATTTTTGGTGAAAATTCTGATATTGGTGCAAAAAGCTGTTAATGTGCACTGTTCACTGTTCAATGTTCACTATTTTGCCACTTTTCATGATTCATGTGATTCTGTTTTGCTGGTTTATATAGCTATGTGTGGAATTTTTGCATGAAATTTTGTTTCCACACTTCTTTCATCCCACATTGAACACCAGAGAAAGCAGAACCACTTTCCGACCTATAGTTTATGAGATACAACTTTACGGTGAATAGTGAATTGTTGAAAATTTGTTTTTAGGATAACTTTGTCTCCTTATATCAGAATTGGACATATGACATATGCATTTGGTGTAGAAAAATAAGTTACACCCACGTAGTCTGCTAGTCCAAATCCAGAAATCGAAAAAAACCCTTTTTACTATTTCTTTTTTAATTTTTAAGGTTTATTTTTTATTTTCCAAGGTTTATAGTGAAACTGTTTTGCATTTTTAACATAGTTAGGCTTTGAATTTTTTCTTGAAACTTTTTGTAGATGTTCTATATGATTTTAGGATGTTGTTGATGCAAATACTTGGTTGATTCTACAATTATAACATGAATTTCCATTACTATTGCATTACTTTCTTCCTACTGTTGACTGTAATGCATGACTAGGAGGAATACAGGCATTTTGCATTCAATAAATCCCGAAATTGATAGAACATATCATAGGTTAGTTAGACAAAATAGGACTTTAGATACTAATTTTGTTTCTGTTTCTGAACATCTTGTTGCTGAAAATACTGCTTCTGAGCATTCTGTTTCTGTGCATTCTGTTGCATTTCCTAATTTTGACCATTCTGTCCATTCTGAAAATATGGCTCAGCCACCTACTCCTCCTGGTCCCCGTGAGAGGACATTAAGGGAGCTGGCTGCCCCTGATTTTACTTATGACAGTTTGTGTATCCAATATGAGGATGTACCATATGTGCTTAAAACTGGACTAATCCATTTGTTGCCCAAGTTTAATGGACTTGCAGGTCAGGATCCTCATAAACATCTTAAGGAGTTTCACATTGTCTGCTCAACCATGAAACCACATGATGTTATGGAGGATCACATTTGTCTAAAGGCCTTTCCTCATTCACTTGAAGGCCCTGCAAAAGACTGGTTGTACTATTTGGCTCCTGGTTCCATCACAAGTTGGGGTGACTTGAAGAGGTCATTCTTGGGTAAATTCTTCCCTGCATCCAGGACCACTGCAATCAGAAAGGACATATCTGGAATTAGGCAACAACATGGTGAGAGCTTGTATGAGTACTGGGAGAGGTTTAAGAGATTGTGTGCTAGTTGTCCTCATCATCAGATCTCTGAGCAACTCCTCCTGCAGTATTTTTATGAGGGTCTGAACAATATGGATAGGAGTATAATTGATGCTGCTAGTGGTGGTGCACTTGGGGACATGACTCCTTTTGAGGCGAGATGTTTGATAGAGAAGATGGCTTCCAATTCTCAACAATTCAATGCAAGGAGTGGTGATGCCATAGTTGTAAGAGGAGTCCATGACGTTGGGACAAATGCAGCAAGGCAAGACAAGCTTGAGACTAAAATTGATTCCCTCACCACCTTGATCACTCAGTTAGCCATAAATCAGCAAAAATCTTCAATGGCAAGAGTATGTGGCATTTGCACCTCAAGTGATCATTATAGTGATATGTGTCCTTCTCTGCTTGAGCCAAGAACTGGTGATCATCCTGAGGCATATGCTGCAAACATATACAACAACAGACCTCCACATCAGCAGCAACATTATGATCCACCCTCATCAAGCACATACAATCCTGGTTGGAGAAATCAGGCACCATTTCAGAACAATAATGTTGGGCAGAATAGATCATCATATGTGCCCCCACCAATCCAACAACAGAGGCATCAAATGATTAACACTCCTGCACCTACTGAACCCTCTTTGGAAGAATTGGTGAGGCAGATGACAATGCAGAACATGCAGTTCCAGCAAGAAACTAGAGCTTCAATTCAAAGACAAGAGTCTTCAATTCAGAATCTAACCACCCATATGGGGCAGATGGCTACTTCACTGAACACATTGCAGTCACAGAATTCTGACAAGTTACCTTCTCAGACTGTGCTTAACCCAAGGAATGTGAGTGCCATGACCCTTAGATCAGGAAAACAGACTGAAGTGCCTACACCTAGAACAGATTTTGTTCTTCAAAAAGAACATGATGCATCAAAAAGGAATAAATATGTTTTAGTAGAAAATGAGAACACAACTAGAGAAACTCATGCAAATCAACCTTCCTCAAGTGTTTCGCAACAACCATTTTCCATTCCTCTTCCATTTCCACCAAAAATCATTCCAACCAAGAAGATGGGGAATATGGAAGAGCTGGACAAGGACCTCTTGGATACATTTAGAAAGGTTGAGGTGAACATACCTCTCCTTGATGCCATCAAGCAGATTCCGAGATATGTCAAGTTTCTGAAAGAATTGTGCACTCACAAGAGAAAGTTGAAAGGTAATGAAAGGATCAACGTGGGAAGGAATGTTTCTGCCATGATAGGTATGCCCGTTCCTCACATCCCTGAAAAGTGTAAGGACCCAGGTACATTTACTGTACCTTGCATCATAGGTAATAGAAAATTTGAAAATGCCATGCTTGATTTAGGAGCATCCATTAATGTTATGCCTATGAATGTTTTTAAATTCCTTTCACTTGGACCCTTGCAACCTACGGGTGTGGTAATCCAATTAGCAAATAGGAGTACTGCATACCCTGCCGGTTTGGTAGAGGATGTCTTGGTTCAGGTTGATCAACTGATCTTTCCTGCTGATTTTTACATTCTTGATATGGAAGAGGGATCCCCCAGTAACACAGTTCCAATTATTTTGGGGAGACCATTCTTGAGAACAGCCCGAACCAAGATCGATGTCCATGCTGGGACACTTTCTATGGAATTCTATGATAAAGTGGCTCGGTTTAACATTTTTGATGCTTTAAAGCACCCATCCGAGGGCCACTCTGTATTCCACCTTGATTTGCTTCATGAGTTCAATGATACACACCTTTCTAATTTTCTTCATGATTTTCATGCTCCGTCATTAACTAATTCATACACTTGTCATGCATGCACTTATTCTCAAACATGTAGTTTTTGCATTGATGAGTTTTTGAACATTGATATTGACATTGATGTTCCTTGCACTTCATTGTACACTTGCCATGCATGCACTGATTCTGAGCTGTGTGACTCTTGTATTGATGAGTTTCTTAATATTGTTGTTGATTCTCCTGTTAAACATTCACATTGCACTAACCCAAATGATGCAGGAATCAGACAACAATCTGATTTATTTGTTCAGGTGCAGGCTGCAACAAAGCCTAGCTTTGCTACTTTCTTTCCATCTGTTTTGCAGGCACCTGATTGGACACCCCCATTTGACCTTGAGTGCGACATTGCTGCTTATGCTTTGGGGACTGTCCTTGCTAGTTATGAGTTTGATTTCCTCCCTCCATGATTAAAGGAGTTTTTTCTTTCTTTCTCTCCTTCCTTACTTTTTATTGCACTTGTCCAATTACAATTTCTAATATAACTGCGTGGATATTCTGCCTGTGTTCCATTGGGACAATGTGTAGTTTAAGTGTGGGGGGAGACTAATGTAGGTTTATGTTGATGCATGCTTTTCTTTGATTCTTAGATTTTGCTTAGATTTTGGGCATTTTCTCTCATGCTTTGTTTTAGTTGATTCTTGATATTGTGTTGTGAATCCATATATTTTCTGTGTGCTAAGTTACTTTTGAGAATTGAGAGGTTGAGGAAATTGTGATAGTCTTGTCCCTTGTGAGATTTTGAGTCTTAATTGAGGATGGATTGATGTATGCCATCTAGTATTCTTTCATGTGTGATTGTTGCACTCTTGATTACTTGCACTCTAGAACTTGACATGTTTCTTGTTGATACTTAATTTTCATATTGCACATTTTGAAGTGATTTAGGCATTTCTTTTGAATAAGCCACATGCCATATAGCCTACCTTGAATGAAATTATCCTTTTGCTAGCCCCTTTGAGCCTTTTTACCCCTTTCTTTGTTATATAGCTCATTACAAGCCTATAAGTGAAAAACCATGATTATCCTAACTTTAGGGAATTTTGGAGCTTTGGAATTGTTTTGGGAATGAGTATTAAAGTAAGGGTGCATTGTTCTTCATTTCTTATATGTTTTGGGTATGACTCATGGGTTGGTTAATACATTTTTTGTACATAAGTGTGGTGTATTGAAAAAAAAAATACCAAAAAGAAAAGCAACAAAAAGAGAAACAAAACAAAATAAAAACAAACAAAAATGAAAAAAAAAAAAGTGAATAAATGTTGAGTGTGGCAAGGAGGATTGGAATTTGAGTTTGAATATGGGGTTGATTTTGTCTTACTTTTTACTTATTCCCCATTGCTCCTCTATTCCCTTGGTTTTAAGCTACATATTCCATACTTTATCCTACCTTGTTCTTGGCCCCATTACAACCTTGAAAAGTCCTTTTGATCACTATATGCGTGTTGGTCATGTTGATGTTAGAAACTTGTCAAGCTTATGGTTTTGTTTGTTTTCATGAAGTGCCTTGAGTGTAAATACTTACAACCTAAGACACATGAGTGTAAACACTTTAGAGAGCATATCTTGTGAGGATCTATCATTGTTGTTACTCACCTCTTGATTTGATTGGTTTCTTTGCATGCTTGAATTGATTGGATGATCTACGTGGATATCTTGATTCTTGATCTTTTTATTCTAGTGTGTTTGATTTTGCCCATCTCTTTGCATTTCTTAGAATTCATTGTGAAGTATGCCATCTTTAGGATTTTTGATTTCCTAGTTTTTAATAATCTTCTTACATGACTCACTTTGTTGCACTAGTTAGCATAACATTATTTCTTGATTTTGCCAAGGAGTGCAAAAGGTTAAGTGTGGGGGTATTTGATGAGTCAAATATTACACACTATTAATAACCTTATTTTACCATTGTTAATGATTCTTGGTGTCTAATTGACTTTATTTGGCATTGTTTAGTGTTTTAGGCTTTATTGGACTATTATTCCTAAAGTGAGTTAAATTGGGATTATTTAGCCTAATTAAATCTAATTCCATTTTCAGGACATATTTGGCACCAAGGACATTTTGGGCATTACAAGCGGAAGATGTGTGCTAAAGTGAAGATTGTATTTAGTTATAGGATTTTTAATTTCGTTTTAGGTTTTTGGGCCCATTGTTTAGGGCCCATTTCGGTTTTACCCTTTAATAAGCTTAGAATTTCGTTTTCAAACACAACTCTACATTACATTTTCGTTTTCCCCCTATTGGGGTTCTTTTAGGTTTTCGTTTTTCATCTTCTTCCTCCTCCAAATTCGGTTTTGCTTCTTCCTCCATGGAAGGCTAGAAGTTTAGTGCTAAATTCCTTTGGTAATGTATCACACTCTTGAGGTTTAGTGCTTAATGTATTTTCGGTTTCTATGTTGTTGTTAATGCAATTTCGGTTTTATGTTGTTGAAGCTTCTATCCTATTTCATGTTATGGTTTGCTTAATTCAATGGTGTTGTTTTAGGTTTGTGAACTGATTTTCGCTTAGTTAATTAGTTCTCTAGCACATAATCGCTTAGTTTATGTGAATCTATAAATGCTCTATGTTTATGTTGAATTCGCTTAGTTTGAAGCTTAAACATTAGAGTTATGAACAGATTAGGAATTCAATGTGTAGAATCTGAAATTGATGCTTTGATTCGTGTGACATTGTTAACTGTTTGTTGCTTATGCCAATTTCGCTTAGTTAGAGGTTTAGCAATTTAACTGTGAGTTGATCATCGCTTAGTTAATCGACTCTCAACAAAGGAACACTGAGAATCTGATTTTGATATATTGAAACTGAGGATTGAGTTGTGAACAAGGAAACCAAAGGGATTTAGCCTCTTTACTATTCTGTTTTCTGTTTGTGTTCTGTTTTAGCTTAATTTCATAGCATAACAACCACTAAAACCCCCCATTGTGTGTGTGCGTGTAAGGTGTTTGAACCATTGTGTGAAAGATAATCTTTGGGAAACGACCTAGGAGTCACTTCCTAGTACTATACTTTATTGTTATATTATTTGTATCGAGTACGGCCTCGATCAGTGGCGCCTTAAACTTGTTCTTATCGAGGATCCTTCCTTGTGGCGAACTGATAGCAACCCACTAATGGCCATCAACTTGGATGATCTAATGGGCTTAAGAGGGCCCATAACTCGGGCCAGGGCCAAGAAAGCCCAAAGCACTATTGGCCAACTTGTGTTAATCCTTCAAACATCACTTGGGCCAAATAACCATATGAGGCCCATTAATTGCCTCCTTATAGAGGATGAGCCTTTTGAAGGCCACGGCTAAGATTTTCCTTTTTGTTTCTTTATGTTAATAATAAGTGGTCCAGTTTTAAGGAAGGCAATAAACACATGGTGAAATTCAAAAGGCCGATCCTTACTATGCATTAATATTGGTCAGGCCAACCAAAACAGCATCCCCCATCTTCCGCCCATTTTTTAAAGACCAATTGAAACACAACCTGGCATTTATGCACCAAGCTGATTCTGCTCTTGCTCTTAAATAATTCAAAGATGGGAAGTGCTATGAAGAAGGCTTTGGCCATAAAGGCATCAAAGCCAATATAATAAAAGGATTCAAATATTACAAGCACATGTGCTAAAACCAAGGGAACATAGGCGTGTGAAATTAAGACCAAGGATCCGAAGCATAAAGCACATGGACAAGAAAGAAGGATCCACGTGAATCATAAAGAACCACATTGATGAAAGAATTCAAATTTTAAAGCACACAAATAATATTGTCCAAGTACATTCAGCATGTGTTTTAATATTTGTATTCAAGCTAGTTTTAATTCTCCATTATGCTTAGCCCCATGTTGGGAGCATGAAATCAATGTAATAATGTTAGGCTCATTTCAAAATTCGAAAGCCAAGTAATGGGAGCCTAATGGCCAGCCCACATTATATATGTAAGCATCATCACCATGAAATGATAAGTTGAATTTTATGCAAATATACTTGGTTGAGTTTTCTCCTAAACTTCTTGGTTGAACCAAGTCTCTTGTTCTTATCAAAGATCATTCCTTTGTGGCAAACTTCCTTTGGCTTATAAAACAGCTTTGTTTGTGGCACCCTTAACCATCTCAATCTTCTTCATCCCTTTCTTTTATCCAGCCTAAACCGAAACAAACACAAACACTTACCCAAATACAAAGCAACACGACCAGAAACTTATCCTAAGCCAATATATCCTAACAAACCAAACCCAAAAACCACTCAGCCAAATACTTGTCCTCTCAGCCAAACACACGACCCTAACTACTTTCGTCCAGAAACCAAACCAAACACATACCCCAACCACTATAAGCCTAAGCCAACCGCAGCACCCAATAAAAACAACCAAAAATATCCAAACAATTTCATAACATTTCCTATTGTCAAAGCTTCAAACAAAACGATCGAAAACAAATACCAACCCCCACAAGGAGGTTGCTATCAAGTGGTATCAGAGCTAGCCTTGTTTGAAGTCTGTTTGTGTATCATTTCCAACATTGGCCGAACCAAAGGCCAACCTTGGTGCATCAAAGTTTTTGTTTTGGCTAAAGCCGAAACCCAATTTTTATCTTGTGAATTTTCTGAGTGCAGGTTCCCAAAAACTTTGGCCAAACCGAAAGCCAATAAGAGCCTACACCAAAAATCAAAACAAAAGCTTGTGGCCAAATCAAGCCATCAAGCACACAAAAAAAAAAAAAAGACACTACCTACAAAACACAATCCACAAAACACTACTACCGACAAAACAAAACTACCCACAAATTACCCACAAAAAACCGCCACCCCAAAACCACAAAAATTTGTTTGATTTAAGCCTAGTTAATTCGCCATACACGAACATCTCGAGAACTTCTTTTGGTTCAATCCAGAATCCCAAGGAGAGAAAGAGTGAGTTGAGAGAAACACATTATTTTGAGTGAAACACTTGAGTGATTGTGAGAAAGGTCTACTACATCTTCACCTACGGTGTCACCAAGAACTGAGGCCTTCACATCTGTTCTACATGAGCTACATGAAGAGATTAGGACATTTAAACAACAGATGGCGGACATGCAAATCCGACAAGACCGCTCACATAATCGGAGGCAATCTAGCCATGATGAGTAATCCGACTCTAAGGTAGAAAGGAGGAGAAGAAGGCGGAGGGAAAGGAGGAATGAAGAGGAGAATCAAAGGGAAAGGAGGAGGGATGACCAAGTAGATGGAGTCCAAATCAAGGTTCCCACATTTATGGGAATGAACAATCCAGAAGCATACGTGGAATGGGAGATGAAGATTGAGCAAGTCTTTGAATGCCACACTTATTCAGAGGAAAAAAAGGTGAAGGCTGCTTTAGAGTTCAAAGAGTATGCTATGGTCAGGTGGGATCAATTTCAGAAGGATAGGCGGAGGTGTGGTGCTCAACTTGTGAGCACATGGGAGGAAATGAGAACAATTATGAGGAAGAGGTTTGTGCCCCCGTCATACCAACGGGACATATATAACCAACTTCAAAGGCTGACTCAAGGAAGCAAGTCAGTAGATGAGTACTATAAGGCAATGGAGCTGGCCCTACTAAGAGCCAACCTTCAGGAGGAACGTGAAGCCACTATGGCACTGTTTCTTCATGGGCTCAACCAAGACATCCAAGATGTTGTAGAGTTTCAAAGCTATGTGGAGCAACAATTGAAGAGGAAGAAGTCAAAATCCCACTCAACCAGCACCACCAAATTCGAGTCATCTAGCTGGAAAGACAAGCCTAAGAAGGAGGGCACATCAACTAAAGAAGTTGTGAGCACCAACAATGGCAAAAAGGCCATGGAGGCCCCAAGCCGAAGTCGGGAGGTCAAGTGCTTCAAGTGCTTGGGTCATGGACACATTGCTTCTCAATGTCCAACCAAGAGAACTATGGTGGCCAAAAATGGAGTTGTAGAATCAGCATCTCACACCTCAAGTTCAGAAGAAGAGAGTAATGAGGAGGCAAGGATGCCGGAAGGTGACTTACTCATGGTCTGAAGGCTCTTAGGCAGCCAAGTCAAAGAGAATGAGGAAACTCAGCGGAAGAACATCTTTCACACAAGATGTTTAGTTTCTGGGAACGTTTGTTCCGTAATCATTGATAGTGGCAGTTGTGCCAATCTGGTGAGCACAAGGTTAGTTTCCAAACTAAACCTAGTGACTAGGACCCACCCATCGCCCTATCAGTTGCAATGGTTAAGCGAAATTGGAGAAATGGTTGTCAACCAACAAGCCGAGGTCCCATTTTCCATTGGGAAATATGTGGATATTGTACTGTGTGACGTAGTCACTATGCAAGCCAGCCACATGCTATTAGGCAGGCCATGGCAGTATGATCGGAAAGCCATACACGATGGCCTTTCCAACAAGTATACCTTTGTACACTATGATAAAAAAATTGTACTCTCACCCTTGTCTCCAAAACAAGTGAGTGAAGATAAAAGAAAATTGAAAAAAAAGATGGATCAAGAAAAAAAGAATGATCCAGAAAAAAAATAGAAAAAGAAAAGAAAAATAGAAAAAAAGAAGAAGAGAAAAGATTGAAAAAAAGAAAGAGAAGGAAAAAGGTTTACTAGCCTCTCCGGGCGAAGTAAAGGGTGCTTTAATCTCAAAGCCACCTTTATATTTTCTTTATTGCAATGATTTTAAACTAACCGATTCTTCTGTTTCTAAAGAACTGCCAATCTTTATAAAAGGTCCTTTGCAGGATAAACACGGTGTACAAGAAAACCAAAAGCAGATCCTAGTACCCAAGGAAAATAAAAGCTGGAGGATGTACACGGGCTGTCCAACCGCTTACTTCAGTAAGAAGTTGAGAGGACCTACTTTGAAACATTACTTGTACAGTAAAGAACTGTATGCCTTGGTAAGGGCATTACAGACTTGGCAGCAATACCTGCTACCAAAGGAACTTGTACTATATAGTGACCATGAGTCACTTCAATTTATGAAAGAGCGAGGCAAGCTGAATAAACGCCATGCCAGGCGGATTGAATTTCTAGGGCAATCTGCTTATGTGTCAAAGCATAAGCGGGGAAAGGCCAACATTGTGGCCAATGCTCTCCCTAGGAGACATCTTTTGCTCTCCACTCTCGAGACCAAGTTATATGGTCTCAAATTTTTAAAGGATCCTTACTTGCATAATATTGATTTTGCTGAATTAAACAAAAATTGTGTGAGTTCAAAGGGTAAACCACAAGGGCTTTACATGCCCCTACCCATTCCTGAACCACCATGGATTAACATATCCATGGATTTTGAGGTGACGCTACCCAGGGTCAAAAATGGCAAGGTTCTTGAAAGAATGAGTAAAAATGCTTATAAGATTAATATTCCAAGTGATTATGGCAATGTTAGTGCTAGTTTTAATGTTGCTGACATATCTCTCTTTGAAACAGGTAATGAAGACCTTGATTCGAGGTCGAATTTAGTCCAAGAAGGAGGGGATGATAGCAACCCACCAATTGAAACACAACCTGGCATTTATGCACCAAGCTGATTCTGCTCTTGCTCTTAAATAATTCAAAGATGGGAAGTGCTATGAAGAAGGCTTTGGCCATAAAGGCATCAAAGCCAATATAATAAAAGGATTCAAATATTACAAGCACATGTGCTAAAACCAAGGGAACATAGGCGTGTGAAATTAAGACCAAGGATCCGAAGCATAAAGCACATGGACA
This sequence comes from Lupinus albus, assembly GCA_009771035.1. Taxonomy (NCBI): domain Eukaryota; kingdom Viridiplantae; phylum Streptophyta; class Magnoliopsida; order Fabales; family Fabaceae; genus Lupinus; species Lupinus albus. Next base: position 6,719,793 of record CM020006.1, on the reverse strand, counting down.
AGAAAGAAGGATCCACGTGAATCATAAAGAACCACATTGATGAAAGAATTCAAATTTTAAAGCACACAAATAATATTGTCCAAGTACATTCAGCATGTGTTTTAATATTTGTATTCAAGCTAGTTTTAATTCTCCATTATGCTTAGCCCCATGTTGGGAGCATGAAATCAATGTAATAATGTTAGGCTCATTTCAAAATTCGAAAGCCAAGTAATGGGAGCCTCATGGCCAGCCCACATTATATATGTAAGCATCATCACCATGAAATGATAAGTTGAATTTTATGCAAATATACTTGGTTGAGTTTTCTCCTAAACTTCTTGGTTGAACCAAGTCTCTTGTTCTTATCAAAGATCATTCCTTTGTGGCAAACTTCCTTTGGCTTATAAAACAGCTTTGTTTGTGGCACCCTTAACCATCTCAATCTTCTTCATCCCTTTCTTTTATCCAGCCTAAACCGAAACAAACACAAACACTTACCCAAATACAAAGCAACACCACCAGAAATTCATCCTAAGCCAATATAGCCTAACAAACCAAACCCAAAAACGACTCAGCCAAATACTTGTCCTCTCGGCCAAACAGACGACCCTAACTACTTTCGTCCAGAAACCAAACCAAACACATACCCCATCCACTATAAGCCTAAGCCAACCGAAGCACCCAAGAAAAACAACCAAAAATATCCCAAAAATTTCATAACATTTCATATTGTCAAAGCTTCAAACAAAACGATCGAAAACAAATACCAACCCCCACAATGAGGTTGCTATCACGAACCTCCTTGGCTTATCAAGCTACCTTGCTTGTGGAGCCTTCCCCTTTCATCCCTTTACCATCTTCTTTTATCCCAACAAAAAAAAACCACAAAAAAAGAAACACAAAACGTGAATCTCATAGTAAAATCCAATTCCGCGAGTAAATGTTGTACACCATCCAAGAACGATCGGCCAACGAGGAGCCACCCTCATGGAGGTTGCCGTCAAGTGGTATCAGAGCAACCTCCATGAGGGTGGCTGCTCGTTGGCCGATCGTTCTTGGATGGTGTACAACATTTACTCGCGGAATTGGATTTTACTATGAGATTCACGTTTTGTGTTTCTTTTTTTGTGGTTTTTTTTTGTTGGGATAAAATAAGACGGTAAAGGGCTGAAAGGGGAAGGCGCCACAAGCAAGGTTGCTTGATAAGCCAAGGAGGTTCGCCACAAGGAAGGATCCTCGATAAGAACAAGTTTAAGGCGCCACAAGCAAAGTTGCTTGATAAGCCAAGGAGGTTCGCCACAAGGAAGGATCCTCGATAAGAACAAGTTTAAGGCGCCACAGCCATGGTGATAAGCCTTTGAACGCCACAAGCAAAGTTGCTTGATAAGTTCAAAGTTTTTAGGAGCCAAAGCTCAACTAAAGAGAAAGGATTTCTATCCAAATAAAATCCAAGCTATTTTATTCATGAAATAAAGAGTTATACATATAGTGAGGGCTGGCCAAGAGGCTCCCATACAATGTGCACGCAATCTAAATGAGTTTGTTAAGGCTGGACCGTCCAGCCATAGAATTTGACCAACAATGGGTCTTGATTCATCTTAATCCCTATATGGAAACTTTTATTACACATCATTCATGTTAATAAGGCTTTAAACTGTTGCTCCCATTATAGAAACAAACCACATTGCTGCTTTATGGTGTTTAATGTGGAATTTCAAATTGATTTCTTAATATGGAAACACCATTCATTTTCAGCCCAATTTGGCAAGTTTATGCATGGCTTCATGGCTGATTGAGGCTTGCTTGTTCTCAACATGGAAATTCCGCCCAAGGTGCTCCATATAAGGAAAAAAATAAAGTGCGTGGCTTTATGATTGGAATCAGGCTGTATGAGTTTGGCTTATTCCCAATAAGGCAATACCACACGACCTATTAAAGGAGAATAACTAGGCTGAATGCACAGGGTTGTTATTTGCCCATTCCACACGACTTGGCCTCAAAAAAGGAAAGGGTTTCAACTTAATTCCTTTCCTTTAAGTGCTCCCACACGCCCAACTCCTATTATGGAAAGGCTTAATTGCATGCAATCTGATTTCACACACCTTTTTCTCCTCCTTTTGAATATGAAAATGCCTTGGCTGATTTGCAACAAGTTTCACACGGCTGGCCCCTCCATTTATGGAAAAATACCACTCACCTAGCTCTATGTTTGGCAAGTAGTAAATGTTGACTTGGCAGCTTGATCTTGAATCATTGCACAAACGTCCTCCTTCAAGCGTCTACACGATGGGACCAATTTATGGCAAGCAACTTGTTGTGAAAAACTAACCCAATCCCCACCATAAACCCTTATTACATGCCTACTAGAAAAGAGGCAATACATAACAAAATAATGTCCAAGGTAAATAATAAAACATAACTAAAATAGTTGTGGGACATAAGACCCCAACTTATTAAATTCAAGCAAAATTGTCCTTAAGTTCTAAAAAGGTGCCCTCCATCGGGTAGTTCTCCTAGTTTGATGGTGAGCTTAATGGGTTTGCTGACTTCTTCAATGTTGGGCCCAATCAGGTTGCTATCATTCCCTCCTTCTTTGAGAAAATTCGTCCTCGAATTTAGGTAAATGTGTCCACAACCTTCCTGCAAACACAGATTCATAAAACTAGAAGAAACTTTATTGCTAGAACTTTTGGATGTAGCACAAAATTCTAACTAAAACTAGACTCTTGACACTTTTGATTTTGAAACTTTTTGACTTTTTTTTTACACTTTTTTGACACTTTTTTTTTACACTTTTTTGACACTTTTTTTTTTTACTTTTTTTGTTTTTGACTCTCTTTTTAACACTTTTTGACTCTTTTGAGATAGAAGAAAGAAAGAGAAAAATAAATACACTAGACACTTGATGTGATCAAACAACAAGTGGCTATGACACCAAACAAGAAGTGGCTTTGATACCACCTGACGGCAACCTCCATGAGGGTGGCTGCTCGTTGGCCGATCGTTCTTGGATGGTGTACAACATTTACTCACAGATTTGAATTTTAAGAGAAAAACACTTTGTTGTTTAAGTTGAGCTTTGCTCCTACCCCCTTAACTTATCAAGCTTGTCTTGTGGTGTTTTCTTGGCTTATCACCTTATTGGTGTGGTGCTTCCAATCATCCTCATCAACATCCTTGTTGTGGTGGAATTCCTTAACTTATCAAGCTTAGGCTTGTGGCGTTTTCCCTCTAACATCTTTTCCAAATTCTTTTATCCTTCCCTAATTTAATCCCCCTTAACCATCCACACACGACCAAATACAAGCCCAAACAACCAAACACCCCAAAACCAACCCAAAACTGAACCATTACCACCATCTAGCTCACTCACGGCCAGAAAACCTACCTAGGATATTAAAGCCTCGGTCAGAATTTCCAGCACCTCGGTCACCCCAAGGCCAGCCTCGGCCAGACTGACTCAAGCCACGCACCAGCCCAAAATCCCAAACCCCTTACACAACCACAATCCAAACAGCCCCAAATACAAAAATACCAAAAACAACCAGAATTCCCATATACAAAAATACCAAAAACAACCAGAATTCCCAAATACAAAAATATCAAAAACAACTAGAAATTCCGCATTTACATTACAAGTCCAAATTTCAAGCAAAACGATCGTAAAGAACACCAACCCCACAAGGAGGTTGTTGTCAAGAACGAATCTGGACCAATTGCTTAGTCCAATCCATGCTCTAGCCATGCAAAACTAAGGTTCTACCATCAAGGTTTCGGCCAAACTTTAGGCAGCCTCTTGGCTGGCCTCCCTATATGTATTCCTTTGCTAAATGAATGAAAACAAGTTGAATTTTGTTGGATTAAATCCTTTCTTGTTTAGTTGAGTTATGCTCCTAATATATCACCTTCTTGTGTTGTTCCTTGGCTTATCACCTTCATTGGTGTTGCGCCTCTCCTAATCCTTATCAACATCCTTGTTGTGGCGGATCTCATTTGGTTTATCAAGCTTCGTGCTTGTGGCACCTTTTCCCTTCATATCTTATTCACCTTCTTTTATCCAACTACACTTATAACTCACCAAAACACAACCGTACAAACCCATACACGTCCACTTTCCAGCCAAACACATACCCATTCTCATCCATTTCCTTTTATCCCTCACATACAAAAAAATACTAAAAATACAAGCCTTAAACACCCAAACCGAATTTCCTAACCAAAACAACCCAAAAATTACACAATTCCGCAACAATATCCTAAAAAGTGAATCATCAAACAAGACGATCGTTTCAACAATACCAACCCCCACAAGGAGGTTGCTATCAGGTGGTATCAGAGCTAACCTTGCTTGATGATTTTAATTCAAAAAAAAATGAGGAAAGATATGTATAGTCCAAAAAGAAGTCCAAATGAATTTCCTAGGACACCAACCTTTGAAGCAACCTTGCAAGCAATAAAAGCTGAACTCCGAACCATTCGAGGGCAAATGGAAGAATTGAGGCTGAAATTTGAAAGGAAACCTCCTAAAAGGGAAGCCAAAATAAAGGTTCCATCCTTTATTGGCAAGAATGATCTAGAAACCTATCTGAAGTGGGAAATTAAGATGGAAAAATTCTTCAATTGTAATTCTTACAACAAAGAGGAAAAGGTTATGTTGGCGGCTACTTCAGCGTTTGAGGATTATGCCTTAAGCTGGTGGGTTCAAATCCAAAAGGAGTGGAGTAGATTTGGTCTTAAACCAATCGATACTTGGGAAAGATTGAAAAGTGCGATGAGGTTAAGTTATGCCCCAAAGGCCTATCACCAAACCAATCACAATAAATTGCAAAGCCGATCCAAGTTGAGCCAAATCATAGAGGATTTCAAAAAGGCATTACAATACAAATCCACAAGGAGAAAAAGAGAGCCCGAGATCATGAGTGAAACACTTGTGAGTAGGGAAGTTTTGAGTGAAACACTTGTGAGTGAGGAAAACACTTTGAGTGAGGAAAATACTTTGAGTGAGACTACTTTGAGTGAAAGTGCTTTGAGTGAAAACACAATGAGTGCAAACACTATGAGTGAAATTCAAAGTGATATTAAGGATGTTGTTGTGTCAAGGCAACCCTTATACCTACCCTCTTATGGGGAATTTTATGTTATTACTGACCATACTAATTATAACATTTTATTCGTCAATATTTGTTCAAAATTTTTTGCAGGGAGTTGGTCAAATATTTCCTCAAGAAATGATTATTGTTATTCCACATACTAATCAACGTGTGGAACTTGAAGAAGTGGTGGATCATGTGCATTGGACAAAGACGAGTAGTAATGAAGAATCAACCTTATTGTTAAAGGATGATTGCTCAGAAAGGGTTAAAACAATTTCAACCAAAAACATTAACAATGCTTGTAATGGTGCTAAGATATTTATCAATGACTTGACCCTTGATGAATATGTGGAGAGTTGGAGGGAAAGATTAAAGAAAATTGCTTTTGTGCCAGGAGATGAAAATGCATATGTATGGGGTCCTAATCAATTAAAGAAGATAGTTTTTGATAGCAACCCACCAAGACCCATCAACCTGGATGACCTAATGGGCCTAGGGGGAGCCATAACTCGGGCAAGGGCCAAGAAAGCCCAAAGCACTCTTGGCCAACTAAATCAAAGCATACTAACCTCAACCGGGCCAAGTGTCAACATGAGGCCCATAATATGCCTCACCTTAGAGGATATTACCCTTGAAGGCCACGGCCAAACAAGGGATGATTAAAGGTTCTTGTAGTTTGCCTTAATAATAAGTGGCTTTAAGCCCCACCTTTTCTTTTTTTTTTTCAATTATTGTTATTTAGTCTCATCATCAACTAATAAATGTGCTTTATGTAGGAACATCATAATGGCATGGACCAGCCCAAAGCCACGGTGGAATCTGACTAAGCAGCTGACTAGGCCAGGCGCCTCATTTTCCGCCCCATGTGTCAAGACCACGGCCAGGCGTGCTGACTAGGCAGAGGTGCCACACTTTCAGCCAAAGTCATAAATGTGACTTTCAAGACATGGCCAAGCACAATGAGGCATCCCACACATTCAGCTCGTCTTAAACAAGGCACATTAAGGCTGAATTCAAACTTGAATCAACTTTAAAGTGTGGGCTAAACACGTGGAAACACATCCCTTATCTTCAGCCAAGCCTTAACTATAATTTACCAAGGCTGAATTTCGAATTTAAATGAGGTTTGAAGGCATAATGGCGGCTACCTTTATTTTTGATCATGCCTTCAATATGGATTTTTAACATTGATGGCCAAGCTGATTTCCCACATGGAAAAATTCAAAGGAATAAAGTTGACCACCAAATCAGCCATGGCTTTATGGAATTAATAAGGAGAGACAACAATCCCACATTTTCAGCCCAAGGCATTGAAGGCATTCAACATGGCCAGCAACATGTGGAAATGAGCACATGTGCTGAAACCAAGGGAATGTAGTAAAACCGTGGCATAACACAAGGGAAAACTTAATGAGGCACACAACTATGGTGTCCAAGTGCATCTGAATTCAAATTCAACTAAGCCATAGAGACACCACCTTATTTTGCTCCTCATGTTAAAGACACACTCCCTTATTTTCTGCTTGGTTTAACTCCATTGCATTATGGCTGAATAAGCTTTGAATTAAGCCATTAAGATTGTAATAATGCCTAGACATATAGTTTGAAATTCGAAATGCTTGTAATAGATAATGAATTTGGGAAGCCTTAGGAGGCCAGCCCATCTATATGTATCTATACTCTCAGAGAATGAGGTAAGTTGAATTTTATGCAAAAGAAAATTGTTAGTGAGAATTCTCTCCTAAGTTCTTGGTTGAACCAAGAGTCAAGTTCTTATCAAACATCCTTGTTTGTGGCGAACCTCAATTGGCTTATCAAATATTTCAGTTTGTGGCGCCTTCCATTTCAATCTTCTTCACCATTCTTTTATCATAAACCGTGACTAAACACTAACCCAACCATTCCCATATACAAGCCTCGGCCAAAGACATCAATCCTCAAACCAACACCCCAAATTCATCACATTCAACCAGAAAACTCACCAAATACATTCTCCAACCTTCAAAGCCAAAAGTTAGCCGTGACCAAACTTAAACACCCAAAAATACAACCAAAAACAGTCCTAAAGTTTCCTAAACCAAGGCTTCTGATAGCAACCTCCTTGTGGGGGTTGGTATGCTTTCACGATCGTTTTGTTTGGAAGATGATGTTTGGGGGAATTCGACTTATGTTTGGCAGTTTGCTTTGGTCTTTTGGCTTAGGTACGGGTGTGTGTATGGCTTAGGGGTTTGGCGTGTTTGGAATTAGGCTGAGTATAGTTTGTGGTGAAGGAGGTGTTGGAAGGGTTATGGGGCCACGGTTTTGTGTTTGGGCCGATGGCTTGGAAATTGGTGGTTGTGTGGGACAAGTCAGCTTGACCGAGGCTGGTCTTAGGCTGGCTGGTGATTAGAGAATCCTGGCCAAGGCTTATGATCCTGGGCAGTCTCTGGTTGGACGAATTTGGGACTTTTGTTTAGTGGTTTTTGTGTTGATTTTTGTTAGGATAAAAGAAGTATGGAGGTAGGCTAAGGTGATGAAGGCGCCACAAGTAAGGTTACTTGATAAGCCGGTCGATGTTCGCCACAAAGTAGGAACTTTGATAAGAACTTAGATAATCTTTGTTCAACCAAGAAGATAAGAGAGAATTCTCACTATTCAAGTTTATCATAAAATTCCAAGGTATCTTATTCAATCTCGTGGAATACATATAGTGTGGGCTGCCTAAAGCTCCCATGAAAACAATAACAATACTTCAATGCTTAGGCTAAGGTTATGGATGGTCGTTTTTTATTCAGCCTTACAATTTCGAATTTGAACTATTACTACTAATACAAAGAGCTAAAACTATGGGAAAATCACACGGCTCAATGAATTGTAGCCTTAATGTGTTGTTCTAAAAAAGGCAACAATGACTTGTGAATGATTTGCCACTTGAAGCCTTTGTACACGTGGGGCTGATTTGAAATTGCCTTAACTCCTTTAATGACTGAATTTGGAAACTTTTAATGGAGCCTTTGAAGCACATGTGTATTCTGATCTGAATTGAATAAGTATCAATGTGTCTTTAATAATTTGTTGGATCCTTTCCATATGTGGGCTGCTTTGAAAATGCCTTAACTCCTTTGGGTGGCCGATTTTGGTAAGTCTTGATGAGGCATTGAATCATTTGTCTTCAATTTGAATGGCCATTAGTGTGCGGTCCCAATAAGGTAACTTTGGTCGTGCTTATAAATGTGGATTTGTTTGGGGAAAGAAGAATCACACGGTTCATTAAGTGGTGTCATCAGCGTGTCCTCCCAATAAGGAAACTTTAGCCATGCTCATGAATGTGGATTTAATAGCTTTGAGTGTGCGCCTGATAAGGTAATCTCTGCCATGCTTATCAAAGTGCTTTTACTTCCCTCATGGTCGAGCTTTGGTAAGTCCCTACACACATAAACACACATTATGATAGCAATAAAATAATTAAGTCTAAAGTATTAATATTTATTTGCATAGACTAAATAAATTCAAATGTGGTGTTGGACCACTTATTAAAACAAGCACACGGCAAAGTAACTTATGATTTCCCCTCTTGACCGTGGCCTTCAAGGGGTGTGGCCTCCTCAAGCATGAGGAAATTTATGGGCTTTGTGTCAACACTTGGCCCAATTGAAGTTTGGATATGTAGCATAAGTTACCCAAGAGTGTTTCGGGCCTTCTTGGCCTTGGCCCGAGTCATGGGCCCACCTAGGCCCATTAATTCATCCAAGTTGATTGATTTGGGTGAGTCGCCATCAGCTTTAAACAAAACGATCAAAGTAAAATACCAACCCCCACAAGGAGGTTGCTATCAAGTGGTATTCAGAGCTAGCATTGTTTGAAGTGTTTTTGTGCATCAAAATCAACATTGGCCGAATCAAAGCCAACCTTGGTGCATCCAGTTTTGTCTTGGCTAAAGCCGAGACCATCATTTCTATTTGTTTGAAAGTTTTCTGTGTGCAGGTTCCTAAACAAATTTTCCAAACCAAAAGCCAATAAGAGCCTACATCAAATTACAAAAAAAAACTTGTGGCCGAATCAAAGCCACCAAGTACAAAAAAAATTTGCCTTACTTGTTTCTGTTTTTGTTACCATCCATACTCCACCCCATCCACATACACACATCCATACCCCCATAAACCCACAAAAACAATCCACCAACCACAAATAACCCACCAAACCGCCCTCAAACAGATTGTGATTTATGCCTTTTTATTTCGCCATACAAGGACACCATCTAGAATTCCTTTGGTTCAATCCAGAACCCCAAGGAGAGAAAGAGTGAGTGAGTGAAACACATTGTGAGTTACATACTCGAGTGTTGTGAGAAATGTCTACTATATCTTCACCCACGGTTTCACCAAGGACCGAAAATTTCACATCTATTCTGCATGAGCTACATGAAGAGATTAGGACTTTTAAACAACAGATGGCGGACATGCAAATCCGACATGACCGTTCACATAATCGGAGGCAATCCAGCCATGATGAGTCATCGTATTCAGAGGCAGAAAAGAGGAGAAGAAGGCGGAGGGAAAGGAGGAATGAAGAGGAGAATCAAAGGGAAAGGAAGAGGGATGGCCAAGTAGAGGGAGTCCAAATCCAGGTTCCCACATTTATGGGAATGAACAATCCAGAAGCATACTTGGAATGGGAGATGAAGATTGAGCAAGTCTTTGAATGCCACACTTCTTCGGAGGAAAAAAGGTGAAGGTGGCTGCTTTAGAATCCAAAGAGTATGCTATGGTCTGGTGGGATCAGTTTCAGAAGGATAGGCGAAGGTGTGGTGCTCAACTTGTGAGCACATGGGAGGAAATGAGAACAATTATGAGGAAGAGGTTTGTGCCCCAGTTATACCAACGAGACATTTATAACCAACTTCAAAGGCTGACTCAAGGAAGCAAGTCAGTAGATGAGTACTATAAGGCGATGGAACGTGAAGCCACTATGGCACAGTTTCTTCATGGGCTTAACCAAGATATCCAAGATATTGTAGAGTTACAAAGCTATGTGGAGTTGGAGGACTTGGTAAAGAAAGCCATGAAGGTGGAGCAACAATTGAAGAGGAGGAAGTCAAAATCCTACTCAACCAGCACCACCAAATTCGAGTCATCTAGCTGGAAGGACAAGCCAAAGAAGGAGGGCACAGCAACTAAAGAAGTTGTGAGCACCAACAATGGCAAGAAGGACATGGAGGCCCCAAGCCGAAGTAGGGAGGTCAAGTGCTTCAAGTGCTTGGGCCATGGACACATTGCTTCTCAATGTCCAACCAAGAGAACTATGGTGGCCAAAAATGGAGTTATAGAATCAGCATCCGAAACCTCAAGTTCAGAGGAAGAGAGTGATGAGGAGGCAAGGATGCCGGAAGGTGACTTACTCATGGTCCGAAGGCTCTTGGGCAGCCAAGTCAAAGAGAATGAGGAAAGTCAGCGGAAGAACATCTTCCACACAAGATGTTTGGTTTTTGGGAACGTTTGTTCCAAAATCATTGATGGTGGCAATTGTGCCAATCTGGTGAGCACAAGGTTAGTTTCTAATCTAAACCTAGTGACTAGGACCCACCCATCACCATATCAGTTGCAATGGTTAAGCAAAGTCGGAGAAATGGTTGTCAACCAACAAGCTGAGATCCCATTTTCCATTAGGAAGTATGAGGACACTGTATTGTGTGACGTAGTCACCATGCAAGCCCGCCATATGCTATTAGGCAGACCTTGGCAACATGACCGGAAAGCCATCCATGATGGGTTTTCCAACAAGTATACACTTGTATTTAATGATAAGAAAATTGTACACTTGTAACGTTTGTTCCAAAATCATTGATGGTGGCAATTATGCCAATCTGGTGAGCACAAGGTTAGTTTCCAAACTAAACCTAGTGACTAAGACCCACCCATCACCATATCAGTTGCAATGGTTAAGCGAAGTCGGAGAAATGGTTGTCAACCAACAAGCTGAGATCCCATTTTCCATTGGGAAGTATGAGGACACTGTATTGTGTGACGTAGTCACCATGCAAGCCCGCCATATGCTATTAGGCAGACCTTGGCAATTTGACCGGAAAGCCATCCATGATGGGTTTTCCAACAAGTATACCCTTGTGATGATAATGAGCCCAAACTGGATGATGATAATTTAAGGGGCATAGGTGGCCCCATGACAAGGGCAAGGGCCAAACGGGTACAAGAGGCACTAGGACTACTCATGGAAGGCATCAAAGAGAATGCTCCTGATAGCAACCCGCCTAGGCCCAAACCTAAGAAGGCCAACAATCCCATCAAGCATGCCATACAACTAGATGAACCACCCGATGGAGGCCATTTAAGTTATGTTTTATTTTAATTGGACAATAAGTTTAGTTTATGTTTTAAGCTTTATATCCCATTTTTAGCCTCGTGCCATGTAATTTATGATTGCCACATGAAGAAAGAGATATGAAGATGTCTTGACCAGGAACATATCCTACTTCAACTGTGTGGGTGACTAGGATGGGCATGGACACATTGAAGTACTTATTAATGCTTTCCAAACTCGGGCAACAAGGAGTTAAGGCACCTTCCAAACTTGGTCATCAAGGAGTTAAGGCCACATTGATGACTAAATTCAAATTCGTGCTAAATGACCTTATTAAGACTTTCCAAACTCGGCCAGCAAGGAGTTTTTCCTATTTTGAACCGTGTGGATGACTAGGAAGGCATGAGCACGTGAAAAACTCATTAAAACCTTCCAAACTCGGCCATCACGGTTTAAACACCTTCCAAACTCGGCCATTAAGGTTTAAGCACCTTACAAACTCGGCCAGCATGGTTTAAAGACTTTCCAAATCAGAAATCAACACACTAATGCTACATTGATGAATCATTCCAAATTGGGACCAACATTAAGACTTGCCAAATTCGTCCACCAAGCAATAAAGGCACACCTTATGCATTTACTAAAGCATTTCAATTGTTGCCTTATTGGGACAACACTACATTGATGGACCAAATTCAAATTCATACCAACATAAAAGCTTTCCAAAACTGGGCCAACAAGAGTTATTCTTCTCCATATTCGGTATCAAAGGAATTAAGACAATTTCAATGCACCTATTCAAGTCAGCTCAGCATTAGCCCACATGGTGCAAAACCGAAGCAATGGTGTGATCATTAAAATGGCAAATGCTACTTTATGTTGACAACACGTGATGATCACAAAATAAATGATCCATATAACTTTCCCCTAGTCTCTTGCTTTGGTGATAAAGATTTAATTTGAATTTGAATAATGCTTTTTAAGGCTGAATCAATAGAGCCCTAGTCTTTTGCTTAGTGTTTAAAGTGTAATTTGAATTTTGAATAATGCATTGTAAGGCTGAATCAAAACAGCAGCCATAGTTAAGCCTTAATCATCCTTGTTATGGTAGAATTCCTTAACTTATCACGCTTGTGGCGTTTTCCCTGTCAAGTCTTTTCCAACTTATTTTATCTTTCCTTAATTTAATCCTCCTTAACCATTCACACACGACCAAATACAAGCCCAAACAGCCAAACACCCCAAAACCAACCCAAAATCGAAGCATTACCATCATCTAGCTCACTCACGGCCAGAAAACCTACCAAGGACATAAAAGCCTCGGTCATAATTTCCAGCACCTCGGTCAGCCCAAGGCCAGCCCCGGCCAGACAGACTAAAGCCACGCAACATCCCAAAATCCCAAACCCCTTACACACAGCCCCAATTACAAAAATACCCAAATACAAACAGAATTCACATATAAAAAAATACCAAAAACAACCAGAATTCCCAAATACAAAAATACCAAAAACAACTAGAAATTCCGCATTTACATTACAAGTCCAAATTTCAAGCAAAACGATCTTAAAGAACACCAACCCCACAAAGAGGTTGCTGTCAAGTGGTAGATGATAGCAACCCGCCTAGGCCCTAACCTAAGAAGGCCAACAATGTGAAGATGGTGATATTTCCCAACCTATGGCTAAGGTTTTGATGATGCTCACTATGTCATCAAATGCAAAAAGAAGACTAGCAAATCAAAAATCAAAGAAGCTCAAATGTGTAGTCTAAGTCTTCTAGGTAAAAAGATACTTGAACTTAAAATCTCTTAACTATACGATAAAGGCTTATCTTTGAAAAACGCATGCATGAAACTAAGATTATTTGCATTACAGCATAAATGTTCTGTTTTTAAACAGTGTAATCGATTACACTATCCTGGTAATCGATTACATGCTGATAAACTAATCAGACCTGTGCATTTTACATGATGTAATCGATTACACTCTCCTGGTAATCGATTACAACATATTAAAAGCATCAGATATGTGCATTTTTCACATTGTAATCGATTACACCATGTTTGGTAATTGATTACATCAATCCGTTGAGTTTATATTTGAAATTTTTAACTGGTGTAATCGATTACACCATATGGTAATCAATTACACTTATCAGAACAGTATACTGGTTCTGTTTTGAGTGAACTGTTGTAGCTCTTAACTTTTCACAAACTCATACTGGTTCATATGCACGAATTAAACACTATAAATAGGTGTTTTAAGACTTGTTTTAACAACAAATTCTGAATACAACTTTCATACTCACAAAGTCACAAAGTTTTCATAATTTCTCTCATTCATTCAAAAGTGTTAAGACTTTGATATCAATTTTCATATCTTTCCAATTCTGGAAATTATTCAAAGTCTTAAGCACAAACAAAAGCCTTTGTCCAAATTATTTGATTCTAAATTAAGTGATCATTTAGTGAGTGATTCAATCCATAAGGCTTCAATTACGATTGGAGAGTCACTTACTAAAAAGCCTTGTTAAAACTATATTAAGAATACAAGTTAGTGTCTTGTAAACATTTGACCAAGTGTGGTGAAGTGAAGTATATTGTGAAAGAACGGTGTTAGCCTAGTGCCTAGTGGAATAGGTGAGTAGTCTTGGAAGAAGACGAAGAAGGTGTATCATTGGTTCTTGCAATAGTGCCTATCCTATCATATTCTTTCCTAACCTATCCTATCCTATCATATTGTATCATATCCTATACTATCCTATCCTCTCCTATCCTATCCTATAGTATCCCATCATAACATATCATATCCTATCCTATCATATCCTATCATGTCCTATCATATCCTATTTTATCCTATCCTACAGTATCCTATCATAACCTATCATATCCTATCCTATCATATCCTATCCTGTCTTATCCTATCCTATCCTATCATATCCTATCCTGTCCTATCCTATCCTATCCTATCTTATCCTATCCTATCCTATCCTATCCTATCCTATCCTATCCTATCCTATCCTATCCTATCCTATCCTATCCTATCCTATCCTATCATATCCTATCCTATCCTATCCTATCCTATCCTATCCTATCATATCATATCCTATCCTATCTTATCATATCCTATACTTTCCTATCCTTTCCTATCCTAAACTATCCTATCCTACCCTATCTTATCTTATCATGTCCTATCTTATCCTATCCAAAACTATCCTATCCTATCCAATCCTATCATGTCCTAAATTATCCTATCCAATCTTATCCTATCCTATCCTATCCCATCCTATCCTATCCTATCTTATCCTATCCTATCCTATCCCATCCTATCCAATCCTATCCAATCCTATCCTATCCTATCCTCTCCCATCCTATTCTATCCTATCCTATCCTATCGTATCCTCTCCTATCCTATCCTATCCTATCATATCATATCCTATATTATCCTATCCTATCCTATCCTATCCTATCCTATCCTATCCTATCCTATCCTATCCTATCCTATCCTATCCTATCCTATCCAATCCTATCCAATCCTATCCAATCCAATCCTATCATATCTCATCCCATCCTATCCTACCCAATCCTACCCTATCCTATCCTATCCTATCCTATCTTATCCTATCCAATCCAATCCTATCATATCTCATCCCATCCTATCCCATCCTATCCTATCCTATCCAATCCTATCCTATCCTATCTTATCCTATCATGTCCTATCGTATCCTATCATGTCCGATCCTATCCTATCCAATCCAATCTTATCCTATTATATCCTATCCTATCATATCCTATCATATCCTATCCTATCATATTCTATCCTATCCAATACTATCCAATCCTATCCTATCATATCCTATTTTATCCAATCCTATCATATCTCATCCGATCCTATCCTACCCTACCCTACCCTATCCTATCCTATCCTATCCTATCCTATCCTATCCTATCCTATCCTATCATATCATATCCTATCCTATCGTATCCTATCCTATCCTATCCTATCCTATCCTATCCTATCCTATCCTATCCTATCCTATCCTATCCTATCCTATCCAATCCAATCCTATCATATCTCATCCCATCCTATCCTACCCTATCCTACCCTATCCTATCCTATCCTATCCTATCCAATCCTATCCTATCCTATCCAATCCAATCCTATCATATCTCATCCTATCCTATCCAACCCTATCATACCATATCCTACCCTATCCTATCTTATCCTATCCTATCATATCCTATCCTACCCTATCCTATCATATCCTATCCTATCCAATCCAATCCTATCCCATCCTAGCCAATCCTATTCTGTCCAATCATTTCCAATCCTATTTTGTCATATCCTATCCTATCCTATCCTATCCTATCCTATCCTATCCTATCCTATCCTATCCTATCCTATCCCATCCTATCATATCCTATCATATCCTATCCTATCATATCCTATCCTATCCTATCCAATCCTATCCAATCCTATCCAATCATATCCTATCGTATCATATCCTATCATATCCTATTTTATCCAATCCTATCATATCTCATCCGATCCTATCCTACCCTATCCTACCCTATCCTATCCAATCCAATCCTATCCTATCCTATCCAATCCAATCCTATCATATCTCATCCCATCCTATCCAACCCTATCATACCATATCCT